>JAUPFR010000001.1:19032482-21504982 GCA_036925125.1 Oreortyx pictus
GCTTTGACCGTTCCCATTTAAATACGTGAATTAGTCATGAAGCATGACACAGCTTGGTGAACTTGCTAAATTGCCGGACTCTATGGGAGCAAGGATGGGGGGAGACAGAAAACCG
Organism: Oreortyx pictus; assembly: GCA_036925125.1. Classification (NCBI taxonomy): domain Eukaryota; kingdom Metazoa; phylum Chordata; class Aves; order Galliformes; family Odontophoridae; genus Oreortyx; species Oreortyx pictus. Next base: position 19,032,598 of record JAUPFR010000001.1, read on the forward strand.
TTCAACCTCCTCCCTCGGGAGGAGATGAGGGGCGCGGGACCGCGAGAGGCTGTACTGCTGTCCCAGCCCGGCCTCCCGCAGCCCTCCCGGACCCGCGTTCCCCCAGCACCTCGGCGTGCAACGCCTCGAGGGCTGAGCCCAGGCAAAGGCACCACTCGCCCCACGGACTGCCCCGTGGCGGAGGTTACTGACGCGTTCCCCCTCTTTGGGAGTTCCTTGGGAAAGGGGCCGGGATGTCCTCACACCCCTGTCTGCAGGACGGGGCACACAGCCCTGAAAGGACAGCAGCAGACTGAAAACCGATCCCCGACGGCGAGACAGGCGGCTCCGCGCCTTTCCGAGGCGGCTGCCGAGGGGGCGGAGATCGGAACCCCCCAGTAAGACGGGCCGTGCCCGAGCCCCGACGGCAGCGCTCTGCCCCGGCGCTGCCCATCCCGGTCCGCCCCGTCGGGCGGCGGCGCCGCGCCGCGCTCCTACCGTGGGGACGCAGCGCCCCCTGGCGGTCTCTGCGGGCGGCGGCGGTGGGAGGGAAACGGGCTGCCAGCAGATCCGCGTCGGAGGGGCACAGCTCGCGAGGCCAGCACGGAGCGGCAGAGACCTGCCTAGGCGCACCGCACGGAATGAAGAGCCCCACGACACACGTGTTACAGATGGGGCTTGTGGCGGCGGCACTCAGAGGTCACAGCCTGAATACAGAGGTACCCCTTCCAACGCCTCTGCAGCCAGGGGTGTCCGCTGGGGTTGGTTCTGAATGATGTACTCTCTCTTGGAACCCATTCAGTTTCTTATTTCTCACCCAGTGGGCCGGAGGTGGGCAGTAATACATAGCTTAGCATTTTAAAATTAGGAATTTCTGTGAAATGGCAACAGTGATGCAGCAGTGTCAGAAGAGGGGGGTGAGAGTGGGAAGTCAGACTCTTCAGCAGAGTTTGTTGGAACAGGACAAGGGAAAATGGTTTCAAACTAAAAGAAGGGAGATTTAGACTGGGTAGAAGGAAGAAGTACAGTAAGGGCAGTGAGGCACCGGCACAGGTTGCCCAGAGAGGTGGTGGATGCCCCATCCTTGGAGACTCTCAAGGTCAGGCTGAATGGGGGTCTGAGCACCTGATGCAGCTGTAGGTGTCCCTGTTCACTGCAGAGAATTTGGACTAGATGGCCTTTAAGGTTCGCTTCCAGCTCAAAGGATTCTATCATTCTATGACACTGCAAAGATCAAGCAAAATTAAACCAGTACCACTTGGTACTGCAATGGTATTGTGACAGTGTGAGACTGATGCAGGGCACATCCCTGTTGCAGGAATTGTAGCAGACCTCAGCAGGGTGTAGGAGCACCTGCTATCCACTGATGGGCATAAGATGCACTTCCTGCATCTCCTTTCCTCCAGGTCAGGACAGAGATTTCAACGGTGACCTCCTGGGCCAGGACAGGTACAAGTGGACTTCGAATAGTGGCAGCAGTTGGGATGTGGAGCAGTAGCTGTCCCACACAGGTTTCAGCCTCTTCTTTCCCTGGGCAACCTCCTCTGTTCCACATTCCAGCAGTCAACCATCTGTGCCATCCACATCCCCTCTCCAAAAACACCTCTGGAGCCTTTTCCTTGCCAAAATACCCTTGTTTGACATGTAGCTGTATCCCTTGGTCTCTTCATCACTGAAGTATCTGTTGCAAGCTGACTTTCAGCAGTAGCATAAGGCAGAAGCTTCTACTTTCTGTGAGCAGAAGTCTCTTTGTGCTGTCACCTGGACTTACACGTGGCTGTATGATGGATGAACAATGAGTGGCTGCTCATCATTAAACACCCCGAGTCCATCCATGGAGGGGACATCTGGGAACCAATAACTTTGGCCTCTTTAGCTTCAGCTTTGAACAAGACAAGGAGGGGAAGACAGATGCCAACATATGTAAACCTGGTGCAATCTAAGGACATACATCTAAATGAGCAGTGAATCTCGCCATCTATAGGCAGGGCCTATAGATGTTGAGCTGAGGGAAGGAAAACATAAGGAGGTTGAAAGAGATTTCTGTATTAATGAAAAAGGAAAAGCCAAGTTATCCCCAAATTCAGGCTGAGCCCTGCCGTGCACTGCTATGGGTGCAGCAAGCTCCCTGCAGAGGCACACACCATGACACAGGGGTAGCACTGAGCTGTTTCCAGCACGTGCTGTGGATGTACTACCCCGAAGTGGTGTGGTCGTGTGGATGTGGGCAGCACCCTGCCGCATACTCCCAGAGTGTATGGGTGCAGATGTCACACATGGGTCCTGGTTAATGCAGGGAGGTTCAGAGGGTGCCTGCTGAGACCACTGAAAAGCATGAGAGTGTATTAATGGAACAAGGCTTCATATTTAAGGCATCCAATAATGGATGTATGTCCCACTGCAGTGTGTCTACTCCTAGTTCCTTGCTCCATCCCTCCCAAACAGGAGACATTGATGATGCTATTGATGCTGAGCCAATTGCACTTCAATTGAAATCGGCAGAAGTGCCCAGGTAGTGGTAAGCAACAGAACTGAAGGAAACAAATGGGATCATCCCACACAGATCTACCAGAGCTTTCAAATGAGGGCTGTGCACCAAAAAACCCCATCTGAGACTATGTTCCATGCGGATCAAATAGCAAAACCTGAGATGTCTTTTGTTGGCTGAATCCACCTGGCCTGGTAAATATGCTCTCAGATGTGTGCAGTATCACCTGGGCACAAAATGATTTATTGTCCTTCGGTTTTCGTTTATAAAACTGACAAAGTCTGGGCTGATAAATGCTGATATATGTTAAATTCAACCAGCATATGATAAAAGTTGCTTGCCAAGTGGCGACAGCTGGCCGCCTCAGCAAACACGCCGCACAGCTACCTTCACCCCTGAGGAATGTTAATTGCTATTTGATATAATAAAGTATGTTTAAGGTCCAAAGGAAACAGGCAAGGAGGTTAAACTCAACAGATACATAATGCTACCAGTCATAATATCTGTCGCTTAATATTTACTACCAAGTAGCAGTACAGCTAATGCTCACTCCAGCTGAGCCTTCCATGGCAGTAATAACAGCCGTGACAGGTGTGAGATAATTATGATTGTGTCACTTCCAGATTTACAGTACAACAATGCTGGAGTGTCATCCAGATGACTACGGAAGGAAAAAACATCTTTGGGCATCTGAGGTAGTACTACTGTACCATTCCTGATATGTCTACATGAGTACGTGGAGCACTGCCAGAGCCAAGCCAGGAACCTGGCTTGAGCCACAGTACTGAGTGATGTGGTTTAGCAGGCAGTATCTGTGGTAGGTGGATGGTTGGACCTGTTTATGCTGGAGATATTCTAACCTCAGTGGTTCTATGATTCTGTGGCTCACGGACAGTGTATCCTCACTGCTGACACTGGGAGCTCACTGAATGCAGGCACTGAACAACTCCACCATCCTTTGGTGCTCCTGAGGTGGGTCTGTGTTGCAGACATGAGTGTCCTAGGTCCATGCAGGGAAATGACCTGAGTATGAGACTTCTCCTTATCATAATCTGAATCTCAGCTTGGATTCATGATTGCTACAGACTTATCAACAGGACAAGAGATAATGGCCTTAAGTTGCACCAAAAGAGATTTAAAAAGGATAAAAAAATTCATCTCAGAAAGAGTGACAAGGCAGTGGCACGGGCAGCCTGGGGAGGTGGTGGAGTCACTGTCCCTCAAGCTGTTCAAGAGCCATGGAAATGTGGCACTGAGGAATATGGCTAGTGGGCATGGTTGGGATGAGTCTGATGGTCAGACTCATTGATCTTAGAGGTCTTTTCTTGCCTTAATGATTATAGGAGTCTATGATTCACTCCGAATTGTTTGGACTTGAGGTGCGCTGGAGATTGTCAGTGGACTCAGACCCATATTAAAATGCCAAGAGATCAATGGCATGTACTGCTGCTGAGGAAACATCAGAGCTTTGGGCCACAAAAAGACATTTCAAACCTGGCACAGAGATGTGAAGAAGGGTTCATATCCAGGAAATCTTGCCCATTTCTTCTCAAGGTTTCCACTGAGGAAGTTTTCGCCTTTCCCATAAAATTTGCCCCATTTATAATCCTCAACCTTTGGACTCATACAGTGCTGAAAGCAACAGGACACTGGAAACCTTCACTCTACTATTTGTCAGAAAATAGTAACATACAAAAACCTAATGTTTGCATTTCCAGTTCTGGAGAGGATTCGTGGTGTGATTTATGGCTCTTCCTTACATGGAATAACATCTATTTTATGAATCAGTGGTTCTGCCAGAGCTCTAACAGGAGGACTGTCACTGCTTTAAAATAAACCTTTGTATTACCACCCCTAGCAATCCTATTACTGTGAGTAACCTCACCATTTTTAAGGGTCTCATGATTTATTTGAATGCTTTTTATGGGCTGGAGGAAGGACAAGGGCTGAGACTGAATAAACATAAACAGCTTCTTTGTAAGGACACAGGGTAGTAACAATCAGGGATGAGCTGCAAGATGTAAAAGTTCTGCTTAATGTTTGCTGTTGTCTCACCTTGTTATCATGCTTCAAAGTTGTAGTGCTTTAAAGGAGAAGCATCTGTAAACTTCTGGAGACTACTGCTGTTGTTTTGGGTGTCCAGCATAGTGGGGGTAACCAATAGTGTGATGATTTCACTGTGTATATTCCTCTACCCACAAAATTAATTGGAGTGTGAGACAGCTCTTTGGGTAAAAGTGCCCATTTGCACAGCACAGAAAGGCTGAAGGGCAGCAGTGTCTCTTTCCAGTCTCTGTAACTTCATGTATGTAATGCTCCTGGGATGCTGAACTGGAACCAGTCACTAAGAAAGAAAAGTGGTGAAAACTGAGAGCTCATATCTTTATTCGTTTTCCATAGATACATGATTGCTGGCAACCACATAAACTCTTGAATGACTTGGAGCTTGGAGTAACCATTGTCAAATGTGACCTACTGGTACTGGAGGATACAGTGATTAATCTTCCATTGTGTAGTCAAACAATGAACCTCAGCCATATTGATGAGCTCAGAATAACTGTAAAACCTATCATCCAGGCTATCCTGAAGAGCTCAATTGGTTATCCCTACAATTCTCTTAGAAGAGCATTTGATGTGGACCATCTGGAGGAAAATAAAGCAGAAAACATTCATTTATGGATGTGATATTTCATAGAATCATAGAATGGCATAGGTTGGAAGTGACCTTAAAGATCATCTAGCTCCAATGTAGGTAGAGTTGCTGTCCACCAGACCAGGCTGCCCAGGGCCCATCCTATTTGGGCTTGAATGCCTCTGGGGATGGGGCACCCACAGCTCCTCTGGGCAGCCTGATCTGGACAGCGAAGGGAACATCCACCACACTGCAGATGTTCATCTGGAAATGTGGGGCCAGGAACTTCACCTCAGGAAACCATGCTGACCCCAGCCTGCTTCTCTTTGCACAGCTGGCAGAAAGAGCTCCCAGCTTTATCAGAAAAACAACAAAGATAAATCAAACAAAACTCACAGTAGAAAACAACATGGATTTCATATCATGTTACTCCAATTGTCAGTGGGATTTGAATTAGGTGTCCTTTACTCTCAGGACTACAACACTTGTGAAAATGTCAGGAATTGCATCCCTCATGGCTGTTTCTCTCTGTTGGGTCTGAAGAAGAAGGTAGAGCCTGGACTGTGAACATCTCTTGGTTAAATTAAAGCCAAGAGATTCATCTGGACAGCTTGCAACACACCTATTTTCTTGGACCCTCAGCAGCAGATGGGCTGTTAGACAGGTAGACAAGTAAGTACTCCATTATCATAGTTACATCTCTTAATGTTTCTCTATTTTCAAAAATATATATACATAAATGTAAACATCAGTGATGTGATATACACACATATATATACTGGTAGAATAACTTGCTCCTGTTTTTCATCACCCATGTCATGGAATAACTGATCTGGTTGTTAGAGCCAGTGAAAGCCCTCAACATCATAAATGTGAACCTGAGCTCTGCCCCTGTGCCTTCTATTGGTCACTGCAGGTTTTCTCACTCCGTCCAGCTTGAGCACATCACTCACCCACTGGAGGAATATTTCCAGCTTGTGGTCTGGTGCTCTTCTGGAATCAAAGACATGAAATGTTGGTCTCATTCCAATTGGCCCAAAGGCCAAGTCTTTGGCATCCTTGGAAAGCACGGCTACCAGCCTCCCCTCTGCAAAACTCTGCTGTGTTGAATTCCACTTCAAACACTGGGAAGGTGACCATGTCAATACATCCCTGCTGTTCCCTCATGGCAGGGCCCAAACAGATGCCCCCTTCATGAATAATTGCCTGCTCCTCTCAGCTAGCAAGATTCCCTGCCATTGCAGGATACACACTGGCAACTCATCAGGAATCATTCCAGAACATTTCCATCTCCCTACTGACCATATAGGGTGTGTCTGTACCAAGAGTCACTCTTCCTGGAAAGAGACAACATAATATCTCGGGGAGGAAAGATTTTCAAAATGATGGAACTAACACAACCCAACATACACAGCCCAATACATTTCTGCAAAGACATGGAAGGAAGTTAGTATGCTGGTATGAGTCCCTCCCTTGTGATCCCACCACTGGCAGGAAACAGGAGTATTCAGCATGGTTAGCCCTGCCTAGAATGGACAGAAAGAGAATGAGGTTTAATGAGCTTGACAGGTCTGTAGCAACAGAGAAAGGGAAACATCAAATATATATATGCTTCTGTCTTAAAATAGTATGTGCAAGTAAGTGTCAGATGTAACATGAGAGCAGAAGTCTGCAGATGGTGTCCATCTTTCATGACAAGAGAGAAGATTCTTCCAATATCTATATCTTCAGCTCTGTTTTCTTCTCCCTCTCAATGAAAGCACGGTGAAATTCATGGTGGAATCATCTCCAGGCACCTGAACAGACATCGAACAGTCCATGGGATGGACTGGCCATGGAAGGAACTGAACATGGGATGGAGAATTTTAGCTCCCCTCCTACTCTAGGAATTGGTGTTACAAATGTCCCAGAACAGTCTCAGAATCAGCCATTATTTTCTGTACAAGTGGTGCCTCCCAAAGAGTTTTGTAAGTGGGGTTGTTCATTTAGAGTAGATCCAAAAAGTCTCCAGCCCTTCCTTGGGATTTTTATCTACTTTTTAGGCTTCTTTAACACTTACAGAGTGAAATTCCTGTCACCTGTGAACACTCAGCCACACCTTTTGCCCCAGCAGTGGCAGTTTCATGGGTAACCCTAATGTGCTCATCCTTACTGTCCGATCTGAGAATGCCCACCTGCCCACCACCTGCAGCCCTCACCTTGCTGTCCCTAGCATTACAAATTTCTTGAAGTATGATTTAATCCATGCATCCAGGTACAGTCTTCGCTATTCTTCAGTCCCTAAACACTTAGCAAAAGCATATCTGAAATCAGCGTGTGGTGATTTCCATGCATTGCCCAGCTGGGGACAGATGTTCAAGTGCTAGGCATCTCATGAAGGCATGGGGTTTGCATTCAGCAAAAGCATCCTGGAGCATGGGAAGAGATGCCCACATGCCGGTGACAGCAGAGCAGCAGAGGGGCTGCTGTCAGTGGGGCGCTGGCTCTCCCTGCTCCCACCTCAATAGCGGTTCAGTGCAGTACCTGTCAGCTTAAACACAGGGATGTTTGCCCTGTAACAGATTCAGGAGCTTACCTGGGGGCCCTGATCCAAATGAGGGGCTGAAGAAGGAGCTGTGTGCCACAGCCCAGGCTGCAGCACAAACTCACTCTGCAAAGACCATCCAGGTCTGAAGGGAAACTGGTGGCTGAATGCAGTGGGTGATGCCCAATGAATGCCCTGTCCCTGGAGACATTCAAGGTCAGACTGGACCTGGCTCTGAGCATCTCAATCTAGCTGTAGGTGTCTCTGTTCATTGCAGGGGAGCTGTACTAGGTGACCTTTATGGGTCTCTTCCAACTCACAGAATTCTGTTCCTCCACTTAGACTCTGGGCATGATTCCAGGAGCTCATGGGTTGGAAAGCAGACAAGCAAGACACACAAGGGACACCTGGTCCCAATGAAAAACTCACAGGTAAATCATCTGGAAAGGACACAGAGGATGTCTACATCCTCTCATCCTGAAGACAGCACATCCTTCAATATCCCATACATCATTCACCTCCCAGAAGCAGCAGAGGGGAATGGAATCTTGGGAGCCATTTCCACATCCACCCATAATGCTTCATTTTGGGAAAAGTGTTCAGCCCATCCAGGCTTTGAGAACACAGTGATATCAAAACCGAATTTAAACCAATTTACACACAAACCATCATAACATTATAATGGGGAAAAATACACATCCATTTCAAGCTTGAAGAGTCTAAGTAGTGTGGTTCAGTATAAATGGCTGATATGCTATTTGTTTATTGGGCAATCTACTTCTTTATATTGTTTGTCAGGCTATATAATTTTAGGTGAAAGCTTTTTAGCATGGTGCACCTGCCAGAAGAACTTCCTTTATATACAGGCGTCTGCTCCAATGTACATAGAAAATAGACCACTAATTGCCTTCGTACCCCGTCCCACTCTGCTAACTAGAACCTGACCACTCAATGAATTAGATGACCACATTAACGCTGCTGTTGCATAGATGATTTGAACACTAAAGCAGTTGATTTCATATGAGGCTCACAAGAGGATCATTTAGCTTAAGAGGCTGATTTTGGCAACTCCTCTCTGTAGAACCCATTTATTCAATTGGAAGTTTCCTAATTGCTCTGAGAGGAGTGAACTCTTTATAGGACTCCAGACAGAGACGAGAGACCTGGATTCTTTCACTGGGGTTGTTTTGGGGCAGGCAACTTCCTACCCTTGGTCTGTTCTAGGTTTTGCAGCTCTGAGAGGAGGAACCTCCTAGAATGAGCTGATCCTAGGGCAATGTGTTTCTGATGGCCTTGGGCTTCTGAAAGCTTCTCTGTCAAAGCACTGCCTGCCTTCCCTTGTTGCTATGATGAAGTTACTCTTGCCAACGTTTCTGCAACACCATGCAGTTTTATGGACCATGAAAAACTGCTGCAGATGTAACATCTGAGAGTGGCCTTAAGTAAAAAGACCTCATGATGATGCCTGGCTACAAACCCGTGGGTTGATGATTCTCTGCTGAAGCCCACCACATGGTATTTTGAAGTCTGAGACTGAGCAGGACTCTTGCCTCTGGATGGAGCATGAATCCACTCCCTGGCAGGGCAGCACCACCTGTGTCAGGAGCTGGCCAGGGCACACAGACTCAAGTGAGCTCAGGGTGGCCAGACCAGAACTTCTCTTTCCATTTCTTCAGCTCACCTATCAGCCCTGAATGGAGCAAGGGGTCCAGTGACTGAACCCCTAACACATGCAGTGCCATTGTGGAGTCTTTCCACTCTCCTATCTCCATGGCCAAGACCAAGCTGTCTGTTGAGTTCACCCAGTGTGTTCCAACTGTTCCTTCATCAGAGTCACCTGTTATTCCTAGAGCTTGAACCAAGTCCTGAGTTAATGATTGCTGAGGGGAGTTCCACTGACTGTTTGGAGGAGACAGCCTTCTCCAGCCTCGTGAACACCCCAGGCAGGACATTTAATCAATGTCTATGTCCTTGTCAGCTGATGCATTAAATCAGGTGGTGCTTAGGTACATAAAATCATTTCAGGCTCTGACAATGTGCTTTCCAGTGTTCAGGGAAGGACCAATAAAACCTACATGCATCTTTAGGAGACTGAAAATCTACCTGAGCTATAGTGAAATGTGCAAATTTGTGCCCATTGTGTGTACAGTTCATCATGGCTCTGAAAAGACATCATTGATTTTTTGTCAAGTCTGCTATGTAACTGAGCTTTTAAATCACAGCTTTTCAACTTGGGCTGGACATTACCTTTCAAATGTAATATAAATGCACAAATACAGAATGGAAATACCACGCGAATGCAATAAATGTAGATGTGAGGAAGTGGAAAATACTAACTAGATGGACATACAATTTAAAATAATATGATGTAGAAAACAGAAGAGAAAGCAAAAGAAAGATAAAGTGAAAGAGAAACTGAGAAGAAGGTGAGGAGAGGAGAGGAGAGGAGAGGAGAGGAGAGGAGAGGAGAGGAGAGGAGAGGAGAGGAGAGGAGAGGAGAGGAGAGGAGAGGAGAGGAGAGGAGAGGAGAGGAGAGGAGAGGAGAGGAGAGGAGAGGAGAGGAGAGGAGAGGAGAGGAGAGGAGAGGAGAGGAGAGGAGAGGAGAGGAGAGGAGAGGAGAGGAGAGGAGAGGAGAGGAGAGGAGAGGAGAGGAGAGGAGAGGAGAGGAGAGGAGAGGAGAGGAGAGGAGGACTGCTGTGTTTGGTCTATTTTCCCTCCTGAGTCCAAGACTTAATCACTTCACATTTTATTACTCCGTGCTCAGAGGAGGGGTTTCCTCAAAGGCTGACATTGTATCAGTTCGTTGAGGAGAAGACAATCAAGTTTCATGCCCTGATTTTTAATATTTCAATGCAAGATAAGCACGTCCATCATGCTTCATTTCAGTGGAAGGTAAGCATGTAAAGCCCTTCTGAAATCCATATTGGATTAGGTGGAAACAAGTTAAAAGTATCTGCTACTTCCAAGTTCCCATCTGGGGTGGACAGAAGCACTACTGGACCCACCTCCAGGAGAAGCTGACCCACCCCCAAATGTCTGGTGAGAGACAGAGGTGCGTAATGGAAAATTTCAGCCCAAATGGTTGAAGCCTGGCAAAGCTGTAGTGGACAAACAAGGGTGAGGGCTGTGGTGAGAACCACCAGGTGAGCCAACAGCCAACAACAGCCTGAGCAGCACCTGCATGGCTGGGCCCTGCCAGCCTGCTCTGCAACACAGCACCCACCCAAGGAGCCTGATGGGAAAATGTGAGCATCAGTGGCTGTGTAGAAACTGGGTAGATGCACATGTAGATGTACATGTAGATGTTGACGTCAATGTCAACATTGATGTAGACAACAGTGTAGATGTAGATGATGTAGATGTCAGTGCTGGTCGATGTCAATGTTGATATCAATATCAATGTAGATGTGGTTATCACTGTCAATGTCAATGTTGATGTCAGTGTAGATGTAGATGCAGACATTAATGCAGACATACTCCCACATCTATCTGGCATTCTAACCATGAAGTGGCAAACGAAGCTGTGTAGAGCAGACAATGTGAACATGCTCTATTTTCAGTAGAAATGTTCACAGCATTTCAAAACGAGTGTCCAACTCTTCCTCCAGGGCTGTGAAGTTATGCTGCTCTCTGGCAGTATTTCTACCAGAATATGCAATTGTGATAATGAAATAAAATGATGATGAAATGTAAAAGCAGAAGTCCAAAATCACATAAACCTCTCCTACTCTCAGCCTTTCCTAAGACAGATTTCCTACATATTTCATGGACAAGGTCTCATTCAAACCAGCTTACATAGACATGTAATGGTATGCTTTGGGATGTGGTCCATACCCACCATGAAGGAGCTACATGTGCTAGACAGAGCAAGCTGCAGGATCACTGTGAAAATGCAGAACACCTCAGAACCAAAACAGCTCCTCACTAATGGAAAAAAAAAAAAAAAAAAGCTGATGAACCAGTGCTGCTTGTAGGCAGCTGGAATAGTTCATGCTCTTGTTTTTATCATCAGTGCTCCGAGGGAAAGACAGCTTTGTTTTCACATGGTTATTGATTATTAACCAGCCCTGTGAAAGGTTACCTTTCTGCTAGGTACATGGTGTGGGGGTTAAACAGTCGGTCCCTGGGAACGCTGTTTCCCCATCAGCTCTTCTTTCTCCCACTGCAGCCCTTGCCATGGGGACAGTTTCCTGGTGCTGCTCTGAGTGTGTTCCAGCCACCTTTCCTGTTAAAAAGTGAACTGCAAAAATGCAATTGGGCACTGAGAAATCATTAAATATTCTGCAGATACAGAAAATCAAAGGGAATCGCTTCAAGGAAGTGCAGCTGAACTGCACTCCTGGATGCTCTGTGTTCTGGTCAGGCACCTGTGAGGGGGGTGATGAAACTGCCATTGGTCATAGTGAGAGAGTGGGGAAAACTGTGTGGGGGTTCGCAATTATTTGCACTGAAAGGTAAACAAAATGCTCCTGCCACCTTTCCAAGATAAAAAAAAAACAAAACCACTATGTCCAGATGGTTCTACAACCACAGCTCACTGATCCCAGCAGTGTCCGTTGGACACCGGGAAGGAAGCAGACATGGCTTTCAAACTAAGCTCCTAAATTCAACATTTAAAGTAAAAGCTTTGAAAATGCCATTGAAATTCAGGAGAGTGACATGCCATATCTTATGGTATATATATATTAAGGCAGACATTTTAAAACCACACAGATACAACATTAGGTATATAACTTGGCATTCCAGATCACAGGGCACTCAGCCACATTCACACTGCATTGTAAAAAGTTTTGGGCTTTGTATTGCACGGAAAACCATTTCACAATTTCACTCTGCAGCCAACCTCTTCTCTGCTGGGCAAACACCCAGCAAGAGAATGACATCAAACCTCAACAAGTCCTTGAAAGACATTTGAATCTGATATGGCGATTCAAGTATTACAGTGTGGTTATTGCATATCTCACTGTAGGACAGCAACAGGCAAGTACCTGAAGCATTCATTACTGATACTGGATTATATGAACTTCTGCTCTGGTGATGAAGATAATTGTGGCGTGCCTACACTGCTTTGGATCACTACAGTTGCTGTCATCCTTCAATTGCTTTAAATTAATCTGTTGGAATAACCATCTCACAATCAGGATTTAACTTCTAGGTGGATCACGGAATACTGAAGAAAACCACTTTGGAGAAGTGAAGTGCTATCAGAGGAAATGCTTGGACCTGCCAGAGTGGTTCTCAACATGAGCTATGACCATGATATTGGTTGTGAGGCCATGCTCATGGATCAGACACAACACAGAGCTGAAAGCATGAGCTTCCTGTCTCTGTGGTGAGGCTGTAAAGACTTCCCCAAAGAAGTAAAACCCAGGGTCTCCAGCTGGCCTGCAGCACACTCCAGACAGAAGGTAGAATCAAGGAATCATAGAATATCTCGAGTTAGAAGTGGCCCAAAGGGATCATTGTGTTCAACTCCTGACTCCACACATGACCACCCAAAATCAGACCATATGTATGAGGGCATTGTCCAGACTCAGTGCCACAAAGTACTGAGCTTGAAGGTAAACCCAACCTTCTTTTTTGTTCTAGTGTGCAACACATCCCTTGCTTTTGCTTTCAGTTTTCAATTTGCTAGATACTAAATGCTATCATACACTTACAAGCTGGGATAAATTTGCTCCTTGTATTAGTAATCTTATATTTGTATGGTTACCTATAGGCAGGATGGCAAACATCCTCATCATCCCACAGGCCTGCCAAAGCCTTGGGCTTGGGCTGTTGGGCAGCCCCCTTCTGGGAGATGCCAACAGGTGTGCAGCAGTCCTGAAAATCATTAAGAAACATTAAGGTTGGAAAAGATCTCCAGTCATCTAGTCCAACTGCTGACCCAGGCCCATTAATAGTGTCCCTCAGTGCCGCACCTCCACATTTCTTTTGGGGGGTGGACTCAATGATCTCTTGAGGTCCCTTCCAATCCCTGCAATTCTGTGATTCTTGAACACCTTCAGGGACGGTGAGACCACCACCTTCTTGGGCAGTCCTTCCCTGGTCTCCCTGTACCATGTATTCAAGAATCATGCACTTGGAGGTCATATATTAGCTTATAAGGTCAGTACTTCCCCTTCTAATTCCTTGCATCATGCCTACACACCTCAAAGCTCTTCCAGCTGGAGAATTAAGGATGATGTTTTAATTAAAGTTTTACCACTAAATCGCTGCAGACCTCACACAGCAGCAGGCAGGATGGGCTCTGAGTGGATTCAGCTCTCACTGCTGCTTGGCATCATCCCCCCCAGGACAAGCAGGGTCCCCCATCACAGGCCATGTTCCTGCGCTGCACCTCTCTGCCTTGTTGTTAGCACGACAAAGCATGCCCTTATCGCCTGCTCACGCAGGCAGAATGAAAGAGAATTAGCTCTAAATTATACGAAATTCATTTGCTTTGGAGGGGGAAATGTTTGCTCTATTTAGAAATGTTCGTTATAGAGAGAGGACCGCATTAAGACACCGGGTAATGGTCCTACCTGGAGATGAATCAATTTGCTCTGGTTTTTATGGCCACACGTTTGTTTGCCCTCTCTAGTTCCCCATGGAAAACCACTGGCTGTAAATGCTGTGGGGAGCAGTGTGGAGCTGGGCTCCCCATGGGGATGAGGATGGGGCTGTGGGGAGCCCCTAGTCACCCCGCTCCCCACTGTGATGCCCTGCACGCCCCATACCCTCACCCCACAGTGATTCCCCACGGGGCAGGAGGAGGCTGAGCCCCACTTTCAGCACAGAACTCTGGGGGCTTCCAACTCCTCAGCTTCCAGCCGAGAGGAAGGTGTGTGAGAAGTCTCCAGTAGAACCAAAGGACACCTCAAGCCCGCTCCCAGGGGACACATGCTGTTGGAGGGGATGGCACAAGGCTGTGTCCCGGGCATGGTGAGTACCCCAGCACGACACACCAGGGGGTGTGGGGGAGGGCTCCGTGCTGGGGGGAGCCGGAGGAACAGCGATGCCTATCGGTAATTCCCACTAATAAAATACTTTTTCACTATCCGCACTATAATTGGTTTACAGCCTTTTTTGTTTATTTATCCATAAGAGCTGCTGTTAAATGGCTTGGGAAAGCAATTGCTTAATGGCTCAATATTGAATCAAAGGCTCAGTGCGCTTTCTGAGAGATGGGGGGCCCGAATGCATTCATAGCGGAAACTCATTTTCCACGTAATGGACTGGGCGCTTTTATGATCCCGGCGTCTGAGTCAGGTACAGGGGAACCTCCTTTCTCTCCTGCCCACGGATGCATCACCTCCACCGAGCTGGGCCGGGCCGGATGAGCCCCCGGAGACGGAGCGACCGGTGCGCGCCCCGGCGGCGGTGGTCAGAGACCGGCACGGAGCGCCCGGTGTCGGGCATGGAGCTGGTGGAAAGGGCGGTGAGAGGAGGAGGAGGAGGGCCGGTCAAAGGAGGAAGCGTGCCTGCCTCTGAGCCGGAGAAAGCGGCCTGCGGGCCGAGTGCAGGGAGGCAGGGAAATGATCTTTGTCCCTTTCGGTAGCTCTCCGCCTCCCCATAGCCTCGTCACCAAGTCAACCGGCACCGACTTAGAGCTCATTATCTCCGAGGGTCAACACATTGCAGCCCGAGCCGCGGGGAAGGCTCCAAAATTTCCCCTTTCGGCAAACAATCCGCCGCCTATCGCTTGCTCTGCCGATAGCATTGTGGTCCCCGACGGCCGCATCCCCCGGGCAGGGGGCACAGAGAGCTTCTGGAGCGCCTCTGCTGCGTGGGGTCCCTCTGCAGTTCCCACTCCCCGCTCCACATACATCCCTGCCGAGGAGCCCCGAACTCACCCCTATACCAAGCCCCCCAGGAGACATTCGCCACCCCCGAATGTTCCTCAGCCCTGGAAGGGATGAGCAGCCCGCGTGGAAAAGAGGAGGCACACGGTGGGTTTGGGGGCCACCCCTCATGTCGGAGCCCCACCATGGGTCTCCTCGCGTCGGGTCAGCGGAGTTTGCCCAACCGGGGCGAAAACGGGGAAAATGGGTCTGCGAGGCCGGGGCCACCCCGGTGGCCTCTTATGGGTCCCGCCCCGCCCCGGAGGGCTGCGGGAGGGCTCACGTGGGGGTGCGGCGCCTATGGGGAGGCGGCGGGAGCCGGGCAGGGCGGCGGGGCCCGACGGGGCGGCGAGCTGTCAAAGAGGGATCCCGGCGGCGGGAGCAGCCCGATGTGCTCCTAGCAGCCGGACCCCCCGGCCCGCCGCCATGAACACCGAGGAGCAGTACTACGCCTCGGCGCAGCTCTACAAGGAGCCGTGCGCTTTTCAGAGAGCTCAGGATTACAGCCCCAGCCCCCCCGCTTGCCTCTACGTGGGCCGGCAGCAGCAGGCTCCGTACCCCGGCGCTCTGGGAACGCTGGAGCAGGGCAGCCCGTCGGACATCTCGCCCTACGAGGTGCCCCCCATCAGCGAGGATGCCGGGGTCTCCCACCTGCATCACCACCACCACCACCACCCTCATCTCCCTCCCCCCCACCAGGACGCGCTGCCTTTCGCCGACGGGGCGGACCCGGGGGCGATGGAGGAGCCCCGAGTGCAGGTGCCTTTCGCCTGGATGAAGTCCACCAAGTCGCACGCCTGGAAGGGGCAGTGGGCAGGTAAGCCCCGCCGCCCCCTCCCTTTCGGAAGGGACCGAAAGGGCACTGGCCGCGGGGGTCCCGCAGGAGTCTGGACGCTTCCCCGCAGCCCTCCACTCCCGCTCGACTGCCGTCGGGTCCCCGCCGTCGGGTTGAGCCCGCCCGGGTTAAAGTCCCACTCACATCAGCCGGGGAGGGGTGGAGGTGCCCAAACCCCACGAGATTCCCCGCGTATTCCCTTTCCTCGATGAAACTTCCACCGGGATGGGGCCGGCAACGACTCTCTGCCCGTGGGGTCCCCATCCCACGGCGTACGGGAACGGGGCAGCCCCCGCACCCCGACGAGGACCCCCCCCGCTGCCCTCGGCTCCCTGCAGCCCGTCTCGGCTGCTCAGTCGGGATCGCACCTTTACAACCCAGAGCCCGGGGCAGGGGGAACAATGCACAAACGAATCGGAGGTGCCAGCGAGGGGAAGAAACTCTATCGAGGCAGAAAGTTCCGCTGCGGAACAATATTTCTGTCTCTGCCTGCACAATGTTATCGTGTCCTGCTCTTTTGTCACGCCTATAGGGCAAATATTATATTAATGGCTTTGTTCAAATAGACAGTTGAAAAGGGACTAGAGGGCTGAAATCACCGTGAAATAGTCTGGGAAGGCGCATTCTCTACATGTGTATACATACATATATATGTATGTTGATGGTTGTTGTTTTTTTGGTTTTTTTGTTTTTTATCTGTTACACCCGAGGAATGACCGAAATCTCGACAAAACATAACTTTCTCCTCCGAAGTCCCAAACCCTTTCCTGCTGCTCCGGGCAGCGCTGGGGATAAGCTGCGGACACCCCACGCACCGACACATTCGTCTTACAAAAGACCTCCGAGATCTCTAAATCCAACCATCAGCCCAACCCCACCGTGCCCAACAACCACGTCCCTCAGTGCCACATCCTCACTCACTGCTCCTGAACAGCTCCAGGGACGGTGACTGCACCACCTCCCTGGGTGCCACTGTAGCACTGCTCTTCCCGAGAGGAAATGTTCCCTAATATCCAACCTGAACCTCCCCCGGCACATCCCGAGGCCATCACCTCCCTCCCCGCGCTGTGCAGCTCACGCCCGTGGAGCTCCCGCAGCCAAACCCCGGTGTTTGCACTTGAAATCCTGACCCAAAACATTTATTCTGCAAAGCAAAGCGGAGGTCGCGTGGTTCCCCACTCCCGTGCTGGCACATTGCTTCACCCCAGCAGTGCGACTCCTTAACGCCCATACACGCATAGATTGATAAAGAGAGGTAAACATTCGTTTTTGCTTAATTTTTTTTTTTCTCCACGGTTTTATGTTTTAATACACTTGTACACATTTTACATGTTTTTCTATATTTCTATACATTTTCACACGGAGGTGTCCCGGGGGCAAAGGGCCGTGGGGCGCTCAGCATTTTCCACGTCCACCCGACTCAAAAGCGACTCCTCAGAGGTCACACTGCCACCACTCCGAGGTGTCCCCTGGGTGCCAGCCGAGGCCGTGCTGGGAACGGTGATGTCGCCGCTGTCGCCGTTTCCAGGATCACGGAACCAAAGGTCTCCACCAAGCCGGGCGCTTCGGCTGCCCTCAAACGGGGCTCTGCTCGTCCGTCCCACATCCCCACTGCTCACAGCCGGGGTCTGAGCCTATGTAGGTCGGGGTGGCTTTTTCTCCTCTCATTTACCACGCGGAGGTCAGATTTGATCCTATTTTTTTTTCTTTTTTTCCTCTTTTTTTTTTTTTTTTGTACATATATATGATTTTTACCATTTATGACAATTTAGTTCAGTGGACTGATTCATTTCTACATCGATTCACTGAAAACTTCACCCAAAGGTTTAGGAAACGAACCATCAGCGGCAGCGGGAGCCGCGCACAGAGCAGTGCAGCCCGAAGTGGGGAGGTGGGGGGGTCGGCTCCCGCCCCTCTCGTAGCCCCCCGCTCTTCCCCGACGGGGCGGTCGCGGTCGGGACTGACAGTGCCTCTCCGCAGGGGGTTCCTACGTGGTGGAGCCGGAGGAGAACAAGAGGACGAGGACGGCCTACACTCGGGCGCAGCTGCTGGAGCTGGAGAAGGAGTTCCTCTTCAACAAGTACATCTCCCGGCCGCGGCGGGTAGAGCTGGCCGTCATGCTGAACCTGACGGAGAGACACATCAAGATCTGGTTCCAGAACCGGAGGATGAAGTGGAAGAAAGAAGAGGACAAAAAGCGGGGGACGGCCAACAGCGCTGAACCTGAGCAGGACTGCGTGGTGTCCTCCGGGAAGCTGCAGGGCAAAGAGGATCTGCAGCCGTGACCGCGGCCTCCAGCCACCCCTCCAGCTCGGCCCCCGGACGGCGGAGGGACCCTCAGGACCCCGAGTCAGCGCTTGGGGCCGCCTTCTCCGAGGAACCGCGGTGTCTCCCCGCGGCGGAGCGGTGTGCGGAGCCGGGACGGGGCGGGCGGATCGAGGGTGGCTGACATCGACGGCGGCCGCAGCCCCGGGAGAGCGGAGCGGGCACCGCAGGACGGGGAGAGGGGTCGGGCGCGGGGCTCTGCGGGCCCCCAAGACGCTCCGAGGGGTTCCGCGGCACCGGGGACTCCCGAAAGAGATCGGACTCGCGCTCGATTCTTCGAGAATTTGGTTCGTTTCGTTTTCTTCTGACTTCGGGAACGGGAAAGGAAAAGGGGGGGAGGGAAAGAAATAAATAAGCAAAAAAGGAAATAAAAGAAAAAGGAAGAAAAAGGAAGAAAAAAAAGGGAAAGATTAATAAAAATTAAAAAGCCCGAACTTCCCGCGGGTAGGATTTGGAAGATTTCGCTCCCCGATGACATCGGCACAAGCGGCCGTCGGGGCTCGGCGGTGCGGGGCTCGCCGAGGGGGACTGCGGCAGCTGCAGGTCGGGGGTAATTCCCTTCGGAGGAAAAGCTCCTTCTGCACCGTCTCCTGATCTCCGGACCTCGGGCAGAAACCCCCACGGCACCGTTTCCTTCCTGCTCGTTTCCGCGCTCGGCACTGCGCCGTTTTGTTTTCCCTGCAGACATCGCGTTACGTCCCGGAAAGGTTTGGGGTCGCGGCTGTTAGGGGCTTCTTCTGGGGCCGAGGAGAAGCGGTTTGGAGCGGGGAAAGGTGACATTTCTCCCTCGTTCCTGAGCCGCTGAGGAAAACCTTCCCTATGCCGACAGTAGCACGGACGGGGATTTTGCAGAGGCGAAACGAAGGGTTCCTAAAGCAGCGCTGGAAACGGAATTCGATGGAAGGAAGACTGCTCTTTGCCATCTCTTTTTTTTTTTTTTCCTCATCGTGCATGAAGCGTTTGCAACTAAGGAACGGTGGGCATCGGCACCGTCCATCGTTATGCTTCTTTTCTTTGCCTGGGGACGTTAATACATGTGCTCAAACAGGGACGTTCCCGGACACGTTTCCTTGCACGTTCCACGAGAACTGCAGCACCAGGCCTGGATCCCTTCAGACATCCAAACGCCGCCAACGAGTGAGAATTTTGCTAATCATTATACGAGCAAACTTCCAGCAAAGTTATTCTGCTGAAGAACCGAACTCACCAGAGCAATCCAAGTAACGCCGCCCAGACTTTGTGGGGACCAAGAAACCATTTTAAACCTCAGCGCTTCTCTTCTCCATTAATTTTGCAGCAGCCTGCCACTGGAAACACTCCCCGGAATGATTTCCACATGCCTTCTGTGCTGGTTACTGCAAAGTTGACTTGGGTAGCCCCCATGAAAATAGATCCAGCTGAATATCGAGGGATGGGGTTTTCTACTAAGATCCCTTGGAGCATTTTGCTGATTGAACAGCGGATGTGCAGCAGAGATGTGCCCGTCCTTTTTCCAGTACAAAGCATTCGGTTTCGATTTTCTCCACGCACTGCTGTAAAGATGGAGAATTTGCTGAACTGTGCCGAGTTCGCTCCACCTTACCACGAGGCCAAGGTACTTCTACCAGTGAAAGTAGAAGCAGCTCCGCATGATTTAGTTGTTATGAATAAAACCTTTTTCTTTAAAGAATTGACATAGTTGGTGGGTTTGGCACTTTTTCTTTTCCTATCTGTCTTTCTTATGAATGCACCAATATATATATTTACAAAAAGTAGTGTTAATTTACTCCATACAGCTTTTGGACTGTGAAGAGGTATATATATGGCAGCTCTGGCACTGCACCTTGCAGGCAGGAGGTAAGAGATGAGAAGTTCGGGTGTTGTTTATTTCCTTCTCAGCCACACTCAGCTCCTTCAGCCATCTTTTAATGCCTAGGGAGGACAACAAAATAGGGAAGGTCGACACCTCCCATGCTGGAAGCAGTGAACATCAGTGACTTTCATTCACCCATATCTGCTCCCTCCCTGGGGCTTCCAGCACCCAGCACAGCCATGTTCCCATGCACCACACTGGCTGCGAGCATGAGGAATGGGGCAGCAAAGTGGGATGTGCATGCAGCTGCAGTTTCCCTGCTCTCTGCCCTTCCCTACCCCCTCTCCTCTACCATGTGTTGTCCCAATCCTCAGCTCCTCTACACCCAGGTGTACCAGGGAGCTCAGTGCGCACCGGGACGGAGGAAAGAAGTTCAGTGCCTCACTCGCAGTGTACTGCAGGGCTGAGTCATTGCTGAGCAGCCTGACCGTGGAGCAGAAAACCCTTGCACGTGGTTCCCCTGCTGTGTGGCTTGATGCTCACTGCCTCTCACCTTGCTCCAGCAGCAGCACTGCGAGCAGGGGAGGCTACGGAGGGACTGCTGCCAACCAGGTGCCCTCCAGTGGGACATCATCTTCCCAGGAGCCCTCACCCTGGCTCCATTTGCTAGCACCCACAGGAGGCAGGTGCCTCGGCAAACAGGCGTAGACATTACAAATGACTCAAAAATACATTGGGAGTGGGAAAACTGGAGGGTGAGCTGGAGGAACCGGCCAAGAGCAGGAGCATCCTGAGAAGCTGTGGAATCTATGAAAGCAGTGGCAGTGAAGGGGTTGCAGGGCTTTGTTTCATGGCAGAGGTGGACCACATGGCAATGAGCTCAGCTCCTCCCTGTCCCTTCCTTCTCAGCAAGACCAGGTAGGAACACTTTGGAGAAAAGGGAGAGCACCAGGGCCCGTGCCAGCAGACCAGACTGTTTTAGCACCAGGGCTGAGTCAGGGCAGAGATACTGGCACGTATTTGAGCACTGCTTCCTTGCATTTGAGCCCTTCTGCAGGAAAAAGCAAACAGCTGCCTGCCCGGAGCACAGGCTCTGGAGCTCCTGCAGAAGGGCTGTGCTGCCCTGTAGCATGGCACCCGATCTTGACTGCACTTGAGCACAGCTGCTCAGGTCCATCTGGTTCCAAACACAAGTCCTTCCCTCCCTGCACAGCTTCCAGCACTGCTCTGGGCTGTCAGCCTCTGCTGTTCTCTCCCTGCTGGTGAGTCAGTATTTGGCCAAAGGTGAGACTGCAGGAGGTGGCATTGCCCGAGATAAGCTGGCAGAATGGCTAGCTCTGATTTTTTTCCTTCATGATATAGGCTGGATTTTTTTTATCCTAAGAATGGAATTCGGAAAAAAATAAATAAAAAAAATAAATAAAAGAATTGTGGATAACCCCCTCTGCTCTGAAGGCATCAAATCCCCTGCTGCTTCATCGAGGGTTTGCTACGTCCTACGGCCCTTAGTGAGACAGTTTAACTACAGATAGAAAGAGGTTCGTCTGCCTTGAGGCAATGGGTGGGGCATTGCACCGGGCTGGCTTGGAAGAAAAGCTGAAGATGGGGATGAGGAAGGCTGGCAGCTGCGAGCAGAGGGGTCGGAGGAGAGGAAGCATAGACCAGAGCTGTTTGCCTTGGGGGAGAAGCCAGAGAGGCATTTGCTGAGGAAGTGAAGAGAAAGGTAAGTGATGCTGTGCCAGGAGCTCTGCCGCTGTGGGACTGCGGTGCCAATGAGCTCATTATCCGGGAATGCGGCTCTGCTCGGAGGGAGCAAGCCACCGCACAGAAACCTGTGCTCTGTGTGTTTTAGAGAGCTGCTAATTAATTGCAGCTTGCGCCTCTCCTGCTGAAGCTTAATCCCTTTGCGATGAAAGGAAGTTGGCTCTCCCACATCCACGGTCCACACACTAAGGGAAAGTGATGGGACTCCAGCAGAGATTCTATTTCTGGGCTGGCGTTGACCCCTGTTGGATGCATGGTGTGTTCTCTGATCACTTCTCATCAGGCAAACCTACTGCAGCTGCCCAGGGCTCTACATAAAGATGTTTTTGACAGTTTCTCACAAAGCTGCCTCACCACTTCTGGAAAATATCATCCCAGTGTTTTTGGATGCGGGCACTGGAAATCGTCAGGAAAACTGTAGAGGTGCGGAAGATAGCACTCCATCTGGGGAGGCAGATTTATGTCTGGCTCCAGCAAAATCCCATTTGCTCCCATGCCTGCTTTCATCCCACTCCCTCTGCTCGGCTCTGGGATGCACTGGAAGCCACACACCTGAGGAGCTGCTCTGCCAGCTGAACCCTGGTGATGCAGTGCTGGGAGCAGCAATAATAGGTGTTCATCTGACTCTGTGGGATAGCTCACCCCCTGGGGTCACCAGCCCTGGGTTTGACACAGGGGATGTGCTGGGTGCTCCCGCAGGGGAAGCTGCGGGTATGTAGGACTAAAATAGCCACCATCTGGGCTCTCTAGATAGTGCCAGGGACATGTGCAGGTTCTGCTCCATGGGCCTGTCTAGTGTAGGTCACTCTGAAAGTAATGCCTCCTATTTAATTCTATGGAAACTTCATCAGATAAAAAGAGAACAATAATGATGACAGTGTTCCATTTCGAAGGGAAGGGAAGGGAAGGGAAGGGAAGGGAAGGGAAGGGAAGGGAAGGGAAGGGAAGGGAAGGGAAGGGAAGGGAAGGGAAGGGAAGGGAAGGGAAGGGAAGGGAAGGGAAGGGAAGGGAAGGGAAGGGAAGGGAAGGGAAGGGAAGGGAAGGGAAGGGAAGGGAAGGGAAGGGAAGGGAAGGGAAGGGAAGGGAAGGGAAGGGAAGGGAAGGGAAGGGAAGGGAAGGGAAGGGAAGGGAAGGGAAGGGAAGGGAAGGGAAGGGCATCCCTCCCTATTCCTCCTGCTGCGATGCTGCCACCTGCCGGCTGCGTCCCGCAACTTAACCTCGCATCAAGGTCTTCCTTTTTTTCTCTTTTTTCTCTTTTCTTATTTCCCCTTTTTTTCTTTTTTCTTCTTTTTCCTCTCTCTCTTTCTCTTTTTCATCTTTTCTGTTTTCATTTCTTTTTATTTTTCCTTTCTTTTTGTTTTCTTTTTTTTCTTCTTTTTCCCTTTTTTTCCTTTTTTTCTTTTTTCTTCTTTTTCCTTTTTCCTTTTTCTTCTCTTTTTTTTTTCCTTTTCCATTTTGCACGTTTTTTCCCTTTCCCCCCCTTTTTACTCTTTTTTTCTTTTTTCTTTTTTCTTTTAATATTCTCAGAGGGCAGGCAAGTGGCATGGCTGAGGAGAGCTGAGTGATGCAGGCAGAAAACAGAAGGCATTCACTGAGCAGCAGTGTGGAATGAGACGGGGCCCATCGCCAAGTTCTGCTGCAGTCTGGGAATGACCAGCTGTAACCCCAGACCTTTCTAAACCCCCAAGCAACCCCAAGTTGTCTCTGCATCCACACTGGGGAAGAGCAGTGAGGAGCAACTCTGGCTGCACAGAGTTCCTTGAAGATGCACAGAGAAATGTCTTTGCTCAGCTGGCTTACTTACAGTATTCTAGTGGTACTTGGGAGTCTGAGCCTTTCCCCACACCAGTGAGCAGAGAGTGATTCAAAGCACTCCTCAGTACCAGGGCTGTCACCAAAAACCCTGTGCACAGACACTTGTCTGCTACCTGGGACAGGATGCCTGCAACCAAACCCCATTCCTGGGAACTGCCCCTTGCTCACACTGACCCTATGCCCAGTAGTTCCTTGGACAAGAAATCATTAGTCCAAGCCAAGGGCTGGCTGTGCACCATGGCACGATGACTTAGCCCTGCTGATTGAGTGCAGTGCCCAGAAATATCCTCTGGCACACTGTAATTGGGTAAGACAGTTGTAGGAACACAGCTCACCCCTTGCTTCCCTGGCACAGCAAGCAGGGAACCATCATCCAAGCTGGATGCCTCCAAAAAGACTGCTGGGAGAGATGCCATGTGCCAGCAAGGCTTTGTGAATCCTGGCTCCTGGCTGCTGGCTCCTGGGGCCATGGTATAGGGACAGTGCTGGGACAGTGCCAGGAGCCTCTGAGCTCCTGCACTGGGGTTGAACTGAGTGTAATGCTGCAGCAGTGGTCCAACTGTTCACTGCTGGCTCAACCATGGGGGACACAGGACTAATGGGGGGCATAGACTTGGGGATGGCTGTGGTTGAACCAGTACAGAGGGCTGCTCTCCTGCCCCAGGCCTGCAGCATGCCCACAGGCAAGGAGATAACACAGGGCATGTTCTACCGGCAGAGCCACCAGCAGAGATTGTGTTCATGAGGATGGAAAACACCTTTGGAGCTGCAGTGGGAGCTTCCAAGAGAATGACAAAAACTAAGCACTGGGTCTGAAGCGGTGCTGAGGTTTTGTAATTGTGTCATTGCTGGGAATCATGTTTAAGTCCTGGAGGAAGGAATACACTTCTGATAAGAGAAAGTCACCTTTTCTTCTGAGTCACTGCATTCCTGGGAATGGTTGTGCAAGATGTTTTTAGAGACCTCACTTCAGCTCCCTGAGGTTACCTACCCATGTATAGGTGCATATTTGCACACTGATGAGAGTCAGAGAAGATCAATGTATGGGCATTTTCATTGCAGAAACCATATACCACACTTACTATACTGAAAGGAGGAGTGGATTGAGTTTTCTTCTATTACTGAGGTTTATGTTTCATATATAGCAGAAAAATTTTTATTTTAAGCTAGAATAAAAATTCAATGGCATTGCTGATGGGAGGTAATTTTCACCAAGAAATGTGCAAATTCTATCTCATATTTACTGATTGTACAAATTTCCCTAGATCAGGTGATCTCTGGTGTCTGTGTGCTGCCTATCTCCCATGTGAGATGCAATGAGTGTAGGACTGGGACCCTGTAAATCCTGAGCCCTGTCTCAAGGTAGGGACACCAAGTCCATGCTCCCAGCTTGTGTTCAAGCTTTAGAGCACAGTGATCACTGGTCTGCAGTGCCGAGAGCTTGTAGCATTTGCCTGAGGAGGAAGGGAGGTCCCATGGCATGAGCATCCCTTCCCAAAGGGGATAATCCCAGAGATAAGGCAGCTTTTCTCCTGCAAAGGTCTTTGGCTCTCTGAAAGCTATCTGAGCTTGGAAGCCAACAAGACGTGCCAGGGGAGAAGGATCTGACTCAAAGGCAGAACTACTTGCAACAGCTGCCAGAAAATACCTGGCTGACTAAGGGGCCAAGAATGCCTTGAGCAGGACAGGTCCGTGTGCTCTGCTCTTATCCCTCTGCAGCAGTATTTGCTATTGCAATGCTTTATTTTTGTCCTGATCTCTTCTTTGGAATTAGCACCATGGGAAGGGCTTTCCTTCCTGCCCTGCCTGTATTAGTGAGGTACAGATGTGAGCCCTGATGACCCATTGGACATATGGCTGGCTGGTCTCCATCCAACCCCAGCACTAGGGACCAGCAGGCTGGAAATGAGACCTTTATCAATGAGAACAATGCACTTGTTGGAGGAACAGGATCTTGGCCGATGGGTTAGGTGTTATGTTTAGACCTGAGGGAACAGAATCAATCACAGAATCACAGAATCATGAAGTCTGTAAAAGACCTCTAGGGTCACCAAGTCTGAGCACCAACCCATCACCATCATGCCCACTAACCACGTCCCTCTGTGTCACATTCACACACTTCTTGGATACCTCCAGGAACTCCACCACACCTCTGGACAGCCTGTGCCAGTGCCTCAACACTCTGAAGGGAAATTGTTCCTAATACCCAACCTGAAGACAGGAACAAGAGGAATGCTGTTACCTGCCATTCTTCCAATAGCTAATTGGACTGGGCCCTGATGTCTGCTGCACATTTGCACCTTGGCACAAAGGTGAACATGAAATGAGGATATTTCATGAGTTGTCATCCTCTCTTCTCCCCAACTTGTGATGCATCTGCAGGGGGATGCCATGGGCACCCCAGGTGGATGATAATTCAGTCTAGAAATTCGGGGCTGGACAGGGATTCCTGGCCTCCAACTTCAGTCTCCTGGCAACAAAATGTTTATTTTCACAAATAGCTCAATTATTTTTTTTTCTTTTCTGTCACTTTGCACAGGAGTGTCTGTCCCCTCCTTGGTCTCTGAGAGAACCAGAATGAGAATGGAGGGAATTGCAAGGGGTGAGACATGAATTAAAAGAACTCCCCAGTGTTCACCCGACAGGACAGTGGGGGAACTTGCTCAACTCAATGGGGTCAGCCCCCTCTGTCCCAGAGGTTCTAGCACTCATCTGGACCCTGTATGGATCATGCCCACACCTTCCACCTTGCTTCCTCCAGCCCTCATCCACACAGTGTCACACCACGGCCCTTCTCTCGCCCTGCACTGCCTCTGCCAGCCTCGCTCTCTGTCACCTTCCTGGCTGTCCTCCAGCCCTGCTCTGCTGGCAGCAGCTCTACTTTTGCCTTTGGCTCCAACCACCTCAGCCTTCAGCACAGAGCCCCATGAACGGGCTGCATCCTGCTGGGATCTAGGTGGAACATTCTGTCATGCATTCGGGCTGTGACTGATGCATGCAGCAATGCAGGTTTCTGCATTCTTCTGCTTCAAGAGATGGACACAGTGGTCCTTATGGGTCCCTTCTGACTAGTCCATGATTCTATGCTTACTGCTGATGTTAAGACTTTTTCTTCTTTCTGTAAAGCTTTGTGCTGCAGACTCAGTGTGCTTGGCTATCTGGCTGAGGACACACAGTGTATCCTCAGGGGATGCTCTGAGTTAGGTATTTCCTTCAGATACCATCTGAGCCCTCTGTCTGCAGGCCTTACAGCTCCTTCCATGGTGTTCTGTGACATATATGGCCACTTCTTACCCAGAACCCAAAGAACTTGCTTAAGGTAGTTCCATTTATGGACAAGCTAAGCCAAGAGAAGGAACTCCAGGTGCTTTCTTGTTGCACTGTGCCAAAAGAGGGCGGCAGGGGGCTGTTTCCTTTCTACCCTCCTGCGCTTTGAGGCCAACACTACGGATTCCTCAACTTTTACGCAGAGAGGTGGGCAGGGTGGAAATACCACCCCAAATAAACACGATATCCAGTTCGTGCCTTTGTGCACTCCTTTATGGCACACGGGCAATATCAAGGAAGCGGAAGTTTGGAGGATTATTTGCTTGGGGATGGGAGGGGGTAGATGTTTGGAATGGGGTGTGTGTACAATTTGCTCAGTTGGTTCCTTTTTAAAACAAGAAATGTGAGTTCTGCATTGCCACCATCAGGAGCCAGAGGAGAGCTCAGAACATGAACATCTGCTGGCAAAAGGGGACAGAGACTGACTGAGGAACTGGACTGGAATGGACTGGAACATGCCTTGCTGGCTTCAGTCTCTAATGAACGTTGGGTTGCATGGGAGTTTTTTACAAACACAGTACGCTGGGCACTTCAAGGGGAGCAAGGCTCTTCCTTGAAAATCCTGAGGGCCGCAGATCCTGATGCTTTCAGAACTGGAAACAGTGCGTGCCACCGTCACTGTGTGCCACCTTTGTACAGTGCCCCTGTACGAGGTTCCGCTGGGGGTTCTGCCACCCCAGTTTCCAGAGGCATAGGAACAAGTCAGCAAAACCTCCCTGTAACACCCACATGTCCCCTGTGATCAGCATACTCACTGACGGTCCTTCATAACTCTGTGGTCATCCTTTTTCAGCTTTTTTCTTTTTTCCCCCGTTTTTTTTTTTTTTTTTTTCACTGCCATTAATTATTTCTGGAAGCAAATAAAAGGGCCCACCGATATCGCTCCCTCCTCCTGGCCGCAGCCAGCTTTTCCTTCGGGAGAAAAAACTTGTGCACGTTCGCAGTGGGACAATGCCGACTTTTGAACCTCTAACCACTAACCAAACAAACCTTGCGCTCCGCTCCACAATCCAAACAGCCTTTATTGACAGGCGTATCGCAGCAACGCGCCGCAGCTCGGGCAGCAGCCGGGCTGGGATCGATGGTGTAGGGCGGCCCTGGGCGCCAGAGGGCATCCTCCAAGGGACAGCCCCCGAGAGCAGCCAGGATCCATTTGGTGCCTGCAAAGCCCTGCGGGCTGGCATTGCTGGGGCGCAGGTTGGAATCCTTCAGATGCCTCCATTGGGGCACGGTGCTTACCAAGCCCACGTGCAGCGAGCACAGCCTGGGTGCTGCACCCTGCAAGATACCTGCATACATCACCCCACAGTGTGTCTGGGGATGGGGGCAGTGCTCCCCCGAAGTTTTCTGCTCCGGGCTGTGAAAGCAGAGCTGGGACATCCAAGGAGACTTTGAAAATGGACCACTGGCACAAGCTCCAAGCGAGGCAGGCAGCGCGAGGAGGTGACAATTAATCAGTGCTGGGACACTGCAAGTGGAGCTGAGTGGGCACCTCGCAGCTCTGTGCATGCACAGGATCCTCACCCAGTGAAGCTGGGTGCGATTCTCAGAGGTTTTGCTCTTCCCCTGTCTGCATGATGGCTCTCATACCTTACAAGTGTCTGTCATCGAGCCATTCACTCCCGTATACCCAACACCGCCTCTCCTGCTCTGCTCCCGCCCTTAGGATGAACGTTTTGCAGTTACGAAAAAAATAAAATAAAATAGTAATAATAATAAAATGTAAAATTAAAAAAAAATGTGCTTTAATTATTTTTTTTTTCCCCGATAAAATTCATCGTCGGCCCAACAGCATCGCTCAGACCTTCGCACCGATCCCTGAGATTCTCTGGGGGCGGCGGGCGGTGCCGCGCTCCCCTTTACACCTAACAAACGCCAGGGTTGTAAGAAAAAAAAAAAAAAAATAACAACAGAAGAAAACCATAATAATATTAATAACGACAAAGCCGCGGCCGCGGTTCCCCGGACGAGACGCGCTCACTGTACATCTGTACACACGGCGCTGCAGTGCATTGGGGCCGCTCCCGCTGTGTCCGCGGGGCTCCCCCGGCCCCGGCCCGGCCCGGCTGTCCCCACGCGGTCCGTGCAGTCCCTGCGCTCGGCCGGGGCCGCTGTCACTGCGGGGCGGAGGGGCCCAGCCCGGTGGGCGGCTGGGCGGCCGCGGGGCCCGGCAGCGGTGGGGCGGAGGGGCTGAGCGGCTCCGCGGCTCCGGGCTGCGCCTGCTGCAGCTTCTTCTTGTTGATCTTCCTCTCCTTCGCCCGACGGTTCTGGAACCAGATTTTCACCTGCCGGGCGAGGGAGAGTGAAAAGGGGTAGTCAGTCCCAAAGCGCGGGGCTCCGCGGTAGGCGCGCAACCCGATCCGCGCATCTCAATCCGCGCATCCCGACCTGCGGGGCCCGACCCGCGCAACTCGATCCGCGCATCCCAACCCCGCGCAGCCCGCGGCGGACCACAGACCTGCCTCTCCGACAGCCCCAGGCTGGAGGCCAGCTCCGCTTTCCTGCGGATGGTGATGTAGCGGCTGTAGTGGAACTCCTTCTCCAGCTCCAGCCGCTGGTGGTCGGTGTACACGACGCGATATTTGTCCTTCGTCCTGGTTTTGACTGCGGAGGACAAAGCCGCGTTGAGAAAACAAAAGAGAAAGAGGAGAGTGGGACCGGGACTCCTCCGGACCCCAAATCGCAGACGGAGGCAGTACCGTCCCTCGACCCCTGGGCTGCGAAAGCTGCGGGAATGGTGCGACTGCCACCCCAGCACGTTTTGCTGGGGACGACTTTGGTCTGCACTTCTGGTGGCATTCTGGTTTCCTTTACAACTTTAGAAGAAGACGAAGCAATAAGGAAAGAGGGGAAATAAGAAGAAAATAGTAATAATAGAGGGGAAAAAAAAGAAAGAAAGAATGGGGCGAAGTGAAGCCCCGCTAAGGGCAGCGCGGCTCAGACGGCAGCTCCGTTTCGGAAGGAGAAGAAGGGAGCTGAGCGCGTCGCGTTGGGCCCGGCGGGCAGCTGTGGGGCTCCAAAACGGTACAGAAAACCCCGCACAGAAATGAAGGGCCGAGGGAAGAGGGCGGACGGCGCGGCCCTTCCGTGCCCCCCTCACTCGGAGCGCTCTGATTGAAGCGGTGCTTCCCGGCTCCTTCCCACGGAGCGGGGCCGCGGGCAGCCCCTACACCCCCCACCTCCCCCAGGTGCTCGGGCCGAGTCCGCGCAGGTGAAGTGCCGCAGAGCACAACAAAAGCACCCCGCGAGGAGACAAGGGCGATCAGAGAGAGCTCCCAGAGCCGCTGAATGGGGAACACAACCCCCGAACAATGCGGGACAAGGAGATCTTATCAAAGAAAAACCCTTCTCAAAGCCTTAATGACAGCCACATTCTGTTTGAATTACCACTACTGAGCAAATGGCGGCGGCCGCTTTCATCCCCCGGCCCCTCGCATTACCATACGCGCTGCTCCAAAGGCGCAATTTGAATGCGGCCGCGCCGCACCGACCCCGCAAGGGGAACACCGCAGCCCGGGGGCAGCGCCGGGCAACGGGGCCGGGGGAGGGGTGGGGAGGGCACGGTCGGTGCTGGCTCCTATTTTACTTTCTTATTATTATTTTCGGCCATATATATATCTGGAAATATAAATAAGAGGGCAAAAAGAAAGACAATGGGAGCGGAAGGTGTATATCAAAGCGGGCAGCGCGCGGCTCTGATCATATAAAAGGGAGAGGGCCCGGCAGGGCCGTGGGGGATTAACATCACAACGGAACGCGGCGCCGGCCCAGGGGCTGCGGGGTGGGGGGGGAACGCCCTCGCACGTCCGGGTCCCACCGTGGGGGCCGCAGCCTCAGCAGCGCCCGGTTCCTCGGGGCTGGAGCCCAGCGAGCCAGAAGCGAATGAGGAGCGACAGCGGCCGATGATTTATACGACTGTAATTGGTTATAAAAATCTTTTAAGTGGCTCTAAGTGGCCGAGCGGAGCGGAGAGCGACGCCGTCCTCCGCGTGCCGGATGAGCCCGACGGCGAATCGGTTGCCCACCCGACGGCGCGCCCCGCGGCCCTGCTGCTCCCCGGGCCCGCAGCTCCTCTCCAAACTGGGGGTGCGGCCCTACCCTGCCCCTGCCCCGCGCCCCGGCACGGACTCGCTCTCTGCCCTTTCCCCTCAGTACCGCGGAGACGCCGCCGAGCGGGTCGGTTTCGGCCCTCCGCCATCCCCGTCCCGTGCCCCCCCCACCCCCACCCCCCCAAAGCTTACCTTGGCTACCGAGCGGGGCCTGCGCCGGTTTCCTCACCCAGTCGCAGAGGCCGCGGCGCTGCCCACCGGGGGACAGCGGCTCGGGGGCGGCGGAGGCGGCGGCGGCGTTGGGGGGGGCGGCGCCGAGAGGCTGCATCCCCCCGGCTGAGCAGTGCGGCGCGGGGCCGGCGTGGTGGTGGGCGTGCGGGTGGTGGTGGTGGTGGTGGTGGTGGAAGTCGGCGGGGCTGTAGGCCATCGCCGCGGCCGGGGAGCCGCCGTTGAGGCCGTGCACGGCGGCGGCGGAGGGCGGAGGGGCACCCTGCCCGTAGGCCCCCCAGTCGTCGCGGAGAGGAGCGGCGTAGGGCGCGGGCCAGGCCGGCCCGGGGGACTGCGCGCCGTCGAGGTTCACATGGTAGCCGCCGTAGTCCGCGTATTGAGCGGCGCCCACGAAGTTCTGCGCCGCCAGGTTGAGCCCCCCCGAGTGGCGAACGGGGCCGGGGTACATGGGCCCGTCCTTGTCCAGGAGGTAGCTCACGTACATGCTGGCGGGGCCCCGGCGGCCGCTCTCGGCATGCTGCTGGGGCCGTCGGAGCGCCGCTGCCGGGGCCGTCGGAGCTCCGCCGCCCGGGGCCGGGCTCCCGCGGCGGGGAGGGGGCAGGCGGAGGGGCCGCGGCCCCGCGCAGTTCGCCGCCGCCGAGCGCTCCCGGTCCGAAGGCGATGGCCGGCAGCGCTTACATGATTAACGATTGTTTACAAGGCTCTATTAGTAATGGCCCAGACACACCAAAGGCAGGTGACGTGGAGAGGCGCTGGGTATATAGCTACTACCCCTAAAAGACGATTTGCATTTAAAAAGATAAGGAGAGGGCAGCGACCTGATCACAGCTAAATATTCAAGCCTTTATTGTTTAAGAGCTTCCTCCTTCCATTGCAACCTGGTGCACTTTAACCTCCAATCACAGGTTCAAAGGATGAAATCGAGAGACTTGCAAAAGACAGAGAGGGAGATCTAAGGGCGAGGGTGGGAAGATGGGAACCGCGGATCGGGCTGCGCCTTCGTCGCCCCTTCGCCTTGTTGGCGCTGGGGGCGAGGAGGGGAGGTTTCGATTAAAAATCCCAAAAGCCGTTTTGTCGTCGTCGTTGTTTTAAGCCGCAAACCTCACGGCCGCTTCTCTTTTTAGAGCGCTTCCCACCCGCTCCCACTCGATGAAGGAGAGGTAAGAGGTGAACCCCCCGCAGAGGGTACAGCTCCTTTCGCACCGAGGCCCGGCGCTGCCCGCCCCGTCCGGACCTCGACGGCCTCGACGTGCGCCTTCACCCGCAACACCCGCTGCCCTAGCCGAGGGGGTAAATGCGGGCCGCGGGACCCACGCGAGACTCACGCCGACCTCTCTCCACTCCCATCCGTCCCGGGCCACTCGGGGGCCGAGCCTTGCCCTCTCGGCACCCCCGGATTTTCCCACCCCGACGTCTCTGGAACCCGCTTCGGGGAGCGCGCGGGCGGCAGCCGGCTCCCCCCGGCCAGGAGCCCCCCTTTGAAGAGGTGTCCCCCCACCTCGACTCCCCCCGCCGCTTTTATGCTTTAACTTTTCACCCTGAGCGAGGACAATGCCAGAAAACGTTTGCATATTTGCATTTTTTCCCATGGCACAGCGAGGAAATCTTTCACCCGCCGAGAGAGGTCGGTGCAGACGGCAGCGTCCCCCCAGTTTTCCCAGCGCAGCCCCGGCCCCCCTCGAATGGCTTTCCCGGGAGCTGCAGTGCCGTCGGGTCGGAGCAGCGCGGTCCTATCGGGCCCACGGGCCCCACGTGTCGGGCCTCCACGCGTGTCTGGGGGCCTCCTTCTATCTCTCTGTCCCTGGGATATGTGACCGTTTTGAAGCTATCCTCCCGGTTCACATCTCCAAATCCGCAAGTCCCACAAAACGATCTTTTTGTCCCTCTTCCGACGGCGGCTCCGGTGCCGAGCGTGGGGCTGCCCCGGAGCTACGGGAATAACTCTGCGATCCCTCCCGACGTGTCCCACGAGGTCCCTGCCCGTGGGGATCGGGGCGTTCAGGGAAGGTCGGAACCCCTCTCCCGGCCCACCTCCGTCGGGGCCCGGTTCGCTGCGCGCATCGTTCAGTACCCGCGCAGTAAATCCCAATGCCCTCGCGATCTCTCGGCGGTCTCCCACGGCCGCGGTTGCGACCCTACAATAACAACAGCACACTGGGACCCGGGGTGCCGGGATGCCTCCTCCTCCCGACGGAGTTTCTCTATCCCCCCTTGAGGTGCAGCCCCGGAGAAGCAGTGCCGTTTCCCCCCGCGGTGTCACGGCCGGGCTGCGCCGGTGGAGTCTGATGGTGCCGTAAAGGAGGAAGGGGCCATTAAAACGACACAACTCGGAACACAGAGCATCAAAACGCACCGAACTCCTCACAGACCCTCAGCCCGGCAGGACGAGGTGCTCTCCGGCCGGGGCGGATTGAAGCTGCCCCTCCCGATGCTGGGCTCCGGTGTCTTCCTCTGGCACACCGCGTTTTGATCCGGGCAGGAGTTTTGTGTCCCCCCTACAAAGCCACTGAGGCTTCGCGAGGTGCTGGGGGCCCACGACGGTTTACCCACGCGGTTTTCCCCTCTTCTCTCTCCTCCGGGTTCAGGGGAAGCTGCGCGGGACACGGCCAAGGCGGCAGCTTTGGCTGGATGGAGCTTCTCCCTCCTTGTTTCTTTCATTATGAAAGTATTAATATTATTATTACGTTCTTTTCTTTTAAATTTATTTCCCTAGTTCCTGAGAGAGGAAATGCGACCCTATCCCTCCAAACGTGGCAAGCGCCAAGCCACGGCCGCTGGGAGCGAAATATCACCCGGGGATTTGGGGTTTTGTTTTCATTTTATTTCATATTTTATGTTTCTATTTTGTATTTTTATGTTATGTTATTTTATTTTACGTTGACCCCATGCTTCCCAGCAGGGCCGTTTGTTTCTCCCCACTTTCTTTTCACGCAGATCCCCGCTCTCTCCACGAGGTTCCACCAGCGGCTCTGCCTCAGCAACGCCTGCGGCCGCCGTCCCTTCGGGCTGCGGCATTTCGCAGCTCCCGCTCCCTTCTACCAGCCCCTACTCGGAGCAGTACTTAGGAGCAGAGCATCGCCAGTTCCGAGGGGATCCGCCTGAGCACCGTCAGGAAGAAACGCCGCGGGCGTGGACTCCCGACGGCGCTCCTGCTGCCCGCTGCAACTAGGTCCCCGTCGGGGCGCTGCCCTGGAGCCGGATCCCAGGACGTCGGGGTCCCCATCCGAACCGCCCCTAGGAGCCCCGGGAAGGGCCGAGCGCGGCCCCCGCCGTCGAGGGGCAGCGGGCGCTTTTTGGTTGTGTTGCGACTGCGTTCGGGTTTTCACGAAGCGATTTTTCTGCCTCTCGGAGAAGATCGGGGTGGGATGGGTGGGTCCTCCCCTCTCCCCCACCGTAACGGCGCGGCACCGCGAGCTTTGTTTGTGAGGGTGAAAAAAAAAAAAAAAACTCTTCTTGAAAGCGCTTTGGTGGCCGAGGAGAGGGAAGGGAAGGAGGAACCGAGGGTTGGTGTGTCCGAGCTGTGGAATTTATGGCTCCCCCTAAGCACAGACATGATAAGGACTTAGAAAACATCTTGGATCTTTTCAAGCCGGCAGCCCCCGAGGCTTTGATGTAGATTACGTTGCAGAATAACCCAATACTTTTATCGTGGGGTTGATACCCGGCTTGTTTAAGCACATGCCTGCAGGAGCGGGCTGGATGCAGAACGCTGCCGCTGCTGGAAAGGAGTGGGGCCGGGGGAGGGGGCATGGAACAGCACAGCTCGCCACGGCTCAGCACAGCTCTGTCCCTCGGACAGGTGTCATCGGGACTCAGCCTGGATGGCTGCTGTCATCCCCAGACCCAAAAACACTGCTCAGAGAATGGCCACTGCTGCCCACATCCGTGCTGAGCCCCGAGGGAAGTGCCCAATAGTGGGTGCAATATGATCAATGTGTGTCTGCCAGCAACGAGCCGTGGGGCTATCCATGGTCCTCGGGCAATACAGAGGGCAGTGGTCCCTTCACCGTCATGACTATCCCTTTCCCTACATCTCCTGGCTTTGAGATGTGCCCTTTGTGAGGCGGTTCGTGTTTGTGTCTCCCACCATGTGCTGCCCCCTGGGTCCCCATCTCCTCGCCCCACAGCAGCCTGGTGCTGCAGGGCTGTGCACTCAGCACTCAGGCACTGTGGGGACACTTCGTTGTTTGCAAGGTCAAAGGTTTCGGAGGCGTTGACTGCACACCTCCTTGCAGGGCCCTGGGGCTCTAGGGGTGATGTTCTGTGCAGGTGGCAAAAGCTGCTCTGAGGGGTTGGATGGGGTTCCCGCATGAATTATCAGATCAGGGGGTTTCTCCAACCACTGCCCCAAATGCCCTCCCCAGGGCCAGAGTTTCCCATGCCCCCTCCCCACTGCCCGCTCTGAGAACTGGGGCTGTAAAGAAGGGAGGAGACGGTGCTTCTGCCAGGGACAAACCCATTCCCTACAAAGCAAACAAAGCCCAGGGCTCTGGCTCCGAGGAGAAGCTGTGGCTGGCTGCTCCCCATGCCGCCCATTCACTCCCAGATCCTTCCCCAGGAGGAGAGTAGGGCCTCGCCCCATGTTCCTGCTTGCAGAGGTCCCAAGAGCAAGGCCCTACCCTGGGCTGCACTGCACTCCTCCTGCCACTCCCACCTGGATGAGCTCTGGGGCTGTGGGGCACTTCGTGTGGTGACAGCTGGCCCTGGTGGCATTCAGGCTTTGGGTCTCTTCCAGAACTCCCATCCCTCCCTCCCAGACACAGTGGTTTGGCTTCTGTTAGAACCAAAAGAAGGGCCTCCTTGTCAGGCTTAGTATTTGGCCCAAGAAAACTTCACGAAGTTCAATAAATCCAAGCACAAGGTCTCGCACCTGGGTCACAGCAACCCTCACTATCAATCCAAGCTGGGGGACAAAAGGATAGAGCACAGCCCTGCTGAAAAAGACCTGGGGGTACTGGTGGATGGCAGTTGGACATGAGCAGCAATGTGCCCTCTCAGCCCAGATAGCCAACTGCATCCTGGGCTGCATCCAAAGCAGCATGGCCAGCAGGGAGAAGGAGTGATCCTGCCCCTTTGCTCTGTGCTGTGAGGCCTCACCTGGAGTACTGAATCCACATGTGGAGTCCTCAATACATGGAGCTTTTGGAGTGCGTCCAGGGGAGGGTCTCAAAAATATCCAAGGGGTGAAACACCTCCCTATGGGGTCAGGCTGAGAGAGATGGGGCTGTTCAGACTCGAGAAGGCTGAACAGGGGAGACCTGAGAATGGCCTTTCAGTATATAAAGGGGGCTGTAAGGAAGAAGGGGACAGACTGTTTAGGGGAAATGGTTTCAAATTAAGAGGAGAGATTTAGACTGGGAGAGAAACTAACTAGAATATAAAAGAATTTTTTTTTTTTTTTAATAATTGAAGTAATGAGGCTCTGGCACAGGTTGCCAGAGAGGTGGTAGATGCCCCATCCATGGGGGCACACAGTGCCGGGCTAGACATGGCTCTGTGCACCTGATGGAGCTGTAGGTGCCTCTGCTCAACGCAGGGAGTTGGACGAGACGGCCCTTAAACATAACCTCTAGCTCAAACGATCCTATGATTCTCTATTTTGGTGAGCGCTTTTGGCAGCCCAGGGCGACCGATTCTGGGGAGAACTCATTGCGGAAGGGGCTGCCCTCTCGGCCCCGCAGTGTCTCGCTGAGCCCGCAGCTCCCCGCACCCCTCCGCGCCGTCGGAGCGGTCCCCGAGCAGCGCAGGGCGGTCCCCGAGCTCCCCCTAGTGCCGTCCCGCCCCACTGCGCTCCCATCGCCGGGATCGAGGGATGAAATTCACGTCCCCTCCTCGGAGCGAGCCTCTTCCTTTCTGGCACAGGTTGCCCAGGGATGTGGTGGATGTCCCGTTCATGGTGACTTTCCAGGAGAGGCTGAAACAGTCCCTGCGCAACCTGATCTAGCTGTGGTGTCCCTGTGGTGGACTAGATGGCCTTTAAAGGTCTCTTCCAACCCCATGGATTCTATGATTCTATAAATATTCAATTCATAATTGCTGTATTTAAAAAAAATGAATTATTTTCAGGCAGTGTTAGGAAAGTGCAGCTCAGTTTACACGACAGCATATTCTATCCAAACGCTTATTAATTTATAACACTGGAAACCCCATTTGTAGTTGGCATTACATTAAAGAGAACAAAAGTATTAACCAGTGTATTCCCATCTCAATTCACCAAGGCACGGACAAATGCATCCAATTAGACTCTGTGAAAGGCATGTTTACAAATCCCTAAACTCCACCATGACAACAAAGTGTATTTTTAGCTATATTAAAAAAATATCCAGCTTCTGGTTACGTCCCTGGGAATAGGAAACCAAGTTAAAGAGAAGTGCTCTCATCTTCTGGCTGTCAAGTTTATACAGTGAGGCTGGCTTCTGGGAGCTGGACATGGTATATCAGTCCTTACTTGTTACAGAGGACAAACTCTTTAAAATTACTACTTTTTATTTGATATTAATACACATCAAGCTCGAAGAGCAGGATTAGCTGTAGTTCAGTGTATGAGTCTTCCAGTTAGAGGCAGTCATACAAATTTTCTAGACAAGGCAGTAGGAGGGTCACCTCCTGCCCTCCTCTGCCTGTTGTAGCTGCTTATTTAGGTAAAAGGAATCACTTGCTGTGAGTGCCTGACTCTCACCAAATAGTACAGAGCTGGATGGCTGGAGCCCGCCTGAGTACCTAAAGCTCAGTGACATGAACTCACCTCAATTGGGCATCTACTGAGAATCTAGGCATCTACAGCAATCGAGACGATCAGGGAAGGATAGCTGAACACACTCAGGTTTATAGTTCCCTGTAAACTAAAGCTGGTATTTTAAAACTCAGGCTTCTAAAGCTGGCTGTTTCAAGTGGTCTCATTTTTCCAGTACTCACTGATATCCAGAGATCAAGATGTGAGTAGCACTTCTGGACACCACACCATTTCCCTTTAGTTGCAGAGTCTGTGCTTGTAAACACTGACTAAAATCCCACAGATTTTCTTGTGTTTGCTTGAAATATGTTGAGAGCAGTCCTCGGTTCCAGTGCATGGGTTAGATACTGTTTATATAAAACCAGCAAAGAGATATCCAGTTACAGAGGGACAGCTAAAAGACAACCTGTCTCGTTATAGATGTGCTTGTTGAAGTGAGAGAAAGGAGTAACTGTGTCTTCTCCTCAAAGTAAGGTGAAGATGGACTGCCCCATCAGAAATGTGACTAGAGCAGCAGGCAGTAACATCTTTTCTTAGTGGTGATGTGAAGCATTTATGCTACAACGAGTGTAGGAAAGTACTGACTGAACCCAGTTCATTTCTCAATCTGAGAGTCTTTATGTTGGAGCAGTGCTGGGGACAGAAGAGATTCCTCATCCTTACTTACATGTGGGATAGTTTTGCAGTTGGATTTGGGCACAGAAACATTTTTCTTTGTGTTCTGGTAAACCTACAGATTGGAAAGAGGAAACAAAGGATGCCTTTTGTTAGAATGCATTGTTCTCAGAGAACTGCTTTTCTCATGATGAAGCAGGCGCTGGTAGGGCCTCCTCCTAGAAGAGACACCCCTGTGCACCATGGGAGAGCCATGCTCATGTCTGTCACTTCCCACTGAATCATAGAATCATTGCAGATGGAAGAGACCTCTATGATCATCTAGTCCAACCGTCACCACCATGCCCACTAACTATGTACTTCAGTGCCAAATCCATACATTTCTTGAACACCACCAGGGACTCCACTGCTTCTTTAGGTGGACTGTTCCTCTACAAAAAGAGAACCCAGAAAGCTTTCTCAGCCCATTGTAATCCATGGGTCTCAAGAAAAAAAAGTTTTTCTTCTTTCTGTGTTTACTTACTGCTCTCTCTTGCCTCTACCATCTGACAGGCAAGAGAGGAAACCAGCTGGGAAAAAGAGGGTCTTCTTCTGGAGTCCAGTGCCCAGCAGGACTGCATCACACAATAGCTGTGGGAACAATATATGTGAACTGCTGGAGTCTGCTAAGGGCCTTAACGGAAATGCAGGTATTGGATGAGAATCACAAGTCACCAGGATGACTTTCCAAGGCAGAGGGTAGATCTGAACACGCTGCATCAGAAGAAAGCACAAATAAGGATGAGGAAAAGGGGTGAAATACATAGAAGTGCATGGCTTTACTTGTGTCCTTAGCAAAATCCTCATCATGAGATGAGGCCAGGATTTACCCCTGGCTGACGTGATGGTGTGTTAACCTTATCTTCCAGCTTCTGTGCAGAAAAGGGTAGGAAAAATGCACTACAGAGTCCACAAGAGCAGATCCAGCTTGAGTTGGACAAGAATTTTCTTTCTAACATTTTTAACTTACACGACTGAGATG
Organism: Oreortyx pictus; assembly: GCA_036925125.1. Classification (NCBI taxonomy): domain Eukaryota; kingdom Metazoa; phylum Chordata; class Aves; order Galliformes; family Odontophoridae; genus Oreortyx; species Oreortyx pictus. The sequence goes on from JAUPFR010000001.1 coordinate 19,072,548, forward strand.
CATTTTTCGGAGTTAGAGAAAGCTCTGATCTACTTCAACTTTTCTGAACAAGATATAGTGTAAAACAAATGTGAGATCATATAAACAGTGCAAATATAAATCCCTATTCTGTGCATAACCCAGAAAAAAAACTAAACCAAAACAACAACAATGAAAAACCCCATTTACATGTGTTTTGTAGCATAATAAGGTCGGTCCATTTTAAATCCATTTTGAATTAATTTGTAGAAGTTTGTAACACTTGTGAAAATACAGTAGGAAGACTGTGCTCAGGACTATGGAGTCCACAAGAGCACATCCAGATTGAGTCTGATGCGCTGCCAAAGGCAAGCAGTGCTCTTTTGTCACATTACAGAATGCACCCAAAGAGAATATTTCCCACAGCAGTATTCCATAAGACCAAACATCACTCTTCTTGGTGTACGTCCCCTCAAATAAGCTTTCAGGAGTCATCCATTTAGTGGGTAAGCAAATCTGTGTAGATGGGGAAAGGAAGGCAGGTCATGCCATGACACAGGCCTCACTAGATTCATTGCTGTAGCTCTTCCTGCTCAGCCAGAAACAATTCATGTCTGTGAAGTAAAAAGCCTGACCTCTCTCTTAATCACGACCTTAATGTAGTTAATTATAAACTAAGTATATCCATTTCCCAAGAGCAGAGGAAGTGAGATTTCTGCACTGCCTATTCAGTTATCTATAACGCTAAAGGGAATTTGAAAATGTGAGGCTTCCATTTCTGGGATCCTTGCAATATTTAAAATGAAAAACACAGAGCACTCATGAACTCACATCGCCCAAGGTGATGGAGTCATTCACAACATCTCTGGCCAGGCCAAAGTCACATATTTTCATGACTTTTCCATGGGTCACCAGTATATTGCGGGCAGTGAGGTCTCTGTGAATGCACTTAGAGGGACAGGATGGGTTAACACACTGCAGAGGGAAATAATTCCCCTGGCTCGTGCCTTCAGCAGGGCTCTGTGAATTGCTGCCTCCCTCCTCTGAAATTCTCTGCAGGGTGAGCTAGCTGGGCAGTCCCTGGTTGCTCCTGGCCGAGAACCGTGCCAGAGTAGGGAGAAGTGTGTGGTGTAGCCACTGCTTCTTACTTGGGGCCATGCCTACAAGTGCAAGCCAGTCTTTGCTACAAAGCTGGGGAGGAGGGAGGTTTAGTTCAAGTCTGCCACTGTGTGGCTCTCTTCCTCCGTCTGCCTTTTAATAGACTGACACGTTTTTGCTGTCTTTTCTATCTAAACCATTTGCTAACCTTCAGCATACCAATTTGGATCCAAGAAACTCCATTCCTTTGGCAGCTTGATAAGAGAAGCGTAAAAGGTCTTCAAAAGTGAGCACGTTAAAATCCTCTTCTTCATCCGTCTGCTTGCATGCTTAATTTCATCTGTAAAAATTAACCAGAAGTACACATTTTCCATAGCCATCCTTACTCCCTGATTAATTCTATTGGCTGTTATAGGGATTTTCACCTCTTCTACTGAGAACAACTTTAAGAAGAGCATTCATCTTTTGCTCAGACACAAAATAAAGATTTTCATACTTAAATACCATATGTAGTATGACCAGAAACATAAGTCTGAGGTTTTAAGTCCTTCTCCAGCAAAATACATTTCTGATAGGAGGGAAGAGAGACAACAGAACGGGATCTCCTGTGATGCTGAGTCTAGCCGAGCTAGGTCAATAATATAATAAATACAATAATAACAGAATTGCTGGAGATAACAGCAATTAATCTTTTACCCTCCTCAGAACAGAGTGCAATCCCATTTTATTCAGACGTGATATTTACGTTTTGGCTTGTTTGGGTGACTTTAAGTTTGTCCTCTCTGTACAGACCCATGTTCACATCATATTTCAGGTGGGCTCCCTTCCTGGTGAGGCTGACAGATTTTTCAAGGTTACACAATGGGAAACACAATCCACTAAGTGTAAACTGTTTTACAGAGAAATAGCATGATCAGTTATGACTAATAAAAATCTGGGCATAGATAAGGTTTTCTCAAAACTTGAAACAGAAACAAGAGATTTCTGGTCTTTTGGTAAGTGGTAAGAGCATTTTAAGAAAAAACAAATCTCAGTTCTTTCCCAGGCCTTGCTTCTTGAAGTATGCAGACTCTCAGTAATTCAGTAATTACACCCCTTCACAGTAGAGCTGAGAATGAAACTAAGAAGAGCTTTACAAAGTATTAAAATATTGCTGAATGTCTTACCTGGAATTTTGGTCCAAACAGATAATGCAGTAGAAACTTAAGTTATGCAGTTTAAAAATATCAGTCAGTGTCCAGTGAAATTTTTCTCTCTTGCTCCTTAAGTAGTTGAGAAGGTCACCGTAGCAACAGTACTCAAAAATCAAGTAGATTGGTCCTGAAATATTTAATGGTCCTGAAATATTTGAGATGTAAATGTCTTCTGCTATCTACAGCAATGTCCCCATTTAAGCCTTAAGGATGCCCTATCTTCTTCCAGGACTGATTCGTATTAAATGTCCCAACCACCTCCCCTACTCAGGTAAATGAACTGTAGGTATACTGATGGAAATCCCTGCGGAAAGTTTACACAACTGAATTTCCCCTGTAGTCCATCTCACAAGGTAGGCTGAATATCCAAACGAAGGCCCCTGTCTATCCACTCCTGTTCACACCTGGATTGCCTCCAGCTGAACTTCTTGAGACAGCAGTATCCTCAATGATATCACTGGCCACTCATGAATTAGTCAGTGATAATAAAGGTGATTAAATATGGCTTGGATTTTTTAATGCTCCTGACAATTGTCTATTTTTAATATTTCTCTTCTGTTCAGGAGCCTTCATCATTCTACTGGTTTTAGTTGGTACCTTTAAACAAGTGCAAGTTACCCAACACAGTGCAAGCTCCTAGCAGGCTCACAATATTTTCGTGACTTCCAATGTGAGTCAACATTTTCAGCTCAAGCACCAGAGCATCTTTTTCTGAACTGCCAGACTTTTCTGAGAGAGTAATTACACAGATTTGTAAACCTCCAGCAAATAATTAAAAAATGCAAATGCTTGTGTTGGTTTGTCACATTCAAATCCTCATTTTAAATGGATTGGATTCACAGTTAATTTGGGGACATCCTAAAAAAATGTGGCATAGCATAGCTAAGGAGGCCACAGTGTATTTCAGCAATGACTTCAGGTTTGCTTCTCAGCAAGTTTTCAGTCCTTGTGGGCCCAAAGAGTTGGAGACATGAGCTGAAACAATCAAGATGGATTCCCATAAAGACAACGATCAAACAGTGGACCGAGGAAGGAAAGCAGGTGCAAGAATATGAGTGAGGGATGATAGTCTGGGAGGCTGCACTGCTCTGCAGACCCACAGGCGAGCTCTGCTGGCTGCCAGGGATGCTCACTTCTGGACACATCTTTTATGGGAGGGAAGGAAAGCCAGAGCAAAAGAACAAGGAGAATCAGAAGTTTAAGATGCTTGACCTATAAGGAAGGATGGAAATAAGTGGTTTTGTGCCCTCAAGAATGAGTTACAGGAGGATTTGCTGGAGGCATTGCAAATGAGCTTGCTCAGACACAGGAGGCAAAGAATATGCAACAGCTCCATCCTTCCCCACACAATACAGATCTTCTCTGCTGTGTAGGACTAAATGCAACACGCTGCAGGAAGAAAGCTCTTCAGCAACACCTTCCAAAACTGAAACATGCTTTTATAAGCATTATAAAAAGGTTAGGGAACTAAGCATTTGAGAGGCTTAACTGCTGACAGTCTGCATTAAAGGGTTGTCATGCTGCTTCTGCTTTGGAGTCAATAGAAAGTATCACTGCTTGCAAAAAGATCCAAGAGTTTATTGTACCTTTCATCATTTTGACTGCAACCTGCACTGAGTCTCCTGCCTTGCTAATCCCATAGGCTGTAGCATTCACCACTTTCCCAAAAGCCCCAGAGCCGAGAACCTGACCTACAAGACCCGATAGACCAGTGTTTTTAGTAGCTGCTACAGCATGGGCTGCCACTCCAACAGTATGGTTTGCCTTGTGGACTGCTCACCTAATTCCAGATTTTCCCTTGAGAAATTCCCATTTGGGGTCATATTCATATTCACAGAAGTCAATGTAGATGTACTCGTTATTCAGTGGTCCAATCACCTGTATCATTTGCAACTGGGTTTAGTATCTAAATTGCTTTGGAAGGAAAAATAGATGCAGAAAAACGTTTTTAAGAAGAAGAAACAGCCTGGTAGGAACAAAAGAAGAAGGAGCAAGTATTGATGCTTGTTTCTACCTTTTTGTATTTATGACAAATGAGTATACACAAAAAAACAGTCAATAGGAAGGTAAATCCAGCAAAGACACAGAATGCAGCATTGTCTGGTAGAGAAGAAACAGTCCCTGCAACTTTAAAAGAGAAATGTTACTACCCACAGTACCAGAGCTTATGGTTAAAACTTAGGGCACAGAAAGAGGTGGCAGCAGCTTGGTTGCTTCTACAGTTTGCAGTCATTTCATGTCTGAGTTTCCTCTGTGCTGGGGGTGCGATCTAGCCACAAGCAGAGCAAGGAGCTGGCAGGGGATGCTCAGCTGTGGATAATTTTGACATCCGCTTTCATTAAAAAAAAAAAAAAAAAGCACGTTACATGAGTCAACAAATCGCAGGGTATTGTATCCATGGACTGGACTTTGTGAGCATATGCAGAACTTGAACAAGTTGTCCTTGACAAAAGAAAGATTTGTGCTGAGAATGCCTGGGTACTTCAAAATGTTTCCCAGGTGCCAGAGCTGAAATATTTTGCCCTATGGCATGTATATGGAGTAACAAATGTGAAGTGGATGGGCAAATAATCGTGTTGATTTTCTTGGTCAACAAGGCAGCAACCTTGCACGGGCCCTACAAGCAGAGAGATGGCACAGCAGATCCCAAACCAGGGATCTGTTCCTTGTGTGCCTCCTCCAGGACAGGAGCAAGAGCCAGCATATGCCACCAGCTACCAGCATGGTTTCAGCACTTCCCAGAGCCGATGATTCCAGGTTCCAGGTGGAGATTCCTAAATGAAAACAAATAAAGAAAAAGCAGATTCAAGCATTGCCATGATTCCATCCTTCACTTCTTGTGGGATTTCTGCCATGGAATGCCATCTCCTTCCAATGAAGGAGTCCTGTGCTTTGTAATTAGAGAAGAGTCTCCCTTTCACCCACCAGTCCTCATACTGCATACACACAGTGCTTGTGTTTTCCCCTTAGTGCTGTTACAGGCCAGCCATTTAGCCAGATAAAAAACATTGCAGGTTCTACTGTGACAGCTTTAATTAAGTTGAGAAAATCCGTTCTAAAACACTGACTTCTGGTACCTGACAGGTTAATGAAGCTCTGTTTTGCAGTTGGAGCCAACCAAATCGCTTGCACAGCATTCAACAGAGAATGTTGTTGCTGTCTCCTTTACATCTAAAATACTGCTTGAAATCCATGACCCCAGAGATCTCCTTCTGGCAAGAAGTTCTGGATCCCTTCCTTGATTTCTTCAGTACAGCTGGAAAACAAGGCGGTCCAGTTCTGATTTTTGGCTCACACTTAATTTTCCCAGGGGAGAAGGTGGGATGTTTCAAAACAAGTCTTACATCTGAACTGGAAGGGAGGAAGATGAGGATAGATGAGTTGTTTTTTTTTGTCAGTGCCAGCGAGAGGTTTCAGTGTAGTTGCCAGTGCCATGTATTTGTGATAGACGTGGCACGGTGGGCAGGGGATTAAACGGGCTCCCTACACCCGCACTGGGTTCACACTCACACTCCTTCCATTCCTACTGCTTGTGCCTTCACCTTACTGCTTGAGCTGCTGCTAGAACAACAAATACAGCACGAAGCCAGAGCAAAAGTTATGACTCCTTCCACTGAAGAGATGTGATTTCAACCACAAGTTTCTCACTCAAGGCTTAAAATGAAGAACACCCACCCTACATGAATGGCTTATTTAAGATGTGATACGTAGAAATACAGAACTTTATACCTGAGTGAAAGGAAGCCCACACTGAAACAATTTTCACTTATTACTTTTCTATCATTCATCAACTTACTGCTTAACTTACTGTCCACATGAAAAAAATTCATGGATAAATTAATAAAGCTTTGCACACATGATTAATTTCTACTTGTGGAAGTTTTCAAGAAAAGAAAAAACCACAGCGTTTTCTTTTCCAGAAAGCTGTTTTAAGAAGAATTTGAAACTTTCTAACTGGATGTTTTCTTCCCTCTTCAGTTTCTACACAAAAAAAGAATGATGTTCAGAAGCCTTTTCAGAGGTACGAATGAGAAAGTTGTCAATGTAATTTTTTCACATCTAGTTGAAAAACTCAGAGTTTTACACATAATATTTCAAAAGATAATTCAACCTGGTGCTCTTCTACAACCGTGGGATTATTAGTTTTTAGCACATCTAAAATAAAAGCTACAGAATTCATAAAGCAGCTCAATGGTGTTTCAGCTTCTCATGAAATTTTAAGGCCTGACTCACTGCCCTGAATAAATAGAGGAAATGGAAACACTCTCACTGACTTTACTGGAAACACTCCCACTGACTTTAGTGGCTTCAGGTCATTGCAACAGCTGTATTAACCAAAGTTTAACCAATCAATCAAACCCATACTAACTAGCACATTCCCCAAATGCCCCTCAACTTTGTAGATATGTATCTGAGGAGCTGGGGGGACATATTTCAGTGTAAAGAGCCTGAGATACACATCTTTACAGATTTTATTCAAAGCCAGCAAAAACAAGGAAAATTCCCCCTAGTTTTGGTGATTGCAACTCCCCTGGAGTGGGCCACAATATCCCATTTTCTTCATTTAATAAAGGATCACTCAGATACACTCTTTGCAACAAAGAGAGAAGACTATTTACTTGGATGAGTTCAGGTCAGGACAGTTCCTCCAAACCCTGGATGAGTCCGGATAGCTGTCAGTGATGCAGGAGATCTGCTTGAATAATAACTGCATTGTTACTTCAGGTTTTCCTGCAACCAGATGACACAAGACAACTGCTGTCATTGCCCTGGTAACCAAAATCTTTAATGTTTATGTGATGACACTACATCTGCTGAGGTTCCCATCTGCTTCTGTGGCTTCAAAATAACCTACCTGGATGCTATCTTGAGAGCTCGGTGCAGCCCTCAGCTCTCCCCCTTCTTCTAGCCCCCTTGCCCTGGTGCTGTGGGCAAGGACAGCACCCACTTCTCCACACAGGCATGGCCAGACCAAAACAGTGTCAGAGCCAACACTGGAAATCTTAATTTCTGCTTTTCTGACTGAGAGCAAGCATTCAGCTCCAGCACTGCCCTGACAGCCCACTTCTGGCTGTCTGGCTCATGCAACATGTGCGTGGAGGTGGCTGTCCTACAGCTCCCCAGCATGGAGTGATGGATTAAGCTACAACCATGGTTCAGAGTGGAGACAACCAAACATACTGGCCAAGCCTGTGCATGCATGTGAGCTGCAGGCAGGCATGTTTGAGGTGGTGCTGCCTTTATGGATATGCTACATACCAAATGGTCCCCAGACTAACTGCTCTAACTCACAAATGTCTTTAGGAAAAAAATAAAAATAAAAAAGACATAAACTGACCACAGAAGGCTACCACCTAAGGTGCGTGCTTCCGATCACTATGTATCTCTCCAGTAATCAAATGTATTCTGTCTCTGTGGGGTTAAAATAGAGCCACTGCATTTCAAAGGGCTCCTAGGGTTTGTGGTTTTCTTTAGAAATGTTTTTTTTTTTTTTTTTAGTATATGACTAATTTCTCTTATTTTGTCCCTTCTGTTGATGTAAACGAAGGGGAGGAGAAAAAAAGAGAATAACTTACTCCTTTGATTTGATAAGTGGATTTTTCCTTGGTATTCGCCATTTTATTTCTTCAGCTTTACTGCTAAAACTGGAAGGACACAAAGTAGAACCATGATTCTCTTCACACTACACTGCACTACTGAAATCCAGGCATGGAGAATGATGCTGAGTGCTTATGGGTCATGTTGCTTGTGTTGGTCAGTGAAAGAGGACATGCCTTCTCTGTGAGCCTGGATGACCCCCACATAGTGTTCATGTCTAAAAGGACACATAATGGAGAATTTGTCCATCCCTGATATGGAGATACTTAACCCAGGACAGTATGTCCTCTTGGACTTAATGCTGGGACAAATCTATCCCCATGCTGGATGTTCTTTCACCAGCCCTGCCTAATACCTGAACCTTGACCTTTCTTGCTGGTAGTCACCTCTTGCTACATTGATTGTAAGGCCTTCCTATCCCCCAGGCAGTTCGACACTTCCTGCCAAGTTGATGTCATCTGCAAATTTGAGGGTGCGCTCAATGTCCTCATCCAGGACATCAATAAAGAAACTGAACAGGACAGGCCCCAGTATTGACCCCTGGGGAATAACACTTATGACCAGTTACCAGCTGGATATTATTCAATTTACCACCACTCTCTGGGCCCAGCCCTCCAGCCAGTTCCTTACTCAGCAAGGAGTCTATCTGTCCAAGCTGTGGGCTACCAGCTTCTGCAGGAGAATAGTGTGGGAGACAGTGTTGAAGGCTTTGCTGAAGATTAGGTAGAAAACATCAACAGCTTTTTCTTCTTTCATAGACTGGTCACTCAACCATAGAATTCAATATCTAATCAGAGATCACCCTGAAATTTAAGTCAGCTAAGCTCAATATGGATGGAGATAATGAACATTTAATTGTGTCTCTTCTATTGTACAACACAGCTGTATGGAAACTGTTGAATCACGGCCTGAACCACTGATTGATCACCTGAGGCGAGCACTGGGTCAGCCGCAGGGGCACAAGTGAGTGTGATTGGAAGGGGTGGAGTTTGACTCCACCTCTCCCAAGACCCCATTTAAGGGCTGACCACCACCAGGGAAGGATCTCTGGTTGGAGATCCCTCCCTAGTGGAGTTATCGGCAAGCCTCGGCCATCTTTAAAGGTGAGCCACTCTTTTCTTATTAACAATCTGTACATCATCTACTCAAGCCTGTCCAAAAATATACCAGCTTTGGCACTATTTCTTTTGGGTGCTATTTTTGGGGGTTATTTGCCCTACAACAGCAAAAGGGAAAAACAACATCTAACCTCACTTACATCAGTGATAAACCCCAATTGAGAGATCAAGGTTTTCCCTCCCCAATTTGGCCACACCGTCAAAGGGATTCTTCTCTCACTGACTTCTCATGTACAAAGTGAATTTTTTTGTTATGACCATATTATCATTCTCAGCATAAAATACGTATATCCCAGAACGGTGATGATCATTACAGAACTTTGATGAAATGCTGCGGAGCAAAGAAAAGGAGGGAAAGGACAAAAGACTGTCTTGAAAAAATATTTCAGATGCAGTCAATATTCATATACATGTCTGAAACAATTCAATGCCTTCTAATGATGAATCCAGACTGTATCATTAACGTTAATCTAGAAATAATGTGAATGTCTTAGAGGGTTAGTTTCTCCCTGCAGTACCGATTACACATTGCAACTTTCTTCCTAATTCTTTGAGTGTATCTGGGCTGTAAGGTTGTGACTTTGCGACCAGTCCATTGGAAGAAAAAGTATATAACACATCCTGAAGCAGATGCTAAGATCAGCAAAGGTTCAAGTTCTTTGTTCTCTGAAGGATTTCTATGTGAGTTTCTAGCTGACACAATAAAAAGTATTATGAAATAGAAGCATGATAGTTAGGATAATGCTAGATAAACCCCTCCAGATCATAAGACCTAATGGAAACTCAGAGATGAGTTCATCACCTGAAGTTCAGTTTCAGTGAGAGAAAGAAACAAGATATTTTTGCAGGAGGCAGCCTTCTGCTAACCACTATGGTCTGTGACTCAATTGATGGTAAGAAACCAAGACCCAAACTTGCAGGAAGATGCTTGTGACAGTAGAGATGGTGAGGGAGAGCTCTAACAAGTCCCTGAGCAGAAACTATTAACAGAAGACTGCAGTGAAATAAAGGCATGAAAAGTATGATTGACCTATTTAGTGAAAAAGAGACAGGGAGAGGGTAATATATCACCATGCACTGCTGGCATACTATTATCGTCCTTTTTGTTAGATTATTTTTGTTAGAGTGGTGGTCAGATTTAAATGGTAGCTTGGACAGTGCTCTCAGACACAAGGATTGGATTTGGGGTGGTCCAGTGTGAATCCAGGGGTTGGACTCAATGATCCCTCTGAGTTTCTTCCAAATTGGAATACTCTCTGACTTTATTGGTTCTAAGAAGTTGGAAGTAGACATTAAAAAGACCATAACAGCAATAGAAAAAGTAAGAGAATACAATAATTAGCTTGGAAAAAGTAATCTAGAGAATTAAAAACATGGTGTTTCTCATTAAGCAAGACACTTGCAAATGAACTAATACACAAGTATCACCACACAATTCCAATGCAAGAAAATTAACACAGAAACCATTGGGAATTTTGCCTTCCGATGAATGCAACATATCCTCACTGAGTTACTGACTTTTGAATGTCTTCATCTGAAATGGCCTTAAAGAAGTCCCTTAAACTCAAGGGATTTTTTTCTAGGTCAGATCTCTTTTATGATGCCTCAAAATAGACAACAAAGGCAGGGCAAACCATGAATGATTTGCTGCTTTTGAAATCCTAGGTCTGAAGGATTAAATCCTAATGAAACAATGAAAAAATCATTAAAGAAGAATGCCTTAGATATGTGAGAATCTAAGCGGATGTGAGATAAATAATATAAATCTAACAGAAGTCATTATCCATATGAAAACTCATTTGCTCTTAGGAGGGAAGTGAAATCATCACTGTGGTTGAACACAGAGGCAACAAAAGCAGATAGAAAATGGAAATTTTGAAGCAATCACTGAAAACATAAGGACACTGACGGAGTGATGAATCGCTGAGACTAGAAATGAAAAGCTAAAGAGCAGGTTGGGGTAATTAATAAAATTTAATACAACGTATAATCAGTAAGAACAGCTTGATAAGGAAATGACAGTAATCAGAAAAGGGAAAAACAGGAAATGAAAAAGGATATGAAAGGAGTAAAGTAGAAGTGTTAAGAGATGGGATTGCACAGACATCAGGTAAGAGCAAAGTTAGAATATGTTAAGGTATGAGTTGATGGTTTTTGTGCTGTCTTGAGAAATCTTCTGCTTTAAAATTATGCCAGAACCTACAGTGCTACAGCTTGTAGGCAGAATTCCCTGCCTCACTCCCCCTGCTACTTCTAGAGACACCAAGCTGAACAAAATCCCCAACTCTTCCTGGGCAAGCTCCAGCAGTGTGGGGCTGCAGATGGGAACAGTTCCCCAGCTGCACCGGGCCACAGAGGTTATCTGAGGTGACGGATGCATGGAGGCCACCAGCAGCTGCACCCTTCTGATTAGTGGGTTACCTAAGCTATGTAAAATCTCTCAAAGTTGTTATTGTTGGCTCATGCTGTAGCACCTTCTTCTTATCTGGATTGAATTACACTAGCTGCCAAGAGTCTGAGAAAAAATTACTCCCACTCTTAACAAGTCCACGAGAGCCGCTAAGCAAATAAATTTGGCATTACTGGGCAAGGATGAGCAAATTCACATCTGTCCCATGAGACCTCATTTCCACAGTCATTCTTGACCTCAAAGAACAGACCTGCCTAGCCCATGTCAGGCATGCAGATTAGTCACTGACACTATCAAAGTTTGATGACAGCCCTCACTTTATCAGTGAGGACAGAGTTCCTGTGGCCACTGCTTGGAGATGACAATTTACTGATCTCCACTGAACTGTCTCTGAAACATGCAGAAGTCTGACTCCACTATCCTTCTGGTGCAACAAATAGACCAGTCTGTTGTAAAGATGACTTCGGAAGCCAGTGGTTATGATCAGATGTACCAAAACACCATGGAAATGAAGCAAAAAAGTGAAATCAAGGCTGTGACACAGTTTTAAGCAGATTATAGGAATATGTAAAGAAATTAGTGTGGATAGATTAACATCTGCCTACATCTTGCTTTGTTTCAAAGCTAAAACTTTACAAGAGCAGCTTGGCTTTATTTGAATGAGAACTGCTACCTTGAAAGTATGAGACTACTCTGAAAGAAACTCTGAAGGAAATTAGATAATCTTATCAAGAGATTAGAAAGCCTGGGGAATTGAGAAATCATTAGCATTAAACAGGACTTGTGCCAGAAATTCATTTTAGGAAATACGAACAGAAAAGGTAGATAAATAACAGGTTTATTCACAACATGTTTTGTAACAATGGAAGAATACATGACCTAGGTAATTAGCAGCATGGTGTGTTTCTGTGGCACAGGCAGAGCTGAAAAGATCTAAAGGCAGCCTGGGAAACTACAGGGCCCTGGGCCTGATTTGAGCATCAGCAAAGGTACTGGGAACATCATCAAGAACACGAAGACAAAAGGGAAACATACAGAATGTGAGATACAGTGTGAATACTACAAAAGAGTTTCAACTGAGAATTTATGTTGGAGAGAGAGTAAATGGTAAAATGCATATAATCTAAAAAGTTGCATAGCTTACCAAGAGTTCATTACATCATGAAAGATAGATTCTGTAGGTTGGCTGAACAAATTGCTGTTGAAAGCCAAACTACCATTGGACTACCATATGCTAATACGGCTTTATCACCTGGCCCATTGACATATTAAAAAATACAAAGAGTGTTTGAAATACAAATGATAATCAGTTCAAATTAGACATAAAAACACTTGAAATTATATCAAAGTATTCCAGTACCTGTGTATATCCTCACTGCAACTTTACTCACACGGAAGTGTTTTCTGGGGAAACAGCCATAGGCATTTAACTGGTGGATTTGCTGTAAAGTTAACTTCAAAGAAAAACTCTTCATCACCAATTTCAAAATTTTCTCTAGAATCAGTTATATTCATAAATCCTTTTTCTGAAAAAGAGATAATGTTGATATTATGTTAAAAAGGCTGAATTGCTTAATGAATGAGTTCTGACATCTGTATGTTTTTTGTTTTAGTTGTCACAAGTGAAAAAAAGCACCCTGTTACATCACAAAAGGCATCCTGTTAATCAAACGTAGATAATACTTCAAAAGTGGTATTGCAGTGATGTCACCGTGTTCTGCTCTGAGCCTGTGTGATATCTGCTGGAGTTGTAGATATGTGACAGGCATTTGGTCAGCCCTTCCAAAATGCTCTGACATTTCTGCTTCACCGACCCTACAGAACCCCATGTTCAGTAACTCCATTATTTTTTCTTTGTTTTATATGTGTGTTCCAGGTGTTAACAGCTGCATCTAGCAGAGAACAAAACCATGTGGCACCCCCAGCATAACCAGATGTTGATAGTCACTGTTTCTCTTTCTGTGAAATGAGCTGAAGATTTTGTAAATAAGTCTTCTAACTGTTCACTTATTTCTCCATCTAAATTAAAATTAGTTGATGAAAGGCAAGAAGAACATGAGAAAGCCTTCTGATGGTGTGCACTGAACTTATACTGCTGGTATTTTCCATGCTTGGGTGGGATTGGTTTCACCTAATGGTGCTGTCTGAAGTTCAGTGATTCACCTAAGCTGCTTGTTTGGACCTCTGGTACATTCAGTGGAATGGGACAGGCATGTCCGGATATATCCCATCCTAAAATAGAAGATAACAAATATATACTTAAGAGTTCTCTGGAAATACTTGCCTCATGACACTGGCTGCTGGAGGAACCTAAGTCACTGCTGGGACTAGATGTCTCATGAGCTGCAATGAATCCTACCCAAAGAAACTGAACAGCTCGTATGTGGGAGGCAACTGTCCTGATGGCATCAGCAGAGCTAGGATCAGCTCTGTAAAGATCACAGAATCATAGATGTTAGTGACCTCTGGAGATGCTCAGAGCAGGTCCAGCTAGACAAGGTTGCCCAGATCTTTGTCCAGTTGAGTTTGGACTTATGGGAAACTTGTGCCAGTGTTAAATCAGCCACATGGTGAAAAAACTGCACTGTAGAAATATTAATAGACTGGGGTTTCTCTTCAGAGAGTTTTTCTTTTAGTTATAACTCTATGTCGTGTTTGGTATGTTTTGTCTCTGTCTAACTGTCTGGTTTAAGAAATACTATCTGGAAACTCCCATACAAACCACAAAGGTTTTCATATTTTAAAACAAGAAGCAATCCTTTCCACGACACTTCTCCTCCTTTTTACACAGAAGTTTTTATTGGTTTTATAAATTAGACCTTCATCTTTTGAATGCTCCTTTGGAACTCATCTTTCCAGGTCCAAGGTCATCTGTATGCACAGTTCTAACAATATAGTCTGTCAAAAGTGAAGGTATTCTCCAGAGTGCACACAGGGACCTTGGAGCAGGAAAAAAAACACTCAGAAAAAGTAGTTTTCTTGAAGCAGAAAGAAAATAGCACTTCCTTTTTTTTTTTTTTTTTTTTTTTTAGCTTACCTTTGTTTGTTTCCTTGTTTGCATATTTAAGGGTATTTCTGCCATGATAAAGAGATGAGCTGAAATTTTTGAGACTGGAATCAAAGTTATTGTGCCACTGCATTTATTATGTTAGTTTATTGCTACTTCAAACTAATATGGTTTGCAAAATATCTCACGTATTCCTAAATCCAGATTGCATACAGCTAAAAATTCTTTATTCAGCACTGGTTGAAATTGAAGATAAGACCTGCAGAAACACAGAGCCTTGCAGCTGCAGCTGTTGGCACAAACTTTGTTTAGCCTTCAGTGTCTGACAACCCTGCCTGATTTGACTAACTAAGGAAGATGAGATAAGCTGCTGAAGTATCAAGTAGCAAAGAGCAAGCAAGATGTGTCTGGCTACCAGATGAGACGTTAGAGACTAGAAGGCCATTCATCAGTGTGGTTGTTCTAGGTAAACTCCCTAGGCAATGAAGTGTCCCAGCTTCTTGATAAAATTACATCACTGCCAATCCTGGTGTAGCTGTGGGTGCAGGCTCATGAAGTGAAGGTTTGAAAGTAGGACACCAACCATGTCAGAGGTTGCTACCCTATAACACAGACAACTGAAGGAAATTTCTGTATGTACCACTGTTGAAATTGAGCCTAGTGTGCTAGCACAGATCCACGAAAGCAATAGATGTCATTAATATATTGGGCTAAAAGCTCTGATGCTTCAGAAGTGTTGCACATGATGTCCCTGTAAAACCTTGGAAATGTGATGAAAATAAAATTTAATTCATAAATGTACAACCTTCCACAGAGAGTGACTCACATGTCCCCTGTCAATATGACACTTAGACCTGTAGGGATCCAAGAAGCTGATATTTCTGAATTGAGCACTGGTACTAGAGAAATAAGAGGATCTTGCCCTACCCAGGTATCATGCTCAGTTATTGTAAATCATTGCAGAACTTCCTGCTCAGAAGTAAGCAGAAGCTGAAAAGGGGATGTCGCACTGGAAAAGTCATTTCTGAAGAGGCCAGGGCAAGTATTCTTGCTTCCGACCACCCCTAGCTAAGGCATTACAAATTCTGAGAGTAGCTATATCTAAGATCAGAGTAGTGATGGATGCTTCAGAGAGCCTGGTTCTTGGGGCTGGAGAGCCCAATACCACACACAATACCACTGTCACAAAATGGTTCCCAACACCAACTTCAGCAGCACTGCCCAGGCTACAACTTTCCTTTTTGTGTCTTATTTCCAGTGTTATACCTAGTTAGCATATTATCCCCACCTGAGAAATATGATTTGTTGCTGAGGCTGTTAGGGTTAATTTTGAGACTGTTGGCTTTTTTATTAACATGTTGCCTAGGTAGAATGAAGTTTCCGTTTATACATTTGAGATTTTTTGAATTTTCAGGCCCTGTGTAGCTTGGTGCTAGGAGGAAGGTTCACTTCAGTGCCTGAGAAGCAGGAGACAAATAGAACAGCTGGTAACAGCAGTAGTTGTCCCTGTAGCTTCAGGTTTTCCTCCCTACCATCACAGCTGCAGCAGCTCTCTTGTGAGGCAGTTTGCCAGCTCTGTCATCATGGGCTTTTTGCAATCTCTTTGTGCTCTGTTCACACTTCGTGCAAAAGTTTTCATTCTGCTACTGGTTCCACAGGTAACTGACCAAGAATTCTTCCACAGATCTTCCTTTCCCTAAATAATTTGGCAAACTCAGGGCCATTTGTCAGTCATTCCCTTGCATTAAAAAGAAATGGACCTTTCTCTTTTGTTCTGTGTCTTGGGTGAGAAAGCCAACTCCAAGAGACACGCAATTACTTGATTGGTTCCCTGCAGACCCAGGTCAGGCCTGATGCAAATGTTTTATCTGCTTTTTTTCTGTGTTGCAGAAATGAGCTCCTAAAAGGATCCTGCTTGCAGGTGGGGTGTAGATCCCCTACCAGGCAGATGCAGATGGAGGATGTGGTGAGGTGACTGAGATCACGGCTACAATTTTCCAAAACTCAGGGTGGAGTTTTGGAGCAGATCATTTTTATATCACAGTAGTTGAGACCAGCTGGTAGTCTCAAGACTGTGGCCAAACTAATATACAGAGCATTAATAGCTGAACACAGGGACAGGTCATGCTCGTAATACTCGAGGCCAGCTCCAGAAATTGTGTGTTCCGAAGGTCTTTTCTCCTAGTAGTTTGTATGCTCTGCAGCTGCCTACATCCGTCTTGATAGCACAGAGATTTCTCTGCCCAGAAGCCCCAGGACAAAGCTTAGCATCCCCACAAAAAGCTGCTATGGCATTGTGTCACTTTGGCTGGGAGTCTCCTACAATGACACAAGCTGAATCCCAGCCTGTGCTTCAAGAAATAATCATGAAGCCTTCCACCAGTGCCTGCTCATTTCACCTCTAAAAGCACTGTCTTTCAATGAGAATTATTTGGAAAGCAATTAGGAAAGAAAAAGTTTGTTATCCTCAGGAACCTGAATTACTCAGTTCAGATTAATCTCTTGGCTTTCCTAGTCTGTTGGTACGTGCAAGTAGGATTTTTCCTCAGAAGTCACTATGAACACGTTCCACACCTGCAAGTAAGGAACTACTATACTGAAAACAAAGCAAAGCAGCAGCCAGACCTGGGCAAAATTAATACTGGGGTTGGAATTGACAGTAATCAAAGCAGCTTGACTTGGATGAGCTGTAGAAGAACAGGTATAATGCCCGCTGTCGCCTTCCCTTGTTGCTGAAGTAAACATGTACTGGATCCTAATGGCCAAGTGGTCTGTTTGGTAGTCCAAGCTTTCAAATCGGTGATTCTACACGTTAACTTTTTAATCAGTTGGTGGTGCCTCGTGTTGCTCATTTTAAAGCATACTGTTTTCTTACCTGCTGGACTTCTTGTTTTAAAATGATAGATTTATTCTGAATTTGTAATAAACAGCTCTGCATCTGATCAGCAGTGGCTCTCCAACTTTGAGAAGTAACTCAGGTAAAGGTGCTGCTTGTCTTTCATTTAAATCTACAAAATGAAGCATAGTCACAAAACAACAGCTATGATTCTGCCCTACAAAAATGCTCACTTAAATCAATGTTTCTTCTTCTAATGCTGTATAGACATTCATTATTATATTGTAATGATGATCAGAAGTTGAGAAAATTACTCATTAACCATGAAATCAGAAAATTTGATGGATTTAGATGTCTCAAACCAAACGTTTGTCATCATTTACAAGCTGCATATATGTAGCACAATTCTGCACTGTGTTTAGCTCAAGTCAGGTTTAGTAAAAAAAAAAAAAAAAAAAAAAGACAAATAATAAAAATTAATACGTTTTAAGGATATTTTGAAGCATGTTCACTGCAACAGAGTCCTAAAAGCCTGCAGAAATGGACAACAATTCTTTAGAAAAGGCAACACACTTTTTACAGAGACCACAAATAGCTATAGCAATTAAATACAATCTAGAGTAATTGCATTCACTGTTAGATCTGTTCCAGCGGTTACAAACAGCTTAGTCCAGAAAGTGTATTCAGGCAAGCAGTGCAACCAACTCCTGCAGCAGGATCCAGCTCAAACATACAGAAACTCGAGGGGAAAGTTACCTATAGTAAAGAGGCTGGTGCATTCTCTACCCAGGTCATTAGCTGCACAGCACCATGTATAAGTTTCAAACAACTTACTCTGATGTAATTCATATTGTACCTTCTGTATGCCATCTATTTCTCTATTTTCTTCATGCATTTTATTAAGGCAACTGTAATTACAAGCACAATTATTCATTGAGTCATTTGGTTAACCTCAAGCGAATAAATCTGATAAATCTCCAAGCCATGAGGATATGCAAACAATAGTGGGAAAATTGGATCTTACACAGCAGAATAAAAAGGAACTGGGAAAGGCAAAGATAAGAAAATAAAAATGTCACAGCCTAGGCCAAGAATGATCTGAAATGACCTGAATATACTCAAAATGGTGCGTGAATGGGTAATTCTATAACTAAACAGTGAAATCATATAGGTTGGGCTTTCACATCACATCCCTGAATTCATGATGCTGGGAGCTGCTGCAGATTCAACAGAAATGAAATCCCAGACCCCAAACTGCCACACAGCAGAGAAAGGCATTGTCTATGGCCAGGGTATGAAACACACTGAGGTCTATTTTCTTTGAGCTTATGTGCTGCTTACTTGTGCACATTCACACAGTTAAAGAATACGTTAATGAAAAAATCATTTAGATAGGAAAAAATGTAAATCCTCATGGCATCTCTCTAGCTTTAATGCAAGTGTGTGTATATATATATATATATATATATATATATTATTTTTTTAAGTGAAAAAACTGTAGTGAAAGGAGATACTTTTGATTTGTTCTGGTGACATTAAAATACCAAAATCTGGAACAACATTCCAAGCCAAGAGCTGGAGGTTTCCAAAAGGACACAACAGCCAACATTTCTAAGAAATATGTGCTCCCACGTTCCAACAGTGAGTCATGCAGACACGTGGGTGTGCAGCCCAGCAGAGCCCACTGCGTCCTCCTGCAAACACATTGACCCAAAACTCTTCAGTTACACAGCCAGCTCAATGGGCAGACCCAACAGTACAAAGTCTCTCCCTTCCTCATCAGGAGATGGTAAACTTTCAGTCTAGAGGTTCGTTATGCATAAAAACCTGTGCCATACCTCTTCTCCCGTGTTTTGCAAAATGTTCACTTCACAGAGGGCTGGGGGTAACTCTCTGACATGCACTCTGTAACATCCAGTTTTTCAGATATCCTGAAACAGGGTTTGCCCAGTTAACCTGTTAAAAATCATGCAACTGTTTAAAAATCCTGAAATAATCATCGAGCAGACAGTGCCTTGCTTATTTCACAGTAAATGAAGTCACAGAGATGGAACTTATTCCATGAGGTTTCAGTGCTTGGGGAAAATGAAATGCTTCTGCCCTGAGCATATTAAGGGTTGGTCTCACGAGCCTTTCAGTCTTGATTTGCTGAATTCACAGATTTCCCGCTATCAGACACCTGCACTAGATAATGATCCTGAGGCTGACACCTTGCTGTTATTCTAGTGTTAATGTGCTGGTGTTAACTGGCTGTGGCTGGCAGTCACCACATGGGAAGAAGCACAGACACCTTTGGAAACCACATCCCAAGCCCCTGGCCTTTGGTGGAGCAGCTGTTGAGACTACAAAATCTCAGCCCTAGATAGGATTGTCGTGTCCAGGCCAGACACACTGGAGGAATAGCGGGGGGACAATGACTTCTGATCAGCAGCAGGCTTCTCCATGTAGGTCATCTTACATTACAACTTCCACCAGAGAGACTGACATTTTCTTTTGCTTTCATTTCTGGTAAAGTGACACCTTAAGGTGAAACTAATACTCCTGCCTGTTTAATTTCTTCATTCATTTCTCTCTTATAACCTTGGGACAGAGGACTTTTTTTACCTATAGAGATTCACGTCTCAGTTGAAGGGTTCACATGTAGCCTGAAGGATTTTATAAGATGTAATTATGGCATTAGATTCACAGGAGCAGATAATGCAATCCAAGCAGTTGATACAGAAAGAATTTTTACTGACTGTTTTGAACTGCTCTCACTTGCACAGGTAATATTTTTTTTTTTTACCTCTAAAGCCTAATTGATGTAGTAGTGAAAGTAAATTTTAATCAAATTTAATCAATTTGAATCAAAGTTTAATACCCTGTCCCCTCAATGAAGCTTTTAAAATTGTAACTGGGACACACAATAGGTCTTCAGATAAAATGAGGAGAAAATGGAGGTGACAATTCAGGCATCTGAGAGTGAGAAACAGACAATTAGAAGAAAGACTTCAAAAGCAAATAAAGAAGACATAAAAATGTTGATTAAATATTGATTAGTCACAGTTTACTAGAAACAAGGCAAGTAATAATGCTGATTATTAAGTCAGTCTCTAAAGGGGCTTGGTCCTAACAACTTGGTTAGAATTGTAGCTCTTTGGATTGATTTTTTGCTTTCTTTTCCTTAACACTAATAAAATTTCTGAATTTTATATTTAAATTTGGGCCTTCACAGACAGAACAGTATGTTATTTCCTGTATGTTAAAAAGAAAAAAAAATCATTTCATCTGAATCTTGAAAAAAATGTTCTTGCACAACTCCAGTGGGAAATGGAAAATTGGACTTTGTTACAGCAGTTGCCTTTGCCTCAGGGATGTCCCTCTATGTGGACCTTGAGGAAATTCAACTGACCCTGCGGAGCTCCAGCTTGCCCACCCTCTGCCATGTCCTGCTGAGCTCAGCAGTTACAGTGCCAGCTCCTCGTGCATCCCTGTGCTGAGCAGCTGTGGGGCTGGTGTATCTCACCCTGGGACCACTGAGAATGAATAAATTCAGATGCAAGAAAAAGGCAGCCCGCAAGCTTTGAGAGCATACAACAGCCACCCTTCATCTGTCTCTTTTGGCAAAGAGGGAAATCTTTCAGAGTGGAGAAGAGGGCTGTTGCACATTTACATCTTCATTTGCTCATTTGCGTGTTCATTGACTAGTGAAAGCTGACGTGCATGCAGTAAGGCAGTCTGTGGTTCTGACTTCAGTCACTGAAGACAGCCACAAGCCCTGTGCAGACCTAGGAAGGTGCTTGAAATGCGTAACATGAAAGAAGAGGCACTCAGCGTAGGGCTGAGCAGGTGAGAAGAGGTGTTTGGGAAGAGAGATGTCCCATGAAGAAAGGTGGAAGCCTGATTGCTTTGGGTGACCTCAAGCCTCTTCTCCTGGACCTGCTGATAGAGTGAATCCTGTTGTCTGAGAAGTACTTACTTCGGATGAGAACAGGAACAATGATGGTGTAATTGTCGTTCTTATTGATGACTGAGAGGGTGTATTTTCCAGCCTGTGTTTCTCTTATTTGAGAAAATGACAAAGAGGTAACATACCTATAAAACAGGAGATAAAGTTGTCTTTGGTATCTGGAAGGTAACGTGCAGCAGACACAATACAAGTATCTGGTCCATTTAGCTCTGTGCTTGACAGCAGGAAAAACTATTCAGAGATAACAGTACTCATTATTTACATAGCACCCTTTGCCCTGAGTGTTTTCATCTATCTTAATATATATTCAGCACATAGGACCTTACAACCACAAGGGAAGGATGGACTTAGGACAGCTGGAGAGATCCACAGGGAAGTACTCTACCTACAGTTCCATCCCAAAAGCCCTGCAGTTGTTGGCAATAACTTTCAATTAATGACAAGTTTTAAAAAGTTAATGTATAACATGGAATTATACACAATGAAAGCCACACAGAACATATGTTTTTATCCTAAGAGAAATAATCCCTTCCATGTTCTTTGATCCACTACAGCCCTTGACTTACTGGTTATCTGAATCCAATGAAGGTTCACAATCTTGGATTTCCTCAAAAAAACAATGACATGAAATGATCTCTGAAATGTTTGTTATTACTCTTAATTCAGTATCTTCAAACACATTAGCTTCCACCTTTTTAATTGGTTCACAGTTGTTCTCTGTTCTCTGAGAATTCAAATGGCACTCAAGATCTTTCAAAATATTAGAGAGCTGCAATGCATGAGAACAGATTGTTGTGTATTCAGTAGCAATTAGCTTTATTTGCTATTTCATATTCAAATATTTTTAAAAGAGCTCTTCTGGAAAAGTCTTCATAAATTAACAACACCTCCTAATTCTGAAATATAAATAGAAATTGCACTAAAATAACACCTTCAACATACTCTTTTTTTTTTTTTTTTTGTGGTGTCGAACATTCATAAATATGTTGAATTCTAATACTCAAAGAAGCCCAATAGGATTCATATTGCATTAGTTAATTCCGTTCTCTATAAAAGACTGTCACAGAGCAACTTCAGCCAGAAACATTACAATTTCCCTTGGAGGCTATGCTTTACTCTCATTTTTGCTTTTCTTGTGGAACCATAGGAAGATAGAGAAGAACAATAATGAAAACTTTCTGTTTGAGACTTCAATGCAAAGGCAGTGCCAGAATGTTTTTTCAGCATCCCACTGCTTGTCATTGTGACACCCAGACAGACCTCAGCTCCCTGTGGGCTTCACCGGGCAGAGGATGTTTGGCCTGGGTGATTGCATACTTTTCATTTCCTCACCAGTGTGTACTGCTAAAGGTGAACTGCAAATGGAAAGTTCTGCAGGCGCTCAGATAGCTGATGGTAGGCTAATGAGCCTTTAAGTTTAGCTGCAGGAAAAGGTGTCAAGTAAGCAGATCCACTGAAGAACAGACCTAAATATCTCCCTTACTGTGCTGGGTGACATTTACCCAGTGTAAGCTTATGAAAGGATGGGGTTTACTGCCTCCTCTGCCCCACACTGTGCTTGATCAGGTACCCTGGTATGAATGCTGCTTCTCATTCCTTGCTCCTCTTTTTTTCCCTTTGCTTGATCTAAAAACTACCTAGAGATAACAGGCATGTTCCATTTCATCAGACACCGGGGCAGCACAGCTTTGGCTCTTGTACTGCATAGAAATGACACCTCAGGAGTTTGGTCATTGGGAAGTGGGCAAATACATTACATAGTCAAGATCATGAATGCTGATGAAATACTGCATGAAGCACTCTACCTGTGGCAGAAAGAATATCCAAAAAGACAGAAAGATGATTACCAGTTCAGAGAAATCCAGAGGTGTTCACACACTGAATCATGTATATATGTATTTTTCTGTAGCCAGATTTGGTCCAACCCTTCTTATTTTGGCTGTGACATCCCCATGGACTCAAGGGGCAGGGCGCTGTAAGCTTTTGGGAAAGAATTTAGGATGAAAGATAATGACCTTGTGTTCCACCAGGGAAGGCTCAGTTTGGATACTAGGAAAAATTTCCTTTCCGAAAGAGTGGTGAGGCACTGGAACTGGCAGCCCAGGCAGGTGGAGTCACCTCCCTGAAGGCGTACAAGAGATGTGTAGATGTGGTACTGTGGGACATTGTTTAGTGGGCATGCTTGAGATGGATTGGTGGTTGGACTAGATGATTCTGGAGGTCTTTTCTAACTGTAACAATTCTATGATTCTAGGATTCTATTTCTGTAGTGGACAGGAAGATTTATAAACAATTTGCTCACTGTTAGATCACCTTGGAAGACACTGATATCCCTTTTGTCCTTGGAACTCCATCTCTCCATCTTATAAAC
Source organism: Oreortyx pictus (assembly GCA_036925125.1). NCBI lineage: Eukaryota > Metazoa > Chordata > Aves > Galliformes > Odontophoridae > Oreortyx > Oreortyx pictus. Next base: position 19,096,086 of record JAUPFR010000001.1, read on the forward strand.
ACACACATAATCTCAGATGTGCTTTGATTCACTGCAGAAGTGAAAGAACAAGAACTATAAAACAGAAGTAGAAAACAAATGTGATCGTGTCTCTCCCGGCTCAGGGATAACCATTTAAATAAAAGTAAAATGAAACAAAACTGTAGAAAGATTGCTTTTTTGTTGTTGTTGCTGTTGTTGTTAGAAGGCAGTAGAAATACAGAACTATGTATGTGCATTTGCAGACTGACTAAATGCAAAAGCGATTCGGCTAACCTTTCAACAGCGCAGACACACTTCTTAGAAGTATGTCCCATAGCATAGCAGAACGCAGTAGAAGTCTGGTTCTCACTGCAGTCAGACAGATCTCTTGTTGCTGTAATCTGAGTTAGGATTTCATAGAGACATATAGGTACACGCACGGGGAAGAGCTTGCCCTTCTCTGCAACGAGAGCTCCCGCTCGCTGCCCGCGGCGCGGCAGGGCGCAGGGGGGACGCGCGGCCACGAGGGGGCGCCCCGGCCACGCCCAGCCCCGTTCTACCGGAGGCGCGTGGTGGGCACGGTCTGTCCGGACAGGGACCTGGGCCAGCTCTGCCTCCTGCCTGAGATTTTTCTTCCTTTCTTCTTTACTTCTACCTTTTCTACCTTCCTATGTATCTATCTATCCTTTTTCATTTTTCATCGTTTCTTTTCTTCCTTTCCTCTTCTCCATTTTCCTCTCCACTTTCCTCTTCACTTTCCTCTCCACTTTCCTCTCCACTTTCCTCTCCATTTTCCTCTCCATTTTCCTCTCCATTTTCCTCTCCATTTTCCTCTCCTCTCCTCTCCATTTTCCTCTCCTCTCCTCTCCATTTTCCTCTCCTCTCCTCTCCATTGTCCTCTCCTCTCCTCTCCATTGTCCTCTCCTCTCCTCTCCATTGTCCTCTCCTCTCCTCTCCTCTCCTCTCCTCTCCTCTCCTCTCCTCTCCTCTCCATTGTCCTCTCCTCTCCTCTCCATTGTCCTCTCCTCTCCTCTCCTCTCCTCTCCTCTCCTCTCCTCTCCTCTCCTCTCCTCTCCTCTCCTCTCCTCTCCTCTCCTCTCCTCTCCTCTCCTCTCCTCTCCTCTCCTCTCCTCTCCTCTCCTCTCCTCTCCTCTCCTCTCCTCTCCTCTCCTCTCCTCTCCTCTCCTCTCCTCTCCTCTCCTCTCCTCTCCTCTCCTCTCCTCTCCCTCTCCTCTCTTCTTTCCTTTTCTTTCCACAAGAACAGCTCCCATATATACAGTAGAAATTCTTGCAAAATTGTTTCTTTTTGGAGGGGTGCCACACCAGAACTCGCTGCAGTGAATTATTACTTTTATTGACCCAGTGCAAGTGCCAGCAGAGGTTTTGCTGGTTGGTAACATGTTGGCGTTATGCTTCACTGGTCGTCCTGAATCTAGAAAACCTCCTCACATCTGAGGAAGGAGTGTTGCTCAATCTGCCTCAGGACATTGCTGCCAAGCCAGCCAGCTCCAGCACAGTTTATCACATGCAGCAGGGAAGATTTTGTCCACAAATTAATTTTCCACCTTTTTAGTTTTTCTCAGCCCTGCCTTTTCAGGCCCCAGATGAAAACAGCTGCAAGGAAGACATTCTACTTTCTTCCACATTCTTTTATACCAAATGAATTCTCTCCCCTGCCACCATTTCCAAGAATTTCTCCTCTGACTTGTTATGCAGTAACAATTTTTCCAACAGAACACGTAGCAGGGAAACAGGAGAGCTACTCCTGCTTTTTTCCTGATTGCTTATAGATATGTTTGCCCTATGGAGTAAGTCAATGACAACATGAAGTACAGGCATACAGCTCATAACAGTATCACACATCCAGCTTTACTGTTTCTGCCATTAAGTTTCTTGCAGACTGATATCCAAATCATGCTCTGTGATGGGTGTTTTGATTTCATCGTTGATTTAAGCCACAATCCAGTTTGACTTATATGTTTCTATCCCATTCCAGATTCTCTAATCCTATACTTGCCCTCCTTGTGAACATTGAGACTTGCTGTACCTCTGACAATTAGCTGCTTTTAGTGCAGGATTATGCCTGCTCATGAACAGCCCAAGCCCCTATTGCAGTTTCAGGCTTCATATTGCATCATACTGCTCCTTAATTTATAGATCTGCTTTGTAATCACTTCTTTGAATCCTCAGTTTGTGTCAGTAACTCACAGCTTTAATCTGAAAATAGTTGCCACCTTTGCACAAAGCAAATGCTGAAGACTGAAGCTGTCCTGCCTCTTCTGGTTTGTGGTTACCTAGACTTGGGTAAGGAAGAACTGCAGGGTTGTATTCAAATTCTTATTTGCCTTTCATTTCACTACGAAAACTTTCCATCTACCCGCCATATGAGTCACAGATAAAAGCCCAGCTTGAACAGCTGAACTGTTCTTTTACTTGTTACTGTTCCCTTTGTCTGCTTTGCATGGAATAGCTGGATCAGTGACAGCCCTTCTACCCTGCAGAATAGCTATGGGTCCCCTAAACCTTGATCCCACAGTGACTTATCTGCAGCAAGCTCGCCACCTGGACGTTGCCCTGAGCACCCTGCTCTGGGTGCCCCTGCAGGAGTAGAGACTGGGCCAGGTGGGCTCCAGAGGTCCCTTCTCATCTCAGCCATCCTGTGACTCTGTGAACAAAGGGTAATTCTTTGGGTAAAGAAGCACTGGAGCAGTTCTGCTACAGGATTACTCCTCTAATCCCAAAGAGGTGCTGGGCTGTCCTTGTTCTTGAATATCCTGCACAGGATGTTTGCTCACAGGGATGGCACATGTTTGTGCCGTTAACAAGCTGGATAGACAACGCTGAAGTAAAGCAAACAGACGTGTCTCAGCTAATGACATAAGTAAGTTTGCTTTGTTTAATTCTCTTTTTAAACTACTCTGTGTTTAAGTACTCCAGGCTCATTACCTGATACACTCCAGCACTTCTATCAATATCAGTGGAATTACTGCTACCCTGCAAGCAAGAGCTACTTCAGTTAAGTACCAAAAGGTAAGGGTATGACATTTCCAGCACCTCATCAACAGTGAGAGAAGGATCTGCCCAAAAGAGAGATGAAAACAGAACACTGCAGAAAGTGAAATGATACTACTTGTCATCCCACTACCATAAAACATCTCTTTTAAATGAAAACAAGTTTCCACAGCAGACTGCAGTACACTGTCTTTCTCTTTCTGGATAGTGGGCAGGGGAGGAAATAGGGACAGCCTGAAGGGTGGCTGGGGGAAGGACAGACAGGGGGAGAGTTAAAGAGAATGGTTTTGCTATAAAACATGAAAAGAAAAAAATGAAGTGAAGGGATCTGCTGTAAATGGTCATTGGTATTTGATACCACATTTGGAAAAAATGAACAAAAGGTCAAACCAGTTAATAACCAATAACCAGTTGTTATTTTATCAGTGTGAGGTTAGGGCTAAAAGACAACTGCAGTTCCCCAGTGGTTGTGCAGATGTAAAATCTCACATACTCCTTAAAGAGAACTTTGTAACAACAAAGTGCTTTTTCAAATCAGCATCTCACCCATTAGTAAACTTACCCACACAATTAAACCCAGACTATAGAAAAAGAAGTAAATACCTCTTACTTTTACAACAGCAATACAAGCCATAATTGTTTTTTCTGTTTGTTTACACTGCTCAGTTTTTCAGCAGTTTTTAAGGAAATATCTCAGAAAGATTGGGAAGCTGTTTCTGCCTTTGAATGGGAAATAGGCACACAACAGATATTCAGATATGTTAGCCAGATATCAGTCTAGCTTTTTTAACCTCTTATTTCTAGTGGAAGATAGAAAAGTAGAGTCTAACCTTCAAACACAACAGGAGTTTTTAGGGTACTGTCTGTGTTCAAAGTTTTACAGATCCCTTTAGGAAGCATTTGACATCATATTTCTGCTCAGAATCCCATAGTACCTTCTTAAATGTATTTTTCTCATTAGCAATAGTGTTAATCCATGTGGGAAATAAGGCCTCCCAGCCCACTGAATTGCTGCTCCTTCATTTCCCCGTACTGATTTTTTGGTTCCTGCATTCCTTTTAAAACTGTGAGATCACTGGGATTAAACAATCCTTGTCCTTTTCTACTGCTGCTATAGAAAACAGGAATTGCTTTCTGCCTTGATTGGTTGCCCACTCCCTCTCTTCCACATTTTTGCTCTGTAAATGTTTCACTTTCCAATTTCAGTTCCATCAGTGTTTGCTGTATGTTTTCATCCCCACCTTTTGCACTGAACACTTCTATGGAGATTTTCAGAAAAACTAGCTCAGCATAACGACCTAAAGGAGTTTTTCCATCAAGAGCACACAGCCTTGCATGACTGAGATTGTGCCATGAAGTTTTAGATCTTTCGCTAGCTGTGTTTTCAGAAATGCAGGAACAAGAGAAGAGGAAGCTTTGATTCAGCTCTGTGCTGTATTATTGTGGGGTCCTAACAGGAGGAGATGTAGAAGGGAGTGCTGCAGAAGGATGAGATGTCTGCAGCTCTGTTCCACTGAGCACAGTCACAGCAGCATGCACCGATGCACTGTAGGGCACAGTCTGACTAATTGGTAGCTGGAAATTTGGGGAACACGAGAAATTTTCTTGAGAAGATAGGAAAAGCGGGGCCAAACCTCAAAACAAACAGAACACTGATAGCTATAAGTTGCATTTACTTGTATTAGAATATAATCCTCTTCCTGAACAATCCTTCCACCTTCAGGAATCATTACTTCAGAAAATATGGCTGATCCTCTGATCCATGAAATACATGGCAATAGATGAAAATATGTTCTGCTGGGCACAACTGTGTTTCCTTGAGTAAGCAGACCACTTACCAGCCTTATCCAACATTCACAGCTGGAGAAATCTTGCACCAAGGTTTTTGCATGCTTCAGGAAAGAGATTGTAGTTAGGATCAAACTGTATTTCCCTGTGGTGCTGATTGATTTCACGTCTCTGCTTTCAGTGGGGCTCAGCACCTGAACGTGCTCTGGACTGCTCACCAGATGAGTGCCAGAGAGCAGGTTTACTGCTGCACAAATCCTGACTGCTGGGTACTCCGACAGGGACACAGATGCATCCTGCTGGGTCAAACACATTCTGAAGGTTCACCTTAGAAAGGAAGAATGTGCTGTCCTGACTCATGTTTTTTGGATTCTCTGCCATACAGGAGGAACAGACACTTCTGCATTCTGAAAAGGTTTTTTTCAACACCGTTCCAGGGTTTTTGTGCAATCAGACACAACATAATCTCATCCAGAGCCTGTTAGGGCCTGAGTTTGCAGTCTTTCCTCTCTTTTGTTGGCTAGGCTGAGATCTTAGCAGTTCAGAGCTTTGTTTCTCTCAGGTGTCCTGACATTGTGTATAACTCCATAGGCACCTCTTGGTAGCAGCGGTTGCAACACGAATAAGTGGGGCAGGAGCAGTTGTTACAGGATGGCTTCCACTGGTGAGAAAGGTCAGTGAAAGCCTCTGTTTATCACAGTATTTCTCTTGTGAAACATGAAACTATATTACTGCCTCAGTTCCCATCCATCCTCCCACCTCATCCACTAACGTTGTAAGCTATATAATATTATCATTAACCACAAGCTCTTGTTTAGGATAACCAGACAACATTAAGATGATGAGGAACTGGAATAGTACTTTTAATACATACATCTGTATTTACATATATATTGTACTGTATTTATTATTTTCTGAAGGTCTTGGGATTACATTCCTTGCTGCTGTATATTATTTATTCCAGCAAATAACACAGACAAGATGCTTTTTCTTTCTTGAAATCTTTGCAATTCTAAGTGTATAATTCATAGATAGACCTAATGCCTTCATTCTGCACATACTGGGAGATTCTCCTTGAGGAGTTACTGCAGTTTGGCTTTCCTTTTTCTGGCTAAGTGTTGCAATTTCCGATGATTCTGGTTCATCATACAGATATAAGCTATGTGTCCACCCAGCTTATTACTAGAGCCCAGCCCTAGACAATGCATGGATTTTTACAGGTAACACACCCATCTTTAAGAAATTACAAGTAATTCATTAAATGCTTAACAGTTATCCATCAAAATTGCTTTTAAAGAGTCATCTGCTAGAGAGCGATTTACAGAGCTAGCAATTCTCAGGATATCTGCTGTAAGTTCCATCTCTGGCTTTTCAAATTCTATCCAGCTTGCATGTCTCAAAGTATCTGCTTTCTTCCCTGTATCTGCTGGCCATATAAGATGTACTACTTTCTCACTACATCCCTGCCTTGGCTAAGAAATATCTCAGCACAATACAACAGTCCTCCCTGGTGCTCCTTCAGCTCTTCTCACTCCTGAGAGCTGTCTCAGCCATGCTGGGGTCTGCTCTTCACAGAGGCCTTCAGGCACTACCACATCCCAAATGCTAACCATTTTTGTTTATTCTGTTATGCAGCCAGCAAGACTAGCACAGCTCAGTTGAGAAGAAAACACAGAAATCCATCTTTGACTGCTACTACTTAGCAGTAGTATCAGCAATCATGCAAAGCAGGAGATCATAAAATACTCATTTTCATTTTACTCCACCTTCCCTTCAATACCTCATGTAGACAGTCAGACATGAATGAATAACATCTAAGAATTGTTCTTTGAAGTAAATATTATTCTTGTACATGGAGATGAAAATGGACCTCAAGTTGTTAAATAACTTTCCCAGGAATGCATCAGAACAAAGGTGAACAGAAAAAAAAAAAAAAAAGGAAAAAAGAACTACAAAAAAACATATTTTTTCTTTTTTTTTTTTTGGCCCTGGATTCTGAATCAGCAAGCTCGTGTTTTATAGGAGCAAGTCATTTATTGTAAAGCCAGAAAAAAATAGTTGGAGGCACTTGAGATAAAAGAAAATGTTATTTTCTTTTCTCTTAACAGTTGAAATGTTGGCATGATTTCTCTCCAACAAAGCAGAGATACTTTCTACATGTAAATATCACAAGTCCTATTTAGGTTGTTCAACAGCAAGAAAACCTGCTGAGATACAGATGCAAATTTCAACATCTCACTCAAAGATTATTTACCTAGAAAATTGTAGGTATATTGTTTAGAGTGAACATGTCAAGCTGGCATTGATTTTTATCAGGAATACAAAAAACAAAACAAAAAAAAACCCCACCACTATATTTAGGTACTTTTTGCCCTGAGAATGTAATGCATCAGGACAAGAGCCAGGTGGGGAGATCAAGAGAGATGGGACAGAGAGGAGGACTTATAGAAGACAGGAGAAAAGCAGGATGGAAAATAATAGATGTTGGAAAAAAAAAGGAATGGATAGGAAGGCAAGGGAGAAAGAAAGGCAGGATATGAATGGATGCAGAGAGAAGCTGGGACAAGGGGAGGACAGGGTTTGAGGAGTGGGTTGAGGAGAGCTGACCTGGTAGGAGCAGCAAACACACTGCCATGCTGGCAATGCCCTGCCAGCCCTGGCCCCAGTGTGTGGGACCCAGCTGTGGTATCTTCAGGTGGTGTCTTCAGGGCACACGTCACTGCCCACAGGGAAACCACTTCTTCAAAAGCAGAGCAACAGACTTGAGCGTGAAGGAAATGGCTGTGTGTCAGGGAGCTCAGGGGCCTCTTTTGGGCTGAGGGATATTTCCATCCGGGGTAAGAGCTCTGTACTGGTGACAGTGGGACTTCTGGCAGACAGGGGAAGCAGCTGTCCAACATGGGGACCCGTGCCCAGAGAGACAGTGTGGTGGTGGCCTGGATCTGTGCTTACACCACAGAGAAGAGAGAACTAGCGCTGCCTGCAGGAAAGCTCAAATTGAGCTCCAGATGCTCTGAGGCTGCTTCACAGATGACTTGTTCAGGGGATAAAAAATAAAGGCCTTTGGGGTCACCCACAGACACAGGCCTCCAGGGATACAGCCATGTGTGGCTGCTGGTCTTTACTCTGCTTCGCCCAGTGTACAGCTCTTCAGCATCTGCCTTCTTGTTGCTTTCTGTTTGTTGGCATGCAGAAGGTCCAACCAGTCCACCCCAGCTGGAGTTACTCTTCCCTGGTTTGTAACTGGACCTGTCCCTTCAGTGGGGCAGGCAGGCTCCATAGTGGATTCACATCTATGGGCTCAGCTGTTGCATTGCCTCCAGCTTGCAGCTCCCCTCAGTGGTTGTATTTTTACTTGCTAGGGACTAAAAAATCATTCTGCAGTTGTACAGGAACTGAAAATAAATAATCCTTGCTCAGAAATCTTGCATGTAAAAAAATAAAACTCAGTGTCAATAAAGTGCTCTTAGAAACCTGCCAGAGATTACATCTTGAATGGATTTGGTTGGTATTGATACTTGGAAAGGAAATAGCTTCTTTGGCATTAGGGAAGATTAGATAAAAATGTACATGGACCAGAACTAGACAGGTATATTGCACGAAAAAGAAATCATAGAAAAAATCCCACAGATAATTTCAGAAGTGGAGAAAAAGTCATCGAGGCTAGCACTGTTAATGGAGATGAGCAAATGGTCTCTCAAAGAACTGCTGTAGAAATACAGATTGAAGTGATAACTCTGTACCCTGGCAGAGAAGACAAATTTGTATTTGATGAAGTGCTTTGCATCAGAGGAGTTGAAGGAGTCAAAGTGATCTGAAAACTGGGGAGGGATGTATTAGCAAAGGTGTAAAAACTGAGCAAGGAAGCATAGGACTCCATAGGGCTCAGAGAAATAATTTCAAAAATAAAAATACCATGCTGGGAACAAGTTCTTAATATGTCTTTGCTTTCCTGGATGGCAGATGACCTTTAATTTGTGCAGACACAGCATGGATGAAGTTGGAAATCGCCTCTAAGAGATTATCTAGTTCAAGCCCTTTCCAAAGAATAGTCAGTTACAACCAGTTGCCTTGGGCCAAATGCAGCTGAGCTCTCTATTCTCCAGGCCAAACGATTCCAGCCTTTTCACCCCTATCTCATCTGTCAAATAGTGCATCGTCCCCTGTGCGAAACAAATCATCTTCAAGACCCTTCACTGGAATCATCTTCAAGACCCTTCACTGGACATGCTCCAGTAGGTCCATGTCTCTTCTGTTTGTTGCAGGCCTTTCAATACCACATCCACATACAGGTTTTGCCTTTGGAAACCTATTTGCAGTTTGTTGTTCTTCTGAAACTATCAGAAATCTGCCCCAGACATTTACTGCTAGTGGCCTGTTGGGCAACAAGTCGATGACCTGACTGAACACCTCCATGTGCACCAAAAGAGTGGGTGCTCATCCTTTATTAAAGAATTGGCAATTGGGTAAAAGCTTTATTTTCTCGTCCACCTGTTGCATTCACTGGAAGGTACTGAGATTTCATTAAAGATATTTTGCCTGTTTGTGGTTTAGATGCAAACTGACATTAACTTTCTTAGACAGAAAACATCACTATCTCCAAAGAAGGGCAACAAAGTTAGGGAAAGATCTGGAACACAAGTTTTATGCGAAGTGGCAAAGGGAACTGGGATTGTTTAGTCTTGAGAAAAGGAGGCTCAGGGGAGACCTTACCGCACCCTACATCTGCCTGAAAGGAGGTTGTAGTAAAGCAGACATCGGCCTCATCTCCCAGGTAACAGCAATAGACAAAGTGGAAATGGCAACAAATTGTGTCAGGGGAGGTTTAGGTTGGATATTAGGAAAAAATTCTCAGAAAGAGTAGCAAGGCATTGGAATAGGCTCCACAGGGAGGTGGTGGAGTCACCACGCCTGAAGATTTTTAAGAGGTGTGTAGATGTGGCACAGAGGGATGTGGATTTGTGAGCAGGGTGGGGATGGGTTGATGGTTGGACTAGATGATCTTAGTGGTCTTTTCCAACCTTAATGATTCTGTGATTCTACGATTTAGTATCAGAACCAGTTGCTGATAATGCAGTTGATCTGATATCAGATCTCAAAATATGTGTACTGTTTTCAGTTTAAAAGCTTCTGTGAAAAGATGTCAGTAACTAGGACAGGACAATTCATTTCTGTTGGATGTAGCCAAAATGAATACATAAAATCCAAAACATTTTTAAAATTCTAAACAGTTTGGCCTGCGAGCAGGGGAAGTCCAAAAAATGCTGCATGCATGTAAATGGCTATTAAGCATTCCTCTGAGTCAGCAGGTTTCTTCTTTGTTCCCTTGAGGTACAGTGGCTTCTGTTACTAAGGATTTTATCCATGTTATACCACACTATGGTTGGCCTTCACTGCAACAGTTAGATAAAGCCAGCTCCAGTGGGAGTTGCCACAAGGTAGGAAACTCCCTAACTAAACCATAAGGCTGGGTTACCAGCACTAGGCTGATGTTTTATTGCTTGTACTAATATGAACTCCAGCCTAAGGCTACACCTCCCTCCATACGTAATTGACATACATGCTAGCATACATTATTACTGTAGGTGTAAGAAGGAGCACTTCAAGGTCAGCTCCTGACTTGCTACTTGATTTGAATTTAAAACTTGACTGAGTTGGAATGAAGTTCTTTTTGCATGTGTATGGGAATCTGGTCAGGAGCAACATTAGGTTTCTCCTATACACTACTAGTAAAGTCAACTACCCCATCAGGACCCATTGGAACTGCTACCGCAGGCTGGTTCATTCAGCCCAACATCCCGACAGTCTATTAGTCAGTTGCAAACACTTCAAAGGAAGATTAAAAAAAAAAAAGAAATAATTCTGTGGATTAATTCTCTCAAGAGTGGCAATTTTCCTTAGAATTCAGACACCAGTTGGTTTATACCCTGAGCTATCAGGCTTTATTGCTTAAAAAAAAACAAAACCAAAAACAAAAACAAGACCAGCCAACAACAGCAACAAAAAGCAAAGCAAAAAATGAAGAACGAATGCTAAATTCCTCTTACTATTACTGTGGGCTCTGATTATACTTATATTTTCATAAATGTTACTTTTTTTTTTGCCTAATGATATACTACGATAGACTTGAAAGGTTAAAGCTGCATTATGCAAAACCATTTTTTAAAAACACTTCATTTGATCTATTTAAATAACATGAAAGAAAGGCACTTTTTTAAGCAGAGATAATATCTCCTCATAGACTTACTCATACTGTTTATAAATAAATAAATAAATAAATAAATAAATAAATAAATAGATAGATAGATAGATAAAGCAGCTCAGGTATTATTTTCCCAACTACTTGTTAGGTTTAACAAGATTCCTGCCAACAAAACTTGCCTTGCCTATGACTTAAAAAAATAAATAAATAAGCGAAAAAATTGCAGCTACTATATCACTCAAAAAGTATTGTTATTCATTTCTACTATCTAATGCCAGCCTGCACTTCAGGATGTGTTTCCACATGATTTACTAAACATGTTAATTTTGGGTCAACACAAAGAAAAATTGTTACTGTCAATAGCAGGCACAGCCTTCTCAACGCAGTTTCTGATGATAGAGGAGAGCTATTTGTCACACGCAACCTGATTTGGCTGGGGAAAAGAACTCTTGGCAGGGCTTTCCTTCCAAAGGATTTCCTTTTTTTATCCCCCCCCCAATCTATTTTTAATCTCATAATGTTTTGTTCTCTCTCTCTCATAAAAGCTCTGTCACTTGGCTGTGTCTGTATGCATACATACAGGAATATTTCCTCGTTTCTGGGTCAAAAAGCACACTGCAGTTATGACTTGACTACAAACTGGGACAAGGTCCAGGGGCATTTATCTGTTTTTTCTTTGTCTTTCTCCCTGAACCTTGTGCAAAACAAATCTGGGTACGTGTCCGAAAGAGGAGCTGCAGTGTTCTCCATAGAGGTACCAGCTTCAATAGATGGGGGACTTCGTTTTGTGAAAAGAATGGTAACATCATCAATCGCTACTCAGCAGGAATGCCAAGTGGGCTGCACAAGGCAGTGCAGTTCAAGTTCAAAGGCACCAAATGGTTGATGGGATTCCTTGCAGTCCTGGTTGGCCACTGGGAACAGGCAATGGAAATAAAATAGAATGGGAACAAACGATTATGATTAACAAGAAGGATCCAGGGTCCTATGTGGATGCTCAATGGCCAGGTCAGTTTTCAATCCAAGATCTTAAGATCTTAACAGAAATGAAAGATGGGAAAGGTGAGAGTTTGCCAGAGCCACAGAAAGAGGCTCAAGATATTTTCCACCTCTTTACATTATTGGCTCTGCTGGCCAAAAAAAAAAAAAAAAAAAAAAAGACTAAGATTGCTTCCAAACTGAATTGACGTTCAGTGGGAGTTTGATGATCACTAACACCAACATGGGTGGAGAAGAACCCAAAGCCCCATGGCATCATACTGTATACCTCAAGGCTATCTGCACACCCCAGCTGGCAGAGTCCTGTGTCACAACCCACTTCACTATCTCAGCTCTTCCCGCATCCAGGGTGGATGTTTCCAACCTGAACTACAGCGTGGAGGCAGAAACAATGTGTGTCGAGTATGCACAAGCCCATTTGTGTCCTCATTCCTAACCTCAGCCTGTATGCAGTTGTAGACAAATGCACAGATCAGCAAAAGAGCTGTGGGAAAAGCAGATTCACAAGGCTGAACATACAGGTTAGAATACACTTCAGTGGTGGGAGTGGTTACACAATTGAAGTCTTTGCTTGGAAGAACTTATTTCATGTTCAACCAGTTCACCCAGAAAAGATATTTCCCTATGTGTATCATGAAATCTCTTGTAAGATAACTTGATACCATTAAATCCGCGGAACTAAAGCTCTGGATAAAAGATCCACAGTGCTTGGGAAACCTCAGTGAAAACTGAAATTTTTTCTTCTCCCTTTATTAACATCTTTTTGCTACCCTCCCAGCCTTCTCATGTGCACGTATAACTAGTCCACTCAGTCTGATCTTTTTGAAAGGAAGGGGATTTTTTTTTTTAATGGAGGACATCATCCCTGGAAAAAGGGCTGACACACAGACTGCTGATAACAGGACTTCTGCAGGTGCAGTTGGGTTTACCTCTTTGTCCTCCACACCTGGCATTCCCTGAGCACTGGACCTACCAACTCCCATTCCCTCCCATGAACCCATACACTCCAAAGGCCTTACCCAGCCAAGTGCTCTCCCCTACTCTTCATCTTCCTAAGGCACAGATGAGGAGGACAAAAGGAGAGAAAACAGGCCCTCCCTTTCCCCACAGTAGGAATTGATGGAAGCGTCATCCATAGTCCCAACACCTTCCCATGCAACCAAGTCTGGGGCTTTGCTCCTCAGGGGCATAACTAATGAGAGTGGCTTGAGTGACACACAACTAAGGACTGCTGTGAGCTCCACAGCAAGAGCTGCTAGGAATGCCTCTCATTTGTGTGCTAAAGCCAACTGCTCTTGATTATCTAAAGAATTGCAAGTTCTGACTGAAGTATTTCCCATATCTGAGGAGCTCACGAGGGCTCTCCTCACTGCTCATCTCTTATGGTTGGTATCTGGGCACCCACTCAGAGATGTCAGTGGAGAAATCAACAGGGTATTTCCACCTTTTTGCCTATTTTCCTATATTTGCAAGAACATAGTATGTGCGGAACCTCTGCCACACAGTTGGACGCGAGAAGGCAGAAAGCTGAGGAATGGCAGAGATGACAGACTTCATGTTGTTCTCTTCAGATGTCGGGCTGGCATCAGAGCTCCGACTCCAGTCACCTTCTCAGTTTTCTGCCCAGTTTTCACTGTTGGCACAACAGCTGTACTTCACAGCTGGTTTGGAACTTGGAGGGGACATTCTGACTGCAAGAACTGATCCTGAGATTCCAGCTTAACGCGTGGCTTCACCTTGTAGCCCTTGAAGAGTCCTCCTGACGAAGGAAGGCTCTGACAGGCTTCAGAGCGACACTGAAAAGCTCACTCTGTATATTTCTCGTCACGCAACCCGTCAGAGCACCGACACACCGGAGCCTTACCGAGCACACGCGCTGCTCGGGGCAAAACAAACCGCAGCACGGCCGGAGGGGAAACCCGGGAAGCCGCGGCGGGCGGGGAGCGGCTGACAGCCGCGCGGGGCACCGAGCGCGCCCACCGCCCCGAGGCGGCGGCCGCCACCGCGCGCTACCCCCGCGCCCCGACCCGCGGCGGCAGTTCCCACAATGCCCCGCGCCGGCGCAGGCGCGCCCGGGCGGCCGCTCAGGAAGAGGAAAATGGCATAAACAACCCCCGCCGCCGGGACCTCCGAGCAGCGCCGCCGCCCCCCGCCGCGGGGCCGCCCCAGCGGAGCGGAGTCACCTCCCCTCTTTTCTCCCTCCCCCTTCCCGCAGCCGGAGCCCCGGGGTGACGGCGGTCCCAGCGCCCCTTCCTCCTCCTCCCCCCCGCCCCGTCCCTCCCTCCCTCCTTCCCCATGGTGCCGACCCCGGCGGCGGGGCGGCTGCCATGAACCCCAGCGGCCTGCCCTGCTCCTCGCCGTCGCCGGTGCTGGGGCCGCCGGCGGCGGGGGTCGGCGCGGCGGGGCCGGCGGGCGGCGGCGGCGGCGGCGGCGGCGGCGGCGGCGGGGCGGGGGCCGGAGGAGGCGGAGGCGGTGGGGCCGTGAAGCTGAAGTTCTGCCGCTACTACGCCAAGGACAAGACCTGCTTCTACGGCGAGGAGTGCCAGTTCCTGCATGAGGAGCCCGGTGCCGCCCCCGCCGGCCCGGGGCCCGCCGCTTCCCTCGGCGCGATGCCCCTCGGCCTCCCCCCGGCCGCCGCCGCCGGGCCCGGATACCCGGTGCCTCACGGGGCCAGCCCGGGCCCGGCGGCGGCGGTGGTGGGGCCGAAGAAAGCCGAGCTGGGGGCGGGAGGCGGCGGAGGAGGAGGCGGCGGCGGCGGCGGCGGTCTGGATGGCCCGCGGCTGGCGAGTGAGTACGGGGAGGACGCGCTGTTCGCGCCGGGGAGGCGGTTACCGAGCGTGCCGTGGTGCTACCGGAAACAAATAACAACAGCCATGGTGGCTGGGCCGTTCCCCGGGCCGCCCCCGTGCGCTGCTCCGTCTGAACCCTGCGGGGGATGAGGCTCGGAGAGGGTCTGTGGGGCTGCAGCCCCCGTCCGACCGGCTCTGCTGGCGGAGAATGCCGCCCGCAGGAGGGAGGCGGTTACCGGACGGATACTGTTCCGTAGGGGCAGCCTGAGTCGTGCCTCGCTCAGGCAACTTCGGCTGAGTCTGAAGTTCGAAGTTTGGAGCGTCCTCATTGAAATATTATTACACACACACACACACACACACGAATGCCTGTGGTTTTGTAAATGAGTGCTCCTTGGCGATATGTATGCACGCTGGCTGCACGAGTGGCTCGGTTTGCTCAGCGCAGCCCAGCTCCCTGGGAAGTGTCATGCCTCTTTACATGAATGCATTAAGCGTGGCTGCGTTATTGATCTCTGTCATAAAGCTGGTATTTGTTTACATTAACTGACTCAAGTGTTCGCATCCAGGCTTTTTTTTTTTTTTTTTTTTTTTTTTTGCCTCTCTGATAGGCAGATGTAACCATGTTGAACTTCCTTCCTGTGTAGGGCTCTTACCGCTTGATACATGTGTCAGGAACCCCAGTGGTGAGCTCACTGAGTGCTGTCTGCACAGTGGAGAGCGGGACAGTGCCTTGCCTTAATGCAGTGCTACAGTGTCCGCTCTTCCAGGAGGACCCTAAAACAGAATGGCTCAGTGCTTTCTATTAAATGCTTTTCTAATATACATGCAGATGGGAAAGGTTCACCAGTGATTCTGTCTCTGTTTCTCTTTTAAACAGAACCAGGTGTGGAATACACTTCTTTTTAAAAACGATTTCTTTTTAGATAGATTAAAATCTACTAAGCTAGTGCTTTCAGTCTTGGGGAGAAGATGCAGAGCTGACAAAGAGATAAAGGCTTCCACGTGAAGGATATTATTTATTCTCATACAGAAGAATTCTAGAAATTGTTTAAGTCTGAAATCTAAGAAAAAAAATAGAATTTGTGTGCTCAGTGATTGATATCACAGAGTAGTTACAGCATTTGGAAATCATGCTTTAACTGAGTGTAGTTTAGCCCATTAGAGGTTTAAGGCTCTGTGGAGCTCTGTGCAGTTGCTGCTGATACGAGTGCAGCATGAATGGATAAACCCCTCCAGAGTTATCAGCAATTCCCTGCAGGGGAGCTGCCTCACATGAAGGTTGGGCTGGTAGATGAGTGTCTTGTATGGAAGGGTCTGACCTAGGGTAAGAGTAAGACAAGAAAGGAGGGAGAGAGAGCAGGGAAAGGTGAAGAACCATAAAGTGGGCCCAGTTTTGCCTCTGGGCTTCTTTACTTCACATCATGAAGATATTTGTTTGAGATCTCGAGGCAATCCGTATCAATCCTAAAAGTTAATACCTAAAACTCTTATCTTGCTGACAGCCTGTTGCGTTACTAGTATGATTTCCAAGTGGACGGAATGAAAGCTTTATCTTCCTGGATGTAGAACACAACATGCAAAGTTTTATTGAACTGTGAAGTTCTGAAGTGAAGAATATGAAATTAGAAAGTGCCCAAAGGTAGCTTGCCTGTACTGTTCTACTGCTCATCTTCCCTAATGCTTTGCATTATGACAGGCTCTAGGTACACACACATGTGTGCTGACTTTTCTTTCTCACTGGACCCCAGCCTCATTCAGAGCGCGGAACAGATAATGCTCATTGAGTAATTAACTGTGTAGTCCTATTTATTATTAAAAGTGGGTCAGTGCCTCATTCTACCATGCGTGTTACTCTAATCCTGCTTTCAGTATGGGATTATTAATTTACTTATAGGTTTTTCTGTGGTAGTAATGAAGGCTCCCCAAATACTAATTTTCACATCATAGGTGATGGGGGCATTTAGTGATGAAGAGGAGAGCTGTGAAAAGACAAGAAGTGTTTCAGTGCAGAAGTATTTTAATACCAGGCTGTCAAGTGAAACAAGCAGGTGACGTGCTCAGAGCTAACCAACAGATATTTCTTCACACAACGTGTGGTTAAACTGCTCTATGCCATAGATGTTTTAGATACTAACATCTGACAGGAGGTCAGAAAGTCATTAGATATTATTGGAAGAGAGCTCTTTTTGAGGTTACTAAATTCAAGAGCACAAACAACTCTTTTCTGAGTCAAACTCATTTTCCACCTCCCTAAGGCTTAGAGCCTTCTGGGAAACTCTGCCTTATCCTTGCCTCAAGCTTGTGCTTTCATCTATACAGTCACTGCTGTCCAGCCTCAGAGCTGAGGTGTGGTGGGCTCAGTGTGCCTTTAGCCTGACTGCTTTGGATTTTTCTGTTCTTGGGGAGCAAGACTATCAATCCTGATAACTCCATCCACTTTCAGAATGCCGTACCCTTGGTCACACAGCATCTGGCATTTGGAGCACAGATGTTAAAAGCACCATTCCTTCTCCTTCTGTTGGAACATGAGTGCTTGGTTTTCCATGCACGTGGTGTGCAGTTGATCAGCTGCGAAATAAAAAGTACAGCTTGTGATTACCTGCCTGGAGTTTGATTTTTTTAAAAACAAAAACCTTTTCACATTTCTATCACAGAGAGGAAAGAAAGGAAGAAAAAACATTGGAAGAAGTTTTGTTAGAGGCCAAGATCTGCATGCAGTGATCTTCTAATGGACACAAGTACCAGGTGTCAGCCCAGCTGGCAGGTAGAGCAGCACTGGTGCCTTACCTGGAAAGACTGCAGAAGGAGCTGAGATAGGGGAATTTCTGTTCCTTGGGATTTAGAGGGAAAGATATGACTGGTAGGGTTTCAAGGTGCAGCTCATGAAAGGGCAGGTGAGAGGCATGACAGCATGAGAAACATCTCGTCTGCTCTCTGTTCTGTTCGAACCTTTGCACACTCTGTAACAAGGAGTTCAGTGCCTGCATTACTGTGTGCTGATGCTCATAACTGGAGTGCCTGATGCTGTGTGAGGGACAGTTTAAGTGTCATTATGTTAAAATCCAGCTGTACATTTTGCCATAAAACATGGGATACGTGGTGGCTGCTGCCAGTGCTCCCATTTACCTGGTGCTGATGTGTACAGAACTGTGTGGCAGTGGAGCTAGTGCTGCTGTCCTGGGGACCTGAGGAGCTGGCCATGGGCACAGTGCTGCTGCTGGCTCTTTCAAGCCTTACTCCGTGCAAAAATCCTTCCTTTAAGAACTTGCTTTTAAAACAGATCTGTATTTCCATACTTTCACCAACCATGCTGCTCTGCCTTTCTCCACAGAGAAAGCCTGTCAGTGCAGGCTTTGTTGCTTGCCCGTGAGAAGGGGGAAGGAAGATGGAGGGAAAGATGAAGGCTTGGGTTGCATTGGATTGACCTAATAAAAGCATTATTGCTGTTCTCTCACCCTGGAAGCTGTATGTTCTGAGGCTGGTTGTAGCTGTAGCTGTTGACTGCCACTGTAACAACTGTGTGCAATCATTTGGCAGTTAGCTTAGTGAGAATTATGTCTTAGGTTTGGTTAAATCCGTAAGTGGGCTAAGTTTGGAGTGCAAAGACTTATAGATTTGTGTATATTCTTTTTTTTTTTTTTAATGTGTGTCAGCCTTTACTAGTCCATTCTTCTTTAAACAAAATAAAGTAGTTGGTGTAGAAAAAATGGGAAGATAAGCCATTCAGCAAAATAGATATTAAAGGTAATCTGTTGGATTATGCTTCTTAATGCAGTGAAACAATGGTCAGGATTATTCTAAATATGGATTTTTATCATCATCTCCGGTAGTGTTTGAGTATTTGCAGCTTGAAGTATGAAGAAACTGTCTCAGTTATCTCAGACTTTAAAGGTAACATATGGGATGGCATGCAATATACCAGCCTCTTTTCCCCTGGTTCTTCTTTGCTTGCATACAGAAAGCAGGTATTGCAGTTAAGGTGCAGAGCTGAGAATTCCTTTTCTAGAGCTGTTTGTACTTCTTGTAAGTGATACCATATTGGATGTCATGTTACCTGAATTTTCTTATTAGAAAGATACTTCATCTTTTAATTTTCCCGATGGCTTTTCCAGGAGCTGGTAGAGAATACAATTTTGATGTTGTTTTTCTCTATATAAGACCTTGGAGATTATTCTGAGAATTGAATAGATGGGACAGTTGGAGTCTGCTAAACATCTGAGAACTGAAGACTAAAACCAACAAGAGATGCATGGGAGTAGATGAAAATTACTGAATTCATTTGCTTACTTCTTGTCTCACATGTCAGCTGAAGAAATAGGGAAATGACAGAAGTGGATTTTTATTTCCTTCAGCTTTTAAATGTTTTGTGTGGAAATTGAGAAGAAAATGGGAAATTACTGAGGGAGTTAAAGGAAAACAGAAGGAAAAAAATCTGAATGTACAAATTATATGAGATTTTGGGGAGTAGTTTTAGTATGTGAAACTTTCAGGAAAAAACGCCCACCATGCTACTAGTTAGGTTTGAAACCGATTTTTCTCCGTTTATATACTTGGAGGATTTTCTTTATTGTGTGAGCCAAAATATTCTCTGGGAATTACAGTTACCTCTGGAGGTACTGGTGGTTATTTGTTTCTGGTAGTACCCACTGTGCCTTGGGTATCCAAGTACTTAACAGTTGTTACTGTTTCAATTGTTTTCTTATTTCAAAGACAAAAATAAAAAGGAGTGTTTGTTGGGGGGGGAGGATAGTTACAGACATTGTGAGAGAACCTGAAGCTTATATATGCGATAACGATTTGAAGTTCTGATAATGTTTTTTAAGATGCTGAGCATCCCCACTTAGTTTCTGTCCAGCAGTTATTAGATAACTGATTTTTTGTAGGTATCACTGTAGGAGTGGGCCTGCAGGAAGGATTTGAATGCACAGAAAATAGTGACCTTGGGGACCAGCTCAGAAAGAGTTCCCTGTGTAAGGAACCACCTAGAAGCAAATTTAGACTGCTGCGGGAAAAGTGGACAAATGGTAAGTGAGAGTGGGGTGAGAAACACAGAGAGGAGCAGATCTGCAGGACCTCAGGAGCCAAGCAATCTCTTGGTCTCGAGGCAGCTGTTGGAAAGGGGGTCAGTGGAGGGATTTAGATAGTAAGCTGATGTGGCTGATGTTCTCCTTATCTGTTGTTTTCTAGTAATGATGTAATACGTTATGCTGCCAGAAAAATGGTATAGTGAATTGCTGCGTGTTGAAGCTGAGTTGGTGTAGGTCGTGCTCTGTGCTTGTGTGTGTTCCATCAGTCTCTCAGAAGTTAAGTTCTGACGATGTGATTGTTTTGTCTGAATTTCAAAGATAATTGTATGTTTAGATCTTATATGTATTGTTTTCTTTGCTTTGTTATGACCTTTTACTCTTTTTCTCCCCCTTTGATAATTGAAATATAGAAGCAACTCAAACATAAAAGTCATAGCAAATACATGCATTGTAGAAATTGTAGTCAGACTGGTTACTTGATACAAAATTCTTGTCATCCATGCTCTCTCTTTCAGTTGTTCTAGCACTAAAGAAATGGGCAAGAAGATCTTCCCTTTCTTTTTTTTGCTGTCTCTTTCCCACTCCTGTTGAAGACAACCAAGGCAACTTTAGAACATCTGCATCCATTTCATACAGCTGTTTTTTAGATTAGGAAGTTCAACTTTAGATACCAGAACTGGAGAGTGTTAAAATTGAACTTGTGTTTAATATATCACAGCTTATTTTTTTCTTTCAAAACAGCTTGATGTAGTACATCAGGAATAGTGAAAGCTATTAGAGAATGTTTGTTCTGAAAGCTTTGATATGAAATAGTTACATTAGGTTGAATTGCTTCTCCTGATAACAGGATGCTTCTGATGGCTCTTTTTCAAAAGTATCATTTTGGGTTTATATTATCACTGTGCTTTTGGACTTGGTCCATGAAGGGGAGTCCTGCTGTTGTAGATGCAGTACAAAGATTTTTATGGAGCCAAAGGATGGTGCCTTTTATTTCAGTTTTTTTTTTTCAGATGCTTCTATGAAAAGAAAAAAAAAACTTTATTTATTTTAAAGACAGCCCAGTCGTTTAATTTTATGGTGAAGAAGATTACTGTTTTCCTTTGCTTACCCAAGAGTATCTCGTCACTTAGTGGGAGTGTTTGTAAATACAGCAGCATTTCCCAAACTGTTTTGCTTCCTGTCTGTCTTTCAGCCAAGTTGGTTCATTTACGCTGTCTGCCCTCCAATTGCGCTTACATTTACAGCAGCATAACCCAGTGATGTACTTTTACTTCTTATTCCTCACGCCTGGGGGTTAGGGCTCAGTGCCTTCCTCCAGTCTTTCTATTTCAGTGGTTACTAGTTGGATTTTGAAAAGCGTTTTGTTAAAGGTGACCTATAAAATGAGACCAGAGAAAGCTACTTGTGTAGCAAATTGTAACAGTAATGTTGCTGCTTTCTGTGCAGTGCCACCAATGTCATTTATGGATACACACAGTGCTTGGGAACAGCTCCAGAGGTACACAAGCAGAGCAAGCACCTCAAGCACCTGGTGCAAATTTCTCAGTACAGAGAGGGAGAAACAGAAGTTCCTCAAGCACCGCAGTGCTTTGAGGCTACTAAACCAATTTTCTGAGTCTTAAATGACTTGTCATAGGTAGGCTTTGTATGCAAAGTTTTATTGTCTTTCTCTCAGTATTAAGATAGCTAACTCTAAAATTCCTCTGGAGGTGTGGTGCTGTAGTTTTTGCTGCTTTGTGCTTAGTTGAGATAATACCTTGGTCTCTGAATGCACGTGTGCAGTGAACATGCAAATAAGTTTGCCCAAGCTGTGTTGACGTGGGGAGCGCCTGCAGTTGTGGCTGCTCTGGGAGTTCCTATCAGTATGCCTCTATAAATACAAACTTTTCTTGCAGTGTAAAGTAGTTATATAGTAAGGTTGTTGGGGAGGGACAGTAGAAAAATGATTTATTTCAGTCCATTTTATGACCTTGCCTGACATCTTTAAATTGTTGTTTTGAAAAATGTCAACAAAAATCTTTTGGGATCTTACTTCAGCCTGTTCATTTTTGGGCCTGTATATCCCATTATTGTAAAGAACATTAGGAGCAGTTTACTGGATTATCAGTGCTGATGCCAAGGTTGTAAATGCAGTACAGGATAGTGGAGTATTTGTTTACTGTTCAGAATGAAAATAATAGAAATGCCACCTTTTTGGATAGTGTCAGTGTTCAGATAATGCTAGTATGACAAAACAGCATTAAACCCACTGATTGCACTGAAGCATTCCTGTTGAGTTCATCACAGTATTACTCAAGTACCGTGGTTGTGATGAGATCCTTTGTTCCTGAGGGGAAAAAAATAAAAATAAAAAATCTTTGAAACAGGTAAAGCAAAAATAACCATCTGTTTTACTCCCCCCACTCTTTGGTGCCTGCATCTGAAGGGAAGCCTACTTTGTGCTAAAATCCTGTGGGTGAAGAATTATGTAAGATGATATTTATTTTTAATTGCAGCTGTCACATTAAGCTGCAGTGTTACTCACCAAGCAAAATGTTATTGGATAATGGGTACGTAAAAGGTAGAAAGTACCTTCTGAATTTCTCACAATTTTCTTTTCCAGAATTACTAGAATGTAATTTCTAGCCCTTATATCAGTGTAATTATTTAGATATTTCTTCTTGTTTTCATTTGTGCTTACCCAACGTGTTTGCATTTATTTTATCACTGAATTCTTTGAATAATTATTTTTTTGTAATTTGATGTTTCCTGAAAAAGGAGACTAAACTCTTTCTGTTCCCCTGCCCCAGTCTCTCTCTTCTCAGATGCACCTGATCAACCTTCCTTCTTTTGTAAGGAAGTTGTAGTTCCTCTCCAAGGAAGGATCCGTTGAAAATTTATGTAACTTCAACATGTGGAAAGTACTGTTACAAAGCAAAAGCATGTTCCTCTGACAAGAGTAGCAGATTCTAGGTTTTCTTTAAATGACTGTCCAAACTTACCTACAGTTATAATTGATGATTTAAAAGGGAGAAAAACACAAACCTCACAAATTTGTATTTGTCATCGTAATAGCTCTGTGTTTGAAAGTATGTGCTTAAGACAGGAGAGATCCAGAGAAACAAATCAGATGCAGGGTCCATTAGAATAAAAGAACTTCTGGATTTCTGTTTTTCATTTTGTTTTTTGTACCATGCTGCTTTCATGGTGAAGTCTACAGACTTCTGGTTGAAGGTCTCCTGTAGGTTACTTACGATAAATTACTTTTTTTTTTTTTTAATGCTGTCAACTCCTTTTGTCTTTGAAGAGCAAGTGAGAATTTATGATTTGCCAACTATTTGGCAGAAGGAAGATAAGCACCTTCTACTTTTCACGGAGAAGGCCAAGTGCCAAAACCAGTACAACTGCCTTTGCTGTTTAGGTATTGAGTTTTCATTGCTGTAACAGCTGAATTTCCCTCCCTTGTGCAGCAGTGGAATAGAGGGGAATGCTAGTTTGCTTTTATAGGCAGTGCAGGGATTTCTTACCTATGTCAGCTGCATATTTTCTGTTAATCTTAATTTTCTTTCTCTCTAGTGCAGGGAAGCTACTTTAAGGAAGCAAGTGGTTCTTCTGAAGCCAGTAGTTAAACTTACTGCTTCTTGAGAACTCTGTTGAAAATAGGAGCTATTGCTAAAAAATTTGCTCTCTGCTCAAATGAGCCTAACTTCTCAATGCTTATCCCATGGAATGTATTCTTGTGGTTTTGTCCCTGTGCTAGAGGTGTTTTTCTGGACTGTTTGGATTAGGAGAGTAGAAAGGCAAATAGCTGAAATGCATCTTAGATTAAGTGCAGCGGATGGAGCATCTGCAGAATTCAGTGGTGCATTAGCACTTGAGAGCAGCAGTCTGAGGGATCCCTGCAAGGAAGCTGGCAGCACAACCATGCCATTGGGCTTGAGAATCTTCACACAACTAGATAGTGGCAAATGTTCTGGAGTAGCTTTTTCTATATAGAGTATCCTGCGTGTCAATAGAAAACCTAGACTGTAGTACAAAACAGCTTTGAGTGGTATGGATTGGCTTGTGTAGCAAATATTGCTGGTATTTGAGCAGCATTAGAAATCAACATTATGCTGTACAGCAGTGTCCTCCACATTGCACAGCTTGGGATTGCTGCAGGAAACTTGCTGCTCTTTGCTGCTTGAGCTGCCTGGCACTGTGGGTACTGCATCTGTGTGAGGAGAAGAGCAGCTGATCCTGCCTGCTTGCTTCTGCCCTGTGTTGGCTCCAGTGATGTATTTGGATAATGGGGACTGCAGCTATAGCAGCTTGTGAGATTATGGCAGTTGAGCTGTGGCGTTTATTCCATGCAAATGGGGCCTTTCACTTGCCTTGCTGAATATGGTAAAATCTTTTCTTGACGATTTTCTACTTTTCTTTTTCCAGTTCTAATGATTTTGTACATTAACTGCATCTGTCCAAGAGAGAAATGAAGCTAAATGGGTTCTTGTGTTGACTCTAATGTAGTGAGGAGCAGTTGGGGAAGTGGAGCCAATTGTCTGTTTAAGTGTTAACAGATGGGGGCATCTCATAACTGGTGGTGTTATCTAAGGGAGTCACTTGTTCTAGCTTGTTTAAAAATTTGATATAGTCTGGATTTTGATGGAAATGGAAGATGAAATGGAAGATGGTGTATATAGTATCCCTTGAAACATGCTTGTTCCTCAAAGTCGAAGTTCTTCGAGGTCTTTTACAGTCGAGATATAGTTCTTGGTAATGGCTGAAGTGCAGATGGAGATTTTAAAACAGGTAGAAAGTACAGTGGGAACACTAAGTAAACTGTGGGCAAGCTAGACTAAAACTACTCATTGCTACACATGGATTTGCTGTCTTATAGCTTTCTTCTGAGAAAAATACTAGAACTTTGCCAGAGAGCAGTTGTGTTAAAATGCCATACTCCACAGGACGAGTTAGGGACTGAAAGAGCAGGTAGGAGAAAACAATAACTGGTCTTCTACCCACGTTAATTTCCATGATACAATAGTTCAGTAATAATATTTTTTCTATTAATTACCCTCATTTAGAAAATTTACATTCAGAAAGATATGTTTTTAACTGAACAGCAGCTTTGTCTTTCTTCGGGCTGGAGAAGGAAGAGTTGTAACTTTTGTTTGTCTGCTCTTCAGAATTATGAAGGAGGAACTAGGGCACGGATGGTGGATACAGCTTTATTTTACTATTCTCAGCTGCCTTAAAAAAAAACGCCAAAATGTATATATTTAATATTTTCATATTATACTTCTAATTAGCATCTTTATAGCCCCTTAGGTGTATTCCTCAGAGTATGCAAACAGTGTTGTAACTTTGGCAGTGATACTTCAGAAACTTGTTTTGACTGCAAAGCTCATCTGTATTGCAGCAGAAGTGTCAAGCTTTTTTGATCTCTGTCCCCATCCAGCTCTTCATGGGGGTGCTGTTGGTGTTACCAGTTGGCTAGTTCATACAGCTGCAGGCTTTGAGTGCATCTGCTGTAGTGTGGATGCTGCTAGTAATTCTGGTCTTCCAGTCCTCCTTGTGATTTCTTCTGACTGTGGTACTTCTTTCGCTCTTTGCTGTACCTGTTGCATGGGAGTGGCTTTGTGGTTTACAAAATGCCTTTTGTAGGGGAAGTTCCCATTCTGGTGAAACTGTAGGGGATATAAGCCATGTTCCATTGGCTCTGCTATGAAATTCTGACTGATTTCCCTTGAGAATTCAGGGCAGGAAGCTGTTTCAGTGTCACCGGTTGGCGGAAAGTCCACACAGAAGTTTAAGTTGGGTAGGTTGGTACAGGATGTCCTTCTGAGTTGGATGTGTGCCTTTCTACCTTTGAGTTACCAATTACTCATCTCTGTTGGCTTGCACTGGCCTGGCTGTACAGATTAGAGTCATTATAATTTGCTGTGGGTGTTTTTGTGGAAACTTAATTTGAATTGCAACTTGTACACAGCTGTAAAATCTTTTGTTATCTAAGTAATACCTGCACAAGTGTTTTATGTGCTATGACTGCTCTTGTTGTTCTCTGTGGTCTCATAGTGGCAAATTCATTATCTGCAGTTGAAGTGCAGTGTTTGTGTGTATGTCAGGGCCATTACTTCCAGATACACAATTTAGTGAGATTAATTTCTTCAGTTATATCATTAACGTATGATTTCAGTCCGAAATAGTCTTTAGCCACTTCTAATAACTGTTGCTGCCTGGTGAAGTACAAGATAATGAAAATGACAGTATGCTAAGCAAGTTTTTGAAGCATTTGCACATTGTGTGAGAGCACTTGAGATACTTCAAAATACATCTTTTATGATGCATTTTAAAAGAACAAGTCAGTTCCCCTAAAAACTCTTCTCGACATGTGCATTTCTAAGGTGTGTATGCAAGAACATCAATTTTTCTTTAAATAATCATCTGTTTTTCAGTTTGTTTGATATTGTTACTTGCCTTCTTGTTATAGTTTGTATGGTTCCTTGTTTCCTTCAAAATATATCACGTTTCTGCCTCTCTGCATTCATGTTGTACCTCTGTGCTGAGGATGCTGTCATTTAGTATCCGCTTTCATAATTTTTTTATGCACTTATGTTTCCTGTTTGTTTTGCTGAGAAGATAGGCTTGAAGCACTGTGTTACCAACCTCCTTTTGTTCTACTCCCCTCACCTCAAATGTTCTAAAAAGATGTCATCACGTAAAACAGTGTGAAACTACATGTGCCTGAAACATTTTTTTTTTCTTTTTTTCCTTGTAGTCCCCGGAATAGATGGCGGTGGATTAGCTGATGCTAGTCTCACAGATTCTTACTTTAGCACCAGCTTCATTGGCGTTAATGGATTTGGAAGTCCTGCTGAGTCCAAGTATCCCATGATGCAGGTAATAGCAGAGAATTTCATGATGTTTCATTAGTTTGTGCTGGCATTACACCAAGAAAGGTAACTATACAGGAGTCAGGGAAAGTGCAGTGCTCTGGTATGTCATCTTGCAGGGTGTACTATGTATACTTTAATCTTGTAAATATAAACAAAATTACACTGTTGCATAAAAATTAGCTTGTTTTTATTGTCACTTATTTCAGCTGTTTGGTTGGGCATTGCTGCGTATGTTAACTCGGTGCTTCATGATCTTTTTAGGCTCATACCTAATTCTGGCAGTCTTTTACAAGACTTTGAGATACTGCAAAAGCATAAGTCACTAAAGCAAAACATGAACTGAAATCAGTAAGTTGCCAAGCAGAAAAAAAAGTGGAGTTTATAAATTCAGTCTCTGGTGGTGTTCAGTAATGTTGATAATATATTTAAGGCATCTAAAATGTGTTTTTCTGTTTATACTGGTTATGTTGATGTTGATGCAGTGGTTTCCGTGAAGTAGAATATGGTATAGCTAGTAGTATATCATATATAAAACCTAAGTGAGCAAGAATTGAATTAACACATGCAGTACTGTAATTCCCTCAAACTTGCTTTTAGAAGCTGAGAAGCTAGTCTCTCCCAGTACCCAAGGTTTTAACGAACTAGTTTCTGGTAAATGAAAGAGAGTGCAAGTCAAATAGTTCCTGCCGAGTCCTGACAGCAACTCTCTTCTTTTGTATTGAGGAAACTTACTTTATGAGCTTACTTTGCTCTCAGTTGTGGCTGTATTATGGATTGAAAAATAACTCAACAGAAGGTGGGAAATAGGTGTGTTCCCTTTTTGTTTCTTACTGCATGTTTTCAAGAAAACTGGATTTTCTCATTCAACAGAGTTGCAAAATTATGGAAACCTATATTGCTGATGCATGATTTAAACAGCATTTTTAACCTCTGGTCCCCAAGTGTCCTGATGAATCTAGAAGTTAGGTGATTTTTTTTTAAATTTACAGTTACAAGTTTGGGTATTACTGAGGCTGTATGTTATCCCTTTAGTAGAAAGTCATTGTTTTGTATTTCTGAAGTGAATTCTACAGCAACGCTCACATCTTTTTAAGCACAAAGTTTTAATTCTAATTTTTTCTAGAAATAAGATAAGCATGAATCTAGCATAAATGCTCATAAAAGTTTTAAGTAGTAACGTCTGTGACATTACAGACAAGGCGTTGTGTTTCTTTTTGAGAAAATAGAAGAAATTGCTGTGCCTCTTACCTGTTGGAGGCTAAAGAAAAGTACTTCTGAAGGTGAATTGCATTATTGTTGGAAAAAGTGCTGATAGGCATTAAGCTACAGTTTAAACAAAAGCATTCTAATGTTGATTTGTTTGTTCTTTCATTGAATAATGTAGTTTAAGTTCTTATCTTCATAAGTAAAGCTGGCAGTTCTGTTTTGGTTGTCTGTCAGCTTCTAAATTGCGACCATGTTGCCGAATTTACTTACTTGTGGTATGATTTTTCATGTCATTCAGCTCTCTGGAGAACAAAGCAAGGGAAAAATCTTTTATTTAAATGAAACAAATGCTTTATGGATTGGAACAGAGGATTTAAGCCTGATAGATCAGTGGTTGCATCAAGGATATATCTTTTGCTGCCTTTATGCAAATTTGCCCAGATTTGGTCACTTGATAAAGCTTTCCTAAATGGTTTATTTAGCCCCACTGAAGGCTTGCTGGGTGCTAGATAATTTCCCAAAGGTACAGCCTGCACTAGCCTGTTCCAGCTTGACTTCTTTCCTGTTGCTACAGTGTTGGCCTGGTCTAGGCCTTGGTTGAATGTAGAGCAGGAATGCTGATCTTCCTTTACCTTTTCCTTTTCATCTGCTTCATACTGAGGCAGCATGGAAGAGGGTCTGTATTTGGTGAGAAAAGAGCTGCGTCTGGGTTAATAGGAGTGGAGAGGTGTGTAAGAGTAAAGAGAGATGCTGTGGGCTTAGAGAAACTGGACTGAAGATGAGTAAGTAAGTAGTTGGGAGGACAGAACTGCGAAAGGGGAGAGCAGAGTGATTTAAATAATGGAGGGTGGACTTGCATGAGGGAACTGCATACAGTTCTGGAGAAATAAAGAAGCTGGTGTATTGTGAACTTGAGTTGTAGTAGCATATAAACAAGACAAATCTGTGTGCATATTCTTTTCTGGGTCCTTAATTCAAACTAAAATACTGCAAATTTATCGTTCTGCCTGTTTATGAAGCGTCAGATATCTGCTGCAAAATGCCTAGTTACCCTCTGCTTTTGCTTGTGCAGACGAAAGCATCTATTCCATCCCCGAATTACTTAGTCACCTGTGGTGGATCTGTGCAGTTCACAGATAAATGCATCCCTGATGCAGCAAGGGGAAACTTTTCAACTTGGTGTTGCTTTTTTTTTTTTTTTGCTTTTTTTTTTTTTCCTTTCAGGGAAATAGCGCAAACAGGCAAATAAATATGCAGCTATAAGAAATGCTAGTAAGATACAGTTAGATGTTACAAAATTGTAAGTATAGGTTGCCAGTGTAACCTTGGGGTTATGTACTGAGATGTATTTCCCGTATATTATGTAATTTTTCAGTAGGAGAATTATAAGGAGGACATATTCAGAACACAGGCTGCATAGTGCATACCTGATGAGCACCCATTTTGACATCACTCAAGTGTGCATCTTACAGTTCTGTACCTCACTTCTGCATGCTGTTCAAACAGTTTTCTTAAAGACTACTAGTTGGCAGTGTGCTTCCATGTGCAGGTTGCCTTTGTTGTATCTGATATTTACATTTCCGTTATGAAGTTAAGGAATGCTTTCCTTATTAAAAAGAAAGCTGTCTACGTTTTGTGGAGGCATGGGAAGAAAAAGATGACAAAAAAAAACCAAACAACAGCTATGCTGCCTGTACCAGAGACACCAGAATTTTTGAATTTAGCCTGTATGACTGGAAGGTAAGGAATGGAGTTAGTGACCTTATGTGGAAGGCTTGGTTGAAATGGCTTCGCTGACCTCAATCTGGTGAGGATAATAATAGTTGGTCTGTTGTGGGTAAAGCTCATTTTCTTTCACTGCGGGATTTTCTATGTTCCATGCTTTATTCACTAGATGCCTTCCAACATTATCCAGGAGTTCAATGGATAAGTGTAAGACTAGATAAGACTATTCCTAATTAATCTTAAGAATATATTTGTTATGCGCAGCAAATAGAACAAGTTTGATGGGAATAACTGTGGTTGTGTGCGGTGAGGTTATCATAACACATGTAGTAGAGCCAAACTGCCTCAAGCAAAGCTACTGTCCAAATTTTACAGTAGTGTTCTTGCATGCAATACAGTAATGTTAACTTAAGCAGCACAAAGAAGGGAAATGAAAGTAAATTGTAACATGATGAATTGAGGAAGTACAGTCTTTGAATAAATACAGCAGGTAGCTAGTGATCAACTTCAGAACTAAACTTTCTGGCCCCGAGATATCGTTTGGATGCATGAAGAATACTTCGAGAGGTCTGGAAACTTAACATTGAAATTAGAGCGGTGGTAAAGGTGCCGTTAATGCACAGTTTGTGGTGGAAAAAAGATGAGGGTAAAAATTCGAAGAGGGTAAAAATCCTAAGAACTACTAAGAAGAGGCAGGACTTTTAAAGTGGCCTTTGTTCTAATTCTTTGTAGCTCATTTCTAAAAATAGTAACTCTTTGCCTCATTCTTCTACTCATCCTGCTATATCAAAAATCGTGTGCTGTTAGCCAAGCTTTCATTTTCTCCTGTTGGTCACTTCTATTGTTTCTAACAAGTTTTCTATTGATTAATAGTCTCCTGTTATCATCAGTTTGCATTTTCCTGTTATACAGTTCTGTTTCACATGTCTTTTCTTCCCTGAATCTGCATGTGCTTTTATGTACTGCAGTATTGGCTTCCAGCTTATCAAAGCAAGTATTTTCTATCTTCTCCATCTCTAACTAGTAACAGAGCAGGCCTGCACTACACGTGGCTTGCAGGCTGCAGGCTGTCCCCAAAGCTGTTCTTTTTTATTTTGGCTTTTGAGCAGCCAAGAGACACCCTGAGGTGTGGCCGGAGAAGCAGCTCATTGCCTTTGGCTCTCCCGACAGCAAGAAGACAGGAGCTGGCTGACTGGGATGCCCTTAGTGCTTGGCTGCTTGGTCAGTCGCTCTGCTCTTACCTTTGTACTCCTCTGAACCAACCACATCAGTACTGTCTCTTTACAAGCTGTGGGTTGATTCAGGTGGTGTGGGAAGGAGTCTCAGTAGTGTTATGTTGAGATCATGAAAGGTTATGTGAATAATCTGGGAGAGCATAGGCAGAGTAGTACCTTGTCAAAACTCCTGATATTGTATTGATCAAATAACTTGCTTGTAAGAGTGTAAAACTGCAGAAGATGTCTTAGCATATGCTGCTTAGCAGAAATGTGTTTTTCTATGTTTTGGGATGGTGAGCTTTATAACTACATGCCTTTCATTGTTCTGTGGGCTGTATAGAAAGTAAAAGCACATTTTATCAAGTAATAGCTGTAAACAAGATAAGAAAGAGAGGGTAATAGTCTTCAGCACTAAAGTTGGCAAGGCCATGTAATGCAGAGGAATCAGTCTTGCTTTTGCCATGCTAATATTGGTGTACTGAGAGTTCTTGAAAAGCCTGAGAAGTAGAGATCTCCCTCACTTCAAAGCCTTGCAGCTGAGTAAACACAAAGGCCTTTGTTCCCATTGTTGCATCTGCCAAGAACTGAGTAATAAAACTCTCCTTATAGCACAGAGGCTTGTAAATGTCTTCAGTGTTTTCAGTTTTTAACTGTTGAGAACCAAAAGGAAATATAGAAATATTATTTTAAATATGAAATTATGCAATTGTTTACATAATGCCTTCTGAAGAAATCTAGTTGCTTTAGTTCAAACAGTTCAGTGGGACATGCAGTAGTTGGTGTCAAATGTGCTAACCACCAAGACAAATTTGGGATGGTTTAGAAACGAAAGCAAAAGGTGTCGTCATTTGTAGGTCACAGGATTTGACAGCTAAACAATGGCTTGCTTGATTGTGATAATCTTATTCTTTTTGCGAGATGGCTTCTTTTATAGTTCAGTTAAGATTATTCTAAAAATTACAAAGAAATGCTCTGAAGTACAATTCCAGTAGAAGAGTATTAAGGTGAAGAGAATAACTTGTGAGATGCTATGAAATGTTTTGTGAGATAATGTACGTAGCACAGGAAGGATTCTGAGAAAGGTACTTCCTTTTCTCAGGATTAAGGTGAAGGATGTGGAGACAGAGGAAACAAATGCCATCTCTACATATTATTGTGAGAAGAGAGAGAGGGAAAGCAAGAACTCCCTTGAACCTAAGTATATCTTGTAACATAAATTGTAAAACTAGGTCTAATTGTATGCTGCAGAGCTTTACTCACCTCTATCTTGATGCAAGTTCTGTAACTATATACTTTTAGGTAGGGTGAAATAAAAGCAAAACAAACTTGGTTTAAGTGCAAGGAAGATGCAAGATGATGTGTACTTCTGAAAGGCTGCAATTTTTTTAATTGCATTTTTTTCCTACCATACTGTGTGAAGGAGGTATTGAAAAGTGTCTAATCCTTAAAAAGTTAGTTAAAATAGCAATTTAACATAGAATTTATACAGTCATGCTGTTGTCTTAGTCTGTCTAAATACTTTTTGAAGGCATGTTAATCTGCAGCAGTCCTGAACTTTAGTAGCCAACAGACTATCTTATGTCTAGGTGAGGTTATGATTGGCTCTGATGTGTCATCTTTGAAACACTAGTGTTTCACACAGTCTTTTCTGTGAAAGAAGACTTATGAGCAAGCATATTCCCTCTCCTGTATTGCTTGAATATTCAGGATTTAACACAGTATTGTGAAACTTCTTCTCGTTCTCTTTTCCCATGAAATAAGAGACTGTATTTTGTCACTGATAGAAGCTTCAGCGGTGCAAGCTGAAGCTTCGAGTTAAATCCTTGGACAGGGCTGAATGTGACAGTTTTGTTCTGTAGCAGCTCTCTTTTGAGATGTGAACAGAAACAACTTTCCAGTTCCTTTAAAGGGAGAGGGGCAGAATGTATGCCAGTCAGCCTAGTTGAATTTTAACTACGGCTTAAAGAACCTCAATAAATCATAGCACCAGGCAGGCAAAGAGGAGGAATTTCTATGGACCTGAGTGACGTTGGAGTGGCACTTGGTTGTGCCAAAGTTCTTTCTGTATTAACTTCAGTGCGGTGGAAGTCATGATGTATTGACACAAGTTAGAAACTGCTGTGTGCTTGCTTTGCCTAGCAGGCTTAATGGGAATGAATAGTTCTCTTTCTTCTGCCCATGGTCATTGCTGTTACCTTTCTGGAGTTTCCTTCTTTTGGGTTTGTGTTTCTTGTGATCTGATTATTCTTGAATTTGTATGAAAAGTAGTTGAACGATGCTAAGAGAGAGAATGTTATTTGGAAATAAAAACCAATTGTCCAGAAAACACAAATAACAGATAGTGCTTGATGTAACTTTTAATTTATTTGTTGTTTAGGATATTCTCATGTGGACTTAGTAAAAATGAGGTGCAGAAACAGGCTTGATTAAGACTAAATGTTTTTGGGTGTGGTGGAAATCTTTGATATTAAAACGCCTTTAAAGTTCTTTATTTGACTACGTGCAGGACTTCCATGAGTAATGTTAAGAAGCTTGTGCATGTGTAATCAATGGTGAGAAAGATGAAAAATTAATGGAAGCAGCTGTTGAAGTGGTGTTCTTTTACCACATTCAAGATACAGCTTACAAGCAATTATTAGAGCTGCCCAACATCAGTAAGCTGGGTTTTTTTTGGACCCATGGTTCATATGAAATTTTTACACCTTGAACAAGCCTTTTGAAACTGTAGGCTCAGTAAGATCTTTGCATGGTGCTATAAGGATACTCAACAGTGTGCTCTGTTGCTATGTCTGTGTCTCCAGTGTGCATACTATGTTTTAACTGATCGTATTCGTGCCGATTTTCATCACTGCAGTCACATTCACATCACAAATCTGTTGACTGGATGTTTAATTCCTCTCCTTGAAGTGGAAAAATACTGATGGCAGAGGAGTGCTTGGTTCCCAATTTAAGTTAAGGCTCAACGATTTTTGATACCAGCCTAGGTATCAGTATCTTATTTGTCATTATTACCATTGACTATTATTATTTGCATTAAAATCATTATAAAAATCTGAGTGTCAGAAATAGACATTAACAATATTTATGGTCAACACCTGGACAGTTTGCAACTCTGAAGGGTTTCCTTTAGGTTCCTAAATCACCTCTTAAAAGGACCAGTGTGGATGTATCAAATGCTAAGAGAAAATACATTGCAGGGACACTTTGCAAATTTTTGTGACAAACAGTTCAACACCTTTCTGTTGCTTGGCCAGATAAGGAATATAATGGGTTGCTGTAATCCAGAAATTACTTACTTGTGTGTATTCAGTATAAAATTTCTCATTTGTTAATATGTATATTTAATGATATATTATACTTAGATTTCTGTATATATTTTGGAGTAGAGAGAATACAACCTCAGTGAACATAAGACAGGTGACATCAAAATAAGGAAAGTGCATATCACAAAACCAGTTTCTCATTTTGAATTTCTCATCTGTGTGTACACTAGTACTGCTTCATAACGTGTTATATACTCATACTGAGTGAAGAATTGTTGGAAAACCAGTGGTGGTACTGGCTTGATGTATATTGGAGCACAGATACCGCAGTATAAGAGTCAATAAAAGCATGTCAGTTGACAGTAATATATTGATTGAGAATGCTGTTGAGAGGATGACAGTAAGATACTTGTTTAGGGTACCTACATTTTATAAAAACTTTCTTAAGTTTCCTTTTCTAATAGTGCGTGCTGGGTTTTTTTGTTTGTTTTTCTTCTGGTCAAGAATTGGTTGAAATTGCATTGATGTGTTATGCAGTAGGCTTTTTGCAGTCTGTCATCAGCATTCAGATTGGCAGTGGAAAAATGAGAGCATGAAGAGCAACTCCAGTGACCAGTTTTGGGTCTTAGTCTGTGTCTAGACTACTGAATGAGACATGCCTGGAAACTTTCCTTGGCACCAGGGGCCAGCTGGCATGCAATGGTCTGTTTGTGCTGGTGTACACTCACCCACGAAAGCAGCTGCTGTGTGCAGACTGTCTACTTGAAGGGATCTTAGAATTTCTCACTGTTGAATACAGCCTGAAATTTGGCGAGGAGACTCCTAGCTGGTGTGGGCCAAAAACATTGTGAGGAGTATGTTAACAAATTACAGGTGGTATCACTTGTAGATGGAGAGGATGCTTCTTGACATTGCTCTGCTTTGTGCATTTTTTTCCTCCAGCTGGGAGACTGGACAAAGAAGACAATAAGCAGGAATAAAGGAACACTGCTTAACTTCTGTGTCAAAGCAATTGGAGCTCTTAGCGCAACACTGCCTCACTTACTCCAGGTGACTGCTAGGTGGCACCTTCAGAGGAGTGCAGAAGCATGTAGGGGGCTAGGAGGAATATGGAGCAGATTTCAAACATCCTGCTGGCTTACAAGAATCATGGGATTTTGCTGAAAGGTCCCATTCTTTTGTTTAAAAAACCAGAAGGCTGCAAACCAAAACCAACAGTCCCTTCCCCATCAAATGCTGTATTAATTTGAGTATTTTGGTTAAAAAAGTTTCATAGGGTGGTGATGGCGTCGAAAAAGGGAAGGAGTTGATTCACACATATGTAGTGAATGAATGTTAGAAGGAAATTATAAAGGAATAACTGTCATATCTAACATTGATATGCAGAAAGAAAACTACAGGTTTTGTAAAGCCTCCCAAGCTAGTGAATAGTGTTTTGGTTTAGTATAGTCATTTTCAGTTTGCAGGTGAAATACTGCATTTTACTAAGCATTTTTGTCAACAACAGATGACTCTTTCTATAACTTTCTAAATAACACTCTCAGCTCTCTCACTTAATTTTTGTAGCTTTATTTTATCTGCAATTTTATTGTTTATTTTTTCAGAGGATGACAAACAGCAGCAGCTCTCCTAGCCTTCTCAATGACAGTGCCAAGCAATATGCAGGCCATGGTAAGTACCTTTAAAGTAACACATATGAAAGTATGTTTAGGAGTTTAAGTGGGTTTTACCCTTTGGTAAAACTGAGCCTTGAGGTAGTTTTTCTCCTCTGATCTGATTTGAGATGCAGAAGAGCTTTCTGTCCACAGTGGTATAGTATATAAGTGTTTCCTGAAGTCTGAACCTCAAATGCTACAGAACTCAAATTTTCAGCAACCTTTTTGCTGCAGTTGGGAAAACCTTAGTAACAAAACAAGAAAAATAACTTAAATAATGTATTGGTTTTCTCACATCAAATGAGATGCTAGTTTAGGTATCCGCTATAAAGCACTGATGGCTTAAATGTTTATGTTGGTCCACAGTGATATCTCTTTTTTTTTTTTTTATCGTGCTTTTCATGGCAGTTACTCTGTGGAAAGAATATACAGGGTTTTAATCTTAAAGGAGTACAATTTTTGTGAAATTTATCGCGTAAGTGACAGATCTTTAACAGATACTCAATTTTGTCCTGTAAGCAGTACTTCCTTTTCATGTTATTGAGAATGTGTTTCAACCAGGTAGTTTGTCTCCACAGTGCAGGCCTATGAGTTCACTAAACTAATGTGAGAAGTGTATTGAACTTCCATAATGTGCTTTTAAGAATTCCTTTCCAAATTATAACAGGTGCTGCAGATGATTTCAGCTGTGGCTGTCAAACCAACTTCTTTCAATAAGAGTACTGTTAGATTTTTTTTTTAAGCACGGTATTATTTACTCCTTTACAAAAAAAATTAATTTGAAAGTCAAAATTTGTTTTTGTTTTCCTTCCTGCTATTTCATTTCCGGTAGGTTTTGTGCCTTGTGCCACTAAACAATCAGCTATTGAGGGCAGTGGAGTTCTATTGCCTGTGTGACAGAATAAATAGTGATGTTGATGCATGTGAAGGAGAGAAACCAGACTGAGTTCTGGAAGCAACATTAAATTCTGTTGTGTCTGCAGTCCGTTTTTCCCCCTCACTTGTAGAATTCATCTGTAAAGGAGTAGCAATTAATATTGACGAGTGTTTTGTTAAAACATTACTCTTTTAACAGGTGACGTTAGTGTCTTGATTTGATAGTTAGATTCATTTAGTTCTGGACTTTCTTGTTTAAGTTGCCTTTGTGATTGTTGGTTTTTTTTGTTTGTTTGTTTGTTTTGAGCTTTGATTTTGCATAGGGACAAAGAAAAAGCAGTAAAACAATTACTAGTAGAATTTGGAGTCTTGCTAACTTTAGTTGAGATTGAAATTTGTACATGACAAATAGCATCCACATTATTTGGTTTGCTGAAGATAATTAATTTCAGGTAGCTGGAGATAAAGGCTTTGAAATATTGGATGGACTTTAAATAGTGTCAAACAATCGAGTGTAGTACATTCTGTTAATAAGCACCTTTTCATTAGTACTCTTGTATGAAATCTAACAAATGCTGCAATTTTTGTGTGGTTGCTAAACATAATTTCATCTGAAAGATTTCTTCAATTCAAACACTTTAAAAATTGTAAACTTTCTTTTTAATATTGGAAGTATATAACACGTTGTCTTGCATTCTTTCTACAGATCCACTGACTTCACCAAATTCATCCTTGTTTAATGACTTTGCTGCCCTCAGTGTATCTCAAAGGAGAAAGGTAGGCGGTAACTAAATCTTAAGCAGAATGTTTGTATATGAGTTGAGAGGGAATAAGATTGGAAATAAATTGGAATGCTAGGTGAAATAGGAATGAATCTTCTAATACTACTGGATTAACTTAAATATTTCACTGCTGATATGAGATCTTAACTTATGATTTTGCTGTGCAAAATCATACTGCTGCTGGTATTGGGAAATATTCCAAGCATTTATGAATTCTATAAGAATGTTTTAAATATAAAACTTAAGGCATAGTCGTTTAAATTTGAAAGCAAATAACTTTTTATTATTCTGAGGCTTGTGGGTGATATGTCTTGTGCCTTCATGGTAACGAGTTCTGAATACAAGAATCATTCCCACCATTTGTTTGTCCACAATGTTAAAGTAATTCTTTGCTTTAAATGCATTCAGTTTGAAAGACATTTTATAATAGTATTATTGGGAATTCAGGTCTTGCTAGTTTTCCCCCCTCTAATTTGTATGAGGAAATCTTTTTGAGGACCGCACTGCATCTTCAAACACCCGCACTAGCTCGACTGTGCTGTCTACCATTTGTGGACTTGCAGATGCAGTGGCTGGAGTAAGAGACATAAGGTTGTTTGATTTTGTTTTTGTTTTTTTTTCACTAGAACTATTTTTTTCAAAATC
Source organism: Oreortyx pictus (assembly GCA_036925125.1). NCBI lineage: Eukaryota > Metazoa > Chordata > Aves > Galliformes > Odontophoridae > Oreortyx > Oreortyx pictus. The sequence goes on from JAUPFR010000001.1 coordinate 19,134,093, forward strand.
GTCTTATTAAAAAAAAGATATTTTCTTCTCCTAACTGGTTATCAGTTTTTACTTTGACTGATAACTTTCTTCTTTTGCTGCTTATTTGCCCTGTGATCTTGAACTTTCCTGTAGTCAAGAATATTTTTTTCTTGAAGTATGCTATATCAACATGCTTATGATTTTTCATATAACCTTATTTATATGTTTGTAAATAAGCTTTTTGTTGTTCCTCCTGGTGAAGCTTAAGGATAATGTCTGTAGCTGGCCCATCAAACTTTTTTTTCTTGAAGTAAAATGCAGTTACAGAATAATTTCCTAATATTATGCATCAAAACTACATAGAATCATTGAATTGTCCCTTTCTTTAATGCCAGATAGCGTGCACTGGAAGTATCATTTAAATAACCTGACATTTGTTTACCCACCTACTGAGGAGAGTGAGAATGAAAACAGTATATTCCATTTTTAAACTTGTCCTGCAAGCACTATGGATGTATTGGTGTGTGTTTTTATGTATGTGAACTGAATATCCAAAGAAAATGAACTACTGTACAAAAGTGTGCTTGAAGGACCACTGCTTCTAATACTGGAAATTACTTTGAAATTAATTAGTACAAAATGGAAGCAAAAAGAAAGCTCAAATACTGATGAGGAGTCTCTTCTGATTTTGTCTTTCTTTTCCCTAAGAAAGAATCAGCAACTAAACCACTTGTTACAAAAGTAGCACCAAGAGATTATGAAAACTGATTGGCTTGGTTTTTTTCCTAATTAATATTTCAGACATAACTGGCATTAACTGAAAGAGGTTTTCCTTTGCTTTGAATGTTAATTATTTATTGTTGATTAAAAATTCTGTCTTGTAAGGTTTTATGTGCAAATGTTGTTAAATAATGCTGGTAATGGGGAGGTTTTCATCTGATATGATTGGAACTGTCTTAAAATCTAGGCATCCAGGCTCCCTCTATAGTCAGCAGAGAGAGATGAGCAGTGTAGAGGACTGCTTGTCTGATATTGAGAAAAACTACATAAGATCCATGTCAGTGGCTGATTTAAGTGGTTAGTACTTGATTTATAGAGCTCCAAGAAATTAATCACAATTCTGCTGTGGCTGTCAGGCTTTGACCACCAGAAGATACTTCGCAAACTATCTTATTGTTTCTCAGTGCTTTTAGTATGTTTTGAGCATCATGTTCAAATGTGTTAACTAATTTCCTTGAATTAAATGCTTGAGTGGTGGATGTTTGAAAACTTATATGATTTTCCCCTCCACCTCAGTAACTTGGTTTTATTTATAGCCTGAGCAGTATGACTTAATAGGCCAGTGTTCGCTGTCTGCCTAACACAAGCAAGGTGGCTGCCTAGAAGTACATGCTTCTGTTCATTGACTCTAAAGGGAGCCTTGGTGACTGACTGAAGTGTAGGTGTTTATAACATCTATTGTCTGGGGTGGGGAGGGATTGGAGAACCTTTCCATTTTCTTGCTAAGGGCTAAGGTTTTGTTTGTTCTGAACTAGCTGGCAAAACCAGCATTTCCTTCGTTTATCACTGACTTGGAGGACAGATATAATACAGTCCTGGTAAGTGAATAAAGAGTAATTGTTTTGCTTTCAAAATTAGAGTTGTGATATTTAAAATATTCAGAATTAAGTTATTTGCAATTATGTAAAACCTGAATGTTTGTGTTGTATAAAAAAACATATTACATGTTTTTTATAGAAACTATTTTATGTGGATGTCTTTAATGAAGTTAAATTTATTAACCTTGATCTCTGAATATTACTGATCCTGTTATTCTGGCAGCCCTTTAATAGCAGGCAAGCCATGTGAATTTATATTTGATAATAAAATAGAAAATATCTTGATTATAATTTTGAATATCTTTGCTTTTTAATTAGTGAGGTTTTTTGAAACTAGTCAGTGTGGTTGGGCTACTGAAGTTACTTGTGATTATTTTTTGTGCTTAAAAAACATTGGTTACAGCTTTTAGAAACATTTAATCTTTTTTGTTGTTGTTGTTTAAAAAGTTTAAATAGTTCTTAAACCTCAAGAATGTTCATATACATTGTTTTCTCTGTCTAGAAATTATTAAATTGCATTTCAATTTTAGATCCCAGGAAAGATAAGATTACTATTTAAAGACATTTTATAGGATACTTAAAATGAAATCAAAGGAGCTAAGTATTTCTATAGATGGAGCCTTGATGGAGGTTCTGTCAGCTGTAAACCCTGCTGGATTTACTGTCTGGTTGTTGTAACTCTACATGCAGTAAGACAAGCAACCTTAAAGTGAATTTCCTATAAGAGATTTTCAGGTAAGTATTAACTTACAATGCACAAATAGGATTTGTGAAGCATGGAACAGCAGCTAGAGATAGTGATTGACTAACCCTCTTTCCTGAGAATAATGATGTCACGCTTCTTGTTTTGTTTTTTATTCAAATGAGTTATGTTTGAAAAGAAAGAAAAAACTGCTTAGTTTTTTGGGTGTTTTTTCCAAAATTGGCTGTTAATTTTTATCTAGAGAAATGTTGTTCTATAAACCTGGAAGTAATCTTGGAGTGAGTTGGAAAACTGATTTGTTTGCGTTCATTTTACTTCTGGTAAACATTCAATTAAAAATATGTGCAATGTAACTGATGAGAATCTGGTGCCAAAGGAGTGACCACTTATATTTTTGAGCTTTTAATGTATTGTGATGAAATTTTTTGCTTATATTTGTTCTGAGACTGTTACCACCAATCTGGACTTAAAGGTTCTACTGCTAGTCACTGGTCAGCCTTAAAGGATAATAAAAAATATTGGTTTTTTATGTATTATTTTTTTTATATACCTTCAATCCTCATGGAAACTGAACTCTTTATGGAAGTTTTGACACTGATTAATTTTCATTTTGTGTAATGGTTCTGAACACCTAGATAACGAGAACCCTTAACTTGGGGATTGCTTTTAGTTCCCAAGCTGCAAGGAGTGAGCTGGTTTGCTTCAGTGAACAGTACTTCTTTAACAGTACTACTTTAATGTTAATTATATGTGTTTTGCAGAATTTTTTTAGAACTCTTTCCACTAGTTTCAGCTGATTGAAAGCCGAGACTAGCAGATTCCAAATTAGATTAGAATGTAAAGTGTAGGAGAAGTGATTTGGACTCAGGTTCACTTAGAACAGGCTGCTACTTGGCATTCTTTCTAGAGATGTATGGCAAGTTTGATTGTGGAGTGGACTTCTTTATTCATATACTCTGATCATCAGTGACAAATATGCAGAGAGCAAAGATTAGAAACAAATAGCTGCCTGTAAGGCTGGCATGCCTAAGTGCAAACTCTTCTTAAAGAGTGCAAGGAGGGTTTCTCTCTTAAAATAAAATTAATAATAATAATAAAAAGAAAATAACCCCAGGTCCTGCAGAATACAAGTTTTTAAGATCTAAACTATCTCAGAGTGTTCTGGCCTCCATCTAATTTTGTCACATGATGGGAAGCTATATTTTTCTCCAACTCCATCTTGATGCTTCTGGCTACTTTGCCTGTGTATTATTCAGTGGTGCTCATTGAAGGGTCAAGCATGCTGTGTTTGGTTTTCCTTTATTTACATTTAGTGAAAATTGTTCCATGTTTCATGGTCTCTTGAATACCACTTCAAAGACATGAAGCATGTTCTGAGTAGCTGAGGTCATTTCCAAATGCCACTTTATGTCACTGTGTTTTGAACTGCAGAATTGTGGCTGCATGTACCTCACAGTGAACCTGGGCTGAACTTAACTTTCAAACTTGGAACTTTTTTTAATTGAATTATATATCTATTCTGTACCAATAAAAGTCAGTTTATAAAGGATGCAAAAAAATAAAACAGGACAAGAACAAAAACAAAAAACAACAGTTGGAGGAAGACAGAAAAACAGGTTATGAATCTAAAGAAAACTAATAAACAGTGAATATTTGCTGTACTTGCAGGTAGTACAAAGCTCTCTGTCTAAAATGTATTTTAATGGTATGATGTCTGACCTGCTATTTCCTTTGGAACTGTTACATACTGGAATTGTTCTGTGTAACATTGTTGTCTTATTTAATACTACATAGTATCATGTTTTTGATTGTGACATGGATGGACTTCGAGTTTTGAGCGTGGATTAGTGATTATCAAGTGAGAAATCTTGTTATTAAAGCACTTTCTTTTAGAAATGCTTAACGCTTCTTATATTGATCAGTTGTTATGCTTTTGTTGCTTCACACTATTGTTTATTTGAAGTAAACCAGATGAGGTTTAACAAGAGCAAGTGTAGAGTCTTGCACCTAGGGAGGAATAACTGCGAGCACCAGTGCAGGTTGTGGGATGACCTGCTGGAGAGGAGCTCTGAGGAGAGAGACCTGGGTGTCCTGGTGGATGACAGGCTGAGCCATGAGCCAGCAGTGTACCCTGGTGACGGAGAAGGCCAATGGGATCCTGGGTTGCATTGATCCTCCCTCTCTGTTGTGCCCTGATGAGGCCTCACCTGGAGTACTGTGTCCAGTTCTGGGCTCCCCAGTGTAAAAAAGACAGGGATCTCCTGGAAAGAGTCCAGCAGAGGGCCACAAAGATGAAAAAGGACATGGAACACCTCCCTGGTGAGGAAAGGCTGAGAGACCTGGAGCTGTTCAGCCTTGAAAAAAGAAGACTCAGAGAGGATCTGATCCACGTCTATAAATATCTGAGGAGCAGGCGGCGAAGGGATGAGGCTGGACTTTTCTCTGCAGAGTGTGGCAATAGAATGAGGGTAAATGGCCACAAACTGAAGCAGAGGAAGTTCTGCACAAATGTGCATGGGAACTTCTTCACAGTGCAGTGATGGAGCACTGGCACAGGCTGCACAGAGAGGTGGTGGAGTCTCCTTCTCTGGAGACGTTTCAGACGTGGACTGGTTTCGGACGTAGCCTGGACGCCTACCTGTGCAACCTGGGCTAGGGAGCTGCTTTGGCAGGGGGTTGGACTCCATGATCTCTGGAGGTCCCTTTCAACCCCTACAACTCTGTGAGTCTATGAAAAGCATAGGATAAGACAATTTAATAGCATAGCACGTATAGAACTACTTAAAACAAAAACCGAAGGTCTTTTTAATGTCTAAGTGGATCAAATATATTGTATGGGCCTACAAAAATTTCACAACTACCATCACTCTCTGTTTTAAATTGTATATTTTCAGTTAGCTGTCTAGATTTTGTCAGGTGTTCCTCACAAGCTGCAGTAGTTAACTACAAATACAACTTGAACATGCAGGATGCTTTTGTTTGTATTTACACGCTTCTCATTCTTTTTATGTTAAGGTTCATGTAGACTACAGGAGTGATTTGTAGTAAATTAATTGATAGATTTCTTAAACTTGTTAAAGATGCTATACAAATACTTAAAGCAGGAGGAAAATTTACAAATCATATGTTTAGTAAATAAAACTCCTGAAATATGCTGGTAAAGTATTGTCAGCAGTTTGTGGACTGGCGCACATTTTTGGTGGCGAATACGGGTAGGGAACCCACGGGCCCACACCACAGGAATGGGCAAGGGGGAAAAGGAAAAAGATAGCGAGATGTGCCTAAAAACAAAACAAACTGAGGAGGAGAACTCATTTACTAAATAAGATATCGGAATACAGAATAACACAGTGTAATACAATATAATTGGAATTTAAGCTAATAAATAAGAAAAAGAGAGTGTCTGAAAAGCAAAGGCCTTACGCTAAAGCTGAAGGTGAGATGGCTAGGAAGCTCCCGCCGCTGAGATGAACAGCAAAAAATGGAAGTTTCGGGACTTGCTTGAAGTTCATCTTTCCCTCTGGGTGGAAGATGGGAATGCAAGGTCCTTTGAGGTATGTAGTTCTCTTTTGAGAGCGAGGGACCCAGAAATTTGGCAGTCTACAGAACTGGAGCATAAACTCTTTAACTTCCAGTGCCTCACATGATGGCATGATGTGGAATACTGACAACAAAAAAATCATAAAACCACGACAAGTATGTACACTGCAGTTTTCCTTTGCTATGGATTAAAATACTTGCTGTAACGTCCAGTCTGTTGGAGTTTTCACCCTTAAATGTAGTTGAACCAAGATGGTTAATGTTTACATACTTTCCCATATTTTAAACAAACAAGAGAAAGGCTCCAAGTGGACACTGAGTTTCTTTAACTCGCAGATCAAAAATCTCCTTTTTTTGTGTGTGTTCGGATTTCATAGTTCAAAAAAAAAAAGTTTCCACCTTCTGATATTGAGATAAGGAAAACAAGTGTAGGCTGCCTGTGTGCCAATGAGAAATTGCAGTGAAACAGGAAGTGGAGAGAGTGTCTTGCTTAGCAAAATTCTAGACCACATAAGAGACTTGTAGCAATACTAGCTGCAAGGCTTCCAAAGTAATGGCAAGACAGCTTCTCTTATTCATATTGCCAGCTTGCACATCTTTTAGGTGTGGTTGCTAAGAGTAGCCTAATATTCAGGTGTAGTACTTCGTAGAATTTACAGCTCATGTTACGGCTGTTGGGTGAAAATATCAGTGTTGAGAGCTTCTGGAAGGAAGGACTAAGAAGCTTCTGAGCTAGCTGTTCAGGAGTCCTTTGCAAGCTCTGCAAGGGAGTTCTTGGTTCATAGTTAGCTTTCAAGCTCTTATTTTTTAAGAAAGAATGTAATAATGCTTGTTCAATTTCAGTAGTCTAGCACAGTAGCTGAGTGTTCTTTGTTTTTCTTTGTTTTTTCTTTTTTAATGGTGTACTTGTCAGTAATGTTTTCTTTAAAAACAAAACGAAAAAACAAACTCTCTTACAAATTAAGTCAACATTTGAAACAAAAATCTCATATTCATTATTTTCTTTACACTAATACAAAATTAAGATATAGTATACTCAAACTTTCCTGTTGGTCAGTGTGTGTTCGTACATGGGGCAAAAGTCAGCTCACTGTACAGCAGATAAATCCTAGTTAATGCTGCTGCAATAACTTCTAAAAACTGGTAATTCAAAGGAGTGCTGTTTGATCCATCCTGAGATGGAGAAGGATGAAGTGTTTGTTTCTGTATATACATGTAGACTTACCAGAGCTCAGATTATTCACAATAGTTTTAAAACATGATGCCCTGCTCGCATGTTTGTATGCTAAACTTTGAGTGTTTTTTAGTATAGAAACTGTCTTGCAAATCTAATATTTAAAGTCCATCATAGATAAGTGCATTTTTACAGGAAAAAAAAAGTGTGATTTGGAACATGAGTGATCCTGAATCCTGAATAATCTAACTACATACCTTCAGCAGAACATAACTTTGAAGTTCTTTAGTTTGATTTGCTGGGTCATCCAGCCTTAATTATTACATACGAGATGTAAAAAGAGGAAGTGTGACATTGCCTGCTGCTGTTACTTCCCTTGCCTTCTTCATGAAACAGGAGAAACTAGGGGCGCGTCTTAGCCTTGTTACAGCAGATAGTAGGAAGAAAATAGACCTGCTAAACACGTTTCCAGGCTTCATTTTGAATGAATGGGAGGCAAGTAATTTAGCTGACTTGAGGAAAATTTTCTAGCGTGGGTTAATTAAGTTACTCATCTGAAGTAGTGTTCTGATGTGAAGAATGCTGTGCATGTCCTTATTGGTTTTAGAGTAGATTTCTTGTTTGAGTGCAATGTTTCTGACACTTTCGGGGTTTATCTTTCCCAGTATAACACCTTCCCTCTAATCATGAGAACCAGTAGTTTTCTGTCATTAATTGCTGGCAGCAGTTCGGTTTTTACAGGGCAAGGATTATAATTATTAGCTGTGGTTGAAAATGCTTGCCCTTCTCACCCTGGGGATCCTAGCTGTTGCTAGCAATTAAATGTAGTTAGCTGTTCCCTTCCTCATGTAAACACTTGCAACCAGTAATTGCTACTACTTCTTGCTTCTGTGCCTAGGAGGAACTAAACTCTTTGAGTAATGCCTTGTATTAATTTTATTTTGTTGTTTTTTCCTCTTAAACTGCAGTATGAAATGTTATCTTGCATTTCATTTTAAAGCAAGGGTGATGTTTTATTAACCTTTTGCAGCTCTTCTGGAATATGTGATCATCTTGAGAGTTGACAAATAGTTTGAGAAATATGTGCTTAGAGATGAAGTATTTAAATGCTATAGTCACCTTCCAAAAAAAGAAAAAAAAAAAAAAGTGTGCTGAAATACCTCTTCATTTGTATGGTTGAACAGATCTGTTTGTGCTGTGCATTACAGAAGGAGTTTATGAAAAACAAAAATCCAATTACTTTTGTAATTGTCCAAAAGAATTGTCCCCATGCCAATTAATTGGCCTTGTTTGTATAGATAGTTATGCCTCTTTTTTTCAGGTAGATGTATCAGTTCAGAAGTGATCAGTACACATTGACTTCTAAGGTGCAGCACTCTGTTTCTAGTTCATTTATTGCCCTGTGTAGGAGGCAGGCATATAGAAAACTTGCTGTTCTTTTCCGTACAGCTCAGTCTCTTCTTTTCTTTCTATAGAAGCTCTCCTTTTGGCAGACAATTTGTCTAGTCTCGTGTTAGCTCAGACTGGGATGCAATTGTGTTTATTGAAAATCGTTATAATTTGGAATGCTTTCAGTGCAAACAGTTTTTGTTTCCCAAACGTTAATGTTGTGTTGTCCATCTTTTAATGTCTTTCTGTTTTAACAATGGAATCCTGGCCTTGTAATCTTCTGATAATGTTGTGTAATGGATAATGAAAGCAATCTTCATTTTTATCTCATCCATTCACCAGCTCACATTTGCTCTGCTTTGGTTTATGTCATAGAATTAACTGTTTCTCAGCCTTCTAATGTGTTCCCTGACAGCATAAAATAGTTTCATTTGTTTCCAGGAATCTGAATCTCATTGAAAAAGAAATAATCTCCTTCCGCATTGTCTCAGTTCCCCTTTTGTTTTGGTTCTCCTTTTCCAAACATTTATTGATCACCTTTTATTTCTAAGAAGTCAAAAATGCATTGTGAATAGGAATGTGGCAGAGCACTGAACTGTGGTCCTACAGTCCGGGTCAGACAGTGCCTTGCGCTTGGGAGAACACTGAGAGAGAGAGATGGGGAAGCTGTGATGGAGACTTTGGGAGGTCCATTCATAACACTATTATTTCCAAAAGCCGTGCTAAGAAAATCACATACTATGCTCAAACCTCCTTCTAAATTTCAGTGTTATTTGTATACCTGGTTTCTCAGACCTTAAAACTTCTACTACCTAAGGTTTTTACTGCTGTGTGGTCAATGTAATAACATGAGGCATTACTTTCAGAGCAGCCTTTGTACAATTTGTATATGGGTGAGGAATCTTTCTCAATTAGAATCATAGAATCACAAGGTTGGAAAGGACCTACGTGATCATCCAGTCCAACTGTCCTCCCATTACCATTACTACCACAAGCTACTAAACCATATATCGTAGCTTCTTATCCAGATGCCTCTCGAATGCTGCCAACGACGGCGATTTCACCACTTCCCTGGGCAGGCCATTGCAGTGCCTGACCACTCTTAGAGTGAAAAACTTTTTCCTTCCTCCTGTCCAATCTAAAATATCATCTTGTTTCTTGAGAAATTAAAAAAAAAAAAGCATTATCAAGGTACTTCTTGCTAAGATTTCTCAGTTGCCATATGAATACCTGAATAAAGGAAGTTAAGTTTTGATTAATGGAAAGATATATCTAGATGGTGATAGTTGTGCTTTTGCATCAAAAAGCAAAAGCAAAACAAATCAGCCCTTGCAATTCAGTGTAGTTTTTGCTCTAATACATATATTTAGACCAAGATTTTGTTTGTGTATGTGTTCTGAAATATTTCTTCTAGTTGTATTTATTATTGAAGAAGTTACATATTGGTTTGAAAGCCGAGTGGAACTTGGAGAACTTATCTACTTCACCTGCTTGAAAGTCTTTAGCAGTTTTTGTTTTTTTTTTCCCAGTGTGTTTTGAATATAATGTTCATCTCATACACTTTAGATAGTTTCATATGTAGCGATCATTTTAAATATGGTACAAATTTAATTCCTGTTGAGGCTTAACTATCTTCTGCATGTTCATTTCTTAAGTCATGTTTTGTTTTCTTAAGTCATTTTCCTATGCATTTGTTATGGTAATTCTTGTTTGTCAGAGGAGAGGCAATAACTGAAGTTAGTTCTTTGAATCACCTCTCATTAATTATTGTTGAGTTCTTGTGTCATTAGCTACTCTGTTGTATCTGTTTTTGTGCTTTTTTTTTTTTTTTCCCAAGAATGACAAGTCTTGGCAAATTTAGATTTCAGAAGTATGCAAACTTCAGGGGTAACTTGATTAAAAAAAATAAATTCTCAGAGGAAGAATAAGAGTTCTGTATTATGATGTGGTTGAAGGTACCTGTTGCAAATACAGTTTATTTTTTTAAAACAAATTACTGTATTTCTGAATATGCATACTCATTCTGATGGCTGGTGCTTGGTGGAAAGATTTGTATGTAAATAATTTGTTCTTGAAATGATTTGTTTTTTTATTTTTTCAACTTTTTTAAACATTCTTTATTACAACATAGTAGTAAGGATTGAAAGGAAACAGTCTCAGAAAAGTTACAAATTTTACTTGCTAACTGTTTCTTATTCCACCAATCCAGAAAACATATCACAGTGTGACACCTACAGTAGTAGGTAGTAGGTTTAGATGAGAGTTGTTAGGAGTAGCCTGGTTTCTCTCCTTCTTTTTGTAGCCCAGGAAGTATCGACTGGGGATGCTGGATGAAAGGATAGTTCCGGTGGGATCAAAAGCAAGAAAATCAAAGAACCCTATTGGCTGTCTGGCTGACAGGTGTAAAACGGGAGTACCCATCAATATGGTTTGGTGGAACAGAGTCACAGAAAACAATTTACAGGTAATTTTTTTTTTTTTAACTAGTCACTTTTTCTGTATTTTGGATGCTTTATTTTAATTTCTGGAAAATGTTAGAAGCTGTTACTCAAAATAAGAGTTGAAGTAAGACAAAATATTTTCCAAACAGTCACAGGTGACCCCTTCAGGGAGAGTCACTCAGATGTTTTATTCTCTTCACTTGTCCCTGTGTTATGTACTCTGCTCAATTGTTATGTGTGGAGGAGAAGTAAGAACAATCCTTAAACATATTTTAAAGACAAACAAATGCAACCACTTAACTCCTGTTTGAGGAAGGTTTTTACTATGAAAATTAGTAACCTTTGTTAAAATGACTGACAGAATGGAACAAAAATCCTTTAGTGCAGAAGTAACAATTGTGATCAGAAAGTGTAAATTCCTGATTTCCATGAGATGATTTGCATTTCTCAACTCATGTTTTGAAAATGCTAGTTTTACGTTCTTTAGTCTCCTCAAGAGCTGGACTTGAGCGTACCTTATTTGGAAGTAGCAGTTTATCCTTGGGATGATAACAAAGAATGATTCTTTTCTGGGAAAAATCTCTCTGTGTCCCTTGAGAAAGGGTTTAGATAAAAGTTATTATAGTTGTCATAACTGCAACACTGCAGCTACTACTATTTTGCGCTGAAGTAGTGCTTTTGTTTCATTGGAGATAGTTACTCAAGGCTTTGTGTAAGATTTATTTATTTATTTATTGTTTTTGTAAGTGATTGAAATAAGTAAATCAACAACAGATTTGCAGATAACTAGATTTTGTGGCCCCTGAAATATCTTTCAGTTCACTAAATGTCTGTCATGTTAAGGTTGATGTGAAGCTCAAGTGGGAGCCCTGCTATACCACTACTAGTTTTGCATTACTTAATGGTTGGATGCTTTTTTTTTTTTTTCCCCCACTGGAACTGGGAATGATTAGCAGTGTGTTGTGTGCAAACTAATACTATGTGGTCCAATCACTTGGCCGTAAGTCTTGTCTTAGCTCTTTTGCTGCTGGAGGAGCAGCAGAGCCACTGGCAGAAAATGATAGAGCATTGGTAGAACCAGGGAGGGCTGTGGAGGAATGGTTGGAGCCAGTGAAGCACTACTTTTTCTTAAGTGAAAGAAGATTGACAGAATGATTTATGTGTTCATCAAATAGGGCTGAGAACTGTAATTAAGAGATATTTGCCCTGAGAAGACAGAAAGAGAAAATTGATTTTCAAATTTCAAGTAGATGTTGAAAGAGCAGGAAAAGCTCCATTTGTACTCAGGTTCTTCACTGTTTTCTCTTGCTGTTTCTGTGTTGTGTCAGGGTTTGTCATTGATCTATGTATTCTGTGCAGCAGTAAGATGGAATAACTTAGTGTTATCTGGAGGTTGAAGAGCTGGTAAGATTTGGAAGGAGCTTCTGGCCAGGAACAGTTGCCTTCAGTGTTTTATGTCCTCCAAAGCTGTGTTGAAATTGTAGCAGAGGAAAGCCCAAGGTCACCATGCTTTCTTTGGTTGGAGGCATCACCGAAATTCTACACTTCAATATGCCAGTCCCATCCACATAAATAACTGTAATACAGAATCTGATATTATAGGTTTATGGTTCAATTAGATTGTTTACTGTGGAAATTTGGGGCTTTAAATAGCATGTTTGTGCACATCTGTTGGAAATAAAAGGAAAGGGATGTTTCAGCTCAAGGAAATAATTAAGAGATGGTATAGTAGTAGTGGGGTTTGGCAAGAGTGAATGGAAAAAGGTGTGGAAAACAGACTATAAGTGAGATTGTGGCAATATGTAAAGCTTTATGTGGTTGGACAACTAAATTTTACTTTGACATTGTTCTGATCATTGTTAAGTCTTTGTATTCACGTGAAAATTTGCAAAATCACTGCTAAATCAAAGCTTAAAATTTAAAACGTTAATTGTAAAAAAGCAGAAAATGGCTGTGATTATTGGAAAAGTTTGGTTTGTGAAACTATCTTAAAAAATAAATAAAATAGAAGGCACCAACAAAAAAACAGTCTCCAAAAACCAAGCCATGGTAGTTTCATACTGAGATTTCAGATTGTCCTGAAGTAGAAAAACAGTCATACAAAATCCACATCTAGCATTGGTCTCTTCAGTATTCTGAAGCAGCAAGCTGTTAAGAGGATTCTGTGGGTGTGAATATAGATTGCACTAACTAAATCTAGGCTGATGGTGAGTGCTAAGCAGTCATAAGTAGGAAAGTTAAAATGTAGTGAAGACAACTGTTTGAGGGCACTTTTTTCTTCATTAAAGATGAGAAAGCAGATTTATATCTCAAAATTGAATGTCTACTCTTCTAAATGTGTGATTTAAGATGTAGGAAGGCACTCTTTCACGGTGCAAAGTTGAATGTTGCTTTTAAAGTGTAGAGATGCTTGTCCAAAAAAGGAGTGGCCTACCAAACAAGGTACTTATCAAGGTACGCTGTAAAGCAGTATAGTTCTCAGGTTTGGCTGTGAATTTTTAATCCAGATTTATTTACTTTTTTTTTTTTTTTTTTTTAATCACATAAGCATAACACAGTATTTAAAAGTGGAGTTCAGAATAAGTGGTGTTCCTGGTCATGCATTTAAAAATAAATAAATAAGCCAAAAAGCAAATCCATTCCTTTGTGGTATGTCTTGCCCATCCTGTGTTAGGAAGCTGACACAATGCATAAAAATCATAGACTTCTACAAGTTTATATTTTTAACAGTACTCTTTACTCTTTTGTATTTCACTAAAGAAATGTATAATAAACACATTTTGTCCACACTAAACTCAGCAAAATTGGTTGGCTTCTGTCAAACTGTCTCTAACTTCTGAAAAGTAGCGTTGGAATCTGGCCAGTAATTAAATGAATGAATTGTTTGGAGTTAACTCTGTGTGTAATGTGATGGTGTGTTACAGTATCCTGAAATAAGGAAGCATGTTGCACGAATTCAGTAGTAAGAGGGAAGGAGTTTTGTGTTCAAGACCTTAGTAACCCCCAGCGTCTAATGGGCTGCTCTGACATTCCAGAATGTGTCCTTTTCTGATGTCACAGGCATGAAGTAATCCTGGAGAGAGGGTTGCTGTGATGCTCTCTGCGTAGACTGAAGATACTTCTATTGCACATCTGTCCATGCCAAAAAAAAAAAAATAAATTGAAAAAACCCTTCTTGCATGTTCTTGAATTTAGAGAAAATATTCTGAGATCTATGCCAGGCTGGCAGAGAACTGCCCTGCTCTTAGCTTGGGTACAGTTCAGTGGTGGTTTTCTGTAACCATTACAGGATTATACAATTCTGGATGTCAGAACAGATCAACATGAATTGGGAGGTGAAGGACAACAAAAAAAGAGGACAAAAAGGCTTGTTTCCAGTTTTTAGCACGGTAAGTACATTAGCACATTCTTCTGAAATGAAATTTGCCTACATTTTGCTTCAGGTAGCTGACTTTTATAGTATGCATCTAGAAATGTGTGCTGTTACAGCCACAGAAATAGGCTGTAGCTCGGCTGGTGGGTACTGAACTGGAAATGAAGGAAGAGGGCAGTCCACTGCTTCTGTGGATTTCCTGCATGTCCTTTAAAAGGCTGCATGATCTTGGTTTCAGCTCCTTCCTGTTTTACAGGGTGTCTCTATCCTTCATGGCACTTCGAGGATTAGTTTATGAATGAATGCACTGGAGACTTAAGAGCTCATCATGGAGGAGCACAGAGAAAAATTATATGTACTGGAATTAAATAGTCAATGCAACAGGAGTTGTCATCCTCCTAGACTACAGAAGTCTGTTGATACGTAGAACTCCAAAACACACAGTGAAGTTGCAATGCTGCAGTGCAGTTTCACCAGCATTGACGAGAAGTGAAGATCCTTCATTCCTCTACTCTTTTCTTTCAGTGCATGCTTTACTTTCTTCTGCAGTCTTCTTTAAGGATTCTTGAGTTATTTTCTTTTAGTACCTACAAAAGAGCTTTGTTTCCGTCCCTCCAACAGTTTATTTTTTAAGTGCTTCAAACATAAAGGCCATAAGACAATCTGTACTGAATAGTGATGTAAATGAGTCACTGTTTAGTCTTTTTCATCTTATTCCTCATTGGGTTCCATCTTTACTGGTTGCATCATGACTGACTTCAGACTGTTTGGACTTTTTGTATACGTTTTATAGCATTTTGTGTCCTCTTACAGAAGTATTTTAATTTTTATATGGAGTAAGGTGGACTATCTTTTTAGTCCCTTTGAATGTTCCTTTGCATAGCTGACTAAAAAGAGGCTCATCTTATTTTCATCACAGACAAAGAATCTGAAAGTAGTGCATTTTGCTGAAATTTTTTCATGAAATCGATCTGCTAAGGATGTATGATACAGGTATTAATTTTGATAAGGCCTAGTGCAGATATTTCCATGCTTTAGTTTCCAGTATTTGTTTGAATCTACTGGAAGAAATGGGATGCGATTTAAACTACCCAGGCTCAGAGGAAAAATGAATGCTGGCAACTTCAGCACATGTATGGCTTAAAAGTTAGTTTACTATTTTGGTGAAACAATGAAACATAGCTAAGACAGCTGTTTTGAAATTGTTTTTGTGTATGCCTCTCTAAAACGTGCACCTGAAGCTGAAAGGTGCAGTCTCTAACTTGTTGCGTAATGCACAGTGCTGGTTGCTTCTTGTTATTGTTTTTATTTTAACATCAGCTTAATACATAATTTATTACATGTCCTCCGAGTCCTCTGTGCATCCCTTTTCATTGATTTACTCACAATATTTAAGTCTTCAGTACCTATTTTTGCTTCCACCAGTCCTGGTTTACTCAGATTTAAAACTTTAAGCCTAGTCTAGTGTGGTGATGTTTCTTATTATTTCTTCATCTTGATGTGGCTAAGTGAAATCTGTCAGAAAACTTAGCATGTAGGGAATTTAAGCATAATGCTGAATTATGAAAATGTTTTTCATTAATTAGGGATAGATTATTTTTGTTCTTACCAAAATGTAAGAATTTTTAGTCTTGAAGCTTGGTAGTAAGATTCTATCAAGAAAACTGTAAAAATGTTCAATATAATTTAAAGCTTATTCATCTTTTAGACTGATATTTTTGAGTCTAATGCTGACTGAAATGTGAAACTAACACTAGAATTTAAACTTTCTGGTGTCCAAGTTAAGAGTGGGATATTCTTCAGGACCAGGAATGTCACTTACAGAATCACTGGCCATTAAGAACACTACTTCCTGTTTTTTGCATGTTTATGTGCTCATTGGTGCAAAATGTTGTCTACAGTATTTGAAAGGTAATAAAAAGATTTAACGGTTAACTTGGTTATATTCCATCCTCTAAATGCTATGGATATATTTGGGGTATGTTTTATTTTTGTTGAAAACAAAGTGCAGGAAAATGTTCACATGAAAACTATGCTTTTAGAAGTGCTCTTTAAGAGCTGCAGCTTCAAATAAATGGCATGAATCTAAACATGGCCTAAGGCTTAAGCTTCAAATTTTGATAAAGCATTCCTATTTTTGACCACAAATTATTAAAATTTTATTGTATGACTTTATTTTGCTTTTAATAGTGACTCTGAAACTCAGCCTTTTTTTCTGTGTTTAGAAAACTGTTTGAATCTGGAAAATTTTTACCATTTTTACAATAAATAAATACTTAAACAATTTATTGAATAATGGAAAAAGTCTTGGGTCACAACTTCATGTTTGTAACTTAACAGGGAAGTAAATAGACTTTTATACTTAAGGATCTAGCTGTACAAATCAAAGCTGTTTTCAGTGACAACCTTTATATAAGTAGTTATGTAGAAATAAGTCAGTCTTATCAGGCAGTGTTTCTGATGCTGAACTGTGACACTAAATAATGCAACACAAGCTGAGTTTTCACCAGATTTCTGAGCCACAGCAGCTTAATTTTACAGCATAATCCAGCCTGCTGTGGCAGACTGTGTGGCCTACTGTGTCCAGGCCTGGGGCCCCCAGCATAAGGATGCAGAGCTGTTGGAGGGCCACAAAGATGATCAGAGGGCTGGAGCACTCCTCTTATGAACAAAGGCTGAGGGAGGAGGTTCTGGGGAGACCTCATTAATACCTTCCAGTTCTTTAAGGGAGCTTATGGAAAAGATAGAGGCTTTTTATATGGCCTGCTAGTGACAGGACAAGGGAGAATGGATTTAAACTCAGAAATGGGAGATTAGGTTAGGTGTTAGGAGAAAAGTCTTCCCTCAAAGAGTGATGAGGCACTGTCACAGGCTGCCCAGAGAAGCTGTGGATGTCCCATTCCTGGAGAACTTCAGTGCCAGATTAGATGGGGTCCTGAGTAGCCTGAGCTGGTGAGTTGCAGCTAGCCCATGGCAGGGGATTGGGCCTGGGTGGGCTTCCCAAGCCAAACCATTCTGTGACATACCACTTCAAACTATAGTTCTCAAGTCCTTCCATTGTAAAATGATGAAGAATGTGTAGGTGACTGTTCAAGAGAACAAAACTGCAAGCGTGTATGAGCACTTACTGAATGTGTTGAGAATTACCAAGTTCTGTTCTTTACGCGCTGATTCAATCAGTTGATTTAGTGAAAGTAATGAGTTTAGCCAGAGTGGTATGCTTGGGATTTTGGAAACTCTCTCAGTTGCTCTATTAAAAGCTGAGGGTGTCTTTCCATTTGCATGTTCTGAATTGTTTGCCATCTCCTGCCCCTGTTGTCTAGTTGATCAGTTTTTTGTACATGGTAGATCTGTGAATGTGCCTGGGCTAGTTTTGACAGTGAAAATCTTAGGTTCCATGTAGTTTGAATTATCGTGCTTTTGGTAAGATGCTATAAATTCTGTCCCTTACTGCTGGAGTTGCTTTGTTTGATTAGTTTTCAGTGTGTCACTTCCTGGACAAATTATATTCAACTCTCTGCCACTTCTGTCATTTTCTCCAGTTTCAGTGTAGAATTGGCTGAACTGTCGCACATTTTTTTTCTAGAGAAACAAAATTTTCCTAGTTTTTCCTGTACCTACAATTCAGATAAGTCCAGAATATTACTTTTTCATTCTAAGCATATTAGTTACTTGTTTTTGGGTTGTACAATGCGGTGTATCTTTTTGTTTTTTCCTTTGGTTTTGTTTGTCTATGCCTTTGCAAGCTTTCTTTAATTAAAAGTCATTTTTTTAAGGTTACTGTGAACATTTTATCCATGTATGTCCTAAGTGTTTAAATTCACTAGCCTGCATAGTTGGTTATGGCTCTTCTTTAATATTCAGACACATGCACATTTACAATGAGCGTTATGTGAAATAATGAGGTGGCCTATGGTAGTGTGATCCAAGGAGAAACATTCTTACTATTTGGTTTTAAACCTGAGCATCCTCTTTAGTTCTATAGCTTTTAGAATCCTCTTACTTTTCCAGTGATTTGAATTACATTAGGATTGCATTTGACTGTCCTACTGAAATAAAGATGTTAAAAAAGTATAAAAAATATTTTCAAATACTTTCCTTCGCTATCTAAATTAGTATTTCATAATCCCACTTTTCAAATTTGACACAAGCTTAAGTTCTGACTCTTAATATTGGTGAAAATTGAATTTAACCTTTGAATTATTTAGTTATTTTAAGTCTGCTTAAAACTAGGTTGATCCAATATGATTTGCTTTAGAAAACCATTATGGATCATTTTAGCAACATCCTTTGTCTACTGAAAGTGACAGTGGTCTTCTATTTTACCTTATTTTCTTAAGGCAGTTTGAGAGATATGCTTGAAGTGACTTCATAAACTGAACTTTGACATTTAATACTTTATAATTGTAAAGTAATTTTTATGTAATATTTTATTTCTTATGTTTTCTTCCACTAATGTCTAGTGTAAATTGCTGTTCAATACTAAGTTTTTTGCCTTTTGAGGTGTAATTTGGACTTCTTTTCCCCTGAAGTCCTCATGCCTTCCATGCCTGCCCGTTCTGCCCTCCCTGCACTCCCTACCCTCCAACCCCCCAAAAAAGAAAACCCACAAGAATCTTGCACAGATTTTTAAGACATATTGAAAGTTGGTTCTGTGGTTATGTACTAGTAAATAAGAAATGTTTGACAGTTACTTCCTTGCTGTTTGTTTCTGCCGTATCAAATTTAAACTCAATATTAAAGGTGCTATATAAGTGAAATATGTCATTTAAACAGAGGTTCTTTTCACAGAAAAGGAACATGGGTTCTATTGCTTTAAGTTGGAACTGCTACTTATTTTTTAATGGATTTTCTAAAGTCACTTAAGGACAGTGTGCAGTAGTGGTGAGGCTTTCTCACTGTCAAATCGAATTTCCAACTTCATAGGATAATGCTAATGGAAAGCCTTTTTGCAAAGTGCTTTTATTAAGTCAGCTCTTCATATGGAAACCTTGCTAACGCTACTTCACGTGCAAATAGAAAAACATAATGACTCATGCAGACCAGCTTCCTGCATCTGTGGTTCTTGTCAGCAAGTTGTACATAGCTTAAATATCCTCTGCACTCAGTAGGCCTGTCTAGAAAGTGTTTTCTACCAAGTAGGCGTTGTCTATCTCTTCATGTTTAAAACAAACATTTAATTTACATTTGTTTTCAAACAGACACCAAACCCTACTGCAAACGAATTTATTCCTAAAGGAGGATCAACCTCCAGGCTGAGTAATGTATCCCAGTCAAGTATGTCTGCCTTCTCTCAAGCCTTGTTTTCTCATCCTTCCATGGGAAGTCCTGCTGCTGCTGGGCTAGCACCAGGTAAGTTGAGAGTAATGGTTTACAGTACAGTTGCTTCTTTACAGTTATGTCAGACATAATCTTGTCAAACTTAGAATCAGGTTTATTTTGTATAAGTCTAGCCACCTCCGACTTCAGCTCTTAATTTTGAGAAAGTCTTCAAGCATGTAAAAGTGAAAGAAACTCGAGGTTAATCTACTACAATGAAACTGAATAAGCTGGCAGGACAAGGGGAAATGGTTTCAAATTAAAGGAGGGGAGATTAAGATTGGATACAAGGAAAAGATTTCTATGGTGAGGGTGGTGAGGCACTGGCACAGGTTGCCCACAGAGGTGGTGTATGCCCCATCCTTGAGACATTCAGGGTCAGGCTGGATGGGGTTCTGAGCAACCTGATGGAACTGTAGGTCCCTACTTAAATGATTCTGTGATTGTATGAAATTCAAATTGCAGGTTGTGAAATTGATTGAGGTTACATCAGACTAATTTACTCTTCTTTTCTGGGGGGGAAAGAGGTGCTGAATTATTCTCTGCTCTGTGCTGTCCATGATAGAGCAGTACCTGGAGTAGCTTTAAACTAGCTCTGATCTAGAGCCACACTGTAGTGAATGTGTACGCTGATTAACATGCATTGGTTTGCCCTACTGATATATTTCTAGCGGATGTAAACTAGATTTTATTTTCAATGTTACTGATATACATGGAGGCTTAAGTAGAACATCAGCTTATACCGAAATCATTTGCCTTCCAAGGTATCCATTAACTGTTATAGTATCTGTCATATCATGTCATTTCACTTTCAGTGTCAACTTCTGAATGTGTTGTATGCATAGCATTTTGACAATTTTTTTTTAAGTTCACATTGTTAATGGATCTTTTAACTGCTTAAGATCAGAAATTTCTAATGTTTACTCTGTTCAGAAAAATGGAATAGTTGCAAGATGCAAAGATGAGCAGAGCTAGATATTACATTTCAGATTATTTAGCAAATTTCTTTATGTTCTTAAACCGATGGCAAGGAACAAGAAGCATTAGGTAACTACCAAAATTAAAAGGGCAAGTTCTGTAATTTTTTTTTCTCTTAAAACTAGTACTGACAGTTGCCCTCCATTCAATGGAATTTCAGGCTTTCCCTATAACAGGGAATAAAAATCAGTGTTAATATCAAAGAAGTCAGCATTAAAATAGTGCAGCGGTATAACAGTTGAAACAGACCAGGAGAGTGATTGATGCTTCTGCTGACCAAATGAATATAATGCAGTACTGTGTCTGATTTCATCCTGTATTGTGCTGTTCAGACTTATTGGAAAACTGTTGTGTTTATATGCCTCTCAGCCTTGTCACCTGGATTGAAAAGTATATAAAGGATTTAATAGAATACAGTAAAATGGTCCACTTTTGGAAAGTGTCCAGTGGGATCTCAGAGGGATCCTTCACAGTCCAATTTCTTTACTATCTGTAAGTAATACTTGAAAGGATAAGTAATGCTGTTGATGAAAGAAGTTCGTACAACAGTTTGAGGTCCTTGAAATACACATGCCAATGTGGAAAATGATCTAGGCTCAAATACTAATGTTTGTTTAGGAGAAGAGGGATGGGGGAATCTAACTTCAGGCAAGATTGGCTTGTTTTCTTGCTATTTCTGTATAGTTACAAATAATACAAGTTTAAAGCAGGGGCCTGAATTAGGTGCTTTGAATTTCTGCAGAAACTTCTTTCTCTACACTGAGTGCAGAATTTTCTGAGCTTAAGTATGCAGTGTAAATAATACTCACAGTTATTTGTTTTTGTTTATGAGGTTTAGCTCTTGAAAAGCATACACCCTCCACAAAAAAAAGCACAAAAAACCAAATTTCTACTACCTTATGGTGAGTTAGGAGGTGATCTTTGTAAAGGACTAGGTTCTTAAATAAGAAAATAGTGTTTATGTGTGGGGAAATATCACTGTCTTAGATCATGGTAGATAACAAAATGAAGAATTAAAGGTGTTTGAAAATTGTCATTGAAGTGTTTGTTATTGGTTTAGTTTGATTTTGTTTACCAGTGTTTAGAGTTTGCAAGAGTTCTCCTTTAAATAAAGAGAACTCTCCTTCCAGATAAATGGTGTATATTCTTCAGTAGAATAACTTTCCTGAAACATCCAAAACTTCAACTTTTGCTTGAAGTTTCTTCCTGTATTCTGTAAAGAATTAGTATTTTTTTCTTAAATAAGCAATTGTAGTAGGAATAATTTTTTTAGAAGAGCCATAGTTTAATTCATCTATTAAAAAGTAAAGAACAATTCTTTGATTTCCCTCTCGAGGATGGAAAAAAATTAAATTCTCTCATGTATCTAACCTCTGAGATCTCTGACCTCTGAGATCTCTCTAAAGTTTTAAAATAAAAACATTTTTGACATTTTTTTCACAAGTAACTCTTCACAGAATTGAGCGTCCCTGGAAAATATTTTTTCCACCTGTCTTGTCAGGTACATCAATAGAGAAGTCTAACTCTATTCTTCTGTGCAAATAATCTTTCTGTATGTCAGCAGTAGAACAGCAGAGGTTACTGGTATGCGTAAATAACCTGTGCTATCTCAGTGAATCTTGCAAAAGTTGAAAAGCCTACAACCATTTTCATGTTGGTATGATACCATGCTGACCTTTCTTTTTTTGAGCGTAGGTAACTAAAGCAAGAGGAGCTCTTTTTCCTAGCAGCTTGTCTTTCAAGGAAGTATTTACTTTCTTTTTAAGGTTCACCAACATATGGAATTGAGAGCCATCTAGTAGTAATTATTAGCAATTATATAAAATAAAAATTTATTTAGAAATATAATTGCTATTTGATTAAATCCTCTTTTTTCTTACGTTCTTATAGACTTGTGATTATATATTTACATAAAATGTCACTATTGAAACTAATTCACCACAATTTTACCTTTATTCTGAGTACTGTCTTTTTCCTTCAGTGTGAGTCAGTAGGAGTATGTGTTTACCTTTTAATGCAGCCATTTTCATTTCTTTCTTGCAAATTTCCACCTGCTGCCTTCCCTGAGTGTTTAGATTGTGCTCTGCTATCTCATCCTGTCTTGTTTTGGTTAAATATTAATCTAAGTAAGGTTTTAACTGGTTGAAATCCTCATGAAGGTGATGAGATCTGCTTGAGTTTGTGCACCTAAATTATTATTCCGTAAATATTTAGCTCAACTTCAGTTCCACTATAAGATTTTTGTGTGTGACTTAAGAGGCTTTTAATTGTTAACACCTATGTACTTAGACTTGGCAGAATTTAACGCAGATCTCTCTGAAGTGTCTGTTACCATGGGTATTTGCTGCCTCTGCCTACCAAAAACTACTGCAGTACTGAATAACAGCAGATTTCTTGTAACCCATGCAGTGATGTTCCAGTAGTACGAAAATAAAATGTAATCAATTTCTTTAATATCTTGAACTGATTATATTGGCAAATGAATACCTCGCATGTTCTGTCTGCCAGATGGTTTTCATTAAGCTTTTAAGGATCTTCCGAAATGACACTTACATGAGACCAGAAGGGCATTTGAAAGAACTCATTTAACTGATCATCTCCCTTTCACTCCATTAATACTCAAAGACAAGAGTTTGTATTTGTAACTGTGCTTCAGCAGGAATACATTTTAAGAAACTAAGTTTTAGAGTTGAAAACATGTTTGAAATTGTGCCTGTAAGAACTGCTAATAATAGTTCCTCAAGAAAAAAAATCTTTCAGCAGAAGTTTGAAAGGCATGACTTGTATACTTCTGGCTCAAAGCAGCAAATGCTCAATCTGAACTGAGCAACAGAAAATTTCAGAAGTGCTGCTCTATGTATTAATTGAAATGCTGTGGTAACTGGTGTCTTCTGCTAGTTATGTTACAAGTTTTCTAAAGGGTAGTCCCTTCAGCATCTTATAAACTATTATAAATAGGTGTATCTGATAATTTTGTATACTGTAACTCTTGAAAGAAACAACCAAATAAGTTTTGATAACTAAGAAGCATTTATACAGTGCTGGCTGCCCCCCTCCCTTTTTTTTTCCTTACTGATACACTTTGTTTAGAATCTACACCTAAGTTTCAGTTTAGTTGCCTGTCTTCCACTAAACTTAGTGTAAACAGCAATTGATAAAATAATTTTAAGAAAATTGAGATGTCGGTATGAATACCTTGCAGTTCTTGTATTCTGAGAAGCTACCTATCCCTACATATCAAATAGATGTGGAGGAGAATGGATTTTTATTTGATTATGACAGGAAAATGGGTTCCCCTGAAATGATTAGAAGTAGTCTATTTCTTATTGCTTATTTGTGTGCAGTAATCATAGTCTAACTCTTGTAATAGTCATTCATGAATTTGCTTCTAGTAGGAAGAACATGTAATTGGGTTAAATGAGTTATAGCTTGGCAAGCTTCACTGGCTGTTCCTCTAACTTATGTAAACATTCACTTCCCACAAAGTTATTAATATTTTCTTCATTCAGTTTAATAAACTTTCTTCTCCTAGACAAAGCATTAATTTGGCTCATCTCTCCTCTTTCTACCTGAGTGTTCCCAGTTCTTAATGTGAAGGTTTTAAGTTCCCAAGCCTTTTCTCTCTGAACTGAAAGATTTCTCAAGAAAATGTCTGTTCCAGTCTTACTATTTTAGTTTTACCTCTAACACTTCATAAAGTTGTAAATATCCTTAAGCCTCTCATCTGCTTGGGATGTTATTCAGTTCTGAAGTGTGTGTAGTAAAGGATTTTTTCAAATAAAAAAAAAAAAGATGACAGAGATTTGATCAAGAATATCTTCTTGTTTTTCTCAAAGGAATGTCACTATCAGCGGGATCTTCTCCTCTTCATTCCCCCAAAATAACTCCTCATACGTCTCCTGCTCCTCGACGAAGAAGTCATACTCCTAACCCAGCAAACTATATGGTGCCTACTAGTGCCTCTGCTTCTGTTGCTAATGCTGTCTCTCAGCCTCCATCTACTGGCCAGGTGATCCAGAAGGAAACAGTGGGTGGAACAACGTACTTCTATACTGATACAACTCCAGCACCTCTCACAGGAATGGTATGTTTTCTTTTAGCATGAAAGTACGTGGAGCTTACGGAAATAGAATTGATTAATGCTATCCTAGTTATTCTTAATATTCTGAAACTCTTTTTCTGTGTGAAGATTTGGCCTTTTGAATGTTGACATAGATTTCAGTGATCTTGGAAAACAAAGGACTAGAAATTGTTGCTGTTGTTCTCCATTTACCTTGTTCTGCTTTTAATCAGAATTAAATTGAGAACATTTTATGTACATCCCAGTTGATACATACATAGAAAACATCAATGGTTATTTTAAATTACTTTTATGTTTGATAGTTTAAAGAAATTTTGTGTTTATAGTGAAGGGGAAAAGACAGTAATAAAAAATGTTAAGCATGTACTTACACGTGCCCCTTTGAAATCATGAGTATTGAGTATCACATAAGGAAGTTGTAGTGCACCTATTTGTAACACACACTGTGCCTGAAGACTTCATAGTTCAGTAGCTTAAACTAATAGGATGACAAAACTCTGTATTCCATATGCTTAAGGATTTTAAACTGCTTAATATTTCTTTGCTTGCAGGTATTTCCAAACTACCACATTTACCACCCAGCTGCACCTCATGTTGCTTATATGCAGCCAAAAGCAAATGCACCTTCCTTCTTCATGGCAGATGAGCTCAGACAGGTAAGATGAAAGAGAATTTAAAGTGAAATCACACATCTTGCAGAAAAGTAGGAAATTGGCAGTAGCAGAAGAGAAATTGTGACTAAATAGCTGTGCAGTCATTTTTACCTATGGAGAATTTTAAGAACTTAGTCCTCTGGTGGATAAAGTAGTACAAAAGAAGGTTGTAGTGTGGGTTTCAGCATGTGTGATTGCAATCTAATATCCATGCCATAATCGTCTGAGTAAATATTCTTAATTATTGTGTATTACATATTAGTATAAATGAGTTTATTTATGTAGCATTCTTTTAAGCTGTAATCCCTTTTTTTTTTTTTTTTAAAGCATTTAAATGAAAGGAAGAATGTTAGTTAGTGAGCCCTTCTAATAAGGTTTGGCTGTGACTACTATTCACTTCAGCCTTAATGTAGTAGATACCTCCTGTAAATGCTAGCTCTGGCTAATGTGTCTTTTGCAGCTCCTCCATTCAAGAGTTTATATGTAGTCATTAACTTTTCAAGCTAGCGTTCAAAACTTGACCTAATTTGTTCTTCAGGAACTGATCAATAGACACCTAATAACAATGGCCCAGATTGATCAGGCTGATATTCCTGGTAAGTATTTCTTAGAATTTAAATTGTGATCATGTTGTTCCTCAACACTGCTTATAGAACAGTAGTTACCAGTGGTTTGAAATAAACCACCAACAAAAAAAAACATAATGCTCCTTTTTTTTTTTTTTAATGAAATCTGAGTTGTGAATAACCAAAAGAAAAGTATTTTGGAAATATTAAAATTGTTTCTTGTCTCTGTTCACTTTTCAAGTAATTTTATTCTGGTTTGAAACACTGTAATGGTTGGGAATATTTAAAATAGTGAAAAAGAAAAGACATTAGGACAACAGAGCCTTATGCAAAGCAGTATTGCTTCATTTTTGATGTGCATCCCCTTAAAGGAATACTTAGTGTTTTCAGATGCTATATTAACAAGCTTGATTCTTTTAATATGAATTGATTGGTGTATCAGAGAGGCTTTGTACTAGTTGGCAGGTGAAAGGAATGTACTACTCGTTGGAATTTGATTTTTTTTTTTTTTAATAATTTACAATTAACTGTTTAAATTAAACAGATTGCTATGTTTGGTTGCAGCATTCTTACTTCTCAGTTGTGTTCTTAATATGTATACTATGCAGTCTGAAGTGTAGTTCAGTTTACTAACCCAGCTGAGATAAAAGCTATCTCTTCTTGGGAGTGTAATCTCTTAACCTGATTTGTAATCCTCCAGTGCCTTTGTTTTCTAAGCCAGTATATTAAAAGATTCAGGTTTGTTTTGTGTGATGGAATAAGGTTCTTACAATGGTAAGAAGTCTGCATGGAAATGGGTGCTTATGTTTGAGTTTGTGCAGGAAAAAAATATTGCAGACACAACAAAGAACTGTTCTTCAGAAGGGTGAGTTTTTAAGATGAGTGAGAAAATAGATAAAATCAACAGAAGAAATACAGAGTTCTACATGGAGTAACTACTTTTATGAGAACAGATATTTTAGCTTTCTGGAATTCCTTCCAGGAATCCATGTATTGACACTGAAGCAGAAATAGCATATTTTTACTTTAGAAGTAAAGAAAATGATGCAGGGAAGGAATTTACATGCTAGTGACATAGTCTACTTCATTTTCTCTGCTCTTGCAATAGTTATTTCATAGAATCATAGAATCATTTCCAAGTATACCGGTATCTAATATCATTCTGTGCATGTACTGATTTAGCAGTTCCAGCTGAAGTGGACAGCTACCACAGTCTCTTTCCTTTGGAACCATTGCCACCACCCAATCGCATACAGAAAACAAGCAACTTCGGGTACATTACGTCGTGCTATAAAGCTGTAAATAGTAAAGATGACCTGCCCTATTGCCTTCGGAGGATACATGGTGAGAAAAATTGAGTTGTCTTTTTTTTATTTATGTCATTGCTGATTTTTATATTAAGAAAATATTGCTAAATAAATATTTTGATATTTTATGTGTAGAGCTTGAAAAAGCTTTGATAGAATTTTTCGGTGGGTGTTAAGAGAGCACGAGGTTCTCACAGACCTAGAACTCCTGAGCATGCTGGGCTAATTTTAGTGTTCAGTTACTTTTCGTTATGTTTAGAAGACATCATAGTAAAAAAACAAACAAAAAAACAATCCCCAACACCTTAAAGTATGTTTTTTGATCTTTTCCAGGTTTTCGCCTCGTTAACACGAAGTGTATGGTATTGGTTGACATGTGGAAAAAAATTCAGCACTCAAATATAGTAACCTTACGTGAAGTGTTTACCACTAAAGCATTTGGAGAACATTGTGAGTTCCTATCTTTTTTTCTCCCAGTTAATGTGTTGTGACTTTTTTCTAAATATGCTGGAGTTAGTAATTGTCACATGTCTCTATTTTTAAGCTCTTGTTTTTGCATATGATTTTCATGCTGGAGGAGAGACTATGATGAGCAGACACTTCAATGACCCTAGTGCTGATGCCTATTTCACAAAAAGAAAATGGGGTAAGGAAAACAGATTTTCATAATATACTTCTGTAAACTATTTCCGATACCTGATCAGTTAAATTGCTGGTCAGAGGAAGTTGTTCATCTTAATTTTTTTAGCTAATCATTTTTGTCATCCCATAAACTGACTGAATCAGAACTGTCTTCCTTTTCTGTTTCTGAATGAGATTGCTGAATATAGGTTTTTTTGGTTTTTTTTTTTCCTTTGGTGATGTTTTTTCTATTTTTTTTAGTAACTTCTTACTTGACTTAGATTTTTCAGTTTGCAAGTGAATTAAAATTGTTTGTCTACAGGATAACAAATGTACATGGGGTGGGTTGGAAGCCAAGAGCTGCAGGGTTCTAATTGTGGCTCTGTCATGGCATGACATCTGGTACTTGTTGGAGATGTTTTATACAAGGCATCTGCCTTGTCAGTGTAATGCTTGTTGTTCAGGTTCTCTGCACTTACAGAATGCTGTGGTCTGTGGGGTTTGTTTGTTTCCCCTGGAAAGTGTTATGAGGATTAATTAGGCAGTGCTCTGTTTAACTTTTTGGTATGTTAAGTACTAGTTGAAGACAAGAAATGGATTGAAAACATTTATAATGTAGTATTTTTTGACTAATTTCATATCATAGGTCTGATTTTTTTTTCCCCCTAGATTTATGCTCTGAGGATTAAGGCCTCATCATTCGTAAGATCTGTTGCAGCATGTTATGTTGCCCAGTAGAATTCATATCTATATGGTTAAACTCTCCATCCTAAACAGTATACTGCCACTTCATGCCATTTAGAACCAGTTGTTGGCCCACGTGGTCCTGCAGACCACATTCAGATGTTGTCATTCAGGTATACAACAGGCCAAAACTGAGCATGAACCAGTATCATACTGAGAAAGGAGCACACTAACAATGGAATGGTTTCACAGAATGACTTTAGGTACGAAAGTACCCTTGGAGCTCACTTGTCCCAACTGCCCACTCAGTACAGAACCAACCTTGAAATTAGGTCCAGAATACAGATGAACAGAGGATAGTAATAAAACCTATAACCTGGACTTATTTATTTCATTGATGTAGATGCTGCCTAAGTGCCTTTAGGTGACCAGTGGTTCAAGAGAAATGGAAACTGAAGTTTTATCTTTCTTGTTCCTTTTAAAATTAGAGCCATTACTTGTGTGTTCAGTCTATTTAAAAGATTGACACTAACTATCTGATAGATCAGAATATAATAGATTCTTTGTGTGTGAATGGATTCAGAGCCTTGTAGGTTCCTTGAACAATGAGTAGTTCATGCTACTCAGCTGTACTGAGCTGACCAGTATAAATAAAGTTGGAATTTGAGTTCAGCCTTTAATACCTCAAGATAGAGGAACATCTAGGCTGACTTGTCATGTCTTATGGCAAGTTGAAGATCGTAATTACAGATTCAGTGAACTTGATGTGAAACTCATTTAGTACAGCAAACATGGATCATATGCTGCTAGGCTTATGATGAACTTGTGCAGAACTAATCTGAGTGTCCCCCACCTGTGGTTTTTGAATTGTCATGTAAATCACTCCTGGTATGTTTTTATACCTCTCTAGTGTATTACATACAGGAGATTGATGTCTGTTCTAGGTAAATTAGTAGAAGGCATAGTAAATACTTTTTGGACACATCAGTTTGTCACACTGAGAAATAATAAGTTTTACTCCTTTTATTATTTTTTTAACAAGTCATGCCTCATTAATGTATTAAAACTCTTTGAAGGAGTTAATGTAATTTTCAGTGACATCCATAAGACTCTTTAAAGCAAACAACAGCAGCAAAACAACCCAGAGTGTTGATCAGATCGGAAGAGTTCTTAGTAATGTTAATAACTGGTTGGAAGATAAGAAACAGTGAGAGCATACAGTCTGTTTTCACAGTGAGGGAAGATCATTCACGGAGTCACACAGGAATGTGCTAGGAGTTGTATGTCTTAACACATTGACTTATCTGTATTGAAGGTAAATAATGCTCTGTCAAAGTTTGCTGATAATACCCAACGTATTTGGGTTAGTTAAAAAAACAAAGGTAAGGATTGCAGAAAGATCTTACAAGACTGGAACACTTGGTAAAAACCTAGCAGGTGAAATTTGGTGTAATAAGTGTAAATGAAATGATTGAGTGAAAACATAATGCTAATTTTAAACAAAAAGTGATGGTCTCTGTCCTGACTGTTACTACTGTAAAAAAAAGTATCTGAGGCTATAGCTAAGTAGATCAAGGGAAACAGTGTCCTCTTGCTTCAACAGAAATAAATACAAAAAGGGTTGGTATGGATTAAGAAAAGAGTAAACAATGAAAGGGAAGACACTATGCAGGGTATGGTTGCATTATAGCTTTGTACCTGTAGCTGTGATCCCCATGCCTATTTTGAAGGATGTAGAGAAATATAAAATGTTCAGATAAGCCTGTGTATGAGGAGCAGTTCATGAAAAGTGAAATAGTGCTTTTCATTCTTTTAAAGATGGCGAGAAATATGTTGGGATTAATAATGATTGGAAAATGGGGTAGGTGCTTTGGCAGAGGGGGTTGGACTAGATGATCTCCAGAGGTCCCTTCCAACCCCTACAACTCTGTGATTCTGTGTCTGAAAGTCATCAGTGAAAATAAGTAAGCAGCAATTGTTTTGTTTCTTTCAGTGCAAAAACTAGGGACTGGCAGAAGAAACTAGCCAGACGGCAGATTCAAAAGATGGCTAAAGATAATTAAGTCATGGAAATTTGTCATGAGTTATTGTGGATACTTGCAGAAAAGAAATAGTTGAAGGACTGTTAACTGCAAAGACAAGCAGTAGTTCAGGAGATCTCTGAGCAGCAAATCACTGAAGGATAGCAGAATATTCTGTTTGTTGTGATCTTAGGTACTTATTGAGATTCTCTTCTGATTTTAGAGTGGATGTTATGGAAACAGTCTAGAGGGCTGCCTAGATCTTTTATTTTCCCCCAATACAACCTTTTTAGATAGGCAGACGTGGTCTTTGGAGTTGAAGGAAAGACATTAACTTCTCTTTAGCTGGAACAAATTAATTAAAATGAATGATTGTGACAGAACTTAGTGTTACCTAAGGAGGATAGATCTCTGCTGAGTGTGATTCTTCTGGTCTTTTTGTTACATAAATTAAAAGGGAAATAAAAAGTAACCTTCTGTTCACCAGTTTTACCAAAATCTTTCTCAGATCTTCACTCTGACTTTTCTTTATTGGTAACTGGTGCTTTCAGATCTGGTCTTCCTTAGAAGGAGCAATCTAGAAGAGAAAAATAAGATTGCATACCTATAATTTGATTTCTTGAAATTGTCTGCTTTCATGGATCCTTTCTCCACTCCCTCACAGAGTTTCTTGGCTGTCTGCTTGCCTAGGGGAGGCTTCCAAGAAAAGCAGTGGAATGGATGGAAGTTGGGTACTCTGCAGCATGGGGCCCAGATTAGTGCAATTGCTTTTAAGGTTTTAGGAGGCACAACACTGTCAAAACTGATCACTGAACTCAGAATTTGATTTCAGGTATGCAACCTTATTTATATTGAATGCTCAAGTTGGCAGCACAAGAGTTTGACAGTTAAAAGCTGAGGATTATGCTTTATGTAGCTGTCTCTTCTGATGTCTGTGTGGTCAGCTGCAATGAGGTTTTTTTTTTTTTGGTTTTTTTTTTGGTGCCTTTTTTTTTTCCACACTATTTGCAGATGCTATTACTTTGTAGGTAATGTACTGTGGGCGGAAAAATCGGCAGCTTACATTTATTTTTATTCTAAACACTAGCAAGCATATGACTTTGCTTCTGGATGCTATAGAATTTATTCCTTGTATTGTTCTTTACGCAGTGAAATATTCTTTCATGAAGTGGTACATTGTGATAATCTGACGTTGTTCTGTCAGTTAAACATTCACAATTTCTAAAATTAGAAGTCTGCCTTTCAGTTACCTTGGAATATATTTATTTAAATTATCCCAATTTGTTTGATTCTCATTCCTGATATTTCCTCAATACTTGCATTTGAATGAGGAGTCTGGTCTTACTATTCTAGACAAATAGTTATAACGTTTGTATGTTCTTTCCGCTGTTCTGATATTTCTCAGTTTCAGATTATGGTATATGTGAGGGCATTTGCAGACATGATTTTTTTAAAATTAGTGAATTAGCCCAAAAGTACTGAAAACCTTTCGTCTTAACTGCCCAGTGATTTAATTAAATGGTAAATCACATTCTAAATGTACATATTTTAAATCTGCCACCTAGAGAATCCTGGCAAATCGACAATAACTCCATGCTGCTGTCAGTTAATTTCTTTTTTCTTTGTCCTGATGAGTTTTTGGGAGGGTTAATGTCAGAGATGTGTATGCCTCTGGTATTCCCTTTGATCTGTGTATTGAAAATACTCTTAGGAATTAAATGTGGTGTACAAGCACTTAATGGTAGCTCTCAGCAGGACAGATTCTGTTTCATAGCAAATTAATATTTCTCATGAATGTAGACAAGCTTCCTGGACATTGATTTCCTTTGGATGTGTTGTTAATAGCAGTATTCAATTCAGAGAAGTGGACATTGCTATTCACTTTGCGGTTTTTGCATCCTTAGTCACCGAGTGTGTATTTCAGAAAAAATCTTCAATTTAAAATGAATGAAGTTACGTGCCTGGACTGTGATGAGCAGGAAAAATATATAAATATTTCAAGTCAGTGATTCTCCATCTACAAATGTTCTAAAGCCAAAGGTGATTAGATGCTTTAATTTCCTGTTGAGGGCTTGAAGTAACTCTGACGTCTAGAAGCAGTACTGGAACAAAAGTGCTCCAGCTTTTCCTCTTTTTCTCAGGTCTAACCCTGGCTTCATCCTTGTGTGGGAGAACAAACTGCACTTGAAAGATGTTGGGGGAGAAAAAGAGAAAGGGGGGAAAAAAGACACAACAATGCAGAGTGTGCTTCTTTCTCAGCTGAGGACATCATAGCACAGAATTGAAAAAAAGAAAAAGTAACAACAAAAAACCCCTATTGACTTCATTTTAATGTTACAAGAAAAATAATGGACTACCCATGTTTCTGGAGTGGAAGTTCTTACATTTTTAATCTCCTCCATTATTATTTATGTAGTGTGTGTCAGATGAAAGCACTAATAGGAGTGAGTCTATCCTGCACCAGAGGGAGAACGTATTATGAAACTGCATGGGTTCAGCCTGTGCTAGGAAGCTTATTTCAGATCAGATATGAACCTCTAAAATATTGCTTTTTAGACTAATGTAATTCAGATATATTTTTTTAACTTTTTCAAAATATTCTTTTTATGTTTTTTTGACATGTTAAGCAATTTTTGGAAAGCCTTCAGCTGTGTGCTTTACCTGCACAGTGAGCTTTTGAGTCTCGTTTCCTTGGTTCCTTGCTCAAGTGCCATCTGCAGCAGGCATGCTAGGCCTTCAGGGACTGTGTTTCATAACCAGCATCACAGCGAACTGAACTAATCTTTGTTGTTTTGAACGGATAGATATGTAAGAGGGCACTTCAGGAGTGATTCTTCCCTGGTGTTTGAGCTCCTACCTTTAGTGCATGGGAACAAGGACTGCAGCCTGAAAGCCGTGGCCTGGA
Source organism: Oreortyx pictus (assembly GCA_036925125.1). Taxonomy (NCBI): domain Eukaryota; kingdom Metazoa; phylum Chordata; class Aves; order Galliformes; family Odontophoridae; genus Oreortyx; species Oreortyx pictus. The sequence continues at coordinate 19,167,407 of JAUPFR010000001.1, forward strand.
TTTGGCTGTAGCCACAAGCAAGTCTTTCCACCAGTAAACAATACTGCTGCATGTTTTAGATTTTTTGAAAGAGGAGAAGTGGTGATTTCAACCTTAATTATTTTATTTTTTTTAAATGTCCTCTTGATTATGATGCATTTAATTTGGGCATCAAAGGGCAAGTGTTCTGAAGTCACAAGCAGAAAAATAGCCCCCAAGTTCTGGCTCTTTTTCTCTTCAGGATATTATAGAACACTTCTCTTCTGAACATATGAAACTGTTTTACATGTTGCTGTTAAATGCATCTCACACAGTGCTAATTACCAGAAAGGTATTGTTTTACAAGTAATGGCTGGAAGAATCTTGATTAATACAGGAATTTCCATCTCCCCAGTTATTTGTTACCATCATCATTTCTTTCATGCTGAGGAATGGAAAATCATGGTGGCGGAGGTAGAGCTTGCTACATGAGATTCCTGGTATGCTGGCTCCCGGGAAGTGATTTGCATAACAATTCTTCAGGAGGCCAGAAAAAACAAGGAGTACCTCATTAGATTCAACCTTCAGTTGAAGCGCCAGGCTTGATGCTATTTAAAGGACGCAGTGTCTTGGCCTTTTAATCTAAACCAAAGCAACTTAAACTTGCAAATTTAACTAGTGTTCTGTTTTTTATCACTGTTTTTTTTTTTTTTTTTGTTAGTCAGATGTCCCCACTCTATCACTCTCGCTCCAAATCAGTACGTTTTGAAGTAAAGTTTTCAATAATGTTTCATTCGTTCATTCAGCACTTGTGTGTGTATACATGCAGAGGCACACAAATGCTTACTTTGAGCGAGTGCATGGATATGGATGCGTTGGATGCTGGGGAAGAAACAAAAGAATGTTTCTCTGGGTGTAGTTCCTTCTCTTAGTTAAGCATTGTGCCATGCAAAGAGTAGCAACTTGGTTAAAGACATCTTACAGAAAATAGCATTTGTCTGTTTTACTGTTTTCATCTGTGGCTCAGTGTTACTGGGAAACAGTTTGCACTGTTGAATTTGGGTGTTTGCAGATGAGTATTTCTGAAGTGACTACAAATCCATTCTGAAACGAAGGGATGCGTAGCTTTTGTGTGGCCTGTTAAACAGGAGTCATAGAGTGGTGACTTGTCAGTGAGCTGGCTCACAGCAGAGCACACGTGAAGTTGTGTTTGTGCTGTTTAGCTGCAAGATCTTCCACTTTGATTTGATCGTGTAGTTTGAAACTAGCTTGCTCCATTTTCCTGAGTTTTATCAAACAGACAATTTTATTTGTGTACCTTCCTATAGTAAAGGAAAAGAAACAGGATCTGTTGGAACTATTCTGATATGTACTTGTTTTTTTAAATACTTTTACTTCTTAAATATCTGTGTGTTTTAATGCCCTACTTACTTCCAGAATTTTTTAAGTGGTGCTCTTTTTGCAGTGAATATTCATTCTAAACTTAAATATCGGCACTCCTGGATGTGAGTGAAAACAATGATGCCTGGGGAATTGGCATCATTTTAAAGTGTATTATGCTTCCAAAAATTAAACAGAAACTATTAAAAACAAAATAGCTGCCTGTCTTTTGCTGGCTGTTGATTAAGAATTCAATGAAAGGAGTAACTTCATATTTCAAAATGTTTTAACTTGAATTTTATGTAGTAGCCATTTGTTGATGCTAAGAAACTTTCTTACTAGGTCAGCATGATGGACCTCTACCACGACAGCATGCGGGTTTGCTTCCAGAGTCATTGATATGGGCATATATTGTGCAGCTGAGCTCTGCCTTACGGACCATTCATACAGCAGGACTAGCATGCAGAGTTATGGATCCAACAAAGATTCTAGTAACTGGCAAGACGAGGTAATGAATGCATTTGTTCTCTTTGTATACCATGGCCTATGCTCATGATGGCTGCAGACTGTGAACTTTTGTTAGGCAAATGACACATCTAATTATAAAAATATATTGCCTTTATCTGATATGAGACAATGTGCTTAATTTGTTAAGATTTTTTTTTCCAAGTTTTATGTGAACACCTTTTGGGAAGGCTTATGCACTGTCCCAACACAATACTGTTCAAGTCCTCTGCTGCCAATCTGATTTATTTGTAAAGGCTGGCTAGCTGCATTATAAAACAGTAAAATCAGTATTTCCTGTTTCATAGCACTAAGATGCTGTTTTTGTCATATCAGAGCATTCAGTGAAAGCATTCAATGGTATGAATATTAGGAAAAATAAAATAATCAAGAAAATGTAATGATACTTTTTCCTTTTTTCTTATTCCAAAGGTTACGAGTTAATTGTGTTGGAATCTTTGACGTCTTAACATTCGACAACAGTCAAAATAATCCACTGGCGTTAATGGCTCAGTTTCAGGTAAGACAGCAGTGCTGTAGTGAGGTTGGTGACGTGGCTCAGAGTGTACAGAAAACCAATGTGATTCCTTCTGGAAGAATAATGTTTTAATTGAATTATAGTCTGATGTATCTATCTCTAAATAACTGTATCTTTCATTCCTGATTTGATCTTAGCTTTAATTTGTTTGTAATTTGGAAAAGTGTAAGTTCACTTTACTGTCTTCTGCTTCTGAAATTTCAGCAAACTTGCAGAACAGGTCAAACTACTAGTATTTAACAAAATAATTCAGAAATTGTTGGAATCAGTTCTGTTATGAAACAGAAAGGAAAATCTTGCATTTAGAGATAGAGATCAGAAAATGTTTCAGTAGCAGTTTTTGCTCTTTCTCCTATGTTTTAACGAAAATAATTGTGACGAATGCCTGTTCACAGAGGAGTAAGAGATCTTATAAAGTAACTGCATTTAGGCCTTCTCCTCACTCCTAAAAGGTTCGAGTGTATCTTTATTTTAGGCTCCTAGTTTTTCCGTGTTCTCCTGGCGTTCTCTGAAGTGTGGACTCTGCATAATTCCTGAATTAAGAAGAATCCCTTTAGACTTAACAAAACACTGTTCCACAGTCATCTGGAGCATCACTGTGTACAGGAGTGCCTCTTTCCCTAACTTCCCCTCAGGGTAAAGTACATTGCTTCAGCAGTCATCACGTACCCTGTCCATACTGGGAGTGAAAGACTACAGTAGGGAGTTGGATTTAATTTATTTTCATTAATTGAGATTATTCACTGTGAGAGAATTGCTCATTCAGAGTCTTCCAGTAATAAATGAAATGTTTGAACTTTGGCCAGGCAGAAACTAGCTTATTGGAGACCTTATCCTAGAATGCAGCAACTTTTTTTTTTTTTTTTTTTTTTTTTTGGAATAATGCAGTAAAGCAATTTGTGCTTTGAGTAGGACTTCAAAGGACCCCCCTTCGCCCCAACAACTACATATCAATGGGCTTGTGGTAATCATGTAGTGGAAAACAGCCAAGAGAATATAGGGATACATGTGAGCGAGAGGTTCCAATCCTAAAACTTTAATGAGATTATGATTAAATACTTACTGAAGTTTACTTCAGTAGCAGCAGGAAAGCAGATCTTACTTGAATGTCATAATATCTCTGAAATTTTAAAGCAGAATAATTGATGTACTTGGAGCTATAAATCTAAAAGTACTTGCAGGTGCACCAGTCTCTTAAAAGCATTTAGAACCATAGCAGCCCAACATTTGGCAACTAACCTGCCTGGTGTAATGCCTAGTTTTGTTTAGGTATGGGTTTTGTTTACATGTATTATACATTCTTAGTATTTAAATTGTTCAAGTACTGCTTCTAAACCAGAATTACTCTTTAACTGGTATGCGAAAGATGTACACTGGAGTCAGAAAACTTTGTATTACTTCATCTTTGTTGTGTCCTCTGTAAAGGCTTGGCTCTCACAATCGATTTTGTTCCATCAGAGATTCTGGATGGAATTAATTCCTTGAAATTCAGGGGTCATTTATCATGTCCTACCTTTTGTTTGACCTAGCCAGATAGCACTACAAAATAACAGCTGCAGCTTGTCCTTCTTCCTCTCGATCCATGACCCAATTCCTGAATTCCTCTGGGACTCTTGTGACTGTTAAAAATGTAGGTTATCTGTTGGTTTACTGCCCAGCTTATATGCATTTCCTTGTTGTTGTCTTCAGTGGAGGAAGGTATTTTTGTTAGCATTTTTCACTTTCTGGCTATTTCCCATTGTTAACATAGATAGGAAAGAATTTTACCAGAACAGAGAGGAGCTATGCAAAAGGAATGCAATTGTTCTTCATGGTCTGTTTTGCAGAATCTGTGTTAAATGCATTAGCTTACGTGATCATTTAAGAGTTAAGTAAGGGCAACAGTATGGGATAAATAACATATATAAAAATATATAAATAACATATATAAAAATATATGAATAGTGACTTACAATAAAAGCAAGATGCTAAACCTGTATACATCTTCTCTTCCTCTCCTCTGATCTTACAAGTCACATGTCAGTGAGTTGCTAAATTCATGTCATAATAGTGTAAATGGTGATGCAGGACACAGCAGAAAGGTTTAATAAATATTTCTGAATTTGGAATAAAATGAAAATTAGACCTCTCCATGTGGAATGAAGAGAAAACGCGTTATTGATTTAGCAATGTCTGTAAGGTTACATTTGCCTTAAGTAAATATTTTTAATGTTGCGAACCAAAATAACTATGGTGTACACCTCCCTAAATTTCAAGAACTAACTAAAGAGGCATCTTAGCTATTAATATTAACTTTAAAAATAAACGTATTCGAGGAACTTGGAGGGACTTCTAAGTACAATTCCAGAGCTGAAAAGGATGAGCAAATCCACAGAATTGTTGAGTGGATCGTAGAACTTGAGCTGTTACTGATCCAAGCACAGCAGTGAAATAGGATAAACAAAAAGTAATGTCAGTTTCAAGGAACTTGGAAAAATGGATCTTGTTGAAAGTCATACTTATTTGACTAGCTTACGTTTTTGACTAATAAAGCCATCTGTATAGAATGCTCAGATATCTCGAGGGCTTTGTGCATAGTAGCACATAATCTTTTTTAATATTAAAATTGCAGAAGGGGTACCTATTCAATTAATTTTTAATTTACTCACTGACATATTTTAAATTCATTTGGTAACTGGGAGTCATTAGTGATGAAGGCTCTTTCTGAATGTATCTCCTAGAAGCTGTTTTTTAGCCTAATGCTATTTTGTATTTCCATCAATGACAAAGATAGTGGTGATAAAATCTTTACTATCAAAGTTTTTCAAGAAATAGCAGTTGTTGCAGGCTAGTTTTTATTAATTGAATTGCTATTTAAATGGTTATTAGCTGCACGAAAGATACGTTTCTGGACAGAAGATACTCTGTACTTAAAAGGTGTAAAAGTTTTCTTTGAAGTTGTGAATCAACTTAGTATGACTTTTATGTAGTCAGTGTTAATAGTTACCATAGCAAATGTCTGGTAAGCTGGTGGTTAGTGTGATCCTTGAATATGTGAAAAGCTTAATATAATGTGTAAGCAGATAAACGGTTGTACCTGATTACTATGAGCTGGTAAAACTACTACATGAATACAGTTTACTTCTGGTGTCCTTGCTCCAAGAATGGTCTTTCAGCTCTTGTGTGCCTCCTTTAAACTTCCTCTGTCTTGAAGCTGGAGGGGATGAATAAATGAATGGATTTTTCAGTGAGGAGTGGTAAGGTTTAGCAGGGATGTGTAGATTTATCTCCTTCTAGAAAGATTACGTATCCCTGTTCCTGGGAAGTTTTACCTTGTTTGGAGAGACAGAGTTGGTCAAAAGGTAGTAGTTCAATCCCTTCTGAAATAGAAATTGGACTTCCAGAAGTCCTTATGTCTGTTCCACTATCTAACTTGGATGCAAGAGGAAAAAAAAACAGTTCCTAAAATTAGCAGGATGAATCCAAGCCAGTTTTGCAATCAAAACACAAGTCAACTGGCTGTAACTTGAATTATATATCTTTGAGGCTGCATTGGTGTGTTGTATCATCTCTGCCAAGTTTTCTATTAGATGTACTCAGTGAAAAAAAACACTAATTTATGTTGCAAGTCAAATAGTTAAAAAAAAAAATTCCTCAATTCTTAATTTTTTTAACTTCTGGCTGAAGTTAATGTAGACCTTTTTCTCAATCACTTTTAAAGTTAAATGTAATCTGTATTATGAAAGCACCTATGCAAAGACATAGGATTAAGTTTTATATTTGGGTAAACCTGTTAGGGTTGGGTGATGATAAAGAATTTGTATAAGATACTGCCTCATCAATTATTAAATGTTGGAAAGTTTTAAGTAGGAGATTGGAGAAAAGAACAAGGGTCAATTTAAGATTAATACAAATATTTATTTCCCCTAATTCTTATGGAAACGAACCTAAAAATTAAAATAAAATAAAATAAAAGAGGCAAAAAAGCCATAGTGCAGGGTGAAGATGTCTCAGTGCACAAACCTCTTCATCAGAGTTCTGTTTACTACTTTAGCAGTGTCTTCTTCTGCTCAAATTGACTGTACTTGGTAGTGAAAGTAAGCAGGTTCCCACCAAGATGGGGTTTGTTGGTCTCATTCATTTCTCTTTGCCAAAGTACAAAGCAATGATGATGCACAGGAATTCCTGGTTCCTCAGGAAAGTAAGTGCCAGTTCCATCTCCTCCATGTGTTGTCCTTGTTTCTGTTCTATTTGCCCCATCTGGTTTCTGTCTTCATTAGTGACTGCCCTGTACCATGCTTTTTAACTTCTGTCTCATTGCTTATCCATTTAAATTGTACTGCCTAATCATACTTTAGCAGTTGATACAGAAACAGCAGGGATGTTCATAGGCCTAGAAACAAATTCTTTACTTTGCACCTCAACATCTGGAAGATGTGGCAAAAAGGAAAGCTCTGTTCAGCTGCTGCAGCCAAAGGAAGAGCAAAGACTGCTACCCCTCTGGGTGGAACAGCTGTGAGGGGCTGTGATACATCCACCATCTCAGCAGTTTCTCAGACTTTTAGCTCCAAAATTCTAAACAGAACTTCAAATGTTATCCCACTACCTTTTTTTTTTTTGTCCTTTCTAACAGAAATGACAGAAGCTATATTCCTTGTGTGATGACGTTCTCTGCTAAACATCATCTCCTTTCTCCAGAATATGGAACCGATATTTGTGATAAATAATAGTATTCACCTCCTTACTTTTCACAAAAATATCTTTTCTAAGAAAAAAAATAGTCAGCAAGTCTCTCTAGCTGATTATTGAATTCTGCTTGAGGAATGCATCCTGTTGCCGTGCAGAGCAGAAAACTGCAAATATTTCAAGCTTGGCCAAGTTATATGCACTTGAAGGATTTGGGAAGTATGGGAAGAGTTGGGCAGCTTTTGCAGTGTGTATTACTGTTCTCTACTAGATTGAGGTCCTGCTTTTAGAGAGAACTTCAAAAGCTGATGGTAGCTTTTCATAATGATTTCTGGTAGCTGTCCTTTAAATTAGTAAAACTGGCAGAAGTTTCTGTTGCAACCAAGTCTGTTTAGAGTGTTCATCTTTTAAGAAGAGTTCTAATCTTAAGGAAAATGGTTAGTACTACTAAGGATTTCTTCACAAATGGGATTCTATTCCATTTGTTAGCTGCACAGGTCTGTTCCTGTCTAGCTGCTTCAAGCAGTGTTTGTCTTCTCACACAGGCCATAAGAGATTAAAATCTTTGAGTTGTTTCATTAAAGCAGAAATATTGACCTACTGGGTTCCAGTAGGTCTTGTTTCTGTTTTAACAAACAATCGTTGATAGGTATTTTTGCATCTTGTATCAAGATGATGTGCTATTTGCTATCAATTACTTGATTCCTCAGGAATGAGTGTGTGGGTGGTTAGGAGAACGTCTTCTGTAGTGAGCAGAAGCTCTACAAAGATTTCACTCTGGTATTATCCTTAAGATAAAAATGAGTAAATTTGAAGCTCTCAAAGATAAATACATTACCCTGAAATTGTTAGGTACCAAAATTCTCCTGTGGATGTTTTTTAACTACTTGGGCAGCTGTACTGCACAGCTGTAACATTTAGTTGTTCAAATTCTTCAAAGGTTACTGAAGAACTGTCTTAAATGCCCTCTAGTAATGTATGTAATATTTATCTATACTACGAGTCTTATCTGTGCATGTTTTCCCTGTTAGCAAACAGATCTGATCTCCCTGGGGAAAGTTGTGTTGGCTTTGGCTTGCAATTCTTTATCAGGAATTCAGAGAGAGAATTTGCAGAAAGCAATGGAACTGGTGACAATCAACTATTCCTCTGATCTGAAGAATCTGATCTTGTAAGTTTGCTACCACACTTGTTTGTTGTTGTTTTTGTTTATTTTCCTGTAAAGATTATTGAAAACAATGACAACTTTTCTAAAACATACGGTTGAAAATGTCAAAGTAACACTTTCAGATGCAAATAAGATTACAGTTTACTCTCATTAAATGGTAGTGCTTAATAACGTGCTGTCTATGCAAACATTCAAAGTTAATTCATATGTGTGTTCTCATGATATATAATAAAAAACAAATCCCTTTCTTTATTTAAGTGTTGTTAAAGCTCCTAATAAAATTTTACTAATGTTTAAGCAAATATACAAAACAAGTTCCCTCCCAAAAAACAACACAACAAAACAAACACAAAACAAAAACTACATAAAGACAAACACCCAAGCCTGTTAAGTAATCTTCCATACTGGGATTTATTGCTTATTATTTACCATAGCAGTATCCTTGTCTTATATCATTGTTTTGGAAGGAGTTAAGGAATAGGCACGTTGCCTTTTTCACCCAAGACTTTAGTGCTAGTTTTCCTTAGTTGCATATTATTTTGTGATGTTCTTTAGTATAGTCAACATTTTTACTCTTGCAGCCTAATAGGTAAAAGTAGGTATCTCTGTCCCTTCTCTTATTTGAAAAACAATTGCATCATAATCTGAATCTTTGCATCTTCCCTTACCGTTTGAGTGGGATGAGCTAGGCAGTCCCATGAAAGCCTTCCCCCTAGCTAATATAAATAACTGACTGGAAGTAGGCAAGTACATTAGCAGAAATGTTTTCTCTGTTAATATCTCTTTTAAAAATACAAAAGCTGTCACTCAAAAATTAAACAAACATTGGGGTCAAGTAAAATCATAATAGGATGATCTCTTTGGCACTTGCAGTGTGTGTAAGTAATCTTTTTGGGGGGTGGGGATATTTTGGCAGGTATTTGCTGACTGACCAAAACAGGCTTCGCAGTGTAAATGATATCATGCCTATGATTGGTGCGCGATTCTATACTCAATTGGATGCTGCTCAAATGAGAAATGATGTTATTGAGGAAGACCTTGCAAAGGTAAATCATTAAGTAATCTGCACAGGAGGACCTGTAGCATGTATTCCTACAGCTGTACCTTAAGAGGGAATGTTTTGTAGTTTCAGGTTTTTTGTTTGTTTACTTTGTTTAGCAACCCAAGTAAGCTGCCTACAGACTTTGAGAACTTTGTTCAAAGTACTGAGAGTCCAAAAGCTCCAAGAACTACTAGTTTCAGAATGTGCTTGGCTGGGCTTTAAATTAGGTAGCATCCTCATGTCCAACCAGCAGTCCTGAGAAAATATTTTCTATACTGAATGGTTAAAAAGTAATATTCTGAATAAATAATGCCATGTCACCTCACACTAGGTCTTTTAGTTTATATTCAAGATCATAAAGCAACAGATGCTTTCTATAAATTCTTGGACAGACTTAGATTTCGGTGCCGCTTATCTCATACATTTTTTCATTCCAAATGAATGCTGGATTATGGAGGTAAAGGTCTTGGTAGTGATCTTCAGTTTCCCTAAAATGTGCACATTTTGCTGTGTGAGTCTGGCTCGTCTATCAAGTTCAGTCAATGTATCAGGTGCTAGCTGTAAAGGAAATACGTACTTTGTCCTGTGCTGGTGTGCATTTGCTCAGCAAGAAAGGGTTTGAGCCTCATCTTATCTGCTCTTCAGAAGCCACTGATCACAGAATTTTCTGACAAGACTAAAGTACATTGTAAAGGCTTCTATATGGCTGAAGATTTGAGTAAGATAGGGTATTGAGTTTCTATGGATTTAATCAAGTCTTGTGACTCATTTCCCTTGCATGCTATCACTGAGCATGTTTAAATAGGCAACAAATAGAATTCTGGCAGACTGTACTGTTAATTTCTCTACCATAGGTGTGTTGGATAACCAACTGTTTTTACCTTCTTTGTGAAAGATAGTGAAATCTTTCATGGCTAAGAGCAGCAGAAGAGCAGGATGGTGACTACTGTGGGTGCAAAGCTCTACGTGATTGATGCTCATCTTTTATTGCAGTCAACTACAAGTTCTGCTCTAAATGTTTAAGATTCCTTCTTGTCAAGGTGGCCTATTGTGCCTACTCAAATTTGAATGGGTGGACTTTTTCCCCATAATGAAAGTGGGAGGTTTTCCTATAATCATCAATGAAGCAATCTGCATTTTCAGTTAGGTTTTTTATAGCAGTTGCTTTTCACTGGCAGGTGAGAAGAGCCACTGCAAATCCAAACTGTTGCATAGCTGCTAGTTCATCAACAGCTGTTTATCTAGCAGTGATAAATAGCAGTGTCATCAGAGCTACAATATCACTTAAGTCTAGCCCGACATCCTCTCTTCATTATTGCTCCAAAGCAGATCCTCAGGGGAGAATGTTAGAACAGTAGTAGCATGTGTGTTATTTTTCTGCATGTTCTCCAAGCATGCAGTCATCCACAGCTTAGGGGCTTATGATGTTGGAAGTGTTTTGTGTGTAGATAATAATGTTGGTGTTCTCTTGAAGCCATGGATATTGTTACTCGCATTTCACACAGTAGTGACCCTGTTATTCTGTCCTTTTCCTTCCTCACCTTAATATTCCCATTATCTACGTGTCACAACATTCAAGCATGCAAAGCCTCTGTTTTCAAGTCCTTTAATCCACTCTAGGAGAATTCCCTGCCCTACGTGCTACCAAGCCTGCAGAGAGGCCACCTGGAGGCATAGAGCCAGTGTTGCTCAACTCTCTGTTGCCACTGACAGGGAATCTACAAAGGCTGTAACATTCACACAGATGTGGTTTTGGCTTTTGTGTTTTTGGCACTTGCCAAAAAAATTATTTTGAGGTTGTATAGACCTCTGATAGCTGGAGAAGGTAAGTCTTTGTTGTTGATCTCCAAATGCAGCTTCAACTGAAGTACAAGCTGTTCTGCTGTGTGTTTTTTAAACTGGTAACAAAAATCTTGCAACCGCATAGGTTTTTTGAGGTCAAGCTGTTATCACCTTGACCTACTTTATTTACCCAGCTGTGCACAGTAATCTACTCCAGACTGAATTCATTTGAAATCAATATGATCATGCATGGAGTGAGATGCAACTTAGCATGAATAACATCTGAGTGCTGGGCCACTGGAGAACATGAATAATATCAGGAGGGAGTCTTTTTTTTTTCACGTCAGCTTTGAGCAGCTTTACTTAAACAGAAGATTAATTCATGGTGTAATGCAAGCTAGATTAAGATATAACACTTCTTATTGTAGCCTAAATGATAATGAAGGATGTATGAAAACAATTTTTCAAATGGTTACATGAATTTTAAGCATCTTAAATTGCTGATGTTCTGTCTTTTTTGTGAGTTTGTTCTGATTGCTTTGCCTCTGTCATTACTCAGAGTACTTAGAGTTTATGCTGCATTAAAATTAATTATTATATTTCTAGATGTTTTGAAAGAACTTGTTTCAAAATATGTGGACTAGACTTTAATTCCAATTTTAGTATGTTGTTATTACTAAACAGTATTTACTAATAATGATCTACAAAACATTTTTCAAGAACACATCTAGTAGATATCTTCTCTTATGCCTGAAATTGGCTATTTTTATACTATTTACTTCTAGGCTAGCTAAGCATGTGTATATATACAAATGCACACAGGTATGTTAACATATTCTTCTTGTTTACCATACATATATTTTATATATATATATATATATATTGCTAGACTAGTTTCTACATAGAGAGAGGTTGCCTGATTCAGTAGTAAGGGCAGTAAGTTGTCACTGGTTGTTAAATCTCCACATTAGAATTGGGCTACCAATACACAATATTGGATCTAGATCTTTCTGAAAAAAATATATATGCCATATATATATATATATCTTATAATAAATCAATTATTGTATTTCATAGTGCTTCTTTGGTATTACTGTGGTACATCTTTGCCAAATAAGTGTCTTAATTTTATGTTTCAGAGACTTGAATAATCTTTCTTGTTTTCTAGGAGGTGCAAAATGGAAGGTTGTTTAGGCTTCTAGCAAAACTGGGAACAATCAATGAGAGGCCAGAGTAAGAAATTCTTGTTTTTGTGGTGTAGAGCAAGCAAAATCTAGTTTGCAGTGCAAAGTTTCTTTCCTTGTAAATTTAAGCTAAACATTTTTCCTCATGTTTGCCTCTGAAGAGATCAGTTGTTAACTTACGTGAGACAGTAATGTAAGCAACTTTGATCAAAATATTAAATAAACAAAAAGTCTACACGTAGATATGCCAAAGTTGCTTCCAATTGGATTCTCTTAGTCCATTGTGAGCAACAGTAGCTTTTCAGGAAAAGTATATCTCTCTTGAACTGTAGCTAATTATGTAGATAACTGCTTTAAGCCTCTTAATTATCTGCTTGGTTTTTTATGAAGTATTGCATAAAAATTAAATGTTCCCGATCAATTTTCCATCTATTATTGTTTTCTGCATAATCTGGTAGACTTGGCTAAGAAGAGTTGTGTTTGTAGAGCTGGTTTCTAACATTTACTTGGTAAACTTGTCAAAAATGGACACTGTTTTCCTCCAGTGCTTTTCTGTGGGACTTTCATAGGCATTAATTCCAGATACTTCAGCTGAGAAGCTTTGAATGTGTCATCACCTGACAGTGCGGCAGGAGGGAGACTAATTTGATCGTAGATCTTAACAGGAAGATCAGCAGAGCAGCAGGGTGACTCAATCAGATAGCACAGTCATGTGTATATATGGTTTTTGCTTTGTCTTAACTTTCTGAAGTTTAATATGAGCCTTTGTTTTACACCAGGTTTCAGAAAGACCCCACGTGGTCAGAAACTGGAGACAGGTATTTACTAAAGCTCTTTCGAGATCACCTTTTCCATCAGGTGACAGAAGCGGGTACTCCTTGGATTGACCTCAGTCACATTATCTCATGTCTTAACAAGGTACACTGTATTTGGGTTAGCTTTTAAAAACTGCATGGGTTAACTTTCTTTAAAATAATATTCCACTTCAAAGCAAGTTGTCATTGGCAGGTTAATTCTTCTGATTTAACTGATAGTTATTTTTTCCCCTATTTTGGCTGAAAACAATGTATTCTCAAAGCTAATATTCAAACATTTATGGATATTGTAAATAAACTTAGTAGTACATTAATGTTAATACTTGGAATTCAGTAATATGGCATGAGATTACATATTAACCTTTTCATCCTAGAACGCACTGAATACTTTGGATAAGCAATGCTGGTCCCTTTATGCTACTCTGGTCTTTCAATACAGCATAAAGGATCCATTAAACCCCTTTTACAGGGAGAGGTTTCTGTTGATATAGTTACCACATAATATGGTCATAAAGCAAGAGGATCCATTCCTAAACTGTGCTGACCAGACGAGAGACAGGAGGGGGGCTGCAATAGAAGTTTAAGTAAAATCCAGTGCTGACCTAATCAGCAAAGAAATTTTCTGTGACATATAGTTTTAAGCCCATTTCTGATAAAAACCATAGTCTTGCAGTCTTCTAAGAGCTGCACCACTAAGGAAAGCTTTACTGAATGCTTTCCTGGTTAATAGTAGGAGATGTAAGATAGACCACAAATTCTTCAGTGGCTGTAGAGCTGCTTGTCTTGCCCCATGAAGTACAAACTTTTTTTCTTTTTGTCAGATCAGCTTTCATCTTATCTTACAATGTTTTATCGAATTTCAGTAACGTTTAGGAGAATAAGCTGCTGCTTTTCTTTGTAGAAGACCTCCTGGTCATTCCACTCCCCACACAGAGAGTAGCAATGCAGGCACTGACAATATACAGTTTGTGGCTAGTATTTTCTTCTCTAGTATTAGGTGGCAAAATTTCCACAAACATTTGAACATACTCAGATCCATTGGCATGTAACAGCAGATTAGTTGCAGTTAAAACTCTTTCTAAATTGTCACAACTTTTTATTTTCTGTTAGACCACTGCTGTGCTTATTTTTAACCATTTTTATCTCTCTGATTGGTGTCTGTAATCACTTTAGAATGGGCAGTAAAGCAATTGTTGAGGCTAAATCAAGAGCGTGTTGCTATTCAAATTGTGAAATGTCATCATGATTTGAAAGCAGTAACCAGTATAATTCTTAACAAGTGTGGAACCGTCCTAATTTGTAGGTAGGAGACTATGTCAACAAATTCCTTACTCTCTAAATGCTCATGGCTTATCTTTTTTTAAACAGAGACTCTTCTCTTCTGTGGTTGTGGGCTCAACACACAAAAAAATGTAAGGCTTTGTAGAACTCTGCTCGAGAAACATTCTCTACAAAGCGTTTCTGAAATCATAGTGTTCACTAGAAGAAGTGGTTATTTGGGTTTTCCTGCTGTGTTCCAAAAACATTTTTTCTGAATGAAACCCACTCCATTGTTTCACAAGATATTTTTTTCAGCATGATGTTTTTGGGATCTTTTTTGCTAAGAGGCTGATTTATGTATCCAAATGAAAAGAGAAAGAAAGTCATATAATGCTTCTAGTCAGCTGTGTGATTTTCTTAATGTAGACCTTCCATATCCCAAACTTTTTAAGATATATTGCCTATTTTGTGGGAGACAGTGTGAAGAACAGTTTCTCACACAGCTTAAACATAACATTTTGTAATGGGTGTTGGAAGGGAATTGTAACTTTATCCTACTCTATAAGAATTAAAAGCTAATTGGCTTTCTTTTGTCCTTCTAAGCTATTCACAAAGCAGAAGCTTTACATTTGGGAGGTTACAGCTCTTAAGGTTATGATCAGAATGTTATTTTTAGAAGATAAGTGCAAGCAGTTTTTAATTTGCTATGTTGCTTCAGACAGCAGCCAACATCTCAGTGCCAAATGAAATTGTGTTTCTGCCAGTCAGTACAACATCACATTTATTTAATCCTGCTGGGGCTGTATTTCCAAAGATTATCTCAGTGTTATCATACCCTACTTGCCTCTGCTTCACCTTCTGTATGGGAGGTGGAAAGTTTTTAGTATCAGAATTTGGAAATATCAACACAGCAAGCCATAAAACTTTTCATTACAAGAGTCAGTTCCCCATTGCTAGAGTTTCTTGCAAAGTGAGATCATAAGAAAGCGTCAGAAGGTACTGTCAGCACATGAGCTACCATGTTTCTCTGCTCTAAGACTTTGTGATGTATCTGTAATGTAAGTAGTGTAACACACATGCATCCCAAATTACTGCTTTTCTGCTCTGTTCCTGAAACTTCCTAGTGAATGGAATCCAGCAGCCTCCTTAAGGGAGATTGTGCCATTTGTGGAGCTTCATGTTTTCTAAATAGATTTCATGACAAAAGTGTTTCTGCATCTATTACAGGCAATTGTCATCAAATATTGGTGACAGGAGTTGCATGGCGGTTGCTTGGAAGATCATGCAACTCAGTTCTGGTATTACTTTAATATTGTATTTGAGAAGTCAGAACAATACATGAAAACAAATGTGGAACAAATTTTAATCTTTAAGCCTGAATTATCCTTTCATTTATGGACTGTAAGTAGGTAATGTTTTTCTTAGAATAAGGGAAGAAGTGTACTCTGTAGAAGGCTTGAACTAGTTTGTGTTCACTGTGGTAAACAAACAAACAAACAAACATGAGGTTTGGGTTTCTACCATTATTCAGAGTACTTGGGGTTGGTTCATTCATTAATTCATTTTTAGAATGGGCAAGAGGTAATTTACCTACCCTGCTAGGAGGCATGTGGATCTTACGTGCAAATATAGTGGATGATGTGCAAATGTTATGTCAAATGTTCTGTTCATCAGGAGTTATCTGAGAATTATACTAGATATTCTGTTCAGGGGGAGGTAGTATTGCAGGATTACTTGCTTTATGGACAGGGAAAAAAACAACAATAACCTAGTCCACAGGCATGGGATGTCCATCATGTTAAGACCAAAATGTCGTGATTTCTTGGCAAGGACATTGTTCTTGTGGAGCTCAAATGTGCTAACAGCACAGAAAGGAAGGATCTGAGTTGCACCAAAATAATGTACTTGACAAGAAATTGATTGCTTTTGTTATTGGGAAAATGTTGTGCCATTTATTTCACACTTCTTTTATTTTATCTTTTGCATTCTTGTTGCAGTTAGATGCTGGTGTGCCAGAAAAAATAAGCCTCATTTCCAGAGATGAGAAGAGTGTACTTGTGGTAACTTACAGCGATTTAAAACGCTGCTTTGAAAATACTTTTCAAGAACTGATTGCAGCCGCAAATGGTCAGTTGTAGTATTTGCTGAAAGCATGCAGGACATTGCTGAGGAACTTAACCAATAGCAAATTGCACTACAGCTGAATTGTTGTTGTCATCTCATTTCATATTTGGGAAACAAACAGGAGATGAGCAAAGCTGCTTGCACTTCAGTCAGGTACACTGTTACTTGAAGGGAAGAATGTTTCACTTATCCTAGAGCTAAGGCTGCCATTGGAGGCTTTATCTGTGAAGAATTTATTTTAGATTAAGGAACACATCAGGTGCATGATGTTCCTGCTTTTATTTTTTTCCACTTGTATATGCACTAATTTTAATTTTTTTAAGACTTTTCTGATCTCTGAAGTTTTGCCACATTGTATACTTAAGGGAAACTCTTTGCAAGGACATTTCTGGGATACATTTTTGTCACTGAGGATAAAGCAAAATTTATTCATTTTTGATATTATTTGCACCCAGAATAGCATAAAGGACCAGGTAAATAATTTAATAGAAATTGTGTTCTATTAATTACCATTGAGTTCGTAACCTCTGTGAAAGTGTGTTGTATGCAAGCTCTGTATGCCACCCACTGTTAGCTCAGAAAAAAAAGATGAAACTTTAGAATCGATCAACTTGAAGTGTCACTGAATTGACCAAAAGAAAAAAAAGGAAAGAAAGCTCCCTGTTATTTGATTTAAACTTTGTCTAAGCAAAGTGACAAAAATAGCATCGTGGGAAACATCTATAATTTAAGGAGCATATCATATTTGCTCTAAACACAACCATCGCCTTTTAAAAAATGTTTGTATGTTTTCCTGCTAGTCAGAAGCATTTACATTTATGCAATTTTTTTAATAGATTTTTTTAAAAGAAATTGTGTTAAAATGCCTGAAGTTTCAGGAGTGTATTACTTTAGGTTATTTACAGTATAATTTTTGTATAAAGTTCTGTTCTTTGAACCACAGCTTTATTATGGTACGCTACACTGGATACAGATACAAAGACACTGTTAAAAGAAGATTAACTAAACACAGCAGTTGTCTGGCATCAAGAGCTTTTCAAGTTTTACAGCCTGAATCTGGAGGGATAATGATCTGCTGTGCCTTTGCAGCCACTGCTTAGCCCAAAGTAATATTACTTTTGATAATACTCAATACATGAATATTCCTGAAGTAATTCAGTCTCAAAAGTCTGGAATTTTCCTCCTCAATTACCTTTCTAATATTTGGACATGCAGTTGTCTCCAAACTTGGGTATTCATGGGATTTCTAGTTAAACACCTACACTTTGATACGGAAGACTGCCAAATACGTAGGAATTTTCTTTCTTAAAGCAGTAGTGAAGACTGTATCTATCCTTTCCCAGCACTGAATGTTTTAATAGCACTGGGTGCTCACCATGGAGAAAATGTGGAAACTCAAAAGGTCAGGACAGACTCTAAGCACTTGCAACTGATGTTACTGGCATCAATTTTAATAATTCTCAATATTTGTAGTTTTCAGAGAAGTTTTTATTATTTCTCTGTCCACTTTTATAAGCTTTAAAATGATTCTCCGCCTTGAGACTTGCATCAAGGAAAGCAACTCTCTTCACAACGAAAGCTTTGAAGACTAGGGACATGCTTTACACATTTTAGAAAATGTGGTTGAATCCACATATGGTAGCATCAGTTGTTGAGTTAAAGATCGATTATTGTTGCATTTGATCAAATGAATTTTAAAAGGAACATAATGTTTAATATTCAAACGATAACAGTTGCCAGAATGTTCTTTTTAATGTAAAAGGAACAGGAACTTTGAAAAGTGAACATGAAAAACAGTCTTTTATCATTAGCTCATGTATTTGAGGAAGAGCAGCTGTCTTTTATATGTTTTTTGACAAATCATATTGTAATTCTTTTGTACAAAAAAGAAGTACTTGTATTCTAGAAGAAATATGAAATGCTTAATTTATAAGCGGGCTGAGGTTTTTTCCAGTATTGTTTTCTTTGAAAATGAAAGGGGATCATCTGTTCAGTTGCGGGGTTTGGGAACCTTTGAAAATTTAATTTGTGGACCAATATTTTGTGAAAGTGTAAGGCAGGGGTAAAATAGGGCTTCAATTCTCATCCTTTTTAGACCAGCAAACCACCCTCTGCAAGACATGTCTAAATTGCAAACCTGTGTGTATTTGCATAATGTCAGTTTGCTTCAGCCCCTATTAACCTCAGGACTTGGTTTAAAAACAAAAAGGTAGACAGCTAATAAGTTTTCATACATAAATAATGTCAGCCAGAAAATATTTGGTGTATGGTAATTCATAAAATGATAATTTAAAAAAAAGTTGAGCTTTTTTGGGGGGGGGTTGTTTTTTTGTTTGTTTTTGGTTTCTTTTGTTTTTGTTTTTGTTTTTTCTATTTATTTCATTTGGTTTGTATTTGGGAATGATTTAAACAGTCTGAAGTTCAGCTTGGGTGTTTTTTGGGGGAGAGCCCTTCTGCCCCTTTTTAATTCCATTTAGAAGGTTGTCCTAAAGTTGTAGTTTGTCCATTCATAGGAAGAATTGTATGTCTGTATTTATAAAGAAGAGCCACCAGGATGTGTCCTCCTAGATGGGAAACTTAATTCTAACCTTCCTATTCTTACAGCTAAAAGCACAGACAGGGCAACCTTTGAAATCATGTGATGTCAGTCATTTTAATTTTTGTACTGGTTTTAAATTCTGTTGCTGTATTTACTATATTGTAAATATTTTGTTGAGGGTACCTATATATTTTTTTGATTTGCCCTTGTTTCAGTAATTCAGGTGTCAACTGCTTCCCCTAAAAAGCACCAGTATGTTAAGTTCTGATGTCATGGTCCCAATATGTGTTACTCATCTTTAATCCTGTTTTCATTCTTCATGTGTACAGCAGTATTTTTAATAAAGAATACCAGAAACAATGTGGTCTTTGTTTTTGACAACATGAAGTATGGAAGTTGGATATGGAACTTTTCAACTCCTATGCAGAAATTGTATTCTGGTCCATCATATCTCTTATGTGTTTTGTTTCCAGTGCAAAGTTTAAACAGCTGTGGTTCATGGTTAGTTTTTAATGCTTGATACTGGGAGTACATGAGTTATCCTAAAACATATAGAGGCTGATTTCCTTATCTCCTTATCTCCTGAGTCAACTCAGTAGCAAAGTATATTGATTTCACTCGAGAATTTCCATGTCAAGTAATTGACAACTTTGTTGCCCAGAATTTCTTTTCTATATTGTTAATGTGCAGTGGTGAGATTACTTACTCTTGGATTGATGTAGAAGATCTTATTCCAATCCTGACTATGCTAAGATGAAACTTTGTGCAATATATATGAAACAATTGGTACTTAGTATTCATTTAATAAGGAGTTCTTATCCCTTACATTGCATTGTTTCTGGAAATTTTATTATATGGAGACTTGGTTGCTGAGCCACTCTCCATCGTATTTGAAAAGTCATGGCTGTCAGGTGAAGTCTCCACTGGCTGGAAAAAGGAAAACATCACTCGCGTTTTTAATAAGGGGAGAAAGGAAGACTTGCAGAACTACAGGCTGGTGAGCCTCGCCTCTGTGCCGGGGTAGATCATGGAACAGATCCTCCTGGAAGAAATGTTAAGGCACATGAGGGAGGAGTGGGTGATCAGAGACAGCCAGCGTGGCTTCACCAAGGGAAGGTAGCGTCTGACCGATCTGGTGGCCTTCTGTGATGGAGTGATGGCATCGGTGGACACAGGGAAGGCAACTGATGCCATCTACCTGGACTTCATCAAGGTCTTTGACATGGTTCCCCACCATACCTTCATCTCTAAATTGGAGAGAGATGGATTTGAAGGTTGCGTTAATCAGTGGATAAGGAATTTATTGGATGATCTCAGCTGGTGGATTGTTGTCAATGACAGTGTCCAGGCAGAGGCATAGTGGTGTCCCCCGGGGTCCATCTTGAGATTGGTACCCTTTAACATGTTTGCAATTGTCATGGATGATGGGATTGAGTGCACTCTCAGCAAATTTGCTGATGACACCAGCTGAGTAGTGCAGTTAGTATGGCAGAAGGAAGGAATGTCATTCAGAGAGATGAGTTCCTGGGAGAATAACTCCTTGAGCAGCCCTGCTCAGATGAATGTGACAGGGTGGTGAGGTGCTGGCACAGGTTGCCCAGAGAAGCTGTGGATGCCCAATCCCTGGAGGCTTTCGAGACCAATATTAGTGCTGCTCAGTGCTGAATCATCTGTTGCAATAATCTTTGATGCTGAATTAAATAATTTGTCAGGTTCTTCCAAAAAGCAAACTTTATTGTATGAATTTAGTTATCGAATACACTATATGAAGACAGAAAATGCAAGATAAAATGAGTTATTCACAGAAATTTTGGGGATTCATATAAAAGTAATCTTTGTAGTACAGTTTTCTTAAATATTTATGCACAAAAAGCATATTTATATATTTACATTGTGCAAACACTTCAGAGATGCATTAACCCATAATTAATTTTTTTGCTGGAGTTAAGAAATTGTTCTCTGAGTTTTATTTTTTATTTTTGCCAGGAAGAGATGGTGCAGTAGTTTGTCTTTAATACTGATCATCTTTTGGGAAGGAAGAACTGGAACTGATTTACAGCTTATAAGTCACATACTTCTTTTACTTGCATATAGAAGATCATTTTCCTTTGTAAATATGCAAAATATTCTTGCCTTTAAGTCTGTTAATGGGTTAAGTTCAAAGCTCCTAAACTGACTCAAGAGGTCAGAATCCTATGTAATGTTTTCAGTGTTTCAGTGCTGTTATGTCAAATGGCCAAATCCTTGTTAATATTGAATTCAGAGATGAAATGGGGTAGTGTATCCCTACCCGCCCTAAACAGGGAACATTCATGTCCTTTCTGAGATGCTATACGAAAGTCAGTTGAAAAACAGTGATAAATTCTTATTCATGTACATACATACTGTTAACTAACCTAGAAATGAAAACAAACAAACAAAAACAAAAAAAAAGCTGCCCTAACTTTCCAAACACATTGCCTTGTCACTTCTAAATAATCCCATCACACTCTCTGGACGCTCTCTAGAAATTAATTCTTTGCTTAAAGTATATGCAGTTTAGTAGCCATAGCTTCTTTTCAGACTGATTCCCATAAATAAAATATACTCAGTGCAGTGTGAGGAAGCCCACTAGATTTCACAGGCGGAGCTTGGCTTTAGCGTATCTTGTTTGTTTCCAGTGTGTGTATGCTGGCATACTGACAAAGTGCAAAATTTCAGGAATATTTACCTGGTTCCAGTAGGACTGACCAAACTGAGTTGATCTGCATTCCTTGGTACTGTAGCACTGGCTCTGATCTTAGATCTTTCACATACTTGCAAATTTTGTTTAGGTCCCTACCTCTTTCATCCTCCAAAACAATAAGACGTGTGGTGGCTCATTCAGACCATTAGCCTTCCCTCAATAATCTCAAAGCAGAATTTCCACTGAAAACTGTAGTGTATGATCTGCTTCTTGTTTTTCTCCTCTCTGAGCATCCTTCATTTTTCAGCACTACACAGATAGCCTCACTACAGACCCAAGCAACAGGGTGCAAATTCCAAGATGCTTTATGCTACAGGCTCACCCCAGCTGCCTCTCCCAACTGGAGGCTGGGTTAGTGCAGCATTGTGTGCCCTTCTGCTGCCAAGGAACCAAACCATGAACTGGTTTTGTCTGTAATGATGACTGCTCTCGTTGTTAGAAGCACTGGGGTTGTTATTACAGCTATTGCTGTTCAGCATTAGGAAAGTCAAGGCCTAAGCATTAGTATTTTGCTATGTTTTGTATTTAGTGGTCTGCAGAAAGAAAGATCATTTAGATTAAGTCAGTGATATCCTTTTAAATTTCAGCATAATTAAAATTACTTGGCTCAACATTTCTAAATTGATGTTATTTTAGAGAAGCCTTTTTTTAAAATGCATATGATGAGGACTGCACTAAAAGTAATGCCTCCTATTTTATCATGCTGGTCCATGACATCAGAGGCAGATGTTGGTAGTACAGCAGCAGAGGTTGAACCTTCCCACCAGTATTGTTTTACATATCCTGCTGTGACAGATGGCAGCAGAGGGGCAGACTGGCATCTGACGTGGAAGTGTATTGTAAGAAAAGGTGTGTCACTGAGTTCCTCCATGCAGAAAAAATGGCACCCATTGACAGCTGAATGCTGGTGGAGACTGAACAGTGGATATGAGCATAGTGAGGCGGTGAGTGGTGCATTTGGGCAGCGGTGACAGAGACATGAAAGACAAGGCATCATCCAGATGGCCACGCACAGCTGTCATGCCACAAAATGAAGAGTGTGTCAGTCAGCTCATCCATGTGAATCAACTAATGGTGAGTGTACTGAAAAATAGCATTTCGTAGCTGAGAATTTGCTCTAGCAAATACTGTTGTTATTGTATCTGTTGTAGTTTCCATGGAAAAAAAAAAATAGGAGGCGTTACTTTCAGAGCAACCTATGTAAATCTTGGCCCAGAGGCACTTAAATGGATGGCTGAGAGTAATGGACCACTGTGTTGTAGTCAGGAGGGGGAGAGTGGCATTCTTTCATTTTCTCCAGCACTGTGTTTCCGTGGGTGTATCTTTGCTTGGAGTTGCTGAGTTGGTCACAACTGAAGCTGCAGAAGCTTCTTGGCTTTGTTATTCCAGGGAGCCCCAACTCCTTGCTCCTGCTGACACTTTTCACGCTGAAATAGAGCAGCATCGTTGTTAGCACATTTAACGCGTACGGGCATTTGTTTTAGTGATTTGAACAAAACCATGTCACAAGAAGCAGCTTTGTTTGTGCTCAGATGATGGAAACAGCACTGAATCAGATAGGATTGCTTAATGGGAGAGTAGAGCAGAGGACTGAAAGAGCCCTTCTGTGTTCCCCTTGGGTCCCCTTCTGAGCAGAGATGCTGTGACCAAACATCTTTATTAAAGTGACTGTGTTCATTGTATGTATTAATCTTGCTGCATACAGGGAAATATCTGAGCGTTAGGCGTAAGCTCTGTTGTTCATTTGTGGCTGTTGCTGGGGACTGAAACTTCATTGTGGGGCAGAGTAGTGTGCCATGCATGTCTGGCTGCTGAACTGTGGGTCTTAGGAGGGTCTTCATCCTTTATAAGAGAAGATTGAGTGAGAGGAGTGAAGTAGTGCTGGTTTTCATTTAAAGCAATCCTGTCCCGCAAAGAACTGGTTTTCCTGTAGGCTGCCTTTTATACAATGCCCTTTAGAGGAAGGTGGTTTAATATCTTCTCAGATGAGCTACTGCTTGAGATGCTGTTTGCCTCACTGCACTTCCTCACCCTGATTCTGAGAGTTCGAAGCTTAAAAGGGCTCTTTAAAATCAGGAGCAAAGTTAAGGCAGGGAGAGGTTTCATGCTGTTGAACTTAGGTGCTGAAGCTTTACCTGTAGACGCAACAAGCCAGGACACTTTCCGTCACTGATCAAATGTGAAATCCCAAGTTAAACCTGTGTTGGAATGTAATACCTAAAATTAGACTCTCTCTCCTTTGTGTTTATAAATTCATGGGTGCTCTGGCCCTCTCCTTTTAGAAGGTCAAGAACCTTGGCAGTCCTAGTCTTGAATTCCACAGAACATCTGTTGACACTTTGAGAGCCCGGGGTTTTACTTTTAATTTGCACTGTTAGGTGTTCAATAGAAGTGCAGTGCTGGAAGCCCGGGGCCTACCCCGACTGAGAGGCAAAGAAGTACTGCTTTCCTTCAGATTTCATGCTTTCTTGAATCTTTAACTCACAAGCCGTTGTGTTTTGTAGAGAGTGAGGTCTCTATCTACAGTGGGAAGCTTGGAGGGTCCTCCCAAGCAGACCACTCCATCTTCATTGGTACGTGGATGGAGTTGGTGAGGAGATTTCATGATGTATTGCAGATGCATCCCGTGTTACTGCACTGCATCTGTTGGCAGATGGACAAGTAATTGCCTTGGGACAAATTCCATCGCTATGTGACAGGGTTAGTCACAGCCTCGGTGGACTTTTAAAAATGGTTTCACAAAGAGATGCTTCCGTGAGTCATGTTGTAATTGCTGAGTCTTAGGGAGCAGTAGGCTGGCAGAAGTGCAGTGTGCATGCTAACTTACGAGCCTTAAAATCACCATACTTGGATCCTCTTATTCCTCACCGTGCCTTGCATCCTGAGAACCTGTTTTTTCTTGCAGCCACAGATCATAACGTTTTGTTGCTGTAGCCCTAGCTTATTCAGAAAGATTAATGCTTTAACAAATAATACCTCATATCTCAAGGCTTACTGAAAGGCCTGAAGCAATATTATGTTTTGGAGTTAAAATAAAGGAAGCTTCAGCACTACACTCAGCTTCTACTTAAGCTAACTGACAAACCTTTGTACCAGTAGAGTGCATCTGTTTGTTTTACCTTGAGTGCACTGGTGTACCTGGGCTCCTGCAGAGCTGGGCATCTGTGGTCTGGCTTTGTGCTGAAACAGAGCTTACAGCCAGCAAAGACTTGCTTTCCTGTGAACTATTTCAACTATGGGAATATAAATTAGAAAATGCCTTCTTGGTTTTTAATTGGGATTGTTGGAGGGAATGACTGCTTTTTCCCTGACAGTCTGCATTCATGATCTCAGTGAGGTAGGAATTTGGCTTTGGCTTTTAAGATGTTTATTCCGGCTCACAAATGACATTCTCAGACATTTTTCTGGCTTAGAAATTTGCTTTGACTTGGGGGATTGCTGAGAATTTTGGCTTACATGGGTTGGACTTTTTCACCAATACTGCAAAGCTAGAAGAGAGATGCAGCTGGGGTCCTGCACACTCAGGACCTCAGAATATCATTCTGTCTTTGCCCCCAGACCTGTCTATTAGGATCTGTATTGAGGCACTGGAAAGATTTCTCTTTTTACACTGTTCACGTTAACACATTTTTTCACCTTACTGGCAGTAGCAGGTCCAAGATGTGTGACAGCCATGTCAGTAGTTGTGCTACCCACCAAGCCTGAGGGGCTCAGCAGGACTTGGGGAGTTGCTCACATCCTGTACTGGGATGGGGTGAATGAGGAAACGGCTGCTCCTGTGAATGTGTTTGTCTGCATCTGTGTCCTAAACTCCAGCACTGAGGTGGATGGAAAGGGTTGGGGAGCACTCTGATGTTGGCCAGGCATTTCAGTGAGTCTGATCTGTGCTGCTCCTACCAGGGCTGACCCCTTCCTCATCCCAGTGCTGGCACCAGCTGCCTTGGCTGTGAGCTGCTCCTGCTTGCTGAGTCTATTTCAGGGTCATCCTCTGATAATCCAGTAACCTCAACCAGCTCACTGCAAGGCAAAGCAAGCAGAACAAAGAGGGCAGGATGCTCAAGGTACAAGAGGAGAGGTAGGACTATTGATTTAGGTAAGCTTACATGTGTAAGAGCTTGTGGAGGTCCATCTTGTCCAGTTTTCAGTGCTATGTTTACAGGCATTTATGTACTGCTCCAGCTTCACCCAAGTAAAGGATGCTTAGCTAGAAAGCTGCCACTTTTAGGAATGTGTGCACACCAAGGGGTCACTGTTAGCATACATGAGTGCTTTTCAGCTGTAACACTGCAGCAATGCTTGTTTAGCTTGCAGCCAGATGACCTTGTGTGTTCTCAGCCAACTGCTCTGTTCCCTGAGGATTTGCATTCTAGCAGGCATGGCTGAGTTTCACTTTTTTTCCCCAACCCAAGCATTTTTTCCTTATGCAGCTGAGCAGACTCCTTAAAGCCATTCCAGAGAGAAGGTCAGACACACTCCATCCTGTCTGTGCCACCCAGAGGAAGAGGCATTGCGTGCATTTCATATGGGGGAACCACGGTGTTTGCTGTATGATTGAGAGCAGCCCCTGCAAGGCACTGCTGCGTGTTTGGGCCGCATGAGCAGGCCTGCCTGAGTGCTCCCACACCTGTGTATCTGTGTGCTCAAGCACTGGAGCTTTTCTCAAAGCATGGCCTCCCTGCTTTGGCAGCACGTTTCAGCTGGCTGCAATTTTTTGCCAAGACAATACCAGGCTGCCTGGCACAGAAGTGGTGATTGGCCCAGCATGCCTCTGCTGCCCTTGACCTCCTGCCAGGATGGGCCTGGGCCTTCCACAGCCTTCCCCTGCTGCCAGCCTGGGTGGGCTCAGGATAGGCTTGGGCTGGCTGTGAGCAGCGAGCTGGAACCAGCTGCAGATGCTGCCAGTGTCGAGAAATAAGCATCTCCCACTTTCAGAGTTGGTGCTGGTTCACTGTTTAGCACAGAACTCGCTCCCTGCTTAGGCAGCTGTCAGGAATTAGGTGGAGGAAGGTCGCCAATATATTATAGTGCTTAAAGGCAGGAAGAGAAATGAGGCCCTCACATCCATCTATTGTAAAGTTGCTTCTTTAGCATCCTGAGCCCATGGGTGTTAAATGGACCGCGCTTAGCTGACTCATGTAAAACAAGGGCAGCCTTCAGCAATGGGAGTCTTATCCTGGCTCGGGTGCCCTTGGGATATGCAGAAATGACCACGAACTTTCCTCAGCCATATGTCCCTCCTCCCCCTCACCAAGGTCTGGTTTCCTGCAGCCTCTGCCTCCGTGGCACGTTTCTGCCCAGCCTGGCACGGAGCTGATGGATAACCAGTCCTAAGGGCAATGGACATGGAAGGGGCTGAGGGCTATTTGTTCCTCTGAGGAGAGCAGAATGTGGGAGGTGATTGACTCCTGACTCAACTGCTAGGCAGGGGTTAGGCCAGGTGTCCTCCAGAAATCCCTTCCCACTTCAGTCATCCTCTGGTTCTGAGGACACCTTAGCAAGAAGCATTGGCAGGGCCTGGACACGCCACAGCTGCTATCGTTAGGCCTGGCTCAGCACAAGGACCTTGAGTCCTCTTCTGACCTGTAATGTAAAGCAGAAGGAAGTGTAAAATACAGACCCAAAGAGTGTCCACTTCTGTTTGCTGCCTGTCCATGTGAAGCGTTTCAGTTCTTCTGAGGCCAGCACCATCCCACTGTCTGCTCGGTAGTCCTTGAAGAAAACAGAAATATAGGAGATGTTAGCTGTAAAGGACTGCCAGGCTTGATTCCTATTCCGAAGGGTTTCTTGTTTCTTTTCCAAACCATCCTTTTTATAAGGTACAGTGAATCTATACACAATCCATTAATGCAGATACAGAGTGATAAAAGAAAGGTGCTTATAAGCAAGATGAGGGTCTAGTCAGCTACAAAATCAGCCACTAGAGCACCTCGTGCCTTTTCCACCTCCCAGCACTAAATATGTATATCTTATCTGGATTACTAAAACTTTCTGCTCACCTGAGCAGCGTGGTGCGTGTCCTATCGCTAGACATAACCCCAGCTTGTCAGCCTGGTACCAGGACTTGTTCATTCCAGTGATCTAAAGAGGAACCATGACCTCCAAGTCTCACTTTTGCACTGGTATTCAAATGAAAACACAAATCCAAAGGATTTTAAGCAGCAGTCCCATACCAGTGGGACCCATGCAGGGGCAGCCAGTTCAGATGAGGCAGGGAGTGCTTGCTGCAAACTGAGCTCATTCTGTACCTCCTGTCAGTAGAGCTTGCAAAGCAGTAAAACTCCTTGGTTGTCTTTGTATGAATCTGCTATGCAAATAAGAAGAAATCAGTTGCTTATTGTTTTGCCAAGAGTCACTTACATTAAATACAAGTGTTTCCTTGATGGGAAGCTCTTCAAATGTCTGTATGCGCTGGGGTGGCTTTATCTTGAAAGTATTTACGTATCTGTTGAACAAAAAAAAACAAACAAAAACTTGGGGTGAGAGTGTGAAGTGGATAAGCAGAAAGTGCTGTCTTTTGTTTCTTTGTATCTTTCTCTATTATTTGCTTAGCAGCCACCATGGTGGTTTGTGAAAAGAAAACCCAGGACTGCCCAGATGGTAGAGCTGCTGGAAGCTCAGGCTGTGTCCAGGGGATTTCTCACACTCAAAGCCTATCTGTGCTGTGCAGTGAGCTGCAACACCCAAGAAACCAACCAAAACACGCTCTTAATCCTGTGTATCTCACCTGACTGTTTCTGTGTTTCTGCAGTTTGGGCTTGTAGCAGGAAACTTCTCATTGCACAAAGGATCAGATGCAGCTGGAAACCCACTTTCAGTAGTGAAGATAGTGTCGAGGGGGATGTAGTCCTTGCCTTCCTAAAAGGGGGGCAGGAAAGGACAGCGTTACCGCTGTGGACGTGGGCCGGGTGGCATCCTGTAGTCTCCCATATACCTGTTGCACACTGGCCTGCAGCAGGTCACCCAGGCGCTTCACCAGCTCCGAGAACCGTGGCCGTTCGTTGGGGTTGCTCTGCCAGCAGTCCAGCATGATTTGGTAGCTGTGAGGGCAAAAGGAGCACGTGGAGGGTTAGGGCTCCATTTGATGCAAGGCAGTGCAGTCTTCAATGGCTTTACATCAGTAGAGTTAGAGCCCGTGTGATTTTTGTGAAGGCACTGGCCATCACTTACCAGCACCTATTACTAAAGGAGCAAGCTTTCCAAAAAAAGAGATGATGGGTTTCTTTCCACAGGACACCAGGAAGACTGCATCACTTGAATAATTTAGCCCAGTAGTCATACTTTCTTTTTTCTGTCCCTAATAAAGCATTAAACCTTTGTATAAAACACTTATTAACTGGCAATGTTTAAGTTGAGGCATCCTTAGGTGACTTATATGGATGTGTCACTTCCTAGTATTGGCTGAGCCAAGCTTTCCTTCCTGCAATAAAATATGTGGAAGAGCACTGTCACTGGGATAATAAAATTAGCCAATGGTTAATGCTTACAGATAGTTGTGGCTGGCTTGCATCCTTTTGCTGCTCCCAGAACTATTTTTTGGCAAGTGTTGCTATTTTGAGTCATGATGCAGCACCCAAAAAGCATTGAGGACATGCCTGAAGAGGTAAAATACCCTGGATCTTTGTGCTCCTTAAGCAATTTACCCCACGAGGCACGTGCTTGATGTCCTGCAGTTCACCTTCATGGGAGCACATTAGGGCATGGCACTCCCTGCTGGGCTGGGGGGCTGCAGACCTGGCACCTCAGTTGGTCCCCAGCATTCAGGAAGGAGCAGTTGGAGGCAGGAGCCAGGGGAGGCTCAGCAAGACTGGGAGGCTGCAGTCCCCGTCACCTTCCTCTACCACCAGACAGTGGCTCCAGGAAAGGGTGGGCCCTCACCAGTGGTGTGTTTGCAAGGAAGCCTCCACTGCTGCTTCCGAAGTTCTGAAAATGTTCCTAATGTCACATTCCTCCAGCACTGGGTGACCTTCCTTCTTCTGCCCAGACGAGCCGGGGCTGTGTGCTGTTCTGACGGTGTGCTGTCCTGACTGTGCAGGAGGATGGACACCAGGGCACTGACCCCGCCCTTGCATGGTCGCTGTGCCCTGGCCTTGGGCCCACATCCCACCATGAGTGGCCCTGCCGGAGTCATCGTGCTGTTCACCCTCTCTGCCCCACAGGAGGGCCAGGAAGATGGCCAGGCCAACAAGAAGATATGAGGCTGTAACTCTTCTGTGTGTTTTTGTGGGGTGTTTTTTGCAAAAGTTTATACATTATTAAAGCTGCAAGGCAACCCTGGAGGGTTGGAGAGAGGCAGGGCAAGTAGAGAAATGCATCTTACATTTCCTCAGTGGCTTGCTCTGGGGCCCGCATCCTTGTACCTTCTTTTAGTTTGCTGCAGAAGTCCTCATCTATTTGGACTCCAGGGTATGGAGAGGCACCTGGGGGCAACAATGGGAGAAGAGGATCATCCACTACTGCTTTCATTTATCCATCCATATCCATCCATCCATCCATTCATCGCTGATTCCAACCCCTACAGTTCTGTGATTCTGTGATCCCTGAGCTAAGTGTGGAAATTCCTCTGCACATGAGGACTCAGCTCTTCTGAAATATGACATGCAAGCAGCAGTCCCCATCCCTGCAAGGACACCCAAGCACTTGAGTGTGCAGCATCTGCCTGCAGGGCTTGGGGCATGGAAAGCAGTGGTGAGGAAGCCGTGCTGCTGATGCTCCAAGCCCTGCTCCTTGCAGGGGAGCAGGGTCAAACCCAGGGCTATTGGTGGTGTTCACCTGATCGGATTGCGAGAAAATAAACATAAATTTGTCTTGAGAGGAATCCCGTAGGAAAAAATAAGTTTGGGTTTTGGACCCTGAATTCTAGTTAGTTAACAAGCCCCAAATGTTCAAAACCACTTTGAAAGTACTAAAATTATGTTTTGAAATCAGATGGTGGCACATTTGCTTTGTTTCTCTCGTTTTTGTGGTTTTAAGGCACAGCCTGCTGCTGCTGCTGCTCGTATTTTACTTTTTCTTTCCTGGAGATAAGACGGCATAGGGAAAAGGGGAAATTGAAGAAAAAAAAAGCCCTCCAGGAGTTGGGGCTTTTGCAAAGAAAGCAGCAGATATTGTGTGGCTGACCATAAAATGACACAAGTTGGCAGGCAAACCAGCAACGCGTGTTTTAAAGTAATAAATGATTGTTTGTCCTGCTAATTGTATCGTATTGTTTCCTCTGCTGTTCTCCTCATTTGTCAGTCCCTGTTTTCAACCCAATTAAGATTCTTCTGTTACGAAGGTCATTGTTGTTCCCTTGCAGCGTGCATTTTGTATCCTCTGTTTTCAATATGGGGAAAAAAAAAATTAAAAGGAAGAGAATGAAGAAGAAAGCCTCCTTGGGTGTTAATGTCAGACTGCATGCTCCAGTTCATCCTGCAGCATCCATGTGGGTGTGTGCTCCTGGGGAGGCAGTGGTGCAGGGCTGGGGCTTCAGGTACTTATAGACATCGAAGAGGTTCCCCAGAGCCTTCTCTATGCTGACCAGTCCCAGCTCGCTCAGACTCTGCTCACAGAAGAGGTGCTCCAGGCCCTTCAGCATCTTTGTGACACTATGTCTGACCCACTTCACTATGTGCAGGTCTCATACTTTTAGAGAAAAATGAGGGAAACCGGAGTTTTGGACATGGAAGAAAGAGAAGTATTCTGACAGTCATGCAAGCCTTTATGGCTTTCACCCTGGCAAGTCATCTCTCTAAGAATCACAGAATCATTAAGGTTGGAAAAGACCAATAAGACATCTACTCTATCCACCAATCCATCCCCACTGTGTCCACTAACCATGTCCCTCAGTGCCACATCCACACCTCCAGGAGTGGTGGAACACCACCTCCCCGGGCAGCCTATTCCTACGCCTTACCTCTCTTTCTGAGAAGAAATCTTTCCTGATATGCAACCCGAACCTCCCCTCGTGCAACTTAAGGCCATTATCTCTTTTTCCCTTGCTTACTGCTGCCCTTACAGGTAAAAAAAAAATAAATAAATCAATTTCTAAGAGGCATGATATGCACAGTTCTCTCTGCCAATTCCCCACCTATGTCTGATTTAAGTATTTTCTTGTTGAAGACCCATGGCTGAGGTGACATGCAGGTCTGGCTCTGGCAGCAGACCTCTTCTTGGCCCCCTCCCAATCCCAGGAGCGGGTTTAACGTACCCAAGGAAAATATCTCCCACAGCAACACCCCATAGGACCACACATCACTTTTGGTGTTGTAGATTTTATCGAAGATGGATTCTGGAGCCATCCACTTGAGAGGAAGTCGAGCCTGGAATGAAGTGAACAGACCTGACTATTATTTTCAGAGACTAAAAGAATTTTATCATAGATGAATGAAGTATATACTGTTATGTAAATAACTGTTATTCAAAGAGGAACCTGTGGGATTTCCTTACAGGCATCCGAGAGACAGGGGAGAGATCTCCATGGCTAAAGAGAAATCACTTTGTGTTGGTGTCAGAGATGTTCTTGGGAAAGTTTTCAGGTATTGCCACAGCAACCCATGAAACCCCTTCAGCGCAGCCCGTTGGTATCTCCTGAGTGGTCCTCGAGCCATAAAGTTTCACAGCTAATACATAGTACTGTCAGATTTGAAAGCTACTTCTGAATGAGGGGGCAGCTGGCGTGAGACATACAGGATGAGAACCTCGTTTTGGAGGGACTGGTTTCCTTGAAGGAAAGTTACTGAGCATGGGGGTCACACTGGAGAACTCGTCAGGAGACAAACATCGTAAAATGTCTGAAGTATTACCAAACAAGAGCTGTGAACTAGTTGCAGTGTTGGAGCACTATGCTTGAGGATAGACCCCCTTTCTGATATACGACACATCATATTCACATAAAAGCTGTGATAGCTTTCAAGCTCTTTTAAGTTCAGGAAATGTGAACATCTTCAGAATGTTCTGGAGGACAGTTTGAAATGATGTTATAAACATGTGGGTAAATAAACAGCATCTTGACTTACATCGCCTTTTCTCACATAATCAGGGTTCTTATAAATATCTCTTGCGAGGCCAAAATCACAGATCTTCACTACATTGTTCTCAGATAAAAGGATGTTTCTGGCTGCCAGGTCACGATGAATGCACTATAATAAAACAGTTTCACAATCAAGCTGTATTTCCTTAATCCTGCCCACAAATTTCCTGACTGTCTCTCATATCCTTTTTAAAAATATTATTATTTAAGAGATCAATTTAATATTTTTTTTTAGGGAAGTCAGCTATAGTTACATGAAACTGCTGCAAACAGTGACAGTTCTTTAAAAAAAAAAAGAAAGAAAAAAAGAAAAAAAATACCCAAGTCCAGAAAGTCATATATTTTAAGGCTCTAAATGTTTCCAAGGAAAATGAAGATTTGTCTGGGGCTCCTACGTGATGTGTGTTGAAACTGAGGAAAAAAAATTCACACCCAAAAGATCATCTCTGAATGAATGAGCTTGACCCACCGCCTTCTGCCATGATCCTGTGTTTATGGACTATGGAGACTTGGATAAACACATCATTATATTTATAACGCGAAGAGGAAAACGGCTCTTCCTTTGGGACCTCTCCCTAGGAAGGTGTCTCTGAAACGTAGACATGATTTCACCTCTACATCCCATTCTACTGCAGGGAAAAGTCCCTGGGGCAAAGCTCACCTTTCTGGACGAGAGGAACTCCATGCCTCTGGCCACTTGGAAGCTGTATGAAATCAGGTCCTCCATAGTGAGGGGCAACTTGGAGAGCTCAGCAGCATCTGCACAGGTAGAAAGCAGTTTGTTACAAAGATCACTCGTGAAGCAGTTATTTTCCCCCTCACTTACTGATACAACTGATCTCATAAATTCAGTCTTTGTAGAGTAGTATTTGAAGGTCAGCCCACTGTCATTGGAAACAAAAATAGTGCTTGCTTTATACCCCACACTCTGGACACTGCTGTGTTTTCCCCAAAGATAAGGAGCAGTCAGAAGAAACAATCACACATTTTCCTGTCAGATTTAGTAACCCTGGAAATAATCTTTTTTTAAATCTTGTACCCTCTGGACATGACCCTGTGAGTGTCTCCCACGGATGTTTATTAGGGTGATAAATGAGGAAAAAAATTTCAGGGATGCACAGTATGTTGTAAAAATATCACAGACCATGTAGGGACAGGAAGGAATTAATACCTACCCTCCTCGTCCTCCTCCGCATCACTCAGACTTTTATCTTCCTGAAACCCAGAGCTCGCAAAGCTCTCGCTGCTGGTAACACTGGCCAGCCTTTGTTTCTTGGCTTCCACTGGCTCAGTATCCTTTCTGTCTTTCATTACCTCCCCTTGCAGAGAGGGGTCCTTCAAACAGGCAGAGAAGAGGTACAACATCAGTTGGATGGGAGAGAAACCAGTCAGACTTCTTGTTTCCACCAGGAGAAGATGCTCGCCCGTGGCACATGTGGTCTCACCCCCCGTTGGGGTAGCAACCCAATGCCATTCTGTGGAGCTCTGCACATCTCGTGGATGGGCACATGTCCTGGACTGTTGCTCTTCTCATCTTAAGGACATCTGAAATTATCTTTATTTTCCACTTGGAGACAAGGAGCATGGTGGGTTGAGTGAGAAGTGCCCACAGTGCAGATGTCCCAGCCCTACGGAACTAGTGTTGGCTTTTGCTCCCAGGCTGCAGAAGGCACCTGCCTTTGAGCAGTGTTTGGCACAGGGCTGTAAGCCCAGGTTTCCAACAAGGTGCAGAAGTACTTGAAGTATAGCTGCGAAGAAAGTGACTGGCTGTTCTCTGTTTCTTTTACCCAATGCAACAGTCACTGGCAGTTTAATGGGACACATACAACACCATTTGGAAAATGCTTTCTTTGTTATCTGGAGAGCACTTCAGCTGCATGGCCAGGCTCCTCCATGGCCATCCTCTCTCCCCTGCTGTGCTCCGTCCCCTTTCAGAACAGAGGCTCAGCAAAAGCCCTTTGGAGGGAGCTTCTCCTCAGCATGCTCTATTGCCATATTCACAGGACCTTTGTGAAAAGTAATGAGATGCCTCTGAGCTTTTGGCAAGGCTGAAAAAGGATTTTGAGCACTGCAGCTCTGGAGTCAGGTTCTTAAATGCCACCTCAGATCTTTTAATCTTCTGGGGGGATTTGGCTGGATGTACAGTCAGGGATGTAGTTGGCACATTTAGGTTCAGGTTTGTAACAAGAAACAGGCAGCAGATTTGATTCAGAGGGCTGTGAGATGTGAGGACAAGACTTTAATCTCTTTTCCTCTGGGTAGCCCTGCTCCTCACACAATAAGAAGATTATTGGCAAATCTCTGAACATTAGGACGTCTTGGAACATTGGCTCTAAATGGCATTATCTTGTTTGTGTTCCCAGCAGTGCTGAAATCAGTGAGCAAAACCACTTCCTTCAGCTTCACTGACACGAGCCTTCAAAGTGACCCCACGCTCAGCAGGAATGGGTTTGTCAGCAGAGGGGCGAGAGCATGTGGGGACACTTTGGATAGGATTCGCTTCCTCCCACTGGAGGTGGCTTCGTCCACATTAGTCACAGAAGGCTCCTTGCACAGGGGCAGGGGGGGAGAAATGAGCCCTTTCTTGATGTGTTACATCCCACATTAAATATTTAAAGCAGGTCAGGTGAACTGCACCCAAAAACATTTTCTATCCTTTGGTATCAGAGAGGCTAAGGAGACCAGTGCAGAGGCTGACATCTGCATCCCTGCCATGGTGGGCATGATCAACCCTACCTGCGGCATCTACCTTCTCACCTTGGTGGGGCTGAAAAAATTCCTCTTGCTTTTCAGGTAGTTTGATAAATTCCCATACTTGCAGTATTCAACAATCACCATCAGAGGTCCTGGGGAAAAAAAAGAAAGCACATTTTAAGCATCGTAAAATAAAATGTGAGAGTTTTAGTTCCGAGAGGCTGAACAGTCTTTCATACTCATAGATATCCCGTGTCCTAAAGAAGCAGAAAGCTGTCTGGAGGACACTGGACATGCTAGCAAAAACAGAACTGTTTCTGAAAAGTAGGGATGGGCCTAACTTTGAGTGCTGTGCCATGACCTTGGGTCCTGAGGGACCTTTTGTTTCCGCTTTGGTCAATCTGAGTTCAGACTGGAGTCCAGCAGCCCACACACCGTCACTGAACTAAAATAGGTGACATATCTAAAACAAATGACCACTCTCACTGGCTCTTTGATTTTCCTAGTGGAATATCATGAAGGACTTAACAATTGTTCCCTTGTGACTCATCACTCGGGGCAAACAGCTGATATCCCTTGCTCCCAGTTGGTCCAGATCATGTTTAACCTGAGACTTATCACTGGAGTGGGTGAGATAAAAGACAAATGGTTCCCTATTCAGCGTGGTCCTATGTTTGCACTTCTCCTGTTAACACCCAAAGAGAGTTTAAGTAGGGAAAAGGATAATCACTTCATCAAATAACTAGAGATCTCTTTCTTTCTTCCTCTTTTCTCACTGAGCACAGGATGAGCTCCAATATTTCAAGTTAATAACTGGATCTCTGGATGGAAAGCAGCGTGGCCAACTGGCTGCTACTGGCAGGTCATTCAAACCATTTTCAGTGCACTGCACGATTTTTACCTCCATTTTTTGTGCAAGCTCCCAGCAAATTCACAATATTAAGATGATGGCCAATGTGGATCAGTATTTTCAGCTCCGTCATCAGTGCTTTGTATTCGCTCGCTGTGGCCCCTTCTGTAAATGCAAAACAAAGTCAATATGAAAAGGCAAAGAACTGGTCCCAGTGAGCTTTACCACTTACTGTCACGTTCCACAGAAATAACGTTCATTACCGAATGTACTTCACATGCTGATATACTTTTCTATTCCTCCCTGCCAAGCATCCTCTTACTCGCAATAAAACCTATAAAAAGAGTCAGGCAGTCAACTTCCTCCCAGTAGACTCTGATATATTTAGAAATGAAAGATTTTTTTCACATGTTTTGTAGTTGCAGCCAAAAAAAAAAAAAAAATGAATGAAAAAAAAAAAGATGTTTCAAGAGTAAAATTGACTCAATCTAGATTAGTTTTCAGCTGACCCAACTTCAGCCACCTAACAGTTATATATTTGATTGAACTAGTTAACTTCCCAAGGAGTCAGTGGTTAAAGCAAAGCATTTCCAGAGGCAGCTGTTCAGGGGAGAGATGAACCACTCTTTGGTGAAGCTCCTCTGCTGATCACACAAGAAGCCTGGAGTATTAATGTCTACTGGGCACATACATTTTAAATGGTTGAATTTAGTAGACTGCATCTCACTCTTTCTGGATATGATCAATATTAGTAGTAATAGCAATGATGTAAGAAATCTCACAACAAAACATAAAAGGTTCTACAAAGTGTCGAGCAAAATTTTTCATTCTATCCAAGCAGTATTCTTCTGCAGAACTTCGTTTTGGCAAGAAAATTAGGAAAAAAAAAATATGGAACAGTGTTGTTTTTCATAGACACAAGAGGTCTAAAAAACTTCGGTGACACCAAGAGTAAGAACAGTCCAGTGAAAAGAGAGGGCTTGGTTTCAACATTGTTTTAGAAGCAGATTTTCTTGGTGGCCCCCCACAAAACTCATCATCTAATCAATAATTCACTATTCATTTGTCCTACCTCATGGGAATTCTGCACATACAAAGCTCATGAATACCTCCAGAGTTCCTGGATAATCTAGTGAGGATACAGGGCACGGGACAGATCTTCCCTACCTTCACTTAGGGAAAAGTATCCCAAAGTAAAGAGGCCTAGAGAGGACCTAGTTACCACAGGCTCTGTTCACAGGCAGCAGAGCAAGACAGTGCTCAGATCACCAAACTGAGGGATCACCTCTAGCAACAAAGGGAGTTTGAGTGACACACTCAGAAACAAGAATTTACTTTGCGTGTGCATACATGAATCCCACCATGAAGGATTCTTGGAGGTGCCATCTATTCCCATGTGTTCGAGGAGTACCCGTGGTGCTTTAGTGGTGCTGGCTTGCACAAAAAGCCAGTAGGTGCACATAAAGAAACGCTGAATCTGGGAGACCACTGCCAGATACTTAATGAACTCATCTATCTGTGTTGGCAAAACATGTTACCCAGCGTCAGGCACTGACCCAGATGGCAGGCCTCTACTGAAACAAGTAACACAGACAGCTACTGGCCCTCTACTGCAGAAGTTTTGCACAGGGACCAAAGTTTTAGTTTCCTCCCATTTCCCAGACACACTTACTGGAAGATAGTTGCTCCTTAGGTATTGCCAACAAGGTTTTCCTTTGCTTTTGGAACGAGAGAGAAGAGGGAGGTTTGCAACCTTGTCAGCTGAAAATTCCCCTCTTGGGGACAATCCTGGAGTTGGCAGTAGCAGGTGCCACTTGCACGGACTCCCCAGTGCCCTCTTGAAATTGATTAGAGTCTTTATCCTTCCTGCTCCAATGATCAAAATGGCAGAGAACGACTGGGAGATGATTTCACCTTGGGATGAGTGCTGGCATATGGCAATTCCATCACCCAGCCCAGGCATCAGCATCCTATCACCATGTAATGAGGCTGTAGGTGGCTCAGAGAGGATGCACCAGCACAGCAACTCAGAGGCTTAAACTGCTCAATCTGTTTAACTTAATATAAGGGCCTTCATGTAGAAAAACTACCGGGCCTAACCTAATGGGTGTGTCAGAATGAGAAGCTGAAGCCAGACAGATGCAAATTAGGTACAACGCACTAATTTTTAACAACAAGAGGATTAATCATCAGAACTAATGATTAAGGAAAATGTGTGAGCTTCCACCCAAGAGTCTTCACATCAAGGTAGATGTCTTATGCCTCAGCTAAATTCCATGTACTGTGCTCAGTGCAGGGTCAATGCAGTATAAATGGTTCAACACAGGATACTTGGTAGTTCCCTGTTCTGATCCCTCAAAAGTAATTTCTTCATTCTTCCATTGAAATACTGAAACAAGATTTTAGAAAAATCAGACAATCAGGCTCTTGATGCAACTGAAATTTTCTCCTGTGCCACACGGCAATTTATCTTTTCAACTGTGGATATCACTTTTATTTCCAAGTTCTGCCACTTTGATGGAAAATCTTGGTGGCCTTGAAATTGAGTGTGCATATTTTAGATGTTTCAGAGAGTCAGGGGCAGGGGGTAGCATCACACAATCTTGCTTTTGACACAATCATATTAAAACTGAGGTATGGTATGATCTAGAGCATCATTTTTTTTCCAGCCCAGCTTGGCTGCAAGTTACCTTTCAGCATTTTCACTGCAACAATTCTGCATGTTGGTGATTTCTTAATTCCAAAAGCAGATGCTTGCACCACCTTCCCAAAGGCCCCGTGTCCAAGCGACTTTCCTGAAAAGGAAATAGATTGGAGAGAGACATTCTTGTGAAGAAGAAAGTTTGTCAACTAATGGATTGATAAATAAGGATTTGAAAAAAAAAAAAAAAAAAAAAAGAACAATCTTTACAATAAGTCCTGGGTGTACATTCCTAACATGAGGTTGTTTTGGCATTGTTTGGTGGTTGGTTTCTTTTTTTGTTTTTCAGTGGTTTTCAGACAAATCAGAAGACACAGAGACAGTGTAGGGAACAAATAAAATGACTGAAAATGATGCTAGGTGAATACAACCATTCAGTAGATGAACACTGTCTTCAGACCCTATTGTTTCAGTCTAGTTTTGCCCAATTGCTGCTCTTATAGTTGAGCATGACCATGCAGGATGCTCTCCCCAAGCAAAACCTCATAGCTGAAGATAAATGGGGGGTGGAAGGGTGGGGGGTGCTGAGAAACTATTCAAATTAGACCTTTCTATTTGCAAAATGAGGTTTGGAGGGGTTCAATGAGATTCAGCACGAAGGGACCAGAAGTGACAGTTGTTCATAGAACCATAGAATAATAGAATCACAGAATCGCAGAATCATAGAACAGCTTGGGTTGGATGGGACATTAAAGTTCATCTGGTTCCAACCCCCTACTTTGGGCAGGCCTCCACCCACCAGCTCAGGCTGCCCATGGCCCCATCCAGCCTGGCCTTGAGTGCCTCCAGGGATGGGGCATCCACAGCTCCCTGGGCAGACTGTGTCACTGCCTCACCACTCTCCGAGTGAAGAATGTTCTCGTTAACATCTAACCTAAATCTCCCCTCTTTTAGTTTAAAACCACTGGCCCTTGTTCTACCACTGTTAGACAGTGTTAGGTCGTTTCATGGTGGGTAGGATGCATCTGAAACAGACATTTGTGGCACAGTACCACTGTCATGCTGAACAGACCTTAGGAGAATAACCCAGAGGCCCTTGAAAAAAATCAGTGAACATAAATGAAATTCTCCAGCAGTAAAATCTGATTGTTCTTTTCTTTCACATCCAAACACACTGTTACATTTGTAAGGAGTTCAAGGCATTTCACACCAATCTCATATTCTCCACAGCCCCATTTATGACGCACTGCTGTTTGGGGCAGGCAGTATTGACTTTGATTCCATGCTCACACAAACAGTTCTGATCAGTGAGATCTTGTCAGTCAATACATTAGCAAAGAATGTTACAGCCAAGCAACTCATTTAGACCATATTTGTGCTTCACCTTCATCAGAATCCAGGTAGCTATATGTTTAGCCAGTGTGTAGCAGCAGGCTTTGTTGAGCAGAGGAAAGTAACAGAAAATAAAGTCCAGCATTCCATAAAAAAATAAAGAAAGAAAGAAAAAGCAAAGCTGTTACACTGAGGTCACATTTATTTCTCAGTTATGCACCTGTTACACTGCCATCTTCACAGAATTCCCTTTTTCTGTGATGGGCATCTGAAGCAAAATAGATGAATCACTTCAAATGGGGCTGTTTGAGTGGCTGTACTTGGATGTCTACCTTGTCAGAATCTATAGCTGTGTGAAATGAAACCCACCCAGACACTCACAAGAAGAGAAAAAGAATTGCCACCAGTTCTGAAATAGTTACTATCGTTTACATGCGTAGCATTTCTAAGCTGCAATTTTCAGTCAAGAGAAGGTGAACAGCATACATTACTAAAGCAATGGAAAGATGAAGTGGAACACACAAAGCAAAAAACCCTAAAATTTATTTCCCCTCAAATTTGCAAAAGCGTTGCATATTTACAGTAAATAAAAGACACAAAGATATTAATCTACATGGCTGAAAATCACCCACAGAGTGAGCCCTGGTCTGTGAAAGATTGAGATTCATATACAAATACAAGTGGAACAGTGTGTGTTTTGAAAATCTGCAGTCACCTTTTTCAGTTACAGCAGATAGTTTCTTCATTAAGCAGAAAGATCAGGAAAGAAGTGTTAAGAAAAAGCTCTCTGTTTTCTTGGTGAATGGATGTTCATCTTTAATGTAATGACTATTCATGGGTTGTACGAGGTGATATTACAGATTGAGGTCTTGTAAAAC
Organism: Oreortyx pictus; assembly: GCA_036925125.1. Lineage (NCBI taxonomy): Eukaryota > Metazoa > Chordata > Aves > Galliformes > Odontophoridae > Oreortyx > Oreortyx pictus. Next base: position 19,208,494 of record JAUPFR010000001.1, read on the forward strand.
ACACCATACATTTTATTTTATTTTATTTTATTTTATTTTATTTTATTTTATTTTATTTTATTTTATTTTATTTTATTTTATTTTATTTTATTTTATTTTATTTTATTTTATTTTATTTCATTTCATTTCATTTCATTTCATTTCATTTTATTTCATTTTATTTCATTTTATTTTATTTTATTTTATTTATTATTTTTGTAGGGGTTGGAAGGGACCTCCAGAGATCATGGAGTCCAACCCCCTGCCAAAGCAGCTCCCTAGCCCAGGTTGCACAGGTAGGTGTCCAGGCGGGTCTGGGACGTCTCCACAGAAGGATACTCCACCACCTCTCTGTGCAGCCTGTGCCAGTGCTCTGTCACTGCACTGGGAAGAAGTTCCCACACACACGTTTGTGTGGAACTTCCTCTGCTTCAGTTTGTGGCCATTACCCCACCACACACTGCTGAGAAGAGTCTAGCTTCATCCCTTTGCCTCCCGCTCCTTAGATATTTATAGATGTGACATATAGATATATACCTTCATTATAGACATATACCTTCATTTAATCCGTAACTTCAATCAGTTTCCATTACTGTTTACATTTCCCACATCAAGATAACCCAAGCAGTCACTACTTGGAAAACACACTGGTCAGCTTATAACACTCTACATAGCTGCCAACCTTTTACAAAGGAGAATAACCACTGGAAACAGTGCTTCCTTCTCTAAATAACATGTATGATTTAATGGAGAATGGTAATAACACTTGATGCAATGCTTCTTGTTATTCTGCTATTGTTTTATATCATGCTATATCTTAGCACAGAATAGGGCTGCTCAGAATGTCCAGTGCGTGGCTCAAACTCCATGGTTTAAAGTGTACACTGCAAAAGGAGGAATGTAACACTAACAGATTCAGTCAAAGAACTGAGGAGCAGGAGGTTTCTATTTCCATACCACCTTAATAAAGTTCTTCAAGTAGATGTCCAAATATCAGAGTGTGTGAGTAGCTGAACCAGAGGAATGAGCAAAGGCACTTGCAAGTTCCATGCTCCATGATGGGTGAGAGCAGAGGCTCAAAGGCCTGCTCATTGCTCAGGTCCTTGGTCGTGGTTTGAGCCATCTGGGTTTCCCTGTTGGCAGCTCCCTGTTGTCTGTTGTGTTGAATACAAGAGTTCAGAGCACAGAGGAGGATGGGAGCAGTGTGCCTGGCACAGCAGCCTGGGTTTGGTGACATGGTGGGAGCAGGGCTCGGGCAGTCATGTGCCTGACCTTGTACAGAGTGGGGCAGAGTGACCTCTGGTAGATCATAAGCATCAAGTCCAGGATCAGCACTTATGCCAACACAGCATCGTGCTGACCACATAGAAAATCATTTATGACACCAGCATTCTTCTGGCTAATGAAAATATGACATTTATATCTCAGCCAGCCTAGTCTACATGGAATGTTAATTATATTGATTACTGTGGTACTCATATGATATTTTCTCTAACATATGTTGCTGGGGATGAAGGAGAAGTCCTGCCACATAAGCACTGCATCACACCTGTGGGCTGTGTGTATGTGTTGTACGAACACGAAGCAAAGGAGATATGGGCTAAAAGCAGAGACTTGCTTTACAGAAGCTGAAACAAACACATATCTTTGAGGATAAGTAGGTGGAAAGAGAAAAACACACATCTGATGCTGGAAGGAGTTGCATTTCTAAGTAAAAAATGTTTATAAAAAAACATAGAGACATATTTTGCTCATGAGACATTGATCCTTGGAGACTGCCAAGGTTATTCAAAGGCTGAGCCAGCTGCCATGTAAGCAGGGCTTGCACTGAGATAATCTCACATGCTGCACATACCCAGCTTCACCAAATCTGGTTCTCATTCATTGTCAGCATTCTTTATTTGTTTACAGCAGTTCTTCCACTTCTAGCTCATTCTCTGGCCATCACTCCTCACCTCCAGACTCCAAACACCAGCCCTGCAAGATGTGAGTTTTTCTTGGTGTTTACATTCCATTTCTGCCTGATTCTTTCCATGGGATTTACACACAAATAAAGCATCATATAAAGTGGAGATCATGCTGTCTACACATCAAGATCTTGGTCCGTCATTGCAAGAAAACTATTTGAAGACTGAAGGCACTCCAACGCAAGGTTATGTTTCAGCACTCCCAGAATTGTGTACGACAATTATAAATGACTTATCCACATCTGTTCACCTTGTGACTTCTATCAGGCGAATTAAGTGTGATGCTAATTGTACTCATGTTTTAATTATCCGTGGTCCCTGATCCCCAGGAGGCATGAGGAATCTGTCACGGCTTTTAGCTGAACCCAGAGGTTTTCTAGCCCCAGCTGTAGGACTCATCTGATTCATGCCTGAAGGAACAAACAGCACTATAGCAACAGGCTGAGTTTACAGCTGATTTTTTTAAAGAATTGATCCTCTTGCTGAAGTCTTTGTGGTTTTTGGAGGCACTTCTCAGCTGCACAGTCTGGTCCCTACCCTCCTGCCTCTCAGTCAGCCCCAGGCTGGGCTCAGCAAGGACAGAATGCTCCTGAGCCAGTGCTCCTCACTGGGACATTTGGAGGTGAGTGAGTTGCAGGTTCAGGGTTTGTGTGGGCATTTATTTATGTGCAGACCGGTATGTCACATTCCTGCACTTCATGGTGCACTGACAAGAATGTCTATAAATCTGCAGGACAGAGAACGGAGATGATGGGCTGGAGAGAGGAGGAAAGGAAGAAACTGGGAGGGGAAGGCTAGAAGGACTCATTTCTGCATAGGCATTTTCCATCTGAGTGCATAAACAGGGAAGAAATTTACAGTAAACCTCAAAATATAAAAATGAGATAAGTCAAATAGCCACAGTCAGCTGTGATTCAGTCACAGGGGGTGGGGTGCTCTGCATGGGACCTGCAGGACATGGTGCTGCATGTCCAAACCACATCCAGCACCCATGATCACATGCACATCTCATCCAGCACTCACACTCTGATGAGCAGAATGCCAACATTACCTAGTTTCAGTTGTTCCCGTGCTATCTCCCACTTGCTGGCATCGTAAGGCAGGCGTTCACATTGTTCATCTAAAGGCACTTCATCCGGATCCATGATGATCGACAGGTAATGATTAGTCTTTGTCTCAGAAAAATAAGGCTACAAAACAAAGAATATTCCAGAATGAGGAACAGGAGGACAGCACCCATTGTCAGCTCCCTCTTTGGATCGGGAGTTTCCAGTTAATTCTGTCTGTGGGGTGGCATTTCACAGACCACTGGGAGGGTTCAGTTATGCTCCCTTTGGTTTATTTCAATATTGCAAGCCTTTTTTATGTAAAAGAAACTTCTTTTTCTCTCTTTCCTCTATGTTACACATCAGTTTCCTCAGTGAAACCAATGTGGGTTTGTATTGACATATGGTGTTACGACACTGGCCCTCTGCAAAATCAGAATTATTTTCTTCACATGACTAAATGTTGCTGTTAAAAATAACTTTCCTTCATGATTGTGCAAAGTGGCTGTATACAACAGATGGGAGTTCAACTGCCTGTGTTTATTGTTTCCATATGCCCAGCAAAGACAGGTCATATGTGGTTGCAAGTTGTGCAAGAATGGTCGCCAGGAGACTGATGTTATACATTTCTGAATCTGTTTACAAATTTTTAGAATTTTTCATTTCTTTGGCGTCATTTCTTACAAGTTCACTGAAATACTGAAGTTTGGAGGTACCCAACATTACCTGCATTCAAACACATTATTTAAAATGAATCCTCCAGAAGTTCAGTTTGTACTGAACAAATGGATCATTTAGATGTTGTGCTGAGGGACGTGGTTTAGTAAGAACTATTGGTGATAAGCAGATGGTTGGACTGAATGATCTTGTAAGTCTTTTCCAGCCTTGGTGATTCAATGATTCCATGGTCATGCATTTCACACAAGAAATGTTAAGGAAAGGTGAAGATAACCTCAGTTTTCCAGTCTGTTGATTCCCACTTTGAAACATCTATTTCTTTACAGAGCACTGAGATTGGCACTCCAACCCACTGGACTTTTGTAGACATGGGATGTACTGATATTTCTAGAGAAAAAGTCTGTTTGCTCTAATTTCTTGACTACAGTTTGGAATTTATGAAAAATCTGTTGACTGAGGCCATTGATGTTTATTTCCCTAAACTCATGGAAATGGCACAGAGACACATGCACAATATATATCTACACTTTTTTGTTGCTCTTCTCGCTGCCCTCTGTGGCTTTGTACTTTCCTCCTCTACAGCTTGGAAATACTTTCCTAATACTTGTATTTCCAGGCCTTTGTTGGATACTGCTGGCTTCATGAGTTTTGGCTGCAAATGTAACTAAATTAAAATGACAGTAGCTAACAGCTCCTGTTCCAGTTGCCTTTCATCATCTCAAAACTAGTCCCAAGGAGGATTATACTGGTGTTTGGACAAAAGTCAGGTGGCGTAAAGCCTGGCTCCTAACCCTCCACTGTCCCTGGGTGGGACATGAATAAGTGGGATATGGATAGAAAAAGAAGCACACGAAGCGTTCCAAAAAACAGCATTTGTTGGTAGGGACATGTGTGCCAGACTGCTCCTACTGGTCACTTTAGGAGAGCTTTTGGGTGGACCCATACCCAAAGAGCAATTGGGGAGTGGGAAAGTGCAGAGAGCTCCATAGAATCATAGAACAGCATAGGTTGGAAGGGACTTCAAAGATCATCCAGTTCCAACAAAATGCCAGATTTCTTTGTTCAGACACAATGAAGACCAAACTTTTGGCACAATTGGAGCTTTGAAACATTTGGAATGGTGAAGAAGTGCTAAGTATATAATTTTTAACAGACAGGCTTTCAGAAAATTCTGTTTCTTGGGGAGCACAAAAGATTTTTTTCCACTGTGAACACATCGTTTGTATATTAAACAATTTTAAGTTAATTCCAGACATAGATCATTGAAAGAGTTTGTAATAGGAACACAGAGAAGACCGTCAGCATTGACTAACATTTGTTGGAAAGGCTTGTCTGGAAAGAAGCCTTCACTTGTCATCTAGTTTAAATCCCTTGCTCTGTAGCAAGAACAGTTATTTTATTCTCTGTTAACAATCTAACAAGCAAAGAAAAACAAGAACAAAAATTCCACATCTTCTTGCCACTTTTAAAACTTATATTTTTCAAAGGGCTGACCCCATAGCTTTGCAGTCCTGTTACTAATTATTTTATGATTACTGGTGAGCAGGCAGAACCATTTCCACTTTTTGTAGTTTCTCTATTACTCCAAAGTTTCCCCACAGCTTTAGTCTCTGTTTTTCTCACCCCATGTAAAACCTCTCATACATTTCTTCTTACAAAAGCTTGAAGCAGAAGTAAGGCAGAAGCACGGCTGCTGCCTTACAGATTGGGTCCCGTGTTCTCAACTGTCAGTAGGAATTCCTGGTGAGAAACCTAAATCATGGGCGAGTGGAGATAACATGGTTTTGCCTTCCGTGGGGAGCTCATCCAGTGGAGAACACTCAGTGGCAAGGCTGAGAATGCCCACCCTCCACCCAGCTGGGCAACAGAGGGCAGATGGAGATCTGTGTGTGAGAATGTAGGGGGAGGCTTGAGTGGTCATTCCTGGTCTCCTATCCTGTATTGCCCCGCTGCCATTTCACACATCTGCACCCACAAATTACTCCAGGAGGTTTCTGTACCACGAAGGGTTGGGTTTTCTGCATTAAGCTGTCAGCACAGGATGTGTCTTGCACCAGGCAATGGGGACGTGGGCTGCCAGCAGAAAGGAGCTCTAAGACACCACTTGGGCAAGGAGGAGGGCAGACAGCATCACCACGCTGATACAGGAGCATCTGTGCCAGAGACTGCACTGACAAAACGACTTCAGTAAAACATCACTTTGCAAGTGATGTAATTGCACCAGACACTGCACACTAACCAGATCCCACCAGGCTCTGAGAAGATCAGTCATCCCCATGAGCTCCAATCTTCAAAGGCACTGAGATGCCAAACTCCCCTGGCCTTTAAGGCAATGGAGATGCCTTTGGCAGGAGTCAGGCTCCCTGACAGTGCCAAGCCCTGGCTTTGCATCTCACACTCAGCCCTCTGAGTCATGGTTCTCTGCTGACTGCACAGGGAATGATAGAGAGCAGTGAGTGAATCCCATTTTTGTGTTTCTAGCAATGCTGGCAGCCTAACACAAAGGAGAGGCAGGCAGAGCCCACTCTTAGTCCCCACTCTTACCCTCTTCAGCTTGCGTATGAAGAGGGTCAGCAGGAGCCAGAAGAGTGTCGCAGCCACACAGGTACAGGTCAGGGTTATCAGCTCCAGGTTTGACCTCTCTGCTGTGCCTGGGAAAATCAAGAAGAAAACATTTTAGAAAAAGACCTGCAAAGCCAAGGACAGCGTGTGTTTCTCTACCATGAAAATAAAATACCAGGAAAGGCCTGCTCACGTTCAATGGGGCATTCATCTCTGTTCGGACTGGAGAAAAAAAAAGGTCTTCTCAGCAAAATCATTGTGCTGAACACAGCCAAAAGTTTTGGGTAGAAGTCAGCCCTTCCTTGGGGAGCAGGAGGTGTAGCAGACAGGTGTGTCCCTCACTACCCAAAGGGTTTTTTCCTTTCTATGTGAAAATTCAGCTGCGGGGGACTTTAAACCAATTTTTCCCCATGTGAGAATGTTTATGGATCGACTGCAGCCCTCCAGGCACATCTGTCATGCTGTTTGCTAAGCCCTGCAGCCCAGGAGCCCACAGCCCTGCTGGGGTGCCTGCGGGGTCATGCTGATCCCATGCCTTCACATGTTTTGGAGGCATCAGGTCTGGCAGCAGATCATAGAGTCATAGAATCATCAAGGTTGGAACAGGCCTCTAAGATCACCTAGTCCAACTGCCAACCCATCCCCACAGTGCCCACTAACCATGTCTCTCAGTGCCACATCTAAATGTTTCTTGAACACCTCCAGGGATGATAACTCCACCACCTCTCTGGACAGCAGGTGCCAATGCCTCACCACTCTTCGTGAGAAGAGATTTTTCCTAATGTCCAACCAGACGCTGGGAGCTCAGCTCATGCTGAGCATCGGGAGCTCCATGGAGTGGTGTGGGCAGAAGTGTGGGAGCAGGGCTTCCTTGAACCCAGGGTTCAACCAGTACTTCCCTAGGGAGTATGGGGAACGTGCAGCCCTCAGTGGTGCTGGCAAAGCCCTGCTGGGAGTGGGAAAGGCTCTCCAATTCCCAGAACGAATCAGACACAGGAAGGGGAAATAAAAATGCCAACAGCAGGAAAGGGAACAGCAAGAGAACATGAACAGTTAGAATCTGAAGAGTATTAGAGTTGACTGACAGATCTTAAATATATATTTATATATATATATATATAAAAATAAAATTCATTTCAGGCTGCTACTCAGGAACTCATAAAACTTTCAGAGCAATTTGTTGTCGCAGTTTCCCCAGTGTATTTTCCTTCTGATGGGTAGCAAATGCAGAAAGAACTTGTGCTCTGCCTCTTGTTCTGATATACCCTGTGGTATACAGTAAGGGCAGTAACCCTGCGCAGGATCTCACAGCAGTGCTGCCAGCTGTACCTGCAGCAGTTCCAGCCCCTGGCAGCACAGTGCTGTTCCTGACAGATGAGGAAAAGATGAGTGCCTCACTGTGTGGTGGGGGATGCTATCTGGTCTGGGGAAACTTTCAGGCCTACTGCCATCAGGCTTTCCTGATGCGACATACACCTCACGCCTCTGAGTAGCACCCATGCAGATGGCAATTAACAGTTTCTAACATTTATTCAGCAGAACACAGTAGGGCTGATGTCTGTTCGTTGCCTCTGCCTCTGGGAGGCAGTGGCTTCCCCACTGCTGCTGTACACTGCCTGGAAGACAAGAAAAGGGTGTGAAGGTTCTGTCTTCGAGATGTTTGAGTGACTTGAGGCAACCAGAAAGTATTTCTCCAAGCTAGGGTTATCATTAAGTTTAAGCATAGGGATATCACGTTTGGATCCCAATCTTGCTATAATCTGGCAACCAAAAGCTGAATGCCTCACAGCCAGGTCGAAAAAGGTTTGATAAATCCAAACAGTTAGGGAAGAACACTCAGATGTCAACCAGGGAAAAGCAAACCCAGGGGCACCAATATCACTGCTGCGCCCAAATTGCCTCACTCCAGCACTGACGGCAACTACCCAGCTTAATCCACACGATCCTGTGCAGCACTGGGCAGGTGCTTGGATACACCAAAAGACTCTCATCCTTGAAAGTTTTCGTCAGTTAGCAAAGCCATCTCTGACTGGAAGTGGTGTTGGTGATGACTGTGGTTTGAGATGGAGACTGGCTTCCTTACAGCTTCTGAGGTAATCTTCCAAGGTTGCAGGCACCTAAGTATCCTTCAGTGGTCTCCTTTTGTTACATGGCCACCCACATAACCAGTGACCAAGAGAGTCACAGATATGCTTCATAGAAACATTCCTGATGTCTTGAGAGTTAGTGTGGCTCAATAAGTACAACTTTTTGAGATACAAATTTAGAAAGGAGGATAGTTACAGAAGCAGACAGCTACGTGAAAAGCAAACACCTTTTTCACAGTGCCAGAACTGCTCAGTGAATTCTTCACAAATGTGGTGCTTTCCTTTCTCATCAGCAGGGATGACAAACAGTTATGGCATATCACCTCTAATACAGGGCATTTTGCTGTACTCTTTTGATTCTTACAGCTCTGGTTTTCAGTGAGTATGCTGCTCTTCTGCCATCAGCTCTGTCACCAGCTCCCATCAGGGAGTGGTGGGCCAGAGTCCCAAGGAGGAGCAAGGACATGACCTTAATGGCAACAGAGAGCAACGCAGCAGAGCTGTCCCAGACAGCTCATGTCCCCATTGTGCCCAGCAGGCTGTGTCACCAGGTTGGGGTACATGCCTCTTTCCATCTGCTGGCAGCTCTGGCATCCATTTGCTGCCCTCGTTCAGTCTTTTCAGATTTGCTGTCACTTCAGTTCCTTAGCAGGAACAAATAGACAGCTTGCTCTGACATCTCCACAAACACGGCCCCACTCCTCTCAGTCAGCCCTACGAGCGCAGCTTCCAAACTAAACAAGGGCTGAGATTATTTAAAGACAGCCCTTGGATTCCTCCATCCATTCATCCATCTCTGGTACAAAAATAACACATTGTTTTATCTGTGAACATAAGAATGTTTTTTCAGAGGAAATAAAAAGAGCAGACTGTTTCCTTCCTGACTCACTTGCAAACTCCTGTCCCAACTGCTGAACACAAACACCAACACGAGGCGCTGCTCTGCTGCTTTGATCTGCAGCACCATGACCCGAGAGCTGGAGGGACAGAGGGAAGCGCTGACACTGATGGTGGTGGCACAGTGTGCACCCTGGGAAAGGCAAGGAAGGGGCAAACCCTAGAAAGGGATCCCCATTAAAGCCCCAATCCCATCTCTGCAGGCTCAGGGATGGGCTGGGATGCATCCCTTCCCCATGAGAAGGTCAGGGACTCCATTTTAGATAAGACTGATGCATTTGGAATGAGTGAAAACACCTCCAGTGACATCCTGTCATGCGATCAGAAGAGAGAGTGTGGGAATGCATTTTCCCTGATTACAGTAGATAAGAAAAACTCTGTGTCTGTCTCATTCAGTCTCAAAACTATATATTTTAATACGGTAGACTTCATCTCTTGCTTATCTAAGAGTTCCCATAGGAGTCATGCTAGCACAGTGCCAGTGAACCCTACAGGGCAAGTAACTAGAGAAGAGGCCTTCCTGGCTGCTGTCTTCCCTCTACTCTGGTTCATGTAGAAGGAGATATGACTTCCTAGAAGCCTTCTGACAGAACGAGTGTGGTTGTAATAAATAGCTGTGATACAGTGATACAGTAATCAATACCACAATGTATTACATTGTCCAAAACTGTCAAGTAGCAGGAGGCATCAGACAGCAAGCTCCAAGGGACAAGGCATTACATTTGTGATTACAATGGCTATTAAATCCTTGGCATCATTCAGAAAGAGATGGGTGGTTTTAGCTCCTTGATTACATTAGGGCAGCCCACATGTGTATATTCCTATCCTGACCTTTTAAAGTAACTTCATTGTATTATCACTGACACCCATTAACTGAGACTGCTAAAACATTCACAGCAGAAAATCCATACTGATTTACTATCTGTAATTGTCTTTTGCTGTAGGGTACTATCAAAATACTCAGTGGTATTCAGATACACTTAGCAATTTTATGGGAACAGCCACAAAGACATTACCCCTGCCTAAGTGACTGGATGGTAGCCAAAGCATCTTCTACAAAGAGATACTAAATGAATTTAGGTCTATTTACTTAACACATGCAATCAATAAAACAGGTTTTGTCAGTTCTGTACGTGGCAGTGACATAAATGGAGAATGCTAACCTATTTCCACTACCTCATATTAGATGAACTAAAAAGCTAATCAGTAAAACTGAATAGTCACCAAATCCATGATTTTTTGGTGAAAGTCATGGCCACAGGTCTGGGCCAGGCTTGGTAGAAGGCAGAACAACACTGGATGCTTAAATGAATAGCAAAGCAACTCAGGTAATGGCTACAGAAATAAGGAGATCATACCTACTTATCACAGTGAGTAGCTCTAAATGCAGCCTCACCTGGTGCTAGCCTAAAGTATTCTAGTTAAGTTACATTGAAAATAAACAAATGAAAATATCCCAGAAATCTCTGATTTCTGTGGAATTAACTTGAAATGGGAAAATGAGGGCGTAGGAGGGTGTTCCTTATTTTGGTTTTTGTTTGTTTTGATGATGCTAAATTTACATTTGTCTTCTACCCTGACCCGATCTTTGTTGGGTTGAAGCAATTCTTCTTTTTAGGTCAGTGTAAACATACTCTGAGTTAGCATTTCCTGTTGGGCTTCCTTTCCAACCTGGTACATTTCCCTTGTGAGGACTTCCTTTTTAGATTGCTGCTTTCAGAGCTCGCCGCATGCTGCCCAAGCCATACGCCAGCCCTCCCAGCCACAGCAAGAGCATCCTCCTGCTTGGCTAGCTCTTCCCTTGCCACACTGTGCTTTACCTTGTACTGTGACATACGCTGCGCTCTCCACAGACCCCTTCAAGTTGGTGGCTATGCACTGGTAAAGTCCTTCATCCTCCTCTTTTACTCTTTCAATAAACAGCATTCGCCTTCCAGGCCCTAAAATTATTCCTGTGAAATTAAATATGTTGCAATGAGCTGGAGCCAGGATATAAACAAAAACAGGCACTTGTGTAATAATATCTGCTTCAAGTTCTCCTCAAAAGAAATCCGAGCCACAGACTGCACAGCGCGGTGTTATCCGCAAGAAAGCCAAATGTACTTAGAAGTTTTGGGAATCTTTTGGAAATCAGTGTTTACAGAGCACTTGTGTGAGTGAAAAGCTCAGCCCGAGGGAGTGATGCTGAGAGCAGCTGGTATCACATGTGCTGATTGGCACTGTGGTCCAACTCCCATCCAAGCAAGTTCCTCAGCATGTCTCTAAGTTCTGGGAAGTGGGTGGTCTCCTTGCTTCCCATTGCACTCACAGGAGCTGGACTGTCACACTTCCCAGATCAGCTCCATGTGTCCTCATTGGCCTTATGGTAAGCACACACACCCCAAATCCTACACTCATGTGACACTGGGCCCATTTTCAGCTCGTGCAAGGAGAGACCCCATGAGGTGCACCCTACAACACAGGAATTACCTAAGTTTTGAACATCTCTCTTATTCTAGCTAGCTCAACCCAAAGTCCAGTCCTGACAATATTTCAGTGAGTGAGGAAGAGGCAGGCAGCAGATTTGGCATCAGGCCTGCCTTTCATACGTGATATAGCCAGGAAATGTGCAGTCAAGTACACACTTGTGCATTTGGCTCCATCAGGACCAAAGTCCCATTGAAATGCATTCCCACCAACTATTCCAGGCAGCTAATTAAAGTGCTCTGACCTACCCCGTAGAGATGTCTTCCTGGTTCCTAACCTTATGTGTTGCATTACACTCAAGTTAAACATGGAACATCCACTTTAGAAGATATTGTGAAAAATCACGTTACAACCATGTGGTCACTAATTTTAGTGACTGCGTTGGAAGGCTACACATACTTATAATTCACTTTGACAGATATTCAGAGTTCTTCCCACTGCCTTTGCTAATGACATAGTAATTTCCAATAGTGTAGGCCAGAACCTCAAACACAAACTTTCTAAAAAGTTCTTTAAGACTCCACAGGTTTCAAGTTTCCACAAACCAAATCTCTTTGAACATTTTTTGCTGAGCCTGTAATATGATCTCATTGTGTGATCCTGATTTGAATGGGATTCCCATGAGAAAGGTTTTGCCTTTTTACACATCTCCATCTGAAATTTCCGAGGAACGCTTGGAAACTTCCACAAGGAACTTCCACAACTGAGGTGCCATTACATCGTATAAACTGATGTTTGAAGACACATCTGGACACAGTAGTAAACATCTTCTAGAGCTTTCCTGCAGTAGCAGAATGCCACCTGGGAAGCTCTTCTTTTCTGCTGCATGAAACCTGAATTCCCCTGGTTCAGGCAGATGCATTCCATTTTTGGGAACCCATTAGATGGAATTAGTCTGATGGTTAGGCTGTGAATAAAGAACAGAATTTGCATGCCTGACAACACTTCCTCTGATACTTTCACAGACGTAATTTCAGCTTAGTTTTCTCCTGTCAAGCTGTACTCTGACACTTGACACAGCCAAGACACCTGATCTTTAGGCTCCCTCCATAGTATGTGGAGGGAAATGGAATTCTCTGGAAAGGACTCTTCAAAGATATATACTGGATATTTATATATGTGTTTTCCTGCTGACTCCATAGGGACCTGTCGTACCTACACCTTCACACTGGTTGACATTTTGGAGTGAGAAATATAGCCTAACAGACTTGTAATGCTTGGGCAATACTACTCATGGCCGGGTACCAAAGCCAGGGACTGCAAATGGTCACAGGACACAATAAAAAGGTTGTACGAGATCTGAGTTCTCACCTGATTCTTGCTGTATTTCCTCGTGGTTTTTAAACCAGGTTATCTGGGGCTCAGGGATGCCATGAACCTGGCACTCCAGCATGGCAGAGTTACTGGTGTTCACCATCTGGTCCACAAGCTGCTGCAGCAGGGCCGGTGCCTCTTGCGCTACGAGACAAAACAACACCTCCGTTTTACATGCCTGTAACTGTGGAGCTTTATTATCCTCCCTACCAACAGCTGAGTGATTTAAGAGACCTCTATGGCAGTTGTACTGTGTTAGTTGTCCACAGATTCTATTTACCACCCTGGTTTGTTCAAGAGCACTGAGTCTGGTCCCATTACTCACTGGGAGTTGGCTATCCTAACCAATGAACACCCAATGACATTGCTTAGCAGATTTCCCCAGTTCCATTCTTGACCACACTGGTTTATCAAAACCAATACATTTGCATGAAAGCTCAGAATTTTGCAGAAAGGAGAAACAAACCATGAGACCAGGACTGTCAGCAATTAACAGGACACCCTTGTATCAGAGCCTCACCGATGGCACTATGCATTACGCCGCAATACCCATGAATATGACTTTTATCATTCACTTACTTTATACAGTTATGAATCATACTCAGTAAACTTGCACAGTTTAAACCCAGAAACGATGAGAACAAAAATGTAGTGTTACGCATCCCGACATCTTCACAGATTTTTCCACTTTCCTGTTTCAGCTGAGCATGGCACAGATGAATACACCCATGTCCTCTGGTAGCCCACGGATGCTGGAAATGCAGATTCCAGAGGCGAAAGTCAAGTACCAGTGTATCATGCAGCATAGCAACGCTGCTCCTCTTTTGCTTTTATCTACCAAAATTCAGGTGAAGGCAATGCAATAAAACACGTCCGTGACATTTAGTAGCAATGAATATGTGAAGTGCAGCTCCTGCTGAATGGTCTCCCAGCTGAATGGAAGGACATTGCAAAAACACTTTGTAGACATCACGGTCAAGCCATCTCCAAGGAAAACAAAACAACAAATTCTTCCCATCCTCATTTCAGCATTTTAGCACTCCTCCTCCAGCTTTCTACAGAGCTGGAGGGTCATCTGACAAAAGCATTTGCAGCATTTATATGCTTTATACGGGAACAGTTTTCCGTGACATTGAGAACTCTCACATGATTCTTTCTGATACTTGGGTTCCTTAAAAGCACTGATGGAGAATATGGGGACATCCTGAGCAATCTCTTGATGCAGAGGAAAATTCCCTTGAATTTCCCTAGTCTTGCAAGAACTGATTTACAATCTTTCCTTTCAAGGATGCTGCCAGGATTAGTAGTCACTGACATGGTAAGATGTTGAAAAACATAGAATAGATCAAAATAAAATAAAAAACAGTCTTCATCAATATTTTCATTTTGAGTGCAGGAGATATCAATACACCAATTACAATTCTGTCAAATTTCTGTCAATCTGTTTTTGGAAGATTGTATTTTGTCCTTTGTGAAAAATTGACTGTCTATCAAACGATTTCATCTTCACAAATGTTCTGTTACCAGCTGTGAACAAAAGCTCTCCAGAAAAGTAAAGCACCTATGTACCACTGGCTTACACAGTATGGCTTACGCAGCATGAGCCCGGTAGCCCTAAAAGCTTTTCTATGCTTTTATTGTAGCCTACCTTTGCTCTTATCTCTTGAAATTAATCCCTGCATAGTGAACCTTCAATGGCCAGTTTGTGGCTTCTCTGAGCTGCAAGTCTGTAATTTCCAAGGGCAATGCTATTATTTGTTGACAGGATAGCAGACAATCTTTTCTCACTTCATAACCAGTAGTGCTTGTGAGAGCATCTGTACAGCACATTCTTCACTTAATATGTACATAAATGATAGTCAACAATATTTTCCTTACAGCCAAGAAGACTGCCCTCTGATATTTTTGCACATTTCTCACTTTTTTCACAACAATCTGTCGATGAGCAGACATCTTTTGACACACACCCACATCCACAAACTGAGAAGAGCTCCACATTTTACACTTATCAATTATAAACGATGGACACCCCAGCCCAGATATCTGAAAGGAAGACACAACAAAGGCAAATCACACATTCCATGGGTTATTTGTGATTATTTTTAATTTGTTTATAGCCATACACTAAAGTTGGGTTTCCATATCAAGAAAAACTATCTTGCTTAAAACTTAGTTCCAGTCACCATTCACATACTTTCAATAATTTCTCTGCTGCAATTGGCTGATTTTTCAAGGACGTGGTCAACCTGAGGATTAGGTTTGCCAACCACCAGCTTTCTCGTGCTTGTTTTTGCAGCACAGCCTCATGGAGTGAGTTCCAAACAGGCAGGAGCTGTGCTGCCCTGCTCCAATCGCCCTGAAGTCAAGGGCCAGACTCTGCTCTCAGTTGCCCCAGGGAACTTCATTGTAGGCAGAGTTTGGTCCAGGGAGGTGACAGGAGGTCACAGAGGGGAGAAGGGGACACTGGTGTCACAGCATGCGGCGGACCCGGAACGGAACAGAGGAATACATTATGATTTGTTCATCTGGGGATATATTTTCCATTCTGTACATCTTTGCCCTTTGTTATAGTTAACGTTGTTTGTTCACTTATTTTTATTAACCAGTACAAAAATATAAATACAAGCTTTAATTTTAACACTTAAAAAAAAATAAAAAAAAAGAACATAATTCACACCTTTCTCCCTAACTAATATATTACACAACAAAAGATGGAGAAGCTCCCCAAACCACTGAGGTTCTCCCATCATCTGAGGACTTCAAAAGCAAAAGTAGTTTTGTCTGGCCACCAAGAACTGCTTTCCAGTGAGGTTTCTCTGTACCTCCCAGCACGAACACGCTCTCAGGGACCTCCGAACACTCTCACACAGTGTGGCTGTCCAAGGCTGGTGGGATATTCACCCAGCAGTGATGCACATCGTTGCAGCTCAGAGCCGTTTCACAGAGGAACAGACTAATGGGTACGTCTTTTTTTGACCCACATTTATATTGTCTGTCAACTGGCTGCTACAGAGCATCACACTCCGGCTCCCAATGCCTTGGAAAATTCAGAACGTCCTGTCATCACCGCCCACCTTGCCATCAAACGTCTTCTCACAAAACAGCCTTGTAAAAAAGGGGATTCTGTATTCTAATTCTTCTGAATACTTGCAAATGCTCCAGAGTACATTTGCCCCATTTTTTAAGCCATCACAAATGATTTCACTTGCTTTTTAGGCATATTTAAGGGGAAAAATAAAAGAACGTATTGTTTCTGGAAGCCATCACACTAATAATGAACAAAAGAGTTACTGTATACAAGCAGGCTATAGGTGACATTTCAAGATATAAATGATTATTCTTTTCTTTACTCTGACAACTTCCAGGTTATCAATTGTTTTCTAAGCGTTTTAGGCTCCAATGAAACTGGCATTACGGGGAAATGCTATTGTTTACCCTTTCACACTTGACAAAAGCAATTCCCACGTGAAAGACAAGTTTAGCCGTGGGACACAGTCTCGATACCTAAAGGAGGAAATTGTCTGGTGAGTTCCCAAGCACAAGAAACTGTCATGTTGTCAACCTCTATTTTAGAAGCACAACCACTTTGTTCCTTTGCTGCAGCTATTTTGGTCGCTGTGGTCTGTTTTGTTATGGCTTATGTAAATGCTATATAAATGATCAATCATAAATGCAACCAAAAATAATAAAAGCTATGCATTGTAAAAAAATAAAGTTATCAGATCTATTAAAAATAGTAACTTCTTCCTTATACAGAATTCATAATACACAGAAATATCTCATAGCAAAATCATGACCAAGGAGAAAAAAAAAAGGGAAATGCTCACACAGAAGTTTAAGGTTGCCCTTAATTCTCCTTCAGCAGTTTGTCTGTCTTGTTCTTAATCCCCATAATAAATCCAATTGACGTCTGATACCAAAAGCAATGAATATTTTTAATGGCTTCACTTTGGGACCTGTATTTTTAAAAATGTATTAAACCTCTCACTGTGCTGGCTGCAATCTTGTGGGATATTTCTTTTAATAAAATAATTACAACATTACAAATTCCTGTATCTCCAGGCCAGAAATAACACTCACACTTCTATCGACTGCTGTTTACATTAGTAAAGAACTGACTTTAAAAATTGACCGACACAGCAACTGGAAATCTACCTGTATTTATTTGGAGAAACACAGTTCATGTCTGTCAGTTTTTAAATCATCATTATTATAAATGATATAATAGAGCTGTGCATTATATCAACATTTTTATTTCTTCCCTGCATACTTCCTTTAGAAGATACTTTTTAAGATTAATGTACTTAAGTGTCGAAAATAATTTCAAATAAATAAGCATTAGAACTTGCTCAGCAGGTAATATTTATAAGTCCATCAAGACCAGATTAAAATAAAAAATAGATAGTCCAGTCAATCGCAAACTGAGTTCTGCTCATTCTGCGCATTAACGTTAACTTATTAAATGTCCGTTGTTGACTGAAATCAGCAGTTTTTAAAGTTAATCAGTTTATTCAGCTTTGACTTTTGACGAGGCCGATATCAAAGTGGAAGAAAAGATTGATCCAAAGTTTTCCTGATCACTCAGCAGGAGACAGCAAGAGAAAAAAGAACAATATGCAAAATGTAGCACAGGGGATCTTCAAAACCCCAGCTTCCACGTGCTTTGTCAAAGCAGAAAATACCCGTCTGAACTCAACTGGAAGCTCACGCATAGATTTTGTTTGCTATTCCTCCTATGTCCAACCCATGGGGGAATGTGCACCACCTCAGGGCCTGAAAGGTGGCAACAGCAATAAGAAATCAAGATGATATGAGACACCTGATACTGTTTAATGAGTCCTTTAATGCTTTACATTGCTTTGTGTTGTACAATCATTCCTTGTGCTCTTATATTTGAGGATCCGAGAGTAAACAGCCTTTTTGTTGCAGTGCTCACCTCTGATTGTAACGTCTTTCTTTTGAAGCACTTCTTTCCCCGTGAATATGTTCCTTGCTCGGCAGGTATAGGTGCCTGAGTGTGCCAGGGAAACATTCTTGATAGTCAGGGTGAGGGTGATGGAGTACTCCTTGTTGAGGGCCCTTCTTGCTTTCGTTTGATTAGTGACTGTCCTCGGTAAAATCCAAGAAATGTCCTTGTACATGAATTTGTTGGCTGAACAGGACAACACCAAATTCTCTCCTTCAATGGGAACTTTTTCCAAACTAATGTGGAATCCGCTTGGTACATCTGTCAAAAAACAAGAACATTTTTTAGTTTATCTGAAGCGAATGAGCTGAAATTGACATGGCATATATCATTCCCTTTATCAGAAAGACTTTGAACTAATCAGTGTCGTTGTCTTCCTGCTGAAGTCTCTCAGCTTTCCTTTCTCATGCTAGGCTCCAGCTATTTGATAATTTGTCTCAGAGCTACAAGACACACGGGTGGGACATCATCTGGTGCAAACTGAAGCCAATCTTGGAAGTACTGAGTTTGTATAAATGTTATGACAAGGCAAGACAGACCAGGGCAAGGTACCAAAAGCAGGATTACTTAAAGACAGCATGCTGGGACTGTGAAGAAAGAGATAAATTCTGGTCTCAGCTGCAGCTTGCGAACTGTGTAAGAGAAGATGAATCTTTAGAGGGTGAGAGAAAAATGCTGTAGCTCATCATACTTATTTATATTGTTTTCTCATTATTTGTGAGTAGTCAGATAATTTATGCCTATTTCTTAAATATTCTTAAAATCTGGAGAAATCACGGAATATTTTGATTACATGCGTGAATTTCCCTCGGAACAAAGATATTTACTTCCATGCACATAAAACACCTTGGACACATGAGAGAAAAGCAGAATCAGTACCCTCTGGCCTGCCAGCCAGCTGGGTATAGGCAGTATCAAACCAATGATCACTCTATTCAAACTTCTTGACATTAAATGTAGGTAAAAGACATCTCTACCTGACAGAAACCAAGAATCACTGCATCAACTGCTTCCTAAGCATAAATATGACTTAAAATTAGGCACATATTTTCCATAGCAGGTAGTTCAGTTCATCCTACAGTTGAAAGAAACATTGGTGAAGCCGTGTGGGCAAGGGCTTCTAAGATTTATGTCACTCAGAGACAGGTGCAGACCTGTGATTGTGTTGGCCAACTCCAGGCCCACTCCACAGAGCTGAGCCTCTTGAGCAAGGCAGAGGAGTGCTGCAGGCATAAGTGAAAGTAGAGACAGGTTCCTGAGAGAAAACATTTCCAAGTTTTTCTCCTAGAATGCAACCTTTCCTGGTTTATTTGTAGCCAATATTCTGATAAAGTCATTTCCTTCTCCTTTCAGTGAAATCGGCTTAGGACGTTTTCAATTGTTCTCTCACTGCTAATTGCTACAGCACTTGGCTGTGAAATTGCCTCAAAACTGTAAGAACAGTTGTCTTTCATAAGGGAGGATTATGCTTTCTTTTCTTGTCTCTTAGAGCATGAACAACTCAACACGGGCTTTAATTCAGCTCCATGCATGCAAGTGTCACTTCTGGCCTAATGTCCCAGCAGCAGGGTGCAGAGTAGGTTTCCAGTGAGTAACACCTCACACATTCTTTCAGTAACTTCTTTCATAGAAAGCTTCTCCTGACTCTCTAAATCTCCTCAGTGCAAACTGAGCTGCCTTATCTCCTCCAGGACCAACACACATGATCTGCTCACCACTGGCATTCACAGAGGCCTGGCATCACTTGTTCCCTTAATTATCTTTGTTTCTCTTTTCTAAACTAAGTGCTGAGTGTTAAACACAGGACAAAATGATCTACTGTAGATGCCTTCCAGCGAGGCATGCAATCCAAAGATTATCCCAATGGAAGCAAAGATACTAATGGATTATATTGGATTTTAACTCCTATGTGCTGAATCCTCCCTTTTATATTTTCTTGGGATCCCCTTTTTACTACTCCCCTCAAACAAGACAACAAAGAATTTTAAAATTAATGAACTATCATCAGCGTCCTCTTTGAAATGGAACAGCATGTGGAGCAAGATCTTGGTCTCAGTTCAGTATGTGTTGACTGAAAGTAGTAAGATAAACCTTTCCCTACAGAACAAAAAACATACTTAATGTAAGCCATTAAAATGTAGCATCTGCTTGAATGTATTTGTTTTGTGTATGGGCAAAGGCTTACAGCCATGGAGTGATGCAGGCACCTCCAGAGGGCAATGCAGACCATCATCTTCAGATGAGTCAAATGAGGACAGAGAGAGGTCCTTCTCTGTCATGGGACAGATATCCAACTTTAATACTTCAGTTAGATAAAGGGAAATCTGTGCTTGATTTTGCTAAAAAACATTGAGCTCAGGAGCATTTAAATCCAATCAAGGGGCAAAATTTTGACTGTGGGTAAGTGTTCTGATCTAAGACATTGATGTATCTTACTCGCATCGTATCTGAAATTTTTCTGATTATGTTACTGGCTTGGAATACTGCTAATTTGGGGCTTTTGCAGATACCAGTGCTAAGAAAACAGCTAAGAAGTGCAACACAAATCTCTAAAGATGAAATTAAAGACCTCCTGAGTCTGAGGCCAATGGCCTACTTTCAACATAAAAGGATAGCGTGCCAACATAACAATGTGGTTGCAACTACTTCCACGTGGTCAGGTCTGGAACACTTCTTAGATGTGTCTGCTGTGAAGAAAGTCTGTTTTCTGAATAAATCTAAGGACAAAAGCAAATGCACGGGATTCCAAGAGAATCATTTGTTTAAAGGCTACGAGCCCCCTAATATATGACACCTCTCACCAATTGTTACAGACTCAGGCTAGCTAAATAACGTGGCTGGGAATAATGTAAAAGGGTTTTATTTACTTTAGTGATTTGAAGCTTCCTGTGGAAATAGCTCCCAGGTTTCCTGATGGAAGATTTTGTTTATCTTTGCCAAGCACCATCAGGAATCTCAAAATAAAATGCGCTTAGTGACATTGGGAAGCCAGGGAGATAAGGCCGAGCTGTTCCTGTTTTACCCTGTATAATTGCAAACACACCCATGAGCCTGCTGTGTGCCAATAAAACAGCCCAAAATGTAGGGAAAGGGGCAGGCTGGAGGGAAGGGGGCTACCACAGCTGAATTTGCTATAAAGGTGTTGTTGAAGAGGTTGTTTCAGCATCAACAAGCGGGAGAGCTCAGAAATCACCTTTCCACATCACTTGCATACAAAGACAGCTGCTTTTGTACCTCAAACACAGGTTTGGATTTAGAAACAGGTTACTGTGTCAACACCCCAAAAATGCCCTTCATCTGACAAAAGCAATAGGAAAGGGAAGATACCATGAGCCCAGGGACTTCATGTCCTTTACCCTCAGGCACAGAGTGGAACAATATACCACCATCATTTTTCCCAGAAAGACACGTGCAAGCCCAGAATTAATGAGAGTTGTACAATAATATTAAAATAAGGGTTTGTCCTTATTTTAAAGCAGGTGTGAAAAGTGTTGCATTAAATTCTTGCACTAAATTTCTCATGTCTACCCTTCCATGAAGAGGCTGACAATGCTACTGCAAAACTAGGCCTCCTCAGATGGTCACTGCCTTCCCAGTGGTCTTGACCTGCTGAGAAGGGACTCCTCACACCACCACAGCTGCTCCACTGGAGCATGTGCTTTTCTTCTTCCTTAAGACAAGGCCTGAATGAGTGTGATTGCCCCCTAGGAACAGGATTCTTCCTGTCTCTCTCAACTCTCTGGGATCCTCCTCCTATGAGGAAATGCCTTCTCTGTTTAGACACTTTCTCCTCTTACACTCAGTTTTGTGTGGCTACATATGGCGCCAGCAGCCTGAACAATATGAGATAAACTAATTCCAGGCTGTCACCCGAGACCCAAAATATTGATTTTGAGCTCATCAGAAGTAAACACTCTGTGGTGTCTTCCCATTTCTTTCACGCCCATCACTATTTGGGCCCATAATTTTAATTCCCCCCGTATGTACTTCAGTGAGTCGGGGAGAAATTATGCATTAGTTTCCTTGAAGTGAAACAAAAGCAGTTTGGTCTCACCCTGACAGAGGAGAATTATGACCACACCACACAATCAACTGATGCACTATGTGCACAGAAGAATGAATCTAACTTCATTCTTGCAAGAACAATGCAGCAGCATTGTTTAAATAAGCTGCCTTCAATCAGCACAGCTGAGTGTCAGCAGATGAGCAGGACTTTCCATGTCTCACAGTTTATGTTGCTTAGCTCCAGGAACTCAAAGGAAATATGCTTTTCAGCATCACCAGCCTATATAAAAAGACTGCCACCGGTCAAGCTATTAAGAGTTTCCAAGACATAATAAAGCAACCACTCCTCTTCTGAACACCCGCCAATGCCAGAGCCTTCAAAAGAAAGTCATAATATTCTGCATGATCTCATGCAAGCTTTGGTATCAAGGAGAAGGATTTTCTCCAGTGCCTGGTCAAGATCTGAGAATGTGACATCTAAGAAGGGAAACTAACTCTCCCATGTCACAACACCAAAAGGTCTAAAAAAGTCATCATAACTTTGAAAGGAAGATTTGTGTATTGCGAATCAAACTTCAGCTTTGCTTGGTTCCAGGATCTTTCATGTGATGTTTTGAAGACTGATAATTAAGAGCTAGAGAAGTTCATATTCATTACCTTACACATTCAATGAGTAAAAACCTCAATGAGTAACTCTCAGCAACTGCTCAAAGCTATATGCAAAGTCCTCACATGAAGCTGAAAATACAGCTCAAATGGCACATTAATTTATGAACAATTATGTGTCATTGTTCAGCTTTCTAATCAAACAGACACAATGGAAGGGCAGGGACCAATGGAAAATTCTGAGTGAGGCAGCAGCTATCTTCAAGCTGGCAAATGCTGTGTCATACATAGAGATTCTTGTTTCTGTATTTTAACAAACAACCTGCTTTTGTATCACTTATCTGTTGACATTACAAAGATTACTTCTCATGTTTGTCACCAAATTGCTGTATTTATAGATGATTGGTACTCTCTAAAAGTGAAAGTGTACTATTACAGCCAAAACACTCCAGAAACAAAGGTATTAGTCCACAAAATGAGTGTGGGGGTGTTTTCATATTTCTGAATGGATTACATTTCTTTAATGACCCGTCCCGAGAGCAGTCATTAGATTAAGTGCTCCATGAACTACTACTGTTTTGTAAACAAAAGCAAAATAAATGATTTCACTAGAAAGCAAATCCTTTGTGTTGGCATCTGCAAACATTCTGCTGCCAAATCATGCAGTAGTTATTCTCTTAAATTTGTGGGGTTTTTTTCACAGTTTGTTTCTAAACCTGTAAATGCTTATGTAGGGATGGGAAAAAAAGGGAAAAAAAAACAGAAAAAAAAAAACAATAGGAAGCATGCTAACATGATGAGTCTTTGTGTAATACCCAAGCTACATGCAAGCCTGTGTCTCAGAAGAAGGAAGGCTTCCTGCTGTATGAAAATACACTACCATTGCATGTATGGAGTGACTGCAGAGGCTAGGTGATTTAAAAGGAAGAATTACAGGTTGCTATATTTGGGAGCAATTTGTGTCATGTGGGGATACTTGTTGAAGGGATGAGTCATTTACCAAATTTTGTACCTTTCTTATATATTCAGACCAGCTGCTGTCATAAACCCTTTCCAGGGACACCAATAAGCATGTGATAAGTTTACAAATGCAAATATTACAACAATAATCAAACTTAGTATATGAAAAATCCATCACAGTCTAATATAATCATAGGACTAGAGTAGATCATACCTGTTACAAGAAAGCTGACATTTCTTTCGGCTTTTCCTACTTTGTTGGATGCCATGCAGCTGTAGATTCCAGAAGATTTGGCTTCAGCTACAACAAGAGTGCTAGCAGTCTGCAAAAAAATAAAATAAAATAAAAGATGATGCTCAGCTCTCACTGGATCAGTAGCTTGGTTAAAGGTTTCCTTTTTGTTTTTCTAAGGTGACAGTCCCATGATTCAGTCTTTCCATTCATTATGTGAGACACCACTGAAGTTTGTAACAAAGTTATCATCGTATAAAATTTTAGAAAGGGTGGAAGAATAATAGAAAACAAGCTCTTTGAGAGACCATTATATTATCAGAGCTGTCATAGCCAAAAATCTTTGAATGTGTCTTTCAGGTTGATTTATCTCTTGCTGCTAATGTGATGATAAGCCTCAAAAGATGAAGTGTGACACAAGATAGTTTGCCCAAGGAGATGACCACCCAGTAGGGCAGTCAGACTGCAAAGGAAATGGATGGGAAGTGCTTCAGGCGCTTCAGTAATGCTGGGAAAAAAAGTTTAGCACTCCATGCATTTCATTTCTCTTTCATTTTCTCTTGTGTTAGGTGAGAAATGACCTGGGAAAAGAGAAGTTTACTCATTCTCTTTGGACTTTCTCCTATTCCTGGATTTAGTATTTCTAATATTAAGTAATACTACATTGTGCTCCTTTGCACTGTATTCTAGCACCATCTTAAGAAGTTCGGCACATTACATACTTCCATGGTGACATATATATAACTTCCAAAATGAGACCTTGGGAGGCTTGGGGACAATAACTGATGTGCCTTATGAGTTATACCTTCAGAGTGATGAAAAGCCATGGCCTAATGGCTTGGGCTCAAAGTGAGAGAAGAAAGTATGTATGGGCAACTGAGGTGTCAGTCTGATATGGAGCTGAGACATGGGGCATGCACTGTAGACTCAGCAGAAGGACATGCTCTCAGATACAGTAGCAGCTTAATTTTCTGTCTGTTTCCACTCCAGTTCTTCTGCAAAACATACTTGACTGGAGTAGTGAGAAGAACTGGGACGGTGACAGAAAGAGTTTGTGTGGCCATGATCCCATTGTTTGGAATTAATTGTCTTTTCTTAATTTATCAAAATATTTTTGTGCAATTAATAATTTCTTCTAAGTCTGTCTGGGGAAGCTCAGAGACAAGCACAAGAAGATGAGTCAGTGGTAAACAAGGACCAGTTATCTACATTTTTACATAAGCTCTGGCTGAGTAATTGACTGCTTCTATGTCTCCCACTCAGAGTCTTCATGGCAATTCCCCAAGTCCTTACTGTACCCCTAAATCATAGAACATAGTTGGAAGGGACATTTAAAGGTCATCTCCCCAAACTGCACTGCAATGAACAGGGAACTCCCCTGAAATGAACAGGAAAAATAATGTAGATCTTCTGGTTTCCCAAACATTCTTCGATGGAAAGAGTCTGTTACTTTTCTTCCTAGACAAACAAACACAGTGAAGTCAAATTGTTTGATTTTGGCTAGGTTATTTGTTTTAGAAAGCTGCCTTAACCACTTCAAAACTAGCCACGTTAATAGCACCTAAGCTGTCTCAATGGCTGCCTACCTGTCCACTACTAAACAAGATCTCATTTCCACCTAAAATTTTTCTAACTTACATTTTTGGCTCTTCTGAAAGAGGCTCAGTAATACCAGATATATAATTATAGCCCTTAAAAAACATCATGTTGTTTTGCTAAATTCAGTAGGCTGACCTCTACAAATTCCTAGTTATAAAGCATGGGTCCAGCCCTGTCTGTATTCTGTTGTTTTTTTTCAATTCCTTCCAGTTTTTAAACATCATCTCATACAGTGTGGACACAGGGCCTAGAGGCAGGATTCTTGCAGCCATTTCATTAACACTGATGAAATGGTGTTGAGAAGGAAGTTCCACAACCTCTGCCAGATGGTTAATGTGGGTGGCTAAAAGTTGCTTCTGCCGTCCCATTCTTCCCACAACAAAATCAGCCTTTCTTGTGTCACTTGGTGTTACCTCAGAGCCCCTTTGCCCAGGCAGCAATGATCTGAGACCCAGCACAGTGAAGGAGAACAAAACTTTCCATCTCTGACTCCAGAGCACCTGTCTTGATCCTTCTACAAACAGCACCAGACTGTTTCTGTGACTGAAAAATGCAAGTCAATCACTCTTCACACAAGTACTTCTATGTTTTTTTTTTTTGTTTTTTTTTTTTTTATGGTAGCATCAAACCGTATTTTGTCCTGACGTTTTGTCAGGTCTTAGTTTTTTAATGAAAAAATTCTTTTTATCTGATTTTTGCTGCTCCACTCCACAACTTAGTGACTATTACTTCTGTTACGTTCAGAATGTCACTTACAATCATATCAACCAGCATGACTAAAGTTACTGGCTAGAGTGCTCGTAGATTATGCCTTTTCTTGTATATTAAAAGATTTTACAGGACATTCCTAGGCACTGAAATGCAGTGATTTAACCTACTACCTTGTTCCTAACATTATTTTGGTTTTGACCAACTTGCACTGTCCCAAATACTACTCTGGGGCAGGCTAAGGATCACTCCCAACAGGCAGCTTCCAAACAAACATCATATTTTGGACAGCAAGGGAGACAAATATTTTGAACACAGTCCTTAGCACCATATCAATGATATGTTTACTTGAGTAATACAGAGATATCCATAGTGTCTAGCAAAAGCAGTAGTGACTTTGCAACAAAACAGAGTATTCCAGAGACAAAATGTCTCTGTATAAATCTTTTAGTTTATAAATAAGTCATGAGGATGAGATAACATCTGTTTAAACAGGTTGTGAGCCCTCCAGTGGCGCAGTCTGTGCTCTGCATTGTGGATGCCAGCCAAAACCCACCAGAGAAGCAGTATATACAAGACTAAGCCTGGCACGCTGTTGTTTATTGAGTAATTATGGTTGTTAGATCAGTCTGTGCTGCATAGTTTCCCTATACAGCTATTGCTGCAAAAGGAGCAAGATAAAATATTTTTGCAGCTCTGTATTGTCTGCAACACAGAATTTCAAGCCATGGATTTGCAACCACATTATATACAGAAAGTCTGAACCCATTCGCCATGATCAGAGTGGAGGAAATCCTCCCTGGCATGCTTGACACACTGAATCTGCTCATCTGTCCACAAGTCCCATTTACCACCAAAGCTTTGATCCTTTCTTCCAGCACCCATCTCAGCTGAAGAACCATGATACAGGATCAGTTCTGAGCCAGGGGCTGGGGAAATGAATCATACAGTGCTGCTGCATCTGCTAGCAAATGAAAGAGGTATAATGCAGAAAGCTTGAGATGGAAGAGGAAATTACAGGTCTATTTGTGGTGGAAACTATTGAGGAAAAGACCTCAGAAGTCATTGCAAAGCAATGGGATGATTGTTGTGGTTGGACCACAGTGGTCTGGTCTTTCCCCTGGTGTGCCTGCTTGAATTTCTCTCTTCCCATAGTACTTTCAGTAGAGGATTCCTACTGATCCAGCTGATGGCAGAGGAGCAAGTGGAGATTTCAGCAAACAGCAAGTAGCCTTACTCCTAGAAGGGACCTGCAGACATATGCGTGCACATGCTCCATTCAGAGATCGTTATCCTAACTTTTCTAAATGCTCATACATTTAAGAGGCAAAATGTCCTTTCAGCATTGAGCAGGTTAGTGTACGTCTGTCAAACACTGTTAATTCCCTTTTTGTTATGCTTTTAAGAAAACACATTTGTTGAAAAATTAGGTTTATTTCCTACGGATATGCTCTCCTTATCCCCTTGGATTTATCTTTAGATAAAAGAATATTGCTTAGGAAGATACATGTTGAAATATTGGCAGGACACTACTGGCTTGTTCTGCTTATGCCAAAGACATAACATCTGCATGCCTTGTGTTGGAAAGAAGCATCAGTGCAAAACATCTGGACACCATGATTCACCTTCAGAACCACCACTATGTCCATAGAATAAACATCAACAAAATATCTACAATAGCAGGACATGAATATGTGCAGATGAGCACTTTCTTCCCCTCAAGTCAGCTGTGTGAATCACTGCTGTTCAACAAAGCAGAGCTCCAGTTTCCCTCTGCATCATGTTGTTCTGTTGGGCAGGCTGAGATTTAGTGCTTCCATCTGACCCACAGGGAGATCATGATACAGACAGCTATAGACCCACAGGTACTCCCTACCCTCCTTCTCAGGGCCTACAAAAAGCAAAATTTTGCTTCCTGCCTCCCTCATGCACCAAGGGAGGGATGTGCTTCAACAGGGAGTTGCAGCTCAGCAGAGATAGGTGCCAAGTTCTCCTGGTTTTCATCTCACCAAGCACTCAGCTCAGCTGTCACTTCCAAGTCTTCTTTTTAAAAGTGTTAACAGCAATTCTAGTAGCACTCAGGAAAGCCCCAAGGGAAGTTACTGTGTGCTGAAAGGAAGGCAAGCTGTGATCCCAGTGCTATCCATAGCCTGGCTTCCTGGGAAGTTCAGACTGTTTGTCCATCTGTATGCAAGTTCTCTGTCTTCATCAGTTTCCCTATTTCAGCCAAAACTGACAGATAATCTCAACTCAGGAGACCTCATGAGTGTTTCATGAAAACCCTCTGCTGGCAAAGGAGGAAGACCAAAATGAATGCTGTTGCAATGGGCTGTTCAGCATATTTGCCTGCCAGTTGGCCAACTCACATGGATGCACTGGCCAGTCAGCTGGTATACCCAGGGACTCAAGTAAGACACAACATAAGCTTCCTTCTCTCATCTGCAAGATGGGGACATGGGAGAGAGAGGTTTAGGGCTTGGCATAGAAGATGCTGGAGAGATGGATTAATTCATATATTCCATGGACAAAGTTTCTTATCATGTCTGTCATGGTTTTATGGAAAAGGAATTTACTCTCTACCTTTGTGTTGGACTGACACACTTTCTGAAACCACCCACAGACAGCATATGGGTGGATGACACATCACTGTCAGTCAAATCAAATGTGGACAAGAGCAAGTCTAGGTTTGGTCTGATAGCACCTTCATACAGGATCAATAATTTCCATCTTCCCTTAAGACAGGTGACTTTATCACTCACAGAAGACTGGACCACTAAAAACGTGGGTCAGTGAGGTATTTATGCCATGGGAAAAAAAAAGCCATATATGCATGTATAACTATGATAAAGCACAACTTCATGCATTAATATTTAGCACTTGCCTTCCTATCTACTATCTCTTTCTGTTGATAATCTCATCTTTTCTTCTTGACCAACACCTTCTACTTTCACTCATCTGAACCCACCTTAGTCCTTTTCTATGCATTCTCCACGCCCGGGGTCTTTGTACAGTCCCTCCTGGAGCTCTCTGTGCAGGGAGTATTGCCTCCTTCTTTCAGAGCTTTTGATAAACCAGTATGTGGTTTATCCAATGTTTGCACACAGAGGACATGTATATACTGCCGTGCCACCAGTGAGTGCCTGAGCTATTTGTATCTGGTTATTGCAGACCATTGACAGGGTGACATTATTACAAACCATTGCTGCTAGAATAATAATGATCAGTATTTGCCCTGAGCTACAGGCAGGTGTGAGCTTTGGCTGAGAACACTGAGAAGTGATGGTTTTTAGCAGCTGAATGGCAAAAGAGTGTCTGTGATCTGCTTACAAGATAAGTCTAAGAATAGCTCAGTTTTGTAGGAAGTAACTGACAATGTGAAACAAAATGAGAATTAAAACTTTGGGTGGAGGAATGAAATCAAGAGTCGTTTTATGGTTAGGTATTATGACTTCTGTTATAAACTTTTTCCATTATACCACTTGAGTTTCTCAATGTCTGTTTAGAAATGCTTCAATGGAAATGTTACTAAAACACAGTTGTCACGGTTTCTTTCTGTCACTATAAGAATAATGCACGGCAGGCTTCCTGCATTGCCTTAACCATGCAGACACAGGGTTTGAGGTTTTCCTAACTTTAAAAATATACTTGTGGCTACCTTGATAACCGCAGACAAACAAACAACTAATCAACCATCACCACAAAAGGCCAAACTTTCGGAGGGACTTGGATGCTATACATAAAGGAAACAAAGGAACTGGTTACGTCTTTGACTAAGGTGAAGACAGCTACCTTGATTGCTGAAAGAAACCTCCTGAGCATTCCTCACTTGTCTCTCCCCTTGATCACAATGATATCCTGTGGTCATCCCCATTTATCCTTTCATGCTAACCCAAAAGTGCCATTTTTTGAATCTCTTCATTGACTTCCTCCTACTTTGTCTCCTACTACTTTGTTTTTTCCATTGAGTTTGAGATTTTTTTTACCATTCTTGCTATGCTCGGATGTGGAAGTGGGGTAGACACTGTTTAGATAGCAGGACTCCATTGATGTGGAAGTGCCTTGGAGAGCTGCTCTTAGCTGTTTGCAGTAGCAGAACCGCTTGCAGTCACACTTCATCAGAGCCAGACACTTATGATGACGTGCTGCATTCAATGAGCTCAGTGCTGTTAACAGTTTTACAATATTCCAGCCCATCAGGAAGGGTTTTGTCTGAACTGCCTCCCTTTGAGTTTGCTCTGAGAGACCAAGAATGAATCTTGGACTACAAAGAGTGCAAGCTATAGACTCACAAAGAAAAAAAATTAAAAAAAAAAAAAATCCTGGATGCTCTAGAGCAGCTGTGTGCACACAGATCATGCAACTGACTTTGGCCAGGAACCCAGGCTTAGAGAGCATTTTCTACTTACAATAGCAGTCCAGCTGTGCCTGGAAAGCCATGGAAGGGCAGAAGAAATGTAGAAACCTCTGAAGTGCAATTCACAGAAGTGTGGAGAGTTCACTTCAAGCTAAGTACTGGAAAACTACACATGATACGCATGTTTCTAGCAAGGATGGCATGCAAGTCAGAAGACTGGCCGAAGCCTCCATCTGCAAGCTACTTTCTTCTGAACAGCACTGCAACCAGGAAAACTTGAAATATCTGGGAAAAGAGATTATTTCTCTAACCCCCTTTTCCTCATAGGGATCAGGAGGGATAAAGCAATGCAAGACAGAGCTTTCTTTGATGAACTAAACAGAATAAAGATACGGAAAAATGAGGTGAACTGCTACGTTTCACTGCAAAACATTCCACGTAACACATACAGAGATCATCTCTTGGTTCATTTCTGGGCAGATATAAAAAAAATTGGGGCCGGTTGCCAAAGACTTCAAAGAAAACCTGCAGTTCTGCTGCAGGGACCCATTATTAGCATCTTCCTCCAGGGAGGAGTTTGTTTGCTGCTGACTGGAAGCTGGTTTGACATTTCAGCCACTCCTCTTCTGCTGCCTTCAAAGCACGCAGCACTCAAGGAGAATGAAGTCTGGTTGTTAGACCCTGTAAGCAGGTAGCCTTCACCCATAAGCATATCTAGATCTCTTCCAGAAAATTACTGGTTCCCATGAGTTTTTGTTCATCGTCCCCCCTTTGGAATAGGCTTTGTCTTCCTGTGCCTCAAGTCATTTCCCTTTCCTCCTGAAAATCTCTCCTTACGTCTCACTTTTCATGTGCTTTCCTACAATAGTATCCCATAGGAAGCTGTTTGCTCCCATCTTTGCCTTGATCTTTAAGCATGTAGAGGTGGCCAACTAAATACAGAAATGCCTCAGTGGGGTCCAGTGCATTCCCGCACACTGGAACTGTGCCACGAACACCTGTGGTACTGCCTAAATAATTCAACAGCAGGAGAAAATGCAGTCCCAGGCATGAATCTTGGCTGCGTGCAAAGCCCTACTTATTCCATGGTGTGTGAAAGGGCCTTGGTGTGAGAGCAATTACAATTTGTATCCATTTTCACATGCAAAAGACTGCAAGAAGATGTCAAGGAAAGAACACCTATATCCCCAGTGTCCTTATAATTATGAGAAATGTTTCAGTATCCTTGGAAATAACAGGCCTAGAATAGGGTAGACTTTGTGGTTTATAATTTCATCAGCTGCTCCTGCCTCAGATCAATCCGTGAATGCAGATGCTGTGACAGTGATAGTACTGTGCACCAATTCCTGAGCTCCTCTGTGGATGCCCATCCACATCAAGTCAGCATCATGCCTAGCTGAGAGAAGCTCAGCTGATAAGGGCATCCTCCAGGAAAACATCTTAATTTAAAGGTTTTGATGATTGGAAGTCTCCATGAACCTTCAAAATCATGACTATCTCAGTCATCCTTCAAGAGTGCCTGCCTCTTCCCATCCCTTATTAAGGGATTCTTGACCCGGACTTGACACCTGATAGTGAACGGTTAATGTAGATGGGGTGCAACCCACCACACAGTCTCTGAATGAGATCTCTCTTAAACTTTGCCTCTGTAATCTGAATTCATTTGTCCCTTTAAAATTTTTATTGCAAGAAAAGACTTGGTCATGTAAAAACCCAGGATCACATCTATGAATAAACTTTCAAATGAGAGTAAATAGTTATACTTTCATAGGAAAAACAACAGGAAATTGTGCAATGTCACAAAACGAAGCAAAGACGGCCTGCTGCCCTGCCTCTCTCTTCCTGAGGTGCTCCAGCATGCTGCAGGACAGCTCTAAGTAAGCCATACATATATATATAATTCTACCACTCACCTTAATAGGACTGCATGCAGGAAAAGTACATCTCTGGATCTCAGCAGATAGATAACAAATCTCTGTCTTTGCAAATGTGGGAGTTATTTGCATCTATGCAGGTTTTCAAATCTGAACAACATAAAAATACTGGCTTCTCTGCTGTTACCTCAACAATTTAAAGTACCAATTTAATGAACACAGAGAGATTATTTGCACCTAGGAGTCATACCTTGTTTTTACCCTCTATGATGGCTGTTCGCTCAATGATGCTCTGGATCCTGTTTCCTATGTTGCTGCCAGTTTTCAGGTTGAAAGATCCATCAGTGTGAGAGCAAAAGCCACGCCTGAAGACAAAAAAAAGAAAAAAAAAGGAAAAAAAAAAAAGAGAGAGATATCTCATTGATAAATCGCAACACCTGTAAGCCAAAACAGTTATTTTGGGAGCGAAAATTGTATGAGGAAATCATGTTGTGCTTCTGTCAGAAGGCAAGGACTCCACTGCTGGCAAGGGCACTCTACAAAGTCTTTATGCTTGAAGCCTGATCATTGGCTTCATTTCCACAGCTGCCCCCAGAACACAGGATTTTTGGAGTCAGTGTTTCACCCACCATGGACTAGGAGGTCAGAATTTACAATTGAAGCCTAATTTTAGGATTGTGTGAGTCTTAAGATTTAGGACTCCAGTGCTCCTAAGTTTTTAGCCATTATCACGGTTTAGTCTTGGCTTCAAACTTAGTTTATATTGTTCTCAGTCCTAAGCTCAAGACAACATACATCTCTTTCAATAGACATTCCATTCCATAATATATTGTCTGCCATTTGTGCTCCTGCAGCCCCAAAGGCCAACAGTGTCCTGAGCTCCATCAAAAGAGGAGGCCAGCAGGAAGACAGAGGTGACTGTCCCCCTCTACTCTGTCCTTGTGAGGTTTCATTTTGCATACAAGCCTGGGGTGTCTGGATCAAGAAGGGTGTGGAGTTATTGTAGTGGGTCTAAGAGCAGGACACAAAGATGATCAGAGGGCTGAAGCACCTCTCCTGCAAGAATAGGTTGAAGGAATTGGGGCTATTCAGTCCAGAGAAGAGAAGGCTCTAGCAAAACCTCATTACAGCCTTCCAGTACTTGAAGGAAGCTTGCAAGCAAGAGGTAGACCAACAGTTTACACAGTCTGATAGTGACAGGACAAGGGGGAATGGCTTTAAACTAAAAGAGGAGAGATTTAGGTCAGATACAAGAAGAAACTTTTTGCTTAGTGGGTCATGAGGCATTGGCACAGGCTGCACAGAGCTGTGGATGCCCTATCCCTGGAAGCATTCAGGGCCAGGTTGGATGGAGACACAGGTATCCTGATCTGGTGACTGGCAGTGCTACACATGGCAGGGGTGCTGGAAATAGATGATCTTAAGGTTCCCTCCAAACTAAGCCATTCTATGATTCTATTTCTAGTTCTATTTTAGTTCTAGTTCTATTAACTATTTTCTAGTTCTATTAACTATACGTAGGTTCTTAACATTATCCTGAAAAATAATGTATTTTCTCAATTCTAATTGCTTTCTTTAGCACAGTTTATAAAATGGCGAAATATAAATACCTAGA
This sequence comes from Oreortyx pictus, assembly GCA_036925125.1. Taxonomy (NCBI): domain Eukaryota; kingdom Metazoa; phylum Chordata; class Aves; order Galliformes; family Odontophoridae; genus Oreortyx; species Oreortyx pictus. The sequence goes on from JAUPFR010000001.1 coordinate 19,242,409, forward strand.
TTCAGTAATTACAAGACACTCAATAATCTTTCAAATTAACAAAAAGGAACAAAACTGTATCTAAACACCAGAAGGATTTAAATGCTCATTTTATCTGAAAAAAGAAATAAAATCAAAGTCATGTTAATGAATGGAAGTATAAAGAAAATTCTTTTTTTGCTTTGTCCAACAAATTGGCTTACAATCAGAACATTCAGGTATGGTCATGGTAGAGCTAACATGTTTCCCAAAGCCTAATTCACACACGGAAATTAACACATCGGAATGCTTTCTACATCCTGTCCATCCCTATTCTTGGAGGATATTGATTTTTGCTCTCCATACAACATTTAGATATTGCTTGTTCAACTCTAGCTTCAACAGTAAACAGCCCACCATGGTCAAGCTCTCTCAAACACAAAGTTTCTCTGAAATTCCCTGTATGTGACAGACAGCAATTACAGTATCCATAATGAAGTAGTTCCAGCATGTGTATCAGTGGTGGAAGGCTGATGACTGCATCACAGCAACTGATGCAATCCTGACCGAAGAATGAGGTTTATATCCTTTCAGCCAACTGTGCAGTTTGGTTAAACTTTGGATTGTTTACAGTATCAGTAACACTATTACTTTATATGCTTGTGTTTAACTGTGCAGCATTGCGTCAAATCGACCACTGCCTAAGCAGATACTGCAGCTTAAAGAAAAGATGACATGTAAACTAACTTAGGCTGTAATCATTCGCACAAATTTATGATTGCGTGTCCAAATTCCTTAATATGTATCAGGAGTCTCAGTGAGCTGAAAAAGCCAAAAACCAGGCCATGGTCATCTATGCACGGAGAACTAGGAGTAATAGGAAGGAAGCCTGAGCTATGCAATCACTTTTGGCCCTGGTTTGAAGGCTGACTCCTAGCACATGGTTGCTGAGGCCAGGGCAGATGAAAGAGAGCTGCATTAATGCAGTTGATGTATTAAAAAGAGAGAGGAAAAAAAAAAAGCCTGACATTTACTCAGAAGAGTAGTTGCCATTTACTTTGCACATTTAATCTTTAAGAAGTCTGCTTTCATAACAAGACTTGAACACAGATGGTATTGGTGGTATCGGCCAGTAACACTTCCATGCCATAGCAGGTGTCAGATGCCTTGCTGTAGGTGTCCCTGCTCATCGCGGGGGGGGGGGGGGGGGGGGGGGGTTTGGTCTGAATGACCTTTAAAGGTCCCTTCCAACCCAGATGATTCTACAATTCTGTGAATTTCTCTCAGGATGTCAGCACTATAAACACATAAAGAGGCCGTATCAAAGGCACATCTATGTGACTGGGCAATCTCTGTACAGGCAGAGATTCAATTCATTTCATTCTTACTCATTTCATACTTTCTGATTCTTTTAACAAATGTTACTCCTTTGAAACATGTGGAACTGTTTTGGTTTCCCATACAATGCATTTCTTTGTTAAAATATTGGAAAGTTGTGCTTTTTAGAATTGAAGACCTCACTGAGTCCCTTTTTAGTAAACAACAGAAAGAAGGTATAATGCATGCTCAGAAGTCACTTACGTATCTCTGACAGGTATTTCCAATCTATTTTCTTGCATCTCTGCAGCCCTAAGATTAGCTTAGCCCTATATACCTCCTTGAGAAGGACTGTATATATGTATTCCAGTTGCAGAATCTGAGAGATGAGGACAGTATAATGCCTTTGCCAATGCCTAGCACAGCAGGGTGCTGATGATGCATTGATACCATAATACAAACCACCATAATGATGACAATAACATCACAATAACAAGAAAAAACACAGAAGTAAAACACTAGGTGAGATATTAGCCATGGAGGCATATACATGAGCTCCACTGCCTTCACATGCCGCATTACCCACTGGTTGTAATGTTAACCCTATCATAGCAGAAAATCAAATGCACTTAATAGCAGTTGTCCATGGGCTTAATAAAGAAGGAGACAGAATCCAGCTGTGAGCACATTACCTGGCAGTGCATGGCACGCGGTAGGAGATGCTCTGTGCTGTGCCACTTCACTCCATGATCTGCTGGCTCAGCACGCCTCTGCAAATTGGCTGCAGCACGGCTGCCAGGCAGAGTCTGGGACACAGCTCAGCCTCATTCCTCTGGATGCAGTAACAGATGCTTTCCCTCCTCAGCTGCCAAATGCACTCACTGCAACTTCAAGATGCCCTAGCATGGCTGCAGGCTTACAAGCAGGTTCCTCCAGTTATTACTCTACCATCCTGCTTCTCCTTGCTGCCAGCAGTGCCACATGAAGCCCTGCTTGAGATCAGCAGGCAGAGAGGCAAAGACAGGTCCAGGGTAAATGGAAGCAATGAGGATCCCTGTATCCTACCCTGCCTTCATCTCCCAACAACAGGCATTTGTAACTGAGAGGGAAAAGGCTCTGTGAACTCAGATGTGACCATCAAATCAAATGGTTGTGTTCCGCACAGATGCTTGAAAAGGAACAGCAAGAAGGAAAAGATAAAACTGCACTCTGGCTGGGACCAAAATACCAAATCTCCTTCCAGCTAATACATTTGATTTTCATGTTGTTTATCCTCACACAAATCATCAATGCATTTTTATTCTTGTAAAGAAACTATAAGTTAAACTGAACTAATGACTCAACAAAATAGCAAGGGCTTCCTGCTTGTAACAAAACCTGGTGGTATTTGCAGGGAAACCCCAGTGAACTTTGGAGCTCTCACTCCAGATATCCCTTTGTTTCTAATGTGAGTTTGCTGCCTGGATAAGTTTAATTGCTTTGCATCTTCAGGAAAGTTAGCAGAAGGGTTACAGCCAGGTTAATGAGAAAGCACACAGTGTTCACAGAGGCTGATAAGCCAATATCTGCCAGCATGTTTCTGAGCAGCTCTTACACCTGTTTCTCCTCTACACATTCCTGCTTTGTGGCTGGATATAGCTCTGCACGTGGAGAGACTGTATATAAGAAATTCAAATGTTGTGTGCATACAAAGGTATGCTTATTAATTTTGTGTAAGCTCAGATCAAGGCAATCCTGTTCTGTGTACTGCTCTGAGCTCTCTGCTGTCCCACATAAGTGGTTTTCGACATGTGCCTGTGTGCTTGTTCACATGTGCATTCCAAGAGAACATGGGCAAAGTCGAGCCAGAGGGGCTCAGCAGGGGATGCTGGAGCAGGACGGGCTCCAAGGGCTGCCCAGAGACCCACACAGTGCATGCAGATCAGGGAGTTTACCCTTCTCTGGGAGGACATAGGGGGTTTGTGCAACCGGAAGCAATCTGGGTTTTAAAAAATGTCTGTGATGTGCAGTGCTGTCACTGAAAGGGGCCGGGAGAAGTGGCTGGGGGGAGGGGAGCCAGCCTGCTGCTCAAGAATACATCAAGCCTTGAGGAAGCAGAGTGTGCCATGTTTGAAGATGCAAAGATAATCACAGTGCTGGGAACCGTCTTGTGTAGCGGAGGAAGCCAAACAACAAGAGGAAAGCAGCATATGCTCCTGATTTCGCACAGGAAGTTAACAGCACCTCCTGCCAAAGTGAGATAAGAAAACTCCCATGGCCTATTCTGGACAAGGCCATGGTTATCAACCTCAGCTTCACACTGTCCTCACTCTGCTCCGCAGCCCGCTCCCTTTCCTAATGAGTTTCAGAGCCCTCACCTCTATTAGCATACAGCATGCCAAGCACAATAGTGTGGTATATTTATAACCACTGATGGGGAAAAGTTTCCAGGGTAAGAGTGTACTTCATGTCATCTTGATATATTTCATTGGAATGGAACTACAAACCAGCTCCAGGACTGAAGTCCTGCCTGTGAAACTACAGATCTCAGAATAAAAGTAGTTTTGTCCACAGCAGAGCCCAGGAGCTGGGGTACAGGGTTTGCCTGATGATTACAGATGACTTTCTGTGTGATAGAGTCCTACACAAAAGCCCCAAACCCAGCCTGTGCTCAGACACATCTTCTTGTCCATACTGTAGACAGAGCCACAATGTGCAGTGTAACTGGTGACAAATATCAGTGTAAAAGCCCCAGTCCTCCTTTCAGTTCAAAGAATGACATCCATTTTGTCATTCCAGTTCTCCCCCTTAAACCCTCCTGCATGATGCCTTCACAGTCCTTCCCTAGTGTAAAATCCTTTCCAGTTCCCTAACTATTCCTCTTGACAAAGTCATTGTCAGCTTCCACCACACACCTATTTGCTGAGATATTATTTGGCAATTTCATCTGTACTAGGAGCAAAAGGAAGGCATCCTGTAAGTGACTATTTTTGAGAGTGATTACTACCAGAATTTTGTATTATTATTATTTTTCTCAGCACCTATCCCTTTGTAGGGCAGCAATTGATTCTTTGCAGTGGCAGAGCAGCGTTGTTACAAATCCAAGTTAAGCTGACACACGTCTTCAGAGATGCAGTGATGACAACACTACCTTCAAGACAGGAACTCTGGAAGTTCCTGGACTTGCAGAGAACATATGGGAACTGTTTCCCACTTGGAGGTTATCAGAAGCATCTGAACAACAGAGGCCTTACCTGCCCTGAGCCTCAGAGCTCAGTGCCGTGCAACTGGTGGCACTGGGCTGGCGTAGCCTCACGTCCTGGAGAACACTGAGTCACAGCAAGGCCGGAAACAAGAGAGGGAAAATAGTAACAAGGAACACATATGGGCTATGAAACGTGTGTTCTGGGGGAGGGGAAACATGCATGCCCTGGCTTCCTGCCAGTTTTGACTACAACGTGATAATGTGCATGTCTACATAGGACCAACAGGAGTTCCCATTCTCCATAAAAAATATCTCATTCCAGTGCTGGCCCCACTGCTTTGGGTGGGAAAGGATTTCTCAATGTCCCCATGCCTCAGGCTTAGTTGGGACTCTGGTGCTGTGCATAGTTGCCAGAGTGAGGACTGAGTTATTTTTGTAGGATGCTGTGTCCCCATTGAGGCGATACTTAGAGGAAAAGCTCATTCTTTAGGGAAGACTCCAGATTTCCTTAATGCCCCATCCTCATAGCGAACATCTTGGATATTACTTCATTAGAAACAGTATATTAGAAACAGGGTGTATTGTATTCATGGCCTCACTGCATATTACTATGGCTTTATGCAGAAGTAAAGTTTGCCAGCTGCATACTGCCTTTCCTGCCGCTAATCTATATGCAACTACATTAATGCACGCTGCTTCCTTTTCACAGTCACCCTTTACAGACTTTATGGCTTGTCCTGAAATACTCCAGAGTGCTACCATAGAAAGATGGTTGATCAAAGGAAGCACAAAAATCAGCAGCAGTCCTACCTGCCCCATCCGTCACTCCTTTATCAGCTCTCACTTGCATTCCCTTTGGAAAAAAAAACTTGAGACCCCTGAGCATTCAGCATTTGGAACTGTTTTTTCTGGGTTTTTTTTTGCACATCCTGAGGTGACCTGCAATTTTCTCACCTTGAGTTTCTTATCAGATAATTATATTTTGCTTCTTGACCCTCTGTTTCCTGCTTCACACTGCTTAGCAGTTTTCACGGACACAGAATATGGTAACATTTCAGCCAATCCTTCCTTCCTTCCTTGTCCACCTCCTTTGCTAGGCAGTAATCATTCTCACTCCCATGTGGTCAGCGTGACTCAGCCTCCACTTTCTCTCACCAGCCAGGTCCTCCCCAGAGGAGCTGAATGTTGGCTGGAACTATAGAATTTTTGAAGGATGGGGTTTTTACAGACACCTAGAACTTCTTTCTGGGAAAATGTTTTCTTCTATTAAAAAATAATTTAAACAAAACCCTACATATACAGCCTAGAATTTTACTCAGAACTTTCTGGAATAATTCGTTTTCCATGCACAAGTCTCCTAACAGCTCACTCAACTTTGAGGCATAGCCTCATGCCTATACCCTTCCAAGATCCAGGTCTACCCGGCACCTGTTTTCTTTCAATATTGAAACTCCCTTCCTCTTCTTTGCTGCCCTGACTGGGTCCTTCTAGCTCTATAGAGGAGCAATTCTTTTTTAATCTATTTATACCATCCTTAATTCTCTTTGCCTGTCTGACAAGCTGGAAGCATGGTGAACACTCTTTCAATTTTCAAGCAATCAGCAGAGAAGATGAAAGGGCTTATGTTGCAAGGAGGCCGTGCTTCTCAAGATGGATTGTTTTCAGCCTCACTGAAAGTAGGAGTCTGAAAGTAACTCTGGACTGGCTGGAGCCAGGGACTGGAAGTGCAGACAGAAAACAAGGAAGGGATGAGAAAGAATGGAGGGAAACATTTTTAAGGAGAGAGGGGAGTTGATTAGAAGGAAAACAGGAAGAGAAAATACTGACAGACATGGACATAAGACCAAGGATCCTTCTACCCCATATCCTGTCTCAACAATGACCATAAGCAGATGGTTGGGGATGAGTAAGAACAGGACTAACTTCAGATACTTCCTCCCAATACTCCCCCAGTCACCAATTATTATCAGCTCAAGGACTTCCTGCAAGTGAGGCCATTTTTTTAAGAAAGAAGATTACATTACTTAAGTGAGCCCCAGTGGATTTCTCTTCTAGGACTTCAAGCAACCTCTCTTTGAAGCTAGTCAAATTTTTAGCACCCACAAAATCCTCTAGCAAGGAGTTTCACTGATCTGACAGCCACTGAATGGATAGACATCTCCTTTTTTTGGTTTTGAATTGTAGTCCTACTGGTTTCATTTCATGCCCCCTACTTCTTGAACTGGAAAAAGTATATACAACTGATTCCCATAAATCTGTGTCCTTCACTAGTCTGTAAATCTCTATTGTGTAGCTCCCAGGTCAGCTATTTTTCAGGCCACAAAGTCCTGACTTCCCTCCTTACTCATTCCTCAAACACTCCTCTCATTCCCTGAAATTCCACTGATCCTATTTGTTTCCCTTCTTGGTGTATCTCCCTGTTTTGATGCATCCTTATAGATGAAAGTATCAAAACTGATCTTAGTATAAGACATGCCAGTACTTAATAAATTTATGTGGAGTTATCATGGCGTTCTCAGTTTTGTTCTATTCTACATAGGTCACAGCAAAACTTATGCCTCCTATCTATTCCTATGAAAACTACAACAGCTACAAAGAGCAAAATAATGCCATTTGATACAGAAAATTCTCAGCTACAAAGCTCTATTTCTCAACACAATCATCATCATTAGCTGTGTATTTTCACCAGCCTGCATACTGCGCTCATAAAAATCTTCACAAGTGGAGGTAACCCACTGTTGCCATCACCACTGTGAAAAGCACTATCCACAGTCTCACTACAGTGCCCACATCCATTGTTGGGTCTCCACAAATGCTCGTGAGTGTTGATGAATGTTGATGGGTGTCATTTTTTTTTTTCCACATGGAGGAATCCCATGACACAGCTTTACTTCATATGCACTACCACTGTCATCCGCCTCTGATGTCATGGGACAACATAATAAAATGGGAGGTATTACTCTTGGAGCAGATCTTGTACAATCCTGGTGATTTTTAAGTTTGATTTGCTTTTTGAGCTGTTCCTGATGGCTGCTGCTTTCACAATGTCTCACAATGCTCAGCTCTCTCTGTATGTCAATCATGATCAGACAATTGTTCATCTTTTTACATGAGAAAGTGGAAAAGTTTTCTCCTACGTACATCACACAAATTTATCTTCAGTGAACTTCACCTGGCATTTTATCAGCCAGATACTCAGATTCATACCATTCTGCATTTCTCTGCAACCAGCTGCCATCCTCAAAGATCTGAATGACTTAGTATCATCAGCAAGCTCTGTCACCTCCTCACCACCGTTTCCAGGTTATTTCTGAACATGTTGACAAGCACAGACCCCAGCACCAGCTCCTGAAACACTTCACTGGTCGCCTCCCTACATGGGAAGAACTGGCTGTTCCCTCCCAACCTCTGCTTCCTATTTCTTAACTGAATATTTTTCTTTCTGACATGATCCTGCCTCATATAGCTTGTCTCTTCAAAGCCTTCTGAAAAGAGTTTTTGAAAGGAATAGACATAAAAGGAAAAAGGATGCTAGTTGAAGTTTGTATATTTTTGTAAAAGGTGTACTCAGTCCAATAATAGTACTCCATTTATTATCACTCCTGAGCACACACGGTTTGACCCTGGGCCTTCCCGGCCAAGATCCCCTGCTAGGATAGATGCAGGTTTCTGGCTGTAGGGTGGGACATACTCATGTCTCAGACACTGCCCTGCCCCACGGAGAGTTAAAATACCAAGCAATAAGCAACAACCTGCATGATCTCACATTTTCCTTTAGGATGGGTGTCAGACTGTCCCCAGCAAAGCCAAGTGGTCATGCTGTGAAGGAAACCACAGGAAAAGATACTGGGGAAAAAATAAATGACTGACAAAAAGTTAGGAGAGCCAGGGTTTAAAATGCAACATGATGCAGAGCATCTGGAAGTTACTGTAGTTCTTATATATTAGGTTTGATCCATTACCAATTAAAAAAATTTACTTGAGTGATATAATGCTAAAATATTTTCTATCAGATTGAAATAGATCTGAAAACTAGCAATACCAGAATTGGAAAGCTTAACCTTCTGGTTCAACTACAATCCATGATGAAGCATTTGAGAGCATTTACAGCTTACAAAGTAAATTCATCAGTGCATCCACTACAGCACCCTTGGGACAGACTGTGGCAAACTGTACTGCATGAGCTGTGTGTATTTATCAGGCTTATTTATCCGTATGTGTATGCCTGGACTGATTCATGTGGCATTTTGTAAGTAAAGCATTTTAAAAGACCTTTTCCAAAATACTGACTGAGGACACAGCAGCTGTTTGCAAACGCAAACAAACACTGGCTTCTGGCTCATAGGGGAAGTGGAGAATGTGATGCTTCAGTGAACTACATAGTTTGTCTGAGACAGATCAGACACTATTCCATTTCTTTCAACTTCAAGCTCTCTGCGAGTCTATGGTGCGAGTCTCTGGTGCCACAGTGTACTCTCATTTTCATTCTTCTGTATTTTTCAGAAAGAAATGTGAAAATGACATAGCTTCATTTTTACTTACATCCATTTCCACAGTCAAAGTCAAACAAGGGAACAGCAGGCATACCTCTTGATGTACCCACTGTAAGTACCTTTACACTACCAGATCACCACAAGAGGATTTTCTTGCAGTAGGGAATGGAAGGCACAAAGGTCTCAGCCAGCATGAATTTGGAGCTGAGGATCTGGCCACGTGTCAAATTAAACAAAGGCATTTCTGCACTACCTGTTTATTAATGGCATCTGACCTACTTTCACCAGCACTAAGGACTCAGACTTCCCCTTCCCGAAAATAGAAGGTGGCATGGTGAACAAAAACATTTGCTGCGGACAAACTAATGGGCATCAATGTTTGCAGACATCCACAATTAAATTTGGGTGGTTCAGTACATTTCTAATTAAGTACAATTAACATTTGTGCATTTTACATACCTCGCTGATGTTCCAAACCTAGTTTCCCCTGATAATCTATCCAAGCACATCCTAATCATTCTGCCTTTCAGTCCTTTATTAATGCCCTGACATAAACAATGCAGAAATGCAATTAGACTGCTATGCACACATGTCCCACTTCCTCTTTTTCTGAAGCTGGTGGGAGTCAGGCCACACACTTTTGTGACGGCAGTTCCAAGCACTCTCTCCATGCAGGTATCAGTTTTTCTGATTCCTTTCTTTCTGTAGATGTGTCCACAATGCCATTATGCTTTTCTTTTGCACACACACACACACACACACACAAATAATTTTAAAAGCCCAGTTAGATGCAATGGGAGGGTCATAAATTAGTCATCTGACATTCAATTCGAGGCAAACTAGTAACTGATAACTCAAGGAGAGAGGAAGGCAGCAAAGTGATGGAAGAGCTGGAACACCCAAGATAAAATTTCACTGCTGTATCTGTCTGCACATTCTGGAGGGCTGATGGGTCAAGTCCTGGGCACAGCACGGTGAAGGTCTCTCTGAAACTGCCCTCAGATGATACTGCATGACAGCTAAGGAAGCCAGTGCTTACACTGAGCAATATCAATATCTCACATGCCTTTCTTGGCAACCTCTGCCAAGCTCTAAGATAAACACAAATCTGCTGATGAGATTCAGGTCAAGACCCATTCACATCAAGCATGTCTCCAGCATGGAGATGCTCATTACACAGCCTCAGAGTGGATGGGCTGCAGGCGGAGATCAGCCTTGGTGGCTCCCAAGAACCTCGACACGCCCTTGCCCTGGTTGCTCCTCCACAGAACCCTGCCAATATCCCAACCACAGCAAAAACAAGGCCAGAAATACAACAGTAGACTGGCAGTGAAGGGGATAGGGAGGCTGCTTAGACAACAAATTAAGGATGGAGGCCATCAGTGTGTCTTCTGCTATATCCACTAAGCAGTGGATGGATATGTCTGCTTTATCTGCTGACATTCCGGCACTCATTTAAGAGTATCTTCTTTTTTTTTAATTTGCATTTTAACTTATTCCATCATCCATTGAATTTTGCCTTCTGTATCTGAATTTGTTAGATCTGAATAACCTTTTAAAAAAAAACAAACAAGCAAAACACAGAACACTCTTTTTTTGTGCCAGACAGTTTTTCAAGACTCTTCTGTGTTTTTTTCCTGGGACAAAAATTAGAAGTCAATCTTTCCACCATCTAGTTAGCTGTCTTCTAGTTAACAAAAAGGTTATTTAATGGTAATAGAGTTGGTTAAGCAAAACTATTTTGAAAGAAAATAAAGAAGATGGAATTTTAATGATGTTCTTTGTTTTTCTTCATTCCAAAATGTTACATTTGTTGAGCAATTTTACAGCATTTTTTCTTAATTTGCTACCAGGAAACTATGGAAACTATTACATTTGGCTTGTTACCTGTTACTGGCCTGAAAAAAAAGTGTTCAGCTGAGAGTTATGGAAATTGATTGTATTAATTATAGAGTACTGAAACGTATCTGCACTTTATTTTAATCAATGGAATCCACTGAGTTATTTTTGTATTTTGGAAACAGAAAAGCTGTCTGTAACAGCAACCAAAAGAAACAGCCAGAGTACCCAATGGTTTCTATTAAGACCATAGGCAACAGTCATTCACAAATACAAATGTCTCATTTATGCACTGTGCGTCGTTCCCTGGCTTTCAGTGATAGTATTCCAGTGATATAAAGTTTATCATGTGTGTTAAACTTGAAGACTAAAGATTTGTGCACTACAAGGTCTTTCAGCAACCAAACGTTTATCCTCAGAGAGTGAGCTGTGTCCTCTGGCATGGAACCCAGAAACTTGTGACAGTCCATGTCGTAATCTGGTGAATAATGGTAACCTGCATAGGTTTATCAACTTAAGGTACTTTTTTGCTAGTGCACAGAAACAGGTACTGCCTATGAGCACAAACAGAGCAACATTTTATCCTTGGAAACCTAATTTTGAGCAGATAAAGCCAAAGAAGACGTGGGAGAACAAGACATATTTCTGATCTGCTCCACAAGGTACCCTCATAGCATTGCCTCACACAAGGAGAGAAAAATGGTGAAAAAAGTGGGAATAAAGGGTTTTCCCATTCTTTAGAGAGAGGACTGGCCATGCCAGCTGCCAGGTTTTCTGTGTCCCTCCTGGAGGAGGAGACAAAATGTGATTATTCAGATATTCCTGCCATTCTGTGACACTTAATTGTTACCATATTTTTGACAGGGAGTCACCCCAGTCATCTTAGGCAAAACATTAAAAATCGTGTTCTCCAGACTGCTTCTTCAATGAGCATTTGAAGGATAAGGAAAGGGAGGGTGAAAAAAGAATTGTCATGGAACAATGATGAAGGTGATTTGCAAACAAGTCTGGAAACAACCTTGTAACAGAGCCAATAGCTGACATTTAAATTGCTACTTTTCTCCTTTGATCACCCGTTCAAACACACATCCAATTAGGATTTAATTGAATCTACAGTTTAGCATTTTATTAAACACCTGCTTGAGGATATTAATTTTTGTTGCTGATGACATGGTCTGTGCTACAGAGCTTGCTAACAGAAGGAAACATTTGACAGTGGAAGAGCCTCACTTCCACTCTCAAAGAAGAGCCAACTGTTTTACCATGGCCACACTGCTATTTCAAACCAGAGCATGTATTAATGCATAAACACTTGCAAGAAATTAAAAGGTTAAAACATTTCATATATGCCTTTCACAGGGACTATCTACTTAAAAGACACTGCGATTTCTTTTATGTTACACCTTATGCCCATATGGCAAAATAAATAATTACTTGGAATTTTTGCAACCAGTGCTTCAAAGATAACATAAAAGAGAGAGGAAATGCTGTGCTTACCTGTCCTCAAAATGCACAATTTCAGGTTTCACCTATTCCAGCAGAAGGAGAGATTGCTAGTGCCACCTCTTGGTGAGAGGGGCACAGAAAGGCATTCATTTGCATTATCACAAAGAGAAATGTAATGGAAAATGCAGCATATGCTTCCAAGAAGTGGTGTCCAGCACTTACAGGTACGCTTAATATGAAATACAGTGAATGCCTTATTTAATTTTCTGATTTGTCTCGTGTCCTTATAGTTAAGCACCTATGTAAATGTTTAAGCATATATGTATATGTTGGTCTGGATTGGCACTTAGATTCAGCTCTATGGAAGTGTTAAAGAAGTTATATCCTACATAAAGTGATCACCTTCAAATGAGAAAAATTGGGTTCTTAGCTTTCATTAGGTTCTTAAATATCTTTGTTGTGCTCTGCTCTAAATATATTGTGTGTTTCAACCCTAACAAAGTAGCTCAATGCTACTGTTAGGGTTAATCATTAATATTTCCAGATGCTGGGATTCAGGAAGAGCTTTGGAGAAATGAGTCAGCATGCAAACTTGTCATCATCAGTTACAAAATTCAAAAGAAAGTTTAAACATAAAAGAGAATTAGTTAATCAAGTGCCACATCAGCATAGAATAAACCTGCATGATGCCATTTATATTTTACTGTTGAAATATTGTCTGGAGAATGCTGGGCATCTTTGTCTTGCTGAATTGAATCTATGAGTCAGTGTATCATAAGCAAGATTTGACCTTCATAATATAAAAGGTCTTTAAGATTCTTTTGAATTTCCAAAAAAACCCCCACAAGCCTTCACAGCAGAATCACTGTGTGATGACAAAAACATGGAGAACAGCAAGGAAGTTTCCTCCAGGAGAAAGAATGTGCATTTAGCGAGACATTGCCTGCAAGGCTTACCTCATAAAAATTAGAAAGCAATTATCACTTCTGAATGTTGCACACATGAATAGCAGTGAACTGTAAATGAAAGTAAGCAACAGTACAAAAACAATGGCTCAGCTCTCTATTTCCAAATAACAATGCAGAAAAAAACCCTGCATTGTTTCTGCATGTTTACTTAAAAATACATTGATTAAAAATATTCACACTTTACTAACTAAGTAATGGTCACAGCAAGATTCATTCTTAAGGTAATATTTAAGTAAAAAAGGAAGGGAAGACAAACTACACATAAATAAAGAAGCTGTCCTACCTTGTTTTAGAATGATTTTGTCTACAGGGATACCACATCCATGTAATTTTTGGTGGAGGAATACCATACACGGTGCATGTCAGCACTTGTTTGCTACTCAGTAAATACAGATTTGGATCAGGGAATGATGACACAGCATTTTCGTATATCTGGGGTTTCACTGTAAGCAGTAAAAATTGGAAAGCGATTAAAAGCAGCTCATTTTCAATGTAGTACATGATCATGACAATACTGCATTCCTGCAGGGTGAGTAATCAAAAAAATCCCCAGGAGAAGAAAGAAAAACAGCAGGATGAAGTTGTATCAGATGAGTGATTACTAACACATTTAAGTAATCATGAACGAATACATAACTGTGGATGATAGAAGCCCTTCCAATGGAAACCAGTGTCCATTTGCTGATTTCAAGAAGGGTCCCTTGTCCCCACACCTTGGGTTTGGATTTGTGTCCATGAAAATCAGTAAGAAAGTCTACATTTACCTGGTCGGTGCAAGATTAACTGTTTAATGATAGCTTCGTGTTTATGTTCAGAAGTGTGGGAACATGCTGCAGACTCACCATTCACTTTAAGAGTGACTGTAAGATTCTTAGACAAGTTCCACTGTCGTAAGCTCAGTATTATAGTGTAGTTTCCAGCATCTTCCTCAGCAACATCCTTGATGATTAATGAATAGTTTTTAACCATGTACCGGGCACACTTTTCAGCAGCAGGCAATCCATCTTTTAACCTGTTTAAAAGAAGTTCAGAAATAAAATAATTGAAAAATAGAGCTGCTTTAACAGCCTCTGTTTCTTCCTTTCCCATTTCTTGATCTTTGGGCAAGGACTGAAACTACAATACAAGATTCTGTTTACTGGAATCTTGCCAATCTAAGATTTGGTTTACCTTCCCTTACAGATTTCTGATGTTTATACAACATTTTGAACAATACAATTCTACACATTAAAATTGATAAAGATCCAATAGGGCTCTATAATATTTGAGAGTTTCTGAAAATTGGAACTCTGCCTCTGAAGATCCCATCTTTCCCTGCTTGTGCTGTATTGTCCAGAAGATAATCATTCTGGATACAAGTCAGTCAAACAAATAAAGGTTGCCTCACCCAGCACCAACCATTTCTTATGACTTCAGTGTATATCTCAGGACAAAGTATTACTGTAGTCTAAGCACAGCTGTGATTTTAGGAAGAGGAAGAGTAAGTAGATTAGATAAGCACTTAAGAATCAGATATCCTGCTATCAATGTGAATGTTTTTAAAGATAACAGAAAACCAACATAGAAAGAAAGAAGTGTTTCTTCACACACAGATTCCTGAAGAAACAAACCATTTTTATTAAAAGTTTAAAATATGGCAAAAATAACATATTTGTAGGTTGTTGGATGAAGCCTCATGCAATTTTAGTAGAAAACTGCAACAGCTTCACTGTGGTCATGGATTTAATTAGATTGATTCCCGTGTTCCAGTGTTTATGAAGAGCTCTTTCAGTCATAGAGAAGCCCTAAAAATGGATCTAAGGACCATGGATTTAGGCATTTCACTGTACAAGTATTTCACAGAACTACAGAATGTTTTAGGCTCAGGGGATTTCCTGTCCACCCCCTTGCTCAAATCATGGTCATCACGTCGTCCACAAGCATGACCAGTCCACAGTCTCTCTGGACAACTCGTTCTAGTGTTTTACCAGCTTCACAGTAATAAAAAAAATAATATTCTTACATTCAAATAGATTTCTTTTCCCCAGAAGATTTAGATTTAAATGTGCAGTCAACAAGCCCAACCTCTAAAGAAACAGAAAATGCCATATAAATGGCAAGTACCAGCCACACTTTCAACCATTAATTTTGCATGTGGAGTTATAAATGCAGAGGGGATTGTAAAATAAAACAAAATGTTTGGAACAAAAATATTTTCTGACTGTGAGTAACATGAACTCTCACTGTTCGTGTGTGTATGGTTTGTTTTCTTAATCATTCTTGTCATAGACTCTTTGTTAAAGTTCAATGAATTGAGCCAGAACTATTGCTATTTAAAATTATTTAAACAACAACAACAAAAAAACCCAGCACCTTGAGATCACAAGTAGATAACATTGTTTTGTAGAAAGGTGGTTAAGACAAAAAACTGTTTAAAAGATTCCTTAGCACAGTATACTTGAGCCAAAGTGAAAGCTGTGGTCACTAACGTAGACCTAAAACTGGCAGATTGCCATGTAACAAAGCCGTCTTCCACTGTTCTTCTCCTAGTCCATGAATCAACTCAGTCACTTATTTTAATAACAATTTTCCGTCTAAAAGACAAATTTGGGTCTGCATGATGCTGGATGCACTGATTCAGCCAAGACTAGTAGAAACAGCTTTACACTGTTCACTGATTTCAGTAGGAGACATATCTAATGCATTTAAGCTCTAAACTTTAAACTTTCCAGGCATCCTATTTAGAACTTGCAAATTGGAGATGATGTTCTTTTAAATTGTTAAAACTCAGAAAGAACCTGAGAAGTCCAATGAAACTCTACATATATATTTTCCTCTTCTGTTGTCATTTTAAGGGGTTTTACTGGAATATTTTATCATTGTATCACTTTTCATTTAAGAAGACATCAATTGTGTATACGTTGGAAGTAACTGTAATCTTACCATGTAATCTCTGGAGTGGGAAACGCTTTCACTTTCATTGGCAAGCGATAGGATTTTCTTCCTGCTACAGCCTCCAGCATAGTTTTTCTTCGACGTTTCAAATTAATGAATCTCTTATCTTGAAGAAATAAAAGAAAAAGAGTGCACTCATGTTACTAGTGAAAAAAGAGTTGCTCTTCTAAAAAGAAGAGGAATCCAAATAAAAATGATCTTTATTAATTTTATTGCTCCCACATGGCAACAGCAAGAATAAAACCAACCCTCCTAAAGAGAAGAATGCCACAAGTAAAAAAAAAAAAAAAGGAAATACAATTCCCAAGCCATGGATCTACATAAATCAAATTCACATTGTTCTTCAGTCAAAAATAAAGAAATGAATAAAAGATGTAAGAAAGAGAAGGTGGTTCACTGTATACAGGAAAATGAACTAGATGAGCAGATGACCCCTCCTCCCCTGGAGGCTGAGAATCAATGGATGTTCCAACATAAAATATTTGGCTGAAGAGGAATTAAGTAATCATCAGAGAAACAGCAAAGGAAAAGACAAAAACTTTCTGTAGCATTGGTAAACAGCTGTTTCATCCAGCAAACAAATCTTTATCACTTCATTGGAACAACCTCAACCTGCTGGAATTCATACTTTTCCAGTAGTATTGCCCTGTATTTCAAACTCAGTGATGAATGCTGGATTTCATCAGAGGCAAAAAAACATAATATTTATAGAACATACTGATATTTTTTTTCCAAAGTGCAATTAAACAAAATAAAATATGAAAAATGTGAAAAAATTGAGTGTCCTCTCACAGTATCTACAATTCAATATTTACTCACATTATGGATTGGATATGGATATTGTATACCTATTAAGTGCAATAATTAGTCATATTTCCAGCATGCACTGAAAACAAGATGCTCAAGACAACTCAGTAGATTAACTACACAAGTCAGGTGATCTAAAAATACAACTCTGATTCAGCAAACTCTTATTCACATAGGCTTTTTCTGTCCCACAAATGAGGCTGTTTACACAAATAAGAGTTTACAGGCTAGCTTCGAAGTGATTGAAGGAGGTGATTATCCCCCTCTACTCAGCTCTTGGGATGTCCCATCCAGACTACTGCAGATGCAGAGCTCCCGGAATAGGTGCAGAGGAGGGTCACTAAGATGGTCAGAGAGCTGGAGCAGCTCTCCTGTGAAGAAAGATTGAGGGAACCGGGCTTGTTTAGCTTGGAGAAGAAGGCTCTGGGGAGACCTAATTGAGGCCTTCCAATACTTGAAGGGAGCATATAAACAGCAGAGAGAACTACTGTTTTCACAAGTTGATAGTGATAGGACAAAGGGGAATGGTTTTAAACTAAGACAGGGGAGATTTAAGACAGATGTTATTAGGAAATTTTTCACTCAGAGTGTGGTGACGCACTGGAACAGATTGCCCAGAGAGGTTGTGGATGCCCCATCCATGGAGGCATTGAAGGTAAAGTTGGATGTGGCTCTGGGCAACCTGGTCTAGTGGCTGGCGATCCTGCCCACGGCAGAGAAGTTAAAACTAGATGAGCTTTGAGGTCCTTTTCAACTCAGGCCATTCTATGATTCTACAACTCTATGATTCAATAGCTACAGCTTCTTTAACTTGTTTCAGTTTAGCAGCCATCTTCTCCATGTAGAGCTAGTGTATCTATTCCTTCATGTTTCATAGGGAGCAGTGGAGCAAGTACTATAGAAGAGGAACTGGAATTGTCAGAACCAATTGAGAACAGGGCCATCACAGGTATTAGCAGGGATGGGTGATCAAACTAAACACTGCCAACAAGACAAAACTGTTGTGGAACAAAAAGCATGTTCTTTCTCTGACCTCCTTCCTTTTCTACCCATGATAGGCAGGCTACAAATTCCTTTCCACTTGATATCAAGATATAAAGCCATTGTGTGACTGAACATGGTAAGTAAGCATTCACTATTCTACATGTTCAAGGTATTTCTTACCATAAACTATGACTGTTGTGTTGACTAATTTGTTTGAGGGTCCACTCTTCACATGGCAGGCATACTGGCCTTTATCAATATCACGAACTTTGTCAATAACAAGAATACTGTAAAAAACATTGGCTTCTCTGTTCTTCTGGTCAATACGCTGTGTTACAGAACCTCTTTTCATGGCCTGTAAAAGCAAAAATTGACAGTAACTAGCTGAATCAAAATTTCATGAGTATTATGATTTTCAATTTACTGTTCCACCACCAAGTTTCAAAACAACATGTATCCAACCCGTTTTGCACAGGACAAACCTGAAAAGGATGTCTAAAATTTTCAGAGAATCAACAATAAAAATAGGAAGTTACTTTATCTGGTAATTCATTCTTATTTTCATTCAAGTTGTAGTAGCATCCAAACTCCTTGCCAGATGAAGACTATACCATCTGCATGGCCTGCCATAGTAATGTGCTCAGCTCCTCACCACTACTCACCTAGCGGTGCTCATGAGAAACCCAGGGCTGGCACATGAAAGTACACAGTTTGGCAGGCATACAGAAAATGAGGGCATTAACATAAGAAAGGGAGAATTCTGGAAACACTATAGATGGAGAAGTGACAGAGAAGATTTGGCAAAGGAGTAACAGGGTGGAACTGAAGATAATACGAGGCTGAGAAGTTATTTCCTGCAACTCCCCCTCAGCCTTTGGCCTCAAAGTTTATTTAACCCAGGACATTGTTGTGGTCTTATAAACACCGAACACCCTTCAGTTACCGTCCAAATAAAACCCAAGCAGAGTTTCACAACTGTGGTGCTAGGGCTTGGTAAGGCAACATTGAATAAATCTGATACATTTGGACTATTTCTTGTTGTTATGTTCTTTACTTCTGTGGGGAAAAAATGCCAAGGAAAATAGCTACAGCATGCAAGAAATGATTGCATTAATCTTCCCTATATAATGTATTTATAATTTTAACTTTGATTAGGCACAATGAGGGACATAATAAATGATCTTGACTTGAATCATCAGCATAAATCAAACTGACATGAAAGGAATGGGAGTTGTAAACCTTAAACTAATGTCAAATTTCTTATCAGCTTTACATGAACTCATGGCAGTTGTTCCATAAGTGACAAATATTAATGAGGATGCTCCCAATGTAGTGGGAGGAGAAGCACATTCAAGATCATTCCTGTAGTTGTCAAAACAAGCGGATTGTTCATGTGACACTTAACAAATGAGATTTCGGCTAGCTAAATCAAAATATCTTTTCTAAATATGCTTGAATCGGGTGCCCAACTGTCTGACAATCTTTTAAACGAATGTGTTAAGAAAGACAGCCTCAACGAAAACTTGCAGTCACAAGAGAATCCCTGCCTGGGCCGGGTGATAAAATTTTATCATTTCCTCAGGTTGAAAAGAAGCTTCCAGGGATGAAAGAATTCTAGTGCTCATTCGTGATTATGCAATATAGCTGAGTACATTGTGTAAACATGTTTACTTATTCAATTAACCACCAGAAAGAAATGAGGGAAAAAAAAATCTTAAAAGCCATGTCAGCAAGGGTCACAAGGATGGAATGCGAAACACGGCAAGAATTTTGAGGCAGAATTCCTCCTGGGATGCAAGATGCAGTGTGAGCTATGGGAACCCCCTGTTCCTCCCTTTCAGCTCCAGCACTCACCTGCCCAGGATAAGTCCACGTCATTTGCACGCGGGTGTTCCAGGCTGCCTTGACAGTGCAGTTGATTGCCAGGCTGTCTCCCTTCAGCAGCTTTACAAGGCGTGGGGTGCTCAACTTAATGTCAAAAATTGTGTTGGCTGCACATCATGAAGAGAAGGAGAATTCAGAAACATCCCCAGGGCACAGTGCCTTCCAAAAGCAAGGGAGCAGGGAAAGCTACTTACTTTCTCGGTGCGTTAGGTACTTTGTGCTATACTTGTGCCCGCCAATCGTTGTCTCACAGCTCAGGAGCCCTATGAATCTGTAGGTTGCCTCAGGTATTCTGAAGCCTCTCATGTTGTCCCAGATTATCGTTTTGCCATCAGGAATTAGGGTTTCTCTCGGAATCTGAAAGTGGTAAGCACACATCATAAAAACAACTTATCCTCATGCCACTCTCTAATCAAAACAGTCTTTAAAAAAAAAGGAGTAGGAAGAAAAAATAACTCAAAAAAACGTCAATCAAAGTAGAAAGGATGACATTTAATTATGCAGATTTTTCAAGTCACATTTTCATCACAAAATAGAGGAAAAATCTGAGTGAAGAATGTGAATGTCTTATTTGTTTCCAAGATTTCATTATTTATAACAGGATGTAATTTATGACACAATAGATTGACACCATCATTAGCCTCAGTGCTTGGGCTGCTATTCTGTTGGCTTCCAGTTGGCAGCAAAAGTGCTCCTCTTGGAGAACCTTTGCAATTAAGTGTCCTGGCGTTACCACAGAGACACAAATACACATTTTTCAATGGCAGTGACAAATGGACTTGATTTGCTGTCATTTAATTTTGTTGCTTTAACAAATTCCTGTCAGGATTCAATCTGATTTGTCTCAGGCTTATACTAGCCGAAGAGCTAGACTGTTTAAAAAAAAAAAAAAGGCATAAAAAGAAATACTTATTCCAAAGCTGACACATCACTGAGCACACATCTCTTGAAGTCATTACACACAATATGAAGCTCAAATTTCAAAGACACAGAGCTTTCTCAGGTATAAAAACTACAATTCATACTCAATGAGGAAAGTCATGTAGAGTAGTGATTTTGAAAGGACACCTTGAAACACTGAATATATCCAGAGGAAAAGTGTTCATCACATTAAAAAAAAAAAAAAAAGATGACACTTCTAAGTCCCTCAGAAGTTAAGGACCCAGCAAGTAATTAATGTAAAGCCATCAGATGTTTTATAAAATTATGACCTGAAGTCTAATACAGACTAAAATGTGGAGGTGTAGGATGAAGTGCCTGCTTCATCAGCAGAACAAGAGATATTTTTCTTTAGCATTCTTTGATTTTTAAAAAGTTTTGTAAAGACAAAGGATGACATGGGCACTGAGGCTCAGGCAACTCCTTCTGTTTTCATATCAATGCTTGTTTGCCATTAGACAATCTTATAGATGGAATAAATGCCACTATTTGGGTAACACAGAGATCAGACATCAGTACAAAGCCTAATTGTGAATCTACATTTATAACACTCACTTTTATTGTGAAACTATTTTTTTTAAAGGCAGCACATAGCAGAGCTTGAATGAAATAGTGTCCTAAGCAAAAAGCACTTCATATTCACTTCCATCCCTGGGTCAGCTAAGCATCTTGCAGTCCATCAATCTCTGTCTGTGCCCCCAATTTCACAGCATCCCTCTCTTCACCTTCTTCCTCTTAATTTGATCACAGGACTTGTGTGCTGGCCAGCCCTCTCTTCCTCCAGCCAAAGCCACGGGTGGCTGCCAGCTACCTGGCACCATCCTGCATGGCACAGCATCCCCCAAACATGGCACCTTCTGTGCTGTCCACACAGTGTGCACCGTAAGCTGCCCTTGGGCTCACCTTCACCTGTCTCAAGACATTTCCTCCAACAGAAACACACGATGAATCAAATGAACAATAATTTCAGGGAGCACGAAAGTGCCACAGTAGAATTCTTTATCTTTACAACAGATGACAAGACACTGTAATAAGCACACAAATCACAGGCGAGGTGTGCAACACGAACACTTAACTAAAGCCTATTACATTATAACCTGCTGGCTACCATTCAACATCTTGGACTCTAAGAACTCTCTTGCCATTCCTGTCTCTAAAGCTAATATCCAATATTTGGTTTAACTAGCTTACAATTATGCCTTCAAGAGCTTCATCTGGATTTATCCTCTTCTGCTTCAGTGGAAAACAGTTTGAGCATACTCTGAAGGTTTTCATATACATCAGGAAGAGAGAGTCAAGCCAGAGCCTCAGAATCTCTCCAGATTGTTGTTCCTCGGCAAATGCATTCATGTATTTTATATTAATTAGTTACTTGGTACTTCTGTTTCTTACCCAACTCTTCTCTGACACCCCACTGGTTCAGGTAATTCTGATTCTACCCTAATCAGGAACCCCAGCATCCAGGCAACCACCCAGAGACATAGCATTGTCATTACATGGTGTTGTGATGGCACAGGACAGAGGATCCCTGAACCACAGAGTAACCAAGGTTGGAAGGAACTCTGGGGACTACTTGGTTCACACCCTGCCAAAGCAGGATCCAGCAGCTCAGGGCCATGCCACAGAGCTTGGTCATGACAGGCAGAAGCAGGAGGTCCATGGTGCTGGAACAGCACCATCTCCACTGAAGGAGCAGAGGATAAGGCCAGCTGAAATAACAGGTTACAGATGGATACCAGCAGACTGTCAGAGGCATTCAAAGAAGCCATTTTGTGTGATGGCTGCAGTAAACATGTAATTAACTGTCTACATACCTAACTGTATATGACACAGTGCTGCAGATCCCGTGGCAGTATTGGTCTTTTAGCTTCTTTATTTCAAACTAGACTTCAACAAATTTTGGCATGTGCTCTGCCTCCTTCTCAGCTGGATACTAGCCACTGACATTTTTTGGTACCAAATGGTATTAACACTGCACTACCACAAGGTTTTGCATATGTACATACAATCAAGAGTACATAGCCAATGTACGGTTCCAATAAAATCTGAAAGAACTAGCTAAAAGTAAAGCAAAACGTGCATTTTAGTGCTGAATGCTTGTCCTTTCTTTGATGTTCCTCCCTTATACCACTTTGGGAAGGCTGAGGTGGCATCACTAAGAATCAGGCCATCCAGATGTGTGACCAAGAGGCCAAGCTCACATTTTTGGGGTAATTATTTCTCTCTCTTCTTTTTCCTTTAATTTTATACCAAAACATATTTAGTTCTCTTCCTGCAAATGGTGTTGACTTTTTGACAGAGAACCCAAAAGAGGAGTGAACAGAGCATCAAATTATTGCACCAAAGGGAGACGTTTTGTCCATTTAGTAAGGCAACTTCAAATGAAGAAACAAGAAGTGTGTGCCTTCGTTGCAGTAAATTTCATCTTATTTTAGGAGTTCTGAATGAGGCTGTTAGAATCATACTGATAGGAATGATTGTTTTAAAGGCTGTGGGTATCTCAATATTAAGCCTAAAGTCAAAAACATCAATTGTTTTCACCATTTCATCATATGCTGAGGTAAAGAAAGGGCCACCAGTGACTGCAGATGTAGATTGTAATAGGACCTGAAGACTGGTTTTGAAATAGGAATGAAAAGCTCCATCCCTATTTCCTTCTCCATTTTTAAGACTCCTATATTGCATAAGATTGGCGTGCCATACAATACAATTTGTACGAATGTTCAGCCTGGAAGTTAGGATGATACAATGAGCAATGTAAAGATGCAGTTTCAGTAATAAAATCATTTGTAATGTTGAAAATGGATAATAAACCTTTTCCACATTGTCCGCTACAACTAAGAAGTAGTACTGCACAGGAGCAAAGTGCTGGTGGCAGTGTCCATGTGACTTTATCCATGAGTCCTTTCACAAAAGAGATTACAAAAAACATTCCATATGTTGACTCCATGACAATACAAAATACAGAATTAAATCCAATGCTGGGATCTTTTTCCAGCTCCAGTGGATTGCATTATGGGGACAATGACTTCTTCCTTTAATGCTAAATGGAAAAAATAGATTGTTTTTTGCCACCTCTCCAGAAGCAATATGCTAGCAGATGGGAAATGCATTTAGCACATCTCTTAATTGTAATGAGAGCAAGAACTTGCTGGAATCTTCACACATGAATGTCATAGATGATAAATAAAGTAAGATATGATGTAATGCATTGTAATTTACATACTTCAGGAAATTCTGGGAATACATCTCTTTTTCCTGGAATGCAAAACATGTGAGTGACCAATCCTTCCTTTCAATACTTGGCTCCACCTCCTCTTTCTACTTCCCAGAGTATTACATCTGTTTTTGATAGTGGAAAGATGCATCATCACCACAACCCTGATCTAAGGGCAAGCTGACAAAAGAGAGTAGATATGCCTCAGCTTACTCCAAATAAGGAGAAAGATTTATTTTTTACATTGTTTCTTAAGATGAGAACTCTGATGGGAATTTTCTCAGCTAGAAACTTAATATGCTGAGATTTCAGATGCAGCACCACAATGACCAGGTAAGTCCTCAGTTTACATCATGCGCCCTACAGAAAGTCAAGTTTTATTTACTTGTTATTCAATAGCCACAGTCTTTTGCATCATCCATCTCTAGTACAGCTCTTGCTAGTGTGCGCGTGTGCGATGTGCAGTCACATTGCTTGGGAGTTACTTTCTTTTCTCCGCATTCAGCGTGCTTTCAGCAATCGCATGCAATTCTATTACAAAATAAATAAATCACTGAAGTGCTGAACATTGATGCCACTATGTATAGAACTCTACACTTTGTTTTTTTAGAAACACCACTGGCACCTCCATAATTTTTAAGCCAAACAAAAGAACTCTAAAAAAGAAGCACCATTCTCTGTGCCAGTACTATGCCCCTCATTACATGCATGTAGCCCCTTAAATCTCCACATAGCTCTCAAGCAACTCCAGAAAGAAATGCTTTCTCTAAAACATGAAAAATTTTCAGTTTTTCTATAACTATACCCACCATCTTAAATCCTGTACAAATTTTCCTACAAAGAGGAGACATCTGATGTTTGATAAGTGCATGTGGACAGAAAAATAAGAAGCAAAGTTAAAGGGAAAAGGAAAAACTTGAAGAAATGCCCTAGGCAGACCCAGCACATCTCCAGGCCATTCCAGCAGATAGAGGAGAGGAAAGAGGAGAAATGACAGGGGAAGAGGAAGGCAGAAATCTCCTCCAACAAGAAATTCCCTCCTGGGATTAAGAAATCTTTGTCTTGAGAAGTTAAACTTTTTAATAACAATGGACCTTTAATAAAACTGTCTGAAAAGCTAAAGTTTAGAAAACTCCTGTTCAACATAAGAGATCTGACAAAGCCTTTTTTTGAGATATAAGACTGATGTCTGTGTTAAAATATTTCTAAACACAATGACACACAGAAATCTATTAAAAAAAAAACCAAACACTAAATGGTTGGAATAGTTCAGAATCTCCACAATAGTTATAAACAACAGCAACAACAAAATGCAGCACCCACATCAGCAAGAACATCATCAGAGTATGCTTGGATTGCAGTACCTTTTTTAACGTGACAGCAATATCTGGTGCTGTGACTCTGCAAGGAATGATCATTTCTTTTCCCACAGTCATGTGTATTATTTTTGGTATATCACTATGCATCTCTACAAATGGATTACTTGTATCTGCAGGAGAAGAAGAAGAAGAAAAAAAGATTAATATATGAAATCTTCAGAGACTTTATGGAAATTGTAGAGCCAGGAAAGAACCAATCAATCCTATTTATAATGAAAAGTCCTCAAATTACTCTTCTGCTTGCTTTTATCTAAACAACTTCAGTAAAACATTGCTGAATGTTTGAAAATACATTTATCTCTAAACGTCAACAGCAGTATTTTGCTATCTCCTTTAAAATGCAGGGGAGCTGGCATACATTTTTCTCATTACAGCATTGCATCTACTGCTGGAAGATGTCTTTCTTCAAGGTGTTTCAGGAGTAGTTATGAGATATAAGTTGAAATTCACTTTTCAGGAAACATTTACACAAGACACGTTCATGCACTCAACAAGGAAAATCACAGCAGAAAATAAAACCACCAAAAACAACAGATTGACCTTGCTAGGAAGAACCCTATTGCAATTGTTTATCCATATTTCCTACCACATACTTTCAGAATATGGACTAGCAAGAGTTAAGTATTCTTCTTCTTCCTACTATCACAATACCTATATATCTCTTTTGTGATAAGGAAAATGCCAGGAAAGCATTTATTTCATTCAACTCAATAAGGAAAACTTGGCAGAATAGTTTACCGTCCCTTGAACAACCTCGTTAACAAAAGGCTTTGTCATAAATAGCTTGTGCTGGGAACAGGGAACACTGCTGCTGCTATTGTTTGAACCAGTTAACAAGGAGGGCCTCAAGCCACCGGCTCTGGTTCCAAATCTTCTTTGCAGGTGTCGAGATGGGAAAGTTTGGTTTGACTCACAGTGCAGAGAGACTACCTCCAAATTCATCTGAGTTTTGGCTTTTGATTCTTGAAAAAGTGGAACACTTAGATCTTAGTTCCACGCTTATCTATGGCTCCAATGTTTTTTCAGGCAAATCCTATTATTTTCACTCAGTTAAAAGCCATACAAATAACAATGGAAATCTTTCTTGGAAAAGAAATGACTAAAGCCAGCAAGAATTGACCCTTTACAAAACCCTAAATCGTAATGCTACCAGAATTCTGCATACTGACCTATGTTCACTCAAGTAGTTCTTTAAATACATTACCTTCTCCTTCATAAGTATGATCTGCACTTCCCACTATCATAATACTGTTCTGCCCTTACGATCTTATTTTCTTATGATAAGCAAAATACTTTTGTTTGAAACAAATAATGAGAAGAAAAGCAAATTCTACCCTAATTTATATGGGGGAGAATCCTAAGGTTGAATATCTTAAGTGTACCCTAGGGTACTGAAAAAGTTTTCCCAAAGAGGTTTCATGAAATTGTTACATATATTTTATGAAATAAGACTATCACAATGCTTTATTTAACAATAGGTGTTAAACATTTGCTGAGATCACAAAAGGAACTTAGGAGTAATACAGACTACATGTGAAATAAAAAGTACTCTAAGGATGTTAGGCTAATTTCCTCTGCAATAAGATTCAAGGAAAGACCAAGAATGAACCTGTTTGTTGCATGGTGAAAAGAACTTATTTTGTTTTTCACAGGTCACAGCCATGGAAAAGGTCACCTGTCCCTTAACATCAACAGAAATTTACTGCTAAGACATCAACAGATTTACTGCTCCCCAAAGACGTGTTCATCTTTGTCATAAAATTAAGAGCTCCAGCCCCAAACCAGCAAACTCTGCAAAGTCCTTTCCTGTATGATAATCTCCAGATCATTCCAAGAGTGAGGAAGAGCTGCTCTGGAGATTAGCGGTGCTGTCTGCAGACACAGTGTCACCACTGACTGATGCCAACAGCAAGGCCATGGGGTCTGTGCAGTTTAGACCTCGCAGGATTCCTGTCCGTCCAAAGTCAGGGACAGGAAATGAACACAAAACACCATGTTAAGGCTTTTTTCTCTCCTTTTCCAATAGCAATGCACGTTCACATCTGGGGAAGTCAATTAAGTGCTGTCTGAAAGTCAACAGAATGCCCTGGCTCTTCTATGTAATCTTCAAAGCTTGGTGACAGCCTTCCCCAGTAAGTTTCTGCAGTGGCATGCCGAGGCACTGGGACACCAGAAGTTGACTCTGTGCCCTATGATTCGCGTGCAGAGCTCCCATTGACATCACTGTGACTTCCGTCATGGGCCGGAGGGCAATTGATGGCCCCAAGTGCTCCAAATGCCTTCCTGCTTTTGATTAAAAGGAATACACATCATATTTCCTAGCACAGTTTTGTTTTCATAATGAGTGTGGAGGCTTTTCCTGATTCCCTTTGATTTTATTCTCCTTCCGTCATAATGGCCATTAGGGGATAGTCAGTACTTTAAGACCAGGATCTGCTGCAGGGTCTCCCAGTGTGGAGCAGGCAGAACTGAACCTGGTGTAGCAAACCTGCTTTGGCAGGGGGGTTGGACTCAATGATCTCTTTAGGCCTCTTCCAACCCCTATAATTCTATGAACTCAGCACTAGAACAGTGTACACCCTATGACACGGAGTTCCTTCTCTCACTCAAATAATAGCATATCTTCCTTCTTTTTTTTTCCCCCTCCCATCACAGCCTTAGCTATAGTCAGTGTCTCTCACTACATTTCCACCCAATTCCTTCCTGCAGGGAGGTAAAAGCCATATTTCCCCTTCCTTGTGAGTTGTCTAGGAGCACATCTGGGATGAACTAAACTCCTGCCAGTGGTCTTCTGAGACAGCTTAGATACTCTGAGGTTCTGAAAGCACTAAACATAAAATAGCCTGCCTAGGGAAGTGGTAGAGTCCCCATCCCTGGAGGCACTCAAGAAATGTGGAGATGTGGCACTGTAGTTTAGTGGGCATGGAGGCGATGAGCTGGCAGTTAGTCTGAATGACCTAAGTGGTCTTCTCTAATCTTAATGATTCTATGAAAAGGAACATAGTGGATCAACTGATCTTAAAGACCATATCTGAGTTTCACATCCAACTCCATCAGGTTCTAGAATACAACACCTGAGCAAGTTGATCTTGATGTTTGAGGTTTTGTTCATTTGTTTTGCTTCAAAGTTGCTTGCAAGGGTAGCAAGGTATGGATAGCCAAAATGGTTATATATTCTAAAGGTTGTTTTAAACATCACTTTATAATATTCCTAACCATGCCTGTAATTAATGACTGTGTAGTGGTTTGACTGTGTTTCTTACAATATCTCTTGCTCACAATCAGCATGAAACCACAATGATCAGTCACGAAATCACAAAATCTGAAGGTCACTTGCTATATTGTTAAAGAATATAAATAGCAGCTTTTTACGAGGAGGCTGGTTGGCAGCCACATACAAACTTGATAAGAGGCTTAATACAAGCAATATTATGTCTGATATCACTGACCTGTCTAGGCTATTTACAGAGCTTGCACAAACTACCAAAATAGCCAACACTGAAATGTCAGATTCAGAAAAGATGGTGAGGTTCTTTATTTCCACATGCTTCAGCAACTGTGCCTGGCTTTGCTTTGTTTTTAACAATCTGAGCTAAGTAAGTCAGAGTACTTACACGTTTGCAAGAAGAGAATTCTGTGGGAGTCTGAGCTCCATGGAATCTCTGAATGTTTGTCCTTCCAAAATATACACTTACACCTGACTCATCATTTATGTTTTTTTCCAGGCCCAAAGAGCTAAGAGTCCTCACATAAACATAGCAATCTTTTTCCCTCATGCATATGCACAAAAGTATAGACATGTGGACTCTGCTAAAGTTAATGGTCCAATTACTAAATTATCCTTTCCTTTCCTGAGATTTACTTTGACTAACTGTAGTTATTCTGGCTGCATCAATAGTGTGGTTCAAAATAATTCAAGGACTTCTTCAGGCTGGGAGTGGATCTCACCTCACTTACACACCTAAATACATAGACACCCATCTCAGAGCTACATAGCCAAACTAATTGTAGTTTGGATCTGGAGTGGGGCCTGACCTCATCTGACCTTTTCCAGACATCTGTTTAAGGCTGAGATTAATCATGCCCTAGGAAAGGTATCTACTTAATCTACTCATAGGTAGTTGGTTATGGTCCTTAAGAAAAAAAACCCAGCATTTTGTATGGGGATTTGTATAGGAAGCACAATGCCTTTCTGTAATGCAGGCATTTCCACTCCGGCCTTGCCTTAAACTGCAAAACAGTACTCTTTCTAAAACTCAAAGTAGGAAGATCATGAACTATGAATTAATAAACACAGAAGTCAAGAAAAGAAATTAAAAGAAAAAGGAGAGGAATACTTTATATCTGGAGCACATTCAGACACAAAGCATTGCTAGCATAATTGCAGTGATCTCTAGGCAGGGTTTGTTTTCCTTTGGGGGTAGTTACATTATGCTATCATCGATGTAGGTCCATAACACACTTAAAAAGCGTCTTCAGTTCTTATGAAAAAATACTTTAATCAACTTCAACCAGGAAATACACACTGCAGTAATTGCCGTGTTCAGAAAATTAACTCTAGAAAGGCCATTGGTCATTAGATCACTTTTTCATTTACACCCTCCTTCGGGATGCATCATCTTGGAAATGTATTTTCATGTCAGTGGCAGCTATAAGCCCTGGTGAGGAAGTGAGACCACAGAGAGCTGAGTGTGCCCCCTTTGATGCTGCCAAAGCTTCCAAATCTCACCTGCTCAACACAGTGAAGCACAATGTGAAGTCTGTGTAGACACAATGA
Organism: Oreortyx pictus; assembly: GCA_036925125.1. NCBI lineage: Eukaryota > Metazoa > Chordata > Aves > Galliformes > Odontophoridae > Oreortyx > Oreortyx pictus. Next base: position 19,272,535 of record JAUPFR010000001.1, read on the forward strand.
TATTACAGAAGTATAGCAATTAGTGGTAATCTAGATCAGTGTGTCCTAGAGAGCTGTTTCCTGACAGGAACCTCCTTAGACATTAAAAATACATCTATGTACTCAATAGAGACGTAGTGCAGTTTAATCCAAACTAGTATCCTCTTCATAACAGAGGTGCTATCATATCATTAACTCAGATAGTGTAAGTCAAAAAGTACTGCTCATAGGTTAGAACTGTGCCAAAAGCAAAGAAAGAAAAGACACAAATATCCCAGGTCGTGTCAGGTTGTTTTATGGGTACGTTACTTCCGAAGAAGAAGAATAAAATACATTCTTTGCTTTTAACATTTAAGGTATTTTGTCCTGCTGCTGTTTCAGCTGAATTATTTTGACATTGAAGCTTCTGATCTTAAAGCGCCTTATGGCAAACAATTTTGATGCCTCCCTATTCTGCAGCGTGCTACTTTTGGGATTTCAGGAGTCAATCTACTCAAGCTAAATGCTAAATCCATGTCAGCCCTGGAGTTGGATCCAGCTAGCAGACAGCAATTGGACACCAGCCAAAGAGGCAGGACATGTTCTGCCCTGGCTGGATGCAGTTCTAGAGTTTGAAAAGACCGTCAAAACTCTAGATGTTTTGGCACTTCAAAGTCTTACGTTTTGAAGCATTCAATAATGTTAAAGCACTTCATTTTGGACTATCCACCTCAAGTCAAATATCCAAAATTAGTGGACACATTTGACATTCCAGGCATCAGTGGGTACAAGTGTAGCTCTCAGGACCTTTTGTTATCCAGCTCTGATTTGTCTCACTTGACTGACATCCTCTCAAAGGAAGACATTCCATCTAAGATTGTCCTCAAGATTCTTTGTTGTGTCAGTGATGAGAAACATGCACCGGAAGGTACATTTTTTCCTCTCTGTTTACCGCAGAAAGAGAATAGACAACAAACTTAGCAGAGATGTGATTTAAAAACAGAATTTTTAAAGTGATGCTCGAGTGAAGTATCAGTAAACGTCTTTGCAAGGAAAAGTATGTGGCCAGAAACACATACAGTGGGAGTGTGAGGAGAGAAAAGGAGAGGAAGAACTGTGAGTAAGTGATGGGCCAGTTTATCTGAAGTCAAGTATGACTTCACTTAAAAATTCTCTGCTGCATTAGAACTAAAACATCACAGGAAGTAGCAACAATTCCTGCAGCAATCTAAACTTGCTATATTAATGAAACTGAACATACTTGCTTTTCTCTGTGATCAAGGCAAAGGACAAAAGAGATGAAAACAAAGAATGAAGAGGACCGGTCATTTTTGAAGAAGAAAGAAAACGAATGAGCTCCAACAACTGAAGAAGAGTCTTGGAACTACAGGAACAAAGGCAAACAGAAAGAAAAGCCTTTAGCAACATCCCTGGGGACATCTGCGTAGGTTTCAAAATAGCCTGCTAATAGTCTGGGGTTTTTAACTATTTTTTTCTCCATAATGGTCTCTTCCCAAGTAGAAAACTTCCAGTGTCCTGCTCCAGTGTATACAGTTAGTATTCATTATAAATCTTTCCATTTAACTTATAGATTGCAATAGTGCAACAAAACAAAAATTGGAACAGTTTTGAGAACAGCACAGTGTAAAAACTGGTATAGACACTTTTTTGTGTCTTTTGTTTTATTCTGGATTTTTCCCATGGCTCATGGTAGAAGTCAGGATATCAGCTTCCTCAGAGCAAAATCCAAGGCTCTAGAGAAGCTTCACTTCCCTTGCCTGATGTTTCAATTCCTGAGCTGTGTGTGGTCAACAGTTGCTGCGGCACTCACTCCACTGTGCAACTCAGTAGTGACCTCTCCAGCTAAAAGCAGGGTGGTGTCAGGACTAGCTCCCGAGCAAAATGTCACTAGTTGGTTCTTGAATACCCAAACACTGCACTTCATCACTTCAGAAATGTGTTAAGACATCCTGAGACACATGGGACTTGCAGTTTCATCATTCACCATCTTGCACCTTATTTTTGTCTGCAGAAGCTCACCTTCTACTATGCATATTCTCATTCCTGAACCCAAGGATTTACTAGATTTACTGTGTTTCTTTTTTTCTTTCCTTAATCCAGTTCATTTTCAGTATCACTCTAATTCATTTCCGCAATAATGTTTTTAAAACAATCAGTGATGACTTCCTGTACAAACAATATCAGCTTTCCTGATTTGGACTCTGTGTTTGTAAATAGCAACTATTTGTTCTCATCTGCAGTATGCTAAAACATGGGAAACAGGCACCTTAGGGATCCACATGGAGCTAATATGGGAAATGGACTGACACAACGTCCTGCCACAGGAAACAATACAAACCTAGGAGGGACCTGACTTTTACAAATGTTTATTTCCTAAACACCCAAAAATTTCTTTAGAACTAAACACAATAAAGATAGTTCTATATGAGCATTTTACTTACTATCCTCTTTTCTCTGCCACTCAACCCAGGTAATTGAATTTCATGTGTGCTCACAGAAGCATCAACTTATATTAAGCGATTTCTTATTTTCTTTCCAATGCTAATGCTACACTGATAAGAAATGGTTAGTTTTGGTACTCAGAGTCTTGTTTATTTTCAATTTACTCGACATTTCTTCCTGAAATTGCAGAATTTTGAAGGACTAACACCTTTCCCACCTCGGGGCAGAGTGGGGCTTTTAATAGCCATTATAAGAGCAGTTAGCTTGCAGCCTCCTATGTCATCAGTAGATTACCAAACTCATATACATAATTCATGAGACACAATCAACATGTAACTGTAAAGAAATTGTCTTTCAATCAAAATTTCCCCACAATCCCAAAAACTAAAATGCTAATGATGTCTAAGCTTTCTATAGGACAGTCCCTTCTACGTTTTACTGTGTTTTGGCAGGTAAGGTAGGACAAAAACACAGTCTAAAGTAATTTCAATGGCAATATCCACGTTTAATAACTGTTCTTTAAAAAATTATATATATATATATCAAAATAACTATGGCACAGAGGCCTTCTGCTTTATCTTCAAGAGATTTTTGGGGGAGCTCGGGGGTTGTCCAAAAGCTATTTATTTAATGACATACTTGTCTTCTGACATGTGAATTAGGCAGATAAACTGATTCACATATATCTGATAGAGGTTTTCTTTCCAGTGCAACGAAGCCACTCACAGCTCAGGAAGCACAGAAGAGTTGGGACAACCAAATGTGTCTTCAATTTGTAATAATTCAGGATCCAGAAAAATCAACATGTCAAACAGAAACAACATGAAGGAAACTGTATATTATAGAAAGTGGGTTAGCAGAGAGGTTCTAAGTCAGGATCACAACTGTCCTTTCTCTTCTCACATCGTAAATGGAGAGAACTGTGGGTAGATACCAACTTAAGAGAAGATCCAAGGCAGGAGCTTCAAGAAGAACTCATGGTGGGAAGCTCAAAGAAATCATCCAACAAAATCATAAATTTTCCTAGTCAGAAGTAAATGTTGATTGCTAAAAGAATAACCTTCGACATTCACTATGCCTTTCTGGATTTATCTATCATTGGATACCCAGTGAATTACAGCCAAGTAGCTGGGTGAGGAAAATACTGCGCTGTATTCCAGATGAAACAGAGCTGGATGAACAGTATAAATCATTTAATAAATATCAGTATGGCAACACACAATAATAGGGGGAGCTCTCTTATTTTCTGTTTCTGTAGTGAGCAGTCCATTTGGTTCTGATTTTCCATAGCATCAGTCCCACTCTGTGTCACAGACTGAAAACAAAGGCTAATTCACTCTGATGTGAACTCATTAGAAGCAGCAGACACATCATTTGGAAGAGTTCCAGTTGCACATTCTCTCTAATGCGGGCTTCTAAAATCTATGAATCCTGATACCCCATATTAATCTATGAACTTTTTGTTGTAAAAATTGAGAAAAAACTAAAATACCTGATAAAACGATAAAGTTAAAAGTTTAGTAATTTCTTCTTTTAATGTTGTTCATTTTGAATTCAGCTGTTTTGAGAAGCATCTGATTAATATCCAGTAAGAAGGCAGGATCAGAAAGCAATTTCTGTTATAGCCTAACTGACCTAATTCCAGCATTACCCATATATTGCACAATACTTGCTTGCTGAACACCATTCTGTATTTATTTTGAATCCAAATATTCTAGAATTTTACAATTGGTGTAATATGAACTCCGCAGAACACTTTTCTAAACGTGTCTTGCATGCAAATAATAATTTCCTACAGCATGAGAAAATTCAGTGATCTAGAATGAAAGCATTGGCATCTCTCTGTCTAGAAATGCACAGTCTTAGGCAGGTTAAAGTGCACATTACAGCACCAGATAAATTGTTTTCATCAGTCATCCTCTGATTAAGACATCCACAAATTCACTTTTAGTGTATTTTCATGCGAAGCTCAAGTTACTCCAGGAGTCTGGATGGGTTTGGTATTTTTCTTTCTTCATTTTATCCTTATTAATAAACACTTGTTTTCAGAAGCTCTGACAAAGCAGATTTTGTTCATAAACCAGTAAATTATCATGACATTTGTAAAGATGAAAATATAATTCAAAACACATTATTTAAGCACATCTGATGTGCATTTTTTATCCATTTTGCTGCACGGAAAAAAAATATCTAAGAATCATTAAAAAAAACCACCATCATCTTACCATTAATAAATACATAGACTATAGATTCCTTCTTCTTCTTTGCTGAACTTGTTGGGTATTTGCAGCTATATCTTCCAGTGTCATTTGCTTGAGTTCTGCTCAAGGTCAGACTGCTGCAGGACTGTGTCCCATTCCTTCCACAGGCATATTTAATTACTTTCAGCCTTTTGCTGTCCTTACTTAGAGTTTCAGGCAAAGACCATGAATGAAGCATTTCCCCCCTGCAAATACAGATAAGGAAGCAGAAACAATTATGTTGGACTGCAGTGATACAGCTACAGTTCCCAAGCTTTCTGTTTTATTACATTAGGCTATTTCTAGGGTTCTCTTTTATCTTGTTTTCCAAAAACAACAACAGAAACAACAAAGAATTACTAAACAATTGCCATTGAAGTTCACACCCCACCTTCTCCAACAACATAAGGGGTTTTTTTTTTTTCCTTTTTTTTTTTTTAAATAATTTCAGCTACAAAATAAAGTATCAGGTATATGAATTCCCAGCCAAATTACAAGAAGCCAGCTCAGCTGGTTACCTGCATGTGAGATTTAAAGTCTGGCCTGCTTGAACAACATGTTGTCTGCCATTCACACTCAGCTCAGGAACTTTTAATTTTGATCCTGAAGTCGATCCTAGAAAAACAAAGAAAGTCATTAACAATGACAAATCATCCAGCTCCAAGTCCACTCACATTTAGGATGCTATACTGGAAGGAGAAAACAAAGCAAAGGCAGTGCCTCCCTCACCACACAGAACTCCTTTCCTCTGGGCAAACTTGTGCTGCTCTGACTCAGGACTTGCATCCTTCTCAGAAAGGATCACTCAGGAAAGAAATGAAAGCTAGGCAAGATTTGCTCAACAGTTTTATTCTCAAGTTGTTCACTGAGTGAACTGTGAAGAAAGCTCAAGACCTTGTGGCTGCACAATGAACCAGGGAAGTGTGTCCTCCAGCACCGCTGGCTGCGTTTCCTTAGGAAACGCTGCAATGGCAGCCTCTTGAATAGTTGGCCACAGCCAGACATTGACCTCTGAGATCCCGAACTCTCACTCAGACACCTCACTGCAAAGCTGGAGCTGCTTTGGAAGGAGGCAAAGGGAATTTAGTACCTTCCCTTCCTGTCTCTGAAGGTCACAGCACTGTCACCTACAGTTCCTCGCTAGCTGCAGGCTTCCTTAGGTAAAGTGGTGTCAAAAGGCAACTGGACAGCTCCACAGAACATTTTAAGAAAAAGTACCAGACCTACTGCATGCTGAGAAAGCAAATGTACCAACAAAGCTGCCATCATGGCCAGAACATTCTAGCGTGAAACTGTGTGTGCCTGAGTGTCAGAATAACATGGCTCGGGATGCTTGAAAACATAAAGGCAGGTCTCCTGCAATTTGTGTGAAGGCAACTTTTAGGAAGTCCATAGAAAAGCATCATGATCAGAAGAACAGAGGACCTCAGGACCTTCTTGTGCATTTAGCCAACAAGTGGCAGGAAGGTGTAATGATGTATCTTTGCACCATAATAGGTTATTGCCACAAAAGCTTTCATGGCAAGCAGAAAGAAATGCATACCCGGGCAAAAAAGCAGTCCTTGATCCTACTGCCTCACACTGACAGCAAAGTGTTCCAGAAACGAGGAATATAAATATATTAATAAATTGCAAGATCTAAAATCAGTTCAAGTCTAAATTTGGACCTGACTGCAATCTGTGAAGGTTTTAGTGCTGTGAGAGAAAATAAGAGAGTACCTCAGCCCACTTTACTCCAAGAGAAAATAGTTAATTTTCAATATTTGAGAGAAGCCATGCTACATAAACAAGGGTACTACAGATTTTCCTCTAGAGCCCAGTCAAGTGCATCTTGAGTTTAGCTACTTCAAACTCTTCTAAGAGGTCCTTACCAGAACCAAATACCAACAGCTGTATGTATCACTCGCAATAGAAATAAGTGAGTTCCATGTGGCTGCTATGAATCACCACCGGGAAGGCCGAGCTTTCATCGACTGTAGAAGGAACTATAGGGCAACAAGCTGAATTTGGCAACTAAATATTGAATGTACAAACTGTTCAACTGGATACATCAAATTCAGCAACTTTTACCCAGGAGATTTGCCTCTAAAGACGGGAATTTCTTCAGCCTGAGAAAGGCCTAGAAGGCAAGTCTCCATTTTTGGGGAGAGATGCTAAAAGCACAAAGGTTTTTTTTTACAGAAGGTAAGGAGGCACTACCTTCCTTTGTTCTTGTTTAGCTTTCTCTGTAAGTGCCAGCTGTGCTCTGTTTGTCAGTAAGTATTTCCTACTGTAGCTGTGGCTGTACTGGTGTTCTTGTACATACTAACATCCATCTGTGTTCAAAAGAAAATTTAAAGTGTACACTTAAATGTAGAGATAAACTAAGTTTTAGCCCACTTGAACAGACTTCAAGCAAGAGGATAACAAGTTTTCAGAACAAAGAGGACTTCCAGCACTTTGCCGCCAATATTAACAGAAATTTGAATGGTGATACAGCACAAATACAGACTTCCTCCAAGTTTTGTCTAAAAAAGTCAGACTTCTAACCACAAATGAATACATTCTTCCAGCTGTTAACATGAGAGAAAGAAAGGATGCAGCAAATCTTTGAAGAAACTATTTGTTATGTGGTATCTTGCAGGCATTTTTCTCACCTACCATTTAAGGATCTCTACTCTGAAACTATGGGTTTGCCAAATAGCATACTGCTTTTATAGGGTAGCCTCTTGTAGATTCATGCAGCCATTGACTCTACTGACTTTCAGTTCTGAAATATTGTCCCTAAAGCTAAATGCTGAGAACTTGAGATAAAACCTGTATTTCTCTAATCATCCTAGTATCAGAGGATGGGATGCTCCATGCTGGGTGCAGGGCTTTGCTCAGCACTGCTGGAAGCACTCTGCCAGCAGCAAAGGCAGCCAGCAGCAGCATGCTTGCTCCTGACCCATGCAGGGACCAGGAGACCAGACCTGGGAATGGGGGCTGCTGTTGTTTTCCAAGTCTGCCAAAGGTGAAGGGCAAGAAAGCATCACAAAGGTTACAAACTTTTCTCTTGGTAACTCATAGATATAAAAAAAAGACTCCCACATGCAAACCTCAAGATTTGTCTTAAATTAAGTATATGAAAATTGGCAGCTTGGTAGCACATTGCTTTAGAGTTATTCAAGTCAAGTGAAAAGAAAAAAAAAATAACAACCTTTTCACCCTCACCCTTTAAGCAAAAAAGAAATCCAGATATGCCAGGTACGCAGTGAAGCTTTAGCCCTCTTACACATATTACATGCATCTAAAAGACACCACGGTATTTGCAAATACTATGGGTGCGATCGTAAGGAGCACTTAGTTTTTGTCTAACTTTAATCCCATTGATAGAAATCAGAGTTACACCACTGATAACAAGTATGTTTCAAACAACTCCAGTGTTAAATCACATTAATATTCAAGACCTAGCATCAGTGTATTTGGTATAATAAATCAGATTTTTAATGTATTCATTAATTTAGATTTCCACTAACAAAAAGCTGAAGTAAAAGATCATATTTCTGGACAAGACAAGACAATACTTTTACCAGCAAAGATGCTCAGTGTGAAGAAAAATAACTTAATTGGACATCCTATCTACTTATGGGTCATTAGCTTTGTTACATTTTTAAATGCTCAAAAACTGGTGTGGAGTACAAATGCAATGGAGTTTGACATGTTTACTAGAAAAGAAAATGAAAGGAGAATAGCAAGGAAATTCCCACTGTCAATATTTAGAAGTGGATTATGCCTTCTCTGTACGTTCTTTTGGCATTTTTCTTGACACTGTCTTTTCTGAAGGGTCACAGCTCAATAGGACACATTCACTTATCATTATGCCTGTCACTAGGAGACCATCAGCAACCTACCCTCACACTGACCCACATTGGGGGGTGCAACTTCTTTTCAACAGACAACAAGAGAACTAATTAATCCTGATAACTGAGGAATCTCTCCCCATAAGGAAAGGGGTGATTTTTTCTGCATATTTATTTGTTTTGGAAGGCTTATTATATGTATGTGTGAGAGTCAGTCAATATGACTGCTTAATTAACAAACAAACATCAATTTAGACTGTAGAAGTTAGTCTGTCTGTTGAAAATTAATTACAGAAAGATTTTTTGTGAAAGCAGAGGGTGTAATCTATAATTTGCAAAGAAGCGAAAGAATAAGCTTTGTTCAATTTGGAGCTTTGCTCCAATTATTTTCTGCCTTGAAAAAAAAAAAAGCAATGCTCTTTCTGAATGAACAGAACTTTAAAATATTTGTTAATCAAAAACACAGATTACAAGTAATTAAACAAAAAAGATAAAATAGCTGAACCTGCATATATTTTCCAATATGATGTGTGAGTTCAATCCTACAGACATCCAAGTAACCACGCACACATGATCAACCTTCCACTCATTTTGGACAAATTTCAATTTCTCTTAAAAGAACAGAACTGAACTCAAAACCAGGATCATGTAACCAGATTATTACTGACTCTGCTCTAATTTTTTCAGCCCTACTTTTAAATTTTCTTTTTATCAACTTTGAATTTCTGTTACCTCAGACTAAAGAAAGTAAACTCAGAAGATAAAGCTATGCCTTAGTTCAAAGAAACAAACTACATTAGAAGTTATTAGAAATTGCCCTGAGGTGAACAGGCTTGGTGGTCTTCAACAATTTTTTCATAATTTGAGGCTAAGTGATCCTCCAGCCACCACAATTATCCTGAACATGTTGACTAATCTGTTTTCACCTGCACAACGAGAGGTTAAAGAGAATGTTCAGTTTATCTTTGCAGCTTCAGTGTATATAAAGAATCTGACCTTCTGGGTTTAAAGTGCCATCTGTGAGCAATAAAGTTATCCATCAAGAAGTAATTGTTTCAGTCATCGTTGGATTTGCACGTGTGTTAAAGCTGGTTAAACATAACCAATCCTTTGTGATTTTTATTGCCAAATATCATTTCCTCCTGATTCAAACACCTTCTGCAAAAATGTATTTTGCATGAGACAATCATGAACTGGAAATGGAATGCACATGATATCTTAATTGGGTCTTCACCTCACTGTGCTCCTTAAGATGCAGGTCATTCAGATCAAATGCAGCCTGGGGCTTTACTCTAGCTTCTGACCACTTCCTGGTGAGTCATCCCATTGAAGAGAATGGGGACATCCACACGTGTGCAACTAGTAGGCAATTGCAGAATCTGGCCAAAATGCTCGGGAGCACTCAGAGGGCTGACCTTCAGTGTGTTTCCAGTGAAACAAGTTGAATGACCTGCAGCACCTTAACCAGAACACAGCCACAAGTGAATCTCATATGAGGCGTATGGCTTTATTCCATTTCATAAAATCTGGGATAGTTTCCTTATTTCAGAGTTCTCATTGTAAGATGATGTATCACCAAGCTTTTGAAGGTACTTCAGAAGAGGGCAAATACAGCTTTTGCTTTTGTTTTTTTTTTGGTCAGACAGTTGTATCAACTCTTAAGAACTTTGTTTTCATCATTATTCTGAATCACTCTATTTAAAACATACAAGAAAGAGAAAAAGAAACTTCTTGTAAGCTCCAGAGACTTATTTAAAGCTGCAGTTAGCATCCTGTCACAACGAGAATGACGGACAAAGAGTTCCCCACAGTTTAATCAACACTGAAATTCCCACCAGCTTCAATAGCTGTGTTTATAAGACAAAAATGTTTCTAGGTCAAATTGTATCAAAAACTTAAATGGTGACTGGAAAAAAAAAAAAAAAAAGAAAGAAAAAAGATTATTTTTGTGCCCTGGACACGGAAGTCTGGCTTGCTTTTCTACAGGACGAGAAGTCATCGCCCCATGTAATGAAGCTTTTCACTTCTGTGGCTGCCAGTGGCAGCTGTTTATGACTCCCCATGGCAGCAGCAGCCCCATCCTGTGTGCTCTGTTGGTGTCTCTGGAGCTCGGACACAGGCAGCACGGCATGATTGCTGCACCCAGAGGTGAAAGCACTGTCTCCATTGTCCATGTTCAGGAACAGCCTCCAGAAAACACCTACAAACCATGAGCTACCCCACGGTTCAAGCAGTATCTCAGGTCTGTCAGGTGTCACCTAAGCCTCTGCTCCAAAGGAAACCTCACAATCCTTCACACATCTGATTGTACATCATGTTTCTAATGTAAATCCAACTCCGACACGTAGACTCAGCAGAAGAGGAACTAGGAGAACTTATCTGTCATGGAGTGCACAGGGAAGCCTACAGTGGAAACTGACCCTGACAGTTCTACCAGCTGAGCAAGCTCCTGATCCAAAGCACCAAAATGTAACTCCTAGTTTGATCCAAGCAGAAATTTGCAGGTCCATCAAAGGCTGCAGGGAGTGGTGAGGGTTAACAGGCCCATGGATCGTGGGGTGGCTTTGTCCCTGTTTCCTGTTTGCTTGGTGCAAGGAGAGGCACTGTGCGTACTGGCAAGCAGAAGCACACTGTGGGCAGGATAAGTGCTTCAAGCTGTCTCACTCCTCCATGAATCTTCCCCTCCCACATGCCTCTGTCGTGACTGAAATGTGCTCTCATTTGCTTTCAAGATTAAGAAAACTGTTAGAAGCTATTCACTCACAAAACGCACATTAATTCATGAAAATCATTTGTTCACTGATTTATCCCTTTCAGACTCTGAAGGGACATTCCAATTATCAGGTCTGATGCTCTGCACAACACAGACCCAGTGATTGCTGGATCAAATGCTTGAAGCTGATGAGTCTCAACTATAATTTAAAAATCTAAAGTGCTACTAGGATGCACCAGTCAGACAATAAAACGGATAGGTTAATGGGTGAGAGAGCTGTGCTCCTGCGTGACACTGCATCATAATGGAGTCCAAAAGGCATAAGGTTTGTAACTGTAGACCTGTAAGTCCTGTGCAGGCTAAAATGTGTTGACCCCGACTCCATACCCTGGAATTAAAAATGTCAGCATTGCAAACGGATTCACTACTGCCTGAGAAAGGTCTCCACTGACACAAAATGATGTGTGCCTATTATTGGAGCCACTGTTTCTATCTCCTTTCAGTTCTCCATCTCAGAGTAAGTGATAAGAGTTTATTCACTGTGCATATGCACTTTCTGTGCATAGATGCGTAAACATGCTGATACAAGATTAGATGCTGCAGAGGCAGAGCTTGACACCAAGTGCCTAAGAATAGAGCAAGTACAATTCTGACAGCACTTAATTAGCATATCTGAGCAGGATGCACTTCTGGATATCCATATCGATATATATACATATGTACATAAATACAAAAACATTTTTCCCCAATATTTGCCATTCATTTGCCCAATATTTTGCCAGTATTTTGTTCCAGCTACGTAAGGCACAGCTTAGTGATTTCACACGCCTGTGATAAAAGCGTTCTGCTTTAGTTGTTCATTCAGATATTTAGAAAGGTAGATTTGGAAATTTAACAAGCTGAAATCACCCTGGATTATTTCAAATAAATGTTTTCAATTGGTTGTAACTGGTGTCACATCACAACTTCCTGTCATACTCAGGGAGCTGGAAAGCCACATGCATGGCCAAGGTGAAGCAGTTCAATGCACTGTGCCCATGCAATGTCTGTTCAAAGGCACTCAGACCACCATCTCATTAAAGTTTGTGTCCTGGTCTGCCCTAAGATCACCAGGTGACACTCAGACCACCATCTCATTAAAGTTTATGTCCTGGTCTGCCCTAAGATCACCAGGTGACTGTTAGGTCCAGGGCACTTTACACAAGGCCAGTTAAAAACTGATTTGGGAATTCAACATTCATGAAGCCCGAGTGAAAAAAAAAAACCCACAAAACCTTAGTTTCCTCTTTCATCCGTCCAATTTTATTGCATTTGGAAACTTAGTATCTGAAATGAGAACCTTTGCCACCACCTAGCATGGCAAAGGACCTTGTTTCATCGGCTATATAATGGGAAAGCCATTAACAGAGAAGCAAAATCAGCCATGCTGACAAACTTTTTCCCATTGAGCACATGGGATTGAAAATGGAATCCAAATGTATAGCCTAACACCTCCATAACAAACTACTAAAAGCCACTAAAAACACCTCCATTGCAAACACATGCCAGTCTTTCCACTAACTAGTATATTAGGAAAGTATTGATACAACATAAAGGCAAAGAAAGTACATTAAAAACAATTCATTTTAAATTCCTGTAATTAGGTACCAAGGGAATTATTATTTTTTTTTCTTTTCCTTACCAAACTATGTTTCTTAAACATCTTGATACTTAAGATTTGTTACACGTTTCCTGACAAGAGAAATTCAGCAAGACAGTAGTATTGAACTGGAAGAGTGATTCAGATCAATGTCTCAGAAGGCAAATGTCCTAGCTGCCAATAATTTGCCTGCTCAGTCAGCAAAATGGCCCTAGCAAATCTGTTTAAGACCATATTGTTCATTAAACTCTGCACACAAGAATGAATTCACAACTAAGTTAAATAGAACTTAAAGCAAAACTGCAGGATTTGCTTAAAGCTGCTGGTTATTACCTCAGATGCTCTACCATTACAGCTGAACCATCCCATAACTCTTCAAGGAAAAAAAAAAAAAAAGACATAGTTGAAAACCAGCTTTCTACCCATCCTGATGTCACCCACGAAACAGCTATAAAGGTTGGAAACTAGATAACTAATGCAGTGCAACAGCTTAAACCAGAAAGGTGAGTAGAAGAAAAAGTTCATACAGAGGACTCCCTTCTTTGCTCTAGGATCACCTCTACTCTGAAGATTAATTTTGATCATAAATTAATCAAAAGTAAGGCAAGAACATCCAGAGTGAGTTTCTTCCTGAAGCTGATGTTACAGCTGGGACTTCTGCCTCTGGCTGATGATTCCTCTGAGCTCAGCACTTGGGATTCCTCCATATTTCATCATAAAGTCAGTCCTCTCACAAAGGACTGGTGTGAAACTGGTCATTGCTCCAGTTGGTTTTGGTGGGATTATGGAACACAGATTAGCCAAGATTAGGACAGCATTAGCAGAGAAAATCAGATCACGTTTGGCTTTTCTGGCATGCAAAAAGTGTTCTGTGATGAACAGGTCAAGAGGGTAAGCCCATTTTACAGTTAAATGGCATGTAAAATACAAAGCCTATGGTAGATGCACATGTAGAATTCTGGCAAGCTTGACTGTGGCTTGATTTACATCAGAAAATTATAATCATTAATGCTTAGAATGAATGTGAACAGTAGCACAGCATGAAACAAAGGCAGGTTTTCACACCAAACCCCACCAGCATAACAAAAGAAAATCTTAGTGCACAATGCAATGCAATATAACCCCACTAAAGTATATCCATACTGTGCCATACACAAGGACAACACCTGAATTTTGGCAGGCTAATTTTGGTTATCTTGACTCTCAGTACCTCATTCTTTTAGTAAAACATAACGGACTGGGATTCATACTACCAAAAAAAAAAATTCTCCGAAGAATTTTACTAAGTAACTGCTTTGTGTGCAAGGTTTCTTGAGCCTTCCCTGAAGATTAAACGTTGGACACCGCTGAAGACACAACACGGAGCTACTGGGAGCTGACCCAGGATGGCAGCTCTCATGCTTCTCTTACTACTGGTCCACAGCGACCCCAAGGAGAGGTTTTTCCATGGAGGAAGGACAATGGGAACAAAAGGAACAAAGTCCTGTGGCAGAGAAGAATCCCACAGGAAGGACGCTGGGGCAAGCTGTGTGAAGTTGTGGAATGCCTCTCACGACGCGCCCTCGTGCTCCTCCCTCACTGCTCCCCACGCACTGAGCAGGGGGTCCCGTTCCCAGAGCTTCCCGAGGGAACTTCCCAGGAGGAGGACATCTGCTCAGGGTCCCCATTCCGGGCTACCGTGCCCACTCACCCCCACTTCCGGGCAGGGGGCAGAAATAGCATCAACCTATTGCCCTAGCATCTCCAAACCACTGAAATTCAGGAAGCAGTTTCCTCCTGAGCATTTCCCCAGCCTCCAGCTCCTGCAGCAGCAGAGAACACCTTGTTTCAAGGCAACAGCTACAAAAGAGGAAATATGACTTCAAAGGGATTGTATTTAAGAGCATTTACTGTCAGATTGGATCTAGAAGGGTGTCCTTACCACCTAGCAAAATATTGAGAACATGCAAACAAGCTGGTGTCATTCCCATCATACTGGATTGTGATATAAGTATGGTATTTGGATGACTTAACACTGGGGATATAGACAAACCGAATTTGGTTATGAAAACAACTGTGGTTTGATGGAGAAACAACAGGGACAGTAAAATCAGGTCATTGTGAATGGGGACCTTTTACTCCTCCATTAACACAAATCGAACCAGAGTCTAGGGTAGAAGATGAATAAATCAGGCAACTATTTTTCAAGAATCAATCACAGTCTTGAGTGATACAGAGGTGTCATTAGCAATATCCTCCTCCTCTCCACAACTGCTGACATGTCAAAGGTGGCACAGCTCCAGCCACCATGACATAATAACAAAACAACCACCACCAACTGTGACATAAAGCAGAAGAAATAGTCATCTACACTCCCAGTGCAAACTCCTCCATATATCCTAAAAGCTCTGGACTTCAGTTTCAGGCAACAGTACCCCTGACATGCAGGTTTGAACGTTTTCTCCCACGCCTTGTATTTCTCAATATGTTGCAGGTTTACTTATCTCTGGCATGAAGTCATTCTGCCAGTCACAATGAACATAATATTGCTCCACGCTTGGCTTTGGAGTGAGCACTTGGTTTTCACTTTTCCAACTGCTTCTTTCTGCATACATGACTTTTTCTTTTAACCACGAGGATTTATACGGCACTGACTCCAACCACAGAGCAATGAAACTGAACTTGATAAGAGACAACTGTCTGCTCACCTTCCTGCCCATCCCTAAACCAACTTTCAGATGATCTGTTACATTCATGGTAGGTAGGATGAGAAGTCAGGTTGCTGAGTGCTGGGAATGCTAGGAAGGTCATGCCCCAGCTGAGGCCTGTGTGTAGTAGGAGAGCACCAGAACAGCAGAGAGAAAAGAGACAAGTGCTGTCCGCAGGTAGAGTCCATGCATTCTGCACACTCAAGAGTACAGTCTATCCATTTTGTACACACAGAAATAATTTCCCACAACCTTATAAATACTGATAGAGGAAAAAAATGCAACAGATTGCTGGGGGCAAAGAAGGATGCAAAGATGAAGCATGTCTGAAGAGAGCAGTTTGCTGCTCTCCCCAATGGGAGAGGCTTGCCTCCAGAGGCAGAGGTGGCAGCGACAGCTGAGCACACAGTGCTGTGTGGTAATGCTGCCCTCAGAGCAGGGTGGCTTTCTGTTTCCTTTGGAGCTGCAAGAGGAATTCCAGCGCCTAGTTTTAGGGAATCCGAGGGATCAGATCTGCTGATTAAGTACAAGCACAGCCCCACTGGACACAGACTGTTGAAATGCTGAGCCTTCACCCTCATCTGCTGAGCCTCTTCCTTTCCCAATCTTGGTCAAAAACTAGCAAATCGATAAATATTTGTACTTGAAGCTTCCAAACCACATTAAAGTGTAAGGACTCAGCAACTGTCCTGAAAATCTGGACAATTTCCTTCTGTCCTATACACCCACACAGTGAGACAGGCTACTGGTTTGAGCCTTTGTAGCATCTGACAGTTATAGCTTGGCTTGTTGGTTACTGTTCACATACTAAGAAATAAAAAAAGGAAAACAAAACACAACCAAACTAATCTCCAGTTCTCCCCTGTAACATTTTTCTTTTAGGGTTTGAAATGTACTGGGTGATTCTGGATATGAAGATCCTTACCAGGGTACCTGTCAAGTATTCATTTCCTTGTGCATGAACCATAAAGAACTTGCTGGCTTAGCCCAAGGCTGTTGCACCAGATTACCAGAGGATAAAATATGTAGTTCTGTAGAGTATGTGAGCAAAGCACCAGCCTGGTAAAACACCAGTAAGTAATTTAATGGATTTTCTTCAGGAATACCAAAAAAACACATAAATTTTTTTAAAAATCTGTGTTATGCTACAAGGTCTAGCTCTTCCACCTAACATGAACGTAGCTTGACATTTTTTAGGGGCCCCAATTTCCAGGAAGATTCGGAAGCAGTAAAGTCCATTTTTCAGCACTCTGTTGAGATCTCCGGCCCTAATCCTAAATAAGACTACTGTGGCTGCATGCCTGTGCTGCTGTTTCAGCTGAATACTCAAATCAAATAGAAACCTTAACACACGAGCCTCAATCTGAACAGCACTTTCAGGGAAGTCAGGTTAGTTATTGCAAGAAATTAACCTCAGTGCAGTTTAGATTTGACCTAGAATTACTTTCTTCATTTTTTTCCAGCTGACCATGAAATTGAAAAGTCCCTCGGTCACTGGAGATGTTGATGATCTAGTTCCAACTGGAATAACTCAGGCTTGTATAGTGGTGTCCACAGATAAGATTGTAATATATTCTCTTTATCTTCTAGCTGCTAATTGTGAGGTATTGCCAGGGTGCTGACAGCTGGAAATAAAGCTGATTTATCCATCTCATGGTTCTGGAAATACAGACACATCATCCTTGATCCAGGCTGAAGAATCTGATCTTTCCAAGATTTAAGCTCAGTCCTTCACATTCTCAAATGCTTTAGATTAAAATTATTGTCGTACAAAGTCTGTGACTGGGAGATCAAACCTAAATATGGCACTGAAGTCTTCACGTTGAGCACTGCATATACGGTCTTCAGCATAATTGTATGCAATATACTTTGTGGAATAAACTAGAAAAGAAATATACGCAAGTACTGTGCAAAACAGAGACAAAACATTCCTCTTTCCTCTGATAGCTGAAACATAAATGTGCACAGAAAATAGCAGAGGGCTGAAGTGCTCAAGACTCACAAGTCATAGAAATAATTTCCACAATTTCCTTTGTCTCATTTTTCAAATGGAAAATCTCAGGGCTTTCAGTTTTCATGTTGTCTGGGAGAAATTGGAATTACTAAATAGCCAAATACAAGTTAAAGATCTCTTTCTGTCCCTTCGTTACAGAGGTGTCTGTAGTAAGACCTGAACCACTGTGAATCTTCTCCAGTACCAGTCAGTAAATGGAAACTCAGCTGACACCTGCAGAGACTGAATTACAAGAGCGGACCATTAAGAACACTTAAAAGGGGAAGTGCTGGACAGCTTGAGCGAGAGTTTCAAGTGAGTAGGCAGTGGAAAAGGGTGAAATGGGAAGAAACACCTGGAGGTGACTTGCAGAGAACATCCCACCACTTCACCAACAACTCTGAAATGCTAAATGCCTCTGAGAGTTTTAGTTCTGACCCAGAAGAAGTTTGATCAGCCCATCTGGGATGCGGAGCCAAATATCCGCAACAAACATTTTCTTTAAAAAGAAGAAAGAATGAAAGAAGAAAGAACACAACAAAATCAAAGACGCTTGGGAAGTCTGAGTTCTGGATTGAAGCTAAATCTCCAATGCTTTTAAGAGAGGAAAGAAATACAAATTTCCAGCAAACTAGTTGTAAAGTCATTCAGCCACACAGCAGAGAAGCACCACTCCACTCCGTACCCATTGCACTTGAGCCAACTCCAGGGCACGCAGCCCCACTGCCTGGCATCCAACGACCCGGGTATCCCCTAACCAAGCCAAGCCTTTCCCATTGGAGCTGGTGTAGGGTGTGTGTGCCACTGGCAGTGCCTGGAACAGGAAGGTGAGCCAGGGTCCCTTACAGCGCCTGAATCACGGTGTCCACCTTCTCCCAGGACAGTGGGTTTGCCGCGGTTTACACAATGGGAAACCTTTCCGACAGGAAAAAGGAAACCGATGCCCCAGCGCAGCTCGGCACCGCGGGAGCCCATGTGGGAGAGGGACGGCGAAGTTCAAGCTCAAGCTGTGAAGGAAGCCTGGCAAGGATTTCAACCCATGTTTCCTGTATCCACTTCGAAAGTCCCATGCATGTGCCTATTTCATCCTTATGCCAAGGAGGGCACCGCAGAGAAAAAATAAAGAGGGGAAATTAACACTTCCCCGGGGGGGGGGGGGGGGGGGAGGGGGGTGGGAAAGAAATAAATATAGAGGAATACCTATATGTCGGTACCAAAGATGATGAATCAGCACTTCCCGAGCAGGAAGACGTCTCGGCGGTGCAGCCCCCGCCAGCTTTCCTCCGGGCAGCGCCGCAGCACTGGGGCCGCTCCGGCTGGGCTCAGCCCCCGGCGGGGACACGCTACCCCCGACCAAAGCACTCTTTGTTTTTCTTCTTCAAGTGAAAAAAGCCGAAGGAACCAACCCCCAAAAGCATCACTATTAGGCAAAGGCAGTTCTCGCAGCGGGCGCAAAGCCATCCCGCCGCAAAGCAGCCCCGTGCTCCCTGTCCTGCCCTGCCCGCACCGGGACGCGGCTTTCGCCGAGGGAGCGGGCACCTTTCCGCATCACGGGCAGAACTGAAGGCTGGAAACAAAGCGGGCTGGAAAGCAGTCTACCTCGCGACCAGAGCTTGTTTTCCCCCATCGAGGCGCGGGTTCCGACATCGCGATTCAGGAGGGGCTCGGTATCCCCGGGCACCCCTTCTCTGCGCACGCCTGGGGAACGGAGGATGGGCAGGTGCCCACAGCTGCAGCGGGGGGGGAACCGCCGATGGGGTGCGACCCGGGCGTCACGGGGAGCTTGGGGCCGGGCTCTGGACGGCGGGGGCCGGCGGACTCCTACCTGCGAGCAGGAAGGCGGCTCCCAGCAGCACGGTCCCTGAGAGCAGCTGGCGGGGCATGGTCCTGCCCGAGGCGGCGCGGGGCTCTTCCCGTTGAGACGGTAGAGAGGCGGAGGAGCCGACCGGACTCCGACGGGCTCTCCTCGGTGCCGGGCTCCTCCCGCGGTGCCGGAGATAGCGGCGCGGCATCAGCATCCAGCGGCCCCACAGCCCACCCCGCCCGCCCCGTCCCGCGGAAAGGGAGTGTCCGCGGCCAGCCGCCCTGCCAGCTTCACCTCCCGCGGACATCAATTAGCGGCCGGCCCCGGCTTCGCTGATTTATAACTTCTCCACCCCTCGCCGCGCACCCCCTCCCGCCCCCGGCACATCCTCCGTCGGGGAGCACGCCCTCCCCCGGGTCCCCTCCCCGCCGACGGCGGGCACTGAGCCGCTCCCCGCGGGGCTCTCGGTGCCGGCTCCAGCCCGGCGGAGTTTCCAGCCCCGCCGGTAGACCCTGGCGGCCCTGGGCAGCCTAGGTGCGGTGCACGGAGCGCCCCGGGGAGAGCGGCCAAGCCACGGAGGGGCATTACTAGTGGTGTCCCCAGAGCCAGGAGCCCGCCCTGGCTATGGGACCACAGAATTGGGTCTTTGGTGTGATCCGGTGCTGCCCTTCCTATATTTTTTATGGTACAAAGGAAGTCTCGAGAACACGGGGCAGATAGATGGGATCAACCCCCACTTTAAGGTGAAGGAAACGGAGACACATCGAGAGGTTGGGCGGCTGGTCCGAGGCCATAGGAAGCTGGTGACAAGAGCCACAAATAGAACGCGGCTCTTCTGCGTCCCACCAGATCATCCTGTGCGCCAAAAAAGACGAGAAGTTGGTGTTGTTTTTAACTCAAGAACTGTTTAACTTTCGAGTTTCAAGTTGGTGAGCATATTTCCTGCATGCTTCTATCCGACTCCCATTCACAAGTGACACCCTGAGCTAAGAATTTCAGGCTGCATTTTCCAATCTTCCGGCTCCCAGCTGAGACCTTGGAAATAAAGTAGCTATGGATATCTTTCTCCTCATCTGCTTGCACCATGGGGAGAAGAACCCAGAAGTTTTTTCCCGAAGAGGATGACTCATGACAAGTCACCTCCTCCAGAGGAGAGGACAGCAGCTGGGAAAACAGCCGCTCATTGAAGACAGTGCAGCCAGAAGCAGGAACTGGGACACTGGGCATCCTGACAGCTCAGACCCCCTAGGAGCCAGGGCTCCCGTGCAAGGAAGAAAGGGAACTGAATGTCCCTGCCTCTGACCTACCCAGTGCTGAGTACGTGCTGAGTCTGAGATGATGCAGGCCCCATCACAAGGTCCACGGCCATACCACACCAGCTCCACACCCTTTTCACACCTCCTACATCACAGCTGCATTCATTCATGGCCTCCAAAGACCACAGCACTTTGGCAAGACGTACCTCCTTCCTTCTCCAAAGGACGTCCTCAGCTCCTGACCCACCCGAGGAGCTGAGGAACAGGGAGGGCAAACCTGAAGACCTGCTCATAACCCCTCATCACTCTCCCTGTGCTAAAGCCAGGAGGAGGAGAGAGGTGAAGCTTACATGAAAACTGGAAGGACCTCAGTAGTGAGATACAGGAAAGAAAGAGGCAGTGGACTATCCCATGAAGCAGAATGAAAATGCTGTAGGAACCCTGTGCCTTGGTGAAAGGTATCTCTGAACACTTCATCTGAAGCATCTGTAGCAATGGGCAGGGCTCGTGTGAAGGTGAGGGCAGTTCCTTTTTTTGTGTATCATGGTATAACCAGCATCAGGATGAGAACATACTCTGAAGAACAGCTCAGGTGCTATGGCCATACAGACAGCAACAAGCCAGCCACAGACCATAGGCACCGGAGCTTTTTGTACCCAAAGCTCAGGTGCTTGTTAGGTCAGAACCTAGGACTGACACTAAGAAGCAGGTGGAATACACAAGGACAATTTTTATCCTTTGGTGTTTCAGGGAAGTTACGTTTTCTTCAGCTTTGAAATGTGGAAATTTTCCTCTCCCTAGCATTTATTAAAAAGGCTATCACTGTATACTTGGAAGGAAATAAGCCAAATATAGAAGCTGAGAGTGAGCACTGTTTGAAATGTATCAGGCAAACATCTTTGCTTCAGGGCTATTCATCTCTAGCACTACAGAAGCTGTGACAGACTGAGAAGAAACAGCCTTTGCAGTAGACACCATCAGTTCTTCACATTTGCTCACAGCCCAGCAGCACTGCACTGCTGATGAATCTCACCCTGCTCCAGAGGAACAGGGTTTGTGCCAAGCCTCCTGCCTGAGCAGCCCATACATCTGGCACCGAGATAATCAAGTTGTCAAGCACCAGCTCCCCAGCGCGCATCCCTTGCCGCTCCCTGGCTAGCGAGACTCGCTGGAAACAACACAGAAAGTGAGCAACAGGAAATCAGATTGAAAAGACGAGTAGTCGGGGCATTCGGTTGGAGAGGGGCCAAACCCAGCGCCGCGGACCGCCTTCAGCTGCAGACTGCCACGCTGCAAAGAAACACAGACACCACCCTGAGCACGTAGGACCTCTCAGAGCTCAACGCTTAACTAAGGCACAACCTCATCTGCTCCCCGCCAGGCTTTCTGACTCTTGAGTGTCTGATTTCAAGAGCTAGGTGGAGTGGAGGGTCCTCGCAACCCGGATATGACTTAGTGGAGATGCCAGGACACATCCTGAGGTGATGGATTGTGCTCCCCATTGGAAGCAGAGCACTTGGAACATCCTGAGGTTTAGCCAGGTCTCTTGGGAGGAATCATGTGGGCAGTTGCAGCAGATCTGACCAAAAAAAAAAAAAAAAAAAGTCTGGAAAATGCTTCTCACACCAGTAGCTGATAGGCTCCCAACCTGGCCTGATTCTTTCCAGTCATGGAAGCAGTTTTTTATTCACCCTGGTGCTTTAAATAGCTCCCTGTGGTACTGGTTGTAGTGCTCTGGGCATTATCTGTAGGTTACCGCAGGCACCTGCACAGCAGGTGTCTGCCCTTATTTACAAGGCTGCATGGGCTAGAGACATAGCTGAGGGACCTCGTGATGTGTTCGGTCACTGTACTCACAGAGACCCGGCAGGAGCAGCCTAGATGTCTTGGAGATGCTCTCAAGCTCCAGCTGCTGGGAAAGAGGGAGGGATGGCAAAGCAGCGCAGATTGGATCTCCCCCTGCAGGTCTTCCAGCAATCTGCATCTCTCCATTGATCTCTTTTTATTAAAAAGAGGACTGACAAATTAGTGAAAAGAGCATTTCATCTGACTGCCTGAGAGCATTAAAATATTTCAATGTCAGTGCTCCCTGTCCACCAGCGGAAGCCTCCCCATACCCCATGCTGCAGTTTCACTCTGGCACGACTGTTTCTGGAGCTCAGTGTAAGAGAGTTTGATGAAATAATCCAGGGTATATAACTTGCCTGCTTTCTGTGAAGGACTGCTTGTACCCTGAGTTGTTCTGTAGACAGGGCATACAGCACCCTCCCACAAAATGAGATGCAGTGAGCTGACTTAGCTGGAAGAATACTGGAGCTTTCTATAGTGACACAGCTATTGGGGATTGCAACCTGAAGCAAAGACCCCAGGTGAAATAGGTGCATGCTACCCAAAGCCTTTCCCTAGTTCTTTTTTTCACTCTTTTCACTTATGTATTTTCTGTCACCATTATTTTTATGCCCTCTAGTTCCTTCTCCTTATGGTAGAAACGGAGTTGAAACAACATATCATCGACTCAATCCCATTTGCCGTCATTATTATTATAATACTAGCTGCCGTTGTCAGGAATAACTATGAGTGAACAAGAGATGCCACTACATTCAAAGCTGCATTTAGACCAAGGTAAGTCTAGTCCATTTCCTTTGGTATCACAGAAGGAGTAAGCTTAAAGTTTAAAATATTGTGCAGGTAAGTATATGTGAAGACATAAAGTGCAGCTGTGGCTGGGCTTTCCCAGCCTCTTTGCTCTGCATCTGGGCAAGGCTTGTGCCAAGGACAGCCAAAATTTGCAGGAAAGCGTTAGTGATTTCAGGACAGCCCTGGAGTCTGCTTTTAAAGTTAGGTTGTACCACTGGTCTCTGCTCGTGCCATGTCTCTATGGTGTATCTGCAGCAACATCTGAACCCAGTCCTGTACTGCTGTGATTGTCTCTGCCCATTGCCCTACCTACTCCCCTCCTCTTGGGTCCACGTGGCAAGATGCCAGCGATTCTGTCCCTGTTACTGGAAGCAAAGCCTATTGCAATACACGTTTTCTCTCAAAATACAACACAATTGGTTTTATGTGTGTATTCAGCAATTTTTCACTAAACAGGAAAGAAAAAAGAGTGGAACAAGATTTTTTATTTTTTTTTTCCTTGAAAAATGTAAGTACAATAGAAGAATGCCAGTAAGCGTTTCCACTGCATGCACACGTACGCGGGCTGGACCCCCCCTGCAGGCAGGCACACCTGCATCAATATGGGAATGACCCACTTGGGGCTGCCTGGGTCAGTGTGGTAGGGATGGAGAGCTCTCAGCTCATCTCTCTACTGCTCAAACTTTGTCCCACGGTATCGCTTCTTCACTTTATCTGGGAGGATATATAAGATGCCTTTCCTGGAGACATTCCTACATGAATGTACCAGGATAAGTGTTCAGAAAGAGGCAAGACCACATGAAAGAAGCAATTGCCTCTCCTCCCTGTGGAATCAGGCCAAGGTCACTGCATTTCAGTGGGAAAGACAACCAGAAGGTCAGCAAAAGAACCACAAAACCAAACCAAAACATGTCAAAAAGGGAAAAACCACCCAAGAAAATATTGGGTCATAAAAAGAAAACCAACCTTACAATGCAGAGCTCTTTTCCTCTTACCACCCCAAACACTCGCCCTGAAGGATCAGTGATTCCCTCACCATAACACAAAGCAGCACTCTGAGCTGGGAGCCATGCAGCTGCTGCTCACAGCAGAGCTGGTGACTCAGGGGTGTGCATAAATACCAGTGTCTTGATTATTTTGGAACAAATCAGACACAAAATGTGAACAAAAGCAAACAGTAATTCAACCACAGAAACGATGTTCACAGGAGCATCTAAGGAACTGCAGAGGGAAATGTGGGATATGTGCAATGCTGTCAAGGTCTTGTAGCACTAGAGTAATGCACATGGTTATCCCACACATCCTAAACTGCAGGGCTGCTGTGATCCTTGCCCCAAGTGCTGGTCCACTTACACAACTGTGAGCAAAGTAGTTGTAGGAGAGAGGATTCAGGGTGCAGCTTTGGAGCTTTGTTGATATTCAGCTAAGCCAAATCAATAGCAATGAGACTGCACCAGTGGTGGAAAGAAAGAGGGAAGAAAGAGGGCTCACTGCGGGCTTTACCCAGAACCATGCTGGTTCTGACTGCAAGCAGTGAGGAGCAAGGATGGGCCTTTACAGGGGAAGGAGAACAAGAGCTACTCAGCCTGGGAAAATAACTTCTGTAATGTACTGCAGTTGTCTTCTTAAAAGAAATAAAAAAAAAGAAAGAAACAAACAAACAATAAAACAAACAAACAAAAAAAAAAAACCACCCTACAGAACTGGCAATAGGATAAGTTAAAAGACCATTTCACTTCCACTTCCATGGGATTCTTGTGGTGACAAGGGAGGTCATTACCTATGTGATGCAACAGCGTCATTTCCACACTATGAAATTAGTGTCTTTGGTTCCTCAGTGAAAGAAAACCATAACCAGCAGGTCAGCACAATGTGGGGACAGAAAAGGACTGCCTGCTGACTTGGCAAGCCTCAGAACTTTCCAGCTGGCACTGAAACCCCACCTGGGAATGCTTCCTTTTCACTGAATCCAGCAATGGGATCCAACATGGGTCTTTCAGGGGGGATGGGCTGCACAGAAGCTAATCTCACAGGCACTGAGGCTGCTGGTGCAACACACAGGCATCCTCACATCCCAGAGCTACTTACCTCAGGAGGTGCACTGAAGCTGTTGGGGTTGCTGTTTGTGAAAGAAAAAGGGCAAGAAGAGCAGACCAGAGAACTTTGATGGTGGGAATTCCAGGATTCCCAGACTGTAGGACCTTCTTGCCAGTCCCAGTAAAGGGCAGGCAGTGGGACAGGAGAGCCAGAACCCCACATTTGTCTGCACACCACATGGCAATAATGACCGCATCATCATCCCTGGAGGCATTGAAGGCCAGGCTGGATGGGGGTTTGGACACCCTGATCTGGTGGGTGTGCCTGCCCACGGCAGGGGGTCAGAACAGCTTCCTTCCAACCCAAGCTGTACTGTAGTTCTAATCTATTATTATGATCATTTGAAGAGCAATAGTATTATGGAAGGTCTATAAGACTTTACACACAGCTTTTCTCAAGGTGAAGCTCACCCCAAGGGTCTACATTGATAGTAGGTCTCCTTTAACCCTGTGCTCTCTGTGGCTGTGCCCCCCTGAGCATCTCCAGGACAGACTCAGGAAGACATTTCATGTTTTGTCACCACGAGTGAGGCTGTTCTGGGCAGAGCGTCAGGGCTCGGCTCTTCCCCTGCACCCAGAGGATGCGGAGAGGAGGCCGCTGCCGCTTCCCTTCCCGAGAGCCGAATTTCCCGGGGTGTGTACGGTCAGCAATAAAAAGAGAAACGCACGATCCAAGTTAATTTTCCACCCCCGAAAGGAAATTCTGCTTCCTGTATTATGCAAGGCTGGTGCCAACAGCACTGACACAGGAGACTATTGTCCTTTGCACAAAGCCATGGTGGGGAAGGACGCCTGAGAAAATAGTCCTTGTGCAACAGCAAGGAGCTTTTGATCTTTGAGAGAGGAAAAAAAGAAAAAAAAAAAGAAAAATAGGGTGCGTGCCAGAGGTTGGGAGGGATGCAGGGTTGGTACTGGAACCCCTCACCATGCCTCCAGCCCCACTCACACACCCAGGATGCTCAAAGTGCCTGTGAGTGCCTTCCCTTTTCCACAAAGAGTAATCAGCTGACTTCAGACCTGCTTCCAGTGTGTACGAGCCAGCACAAATACACTCAGGACCAAGAGCCCCTTCCTGCCTCCCTGCTCATAGCCCAGTTACATGGGGCTTGCAGAGCCTGCAGTGCTGGGAAGAAGTTCCTGGTTCCCCTGCTGGGATTGGAGACACCGTATCTCCTCACTCTGTCCTGGGGGAACAGCTGCCACCCTGTTTGGTTCAAGAACCTGGATCCCCCAAGCTGGTGTCAGGGCCAGCTGCAAGACCAGTGGCTCCTCAGCAGGAAAAGATAAGTCACATCTGAAGAGCCGCACTGCTTCCAAGGCACTTTGGGAAACATTCCTTCCTGTCAGAGGCTTTAAAAATATCATGCTTTTCTTTCCCTTAAATAAGTAATAAAGGATGGAACACTTTATTCCTACTGTAGAAGTATCATCTTGGTCCAAAAGAAGACATTTGGGTCGCTGGGTTCATTCAGTGTTGCTGCTCCTTTCTCCTCATGCTCTCTCTTGATAAATAACTCTTAAAGAGCTAATCTTTCCTTAAAAGAGCGCTTAAAAGAACATTTCATATTTTCAAAATAGTTCCTATAAACTTTCTTATTAGTTCTTATAAAGGTGAGTTCCTGCCTTTCTTAACGGGGCACTGAATCCATTTCCAAGGGAATTCCATGTCCAGCAGGAGCAGCAGGGTCAGGCTCGAGCTCTGGTTGTTTTCTGGCAGCTCTGCCTGCAGGATGAAGATGCTTTGAGACTAAGTACAAATGATGCCTCATTATGAGAAAATGCAAACCCTTTTCTTTAAATGTTTGTCATTGGAAAGAAAACCTAATGTTCCTCTTCGTACATGTACTCAGGCTGATTTAAAGGCATTTTGGGGAAAGAGGATATGGGGAAATTTCAAGAATAACTATATAAAAATAGAAATGTATTTCATGTCCAAGAGCAGGGTTCGTTTAAGAAACCCTACATCTTGCTCAATTTTTGTACCTCCTCTGTTGCAAAATAAATAAATAAATAAAAGAAAAGAAAAGAAAAGAAAAACAGAAGAAAAACCCCAGAGCAGAACACATTGCCTGGGTTTACAGTGGCTTTCAAGGTGCTCACTGTTGAATACAGCTGGTTCCAAATAGTGTTGAAGATACCAGTGGCCCTCCAACACTACAGATGCATTCACACACCCTTGTCCCCTTCTACTAAGACTCAGGTTTGGCTCTGCTGCTCCCAGCACCGTGCCTGGCCCCAACCTATGGCACCCGTTTCAGCCCAGCCCAGCCCCAGCAATCCCTCAGCTGTCAGCAGGCAGCTCAGCTCCCAGGCTCCTTCCAGGCAGGAAGAGCTGTGCTTCTGCCCCTGGTACTGCCTGCCCTTCCCCCAGCCCTTAGATGTGAGCAATTCAAGTTTATCTCCCACAGACTCTGCCACAGACTTGTGTTATCTGGAAAAAGCCCCTGAGGCACAAATCCTTAAAGGCATTGAAGTGTCTAACTCCCATCAGAATGAGGGATGTCGTTGTCTAAACACCTCTGATAATCACAGAGCTGCTCACGATTTGTGTAGCAGAGAGCACGTCAGTACCTGCAGGCTGACACGGGCAAGGGTTCTTTGGTTGTTACCACTGCTGCTGATTCTGCTATCACTCAGCACCCGTGCTAGTACCCAAGCATCCAGGAGTTGGGATTTCACTGAAAGACTGCATTCAGCTGCATTGTGCTTTGAGTGACACCAGAAGCAAATTCATCACGTTAAAGGCATGTTTCTGCTGCCCCTCTGATGATGGCTGATCACTGGATATCACACGACCTGCAGTAAAAAAACTCCATCACCCAGCTATGGAAAAAACACTCAGCCAAACTTGGGTCCCCACGGGGAACAGACTGGGAACAGGAAGGATGCTCTTTTCGCACCCAGCTATGTCTGAACCTCTCGTGGCAAAATACAAAGTGCACTCTTGAATTTAGAAATGTGGGAAACGGCTCTCCTCTGCTGGATGCAGCCAGCAACAAACTTAGGATGTCCATCACTTGGGTGAGATGGATGAGGATTATTAAGAGAGGAAATAGGCACAGCCCTATGGGATAGGATATACCAAACGAGCACCTAAAAATAAACTCTTTGTTTTTCCTGTTCCATGAAAGCTATTGTTGAAGTTGCCACAGAAATATTTCATAACCATGAAACAAAAAAGCCACCAGGGAGGTAATCGCTCCTCTACCTGTAATTTCTCAGTACAATACAAACCATGTAATGATTTCAGCGCATTTGAAGAAGTCAGTGCACCTGGATGGGGACAATTTTAATGATTTCAGTGCATTTGAAGAAGTCAGTGCACCTGGATAGGGACAATTTATCACCATTATCACTCCAAAAAAAATACACAAAGCCATCATCATTATTGACAGATACAATTCAAACACCGTAAAGCAGGATCTGGCTGCAGTTGCCATTTGTCTGCTTTGTGAAAGGTACCTTTGCACAAATGTTTTAATTTGAGAGGTCCCATACATGTGAAATGGTCTGCCCAATCACACACAGCATGAGTGACAGTGTCATAAATTCTCTTGGTCAGGTCATCAAAACGAATCCTTCCACAGACAGACACATCATTCAGTCCCTTTCGGTATGCAGAAGGCTCTGGACTGTAAGAAATGCAGTGCTGTGACCACAGGAACGGAGGAAACCTGGTTTCCTATGTAGCTTTTGAGGTTTCAGTGTTTGAGAAAGTGTGAGATCTGTTCAGTGCTTTTCCTGTGGGTGAGCAATCACAAGGCATTTAAATGCCTACTGAACCCAGGGGCTCACTGATGACTAATGAGGTATGAGTTCACACTGAAGTTTTTCCTTTGGTTGTTTCTCTTATGGGTTCACTTCACTCTGCCTGGCCCCAGCTTTCATGAAATCTGAAGAAAGATAATTAGCTTTAAAATCTATTCCTTTATATATCAGCTTTAATTAAAACTGGACTACAGATTCCAAAGGGCTTTTTTTTTTTTTTGGTGAGGTGAGAACCATGTAGGTACACACAGGTGGTCACACAACTCTAATTTAATTAGAAGGCAGTGCTGTTTGCATATATTTCTTTCTGTTCCTGTCCTTTCTAAAGAAAAACTGTAGCAAAGTCTTATTTCTCTACTTAAGAGAAATTCTTCTAATTTCCAACCTAAGTGAAACGTCAATTTCATGGGTGCTCTGCAGAGAAGAAGAGCAGAATATTGCAAGGTAAAAATAAATAAATTCACAGTTATTCCAGGAGACCAAACTCCAAAAGATGCAGCTGAAAGTTTCCAACCATCAAAATTGTATATTGTTTCAGAGAACAGCTGCACAACTGACACAAAAATGGTGTCTGAAAAAACTATGGTCTATTCAAAAACAAATATGTGCATCTAAAAGAGAGTGCTTAGTTCCGCGCTTCACAGGAGATGTACCTGCTTCTGTTTCTGTTTCTTCTCCCACCTAGAGATCCCAAAGTTCTGTCCAGAAATCAATAGACGAAAATCTGCATCATTTCTTTGAGGGAAATGATCTCTGTTCTGAACCCATCTCTTTCACTATGACAGCTACTGAGGGCACAGGAAGGCTTTCATAGTCTGTCTGTACAGGATGGAAAGCTCCTTGAAGGCCTATGGTGAGAAGTACTTCTCCCATGAACCCCACCAAGGAGACAAACACTTACTTATTAATGCTTTTTTTTTCAATGGTCCCACCATTTTTGATGAGACATTGAACCACAGAGTGACATGGTTTAATGTTATGGTGTGTATGGGTTGGTGGTTGGACTAGATGATCACAGTGGACTCTTCCAAACTTAATGATTCTGTGGTTCTACGATTTTCAGACTACACACAGGGCTTGATTTTGTTGCTAAACACAGGTGTCTAATCTCAGCTGTGACAACCTGGGTTGTGAGTATCATTCACTCAGGGATGGTGTAGGTACAGGGTGCGCAGTCCCTCAGTTGCAACGTCTGAAGCAATGCCTATAGGCCAGTGTTGGGGCAACGGAACTGTCCCTCAGGCTTCCCTAGTAACATATCTCAGGAAGCTGCATCTTCTCTTCTGGCTAATGTTAGAGATAAGACACTGATGAGTTCTTTTGAAATTTGTTGTAATTTAATACTACTTAATACCTGATACTTTCTAAGGAATTTACTTTCAAAGGCATTTAGGCCCAGATTTAGACAAAGTCCTTGTAATTGGTGTTTTTCTACTGACTGCACAGGGCCTAGAGAGAACCAGTAGGAAACACAACTCAGAGACCAAAGTGATCTTTGGTTCGCCTGACTGAAGGACATCATCACAGCAGTGGGTGCAGATAGACCTGGACCCACAGCAAAAGTATCATTAACCTTTGAACTGGAAATACCGTGGAGTTGTTGAGTTCAGGTGACTGAAAAAAAGCCAGCCTGGATCTGGAAACAGTGTAGTCATGTGTTATGAAGCTATTTCTGAGCTAAGACACTCTACTGCAAACTGCCACTGATGTGACTTGCTGAAACTTGACATAAAATGCTGATGAAGTTCATCATTATACCATTGTACCATATCATAACATCTAAGGTATTCCCAAACATGTGGCTACAGTGGTTGCCTATACATTGTCTTACACCTATAATTTGAATGAGGAGTGTCTCTTTTGTTTTCTTTTTTTTCCATTTAACACTGACTCAGAATTTGTCAATCTTTTGTTATTCCTAAGAATACACAGCTTTTCATAAATAGGATAAGCTTATGAGAATTTCTTGTAGGGTTGTTACAGCTTATTTTTTCATTTGGTGAAAAGTAAGCTAAGCTGCTTTTATATTTATTCTCTCCTGATTCATTTGGCTTGTCTGCTTAAGTGGAGAATGTGTGTGTGTGTTCTTCTGGCTGAAATATGGAAATTAAAATTATTCTGTGGTTTACTGTTCCCAGAATGGAACAGTAGGCAGTAGCTTGAGGAATTGTGGCCAAAGAACTGATCTTCTGTGCTTCCCTTATTTGTCATCAGTAGTTTCCTTTATTCTACTTTGGGCAGTATTGCAGAAAACTCGTCTGTGAACAGAATATAACACATACTCAGATGTCACAGTCACTTTGGTCACCTTTCTTTGTCATTGTGTTTACAACTTCCTTTTATTTAAAAGAACAGAAACTTGATGATGTTTCCTCATCACTACTACCAAGACTTTTAAGTGTTTCCCCATAAGTTAATGCTCACCTGCAGCTTTCTTGTGATTTTTTTTTTTTTTTTTTTTTGCATACTCCAATTATGATGGGAAATGTTATAGCATCCAGTATGGTGTTTCATTTTCAGCTGGCATTCTTTAAGAACATTCTTCCCACAGTCTCTCTCTCTTCCTCACATTCTCAAGGACTCATCTTGTTTGGTGCAAATTTGCAAGTCAGGAGATGGTTGATCTGACAAAGCATTTCACTTTTCTCTCTGTCACATGTGACCATAACTTCTTTCATTATATTTTCAACTTAATTCTTCATTTTTTCTTTTGCAGTGCTAAGTTATTTTATTTCACAGAGACTTCTATCTACTTCTTTACCAAAAATGGGTGATGTATCCTCTCATTTGTCTTCCTTCTTTGACACTGCTCTTGGTTACCTAGACCTAAGTTCTATTTACCTAGAAACTATGAATGGTTATTGTGGAGTCAAAACTATTCACATCAGCTGAAAGTGATATAAGAGACCTAACATCTTCCTTTTTTTCTTTTTTTTCTTTTTTTCTTTTCTGTTTTGTCTTTTATTTTTCGAAAGGAAATCAGAGAAGAAAATAAAATAACCATGTAATACAGAATGTCTGTCACAGAACAAAATATAGAGCCCGTACCATCTGGCTAAAGCATTACAAGTATACATTTATCTTTTCCTCAGTCTCTCTTTCAAATTGCTACAATTACAGGAGAAAAGTGTCCAGATCATAAATCACTTCACCCTTTTAAATGTTAATGGTTTAAATCATTAAAACTTTAACAATTTTTGAATAGCTTTACAAAGTACTTCCTTAAAATTATGACACAGCCACTGTTCCAGAACATAGCAATACATCATTTTAAGCTTTTCTGCCTGGTGTTTTCAGCTACTAATTAAAAAAGAAAACATGAAGTATGCTGACAGACAGCGGTAGCCCTGGACACAAAGGCAGAAAAACAATAGTAGCATGATTGCTATGGAAATGGAAGCAGTCATTAACTAATCACGGGGAAAGATAAGAGTAACATCAGACTCACAGAACACAAGCTAATGCTGTAGGAACAGGAAAGATGTGAAAAACAGTTCCATAAAAATCAACAGAAAAAAACTCTAATGTTTGTCTTAGGTGTGCATTTACCCTCTCCTCTCCTCTCCTCTCCTCTCCTCTCCTCTCCTCTCCTCTCCTCTCCTCTCCTCTCCTCTCCTCTCCTCTCCTCTCCTCTCCTCTCCTCTCCTCTCCTCTCCTCTCCTCTCCTCTCCTCTCCTCTCCTCTCCTCTCCTCTCTTTTTTCTTTATGCTTTCTCCCACTCACCTTTTTTCTAATTCCTAATTAATTAAATATTAATTAAAGCAAAGGGTCACAAGAGGATTTTTCTTCAAGACTATGAATTTCAGTAGAGGAGCTGCGAGATTCTCCAAACAAGAAAAGCATCCTTATAGAAAAGGAAACAGTCATTAAATGATAGCCTTCGGGATGCTTCAGGATGTTGCAAATGATCAAGGTGTTCTATGTCAAATGTTCAATCAGAAAAGAAACTAATACCCTAAAACTTGCTGTCAAATACAAGAAATGTTAGAGAAATAGATCGGAAAACACCTTCAGAAAGAAAACAATACCACTGTTAAGTTTCAACTGCTTCAAAAGTAAAGACAGGACAAAAGCTAAACTCAAATCAACATGTGATTTGCCTCTCACAAGAGAGAGAAGACCTCACTAATGCAGAGATTATGGTCCATATCACAATCATACCTGAACCTTGAGAAATGTAAGATCACAAATCCAAACCTCAGACTGGATACTACGAGAGCAGAGAGAAAAGTGATACCTTCCCAAACTGTTAATGTGGTGAGGGAATAGATGCACCCATGAGAATTAGAATTTCCACAAGACATGGTGCTGGAAACTTATCTTCAGAAAGTACCACGTTCTGAAATTCATGACTTTTGAGGGCTGTCATGTAAGCTGCCTACAGAATTAGGCAACCAAATCATCCCTGACAATCTGTAAATGCTGTAGTTTCTTCACAACTTCTTGAAGAGCAGCAGCAGGGAAAACAGAGATGACACCAATGTCAGGAGGCAGGACTGCAATATGAGGAAGGTCAGTCCCTGACTGTAAAACTTGGAGACCCTGGTGCCAGGAAATGTTGAGCTAATGAGGAAGAATCTTGAGCAGAAGAGCAAAAACTCCTCCACGGCAGCCCACACAGTTCCTGTAGAATTGCCCTCCCCATTCCTGCTAGCAAAAGCAGTACCTTCTTCATCTTAGACTTTCAGACAAGAAAACAAAACAAATCAAACCAAAACACAACTAGACTGGAAATGGTGTGCACAAGTTTGTCAGGTGAATGCAGAAGGTTTCCTTTCCCCACGGAGTTCTGTCTGGTACACAGTACTCACTGATGCCACATCACAAGTGTGATGTAATATTCTCTCCTGTAACATGGCTGCAAAAGTCCAACGTTCTTCTAACCCTCTTACCATACAGGGCCTATCTGACTATTTCACTTTTGCCTTTCTGTGTGCTCTGTAATACATGCAGAATTGTGTGGCATCTCTACAAAAACTTTGGAAGATCTTTGGTGGGCCTCTCTTTGCTTTCCTTTAGTCATTGAAACCCATCCATGTGAAAACTACTGGAGCAGCACTGCAAAATGTAGGCAGCAACACTAGCTTACCACTAAGTGTTTATTTTCCAAACAGAAAGCAAAGATACAATCTACTTAGTACCCTGATCTGAAGGACTAATACAGAATTCTATATGACTTTTTCTGCTTTCACACTCCTGTCTTGTGACAAAGACTTCTGAGAGTGGCACAGGCTGAAAAGTTCATACTGTGGTTCTTGTCTCAGTTTGAAAACACACTTCCTTAGTTCGAAAGAGGCTAAGAATTGACATTGTTAGATTAAGTTAATGGGAGGTACAAATGTTCTGCATCCTTTGGAATAACAGGACACAGTTGCCCACTTGGTTGTCTGGTTTTTATACGTCTATGACTGAAGCAGTTTTACACAGTATATCTTGCAGGGTCAGAAGTCCCAAGAAGGTAAGCCAAAAGGAAGTGGTGGCTGAAGTAAGAGGTAGGATATAGCTTCAGAATAAAAGGGATAAGCACAGCATATTTTTAGATGCTTGGGAATGAGGTCCAAAAAGAATAAAACTGTGCAATCAAGGACACTGCTTCCCCTTTCAATTACACACAGACTCTCTATATTGTATCTAATCACTCACAGTTATGGAGTCATTTCCTTAGGAGTTTTAAGGGAATCACATTGGAATTCCAAAATGTGTAAGCAATGCATTAATTTTATTCTCTAGAAACTGATATCGGAAGTCCCTGACCAAAATGTTCAGCGTTTAGAATATGGTATCATTCTTCCAGACCCTTCACAGTTTTACACCTGGTACATCTTACAAGGATGCACATTAGTGTAGAAAATAAAAGGAACAGAAATTAAATTGGCCCTAAACTGATAATAAAACCTTGCATGACTTTATTATCACATTCAGCAATATGTTTAAATTTAAAAGGAATCTTGGCTAATTTCTTGTTTCTGAGAAAAAGTCTGCACAAGGAAGAGTGGGTGGCTGAATAAGATCCCACAAAATCTCCAACATTTGTGAAATATAAGGCAATTGCATTGAAATATGAAAGGAAAACTCAGTGTATTACCACTGAGTCACACATTAAGATATGTCCTGTTAACACAGAATATAAAAAAAATCAAAAGTATAATCATATATAATGCCAAGCAAGCCCTTATAGAACAGCAGAATGTAAGAGGCTTTAAAATGATTGTGCATAAAGTGTGATGTCATGTAACATCCTCACAATCTGGCACTTATCATTGGGACAATTAGAACAACAACAGAAAGTAAAGCCATTTTAAGGCAACCACTTGCGGTCTGAAGCACAGCAACCAGATATCTCTGTATTTCTTATTAGTAAGAACATTAAAAACTCCACTTTGTTTGAAAAAATCAGCATAAATAATTTATATAAATTTATATTTATATATCATGGCTGAGCTCTGAAAGTGTGATAATTCAAACTAAACATATGCTACAACACAGACGTTGCAGTACTAAACACACATATATACATACACATATAGAAGGATACGTAATGATTGTTATTTCATTTTGGAAGTCACTATGCCCTAGGGCATAATTAACAGGCAATAAATTTCCACATGCTACTGAAGTTTGGAGATTAGTGTTTGCCAGTCAGAGGGTGGAAAAGCATTTACACCTAATAAAATAAGGCTGATTAGCTGTTTAAATAATAGGAAATGTCAGTCAAGGGCCACAAAAGGCTATGACTAAACCCATCACCAAAAAATGGATGTGTTCAAAAAATGTCAAATACTAAACATCTGAAAGAGCATTAGAAGTCTGTCAGCTAATACGAGAAAGAGGAATCCATATCTAAGTGATGAAAACCATGGTAACTTCCCGAAGTACAGAAGTTCTTGTGTCACTCCAGCTTGTGCATTTTTTCTGATTGATTGATTCTGATTGAGCAATCTCATTCCCTTTTCTCTTTATATTTCTCTAGTTTTAGATTTCAGAGAGGACAAAGCAAATACCCAGCACCTATAAAAAGACTAAGAAACTAAAAGGGTTTGGTCTTTTACTAAGCACCTTCAATCTAAAAAAATTAAGTTATATCACTCAAAATAGAAACCACATTAAGAAAACATCTTCTCCTGGTGTGAAACACCAAATGTAAAATGAAGTACAACAAAAGTTTTATTTTATTTTTTCTGGGGTACTTGAATTTGCCACAATTTCACTGAGTACAACCTTCTCCTAAGGCATTCAGCATCTGTCAAGGGTGCTATTACCTTACAAAGGCAAGACAGATTTGAAGTGAGAAAGATTTATTCTTCAGCTAGGACTCCTGGAAAACATGCATTAAAATAACACATCACGTAGCAGTAACAAAAGAAAATAAATTACCTAATACGATTTTGAAACCAATAAGAATTTGGAAGTTAAGTCCAAAGGCAGGTAGCATGTGCTGTATTTGGGGAATTTTCGTAATCTAGACTTCTCATCCATGGCAGGGAAACAGCTCTTGGTCAACAAACAGAAGTCACATGGTTATGAATAAAAGCAGGATCTGCACAGAGCTTGTGATACTTGCCCACTTTGCTGTATTGACTGCTCTGCAGCAATATCCCCCTGGAGCAGCAAATGATAACCATGCACTGCATTAATGGGAGCATAGCCTATAGATTGAGCAAAGGAATTTTTCCCCTCTGTTCAGTATTTATGAGATAAATCTGAACTACTCTGTCAAAATGGGGGATTTTCAGTCCAAAGACACTGTTTACTAACTACAGCAAGGCCAGCAGAAGAGCTATGAACATTATGAAGGCACTGGAGTATGTGACATAGGAAGAGAGGGTGAGAGAACTGCAAAACAGAAGGCAAAGGATGGATCTGGTTGCTCTCTATCACTATAATTATACAACTGTAATTAACAGGTTGTTGTAGAAAACCTATAGATTCTTCTTGCAGAAGCAAGTAGCAAGATCTTATTAGATATAAGGAAAAAATCTTCTTGGTAAGGTAGGAGGACAGGTTCCTAAGGACTCCTCATCTTCAGAGATACTCAAGGCCCTGAGCAACTTGGTGGAATTTGAAAGCTGATGGGGGAAGAGCTTTAGACAAGATAATGTCCCAAGACCCTTAACAACCTGAATTATTGTGTGATTTACAAGGTCGTGACAGGAGCAAAATCCAGAGAAGCACCTAAGCCACACAATGAAATCCAGTTAAGTTGCAGTGGTATTTAAACATGCAGTTGAATTATTTCCAAATCAGAATCAAGAAGTAAATACAGCTGCACTACATACAGAGATAAAGTTCCTATATATAGCTTCACAAATTTGAAAAGAAGGGAAAGATGTTCTGTCTAGCCTGCCAGGTTGAAAACAAGGAGGTTGTTTTTCTTTTTCAGGATTTAATATAAGCTCTTCTGTGTTAAATAACTTAATCTCACTGTAAATCAGCTGCTGACTTATTAAGTAACAGAATAAATCCATTAATACTTAGATATTTTGCAAGTCCCACAGGTAATACTAAAACTAAGTTCAAAAGCAGAATCCAGCAGAGCAAAGGACAGCATATGTTTCCTTAAGTTTTGGGTCACACATCTTAGTGTAAGACAAAACGTGCCATAAGAGCGTCATTGACGGTAAAGCAAGGAGGCTTAGCTCCAGGATAGACATCTATCACATAGACATCTGCATTTGGTTAGAAAGATCTCACCCAGGAAGTTGTGATGTAAAACTTCTGCCTCACGCCAGAGGCATTCAGATGCAGCATTAATCAGAATGGAATCGGAAGTGGGATGGATGTAGTACATTGCAAAAACACATGATAACCTCTGTATTAAAAGAAAACAAAAAACAAAACAAAACAAAAAAAAAAACACAACACACAACACAAGACAATAGTTATTACAATCACAAAACTGCCCCCAGTGACTTCCAAGAAATGAACTTCAGGATGAAAAACAAACGGTTCAAATTAAATCTGAACTAGACCTGAATGATGATTAGGAAAAATAGCTTTGGAATTGTCCTAAGACGAATACACTGACTGCTACATACACTGCAGAGATCTTTGCTAGTCCTTTGTTACAGTGCAAATTGCTTGCACTCTTCAGTGTGCACTGAACTATTAGAATGCCAAGATCACCACAAAGCTTTTTCCATTCACCTACTAGAGACTGCACCCTTTGTCAAAAACAATAGTCTGTCTGCCTGTGCTTTCCACCCACCCCAACTTGATCACTGTGACAGAATACAGAAGCAAAAGTGAACCTCTGCTACAGGTCTTGAGTTCAAATCTGAAAAAATCCACCTTCTCCAGCTGCTTCACTGAGATGTAGGTATTGAGTTCTTTCAAAAGCAAACTGAGTTCACCAACTTGTTGCCTGCTGCCAAGTATGTTTTCCTAGCCACGTTTCCAGAAAGTCCCAGCTGAGCTCTCCTGATGTGTTCCACTTTGACGTTCTTCCCAGAATTACAATTCCTATTAGGCTGACGATCTAATTAGCATAAAGAGGATGTACACATGTTCTACTGCAGCATTACTTACATTTTTTGAGCACGTATCTCTGTACCTAGTCTGTGCCGAGGGCATTTTAAATCCACTGTCACTTACTCATCTGTGACAAAGGCTGTAGGGCTGGTAAACAAACTTCACCTCTTGAATTTTTTCTTATGCTCAGATTGTAAACACGTTACAGTAAAAATGCAGTTTTCGTTCTTTCTGTACACTACCTAGCACAGTGCAACTCTTGTCCAATGTCAGATTGCCTGCATGTTTTACACTGACACGAATAACTAATAGCCGTGAGAAAAAAGTTGTGTGTGTCTGTAAAAGAGAAAACCTGAATGAGAAACTTACAGCTTAAGAAAGCAGTAAAATATGTACGTATGAGGATAAGCAAAATCCAGGAGACAAACGATTAAAATCTGTTGTCACTGCTAGAAGATCTTAATGACTTGGATGTAGTTAAAAATCTTTAAAATCACAATTGATTGGGTCCTAGGGAAGTCATAGGGTAGATCCACGGAAATAACAACAGCAATTCTATGCTGATACAAGGTCGTGAGCAACTTGCCATGGGTATCCAGCAGAACCCACTGGAGGTGCACGTTTGAAGCGTGCGCGCTTCCTTACACTGCTGCCTGGTTTCCTCCTTGCTGCATCCAAGAACAATGAAGTGAAGGGGGCTGAGGCGGTCGGGCAGCGCTCAGCCTGCGGGACAGCTCGAGCCAGAGCTGTCAGCATTTCCACTCTTTCACACACGTCCCAACTTCAGATGGGGATTACATCATTTTAACCACTTTTCTCACATTTAAAAAAAGTCAAAATTAGTCAAAACAAAAACAGCAACCATGTGTGCTCAGGGATGTGAGCGGAGAAATAAGAATAAACAAATCTGCTGTCTTGCATATCCTAACAGCAGTTCGTCTCAGCGTGATCCTTAAAAGCAGCAGGGCGCCTAGCCTCAGCTTTTATCAAATAACATTTATAGGACACCCCGCATTCCCTACCAGTGGACCACAAATAACCAACAGGGAATTAATAGGCTGTCCTTTATTTTTGAAACATTAGGGTCTGGCTTACTCAAAAAATACTACGATGCATTTTCTTTTGTTTTGTTTCGTAGCATGGGAAAGAACAAATAAGTGACCCATTCAGGCTTACATGTTAAAAAGTTCATATTGCATGCATATTTATGAAGAAAACTGTGTGACAGCATAAGGACAAACACCCTTCAAAAGTACAGTTCTGAATCATACTTCTTGGACACACATTTGCTATAAAGGCAGTTTTAAGGGAATGTCCATTTTGCAGCATAGGAAGAGGGACAACAGGCTCTAATATGTCTAGACAGATGCGTTCAGGGATGTTGTCCCTAGACAGCAGAGGATATATGGCTTTTAAGAAGGACAAAGATTGGCTTTGCTATAAAAGAACAATCCACTTCCTGCAGAGGAAGATGCACTGATTTTTTAGGAAAACGCAAGCACATTGTGAGCTCCAAGGAACAGTGACCTAGTGAGGAAGGAAGAGGCTGCAATGTGAGGACTAAACATCACCTACCTATAAACTTTGTAATTAAGGCTCATAGCCTGTTATAAATGAGTCTTAGTACAATCTTCACCTAGATGTCAAGAAGCAAATGCTTTATTTTATTTATTTATTGTTTTCCTCTTCTTCTTCTCTCCTGCCTGATAAAAGACTTGTAAAACACACCTGTAATATGCATTTCACTACTGGTAGGAGGAAAGACAAGTCTGAATATAGAAGCAAAGGCCTTGTACTCAGAGAAAAAAAAAAAAAAGAAAAAAGAAAAAAAAAGAAAAAGAAAAAGAAAAAGAAAAAGAAAAAGAAAAAGAAAAAGAAAAAGAAAAAGAAAAAGAAAAAGAAAAAGAAAAAGAAAAACAAAGTAAGAGACCAAGAGATGTCCCTGATAATGAGGGGGGATTTCCCAATGAGATGCCATGAGTCTGTGCTCATACACTGACTCCTTGGACTCTCAAAGTTTCAAGGAAAAGCTGGCACGGCTACAGTCACATAATTTGGATGGAAAAGAGGAAATGTCTTCCAAAATTTTAATAACATATTTTGCAATGTCAGAATCTTACACTCTCTTCCGTGATTCCCGCTGTGGCTTTTCACTTCTCAATAAACTTACTCAGTTGAATTTCTTTCTCCATTGTCTTCCAAATGAAGAAAATATTTTAGAAGTACTATGAATACTAGTGTTGTGATGTTTTACCTACCACAATTTCACAGCTTGCAGCTTTAAAATGCTAGGAAAGGCGGGGGAGTGGGAGAGTGTAGGAGTGAGACAGACACAAAATCCTTTGAACAGAGAAATAACCCTGAAATCCACTCTTCTCCTTCTTATCACCTAACATTCACCTCTTATTAAGTTCATATATGCCAGACAGTAGTTAATAATAGATAAGTGTATCTAAGAAGGAAGGCAAACACGTAATTTCATGCTCCTTATCTCTGTGATCTCCATTCAGAGGAATTCTCTTCTGCTTCTGGAATCTGGGGCTACTTTTCTGGAAAAAGCAATGATAGCAAACTACAGCTAACTGTAAGTTATCAGTCCCCACAACATGTGTGAGTTGCAGCTGAAAGTAGAGCAGATGAAGATACCAACTAACAACAGATTTTTCCATAATGTATGTCATTAGACTATAGAAAGCAGAAGTTCACAGCACATTAGGTACAAAACTAAAGATTAATAACTTTATGAGTCTTTAAGAAATGCTGCCAGAAAAAAAGTGAATGGAAATGTGTCATTAAGACACAATGTTAGCTTGACGTATTAGCTTCTTATTTTCAGTGTAGTAAAAAGCTATCTGAGATTATTAACAAAACAAACCAGGGATCTGCAATTAGGGGATTTTTGCACATCTCAAAGACACTGCAATTTTCAGTCAGTCTTCAAAAATCATCATGGGAAAGTGCAGGGGGATGTTTTGGGCTGGATCTGAGGACTGCTTCAAGGAAGGAACAGAACATTTAGCAGGCACAGTTAAATAGGGGCAAAGTAAAATGCTACAATACATCTGACATCCGTAATCCTTTATTTAAAGAGTAGGCAAATGCTGGTATGTGAAGTTTTGGAAACATACTGGATATATTTTGGTTTAAGAATCTTGTGGTTAACACTGGAACAGCATAGGTATAATCTCTGTATGGCATCTGCATTTGAGGCCTTTGCTCTAGTCTTGCATTCACAAAAATGGGTGTGTAATGAGAAAAATCATGAACATACTCAGAAATCTTTCCTGAACTGAGGGAAAAGAGGGGTTGAAATATCCTGCCACCCAATCTCAATGGATTTCTCAGCATATAATGGAAATTGTTGTTTCTCTTGGACACCAAGCAAATCCGAATGTCATCTCATGACTTTCATGAAAATTCTAGTGCCTTGCCTGAAAAATCTTGTGCCCTGAGAATCTACAATACCGTACACCTTTCAGGGCACAATTCTTATTTAAGCTCTTTAGACCCAAGAGTCCCAAAGGAGAAGGCTCCAGACACTCTTCCTTCCTTTCTTTATCAAAGGATTTTTTTTGTTGTTCATTTTTTTCTTTATGGACAGCATGAAATTCTCAAACAGAAGCCAAAACCTGCAGCATTCTACTGCAATTAGGTTTAGTAGGAAATTAGAAGGAAAATCAGATCTGGGAAAAAAAAAAAAAAGCAAACAAAAACTAACAAACAAACAACAAAAACCCACCAACGTAGTTTTAATGTAGATATTGTCATTCATGAGATCTGGTGTAGATTCAATTTTTGTCTACGATACAGCCCCAAAACTGAGCACTCTGTGTCAATTTTTGAGCAGAATGAGGAAGTAGAACATGGTAGTAAGACTGACCAGTAAATATGAAGAAATCTGTAGAATTGGATATGTCTATTTCCAATAGGGCAGAAAGAAATCAAAAGTTGAATGGTCAAAATTTAATCATTTAGGTAATCATCCTCAAGTACTCAAAGAACAAGCACAGGAATTGCAAATCTTGCAATGGATTGTACAAATGTTCATTGGTTCGAAGTACTGACTATTGGTACACCTAGGAGTGATGTTTAAGAATGAGGAAGAAAGAGTATTCTAGGTAAGAACAGTCAAAGATCTGAATTGTCTTGAAGTGGGATGAATTAGTATGTACTGGAGTTCCTCAGGGTCTGGTTTTAGGATGTTCTTACCTAAGAGTGTCTTATATTATATGACTGATGGCTCCACAGAAAGAAGAAACCTGTTAATTTAAGGTAATGGTAGCCCAGAAATTCAGGGAGTAACAAACCAGAGGAGCATTAGAGAAATCACGCAAAGATTACATGAGACTAATAGAAATGCAATGGAATAGAACAAGGTCATTGATGAAAAGTTAAGAACAAGAATCTCCACAGCAAACTGTGGAGCAGTAAAGGAAGAAGGAAGAGGAATGGGATCAAGTTAACTTAATATGCAAGTTTATTAAGATGTCAGGAAATAACTACATAACGTGGCATTTTGGAACTGCAGTGGACAGGACTCAATGAGCCAAGAAGAGCCCTCGAATCCAAATGTGATCCTATGTCAACCTCCCTTCCCCCTCTGCATCTCCCTTGAGCCCGTACTTTACTTTGATCTGCCCACTCAGATCCTCCACCACAAAGGTATCCACACAAATTTACTCTCAGAGGAGGATATGACAGTCTCTCATGAAATGTCCTCTGTATACATTTCCCAAACCCTTTCAGGACTGTTTGCTCCTTTGAATAAACGACTTGGGGTTTGTTTTTCCGGTAATCTTTTAAAACTTAAAAAAGTCCATTTGAAGAAGAAACCACACAAGTTTTCTCAGTCCATTTGCATCTTCTTTGTTCCAGCTTAAATCTAATTCTTTTAAATATTTGTTTTGTTTTGTTTTTTTACTAAGTTTCCTATGAACCCAATTCATAACCTTCATTACAAAAATAGAGTTCTGATTTTCTTTTAGAACTGAAAATATGAGATTTGCCTGGTGGTACTATCTTATTTCCTTTCTTTTTACTTTTAGTTCAATATGTTAAAAACAACAACAACAACCTTCTACAAAACTGTAATGATGTGCTTAAATAACTTTTGTGTAAGTACATTTACATCAGTTATCTACTGCCTCGTGTGGATCCACAGTAAGGACGTATGAATAAAATCATCATGAAAAATGTATAATTGTATTTTCCAGAAAAATAAACAAAAATAGAAGTCTGAATACATAATTTTCTCCATAAAACCAGTTGATTAATGGCCATCACATTTAAAATATAATGGCTTTGAATTTAGTAAAAGCTCTTCTTGAAGAAACGCCATAATAATTCCTCTGTTATAAAAAACAATGGTTCTGTTTTGCTTGCGTCTTGACTCGGTGAATCCATGGGACCATTGCATCCATGTGGAACCATTGGAAATTCAGGAGAGCTCTCTACAAGTGCCAGGGTCCACGGACAAGCTGCTTATTGTAAGCTGCTACTTCTGTTTATGTACATGCAAGCAAGCTGCAGTTTTCTATCAGAAGTGAGTCATCAAATTCAGACCTAAGCTTGGCCCAAATTGGCTCTAGACCCACTTCTGCTTTTTTTTCTGGCTAAAACTAAGCAGGTTGGCTCACATCCTGAGATCCTCAACACATAATTACCACGGAAGACTTGAGCCTTAACTATTTCGAAGCCAGCCATTACCATTTCACCTAAGTGACCGTTCATTGCATTCTTAAGAACACCGTTGTTGGATCAGATGCTTTGTGCTTCCCTGCTGTTTAGTTTTTAAAAGGACAAGAGAAGAACATGGAGAAGAATCTCAGCTGACAGTTTCTTACGGTGGAAAGAAATATTATTTTTAG
Organism: Oreortyx pictus; assembly: GCA_036925125.1. Classification (NCBI taxonomy): domain Eukaryota; kingdom Metazoa; phylum Chordata; class Aves; order Galliformes; family Odontophoridae; genus Oreortyx; species Oreortyx pictus. The sequence goes on from JAUPFR010000001.1 coordinate 19,316,945, forward strand.
AGAGATTTTTGCTGGAAATGTCTGGAACTTTTTTTTGCTGCTTTTGCTGGAAATGTCTGTTCTCTACGTAAAATGTAAACTCTTCAGCTTGGTGATTGCTGGCTTACTTATTGTCTTTAGCTGTGAGAGGAAAGTAGGGTGGCTTCTGATTGTCTCTCTGCCTACTGGACATGGTTATGACTCAGGGCAGCCTCAGCCGCCCCCATTAGCAAACTCTTAGGGGATTTTTTCTTCCTGCACAGTAGCAGGAATGGGAAGTAACGTTCCATTCAATTCTTTCAGCTGCAACTACTATTAATTATGTTCAAGGTTTCCTTTAGAAAGACACTCTCACAGGAAATGTGCTCTCAGTCTCACCTATGTGCTCAGGGTGGTTATGTTTCTGGGAGGCAAATCCAGACTCGGGGGGAACAGAAACATCTTTCTGAAGGTTCTCATGAGACGGTGAGAAGGTTTATGGAACAGCGAGGTCCTGATGGCATGAAAAGAGGGGAGGTTTAACACTGCACTCAGCCTGAAGGATTGATTTAAAATTAATATTGTCGCACGGAGACAGCAGAGCTCGATGGAAATTCACAGAGAAACACGCCGACCCGCATTTCCCCAGGTACCGTCCGTGTAGCTTCAGCTGTTAGATCCACGTCGCTTTTTAACTTTTGACCCTGTTATTTTCGTCATTCTCACAGCACTGCAAGCGAAGGGAAAAACGACTTAACCATATGCCCGCGGCGGTCAGAGCAGCCCCGGCGGGCAGCGGCAGGCCGGCCACGGAGCGCGGCGCCGGGCGGCTCCCGAGCGCCCCCTGCTGGCCAACGGCACCGCACACGGCCGCGGGAACGAGGCAGCCCGGGCTTCTCGGGCTCAGCAGGCGGTCACTACAAACGAAGAAGACAGACCCTTCGAAAAGCACCGACAAAGTCCAGAACGAGTCATCGCTTCGAGACGACGAGGGTCTCTTCCCGAATGCCCACCTTGGATTTATAAACAACGGGCAGCCCCTACGTCACCTACCAAAACTTGGACCGAAGAACTCCCAAAGATGCGCTCGCTATTTTTTCTTTTAAAATCAAGTTGATTGCTTGTCCGTTGCCAGGTTGAGATGAACATTTGTCATCCAGCGTGATGGAGGTGGGCAAGCTTTAACTCAAGAAAATCCAGCGTGCTGCGGAGTAAACAAACAGGAAAAAATCATCTGCTTTGGCAATACGTGAGATTTTTTTTTTTTTAATTCCCTGCAACAGCTTTTTTTTTTTTTTTTTTTAAATACTTTCACCAGCTTCAGGAAAGGGTGGGTTAGAGTCAGGGGTTTCCTGAGCCTTTTCAGAACATGGCTTTAACGTAGCCGTGCGTTCAGAAGAGCCCCCAGAGAGCCTTGTTTTGGAACACTCTGACGCCTACACGTTATTATCTTTGCTACGTTTTGCAGATTCGTGTGAAATTTATTTTTAATCTTTAACAAAGCATGCCCCTGTTTATCTTCATTCAGAGAAGGTTTGATAATTGAAAACAAAATAGCTTTTCTTTTTTTTTTTAAATAATTAGATTTACAATGAATGTTAAAACATAAAAGTATAAAGCGAGTGAACAAGAATGGGCTTCTTAAAGATCAAAGAAAGTGTGTTTATTTGATTTGATTAAAAACAAATAAAAAGTACTTTCACTTTAACAGGTTATAACTGGCTGTTGACAGAAACCAGTGAAAGAGTTTCCCAGCCCCACAGGATAAAGGTTTTCTTTTGGTAGAGGTTCACGTACTCAGATTGCCCACTGACACGTCTGAAGAGCTGTATTTTTGAAAAGGGACAAAGCTGCATCCATATTAAAAGCTATAGATAAAAGGCATGTTTCCTTGGACAACATGCTCCTTTTGGTAGTACTATGTAAGATTCATGGTGGAAATAAAAGGGTAGCTCTAGATTTTCCATCTCATCAAACAAACAAGCAAGCAAATAAAAAATCTGGGAATGGGAGAGGTAAAAAGTGCCATTAGATGTACAGAGGGGCAGGATCCACTAGGTCAAATACTGCTTTAGGGTGGCAGTACAGCTCTCAGGCAAGAGAGCTTGTTTAATGAGGTTTTGTCATAGAATCATTGAATGGTTTGGGTTGGAGGGGACCTTTAAGATCACCTAGTTCCAACCCCCTGCTACAGGCAGGGACACCTCCCTCTAGACTAGGTTGCTCACAGCCCCATCCAGCCTGGCATTGAACACCTCCAGGGAGGGGACATCCACAGCCTCGATAGGTCAACATGTTCAGTGTCTCACGACCCTTTATGCTTTCTAGTGCCAATTTAACTGCTAAAGGAACATTTGGAGCAAAGCATGTTTTCCTAAAGCAGTAGGTACTTCCCTCATATTAAGGAATTCATGTCCTACGTATTCCCTGAAGCCTTTGGGAAGTCCCTTGGATAAACCAAAGAGACTAAATTTGACATTCCAAAAATACTGAGGTAAAACATGTGCAGAAAAGAATTTAAAGTATTCTCACATCTCAGATTTTCTCTATGCACAATGTTTAAAAAAAGTTGTTAAAATTATAATGTTCAAGTTATCCTTAAAACCAACGTGTGAAGTTCACCGTCTTAACTTTAACGAAGTAGTAATTTTAGAGGAGCGGTTGTTATTTCCATGCTAATTTTAGATTGTCCACTAAGAGAAACACCTCTTGAGCAGCTCTGGTCCCTGCATCCCACTCTCCACCCTGTTTCCATCAGCCTGGAAGATGCCTTCAGATGGACAGAGGGATCTGTAGTACAGCTGTGTGCACCCAGCAGCCAGGTTCCAGCACACAGCTACCATCTGTAGCTTACCCTCAGCAAGTTTGCTGATGGTACAAAGCTGGGAGGAATGGCTGACACACCAGAAGGCTGTGCTGCTGTTCAGCGAGACCTGGACAGGCTGGAGAGTTGGGCAGAAAGGAACCAGATGAGGTTTAACAAGAGCAAGCGTAGAGTCTTGCACCTAGGAAGGAATAACTGCATGCACTGGTGCAGGTTGGGGGATGACCTGCTGGAGAGGAGCTCTGAGGAGAGAGACCTGTGTGTCCTGGTGGATGACAGGCTGAGCCATGAGCCAGCAGTGTGTCCTGGTGGCCCAGAAGGCCAATGGGATCCTGGGGTGCATGAAAAAGAGCGTGGCCAGCAGGTCAAGGGAGGTGATCCTCCCCCTCTGCTGTGCCCTGATGAGGCCTCACCTGGAGTACTGTGCCCAGTTCTGGGCTCCCCAGTACATAAAAGACAAGAATCTCCTGGAATGAGTCCAGTGGAGAGCTACAAAGATAATAAAGGACTTGGAACACCTCCCTTATGAGGAAAGGCTGAGACACCTGGGTCTATTCAGCCTTGAAAATAGAAGACTCAGAGGATCTGATCCACATCTATAAATATAAATATAAATATAAATATAAATATAAATATAAATATAAATATAAATATAAATATAAATATAAATATAAATATAAATATAAATATAAATATAAATATAAAGGTGTGGGAGGCAAAGGGACAAGACTGGACTCTTCTCAGCAGGGTGTGGTGATAGGACAAGGGGAAATAGCCACAAACTGAACAGTGAGGGTGACGGAGCACTGGCACAGGCTGCACAGAGAGGTAGTGGAGTCTCCTTCTCTGCAGACAATCAAGACCTGTCTGGATGCCTACCTGTGCAACCTGAGCTAGGGAGCTGCTTTGGCAGAGGGGTTGGGCTTGATCTCTGGATCCTTCCAACCCCTACAATCCTATGATTCTGTGATCTGTGCTGCGGTCAGCCCGGGTTTGGGGCAGCCATGAAATCTGCAGCACAGAGCTCAGCCTTCCCCATTGCTCCTGAGAAGCTGGAGCACTCGTTGCTCATCACACATTCTCTCTTTTCTCATTGAGCTTCAGTCAGCCCAAAGATCACTCATGGAACTCCCAGTAAGTTGCAGCAGAGTCACAGATAGAAATGAAATACTACAAAACCATCCACTACCGAGATGCTCACCATGAGGTTCATTAAGACACAAAGCTGATTGTGACAGAAATCAAACATTGCTCAAATTTGAAATTCTTGATAATTTGATGAGAAAATACATACGTGATTTGTGTTTATGTCTGGAAGTTTTCCCCAGTGTGAAAGCTGGCCTTTAAAGGAAAAGCAGATCTTTCTTGCAGTGTATGTTCTTTTATGTTATGCAGCCTAGGCTGGATTGCAGCGATGTCAAAAATGTACATGGAGTGACTGTATCCTGTCTGCATCCTGCAAGAATGACTTTGAAAGTTAAATGTTTCATCTCTACAGTCATATCCTGATCAACAAAGTCAGTCAATAAATAAATACATTTAGTGACAAACCTAGCTTTTCTGTAAGCTGTGGTTAAACAGGAACTTGATTTGTTCTTTTGTATTCATTTCTGTTCTACAATAATGAATCCAGCACCACAATATCCGAGTAGTCATTATAAGATCAGAGAAACCTTTGTCGTACCCGTTTTCCTAAAAATGACTTAAAAAACCCAATTCCCCATTCCCATTCTTTTGAAGTCTGATAGTGACACAAAAGGCCAGAACTTTGGTTCAGAATGTTTTCACTAGGCGTACTGATTTTGCCCAAGATAGAGGAAAACCCCATTTAACCTGGAACTGTTCTTTAAGATGATGTTAACCCAGTTTCCACACTGCTGTTATTTCTGTTCAGGTTGAATATTTGGAAGAACGTCTTCCCTGAAGGAGTGGTGCCCATGGACGTGGTGCAGTCACCATCCCTGGGTGTCCGAGAACCGTGTGTGTGTGGCACTGAGGGACGTGGTCAGTGGGCTCGGTGGGGATAGGTCAGGGTGGGTGGTTCTGGGGGTCTTATCCAACATTAGTGATTCCATGATTCTGTTAACACCTGCCAATGAACACCACAGCCTTAACCAAAGCTCTCAATGGCTGTTTCCAAAGATGAAGTGCCTGATGGAGCAGCAGGGCTGCCCCAAACACCTCGTGCCCACCTGCTGCTGCCCTGGAGCACCCATGGAGGCTGAGGCCACATTTACCTCAAGAAGCTGCCTCCTTGAGCTCCCTCAGCCCATCAACACCAACGTGTCTGCCGCCAGCACACACCCGTGGCCAGCACAGAGAACCAGAAGGGTTTGGCAGCAGGAAAGGCAAGGTTGGAACCCCGCACACCGCGTGGCTGCCAGCCAGGTGCAAAGGAACCCCTGCACGCTGGGGGCTACTCAGCGAGCAACAACCCCGGGGACAGGCAGACCTTCCCCAAGGCAGGCACGGAGCTCTGCCCGGCCACTCGGGAGCGGACACTGCGTCCTGGGCATAAACCAGCGCCATCAAAAAGCGCAGAGACATCCACCAACTGCAGCCACCAACAGCAGCCACCAACAGCAGCCACCACCCCTCGATCCCGGCCCCGCCCCCTCTCCGTGAGGCCACGCCCCGCACCGACTGAGACCACGCCCTCCGGAGCGAGGCCACGCCTTCCATGACTAGACCACGCCCCTCTTCCGGGGCCTGAGCACCGGAAGTGAGGAGGAGGAGGAAGCGGAAGTGGCTGAGAGCGTGGGGTGAGGATGGTGAGTCGTGCGGCGCCCGGTGCCGCCGCTGCCGCCGTGGTGCTCGTCAAGGGGCTGGGAAGCGGCGGAGCCGTCTCCTCCCCTGCCCGCTGGGTCTGCCGTTCTGCGGAACGATGAGCGTTGGGCGGGCGGAGGGGCCGTGCTGAGTCACGGGGGTCCGGCGCGGCCCGACTCCGAGCCGTGCTGTGCGGGCGGCGGCGCCGGTGGGCACGGGAGTGCGCGGGGATCTGATCGCTGTGGGGTGTGGTGGTTGGTGCGGGGTGGTTTTGGAATAGTTTGGGTTGGGAGGGATCTCAGTGCCCGCTCAGTTCCAACCCCGTACTGTGGTCAGGAACGCCGCCCACCGGCTCAGGCTGCCCGGGGCCTCGTTCTGCTTGGCGCACTCACAGCTTCTCAGGAGCCTGTGCCGGTGCCTCACTGCCCTTTGAGTAAAGGATTTTCTCTTAGCATCTGACCTATACCTGCCCTCTTCTAGTTTAAAACTATTCCTACTTGTCCTATCGCTATGAAATCCTGTAGTAAGTAGATATGCCTCTTGTTTTTAAGTTCCCTTCAAGTACTGTGAGGCCCCAGTGAGGTGTCCCCAGAGCTTTCTCTTCTCTAAATTGAACAAGCCTTCTTCAGCCTTTTTTCTTCGAAGAGGTGTCTCAGCCTTCTTCTGAGGATCTTTGTGGCCTTCCTCTAGACACGTATCAATAGCTATACTCCTGTACTGCTGATGTTCCAGGCTGCAAGCTCAGGCTGCTGGCTGGTGTTGAGTTTTTCATCCACCAGAACCCTTGATCCCATATGTGTGCACATAGTAATGGCTATTTGAGGTTTTTCTAATCACTGTCTATCACTATGGCAGCGTGTCAGTGTGGGAGATCTTGGCTATGAGCACGTTTTCTGTTTAATCCTACATTGCTGTTGGGGGAACTCCTGCACTGAACAGCTTAATCGCTGTCACTTCTGTCACTCTGAAAGTATTCTTATTTAGTGCATTGTTTTTTCTTAAAGAGACTCTGAAGTTTAGGACTATGTACATGAGTTGTCTGAGGACCCTTCAGTCTAACAGCACATACGAAAGAGGCCTGGTTCTGTTACAATAACCCTTGCTTTGTGTTCCAGGAGTCCAGAGGAGCTTCTTCTCTGTTGAAGGACAGTATCCCAGTTACTGATTTTTTACTTTCTGGACAATTTGAAAGTCACGGTCTTCTGCGCAGAGGGTATGCTTCACTTTTTTACTGTTAAATTGTGCCATTGCTAATGTCAAATTTCTACTGTAGGAGGAAACTCTGTTTTTAATGCTTCCTTTATAATGAAGGTTCTTGGCAGGTGAATCTGAAAAGCTGTAGCCTAAAGCCCGTGTGTTTAGTCAGATTGTCTTTCAAGCTTAAATTTTCTGTTCAGCATCCCTTCAAGAAGTGGGTAATCTTTGATGTTCCTTTTTAGAAAAATAATGGCCAAGTATTAGTCTCTGTGAAATATATGCTAGTTGGAATCTGCGTGTGGGCAGTAGCAGCATGTGAGATGAGTAACTTCAGCACTGATAGAAAAAGTAAAGTTAATCTATATAAATCAATATATCTCAATATACCTAAAAAGTACTGTGTGTCACAGTTATGAAACCTATGAACGTCTGAAAATCAGATACAGTGTAGCTGGGACATAATAAAACTTGCAACGTTTTCATTTATTAGTGTTTGCTTCTGTAAGAAGTCAAGGAGGAAAAGCTAACGTTCTCTTTTTGAAACATAAAACTTAAGGAGAAAGGATGTCTGAGGTTAAACGTTTTCTTCTGGCAGTGCTGTAGTTAGAGTTCTTACTTGCTTCACTACTAAGCACGTTTCTGTAATTTAAACTGTTAATCTGCCTCTGAGCGTTGATGTTTGTATCTGGGATTTGGATTGGCATGTAACTGAAGAACAAAAAAGCACCTGATTAATCTTTTGAAATTCAATTTTTCTGTGCATTTCTAGCTTTGCGTGTGTGAAAAATGAGTTGGTGCCCAGCCACCCACTGGAGTTGTCTGAAAAAAATGTAAGTATAATGCTAAATGTAGTCTTTTTCACGCTTCACTTATTGTGGAGTTTAATTTAGTAGTGTGGTTGCTGGGGCTCCTTGGTGCAGCATCCAGGAAGGAGGAGGAGGGTTCTGCCTGAAACAAAGTAAATGTGTGTAACAACATTTTATTTGTGCACTGTTGGCAACTTTGTCTAACAATTTAGCTTCCACTTAGGTGTCTCTAAGTATATAAGCGGGCCCCCAGTTCAGGGTTTGCTTAGTGAGGTGCAGCCACCTAAAGGCTGTCTGTGCAACCTCTGCAGTTAGGTTGGCAGCATACCTGTCACCTCTGGAAGGTTAATCTTCCTGTTTTGTCTTTAGATTTGCCATTTATGTTTAGGTTTTTTGTGACCCATAAGTATTTTCCTCTACATTACTTTATCCCACGTGGAATTTTTACGCATACTTTGTTCTAAGAGTAGTCTTGTCCACCTTTGCCACCACTTGTGGGCCATTTAAGAATGGTCTTTGGATTATAGGTTCAAGGTTTTGTTATGACCACTGAGTACAGGTTTTGAAATTTGTACTTCTTGTTTTACTTTAACGTCAGAACAATGTACTGCTGTACAGGCATGCTGTTAGTATTGGGAAAGCCAGAATTGAGGCCAGATGACTCAAGCTTCGGGACTGTTAAGAAATTTCTCTTGTATATTTCAGTAGTCACAAGCTAGCACTTTTTCATTAAAAAACTCCACAGCCCAGCTCTATTACGTAGAACACTGTCTTCCTGATCAGCTTTAGAACAGCTTGTAAAATTAGGAGCTTTTTGCTATTTTTCAGAAGAATGCGTAGTATGTATTGTGAAGGGAAAAGAAATACTTCAAGTGGTGTCAAGAAGTCTGTGATAGCTAAAAGTAAAAACTGCCATGTCTTTCTGCTTTCTTTTTGTACTTTAACCCAGACTTCACTTTCCATTTCTGTGCTTGTGTGATATTGTGGCAGAGCAGTGCACGTCTACACCACCTGGTGGAGTTACATGTCCTCGTTGTCAGAAATTTTTAAAGAAGAAATTGCTTTGCTTGATTTATAATAAAATCCAGCAAAACCCAATTTTAGTTTTATAAAACAAACGTGACTGCATCGCTCTCTTCTGTGTCCGTTTGATGTCCATGTGATGGTATCACTGGTTTCTTTTATACCCGTGTTTAATTAGCATGTTCACCTAACTAGGACATCACAGATCTCTTCTGTATTTGTCCTCGAGTGTCACTTCTTCTAAAGAAACAAAGCCAATTTTTGTTTGTGACAGTTCCAGTTAAATCAAGATAAAACGAACCTTGCCATGCTGAGAAATATTCAAGGACTCCACGCACCCTTGAAGCTGCAGATGGAACTCAGAGCAGTGAAACAGGTAGGCTTTTTTTTTTTTTAATCTAACTGCCATGGCTTAAACCACACGAGGGCATCTTCATCTGGGAACATAAGGTTTCAGAAAGATGTTTTATTGTCTTGAAATACAACCTCGTTGTTTCCAGAAGTAGTTTTCACTGGACTGTTTCTATCTAAAAGCAGTTATTGCAGTTAGTAATGGAACTGTCAGTGTGCTAAAGGCCTTCAGCTGCTGCTGTTTTATTGGTTACTTGGTGAAGTGGTAAGCACTCTTTAAGTTTTCTGTGGACTAGCTTTCTGTCTGTCCCATTAACATTAACTTAATAATTAATACTTTTCAGTGTGTAGTGTGTGGCCTTCATAGTAAGAAGTATCTGCAGCTGTAGGGAAAAGAAAGCTTGGGGCTCTGAAGCAGGTAGTGGTTTGGGAGTGGATGCAGAGGTAATGTAAAACCTGAAGGAGGAAATCTGATATGTGCTTAGTGTTCTTCTGCAGCTCTTCTTGTAAGATCAGGGAAGGTCTACAGGAAGCTCGAAGGTTTTAACTTTTAACTGGGAAACTGAGGCTGCCTCCTTTTTCCTTTAATGCCCTGGATGGAAAATAACTGGAAGGTGGCTGTCTTCGTCCCTTAGGGATTGCAGTGTGGTGGCCCAAGTGAATGTTTTTTTTTTTTTTGCTTGTTGAAGATAGTCGTGCTACTAAGAGTCTTTGAGTAAGTGGGAGCAATTTTATACTCCCTTCCAGTAGCCCTTCCAGTGCTACTGAACCACAGTGAAACTCCATTAAACTTGGTGGAAATTTCTTGTCCTGAAGATGAGAGATGGGATATCTGAAGATGTCCATCCATCTCAACTGTACTCTCTTGTGAGGGAAAATCATTTTCCTACTGAAATATAGAAAACGAGGCAGGTGAGGGCAAAGATCCTGCTACAAAATCTCCATTTCAGTCTTGCAAAAGCTTTAACTCTTGTTGTCTTTTTACAGGCTCAGCGTCTCCCATTTCTTCACAGCTCAAATATGGCACTGGATACTCTGAGGGGAAATGATGAATGCATTGGTTTTGAGGACATTCTTAATGGTAAATACATAGTTTGGAATATTATAGGAACACTTGAAGGTAAAATTTGGGAACTGTGTAGTTCTTTGAAGACCTTTAAAAATAAAAAGTTCCAAAATGCAAAGAAGCACCTGGGAAAGAGGAATAGGTGTGGTTCAGCTGCTAGTTGTGTGGGATTTAATCTGCAGTGCTAAGGAAGTCTGTATTTGCTTTTGGGCTGGGTTTGTTGAAGATTTTGCTCTTATATTGTATGCCTGTTTCCCCAGAAGCTTTTTAACTACTTTGGAAAGGCAGAGGTTACAAAGATATGTTTTTGTAAGTTCTGTAATTAGAAATACCAGAGGAGAAAGTAATTAATATGCCTTACTTATGGGAGGAAAAACAGTCCAGTGCAGCTGTAAAGAAAAGTACCTTTCTTCCCAGTTGCATTTGCTGTTTGTTTGGGGCTTTTTTTTTTTTTTTTTTGGCATTGACTTTTGAATGGAAGTGACGTTCATAGTGTCAGTGATTGGTATAGCTTGTGTTTCCCCCATGTTCCTAGATAGGCTTTCAGTACAGCGGCCAGTATGAGCAAGGGAGGAATCTCAGAAGATAGTTAAGGGCATAGAATTTTTATGAAATGAGGCAGTAGGTTGGAGAAAGGAACACAAGCATGTTCCAGCTAGCAGAAGGGCTGAAGGATAGGCTCTTGTGTTAGACTCTTAAGAAAAGTTGCATTGGAAAGATGTATGGGACCCACAGGAGAATCTTTGATCAGGCTTGTATATTATTAATCTCATTTAGCCTTAGAGTCAGGTTATAGGATGTTGTGCTTTTGTAGAAGTACTTGGTTTTACTTGAGTGGCTCCCTTTTGTCCCCTTTCAAAACACACATCACTGTTCCACTGTAGCTGTACTGATGAGCTGATTATTGCTTTAGACAGCAGTGCACCGTGCAGTACTGTCAAGAATCAGTTGAGTAATTAAATATGATCATCTTCATAGTTCTTATTGGTCTTTGTAGCTTGGTAAAAGCTTAATGCTTTTGACATTTTTTTTTTTCAGATCCTTCACAAAGTGAAGTTATGGGAGAGCCCCACATGATGATGGAATACAAACTCGGTTTATTGTAACAGAATGTACTCAAAAACGTTTTGTGTATGTCTTTGTACTGCAGATCTGAAAATACGATCACTAAATTAACCCTCAGTGTTAAACAGTCATACAGATATCATTTGCCTTCCTTGATGAAAAGGCACATTAAATGTTTAAAGTCCATAAATTGTTCTGTGCTTGTTGTCAATTATATAAATGTCCTGTAACTAGACAGCTTACTGTCTCTTCATACACTGCTCAGGATGACAGTCTCTTAATTATGGGAATGCTATACATGTGTACAAGAAATCCAAAAAGTACCCATACGTTTTAAAACTGATTATTGTAGGTAAATGCATTTAATGGATGTTCTTCCAGAAGAACTTTTTAAAAAACAAAGATATTTTCCAACGAGTAATGCTTTTGTTCATGAAAACTTCCATACCCTTTTTTTAAGCATTGAATAAAAGTTTGCTATAAATGCTCTTGTGTTCCAAAATAAATTGTGAATCACAGATATCTTATCCACAACACAAAGTGCTGTTACTTTTTCTTGCTGTTACTTTAAAGATCTTTAATTACTGCACTGCTGGTGGAATCCTGCTACGTGCCTTTCCCTCCTGTTAAGGCAACAAGAGTGGCATGGCACTGTAGGCAGCCCAGAGAATAACCAGACAGGCTTTTCCAGTGTTGTGCTGCTTGTGATGGACAGACACCGTATGTCTGTGACATCCCCCTCCAGGTGCTGTGGTTGTGGGGGTTGTGGTTGAAAACAACTGATCTCTTGGCATCTGCAGGGAGCCTGAAACAATACTTCTAAGGCAGGAATTACGTTTATCCAGCAGATTTTTATTACTCTTAGGTAGAGTGCTGGGTGCACTTAGTGTTCTGTTATGGATGATTTTAGCAGAAATGAGAAATGTTGCTACAAACCTCTCCACGATCCCAGGACCTCAAGCATCTCTTGGGCTTTTCAGTATGCTTAAAATTGCCATTAAGTCCTTAGTCATATGCACCACAGCCTCTAGCTGTCTTCATGTAAATTTCATGGTGCTTGTATGCATATTTATTGCAAAATGTTGCAGTAAATTAAAAACACTGAGATGACAAATTACTGGCTGTTTTGCTTTTTGTTTTAAGAACAGGAACTTAAAATTGCCTTTTCAGAGTTGGAGAGATTAGAGGTTTTCTTATGAAATACAAGCTAAGCCCTCGGTTGCCTCTGTGAGGTTTTCATGAAAGGACTAATGAATTTAACATGAAAGCACAGACCTACTCAGTGTTTTATGTAGCTGTTCTTTCTGTGAGCTGGTATACTTGAAATTAGCAGGAAATGGCTGCTCACACTCAATATTAATGATTGAAATTTCTTGGTGGTTACGTACAAAGCAAGAGCAAGCTGTTGTAGAGCAAGCAGGTTGAGTTTCACTTGATTGTCCTGCAGTAGGCTCAGGACAGGGTGAGGTCAAGCCATATTCAGATTAGGGAAGTTGCATTGTTCATCGTGTCTGTAAGGAAGCTAATTTTAGGAGTTAGCTATTCTGGAAAGCAAATGTCTTGTGTGAAAAGCATGTATGAGGATTTATGTGGCATGCTGTTACAGCAATGGGAGTCAAACTGAGGCAGTGAGCTTTCTGGATTAAAAGGAAGGGTTAGTGTTCAGTCAGCTGAGGTAGAGTCCAGCCCCTTCTCCTTGTCTCTCTCCAAGCTTCCTTCTGTAAGGCTGCAAGCAGAGGTGTGCCATGTGAGGTGTGTGGCCAGCTGGGTCAGCCCTGCTGCCGGCTGCTCTCAAGTGCTGGAGTCCAGCACGTGGCACTGCAGTCCCCACAACGACCTCTGGCAGACAGCAGTGCTATCTCTGTTCTGCAGTTCCCCACCTCCTGTTGGTGTCAGTGCTCTGGGCAGCATCTTTTCCTCACCCCCAGCAGAGGAGGGAAGCAAACACGCATCTTCCTGCACTGCTGTTTGTTTGTTTGCTGTGACTGCACAGACGACAGCGTAGGGCTGCTGCTTCTGTTTACATAAGTGTTACTCCAACAGTCCTCCCATTGACTGTTTGCCAAAAGCCACATCAAGAACCACAAATATAACAGAATTCAGACCAAATTTCACTATCAGTTTGTTAAAATAATCTGTATTTATATACAAATAAATCAGCTACAACAGACTTGAATATAAAGCATATTAATACCTGTTTTCCTCAGTCAGTTCAATGCTAGGCACTTTAAAAACACAAATCGTACCCCTTGTGTGTTTTGGCTGAAATGTAGCCAATCTCACACACTGTCTACCTGAAATATTTTGGAAACAGCAAATACTTGGTCCAGCAAAATCAAACCTTACCAAAGCCATTCTCAAAGTGCACATGCACCTCATTATCCCCAGGGCACTGCTGCAGATCTGCCTTGCTGCCTGCAGAGTGCTACCTGCACTGAGAACTGAAGGCAGCTACCTCTATTTTTTTTCACTTGCTTTACTTGTTCCAGGCAGTTTGGTGTGAAACACTTGATTTCATAAAGGCTTAGAAAAATGCACAATGAAGAGGAAAGGAAGACAATGAAGTCTTTGTGCTGAAATGCTTCACATCAGTGTATTCTTAATGTCTACAAATACACGCTAAGTTTTGGACCTGGTGATTACTATAAAACCCATCTTACTTCTCCGACAAGTTGGCAGCACCTTGGGCACCCTAGTGGAGAAGACTCACACAGTTTTGTTTACTGGCTAGTGTATAATCTTGCTAGGAAAAGCTAACGACCTTTCACTGCCAACATAAGTCTTGCGGGTAGAAGCAGAAGAGTCATCTGTATTAGCATTCCCTCTCCTGGAGAAGCTTAACTGTTCTCCCCAGTGACACGTATTAGTGATCTTTTCTGTCAGAGTGGTGAATCACTGGCACAGGCTGCTCAGAGAACTGTGGGTGTTGCATCCCTGGAGGTTCCCAAGGCCAGGCTGTGTGGGGCCCTGGGCAGCCTGAGCTGGTGGGTCGTGTCCCTGCCCATGGAATGGGGCTGGGGCTGGGGCTGGGCAGGCTGTAAGGTCCCTTCCAACCCAAGTCATTTTTTAATTGTGTGATTCCATGAACTCCCAGACAGTGCCAACTCCACTCTACCTTACTTGACCCTTCTTTCAATCTCAGAGGTCAAGATGCATATCATGAAAACAGCAATGCCTTTCAGACAAAAAGGATCCGTAATAGTATCGCCATGATGTACATGTATTCTTCTGGCAGAGTGCCACTGGGAAGCTCTGCAGAGGCATTCCTGATACAATCTCTCAATATGTTGCTTTGATTTTTCTATCGAGTCTTCTCTGGGGAAGAAAGTCACCAACAACCTATCTGTACTTTCTGGGATCAGGGCAATATTGGCTATAAAACTCTCTCCGAAAATAACACACAGGAGTGATCTTTAACAGGGTATTCATTCCCCCTTTTTATGATTCCCACTTTTGCTACGTTATGTGTTCCAAAATCTAATACTCCGGCCAGTTTCTTCCTAAAGATCTCAAGCAAAAAGCAGAAGAATCAACACAAAAACTAATTTATAGGTCTAGAGCTCTCAATGACTTGCACTGTGGCCCAGGGCAACTCACTTCCCCTCTCTGTTGATATCTCTTTCTCTGAAAAATACGGGGATAATATCTATTGTAGAGGGAGGTTCCCAGTAGCATTTGTAAAGTGCTTCAAAGATTAGAAATGTTATTCAAGTGCAAATAAATTAGGCTGCATTCATTATAAGATGCTTAGATGCATAGGTTGGATTTGGTCACCTCATTTCAGAATTAATAATAAAAAAAAAAAGTATTTGAAGATCCACTGAAAAAATGCTGTTACAGTCTTTCACTAGAAATATAAATTAAGTTCAGTGCTGTCGGCTTAACTGGAGAACAAGAAAGATCCATGGGACAAAACATAGAGGTGTCTATATAGTCTCTAATACATGAAAAAAACAATAAAAGATTTATAATCTAAAAATAAATGTGCAATATGGCCTCTGCGAAGTGTAGGCACAGGCCTAACTTCACGCTCTACAGGCTGGAAATGTTCCAAGTACGACAGTTCTGTGTGAAAATCCATTTTAAGAACTAAGCCCCAGGGAAGGTCCACACATCACACATTCAGTTTGCACAAACATACTCTGGTAGCTGCAGGGAGGTAAGTCTCACAGCAGGTACAACTCCTGCTTTCCATTCAGTTGCTTTCTGAAAGAAGTACCTTTTAGTTTAGTAATTTTAGGCAGTTTTGTGGGCTTCAGTTAGGACAGACCCTTTAAGATGTACACAGTGGGCTGCACACACAGTTGGCACGAGCTCCACTGGCTCCAGCAGAATTGCTGACATCCTCTGCCTAAAGGGTTGATAAGTTTATCTCTGCCTCCCCTCTTAGACTGATACAAGATGTATCATAATCTACAGCTGATATTTTCAAACTTGAGATGGGGAAAAGTGGCAAAAGAGAACCATCCTACCTTACTTTTTCCTCTGTGCTGAAAGCAGCATTAAAATCTTCATTGCCAGCCTATCTGCACAGTTAAGTACAGGAGATGGGTTTATCCGAGTGCTAAATAAAGACTGGATGTAGAGTGCTATTAATTCAGTGCTCATTCCTGCAGGGCCAGTTTCAATTTCATCCGCAACTCTCGAGTTATCTCTATGGTCTCAGTATGACACAATGGTCTCTGCCACTGCATGTCAGGTTAGAAAAGCCGAATAGTTGGTGACACCTCTGTTCAACTTTCAACGCTGTCTATGCTGGATACTTCTTCAGGTACAAGCAGAGCCAAGTCCTCCCCGTTCCAGCTTGTGCACAGAAGCCAGCTGCAAGACACAGATAAGACAGATATTGTTAGCTGAGTAAAGCGTGATGATTCAGCAGTAACAAACACACCCAATAGCTGTGTCACAGCCACCTCCCGCAGCACAAAGCCCTGGACGTAGCTTAATAAACAAAACCAAAGATAGCATTTGTCCCTCATTAGACAAGTTAGGTGGTATCATTTCTGCTGTATGAAAAATACTGAATTAGCAGGCAGACTGATTACAGACTGGAACTGCTAACATGTTGTGTGACACTCAGAAGGCTTCAGAGAGAGGTCTGATGATGGAAGAAAAACAGCTTTCCAAAATTTGTTACAATGACGGACTACAGTTTTGATTGCAGGATGGAGTGATTTAATAATTAATATTTGTTAGCTTTTGCTCATGAGAGAATGCTTTAACAGAAACTTTATCTACCACAAAGCACTGAATCGTTGAGGACTAATATTTTATAAAGCAAAAACACTTAGGGGGCATTCAGCTACATAGCTGAACTCCTCTAATTTTATCACATTACCATGGAGCATTCTCCACTAGAAGCACAAGGCTCTTCAATTCTCTCAAGTCTGAGACCCTTCTTTACCTTAAGCCTTCTCCTGACTTGCCATTAGTGCAACTGCTTTGAGCTGAGGAAGTAAAATACTGCAGTCACGCAGGTACAGATTTGAAATAATGGGAAATGTTCTAAATTTACAGCACTATCATCTGCCTATTTAAAACTGAAAATGCGGCTGATATAGATAAAACATGACTGAGGTAAAGGCTATATGCTAGGAAAAAGATGCAAGCCTCCAGCAAAAGGAGGCTTGTAGCCTCCTCCTAAGAAAAATAACACTTTTTTTTTTTCTGAATATAAACATATATTATGAATAGTGATCCTTCTGTCATTCAGGACTATGTTCCAGCACCTGAAAAAGATTTATACTGGAAATGATGCAAAGTGAGTATTCACAAAAGCTATGCTCATGAAAAGCGATCTTTCACGAGTTACTACGTGGACATTAGATATGGAAATAGTACAGAGGAGTATTTTTTAATCATGTCCACAGTTTTATTTCAGGCTGGATATTAGGAAAAAATTTCTTCTCAGAAAGTGTGGTAATGCATTGGAGCAGGCTGCCCATGGAGGTGGTGCAGACACTGTACCTGGAGATGCTCAAGAACTGCATGGATGTGGAACTGAGGGACACGGTCAGTGGGCATGGTGGATATGGGCTGATGGTTGGACTAGATGGTCTTGGAGGTCTTTTCCAACCTTAATGATTCTATCATTCATATGGGGCTCAAAGTTAGTGCTGAGCTTTCACAGACTTCAAATGGCACTTGGTCACAAGGTATGCAGGATCACTGGTCAGGACAGATAGCTTTCCATCATATTCACTGTGTGTTTGCTCATGTTTAACCCCTGTTAGCATCTAGAAGGGCTCAGACTGCAAAACTAAGCTTGTGGCTTTCAAACAATTTGCTTCATTTGTTCTGCATTGAAGACCCATGTAGAGGTCTCACATACATTCAGTCTGCACAACGCATCCCACTGGTCATAAATTCAGGGCACATTTCAGTTTGGGGGACTTAGCTGACAAATTCACAGCACAGAACTGGATGGAGTTAGATGGATCAGGACTGGAAATGGATAGACGATGGGAAATCTCCTGCAAGGTGCAGAGGTGTTGAAAGAATACCACAGTGCTTGGTAGCAGCTGAGGCACTCCACTCAGAGAAGTGACTAAAAGACTCACTGAGACAAAGCAGCTCTCCACAGCCTGGGCTCCCTGCCTTCTGTCCTGTCCCCCACTGGAAAACTCTTATTACTGCTATATCCCCCAGTCTCAGCTCTGCTGTACTCCAAGCAGTTTTCTGTTGGCAAGCCTCAGAGTATCTGCCATAGGTTTACTACATGTAACTGGCTCCTAAATTGGATGAAAACTGAAGAAAAGTATATACATCCAGGATGAAAATGCATTAAACCATCCAGCTTCACATCAAAACAGAAATCACCTACTGTGCACTTGGAAGCACCTTCCTGATATGCACTTACCACAGTACACCCAGTGGAATTAAACACAGGCTGGCTGACAAGAGGAAGCTAAAGCCTGAAAACCATGCAACAGTAGCTGCATAGATAACATTAAAGGCTGAAAGTGAAATAGTGCCCATCACAACTTCTAAACAGGCAATGCAAGCAAACACAGCACCTGCGGGAAAAAAAAAAAAAAAGACTGGATTACAAACAAAATAAAAACCAAAACCCTTTCAAAGTTTTTAAACGTTTCAAAAGATCTATCTGCAATATTTCAGCAAGTGTGCAAGCAACAAGCTCCTGAGTATCATGTATCTTTGTTATGAAAGTGTCTACCATGGGGACTCCTACAGAAGTCTTTTTAAATGAAATTTTTTTTTTTTGCTGTTAATGGAAACTACTTTTCTTTGCTGTTATCCTGTCATCACATCTACTCTATTGGATCTATTTGTCACATGAAATTCAGACCGTTCATACTTGCCACATTCTGCACAGCTTCATCTTTCACCCCTTTAAATTCTCCCCTCTGTTCTCAGTCCCTTTCTTGTTTCCTCCTTCTCTAGTCTATTCTTACACGTGGAAAAGGCTCTTTGCAACAAAGAGCAACAAAGACTGCTGGCTCAGCACATAACCACATCTTTCTCATTTTTTAAGTGAAAGAAGCAATCTTTCATTTGCTCTGAACTACACTTTGGGGTGTCAGCCTATCCCATCTGTGCATTTTGGGACACGTTTACCCAAGCCATGTCCATATTCATCAGACTATGAACAAAATCACAACACATAAGCAAAAAAGGATGTTAAGAGGCAACCTGATTCCTGTATCAAACTATTCAAGTATCCAAGCCTCAAAGAACGCCAAGAAACTGCAAAAACAGAGCTATTTGTTAGTATAGTATAGTATAGTATAGTATAGTATAGTATAGTATAGTATGAAGAGATCCTCGTTTCAGTGTCTAAAGACGTGTATTTTTACTCACAAGAATGCTTCAGGACAGTATGTGCTCCTCAAAACCTGGCTACAGCAAAATATGGGACACTAGGGACACGTTTTGAGGCCTCACATGCTTTTTGGTGTGCACGTTCCATTAAAGAAAGCACTTCTGGAAGTAATAAGTTACAGACCTTGAGACACCTTCAAGTGGCCATGGCACTTGAGAAGCTGTTACATTGCTTGGGCTCCAAGCCTTTGTTTTCAAGTTTACTGAAGGCTGACCACTTAATGCTTAACTTTCTAAGTTATAAAGTGTGACACTAATAAAAAAAACAAGCATTTATTTTTCTCCATCAAAATCTTGTGAATGTAGAAGCTGTTCTATATGTCACATTTACAAAAGGAACTGAAATACTGCATCTGCATCCCAGGGTCCCAAGAGAGCTGGCAAATGTGGCTGGTGAGCCACTTAGCAACTTGGTCTAGGAAGCTGCTTCGGCAGGGAGGTTGGACTCGATGATTTCTAAGAAGTCCCTTCCAACCCCTACAATTCTGTGATTCCACTGTATCTGAAAAGTCATGGCTGTCAAGTGAAGTCCCCAGTGACTAGAAAAAGGGCAACATTTTCAAGAAAGGGAGAAAGGAAGACCTGAGGAACTACAGGCTGGTGAGCCTCACCTCTGTGTCTGGGAAGATCATGGAACAGATCCTCCAGGAAGAGATGTTAAGGCACATGTGGGATGAGCAGGTAATCTGAGACAACCAGCACAGCTTCACCAAGGGAACGGCATGCCTGACCGATCTAGAGGTCTTCAGTGATGAAGTGGTGGACAAAGGGAAGGCAACTGATGTCACCTACCTGGACTTGTACAAGGCCTCTAACATGGTCCCCCACCACACCCTGATCCCTAAATTGGAGACAAGCAGGTTCAAAGAGTGGACTATTTGATGGATAAGGAATTGGTTGGAAAGTCAGTTGTGGTCAGTGGCTCTATATCTAGGTGGAGACCAGCAACAAGCGGTGTCCCTCAGGGGCACATCTTGGAACCAGTACCCTTTGACATCAGTGACAGAGACGATGGAATCAAATTCACCCTCAGTAAGTTTGCTGATGACACCCAGCTAAGCAGTGCTGTTGAAGAAAGGGATGCCATCCAGAGAGACCTTGATAAACTTGAAGGTGGGACCATGTAAACCTAATGAGGTTCAACAAAGTCAAGTGCCAAGTGTTGCACTTAGGTAAGGGTAATCCCAGATAAGTACACGGACTGGGAGAAGAAATCCTTGAGAACAGCCCTGCTGAGAAGGATTAGGGGTCCTGATAGATGAAAAACATGAGCCAGCAGTGTGCACTTGCAGCCCAGAAGGTCAACAGTATCCTGGACTCCATCAACAGAGGGGAGTCCAGCAGAGAGAGAGAGGTGATTGTCCCCCTCTATTCTAACCTCATGAGACCCCATCTAGAGTACAGTGTCCAGGTCCAGGACCCTCAACTCAGGAAGGATGTGGAGCTTTTGAAGAATGTCCATGAGGATGATAAAAGCGATGGAATGCCTCTCCTCTGAAGACAGGCTGAGGGAGCTGGGCTTGTTCAGTCTGAAGAAGAGAAGGCTCGGAGGAGATCTCACTATGGCCTTTCAGGACTTAAAGGGAGATCACAAACAGGAGATAAATCAATTTTTTACATGGGTAGATAGTGACAGGACAAGGAAAAATGGTTTTAAATTAATTTTAAATTTAAATTAGACACTAGGAGGAAGTTTTACACCGAGAGGGTGGTGAGGTGCTAGAACAGATTGCCCAGAGACATTGTAGATGCCCCATCCCCGGAGGTATTTAAAGACAGGCTGGATGGGACCTTGGGCAACCTGATATAGTGCCTGACCTTGTGGCTGGCAACCCTGCTTACAGCAGGGGGTCTGGAATTGGATGATCCTTGAAGTCCCTTCCAACCCAAGCCTTTCTGTGATTCTGTGATCTGTATAAATATTGAGCATCCTTCTGCTTAACATTCTCCATGATCTTTCTTTTAAGAGCAGTAACGTCTTTCAAAATCGAAACTTGGAACAGAATCAAAGAATCATCAAGGTTGGAAAAGACCTCCAAGATTTGAAGATACCAATACATATCTGTTTGTTTCAAGTTGACCTTGCTGAAGCTCTGTTCTGAAATACAACATCATAGTATTTTTGAAAAACAAATTCCACTCACCCTGCTCACTGGGGAGAACCACTTTTGACAGCATGGATCGGAGAACAGGAACAGGCATAAGGCAGAGTAAAGATGGCACTCTTACTGTAAAGCAATGAATCAGTAATGAATGTAATAAAAATCCAGGATTTTACAGACACGCTGCAAATGAACTAGACGTGAATTTCTGAGTGCTCAGTTTTCCAAAGTGAACAAGGCAAAAAAATAAAAATCAAACCACATGTGCACTGAAACGTAATTATCCAAGCACAGAGGAATCCCTAAAACCAATATATCTACAGAGCACTAAAACCAAATCATAAGCCAACATATGCCGAGTAATTTCATTCGTTCTCCACACTATTCATGTTTTAATTAAATCCTAAAGCAGTATAACTCAACTCTGTATATTTTATCTCTTCAGGGTGGTGCACCCAATATCCACCACCACCACCAATCACTATAAATAACACACAGATATTTTCTTTTGTATTATTGAGAATTGACTTTGAACTCACCTAAAAACATAAGCAGGGTTGTTTTGGCAAAGGCAGCCATGACAATTCCTCCAACGTAAGAAAATATCCCAATAAATACAATGTAAATGTCTTTGAGACATTTAGAAAATAAGTAAACTCCCAAAAAACTGGTCAGAGAGACAGAAGTGAATGCAGCTGCCCCATATCCAATGTACACTTCATTCCAGCACAGTGGCTCGTCCAGTTCATACAGTGTAAAAAGGGAAGTCCCACCATACACAGTAAATAAATAACTCATAAATATAAAAAGTAACATAATGATTAAAATTCTCTTTTTAGAAGGGGCAGTTTTAAAAAGCATGTACACTCCAGAAAATGTTTCTTTTAGAAATTCTTTATAAGATAATGGTGTCTGTTGCTGGAATTCAGATATGTCCACCGTGTCTTGCAGAAAAAAAATAATATAGATAATGTTAACAACATGAAGTAGAGATGCTGACACAAATATCCATGTAAAGCCTAATTCTCTTAAGATGTACCCAGAAGACAGTCCTGCCAACCCAGACACTATTCCATAAATTAAATCAACCACAGCTATTCGCATCGTTTTCTGCTTCTCATCGTGACACTGATCTGCTATGTAAGCAAAGCCTCCTCCAAGGAAAGTTGCCATACTCCCAAACAGTCCCGAAATAAATGTAACCACAAACAGGACGGAGGATGACAAGGAAAAATGGGATATTATAGTGAGGAATATATTTGCAATCAAAGCTCCAATTGATGGTAAAACCAAAGACTTTTTTCGTCCCTGGCGGTCCCCGTTAGCTACGATGATAAAGGCAACTATCAGGCTGGGAACTGCCCCTGTTAAGTCCAGCTGCATATTAAAAAAAGAAGTCTTCTCTTGAACTCCCTGCGAAGAGAAAATCAGAAATAACGGTAAACATCATAATATATTGTAATAATAAATAAATAAATAAATATGATATATAATAATGCTTTTACGTACTCATGCCATAATAGGCCTGCAGCACAATGCTTAGCATAAAATAGTATTTGTTTATATATTATAAGATCTACTTTTGCAAAATATGCAATATCATCTTCCAAGATTATATGATCTCATATAATATCATATTATGCTGTAATCAGATACAACACAAGATTACATATCATAATATATACATTATACTAGTTAATAATACAAAGGAATTGCATATTCAAAGATGTGTTTTTGTAATTCTATTTCCAATATCCTTCAAACATCCCTTTTTGCATTAGACCTCAGAACCAGCTCTCACAAGTACTCTTGATGGAGCAGTTTCGATGATGACAAAACAACAATCCTTTGGTATGTTCATTTACAAGAGCTGGTGCTCGTGCTGTAAGCACTTCCTTCAGTACAGAGCACTGCCAAAGATACTGGGCACATTTTAATCTTTCAGTAACAGTAGTAGAAAAATCTTTGATTGAGGAGCACAGCCCAGGCTCACTACTGACAGGAGATCTTTTATTCTCCCTGAATAATCCTGGTGGGAGGGTCACAAAGAAGCAATTCACTGGTCAGCACATTCTGCAAGTGAACACAGCAGCATTTGCTCTGACATCCCAATGTGCAGTGTTATGAATAGTAACAGCAGACAGATGTGAAATGGTACTAAAAATTATATTGACCCATGTGTACAGATGTGTGAACGAACTCCTTATTGGCAAGCTCTGGGTTCAGAAACTGTCCAACTCAGTGATATCTCTATTGACAAGCCACAGCAGATATTCTCACAAGTAACTGCAGCTAATGCTGTAAACAACCATCACGGGAGAAACGTCTCAGTTCTTTAAAAAGAAGTTCAACAAACAAATATAGCTTATAGTCAGAGAATACTAACGGCTATAAAGAAAATACCTAAAAAGTCAATAGGAAAAAGTATTTTGCACATTTATGAAGCTGGCTGCTAAATGAAGAAGCACAGCAAGCAGATCTGGATCTGGCTTTTAATAGATTTATGCAGGCTGGAGAAAACAGCAGCCCCAGCAGCCCTTTCAAAGATAACAACCTGCCCGGATAAAAGTGCAGCAGCAGAGAAGGCAGTAACTGCATTCACACAAACCCTTCTGATGGGATCATCTCAGAAAACAAACTTTCAGACATAGAGAGTAACTCTGAAATCAGATCCCTGAGGCATCACACTGAGCTGGCACCCTGCAAGAGCTCAGAAGTTGGGCAGAGGGGGCAGAGCACTGGCCCTGTCTGTGGGTACGGCTGTGCAATAGGAAACCAGGCAGCCTGGAGCATAAAGCTGTTGGAGAGGATTTAATGTAAGTGGAGAAAGGCAGCAGGACTGGCACGGGACGGGAAATTATTTGCTCTGAAAAGATAGTGCCAATGGGAAAGGAAGCAACTCAGCCTGAAGACAAACGGGGCACAGCAAACAAAGCACAGGCACCTCCAGAGCAGTGAGAAGCTGCATTTGTAAAGCCTGAAAACATCCTTCTGCAACAAGCTGTACTATTTGTGCCATTTATTGTTGCAGGCATTGCAACTCCATTTAGAGTGAAAGGAGCTCGACTGTCCCCTCTCGTGCAGTTATAAAGTCGTCAGAAACGAACAGAGAAAATGACTGGTCAAATCCTTGGCTGCTTTTTAACCACATAGCTACAAAGACCAATACAACTATACGCATTTGAAATAAAGGTCTAGATTTCTCATCTGTGAATTTGCTCTACTCTGAGACAAACACTGGACAGAAATAATGCCCGAAAACACAGATCACAAAATGAAAAGAATGAAGAAATGATTTGCTTGCATATGGATTAAATTAAGAGGGAAGTCTTCTGCCTGAGGTTATGACATAGAGGGTACGATAAACAGACAGGCTCATAACATTACAAATATTACTGAGTGACAAAGGAAATGCAGGTCCTGAACGATAAACAATGTTCAATTAATAACATCGCTCTTCCTGAGCTACAAAAAGGATTATTCAAGCCAGGGTTCAGAATGCTGCAGCTTGTATTTGAGTTACTTTGAAATTCATTTTTATTTATCACGATTTTGCAATGATAAATGCAAATCCAAAGAAATAATTAATCCACATGCTGCCAAGACTATCTTTGAATAACAGCCTATTTTTTGTCAGACTTCAAGTGATTTTGTCATCAGTTTCTCTTTACATTTCAATTTGAAATAGATGAGATTAGTAAAAAGCTTCCTCATCCCCAAAACGGAAGGACTTGCATTAAATCAAATTATGAGAGGTCTTCCTCTAGAAGTTGACACCAAACACTCCTGACAGTAAGATTTACAGTACCTTTGTATATAACTCACTTAGGGTGATCTTGGAATATCCCAAACACCCACTTCTATCATCAACAAAGGGCCTGGGACTGCATTACTGGATCTACTATTTTCACCATACACACGGATACAGCTCAGCATAGATACTGCTGGAATTATTAATCAATCTGAGACTTTTACATCCATATACTATGGGAATAAGCACAGTACAAAAACACAGGCTTGAGATAGACAAGAGCATCACTGTTCCACTAATCCACGGTCTGCATGTGGGCTACCACCAAAATGCAGGGAATGGAATTTTGTCAAGAAAGGGTAAGAAGTTCTATTGGTCATTACTCAGACATCATCTTGAAGGACTCCTACTCTCAAATACCAAAACTTTTTCGTACAGGAAACACAGTTGGCTTCCTTTATGCCAAAAAGCCTGTAATTTACAAATCCACTGTCACATCAGTCAGTGCTGCTGTGTAAATTTCAGCACTCTGCTTCAGTGTTTTCCCAAAAGATACCTATCAAGTGTCAAATCTTGAAGCGTTATGTGATCACAACTGGATGATAAAGTTGAATGTGGAGGTTTTCTAGCAAATGCAAAGTGCATAGATGTTTGTTAGGTAGGTTTTCTGATGGACTCTGTGACTGGTACTACCAAGCACCACATTTAATCCTAATAGTTGTCCTTTCCATTTATGCCTACCTGTGCAACCTGGGCTAGGGAGCTGCTCTGGCAGGGGGGTTAGACTAGAGGTCCCTTCTAACCCCTACAATCCTGTGATTTTGTGACAAACAACACTGTACATAACGACAAAATGCCCACACTACCGAATGAGAACACAATTCTAAAAAAAAAAAAAAAAACCCTTAGGGGAGGAGCTCACAAGCATATTTGTGACAATAATTGGTTATTATCTTCAGATCAGTTGCAGAGGATGGCATATACTACCTTCCTTCGCTGTCTGGGCAGCCCAGAATGCATTCTGAACTAGAATTCCGTTTACCTCCTAATCCTCAAATTCTTCCTACTTCTGCCCTATGAGAAAGAACCTACTTCACACAAAAAATTCTGAACATTTCTTATTGTCAACAGAAGCACGAACCATTAACGATTTTATTTTATATATGACAAATGAGGTTGATATGCCACGCTGTTCAGTCCTTCAGATAAGCAGCTATTCCATCAGATATTCCAATCTTGGAGGTGACCAAAATTTTCAAGTGCCATCTGTTTTACTGCAACATCAGGGAATATCAAGAGTTAGCTTCGATTAACTTAATTTTCTGTGTAATTTAACCCATTTTTTTTTTGTGTGTGTGTAATTTACAGTACAGGGCATCTACTCTTCTCACTTCATCATGAAGAGTCAGGCCCTGCTTAACCCAATCCAAGTTTCTGTTGCTGCTGTCAAGGATGATTTTGCTGAACCTCTTCTGTAAATATATTCTTATTGCCACTCCCATGTTAGATACTGAAATCATGTGGCTACAGAGTTTGTTAGAGCAACTCAATACTCCAGAAAAACAGTTATAAAGAAAAGATGAATCTTCTGCTGAACCAGCACTCTGATCCAGATCAAACTGTAACCTCTAACTGTAAGAACTGCTAGATACAACACACTGAGGGAGCAGTGGGAAGAGAAGGTAGAGACAGCCGGAAGGTGGTGGAGTCACAGTCCCTGGAGGTGCTCAAGAAAAGAAAGGGTAGATGTGTCACTTAGGGACAAAGTTAGTGGGCATGATAGTGATGGATTGATGGTTGGGCTAGATGATCTTAATGACTGTTTACATGGGTGGACAGTGACATGACAAGGGGAAATGGCTTTAGACTAAAACGGGAGATTTAGGTTAGATATTAGGAGGAAGTTTTTCACTCAGAGGGTGGTGATGCATTACAACAGGTTGCACAGAGAGGTTGTGGGTGCCCCATCCCTGGAGGCATTCAAGGCAAGGCTGGATGTAGCTCTGGGCAGCCTGGTCTCATGGTTGGCAACCCTGCCCATGGCAGGGGGGGGTTGAAACTAGATGAGATTTAAGGTCCTTTTCAACCCAGGCCATTCTATGATACGTTTCTATAATTCATCCAGCTACCCAGCATACCTTGAAAAAGTGCTAAAAATAGAATTGGCCATAGGATCATCGTACCATCTTTGTATTTCAGCAAGGCAGACAAGCTTTGTTCTGTAAATGGTAGAAATGATGTTTTATATATACAGGACAATTGGTAAACTGTACATATTATAAAGAGCACTCCAAGAGACCTCCAAGAGATCACTGATGGTGCATAAACACATGCACAGCTCTTACTGGAAGGACAGCTTTCAGCTGCACCCTTTGTTCTGGGAGGCCAATGTCAACTTGGGATCAATCCAAGATGATTTTCAACCAGTAAAATATGATCAAGATTAAAGGGTGAATATATTTCTGTCTTCCTGGAGAAAATTCATAGAATCATAGAACTGTTTGAGTTAGAAGGGACCCTTAAAGGCCATATGTAAACTCCCTGCAATGAACAGGGCCACTGACAGCTAGATCAAATCCTCGGGGTCCCATATGTGACCCTGAACGTCTCCAGGGACGGGGCTCTATCCACCAGCTCTCTGGGCAACCTGTGCCAGCGCCTTATTACACCACCCTTATTGTACAGGTTTCTTCCTTACACAGCTCATAATCCCCGCAGACTTCTCATTTCCAGGCTAAGCAGCCCTGGCCTCCTCCAGCCCTTCATTGTCCTGAAAGCATCACAGCTACGTACAGTGAAACTCTAGAGCAAGTAGGCAGCAAAGTGACAGATGTTTAGGAAACTATCGCTTCTTCCATCTATAAAAAGGTTAAATGAGGTTATGGGGGGGGTGGGGTATGTTGCTCAGTACCTAGAGGCTGCAAGTTTTATTGCCAACATTTACAGCTGCATTTTTCCGTTGCTCTTACCTTCTGCATGACATAAGTTGGGCTGCTTTTGTTTTGCTCACAGTGACTGCTGTTGTCGCTGCTTATGGCGGTGGTGTTGTATTCCTCTTCCCACAGCTTTCGGTAAATGAACTGCTGCATCACCGGGCTCGTCAGAGAAAGAGCGAATATGTAGATGAAAATGACCGGCTCCACAAGGAAGACCTTCCTCATTTCGAAATCCGGCTTCTAACTCTGCTCAGCAGAGAAAACAAACCGTCGCAACGACCGACCAGACCAAGGCAAAAACCAACACTCCCCCCCCCCCCCCCCCCCCAACCCGCGGGCCCTCCGCCTGCCCCACTGCCCGCTTCCCCCCCCCCCCCACCCCCGAGCCTCTGCCCTCGGTGCCGTACCTCAGCCGTCGGCCTGAGGTCACGCCGTGCCGTGTTTACGTCCCGCACTGCGCGACACCGAGCGGCGGGCGGCGAGGGCGGCTCTCCCCGCGGCGCGGTGCCGCCCCTCCGCCGGGAGGAGGGAGGCGGGCGGTGCGGTGCTCGGCCCGGTTCTCTGTTCCTCTCTTTGCTTTTCCACCCTCCAGGAGATTAAGGGCCGTTATCGATCGAGAGGTTCTGCGTTTGTCTCCTTTCGTTTTCCCGGAGTCCGGCTCAAGTTGCCCAGGCCTGGCACCCGGGCGCAGGAATGGCACTGAGATGCTGGAGTGGGTCCAGAGGAGGGGCAGGAGGGTGATCAGAGGGCTGGAGCAACTGTCCTGTGAAGACAGGCTGAGGGAGATGGGCGCGTTCGGCCCGGAGAAAGAGAAGACTCCGGGGAGACCTCGCTATGGCCTTCCAGGACTTAAAGGGAGCTTATAAACAGGAGGGGGACCGACTTGATAGTGATAAAACAAGGGGAATGGATTTAAAATTAAAGAGAGGAGATTTAGGTCGGATGTTAGCAGAAAGTTCTACGCTCAGGGCCATCAGGCACAGGCAGCAGCTGCCCAGAGAAGCTGTGGATGTCCCATCCCTGGAGGTGCTCAAGGCTGCATGGGGCCCAGGGCAGCCTGAGCTGGTGGGTCATGTCCCTGCCCATGGCAGGGGTTGGGGCTGGGTGGGCTGTAAGGTCCCTTCCAATCCAAGTCATTTTGTGATCTCCTGATCCTAGAATTCTATGATTCTGTATGCACAAGGGATGGAGAGTGCCCTTGCATTAGAGCTATCACACTTCTGGGTGTGTTTCTTGCACAACCAATACATACACAGCAGAAGCCTTGTCTCTGACAGCAGCTGCTTGCTGTACTGCAGACATTACTTTCCCTTGCATTGAGGTGGGGTGCTCTAGGATGGGCACAGCAGTGCCCCTGCTCTCCTCATACTCCTCCCTGCACCGTGACCTTAAAAGACATAGAGAGATGATTCTGGCCTCCATACAGGTGTGGTACAACAAGGACAGGACATACAGAGAGCAGAAGATGAAGGACCTTCTGTCAGTCTTAATAGTGCTCATCAATCACAAATATTGCAGAAAGCCCTATTAGCTAAATAAATAAATAAACACTGATAATAAAAAAAAATTAGAGCTTCCCTGATGCAGTTTTTCTCTTAAAGCAGGAAGCATCGTAGTTTAAAAACTTCATGAATTTTCAGTTCCTTCTTAAACTTATTTAGCACCAGCAACATGTGCCATATAATCTCAAAGGCTGAATGTGTTTCACTGCCATGTGACATGCACCGATCAGCCCCAAATTTGGGAGCTGCAGTACAGAATCAACTGAAAAGCTCACCTGATGGTGAGCATGTTTTGTGTGGCACATAGGCTTGCTGACAGACACTAACACACAGTTCTGGCCTGAGCTCAGCTCTACAGAGTGTTGTCCTTCTCCTGTCTCCATCCAGGTCCGTAGTCCAGTTCATCCTGTAGCAGTGTTTTGTCACAAGATAAAGCAAAAGTGATTGTGTGAGGGTTATAGGCCAAATGGGCTGCCAGGTGAGCAGGGCAGTTCGGGTCAGCCAGCAGGTTACATTGCTTTGGGTGGGGTGAAGGAGGGATTTTAAAACCAAGGGAGCTTTCTGTTGTTCTGCAGAAGGAGCTCAGAGCCCTGGTAGGCTTCTTGCTAGTCCCAGCTTGTCATTCACAGCCACACATGGTACAAGCATAACTCACTGTAGTGAGCATACTCTTTGGGATAGCCTTCCCAGTGCCTAAGAGGAGAGCCTCTCCCCAGACACCAGGAGCCATGAAGGAGTGTGTATATTCCCTGGAGAGATGAAACCTCCTAGGTGTTCTTGCTAAGCTTTCAGTCATACAACCTTAAAAACCAAACTTGACCAATGTTTGAAGGTGATATGTCACTTGTGTGCCAGGACATGGAGAAAACTGCCCACTCATTTCAAGCAGAAGTATGTTAGAGGAGAGGTGCATAATGATGTTCAAAGTTGAGAAATTAGGAGTCGTTTCAGAGATCAGCACTGGTCAAAGAGCAAAGACAGTCAGTGACAGAAGTCTTTACAGAAAGCCACCTTCCATGAAATGATACTGGGGATTGCTGGGGTGACATTCCCAGATAATTTTGTTTCTGGAAAAAGAGAAACAGAAAGAAGATATTTTTAATGTTACACGTGTATTTCCCAAAATCAGTGATACAGTAAGTGCATTTTTTGTCAAGTTGGTCCATTGAGAATTCATCTGGAGGCATTTGATGGATCTGGATTAACTCATACATTGAGCTTTTTTTTTTTTTTGGCTGAAAAAAAATTATTAGTAGTTAGTTTAATAAGTTGTACTGCCACATAAAATGTGATTTTAATTGCCTTCTAAGAAGTTAAGTACTTCTTTAAATTAAGGTGACTTTAATTTTCCACATCAACAATGTACAGAGATTGTGGGGAACCTTAGACCTCCATACATCATTTGCAGATAGCAGAATAATGTTAAGAAAGGCTGTATCTGCTAATATTCAGCTCGTGTTTTTGAGGCTATCTTGATAATGATGTTTAGCACAAATGAAAAAAATAAAATAAAAAGAAGAAGAAGAAGAAGAAAGCACATTTTCTGCATTGCTCTATTCAAAACTCAGCTCTGCAGATGCCTTGAATAACTTGTATCATGTCCACTAGCATGACAAATGGAGATCTGTGGTGGAAGTTCTCCAAATAGTACCACTGTGGAAAAGAAGAATGGAACAAGCTGTGCAGAGAATGGTTTTAGATGCAACTGTTCTTTTTGTTTTCATTATAACACAGTTGATTTATGAAGCTTGAATGCAAGCCCTGACAACAGAGTCATATTGGAGATTTAAATATTTGGCTGAAAGAAAACATGATAAGGAAAATTTGTACAAAACATCCAACCACACGCCTGGTGGGAAAAAAAAAAAAAAAAAAAAAAAAAAGCAGTGGAAGACTATTTTTACCATATCCAACCCAGAGGAACCTGTGCCTGTTCCGTATCACCAATTTTCATTCAGTACAGTTGGTCACTAATTTAAAGAGGTAAGACCAAAAAATAGCATCAGTGATGACTACTGATGGTTCCTGCCTCAGCAGCTGGTCCTGACATGCAGCTCCCACTTTTACCCCATCTCCTTCCAGAGCTGACAGGCTCCATCCATACTGGGTTTGGTTTGGGTATCCTCTGGCCCCACAGGATAACTTAAAGACGCAGATAATCATAACTGAGTAAGGACAACCCACTGTCCACTGAGGTGTTGTTCTGAACTCCTCTGTCACACACTGAGCAATAAAGGTGATGGGGTTTCCATGTCATAAAGTTGCTGTGTTGAAAAGCTGTACTTGTTTGAGTTCTCAGACACTGGTAAAACATCAAGATATATTTACTTTATCTGAATCAGATGGTCCTAACAGAACCAGCGTTCTTGCTAGCCTGTCATCCGTGCAATTGTGGGTTGTTCAGTATTTTTCTTTCTCAGTAACTTCCCTTCTCACATTCAAGTCCTCAGTGCTTATCTCTGATTATGCCATACCTCAGATTTAGATTTTTTTGTGATCAAAGCCCTTCACTCCAGTGGCTTTTCTGTTTAATTAACTCAGTGCAGAAGATCCTGGGTTCAGGAGTGGTATGCCTGAATGGCCCTTTGTGGCTTCCTCCAGTCCAAAGCAAAGCTGCATGAGACCATGAAGCTGCAGGGAGTCTCCAAACACCTCACTGCTTTGAAATTTATTTTATGCAGCTTCTTGGTTTTGCTTGTGGTTTGTTTGTTTATCTTCCTATGTTGTGTTCAGTGGCATTGCCTAGACATATAGTTCCTTTTAATTGTAAATATGTAAGTTGTGTAATATGGAATTTCTCCACTTCAGCACCATCTTACTTTGCAAAACCACATTTAAAAATAAGTAGTGTCAGTGCTGTCCCGTGTGTCACTCTATGTCCCCTCCCTGCTAAGCTGTTTATTGGGTGAGCATGATCAGCAGCTGGTGACGTTCCTGCTTAGCATGAATCAGCAAAGTGCGTCTCACTTTGGGTTTTATTCCACTGCACCCATTTGCAGAAGTGGAATCTTTAAATCTGCAATTATGGGTCTCTTTCCCTTTTTTTTTTTTTCTTTTCTTTTTAACATGTAAAACAATACCTTAAAATGAGGAACTGAAAGTAGGTAGCTGAGGCAGGGCTGCCGTTTGTGCGGCTGAGTCACCCATGCTCTGCAGAAGGCCATTACATTTTATCTGTTCTTGTTAAAACAATTCTAAGTTCCCTTTGAGTTGTTGTTTCTTGTTTCCTGATGTAAGCACAGACTGATTTAGGAGGCTGCCTCAGCAGACTTCATGTCCCACACTTCACAGGTATTCCAACTTGATAAACTGTTCTTCACTCCTAACAAAGCTGTGGGACTGGCCAGCTGCATTCTCTCTTTGGAGATGAGGGCTTATCATCTGCCATCCCACTCAAGAGAGGCACATAGATTAAGCCTTAGCCACCCCAAGAGGTGAATTTATTTTACAGTAGTACTGAAAGCTATTTATTTGTCCCTCAGGGCAAGTAAACAAGAGATAGAGGAACTCTGTTCCTTTGGAATTGGGCCACTCACAGCTGGGAGGTACTCTCTTTACCTGGCTTAATATTGTGTGATGACTAAGTTTAAGCAGGCAGTAAACAAGTCCTCTGGGGACCTATCAACCATGGCAGCGTAACCAAAACAGGTGCAGCTCCAGGTTCAAAAAGTTCGTGAACTGCTGGTTCCTAGAAGCAGGGAAGGGACACCAAGAACCATCAGGACGCTGCTTGGGTTTTAGCTTGTTTCCTAAGCAGCTGTCGTTACCTGATGACAACAAGTGGAATTTGAACCAGAAGGGCTTCTGTTTACTTGGTATGGCCATACTTATTTTGTGTCAGAATTCTTTCCCCGAGGACAGGAGTGTGGCTCACGTGGCTCTGACATGGGACTAGGTGACCAAGCAAGACAACTTGTAGAACACAGATGGAAAATTAGCCTTCAGGGTGCAAAGTGTCCTGCTCAGGGAACAATCTTGCTATTTCATACCCTTTCTTTTTCTTTCACTCTGGCAGCTATTCTTATTTTCACCAAAATCCATTCTATGACTGTCAGTACATCTCTCAGAGGCACCAGCTGCCTCTGGGAAGGGCTAGAAGCCCCACACAGGTCAGTGCTTTGGCTGTAAATGTGCTAGCAGAAGATGCCTTGAGAGGCTGCCAAGACTTCTATCCTGTCCTTGCTTGAGGCCAAGAGCAGATTTAGGGAAGAATGAAAAAAGGGACAGGTGTAACTGGTAACTTCTGTCAACCTCCAGAACCTTGCACCTGAGATGTTTTACTAAAGAGACGTTATTTTAGGCACAGCTGAAGATGGTTATCATCTTCCAAGAATCTCAATACATCTCACAGCATGTGGGTTTCAAACTGAGGTAGAACATGAATGAGAAATTCCCCATTATATGGTCAGTTTTACATGTTAGCTTGGTGCCCTTTAAACTGGGAATTTATTACAATAGGAGGGAGTGTGTTTTTAAGGTGTGGTTTGTGGTGGGGAAACTGAAAAGCAGCTATCTCGTGCTTTTACAGAACAGAACTGCTGGTGACAGTGTGCACTGCGGTGTGTCTGTAAGTGCAAACTGTTCATAGCTACGCTGTCTGCTCCTCGTGACTGCACATCACAACTTAACTGCTTAATGTGAAAAAGAATTGCTAGCAAAGCACTTCGTTTTGTTGCAAAATTTATGTGGTTCTTGAAAAACACCCAAGAAAAACAGCTCTTGCAGCTGTTCTGGTCACATTACAGCTCTCCTGCTCTGACCATCTCTCTTTGGCTGAGGTCTTGCAATGACCTCGGCAGCTCCTGTTCCTCTGGTCTGCCTGTGAACTGGGAATACCTGCTGGTTTTCTTATGCCTGATTCCCAGCACTGACACTTCACAGAAGCAGTTGGACTCCCTTCTATAGCTGTTTCCAGCTGTTAGCAGATGTGTCATGTGAGTGAAGTATGGAAAGAAAGAAAAAAAAGGAGCCAGAAACTCAAGCTGAGCTGTCCCCAGCAGGTCTGGATGTTCCTCATGTCTGCTCCATCTTTACCTTCACTTTCATTTCATAGCTGTTTCACTTTCTGGCTGTCCTGCTCCATCCACACGTGCCATTTCAAGCATGTGGTGACTGTTAACTCAGTCTCAATATTGATATGATTGTATTTTTCCATGCCTTTTCTTTTTAGAATTGTCTGAGTTTATTCAAGCTTATGTTGAGAAAAACTCCTTTATAAGAACGAATTTTTGAGCCAAAACTTGTACACATTCTCCACGACAAGAGAGGAAAAGTTTCTCTTTCAAAATTGTGACTTTCTGTTACTTTAAGAGTGTATTTAAGAGAGTATTTGAGTGTAAATTATGTTCATCTCAGAAAAAGCAAGCCATGTGATACAGTGAATACTTGAAAGACCCCATCTTTTCCCTCCTCTATGATTTAAGACTTTCTCAGGTTTGGACAGCAGCATCACCAGATGCATTACTATATTATATTTAAAACAACAAAACACAAAACATCTGAAAATAGAGGTAGACAGAGACATGCTCATTTAGAAATGCCACTTTGTCTTTTCTGTTGCTTGTTTCCCAACTGCGACTTTTGTTTAGTCTTTAAATGACCATAAAGGCAGCCCTGGTGGGGCATCAGCCTGTGCCCAGCTCTGCCATCGGAGCTCAGGGGGGTGCACTGTCAACTCCTGTAGGCACAGCTCCAGTGTGAGCAGCTTTTGTCAGACTGGCAGGAGATGGTCCTGACTTTTTGTCATCTGCAGAAGGTATTTCTCAATGATAAGTAGTACTGCAAATAAAGTTCTGTTTATAAACTCATGAAAATCCCTATAGTTGTTCTCTTAATTTTGCTGTGAAGAACATCCTGGGAAATTATTGCTGGAAAAAATATTGTTTTTCTATTTAAAAATTTAAAAATGTTAAATTTAAATATTTAAAAATAGATTTTGAAAGTTTTTTGTTTTTTTTAACTGAAACGCATCCCTGTTATGTATTTGTCAAAAACAATGTCACTGGCTCTTATAAGCTATGGGCTGCTTCCATTAAGAACAGAAAAGGAGCAGTGATGAAAAAGTTGCTTTGTTTGTAGAAAAGTACTGAGTACTGTTGATCCCTGTTAGGAGTTGAGAGGTAAAAGCTCACAGTTAACTAGGGAGGGGCAGAATCATAGAATCACCAAGGACCTCTAAGATCATCCAGTCCAATTGTCCAGCTATCAGCAATGTTTCCCACTAAACCATATCCCTTAGTACAACAGATAAATAGAGCAGAGGTCATGTTTTATAAACTCTAGCTATGAGAAGAGACAGAAGACACTAAAGATTTTTATTTAAAATCAGAGAAGAGTTGTTTTGGTCTTTAGGCAGGCAGGTATGAAATGCTACTGATAGTGGTATTTCTTTCACAGAAAGACCTTAGGAAATAGTGTTGCCTGTCCTTGGTGCACAAAGATGTCATGCAGTCATTCTAGATGTTTCATAGTGCAATTGAATTTATTCTTGCATGCA
Organism: Oreortyx pictus; assembly: GCA_036925125.1. Taxonomy (NCBI): domain Eukaryota; kingdom Metazoa; phylum Chordata; class Aves; order Galliformes; family Odontophoridae; genus Oreortyx; species Oreortyx pictus. Next base: position 19,352,630 of record JAUPFR010000001.1, read on the forward strand.
TTTTTACTTTTGAGTGACAGTCAAAAGTAAGCGTAAATTTTATTTTCCAGCATGCCTGCATATAGAATCATGGAATGCCTGGGGTTGGAAGGAACCCGAAGGATCATCAAGTTCCAATGCCCCTGCCACAAGCAAGGCCACCAACTCCAGATCTGGTACTAGACCAGGTTGGCCAGGGCCCCATCCAACCTTGTCTTCAACATGTCCAAGTATGGAACATCCACAGTCTCTCTGGGCAGCCTGTTCCAGCACCTCACCACTGTCTCTGTGAAGAACTTCTCCCTGACATCTAATCTGAACCTTCCCTCCTTGAGCTTAAAAATATTCCCCTTTGTCCTTTCACTATTCTTCCCTTCTAAAAAGTTGATTCCCCTCCTTTTTATAATCCCCTTCTAAACCCTGGAAGGGATGGAAGGGGTTATATGTGTCAAAAATAAACCACTGTCTTGCATGTCCTCCAGGAAGTTAGCAAACTCTAGAATGAACTTTTAAAGCATTTAAGCAGTTTACTGGCACGTGGCACTGAAAAATAAATGTTGTTTATTCCCTGCAAAGGTTTGTGTGGTACAGCTGAGAACCCCATCACTCCTGCCTTCTGCTGAGAGGCAGAGTTTGTTCTGATGGACTGGGTTTGTGAATGAATATTTAGAAGGTGTTAGCCATGAGCATTACTTTTAATACTTCTAATGTGAAAGAAATGAAAGTTACCTGCTTGGTTATTAGTGCTTAGTGCTCAGTGTAAGTTGTGTTTTTTCTGATTCATTCACACAGAGTTAGCATGTTTCCCATGCTTGGGTTAGTCATTGTCGGAGCCAGAGCGAGGAGAAAAACACCTTGTAACAGAAAAAGAAAATACAAAAGTAGAAACTTTAAGGAGTAATTATTGATGTGTATTTTAATAATTTTGCTTGTAAGTATGTGTGGTGCCAAAAGGTCTTGGTTCTGCAGACCTACATTCTCCAGAATGTAACAGGAATTCCATATAGACCCAGATTTTTACCCTGCTCAAGGCAAGGAGTTGGAACTAGATGATCTCTGAGGTCTCTTCCAGCACAAGTCATTCAGTGATTCTGTGATAAGACTGTTTAAATTATTAATTGGTTTAGTGTGAGAATCAAGAAGAAAAATAATTTATAATATCTCCTCTCCACACTCATGGGGACATAAAAGCTGTCCAGAAGAGACAGCTGACAAAGCTTTCCTAGAGATGACATCTTTAGGAGAAAAGGGCATTTGGACCTGATAGGTATGAATCTAATTTGTCAGTGCATGCCCAGTAAGCTGACACTATTAATTGCAACTGTAATCAGCACATCAGAATTCTGCATTTTCTGACTAAAATTTGGTACTGATGTTTTAACTAATTTGCACTTCGTGATTCTTCATTCTTCCTAAGATTGATATTATTTACCTGTCTTTGAAGAGATGCTGAAATGAATATAGCCTCAAGCCTAATTTAGCTGAGAGGAACAAAGTACTTTTTTTTTTGATAATTAAGTATCCTGAAATTACTGATGAAAGACTGATTTAATTTTCCGTCCTTCAGCCCAAGACCAATACAATTTCACAGTTCATTCCTGCTAAATTCAGTATGACATATTTTATGTTTTTGGATTTTTTTGGTGAAAACACCTCAGATTTTTACAAACTCATTATAGTAATTACTTTGATAATGAGCACAATTGAAGGAAATGGGTGTATTTCAGGGTCCAGAGAGTACCATATGAAGGAGAAGACTATTGTTCTCAGCATTTCAAGAGTGTATTTTGTTCCCAAGCAAGTAGAAAAGTCAGCCCAATTTCAGTATCACGTATTGTGCATCCAATATTAAATGGTAGACATTCAGAGTAAAACTTATACCATTCTGGGGGCCACAGAACAAAAGGAAGGAAGGAAGAAGGGTAGCAAGCCTACCCCAGGACAGGTGTAAAAGGATTGGAAAAGTAGTGGTGTATCTTGAAAATAGAGCTTGTCAAGTGTCACTTCCAGATTTCTTCTTTCTTCCCTATTTCCCTGCTTCCAGAGAAGGTAGCAGTTGGGAGGAGATGCAGGACTAAATACCAGACCATGGGAGGGAGGGGGAAACTAAGAGAATTCCTCTCCTCCAAAAAGAAAATATTTCTGTGAAACATGTCTGCCTAATACTTGAGTACAAATCCTTATAAGAAATTATGTGCTGGAGGCTCGTATGTACCACAATTTAGGAAAGGCAAGAGGGGAATAAAGAATCACTTGCAGTTGTAGTGAAGTTTTTCTCTTTCCACTTTTAAACAGACCTTAGATCAGGAGGCTGCTGAATAGCAATATATTTCATCAGCATATGGGAAAACGTTGTTAAAAATGCAGTGAAAATTCTCTTCAAAGATGAATTTGCAATGGAAAAAACATGAGCAAGGTGGGATTTGTAGTTCAGCTGATTTTATTCCCTTCCCAAATGTACTTTGAGATTTCTCATGGCTATTAGCAATAAGCCCTGCATAACAATTATATAACAGCAGCCCATAACAGAAGGAATGCTGTGGGTGCGAATTAGGACACAAGTGTGGCTATTATAATGAATTAATGTGTTCTGTAGTGATGGAGGAGTTTAGGAAGACAAAGTCAGTGTCTGTTTTCTGGTTATGATACATTATGCATTCCCCTTCAATAATGCAGAAATGTAAGTTCTCAGCAGGATGATGATGTTGCAGGTAGAAAATGACTTCAGTTACTTTGGAAAGATGAAAAGTAACAGATACTGTGACTTTCCTTGGCAGTACAGCGTATGAGTGCAGCTGCAGCACTGCATTAATGGCCTCGGTCTCCTCATGGCTGGCTCTTGTGAGGTGGTATCAGCCAGTGTTCTGTGTTTCAAGCAGTCAGGAGAAAATAAGCTGTCATCCTCAGAGTGCTGTGACACTGCTGGCATTATCAGAGCAAGGCTGACTCCGCTGCTGGGTCCCACCAGACAACACATCTGAGGCTGAGCTAACAGTTACCACTAAAGCCGTTTTTTCTGAATGCTGACTATTTCTTGCAAAAACTGACAGGTGATGTTTATTTTCTGACTGTACTCAGAAATTCTCATTACCCAAAATACTGGCTGTAGAATTTTTTTCCTGCTGAGGAAAATATGTACAGTGTTGAATGTGATCAAATTTACTCCATCAATTTGCATAAAAGCAATACCAATACACAGCTTTCAGCCACGACTGAGCTGTAAATTTATGTGTAATAAATCTTCCTCCCTCCCATCCTGTTTTTCATGCTGATCAACTTTCCTGAATGCTGTGGGATATCTCACAGCTTGTAAAATTGCTATTAGGGAGCACTGGTTATCATTTCAGCCATGCCTTTTGTGTGGTAGCTGGCAATATTTGATTTGTTGCCTATCATCATACTCAATCTTGCCCGTCCCCTTGAGACTATTATTATTGTTGGGAGGGATCTGCAGACAGACTGATATTTGTTACAAGCAGACAGCTCTGAGATTTCTTTGCCTTTTCATGCTTTGAAGCTTTGCTTTGCTAAAGCTCTGCTTTTATCCCTTCTTTTCCTTAAAGCTGTTGTCAGCTATCATTTACAGTTTCTCAATCTAATCGGAGATTGGCAAGCAGTGACCCAGCCTTATCTTCCCATGGCTCTGTCTGCAGTCCTAACAAGCTGAAGACCTCAGCATTATATTACCTTTAGCATCAAATTGTGTCCTCTTCCTTCTGGCTTTCACAAAACCACAGAATCATAAGGTCTAGAAGGGACCTCTGGAGATTACCTGGTCGAACCTGCTAAAGCGGGTTCCTACAGGAAGCTGCACAGAAATGCATCCAGATGGGTTTTGAATATCTCCAGAGAAGAAGACTCCACAACCTTTCCAGGCAGCTTGTCCCAGCTTTGTATCATCAGCAGACTTGCTGAGGGTGCACTCTGTCCCTTCATCCATGTCACTGATGAAGGTGTTTAACAAGTCTGAACCCAGCACCAGCTTCTGGGGAGCACTACTAGCTACAGGCCTCCAGCTAGACTATGCACCACTGATCACAATCCTCTGAGCTCTGCCAGTCAGACAGTTCTCAATCCACCTCACTGTTCACTTACTTATCCCACACCTCCTTAGCTTACCTATGAGGGAGACAGTGCCAAAAGCCTTGCTGAAGTCAAGGTTCACAACATCCACCTCTCTCCTCTCATCTACCCAGCCAATATAACACTGCGGAAAGCTACCAGGTTGGTCAAGCACAATTTCCCTTTGGTGAACCCATGTTGACTACTCCTGATAGCCTTAATCTCTTCCAATTGCTTAGAGATAACATCTAGAACAAGTTGTTTTATCACCTCCTCGGGGACAGAGGTGAGGGTGACTGGCTTGTTGTTTCCTGGATCCTTCTTCTTGCCTTTTTGACTGGAGTGATGTTGGCTTTCCTCCAGTCTTCAGGGACTCCTCCCATTCTCCATGACCTTTCATGGGTGATAGAGAGTGAATTCCTTACAGATGATAAAGAATTTCTTTAAGCTTAGCCACTAATGCAATGGTACTGTGAAGGACCCCTCTTTGGACTCTGCCTGACCTTCTGCCCTGGCCCTTGGCACTTCTGGTGTGATGAATACTATGAAGTACAGTGGCTGGTGATGCCCAGCTGCTGAATGCCTTAAACATGCTGAAGTAGATCGTGTCAAAATGTCTGCATGCAAGAGGAAGATCTTTTCACCCTTCTGATGCACCCATCTCATGTGCCCTCTGTGCATCTTCTGGATCTGGCGATGGACCATGCATAGGAGATGGCTGTCACAACACTAAGGAGAAATGCCAGACTGAGTCATACAGGGCACATGGCACAGGGCACAAAGCCAGCCTCACAGTTGCTGGGAATCTAGAAGGTCTTATCATTTTTAGTGTATTCATAAGAAAATGTTTTAGATCACTTGGCTTAGAACCTTGTTGAAATCCTTTCAATTTTAGGATTTTCCCGCAAATAATATTAATGTGGTGATAATCTTCTGGTACCAGCAGTATAACGCTTCTGAAAAAGTTCAGTGGAGTCAGCTGCTGCTCTATGTTAAGAGCACAAAACTGTCACCAAAACTGATGGAAAAAGATGCTTTAATTCTTGTCTATTAACGGGAGTTTTTCATTGTCAAGTCATACAGAGCAAAGTATAGACTCATTTCCTCTTTAATTGATAGAGAATAACTGCCCATGCTTTTTAATATCTGTTTTATGAGTGGTTGTTTTATTTCTGCCTACCAAATCACTTACTGCGGGTTTTACCTTTTTACAAAACGTGGATTTCATCCACAGTCTAAAAGTTTCCTTTTAAAGGAAACTGCAGTGTCCCAGATGCTTCTTTGGCTTTATAGCATTTATACACCAAATCAAGAGGATCATACTGCAGCTTGAAGAAATGTATCATTTTTAGGTAAGGAAATGTTCCTGATGAAAACCCAGATTTTATTAGTGATACTAAAATTAAATAAGCCATTATCAACTTCCTACAGATCTTGTAAGAGCAGCTCTCTTTCATTCTGGAGCCCAAATTACGGAAGCAATCTTCATAAAGGCCACTTCCCCAGCTAGCGCTCCTGCTGTGATATGATTCATGCCTTTTGTCTTCTGCTTGGAATTTGGGGATGTTTATGAAGGGCCGATATAAATACCTCATCTAATTCCTCTTTTCACAAGATGCCTTATTCACAAGGAGAAAAAAAAAGAAAAGAAAATTGCATCACATATGTACGTCACATCATTTCCATTCCCATTGCCATCTGGCACTACTCTTGTTGGCTCCTTCACATACATATGGAGAGGATGTGAGCCCCGTGGCAGGCAGACTTGTTGGAGCACACGTTGCAGTACTACAGCCAGACACGGAATGGTACACAGGCACGTTTGAAAGAACAAATTGCTGCAACTGTGTGCAGGAGGTGGGATAATACGTGCTTAGGAGCAGAAGAATTAATTCTACATAAGAATCCCACTTTCTGGTTTTTGGTTTTCTTTTACTTTTCAGAATTTTATTGCCAATGGGGAAAGAGCAGTATCATCTGCGCTGACTGAGTACCTGGCTGTTGATTTATCTTAAAGTGTTACTTGAAAATATGGGTCAGATCTTTCTGGCATGACAATGTCTTTGGGATAACAAACACCACAGTATGTCAGGGTGCTGTAGTTACAGTAGGATCTTTTCTCAGAGAAAAATCAGAGTTTGCAAAGCCTGAAAAGAAAATGATGAATGATCTCTAATAGACCCCACCTGGTTCATCGTGCTTGCTGAAGGTGAAAAGTGACAACCGTTCACATTCAATCGGTCTATTTAAGTGAACCATTATGCTAATAGTGATGAAACTATCAGTTATGAAATTCAGATGGGTTTCCATGTAAAAAAGGAACAGTGCCCATGCCATGTAAGAGGAGAAAGGAATAAACTGAGGAGCCAGGGATTTTGTCTTCTACCAGCTACAACAGAGCTGCCCATGGTTATCAGCAGACACATGCAGAGTGCAGTGGTCCTCATTTGCTGCCTCCCTGCCCACCCTGGGCCTCCACACCTTTGACTTGGAAGACAATTCAGCAGTACCACCAGGGCATCCTAGGAGCCCCAGGAGGTGCTTGGGTGGCTGGAGTCTGGCAGGAGGTGAATAGGGATGTCCAGTGGGAACAGCACGCGTCTTCTCCAAAGGACTGAAGCTTGTTCAAGATGAAACTCTCCGCAGGTGAATGAACCTCAGCAGACAGCATTAATGCTGTGATTTGCTTTTGTTTTGCTACGGTTTTTTTCTCCTTCAGCTGAATAAAGGATTAGATGGATTATTACATTTTTTTTTTTTTTTGTGGTCTACCTCTAAGTAATTGAAGAGATTTGTTTTTGCAAAGGGTGGTTTTTAATCAGCTGAATACAAATTAACCGAGCTACAAGATACAGAACAGTAACTTTTGAATTATTCATATTCTGTGAGCCAAAGGCTAGGTTCTCAACTCAGTATCTGTTTTCTGCCCTGAAACCTTGAAGAACATGATCTGCAAGCATGCTCAGCTCTGCTGTTCCTCTATGTGCTTCACAGTCCTGATACACGAGGCAGACACTCCAAGAGAAACAAAGGCTGAATAATTCCAGGAAAACTAAACACAGCAAACATGTCACAGGGAGCTGTGTGACCTCAGATGTCCTTAAAGCAGCACTTGGTATGATCAGCTACAAAAATAAAAGCAGTGTATTGAGCTGAACTTCAGGAAGCACTTCTGGAGTGTCCCCAGAGGTCAGGTTCTTCATTTGGAACCTCCTGAGATGAATAATTTGTGATGTGGAGTGCTGCTCCACATTGTGTGTGCAGTGTAGGACTGCATCTGCTCCCACTGTGACTGACGCCCTTTCTGACAGCACCTGCTGTTCTCCCTGGACATCAGAGCAATGATTGCAACATATTTACAGGGAAGTCCTGTTTCTAGGGGATCAGAGTTAAATTAATTGGTTTGTCAATTGTGAAACAAACATTCATCAACATTGATGTGGTTAGGAGCAGGAGCAACAAAATCTGCCTAATCCACATCAAAGACATCTCTGTCTTCAAAGTTGCCTGTGGTCTGCTGTTCCCTGTGGGCTGGATAATGTAATCTTCTTCCAAAAAAGTAGTTCTCAAGCTCCCTTTATTCTGCAGAAGTTGCAAAGCTCAGTACACACACTTTCCTTTTCCAAGTGACCTGAAAGCTTTATCAGTCAGGCCTTTTCAAATAGGGCAGGAAAACGGAAAGCTCCTGCTGGTAAAATAAAGGCAGTTGAATAAAATCTCTTACTCTGAATCAGTTTTAAGAGTGTTTCTCCTTGAGCTGAGGGGGTAGCAGGGCTGGTTTCAGCTTGGACGATGCAGCACTGCCTCCCTGCGCTGCTCTGGCAGAGCATGTGCAGCTCTTCCTGAGCACTGCAGTGCACCAGAGAGCCTGAGCCCATTACATGCCTGATGGAAAGGGATGAGATGATATAGATGAATGCTGGGACCTCTCTAATGTTGTTCTGCTTTGTTTTGTTTTCCCATGCTGTTGATTCCAAATGTTTCTGCCAGCATCTTGTCAGCAAAGATGTGTAACTGAAGAGGACCCTTGGATACTGGTAGCTTGTTGTAGGGCTTTCTTCTCTCCACAGCAGGACGTAGCTGAATTTGGGCTTTCCTGACCCCATGACAAGCTGCCTAATGAGCCATGGTGCTGTGTAACCACATGGGCCACTGCCCAGGATAGCCTTGTCCTCCCCTGCAAGTCTTCCCAGAGGCGAGAAGACATTGGACACGTTTGGGTTATGTTTTTTAAAAGGGATCCCTGTATTGTTTTGATGGAGCAGATTGGAAGATAGCCCATTCTGATATTATAAATATTTCTTCTGACCTACATAGGCTGTAAGAAGACCGAAAATATTCTGCCTTGCTACATTCTCCAGGTTCAACCCCAGCAAGGGAAGGACTTGTGCTCCTCTGCCCTCAGCCACCTTTTCTGTGGGCGGCCAGTAACAGGAGAACAGGCATTACAAAACTTCACTATGGAGTGCCAACTTGTTATTCACTTGAACAGGTCTGACTTGTTTGGTAAGATAAACGTTTTTCTTATTTATCTTTTTTTCTTCTATTTTTTTCTTCTTGAAAAGAAAAGCACATACATTGCTGTAACTATTTCCTATCTCTCCTATGACAAAATCAGTGCTCTCTAGTCAAATAGATGCTTTTCAACTAGAAGTCTTTTCTCTTACACTGAGGTGGGTACTAACTCTGTAGAGCAATGCTTGAAGTTTCAAACCTGGAAGACCACATAGTTTGAGCACGTCCTCTGACAGCCTCCAGTTCTCTTCTGATTTCACAAGTGTTTCTCCAGTGACATGCCAAAGACAAATTCGTTGTGCCTGATCTTCCCATAAGGATACCTGTTCCTTTAATCCAGAAGGACACTGAGTTTTTCCTGGCAGCCAACAACTGTAGCACTCATAAATTGGTTTTGAAACTTTCCAGCATCAATTCAGAGACAGGGTTCAATAAGAAAGCAAAGCTACAGATTGTGTTTGTGCTTTTTCCCCTTGCAGAAATAGAAAACTGTGTTTGAGGATTCCTAGTGGCTGATTGTACTCCATAAAGAGAAGAAGAAAAATAATCAGTGTGTCGTTGTTTGGTCAGAACCCATATGGAAAATGCAAATCAGGTCATCAAGAGCTGTGAAGGAACAGCAGCTATCCCTCTGGTATGCCAGATGCTGGAGGTGCTTCCAGGCCCTGGCACTGAGCAGCGTGCTGCTAAATTAGCAATATCCATTAACAGCAATAGGCAAACTGGATTCCACTGCAACTGTGTGACATCTCATCTGCTGGAATGGCATAATTCTGATGAGAAGTGAAAATCTGTTCACGGCTGGGAGACCTGGAGCTGGTGTTCTGATGTGGGGGTGTGATCAGATGCCAGGGCAGTAAGATGCTGTGTCAGGATGGAAAGGAAGTGATCTCTTGACAGGGATTTTCTCCCCAGGGTGAGGAATAAAGAAAAAATTGTAAAGGTCTCTGAGAGTTTTCAGAGCCACCAGAGTCAGTGAGGTGAATATCATCCACAGATCCAGCAGTCCCCAAAGCCAAACATCAGTCTTTGTGATACCAGAACTTAAAGGAGATATGGATGGCTACCAATGTTAGAAGAAGATCATGGAATGGCCACAGCTGTTTTCACATAAATATCCAGGCTGGAGTATGACAGAGAGCATACGTGGATGCAGGATATTCTGGGCAGTATCTCTACAGGCATTTCCTTGCCTTAAACATTTATCTAGGTATCTACTTCTTGTCATTGTCAGAAAAGCAGAGATGGGCATTTGATCCAAGCTGATACGGTTGTTATATTCTCGGAGACTTGGCACACAGACAGTGGCTATTATTAATAGAAGGGCCAGGATCTCCCGTGGATGCTCTGTCCTGACATGCTTCCTAGCTGCTGCTTCCTGCTGTTTGCACCACACACGCTGCCTGAGGACGTGCCTGCCCTCACCTGAACCCAGTCCATGTGGGTGCATCCCACACTTCTGGCATGTTGCCTCTGACTGCACACACCCCAAATCTGTTTCAGAAGTCGTACTATTGCCATCAGTGAAAACTGCTTTCTTACCATTTTCTTTTGAAGACCACAACAGAATTTCCACCCATTAGTTCCCCAGCTTAGTATCCACCTGGTGTCCATATAGGAACTCACACCTTAGGTGAATGCAGCCAGCTCACAGGTTCTACCCCAGCCATCTGCTCACCTGTTACTGCATACAGAAAGTGCCCCGGTGCTTTACTGGGAGGTTCACAACTGGACGCAGCTTACTTATTTCGTGTTCTTTCATTCTTTTATCAGCTGGAGAAGGAGGCTTTCTGGGTACTGAATTTTTCACTATTTGCTGCGGTAGATCTTAGCCCCATCCCACTCAGGTGAGCACGGGGTGCCCGTTGGGGTTGCGCGGTGCTTGCAGAGCTGTCCCGTGTTTTTGGGGCTGTGTTGCCCCCTGCTGACGGTGACAGCACAGCAGAGCACCCTGCGAGCTGAGTCCACAGGAGCAAGTTTTCAAGGGCAGGAAAATGAAGTTACAGTAGTTTGAGAATAGATGCAATTCTATATGAAGAGAGAAAACCTGAGGGAAATGAGAAGCCGCAGACAATTACGTGCTCAGCACAGGAACAGCTCCAGACTCATCTTCAGAACTGGAGGAAAACTCTGGCATGTGGTAAAAACGTGCTCTCTCCATCCCCCTCCTTAAAAGCCCCGTCCCAGACCAGGAGTTGACATTAACAAAGAGCTTTGTGTCAGATGCAGAAACAGCACCTTGCCCTTTGGCATTGCAGGTTCCCGTCTTACATGCAGGATCTCATGTACAAATGGCTTTGAATGGCTCTACCTGGATTTCAGCAAAATCCTGTCCACAAGGCTTACCTCCTGTGTGTTGTCAGCTTTGAGACCTGAAGCTGAAAAAGCACGGTCTAAGCTCCAAGCAGGATTCAGTGTATTTACAAGAACTGAATGCAGAGTGCAAAGAGATCAAACGGGCTGGCAGACAATGCAGCAGCTGGTAACAATGTGGCAGCCACAGATGCCCTTGATCCGACTCACAATTTCATCCTGGATTATAATCCTTTTTCACTTCTCCAGGCACACGATAGGCTGAGTTGGGTGTAGATGTCCAGAGCATCTCAGTCATGCTGAGAGAAAGCAAATCTTGCAGAAACAACAGTTGGCTCAGACAGCATTATTCATCCTTTCAATTTCACAAAGCTGTACAGAGAAACCCAGCACTTACAGATACAGGCAGTCCATTGTTGCTCTCATTAGGCTATGAAATACTTTTCTTTCTAATAAGCTCCACCTTTTAAAGACTAAAGGAAAATGAAGCTGCACAGTTACTTGACACCAGAATTGCTCATTTTTAGGGCAATAAAATTCCATCCTAACAGGGATATTAACTTTTCAGATATGGTTTCACCTTTTGGTATATAATTTCATACCTGATTTGAAAATGGAGAAGTGAAGCTTTTCCCACTTTCCCTGGAATTGTCCTCTTTCTCTTTTGTATGAATATTATGGAGGTAGATGATGCCCTGGGATTGTGATAATCCCTGAGAAACCCTGAAGAAAGGCTGAAGGAGCTGGGATTGTTCAGCCCGGATAAGAGAAAACTCCAGGGAGACCTTTCATTACTTTTGAGGGGGCTTATAAGAAAGATGGATAGAGATTCTACAAGGGCACGTAATGATAGGACAAGAGGTAACAGCTTTAACCTAGAAGATGAAAGATTTAGATTAGACATAAAGTGGAAATTCTTCACCCACAGGGCAGCGAGGCTGTGGCACAGGCTGCCCAGAGAAGCTGTTGAGTGCCCCATCCCTGGAGCTGCTCAAGGCCAGGTTGGATGTAGCCCTGGACAGCCTGAACTGGTGGGTGGCAGCCTGTCCATGGCAGGGGCATGGAACTGAATGGGCTTTAAAGTCCACTCTTAGAGTCTGAAAGCCGAGATGTTATCCTCCTGTCTGTCCTTCACTGCATTGCCCTGACTGATCCTGGTTCAACTGAGGAAGATGATGTTCTGCGTGACTGTTCAGAAAAATACACTGAAACACTCTCTGGGAAAGATTGGTGCTGGATGTTTGTTCTCACAGATAAAGCAGCCAATGTGGTTTTGATCAGTGAACTGCTCTGGAAATGCATGTCACCTTCAGGGGATGATGTGGAGGATCCTGCTACTTCATCCTCAATGTCACTGTACACTGTCCCCGCATATTTAAGCATTATTTCTGCAGTTCCTGATACATCCTCCTCTGTGTCATAAATTCTGATAGGAAAAACTGCTTCACTATCCACTGAACTCAGTCACTTCACCTGCAAGGCTGAATGCTTGTTGTAAAATTTCTGACAGCACTGAGCCACTCATTTTTAATAGTCAGATTTTCTTCCTCCTCTCCCTTCTCCTAAGATGAATCAAGAGTCACTCAAGGGAAGGATGGAGAACACAGTGAGGGTGCTGAGTGAAACAAGCACTTGAGCCATCAGTGGTGGATCTCCTAAGTGAAGGACGGGGACACGATGGACATAGGAGTGCTGCTGGAGGAGAGCTGCATGCATACATGTCCCTAGCTTACCTTTAACATGTAATTAAATCCAGGTCCCTGCTCTTACCTACGGCATTTGAGAATGGGTTGTAGGTCTGTTTTCTGCTGGTCATGCAGGATAACTCTTCTACAACTTTCCTTTCTTTTCCTCCTTTGTATCTGCAGAGTGGGTGATGGTTTTAAGCTCAGGCTGTAGTTTCACAACCACTGTCAGGTGGGAAAGGGGCTCTCCTTGCTCATCCTTCCCAACCTCACTCCCTCCTGCCCGTTCCCTCATGCAGCCCTCCAGATGGGTACTTGGAAAGGCAGGGAAGCTTTCTGTCCATGGAGTAGGAATGATTTTCTGTGGGACCAGCTGCCATCTGACCCCAGAGCTGCTCGATACACGAGCTAATCTAAAAGCTCTGTCTGAAGTCGAAACACATCTCTTCACCCAATGGGGCCCAAAGGCACCACCCAGAGCAGATATACACATGCAACCACGGAGGAGCTCATGGTGCAGCAGTGGATGTGGCCTGGTGGGGGTACGGTTCGTGGAGAGGAGCCTGAGGTGGGGCAGGAGGGCTGGGGGAGCTACCACCCATGGGGACCCATACTGGAGCAGTGCCTGAAGGGAACAGCCATATTAGGGCTGTGCTTGGAGAGCAGCAGCCTGTGGGAAGCCTACGTGGGATCAGATCAGGAAGAATGGCACCCATGGGAAGGAGCCCGTGTGGAGTAGGGCAGAGAGTGACTATGAAGAAGTGGCAGAGACAAAGCACTACGGATTGACCACAACCAATCTGTGGAGGAAGTAGGAGTGGATGAATGGGAGGAAGATGTACTTTGCTTTTAGTTCTCACTGTTCTAGTCTGTTATCAATACAATCTCCCCAAGTTGAGTATTTTTGTCCATAATGGTAATTGAATGAAAGAATTACAGAACCATTAATGTTAGAAAAGATCACTAGGATAATCTACTCCAATTGCCAAGCCATGCCCACTAACCACATCCCTCAGTGCCACATCTCCACGGTTCTTGTACACATGCAGGGATGGTGACTCCACCACCTCCAGGGCAGCCTGTTCCAGTGAATCACCACTCGGTGTGGAAAGAATTGGTGAGTGATCTCCCTGCCATTACCTCAGCACACACCCTCATCACGTTTCCCCCCATCCTGCTGAGGAGGAGCAGTGAGAAAGCAGTGCTGGGGCTGAGATCCCTAGAGCTGCAAAGCCAGCACCCTGCCTTCATCCCCAGCCATACCTCAGCTCGGCTTTGGGTGCAGCTCTGTGCAGGCAGCTGATGCTCTGCTCTTGGTGCTATGTTGGGCTGTGCTGACCATCCCCTTGCCTTAGAAATTCCTATTTGAATGGGAATAGTCCTGAACTAATGACCCTCTGTGGCCTGTGGCAATAAAAGCACCGGATGCAGTCTGTACAGGTTACTGTGGGTATACACAGAGCAAATTAAGAAATTAATGAAAATTCATAAAATACAGAGTCACATTGCTCTACTGCAATGCTTCTTTAATACAAATGAGAAGAAAAAACAACAAAAAAAGAAAAAACAAATCGTGCATTTGTTACTAAAATTGTGCAATCTTACCTGTAATGATTAGGAACTGCTCACATGAAAAATCTCTTTGGCCCAAGCACATTTACTGAATTCTCATTATCCAGACAGGAGGTCAATGTGCAGAGCGAGGTGCTGCTTGTATCTGACTGTGATTACTCTCCTCTGTGGCTGGGATTCCTTGGCTCACAGATTTCTTCAGTGGTATCACTCACAGGAACCCACATCAAACCACTTTATCATCTGTCTGCAGTGTTTCACTGCTGTTATCAAGGAGAAACACAGCTCAAAGAGGCCACTGTGATCCCAGAAGACTTTGAATTCACATCTCAAAATCATCAGAGCCATTTAAATAAGAGTGTCTGCACTCATCCTCACCACTTGGTTGTACTCCACTCAAAAACAAGGGGGCTATGGCTGCTACTGTGCCTCATGCAATACAGCTTCTCAGTCAGTAGTGATTTCAGTGTGAGAGGTATTCCTCCTAATTTTGAATCAAGGAGCAATTGACTTGACGGATGAAGGTGATATTTTTCTGGCCAGAATGTTTGCTTTACGTGATAGATTTGCTCTGGCTGCAGCATTTTATTTCACATTAAATTAAGCAGCGAACATTCACGGATGAGGGAATCAGCTGATTTAGCTGTAACTTATACAGAGCTCCACTACATCTGTCCAGCACAGGCTTGTGACAAGCCAGGTTCTCCACTGAGAGAAAAGCAGCAGTCACAACCAGCCGATCCTCTGTGCTTGTTTTGACACAGTATTTGTCCCACTGTAATTGCACTTTAAGTGACGTGCTCAGCCCTCATGTCGATGCAATATGAAAGAGCTGATGTTATTACAGTTGTTCAAAGCCAGAAGATGCCTAAGTCAACATCAGGTGGCCAGCACTCAAGTTTTCACTGGTTGAAGTTTAAGATGAAGTTTAAATAAAAATAGATGGCCCTTTCTCTTGCTTATTTCTGCAGATAAATAAGCCTTGTATAGCCTTCTGGCACCACCAGCTCCTCACATAATGCAAAGTGAACGCAGCCAGGAGCTGCTCTGATCCTGAGACTAAATGACACAGACCAGCAATACCTGTGCTACACATTGCCTGATCCTGATCTCCCATTTGGTACCCCTGTGTCCTTAAGACAGTGTAATTAATGTGAAGACGCTCTCTCTATTTCTCTCTTTTCTTTTAAATTGATGCTGTCTAAACCAATAGCTTTGCTGCATCCCACAGGCATGGTGTTTTACTGCAAGGAGCAGGGCATACACTGCTTGTCTTAAACACAAGGGACGAAGCTGTGCCAGCCCAGCTCCACCAGTACAGTACCCAGAACTGATCACACCGTACTCAGTCATTGCCTGCTCTGGGCTCCTTGCTGTGTTGTGATTCCAGATCTATGTATGTGGCTCTCCTGCCACCTCTCTGCAGCTGCAGCAGCATATTCCCAAACCCCAGCAGCAGTTGTTTTAGCTTGAAACTGTGCTGGAAGCTCTCTGCCCACCGCTGCTTCAGCTTCCCATCACTTTTGCAACATTTTATTGTTTGTTGGAGTCATGAAATATTCCACTGTTCATTTGTTGCTGATTTCTTTTCTGAATGTTCATGAAAAACACACTTATGCGAATTATCTACCACAGATAATTTGATCTCTGCACGGAATTTAGAACTGAAGTGGAGCCCCTGTTCTGCAGCTAAGTAGCTTTTAATTTGATGAGGTTATAACATGAATTATCTTTGAGAGTTCAATCAGAAGTCAAGGCGTGATAATTGTTTGCTAAAACAATTATTGAATGGAAAAACTCAATGCCAGTGTGGATTTGTTTTTCCATACAATAGGTCTTGGAAGTTTGATTAGTACAATGTCTGAATTTGGGCTTTCTCAGTTAATGCGCTGTTTTAATACAGACAGTGGGCCTTTCCAAGCTCTAGTGCAAGAGGGTAGTGAAACCTGTGTTCCCTGTAAGCCCCATTACCAAAGGGCTCCTGGTTTGGACATGGTAAGAAGCATCACTGCTCTCTGCAAATCAGTGTCTGCAGTACTGGGTCCCAGCACAGCAGAGGGCAGCTGCAAAGGCACCTGCACAGCTGGAGTAAACAAGCAGCAGTGAGACCTCCTCATCCTCAAACCATCGCAGACAAACACGCTAATGTTGGTCCTCTCAGGGCTCTTGGTACCAGCTGGAGGGATGCTCCCAGCACATCACCAGGGCTCTGCTGTCTTCTTAACTCAGGCTTGTCACTCAGTCTGGTGTGGTGGTGGTGAGGAATAGGGGATGCTTCCTTTTTCAGCAGGGAAGAGAAGCCTTAAAGGAAGGTCCTTTAAGGACAAGAGACTGATGGTGCCATGGGGATGGTGCTTGGCACTTCAGACTGCAGACAGATGCAAGCACAGTGTGTCTGAGCACAGGCAGAAATATGGAAGTTGTTGCATTCCTGGAAATAAGGACATGTCATAGAATCATAGAATTGGAGTTGGAAGGGTCCCACAAGGATCACAAAGTCCAACCACTGGCTCCACGCAGGGCCACCCCAAACCCAATCGCTGTCTGAGAGCATTGTCCAAACACTCCCTGAGCTTTGGCACTTGGGGCCGTGACCACCGCCCTGCACATCCTGTTCCGTGCCCACCGCCCTGTGGTGCAGCCCCTGTCCCCAACCCCCAGCTGTCCCTCCCCTGACACAGCTCCATGCCGTTCCCTGTGGCCCTGTGGCTGTCACACAGAGCAGAGCTCAGCGCTGCCCCTCCGCTCCCTGTGAGAGCTGCAGCCGCCATCAGGCCTCCCCTCAGCTGCTCTGCTCTGCGCTGAGCACACCAGGGCCTCCCCACGGCTTCTCCACCCTAGACATGGCTAACAGTACATCTGGATTCAGTACCGCCAGCAAACTTGCTCAAACACCTTCAAGTCCTTCATCCAAGTCCCTTATGAAAACACTGAGGAAAACTGGCCCTAAAACGAACCCCACCAGCAGAGGGCCGCGTGCCACTCCGCGGCCCCGTCTCCTTGGGTGGGCCGCGGAGCTCCCGGGGGACGCCCCGAGGCGGCGTTGCGGGCCGCGGGCGGCAGGGGGCGCTGCGGTTCGGCTCGGCTCAGCGGCTGCGCCCCCGCGTCTATATAAGCGGCGGCCGCAGCGCTGTGGTGCTCCGTCCTGCCGGCGGGAGGAGGCGGCGGCGGCAGCGGCGGTTGGAGGCAGGTGAGCGCAGCCCGGGGAGCCTAAAAGAGCGTTGGGAGATGCGGAGCTGGTGCTGGAGAGCTGGCGGGGCTGTGGGTGCTGCGGTGGGTGGGCGGGCGGGTGGGTGGGTGTGAGGGTGGTGGAAGTGCGGAGCGTGCGCTGCTTGCTGAGATCGGTGTTGGCGCGTCTTGTCGGCCAAAAGTTTGGAGGATGCTCGTCGAGGAAGGGCTCGCGGCTGGGAGTGATGCTGCAAGCCGGCGTTTCCCTTCGGTGGAAAGGGAAGTCGCAGAAACACTTCTACTTGAAAAGCTCTTCACCTGGGCTTGTAGCTGCCACCTGCTCGGGCTGCTCTTATTACCTTTCACTGCTCGTTGCTTCTTCTGTTCCCCTGCCTCCCCTCCCGGTCCCTGTGGAGGCCCCGAAGGCAGTGCTGCTCTCTGTGCCCTGCCTCGGGGCAGCCTGCAGCACCTCCGCGAGGGACCTGCTGTCCTCGAGTGCTCCAGGTATGGAGGGAGCAAGCCAGCGGGAGCCCTGGCGTTTATTGCTGCATTGAACTCCAAAGATAAAAAAAAAAAAAATCAGTTATTTTCCAGCTAGTCAAACATTAGAGATATTTACTGATACTGTGGTATCGGTAGCAAAATAATTAAATGCCAGGTGTTGGTGTGCAGGGTGTGACTTTGCACTGGCTGGCTGCACTCAGGAGGCACTTGGTAGCAGCTGAACTGGAGGTGACATGATGCATAAGTGCCTTGTTCTGATTTGCATGATTTCATACAGGAGTTTTGTGCTCGTTATGCTCTGTGTAGAGTCTGGGTTTTATTGTTCCTCATCCTCAGCTCAAAGCAGAAGTGTGAGCTTTTCTATATCTCCTGCTACCCAAACTCTCAGCTGGTCTGCTGTTTTCCAGTGCAATTAAATCTACCTGACTACTTGTTTCTTTCTGTCTCTGCAATCTGCTGTGTGGAGCAGCACAGCCTGTGCTGTGGGAGAGTGGTAGTAGTGAGCTGCGTGTGCAAAGATGAGGATTAACTTCTCACTCTTTCGCTTTATTTGTCAGCAGAATAATGTCTTGATGTACAAAAGGGGGATTTTGTAGGTGATCCGCTGAACAATGCACTGGGAGATTGGAAGTCACTACCTGAGACTGGAAGTGCTGGGAAAAGCTCTGCAAGACTGCATACGTGGGGCAAATTTGAAGCAGTTTCTGTTATGAGACCAGATCTTTTTTCATTTCTGTCTTCAGGGATGGAAGTAGATATTTGGCTGGTGATGTAGCAAATGGTGGATAAAAGTTTGGTCTGATAGGGAAGGGAAAACATTTACCTTTTCAGCAAAGCTTTTCCTATGGTGAAGTTCTGCAAGGTGTTGCCTGTTGTGGTAGTGACTATTAAGAAGGTTGCTTAAAGCTTCTGACCTACATCTTCACGGTGTGTATTGTATGCAGGATATATTAAGGTGCAGCAAGCAATGCTGTATGTTTAGCAAGGCACTGGAGAGAAGAGCTAGCAGCACATCTATTGCAGACTTGCAGTTCTCCAGATCTGTGAAGCACAGCAGCACATCTGAGGCATGGCAGGGGATTCAGCACCCAGTGAGAAACAGTACTCCCTCACCACAAGTATAACTTCGAGTTCTTTATTTCCTAAGTTCCTGGCAGAAGCACCAGGAATCAGTGTAGGGCAGAACTCCACACTTAACTGAAGGCTCCAAGTAAATGTGCTCTCCTGAGAATCCTACTCCAGAGGAGGAAAAAAAAAATCAAGCCTTTCAGTGAATGTCTCAGTAATATGGTGAAAGGCCAGCAACAGGCAGTGCAAGAGGATGCCTTCCTCTGTGCCACCAGCTGGGTGCTGAGGTTTGCTAAAAAGGCTGCTGAAACACATTGAGCAAACGCTTTCCTAACAGAAGGATTGTTTTAGCTTGTTATTTATAGTTATTCTGTTCTGAAGTGTGATGTTAACTGACTACAGAATGCTCAGTAGTGTTGAAGAAGTCAGAAGTAGCTGAAAGCAGAAAGAAGCAGCAAAGCTTGGTGTGTGATGGTTTGGTATTGCAAATGCAAACCTGCCACAATGGTCTGCCTTGAGGAAAATCATTTTTGGTGGATTTTCATATAACTTATTCCAATACAATTCCAGTGTGGCTCAGTATGCCTTTGATGCATTGCCCCCCCTCCCCCCAAGGGTCCTACTTGCTCGTTCTGCCCATTGCCGCTCCATGGGTATCATCTGCTATTCTGGGCTTCCCCGTGAGGAACAATTAAAGATCTGTCCTTAGTTCATTATGGTACAGAGCCAGTTTACCATTTTGCAGCCAGAAGGTATCTCTGAAAAGTATTCAAGACTGTCCTTGAGTATGAGGGTGTGTGTGGAAGGCTGTAAGCAGTCACTTTAGTGTTCTCTTTAGTGAACTGTTTATTCAGTTAGGTTGCTATGAAGCTGATAGTGGAGCACACAGATTCACGCTCCTCAGCAAGCAAATATTCACATGGCAGGGTAGGAACTGTATTTTGGTAAAGGAAAAGCTATGGCTGCTCTTGTGAGCTGATGGATAGAGGCATTTTGCAGTGCAGAAAGTGGCCTCCATAGGATAAGCAGATCCAAGATCCTGTGTAACTTCACTGAGTTTAAGACTGCCTTAGCTCCAGATAACAGGAACAGTCTGCTGGCTGTTTAGGGACTGTGGATGGAGAAACCCACTTTATTCCAGTGGAGATACCCACATAAAAACTCTCGGCAAGTGAGTTAATCCTCAGAAGCATCTGGAGCAGCAGAAGTTCCCAGGCTTTGCTATTTGTGGCATCACTTACTGATCAGTGATTTTTATGCGGTCCTTAAAACCAGCAAAAGCATCAGCTGACAATTCCTTGGATTCCTGTCCCAGTATGCAAATGTGACCCCTCAATTTATAAGATGGTGTAACACAGGTTGCTGCTACTTATGTGGGTCTGCCCAGAGATAAAGTTCTTTGGAATAGCTCTTGCATGGAATGCAGAGCTGGGGGAAAGGCATTACTTGTGCTATTTCTTTGCACAGCTGTGAGTTACACTTCATGGATGCAATCACCAAACACTTACAGGAGAATGACTTCCCCTTGAAATCATAGTTTAAAAAGTAAACAAAAGCATCCAAAACACATGCTGGGCTAATTAGCTTCTCTATTAAGTTTCTCTTTTTGAATTTTAACTGTTTGATGGCTCATCCTAAATGAACTGGCTTCTGTGTTTATTATCCCTCTGGGCTGCTCTAAGTTATGTCAAAGCACGAAGGCTGCCAAAGAGTACTCTGGCAAGCCAGGATAGCTTGAACTGAGATGCTTTAGCAGTGCTCCCTCTGGCATGTATTGTCTCTGCCAAGTTTTGCATGGGGCACGTGGAATGCATCCCTTTAAGCCACCTGAAATTTGTCACTCCAGTCCTCATAATAATTCCCAAACTTATGCCACTGGAAAAATTCAGAGGGGCCGAGTAATTCCTGAGCAGTGTAATTCTGTGCTGCAGGGTATGTTCTTGTTATTGAATGAGAATTAGATTGATGGGGAAATAAGGCTTTGTATTAAACATTTCCAAGTCTGATGTAATTTGTTCATGTCAGAATGCTCGGAGGAGTCATGATGCCCTGTGCACAGGGAAAGCTGGCAGGGTGCTGGGCTCACAGAAGACATTCATGGGTTAATTGCACTTCAGCATGCCTGGCAGAGCCATGCTCTTGTTGAATGTGTTCTTGTGTACCAGCCCACTGGGATCTGAGGCTCTCCTCTTGCCATTATGGTGAAAGATTGCTTAGCTGTTGGTGTGGTAGGATAGAGGGAGGCTTTTGTGATGGGAGAAGTACTAGAACAGCTTCTGGAAATAATCTTTCTGAACCCTGAGTTCAAACCCCTGCCTGCATAGGCAGGGAATACAGCTGAAGTTAGGAGCCACGAGTAGGACAGGGTTACTGTATCATGTTCACAATTGGAATGTGCTGTTTGGGGTTGAAGGCAATGGAGACTGATGCAAATATGCAGTGTGGGCACTGAATAGCACCCATCTTTAAAGAGGGATCAAGGTGAAAGGACAGGAGAACATATAGGAGATGAAGCATCTGTAAGAGAAGAGTGCTTTTCTATCCTTTTTCAGATTTTAGGTACTCAGAATGCGTCTGGTTATTTAAAGAGGTGAAAAACTCTTTAACATCATCTCAAAGCTTCAGATAAGCTTATAAACCAAAGTCATAGAATCATTAGAGTTGGAAGGGACTCTTAAAGGCCATGTGGTCCAACTTCCTGCAATGAGCAGGGGCACCTGCAGCTAGGTCAGGTGTTTAGAGACCCAGCCAGACCTTGAGCCTCTCTAAGGGTGAGGCATCTACTACCTCTCTGGCCAACTTGTGCCAGTGCCTCACCACCATGGTTATAAAAAATCAAGTCTAAATCTCACTTCTTTTAGTTTGAGACCATTTTCCCTTGTCCTGTCACCACAGATTCTGCTGAAGAGTCTATCCCCTTCCTTCTAAAAGCCCCCATTTAGATATTGAAAGGTCATTCTTAGGTATCCCCAGAAAAAAATCAGACTGGGCGAAGTGGTATGGCAGCAACTTCATTAAATTACCAGCTAGGACTTGAAAAATCTGCATCAATATATGAAGAGCACTGAGTGGCTTACAGATGGAGCAGAAACAGCAGAGCTTGCTAATGAACACGTTTTTTAAAAATAGTATGATATAGATGCATAGTTATATAATGTGAATTTGTGTGCATTACTGTTGGAATTTACTGTAATAACTTAAGAAGTCTGCCAGATGTGCTTGTATTTTTGTCGATCAAAACCCAGAAGTCTGAGAGGCTCACAGTCACCATCCGGTCCATGCGACAAAGTCCAGGTCCGTTGCCTTTGCCTGTGTGAGTCATCCTTTAATGTCAGAGCCTGCCAGACCAGGGCGTTGAAGTGAAAGCCCTGGAGCTCAGGTCAGAAGTTATGAGCTCTGCCCTCCACTGAGGACCTGGTGGCAGGTGGGCAGATGTTACTTCATTTCACCTTTCTGGAGCCCTGCCTTGGGTGAGGGGGGAGATGAGTCACTGGCACTGAGCTGTGGTAGTGTTAAGGTTAACCTGATTGGAGCGGAAACTGACAAATGCAGAGTGTTCATTTTTAGCTGCTCAGCAGTTTGAGTATCAAATCTCTGAAAAGCTGCCTGGCTTGACTGTTCCCATTACATAACAGCGATGTCTTTGGGATTTGAGAGGAGCTGTGAGCGACGTGTCTCTTACATAAATCCCCACAGCTCTGATCTGTGCTGACCCCCGGTAGCCAGGAATGGCTGACAGCAGTGCTGAGCTCCTGGGGAGGCCAGGAGCAGTGGCCTTTTGCTCTGAGGGGTTCCCTCAGATGCTTGCTGGGGTTGCAGGTTTTGTTTCTGCTAATGGAGTGTGAACAGAGGCTGAAGCAGAAATCTTGCCCTTAAGGTCTTGTCTTTTTCCTTATGGGCAGAGCGCGTGCACTCTCACTACTTCTTTCTGTCTTCAGGGACATCAGCCTTTAACTCCGTTTCCAGCTGCTAACAGATAAGCTTTGGATTTTTCATAGAATCGCAGAGCATCCTGAGTTGGAAGGGACCCACAAGGATCACAGAGTCCAACCACAGGCTCCACACAGACCATCCCAAATCTAATCGCTATGTCTGAGAGCACTGTTCAAATGCTCCTTGGTCTCCAGCAGATCAGGGCAATGCCCATTGCCCTGTGCAGCTTGTTCTGCCCTGTGGTGCAGCCCCTGTCCCTAACCCCCAGCTGCCCCTCCCCTGGCACAGCTCCATGCTGTTCCCTCGGGCCCTGTTGCTGTCACACTGAGCAGAACTCACACCAGGGACCTCTGCTGCTCCTCACACACTGTGTCCTCCACACCCTTCTCCATCTTCATAGCCCTCCTTTGGATGCTCCCTGATAGTTTTGTCCTTCTTACATTGTGACCCCTAGGCTTGTTTGAAGGGTGTTTGTGGTGGCTTCTCCATGGGAGAGCTGTGTTCTGATAGTGCTGGCTGCATCCGCTGTAATCAGGAGTGGGATAAGAATGACAGAACATAAAACAATGTTGTGGGATTGTTTGGGGGAAGAATCAAGGTAACTGTGCACAGAGACCTATCTAATTGAAACTGCAGGGAGATGAATGTTCAGCCTCATTAGCTGTCATCTCCAACTTACTGAGTTACTTGAAGAGAAGCAACCTGCCTTGCTGGGGAAAGGAGGGTGGGAGGGAAATAGAATGTACCTAGGATTTGTTAGTGAAATATAAATTCCATTGTAACTGGTGCAAGCTTTGCTTTGGGTTTCTTTGAATTAAGGATTTTACCATGAATCAAGAATGGTAACCAGGAAATGCATGTGAATCAAATATTTAAAGATGACTATTTAATTCCTTCTTAACATCCCATCTGCATCTTCTAGGTTTTCATCCAACTTTTCTCCATTTAATCTTTACCCAAGGAAAAAACTGTCAATAACTTCCCCTTTTTTCTCATACTGTTCTTCCTCTTTCCTTCTTTTCCCCTGTTGTATAGGCCTCTTCTCTAGCTGCAGTCACATCCTTCTTCTTGTACTTATGTCTGTATTCACTCTATAATCTCTCCTGCTTCTTTTCTCTCATAACACAAATACTTATCACTTCAGTATTACAGTTTTCCCAGCTTTTCTGTCTTGTGGTCTGATTAGCGCTGCTTGGAAGTTCTTCTTCTGGTTTCATCTTTGATTCTTTTAACTTGATGTGGGCACATCTTGACCCTTGTGAAAGTGTATCTTGGGCTCAGGACTGTCTATTTCCTTTTCAGCCTGTCATTTCTGATACCATAATTACTGCTCTGATTCATGATGCTGATTTCTTGATTGCAATTTTCTCCTGACTTCTGAGAGAAAGCTCCTTCTGTGTGGCTTCTGCATGATCTTTCTCACCTTTTTCTCCTCTTTCCCTTCCTATGTGATGTCATTAGAAATTAAGCTGAATTTATTTACATCATCCTTATTGCATCAAAAGTTAGCAAATGTTAATGTACTGTATAGCCACATAGCGTGTGCCAACTAGTGCTGAACCCCTTAAAAATAATCTGTGAATACATAAAAGCCTGATTAGACTTAATCTGTGCTTCCCTCTTTAGCTTGGATGCCTGAATTTGACATAAGAGCGCTGACTTTCTCTAAAGCTCTTGCAGAGGAAGAGGAACAGAAAATGCAGATTTGTTTCAAAACTCTCTACTCTTCTCCTTTTTTTCAGAGTAGGTGTGTTGTTTGATTTCAGCTGCTTTTTAACAGGGAACAACCAATCTGTGAGTTAATGCCAGGAAATTGAGGCAGGAGCGTAACAAAAGTACAAGATGTTTATTTAATCTGTAGCGCGTTTACAAAAGATTTGGTGTTGGCCCTTGTTACCTACACTAATTCTGATGAGCCTTTTGTTCCTTTTTTTAAGGTTTCCACCCTGGGATTGTCTTCTAAGGCAGACTATCACCAATGGAAGTAAAATTTGTTTTTCCAGCATTCTGGGTAAGATATTCTATTTTTTTCCTGATGTGTACTTAAATGTTTGCCACCAAAGAACTCCTTGCAAGTTTTCTTTGATTTTTTTTGTATTAGTGCTATTCTGTCCAACAAAAAGAAAATGTCCTCCAACAGCTTTATAAAAAATGCAGATAAAGGTGACTTCAAAGCAAACCATGAGGCTCTTGCACTGGGGGAATTATAAAGCATAAACAGACCTTTGCTTTCCTAATGTTTCTGAGTTGTTTCATAGGTATAGTCAGTATTGAAAATATATGGTATACGAGTTTAGCTTCATATCTAAAATAAACATGGTTACTTCCTTTGTGTTCTTTGAACTATCAAATCTTTAAAGATACAACAATTTGAAGTTCTGTACATGACTGGAACAGTGGGAAAGGTATAGTTCTTCTGTAGACTGGGAGATGGATCCTGTAAAGCATGTTATAGTGGCATGAAGTTGTGCTCATTCGTTGTGAGCAATAATGTTGCTTGCTGAGGTCTCTGGAAGGTTAGCAATGATGTTATATCTGGAAAAAACTGATTGCTATGCTGGCAAGTTGCAGGACAATGTTTGGCATCGGGCTGGGGATATCAGATCCATGATTTATGGTGCCCACTAGTTACATGCTGGAAATGGTCCCAAAGCCTTGTGACTCCCTGCCAGCTGACCCTCAGGCAGCAAAGGTGCACCACTGACTTTGGGTCTGTCAGAGGTAGCTTCTCTCTGACCAAATAAAAGCTGAGCTCTGAGTTCTTAATCTGTGATGACTGTGTCATGATGGGACAGAGTCTCCTTCTGTGGTCTCCTGTGCCTGGTTTTACAGCAGGCTTACAGCTAATTTACAGCAGATCTGAGCTTGTTTCCGAAGTGCTCTTTTCTTTGTGGAGAATTGAACCTGGTCTGGCCAGGAGTCAGAAAGGTCTGGTAAGAGCAATTGGTGATGGGAGGTGTCCAAGATCCCAACAGAAGGTGTGGGAGCAGCTCTACCATGCAGCACGATGAGGAGTCACTCATGGATGATGTCTCTGTGGTCTGAGGTCAGAAATTACAGGAGCAGAGAAAGCAAGCACTCTGGTGCTTGTATGATGATTACGAAAAAGCTATATCAAATTCAAAGAGAGCAGAGCAAGTGATTTGTTAGTGGTTGTCTCCAGTATGTCTCATTAAAATATTCTTGTTCATTAGGTATTAGTTGTTATTAGCAGGTTTTGAGTACTTGTTTTTACTAACTTATCAGCTCAAAAAGGAAGAGGACATGCCTCTAGTATTCAGAGTAAGGCCTGTAAGAAGTAGTTCAGTATTTGATTCCTTATGGCTAGGCAATTGGAAATTAAAGGCCATTGGATGGGCAAAACAACTTTAGGAGTCTTGAAATAAACTTGCTTTATGTAATGACTGATAGAAATACTCTGCTTGTGAAAAAACACATAGCGAAAGCAGTTGGCTGCTAAAGAAGGAAATGCTGCCAAAAGTTGAAATCAGAGCAAGAAATGTAGAGGGCACCTATTGAGTCTCCTGTTGCTGGCCAACTTCTAACTCCTGTGCTTCCCTCTTCTGAAGAGGCAGGACCAAATAATGTGTTTGTGGGATGTGATGTGCTTTTCACTTTTCTCATGCGGATCTTAGAGTTCTGAGTGGGAAGATGCAGTTTATACAAAAGCACAACCTTGCTCAAGTGATTTTTTTTTTTTGTGCAGACTTGAAGTGTGTTACCCTCATCTGATGGGGTGTGTCCTGACACACCATTAAAATGTTCTGGTAGCATTATTAAAAAAAATTTTTTTAGTAGGTTGAGGTGTTCTGCTTGGAAAGTTATGCATCAAATGCTTCATAATATACATCTGCTTCAAAGAAGAATAGGTTTTTGCTGCTTTCAGCAATAACTAGAAACACAGTGAAGCAATATGACAATATTTTAAGTCATCCAGTAATTTAACTCTGGATTACCATTGAAATCTCATAAAAATACTGAAGCCATCTTACACTGTATCAGATGGATTAAATATGATTCACTTATTGCATTAAATTCCAGAGGGATTAATAATGTCTGGGTCATTGTTCCCTAGACTTAGAAATTTAAAGGCCAGAGGGACCCACATGAGTATCTGTTCTTTCAACCCGCTCTGTGTGGGTTGAAGGAATGCCAGATATACCAGGAATCATCCTTTTTTTTTCCTCCCTTTGTTCAGCATACCTTCTTGATAAAGATCAAGCTCTTGATTTAAAGGGTGTCAGGGTAACAAATCTGCCATGTCACAGGTTAACTGTTGCAGTGAATAATGAGCCTTGCTCTTGGAAGCAGTCTGCAGCTCTCTTTAGCTTCCAAATGTTGTACCTTGTTTGTCCTGCTGAACCAGTAAGGTATCTGTTATCTGAGAAGCTGACTCTCTATTCTATTAGCCACTTAAAACTAATTTACTATGAGATGCATTGAAGAATGCTGAATCTTTTAATTCAGGTTTTTGTGTAATATGACTTTAACATACTGTGTGAAATTAAGAACTGTTATGTTAGGACACCACATTGCCATTATTAAATGATGTATAAAGATGAGATTTACATGCCTGAGCCTATTTTCTGTACAGCTGTGTTGATTGTGCTACTGTCTTTCATTCCCTTATTGATTGTGTCCTGTGATAACCTTTCCCTGATGCTGTTAACTACTGATGTCAGTCTGATGGTTTGATCATAGCTACAGTTCTCTTAACCCTTCTAAATACTTCAGTTTTTAACTCTTTCTGGTTGTTAACAGCTGTCATTGCATCAGGGAACTTACTGGCACATCTGCCCTCTTCTGCTACAGATGAGTTTTAAATTGTGTGGCAGTTTACATCTCTCTCAAATACCAGTAGCATGGAAGGTATGTCACTGTCACCGAAATGTGAAGATAGCATCCTGTATCTTTCTGAATACAAAGCAGAAATAGTCAAATAGATTTGCTTTTCCTGATTTGTTGGTTAATTTCCATGTGGAACTATTAAAGTTATTGAAGTCTTCCCTTGGCATGCTTATTATATTTAAAGTGGTGTTCCTGTTGTTACAAGCCTTACCAGAGCTCTGTTTTATTTTATTTTTTTTGCTTTTCTTCCATCAATTGCGTTTAAGCAATGGTAATTTGTATTCATTGTTATCAGTGTTTCTTGTTCCCATCTGTTATGCACTGTGGGTTTGCTTTAAAGGTTTCTTTGCTGCTGTTGCATTGATTAGCCAGGATTCTTTAACTGAAAAAGCTTTCTTTCATGGCTGTGGCACAGTAATTTGTTTTCATTTTTGACATATTACAAAGTATTCCTGGCTAAATGGTTCAACTATATCCAACAGAAGTCTGATATAACATTACCTGGAGATACTTCTACTTCCTGAGTTAAGATGTAGACAAGAACTCATGGACTTTCCAGTAGCCTTTAAGTAAAGCACTTTTTCCCAGCAGATTCCCTGCTAAAGTAAAATTCTGTGGCAACATTTTTTTCCAAATTAAGGATATATGCTGGAGAAATGTCTCTTGCTGTTCTTACTTTACTTGATAGATTTCTAGCAGACCTTGTCCCCATCTTATCTGGTGGTTTGCCAGCAGTCCAGGTTCTTTTTTTAAACATGTGATATTCATGACTTTATCTTATGCATGCTTACTCCTAAACAAGTATGGTGATTTTTGTTAGTGCTGGTTCTTAGCATTATTTACTGTTACCACTTTAACCTTTAATAAAGTAAGCTTCCTTTTGAGAAGGGAATTCTGTTGAAATCATGAGCTCAGCCACTTGCAGTTATAAGCAAGTATTGTTTGCCCTTTAAAAAAATTACAGAGAAGCTATTCAAATATCAACAATACTGGCAAAGCACTGTCTTCTGTTGTCACTGCTGCAGTGCACAAGACACGAATGCTTTGGCAATTCATAATGTCATGGGAAGGCCCTTGTTTGTCTGACATGTGCAGTGTGCAGCTCCTAGTCCGTGTGACCTATGCAAGCTGTGGTTGTTGCCGTGCGTGTGACCTATGCAAGCTGTGGTTGTTGCCGTGCCACACTGGGAGAAAGCAGATCTGAATATTATGAGCTGGAGTTCATGCTGTGGTTGGCTTTGAGGCTGACTCCATACAGCAATGGAAGGAAAGGGCAGCAGGTGAGGTCAAAAGTTTGTACATCTTTTCTTACTAAGATTATACTAGTGTTTCACAAGTAAGTGGTTGCTTCTCAGAGTCCTTATAGTTTACCAGGTTAGGGCAATGTACATATAGAAACTGGCTTTTCACTATTTGAAATAAGCGCTGTGTCAACATGAGGTGTTGTTGCCAGAGCTGACTGTCACGTACCTTGCCTGATGAGGGTCTGTAAGGAGATGAATGGGACCATCTCATGTGAACTGATTGCCTGAGAAAGATTTGCATCCAGTATTAAACTCTGCTTAGCGTGGAGATGCTTGGGTAGTGTCCACAGCAGAGAATTTGTAGGATGGCTCAGTGAATGTGTCCAAGTGAATTACAGAAGTTACCAGATTCCCATGGGTAACACTGCCATTCATGTATTGTGTTAGTGCAGCATCCCAAAATGGGATCCAGTCCACAGAAGAGGAACCTGCTTATAAATGCTTTGGGGCAGGAACAGCTCTTCTGTTTGGTGTCTGGTGGCTTAGTTGTGAGCCATCTTCACAGCGTGCTTCCTGTACAACAGATAAGACAAATGAAATAAAAGATATAGGGAGAGGCTAAGGAATGATCCCTCTGCAGTGACAATAGAAACAACTTCAGAAGTCCCTGGTTTAAATATAAATTACTTGCAAAGAATCTTCTGATATGATAATTACATTATTCATACTGTTTTTCTGAATTTCAAAACAAAGTGTGACCTTGATTTCAAAGTAAAGTGCATGAAAGCATGCTGTGCTTATTTTTCATAATTAATCATGTATAAGCCAATTTAATGGCAAAACAGATAAATGAGATGTCAGCATACTAGTTTGTAAATACTTCACTTCAAGATGCTAATGTGGTTTGTATCTTAGCTTTAAGAAAATCCAGTGTTTTTCAGTTTCACTGCAGGATAAAAGCACAGCATGCAATGTACACTGCAATTAAGCTATAAATGGATACACTGTTATATCTGATATATCTGATGTATGCTTTTTGTTTAGTTCATGGAATCACCAAGATTGGAGTAGACCTCCAAAATCATCCAGTTCAACTGTCTACCACCGCCCCATTCTCCACTAAACCATGTCCCCCAGTACAATATTGAAGTGTTTCTTGGGCACCTTCAGGGATGGTGTCCTACTTTCCTGGGCAGCCTGTTCCAGTGCCTAACCAACTTGAACCTCTTCTGGCACTACTTGAGGCCTTTTCTGCTTATTCCTATTGCTAGTTATGCAGGCGAAGAGGCTGACCTACCTACCACAACCTCCTTTCTAGCAGTTGAAGACAGCAATAAGATCTCTGAGTGCTCTCCACACTGAGCAATCCTAGTTCCCTCAGCTGCTCCTCATCAGTCTTGTGCTCCAGATCCCTCAGCTGCCTTTCACTTAATGTGCTCCAGTGCCTTGATGACCTTCTTGTAGTGAGGGGGTCAGGCTGGGCCCAAATCTCAAGCTACTCAGGGTGTGGCCCCACCAGATCTGAGTACAGACGAATGACCATCTGCTTACCTCTGTTGGCAACACTGTTTGATATAATCCAGGATGCTTGGCCTTCTTGACTACCTGGATGTGCTGCTGGCTCATGTTCAGCTGAGCATGATCAACAACCCCAGATCCTTTTCTTCCATACAGTCTTCCAGATGCTTTGCGTGAAGCCTGTAGCACTGCCTGCAGTTGTTATAGTCACAGTGCAGAACTTGGCACTTGGTCTTGTTGAACTTAATCCTGTTGGCCTCAGCTCAGCTACACAGATCCCTCTGAAGAGCCTTCCTACCCTCAGGCACATCATCACTTTCTCCCAGCTCGGTGTCTTCTGTACATTTACTGAGGGTGCACTCAATTCCCTCATACAGATCACTGCTGAAATTAAGTAGGATGGGCCCCAGTAGCAACCCCTGGGGAACAGCACTTCTGTGACTGATGGCCAGCTGGATTTAACTCCATTCAACGCCACTCTCTGGACCCAGGCCTCCAGGCAGTTCTTTACCCAGCAAAGAGTATACCTGTCCAAGCTGTGGATGGCTAGCTTCTCCAGGAGAATACTGTGGGAGGCTGTGTCAAGAGCTTTGCTGAAGTGTAGGTGGACAGTTGACAGCCCTTCCCACATCCACCAGGTGGGTCACCTGGCCAGAGAAGGGGATTGAGTTGGTCTTGCCATTTGTGAGCCCATGCTGTCTGGACTTGATCCTCTTATTGTCCCACATGTGCTATGTGTTCTCCCTCAAGATGATCTGCTCCATTACCTTTCCTGGCACAGAGGTCAGGCTGGCAGACTTGCAGTTCCCTTGATCATCCTTAACTCCCTTCTTGTAGACAGGGGTCATATTGGCAAGATTCCTGATCCTATCAGACCTCTCCAGTTAACTGGGACAGTTGACAGATGATAGAAAGCAGCTTGGCAGTGGTAGAGCCACTTAACTAATAAAATACAGAGGCAAATACCTCTGAATGTTGTATATGGGTAATTTTACATGAGCTAACACTGGCAGCTGTTAGTGTGTGCATTATAAGTGCCTCTTTAATAGGATTTACTGAATTCTACTGTGAAGTGTCACAGGACAACATGAAATTATTTTTTAGCTTACTTGTCTCTACTTTGAACAAATTTTGGTGTTTAGTGTCTGTTAGATAGGCCCTATAATAGGTTTCAGCATTAGGCTGCATTGGCTGTGGCTCTTCCTTCTACGCTGCCAAGTGGTGGAAGATACAGCTCAGATGAGAGAAAACAATTTAAACTTTCTCAGTGAACCAGTTTTGAGAAGAGCTTTTTCTTAAATTCAGAGCTTTATGCTGGAGCAGTGTGATTAAGAGCCTATGGGGATTCGAGTATTGGGATGGTTTTAAGAAGATCAAGGGACTGAATGCAATTTTCCTGCAAATGATAATTAAAGAAACAGTATCCTCATTAGCATAATGCAGTAAATGATAAAAAGAATTGGACAGATGCCTAATCTTGAAATGCTTCTTAATTTACAAGTACATGTTTTAAAAAGAAAGTAATTGAGGTCTGTTCTTCTTGGCAGTCCCTCTGAGTCACCAAGACTACTACTTGCATAACTTCACTTGTTTTCAGTATTTTTCTTCTTTAGGACAACAAGTTATGTATTCCAGTACTCCATCCATACAAAGTCTGTTACACCTCTGTATGTAATAGAGACAGATAAAAGAGAAATCTGTGGATTTGAGATTGGATACCTACTTGATAATATTATACATCTGAGCAGAGTTTCTCAAGTGGAGTCGTGCAGCTCTGAAGACAGCTATCATAATATGAAACTCATTTTTTTGCTCATTTTTTGAGATCACCACTCTGAGTTGTTTACATGTGGGGCCATGGAGAAATGTACTGGATACCCCTACCAAGGAGTTGAGGTTTTGAGTAGAATTTCTGAATTGTTAATGCTAGAAGGCCTTGGGTTTTTTTTGCCCTCAATGCAATTGTGAATCAAATGTGACAGGGAGTGGTAGGTGTTATCTATATTTATATATATATATTTACATAATATAGTTTACCTAGATTCTGTTCTTGTCCAAGATAAGCTGCAGCTGTGTGATTCCTCTGCTTCAGTTTAAGTATCATCTTAATTCTGTCCTTTTATCACCACGTGTATGGTTCATATAGTCTCAGAATCATATTGCTGCCTGCGAATGTGGGTGGCTGATCAGATCTCATTAGATGTCTGCACTGCTAAATGAGGGCCAAGTATGTTGCAGGGGTGACGTGTTTGCACTGCTCACTGCACCCCAGAGTACTCTGCTCAGGGTCTCTTCTGGGACCTGTACAGTGCTCTGTAAAACATAGCTATTACACTGTGTGCATTTTTCCTCTTTGAAGCTTGTGAAATATGCTGAGCATGAGAGAGCTTTTTACAGTGTGAAACAGGGTCTGTGTTGTAGGCACACGAGGTGAGCAAGAAGTCATGTTGAGAGTGCTCAAACTTGCTGGAGTGGTGATGGTATCAGCATTGGAGTGTGTGTGGGAGCCAAACCTGATTTGGCCTTGTCCACGGTGCTGCTTGGTTGGTCCCTGGGGCAGGTGGCCCCTGGACCGTGCTGGGACAATGCCGGACTACTTAAAGAAGTCGTATCTTAATTGGCAGTCCTCTTAGTCTCGACTTAATACTCGACTGTGCCGCACTGAAAGACTGTAGGGGGGAATTGTGCTTTTAATAAGGTTAAGTATATAGAGGAGAAAATGCTTTTTTTTTTTTTTTTTTTTAGGAATTAAAAGGATTTCTTATTTGGAGCTGACTTCTAAATTATTCCACTTCAGACCCAGTGTAAGATGGGAGCTGACTGCAAGCTGATGACAAATTTCTCTAGCGTGGAGTAACCTTTCCTTTCTCAAATCCTAAAGCCTCTGCTCAGATGAGAGCTACCAAGCACTGCTGGGTGAAGGGGGTTGTTCCTGCCAGAGCAAAGAGCTGGGCTGGCACACACACACACTACGGTATTCTGCCCATTTTAAAACCAACATATTTTGCTAAATACGAATCCTTAATGTTAGGCAATATAAAATCTTTCTCAGATGAATACACTGAGAACCACACTCCAGAAAATCAAGAGACCTTTC
Source organism: Oreortyx pictus (assembly GCA_036925125.1). NCBI lineage: Eukaryota > Metazoa > Chordata > Aves > Galliformes > Odontophoridae > Oreortyx > Oreortyx pictus. Next base: position 19,386,136 of record JAUPFR010000001.1, read on the forward strand.
AGCCCTCTGCTAGGTGATCACAATAGGTGATGGTGTTTATTCTGTTAAGGCTGGGTTTCTGTTTGATGTCAAGAATTAAGAGACAAGGTGAGTGATGTAGTGCTTTAGAGTAAATATTGATATGTTCAGAAGATGTTATGGTGGGAAACTTGCTCTTTTAAAATCTCAAACTCTTGGAGTCAGTGGCCCTCCTGTCTGATTTTTCCAGTGCCTTAACACATCAAGCTGGAGCTGATCCCTTTATATCCTGCTAATCTCTTATATATGCTGAAGTAGTAACTGTGGAGCTGGAAACTTCTGATAGATAAAAAGGAGTGCTATTGATCTTACTGATACAAGCACTTCCACCCAGGGCTTTGAACTTGTGATAGTTCTGGAGAAGGAATACACTGAGTGATGCAGAGTGGTCCCCAGCAAGGGTGGATATTTTTAAAGAAATGCTGCATCTCATTCAGCTTTAAAGTAGTCACAAATGAGTTACTAACAATAAAACACAAGAATCCCTCGCTCTTAGCTGGCCTGAATACCACTGGCACATCATCTATGCTAAATCCAGCACTGTGGTCTGTAGGGCTCTGCAGACTTTCTTGTTTTCTTTGCCTGCATCCTTGTTCTCTGTGTACTGTGCTTGCATGGTGTAGGACAGCAGATGACCCTTTCTCATCCAATTTAAGGACTTTGGTGTATGCTGGGACCCTGTGCTAGCATTGCATCTCATTTTCTTTCAGGGCTGAGAATGATACCATCAGTGCAGCAGGGAGGCATGCTGCCCCTGCAGCTGGGATATGGTGGGAGTGCGCTTGCAGGTCTGGACACTTTATTTAATATATATCCAGTTTAATATCTAATTTTTGTCTAGTCCATCTTGCTGGAGAACTTACTATGGGTTGTGCACGCTGTTTTCCTCATGTTCAGGTTTTCCAGTAGTTTCTTATTTCATGTTACTCTGTTTTTCTTGCACTCTTCTGCTATCCAATGATTTTCTTTACTGCCTGATTTACATGTGCTATTTACATGTAACTGTCCTAATCTCTACAGCCTGAGGTTGGTTAGTAGTGGGAGAAGGAAGCTAAAAAGGCTAATGCAGCTTTCTCTCAGAGGCTGAACTAACACTTGACAAGTGTATTTAATTTATTTTTAATTATAAGGTTTGGAGGAAGGATAATGACTCATAATTCTTGAATTGCAGGACTATTCAAAGTTAATTTCTTCTAGTTGTAAAAAATCATTAAAGCAAACACAAGTAAATAAATTTGGGCTAGGTTGTTCTTCCTGCTGATAATAAATGGGATCATGATTTGACATTTGTAGTTTTTATTTCTCCCAACATTCAAGTAATTCCCATCAGATTTCCTCTATTGACATAAAGGGACTTTGTTTTTTTTCAGTGTCTTCATATCATATCACCAAATACTGGGATACCATCCTTCAAAATGAAACCTCACCAACTTAACAGACTTAACTTGTTTGCATGTGCCTTCTTGTCCAACCAAATAGTATTCCCAGTGGGAGTAGTTACGTACAAAGTTCTTTCTGAAGGAGAGGTGCGGGCTGCTTCATAAATGAATTCTAAATAAAATCTCTGAAATAGTCTTCAGGAATACGTTTGGATGTTAATGTATATTTTACCTATGTTGAGAATTTTCTGAACAGAGAACCCATGTTTCCTTAAGTGTACATCTTGTTTCAGAATGTGTATTTCTCAGTTTTTACTCATAAGGGCACTATAAATATTTGATGTATTTAGAGATCTGTGCCATTACAAATTAGAACACACTGAACTGTGAACATTTCATGCTTCTAAAAGAAACCTGCATTATTCTGTTTTTGCAGTGAATCCATGTTCCAGTCATACTGAATTTCAAAGACTACTCTGCTAAACTTTCCTGGGCAATTGGTTTGGCGTCTGTTAATTTAATTCCCATGTAACACTAACAGGATATAAATTAGTGCTCTGGGGACTGCTGATAATGTTCAGTGAAACTTTGAAGGATATGAAAGGGATGCCGTTCCTAATGTTGCAAACAGTGGAGAAGGTAGGTAAGGTTTTATGGGGAGGAGGGAGCAAGCGAAAGAGCTCTAGCTTTCTTCTTCTACCAAACTCTACCCAAAGTATGATGAATTTCTTTGCACTAAACTTACTTTCCTCTATCATTTAGTTGATAGAGAATAAACTTGCTGTGATGAGTGGAGGAAAAACAAGTGCTGATTATCACTGTGGCTGTGAATGTCCCAGCAGCTCCCCCTGTCCCTTGTGATCTGGCTGTGTCCTACCCCCTGTTTCCAACAGCCTCACAGCCTTCCAGCCAGTTTCCTTTTTTCTCTTTTTCAGGCTAAAAATTGTGGAAATACTTAACTTTTTGTGTGTGTGTGTCCTTTGCAAGAATGACTGGGTTGTTTTTGACAGCTATTAAGTCTTCTCCAACTCTGCCCTACTTGATGCACTTGCTTCCTATGTTTTTTTTTTTTTCCCCTCAGCTTTTTTGCTTGGAAAAATGAATGCTCCCAATTACACATTCCTTACTGTTGACCTGTACCAACCTCTTCTCTGGTCAAGAAAGTAGAAAGTGCTTTTCTTCACCCTGTTAACTCTTTACATCTTTGCTAACTGTGTATTTGTTCCAGAATCGTTCTTGACTGGTTTGCCTCTCATCAACCTCCTCCATGTCTCTTGCAGCATTTTTTCTTGCACTTCACTGCTTGAATCTCCAGAGTCTGTCGACTGATAAAATTAGGTGTCAGTGATTACTGTGGATAATAAATAATAATAATAAATTATTGCTCTGTAATAAGGTTAGTGCTTATCCAAGAACAACAGGTCAGATTTAACTTTTTCTAATTTAGCAGAAAATTGCTAGGAAAAGTTTTTAAAGAAATTCTGGTTCTCTACTTGTTGATATAAGCCTTTCCTGGGAATGTCTATTATCTTTTTCAAAGGTGAACAATTTAAGTGAACTTTATGCGTTTTTTTTTGCATTTTGGACTTCAGTGACTAAGTATTCCAAGAGAATACAGGGCATGAACGCAAAAGAAAATTACATTGTGCTTCAGTGTCTTCTCACACTTTTCATTGAGGCAGCACCAGTGGTTTACCATGGTGTTATACCTGGTTCTATGGTTTTCAGCTAAGGACACCTGTCTTTGTTGCTTTGGAATGGCATGCTTTAATGTGCAATGCCTAATGTGTGCTTTTAAAATGCAGAATAATTATGACCTTCCACTCTGAGAAGTGGGACTTGTTGAGAGGTTTACTGGCTCTTCCTGTCCTTCATGTTGCAGGATTGATCATGGCATATCTTGCCAGAATTACTCCCTTCCTTTAAATCCTCTGAAAGTTTTATGTGGATGCTATTTCTCCTTACCATCATCTTGTATTAATCAGTGAAAACAAGTGTTCCTTGCATCTTACAGTTGCTGTTTCAGAGTCTTTTTTTCTCTAAATATATGAACTTGCCAGAGGCTTCAAAGGCATTGTGAATTGATTGGGAGCCCAGACTTCTTCAAATATGTACAAGTTGCATAATGATGTTGTCTCTGTGGATTGAGGCTATTGGATCTTCATTGTTTTATCATATTGGGAGCACAGTCTGTTCCCTGAGGATTATAAAATCCTCAAGGAATTTTATTTCCTTCTCGTAAATGTTCCTGAAGGAATTTGGATTTTGTCCTAGGCTGCTGCCTTCTACTAAAGCAAATAGCATTTGAAGTAATTATTACTGTTGCAATACCTCTTAAAGTGGACTAAAGTGTATTCTTGGAGTACAGACTTTCTTAGCTACTGTAGATGCAGTAATTGCTGTGGCCATTTGATCAGCTGAAGGAGTTGCATTAATTCTAGGGAATAAATACACCTGTAAATCTTTGAAAGGACTCTGTCCTGTAGAAAATGCAGGACATATGGATTTGATGCTTCTTTAATCTTTTCTATTAAGTGTAAAATTTCCCGTGAGCTGAAGCTGCCTGTTGTAACGTGAGGTTACTGGCATGTGATTTAAGGGCTTTGGAAAAAGGATACAATTTTTGAGCACCTCTGAATACACTGGGCATCCAGCTGAGCAGAGAGGGGATCTGACCCACCTTATGATGCATGTGTATGGCAGAAGTGGACAGAGTAAGTCAGAAGTTCTTCTTTGCCTTTGTAGGGTGAGCTTATAGCTGTAAACTGTTTATCTTCATTAGAGACTGTGGTTGGTTTCTATTGCCAGTGGTTTCCATTCTCTGGGCCTTGCTGCTTAGTGTGCAAGCCCTGTTCTGTACACCACTCTTTTATCCATAGTTACTAATGGGGGACGTAATCTCTCATCCATGAGCTCAATTAAATGTATGGATGTCATCATCAGTCAGAGTAAGGAGGAAGGTTTGTGCAGCCTTGTTGTTGCAGTGATAAAATAGCTGCTCTGTGTAATAGATTCAGATTGTAAGGGCAGACTGTTGAGCAGTTGGCTTCCCACGTATTTGGCAGAACTGAGTGCTCTGCTTCGTGGTAACTTATATTCTGGGAGCTCCTCTGGAGTGTTGCTCTGCTGAGTGTCCAGAGAGAGCTGTCTGGAATATGTGGTAGAGTGAATATGAAAACATCTCTGATTATGTGCAATATGTAATCCTCTTATTAAAATATCAGCAGTAAGTGGAGCCTTGATTTGTGTATGCTATGGTCCTTTTAATAGTTAGGAGATGATGTTAGCATGGTGACTAATGCCTTCTTTCCTGACTACATGAAGACACTGAATTTGCACTGCTTTAGCTATTTATTCTCGCTTCTAACTGATCATTTAGTAGGCTGCTGCTGGCATGGCTGGGCTCTGCAGATTGCAGGAGGGTGCCCAGAATGACACACACCATTACAAAAGCGCCAGCCCTGCCTGCAGGGAGTTGTGCTGAAATGAATTAAAAATATCTGACTCGCTAAGGCTGATAAAACTGAACCACTCTCACTGGTGAGCTGCTAACGTCAGTGTCTTTGGGCATGATGATATGCCACAGTAGGTATATTGAGTGAAATGAAATCTATTACCAGTGTTACAGGTCTGTCTTAGCTTATTTAACCTAATTATCTAAGAATCCTTGGCAGATTCAACTGGGTCTTAAAATGCTACTTATCACTTCGTTTCATTAAATTATGTAAGAAAACATCAGTACAGTGTGACTGCAAGCTTGACCTAGTGCTAAGGGGAAATATAGAAGCATGAGGCTGAGGCTAGAGAAAACAGACTAAGGGGAGCAATTAGGAAAGCAAACTGGAGAAGGAAACTAAGGAATGGGTAGACAGAGATAGAGGGCTGAAGAAGTAAAATCCAGGAACCAAACAGAAGCTTTCAAAGAAGTAGTGGAAATGGTCCCTGGTATGTTAGAAATAGGTGCTGCTCAACACAGGCTTTACCTCAGCAGTGTGCTTTGTAGACTCAGAGGAGAGCTGGAAGGTATCTCAAGACATCTTTTATACTTCTCTTCCCCAGGGCAGGGTCACGTGCACGCTTTAAAATGTGCTGACCCATTTTCATGTGTGCTGAAGAGAATGCGTGGCGCTCATTAATTGCATGGGTACTCTTTTGGACTGGCTCTGCTCAGGCATCTGGAAATATTTAATTGATACTAAGTATGGCTGGAGGCAATTCTAGTTACTAGAACGGTCCCATCAATTCATGTAACTATGCAAGTAGCCGTGTGTGCGTTAGATACCAGTAAGAGGAATGGGAAACCAGTGCTTCATGTTTTGTTTGCTTTTGAAGGATGTATTATTTTTAATATCCAGAGAAATAGCAATGATCATCTCTTGTTGCTTGAAAATTCTGGTTCTCACCAGGGATCTGTTGCTGGTGATTCATTTGCCAAGACAGTGTCCATCTCTGCTCCTGTTTTGCTACTTGCCCTGTGTTTGAGTTACTGGTCCATAAATCTGGAGCTAGAGCACAAAGTCCCATGCTTGTAAATGAGAATGCTTATGCAAAGTTACCAGTATTTATAAAGTTTTTCTTAGATGCAGCATATGCTGTCATATCCAAATAAGAATGTCAGCAAAAATAAGGGAAGGAGGAATAAGCTTTTGAACTGACAATCAACTCTGAGGAACTTATCTGAGTATTAGGACCTCCAGTTCTCCCTCCTTTGTAATACAAGCAGTGGAGCGTTCTCTCTAACTCACAGTTGGCAAATACAAAGTGATTCTGAAAAAATCTTTCACATACCACTATGACTGTATATGAAGTGACATATTCCAAAAATTGAGCAATTAATAAAAATACCAATGCGAATTTTGAAGTTTTGAAGCCCATATAGTTATGCTAATGATCACAAAATCATCATCAGAAATAATGAAGCTTGGTTTTCATTGAGTTTTCCTCATGATTAGTTCAGTTTTTAAACTGGGTTATACTAAACCTTCCTTCATCAGAAGCCTCGTGCAGGAGGGCTGTGATAGCTGTAGAAACATCAGTCACAGCTGCATCCCGTTAGGCAGCAGGCTGTCACCATGAGAGAAAAACCCTGATGAAGAGATGAATTCCTTTGTGCCTCATAACATCTTATTTCAGTTGTAGCTTTCTCATCATTAAGGAAGATCTCTTTCCCATGGAGGCTTTCTGTTGTCATATGAAATTAAAGCTTGCTTTACAGCCTTCTCTCAGTCTTTCTTTATAGAGCTCTCTTCTCCCTGCACACCAACTTTCACAGAACTTGTGAGAACTCAATTTTTTTTCCATTTAAAGTTTCTTGAAATTGGCCAAGAAGTTACAAAGGGAGGCATGGCACATATGCATGCTCTTGTTATTTAGGATATGCTCATGTGTGCTGTTATTTTACATACTAAGAGCTCATTCCATTTTTAATGGCTAGATCTGTGGTGGGTGAGTGTTCAACTCTTGCATATCTTCTGCATCATTCTTGGATTGTCCTCTGAAGTATTGTGTTCATAGTGTGGTCAGATTTGGAAATGAGATGGGCCTTGTCTTATCTGAGAGGAAACCTGCTATGAAAAAGCTTTCTTTCTAGGCAGATGATTGAAGTATGGAATACCATCAGTGAGCATCTGAGTATGGTAAGTGGCAAGCAGAAAGCTAGGCCTTGTTGGTAGCTTCCTCAGAAAAGCTAGAGGTGAATGTGTATGAAGAAACAGGAACGTTTCTGAACCTCATGTCGCCTGAAGCCATTTTCTGTGACAGGTTTTCAACTCTAGGAGGGCGTTCATATCAAGGGCCTCAATCTAGTAGGCCCTACAAACTGCAAATCAATTTTTTAAAAAATCCTGGTTTACTATTTGATGCTTAAAAAATTAGACAGCTGGGTTTTTTCTTCCTGGGTTGTTATTATGTACTGGGAATTATATGTACTGATATCAGAGGAATACTGATTCTGATGACCTTAGCTCGTTGTTGTGGTAGACAGTTGTGTTACTTGGATGCCATCGCATTAGACAAATGGTGATTAAATATGCAAGCTAAAATGATTTCTGAAGAAGTCAGTGCTGATGGTTTTTTAGATGCTGTGATTATGAAAACCCTTTAAATTGTAAAATGTGGCATAGGTGAGACAAGTTCTTAGCAGGTGAATAAAGCCTTTTAATTTTTACTTCTAGTACTGTCGCTGCTTCTTGCATGTTTCTTGGGGTCATAGGGGTTTTGTCTGATTTCATACTTACATGGTTCGTTGGGGTATATTCTTTTTTGGCTTTGTTAAACAAAAGCAAAGAGTTTGTGTAGGGTTCTTCCATGTTATCATAGTCCAAACTTATGTTGGTTGTTGGCATTTGTCACCAGTTTTCCTCTAGGAAATCCTAGAGGTAAATTGGGCATCCTCTCCTTTGCCAACCTGGTAATCTTTGTATAAGTTTGGAGCTCAGAATAGGTCAGCAGGTAGAAGTGCATTGTTTGCTTCAGGACTGTACTGGCAAGTAAATGGTATATGTATATTCATGCTTACAAGGAGATTTCCAACTAGAGCTATAAAGTGTTTATTCTGAGTAAAATAAGGTGCCAAATACTGCTCTTTTCCTTGCTACGAGGGAGAAATCACAAATGCCCAAAGCACTCTTCTAGCTGTTAAACTAATCAGCAGCCAAACCCTAGCAGAAGAGTATAGAAAATCTGATTTGTGAGTAGCCCTCAAATAATTCATAAAACAGTTTTGCAAAGTACAACAGTAAATTGTATTAGCATACCTTAGAAACTGGACTCCAGTTTACCTTTATTTCAGCAAGTCTGTGTTGAATCTCAGATGAAGTATTATATATCAGGGGAGAAATACTGTTTGCTTTTTGTTATTCTCTAGCCATAAATAGCTCATAATAAGTTGTCTTCAGTTAGAAGAAGCCCATCTGTTACAGTTCTTGTTTTCTTATCCATCATTTAAATGGTAAACATTAAACCATAAATACTTCAATGTTCTCCCCTTCAACAAATGAAATGTGATTAACCTTATTATGAAAGCAGTGCAAAATGCTCATGTACAGGAGTGAAATCATGAACAGCTGTAGCTGTTTTATGCAAAATAATTTTCAGTAAACTGACAAAGAATTCTCACTGTACATTTACCTGTTTTTTTAAGCTTACCTTTTTTCAGATTAGAGGGAAAGTAGCCAATTACACCCTGTGAATTTTTCAGACAAATCTTTGACTTTACATGTTCCTGTGTACTTTGTATGTGTTTAGTGGATATGAAATTCATAATTTAAGCTACAGTGAGTTGCTGTAGCACCACCACCCAAGCAATGTCATGGGACATTGTTTCTTATCTACCAAGACAATATAATCAGAACAATGAGTAATACTTTAAAAGCTTTTAACTGGAAAACAGCAGGATTTATCAACAGAAATTGCTGATAGGTAGTCACTGTTGCAGCTGTTGCCATCAAATTTAAGTTCATCTTTGTTTCTGCTGTCACTCTGTGCTTTATTTTAATCTTTCTGAACCTCAGGTTTTCCTTCTTCAGCAACATCTCAACAGCCATTTATTTTAGGGTTTCAAGTATTTCTGCTATGGCAAACATGCTATTTCTTGTGGATTTTTCTGGTGTAGCAGAGACAGATGAAGAAAGAAACAGCAGGATTTCTGCAATCAACCACAGTACTACGATGAACTGCAGCTTTGTCTGTGTTAAGAGCAGAAGAGCAGTGCCAGGCCCCATAGAGCTTGCTGAAGATAAATTTGTTAACTAGCTTTCTCCCAGCTACTTTTCAGGGTTGTTTTGTGAGTTCAGGGCATCCAGTTAGGTGGTTTGCTTGCAGCCAGTGTCTTTCAGTTGTACCTTGAAAGGTGGCCTATTCCTTGGGAAGCTCCCTGGGCATGTTGAATTTTATAAGGATGGATGCAGTCTGAGAGTTCTTCAAGCAACCTGAGCTAGTAGTGCTGATAGCTGGTGGAGAAGACAGCAGCTCTCCTACAGGGGATCACAATTGTGTAGGTGCTGTCCCACAGGTTGAAGTACTCTTGATGGTAGAGATGGGCAGCAGTGAGGTGGTATGGCTCCTCTGCTCCGCTGTCTAATGTGTGTCCTTACAGAAGCAGTAGGCTGTGATGAGGCTTCTCCTCAGTCTTCCTTCCCCTGAGCTGAATGAACCAAGGGAGCTCAGCCAACCTTCATGTCCCTTGTGCATTCTAAACCCTTCCCCATCTTCACAGCCCTCCTTTGGATGCTCTTTAATAGCTTTATGTCCTTCTCATTTTGTGATACACAAACCTGTGCCCATTGCTCAAGGTAAGGCTGCACAGTGCAGAGCAGGATGATCGCGTCCCTAAACTGGCTAGCAGTGCTTTATTTCTCTCAATCTCTTTTTCTCATCTCCACCTTTTTTTTTTTCCCTCAGATTTTCAGGGAGTTTGGATTGTTCAGTCTGGAGAAGAGGAGGCTCAGAGGAGACCTTACTGTTCTCTGTAACTTCCTGAAGGGAGGTTGTAGTGAGCTGGGGGTCAGCCTCTTCTCATGTGTAACAGGTGACAGGACTAGAGGGAATGGCTTCAAGTTGCACCAGAAGAAATTCAAACTGCATGTTAGGAAATACTTCTGAAAGAGGTGCTGGAATGGACTGCTCAGGGAGGTGGTGGAGTCACTGATAGGGCTAGAATGGCTTCAGGTGTCACCAGGGGAAATTCAGACTGTATGTTAGGAAATACTTCTCTGAAAGAGTGGTCAGGCGGCCGCCCAGGGAGGTGGTGAAGTTACCAAACCTGAAGGTATTCAAGGAACATTTAGATACTGTGTTGAGGAAGATGGTTTAGTGAGAACAATTGGTGACAGGTGGATGGTTCGACTGGATGATCTCGTAGGTCTTTTCCAACCTTGGTGATTCTATGATTCTCATAGTTGCCCTCCCTTCCCAGTCTGGACTCTAATCGAGCTCAGTGGGTCCCTGCCTGTCTCAGTATCATCCATGCTGTGGGGTTTGCCTTGTCATGCCAGCAGCCAAAGACTTTGTTTACTTGGGACTGATAGCTCCCAGAGGAGGTGCTGGCTTCTCATCCCTCCCTGAAGCAGCTTCAGAAAGCAAGGCTTTTAGCCTTTCCCAGTGTTGGTGCAGTTAGGCGAGATTATTTTTCCTTCTAAAACTGGAAAACACTTTGTTGTGTAGGGGAAGGAAACAAAGGGTTTATTAAATGATGGCAGCTGGGCAAAACACTATTTGGCTATTATATTTGAGCAGATAAGTTGCATAAGTGACAAGTAATAGCTCTACTTGTCCCCATGAGGAATGGTCAGAGCAGTAGGGGAGAGGTGAGGTGGCTGCCTGGGTACCTGGGTTGGTGCTTTGGTGGTATTTTCTGAGCTGTATCAGCAGGGTTTTCCTGCCAGCACAGTGAGATCTGCGAGCAGCAGCTTTCCAGCTTGATTCTGGGAACAGCACCAAACTCCCCAGCACACAGCAAGCTGTTTTTGTGCTTGGTCGGAAGCAGGCTGATTTGATGCAGTCCTCCAAGCACCTGACAGAGACAAAATTTGTGCGAAAAGGATGTTTCCCATGTGAGGTTCAGAGCCTGGAATGACTTTTCTGCCAGCATGCTCAGTGAGTCTGCAGCTCAGCTACTGCCTTTGGTGAAATCGTGGCAGAAGGGAGATCGCTGCCATTCACCATCAGCACCCTGAGCCAGCTCATCCTTCTAGCTGTTTCTGTCTGCACTTATCTATAGCATCATCCTCCTTGTGCCTGTGTACCTGCCAAGCATTCAGAACAGGCAAGGCAGTGGCAGCTTCCTCATTTCTCTCCATCCTGAAGGATAAATAACGGGATTGCTTTTTCAAGTTCTTTCCCTGCATCAAGAATTTACAGTGGGAAAGCTGGAGAAATGCTTTCAGGAACAGACGGCCGGGTGGATAGAGCCCTGCTCCTTCTTAGCCTCTAGGGAGATCTCTCTTTGGAGGTTATGTTTTCCTGGAGTGAGATATGGTCTCGGGTAAGAACATCTCACCCAGAGTTTGTGAGAGAGAAGACCTGGATTTAACTCGCTTGCAAAGGGACATGGAGCAGAAAGCTGGATACTTGGGTGAGTTCACCTAGCTGGCTTGTAGAGTGCAGTGCATTGTTCTCTTCTTTGTTACAAACTGAGTTTTCAATGTATAAGACAACAGTATCAAAAATAGTAGCATCTACATACTATCTATACATTGTATGTTGTTTGTGTGCTCTGCGGTTTTGTGTAGTTTGAGTAGACCACTCTGAGTTCAGTGCAACTACAGCTATGGTTTCTAGCTTTGTTCTGAACTGGGAATCTCACTGTTCACCTCTGAAGCTGTGTAAATGTGCAGACTCAGAATTACATGTTGCCTTTGAGTCTCTGTTACAACACTAGTTTGAGACAGTGAATTTCACTGTGAGTGAGAACTGGGATTTAAAGCATGTCCTCTTCCACTCTCCACCATTCAGGTGTATGACTTCAGAGGCAGTGAAGCAAAGATTGTGTATGTTTATAACATACTTCTTCTGATCCTTAAAATACAAGCTGTAGGCTTAGTGAGATTTTCTTTTAAATGATCAAGTTCTAAAGACAAAAATCATTTTCTATTTTTAAATAACAAAACTGTGCTTCAGTGTGCAGCTGTCAGGACTTCTCACATTTTTTTTTCCTACAGTTCAATTGGTTGAAACTGTCATTGTAACATTTGAAATGAAACTTGGATTCAGGCATCCTACATTGATATTTGTGTGTCAAATCTGTGATTTGTTGGGATTCCTATGGAAATGCTTACACTGCAAGCTCTTTTGATGAGAAAGGTACTCCACATACTGTTTCTTTCAGTATTTGTCTGTTGCATGGAGTTATTTTACAACTACTGATTTTCAAAATTAACTTTAAAACATTAATAGTTTTTAACACTTCCACAACAGTTTAAGAGTATTTGTAGTTGGCTCCTGCCCCAGTGGAGCATATGGGCTCAGATGGCTCTGCTCTGCTGGCTGTGATCTCGATGACGCTTCTGGCCAAAAGCTGAGTTTTCAGCTTTCTGGCAAGCTGCCTACAGGATGCTAAACCTGACAGACCCCATGGAAGAATGTGTTTTTATCCTGGTAGCTTTAAGCTACCTGTATTTAATGAGTCAGGCAGACTTAGACGCACATGAAGTTTTTTATCTGTAAGTATAAGTTCTACTTTTCTCTCAGTCTATAAGTACAGATGGTAGTTCTTATACATCTTTATCAATTGATGAGAATGGCATGAGGTGAGGAGTCATTTTGCTGTCTAAAAGTACAGCTAGTTATTCAGGCTTCTGCCAAGTCCAAGGGAGATATGCTCACTCATCTCACGTAACTGCTCTGGAGGAGCTTTGTCGCCTTTGGGTATATAATGTCTGTGCAGTTAAATAACTTAATTCCCCAGCTCAGTCTCATGTCTTCATCTCCCAGTTTAGTAGGCTGGATGCACGTTACATGCTTCTTATGCTTGTCTTCTGTAGCAACCTAATTATCTCCCTCTGGGACAATATCTGTGGTAATTTTGAGGGCACCTTACTAGAATACTTGGGCATGATACCAGAGCCGGTCTGTTTTCCTATGATGTTCATGGTCCTCCAGCAGTACCCTATACCAAGGGTTACCAAGCATACTCAGATGCCTGTGCAATGTGGCATTTATTTTGGCTTTTATTTTAACTGTGTAAAATACTGCCCTGGTGAGCTACAGCACAGATCTTATATTAGGCAATTCGGAATGGAGAGATGAAGCAGCTGCTATGTGGCACCTTACTGTGGGCACGGGTCTTAACATATGAATGTAGCTGGGTTAGGTCTGTGGGTGCTTTAGGGCATGGAATCTGTCAATGACATCTGCTTTTGGAAGGATGTCTATTGGTGAGGGAAGTGCTTACCCATGAAGTTGAACTTGATGCATTTCAGGCAGCTGACAGATGGAGCAGATCCTACCTGGTGTGCCTTGCACAAGGTCACTCAGCAGGTGAGTACCAAAAGCTGGATGCAAAAGCCTGGCTCATGTTGTTCCCTAGGACTCACCATCTCTCCAGCATCCATATGACCTCACTTTGTGCTGTTGTCATTCTTGTGTGACTTGTGAAATGTCTGGTAAAAAGCCAGATGCCTTCATGCCTCCCTCTGGATCTAGCTGAGCAGCACTTAGCACCATGGCTGTGGGAGGATTTGAAATCAGCAGCACCTGTGGGATAACAGAGAAAAACAAGGGGAGAACAGTTATGTTCCTAGATTTTGCAAAAGAAAAAAACACAGCTGAGACCTGATTGTGCAGCCAAGTTGGCAGGTACCTGGTGTTGTCAGAGTGGTCACAGTGGCCATAACCAATCCTTTACAAGCTACTAAACCATGTGTTTGTGAAAACAGCTACACCATGCTCCTTTTCATTCCAGTTCCTATGGAAACACGATGTAAGAATGTCTAAAATAGGTACAGTGCTTTGAAACTATTATTTTGATCTTTCTTTCCCCTAAATTTCCTTCATTACCTTCTAACGCATTAAAAAGATTGTTGTCATCATCCGGCAGTGGTGTTCTACCCGGGGTACCTGGGTTTCTGCATCCTGGTACCTAATTCCCGTATGCAGACTATCAGTACTCCCTTCCCCCAACTTCCCTCCCCATCAGTGGCAGGCTGTGGATGTAAGCATTAAACATACAACACATACAGAACAGATCTTGGATCCACCTCCATCTCTTCCAAAGCAAATGAGAAATGTATGGTTGTTTACAGCAACAGGTAAAAGTACAAACTTTTCTCCACTCCTATTTGGATCATGGCGTAGTGTTGGCTGGGAAGAAGTGCTGGGGGTAACCTAATCCAGCTGCCCATGGAAGCACAGCTATCCTCAGTGGTGGTGCAGGAGGTGGTGAAGCACTTGATGGGGGCATCCAGTGAGTCTCCCCCTGCTCCCTAAGAGAGACAACACTGGAAGAGGCCATGGGTTCTTGAAAATGAAATTTTTCTGCCCTCAGGGATGTGCACTCTGCTCAGTGAAAAGAGGACAGTGTCTTTTAGAGCATGTTCCCGCGGTGTTCCTGTGGTTTCTTTCCTTCCATGCGTTGTAAAGCCATCATCTCTGAACAGACTCCTTGACCTAAGTGTAGGATTTTCCAAAATAGCCAAGTCCTGTTTTCATAAGCCTCCTTTGATGGGAGAGCCTTAAGAGAGCTAGTGCTAAATCCAGTAAAGGACTAAAAAGCCTTGTTTAAAACCAAGACCTAATAGACCTAATTTTTCTCACTTCTAGGTTTCTTGCAGTGCCGTGCCCTAGAACCTAGTATAAGGCACCAGGAGAAGAACTAGAGACTTGTCTGTGACATATAAGGGAAAGTAGGCAGTTGCTTAGAAAAATGATTAAGGACATTTTGGATTGTATCAAAGCATGTAGCCTCCATATTCTGAATACATTTCCTCTTCTGTCCCTCCCTGCTTCATCCCACAGCTGGGATTTAATAAAAGGGTTAACACTGGAGCAGTATTTTTCCTGACTGCATGTCCTAGACAGAATGTATTACAAAAGAGTCATGGGCACAGCTGACACTGTGCTTCAATATTAAACTGTTTCATCCACTTGAGAAATATGGGTATCTATTTGAATCCTATTCCAAATCATCAGGCCAGATTATGCTCAGGCATGCATTTGTGTAGCCTGTGGAGAGCAAACCACAGTGGTACGTTTCCCTTTGCTGTGTGTTAAGTCTTTGCATGATCTATTACACAGTATGTATTTGCCACAAGCATGTTGCTGCACTTCTGTTTTGGTGTAACGCAGAGGGCCAGTACCAAGCCAGAATAAATCTCTCCAGTCTGATTTCGGGGTTGTTGTCATAGTGGAGTTGAACCGTTTGTTAGCAAAGCAGACAAATTTAGATCTAAATGCTCATCTGAAAAATGTATTCTGGATCTTGGCGTTTGCGTTTCTTGTCTGCTTCAGTAACAGTTGTTGGCTTATGAACTAAAACCAATGCCAGCAGAGATCAAAATCACCAACTCTGGAGCAGATGTGGGTTGTAAAAAGGAATGCTTTGTTCTAACATGGAAATGCAGAGGTGAAATTTTGCTTGTGAAGTCTCTTCACTGCTCTGAGGCTGGGCTAACATAGTTTTAACCTGTACAACCTAATTGATAAGTTCATGCATACACACAGTATGTAGGTCATTCACATCTATCCTGAATAGCCCAGAAAGGAGTACAGAGAGAAATTGCCTTTTATCGCTTCCCTTGTAGCTGATCTCTGTACCATACTTTCTTGTTCAGCTGTGACGTTTATACTGAAAAAGACCAGCAAGATACCTGCTTAATATTCATAAATAACTGAGAAATAAAATAAACAGTTACAAGAGCCATTGAGTAAGGGACAGTTAAATAATAGCTAATTCAGGCTGCAGCAAAGTAGTTAAGTTGTAAATTGTCCTCTTAAGATCTTTTATCTTGAAAGTAATGGCCTTATGAAAAATTTACAGGTGGTTCAATAAAGGAAAATCACAGTATATTAAGTATTTTTTTTTTAAAGGTAAAGTTTGCATGAGTACAGTGTTAAAGAGTCCCTATATTGAAATGTTTCAATACTGGGACACCTTACTGTGCTTTTACAACTCCCTGAAATGAGGCTGTGGTGAGGTGGGGTTCTTCTACTGGGTAACAGCAATAGGACGAGAGGGAAAGGCTTCAAGTTGCACCAGTGGAGATTCAGGTTGGATATTTAGGAAAAATCTTTCAGAAAGAGTGTTTAGGTACTGGAAAAGGCTGCCCAGGGAGGTGATGGTGTCACCGTGCCTGAAGGTGCTCAAGAAATTTGTAGATGTGGTACTTAGGGATGTAGTTTAGTGAACAATATTGGTTTTAAGTGGACAGCTGGCCCAGATGATCTTAGAGGTCTTTTCCAACCTTAAATGATTTTGTAGCCTCTCAGTCCTGCCTACTGCATCAAGTTTTCCAAGCAACTGGTGCTGTCAGACGTGCTGAAAATGATGTGAAACACAAAAATGCTCTGTCAGACTTCTAAATGAGATGTAGTGTCCTTTAGGTTCCCACAGGAATTCTCATTGAATTTGGTCACTAATAATGATTTACTAACACAAAAATCAATTGAATTCAGACGTAGTGCTGGACTGGGAGGCAGTACAATCTCTGGTGAGGACAGAAGTGAACTGGTGTACTAAAAATACCCATTACCTATCTAAACAAGTAGGTCTGAAAATATGTAAACAGAAGTACAACACTGTCCTAGTTAAAGCCTGTAGTGCAGTGCTCCTTCATACCTGAGCAGTACTGACTCCTTGACTGAATGTAGCCTGGGGCGGGGAGCACAACCAGACACAAGAGAATGGCACTGTCCTTTTGAGCCATTTCTGAGGAGCAAAGCAAGGTTTTGTCTGCACAAGAACCCCAGCCATGCTGCCACAATGGCTCCATGAGGGATCATGACAGTCCTCCCACCACAACAAGCAGCCGCCTGCACTTCAGCCTGCAAATAGCTTCCTCCTGCACCTCACACCCATCCCCGTGATTGATATTAGCCTGGTAGGTAATCAAAATAAAAAAGGGAGAAGAAAAAAACCAGCATGAGCAGAGCTGCAACTGTGATGTGCGAGGCTGAAGCTGGAGAGATGCATGCATCTTCCAAACACTGAGCTACTGTCTCTGAAATGTGAGGTAATGTTAGCTATAGTGGGTAAGCCAAGGGACAGCAACCAGTACATGGCTGAGCTGTCCCAGTCCCCATCCATGCCTGCTGGCATGGGACAGCTGGGAATGAAGCAGGGCCAAGGCACCTCTTCAAGAAATCTCCCCCATCCCTCTTGTCTGCTGGGTGACTGAAAGAGGGAAATAAGGACTGGATTCACAATAAAGAGGTTATGAAGAACAACTGTGTATATGACTATTTTACCTTTTTTTGTCACTCTCTGCCTCTGGAAAGGGCATATCAGATTTATTTTTTATTATTATTATTATTATTGGTTGTGCTAGGCTGTTTCGGAGCCCTGTAGACATTACTGTTTGTGCTGTTACTAAATTCTTGTATATGAAGACAAAACTATGGTGGAGCCCAGATGATAAGAGTGTTTTGCTTAAATTGGATCTCCTTAACTTCCTCAAATCCAGTTAATAAATCGAGGCCCAAACTACCCTCAGCTCTTAGCAATAGAACAAAATATAATGGCCTCAAGTTGTGCCAGCGGAGGTTCAGGTTGGATATTAGGAAGAAAAATTTCTTTTCCTCAGGTGAGGCTCTGGAACAGGCTGCCAGGGAGGTGCTGGAGTCACTGTCCCTATAGGTGTTCAAGGAAGGGGGAGATGAGGCACTGAGGGATGTGGTTTAGAGCAGTCACAGTCATGGGTAGGTGACTGAACTTGATCATGCTGATCTTTGCAACCTTAATGATCCTATGATAAGTGCCAGTCTACCTCTGAGTATGACCACACTGAGTCCTTCAAAGAGTTAGTATCTCTGGCCTGTTCCATTATAGGACAGGTTGAAAGCAGGGGGAACATTAGCAAATCTTTGCTGTTTTGATGGCATGCGTATTTGGATGAAACTGCTGTAACGTTTGTTGTGATATCTGCAAATTCCTTTTTTTTTTTTTTTTTTTAGTAAATTAATCCCTTTGAGCATGTTGTGCACTTTATAGCTCTTAAATAATGCTTAGGCTCCAAGTTCTGTCATTGTTTATGAGAACTAAGTTGTCTTCATTTGTAAAATGATGAGAATCTAAGCTCACTGGCTCTCATTGCAGCGAGAGGGATGTCTTTGCTTTGGGTGCCAGTTGGAAGAGGATCAGCTCTCTGCCTCTGGGATATGTACCTTTAAATTGTCCTGCATCCTACTTCATTAATTAATGCATTCTACACTAAGCCGTGACATTTTCATTTTCTAAACTGTTTATTAATTCCAACACTGAATAATTAAAAAGGAAAAAAATAAAAATAAAAAAGCACGAGGAAAATGTACTGCTGAATTACAGCACAGAAGCTGTGTATGCCAGAAGGTATGCAGAGTGTTGGACTGCATGCATAAACCAAGAGCTGTGCAAAAGCCAGCATAATCCAGAAGTTGTACTCCCCAATTATACATGTGTAGTGTTTTTAAATGAGCGCTGCAATACCCTCAGAGTGCTTCTTTGTGACTTTTAACTATGGAACTTGGTGTAAAGTTGCAGACTGACATAGCAAAGCAGCATCATTAACCTCCTTTCCAGTGTAAGAAGTGATAAATGCAGACCGGAGTGTTCTTTGAACATTAAAATACCATCTCCACAGATAAAGCACATAGTGGCATACTACCTTATTTCTGCAGCAAATTTAAATGACAAAGGAAAAGAGAGGGAAAAATTGGATACGTATTTAGGGGCTGTGAGAAACCAAACAGAAATTGGTGAGGTAGCTGCAGTAAGTGTTTTAAATCTGGCTTCTTCCCTAGTGTTTCTCTGATAATGCAAAAACACAGCAATGTGTTTTAATCTTTTGTTTCTCTGTATAGAGCTTTATCTTTTCCCCGTAGGTTGCCAGAAGAACAAGGTTTGGAAACTTTGATAGAGGAATCAGATAAGTCTGTGCAGGTTTTCATCCGTTTTGTACTGAAATGACACAAAGTGCTATGGCAAAAACACTGGGTAAAATTAAGAGTACACGGCCCCCAGGAAGTATTAAGATTTAATAGCAAGACTGAAACCTGATGTGCCGTTCCTAGCCCCACTGAGCTTTGCAGCATGGCATTTGGATGCTCTAGTAAGCGTGCTTCAAAATGAGCCTGTGCTTGGTTACGCAAATTATCCTTGCACCGAGGAACTACGATGTGCTACAAAATTAAAGCTGGGAGGAAAAATAACCACCGTGGGATAATATGCAATAAATCCACAGAAGCTGCTGGCTCTGGTGAGGTAACGTCTTGTCCCTATATGGATGGAACATTTCTCTACGGGATTGTTAAGGCTGTGCTCAGAAGCATCCAGCTCGTTGAGCCACAGTGGGAAGAGCAGGGATGTTGAGCTGCTATCAGCTTTTCCCAGTAGGAATACCCTGCTGGGAAATGGTGTGAGCTGGTGTGGCGGGCTGAAGAGCTCAGCTGCAGCAGCCCTTTGTAATTGCTATCCCCTCCTGATTTCTGTGCTGAATGCACAAAAATGCTTCTTGCAGACAGATCTGAGAACAAAATACTTGTCACCAGAATAAAACTCGGCATGCTAAGCCCCACTTTGTGACTAGTTCTCCTGCCTTGTTCCTTGGGAGCACTTTTTGATATTGAGTCTCTCATCCACTGTTATGGTGCCAAAACCTGACGCTGGGAGTGAGCGCATCTGTTTCAATTGGTGATGTTTAATTTTTCATGATGCGTGCAGCTTAGTGCCTCCCCAGGTAGGAGGCTCCAATGCTAATGAGCAAGGAAGTGTTGTCTGGCTCCCCAGGACACATGTGCACTCTGCCTTTCATCTGTTAGCCACATGAGCTGGCCGTGCTTGTATTGCATTCATGGAGTAACCTTTTCCTACTGTTTCTGCTGGGAGAAAACACCACACTGTTTCTTTTCTGGCCTCACAACTTCCACAGGGGGGCATTTCTACATGGAGATTGGGCTGGTGGAGGAGCCTGGAGTCCTGCTGAAGGTTGGTAAGGATTGTGCCCCAGAGCTGGGGGAAACAAAGGGTGCAGGCTGGGGCTGCTTCTTCACTGTGTGTCTACCTTAAGGGGCCAGGACGTTGGTCCTCACCACATTTGGCTCAGTAGTGCTGTATCCACTGCAGACTTACAGCAAAACCATCCAACATCTTCGATGATGTATGCCTTGATGTATTTAACATTTTGGTTTTCTTCTCTTTTCTTTTTTCTCCTTTTCTCTTCTTCTTTTCTCTCCTTTTCTTCTTTTCTCGCCTTTCCTTTTTCCTTTTCCCTTCATCTTTTTTCCTTTTTTCCTTTTTCCTTTCCTTCTTTTCCACAGTTTAAAATGATTGTAATGTAAAATCTATTTTCTTTGACCACACTGGGTAGAAAAGAATGGTAAGGCTTATTGTATGTACTTCTTGTGAGCTTATATCAAGGCAATTGCATAGCACAGCAGTTGTTACATCCTATTAAGTCTGTTGTATGGTGTACTCCCGGCACTGCTTATAGGGGGTTTATTTTGAATGCATGCTTCCTGTTTGCATAATTTCCCAAGCTGTTTTTTTAGCCTCACTGTTCATTTTTTGTACCAAATTCTGCTTTTTCTCTTTGATCTTGTGTTGTTTGTCAGGTGGATTTTCAGCAGCAGTATTAGTCTGCTGCACACAGAGAGCAGAGCATTAGTAAAGAAATGTAAGTAGAGGAATTTGTGATTTTTTAAGTTGTGCTGAAGAGATCTGGCTGAAATATATTACTAGAGCAGAACCTCCCCTGCAAGAAAACTTGAATAGGTAGACTATATACCCTTCAACACTACCTCTCTGAAAAGCAGAGGAGGCTGTCATGCAGCTGCGGCCTGCTCAGACTCCTCTGGAGTCTTCCTCTGTATAAAATTCCTCTTTCAGAGGAGGGGGAGTTCAGCAAATGCTCTTTTTCTGCCAGGACAGTTTGCATGCAGCTTGTTTTGCAGGGTGTGCTTGTTAGAGGCCATAGTAGGGGCAGGTCCTGTGTCCTCAGAGTTTCCATTTGGCCTTGGTGCCTGTGGGGCATAGGTTTGCCTTCAGGGGGCTGTTTGACACATCTTACCTCACTTTTCATCTGTTTCATAGCAGACAGATAATAGAACGGATACCATGAAAACGTGAGCCAGCAGTGTGCCCTTAAGGCCAAGAAGGCCAGTGGTATCCAGGGGTGCAGTAAAAAGAGTGTGGCCAGTAGGCTGAGGGAGGTGATCCTTACCCTCTGCTATGGTGAGGCCGTGTCTGTGGCACTGTACCCATTTCTGGGCTCCTCAGTTCAAGAAAGACAGGGCACTTCTAGAGAGAGTCCAATGGAGGGCCACAAAGATGACTGGGGCCTGGAGCATCTTCCTTATGAGGAAAGGCTGAGAGACCTGGGGCTGTTCAACCTGGGGAAGAGAAGCCTGAGAGGAGATCTTATCAATACTTATGAACATCTAAATTGTGGGAGTCAAGAGAATGGGGCAAGGCTCTTTTCAGCAGTGCCCAGTGTGAGGACAAGGGGCAGTCAGTGCAAGCAGGAACACAGGACGTTCCATCTGAACGTGAAGAAATACTTTACGGTGAGGGTGACAGAGCGCTGGAACAGGCGGCCCTGAGAGGTGGTGGAGCCTTCTTCTCTGGAGATACTTAAAACTTGCCTGGATGCTTTCCTGTGTAACCTGCTGTAGGGAAATTACTTTAGCAGGGGGATTTGAAATCAGTGAGCTCCACTTGCCACAGAAAATCACGGGAATTTGCCATCCCTCAGGTCTGACTTCGGGTCAGCTGGGCTCATGCTCCTTGTGTTCTGGCTATACAGACCTTTATTCAACAAAGATATTTTATTCCTATGTTAGACTGGTCCTATCCTTTCTGTGTTTTTTATACTCAAAGTACAGGCTGGAAAGGTGGTTTTCTAATAAGCGTGCTTTCAGTTTTTTGGGCTTTCAGCTCAGCCAGGAATTGAAGCAGTTTTGTTTTTTTTTGTAGGAATATTGTTTATAATTGAGACACATAGCATGCACTGCATACTTTAGCAGAACTATGTAGCCTGTGCTCTAGGGAAACACTTCCAGTCGCAACCCTGAGCTGGATGGGCTTTTGTTTCCTATAGATGAGGAATATCTGTGTGTCACTGATGGGTTCTGTCAGTTCACACAATGAAGTTCTAGGATTAATATCTGCATTTAATTTCCAAAGAGATTTACTGAATCAGTACTACTGTGAATAGGGAAGCAGATGGGTAAACAGGGATTAATTGGTTCTGGAGAATGGAGCTCTTTGCAACAGGGCTCTTCAGTGGACGTTCTGGTGTCGGGCTAAAACATTGATCCTCGTTTCTGTAGCTCAGTGGATTAAACTGTATAGTGAAGAAGAAAATCAGTTTGCAGCCATTCATGTTTGGGATGTGCAATTAAGTTAAAAAAAAACCAAACCAAACAAACCGAAAAACAAAAACCCAAACACAACTATTTATCAGAAGACACAGCTGTGTGTCTCTTTGTTGCTTACCATGACATTTTATTCCCTAGTTTGTGGTGTTTTAGCTGGGACTTCTTAGAGATACAGAAAACTACTTTCAAAAGTGAAAGAATGAGCAAACAGTGGAAAAAAAAAACAATTCTTAATGTCATGTATTATTTAATCTAAAGTGGCAAACCTCTAGGAGTTGAGAATTTATAATGCTTTGCAGTCAATACTGCACTTACGTAGTGACAGACAGAAATTTCAGTGCTAATTGTAAGAGTGGTGATTTGGCAATTCCTGTATCTGAGTTTTTTCTAGGTAAGAATGGCCAAAAATTGAGGGTACTTTTATATGAATGCACAGTAAAGTAGTTAGGCCTATTTCCTTTTTAAGGCTTTTAATATTTCACGTCTCCTGCCAGCCCAGCTGGGAATCCTTAAAAGCACATCTTTACAGGAGCTGACCAAGAATTTTTTGGCATAATTTTTTTTCTCTCAGAAAATGTTTATGAATTGAATTTGAAACTGCAAAGTTCAGATGAATTTTTCATTTTACAAAGAGCTTGAAAAAGTTATTTTGAATCTGAAACAGCACAACTGTGTTTTCAAAATAGAAGAATCTGATTTTGTCATTTTTTTTTAACGTCAAGGTAATAATTACACCAAAAAATAAAGCAAATATTTGGTGCTGTTAAAATGTTTTATTCTCTCAAATACAAATGTTACCATTTCTTTTTCTTTTATGGGAGATAAAAAGATTCAGTCCGCAGAATTAGAAATAACAAAGACTCAGTCCACTGGGACTCTGCTTTTGCCATTGATTTTATGTGGAAGACAGACTGGGAGTACTGTGAGGGCTGGCCCCACGAAGCTTGTGCTATTATAGTAAAGCATGAGATAATGATAAATGAATATGGGAGCATACAGATGGTACCTGGCGGTCCATGAAGGAGGCAGGGAGCCTTGTCCAATTTGCTGTATTGGTTAAAATGAGTATATTACATGTCAGTGTACCACATGGAGTGTATCACCAATGCTTGGCTGCTGTGTATTCCTTCCCCAAATAAATCTTGGACACACTCTGGGAGTGACAGATAATGAGTTATGTACTTAAAATTAGCTATGCATTTCTATCTACTTTTAGAAGGCTGTGCTTCATTTCCTCCATAATAAGCCTTTCTTCCCAGTTTCCTTTCTCCCCTTGATATGAAACAGTCACTAGTGCTTTTCATGGGTGTAAGCCCACCTGGGAACTGAATATTTTCTGTTTTCTATTGGTTTTGAAAGCATAATAAGCAGGAGGAGGGTTTGGGAAGCATGATGAGCAGGAGATGCTGTTTTGGTCTGACCCTGTGTCAGACCCAGCGTTATGGGGATGAACACAGGCAGACCCATCATGGGGCAGCCCCTAAAGCATGATTACTTGTTATGAGCAGATTTTGGAAAAGACCTTCAAGATGATCAGGTCTAATTCAGCCAGACCTGCTGAATCCCATCACTAAACCACAGGGGACACTGAGGTGAAAGGGCAAGGAGTGTCTGCCCTTGTCATGTTCATTTTATGTGATGTATCAGAGTAGAATGTTTACCAGGGTACTGGTTTGGTGGTTCTGTGATTATTGCTGCTGTACAGATACCCCAGTTGGTCAGGATTCTGGCAACTCACATAAAAAAACATTAATCAAGAACTGTGAGTTTCTTGGAAGATTAGAAAAAGAAAAATAAGAACTCCAAGCTAGCTTTTGTTGCACAATCCAGTTATTTTCATAGAATCATAGAATCACCAAGGTTGGAAAAGACCTACGAGATCATCCAGTCGAACCATACACCTGTCACCAATCGTTCTCACTAAACCATCTTCCTCAACACAATATCTAAATGTTCCTTGAATACCTCCAGGGTTTGTAACTTTACCACCTCCCTGGGCAGCCACCTGACCACTCTTTTGGAGAAGTATTTCCTAACATACAGTCTGAATTTCCCCTGGTGACACTTGGAGCCATTCTAGTCCTATCACTGTTTACACAAGAGAAGAGGCCAACCCCCAGTTTGGGTTGCCACCTGATTTTTAAAAAGTACTAGAAAATAATTTGTAAAGAAAATAAAATGTGTTTCAGATGTCTGTTCTCTTCTAGCAGCCTAGCACTCTGAACCCTTTGAATAATTGAAGGTGGTGAGCTCCTGGGATTAAATGTTTGTAATGGAAGCAGTGACCTAGTCATGCAGAAAGTGATCTGGAATTGACAAGATTTGTTGTTACATCTGCTAGACTTCTTTATTTCTTTTATAGAAAATAAACTACAAGAGAATTTAAGCAGCAAAATAGAAACTGTAAGATGCATGTTATCTTTCTGCTAAAATGATGTACACAGAAGGCCTTTGAGCCTTACTTGGGTAAACCACATGATTTCTCCTTGACTTTGCATTCAGCTGTGGAGTCCTTAGTACAGGAGAGACATGGAGTTGTTGGAGTGTGTCCAGAGGAAAGGGCACAAAAATGATACAAAATATGGAAAGCTCCCTGTGAGGACAGGCTGAGAGAGCTGGGGCTGTCCAGCCTGGAGAAGAGAAGAGTCCGGGGAGACCTGAGAGCAGCCCTTCAGTGTCCAAAGGAAGGCTGTAAGAAGGAAGGGGGCAGACTCTTTAGCAGGGTGTATTGTGATAGGACAAGGGGAAATGTTTTCATGTGAAAAGGGGGGAGATTGAGACTGGGTATAAAGAACACTTTTTTTATTGTGAGAATGCTGAGACATTGATGCAGGTTGCCCAGAGGGGTGGTGGATGCCCCATCCCAGGAGACATGGGGCTCTCAGCAACCTGATGGAGCTGTAGGTATCCCTGATCTGATTGCAGAAGAGTTAGACTTAGATGGCCTTTTATGGATCCCTTTCAACTCAAATGATTCTGCGATTCCACAGTTCTAAGGAAAATACTTTTCATGATTATCTAAGGCTACTTGAAAGATTTTTGTTTTGATCCATTTCTTTACCTCCAAAAATATTGAAAATGTCTTGCCTTTTCTCCCTGCTTTAGGATCTTTTAGAGGTTTCGGATGTGAAGATTTAGGATTTTTCTTTTCCTGCCTTAATTGAAAGCCAAGAAACCTTGGATCCTTAAACAAAGCATGTATTTTCTTCCAGCTGTTTATATGGTGTCCTTACAAAAATAGATTTCAGCCTCATAGAAAAACAGTTTTAACTCATTTGATCAAAACAATTCCTTTTCCTCAAGCAGAGGTCACTGTCATGGTGTCATTATTTTTCTTGTTCCCCACTCATTAAGGATGTTTTTCAAAAAAACATCGCAGGAATGAATTGAATTTCAAGAAAAGGTGGCAGGCCTACTCTTTGAGTTCCTCTCTGTACGTTATAAAGAAGCAGTTGGATGCGAGAAATTACTGATTTTCTGCTGCAAACTATCTTAACACAGTTGCTGTAAATATCTAAACCTTGTGGATGATGTTTTCTCTGTTCAACCAAATGGCAGAACTCCCCTGGGGAGCAGAGAGTAGGCTTTCATCTAGTACTCTACAGCTTGATTTATTCAAGCATGTCCTGCTTTTTGGCACTCCAAACACCACAAACTATCCCAGCTGCTCTCTGACTACCACCTTGTGTTTTCCAGGTGGGGAAAGCTTATTTTCAACCCATACTGCCAGTTCTGGTTCTACCTTTTCTGAGTGAGCATCATCATGAGCTGAGGTTTCTCACATGCTCCTTTTCCCTGTTCCCACGCTGCCACCAGGACTTGGAGTCCAGGCCAAGCAGAGCTCATCCCGTCTCCTCTTGCCACAGCAGCTTCAAAGCAGAAGCATCTTTGATGACATGCTGGTTTTAAAGGAGTTAACTTGTTATTGTTTGTTGATTTTGGATGCATTATGGCATATGTTATTTGACTCTTCATCAGACAAGGTGTTGTAGTACCATTAACAACATTTGTATCTACTGTCTGCAATGACTTTGAACTGGGTAGCAACCAAACAGCCATCAAACAAGTCCTCATATTAAAGACCTTACAAATTTATCTGAGAAGAATCCTTGCAGGGAAATGGATTAGTTGCACGTTCAGCAAAACTGATCTTGGATTTGAAGATGTGTAGAGCGTAGGTCATGGTCAGATTCAAATGCATTCACATCAGTCCTTCAGAACATGTTTCCAATACCATGTATTCTGCCTAGTGTTGCCTTTAGCAAACAAATGCAAGAGGGAAAAAATGGTGCCTACATTTTCCCTAGAGAATCACATTGCTCATTTTATTCGAGCTGCTCACTTTGCACAGGTGTCAGCGTGTTTTGTGTGTGTGCATGCGTAATCCATCGCTTGCAGAGCCAGTCAGGCAGCTATTATCCCTTGGAAAAAGCAGAAGCTAAAACCTGCGGAAGATTTATGCTTTGGTCTGACAGACTACTGTCTAGGTTAATATATGCATTCCCATGTACTATAAATATGTCTGTTATAAAGGACCTAGGAGGCAACTGTCATGCATATGATAGCAAAATAGTTTTCATTACAATTTGGATGGCCAGAGCTTTCTGAAACATCTGCCTTTCCGGGTGAGAAATCCCAGATATGGCGTATATCCAAAGATGACAGCCTAGCTTTAGAAGTTTTACAGATCACCGTAATATTTTTGAGAGAAAAGGAATTGTTTGTGTGTTGAGTAATTTTTGAAATACTTCCTCAGGGACGTGTGAATCATGTGAAATGAACTTGATGGACTGATTGTGCTCATTCATTCAGCTAGGGGTTCAGTGTGCTCCAGATCTTGGGGAAATTGTATTAACGATCATTAGAAAAAACACCTGAGGTCTGTATGCAGCACTAACCCTGTGAGCCCTGCTATGAATTTCCATATGTGTCGAGTATCCAAGCAAAATCAGTCAGTTTTATAGTCAGCCACCTGATCCACGGTTGTCTCAGAAAGCTTCCCAGGCTTTGCAGGGTCATGGCTAACAAACTCCTGGGGCAGCAGGAGCCCTCCTGTGCCCTCTTGGCTGGAGGGAATTGGTGTCCTCAGAATAAATGAATTCAGCGACATGCAGGGAGCTTACAGAAGGGCCTTGGAAGGCTGGAGCTCCTCCAGCACTTGGTGGGGTATTGGATTCCTGATTGTTTTCTGTAGAAAGGTGTGCTCAGCCCAGAGCAAAGCAGGCTGAGGGGAGGCCTGATGGTGGCTGCAGCTCCTCACAGGGAGCTGAGGGACAGTGCTGAGCTCTGCCTAGGTCTCTGGGGGGTCAGGTGAGGGTTACAGAAAGGTTCTGCCCCAGAGGGTGGTGAGCATAGAACAGGCTGCCCAGGGCAGTGGGCACCACCCCAAGTGCTGGAGTTCAGGAAGCCTTTGGACAGTGCTCTCAGACATAGGGATTAGATGTTGAGTAGTGCTGCGTGGAGCTGAAAGGTGGACTCGATGATCCTTGTGGGTTCCTTTTGAACTCAGGTTATTCTGTAATTCTATGCTTAAGTCAGGAATACTGTTAAGAACACAGTTTTATCTCCTGAGACAGGCTTTTAATCAAAAAATGCCTTGGGTTGGAAGGGGCCTTAAGCCCGTCCAGTTCTAACCCCTGCTATGTTCTGGTTGCCAGCCACCAGCTCAGGCTGCCCAGGGTCCCATCCATCCTGGCCTTGAATGCTTCCAGAGATGGAGTGCCCACAGCTTCTCTGTGCAGCCTGTGCCAGAGCCTCACTACTCTCTGAGTAAATAGCGTCTAACCTACATTTCCTCTCTTTTTAGTTTAAAGCCATTTCCCTTTCTGCTATCACTGTCAGATCATGTAAAATGTCAATCCCCCTCCTGCTTGTAAGCTTCTGTCAAGTACTGGAAGGCTGCAATGAGGTCTCCCCAGAGCCTTCTCTCTTCTCCAAGCTAAACAAGCCCAGCTCCCTCAGCCTGTCTTCTCAGGAGAGGCTTTCCAGCCCTCTGATCACCTTCATGGGCCTCCTCTGGACCCACTCCAAAAGCTCCATGTCTGTCTTTCACTGAGGGCCTCAGGCCTGGACTCAGTACTCCAGCTGGAGCCTTGTGAGGGCAGAGTAGAGCAGCCAGGATGGCTACTCCATCAGGATAGAGGCCAAGAGGACAGCTGCATTGGACGTCAAGGGCTGGCAGCATTGCCAGAAACAGAGCTGAAAGGGATGTGCAGCAGCAGGAACCTGAACTGAACACTGCTTTTCTGGGGAAAGTTACCCTAAAGTGGTTGCTCTTGGGTGGTGTGTTTGCTGTGGCGTCCTTACCCCGGCCTAAAGAGCTTATCTGCAAAGGTCGGGTCTGGGACAGGTTTTCCTGCCACTTAGTTTACTATCGTTAGACATGAGCCTGAGTGATCTGAGTACTTCTGAAGCTGCTACTGCAGATGTGATGGCACATCCCCACCACAGCACATCCCACAGGTAGTAGGTCCGCTTTAGCCGGTCACCACACTAATAAAGAATAAGCTTATAAGTAATGACCTACTGCATCCCTTGGGAGATTCCAGAAGCAGCTCAATAACATTTAGCCTGAAGATCTCCTAATCACACCCTGTGTGTTGTAAACCTGTCTTTCCTGTCTTCTGACACATGGTGCACCAGTTCACTAACAGTCTTTTTCCAGACCATTCATCGTCAGGCAGCAAACTGCAGGAGCTTGCTTCAGGAGCAGTGGTTAGAATGAGGGAGGTCACGTCTGCTTCATTTCTGTCTTTGTGTGCTCTGTGTACATGCTGCCTTTCTGTGCGAAGCGAGGGAAATTGCTATGAGAAAGCACTTCTGTGCAGCTGGCTCGTAATACTACAGAGCTCTGTGAAGAACACCTACTTTTTCCACCGATGCCAACAGTTGCACTGCTGAAAACTAAAGAAGATGAGGCTCTGAAGACGTCTTCTCAGAGTCAGTTTCACATCATGCAACTCTCCTGCCTATATGGGATACTTGACACCAGCTCCAGTAGAATTTATCTTCTGCATCAGATATCCATTGGGTTTCCCTAAGGAAGCCTTAGACAGAGGAAGAGACAATGATTGCCTTTGGTGAGGCCACACAGGCTGAAGCAATCCACTTGGCTGCAGATTTGGGGTGAAGTTGAAGCACCTAGTGTTATCCATTTTTGGCAGCTAGCCAGAGGCTGATTGCAGTCTTTGGGTGTATAAACCAAGGGGACACCAAGAATCCATGCCTTTTGGATGTCTTGAAATGATTTATATCTTTGTTTTTAAAATGACATCAAAAATTGAAGAATGTTCAGGAAGAGAGTTCCGTAGAAATAAGGGAAGAAAATACAGTGATAGGCACTAAGCACCTGAATATACTGCACAGATCTAAATGAAAACCTGAGAGGTGACTCAATCTCATATATATAAATATATCCGTAAAGGGAAAGAGATGGGAAAGGCTTAGAAAAGGCTGTGGAAGACTAATTGTTGAAAGCTGATACCCTTGAAATTCGAACTGAAAGTAAGTCACCACCTCTGCAGATCAGTAGAAGGGCTAATGAACTTGTGATATGCAGAGGTCAGGCCGGATAATTGTCTCATTCCTCTGGGCTTGAGTGTGAATTGAAGATTTTATTGATGTATGTTCTGCAGTTACATCAAGGAAAAAACATGTACTAACAAGCAGACACATTCCTGCAACTCTGAACTAATTTGAAAATGTTTTCTAGAATCCAGAAGGTAGTATCAGAAGCTGAACTTCAGAGAATTTTGGCTTCATTTTCTTGTGGGGTAAAATTCTTCTGATTATCAATTATCTCCAAATTATTACTGTGCATAACTTGACAAGTATTCGTGGCTTCAAAAAGATAGAAGAAAATCTTAGGAAAATGATATGGATGAAGAATCCATTAAAAACTAATGTTTCTGAAGTGAACAGTATTTTTATCCTTTGGGAAATTAAACTATTTTTGCTTTCAGACTGGTATAAATTAGGATTAATTAAACTGAAGTCAACAGAGTAACATTTGTCAAAGTTTATATTGCAGTCCACTGACAAGGAACCTTGTAACATGTGTTCCTTGTGGGTCTTCTGGTTTCAGCTGTTAGAACTGCTTGAATAATTCATTGTTTATAAATTATCCGATAAAGTTGAATCTTTTTCCCGTCAATGAAAAACTCTCAGACTCCTTCTGAATGCTGGAAATAATGTCAGTAGAATATTCCTGGCTCCTGGGTATTTGTGGAGTTCACTTGGATCATTTGCATTTTGGTACTTGTGGGCTGGTCACAGTCATCTTCATTGTGTGTTACTGTCCCAGCTTGGCTGACAAACTAAAACCTTTCAAGTTGATGCAGGAGGTGCGTAGGGAGTGAAATTCCCATCAGGGTGCAAGGACTGGCTCTGTGTGAGTCTCTGTGCTCAGCTGGTCCCTGTTCTCCAAATCTGTAGCCCTCATCCTTCAGGACAAAGCGTGTGGGATCAGCTCTCACATCACCTGAACCACTGGTAGGAGTCCTGCCATGGGAAAGCCAAATGCAAGAGCCCTGTCATCAATGGCCTCCTTGTGTTCATGGGGAGTAACAAAAATCTGGGGAAGGAATGAAAAGCTGCTTCTGCCTGGCTCTGCTGTAAGTCTTTTCTATAAATGTTTTTTCCTTAGGTGAAATTGGCAATGCTGCAGTAATATACTGGTGGAAATATGTTTATGGTTGTAACCATTCCATACAGTGAAGCACCGTTTTTCCCATGTCCCTTACATGAGCCACTGAAAAGTTGTTCCTAGAGTAGCCTTGGTCTTGCAACTTCCAAATTTAATTAGTGTGAACACTGGAGATATTTAGCGCCATTCAAGGGAGGAAAAAGACCAGAAACTTTCAGGAGCAGAGATAGCTTGTAAAGATTGCCACATAGAGAAGTTTGTTAGCTGCTTTGTAGTAATTAAGCTTATTTCCATAGCAACATTATCAGTTCAGCTCCACAATTTAGAGATTTTTGTGTGCCGGGTAATTAGAACTAATATCCTAATTTTAGCAGAGATATCACATTTGTATTTGGTGAGAATCTTGTAACCAAGCACACTGATTGGAGAGTGCAGTAATGTTCCATTTTCCTTGCCTTCTTTTGCTTGGTTCCCTACAGACTGTTTAAGTAGCTTTAAGCAAACTGTTGCAGTCTATTTTCTCAGTACATTAGACTGCTTTTACCTTTTGGGGGAATAAATGCACACGCACATATATTTTACTTACAAATACAAGAAAAATCTTGCCTTTCTGTATGCCACCCTTGGCAAAGCACAAAGGCAGAGCCATGCTACAGCAATTCAGCATACCCAGACAGTCCTAATTTGAATTGCCCCAGTTTCACATAGGGATGTGTGAAATTCCCTACTGAGGGGTTTGCAGGGGAGCCCAAAAGGGCTGGGTGCCCAGCTTGCTCACAGATCTTTCCAGCCATACGGCTGTGGGATTAGCATATGCATGGACTGGAGTTCCCTATCCCATCTAGGTCTCATCTGACACCTTCAGCTCTTGCCTGAATCTGCATTTCCAGCCCAGTGGCAAATTTCAGTGCTTTCTGAGGCTGCTTTGGGGTCATGTGTGCAGGGACAGCCAGAGGTCCTTCTGTCACCTCAATGCTTGTTAGGGCTTCTGTCTCTGAGAACTTCGTCTGCCATGTCCCCATTTGAGCATACGACTTAATTTCCTTAGAAGCTAGGCTAGAAATCAAGTCTTCAGTGTTTTGGTAACAAATCCCTATGTCTAAGCAGAGTCTACAAGGACCCATTAGGTCACCCACCTACTGCGTCAACATGGATTTGCTTTTCCTTTAAAATATTTTTTCTTAATATTCTTTTTTTTCCCCTCCAGTTATCCTTAAAATAGGGATAAAGTTGGAAATACAGTGCTCTGGAGTGGCTTAGAAGGTTCAGTATTTGCAGTAGCTATATAATGGAGAGTAGCATCCAAAGAATCATTCCTGTTGCTAATGAGTTCCGAAGGTAAGAGTATGGTTAATGTATTCACAACAGACTTCCACTCAAAGATTTGTAAATAATTTATGGCTTTCTGTGAGTGGGAAGCCAACTATGATAAAGTTTGGACCCAAATAGAAAACAAATTTCAGTCGGCAAAGAACTTTGGATTTTGCAGATGCAGCAATCCCCCTGACAGAGAAAAAAAAGAGATAGTATACCAACTGTAGAGAATCTGGGGATTTATAATTTAGGCTTTGTGACCTCCTGAGGTTTTATCACAATTTGGCATCTACTTCCCCCTAAGGAAAATGAAACTCCTTGCAGTATGACCAGTGTTCTGCTAATTTGTGTTTCGCTACAGAAATTTTATTATAAATCTTAATTAAAGACAGTGGATAAATACTTTGTTGGCACATGAACACCTGCACCGATGATGGATTTGTGTGTAAGTTTTCAGACAGTGACTATTCGTAGGAAATACTAGTGAAATAGGCAAGCATATTTTGTGTGTGAATCAGTGGCCTTTGGGAGTCTGCATCACTGGTTTTTTTTACAGTGACTCAAAATGACTGAATTAGTGTTTAAGTATGAAGCACTTTGTACAGGTGCTTTTTGTAAGATTGCAAGTAACAAGTACAACAACTGCTCAGCAACAGGCAATGGCACTGTGGACAGCTTATAGGCTGGAGACAATGGAATTGCTTTGTTCCCATCTGAGCTAGTTTTTTGGAGGTGTGAGCAGTGAACTGCTGTAACCATGACCTACCCAAAGTCAAGAAGGTGATCACAGACTTCCTAGCTACATTGTTTGTGGATGTCCCACTGTGAGAGTAGGACAGCTGCAACCATGTGGATATCCTCCGCCTTCTCAGAATTCCCCAAAGGCAGACTTTCTGGCTAGAGAGTAAATCATGAGTTGTTTCTTCACTTTCCCTCATTATTTTTCTCAGTTTTAGTAGGCAGTAGAGAGTTATTTTATTTTTTTATAGAATCATAGAACCTTTTGAGTTGAAAGAGACCTTTAAAGGCCATCTTGTCCAACTCCCCTGCAATGAGCAAGGACATCTACAGCTAGATCAGGTTGCTCAGAACCTGTCATAGTCTGATCTTGAATGTCTCCAAGAATAAGTCTTCCACTGCATCTCTAGGCAACCCATTCATTATCTCACCATTTTTTTAATTGAACCTCATGAGATTCATGTGGTCTCACTGCTCAAACCTGTCTATGTCTCTCTTAATGGCATCTCATCCCTTGTGCATGTTGACCACAGCACACAAACTTGCTGAGGGTGCACTCGATTCCACTGTCAGTGTCATTGATGAAGATGTTAAAGAGCATCTGTTCCAGCAGTGACCCCTGAGGAACACCGCTCGTCACTTATCTCCACCCAGACATTGAGCCACTGACCAATGCTCTTCGGTATGATTTCACACCAGTTCTTCATCCATCATAGACTCATAGATACATTGGGTTGGAAAGGACCTACAAGATCATCTAGTCTAACCATCCTCCTATCACCATCCCTACCCACTAAGCTACTAAATCAAATCCCTTAGCACCTCATCTAAACACTTCTTGAACAGCGCTAGGGATGGTGCCTCAACTACCTCCCTAGGCAGGCCATTCCAGTGCCTGACCACTCTTTCAGAGAAAATTTTTTTCCTCAAATCTAATCTAAATCTTCCCCGACGCAGCTTGTGGCCATTCCCTCTTGTCCTGTCATTAGTTATCCGGGAGAAGAGGCCGACCCCCTCCTCACCACAGCCCCCCTTCAGGAAGTGGGAAAGTGCGATAAGGTCTCCTCTGAGCCTCCTTTTCTCCAGACTAAACAATCCCAGCTCCCTCAGCCGCTCCTCGTAAGACTTGTGCTCCAGACCCCTCACCAGTTTTGTTGCCCGTCTCTGAACACGCTCCAGGGCCTCAATGTCTTTCTTGTAGTGAGGGGCCCAAAACTGAACACAGTACTTGAGGTGCGGCCGCACCAGAGCTGAGTACAGGGGGATGATCACAGTCCACCCATCAAATCTATATCTTTCCAATTGGGAGAGAAGGATGTTATAGGAGACCATGTCAAAACTGAAGTCCAGATAGATGACATCAGCAGCTCTTCCCTTATCTATTGATGCAGTTATGCCATCATAAAAAATGACAAGGCTGCTCAGGCAGGGCCTGACCTTGTTGAAGTCACGCTGGTTATCCCGTGTCACCTCCCTGTCTTCCATGTGCATTAGCAGAGACTTCAGGAGGCTCTTTTAGTTTGTTTGGGTCTTTCTATTACAGTTATTTGGGTTTTAAGGACACTGAGTTGCTACTTTAAAGTCAGTTATAATAAGATGTGACTCGGGATCACTTGACCCAAGAAGGAGATGAGCATGGGGAACAAGGAGATCTCTTTCCACTGGCCTAACATTTTGATGATGTCATCATTTGTGGGGATATGGAAGAATAAGCGAATGAATCCTATGGATTTCTTTGATCCTGTCTTCAGTGAAGACTTGAGATCCAATAAATGTGCTTATTACAGCCCATAAGTATAATTTGCAACCACCAATTTCAAAAAGATTTAATGAACCATTTATGGGCATTTTCTGATTTCCAAGAAACAAGTAATTGTTATTTTGAAATTCCTGTTTTCCTAAGAGACTGCATCAAAATATAGAGTTTTTCAAGCCCCGGTGTCCCTAGCAGCATTACATAATTTGCTGAAATGAAAGAACAGCTGAATATGTATATGGATAGGAAAGAAGGGGACAGATTCTTTAGCAGGATCTGTTATCGTAGAACAAGGGGAAATGGCTTCAAGCTCAGGGACCGGAGATTTAAGTTAGATATAAGGAAAAAGTCTTTTAGAGTGGGGGTGGTGAGGCACTGGAACAGATAACCCAGTGTTGTGGTTGATGTCCCATCCCTGAAGACTTTCAAGGTGGGGCTGTATCAGGCCCTGGGCAGCCTAATCTGGCTGTGGTGTCCCTGTTCACTGCAGGGGAGTTGGGCTGGATGGCCCTCAGAGGTCCCTTCTAACTCTAAGGATTTTGTGATTCTGTGATTCTTTACATGTGTGTATATATATATATATGTAGATAGATATAGTTTCAGCTATCACAGAACAAGTGGGTCAAAATACTGTTTTACCCACAAAACGTGATGCTTTTATGATTATGATCATAAAATTATTGATATATAAATATCATATAATAATAATAATAATAACAATATATAATGATATATAAATGCAATTATAATAATAAAATCGTAAATTATGATTTTATGATTTGCCTTTATGATTAAGATAAATAATGTTGACTGTCTGTTGGTGATAATGATAAATTAAGGCTGACATTTAGGTACAAGCTGGTGAGAACTGGTCTGTAGCACAGATTGAGGACTGTTAATCATTTCTTCATTTGATTCTTATACCTCATGCATGAAGAAAACTGTGGGAGAGTTTATAAAGGCTGCAGTATATTGTGGGATTTATTTCAAGGGGCAGTGCGAACTGGAAAGTCAGCGAAGTGCCCTGTCATATTCTACCTGATGAAGACTTTTCTGTGGCTTCTACTTCAATAGGCAGTGCGAGTGAAGAACTACTTCTGACTATGTGCCATGTACAGCACATAGTAATAAATGTGAAAAGCAAGAGAGGCATCGTGTAGTGTCTTTATTTTAGCCACCCCTTTTGAACATTTTTTCCTTTAAATTCTGATTGAATATATCTCTTCATAATCTGTGCACATAAATACTGCAGAATCAAAGTCCTCCCCTAAGAAAGCGTCCTCCAAGTCTCTGCGTTGTGACCCAGTAGACTGAAGGAGTTAAATGTTCCTGTTAGATGGGAAGAGTGAAGTGTTAGAGTAAGTGAATGTATCCAGTGTGAAACTAAGAAACTGCTGGGAACTCTGAAAGGAATTTAGTTGATGATTTGGTGGAAATCCAGTGACCAGCATTAACATCTGAGAAATTTAGAGAAATTGCAGTGCTGACAAGCTAATACTGATCCTTCTAATTATTGAATGGATTAGCACAATTTAAGTAAATGATGAGTTTCTGCCTCTGCAATGGAGGTTTTTTTTATTGGAATGAAAATTTCTTGAATTGGGTTGTTTCTGTATGTTCAGGTATAATGAGTACACATTAAGAAAGAATACTTTCTTTAAGTATTTTTCTTCTGTTTTACCAATTATATGAATTCTGTTATAGGCTTTGAGAATAGCCTTCTGCTCGTATTCACTACACAGCTGTAACTTAACCTTTTTATAGAAGTTTGCTGTTTAATTCAATTAATATGTTTATTTTCTACTAATTGATGAAGACAAGTGCATTTACAGGAGTTTCTTAAAAAATTGCCTTTTAAGACTTACATCACTGTATTGCTTGGACTAGTAGTGCACACACATTCCAGAAGTCCCATCTTTTCCAGTAAAAATACATGAAGTTGCATTGACAATGAGAAGGTCTGCAAAAGTCACAGAATTCTTAAAGTAAGCTGTGTACATTATAAAGTAGAGATGAGCGTTTTTAAAAAAAGGTTTTTATTTTGTTCCATTTTCTGTATTCTCTACTGTCATGTTTCTCTTCTGTTCTATTAGGTGGGTCTTGTAAAGGGTTGACCATGGTATGAGCGTGAATAGTGTTCAGGGTGCCAAAGCAAGAAGCTGGCTTTTGCAGTCAGACCATGAAAGTGTCCTGAATATCAGATGTTTTCAAACTTCAATCATGTGCTGAAAGAGGGAGGAGAAATGAAAATAGATTAATATTATCAGATATGCCATAAGGTTCAGAGGACTTATACTGAATTATTTTGAAGTGTATGCACTGATCAGTCCCAGTCCTACTTTTGGATGACTGGCACTTTGTTGCAAATAGCAGTAAAAAACTGCTGAGCATACTGTATAACTTTCCTCTGTAATGGTGGAATTCATCACCCTGTGATTAACATGCCCACAGGCACAGTTTTCATCTCCTGTCATAGTACCTTTTTCAGTCAGAGGATGGATTACCAGCTGAACACTTGAGGAAAATAAAGGATTTCTCTGATGGAAACTGTATGAAAATCCATAGAAATTCATAATTTATCATGTGCCTCTTGACATAAAACAGAGAAAAAAATATCATCCTCATCTTGCAGAATCAATAGATTTTTTAAAAAATTATTATTATTATTATTATTTTAAATATCGATGGAAATATTTAACTAAAAAATACCCTCATCTGTCTAGTAAGCAGTACCTGTAAAGTAACTAACTGTAAAGTTAGTACTATGTACTAACTATGTACTATGTACTAACTTTGATTTATAACTTCATTTAATTTTTTCTGGGTCTAAGAGTTATGTAAGTCTGATCACTTTTATTTCTAATGTCAAAATCACATTCCTCCAGGATATCAGGCACTTGCCTCTTTTCTCCCCAGTGTCTTAAAAATGAATAGCTAGGAGGATTCAGGAACAACATGTAGCAAAGAAATCCAACTGCAAATAACTAGATGAATAGTGAAAAAACTTAATCTGAGTACTAGAATACAGCTTTCTATTTATTAACTTTGGAGAACATCTTCTTCAAGAAGCTGTCAGTTTACATAACTTCTTCTACTGTAAAAGTACACACAATACGCAGTAATATACAGAATGCTTTAGTTCTGTACTAGCAGAATATTTTATTGGCAATTAATCTAATATTGGTTTTTCTCTTACTGTCCTAAGAGAGTCTATAGAATCATTTCCACAGGCACTACAGTTTCTAAAGCATATGTTAATTTTTTCATCAAAACAGCTCTGAGAAATAGGAAAGTGTTATTTACTTACGTTCTCTCCAGCATGCAGCAGTTCAGGTGACAGTGAGCCACAGACCCAAAGACTACATCCTCTGGGGTGACCCAGATGCTTTGAGCAGAAAAATTTGTTTGTTTTTTTTACTTTGAAGACCCAGGAGTTCATGATGTCACATAAACTGCGGCATCCACATTTGAGAGTTGCTCATGGTGTGTTTGCTTTCCGTAACTCTGGACAAGCCCAGAACTTAATGCTAAGTTACAAGCAGCAGCTCAGACAATAAAATAAATAGAAAATGTTTGGTAAGGTAGTTCAAACACAATCTAAGTTGATCCTTGTGTGAAAAATCTGAACTGACATTTTAATGAATATTCTATAATACAGAGATCCCTGCTAGCCTAGGGTGAATTGTTTTGTATTTTTTGTTAGTTTGTTTCTTTGTTTTTACATTTTTTCAAGGCTTTTGATGAACAGGGAGCAGGAGCCTTCCCCCAGGAGGATGTTCAGCAGGAACCACGGTGTCAGTGACACAGCAGGCTTGTGAAGTGCATCTTGCAGTTACTGGGTAGCATGGAGTATCATAGATTCCCCCAGAAATAACACAGTTGTTACAGAGAAGTAGTATGTGATATCCAGTTTACACATAGCTCCACGCTCTGCTCTGGCATTTACACTGGTGGGCCTCTAATTCATCTTTCCCAAACAAGATTTTGTCTCCTTTTTGTCAGAGGGCAAACTTAATAGGAGATTGCAAAGTGGAGATATTTTCTAAACTGCCCATCTTACTGTTTTATTTATTCTTCAGGTGACCTGGTTTTAGATGCTTTGCATTTGTCACTTTACAAGAAACAAGCAGCCCTTAGTGAAGTGGAAACTAGGTCCCTGTTATAAACAGAATTCTTAATCCCGTCCCTAATTTCCCACCAGGGAAGCCTAATCTTTCTGGAAGTCCATGTGCTGGATGTGGGAGATGAAGGATTTCTGGAAATACAGGGAAAGAGACATGGGTAAAATCCTGGAAACACACATACACGTATACTCAGATACTCTTCATCTGGGGTCTTTGTTCTGTGCTATGTATTCCATGTGAGCTTCGCTTCCCCTGTCTTAGTGGATGTCCTCTGGGATGTGAATGTTATGTGGGAAATTATAGGTCACTCGCGGAGACATAAAATAGACTCGTTTCTTAAAATGGAGAAGAGGTGTGATTCGTTAGATTTTTTGTTTGAAAATTCACTCTCAAGGTTTGTCCTACTTTCTGACTGACATCTTACGCAAATTATTTATAGTATTTCTATATATTAATTAGAAGTTGTATATATTATAGAATCATCGAATCTCCTTCACTGGAGGGGACCCGCAAGGATTATTGAGTCCAACTCATTTACTTATACACATGACCATGCCAAATCCAGTCCCTGTGTCTGAGAGCGCTGTCCAAATGCTACCTGAGCTGCAGCAGCTGGGGCCGTGCCCGCTGCCCTGTGCATCCTGTTCCGTGCACACCGCCCTGTGGTGCAGACCCTGTCCCTAACCCCCAGCTGTCCCTCCCCTGACACAGCTCCATGCCATTCCCTCGGGCCCTGTGGCTGTCACACAGAGCAGAGCTCAGCGCTGCCCCTCCGCTCCCTGTGAGAGCTGCAGCCGCCATCAGGCCTCTCTTCAGTATTATCATATTTATTAACTTCTTGACAGTTCTGAGCAACGCAAAAAGGCTGGTCACTTGTTCATTTGTCTGGGTGCTGAAGTTGGCAAGGTCAAAGAATTCCAGAGTTGCCAGTAGCTGTTGGAAATGTGCAGATTCTTATGAGAAAATAGTGGTTTTACTGAACTTTTACCAGAACTCCTGGGATGGGTGAAAAGGACATGGTAGTCATGAAGCCTGTTCTCTCATAGGTGTTGTTTAATGAAATGAGTCTTATCACTTTTATGGCCTGGCTGCAGGTTTCCAACTGTGCTCCAACATGGGATCAGGTAAATAGATGATATGTGGCTCATCAGCAACCACAGCAAATGTCTGTTATCTCCTGAGGCCCACTTGGCCCTACAGAAGTTCAGGTGGATGGTGGACATAGTAAAGCAGGACTGTTCAGTATATCTGGTTGCAGCATAATCATTGTCTCAGCTTGGGATAAATGGTGAAAGTGTGGACAACTAGATGGATGAAAAGCTGACTTGTTAGTTGGGACCACAAAATGGTAATAATTGGTTCACGGTCTACCTGCAGGCCAGTTATGAGAATTCCTCAGTTGTCTGTGTGGAGACATGTCCTGTTTCATACTTTTATCAGTTACAAGAGAAGGAGATGTGATGTCCCTTGTCAAGTCAGTGGATGACACAAGATGGAAGGGAATCAGGTTATATGCTCTGGAGAACCGGGCTGTCATCCACAGCAACCTGGGCAGGCTAAAGGAATGGGTCAACAGGAACCTCATATAATTAAATGAAGACAA
Source organism: Oreortyx pictus (assembly GCA_036925125.1). Classification (NCBI taxonomy): domain Eukaryota; kingdom Metazoa; phylum Chordata; class Aves; order Galliformes; family Odontophoridae; genus Oreortyx; species Oreortyx pictus. The sequence goes on from JAUPFR010000001.1 coordinate 19,426,715, forward strand.
ATACTAAGTCCTGTGCGGATGGACTTAACATGTACAGCAGTAGAAGCTGGGAAACAGCTGTGCAGAAAATGTCCTGGGCATGAACTGCCAGTGGGCTTTGGCATCAAACATGGCCAGCAGCATCCCAGGCTCTAGTAAGAAGAGCAGAGTCAGAAGGAAGGGATTGTTTTTTCTACTCTGTACTTGTTAGACTGCATTTATTCAGTGCATCCAGTTTCGGCCCTTCCATTGAGGAGAAGTCATTGGTGAACTTGATGTTTGAGGCGATTTGCCATAGGCCACCAAGGAAGGGGAGGCTGGGAGAGCACAAATAGTTTGGTGGGAGACTTGACAGCAGCCCTCAGTGCATACAAGGTCATTGAGGAGAGGGGTCTGGGCTCTTCCTGGTGGTACATAGCAGGAGGATAATACACACCAGGCATAAGATGAAACAAGAAAAACTCATGCTAGTTACAAGGAGAATAGGAGAATGTCCTGTGAAACAGTCAAACTTGTGCAGTTTCATGATCTGGAAGTTTTCAGGAGAACACCATGAGCAACTTGGTCTGAGTTCAGTATTTGACCTGAACTATAGACTTTTCAAGATCCTCTCCAGCCTGAATAGCTCAGTGCTTCTCTGATAATGGGCCTTAAATGAGCTCAAAAGATGCTGAAAGAGGGATCCTTGCAAAAACAGGAAAGGAGAAAATGCTTGCTTAAATCTGCAAGAAAGGAAGATGGATTTTTTTCTTATCGCTGTTCTTTTTTTTTTTTTTTGTGAGAAGGCGTATTACAGATGAAGTCTTGCAAATTTGGGAGATGATTGCTTTCCAGTTTAGATAATTACTTTATATAACAATTCTTCCAGTCATTAGGCATAAATTGCAGTACTTTGCAAACAGAAGACCTGATTTATTGTCTGACCTGACTGGGAATGAAGCATTTTGATGGTATCTGTGCTAATTCCCTGCTGTGTAAGCATGCGTATTTTCTTTGAAGTAAATTTCACTCCATGTAATTGTATTTTATTAAAAATGGGCCAAACATGGCACTAGTACAACAAATAGGTTTTGTGCTTTTAGATTATTTAAATGTTCAGACAACATCTTGCTGATGAGCAATTATAAGAAAATCTTTCCTCTGACACAAGAATTGTCAGGTATTTCTAAGAAAACCAAACGGATTTGATCTTCAGTCCCCAGAATGTTGGACTGCAAGGCCATCTGTACAACACCCAAGTTGATTCAAGTTTCTTGATGCAGTAACTCCATTGCTGTTAAAACACTTGAAGTTTTAAGAAGCCTTTTTCTGTCTACATTCTAAAAACTAAACTTCAAAATTGTGCAACAATTTTTGAGTGGTACCATAGAGAAGGATAGGAATACTTTACATGTTATTCTCTTTAGAAGCTTGTCTGCTCTGATGCTTTCTTTGGATATTCCTTCCCACTTTGATTACCCAACTAAAATACCTTCAGTGTAGTTTCAGTTTATAAAACCAAAATTGTTTGAATCTCAGGGCTGTCTGTGGAGGAGAAGGCAGTGCAGACTAAAAAGGCAGTGGAAGTATTTTCCTTCTTTTGGAAAATGAAGCAATGAAAAGCTCATTTTTAGAGTCTGATTCTAACTTGCTTGGAATGCAGATTGCTCTGTGGGTTGAGAAACTTGATCAGGTTTTTATGTACAAAAATGGCAGCTTGTTTCTGATTTTTGAGATTAACGTGGCACATTCTAGAAGTTAAAATCTGACTTTCATATTGTTAACAATCCTGCTATTTTTTTTTTAACAGTCAATTTCCAATATGCCATTTATGTGTTCTTCATTCATGGTAATTTGAGGATCACAGGCAGAACATGCACATAACTTGCTGTTATATCTGCAAAAGTATTCATGTCACTGTCTCTAGCTAATCATAGCCAAATCACATCTCGAGTGCACAGGAGAGGAATATCACTCTGAATTACCGTCGAACCCTGTTTGCAGTTGTAACAGTCAGTTTAATTATTTAGATGTGCAGATTGCCAAGATTATACTAGTAAATTGGAAAATTCCCAAGGCACTGGGACTTAGTCACCTGTGGTGACGTGCTGCTTGGATAGTCCTTGCATTGTTTTGTCCCAGACCGGGAGTTTAAGGGAATAGTCTATGTATGCGTAAGTGCAGTTTGAAGAGGCTGTTGTCTCAAACCCAAATCTCTGATAATCATTTTATGATTGATAGCTGGACTTGTAGCTTGGATACATCAGAATCTGTGGACTAAACCTTTCAACGATGCCCAGCTTACAATTTATAAGCACAGAACATGTTGATAATGCATAGTAGATCTGTATGATTCTCTTGCAAGCACAGTGTTTATCTGTGTCTGTACTGCCCAAAGTAGTGGGAGTTTCCATAGATCTACTAACAAAAGGCACAGGCAAACTGATGTTGTTTTGATCGCATCTGTCCCAGATGCAGCAAGTCGAAGCCATCCAGCTATTGCCAGGGAATGAACTAATGATTAAGCAGTGTAGGCAATCAGGCTCAGTGCTTGTGCTTACACCCTGGTCTGTTCCTATTCAACAGAAGAGAAGCAGCCTTTATTCCTGGGACCTGTACTGGTGTACCTCACTGAATTTTGTGGCCAAGCAGTTGAACTTCAGTCACTGAAATGTTTCCAGTTTGATTTTTGAATCTGTGTTTTTATTTTTTTTCCAGCAGAAATGAAGGCATAATTCTACAAATACAGATTAATCTCACTTGACTTTAAACTGTCTGAAAGTTAGGTATCTCCTCTGAGTTCATCATTGAGACTGCTGTGATGTCTGAGGCACAGCGTAATGCATTTCCCAGTCTTAGAGACCTAGCTGAGGAGTGGTTGAGTCACACATCGTAGTTGCAAGTGGCTCCTTCTCTCTGTTCAGTATAGGGAGAGAGTTAAGTTGATGTGCCTGGACTAGACACGTACATTTTAGAATGCTGAAATTAGCTGGGATAAATCCTTCTCACAGCTACTACATTAATCTCCAGCTTCAGTTTTGTTTCTATTTCCATTTCTCCACGCATCCATTTTCCATGTTTTCTGCTGTTTTTCTCTTTATTCATTGTCCCACATGTAAATGTTATTCCCTTCAATTTAAACCTGATGTTTGACGCTGGAATGGCGAATGGGATTCTACAGTACATCTCCACTCTATTTGCTGAAACATTGATTTTCTCAGAGCATTTCTGAACTGAAAAAATCTATAACACTACGCACTCAGCAGAAGCAGTAATGTAAAGGCATCTTGCTAACCTATAACAAGAGAGTTAACCTGTAATGAATGAACGGATATCCAGAGTTGAACATCATTCAGTGAAAGGGAAACCTGGTTTCTGACTGAGGGAAAGTGATGTTGGGAGCCTCTGCACTTTGTGTACACCCACCCATCCAGGGTAGACACAGTCCAACAAGCTGCAAAAAATAAGACAGAAGAGAAAATAATGGAGAAAATAAGATATATATTATATATAACGGGGAAATAATGGAGGAAATAAGGAATTGTCATCTACATCTTGTCAGACGTAATATTTTTCAGGACGTAAAGCATATTCTGGATTAGTCTTTTCAGATTAACAGAAGTATGAACTTCTCTTGAAATCAGTAGCTATTTGCAGACATTTTCCTTGGAGGTAGATTTTTGTGTGAAGTCCCTGTCTCCTTTCCAAGAGAAGACAAGCACGTATCCAGGGAAGGGCTTTCAGGGTTGTGAGGACTGTGTACTGGCGAGAAGGGGGGATAAGTGCTGTGAGGTCCCTCTGCCTGAGCAGAGGCCAGCAGCTGAGGTGGGACCTGTGGTAAGCTTTCTTGACAAAAATGAGTTCTTGCGCCCATCTGCTCTGTGCATTTGAGCATGCTCCCCTCAATATTTGAGCTTCTATTCCATCTCAGGCACCATGTGGCTACCAACTGGGCTGTGGCATGCGTCAGGATAGACAAGTGTGGTGTCCCCACCATGGCTTTCAACAGGGGTGTCTCAGATCTTCCTGGAGGAGCTTTTGAACCCTCATAGCAGAGCAGGGGTTACATGGAAACCAGCACCTGCCACAGACAGTGTCTCAATGCAAAGGTGAACATGCAGTATTTTCAGTGTGCGAGTCCACTACCAGTGTCAAAATATGTCGTGAAGCAATAGCCAAATGTTGCACAAATGAAACCCCATGTGATCCAGACTTCAAGGCTAGAAATAATCATATGCAAAGATAAATAATGCTTGCAGAAGTGCCTTAAAGTTTTGTTTCCCAGTGCATGTAATATGATTTTTTCCATCTGTTTGCTGCATAGCTGAGGAATCTAAAAGTTTGCATATGGTAAGATTATAATCGCGTTCATTTGTTTTTCAATTACGGGTGGTTATATTTTATTTCTGAGGTTGGGACAAGATCCAGTATTTTCAGCAAGAATGTGGATAATGCAGGTTACAATTTATTCCTCAAAATATAGGGCTGCTTATTTTTCCTATGTTTGACATTATATAATCATAGATATTATAATTAGAGGTATTCTTTCTTTGTAGTGGAATGTGACTCGTATAACAGCATTCTTTAAATGGCACATTCCATTTCCGTGAGAAATAAACATTTGGCAGTGTCCCATTGTGCCATTTAATTAACGTGAGTCATGAAATAAGTGAGCTCGGAGACTGTTAAATATTCTTAAAGCCCAGAGCACGTGAATTGAACATGGTCTGTGGGCCCTTCCGGGTATTAGGGCAAGAGTTTTTGAGGCTGGTTTAGAGCTGTAGTAAAATAGGAAGAAATCCAGGGAGGAGTAGGTTGGCGATTTACAATACAGGCAAACACCAGTTGCCTTCACCCAGCTCAGTGAGCCTGTAAGCCCAGCTGTGGCAGACGGGTGGTAGGAGCTAGACAATGCCTCTGCTGCTGAATTTCTCATCCCATAAGGTTGAATCATCAGAGGCTTCCGTAATCTTTAGAACTGAGACACAAACCTTCCCCGTTTTTAAAGTTCCTCTCAAAATGGGAATGGAGAAGAAGGAAGGCTGGGCTGGGTTTCATTTTCTTTCTTGGGAAGAGTATTTTTATTTAATTATGGGCCAGAATTGTTTTATTATTTATGCAAAATCGTGGAAGCATGTGGGTACCATAATATAAACAAGCTGGATTTCACTTTGTTTAGCACCTGCAGTGCACTGTACTAATTCTCCCTGTTGTTTTAGTCCTTGAGCACCTGAGAAAGTCGGTTTTACAGGCTTGCCTTCTTGTAACACTTTCTGTTTACCAGTCTTGAATATGTTTTTTCTCCTGTATCTAAACCCAGAAATTGGGTATGGAGAGGCTAGTCAGCAGTGGGATGTATCAAAGAAGAATAGGTGAGCTCTATGTCAGGTATGCTTCAAGGATAATGCTTGATGATGCTTTGCTTCAGAAAACATTGAATTATTAACCTCAGTGATGGAGTTGTCCATGGTGTACAGTAGGGTCCCCATTTGGACATTCAGATAGATAATACCAGCATTATTCTGTGGAATAATGATCTGTAAATAGTGTAGAAATGGTAAAGCAAAAGATATCCACCTGTGCACGTACGTACTTGGTATGAAATGTCTAAAATGAGCTGATAGAGTGGAGCTGGGATGTAGGTGCTTTGATGACATGGGATTTTGTGTGTCTCTGTCATTTCTACATAGATGTCATGAGCTGATATTATGAAGTACTTCGTGAACTCCTCCATCCACACACACTTGCTGTGTCTTCTTCATTTTACTCAATGACAGAGCCTCAAGCTCAGTGCTGGAGGGAGAAACTTCTCGTGAAGGTTCAGTAACCTAAGCCTGAAGCAGATACAGCACTCCTGTAATAAATACACAGAAAGTGTTGTTGTTCTGAGAAGGATCTACTGTTGTTGGACCTCTTGATGGCATCCCTGGGAGCCTGAGTCAGCCAAGAAAAACGAGGACCCATGCTATTTGCTGAGATATCCCCATCGCCTGGTCGAGTGCCTCTGTCTTCTGATCAGAACCACTCTTTGTACCAGCATGCTTCCTCTCCTGTAGCAAAGCCTGGTAGGCAATTTTTCCCCTCAGGAGGTCCACCACGGGGCTCCACATTGCTTTTCCTACGCTGGTGTTGTTGTCTTAGCAACAGCAAGGAGTTTAGGGCAGGGGCGAGCTCTGATCTGTACAGTGCAGCGCAGAATTCACATGGCAATACAAACGTCACATGATCATTTCCCTCCCTTCTCTCTATTATCCTGCTTCTCTTTCAGCAGCTGATCCTCATTTTGTTATTTGTTGCCCATTAGGACTGCTTCTAGGAAGGACAAACAAAACCATTACTGAAATTGTTCACTTAAAGTTATAGATGGTGCTCAGAGCGCCTGCTGGTTTGTTGAAAGGTGCAGTTTGGTAGCTTTCGAGCCTTGCACTGATTGCGGGATGCTGTGCTTGTGGCAGCCACGTGCGGCAATGTACACACCACTGCTTCTACCAAATGCAATCATCAGAAATGAAAGCCAACTGAGAAAATGTTATCTCGTGGTAGAAGGTGCTCTGCTCATAATGAAGGACAAGTACAGGCAGAGAGCAGGACATGGTGGAGCTGACAGAATGGAGACATTAACTGCCTTTTTTAACAAAACAAGTCTCTGGTAGAAATAGGTCGCGTGCACTTGTTTAGAGGACAGGGAGGAAGATAGGACTCAGCATAAATGCACAGGCAGTAGAACTACTTTAGAGCAGTTTCTGACTTCTTTGTGACAGATTCCACTCTCAGGGTCAAACACCTTCCCCTGTACCTCCAAATTCAGGGCCTCTGTTTCCTCTTGTCCTTCAGCCTTGAGGCTGGGTTTCCTCCTCTTGGCTCTTATTTTCATGCAGAAGAAGCAGTATTTCTCCTGAGGGATTTCATCCTTCTGTTGATCAGCAGAGGTGGTGTCTGTGATGTCTGATCAACAGTGGGAGTTGCATAGGGACAAAGTGTAGTCAGAGAAGAATAAATCTTCACAGTTTCCAGCTGCTAAAATCTCTTTTTAGCTTTTAATATCCTGACTGAACATTCATGAGCCATGATTTTTTTTTTTTTTGAGACTTTCATAAATTGGCTGAATTTTGACCTTAGAAGGTTAAAAAAACACCTGAAAGTCACGTGCCATCCTCTACAAACAGCAAGCTGCAGAGGCCAGGGATGTTAGAGCTTCCAAGTGTCACACAATGTCTCTTAGTGTATGTTTTCCCTAGCCTGAACCCCATTTCAGTTAATATTTGCTAGAAAGGTTTTGGCTGAAGAAGGCACTGCTGCAGAGGAATCTAGAGTCAGCAGTCCAAGGGCTGGCAGCGAGGGCAGGGCTGAAGCTGGGGGTTTGTTCATGCAGTGGAGAGCACAGCAGTTGTGAGACAGGAAAGAAAGCCAAGTAATTCCCCCAGCATGGCCAGAGGTGCCCTCACCTTGTGTTTGGGCAGGGGGCCAGGCTGGCAGCCCCTCACCTCTCAGGTTGGTCCTGGGACTTGGGTCAGCTGAGCCCTGGGGTGCTGCTCTCTGTAACCTCTCTGTCACAGCAGAGCTGTTTCTCACAGTGCTTTAGATTGCAGGAAGTGAATCATTTAAAATTGTCTGTTCAGCTGCTTTTCCTTCTGGGCCTCACTCGGCATGAAGAATGAAAATTGGTTAATCACTTCTGCTTTTGTTTACAGTCAGTTACTGGCTCTCAGGTGATACCAGACTTCTCAAAGGTGTGAATTATAAACATTGAGACCACATTTATTTGTCTAGAGAAAGCCTTGATTCAAAGAGAATTAAAAAAAAAAAAAAGATATTTGTATTGCTCTTATGGAGTGTAAATTTAGACATTTTCCATGAGAGCGTTTCTTCTAACCAAAGCAGCTGTCACTGTTTGAAGTAATGAAGATACGTCCATAGAGGGAGATAAATAAGTATTATCTACCTGCCACTTACAATATCCAGTAGAAGATAAAACTAAACTAGAAAGAAATGAAAAATAAATTAATAGAAGATAGGGAAGGTGGGCTGTCAGGTGTGTGACTGGTGAGCAGAGAAAATAGCAAGATGGGCTGACAATTGAGGCCGTGCTGCTTGCTTTTGTCGGGACAGTCATTATTTTTGCAGGGAGCGTCTGTGCTGTGAGAATCCTCTGCAGCAGCTCCTGGCAGGGGTGAATAGCCTCAGATTGCCTCATCTTCAGTGCATATTACACTTCATCCACGTTTCATTTGATTGTGGCTCCTTCAGTTTGCACATTTGAATATAATTCCAGGAGTGCTGGCTGAAGTATCTTCTCTTCTTTGGACAGGAGGTGCCATAAAGCCAAAGGGATGTTTGTGTAAGTTCAGTAAGATGGAGAGGGGCTGTATCAAGCCAAGGCAGCTGGCTTCAGTACCAGTGAACAGACTCATGCATCCACTCATAATTTACATTTACATTAAAAGAAAAAAAAGATGGTATTTTACTGCTTTGTAGACGTAGCTGCATTGAGTTACATGTAGGGCTGCGTAAAAGAGCACCAGGGGCCATTCTATTGGAATGTTAGTGTCACTCATCTACAGCAACAATCCCATGAGGAATAGTCACTGTTGGATAAAACTAAAACAGAAGTTAATCTGCATAGTGTTGGGGGTATGGAATATGGGATTTATTTACAATAACTGAAAATATATGTAATACAGCCTCTGTACCAGAGCTTGTTATCCTGGACATCACCCTGCTACATTCAATGGAAAGGAATAGGTAATTTTTAATCTGTGGCCTATTAGGGTTAAATGAGTCCCCTACAGGAATTTATATTTTTTCCCCCTATTTTTCCCCAAGGAAGGTAGTGATAGGATGAAAGGTAAATGCTTTATTTTACACGAGGGGAGGTTCAGGTTGGATATTAGGAAAAAAATCTTTTAGGAAAGAATGGTGAGGTATTGGAACAAGCTGCTCAGGTGGTGGTGGAGTCACTGTCCATGGAGGTGTTCAAGAATCGTGGAAATGGGACACTGAGGGACGTGGTTAATGGGCATGGTGGGGATGGGTTGAGAGTTGGACTTGGTGATCTTAGTGATGCTTTCCATCCTTAATGATTCTGTGATTCTAATATGAACAGAATGGTTTTAGCCAACAGCCTGTCCATATTTACCTGCACTATAAATGTCTGATGTAAATTCAGATGGATCCTTCCCTGGAATATCTGTTGGTTGTGTCTTGTGACTTTTAACGTGGGAATTCCTGAAAAGCTGCCCCAGTCTTCCATCCCCTCAGTCTCTGTGGAAAAAATTCAGCCCGTTATTTTAAGGTTACCATTTTACTTAGAGAGGGGCAAAAGGTTTGGCATGCTAAGCACGTTAACAGCTTTCTTGACAGATTAATTTACATAATGATTTTTATTTGTTATGTGAATTGTTTGCTAGATGAAGGCATTTTCTCACACCCATGTAAAACCAGCATACGTAGCATTACAAACACAAATGCTCTGTTATCCGCAAGGGAATTAAAACAATCACTGTTAATAACTCACAGATACAGAAAAGAATTCTCCAAGCAAAAAAAGAAAAGCCATTTCCTAGTCAAAGATACAGTGCTTGAATTCCTTTTTAGCTACACTGGTTCAAATTGAGAGTTGCTAGTGTCAATTACATTTTGTCTGTATTTTCACTGACTTAACAGAGACAACAATCAGGCCCCTGGCTTCTAATCAAGTTTGATAGTACCCTGGTGAGTTGTTATAATCCCTGAAATGTCACCGTGTGCTAAGAAATCAATTGCGTTATGAAAATTGCTCGGTTTTTCAGTGGTGCTAATGTAATCTGGTCCAATTATCTAATTTCACCTGCTAAATAAAGAAACTATTTGGAATTCTTTCCAGTCGAGATCCATATTTGTAATTCTCGACACAAAAAATGACACATTTTTGGTCAAGGAAGACAATTTTCAATACGCATCATAGAATAATTAGTCACTAGCAAGTACATTGTCTTAAATAATTTGTAGTTAAATTAAATTCGCATAGTCTGATTGCAAACATCCAAAAAGCATTATGTAAGGACAGAAACATGTAGTGAAATAGCAGAGAATTTGTATGGCTGATGTAAGAACACTAGTTTGCTTTATTGTACTGCAGTCCTTTGCTGTTGTCTGTGCATTGTGCTCATTGTTTTAAGTTGAAAATCTAGCATCTAAGAGTTGAAGTATGTGGCATTTTGGGTCTTAGTATGAAAAAGATAAATACTTGCTCTTATACAGTTAAAGGTGAACTGCATTGTTAGAATCATAGAATCATTAGGACCTCTAAGATCTTCTAGTCCAACCATCAACCCATCCCCACCATGCCCGCTGACCATGCCCCTCATTGCCACGTCCACACTGCATTTGAGCACCTCCAGGGATGGTGACTCCACCATCCCCCTGGGCAGCCTGTACCACTGCCTCATCAAAATACCAATGCCTTTCCTCCAGTAGCTGTTCTTTAAAGTTACACAAAAAGTACAAATGTGTAGTAACAGTACTTATTGCGCTGTATTATTTTTTTGTTAGCTCTTATGTCAACTTTGGTTACTTGAAAGGGGTATTCCATACTTCAAGGTCTTGATGTCTCAGGTGAAGATTTTCAGAGTTTTGTCTTTTGAAGGTAAACCTCATTTTTTTCTTCAGTGATCAATTAATAAATCTAGAATGAATCTTTTAAGACATTTAGTAAGTAAAAAAGAAAATAAGTAGAAATATTTCCACCTTTTCCTATCAGAATTTTCCCAGGGAGCAGAACCAAGCTCAGAATTTTTGAATTCAGTACCTTGAAATAATCCAGTACACAAAATGAGCTCTTTGGAAAAAACAAAACAAAACAAAACAAAACAAAACAAAAGTTGGTTTGCAAATCTCAAAATCTGATCAAAAAGATCATGGTACCTTGGAGTATGAGCTCAAAGCAAGCAAACAAAAATAGAGTATTTTAACATTTTCTTCCACAAATATATAACCCGTTTTTGCTTTCATATGAATACATGGGTAGCTCAGAAGACATTCTGTTTTCCTGTCTGCTGTACTTTGTGCACAAATGCACTGGGCATGAGCATTTTTTTTCTGAAGGCAGTTTATTCTCATTGCAGATAGCACAAGTTGTTTCTGCTACTGCATGTCTCTGGTTCAGCTCATGGAAGGTAACTGAGCTATAGTCCTGTAAGTTCTGGCGTACACAGTAATTGTGCGTATGTGCTTCTCAGTAAAAAGTGCACCTGAAACGCATTTTTATATGCTGTAAATTCAATACTAGAAGAAAACACAAAAGTAAGCATACTCCCATCCACAGTCAATAGGCAGCTGTTTGTTGTTGGTTACCAAAATGTAAATTTCTGTCATTTGGAATATATTGGATCTTGTAGTTGACTTTACTGTGTCTATAAACCCAAAGCAGTAGGTGAAGTTCACTTAGTCATCCTGCAAGTAAGGTGGATAGCTACAAATTTGATTATTTTCCAAAGAAAATAATGCCAGTATGAGTCAGTGAACATTTACTTTGTTCTTGGAGTGCTCTCCACTGTACAGAAATGCCTCAGAGCGCCTGGAGCAGAGCTGCTTGCATAAGGTGGTTTATGACTGAAAGTTGACTGGTGTTTGGAGTTAGTATGAAGTGACAAACTTGCAATAGCTTCTTTCTTAGAAAGCAATGTTGCCCTGCAAATGATGTGTCATGCTTTTCACTCTGCTGATGGCTCACAAAACACCATCATCCTGCCACACTGAGCTGCTGTACCGTATAGGCTGCAAGGTGTGGCTGCCGGACATAAATATGATTGATAGACACCATCTGTGTCCTACTTCATCACGTGATGGATGTCCCATTGAACTCTTTAGAGAAGGGAAGAGCTGCTTTTTTCTTCACACTCACATTTCTTTTATGCTGAAATGGCTCAACCATACAAAATGCACAAAAAGAGTTTATGCACTCAGGACTGAGAATAAGGTGAAAAAAGGCATAACCATAAATTAAAATTATTTTTTGGTCATGTGTGTAATAAAAAAGACCACGTTTATTGCACTGGGGAAATTCTTCACAGAAAGATCTGGATATACACATTTTCCAGCAAAAATTATTGCCATCACAGTTTGTCTTTCTGGACAACTTCATCTTGCATATATCTCGTCAAAGTGTAAGATCAGAGTGATGGGAATGCTGTGGACTTTGGATAATTTTTTAAGATTTCTTTTATCCTCCAAGGCTCAATCTCTTCATAGTACTAGACCTGATAGGGGGCTGTTAGAAGGAATAGTGAACTATAATGTTCTTCCCCAGTGCTCCTTACACACTGATCAGTTTATCCTCTGCTTGTATTATATATATTTTTTTTTTAATTTCAATTTTTTTTCCAAGAAGAGAAATGTGGCATGTGATTGAGAACACACTAATAGCACTTCAGGATTATAAATTTATTATAATTGCTCTATTACAGTAGAAACGAAAAGAGCATAACAAAGGGAAAGTGTTTCATATGATGTGTTGGTTGTTTTTTTTCTCTGCTTGCCCATAAAATACCCCTTTATCCCAACTATCTCCAAATATCATGCTTTATTTTCCAGAAAGAAAATTCTAAGCTTGGGGCACATTTCATTAAATCTTTGCTAACCGCTGATGCCCAGAATATGTACTGTTTAGCATAATCACATTAAGTCCAATTTTCACAAATGCATATGTTCCACCCTCCACATCTCTTAATCGCTAATCCCACCTCTGTGAAGAGCATTTTGGGAGAAGCATGCCATACAAGATGAAATTAAATTGTTCTGAGGCTAGTTTCTGAATGTTACGTGGAAGATTTTACTCTTGGCAACACTGACATCAGCTTGCATTTCTTTCATATGTGAGGCGGAAAGTCATATTAGTTTGAAGCCTGATACACTGACAACACAGACAATTTGTTAGTGCTGTTTCATCCTGGTCAGTAGTGGAAAATGGAAAATCAACAGAGTGGGTTGCTCTGGATGGAGCTGATCCTACTGGTAGCTCTTCACATCACTCCTGGGCAGGGATTAACCCTAATGCTGAGCAGGCGCAGTAATTTGACTGGTACTGCAAGGATTCACATGCTTAAAGAATGCTGTTACGTGTAGTTGTCAGTCATAAGCTTTCTCTTTCCTGTATTTTGTCTAGGAAGGAAGCAAAAATTTGGGGGTGTTGCTGAGGAAAGGAGAATCAAGGTTAGTTGGTTAGTATTGTAACTGAGATGGAACTGTTAGAAATGGGAGATAAGCATTTATAGTAATGTGGAGGCACTGTGGAATACAAGTCTGGAAGGCACCTTCAATATTGAGTATTCCACTGACAGCAAGCTCCTCTGGTGTCTTAGGATATTTGGGCCCAAGTGAAAGATTAATAAAATATTAAGCTGGCAGTAGCTACTTCTGATGGATGCAATTGCTCATTATCTGAAAAACAGTCCAAAGAACTTAATCAAAAAGAAAAAAAAAACATTATTAAATTGTCCTCCTGAAATGATTTGCACATGAAAGAATCATCTAAGGATCATTTCATCTTGATTGTGCCCCATGCCGTGTATCAAATTACATCAGATTTATGCTGCAAGCATCCATTCCTCAGGAGCATCTGGCTGATAAAGGCTTATTCTAGCCACGAGGCAATGAAATTGCGTAAGTCATCCCATTTTGTGGATACAGTTCTTCATTCAGTCAGTGGAAAGAGAGTAAAAAATCTGGCTGTGTTTGTTATAATTTGTCCATCCGACCTGAGATGGTTTTGCTTTGTATGACAGTGACATCCGAAGCTGTATAGGGTAACCTGCGCTGAGCTGGAACCTGCCAGCAGTGCATTCAACAATGCATTACTCCGTAAGGTAATGGGATTGCTTGAAATATGAGGCCCTGCTTCAACTGAAAAGTGTTAGACTGTCCCTGAAAAAGTCAAAAATCAATTACGAGAAATGGATGTAACGTACAAGAAAATATAGCCTTCCTTTCTGATCTCTGAAAACTTCTATTAGCTTGCAGTTCATTGCTAATGTTTCCATAAAAATTAGATGCCTTCTCCCATAGGCCTTGCTTGAAAATCTCATTCCGTCTTCATACATACCGTGGCAAGAGATTCTGCATGGAAGTGTAGTAAATTGTTAAAGATATTCCATTTCATGTACAAGTTTAACTATTGTAATTTTCTTCATGCAGTTTTTCACTTTCTGTTATAATAATAATGACATAGATAAGTAGCAGTAAGATAATACAATGAGAAAGAAGGATTATAACATGAAATGGGAATTAAAAAAAATCAAAATTTCTTTGTCAGCAACACAGTAATAAAAAAGACCTTGGTCTGAGAGGACAAAGAAACTTCTCAGCTGCTGAAACTTTAATCTAAAAATGTGTTGAAGAGTATGGTGATTTCCCCATGGATTCTGATAAAGTTTTTATAGGTGCCGAAGCCAGTACTTTCAGTCTTTAAGACAGCAAAATCTACTTGCCTGCTGTTGAGTTCCCCCCTCCCATCTGAAGAGTTTCCAAAGGCTTGTCGTTTTGCAGGAGGATCTTGGGTGATTCATCTGAGTTAATAGAGCTAATTGCTTTGCTTGAGATCTTCTACTGGCACCACTGGTGTGCCTGAGCATGAGCCATGCAGCCAACATTGGCCTCATGTAATTCACTCTTCTCTTAATTGCCTGGTACATGTTCCATCTAAAATTGTTCTGTGTTTCCTTTGTTTCCCTTCTGGGAGCAACCCTAATTTCACATGAAGTGTAGAAGAGAGAAAGTTGTCCTCTCTTAATTGCTTTAAACACTAACTTTTTAAAAATCATTATTATTTATTTTTATAAATAAAAGTCCAAACTACTCTGCTGCAAATGCTTCAAATCCCCCAGCAAATTCTGACCTGTGCTAGATGGAATCATAGAATCGTCAAGTTTGGAAAAGACCACAGGATTATCTAGTCCAGTTGCCAGCCCATCCCTGCCGTGCCCACTAACCACATCCCTCAGTGCCACATCTCCATGTTTATTGGACACCTCCAGGGTCAGTGACTCTACCACCTCCCTGGGCAGCCTGTTCCAATGCATGGAAGATTCTTGTGGCACATACCAGAAGATAAACAGGGTATAGATTAATAAACTGTGTGATTGAGTGCTTTGTGACTAAACTCTTCTGTTTGTTATGCCATTCATTTCTGAATTTATTCCACAATAAATACAGATAATACTGTTACATTTTCAACAGAAAAGCCAACCACACAAAAAATCTCTTCAGTTGGAGGAATCAGTGTGCTTTGCAAGAAGCACATTTTGTCACATTTTCATTCTGATGGTCAGTTGCAAATGAAATAGGTAAGTTCCTATTTTCAGGGTAAAAAGTGCTGATAATTCATGAAATAATTATTCCAGCTAAACAAACTAGGAAGCTTAATGAATTATGAAAGGAGTATGTGTCATTCCATGACCTCACATTTCCTTTCCCATTAGCATGGTATTTATGGACATTAAGGGGAAAAATGATTTTTTTTTCATCTGACTAAATCTTATGTAACCTTAAACTAGCTTATTTTCTCCTTACCCTGTTCTGGAAAGTCTCATTCAATGTAAGTTCATATCTATAGCTGTAAAAGATGCTCTCCCTTTTACACAGAAGTACAATATTTGGGCCCTGGTGCAGTAAGTGTAGGCAGATGTGACTGCAAGGCAACTCCCTGTAATCTTTGCTCAATTGTGGCAACTGAGAGAAGTGCCTGATGATAATTCTCTCCTCAGGAAGGGCAAGAAAAAGAACCTGGGGACCTACAGGCCAGTCAGCCTCACATCAGTCCCTTGGAAGATGGCAAACAGTTCATCCTGGAAACCACTTCTAGGCACGTAAAGGAGAAGGAAATCATCAGTAGTCCGCCGCTAAGAGGAAGTTGTGCCTGACCAACTAAGATTCTATAATGAAATCACCAACCTCTGGATGGGGGTTGAAAGTGAGTATTGTCTGCCTGGATTTCAGTATGGTCTTTGACACCACCTCCAGTAAGATCCTCACAGAGGAGCTGTTGAAGTGTGGGCTGGATGAGCAGACAGCAAGGTGGATCAAAAATGAGTTGAATAGCTGGGCACAGAGGGTAGTAGTAAGTGGTGCAGTGTGGCTGGAGGCCAATAACTAGCAAAGTGCCACAGAGGTCAGTACTAGGTGCAGTCTTGTTTTACATCTTCACTAACAATCTGGATTGTGGGTCTGAGGGTACCCTCAATAAATTCATGAATGGCACGGAATTGAGGGCAGTGGCCAACTCACCAGAGGACCGTGCAGCCATCCAGAGGGACCTCAACTGGCTGGAGGAGGGCTGACAGGAGACTTGTGGTGTTCAACAAGGAGAAGAGCAGAGAGCCCAATGGAGGGCTGCCAAGATGCTGGAGAGCCTGGAGCACCTCTGTTGAGGAGAAGCTGAGAGCTGGGACTGCTCAGCTGGAGCAGGGGGACTCAGAAGATCTCAGCAATGTGTAAATATCTGAAGTGGGGGTTGCCAAGAGGATGGGGCCAGGGTTTTCTCAGTGTTGCGCAGTGCCAGTACAAGAAGCAATGGACACAGACTCGCACACAGGAGGTTCCCTCTGAACTCCAGGAGCACTTCTGTGGTGTGCGGGTGATGGAGCACTGGTACAGGCTGCTCACAGTGGCTGTGGTGTCTCTTCCTTGGAGAGCTCCCAAAGCTGCTTGGATGTGGTCCTGCTGGAGCAGGGCTGGGCCAAGTGCCCTCCAGAGCTCCCTTCCCACCTCAACAGTCCTGTTATTCCGATTCCGTGTCCCGTTTTGAAAACTGATATTTGTCACCCATCTCTGTTTATCCTGTCTCCAAAGGAGCAAAGTGACAGTGAGTTCCAGTGTCCTGTGGTCCTGATCTCCCTGAACTGAGAATAGGGATTCTGCCTATTCATTGTCAAAGGTTTACATAGCTGAAAGATTGTATTTTGCCTTTAGGCCTAGAAAAGGCACTTCTTTTTTTAATTGAAGAAGTAATGTTCACTGGAGCTAAAGCTTTCATTTTCCATCTTTTTCTTCTCCGTCTCTGCCAAATATTTGCTTACTTTTAATCATCTGCTGGGAAGGAACTGAGACTATTTTTCTCTTATCCTAATCATTTTTTATCCTGTCTTCTTTCTCCAAATACACTGTGTTTCTGTTGGTGCCTCACAATTATCAACTATGCATTCTGCTGATTGTTTGGACAGACATCACAGGTCTTGTTAGTAGAGGTAGGGGATATAAACAATGTCCAACCCCGACACAAGCTTTGATTATTGATCACTAGGCCTTGGAGGATGATGTAGTTTTGTAGTCTCCTCCTTTCTTTCTGGATTCAAGGTGTTGCAGGTATTCACATTTTTTTTTCAGGTGAAACTGGCTAATAAAAGCCACTACATCCTTGCTGGCACTTTTCTTGCTTACCTTCAGATCTGTATTGACATCCGTGTTGGAAGTAATTGCTTAGGTTCTGTTCAGTCAGTGCACAAACGTAGATGTTACTAGGGTGAGAATCACTAAACCTTTTTTAGATGGATGCAGCGGTTATTTCTGCCCATGGACTGCAAGGAAAGTCTGAATACTAATATTAAATGCCTGAAAGGCAGAGGTTTACAGTGTCTGGAGGCATGGAAAAATAGGTGAGATTGATCTCTCTGCTGATATATTTGGCACTCTTCTCTCTCTTTATGTCTTTATTGTCTTTATTATCTTTATTTCAAATGTCTTTATTATCTTTATATCTTTATACTCTTCTTTATGTAAAGTGGATAAATGTCAGCTTCTCTAGCAGCTGCTGTCTCTAGTACTGAAACTTAAAGAGGAGGAGATACATTTTGATGGGGACCGCAGTCTGCTCCAGACCCTTGCACCCACTAATGTGCACCTCTGTATTGCTTAATTCCCCAAATTGACTGGCAGATGGCCAAAGGGCAGGACCTCATTTTTGTGGCAATTCTCATCTCTTAACATGAGTGACTGAACCTAGCGGAGGTAGTTGGCACAATCTTTACAGTCTTTGCAATATACTGTTTCAGCTTGAACCAGGACACCATGGCGAGCTCTGAAAGGGTTTCTGGAAATTACAGTCCTGTTAATGAGCACATCAACATAGACGTTGCTTAATCCTCTCAATCCAGTATGTGTATCCAGCATGCAGCACAACTTTACAGCAATATTGAGAAATATCACCAGGGCATTATTCTTCCTTTCTTAGTGACTAAGCATAGGAAAATGTGATGATGTTTGACAATTTAACCATTGTTGAATATTTATCTAAATCTTTGCTGAGAGCAATGCTGAGCATATGATAAAAGAAAAATGGTGTCTAAATTGCAGTTTTCTGGAGAAATCAGTTTGGATTTTACAAGTGGACTGTTAAAGTTTCTGCATTCTGTGGAAAACAGTGGAAGCCAGACTGTAGTACTAGCAGTACTAGCAAATTTTTGTCTTTGTATGTAAGTTGCATTGGAACTGTCATATTTTTTTTTTTAAATCATAAAATGTTATCACACTTTCCTAATATGTGTGTTAACATTTAAGTACTTCTCACATCTCTGTATCTTCAGAAAACAATTTCTTCTATTGAGGTGCTGACATTTTCCTGAAATAAGAAACTCCCAACTCTAAACTTGATTTTCACAAAGTATATTATTAAACAAGCCATCTTTAATTTTCTCCTCTTTGACTCCTTTGTTGCTTGAATTGCTCATTGCTCCTGCAGAGAAAATGAAACCCCAAATTTCCCTAATGCTTATGGTAGATGTCAACCAGAGTGCAGACTCTTCAAAGGACCACTTCTCTGACCTAATCTCTGTGCTCCCCAGTGCTCCCCAGTGATTATGAAGTTGTTCTAGCAGTGACTGTGAGATGTGAAATGATCACTGCTAGTCTTCATTATCCACAGAAAACCCTTTGTACTATTGAAAAATGCAAGCTGCATACTGATTAATTTACCAAAGGCAACTAAGGTCATGGTTGCATATACAATGGGAAATAAGCCATGTATCTATAGGATAATCCACCAAGATGAGGAAGTAAATGAACCGTACACAACAGATGTTAGACATATCACTTAATGGATGATGGAAAGATACAGGGAGCCATGCAGGATAGTAAACACTTGGTGCTTATTGTGTACTGTGCACCTTTCAGTTTTGTGCCCTTTTTTCAAAGATGAGTAAACATGGTTGTGTTGGGTTTTGTAGGCTTCTGCATCTCTCCTCTACAAATGAACTGGAGGCAGTAGAATGGAAAATCCTGAAAGATTTCTCTGCTTCTGGCAGAGAATTTCAATTCAGCCTAATCCTAAGTGATCAAAGTATTGTGCTAGGCAGCATGTGATTTTGAGAGAACATCCTGGCAAATCAGTCTCTTCTATATTTGTTCAGTGTGCTAGATAGCTGAAACCTCTGTTGAGACTTATCTTTCCAAAGGATGTCATCCTGCATTTGGATATCACCAGACAGGATTGGCTGTATCAATCCATCAGTTACTGACTGAGCAGGTGAGCAGGCTTCATCTGTCAGGCCAAATTCTGTCAGTGTATCAAACCCTTGAGACCAACTCCACCTGGGACTAGACTGGTGCACAGCTAAAAAGGATTTTTCTTGCACCAGAACATTGAGTCTGCAAATTTCTTATTTTTGTGTGTGTCCGACTCAAGATGAGTTTCTACTAAAGACAAACTCATGTAAGGAGATACCTTGGATTTTGTAGTCACCATCTTTGCAGGAGAGTATGCAGTTGTGGTATTGCTGCTGGCATCTTATGAAAGCCAAGCAGACAAGACCTCAGCCCCCGCAAAAAAACAGCAGATTTTATTTTTTTTTCATATATTTGTACTAACAATCCAATTTCTTCTTTCTCAAAATTTTTTTTAGCAGTCTTTCATTCCTAAGCATTACTAAGCATGACAGTTGAACTCTCTGGGCCAAGTTTTAACTTGCAGCTAGTATTTATAGTGGAGAAGTAGGCCATGGAAAACCCAGCTTTGAAATGGAAATTCTGCCTCAACTACAGCCACAACACTGCCCTATTTTGTTTTCTTTTTCCCATCATCAGCCAAATCAGGCTCACCACCCTTGTTCAAAGGAGAAGCATTAACTTTCCAGAATTCCCTGTGCTACCACTTAGGATCTGTCAGATGCCATATTCAGTACTCCATGCATTTCAGCATGTCTTGAGTTTCTAAGAAAATACACTCTTTTCTTACTTCCAGGGCCTTGGAACTAGCTCTAGGATACAGGGAACCCAAACATAATTGAAGGTATGTTATCTTATTACAGTGCTTGCATGTTATTTCTAGGCCATATGTACTTCTGCTGGATTACTCTCTGCCAGCTGTATGCGTCTGCTGTACCGAGCTTCCATGAAAATCAGTAGCTGGTCAGAATGGCATATGCTGTATAGTAAAACAATATTAGGTATCTGTGGGAACAGTTAATATGTCACTGGAAAGTTCCTCAAATCTTTGCCCAAGGGCAAAGTGAAGTGAGAGGTAAAGCGGAGGTCAGCCGAACATAAAGCTGGGCCTGCTATGTCACCGTACAACCCTGTGAGCTATTCTTAACATATTTCTCTTTTTAAGCTGTCTCTTTTGTCGTTGAATTTGCTTCTAAATATATGAATTATGATCTCATTCTCTTCTGAGGAGTACTATTTTTTTGGCAGATGGCAAAACTTTCTGCAGAGCGGCTTGCAAACGTTTGGGTGTGAAGTGCACTTGTCGGCCATGCTCAGGAAATGGTTGGATGTGCTTTGTGCCATACTGGTACACAGTACCTGGGAGAATGGAGCTTATTGTCCAGTATAGCATGCCCAAATCTTGCACAGGATAGCATAAAACGTGACTCCTCGGCATTTTCTCCAGTGCTGAAACAGCGTGATTTTAGCTGACAATCTTCCCTGGCCATCTGGTGAAAGAGTGTGAAAGAACTTTGCAGGGACTCATTATATCCTAGATTAATATTGCTGACAAGTACTCCACGAGGCAGCGTATTTGCAGGGTGTTACGCTACTAGAAATGCCATTAATTAATTTGCCCGCGATCTGCCAGACACTGAGATTCTGTGTGCTGGCATTCTGCTTTCAACATCACCATCTGTGTACATCACAGGACATACTGCAGTATTGATTTCAAATCTTTCTTGAGATGTTTCCATTTTTGGATGCTGAGGTGGGATGTACTCTTGATCTAACTGTTTTCAGATGTTGCTCTGTAAAACAGTCTTCTGCACTGATTAATTTCTCCCTCTCTTTTTGCAAACCATTATTATGGCAGTTCATAATTACAAAATCTTTTAAAATATATTTAAAAATAGGTATTATATTATGTTTTAATGTAAACAGCAAAATACAATATAGACTATCCATATATATCCGTATATGGAGAGGTGAGCAGTTTAATCAAAGATACTGACATAATTAATGTAACTGTCAGAGATGTTAAAACAGTGACAGAATTTATCCTAGTTTCAAACTACTATAAATATTTCAAATATGCTCAACCTAATTTTGCTTTCACAGCTTCATTCAGTTCTGATTGTTAATGATCAGAAAAATCCAATACAGTTCCTCAACTAGTCAAATAACTGTTGCTTTTTAGTTTCTCTATCTATAGAGTCCTTATGAAGAATAATTTCAAATTAAAATGTCTTTCGTTTCTCTTTGACCTTCTGAATTGCTTACTGTGGCTTCAAGGTCTTTTAACACTTGAAGTGTTCAAAAGCAATCTGATCTCACAAACTGCTGTAGGTTATTCTGTTGTTAAACCTGATGCCCTGCCTTATTTACTGTGTAATGGAACAGCCACCCAGTGGAGCAACACTATGGTCTAAATTCACTGACCTATATTCATAGGCAAAGAAGAATCTCTGGTGGAACCTCAGGGATGGAATAAGTATTATTTTATCTCTTCAGAGAGAAAAAGGGGGAATCAGAGTATTTATGGAGGAGTTTATGTAGAAGAAAAATATTTTGGAGATTGATGCCTGTGTGGGAAAATCAAAGGCATTTTAGACTCTTACAGTGGAGACAGGGAAGTGGTGGAATTTGGGAGTGGACTGTGGGCAAAAGGAAATGGAGAAGGAAAGACTTACAAGGAGTTAGCAAGTAACACTATGTTAATGGAGCCGAAATGAGGAGCTCAGTGAGAACAGTGGTCTTACTTGGGAGAAACTTCTGGACTTTGTGTTCTAAAGTATTGCCCCCTCAAAGCCCAGAGCAGGCAGGTGAACTTGAGAAAAATAAAATACTGCTGATTATTGGAAATGAACAGGTAAGATGAGCCTACACTACTCAGTATCTTATGTTGTTAAATGGCTTTAGAACAACATTTTCTGACAACAATAGTACAGTTAACCTAGAAACCTCCTAGAGATGCCCACATAAAACTTGTATTCTTTTGTCATATTTGCATTTGGCAAAGGTTTTCTTTATTTGTACAAACCTCTTAAAGCTCAAATGCAACGAAACTCGGGGGCTTGCTCCTGCTTATCCTGGACTACAGGTGAAGTGTTACTTCATGCTCCAGTGAGGGGGCTTGTGGTTTGGAGCCTGAGTGCCACTGACACAGCTATTAGGAGTGGCACTAAGCATTGCTCTTTTCCGCATGCACTCTCTGCTCCTGTGCCGGGTGGTTTTAATTTGGGAGTAGATGACATAAAGAAGCTGAGTCACTACTGCAACAGAAGACAAGCTCTTGAACAGCGTGAAGTGTGAGACAAGTGTGGCTCCCAAACAGGCCATAAGATTGCACTTTGCTTTTAGCTGCTGGAATTTTAGGTGGTGGTTTTCCTTGAGGGAGTCAAACCTGTTTTTCAAAGGCTTTTCCAGAGCCCTGCCTACAGGATTCACTATTCCAACTCTAGGAAATACTGTTGCAAAGCAGGCAGACAGGACCTGGCTTTAACCATATAAAAGAGTCAGAATGATTCAAGCCACAAATCCAACTTTAATTTCCATCAACTAGTCAGTGAAGGATGTACTGGTACAGAGAATATTCAGAGCTGGGTAGGAGTCTGCAAACTGAGACTGCTTCTGTACGTTCACTGTTGAGGATGAATCACCAATCTCCAGTAAGCCAAATCCTAAATCTCAATTCTGGTCACTTACACCAATAATAAAGCAAAGGATAGGTTGCTGCATGTTATTGCAGGTAGAGCACAAACTAATAGGAAACAGCTTTATATATAATGATTAAATTCTGAGATAGACAAGGGATGAATTAATTATAGAGATACAAGTGGTCTGTAAAGTCCCCATCTACACTGTTTTCAGTAGTTTCTTTGATCATCTCACTTCTTGTGCAGGGCACTGGAGGCCTCTTTTCTCACATGAATATCTTCTGCTGCCCCTTCTCTGCACTGTGGGACTGGGACGCTTTCGTCCATATGTCCCTTTCTCTCTTTCTTTCAGCTTTTTCCTTTCATTTCAAGACCAGTCTGTTATCACAGCAACTTGGACTGGTATAAGCAACATGCAAGGCTAGAAAAACTGAAATAAAGCTGAGTTGCGTAGTGTGAAATGTCTTCCACTGAAGAGTTGAATGACATAGCATTAGAAAGGATAAATTTGAGCATCACAACTGATTTATGTCTGTTGCTCTCTCACAGCATGATGGTGCCCTGTGTGCTTGAGCTGTGTGTGTGCAAAGGTTGGACTTGAGGTCTGAGTGCCCTGTCCTAGCTTTCCAGCTGCTATTTATATTGCATTAGCTCATAGGGCAGCCAGCTGAGAACAGGACCGTGCTGAGTGAAGTGCTGTACAAGGAGTTTTGTACACTCTTTGACCACAGTTTTTAGTGAGTCTTGTTAAGTCTTTGAGTAAGCTAGACACACAGGGCAAGCAAGGTCCAAAAATGGGAGAAAAATATCTGGTGAAATCACCATGAATCATAAAACCTGTATTTTTGGATTTGAATTTATGCTTTGGTCTTTTTTTTTTTTTCTTGGATAACTTTCAATAGTCCATGGTAGCTAAGCAAGTGAAAAACACCTGTATCATGTGAATCAAACACCAGCCATGAATTCAGAGATGCAACTTAACCCCTTGTTATAAAGTCTGAACCAAAGCACCTTGGTCCCTGCTCATAGCAGAGAGGCTGGAACCAGATTATCTTAAAGTTCCCTTCCAAACCAAACCATTCATGAATCTATGATGAGAATGAGCAGGCCCAGTATCACTAAACATTTAGCTAATCTTTAGGCTTTCCCCGAGCCCCAGCTTTGTATTGCAACATTTCAAGTAATACCCTCTCACTAGATTATACTTCTCACTGAAATAGCTGTAATATGTTTCATAATATTTTTCTGTCCCAGCTGGATTGTGTCATAGCTGATCTCTGAAGTCTTTTCAGATTAATGGGATTAGACTTTTTTTTTTTTTTTTTAATGCTGGATATTTCTAAGCATGCTATTCAGTTGCCTTCCATACTCCAAATACTGAAAAGCTTGCACTGAGCCATACTTATTTCTTGAGTAGACCCTGAGTTTGCATGAGGCGATTCTCCGCATGGCTTTGCAGACTGGCCCCTTATAAAACATTGTCTTCAGTTAGGAGCTGCTTCTTCCCAAATTTATTCTGTTCATGTTGTTTTGATTCCCTATAGGGTGGTGGTGCACAAATTCTAAGCAGGGCAAAAAAGAAGATGGAGTTTCTTCCTGGAAATAATTGTTTATGATGATGGGAAAGGATGATAACAATGTGTCTACGTAGCTGCAGATTATATCATCTAGGAACCTAAATCTGAGCCTTGCTTAACTCAAGAAAGTGAGCTATGCAAGAAAGTGAGTTCCCAACTGGATGTATTCATGCTGAGAACTCTGCTCCCATCAAGAGCTGTGGACTCTACCACAGAATTACAGAATCACAGAATCATAGAATCACAGGATCACAGAACTGTAGGGGTTAGAAGGGACCTCTATAGGTCATCTAGTCCAGCCCCCCTGCCAAAGCAGGCTCCCTGCACCAGGTTGCACAGGTAGGCGTCCAGGCGAGTCTTGAACTGTTCCAAAGCCTCACCACTCTTCCTGATAAGAAATTTTTCCTAATATCCAACCTGAATCTTCCCTGGTGCAACTTGAGGCCATTCCCTCTCATCCTATTGCCGTTAACTGGGAGAAGAGGCCAACCCCCACCCCACCACACCTCCTTTCAGGCAGCTGTAGAGAGCAATAAGGTCTCCCCTGAGTCTCCTCTTCTCCAGATTGAATAATCCCAGTTCCCTCAGCCACTCCCCATCAAACTTGTGCTCCAGGCCCTTCACAGGTTTTTGTCCTTCTCTGGATGGGCACAAAGTCCTCCATGTCTTTCTTGTACTGAGGGACTCAGAACTGAACGCAGCACTCAAGGTGCAGCCTCACCAGAGCTGTGAACAGAGGGACCACCACCTCCCTGGTGCTGTGGCTGCACTACTGCTGATACAAGCCAGGATGCTGTTGGCCTTCTTAGCCACCTGGGCACACAGCTTACCATTCTTACTACTCTTTACTATATCTTACTATTGCTATATACAAAGATGCTCATATGTGTGAATATGTGTCATAAACTCCTCTGTAAGATTGCATTTGCCTTATTTTTTTAATCTGTCATGTGAGAACCTCACAATTGCTCTGAAATCATTGAGTTCAAGAAGTTATGTTTCCAGCTGTGGAGTGCTCAACTTTCATGTAGTACTTGCATTATTAATGTGTAAGGGTAAGACAGAAGTGGTGTGAGCTTACTGAGCATCACAGATGAGGACAGCGCTGGACATGGCATGGTCCCGCCAGAGCCAGATGTGACATCAGACTTTGGTTGCAAAACTGTCTGTCTTTCAGCAAGATAACATTCCATGAAAGTCATGGGAATAGATTATTTTTTATTGCCTCCAAGATAACATCCTAGGTTTGTATAACAGCACAGAGTAAGATGAAGTCACATTCCAAACAGTGACTTTGCTTATCAGAAGGAAGCAGTATTATTTCTGTAGGCAACAGCCATGGCTAATAGCTTTGCTTCTCAAAAAGTTCTTATGGTGTGTGATAAGGTAGTGGCTTCACGCCACAGTTTCTCACACAGATCCCTCTTCCAAGGACATGGAAACTGTTGATGATAGGAGAGCTTTGGACCTTAGCTCAGAAGTGTCTGTGGAAGGTGTGTGTGCTGCTGATAATTATCGCGTCATTACAACAGGAAGGCAGAAGCCAGCCTGAATGCTCACATGCTGTACTCAGATAGGAAAGCTCTTAGCATAATCTGCCACTGATCAAATAGGGCTTGTGCTAAGCCAGGGCTTGGCTGACCGCAATATTCCCCTGCCAAGGAGGTCAGGGGTAGGCCAGGCTGCTGGGAGGTGGTGGAGCTAACCACCAACGTTACTTACTGGGGAGGCAGGGCTGCCTCAAGGAGATGAGCGGCTCTCATTTGAGACTTCTAGGTAGGTGCAAGGAGCACAGTCCAGACCTTGCAGCAGTGGAAGTAGGTTAAAGTAAGAGGTCTGTAAAAAAGCAAAGAAAGAGAGGAATATCTCATTGTCTAGTTCATAGGAGAAAGGGATATGGTTTAGCAAAATAGTAGGAAATGAGATGTTACAGAGAGTCAGTTAACTTAACTCCATACTTCTTCACTCTTGATAGCATACCTTGCACTTTTCTTTCATTTTGTCAACTTTCCCAAAATCTGAAGGGTTTCCTGGGAGTGACAGCTCTGCTTGAGAAAGGCCAGGGCTGTTATTTGCAAGAGGGTGCAATTTCCTCCTCTTCTGTGATTACATTTCTTGGCTGTCTTCCTGTTATTCTGTGTATTTCAGTCTCTTTTACTACTGATTTTATTTTCCTTTTCATTACAAATAACCGATTTCTCAACACTTTTTTCTCTTTCAATTTTTATAACCTCTTCAGCCATTAAGATTAACTGTTTCCTGCCTTCTTTTTTCCCCTCAACTTTCTTTCCATTGACTGCAAATATTCTTCAGCAGTCTGATATTGTCCTTGTGTCTGTCACGGGGTGAGGCTAATTGATATAGTAGCTGCAGTTTCCTAATAGGGTGGTGAGGTGACTTCAGGCCAAGCTGATTCTCACCCTTTTGTCCTGAAATGTCCAATAAATACAGGGAGTCAAAAATGTGAAAAATATGTTAAAAGCTCTTCATAATTTTTTTATTTATTCTTGATGATTTTGGAAATACTTCTTCATAACTCATTTTTTAAAGAGTACTTAAAAATAATCAGCTTCTCATTGTTACTTTTTCCTTCCTCATTTCTCTATTTAGAAAAAAAGTAGAAAATTTTCCCCAAGAATAGATGGAACTTTTATGGGATGACAGGTTTATTTTGACCAAAAAGCTATTTAACCTGTTTTAGTAATTCCACAAGGGTGAAAACCTGTTCTCTTAAAGACAGCAGATGTTTTACTGTAAACCTTTGTTGCCAGGAACTTGTACCAGGAGGGAGAAGGGGCAGAAGACGCTCAGCTGCACACTGTGGGATTCTACTGATGACATATGGTTTTTGTTATCCAAAGCCACAAACACCATGTACATGTATTTATTTACTGTAGTATTTCTTACATAAGCTCTTTTCCAGAATACTCTGTGTTATTAAATACTCAATGCCAGAAACAGAGTGAAGGGACAGGAGGACAGAGAAAAACAGAGAGAACAGAGAAAAGTTTCAGGTTCCAGGAGGATAAGGTTCTGAAGAGGACAAGAGCCATCACCAGTCAGTGGCTGATTCCTGCTTGCTGGGCATTCCAGGCCGGTTGGTTCCAGTGCTCAGGAGAATTGCCAGCCATGTTCATTTTGTTAGCCCAAGCGTGGTCTATAAGGGATGCCTCACCCTTGTCCTCACCCTCTCCCTTGCCCACTCCCCCTCTCCTTCCTCTCCCCCTCCCATCTCCCCTTCCCTTTTTCTCCCTTGCCCTCTCCCTCTTTCTCCTCTCCTTCTGTTACTTAATATTCTTTTTGAATCAAAGTATGTAATTTTACTGAGATTGCAACACTATGAGAACATAAACGAGCATATCTCATGAAAAGCTTCATGTCAAGGGACATTTTTGTTGTCTGGAAAAATTCTTGCCAGCATAACTTCTAAAACAATACAGTTAAAATCAATGCATGGAAAACTTTTGTACAGATAGCAGTAATTGCAGCTGAAAGGTATAATTGTCGTATGGTTATATGACATGATGAATTTGAAATGCCATTCATTATAAAAATAATAAATGGGACATTCTGTGTAAACAAAGTAATCTCGTTCACACTATAATTTTCACAGATAATTTCTGTTTATGTGCAAAACCTGATCCAGCAATTCAATTTCAGATGAGAAGAGAGATTGTACAAGAGAACTCACATGTGTCACCCCTAGGAGTGCATTCAAGTAAAGCAGAACGGTTTGTGTTTAACAACAAATCTTCTCCCCAAAGCCTTTTCTCCCCGCAGTACCCCTGAATAGACTACTCTTTGCATGAATTCATCTGTCATTTGAAGTTGTTTCTGTGCTTTATTTGAATGCATTTTTGTCTGCAGATCCTTACTGAAATGCTCATTAAATTCTCTTCAGTGCACAGTGTCTGAATAGGGCAGACTGAACTTCCTGTGAGCCCCGATGTACACAGGGCTTCAGGCTGCCCTGTTCAAGTCAAGGCTGCTCACACAGTGGCCTCTTCTACCATCCTCACCACAATATTTAAGGTCAGAGCAAGATAATGTAATACCAAGTGATCTTTGTGAGTACTAAGATTGCTCTGTGTTCCCAAGCAGCAACACACAAGTGCAGGAATAGAATAGCATAGCATTTAGTTCCCTTGAAATGATTATGATATAACACTTCTGCTAATAGTCTTCATTGATCTGGTGGTACTTTTCCCCCAGTGTGCAATTCACCAAACATTTTCTGGATTTATTTGTACCTGAGATTGGGGTGGGGGGTGGAATTCAGGCTTGCTCTAACCTGTGGGGTTTTTTTTGTCATTCTCTGAAGAATCAGAAATGAAACATTGGTGGAGATGGGACACAAAAGACAGAGACAAGAGGAGACAATCATAGTTCTTAATTACTTTGCATATAAGCCTTTGTTCAGATGTTCAGCTTACAAAGCCTGTCCAAATTTTAGACAGAATAGAGATTAGCAACATCAGATAAGCAAAGACCAGAGAATTCATCATGTTGTCTCTGCATCATGAGCAGCACTGCCTGCCAGGATCTCTGGGATCTCTGAGCAGCAGCACATCATCTCCCTGCTGTTGCACGGACCCCAGGCATTCCTATCCTGAAATCTCACGTATCTCTGCCTGGTTTCTCAGGGACCGAAGGGCGTAATTTATCCATATTCTTGGAAACATGTAGTGTCTTCATACAGATGAGACTGGACTGTATAATCAAGTGCTATGGACTCTGTGATCTAATATTCCCTTTATCCTTACAATCAGTTCACAGAGTCCCAATCAAGTATGCCCTAGCACACAAATCCTGTCAGTGCTGAAATCTGTATCTTGTAGTTGATCACTGAAAGCTGATTTAAACTGAGATTTGTGTTGTAATAGAAGGTTCTTACTTAATCATATAACTATAAAGAACATCCTAAAAATTTAAGTATGTGCAGCACAACTGTAGTGCAGAAAGCTGATTACACTTCATTTGCTGTCACTGTGACTGCATAGCATTTGCTTTTATGTCTGAGAAGGGGCATGGGCATCCTATCAGGTAACGGACAGTAGATCAGAGACACCACCTGATTCCTTATGCACTCACACCACTGGATTTTGGCTACTCCTGCAAAATAGATGTTATTTCTCAGTTAATAAAGAGGATGCTGAAGGGACTTTGTTACCTCTGGTTGATGCTTTGCACTTTCCCCAGGGATAAGATAAAAGAATTCTTGTCTGCTTTGAATAGAACAGTGGATGTCAGGACTATGGGAAAGGGAAGGGAGAAGATGAAAGTTGAAACATTATTACGTATACATGTATTACAGAGGAAGCAATTAGTGCCTTGTTAGGTTTTGCAAGGATTCAGGATCTGCAGAAGTGTCCCTGCAGCTTGTAAAATTCTGCTTTTGCGCCACAGCAAAGTCCACTACCTTTCTACAGTAAGGGATCTATCTCTATTTGTCATTTTAAATATTATTCTGTAAATGTTTTGTAGTCATTCATAAAAAATGAACTCCAGACTGAAATTTATCACTGTGTGTTTTTCCAAAAAATATATTATGCCCAAGAGAGCAATCATTTTTGCTACTTAACCTTAACATTGTGTGCAAACAAGAGAGGAAAACCTTTCATGGAGTGTTCCCCAGTTCTCATCATGTAAATAGCACTTAATCTGCTCTGACTCCTACATAGGCATCATCTTTTTCAGTGCTGTCTTTAGCCAGTACTAGATGCAGCTTTTGAGACCAGTTAAGGAAAAGGGAGGAAAAAGGTATTTCCAAATGGCAGCATGGCTAACAATAGTGCATGATGGCTCCTGTCAGCAAACTTTCCAAGGCTTTTCACTAGGAAGATCATAGAATTGGACCATAGATTGGAAGGGACTTCAAGAAATGAAGTCCAAAATTGCTAAAGTGCTAAAGCAGGTACCCTACGATAGGTCACAAGGTTAGGCCTCCAAATGAGTCTTAAATATTTCCATAGGAGTTTCCGCAACTTCTCTGGGCAACCTGTACCAGTGTTCTGTACCCCTTACTGTAAAGTTCTTCCACGTGTCAGTGTACACAGCATCCACTGCTCTCCTCCAGTCTACCCAGTCAGTGAATCCATGTTGAGTACTCCTGATAGCCTTCTCTTCCAATTGCTTGGAGAGGGTATCCTGAACAAGTTGTTGTATCACCTTTCCAGGGACAGAGTTCAGGCTGACTGGCCTGTAGTCAATCCTCCTTGTTGTTTTTGAAGACTGGAGTGACAGTGACAAGACCTTTCACACATGCTAGACAGTGGTTCAGCAGGCACCTCTGCCAGTTGTGTAAGCATACCTGGTTACATCCCATTGGAGCCCATGGATTTGTGTGTGTTGATTATAACTAGTCACTCTCTGACCACGTCCTTCTTGACTAACAAGAAGTCCTCCTTTACCCAGACTCTCTCTCTTATGTCCAGGACCTGGGATTCCTGAGGGCTAGTCTTAGCACTGAAGAGCAAAGAAGGCATTCTTCTTTCTAAGGCCATCTTGTCCAACTCCTCTACAATGAACAGGGACATCTACAGCTAGATCAGGTGCTGAGAGCATGGGCCAACCTTACCTTGACTATCTCAAGGATGGGCATCCACCTGGTTCTGGGGAACCTGTGCCAGTGCCTCACTACTCTTGTAAAAAAACTCCCTTATACCCAGTCTAAGTTTCCCCTCTTTTGGTTTGAAACCATCCCCCTTGTCCTGTCACAACCCACCCTGCTGAAGAGTCTGTCCCCTGCCTTCTTAGATGTCAGGTACATCTATCTTAGTTGCCCAGAAGCATGGAGAAGTGTCTCCCTAGTAGCTGTTACAGCATGTCTTAGCAGCTGTATATGTATTTGTGCAATAGACATTGCACATTCTTAGTAGTTTTAATGTGTAATTACAGCACAGATTTAATGTCTCTACATATCAGATAAGGCTTCAAAAAGTCTTCCAAAAGACACTGGCGTGCACTTCTTGGCAACAGCATTTGCTGGAAGAAAAAAAATATTAATACACTGAGCACAGAGAAGCTATTTATAAATAGGCCTTCTTGATGTTTTTTCAAGCCCAGCGGTAATGCATTAGCTATTTGATTCCAATGAGATAGTTTAATATAATGCTACAGTGGTATTTAAACAGTTGGCCAAATACAAGAAGACAAACCACAGCGTTATTAAAAATGCACCCTTGCGAGTTTTTGCACTGTATTTACTGCCATTGGTGGCAGTCAAGCAGTGGAAACTTTCATGAAAGATAACTCATTTTCAGAGGGGTTGAAAACCCAAGAGGCACTCTGCTTTAGGTTGTTGCTCCTGACAAAGGGTTGTTTTCTTCCTTCCATTATGCTGTTGGGTATTTATGTTCCCTGATTGCCTCGGATAGTTTACTGCAAGTAAACAATGAAACTAAATGAACAAGTCACTGAATTTTCCATACCAACCATTCTGTAGCATGAGGAAGTTTCCTAATGCTTATTTTCCAGCACTTTTTCATGACTGATTTTTGATGATTAAAGCAATAGGTGTGATCCTGCTCTGGTCAAGGCATTAACAGTGCCTACAGTGACGCCTGTGGTGCAGAACTGAGTCAAGGCAGGAGAGATGCTCATGTAGCTCTTTTTCCCTTCTTCTCATTTTCATTTTGTTACAGCTTGTAATGATACTTTAGGACTATTGTCTGTAAGACAGACCAATTGAACTGCTATTTCGTTTTCAGATTCAATCATCCAAGCAATTACATAAAAGTTATCAAAGCAGTTAGTGGTCATAATGTGTATTAGTCCAAACAGTGTGTGTGAAACAAACCAGGTGTGACCTAACAGTCTTCATTGCTCCTTTTGTGTAGGCATTCCTGAAAATCATAGCAGCCTGTCCTCACATCTGCTTGGCTTAAGATGACAGCTCTTAGAAGTCATATCCAGGGAAAGAATCCCAGAATAAAGGATGTAAACTACTAAATGATCACACTGACTGTTCCATTTTTAAATATGCAAAGTTACTCTATAGGATTCATGACTTCACTTCACTTTGAGATGGGCAACATTAAGATCTCTCTAGAGATCTTGGTAAGAATTTGCCAGTGTCCTAAAATGTTTGATGTCAAGACATCCTGACTTCACCAACGAGAGCTTCTGACACTAAGACATCCTTACTACTGCATCTCCATACACTCCTATTAGTATTACAGAAACACTGCAACACTTAGGATTCATAGCCGCATTACTTTTGCGAAGTCCAAAGTCACACAAATGTTTCTTGTACAAACTAACAGAGCTCATCACTAACCAAGCTTTTCCAGACACTAATTATTTTGATTTGGAAGGTCTCATACAAGCAGCATACAAGTATGAACAGTTGTCTTTCTTCATGCTGTACAGAAGTGAGAATTATGGCACTTGGAGTGCAAACACTTTTGGCCTGTACACAATTTTACTGTTCAGAGCCATTCCCCTGAGGTCTGTAAGATGAGTTAAGACAGTAAAGTTCAGCATATATGGAAGCATTTTCTGGACAGGAGCTTATAGTTCATGTAGTCATTATTTGCCCATGGTACTG
Organism: Oreortyx pictus; assembly: GCA_036925125.1. Lineage (NCBI taxonomy): Eukaryota > Metazoa > Chordata > Aves > Galliformes > Odontophoridae > Oreortyx > Oreortyx pictus. The sequence continues at coordinate 19,459,846 of JAUPFR010000001.1, forward strand.
ATATTAGTTCCTTTTATGCCTTTTTTTTTTTTAAAGTTTCATAAAGTAGTTGGAAAACAAGAATGGAAGGGAAATCACTTTATTAATTCCTCTTTCTCATGGCTCGAAATTTAGGATTTCATCATTTCTAAGAGAGAGTTATCTAAAATGTTCTTAAAAAATATACAGTGACAGTTCCATATCACGTTATGAAATCTAAGCACGATGATTGATTAACTGCCTTAGCTTTGTACAGTGGTTAAATATGGAACACAGCTATGCTATTAAGCATTTTTCTTGCTTTTTTTCTTGATATCCTCTGATTTCTTACTAATATCACATTCAGAGCTATACAGCAGTTGCAGATGTCTCCAGTTTCAAGCAAAAGTTTCATATTCCTGTTTGTGTAGCATTTCTTCTTCCAACAGTTACATCAATCTGCCTGATGCTCGAAATATTTATGCAGTTTAAAAGGACTCAAAATATATGCAGAAGGTCATACAAATTATCAGATAGTACGTGTCCATTTCTTCTTTAGTTCTCTGAAAACAGATACGTAAATCAATTTTTGCTGTTTTCCATTGTCATCTCTTTCTTATGACTGTTTCCAATCATCCACAATTCCTTTCCAATTAAGGTCACGGTGAGTGTTTATCACTGATGACATGGCTAATGACGCACTGTGGATCAAGAGATAGAAGGAAGCCAACTGACAGTAGACTTTTATTTGTAGATCTCAGTGTAAAAATCCCATTCCAGGTTCAGCAACTAATTTAGAATAAGGAGACAGTTTTACCTTTATTTTTTCACACATATTAGCAGAATCATATGACTTTTATAGCCACTGATGAAAACTTTCACAATAAATACTTGTTGTAGTATGTTTTGAATATTTTGATTCATCTTCTGAGTATTGACACATTCTCTCATTAACAGCATGGCACTAATCTATCTGTCCTAAATGGATTTCTGATGATTCTGTGCACTTCATGTTACATAACTATAGCCCCAGTCCTAAGTGCCCAGACTAGGACAGGTGGAGACTGCTTAAAACTCGACAGACTTGAAAATAAATAGCATGGCATAAATGAGACCCAGAATGACTGTATTCTTCCCTGTGCTGATGGCACGTGCCTGAGCTGTCGTAACACACTGCTAAATGTAGGTAACATGCCTGTGCCACATCATCATGCCTTCAGCTTTATTACAGCTCCTCATTCAACAGCTTGGCTTCTAACCACAAAGTAGCTTTACATTTCAGGTGGTGCTGGCTCCATTACTGGAGGGCTGGGCAAATGATGGCTGCTACACTCTCTGGGTACTATTTTGAACTAAATGCGCTGTATGGGAGATACACGTAGTTGTTGCAGGCACACACTTGTTCAGTGGAGTTTCAGCAGTGTGTCATGATCTATGAATCCTCTTTCTGTTAGACTATTGCAATTAGAGTTTTTGAACAACTTAGTGGGAAGGGACTTCTGGAGGTCACCTAGCCCAAGCTCTGCACAAGTTGGATATTAAGGAAAAATTGCTTCTCAGAATGAGTGGTAAGTCATTGGAACAGGCTGCTCAGGGAGGTGATGGAGTCACCGTATCTGAAGGTCTTCAAGAAATGTGGAAATGTGGCAGTGAGGGACGTGGTTTAGTTGTCACAGTGGTGGTGGATCAACCATTCAACTGGATGACCTTAGTGGTCTTTTTCAACCTTAGTGGTTCTATAATTCTACGAAAGATGGACCAGCTTCACCATTAGGTCAAGTTTCTCAGGGTCTTCTTGAATTAAATTTTGATAATCTCCAAGGACAGAGATTGTATGACTCCTCTTGTTGATCTGCACCTGTGCTTCACTTCTATCATTAAGTAGAGTATTTTCCTCATATTCAGTTTAAATGTTCCTTACTGGAACTTGTGACTTCTGCTTTTTTTCCTTAGCTGCGCACCTAGGAGAGGATTCTGGCTCAATTTTCTCTGTTGTTTCCTCTTTTTCAATAGTTGGATGTAGTCATTATGTTCTCCTCAGACTTGTCTCTTCTAGGCTGAGCCAAGTTAGGTCCCTCAGACTGTTTTAATACATCATGTATGAATGATGTACTCCAGATCTGTAACATCTCAGTGACCTTCCTCTGTATAATCTCCAGGATCAACATTGTACTGAGGTTCCAAACCTGGATGCAGTGCTCTGTATGTCTCGTTTATGCCAAACAGAGGGAAAGATTGCTTCCTTGACCTGCTGGGTACACCCTTACTACTGCAGTCCTGTACATATTTAGCCTTCACTAAAGGACACACCACTGACTCATGTTCAGTGTCCTCCACCGGCACTTGTCCTCCAACCAGCTCCACCAGCAAAGCTGGAAAGTCCTGAGCAGTCCCTTGGGAGACTACATCCTTCTTCCTTCAGTTTGTAGACACAGCCAGACTGGGGCAAGGAGGAAGAGAACTTGCAGATGCTTTCTTTACAGGACCCCATTCTTCAGAGCTCATTGCTTTGTTTTGCCCAGAAGCCTGTCTGGTCCTCAGCCTCTTCCCAGCTTCTGGAGGAGGGAAGAGGACTGTACTGTTTGGGTAAGCAGAGAGTGAGACTACAGTAAGGTGAGGCATACAGATTAGAGGTAATGTCCTTTTTTCCCTAGGCTGAGCTACGGGGTGCTTGCTAGTTTTCATTCAGTGTTTCTGGTGTGCTTGCTAGTTTATTATCTGATACAGTCAAAAGACGCCTGATGCATAACTGCAGGTGCTGTTATTCGACTAAATAAAAAAAGTAAACATGAGGATAAAGATTTTAAATCCTATCATTGTATTACATATATTTTCTGTTGAAAAGTAGCATGAGAAAAATTCCCAAAGCTCATAAAGGAAATATTTCTCATTTTATTTATACATGTAAAAAGTGTATGGTGATAGAGTGGTAAATAAAAAGATGATAGAATGCTGAAGCTGAGTCAAATTTATGCTGATTTATGAAAATGAGACTGCAGTCTTTTGACAGAAGAATTGCTCCAAGTGCTTTTGAGCAATAGATACACTGAGCAGAACAAATATAATTGTTTACGGAGCCGTGGTCACTGCAGTGTGCTTGTACTACCCTCTCAGGATCAGTAGCAGTGGGAAGGTAATGCATTAGCTGTGCTTGACCTTTCCAAATAATCAGATTTTGCTTTTTGCTTTCTGTGCTGTGAAATGAGAACTTCTTTGCCAGTTTGTCCTTGGTGAGCCCCGGCCACCGTGGACCCAAGATGCATGGGGTGCAGCATGGGGTTCCTGCTTCTGGATTTGTAGGGCAGCTTCTAGTTCAGTCAGTGCCTTGAGTGGCATAATTACAGACATTCCTTCTTCCTTCCTGGCAGCTGGAATTACTCCTAGAAATCTGCTTCACAGAGCCTGGTGTGACAGGTAGTAAAAGCACACTGAGCATTACACTCTTGAGTAGGTCATTTTAACTGGTGTAACTGAGGTCCTTTAGTGCAGAGTCCAGTCTGGGTGGTTTTACCACAGTTTTGGTTTTGTAATTGCTTCTTTAAAACAGATTGGCACTGCTTTTTACCTTAGGTCTCAAGTCACAAGGAAAACTATTCTGGAAATGCAGATCAAACTAATTATAGACAAATGTTTTTCACCAGAGTTTAAGAACATGAACTGACATTCTGATAATCCTTTTCATTTCCTTTGTTTTTTACTGATGGTTTGCCTCAGTATATCTGCAGCAATGTTTCTGAAAGTTTGACAGCATTGCAGGAGCTGGTGGTGATTCAATGTGCAAACCTGGCAATCTAGAATAAGGGTCCTGAATTCATCTTTAGGTGTTCAGTCGAGGTGCTGCATTTACTTACCATTGGATTCAGTAGAACTCAGAAAATGATGCGGAAAGGCAGTTTACCCTTGGCTACACTTGAAGTTAAACCGCATTCAGCACCGTTTGTAACTGCTTTATCAGCAGTGGGTAAATGTGCTGGAGTAGACAAAGCTTCTGAGTTTCTGTTTTTTGTTCAATAGGAGGCAAATTTATGAACTTTTTTTTGGTGTTTGTTATAACTAAATATATTTTCTCTGTCTCCCAGATGTTTTTGGGAAAGCAGGAAAGATTTAGCAGTCTTAGCAACAAACAACAACAAAAAAGTTCATTTTGGAAACATTTCACAATCCCCTTTTCTGTGTCAAGATGTTGTGCAGTACAGAAATAAAGTAAGTGCTGTGCTGTTGTGGGGCCCAACGCATCCACCGTCCAGCTGCTGCAGATCTTTTGATATGCTGCAGTATGCAGTTGAGGATGGAGGAGGATGATGTCTGTTTCTAGCTGGGGATTCAGGGTGACAGTGCTTGGATAGGACAGGCAGATCCCTTTGCTGTTCCTTCCCATCTCATCTGATGGAGGAGAACAGGAGGCAGGGGTGAGTGAATTGTCTCCTGTTTGCGTTAGCAGCTCAGCACTTCGTGCTTTGCTGTGCACAGTACTGCCAAGAAGCAAGGTGATTTGATGCATTCACGGAGGACCTGCCAGCATCCAGGGACAAAAGGAAGAGTGCACAGTTGTCTCTGAGCCTCGTGTCTGGGCTCAGCCCCAGGGCAATGTGCATGGGTGGTCTGAGCTGTGGCAGCACAGGCTTGGTCTTTCTGCTGATGTTTGGCTCCACTTCTTTGAGAGGAATCAGTTTTTGTCATGACTACACTTCCCTCCAAGAAAACTTATTCACTGTTTTCTTTCTTGCTGTTTTCACTTGCTCTGCAGTGATAGATTTCTCTCCTGAGGCCCTTTGTTCAAGTCTTTCTCATACTGCCTGTGTTTTGCTCGTGGCTGTGGCATTATGGATCTGTGTGGACAGCTGCTCTCGGTGAGGGCTTTCCTTGCCTGATTTACCAGCTTTACAACTGAACCAGCCAGTATGCCTGCGTCTAACACCATCTCTCTTCACAGTGATTTTCCCTGAGGTCCTACTGTTTGTTCTCCTTTGAAGTCCTGAATTGAATGACATTGTGCCTTAGATAGCGTGAGCTGCTCCTGCGCCTTTAACCAGGTGCAGTTATCTGAAAATGAAAATAAAACCAAACATTTGTTTAAGTTTAGCTGCTGTGGCTATCAGTCAGCTTCCTGATTGCCATTGTTGAGGCAATCAGAGACTTTTGCTTTTTGGGAGGGATCTGATGAGCATATTGCTTAGATCAGGGTGTGTTGTCTTATGCAGCAGTGAACATTTAAAAGCAAATGGAAATGTGAAAAAAAGAAGTCTTGAAAAAACACAACTATTAAGGCTTATGCCTTGTAGAGACTTGATTGATGTTAATAATTAAAATAATTTGTCAGTTTTGATAATGAGAATCTTTAATCCCAAATCCCTTACTCCTTTGAAATAGCATTAAGCAGGATCCTCTCCGCATAACGTGCTCTGAGAATTTAGTCCTCACAGGTAATAAATTATTAGGGCAACTCCTCATGCTTATATTACAAAATCCTGTTTTAACAAAAGAAACATATATTTACAAGTTTCTTTTGAAAAGGAAATAATTTATGTACATTATTTGGTAAGATTTCCGGTCTGTTTGAAGTTAAGATGTACTGATCCCCAGAGTGTAAAAGTGGAGATAAGTTAAGGAGATGTACAAAGATTTCTGCTCATTGCATTTCCAAGATGAGGAAAATGCAGTGCTGGGCATTATCTAGTTGGTTCTGGTGGTGGGCAGGACCCATCTGAACCCTTCTCAGCGGTGTCCAGCAATGTCACCACCTCATTTGTGTAGGCTTAGCTTTCAGGAGCTCAGGAGCTTGGTGAGGGGCAATGTGTGCCACAGCTGGCATGTTTGGTGTGTGCAGTGTGCATCATGTGATGTGAAAACAGGCAAAATCAAAATCAAAATGCCGACCCAAGAGAAGAAGTGAAAAAGAAACATGTCTTCATACGCTTAGTGAAAGCAAGAAGCAGAACACTCCACTGGATTTGTTATCTCATAGTTATTTAGGAAAAAAATGTGTAGATGGCATAACGTTTGTATTTTGTACGGGACAGCTTCATCCAGAGTGACAGAGCACTGCTTTCATACTTCCCTTTTAAAAACTTGAAAATAAATTTAATCTTGAAATACTAAAGTATAAAATAAAAATACTTCTAAGTTAGAAAATGTTGAGGTTCAGTGTGGCAAATGTTTACAACCTATTTATTTGGTAACCATTTTGATAAAGTTTAATAGGAGCATAAATTTGCTGATAATTTTGATTAACTAAACCCTCTATTTTAGTGAAAAGTAAAATGTAATAAAAAAAGCTTTGATTTTGCATATGAAACCTCTTATTCCTTACCATTAGCTATTTTATATCCAGTTTTTATACCTACATTTATTCAGATATAACATAGACCATTTTGTAAATAATGAAAAGACTAAAATTTATTGTCTGTAAAGGCATTAAAACCACTAAAACTTTGAAATTCTGAAATGTAGCAGAACCACACTCTACAAGTAAAGCCCCTAATCTTTTCAGATCACTTCAGTTTTACAAGTGAATGAGTTATCTTCCTATCATTTTCCATTGTGTGAAAATGTAGCATTTGATTCACCATTTCTCTTCTCTGCCTCTGTCTGAACTGCTCTTCAAGCAGAATGTTATCTACTGAATTGTCTTCTTCACAATACACATCTGCTTTTCTGTCAGCAGTTAGACTGGATGTTCTTAGAGGTCTTTTCCAACCTTAATAATCCTGTGATTCTCTGAGTAGGAACCACTGGGGAGTGTATCCAAATGTTAGTTCTCAACCTTTCAGATCTCATTAACAAAATTATCACATGCTTGGCTGAATGCTTCTTCACCACTTTTAATTAATTCCAATTGTATGTTACCCACTCCGTGGAGTTTATTGGCTTTTTTTTTTTTTTAGTGTCCTTGTATCGGGTTTCAACTTCCTTAGCCATTGGAAAAAGTTGTTCATAATGATTTGGACTTCTCAGGAAGACATCCACACCTCCTTCCCTTCCAGCACTGCATTTCAGGTTGGATATTAAGAAAAATTTCATCTCAGGAAGAGTAGTGAGGCGCTGGAACCAGCTGCACAGGGATGTGGTGGGGTCACTATCCCTGGAGGTGTTTGAGAACTGTGTGGATGTGGCACTGAGGAACATGGTTAGTGGGCATGGTGGGGATGGAATGGTGGTTCAACTAGATGATCTTAGAAGTCTTTTCCAACCTCAACTATCCTGTAGATTCTATGATTCTATTTGCTTCCTCTGTGGGATGCAGTTCTTGCAGTCCTGGCGTGAGATGATGTGGTATCTCTTCTTCCACAGAAGTCTCCACACAGAATGCCATCGGTCTTCCCAGCAGCATTTCTCAGGAGACAGTTCTACATTTCAGGAGATTGTTGTTCATGCCACTTTTCAGTAATAACTGCACCTCTTTCATACCCTATACAAATGTATTCTATCAGTCTTCTTCCCTGGTGGCTGGAGAGGATTTCCCCTGCAGGAGCAGGTGGCTGATGAGTGGCAGCTGGCCTCCCCCTTGCTGGTACAAAACAATTGTGTTTTTTTTCACGTAGGTGCAAACAAGTATTCAAAGCCACAGGTTCGGTGGCAGATGGTTAACAAGGTATTCTGGTGCTTCTCCTATACTATTTAGTTCTAGAAATCAGACAAAGCAATCACCCTAAGCTGTGCACTGTGTTAATTTTACAGCTGTATGTTTTCTGCATATCTTGCTGTAAATATCCTGGTTTAATTTTCAGTATTGGGATGTGTAAGCACCTGTGACAGTCTGCACCAGGAAATGCTTCTACAGGAGCCAGACTTCTCAACACATTTTGATTTTTATTTATTTCTCTTCAGTTTTACTCTTCTGTGTGATAATTCCTTTGCATATCTCATAATTATTGCTTCTGTTTCTGTGGCAAATTGAAAACAATATAACCAGTCAATAGAATAGTAATGCTTTACCATTATTTTCTTTTATTCAGTGCCTACTGAGGATAACATATTTAGCATTGTCCTTACACTGCTTATTTTAACAAAACAACAACAACAAAAAAGCCACTGTTACTATTTAGAAGTTGGTTGTTGCTTTCTTTTTCCAGCCAGCTCTGTTTTACCAACTTGAGCTCCACTGCTCCAGTCCATGTCAGGGGGTGAACATCACACAGCTCAGCTTCCTCTTCTCCCTGCTGTCTCCAGAGGGTGGGGTGGGACATATGGACTAAAAGTGCTTGAGATGGAGTAGAACATAGGGCAGAAACTGCAGTAGCACAGGGAAATAAACTCTTGTAGACCTCTTGACTTAGTATACCTAGACTAAAGCAAAGCCTTTGACACTGTCTCCCACAGTATTTTCCTGGAGAAGCTGACAGCCCATAGCTTGGACAGGTACACTCTTTGCTGGGTAAAGAACTGCCTGGAGGCCCAGGCCCAGAGAATGGTGGTGAATGGAGTTCACTTAATCCAGCTAACTCAACTCCCCTGCAATGAGCAGGGACACCTACAGCTCCAACAGGTTGCTCAGAGCCCTGTCCAGCCTGACCTTGAATGTCTCCAGGGATGGGGAATCCACTGCCTCTCTGCATAACTTTCACTGCCCTTATTGTAAAAGTTTTTCTACTTATATCTAATCTGAATCTCCCCTAAAGGAGAGAAGAAGTGTGAGCTGACTGCCCTCAGCTTCCTTTCAAGCCTATCAATGCCCCTTCCTATCTGACCAGAAAGACTGAAACAGACATTCTCTGACCAGTGAAGAGCTGCTACAGTTCAGGTTTCACACTGAATATGGAAATACTGTTATTCTCAATTTGTGAAAAAAAAAAAGAAGTTAGAAAAATGAAAGAAAGAAAGAGAATAAGCAACACACACATACACACAAAAACAAAAAACAGAAATCAATGTATTAAAATATTTAATTTAATAAATACTTTTTTTAATGTAGAAATAAGGACAGAACACAGAAGTAGTAAGTAGCTTAAAAGTCCTACTTTAAAATGTGTGCGGATGAGATCTGTGATACAATTCTGTGGTGCTGAAGTGAAACTCTTACTACCGTGTTCTGTTTCATGTATTCATTTAATTAGCTAGTGTTTGCTGAAGAGATGGAGCTATGCTAGGAGCACTGAATCCAGACTCATACGAAATGTGTGTGTGTTCATCATATAGAGAAACCAGGTCTGAGCTCAAAGGCAGTTGTTGTGAGTAGATCTGAATGACTGCGCAGGCTGGGAGGACCCGCTCATGGCAGGCATTAGAAACACAAGCTCAATCTTGCACCTAAGCTCTATACACAGAGCAGGGAACTTAATCAGCACTTCTGATTAGAGGCCCTGTGAGTGCTTGATTAGAAACCCAGCACAGCTGGGAGTGTTGCTTTGAACTCTGGGTAATGTGGAACATATTCTGATTTCCATTGTCCATCTTTTAGTTGTAAAGAGTACCGAACTACTCAAGAAATATCTGGGAGTATCTCAGATCTGAGATATCTGAGGCACAGCGTGGACAGAAGATGAAAAGAGTCACCTAATGAGTGGGGATAAGGAAAAGACAGAAGCATTTAAGCCTTTTTTTTTTTTTTGCCTTAGTTTGTAACATTAATGCTACCCCATCATTGAGTTGGAGAATCATGACCAGTGGAAGCAAAGACTTTCCATTCACCAGAATTGTAAGGGAATAGTATATCAGCTTATCATTCATAAGCCCATGGGGACTGATGGATTAACTCCAGAGTGCTGAAGGAGTCCGCGGATGTTACAGCTGGACCCCTCACAACAGCATTGCTTTGTTGTGTTGTCCCATTTGCTTGTTGCATGTCTGGGGAGGTCCCTGTCTGCTGGCCACCATCATACCCATCTACAAGAAGGGCATGAGAGAAAAAAAAACTATACACCTGTCAGATTACTAAGATTGGACTTCCCCTTGATAAGCCCACGTTGTCTATGCCTGGTAATTGGTATTGTGTTATCCTTCTATGTACTATAACATCATGAAGGGATGAGGGCAGGCAGTGGAAGTAATCTTTCTGGATTTTAGTAAAGCTTTGATACTATCTCTCACAGCATCCTTCTGGACAGACTGTCCAGCTGTGAGATAAACAGGTTCGTGTTATGCTGAGAGATGAACTGACTGCAGCTCAAAGGACTGCATAGAATGGGGCTGCATCTGGTTGGAAGCTGTCACTGGCAGTGTTCCCCAGGCTCAGTTCCAGGGCCAGTTCTGCTCAACATCTTCATCAGTGATCTGGATGTATCCTTAGCAAGTTTGCTGATGACACTAAACTGGGAGATGCTGTTGAGTCCCCTGGCTGGAGAGCAGCCCATCAGAAGGGACATGGAGGTGCAGGTGACAGCAGCTCAGCATGAGACAGAGGATGGGATATAGGGTGTCAGCACAAGCAGAGCAGTGATTTGTACAAGGCAAAGGAAGAAACCCATACATGTCCCCTGGTAGAGCTGGAATTTTAGTTCTTATTTCTTGTCTATACAGCGTTGCTTTAAATGCTTCAGTAGTAACTCTTGGTGCAATAAAGGCATTGTTCTAGCAGTGTGAAAGTGCTCAGAGCCTTGATATGGGGTTCTGTCTTCATGTAGCTGTTTACAGCTATCAACAGTTTTAAATCTATGCGTCTTAAAAGCAGTATCAACTGCTTTTCTAACCAGGACAGTTTTAACTGCGTCCTCTCGAGTCAGAGATCTGAGCTACACTAGGAAGCTTTTCTGGGGGTAAAGCTGTGGCTGTAAGAGGATCTGAACTGTTTGAAAGCACTCCATTCTGGAAGTTAGCTGATTTTAACTTTATTTTTAGATAGTATAATTTGTGATATTGATGTAATGTTGTCTGTTTTTTTGTTTTCTTGTAGGTTGGCTGGATTAACTGGCTGTCATTTGGAGGGAACTTGACAGATCTATTTTGCTTTCGGTGAACCTCTCTACTGCACATCATTAAGGATTTCCTGGATCCAGAAGCTGCACTGAAGGCAACTGAGCAGCACAAAAATGTGACTTTAACAAGAGACTCCAAGCTTTCTGCTGAGGAATTTCTTACTGATCAGTTTGTAATTTAAGCCTATAACTGAAGCATGCATAACAGTTAGTTAATCTGATAGGGGAAAAAGGCTTTCTCATTACCTAGGGCTGCCAAAAAAGCAGTCACTTGAAGCTTCAGAATGAGTGCTCCATTAATCCCAAACAAGGCATGTTACTCCCAGCTTCAGGACAACCGCAGTGAAATAAAAAATAATAATGAAAGCACAGTGAGTGTGGGAGATACCAATGCCAACCAAATCGTGACAAAAGATAGAACCACAGAAGGGGATATCAAGAAACAGGGTTTGACAGATGAGGGTGGAAATATACACTCTGGAGGATCAGAGAAAGTTACTCATCTGGATACAGAACAACATAAACTGGCGTTCAGAGACTCTCGGACCTGTAACACCGGTGTACAGGAAAGTAAGCTGCCCTCAACCATCAGCAGGGAAATGGGGAAGGATGGCAGGACCAGTGAAATTAAGGATATAGCAAGGCATATAAGGATTAGCCGAGGACAAAGTCTGTCCAATTTAAAAAGCAGCACAAATGATGCTAACCTGGAGATAGTTTCAAAAGGTGATGTTGACTTCACCCAGAATTTTCCTAAGGGTAAAATGTCCAGGACGGTGGAGATGGAAAGAATAAAAAGGCTCTCTTTGGGCAGACCCAGTAAATTTTCTCCTCACTCTGAAGCACTTACGAAAGAATGTGTTGGCCGCGTGTCTTGTAAACGTCTGCTTTCTGCATCATTGGATTCCATTGACAGATCACACCATTTGATTGGAAATACAGAGAAATCACAAAAAACTTCCACAGATCATTTTCTCGGGATGGTGTTTCATCCACTCGACAATACCTCAGAGGAAAATACTGTCTTATATTCCAAACCATCTACCTCAGGGAGCAAGAAAATAAGTAAACCAGAAAATTTACCAAATGTTAACACTGAAAGCACACTGCATACTTCTCATACCAATCATCATTCAGCTGTTAAGCCCAATGAGATTGCTAGTAAATCAGAAGCACAATTAGGTCAGGGTGATAAAAGTAAGAAACCGGAGCTTAAGGCTGCACCATCTCTACAATCGAAAAACACATGTCAACAAAGGATTGAGAGAATTATGGTGGTAGAGTTTCTGGGATGTAAGAAAGATGGAAGTACAACAGCAAAAGAACAGAGAGAGTCTGGATCTGACACATCAACGTTCCAAACATCCCATTTTCAAGACATCTGTGATAAAACAGAGAATCCCTTGTCAGATCAAGTTGTAACCTCTCCTGATGACAAACTGCCAAGTGATAACTTCACCATCCATGGGGAAGGAAGAGGAGGCAATGCCAGTGGCAGTAGGGTAGCTACCCAGGTTAGTGAGGAAGACAGAGAAGTGGAAACAATATTCCCACTCACCTGCGATGGTAATTCCAGTAGCAAAGTGACACCTAGAAAGAATGAAAATTTATGTGAAGCTGTTGCAGGTTGTGCTCGAACAGTTGGTGAACAGGTATCTCTTAACATGAATCTACCTGACAGCAAACCCTTGCAAGTTAATGAGGATAAACTGATGCAAGTTGAAGGACACATTGAGGATGCTGCCGCGCCTGCTTCTGATCTCTTGGAACAACACGGAGTGTGCAGTGCAGAGACAGTGTCAAACCAACAACCTGACAACCACAACAGTGATGTGGAAACCTCAAGCTTTTTGGTTCCAAATAAAAAGACAGCTCCTGCACAGAAACATCCTCCAGACACAGCACCAGAGAGCTGTAAGGTTTCAGCAAAGGCTGACACCTTTTTATGTGTTCCAACTCCTGTGCGCTCGGTGGCAATGCTGGATGTTAATAGTCAGCCCACACTATCAAACAGTAATTTAAAGGACCTTTATGCACTTCCCATTGACAAACTGTCACCCTCCTCAGTCCTACCTCCTGTTGACAGTACACAGTTGATAAACATATCCCCCAAAGTGCCTATTAAGACTGTGAGCAGCAGTGCAATCCCCAAACCTATCCTGGTTCACTCCAAGGGCTCCCTTGCAGATAAGGTGGATGTGGACAGTGACAGCAGTGAGAAACTGGAGGAAAGCATGGAGGTGAAACCTGCCATACCCAAACCCAAACCCGTGAGACCTAAAATCATCACATACATCAGAAGAAACCCTCGTTCAATAGAGCAGCTTGATCCTTCATTTGCACCAGCGGGGCTGCCGTACGGTACCTCAGCATGTGCAGTGCCCACCTCCACGGAGCAGAAGGCATCTGGTGGAGGGGAGGGGAAGGCCCCCAGCATCCTGTATGACAAATTTAAACCCGATCTCCAGAAGCCAAGGCTCTTCAGTTCTGGACTGGTGGTGTCAGGAATTAGGCCCCCAGGTCATCACTTCAGTCCAATGGGTGAGAAGTTTCTGCAGGAGGTAAGCAGGTGCTTTTGACCTTTTGCAAATGCCAAGTGGTGGGCATTTGCTTACTTGTTGCTGCCAGAAGTTAGTTCTCAAACCTTAAAGAAGAAGAAAATCCTAAAGCAAAGCAATATGTGATCATTAGAAATAAACGTGACCTTTTATGGCATTGACCTTGACGTGGTGTCTGATCTATGACTGGAAGTTGTCATTGTGTTCCTCCAGTATTTCCCAGCATATCAGTCACCTGCTACAGTATAAATAGAGATGTTTAGATAGGAAAAGGCATGCTGTTTGATTTTATCCTTAGATGGAACTTAAGGTTTTTTTTCCATAGAACATCTTTGGGAAATTAATGTAATTTGCCCACAGAGACTTTTCCTCCCTAATGGGACTCTTGGCAGGTTTTTGCAGTCTGAGTACTAGCAGTCCGTATAGATTCTTGTCATGGTTTAGCCATACAGAAAAACAGGAACTGTCGGATTTCATTAGATTACGTACCTCATGCAGGAAAATATTTCCTTTTGACTCATTTTAAACAGTTTGCTCTATTACCTAGCATCTTAAGTAAGAAAACTCCTTTCCTGGGAAAGTTGACCTGAGCAGCCAAAAGGTAACTGGAAGTCCCTCTGCCCAGTTTTGAGCACTTCTATCTCTTTGTGTTTCCACATTGGTAAGCTGGGCTCCCTGCAGTCCCTGCTGGCAGGTGAGCATAGTGTTTGAATGTTGATGTTGCTTGGTAGGTTGTGAAAGGACGGGGAAGAGGGGGTTATGTTTAGTCCTGTGATATACCCTTGAGTCTACTGCTTTGGACCTATGGTAGCTGGCTCAACAGAGAAGCTTTAAATGTAAATACCAAAGATCCCACAACTGTATTTAATGTTAACCAAAATAAAATTTTTAAAAATAAAAATTACTCATTTTATATACCTACCTCATTCTATATATAGTATATATAGTATCCAAGGAACAGCCTTGAAATAACACATTTGGTGACAGAGTTGGCAATCAGAAACCAGCAGATACCCACATTAAAATCACACGTGTGAATGTAGTTTGACCCTTCTTGCATGTTAACAGACAACCTAACAGACAAATGTTGAAGGAGTACAGGTTTTTGTTAGGGTATTATCTCATCTCAAACAAAGTACTTGCTGCCCTTTCCCATTCAGGTTCTATAGCCCTTGCCTTACGTTTTTCATTCAGAGGACAGATCACTGAAGTCATTGTGAGCTTGTCTGTGCCAGCCATTACTAGGGTATCTTCACAATTTCCCTTTAAGGTGAGAGAAAATTGCTGTATTATTACCATTTAACTGTAACTAAAACCAGTGTAATGTAGGCTTTGCAGCTGTTTGTCTGTTTATAGGGTGACATGGCCCTCTCTAGACCGTAGGTTTCTATAGTCCATACAATTAGTATTTGGAAAATCAGGCAATGTCACAAACACAGCTGGGAACAAAGGATCAGTTTCTGGTAACTGTGGAGGACTGCTCTTAGCATGAAATGTACTCAGGTTGTGACACCTCTGCAGTGTGGTTTACTCTAGAGTAGAGTTAGCAGGACAACATTTATTTTCTGGAGAGGGCCCAAGGCATCTTTTCCCACAAGAAATATGACTGAGTGGATCTATCAAGTAAAAGGAAAGCAATTGGAGTGGGTTGAGGTAGTTCAGAATCACCCTGGCAGATTGACAGTGCTGAGACTCAGAGTTTTTGTAGACAAGGAGATGCTGGGGCAGGATGACTACTCTACATTAACTTTGTGAGGGAAACATTCCCAGACTGCCCTATTTCACATATCCAATTTGGGCTTCGCTGTACTTCGATCAGCATTTTATAGCTCTTTACATAGCTATGATGGGAGTGTTAATAGCTGCTATCAATCAGACCTGTAATCTCCAAACAGCCTTCAGCTAGCTAAGCAGTAGGCACAATTAAATGCCCCCTTGGGTGGCGTGAGCTGGAAGTTGACAGGGAGGTGCTGTCTTGGGCACTGCCTGTCTGAGGAAGGCTGTTTGACAGTGTTTTAAACAAAGCAACACAAAGGAAGGTGTTGAGCAACCTCACCTGCTGGTGGGGCTGCCAGCTCTGCTCAGAGTTACCCAGGCTGTGGAAGTTCCCAAGTGGTTCACGTGTTTGCTTGCAGCTCTTTCTGACAAGTTCATTAAATGGGAGGAGTGGGGAATGCACGGTACAGTTCTGAGCTGAGCTTCCTGTTAGTGAATGGGCTGTACTAATCCAAATCTGTTTTAGCAGCTCTGTAATGGCCTTATAATCAATAGTTGCATATGGTTCTGTGGTGTCCAATTGAATTCTGCACTTGAGGAATTCTCTGTTAAATACAAAAGAAGAAGGTATGTGTCTTCTTAGCAAGTTTATGTCTTTCTATGAGCTCAGATCTCCAAGAACCAAATCTTTTTCCTGAGATATTGTTGGGTAAATCCTTCTTACTTCTCTCAGCTTGAGAAGATGTTTTATCCTTGCAATTATTATGTGTGCATATATCTGTGATACCTGTAGCATGCTGTCAATAAAGATGAAAATGAGGTGACTGGAGGTTTCAATAAGCTGACCCAGTTTATCGGAATTGCCTGCATTCTACATTTAAGGATTTTCCCTGTTCCTCATACTGAAGTACTTGGCATCGGTGTATTTACTGGCAGTCAATATGAGAGGATAAGAAGAGTGTAGTGAAATCTGATTGAAATAAATTCATCAGGGAGAAAAAAATGATGGAATCATACCCAGGAAAACAGGCTTGTATCTAGAAACTGAAAATAAGCAGCTAAGAATCGCCTACAGTCCAGGCATAGAGAATCATCTGTAAGGTGAAAACCTGCATTCCAACTTGTAGAAGTAGGTCAGAGGAAAAATGGAAACTGGGATATCTCATGGCAGGATTTAAAAACATATAGGAAAAATATAACACTCAGTGTTTGTTTCTTCTGTCCTCCTGGTTCCTGTGTGAAGACCTCAAAGATTCCATACTTAATGGTTTAAGGCCTATCTTGTCTCTTTTAGCAAGTAAAAGATTTGCTAAATTAGGATTAAAGCTCTTGAAGCAGCTCGGATCAAAGCTTTTATAGCCAGTGTTAAAGTGCATATTCTAAATGCTTATAATTGCTAAATAGAAATTGATTTGGCATATTATATGCATCATAACTTGCAGCAGAGTTAATTAATTGCCAGTTACTTTTCTTCCTAGGTAGCCTCTGGCACTTTTTTTTGATTAATTTTTAAGCAAATTTAGTTCAGAATTCCTATTTCCTAAGCCATTTTTTTTCTTCTGGCCTAAATAAAGTACGCTGAAGAAATACTTACGGGTTCTTTCTGGATTGTGATGATTTTACATTCTATAAGGAAATACTGAATAAGTTGATCTTTACTCAGAAGAGCAGACATTTCTTTGTGAATGAGAGAAATGAAAGTCCAGAGAGCTTCTGGCATTGCTGTATGCCCTCATCCTGAGTCTGGGAAAGCAGAGCACAGAGGTGAGGGTCAGGCTGTGGATGCAAGAGCTCAATCAGGGAGCCAGGGCACCTGTGTTTTGTAGCACTGATTTGGAATATTTTGACAGCCCTCTGAAAATGCAACCTATGGAAACATGTATACTCTCCATGTGGATCTCTTCAGGAGCTCAGAGGCACAGATTATACTGCATATTTTATGGCAAAGACATAAGGATATGTAGAGATTTTCTCACAGGCTAGCAATTTGACAACACCATTTCTCTCATGAAAAGAACTTAAAATAGCTTCAACTTTGTGTATAACAGTTTAAGTTAAAACAGACTCTCTTTAAAAGTACATCTGTCTCAGTAAGTGTATTTTAAATAACTTCTAATAATAATTCCACTTACACGCTCTTGGTGTATCCACCTATTTAAATAACATCACTTTTCAGGACTTCATTTCATAGCTTCATTTTCTCTAACTGAAGATATTTTTTGTTTGTCCTCTTGCTTTTTGGGAGCATAGCAATTCTTTATTTGGGTTTGGCTAGATTTTGAGCTTGGAACATGTGTGGAAGTTGTTCTAGTGAGCCACAGGTTGTTCAGAGAGGTGATGGGTGCCCCATCCTTGAAGACATTCAGGGTCAGTCTGGGTGGGGCTGTCAGCACCTCGTGGAGCTGTAGGTGTCCCTGTTCAGTGCAGGGAAACCTTTAAGGGTCCCTTGCAACTCAAGCGATTTTATGATACTATGATTCTATTTGTGGAGAGGGCATCATATGGATTGGCCATCCCTTCCTTAAAGAGACCATCAGTCTACATGGGTCTGAAGCCCAGATTCACAAGGAGAGAAAGGTAGCTTTTACGAGCAATTGATGCATCCCTATGCTGTGTACATATTGATTTACTGCATAATATCTGTGTTGATGATTTTTCCTCAGGTTGGGGAAAGGCCTGCAAAAGACGAATTTTGTCCTCCATCATACACTCACTATGAGGTCCCACCAAGTTTTTATCGGTCTGCCATGATACTTAAGCCACAGTTAGGACTGGGTGCAGTCTCCAGGTTACCATCTGCCAAAAGCAGGATTCTCATTGCAAGTCAGAGATCCTCAGGCACCTGTCTTCATCAGCAAGGAGAAATAGCGAGTGCTCCCAGCCTCTATCATCCTGATGCTTCAGGTATAGTATCATCTTTCTTTCCTTTCCTTTAAATATAGTTACTAATAAGATATATATATTTCAGATAGAAATTACACAGAATGAGCAACATTTTGACCAGGTACTACAAAGCTCCAATAGCACTCTTCAAGAAGTGTCTTTTTATCCTCAAGCAAGGCTGACTGTGGAGTCTGGGTCTTGCACAAAAGTTGTTAAGCAGGTTCATTGCCAAAGGAGGATCAGTTTCAGTAATAATTCTCATTATGCTCTTTTTCATCTTCCTCCTTGTAAGTGCCTGAAAAATCTTTGCTCTTGTCATGTGGAAGGTAATGGAACATTTTCCCCACCATAAAGACCCCCTTTTTCAATCTGACTGGGACACTGGACATCGTGTTGTTCTCTGAAAACGCTGATAGCGTTCACTGGGAGAGACCTCGATCCTCTGAAGCCCTGATATAAATCACTTTGGAGACAACATTTTTGAAACCTTTTGCTTCCCAGCTACTGTGCAGGGCACAGCGTGACCCCGGGCAGAATTACAGGGGAGGGAAAAGGAAGAGAAAAGTCAGGAGAAGTGTACAGCACCATGAGATAGAGAATAATCACCTCTGCAGTACACTCCTTGGTAGCCTGGAATGGCTTGAAAGTTTAACAACATATATTTAAGCAGCAGCAAGTTCATGGACAACTGAAAATCAGGCATTGTCAGTGAAATGGAGCTGCTGTTAGCAGCCTACAACTCTGCAGAGATTTTTAGATTGTAGTCAAAAAAGATTACATTGAACAATGGCTTGAGGTCATACGGTCCCTCCTCTTGCCCCAGGACAGAATTCCTTTTGAAAAATGTTTATTTCACTTATTCATGAAAAGCTATTTATAAAAACTGCTGTAGTGATTTTGCAGTCTCTGAAGGAGGGCTGCTCCTGTACAAGACTGCTTTCAAGTTAAAAGTTTTCCTTAGTATTTTTCCTCATTTTTGTTGCTGTTTACTTCCTCTCCAATGTGGAGCTGACATGGGTCTCTTCCTCTTTGAAGCTATCAGAAGCTGCAGCACAGGAGGTTCCGCATGAATGTGCACAAGAACTTCTTTATGATGAGGGTGACGGAGCACTGGCACAGACTGCCCAGGGGGGTTGTGGAATCTCCTTCTCTGGAGATATTCAAGACCCGCCTGGATGCCTACCTGTGCGACCTGGTGTAGGGAACCTGCCTTGGCAGGGGGGTTGGACTCGATGATCTCTTGAGGTCCCTTCCAACCCCTACGATTCTACGATTCTATGATTCTATCTGGAAATTGTTTCTCTCCTCACTGTCTATTTTTCTATATCACTTGAACTTCATAAGAGATTTAGATGCAGAATGGAAGCATGCCGGAGTATTTTGACTTAACCAGAGAAGAGAGTGTCAGCCTCAGTACAGCCTACCAGGAATCAACATTTATCAGCAAATCAAGGTTTTCTGTAACACAAGGCCTTGCCGCCGTCCTTTACTATCTGACTTTCTATCTGGAGTCTATCTACACTGATGCTATTAGCAGAAGCTGATCAAGCTTTGCTGTGTGTGACTTCTGAGATGCTACAGGATTATGCACTAAGTATTAGGTATCAGTTTAGCCCTATAAATTGAGTGCAGTCAGCACAGAATGTAAGAATCCAGGTGCAGAGAACAATTGGACCACGTTTTCCATTTAATTGGAAACACAAAAGGCTGCTAGTTTAGGATACAACTCAGATAAGCTCTTGCATAACAGAAGAAAGTTTGCTAAAAATGAGAGAAATATACAAACAGGTCCTACTAACAAATCCAATAGTGTTTTCTGCTCTTCAGAAATGAGTATTACCCTGATTTTTATTCATCCAGTATAATTATCATTGGTGATTGGAGGCATAACTTTCTCTAGCCATTTTTAATCTATAGAGAACTGTATATGTATTAATTCACTGTCTTTCTATATTGACATTGAAAAATCTAAACACTGTCAGCCTATCTGTCGTATTTATCACCTGTAATCCCATCTTTAAAAATTCCAGTGAATGAGAAGCATATAGGAAGGTACTAACAGCACTAGCTATTAGTACTGTCCCTAATCCATTGCAGTTCCCATTTCCTGAAGTTTTCCTACTTCTCAACAGCTGGGATATTTTGGAATCTTTATCACATTCCTGAACCTTGCCTGCTTTGGAGGTCAAAGTTAGTCTATAGCTCTCTATAGTTTCCTTCCTACAACTGTTATTTTGTTTGTTACACTCCAGCCTATTGATACCTCACTGTTTCAGAGAAGCTATTAAAGATAACTCATAGTAGTCCAATAATTTGTCTGCCATGTTCTTCAGGATTCTGAAGTTTGCTTCATCTGGTCTGTGGACTCTGACTGCTTTTATCGATTTTAAATTACCCAAGACTTGTTCTGGAGAGGCTGCTAATGTCTCCAGTTTTTCACTTTCCACCCCAGGACACCTATTTTTTCATTTCTGGCATCTCACTTTCTGTTTTCCTTGTGAGATGAAAAGCATGTCTGATTTTTTTTCTGCAACATCTTGTTCTGTTGCAAAGTACTTTGCGTTGCTTTGTGATGATTCATTGCCTCCCGTATCACTCTTTCTTGTATTTCTGATTCCTTTGATCAGTTATGTTACATTATTTTAGTTTTGGCATGTTATTTCCTACTTACAAACTTGAGATTAGCTTTTAATCACCCTGCTTCTGTTCAAAGCCTTTTGACACATACATCTCAAATGACTTAATCTTTCATCAGCATCTAACTTTTTAAACCAGCATATCAGTCTTTTCATCTTTGATAATTCAGTTTAAGAACAAATTGCTTGTGAAAGAGGCTCAAGTGACAGCAGATGGGACTGAAGTAGGAGGAGAAAAGAGGGGCTGAGTGGGAGGGCAGCTCCAAAGCCAGCAAGGGGCTGAGCAGAGGGAGTCAGAGCAGGGCTGGAGTTAACAATGTTAAGCTGTAGTATCGGCAAGACGTGCCCATACCTACATGGGCCAACTGGGTCATGTCAAATGAGTGATGTTCATGTACTCATTTTCAGCTTTTCATCAACCACTTTCCTCTAATTTGGCAGTTCAGTGTCGTCTTGAACTTTAATCTGATCTGTTGTTTTTGATGCTATATTTGAGAAACAGGTTTAAATGTAGCTTAGGTATAGTCATATTTACAAATGTAAGGAAAAGAGATGGGTAAACATATATAGTCAGTGTGTTGGTAGTGGTGCTGGTAAGACCTTTGGTTATATGGGTATAGAGGAATGTGAGGGCTGAACAGACTGCGGTGAAAGCAGCTGGAGACCAGCAGGTATTTTTGTCTCAAGGATACCAGTTCTGTCTTCAAGAATGCTAATCAGCATCTCTTGCAGCTCAATCCTGAGCTTTTAATCCAGTTTTTAATCCCAGTGATTTCAGTCCTACCTTGAGGTCATGGAAACAGGGATCTAGCCATTTGCCATCCAGCGACAAAGTACAGGGTACCACTGGAGCTCTTTAAATAAAAATTGCCACGGCACAGTATTGAGAACAGAGCCCATGCCTCATAATAAGGACTTAATCCCCTCTGCCATGCCTTTCCTAATGTAGCAGTCTGCTTAAGCAGCACTGATAAGCTGAGTGGTTTGGCCTGCGTATAATATTAATATTCATAAAACTGACTCTAATTGATAAATTCAATCCCCGAGCAGCTGTGGTAGACTGCAAGAGGGTTTTGTATTTGTAAGACATGCCAGGTAGGGAGTAAAATAATACTAAATGATCCTACAGTTCTCCAAGTGTAATGCCTAAAATGTGACTGGGGCAGTGGTCATTCTTCATCTGTAGGACACTGAGCATATGCACTGCCAGTGGCTGTGGGTTTCTTACTGACCAGTGCTGCTCTTCAGGTGATGTTTTATGTTGGATGGGTCCAGCAAGCACTCTGACTTGTAGGAAAAACATTGTGCACTGTAGGTAAGATAGGAAGTCCTTAAACTGGGGTGCATTAAACAGTGTATTAGGTGTCTGAAAGCTGAACATTTGTTTATTTTGTGTTGACACTGCTCTTTCTATAGGAAAATTGTAATTCAAAACAAGCACTGAAGGATACTGTGTCTATAACTTATAAATTATGCATATCTTTTCCTTGGTTATGAAGACTTGGAGCAAACCTGCCAGGATTTACACTCATTAGCTGATTATTTTAATGGTATTAATGTCTAATTTCAAAAAGTACAACAGAGATCTCATCATTAAAACTTTACTACATTTTTTTTCAGTATTTATGTATTTATGGTAATTTTTTCTCAAAGAGCAAGTTAATGAAATCTTGTTTCCTTATTACCTCTCTGTGCATTAAATTTTCCAGTCCTGAGGGTCTGGCAGTTTCTTTCATTTCTAAATAAGTCAACTCTTGTTAAAGATTCATTTTATGTATGCATCAGGACAGCAATGTTTTTTATTTACTCAGGCACACACATATATATGTGTTTGTGTATTTGCAGATACATATCATACATATCATGGTTTTCATTGGTAATGCTGATGTGTCTACCGCATTTTTTTGATAGGATTTCAGTTTTGGTTGTGTCGAGTCTCAGGAATACCTAATACCTGAACAAATATGTGAAGTTTGGTGATAGGAAAGGAGTTTTCAGATTACTTCCTGAATTATTCCTTCACTGCTGCTCCAGCTGCATGCTTATTTTATAGGTTTGCAGAACCTATGAAATAGATACTTCAGTTGGAGCTGGCAAACTTAATTTGTCTTCACAAATTAAGAGGGGTGACAAAGGGAGAATTCAGAAACAAAAATACTCTCTGGCTTCTGCTAATCAACAATAGTTTCAGCTGGCACTCTGCTTCATTGGGTGTGTAATCTGATTGAACAGTATAATGAAGAATTACGTGCTCAGAGGTGAACATACAGCTCTTCATTGGCATCTTGCTGAGGGCATCATCATCAGACTCAAGAGCTGGCCAAGTGCCACAATCTTCGCTCCCCACAGTAGGCACAGGGAGGCATTTTGGGGTATCTGAATCTGAAGTAGGAGATGCTGAGCATTTCTTGCCATGTAACAGTGGCCTCACTGATCAGGATTTAACTGGTGTTCAGCAGTGACAACTCTTTTGCCTTTGGACTGTCCCAGGCTTGGTGACATTTAGATAAGAGAGCATGAAGAGAGCCAGGCACCATCTACACATTGATATAAAACCTCTGTTTTAAGGTGTAGATAATGAATCCTTCTGTTTTGAGGCCTCTTTACTCTGTTCTTCTATAGAGAAAAGTCATTTGTCAGTAACTGGGAAACCACAAGGATGCTGGGAACAGAATCAGTTTCTGATTTGGAAGATATGGTTTTAATATCTGAAGATACCAAAGATTGGGTAACTCTGAGGTGTCTTGAAAAGGTGCTTGTGTTATCTCTGACTGGGTAAGCGAAATTGCAGGTAGCTTCCTTGCCCTGGATTCTCTGATGCAAACTGAGGAGAACGATCAGAGTGCCATCTAAAAGAATATACACTCCCTGAAAGAAAATTGCATCTAGTGATTATAGGTTTTAGGGAAATGTTTGTCAAAATAAAAAATAAAAAAATAAAAGAAAGAGAATATCAGATAGTGAGAGAAAAAACAGCAAAAAAATAACCCCACTAAGAAATCAAAGGCCTAGCACAGATCCTGAATCACAAGTGGAGCTGAACTCTTGAACTGCTACTTTCCTTGTATGAACACATCTGCGTAATTCATTACTTTAACATTTCATTTCTTTTAGCTAAAAGCTATTTCAGCTTTCACGGAGAAGTCACACTGAAGTTGCTCATTAGCTATACACATGCATGGAGATGTGATTCGTATGCAGTGCAAATGCAGAAGTCTCTCTCAGCCTCTTCTTAAGGCTCACAGACACATCTGTTTTGCGCCAATCAGTTGCTATCTCAAAATGTTTTCATGTTCCTAGGTGGGAACAGTTTGAGGTGTCACAGAAAATTACTTGTGTGCCATGCAGACAACAGCACTTAATTCTATAATTAGCTTCAAGCAGTGAGGCAGATGGAAAGATATTTACCAACTTTTTCGTCTTATTTTGGCAGGTTTTTATTAAAATGAAAACTTCTCATTAATGTAACTTCTGTTTTGAACTTTTAGACCACATTTGCCGGACTGCTTCTATACTTCTAAGAAGCAGAAAGAATACGCACCTTAAAACCTGATGGTATTTAGAAAGAAAATGGGTGCACAGGCCTGCCACCTCCTGCGTTTTAATGAGTGAAAAAGCATACATTAGCTTTAAGGATTTGAGTGCATCCCTGAAGTGTGAGCCTGGAGGTCCTTGTGGTACAGACAAGTTGGATTACAAAGAAGAGGAGTGAAAAATGATCTAAAGTTGATTATGAGTTCAAGATACAAAATATGGTTAGTTCAGAGGAAATTTGAATTGAAGTCATAAACTGAAAAATCTGTAAGCACAAAGGTGTGAGTAATACTACCAAATCATCTGCTCAGGTCTAAGAGATTGGATTCAAAGAAAAGGTGGAGATGTAGAGATGGGTGGGCATTTTCTGGTCCAGCAAGGTACTGAAATTGTCACTAAATACTAGAATTGTAGAATTGTTTGAGTTAGAAGAGACCTTTAAAGGCCATCTAGTCCAGCCCCCCTGCAGTGAGCAGGGACACCTACAACTCCATCAGGTGCTCAGAGCCCCATCCAGCCTGACCTTGAGTGTCTCCAGGGACTGGGCATCCATCACCTTTCTGGGCAACCTGTGCCAGAGCCTCACCACCCTTATTGTGAAAAACATTTTCCTTATATCCAATCTAAATCTTCCCTCTTGTAGTTTCAAACCATTTCCCCTTGTTTCATCCCAATACACTCGGCTGAAGAGTCTGTCTCTTTCTTACAGCCCCCCTTTAGATACTGAAAGCCACTCTGAGGTTTCCTCACAGCCTTCTCTTCTCCAGGCGAAGCCCCAGCATTCAGCCCGGTTTGAAGAAATTTCTTCTCCTGTGATAGTGCTTATGCTTCCACACTCACCCTGTGGTACTCAGCACAGCACTGGCTGTAGGCATGTAGTCACATAGCAGTGCAGAGAGGGGGCAGCCTGGGGACTTGGTGCAGGTGTCCCCTTAGTTAAGCTGGGGATGTGGGAGTCCAGGTGAACCTCAGGTTCCTGAGGTAAATACATTTCAAATTGTTTTTAAACAAAACCGTTTCCAACCACTTTCCCCCTTTCCCCAGTGGATCCTTCCCTATTCTGCTGCAGGAAATCTGTGATATTTAGAACTTTTTTTTTCCTAAAGTAGAAATATTTCTCCTTCCACTTCAATTTTCAGTCATTCTTGGGAATCACATTTGCATAGCACATTCCTGGTTGCACATTTTTTTGAAGCTTGCAAAACCCACAAGGGACAGTCCTGTGGCTTTTCCCTTCTGCCACTGACCTGGGGGGGTTCATTGCTCTGCTTAAAATCAAGGAATCAGAGAATTGCTTGGATTGGAAAGGACTTCAGAGATCATCTATATTCAATACCTCCTTCCATGGGACAGGGGTGCAGGGTTTGCCGTGGGTCCTCCTGTTTGCTTCACATCAGGGGGCTACCATTAATGCAACACTGGCACAAACTGATCTGAATCCCACATTGTATGAAGACACTCAAATAGAATCACAGAGTCTTCAAGGTTGGAGAGCACCACTAAGATCATCTAGTCCAACTGTCAGCCTACCACCTTCACTCTCTGGGCCCAGCCATCCAACCAGGTTTTTTTGTTTTTTTTTTACCCAGCAAAAGTTACACCCAGCAAAACCATGGGCTGCCAGCTTCTCCAGGAGCATATGCTATAGGAGTCAGTCATAGAATTTATTAAAAGCCAGATAGACTGCATCCACAGCCTTTGTGTGGCTAATGTGTAGCTAATGGTGGTGACTATGTTATAGTTTTTTGTAGCTGAGAATTTACTCTGTCAATCAGTGTTAATATCCTTTTTGTATCTGTTTTAGTTTCCATGGAATTAAACAGGAGGCATTACTTTCATAGCAACCTACATATAGAAATTATTTCATTTGCTAAGCAAGGAGTATTTTCTAGTGTCTTTTATAGGAATATGTTTTATAGGAAAAACAAGTTCCTTTTTTTTTTTTTGCTTGATGTTACAGCTTTTGCAATTTCAAAAGAAAAGGGTTCATTCTGTTAAAAAAAAAAAAAAAAGATTATAGTGTTGTTACTGTCATGAGGTACATAACTATGTTTCAAAATCCCCATAACATTTTTTTCTACTCAAAGGAGTTAGTCTTATTTTCTGTAAACTCTCATCAAAGCGTAATGCTTCATTAAAATTAATAAAGCTTTGACCTACATAGTTTACAAAAGAATTAAGCAGTGTAATAAAGTGAAGACTATATTCTTACTGTGTGGTTAATTTCTACTTTTCCTTTATACTATTAATGTTTTCTGCATCCTTTGAAGTATACATCAGGATGATGCATGAATAGTGTTGACCAAATGGGAACAGCAAGTTGACTTTGTAGACCTTTCTGACCAAGTATGTTGACGGTTGTAATGCTGCCTTCTCTTCTAACCCAGTGGTCACTTTGGCACTTTAGAATCACCTTTTAGATAATCCTTTTTTTTCTTCTTCTTCTCAAGATTCCACAAAGAACAGAAATCTTACAGCATCAAAAATACAGAGAAAACTGTCCAAGGTTTACATGCAGTTGAAGTAGAGATCCACCTCGTATCCAGACTCAATGCTTCAGTCCTTCCATGAAGACAGTTTGGGACCTTTATGGACCCATCTTCTGGATTTGCCTAGAAAAGTTTGCCTAAGCAAGAACAGCAGGATATGGGTTAGGAGGACGCAAAATGGGGAGAAGTGCCCAGCTGGCATTACCAGAGCAGACATGGTAGCCAAATACCTGTTGTTGCCTAACTCCATCCTCTGTAAGTCCTCTATTGGCAGTTGTCTGAGACCTGGGATATGTCATTCACATAAGCTGATGTTTTACAGTGATTTGATCACCACTGGTGGAAATGGCTAGTGGTGTGTTAAAAAAGTAAACTTCCCAGGGCTTGTCCTTGTTCCTGGGCTTGGCGCAAGAGAAGGACATTTTCTTTTAGCAAATTTGAAAGAAAGACTTCAAAGAAGTATTTTCTTTGATGAAATGCAAAGAAGTCCTATGTCCTTGAGGAGAACCATTGGTGTTCTGCAATAGCTTCCAAAACAGAGGCTAAGAACAGTGTGTTTGTCCATGTGTGTTTTTCTTCTAATTGACACATAAGAAATATAAAAGTAGGAAGTGATGCAGCATAAAAGAAAATGTTTTTAAGAAAGTAGCAGATTCGAACTATGTCACTCTGCTGGAATTTCGACTTTATGTGTTACTGGTTCTTGCTGCATTTCACATTTTAAAAAGTATTGCAAACTTCAGTTGTTTCAGAAAATTACTTTTTAGTGGAGCAGTATAAGATACCACTGTAATTTTGAGCAGCTCTCAAGACTTCTGTTCAGTCTTTATACCAAGTTTCATTTGTCAGTATTTCGTTTGTCCCAGATGAGCTCGTTTGTTAAAAATTCTTTCTCTCTCCTTCTTTCAGTTGATCTTAAGAAAGTCCCGTGTCCAAATGCTGCAAAGTCAAATCTCCCCAAGCCGTGTCCATCCGCACTTCGCCCTCCAGGTTACTCGCGGCTGCCAGCAGCCAAGCTGGCAGCGTTCGGATTTGTCAGGAGCTCAAGCGTATCCTCTGTCTCCAGCAACCAGTCAAACGACAGTGCTCAGAGTGATCAAAGCAGGACAACCAACCGTAAGTCCAGAAAGTGGCCTTCTTTTTGGGAAGTATGAAGAGGATTGTTCCGACTGGAGTTTGCATACAAGACCTAATTTAGTCTTCGCTGTACTCACTAATCATTTCTTTGCCACAGAGTTGTGGGTTTGGTATCTTGATCTCCCAGTATAATTTAAAAAAATAATAGATGATTAGTTGCTGAATGTGCATTAACATAGGAGTTGGTTTCCCTGTAGCAGAGAAAATTGCTTTAAGGGTGAGGCTGAAGCATATTTCTATTTGTTGTTGTTTGTTTTTTTTTAATGTAAAATATCCCTTCAGACAAGCTTAAGTGAGTAAATAACCACAGCAAACTGTGTTTGGTAAGCGCACTGCAGCTGTGACGAACAGTTTTGAATACAGAGCATCTAAAATGAACAGGAGTCATCCTCATCTGCTTCTTTCTGTCCCTTTACATGCAGAGTAATAAACCTGGTTTACGAAATTGATGGTGTAACGCCAGAGGTATAAAATGGGATCAGCAGTGTTATCGTGGCTATTGTCTCATCTCCAGACTTGGAAAGATCCTATGACTGAAATGTCTTTTCAAATCCTATTTTCTGTAACAACCGTTAATTTTGTTAAGTAGAAAGTAATGCCCGTCGGAGTGTGCAGTCCTTGGGAAGTGTTTGTGTGCCTTGGAGCAGGAAGGGAGACTGAGGGATTTGCATGCCCCTTTTCTGTCTTTGAAGACCAGATTGAGCCTGAACTGTGTCAATATCAAAGCAAGTGTTATCAGCCTGGGAGGAGTGCAGACAGGGGAGCAGGTGACATATAGTGCCACAGGAGACAAGATGCTGCAGGCTCCAGTATCTTTCCAATCTTTCCATGTTTGTATTAATTTGAAATGAATGACAATAAGCAAAATGAGAATGGTTGAACACCCTAAGGATTTTCTCCTTTCTCTTTTATATGGGATCATTGAAATGTAGAAGACTGATGTGTCCAGGGAGCTCTGACTTTCTCAGTGTTACCAAACATATCCTTATATCCTTGTTTTACTTTTGGACTGTTTGTTCATTTCAGTTTAGTTCCTGATGAGCTTTGCTTTGAGAGTAGTCAATCTCTTTTGCTTTGCATTTTCACCCTATATTTAGGTCTTTGGAAAGCATTTCTTTTTGGCTGGTGGTACAATGTATGTCTTTGATTACATCAAGACATTATTAAAAATAGAATTACCTAATTTCTGATAGATCGAAGTGACATCTGTGGGAGAAACGTTGTTATCTAGCAATTTCTGGTGTGAATCTGAAAAAAACACCATGTAGTCATAACACTATCCTTGAACACAGTTAATGTATACACGGTCATACATTTGAGAATTCTGTGAAAGGAAAATGCTCTCATCTGTGGAATTGGAGTCAATTGATTTCAGTTCAAAAACTGTGAAAGAAGCCTCAGTCATCTGAGACCCAGAAAGCTACATTTGACTCTTCTTTCATCTTAAAAGAAGCTGATTTCATTTGTATGTTCTGGTGTATTTTTGTATTGTTTTTATACATTGAACCCTTAAAATCTCAATCTGAAAAGGATGTGGAAGTATTTGATGCATACATTTCACTCCAGTCCATTTAGTTGAGGGTGATAACCATCTACATCATTAAGATTAGGATTCTGTGACCAACTTGTGCAAGAATGTTTCTGTAAAGATATGAAAATTACCCAGAGGAAGTGTTCTGCATGTACAAATTCATGTAGAAACAAGTTCAGCCTGTCACCTCATGAAAACTGGGACTTGTCATTTCTGCTTTTGCACACAAGTTAGGTAGCTCTTATAAGCAGTTGTCCGATTTTCTCCACTTCACGAGAGTGCAAAAGAGTAGGCACTTCCACAGGGTCATCTCTCTGATGTGGTTTGTGACATGCAGTGCTGCCTGGAACAGATTTCACAATGATTTTGTTTTAATTCCAAGTGGATAATTTGTCTTTAACTCCAAATGGATAGTGCTTCCTCCTGGTTGGGGCTGAGAGAGGAAACAAAGTTTTTTTCCAAGGGAATCCTGTATTCAGAGCATTTGCCCTTGGGTATGTCATTATTCAAAAATCCATCAAACCATTTTATTTGTATTAAAGGCAACAAAATTCACATTAATCACTGCTGCTAGGACAGCTTTCTCTCACATATGATAGAGAAAAAAGTATTGTTTTCTTACTGCTGAACTAGTTAATAGTGTGAAACTGTATCATATTTTTTCCAGTTACAGTCTATGAGCCATCAAGAGTTAAATTAGATGCCCAGCACTCAAGGAGCACCAAATCGTTGCCTTCCATTTTACTGCAGCTTATTAACACATAGCAGCATGCACTTCAGCACTCTCAGAATGTATCTGAAGAAGGAATGTAGGGAGAAGTATTGACTCAGGAATCTGGCATAACGTATTATTTCTTCCCTTCTCTGTCTGCTAGAACAGTGGTTTCATTTCAATTAAATAAACAGCTGAAACTGTAGTTACTACCTGAGATCATTTCTTTGACTAAATCAAGCTTTAGTAGAGGGCAGGGTAAAGTTTCACTGATAATTTCCTAGCTCAGTAGGGTAGAAAATGCAAAATGATCCAACTTCAGAAATCTTCAAAGATCTGTGATAACACAATTTCCTACTATAGCAGCATCTCTGAGTGTCAGTGAGGCAGAAATAATTGAAAATATCTTACAGACTTTCATATGTTATAAATAGAGGGCCTGCCTCTTGAAAATGAAGGGGCTCACCTCAAGGTCTTATGTATGCCATAAAAATAATCACAGTGCACTGTGGGTTTCTGAAAAGCAGATGGCTTTTACTGGGTGGGAGGAAAAAACTGTTTTGTTCTGAGAGCAGAGTGTTTTATAGGAAGTTGTGATTCTTGAAGAGGTCCTAATGTGATCCTGTGCTTACTTTTCTGTCTCCTGCCTGGTGTCTCGTGGTGCTGGCTCTTCCCTAACTCGTGATGGTTAAATTTCTCCTCAGAAATCCCAAGCAGCATCTCATTTTGGCTTACTAATACTGATGCCATCGAGAGAGTAAAACCACTCTTAGAGTAAGGAGATGTGGTGCTTGTGCTGTGGGGAGGTTTGTTAACAGCCCTGTGGTGCAGCAGCTTTGTTCTTAAACAGATTTCTACTCTTCCCTGACCTGCCTGAGAGTAGAAAGGATAGGTACAGCAGAGTCTGTGCTTTGCTCTTCAGCTGACTCTTCTTGGCAACAACTTGCATGTTCTTACTGACTCAATTAAATGGATTTGCAGCGGTGGGACTGTGCTCTTTTCCCATGGCAGGGACAGGGTAGGCTGTGCAGCCCTCGCCTGCTTGCTTTCTGCTCTTTCTTGGACTCTCGCCACTGGGGTATGGGTATAAGCAGGGCTGCTTTTCACTGATAACACACCAACATCAACGGCCATGATGTCAGCTGTAATGGGGCTCTGCTCCTAGAAGATCCTATGCCACAGAATGTGGGATGCAGGGACATCTCTGGCATCTAGACTGTCCAGCCTGTCACCAGCTTCTGGGTCAGGAAGCTGACCTGCAATGCAGGGTCACCGTTCCATTTTGGCCATCTAAAATCCACTTTCGGGTGCTTGCATGCTGCACACACAAGGCAGACAGAGTCTGTGAAGTCCAGCTCCCTCATTCTGTCTTCACGTGGGAGGTGCTCCAGCTCTCAGGGCATCTTCATGGCCCTCCTCTGGACCCTTTACAGCAGTTCTGCATTTTTCTTGTGCTGGGGCCCCAAGCCTGGACAATCGGAATGGGCCTCATGAGGGCAGAACAGAGGGAGACAATTCCCTCCCTTGCGCTGCGGGCCACCCCTCTTCTGATGCAGCCCAAGAGACTGTTGACTTTCTGTGTTGAGGGCACATACTGCCAGCTCACCTTCAGTTTTTCTTCCAATACCCCAGTACCATCCAGTCCTCTGCAGGACTGAGCTCAATCTACTTCTCACTCCGCTTTTATTGATGCTTAGGATTGCCTGAGTCCAACTGCAGCACTTTGCCCTTGGCCCTGTTGAACTACATGAGTTTCACACAGGCCCACCTCTCACATCTGTTTAAATCCTTATGGATGGCATCCCTTCCCTCCAACATCAGTTGTACCACTCAGCTTGGTGTCACCTGCAAACTTGCTGCGGGTGCATTCAGTCCCACTGCCCACATCACTGATGAAGCTATTAAATAATATTGGTGCCCATACAGATCCCTGAGGAACACCACTTATAAGTGGTCTCCCACATAATTACTTTTATGTACAGCAGAATAGACTGTTAGGTGCTGCAGGCATCACATGGGAAACACCTCATTAAGCACCGTAGAACAGTTTCATTTGTGGAGCACTGGATGAAAGAAGGATTACTTAGAGTGAGTTGAAGTATAACTGCAATGAGTTTTGGAAATGGAAAGATGTAGCTATAATATCAGGAAATACTTCTTAGTCATAAGGTCTACTTGCCTGTTAAATAACCTTCCAACTCAAGTGATGAAAGCCACGTTGCTTAAGATTCTTAAAATAGAATAATAGTGTGTTGTAAGAAACAATTTTTCTCTGGCAGTGTGCTAGGCTAAAAACCATAATGCTCTTCAGTATATTCCCACCTTTCTGAGTGCTGAAGCGATTTCTTTTCAGATGGAGCAAGAAAATGGTGAATATTTAAAAATTTGAATTAGTATCTCACCACAGCTATTTTTTGTTTCAAATTATAGAAATAATAAACTGTGTTTTGAATGAACTTCCATAATCTATTCTCTAACAAACAGATTTAAGACTGGTTTGGGGCCTTTCCTTGTTTGGCCTTTCTAAATGCTGAATTTGCATTCTAATAAGAGAGGATGTCAAAGTATGTCAGATTCAGGTGGGCGGAGAAATGAGGTAATTAAAGTGAGTCTCTAATAGATGGCTGATTGCCTCTGAAAGGGTGCAGCCTTCATAACGATGATGTGCTGGACTGGTGTACAAGTTTTTCTCAAAAGCACAAGTGAGTAAATACAAATATTTTCCTGTATGAAAACACATTCCAGTGACATTTCTGTGTCTGATTTTATGTTCACTTTTCTTCACATTCAGTTTTTTTCTTTATGATCTTGTTCTGATATTAACATTTTTATGGAAGAGTCACTTTATACCATAGAACTAAAATAGAACGGTCTTGAGTTGGGATTTTCAGCTTTGTGAACAAAGCATCTGGAAAAGTGCAGTATGTCAGCCAGGAAGTGAAAGGGCTGAAAAGATATTTTAGCTGCCTTCCAGGATTCCAATATTTATTTTTCATACTTTCATTGTTACAGCTGTGAAAAAAAACCTTCAACAGAGGCTGTGGAAGCGTAGGCTCAGAAGTTTATCTATATTTGCAGAGATGGAAAGGACAGTGATGAACTGTCCATTAATTTCAGTGGTGACTCCGGAAGTACTTTAAGAGTGATAATACTTTAATTGCTTAGATAACATTTTTTTCCTGTTCACACCATTACCTCTTTCACTGCACTCTGAGTGAGGGAAGCAGTGCCACATGTTTGGGGTCTACACCACTCTTCCTTTTAGGTGTAGACAACAATGTGAAACATTTGGGGGAGACTGCACGTATTCCTTTTCTGAGCTGAAAACTTTCTCAAGCCCCCCAAAACCCATGATACTCAGTTCTGCAAAGTCTGAGGCTTTTTTTGTGAGCAAGAATCAGTTGAAACATTTTGCCAAGCTCTGCTGCCAGCTCAGCAGAGTGCTTAATCATGATGTTTGTTATCCCATAAGAAATCTGCGTTTTTAGAAGTAAGAAGGCCCTTCTTGAGATGCTTATGTGCTAAAATTGTCCTGGCTCAGACTTGGCAGTTCTAGTCCCAATGTTTGGCACTTATTTCTGGCTGGCTTTTAAAAAGTGACTTAAATGATCTGCCTCACTTTTCCCAACAATAAAATGGGGTGGGTGGCTGCAAATGATTACACAGGTAATGGATAATGGAGTGACAAGGAAGAGAGTAGTGACAAATCCTCTTTCCTGGCCCACTTCCATGCAGGATTATTTGACTGATTACAAGCACCTAATTTAGTCACTGTGACTCTTAGTGTTTAAGCTCCAAAGGGCAAAAAGCAGTTCAAGGCACTGCACCCAGGCTGCTGGACACTGGTTTCCCTGGAGAGGGAAGTTATTTCTGTCACAGGCACACAAACCACCTCCTTCGTTTGACTCTAGGGGGATTGCTGGCAGCTTAGAATCATAGAATATCTTGAGTTGGAAGGGATCCCAAAGGATTGTGGAGCTTGGTTTGTTGGTCCATCTCTTGAATGTAGGGACAGCCTGTTTAGGTATTCTTATACCGTTTATCAGTCCTTTCTTTATCTGAAAGTTGTCCTGTGGTTGTTCTTGTGTGGTCAGTAGGAAATCCTCACTGCTTTTGTTATCACAGTATAATAGGCTTCATTCAGTTATTAGAGGGATTCAAAGAGTGCCACATCTAAAGTAACTATTTTTCAGTATTCAAATCTGTTTTTCTAAAACATCTGATATACAGGGAGCTTGAAGGCAGTGCCCCCTGAGAGTGATGCTGGGGGTTACAGGAGACTGCAACCCTCTGTGGCCAGCGTTAAAAGGCAGGTACTTATGCAGCACCACTTTCAGAACTGGGGAGAAGTTCAGAGCCTGCAGCAGGGACAGGCACAGCACATGTCCTGCTGGGGAACAACAGCACTTGCTGCTGAAGTACTGAAAATGACCTTTTGAAAATACAAAGGCAGCTGCTGGAATATATCTGTCATATCCAAATTGAAGCGCCTCTGAAGACCAGAAGACTCACTATTAATCATATTCTTTCCATATTCTAATCTTCTTATTCTATCTGATGAGGGGTGCAAATGGTCTTTTAGAAGTGGACCTTGTGGACATTTATTGGAATAGATTAATCTCCTATTTTATCCCTAAGAAAAATGAAGAAATGCAGTTTTGAAGAAGTGAGAGCTCTTCAACTTCCTGTTCCTAATTTCTCCCTTCTGTACTCATCTTTCTTCTAATAGAATCAGAGTTAAAAATCTTCATAGTCTGCTACTGATGAAGTAGATCTTTGCCAGGATTTTTGAGAAGCATTCGATTCCAGCCTGCCTCTCTCACATATTAGCATTACATTGTATAACTCAATAGTTAGGTAGGGTTAATTTGGGTTGTCTTACTACTGGGGCTTGTTCCTGGAGGCAGCTCTCACCCACGTATTTCATAGACTTCAGTTTTTGTGCTCTTTGAAATTCGAGATTGTGGAAATCTAGATACATTCAAATCTGAAAAGAGACTTCACCAAAAAGCACTGCATACTGCATCTGGTTGGATTCTGCCTTTTGTGTTGTCCCTGACATCAGAGGCACTGAGCACAGTGGGAGACTGGCTTTAAAATGCACAAGTCAAACCATTGCCCAATTAAACCAACTACTGTCAGTGACAAAAATCATTACAAACTTCTTGATGGCACACTTCTTGTTTTGTTTTGGTGGGTTTTTTTTTTTTTTGGAAGGGAGTTAGGAAAGAAGCATTGACTTAGAGATGCAAGAAGTTTGATGTGATAATTATGAGCCAATTTTGAGTCACAGTGAGACAAAGAAATATGTATGTCACAGTTTGGAATTATATAATTCTTTTACATGATTTTTGAAATGCATTTTCCTATGTGTAAGTTTTCTTTAGTGTCAGTGAGGCTGTTTCATCACCCATCTTTATTTCCCTAAACGAGGGGCAAACAACCTTGGTATTGCATGAGTCTTTGGTCTCTTTCAAGAAGGGCCAAATTAAACAAGTGAGGCTCAGGTGGTCTTATTGCAGTCATATTATGAGTAGCTGTTGTCCAAGGTGAAATACTGTGAAATCATTATGCACTCAGTTCAATCCATGGTGTGCCTAACTTTCAGTAAACAGGACCAAAGTGAAAAGTACTGCAAATATTACCAACTAATCACATTTAGCCCACATGGTTTCAGAAGACAGAGCTGTCCTCTTCACAGTATATGAAAAATCAATTAACATAATGCTATGCCCTTGTAAAATGAAGTTTGGATAATGAACACAAATAAATGGAGGTATGAAAAAGGTGCATACCTTTTGGGGATCGTGAGTAACTGATTAGCTTAGGAGAACCATGATGGCTTAGTACAGGTATATATTAATAGAAGAGCAAAGGAAAACAAACTTCAAAGAAGATTTTAATCTTTGATCCCATCATGGGTCCTGCAGAATACTTGTGAATTCTAATTTAGTAGTGTGAGAAGTGTTACAGCCAGGAGAGTGCAGTGCTATTTATAGACCAGAACCTTTTCCCATGTAGAGATTGGGCTGGAATCTCACCATGTCATTTTTTCCATCGCACTAATGTAGCCTGAACGGGCTAAAATTGAGGTCATTTATGTAAGTCTTACAGGTGCTCTTGAGAATACCTGCAGTAAAAGGAATTAGCATCTTTTGCAGCTTTCACTGTTGTCACAAACCTGTTAAATTGTGATCCAAGAACTTAAAAACTGCAGCTTAAATAGCCTTCCCTTCTGACTTGCTTTGTGGCTATCCCTAGAGGCCTGCGTTAGGATTGCATGAGGCTGGAAACAGCAACAAATATTGTGGTTCTTCGTCTTGCAACAGGTGCAAGACCACAGGCTTTCCATTTGGGATTTCCTGAGTTAATATAAATGCTAGAAGAAAGTCGACTGAGGTCTGACATAAGTAAAACCAGCACTGGCAGAAAAAGAGAGAGTAAATTGTCACCCTCCAACAAAGAAAGTGAAGCTGAATAAAATGGAAACAATTGCCCAGTGTTTTCCTCCTGGATGGCAGTTATCACAAAACGTTAGCCTTCAGTGGCTAGCAAATATCCGGTCCCTTAGACATGAGGCTGACATGTGGCAGCATGCCTCCCACAGCCCCATCCAGCCTGGCTTTCAGACACTGCTGGGGATGGGGCATCCACAGCTTCTCTGAACAACCTCAGATGAGCCCAGGTCAGATGGTTCTTTCAAGCTGTGGACCTTTCTCCAGCTGAACATGGTGTTGGTCTTCTCTTTTTGTTTTCTTTTTTAAAGTAGCCTTCTCAAAGAAGACAATACTCCATAATTAAGCTAGCAACAAAGAAAGTAAATAGTCTCTAATTGGCGAAGAAGAATTGGTAGTCATCTCTCTGAGAAAAAAAAAAAAAAAAGAGGAGCAATACTGTAAACCAAGGAATGAGTGGTTTTTATCCAGTATTTTTCTTCTTAAGAAGAGTATGTAATTTATGTGGCACTTTTTATAAGCTTCAGCTCAGTTCTTGCTGCAGAACATGAGTTGATCTAGTGAACTAATATTACTTTTGTAATCTGAGGAAAGGGGATTTCCCAGTGAACATTATTGCAATCATTTATTTAAACTGAAGGCCTATTTTTAGGTGGGTCCTGGGATAAAACGTTCCTTCTCTGACATGTTGTAATGTTGACTAAACGTATTATGTACTGCAGCTAGGTATCTAAGGAATTTTAATTGTCTCAGAGGTACACAATAGCTTTTTAGAATTAGGGTATTTATCTCTTGTCACAGCTCGTAATTTTAGATACAGAACAGGCCTGTACACTGTCAAGCTGTGTGGGAAAGTGGGAAGAATGAGAGGTAGCATCATAGTATCTGTATGCCATCCAAAGGCAGCAAAAGCTGGTTAAGTTCTGAAAGTGTCTAATACGTAGTTTGAAAAAGCTTAAATTTGAAAGTAAGATGCATGAGAGAATGTAAAAAAAATAAAATAAACGTTAGCTGATGCTAAGGAGCTCACTCTTAGGCACACAGGTCAGTCCCACTCTTTTGTTAAAGATATCTGATCTAAGCAACATGCTGAGTTCTATGGTTTACCAGTGACCCTATGGAGGAAGGATGCTGGAGCTCAGCGGTGGTGATGGGAAGCTTTGGGGATGGTCTATGCTCCTGAACTGTGCTCTACATGTTGTGTGAATTAAAAATAGATGCAGATAAAAAAAAAAAATCAGATTGGTTGAACGAAGTCCCGAAGCAGCTTGCTAAGTCATATAAGCTTGCTATCAGTCACAGCTGGGAGATCAAACTATTGATTGTCAGGCTGAACAGTTTGCAGCTGGGATTAATTTGCTATTCCCCACTTCAGGGCACGGCAGCTATAATGTTAAAAAAAAAACATTAAACCTCATCTAAAACATCAAAGATTGATACATTTTAAAACAGACAGGCTTTTTCATGAGGCCTGCAGTCAGGGTGTTCCCAGATTTGTTATCACGTCATTTTTTTTTTTTTTTTAGATTGGTTAAGAGAGCTGGAAAACTGTTCCTAACTGATGTCCTGCCAGCTGTCACTAGCTGGCTCCTGCCCTGAGCTGTGGGCTCTGTGTGGTCAAGATGAAGCAGAGTGCCATGCTCATGCCCAGCCCTGGCAGAGGTGAGGGCAGAATGTCACAGGTTCTTGGCCTCAGGGAGGGCAGAACTTCCTCTGAAAGCATTGTGGTACAGGAGCCATGCAGTAATTGTGTAAATGCCTCTTCTATACACTTCTAATTTGGGCAATATAGATTTAAGCACTGTGGATGGAAGTGCTGGTTTCCTAATGACTCTTACTGTTTGCAAATGAAAAGTATTTATCAGAAGAATGATTAGAATTGACTTCACTTGGTCTGATACATGTCTGCACAGAGCCTCTCCTTCATCCTCTTTTCCTCTTTGTTACCAGTAGTGACCTGAGGATCTGTATAGTCATCTATTTGTGACTTCTCATCTTCCTATATATTGTCTATTTGGATTAGTCTGTCTCCTAAAATACACCATGTTTCCTCTTTCAGCATCTTGGTTACTGTTTCATTTCACAATTCCCTCATGTTTCTCTGTTCTGCTGCTTTGCCTCACGCTATTAGACAAGAGACTGTCCTGTTGGCGCAGCTCATCAGCTGTTGTGCATGCTGCTGGTGATTTGGAAGACTGGAGCTAAAGTAGGAATTGTGACAACATTTGTCATCGCTGCAGCAGAAGCAAAGCTTTACCCTGCTCATCTGCGGTTTGTAATCAACAAATGAAATGTGTATGTGATTAACTTTGGTAATGCTGCCTGTAAACTACTGCCTGCTTGCTTGAGCATTTACTGCATTGTAGAGGTGTTATGGAGGGACATTTCCAGGGGAAGCAAGCTCCACTGGAGTTTGAAACATTTTTCCAAGACGAATTATAAAGACACCAAGGCTGTCTCCAGACATGGCCTTCTGAACCTTTTGCAGCTTCTGCCTCCACAGCAGAATCCTTCTATTGCTCACATCCATGTCCTGACTTACCTTGGAGCAAGGCTGGACGTGCTGCTGTCTCCTGCTGGCACCTGGGGCTGAGCAAACTGATTGCAGCAGATAATGTGCCTGATCAAATTAATGAATAAATTTTGCCTGTGGCTAGCAAGCTGCTGATGCCGCAGACATGCTTCCTCTGCCTGATGTGGAGTGAGGAGCCCACATGGTGCTGCTGTCTGCTGGTGTCTCATCTCATGAAGCTGCAGCGCTTGGAGGTGTGAGCAGGGTGAGGCTGTGTCCAAATGGTCTCCTCTCTCTCAGTCCACGCCCTTGGCCTGGTGTTAGACCTGATAATACTAATACAAATGTGCCTTGAGAGTAAGTGCTAAGATAGAGAAGCACAGCAGAGTCAAATAAAACCCTGACAGCTTGGATGGTACAGCATGTAGTGTATTTTATGTTCTGTATTATGTAGTGTGTATTCCTGTATGTTGAGTGATATTTCAATTGCAGCATTTTGGATATGCTTAGAATAAACTCCTTTAAATTCAACTTTTCTTTAACCTTAGCTTGCAGACTTCGGGTGGGGAGAGATAAACGTGTCACAGTTGACACTGGCCTTCTGTTTCTCAGCAATCTAAATTCTTCTTATTGTATTTCAAACTATTCAAAGATGGCAACATTTTGGCAAAGATACAGTAAGGAGTCATCTTAGAGAACTTATTGTTCATGTGTTGAGGGTTGGAAGGTTTTAGTTTTATGCTCCCTTTCTATCTTTGCAGTATTGTGAGGGTGATTGAGTGCTTTTTCATACAGTAATTCAAAGGAGTGGATAAAAGGGTATAAGAAGTTCAATGGAAATGTGAGGGTGCTGAAAGATGGAAAGGGTTGGCTCATCTGGGATGGCCCCAGCACCCATTCCACTCCAGGGGGTCCTTGTGGGTCACTTCCAACTCAGGATTATTCTTCAATTCTACGAAAACATTACACAGTAGATTACCAGCTTCTTGAAGGGTTCAATTTGTTACAGATACATGTAGAACACTAATTATCTGAAATATGGAGAACATCTCCCCACTGTGTTCGTAGTGCCAGCACCATTGATTCTGTGGAAGTTGCCTTGCACTGTGTTGTTAGAGTGATAAAGTATGCTAACAGATTTCATCTGTCCTGCCACATAATATGACTAGACGCAGAAACCTTTATGTTCAGTGGGAAAACTTGGGTTAGTTTATTGGCAGAATGTGCAGCTTAACATGCTGAGACTTATAAAGCAATTCCTGTTGAAAGGTATTGGTGAACATTGTACGTATCTACTGCTTTCCTGTCAGAAAATTGCTGGCTGGCAGGCGAACGTTATTATGATGCTGCTTTGTGGGAAGGAAAAGTGAGCAATGTGTGAATGTGCCATGCTTCTCATGAGAGCCATCTCGGAGCATGCTGGAAGAAGATTTACATAGGATAGTGGGAGCCCTCATGCCTCCAGCCCTTTGTCCTGGTGTGCTAAGTCCCAGAGACCTGCAAATATGTTTCCTGGAAGTACAATTGGGAAATCATCCATCAGCTGTGGGATTGGTCCTCTAGAAAAGACGGTTTCCCTAAACCATATTAGGAGAAGCATGGAACTTTGCAGAACTGTATTTGAAGTGTTTCGACACAAGTGTCTTATTTGTCTGTTTCCTCTCATCTTCAGTGGAACAAAGTTCTGTGCCTTTGGGGAAAGTTTTAGGAACATTTGTGCCTCTTTGTGGTGCAACCTTGTTCCCTACAGGCTTCCTGAGCTGAGGAGAGCTTGCTTTCAGCGGTGAAATTAGTCCTTCATCTCTGTAAAGCTGGCTTTAGCAGTTACCATATAAAAGTATTCAAATTTATGAGGCAGTTTCTCAGAGCTCAGTGAATCCTATGGGTGACTGTTACAAAAACTGGCAGCTGGACTGCCTCCCTGTTAACACTGCACAGGGAATAAAGGGAAGTGTGTGATGTGAACTGCAATTGCAGCAAGCTAATCAAAGAACAGTGAAGAGAGAAGTCAGACATTAAAGGCACTTTCTCATGGACCATGAAACTAGAAATGTGGACTCTGTGTGTATGAAATCCTGGTGCACAAATGTAAGTCTGTGCAGTCAGAGTATATGCAGTATATTTGATAACAGTTACCTTTTTCAATTAGGAAATTATAATGAATATGTAAAACATTTCACAAAGTTTTCTTAGGGAGATCAGAGACATAAGGCCTTTAAAAATAGGGCAGGACTGTTAGACACCCTTGTTGCAAAGTAGGACCAGCTGTGCTGAAGTTATTTGGAGCAGATTATTTCTTGTTTTTAATGTGTTTAAATGATAGAGGGTCCTGAGCTTGCTTGTAAAACCTATTACTCTTCTCATTTTTTGAAGATCATTGATGAAATCTAGTCTGTGTTCCTCTAACAGGAGTTCAGAGCAGTTTCACTGGTACTGTGAACAAAGGATACAGAGTATTGTTTCTGTCTGCCTAATACATATTTGAAGACCATTGTCATGTCTCATCTCAGTTCCCTTCTGTAGAAGTAAATCAGTCCAAGTGCTCCAGCTTTTTCCCCTTGACCATACTGTCAGAGACCTCTGATGACTTTCTGTTCCTCATCTTTGGACTTTTTCTGCTGTGTCTGAGTGTGTTTCCCCAAAGATGAGCTAGTTTGATGAGCTAGTTATTTTACTAAATGAAATGCACCACCTATCTGGCTGCCACCAGGAAGCATTCCTTCTTCTTACAAAGGATGAGATGTAGTACTGCCTCCAGTATTTATGTGCTGGCTGCTCTTGGAATAGCTTTAACCCATCTGAACTCCACAGGCTCTGCTCTCTTGCAGGCTGAGGACATGACACTTCTAAGTGTGCTTTATCCTCTCCTCTATCTTCAAAACTTGCCAGAGATGGAGGTGAGCATCCAAGATCTCCTTAAGCTGTGTTCTGAGTAAATTTGTTTGTGTCTTTTATTGATGGATTAGTGAAAAAAAACAGAGCATTTAAAAAAAAAAGAAAAGCTGGCGTGTTCTTTGTGTTCCAACCAAGCTCACTTTAACAGCCCAATCAAGTGAAAATACAAACAGCTCTAAAATGAAGTTGTTGGAGAAGTTGCCCAGCATGAACTGCAATTGCAGCAGTTATTTTTCTCCTTAATTGTTCTGCAATAGTGGGGACATTAAAATGTTCGGCCCTTTCCTTAATTTTATGGTCTGTACTGAAAGTCAGCTCAGCTCAGCTACACTGAGTAAGCACAGACTTATCTATATGACTTAAAAATACACTAATAATTACTCATCTGATCTATATGTCATATTGCAATTGCTTGGACATATTTACCTTTTTTTTTTCTTTCCTGGAGTTCATTTATTTGTTTTCTCCTCAGCTCTGTTGGAATCTATTATTTAAATCCCGGGAATTTTCTTACTAATGAAAATCAGTGTGCTAATTTCATACCAGCAATGCCTTCACCTATTCAGTGCCAGAGGGACCCCAGTGCAAGGAAGGGCGTATGGATACAGTTTTATGAACATGCAGCACTAACACCTGCAAACTGCTGATTGAAAAACACAGGAGGCATTTCTTCAAAGGATCCTGAATAAAGCCTTTGGTTCCATTTCCATACAGGAAAAAGGGATTCTTTTTTCATTGCCCTAAATACATTTGTTAGACTCCCTCATTTTTGCCTGTAGTTGAAGCTACGCAAGGGAAAGATTTTACATGTGGCTAATCTATAACTGAAAACAATTGATGTATATATCTGACCTGACAAATATTTCAGCATTTGAAATCCTTCCAGATCCTCGGAGAGTGCTACTGAATCTGTTAAACATGCAGTTACCATCATTTAAAGGTCCAGACACTGGAGATAAAGTGACTCAGTTGTGCTCTGCACTGC
Organism: Oreortyx pictus; assembly: GCA_036925125.1. NCBI lineage: Eukaryota > Metazoa > Chordata > Aves > Galliformes > Odontophoridae > Oreortyx > Oreortyx pictus. The sequence goes on from JAUPFR010000001.1 coordinate 19,502,697, forward strand.
TGCGTTGGTTTAGATTTTATTCATCCAAATGATTTTTGAACCCTGTAAACACACTCAAGACTTTAGAGCATTGCTTGTGACACAGCGAAGCAGCGTTCTCTGCCAAAAGCTCCATGATGGGTTCATGGCCCTGTGTTGCACGTGGCATTCAGTTTACAGAGGCATGGCCCAACCTCCCTGCCACTCAAAGGTCTTCGAAGCATGTCAGAGTAACTGAAAGTTTTGGTGATAATAGATGCTGTGGCAAAGAACAGCCTGAAGGTTTTGAACTCAAACAATTGTTTCTTCAAATGTGAATCTTCTCTACAGTTATGAACAAAGCAAATATTTTTCTTTCCTTTGAGGTACAGTGATGGCTTTAACATGATTTAAACTGCATTTCAGAATTCTTACAATCTCTTAATGCTTTATTATGTAATGCTAGCTAGGACTCCCTTGTATAACGCAGTTGCATAACTCTTAACCTATGAATGCTTCCTGTTCTAGAGAGGGAGGAAGAGATGGTTGTCTATAAAATGATATAATGCTTAGCAATTCTGCCTCCTGAAACAATAGAGATGCGTTTACTGGGATGAATGTGCCAGTGTTGGTCATCATAGAACCCACTGTATTAAGCTGTTAAAATTTATGTTACTGGCAAAAATATGTTACATATTTATCAGCAACTGTCGATATTTTAATGTACTCCCTCTGAAGTGGTTGCCTTTAAGGAGAGGCTGTCACATTCATTCTTTATATTCCAAATGGGACCTCTGACAGGTAAAGAATGCAAAAAAGCACATATGCTCTTTTCTAGGCATCCAGTGCTGGTGGCCATACCAAACAAGTACTGGTTGTTGGCCCTGCAGGTATGTTTTGGAAAACCTATATTTCCCTATTGACAGCTGATACAGGGCGCAGCTGTATAGAAGGATACACAAGCTCCAGATATTTCCCCTACATACTTCCTCCTCTGAAGGCACATCCCATCATGCTCGTCCCATATCACTGCCCTGAGGTTGAATATTAAGTGTATTTATTTTGTCAAGGGCAAGCACACCTTTTTAGGCTTTGGCAGTGAACATTCCCTTTAATCACTTTTGCAAATAATCTGCACTGTAGGAAGGAGAATTGTGGCTTATGGAGAAAAAATGAATGGATCAATGAGAATATAAACATAGAAATTGTCTATAGCTTTTTCAAGGTCTGAATCTGTAACCCAGTTAGGGCAGGGCACTCATAATTAACTGGGCCAGCTCAGGTCCAGTTAGGACCTGATTGTTATTATTATTGTATTGTTTTTGTTTGTATTTTTTTGATTGTTATTATTATTGTATTATATTATTGTTATTATTGTCCAGTTAGGACCTGTATTATGGAGAAGAGACAGGTCTCTCCTCCACATACCTTTGAAGTCAGTCATCATGTGGACAGGACAAAAACAAGTACAGACCTTGAGGTTTGGGCAGCTTGTTCCAGCACAAGGAGCATTGAAAACCCCTTGCTGCATCTTGGCCTCCAATCCAACAGAAATATATGCAGCACATCTGTAGCACCAAGACATGTCCTTAAAAGTACCATAAACAAAAATCAGGGCTGTGAACCTACAGTGCCTTGGAGCTGTGCCCATAAGTGCCAGGGACGGGGTGCTGCTCTTGCACTCAATGAGGCATCACCTTGTCAGAGGCATTACAACAATCTGTTTCACCAATAACGTGAAGTTAGAAATCACAGCACACTCAGCCATCTGCCCAGGGCTATCTAATTATTATCTAATTATTTTCTGAGAAGGATGGGGAGGAACTTGTTTGGACAGGATGGACTTTGGTGTGGGATAATTTAGTAGTGATCACAATAATAATTCCCTCTTCCATATAGAGGTAAATGTACCTTGTTATTGTCACACCTGAAATTTTGCAGGGTTGTAGGTTCTCTGTCAAAAGAAAGATTCCTATCACAGCTGAGCTGTGTTGTATTGAACACACAGTGAAGTAGAGTACTTGGGTGAAGCACAAGGAAGATGCTGAGTTTTAGGTTTCACCTCCCAGTGCATTGGCTCTGTGGCCAGGTCATGTGGATCTACTGTGCGTTCTTGCACACCCAATCCATGGGAGTGAAATGAATCTGCCCTATATCTGAGTCCTGCTGTCTGGAACTACAGGTTGAGTTTACTATTGGTAACTGGTGATTGTGACATTTTGGTGAGGATCATGTTAGAAAGGAGTTGCCTACAAAATAACCTGTGTGTTTGTCTCCTGGTGTTGATGTGTGGTAGTAGTCTCTGTTCTGAAGTCATCTCTTATCTTCAGCTATGAAGTTAGCCATGGTCATTGATTGCTTTAGATCTGGATGCTTTCCACTCTGTCGCTGTCTAAATATGATAACTTTCTGTTTGTCATCATGGATGATGTATGTACTCTTCCAAATTCACTATTCTTATTGTGAAAGCAGTCACTGTAATCAAGTGCAGATTGATGGAAAAATTATTTTTGTGAATATGAAATGTTCCTGGAATACAGCGTTCTCTGTTTTGCAATATGCAGAAGCTGGATCACAATTCTGCCATCTGTTATTTTTTGCCTTCTTTTTCCACGTACAGATGATGATACCGGGCTGCAATTTCTCTCCAGAGAGTTGCCTGTAGTAGCAGCATCCTGCACTTCTGCACCCAGTCTATCCCACTTAACCAATTCTTCATGAGTCATTTGAACTTTACAATGTATGTTTTTATTCTGTCAGGCTGTTTGGACTGCCTCATATGCCACTGATCCACTCAGAGCCTATCTCCACTCTACCCTATTCTCCTTTGTTAGGGTTATTACTGTCTTGATCTTTTGACAGAACAGAATCCAAGATTTTTTCCATTCCGAGCATGCTGTGTCATTACCAATGATTTCTGAACATGAAGTATTTCAACCTATTTATATTTCTAGCCCTATTCTGGAGAATGAGTGTGTATCTTGTACATTTCTCTGGAAATCTGTTGTGGATTTATGTCTCAAAGTGGTTCTACACAGGTTCCCGTGGTACAAATAAAATCTTGGGACTGTGTTGTCAGGAACTGACCTGAGGAGTGGTTAGAAAATGTTCTCACAGTCCATCCTATTGCAGTGGAAGGTTCAATGGGTTTTCTTCTGCTGCCTCCTTCTCTGGAAGATGGGCAGAAGGAAATGACCACATCTTCACAGGTCTTGACCCTGGATCTAGTGGGAAAACCTACAAAGAGCAATAGCTCCTTGCTGAGCTTAACATCCTCAGTTGGGCTAAAGGGCATGCTTGGCTCCAGGCAGCTGCTTGCTTGGGAGATGTTTTGTCTGGCTCACAGAATTCCCCCCATGCACAAGCTGCAAGATGGAAAATTTGCATGAGGAAACAACAATTTCTAGTTTATTCTGTCAATTTACAGGATAACAGCATCCACAGACAAGGGCTCACCTGCACGTGTGCGCTTGGAAGTCGCTATTGACTTAGACTCTCCCCACTGTTCCTCTCATTGATATATAGTTTCTTCAAAAAGCACAGGCATTTTGCTGAGGTGCCTTTGGGTCTCAGCTGGCTTCAAGACAAGTTGGCTTGTCAAGTAACCTTTCTTCTCCCCGTGTGCAATATGTTTGTGCTGGTTGCTAAGCAGATTACTTCCTAGTTGCATATTTAACAAGAGTGAAAATGGTAACACAAGAGTTCAGAGGTGCCAGATAACAGCATGGTATTTTTTTGAGTAAGGAAACTGTAAATAAGGGACTAAAATAATGATTACTGCTGCTCCCTGGGATGGATTTTTTATGCATGAAATCCTTGAGGTTCTGCTACTTGTTGTATTTCATGTTGTGTCTTTACTTCCATCAATAGTTGAAAATGTTTGCAAAGACAGCAAGAAATTTCAGCAGAGGAAATGTAAGTAATGTAATATTTATTAGGAAATAGACATGCTTAAAAGTTTTACTATTTTCCTGCCGTATCTTTTCTTCCAAATTTTGTTGGCTGTGGTGCAGTTATGCTTAGACTCTTTATTTAGTCTTTTCTGTATGACTGCCTTCAGGTACAGGTTGTTCTACTGAGAACTTACTATATTCCGTAGGCAAAATGAATCCAGATCATGTTTCCCATTTATGTCTTTGCAGTATAAAAACATGATTTTACTGTCTGCAGCCTCCTGGTCCACAGAGCTTCTGTAAGGTGCATATCCTAAAGCACAAGAAAGTCAATCAGACAGTACTGTCAGGTTAATCTCACTACTGAAGTTCATTTGAAGCTCTGTCTGAAAAAGAATACAAGATTTTATGTTGAGACTCCGTAATTTGAGTGTCATGCAGTACCAAGTATCATGCTGGTCTGTATAACATAATAGCTCTATGCGATCTCAATTCAATCTATGCAGGTCTCTGTGATTCCTTATTTAATCTGTTTTCTTTTCCTTTTTTAATGCTCCCAAGCCCTGATTAATACAAATACTTAATATTTGATAGCATACCCCTGGTAACACCGTTAGCTACAGGCCTCTAACTGGACTCTGTGCCACAAATCACAACCCTCTGAGCCCTGCCAGACTGTCAGTCCACCTCACTGTCCACTCATCTATCCCACACTTTCTAAGCTTTATTACAAGAGATGTAATAAGGACAGGGACAGTGTCAAACAACTTGCAGAAGTCAAAGTACACAATATCCAATGTTGTTTCCTCATCTACTCAGTCAGCAATGACATCATAGAAGTCTACCAAGTTATTCAAGCGTGATTTTCCTGTGCTGAATCCACACTGATTGCTTCTGGTAGCCTCTTCCAATTGCTTGGAGATGGCATCCAGAACAAGCTGTTCCATCACCTTTCCAGGGATATAGGTGAGGCTGACTGGCTTTTAGTTGCCCATATCCTTCTTGCCCTTCTTGAAGACTGGTGTGACATTGGCTATCCTTCAGTCTTCAGGAACCTTTCCCTTTCTCCATAACCCTTCAAAGATGACAGAAAGCAATTCAGCTGAAAAAAAGATATCTTTATTCTTTTTTACATTCTCAAGCGTTTTATTCTTCCCTACTGTCCTCGACAAAAGCTGAACTACCCTGTTTCACAAGAATTATAGAAACAAAACAAATTGACAGTACACACTGGGTAGGAGAGAGAAAAAAAATAGAAAAACTATTTATTTATTGACCTTTCCTTATCATACATGAAAGAAAGATAGAGAATACTGCCATCATTGCTAGTATCCTTTCCCTAAATGTGCTGGCATAACAGTCAGTATAAATAGTTGAAATGAACAGTTTTACCTACTAAGCATTGCCTCGTGCCTACCTTCATTAAAATTTATCTGCTATCGTGTTGCCCAATCATCCACTTTGATTAGATCCTCCTGGAATTCCTCTCCATTCTCAGACATTTTCTGTAACCTGAATAATTCCGTGTCCTCAGCAAATTCGCCACCTTGCGTGTTGCTTCCTCCTCAATATTATAACTAAAGTTGTTGAGCTGCACAGATATTGAGGGCACCTCTACATGTTCAGCTCGGCAGAAAAAAAAAACAACACTATTTACTCTTCTTTATCGCTTTCCTTCTCTTTTTTAAAGCTCTTGCATTTCCTGATACAGTTGCAAACTGCCATTAATATTCTCCCATGGGTGACTTTACTAGCAGACTTAGATAAAACCAAGTAAATGTGTTGCTTAGTAACTTTGTGACTTCATAGAGTTCTGCCAGGTATAGGGAAGATAATGTATTCTGACAGAAATTTTCCTGCTATTTCTCTATATATGTTTAATCATCTGAGTTACTTAAGTCTTCAGTGATCTTTCTTATGTTTATGTGGCTGTTTGTATTTTACAATGCAAGGTGAGAAAAAATGTATTCCAAAACAGAGAACACATTCCTACTTGTTCCTTTCAACAGACATATTAAAAAGGCAAAACCACAATGCTGATGGCCGTCACCATCATTTCTGTAAATGAGTGGGGCTTGTCCAATTAGGAAAAATCCCAGGTGCTCTCACTTACAAAACTGTTTCCACGTCTTGTCCATTTTCTAAAAGTGTTTGCAGTTTGTCACCTACCATTTATTTAGTTGTTTCCTTTGTGTAGTGATTAATTAGTATTAGGAGAGAGTGTATCTAGCTTACGTGCTATTAAAGGAAAGTGGGGCAAAGCAGTCTGAGGATACCCAGTAATGGATAGATAAAATCTGCTCTCCACATATGCGGTTATTTTACAAGTTGTACTTGTAGATTAGAATTAGAAAGTGATATTATTTTCCTCTTTCTGCAATGATTATATTCATTTTAGATGAAGGAGCTGCTGGTGCAGGAAAGGGCTAATTGCCAGTTGCATGAAAGGCAGATTAATACAGGTCATTTGTTCTGTGCTGACTTTCAAAGCTGTTGTTACTGCCTGTTCTGCTGTGGGTGCATTTGCATTACCTCGTGAAGGTATATTTTGGGTCTCCAAAATGGAAAAGAAAATCTGACTTGATACCCCAAAAACGGATCAGAGCAGCAGTTTACCAGTTAGTTGTTCAACAGCAGAAAAAGAACAGTGGGCATGCTCAAATCCCACACACAAATAAAATACGATTTGAATTGTGAATGATCCTTTGTGGAGCAAGGAGTTGGGCTTAATGATCCTTGTGGGTCCCTTCCAGCTCAGGATATTATATGATTCTATGGTTCCAGGAGAAAGTATCCTGTTCCTTGGCAGCCTTTTAAAGCATCACAACTCAGACAGATGAGTTCAGAGAAATCTATGCCTCACAATTCCAGCTTGGCCACGCTTGTAATATAATGTTTTCATCTGTACGTTCATCTCTGAGGAAATTACTCTTGAAATGTGTTTACTGAACTATTTGTGAGATTTGGCCACAAAGGATTCCATGCTGGCTTGGGAATATTTCCCTCCAGTGCTGTTGATACTCACAGCTGCTCAAACAGCAGCCATTTAAATGTAATTGCAGATTATGTCTTAACAGTATGAAAAAAAAAAAAAAAGAGTCCAGATTTGAAGTAGTTACCTGCTCTGCTTGGAAACTAAGCATTTTGCACTTGCAAAAGAATGAGTACCCAGCAGATGTGTCTGTAATTGTCTGAAATAGCAAATAAATGAGAGGTTGGTGTTTATTGATTATTAATATTTGAATGTGGAAGGGCTCATGCCATTATTTTTTAATAAAGAAGCTATAAAATTGACTTGGGTATGTTACTGCTGTTACATCCTTTTGTGCAGTGTGGTGTAGGGCATATTGCCATGGGTTGTTAACATTCCTCTAGTGTCTTAATGATTAAAAGTAACTCTACATTTCTGGCTGGAACAAGCTCTAATTGACTAACTGGTAATGATAAATTTTGGCTTCCCTTTGAGTGGTTTGCTAGTGCTGTCAGGATTTGTTTAAGTTCCTTAATCTACAGCATTTTTACCTGTTCCCATACCATGCGCTGAATGAATCTTAGAAATCACAATAACCAAAGTAACAAAATCAAGTTGTAAAATAAATGATAGATGTATGATACGAAATTCTCTATGCTAGAATTTCATGGTACCCAAGATGGTTGGACTTTGAAAGCACCGCTCTGGTTTAGGATTTCTAACATGGAGGCACAGCTTGTTAGAAGGCTCAGCTGTTACAAGGAACTCTAGTGTTGCTTTCAACTCAGTAGCTCTCAGCAGCACATCTCTCAGCTTTCATGAAATTGTAGAAGGCCTGTTAGTCTTCCCTGACAGTTTAGGTGATCCAGTAAACCCAGGTATTTCTACTAGATGACCCTCCACTCACCTTGCTGTTGAGTCCCTGAAAGGAAGGCCATGTTTTGTGAAAACCACATGGGCATAAATCCTCTCCACAGCCAGACACTGGGACCACGGACATTTGATGAATGCTGTGAAAGGTGGACCTGGGGCAAGGCTTCTTATGTCCTCCAGGCACAGAGCTCTCCCTGCAGTTCCAGCTCTCAGCATGTTAAATTAGTCAGGGAAATGGAAGTCCCTGTCATAGATATGTATTTGTATATGAAAATAAATAAACACACACACACAAAAAAAAAAAACAAAAAACAGGAAATCACAATCAAATATCCCCTAAATCTCCATGCTTCTTGGGAGCTGTAAATCTTAGAAATCTCATTTTACATTTCAGCAGGCTCACGTATCTGCTTGCTTTAACAATCTGAAGATAGCAACTACCTCAGTTTCCTTAATGTTTTGTGAGACAAGCAACTCGTTACCATTCTGTCTTAATTTTTTTTTAATCTCTTGATGCATAGAAGTAAGGAAATTCTGAAAGATTTTCTCATGTTATCTGAGAATTCCCTTTGCACATCTGTGCATTCTTTGTGCATGCTTTTGCAGAAGGTGTTCTGCCATACTACTTTTAATTATTTTCTGTACTGTAAAACTATATCTAATGATTCTGTATCTTGCTCTCAGTTATAAATCAACATTATTATTGTGAGAATCACCTGCTACTCTGTGTGATCAACTGCAAACATTAATATGAAAGTATAATCAGAATCTCTTCAGAAGTGGTTGTAGATAAATCCTCAATAAAGCAATGAATGGCTAAGAATTTCTTCCTTCCTGACATTAGCTGTTGAAAAAAAAAAAACTAGGAGAGGTTTAATTTTCTTGCAGTTGTCATAGTGGGAAGCTGTAATGTCAATGTGAACAATATGTAGGTTCTAGTTTATGTTGGTAGGCTTTTGGAAACAAATGGAGTAGCTTCTCTACTGGGAGAAGCAAGAAAAAGATGCTATTGTAATCTGTACATATTGTGGGCTAGAGAGCTCTGGTTAGAGCTGTCTTTGTGAAGATGGGGCAGCTTGAAGTTCCAGGTACTCTAATGCATGAACCATTATTTTTGAAGTCCAGAAGCTGAAAAGTTTTCAAATCTGCCAAGCAATCAAGGGTTGTTTTTTCAAGTTATTAAATATCTGAACGGGGGTTGTATGGGAACTGCTTAGTCACAGCCCAAACCACTGAACGAGCACCTGAAGGAAAGACCCAGTCAAGCCCTGGGAGCGCAGGGATTTCACCTGTGTGACCAGAAGGCACAGAGCCAGGCCCCATTCCTCTTCGACCTCATTTAAGCGTTGACTGCCAGCAAGAAAGGACCTCTTTTTGGAGGTTCTTCCTTTTGGGAGTTCCTTCCCCACAAGCCTCAATCTTCAGATACAGGTGAGTGTTCATTTTCCTTCTTCTGTAACATCTCCTTGTTCACACTGGATTCTGTCTTCACAGCATTTACAGGGGTAAAAAGATACTGAACAGGAAAATAAAGTCCATGTTGGGCCTTTAGTTCCACTTCTGAAGGAATTCCTCCTAGCTGTTGTTTGTACCTGTTAAAGAACTCTGCGTGTTTTATTGCAATTGATTAATAACTAATGTGTTGTTCTTGAAAGGCTCCCATGTCTATTGCCACTCTTTTTGCTTGTTATTTTCCTGAAGGAAGGAGGTTACAATTCTTTTGGGCTTCCTGTAAAGATTGTGGGAAACCGCGGGAGTGCTATAAACCGTTAGCTTGATATCAGAGCCTAAAAGGTTTAACAGCTCATAGTTCTGCAGAAGCTCTGCTGGAAGTTTGCTTTAAAGGGGTCCTCAGTCCACGTGTAGGTCAAAATATTAAATTTTGACAGATATTCTTCCTCCATCTTTCCTGCCTATCTCACATTATGGTGACATGTTTGTCATTAGGAAAGTCCATGGAGATAAGGTTGGTCTGAGCTCAAGGCAAGAGCACGAGTTAGTGAATTAAGGTCAGGATCAGGTTAAGCAGGGACCCAGAGCCAGGTCCAACCCAGTGGCCGCAGGGCAAGCCTTTAGTGATGTGACCAGGAACAGGCATAGCTCTGGCAAAGCTGTGATGGATCTTGGGACCTGAGCCTCAGCACAAGGCAGCTCCTGAGAGGAGGGCAGCCCTTGCCCTGGCTTCCTTCAGTCTTTTGTTCACAGCTGGCATTGGTGGCTGTAAATCTAAAGAACCAGGCAGTTAAAAAGTAAGGGCTAGAGAGATGAGCTTGCTGTGTTAGGACACTGAACTAAATGCCTGTAGTTTTACTGTGTAAAACAAAATCAAAGGATGTGAGGATAGCAATTGTTGTCCGCAAGTATGAGAAGAAAGAAGAAAGTATTGTGTCAGGATGGCGCAAAAGGCATGTAAGTAACTTTATAGGAAAAATACAGAATGATATCCATACTGCTGTCTGTGAAGGAGGTAGGAAGAGCCTGTGGCTCAGAGCATTTTCTAAATGGCCTCAGTGATGCTTTCTGCCTTATCTTCCAAGGAAGAGCCAGTGACTGACTGTAACCTCTAACCATTTCCTCCTTTATTAGAGTTCTGGACAATGAAAGCTCTTCTGATTTCCTGACAGGTAATTCAAAACTTCTTTCAGCCCTGAAGCCCTGTGAGAAGGGTCCTTAGGAAGTATTGTTGGGGTGTGAAAAATGTTTTGGCTATGCACAGTGTCCTGCTAGTTTCTAGAGTCAGTAGCCAATAGGAGCTAACTGAAAGCAAGAGTAATTCTTATGACTGCTGTCTGTGAACATCTGTGAGCAGACATTTTTATCAGTTCTTTCAGTTATATTAAATTTAGTAACATCCTTTCTTGTATTCTGGTTATATGCGGAACCATAAGTTCTAAAGATAAGTCTGTGACAATAAGAAGTTCTAATTAGTTGAATGAGCCTACAGACATTGATGAGCCTTCTCTGTAAGTTATAGACTAGCATAAAGAGTTCCTGCTAGTGGTTCCAGCTGGAAACTTGTGTAGAAAAATCAGTGAGTGAAGCTAACACTGATTATTACTGGTGTTTGTTTTTTTTATTCTTCAGTCTTAATGCTTAATCGCATTGGTGTGCCTGTCTTTGTTGTTGTCTGTATTGGTGCGTTTTAACAAAAGATACGCCCTGGTCATGATGTGCTAGCAGGGCAGGTGTTCTCTCTTTGGTTTAATCCTTATTTGTGTCCCTTTTTTACTGTCATCAGCAGTATCAGCTAATTTTAAACTTGCCCTTTGAATCTGACCAGCAATCAAATAGATACCCTGACCTTCCTGCTGCTGATAGGGAAGGACTCTTTACTGCCCAGTGACACTTCATATAATATTCACTACCTCAGTGTTCCTACGTTACACTTGGAATTAAGGCACATGGTGGCTCTGTTTGTAAGAAGAAAAGAAATAAACTTTGTGTTCCAGTTTCTCATCTCTTTAGTGGAACTGGTGATGTATTTTTCCTTTGTTGAATACTCTCAATGAGAAGTCATGAGATTTTCATGAGAAAGTCTTGAACTGAGTCTGCACAGAGAGAAGGGGAAGGATTCTTCACTCATTCTCACAGTATTGCCCAGGGAAGTTGTTCTCACTGCTCACGGTAGCTTCTGACTGTGAATAATTGCCGTGCTCCTTTGTGGATAAAAGTCTCTCACATCTGACTGATCTTTCTGCTGTGATGGAGGCAAACACTATCTAAATGCTGAGTTTTCCCATCTTGAGCTCCAGCTTCAGTGCAAAGCAAAGGAAAAAAAATCTCAAAAAAAACAAGGGCTGAAGCAACTTAGCTTGAAGTTAGAACAAAGAAATAAATGTGCTCTGATTGCATTAGCTGACAGTGTCCTGCTGGTGAAAGGTGAAGATCAGGTGTCTAGGATGACTATTTTATGTCCACCTGACAGATATGATGCTACTGATCCTGGATATTTTTTTTTTTTATGGATGCAGCTATAAACTCTGGTGGAAGTCTGTGGAGGCTGTTTTGTGGTGTTCTTCTTCTCTTCCTGATCAGTGATGCTACTGATGAGGAGGGTAGTAGGCAACTACGTTCTTCTGCTTGCAGAGCTTTTCTATTCATTACTTTAAGCATCTGTCTTGTCACTTTGCTCCTGCTGTGTATTCTGCCTCTATGATGTTATTTTCTGTGCAAATGAACAAGGAAAGTAGTAGGCATTCCTAATAAAATCAGGATTAGGAAAATTTACATCTCTGTCCTTGCTGAGACTATGAGTTTTCGGACATAAGGAATAGTGAGCAAGAGTATTACCCCCTGAAAGCTCTGAATGTTTATTCAGCTTTAGTCATTCTCAACGTCCTTGATGATTTAGCTCCGTGTCATTGACAGATGCATCATTCTTACTTTGTCTTAGCAATTTTCTAAAACTGTTCTGTAAGTGAGAAAGACAAGAAGGCTGGGTGATTTATCACAGTGTATGTAATGCACTTCTTTTCCTTTTGATGGGAGAACTTACAATTCAGAGTGACACTCCATGCTTCTTATTGGTGCAGAAAGAAAATGTTGATAATATGCTATAGCAAAAGAAGGAATGATTCAGCATTTGAACGTGCTTAAGCAAAGATTACTTCATCAGAGAATAAAAAACAAATCTTTTTCAAACTCAGCAACACCACGCAGACAAACAAGGAGCCACAACTAAGTGGAGGTGAGCTCTGTTTCCAGGCTTTGCTCTCCTAAATCCTGATGCAAGACAGTGGAATTCAGAGAAACAGAGCAGAAGTGAGCCCTCTTCTGCAGGAGGATGTGCTGTAACGAGGAAATGTCTTTTCTAACCAGTTAAAATAGATGGTACAAACTGTAAGCTGGGGACAGTCTAGAAAGCTGTTCTGCTGACTGTATGTAGGTGTCTCTTTGAGACAGAGATTGATAGCCCACTAAATCCCTTCAGCTATGTTGTCCAGGCTGTTGTTGATATACTGGGAGCAAGCACAATTTGCGGAGACACTTGCATTGTTGTTACCCCTGAGTGGGCATCTCATCTGGAGCTGAATTCCAGCCTCTTCTCTCCTGTCATGTAAATCTTCAGCATTAGGTCATGTCTACCCCTATGTTCATTTCTGATTGCCAGCCAAGGACGCTGGAATTTTCATAAGAAGGTCGTATTATTTGCTTGGCATTCCAGCTATGCTGCCATCAAACATGTGGTTGTCATATGGATTGATATGCTCACGATAGCTGGATAATCATTATCTGAGCCCCACTATTAGATTAAATCTAGCTTGAGCATGCAGATCAGCCTCATCTCCCAGCTGCAGCACAGGCGCATATCCATTCCCATAGCCTGGAGGTAGAATGTAGAGGCTTAACTGGAGTATTATTAAAATGAGTTCTACTCCATCAAGTCACTTCCATGCTTAGTGTTACGGTTTTTGTTTACTCTGCTGGGGAGCTGACAGGCTCTGCTGCTGTCACCAAACTGCTGGCATCACAGCTTTGTTAATTTTGGGGAAATCTGGATGCACACACCTTTCCTTTCTTTGTTTTGTTCTCCAGTAGTTGCTCATCACCATTTCTGGAAGATGTGCTTTAGAGCCCAGCTGTTTTCCCACATTCTGGCAGTTATGAGAGGCATACACCATTTACTTTGCATAACACAACTTTGTGGTTTTTTGTTTGTTTGTTTTCATGCTGCATGTTGGGGTGCATGCTTCTTGTGCATTTTCCTACCTCTGAGACTACTGCAAACTGACACACACACACACAAAAGGCAGGGGAGAGAGAAGCAGCCCTGTGTAATTTGCATATTTTTGTTTATTATAGCACTCTTGGGAAATCCTTGTCACGCTTCGAGCTGGGAAGAAATCAGTAAGCTGTCAAAAGGTTGTGGTGAGGTGGGGTGGTCAGCCTCTTCCGTGTAACTAGTGATATGATGAGAGGGAATGGCCTCAAGTTTCACGGGGAGGGGGTGGGGGGGTGGAATTTCAAGTTGGTTATTGGGAAAAAATTTCTTCAAAAGAGTGATCAGATACTGGAGCAGGCTGCCCAGGGGGGTGGTGGGGTCACCATCCCTGGAAATGTTGAAGAAACGTTTAGATGCTGTACTGAGGGACATTGTTTAGTGGGGAAAGATTGGTGGTAGGTGGACGGTTGGACTAGGTGAGGAGTTTTCCAACCTTGGTGATTCTATGATCTTAAATATATAAGTAACGGAGCAGCAAGTAGTACGCTCCACTTCTTTGTATATCCAGATTCTCCATGTTGGATTAGGAAATATTCAATATTTTAAACTGAGGAGGCAAAGTATGAATTCTGGGCTTGATACAAAGTCCTGACTGTACCAGCAGAAGATATACATCACCAAATAGTATATAAATTTATTATTTGATGATGCATAAATGTTCAGAGTTGTTTAAAATGCACTATTTGACATTGTTTTGGACTCCCTTGTTATTAAATTAACTCAGCCTTGAGGAAATAATTCAGCAGCTATTTCATGTAGGGAATCTGAAATACTCTCTAAATTTCCAGTGCTTGATCCAAATCTCTCACAAAACTGCCCCTGTTCTCTTTTCCCCTTTGTCGCATGAGTAAAATCATACAATCACAAAATATCCTGAGTTGGGAGGGGCCCATAAGGATCATTGAGTGCAACTCCTGGCTCTTAAAGTTAAGCTGGCTTAATTCACTTAATTACTTGTATGAACTAATTGCAGTAGTTATCCCTCACCACTTCAGTGGAAACATTTATTTCCACTCAAAAATATTGATGGTTCCAACATAGAAAAATACTGACAATAACAATAAGCACAGCAATAACTTGTAGCCAGTGTGTAATCTGGGCTTGATGTGTGTGTAATTGATAAAAATTGCTTTCAATTGTTTACAATGAAGGACCACACCATGCTCTGTGTATTTGTCACCACGGCTTTGTACTGGCTTTTGATGGTCTTCAGGAGCATTGCAATAAGACAGGAGGTCAGTGCACTTTAGTGCTTTCAAATGAGTTTCCATACGGTCTGTAGTGTGTAATATAAGAGCTGAGGGCTCTCCCGTCTTTCTGATGAAGGCATCATTTTGGTTAGGTTAACACTAGCTTGTAGGGGCTAATGTAATCCTCAGGTCTGGCTCTGTGTTCAGCCCCATCTGAGTGTGTGAGCTGGTGGCTTGGGGGGAGTGACAGCCACTCTGCCCGGGCTTACTTGTCTTCTTACTTCTTTCTTTCTTGGCTTCCAGCATGAATGTGTGGAATTTTCCACATTACCCCATCTTTTCACCCCAGAGATGCCAGAAAAGGGGCTACAAAAGGGATAAGGGAAATGTTAAGCCTCATACATATGTCTCTGAATAAATGTAGACCAAAAATTGCCATACATTTAGAAATCAGAGCGAGATTTCTAAATATAGGAGAGAAGCTCAGGAAGTGCTTCTGCATGGAAGTAGACTAGAAAAGGCCCACAGCTTTTCAGATGGGCTTGTTCAGCCTATGGACAGAACTGTGAGCAGTGGCTGATCACTGTATAAGGACACACAAATTCTCCAGTCAGACCCTGTATTCTGCATATGTTCCTGCTCAAGTACAAGAAGTCTGACTAGGCCATACTATTTTTAAGCATTGTAGGAACATCTCAGCAGCAGTGAGTGAGCAGAGATGCTCCTGCTTTGATTTTTACACATATATAATAGCTGAGATTTTTTCATCAGTACTTTCATTCATCTCAACTTGCTCGAGTATAATGGGAACTGCCTACAGTTATACAATTTTCTTTTCAGAATTACAAGTGTGTCATCATAATTGTAGCTATATCCCCTCTTATTTTTTCACTGAGCACAAATAGCTGCATGTTCATGGCATTTAAGATGCCACTGCTTGTGTATATGTTGACTGTTAAAATGGCAGCAAAGTGCTGTTCTTTTCGAGAAAATATGAAAATGTTTAAAGTGGTGAAAGATTTTGAATTATTTTTGGCCAGTGCTTTCACATTCCTGAAATAAATTCTCCTTATCATTTTGAGTTTAGGATTCTTTGGGGTTTTCTTCTTCATTGTTATTTTCACTGAAAGAAAAAGAGAGAGGCGGAAGGAGGGGGGAAAGAAATGCAATAGATGAAATTACAAAAAAAGTTCTGCTTATTGGAACACAGGGAGGATAAAGGTGGTAAAACACCATTCCTATGTGATGCAATATTGCTGTCAGTTTGACAAGGGTGGGGCTCTTAAGCCTGAAGAAAAAACAGATTTATCTGATACATTTTCAGATTGTATAAATCAATTGTAAAATAATCTGTTCTCCGTGCTTGCATTGGAGAAAACAAATAGTGATTCTGCAATTCCTGCCCAATACTCAAGTTAGACTTCGGAGAACTTCTTTTTAAGCATAGTTATTGTAGATTGTGAGAAGGCTGTAGAGGCAGTGCTGTCCAAGGTCTGCAGAGGGAATGCTGCTGCAGCTGGTTCTATCTTAGCGTGGGGAGATGGGAGGAGGTGACCTTGCTGAGTCTCTCCTGTGTCTTTTTTTTCAATTATGCTATTTAAATATTTAAAGCTATTTTGAAAAAGGAAGTGTAACTTGTTTTCAAATACCTAATGGCAGGGAATTAATGCATTTAAGGAAGGTCAACCTTTATCTCTCAGACACTAATTTGTATTTAACCTTACTGGCAGCAGCCTACTCCTAATAGTGTAATTAAGTCTATTCCTCGATTTTCCCAGGTTTGCAAAGATGTCTCACGTGGTAAATAGAGGCTTGAAGATTCCTTTGTGCATGCGTTGACCCGGCCACTATGAGAAACTGAGTGCTTAGTGCTGGTACTGACTTTCAGATCCCTGGTGTTAAATGGCTTCTACAGAAATTGTGGAGGAAAAGATAAAAGAGCTTTCCAAATATTTTGATTGCTTCTGAAGATGTATTTTGGTTTTAGGCACACTGAGGCCAGAAGGGCATATTTCCACCTTGCCACTGAGAATTTCAGCAGGACACAGCTGTGTCACACTGATTAACAGCATTCAGTCCTATAGATCCTTTAAAGAGAAAAAACATCTGAGCATCCCAAGTTTTTGTAGAGATAAAAAGTCTGGGGAGTGGTAACACACTGCTTCTGAAACGTTTAATTGAGGGCTCAGAAATAATAACGCATGGCCACTGCATAATGTTCTCATTCATCATGAGGAGTGGTTGGTCTTCTGCCACAGGTGAATTTCATGTTATTTCAATTGGTTTTGTTTCCCAGAGCACTAAATTCTGAGATTATTGCTTCTGTCAAATGGTACCTTACTCCTTTAATCATTGCAGTAAAGTCAGTGGGTAAAAATACTTCATCTTCTGAGCAAAGATAAAAGGATCTGGTCCATAAGGAAAAGAAATCCCAGGCTGCTGCAACTGACAATTCAGTGTTTTCCCTCCTTTGCTCATTTTCTGATATATTACAATTTTTCAGCAGCAAGCTATTCCTTGTGTAATTGCATTGGAATACCTCGGGCTCAATTTTCTAATAACACTGCGTTTTGTGGGGAGATTAAATTTCATGGGTAGTCACAGTATATAATCTTGCAGTTTTGAGAGAATATAACAGTTAGAAATTAAGCTGGAATACCAATGCCTGCTATGAATTTACTATGTCATGTTTTGAATTACCACCTTATTCTCAAGTGAAACTTTGGCCTGGCTAAACATTAAAGTTGTACAAGATCTTCAACAACTGCTGATGACTGTAATGCTGTCAGCAGGAGATACTAGTTTAGATTATATCTGGCATTACATCTGGGACCAGACAGTTAGAAAATTAGTACATCTTGGAAATTAATAGATGGTTTGCACTTCTTCCCTGTCTGATACTGTCTGTACCACCTGTAGCTTGCAGACTTGCTGCATTAGACATAGCTGTGCCTGACTGAGGCAGAGACATGGTTGGACAGACACATCTACCTTATGTTACAGGCTAGATCAGGCTTGTAATCACAAATGAACATCACATGAATGGAAGGGGATAGCACCTTAGAGGTTTAACCTCTTCATACACTGAAACTTCTTATTTCATAGCAACTTTAAACCCTAACTGTTCCTAGCCCTGTTGCCTGCCTTGTCTACGTTAGATGTTAAAAACAATTGCTGGTTATTGTAAAAATCCCAATGCACATCTGCCCACTTTCCTCTGTGTAGTTTGTGCCAGGACTTCTTTATCATGTATCATCCTTAACATACTGTGTCCCAGTGGCAGCCCCTGTCCTGTTCCCTGCCATGAGCTCTGTGCCCTCCTCTTGCCCATCCTCTCCCTGAGCAGAGAGACAGGGCAGAACAGCAGTGTGCCATCTCAGCCCCCACCATTAATCCCTGGACCATTGTGTTCATAATATGGCTACTTCTAAGGCAGAGGATTGCTAGATAGTGTCAGAAAATTATGTTGCTTTTTTTTATTCCTCCAGTGCAACTGTGGGTCAGAAAAGAGGTGTTTCTACCCAGAACAAGGTTATGTATCCGGGCCTGATCTAAGAATAGTGTTTTAGGACTGAGCTGTGCTTACATTTATCCAACTTGCTTCATTATGGAAATTATTTAGAGAGACATAATGATACCAGTGCTAATGGTACCAACACACATGGAGTGACGCATTAGACAAAGCAAAGTATATTCTTTACTTTAATTACACAGATTTTAGACCTACATACAACTATTTTTCACGGTGACTAACTAGGTTCTGGTGAATTTTCTTGCAGAGTGTTTGACTGGTTTTCTTTCTCCTCAGCTGAAAATCTGTGTAAAGGGCAGGCTAAATAATTCACACATGTTTAATATTGGAGTGGTGAGCTATTCCTTAAAGGCCAGCATTTCCTGACTTCTTTTTCATGCTTGAGCTGATCTCTGCACGAACCGAGAAGCCCTCCTGTAGCACGCAACCAGCTTTCTCACTTAGCTCCTGGACTTTTAAAAACAGCATGGATGAGGGTGTTTCCCTCAACCTTAGCACACATTTTCTCTCTTCCCTTTTTCCTTCTCATTCATAAATACAGTAACTGCTCACACCAGTCACATTCACGTCTGTTGCATTAGAAGTCACAATATATAGAAGCAGCAGAAAGCAGGATTTTACTTCCTAATGCTTCTCAAGTCATTTTACTCTAAACCATAATCACTGATTTGTTTTAGATGTCTTAATGTTTTGCTTTGTCAGTGTGGTTTGTCTGGACAGCCTTGTGAGACAGCTCCTTCAGCTTTTCTTAACCATCAAACAGCAAGGAAGGTAGAAGTAGTTCTTTCACTTGCTTCATTTATTATTGTTGTTGCAGGTATTAAAAGATATTTTATAACAAGTACTGAAAATATGTGGGACATGGTTTTGATTATCAATATGAAATCTGAAGATGTAAAGGAACTAAACTGTACGTGGCCACATGCACCTTTGTTTTCAGGACAGAGCCACCAGGCAAGGCACCTGCTCATCTGTATGAAGTTGCACACACATGATATTCCAAGCTATCTAATTTAACCCAAGGTAAAAAATAAAACAAAACACATACATCCATATGACACAGCTCTTGGAGCTGCCCCAGACTCAATCTTTAGAATCACAGAGTCGTTGAATGTTTAAGGTTAGAAAAGATGTTCAAGATCACCAAATGCAGCCATCAACCCATCATCATTGTACCCCATCACAGAACCATAGAATCATTAAGGCTGGAAAAAAAACCTACAAGTTCAGCAAGTCCAAATGTTGATCCATCACCATCACGCCTACTGAAGTGTGTCTCTAAGTGTCACATCGCCATGTTTCTGAGCACCTCCAGGGGCAGTGACTCTTCCTCCTCCAAGGGCATCCTGTTCCAGTGCTATCACTCTTTCATTACCCACATTCCAGTCTGAGGTAACAGCTTTCTCAGACAGTTCTTCATTTTCTTGGCCTTTGGTTTTTTCGATTTTCATGTATGGATGGCAGTGCTGTAAGTTGTGGCTGCAAAGACCAGAGGTATGTCTCTTATTTCATGAAACTGACACGTGCATCTATAAGGAAGCAGATCTTTCAGATCTCCTGAAGAACTGTTTATGTGGAAAACAGTAAGTCTTTAGAAAAGCTAGGAAACTGTTGGTGTACATCTTTTAGGTAGGCAGAATCCTGATTTACAGGGAATACATTTTGGCTTGCACCAACTTAATGTAGCAGTGCTAGTGTCTAGTATCTTCTGGATGTGGTTTTCATTTAATCCAGGAGAGAAGTAAATGTATGAAGAAATGAAGGAATCCATTTAACAAAAATGCATCCCATAATAATGCATATACTGGCTGGAGATTTTATGTCTTAATTGTCCATGATGTGTAGTTTTACAGATCTCCTTTATTTCAGCAGTTTTTATTGTTCTGTGCCTCTTCATATGCTTGAATTTTTTTTCATTTTGTCTGTACGGTTTTCAAAGGAGCTTTCTCTTTTGGCTCTTAGCTGAAACTTATGTGACAGTTTTGGTGCTTATTATGCACACACACCTCTAATCTGCTGAATACAGGTGTGAGTACACATGCACAACATTCATATGCAACACAAATGTGGAGAATTCTGCAGAAGGTTGTGTCCTGAGAAATTCACAAGGACTGCAAAGGGTTGTAAGTTATCTGCAAAGCTCTCTGTGGTCATTGCTTAAAAGTCAGTGTATCTGCATTGGATATCAACGTCCAGCTGCCCCTCTACCACATAGTTATTGATTACCTGTTTGACTAATAGTGAGGCTTCCTGTTACCCTCCTGCTGATTTGCCTTGTTTTGTCCTTACTTATTGGATAAGTGTTGGCTGTGCATCTCTTCAAGCAAGTACTGATGGGCATCATTTGTTTCACAAATAAACTCTCTGACATCTTCTCAGGGTATTTCCTTGTTTATTCTTACCATTGATATTCAGTTTAATTATTTCTGTTGAACTGACTCTAGTTATTTCCCAAAGAAACTACTTACATATTAAACTTGTCCCTTCTAGCTATTCCTTGTCTTTCTTCTGCAGATTACCGGTCCCTAATGAGATAGTGCTTTCTTCTTTCCTGAACACTTGTACAAATTCACAATCTACATTATCCATGTGTATTTTCTTAATCCTTTGTGTATTGCTGGAATATGGGCTTCCAGATCCAGACATTAGTACAGTCCTTCTGCACAGAACTCTGTTTAATCAATATCTGATTGACTCAACTGGGAATCACTGTGAGGCACATTTCTGAGCTTTCTCCAAAAGCTGTGGACATGCTGATAATGTCCTTCAGACTCAGTGTGAAGCCATGCACTCCCAGAATCAGTGCTTAGTGGGATGATGTAATGGTCTGACTGTTCCAGAAACCTGTAAGGGTTTTCCTGGTCATTTAGTTGATGGTCTACAGGTTGTAAGAGTAATCACAGAATCCTAGATTTATAGAATGGCATAGGTTGGAAGGGACCTTAAAAATCACCCAGTCCCAACTCCCTCTCATGGGTTGGCTGCCATCCGCCAACTCAGTCTACCCAGGGCCCCCTCCAGCCTGGACTTGAGTGACTCCTGGGAGAACTGAGGTGTAACAAGGCAGAGTATCTTTAGATGAGCAACGTATGAAGGATAGCTCTGAAATGCTTAATGCTTGTTATCAGGTGCTGGGCAGCCTGCATTGAAACTGCCGTGTGGGGCAGCAGATGAATTTGTGCTGAGCTCTCACTGCTCAGTGAACAGCCCCACAGGGCGGTTTCTGGCACACCACTGAAACAGGGATCTAAAAGGAGTGATGGAAAACCAGGATACGGCTCTGGAATTTGAGATTGTGCTAATTTGATAATCCCTTTGCCCAGGAGGGTAGAGTTAATATTTCCTTGGCAACCTGTTTTGCAGTGTTCTCTGTTTTGCAGCCTAAATGGTTTGTTAACTCTGATGCTGCTGTTACTTTCTGGACATATGTTCCTTCTTTTAAAATCTCAGCTTTGTAGGTAAATATATAGGCATTTTGTTTCAGAGTGAATTTTGTTTCATATGCCAAGATCCAGAAGTGGAATTTTGAACTAGGCTGCAATATTTTCACACCATTTTTAACCTATGGGAATATGAAAGCAAAGAAATGTTTGTTTTCAATGAAATACTTCTGGGTTGTTTTTTTTTATTTTATTTTATTTTTTATTTTTGTCCAGAAAGTATTCAGAGGAGATTCATGTTGCAGCTTTATAAAGTTGACTGTAAATGGACTGAGACTTTATAAGGTAGAAATAAGCTGAGCTCACGGATAAAAAGTGACTAATCAGAAAAAATAGTTCTCACTACAGGCAGGCCACTTTAGTGAAAGGAAAATCATGGTACTTTTGATGAAAGTGGTGTTAGAAAATGAAAGTGTACTTAATGCAGTAGTTTAGCTGCACATTATCTTGTAATAAGCTGAAGATAGGAAGGAATTGTCCAACTTCTCCATGTTCCAAAGCCTGTCTTTTCGTACTTGGGAAGCAGTCAGTTCTGGGGTGATGACTACAAAGGGTGTTACCTTCCCATTCTGCCACAGGCACAGAAAATTAGCTGTCCTCTAGGGCCACGTCTGATGTTCTCAAAAGACTGAAGAGAGATATATTGGCCATCTAAAATAGTAATTATTTGTATCTTCATCCATCAGATTCAGGGAGTTTAGAATTGAAATAAAACAGAATGGATGACAAGAATTGGTGAAATAGTATCGGATGAAGCCTTACATCATTTTCCAGCCACTTAAACACATCTTGTGTTTGTGAATGCCTTCCCTGAAGTTGTGAGCAGGAAAGCAATTGCGCGATTGCCTCTTTTTGTCAGACAGCTGGCTTTCTAGCGTGGGCAATTTTCCACAGCAATCTATCAAGCCAAAACACTGCTCCTCTGCACACCGCAAGACCACAGATAACTATGACAGCAGGGAACCCATATGTAATTACTGAAATGATATCCTCTACCAAATTGCACAGAGTAGTCACAAAGGAAGGTCAGCAAATATGCGTTGTTCCTCCTGCCTGCCACACTACAAGGAGTTCGAACATCAGCCCTTTGTACCTTGCTTCTTCAGCTCTGCAGTTTTCTCTCAATCTCTTTTTATCAAATCTTCCAAATTAAGCTAGTGTTTTAGCTATCATGCTTTGAGATCAAGATTTTCTTTATCCGCTTTGAAAATATTAATGCACTTAAATGAGAAAAACACTGAGAGGTACAAGATCTGTCAGTTCCTGTGCACACAAGAAGAACATGAAAGCCTTTCACACAATTAACTAGATTTACTGTTGTTATTGTTGTGTGCTTTTTTTCTGTGTAACAAAGAAAAGATCAGTCTAACAAAGGAATCAAACAAACAAAATATCCTTTATGAAGTTTATGAAGTGGAGCTGATAATGAATATCTGAAGAATTTTGTTTCCCTCTTCGCATCGATATGAAACAGCAGGTGATTTCTTTTAACTGTGAATGGTACAGTAGATTAAAATTGCCAAGAAGCACTGAGGAAGACACATGCCACTAATGATAAAATATTGATAAAGATGTGACATCTCTGTCACATTAAATATGCTTCCCATTTGGTACTCTGGAAGAAAAACGGAGAGGGCAGCATTTAATCCAGTCACAGTCTATTAATGAAAATCTCATTTCAGGAGATGAGAACAGCTTGGAGTACAGACAGTTTTTAACAGATGTGTATCTTTTTTTTTTATGCAGACTTCACGCCTGCTTGTTTAGATGTGTGTCTGGATATCACTGCAGAAATTATAGCTGTAAGAATACTTTGGAGTTGTGTACAAAAAGCCTCCAGTCTTTAGTAGATGCAGTTTAAGGCATCAAAGTCAGAAGAGCTCTCTGTGTTTTTATGGGAGTTCTTTTGTACAAAGTTTGACCTCTATTGTTATTTACTGTATGCTTTCCTGCTCTCTCACAGATACACAGTGACCATCTCCAGTCAGCTCCAAGCACAGACACAGAGAACTTCTTTTAACGCGCCTCTCGTTATTTGCTGGCAGGTCAATTCTCACTGATGTTTTTGCAGAGCAACCCTTTTAGTGATCACATGAGGTCAAAGGTTGGATGCTCAGAGAAGAAACCAATAGGAACTGCCTGTAAAACATATGGCTTGGGTGACATATCACCTTCCTGTGGGATTCAGGTTCACAGAATGGTTTGAGTTAGAAGAGGCCTAAAATCCCATCCAGTTCCAACCCCAAGGATCATCAGGTTCCAACCCCCCTGCCCTAGGCAGGGCCAAATGATGTGGATGTTTTCCTCCCAGTGCAGTACTGACAAGGTGTGCAGCATAATTGACCATTTGAGAGCTGAAAAAATGCAGCTGTGAAAAGAACACCTCTTCCTAGTAGTTCTTGGACTGTGAACACTGTAAAAACAGCAGCATTTGAAATCCATACCTGGGAAATATCTTGTATCTTGTCATACGTTCCATATCTGTACATTTTAGAAACTCCTGTTGGATTTTGTCACACATGAGTGATTTCCGTGCTCAAAAAAATTTTAGAGATTTGTTCAAGTTTTTGTAGTAAATAATTGATTAGTCCCTCACACGATATTTTTCCTCTAAATGTTTTTTGAAGCATCTGGAAACAGACAAACAAAAAAACAACACTGAACAACACTTCTGAAAAGTAGCAATCTTTTTAATCTACGGCTGAAAAATGGAATACATCCCTTATTTTTTGGTGAATTTTTCCACTATTTTTGCAGCAACACAGTGTTACATTCCCATAATCATAGATTCTGTGCAAAGGCACTTGAGATGAAAAAGTCAAAGAAAACAGAATCCAGTATGTCTCCAAAGAGTAGAGACTAGGGAAGTTCATAGGCTTCTCTTGTTATTCTGCTGCTCTTTAGGGCTTGTACATAACCTAAAGAGAATAGGTTTGGGTTTTGCTGCTGCTGCATACAAGACTGTGACTTGCTGGTGCTTGGCAAGGAACATTCCCCAGATCTTTTGCTGATAAGGACAGAGGGAATGTGAGGTTACTGATTGTACCATTTAAAGAAACTGAGAATAAACAAAAGCCTGTTATCTTTTGATTTTTCTTTGAAAATTTAACTTTTTTTTTTTTTTTTAAGTAAAAATGTTTCCTCAGTTTTAAACAGTGAAAGCAAAGTGGACCCAGTGGCATAATACATGGAGATGTTTGCTACCAGACTTCACATAATATTAAAACTATAAACCTGTCTTTGCTTTAATTAAACTACTAAAGCTGTTAATCTTTTAACCAGAAGAATTATTGTTCTGAAGGGAAATAATGGAAGTGAACAGGCGAAACCCATGATAAATTAAATCTCTCATCTTTAATTATTAAGCATGCCATAATATTTATGTGAAGTTCCTAATTTTTACAAGCCTACTTGTCACAGGGCTATAATCTATGGAAGTGCTGGGAGATCAGGTGCAGGACACTGCTGTCCCCTCCGTCCCCATGCTGCCACAAGGAGACAGGACACTGTCTCTCTTGTTGACCCAAGGGATGTCTTGACTTTTGAGCTCTGCGTCGCTGCACGCATCCTCCAGAAAGACTCCCCCGACTCACTATTTTGGAATAAGAAGGTTGCTCAGGTTGCCATGGAAACCTTAATTCTGATTTCCATGGCTTGTTTGCTGGTTAAGATTTCAATCTTCAAAACTGCATTAATTTTTCAAAGTGTAATATTGATATAAATGCATTTCCTGTGCAGTGTTCAAAATGTTCACAGCTGACATTGAGGGAAGGTAATTTAGAGTATGAGTTTTGTGTAGTTGGAGGTGATGATTACAGAGGAGCTGCAGAAGTGAATTCTACACCTGTTTACCCTTGATAATTGCAGGGCTACATCTTGATTGCTTGATATATTTTCATATATCTGTGGATATTCTTACATTTTCCATCAAACCAGTTGGCGTCATCCTTCAGGAATGTACATATTGTTTTTTGGAATTTATGACTCATTGTGTATTGGCAGTGAACAATAGAAGTCTACAGAATTTAGTCTGAGAATTTCTTAATCACAGAATAATAAGGATTGGAAGGGATCTCTGGAGATCACCAAGTCCAACTTGCTGCTAAAGCATGTTCCCTAGAGTAGGTTACACAGAAACATGTCCAGGTGGACTTTTACTTTCCCCAGAGAAGGGGACTCTACCACCTCTCTGGGCAGCTTGTTCCAGTGGTCTGTCATCCTCACGGTAAGAAGTTCTTCTTCATATCTGTATGGAATTTCCTGTGTTCCAGTTTTTGCCATTGTCCCTTGTCCTGTTGCTGGGCACTGCTTATAAGAGCCTGGTCCCATCCACTTGACTCTTGCCCTTTAGAAATTTGTAAGCATTGATAAGATTCCCCTTCAGTTTTCTCTTGTCCAGGCTTAACAGAAAGTTGGTCAAGCACAATCTCCCTTTGGTGAATCCATGTTGACTACTCCTGATTACCTTCTTCTCTTCCACTTGCTTGGAGATGACTTCTAGAATAAGCTGCTGCATCACCTTCCTAGAGCAGGTGAGGCTGACTGGCCTGCAGTTTCACAGCTCTTCCCTCTTGCCCTCTTTCCTCCAGTCCTCAGGCATCTCTCCTGTTCTACATGACCTTACAGGGATGGTATAGAATGGTCTGGGAATCACTTCTGCCAGCTCCCTCAGCACTCATGTGTGCATTCCATCAGGGCCCATGTATCTGCGTGCATCAAGTTTGCCTAGATGATCTCTAACCAGATCCTCCTTGACCAAAGGAAAGTCTTCCATTCTACAGACTCTCCCTTTACCTCTAGGGTCTGGGAGTGAGCCCCATCAATACATAGGGGCTGGGCAAGCTTCTTGGGTGATGGAGCACTGGCACAGGCTGCCCAGAGAGATGGTGGAGTCTCCTTCTCTGGAGATGTTCCAGACCCACCTGGGACGCTTACCTGTGCAACCTGGGCTAGGGAGCTGCTTTGGCAGGGAGGTTGGACTTGATGATCTTCAGAGGTCCCTTCCAACCCCTACCATTCTGTGATTCTTCTGGGAGTTTAATTACCAGCAGGGCTGGAAGGCCACATCACCATCAGAAAGATGTCCACTGAAGTTATGAGAAGAATCAGCACCAACTGCAATACACCAGCAACTTAGGAAGGAGAGATTTCAGCCATAGTAACCACACTTCTAGATCTATAGGAATAACAGCACATATTTAGTGTATTTATCTACCTTCCTCTCTCCTTGTATCACATAGCTTTGGGAAGAGCTGCTATGAGTGTCATGAGACAGCATCCCAACAGACAGTCTCCATTGGTTTTATCTCTGGTTTGACAGAAATACTCTGAATTTTCTTGGTGACCCATGACATCTCCACATCATCCCAACAAAAACAATGGTATACAGAGCTGAGGAGCATGTAGGCTCTTTACTACCACTTGTCTCTTTTTTCTGGGTGGGCATAACCTGCAGTGATGGACATTTCTGTGAATGCCCTGCACAGCTCTCCTGCCTGTGTTCCCATGCCTGCTCTGCTTGCATCCTCTTGGCTTGCAGCTGGGCTCTGTGAGTCCTCAGGAAATGCATGAATGCATGGTCTGTGCTTACTGTAATTCTCATGTCCCTGACTGCTTCTCAGGTTAACCAAATTTAAAGTAGATAGTGTGTATCAACCCCAAACTTCTGTTTCAAAAAGCTGTAAGGATGGCACATAATCCCCAAATTCTGTTCTGGACTGAAGCCTGTGCTGTGAAAATCAGAGTGGTTATATGATGCTTATTGAACAGTGAGTGGATGAAAATCTCTGGTAATATCCAGACTGTTATTGATATTAAGTGGGAGCAGTGCTTTATTAACTTCTGCATGACAATGCTGTGACAGTGTAACCTTCCCAACACCTTCTGCTCTTTCATCACGTTTGTGAAACTGCCACTGACATTATCCCAGTGAATCATATCACAAGCCACCAGCTGAAAGATTATTTCAGGAAAGACAATTACAGGAGAGGCATCTTGAGTAGCTTTTCTGAGCTGAAAGACATGGACCGCACTGATACAATTTATTTGTAACATACCTAGTGTTTATTTCCTGGTAGCCTTTGTAAAATAGAATCCAAGTAATTGCACTGTTCTGCTTTAATTAAGCAGGTGACTTTTTTTTAAAAGCATAGTGGTGTAAGACGTCCTGCATTATATTTTGCTGTAAGTTTTCAGAAGTCTGAAAAAAGGAAATGCTATTTTCTGATGCACTGAGCTTGTTTAAATTCCAGATCATTATATTTAACCTAGCACGTGTGCTTTTTGCACACTTTGTAAATATTATGTTTGATTGAAAATAAGTGAATTGTTGAATCAATGCTAATCTGAGGAGCTGGACAATTACTTCCTCTTTGGTTCATGGCTTTGGACTCATTAGTGTATGTATGCTCAGTTGCAAGGAGTGATTCATTTGGAATTGATAACAGTAAATGCTTTAAAATCTTTAGGCAGATTGGTCTGGTGGGACCAGTTCTGTGCTGCTGTGATAACTGATATTCTGTGCCTGTGGGTGTTGCCATTATTTGTGTCTTGAATTGATCTTTTGCTTCCTGCACTTCAAAATGTTTTGCCTGTGGCTGCTGCAAGTGAGCGTAAGTGACCACAGTGCAATTTGCAATTTTGCTTTTTTCAAAACTGCCGAAAATTGAAAGGGTAACTGCAAGAATAGGGGTAATATAGCTAAGAGCCCTCTGAAGTCCCACGTATAAAACACGCTCTGTTCAGTGGTAAGATTCCTGAACAGTATTGTGGCATAACAGAGCCACACTCACATAGCACAGCTAGTCCTGAATGGTGAGTCTGCAAGAAGTTTTCAGAGCGTGGCACAGTCTGAGGCTGAACTTGATCTAAAAGAGGGAAGATTTAGGTTAGATGCTAGGGTGAACTTCTTTACTCACAGAACAGTGAGTCCCTGGCACAGGCTGCCTGGAGAAGCTGTGGGTGCCCTATCCCTGGTGGTATTCAAGACCAGGTTGGATGGGGCCCTGGGCAGTCCACAGCAGGGAGTTGGGTCTAAGATTGGCTTTAAGGTCCCTTCTAACCCAAACCATTCTGTCTTCCCATGTTTCTATGAATTTGCTTTTTAAATACTGAAGGGTCAGAGCTAAGGATCTGCTGTGGTTAAGCTGTGATATTCTCTTGATTTGTATTAAAAGCAGAAAACTAAATGCAGCTTTCTCAGCAAAAGACAGTAAATAGAAGGAATTGTGTTACATGAGGAAAATAATTATCAAAGCTAAGGGAGAAAATAACGCTATCTTTGACAAAATGGGCAGCAGTTAATTACAGTCCTCACAGGCTGAAATGCCTCTGCCAACATTATTTTGCAAAATCATTCTCCTTTCACTGTCTTCACAGTGTGAAAGGCGATACGAATAGAGCATGATAAACAATGGAGTAAGAATCCATCTTTCAATATGGAACATCTATCCGATTCAATCCAGAGAAAAAAAAATATTTACTGCCCTAGCTACATGACTCACTTTGGAACCAGTGTTATTCTCTGGTACCCAAACTGTCAGAGGTTGTGCATGTCCTCAGTGCTCCCCTGGTCTCTGTGGCAGCCCTCCTCCCTCCCTCCTTTCCCTTCTCCACGCTCGAAACTTGAGGAAATGACAACTTCTCACATTGTGTCCTGATAGCCTTCAAATGCTATTAAGTCAGAGGCCTGGCAGGCTGAGGCAAGAAA
Organism: Oreortyx pictus; assembly: GCA_036925125.1. Lineage (NCBI taxonomy): Eukaryota > Metazoa > Chordata > Aves > Galliformes > Odontophoridae > Oreortyx > Oreortyx pictus. The sequence goes on from JAUPFR010000001.1 coordinate 19,531,984, forward strand.
TACATTTTAAAAGCAAAAAAAAAAAAAAAAAAAAGGAAATTCTGGAAATATTGTGTTACCACGTCACTCCATTTATATCACAAAAGAGCACCAGCTGGGTTGGTACTTGCACTTGAACATCTGCATGGTTCTGTGTTTTGAAAATGCACTGGTGTTTCTTTAAACCCAAGTGAATATCATTTTGGAAACATGTGATTTGGTGGTTTTGTAAGCTGAAATATTTGCATTCATTATAGCCAGGGTTAAACGAGGATATAAAAAGGCACTAATTATGGGGAAATATAATATTATTTATTAGACTATCTAATAGAATTGGGGGGGAAAAAAAAGCAGTGTTGTAGACACTGTAAACACAAGGTTTTCCTCAGATCTGAAATAACTGTCATAAACTTTAAGCTATATCTAACTACTTTAATCTTACACTTATTATGGTAACAGACAGTTTAAAAGAAAAAAGTCCCTGGCATTTGAAGACTGGAGGTGGATATTAGATTAGGGAGAGGTGAAAAAGGTATTAGTTCTTCTAATAGAAAGAAAAGTAATAACAACCTGGATGCCTACCTGTGCATCCTGGTCTAGGGAGCCTGCTTTGTCAGGAGGGCTGGACTAGATGATCTCTAGATCATCTCTCTCCAACCCTATAATTCTGTGACTCTGTGATTCTCCATTGAGACTATAAATTCAACTGCCCACTTGAGTTACGAATTTCATGTCCTAGGCTTAGCTTTTGAAGGGCTGAGAAGTCAGAGATAGAGTGGTTATTCTATGAAATCACATTTCCCGTTGACAACTGGGTATCTTTGTCCTCTGCCAGTTATTTGAGGTGTCTTGATCTGGAGTGGCCCATTTTTTGGAGGGTATCCAGTTTGTTCAGTGGAAGTGCATTGGCTGTAGGATGCCTGGACTGGTGTTTCTGGTGTGTTTCAGTTGCTGAAAGGAACAGCAGCCTGCTGCAGTTGGCTCATTTTGCACTTAGGAGTCTTTGCTGTAGTCCTGTATTCAGTCCTTTTGATGTTACAATTAACACATTGAAATAAAAGAGAGATGTAATGGGAAAACTACTTCAAGTTGTGATAATCTGTCACAAGTTAAATTGTTTGTTGATGGTTTTTACCTTTTCTGTGTAGGATGGTTTATGATGAGAGGTAGTAACCACTAGGTTTTCATCTTGTACTCTGCTAAGTGTGTACAACAGTCCATGCCCCTAAATCCTTGATCAGGGTAGGGAGAACTTTCTTTAGAAAATGTAGATGAGGTGGATGTTCCTCACGTGCCTTAGGGCACATCAAAGGTGCATCCTTAGAGGGACCTGGATAGGCTTGAGAGGTGGGCCCATGCCAACCTCGTGAAGTTCAATAAGGCCAAGTGCAAGGTCCTGCACCTGGGTTGGGGCAATCTCAGTCTGGGTGGAGTGTGGCTTGAGAGCAGCCCTGACGAGAAGGGTTTGGAAGTGTCGGTTGATGAAAGATTCAACATGAGCCCAGTGTGTATTTGCAGCCCAGAAAGAAAACTGTATCCTGGTTTCATCAAGAGAAATGCAACCAGCAGGTCAAGGGACAAGATTCAGCCCCTCCGCTCTGCTCTCATGAGACCCCACCTAGACTACTGCATCCAACACAAGAAGGACATCAAACTGATAGAGCAGGTCCACAGAAAGGCCACAGTGATAATCAGAGGGCTGGAGCACCTCCCTTAGGGGGACAGACTGAGAGATCTAGGGCTCTTCAGCCTACAGAAGAGAGGGCGCCAGTGGGACCTTAAAGCAGGCTTCCAGATCCTTCAGAGGGCTTACAGGAAAGCTGGGGAGGGACTTTTTATAATGACAAGTAGCAACGAGACAAGGGGAAATTGAATTAACTGGAAGAGGGTAAACTTATACTAGATATTAGGAAGAAATTCTTTACTGTGAGGGTGGTGAGACACTGGAATAGGTTACATGGTGAGGTTGTGGATGCCCCATCCCTGGAAGCATTCAAGGCCAGGCTGGATGGGGCCTTTGAGCAATCTGGTCTAGAGGGAGGTGTCCCTGCCTATAGCAGGGGGTTGGAATTAGATGATCTTAAAGGTCTAACCCAAATCATCCCATGATTCTAAGATATATGGTTTTCTTCTATATTTTCTATGCCTGTTGCATTTGTGGAGGTTGACTTGCTGCTCTGCAGGGGCTGAAAATGTTTAAACATTCAACACTGTGGTAAAACTGATACAGATGAAAAACTTATCCCCAGCTGCATTAGGAAGTAGCAGAAACAGCTGCCTTACCATACATGTAGATGACAAAGTAAGAAAGCCTGGGAAACAATTGGGAAGGAGAAGAGTCTCTTTCTGCTATGTATTGATGGAGACAAAAAAAGCAGAAGAAGTTATAGCAAGGTTTGGGTGTGCAGTATTGGTCAAATCCCACTGGAGGATTTTATTTTTGTATGCCTACTTGCCTCCTTTCTAAAAAGCTGTGATTGGTTTTTATCCTGTCCTTACAGTTCAAACACTTTTTTGTTTTGTCCTGGTGATAGCTTCATTCTTCATGAGAGCTGCTTTATTTGGGGGTGAAAAACAGAAGTGAAGTGGATAAAATTCTGAGCGGCATAAATGTCACTTCAGATTACGGCTTTCAACTCACCCTGTAAGGCTGCACAAAGAAGTAGAAAGTGAAATTTGGAAGTGTTTGAGGATGGAACTGAGGGACTTGCTTTAATAGGGTCATATCTAAGGATTGACACTGGAGGAAGAACATGTCCTGGACATGAGCTCATTTCTCATCTGCATACCCCTATGATTTCACCACAGCTTCTGTAGCCTGAGGAAGGAGCATTCTCATTGCATTTTTCTGGAATACATTTCATTTAGTTCTTCCTTTATCAACACTCTAGTGGATGGGTCTGTGACAGCTCTTTAGGTTCTGCTTCTGGGTAGAGATTTCCCAAAGCAGGTGGTGTTATGACCAAAAAATCTTTATTTAAACTTTAGGAGAGACTAACAGAAACACGAGGACATGATATTACTAGATGATCTTTAAGGTACCTTCCAACCCAAGCCTTTCCATAATTCTGCTTCAGGTGTCACGGACTCTTGGTGAGGCTGAGGTGCACCATTTGAGGACAACTTGAATGCACGTTAATTGAGAAAGTCTTATTAGTGAGGATGACTGATTGAAATGAGCCAACTTCTCCCTGTTTAGCATGCCCTAAATTTTAAGTACACGTCAGAAGTACTACTAGCTACAGCTGCTAACATTATTGTTAGCATAAGCAGAGGTGTGTATAAAATCAATTACCTTTCTTCTATGGAATTGTAACAGCCTTTGCCTAATTACTAACATTTTCAATTGAGAGAATTTTGTTGTGATGAATTGTCTGTTACTTGATAAGATATTTTGGGTCTAATTTAAATTCACTGTCAGCGTTCCACTTTGATAATATGATATTATTTTCACCGTTGCTGAATTTACTTTACTCTATCCAGCCAATTTATTTTAAATTATGAGGACCACAAAAAATCCATTTGCCGCTCAAACACTTGGCTGCTGTGAGTGGAGTTGGCTAAAGCTGTTTTACAGGTCACAGACCACATGCTATACAGCAAAGCATCCAACAGCAGTGCTATAAAAAATTATTTTGCAAATCATTTCTATTACTCTGTAATATGCTTCCTGCGGCCTTACACTCACATTATTCTACCTCATCAAATCTGCATTTTTCTATCTGTAGATGTAGTGTTCAGTATCTATCATTCTATCCAATGTATTTAAATGTGTACAAGATCCATGTCATTCATATGACTGAAGATATTATGAACTTCCTCCTAATTTTGCTTCCTTCCTCTGCAATGATTAGGTTTTTTTTCATTGTGTGAATTTAAATAAAATTTGTAGTGTCCTTTGCAGTTCTCCAAAGGAGTTCAAATGTAGTTTTCCTAGGAAAGTGACCAAAGAGTAGGTCATGGTGTTGATGATGTCTAAGATTGTAAACTGCTCAACCTCTTTTGCAAAAGGAGAGGAAAGGGCTGGTTAAGTAAATACTGTGCCACAGTCAGAGAAAGAGGTTTTTATTTTCTGTATGCCTGAAGCCAGAGAATATGAGGCTGTGAACTGGTATAGGTTTCCTTTGTGCTTGAGTACTTGACTAGTCATACAGTGGCCCAAGTGCTGTAGCATAGGATGTCAGTATCCTCAGGGTTTTTCATAGTAATAGTTGTGCTCAGTACTTTTAGGAGCAGAGTGCAGCCCAACATTTAAAGGTATGTCCTCAGCAGGATCACACCTCCCTTGGAGACCCACTCATCTTCCCTGTGTACATTATACAGACGCCTGGCTTGATGAAGGATCATGACCTGAGCCTCATTTTAATCCCAAGGAATTTTGCTCATGGATAAACATACTTATTTCACTGTGTATTCTTTATTATCTCTTTTTAAAAATGTTCTTTCATAGATAGATGTGTCTCCATAATAACACCCGTGTTTTAATTACAAATATGGATTGCAGACACATGAAGGAGCACAGTGCTGGGTTGAACCAAATACAGTATCTGGAGGTTTTGCCACTTTTTGGAGAAGCATTACCCCATTGTGAAGGTCAAGCCAAGCTATTAGTGTATTGATATGGGCAAGGCAGCAATCTTACTTTGACAGAGCCCAAAGAAAACTGTGTATTTGTTTATTGTCCTCTCCTGACACCACTACCTGCAGGTTTTTTCTCCATTAATTGACTTAAGTGATGTCTCTCACTGTGAGTAAGGGGTTACAGCTGAGTCCTTAAGCTGGGCCAAGGGGAATGTGCAGGTGTATTTCCCAAAGCCAAGAAGCATGCTTCACTAGTATCATGTGCAGCAGCAGTGGGAAGGCAGAGATGGATGCCCAGGGCATGCCCAGGAGGACGGGAAGGAAAACACAGACAGGGAAACGCTGAAAGTCTGGCTGGGGCAGGTGAAGAGGTGTAGGTCTTGTCGCATCCTCCTCCCCATTCCAGCCCTACAGAAACAATAGGGCTGTGCCTGTTGAGCTGCAAGAACCGTGCTGCCCAGATGGCAGCAGGCACCCTATTCTCCTCACAGCCCAGCACCCTCTTACTCAGCCAGATGGACCACATCATGGGAAAAGGTGGGTGCCCTTGGGCCTGCAGCCTTGTGTTCAACACCAGGGAGCAGGCGAGGGAAAGAGAGTTTTTACATGTGGGGTTTTCTAAACCACCATTGCACCTTTATTTTGCAGAAGTGCATTGTTTTCCTACATGTAGAGTGGGGAGACAGGGTCAAGTCAGCACAAGGTCATGCTCTAGGGTGGTAACTTGAGGATTGGGGTGTCTGGCTCTTGCCTTGCCTTTGCTCTTAGCTTTTCAGCCTCCTTGAAAAACAAGTGTGTGGCAGTTTTATGTTGCTGTCTGCTGTTGTGCAGTGCTGTGTCAGAGCAGGTTCGGGAGAGCTAGTGGTAACACCAGAAAAGATTTGCTTCCTTTGTTGCTTTGTTGTAGTAACACTAGCTTTTGTAAAACCTGCTTGACTTTTTTGGTCGCTAAATATTGATGATGTCTACACAGATATTTACACAGTTTCGATGCCTCTGAGCTCTTACTCTTTACTCTGGAAGGATTGTCACTGCTTTGAACCTTGCTCACAATTTAAGACAGCAAACAAGAGCAAGAGAGTCGTGGTAATGAGTCACTTGACACAAAGGTGGTTGGATCAAAGAGGCCGTCTGTCATCTTTCCTGCCTGCGACCTCACATAAACACTTTTGTGCTCAGATCCTGGCTGTGCAGATGTGTAAATTATTCAAGCCAACAGACAAATTAGACACTGTATATGCCAGAAGTGGGAAACAGGTAGCAGCTGAAGTCATAGCTGTGAGATTTGTTTGGGGCAACGGAGGGAGTAACATATAAAGACAAAAGAGTCTCTGTGCAGTGTGTGGTTCTTGGGGGGCCCATCTTTCAACATTAAAGAGGACTCTGAAATGTAACCTGTAAAATCCTTGGGAAGTACAATTCTTTCCAACAGAAAGTTGCATTTGCTTAGTGTCACGTCCTGCCCATAAGGGGTGGGTAAAGGGTCTTACTTCAGAGATACCAAAGTAAGCTAACATATGCAAGTAATACGTGTGGAATTAGGTCAGGAAGGACGCAGAAGCTGAGACAGACTGAATTCCTACAGAAGTTTGTGTAGCATCTTCTGTTGAATTTCTCAGTATAGGATTTCATCCCAGGTACTTTGCATGTGCTAGCTTGACCATCGGTGCTGGTCTGTCATAGCAGGGCCAATGGCATTGCTGTAGGAGACATGGGGTGCACTGGTGTGGAAAATGCCCTGTTGGAAGCCTTGAATGAGGCTGTACGTGGTGTCTGTAGCTTTCTCCTTTGTGCAGCGCCCTACATGCACAAGACCCAGTGAGCTACAGTGACCCAGTGAGGGAAAAGAAGAGAAGGAAAAGCAAAGGAAGTATGCATCAAGACATTGTTATCTTATGGCAAGACTTTTTTGTCTCCTATAGTTGTACTGAGAGTATGCTGGCTGTTATCATAACATGGGGAAAGAAAAACAAACAAACAAAAAAACACAAACCAACATTCAGAACCTGCTTTTGCTGAAGATCTCATACTGCAGAACTGCAGATCCACCAAATAGACGAGTATGGAGAGTGCTTCGAAGGTAGTCAGGGTGGGAGGTGTCTCCATGGCTGGGTTGCTGTTTTTAACACAGCTGTAGCCTCTGCTACTTTTGGAAAGCAGGATGAGAAGGTTGTGATGCTTGCGGCTCAGAGAACTGTCAGACTTGTATGAACATGAAGAGAAAACAAAATGGTGGTACCTGCTGGGACAAGTATAGCATGAGGAGAGGAGACAATGTATACACAGGCATTCATGAGGTTAAGGGGAGCTCCAAGACTGATTTCAAAGAACCAAGTGCCTTAGATTGGAGAGGACCTCAAGGATCATCCAGTTCCAATGGCACTGCCATGGGCTTTTTACCACCCAGCAGCTCAGGCTGCCCAGGGCCCCATCCAACCTGGCCTTGAGCATCTCCAGGGATGGGACATCCGCAGCTTCTCTGCAGAAATAATTCAAAGGTGTGAACACTGCTCAGATGGGAGAAATTGGGCTCAATCATAGCTGGGCTGGTGATCTACCTTTGCAAAAATAAACTTCTGGAAAAACTCTAGGAAAATATTGACCATTCTTTGTTTTTGCTGAACTACTTTCCTTATCAGTTGGTATTTATACAAGAGTGAGTTCGGGTCTGTCCTGATTTTTAATTATAGGTATTTTTTCATTTTAAAAACACCATGTTCTGGCTTATTTATTTTATATTTTTTGTCAGAGATGCACGTTTAGACATACAACAATGCTCACAAGAGGAAATCATGCACCTTTTTTGAGAAGAATTTGTGAGACCACTGTGGAGACAGGTCACAAAAACTGCAGCTAGTTCTCATTTCTCTACTTGCTTTAATAACTTCTCTGTGGCTGTTAACCAAGATATATAATTTCCCAGAATTGCTTTGCATAGGAACAGTATGGAGATGCTCAGGAAACATCAAATGAGGCTTTTTTCAGTGCCACAGAAGCTGGGAATCGAGCCTTACTGTGTGAAGCTTGAAGGGAAGGATTCACATGGCAGAAGGTTGATAACCCTATATTTGAATATGTCTTTATACATGGAATAGGGGTGTTATAACTTGTCAATATGGTCTAAAGGAAAGCAAGGTAATGTAGGCACAAATGTCTGTTCAGTCCTCAGGATCCAAATGATCATTAGATTCAGTAGATGTGAGGATTTTCTCCCTTTTCCAATTGGTGGGGATCTTGGGAACTGTGAGCAAATGGCAGGTCCTTCCCATTGCCACCAAGGTTTGCTAACACCATGGGATTGCCCACTCTCCATTTAGAGCAAAACATCCACAAGCTGAGGAAAGAAATGTGTATGCCTGACACTGGTCCTGGAGCTTAGTATTGAAGTTCTCTGGGCATCATATATGGGATTTGTACTGAGCACGGGATAATTTCTGACCTTAAACAGTACAATTCTAGCAGTTGGAGTTAAAAAGAAAGGGACTGTTGGACCCAATGCAAAAGCACTCAACTATAAAGGAGCATCTCCTGTTCATTTTTCTTCTGTTGGCCACTCTGTCATCTGGTTTTAAAGCCAAATGGGATGAGGACTTTCATTGCTCACCTTGCTGGACTGGATTCCGAATCGAGATGTCTGCTTCATCAGAGGAATTTTCAGGTCTAATACTGAGCTGCAAATTTGAAGCAATCTCTTCCGTACTTTCTGCAACTGCATTTAATGGCAGGTTTTTTCAGAACAGTGTATTTCTGATTGTACAAAAAGTCTACCACTTGCTTCAGCTAACCTTTTCAGTCATTCTGAATTTCCTAATGAAGTGGTTTTCAACTGATTATGGCTTACATGTTGTCCACCTTAATTGGTGGTTCTTGAATGTTGCCTATTTTAAAATAACACGCTCACTTCAATTGCTTTCTAAAGGTAAAGCATTTTCTTCTTCCTGAAACAGGAAGGTTGCTACCCTTTATTTGTTAAATTGAGTTCATGCCATCATTCATATTATCACTTTGCAAAAGCTGCCACCTTTCTGGAAGCATTTTTTTATTTTTAAAATGGCCTTTTTTTTTTTTTTAATAAAACTTTTTTTTCCTTCTTTTTTTCCCACACACAAAATGAGTGCCTTTCATTGCCTTTTTTTTTTCTTTTTTTTTTTTTTAAGTTTTGTTTAGATTCCTGTGCTTCAGAAGATGTGTAGTTCTTGAATTCGGCACGCAGTGGCCTGAAGTTTTCTTCGCTATATCCTATCCATATCCCAACTGTGAAAAATCTTTCAGCTTTAGTCCAAGAATCGGGGATCCAAAAGGAAAAGAGTCACCCCCATCTTTGCTCATACAGTACCATGTTTAGCAAATGTAACATTTTTCCAGTGGTGGCAGCTGTATTTTCATTTTACTGATAGCATCTTTCTTTTGGTAAAGCAGAAGTTTTACTTTGTATTACTATCTACATGTTTCTCAGTTTGGGAGGATAAACTTTGTGTTAATTATAGTGGGACTGGTATATGAAGGGAAATTGCTCATTTCCACTCTGAAAAATCCCCTTAATCAGATTACAGTGAACACATGTTTTTCTGTTATTTTTTTTAATCCCATAACATCCAATTAATTTAACTTAAACTCTTTCAACTAATCCTGCAATATATCTTCCTCATGGGTGGAAAGTAAACTGTTCTTTACTAAAATATGGAAATAAGTGACTGGTCGTTTCATTCTACCTTTTATTTTTTTCCCCAAAAAATACTGGTGCTAAAATATGTCTTTCCCAGTTAACAAACAGGTCAGTCATAAGCAGCCTGTTCCTTATACCAAGCATACTTCCATAGTCTTCAATTATGGGCTTCAGTTTGGTTATTTAATATTTTATGGTTTCAAAATTAGACTTCCTGAATGAAACTGTATGCTGTGATTTCACCCAACAACTTCATACTTTCAAGGATTTAATCCATGGAATATCCTATCTTTTAGAGAAGATTGACTCATTAAGGTAAACCTCAACAGCTGCAAGTTGCCTTTGATAACGTAGAGGATTTGGAGGGCTCACTAATTCCTTGCTGTAGAACCTTTCTTGCACTCAGCATGCAGACTTTATTTGGTCAGAATAACTGATGAAGTGATGTTCAGGTTACAGTCCAGCAGAGCACTTAGGACAACACTTAATGGAAGCACTTGAGAACTCGAAGTTAAATAAATAGCTTGTTTGGGCATTCATGTATAAGCAGGTGCTTTAAGAGCAAAGCATGTTTCCCTGTTGCAGGAGCTTTCTGGTGGTAAATGGTACTTACTGTTAGTCAAATCAGCTTCAAGTGGCCATATCAGCAGTACATATTTCTCCTTTTTTACTGGCATTTTACTGCCTTTTAGCTTCTTTGTTGCTTAGCAAAATAATGAAATCAAGTAACATAATACTTCATGAATATCTGGATCTTAAGTTACTGTGCAGTTGAACAGAAAGAGAAGAGCTGCCATTGTGGCATTAATAGTGTTGTTATCCTTGCTTTTAATACTATGGGCCGCTGTATTATTTTGCAAATGAGAAATTAAAGGCCCAAGCAAATTAGGTGTGGGATTCATCTGCCCTAATTAGATACCTTCAAGTTAAACTTTCTCAGTTTGAAGTATTCACCATAGACTTCTTTTCTCATCAGCATAGGCAAATAGGCACCTCTTGTAAGTGGTTCAGGTCTTCCTAGAAGGGGGTTTTGCAAATGTCTCTTCTGTGCTCATTGTAAAGAGATTGTAGAGCGGCTGGTTCAATTTTAGCCCTCCTTTTAGGGCAAATTAACCCATTATTTGCCGAGTTATTTGTGGCCACAGAAGTGTCAGTTTATTTTAGTACACTAAATATAAGTTTGGATTTTTTTTTTTCCGTCTTTCATATGTGGACTTTGAATGCCCACTGGTCACAAGGTCTGGAGATATTTCCTCTCAGGACCCTGACTCACTCTGGTTTTGTTAGCTCAGATTGGACATGATTGTACTAATGACCCCATAAAAGACCGCAAACTGTTATAAGGTTTTAAAGATAGGTGCTCTTAGGGTAGCTAAGTGTAGAGATACTTGTAAGCCATTGAACATAAATACTACTGGCCAGATGACAACATTTCATTATGTCAATACTAAATGTCTGTGATTCTGTAATCCCTACTAAAAACTTAATTTTGGAGACTACTGCTGTGAGAAGTTGGCTGTTCTGTTTGCTTTGCCTTTGTGTGTTTCACCTTTGTTAAACTTCATTTATCTTAGGTACAGAATGAGAAAGTACCTCCCTTGTTCCCAGTGAAGAAGATGTTGATTTGCTGGAGCTATCAAAACAGGCTTTTTGAAAAAGCCAAGTTCAGTGTTACAGGTTTCTCCTATTGGACTGTGATGTAACTCTTTTCCCCCAAAATCACAGTGTCATTCTCTTGCAGACTGCTTTAAATGGCTGATCCTAAGACTTGGCATCAACCTGAGGGCTGGCAGTTCGCCTGAGTATGGAGTCCTGTCATGCTGTTAACGTGTAGAGGCAACATCATCACTCTGGCTCCTGACTCTTGGCTCCTGTCAGATTCTTTTCTGTCATTCCTTTTTCATTATTCCAGTAGGGGCAGAAGAGAGGGAAACCAATGGATGTCACTTTTTTTTTTTTTTTTTTTAAACCTCTTCTTTTTCCTCTCTCCTGGTTCTAGGATTATAGGGAAGTTCTCCTCTTAGATGTAATACGATGCTGAGAGTAAACAAGGTCTCTGTCTTTCGCATAGATCTTCCTGAGCGGTGGGACAAGCAGAGGGAAAAGGTGGCTGGGCACTGACCCATGTGTGGGCAAGGGCAACGAAGCCATATGCATGCCTGGAGCCAGAAGAGGCACACTGCCCTCATCCCAGCCTCCCTGCAGGCATTGCTGCACTTCCCACCAATGCCATCATAGGTTGTGTTTGTATTTTATGGAGCCACTACACATGCTGTTGTTCTAATGCAAGACTTTGATGATTGCATGGCAGTGGAATAAAACACATCGCTTTGTAACAGTACTGGTTTCCAAAAAAGCCAGTCACTGACCCGTGGCTGCATGCTTTTCCTCTCCCTGCAACCTGCCACGCTGGGCTGTGATCTCAGTTCTCACATGAACAGGGAGCCCTGCACAAATCAGCAGAGCTGGCACAGGCTGATAACTTCCAAAACCGGTGGATCTCGGAGGCTGTGAACAGAGGAGCATGCTGGGTTTTTGTTTTCACTGAAATAGTTTTCTTTTGACCCTATTTTTTTTTTTTATCAGGCAGATGATACCCATTCATTACATTACTCTTATTTGCTTTGCACAATTCTGGATTTACAGGGTAACTTGTAACTGAAGAACCATTTTCAGCATTTACAGGACTCTCCTCTTTATCAAATGCTGTGTTCAACTTCACCAAAAATAGCTTAACCTCAAGCATTTTTGACATTGTTATTATTCTCTTACACTATTATCTAGGCAAGCGGATTAGTTCGTGTTTCTATCCAGTTATTTTCCCAGTGTTATCAGAGATTCATTTAATAGAATTACAGATACACTGACAGAACAGCAAACAAACCAAGACTGAATGTTCCGCAGGAAAACAGATAGTCCGGTGCTCGGGCCTGCACCGTGCTCCACCTCAGGTAAACTCAGATCCCAAGTCTTCTCCAAGGATTGAGTTGGTTTATCAGAGGTTATAATCTCAGGACGTCACCGCAGATTGTATTCCATGTTTTCTCTATTTTGTCAGGATGGTGCCTGACCTCTAGTGGCGAGAGATGTCAGTTGCTCATAGATCCCAGTCGGGAACAAGCAATTAGCCAACGCTGAGATGACTGCTATGTGCTTTTGTTGGAAAATGAAAATCAATGAATGTAATGAAAAATATATTAAAATGAGATATGTTGCCAAATATGAATTAATTTGTATTTACCAATAACCTGTCTTGGAGGCTGAGGTTTATGACAAAACTTTCAGATTCCGTTGCTGGTGGTAGTGACCAGGGGGTAGCCTCTTTTTGAATGTAACAGTGATAGGATGAGAGGGAATGGCCTCCTCTTGTGCCAGGGGAGGTTCAGGTTGGATATTAGGAAAAAATGCTTCTCAGAAAGAGTAGTGAGGCACTGGAATGCCCAGGGAGTTGGTAGAACCACCATCCCCAACAGTGTTCAAGAACTGTGGAGGTATGGCACTGAGGGACACAGTTAATGTACATGGCAGGAATGGGCTGATAGCTGGACTAGATGATCTTTGAGGTCTTTTCCAATCTTAATGATTCTATGATTCTAACTCAGGACCTGGAAGAAATGTATTTCCTAGAGATGGGCTCTGTGTAGGCAGCTGATCTGTGCAGTTCTGCTCTGTCTGGTTGGTTCCCATGCCATTTCCAGTGTGAAGGGCTGTTTTTCTTCTGTGTACCTGCAATCTACACGAGCAGGGCACAGTGAGGAAAGCAAATGACTCATCACACTCAGCACCCCTCCGTAGCAAACATATGCCTTCACACCGAGAGCTGAAGAAGGGAAGGAAAATAGACTGTTGGAGGAAGACCACCCACATTCTCTCCATCAGAAGACTCTTCCTGGTCATTAGGGGTGGGTCTTTATTCTGTACTCGCTCCAAATGATGGGGAGCCAAGCATTTATTGTAGGAGAAGAAATAGCTCTTGGGAGTTGAAATATAAGTAGGCACTGACTGTATAAAGCAACTACTTCTGCATCGTGCATACACCAACTGTACATTTTGGTCGACATCTTCAGAAATGCCTGAAGTAGTTTAGCTGCTCATTTGGGATACTACTCAAGGGTTTATATTCCAAGGTTTATTGTTGCAGAAGGATCCAGACTCATCCCATGCTCCAAACTGATGCATTTGGGCTAAGACGACAGCAGGGCACTTGCTCTGTCGAACCTGCCCACATGATGCTGAAAGGACAGAGTATTCAGCAATGCCAAAATGTAGATATGGAGCTTTACTGTAACCTTCTACTGTTGATCACTGTGAAAGCAGCAAACTAGGTTAGCTGGATGTGTTATCTGACAATAAGGCTGAAGCTTTGTTCCTAGGTGACCTCCAAACCTAGGACTGGATGTTCTAAAAAGACTGAATAGCCTCTTATCGCCCTATGCCCTATTTCAGCAGTGAAGCGGGAGCACAGCCAGGTTCAGCCCCACTGTGCTAAGAGCTGTGCAGAGTATTTATTAGTGACTGACACATCTCAGCTCTCTGCTTTGTTTCTTTACTGAGGTGTTTGCTACCTTTGACCATCCAGTTGAAAACTGTGGCATAGGTACATCTACACACACATTTTCCAAAGAAAATCATAATTGTCTTTGCTACATACCAGATGTCTTTGTAATTTTGACTATTTTCTATATCTGTCTCATGTTATGTCTCAATTGTTTCGAGGCATCCTGTAAGCCATACTAGAGGAGACCTTTAATTAGCATGTAAAAGGCCTTATGTAGACTGCTATATTTTCAGAATTTCTTGTTGTACAAGCAATTAAACATTCACAGAAAGGAAAGCCATAAATGAAGAGAACTTTCATCTTGCAGGCTCATAGATGTTGTCATATGCTGTGTTTGTGTTAAATTGTAGTATTTATTTATATAATTAATAGCTCTCATAATGTCTTATCTGATCTGGACTGTAGGAAGGATATCATTCTTGAAGCACAAGTCTCTGCCTTTGTGAGTGCTTGGCTAAGCCTTGGCCATGGTGTACCCCACAGTTCTAACCCTTGCCAGCAGACAAGGGGCCACCCGGGCAGCACAGTAACACTTAATGCCCTACATGTCCAGCTCCCCCCATTCAGGCTGTGTACAAGTGGGAAGTCATTTTTTTATGCTGGCTCAAAAACCCGGTAGTGGTTCTGCAGCTTCAGGGGACCCAAATGCTCCCCGTGCCCTTTGCACTTGGAAAGGACACCACGAGGAAGAACCTGGTTGCAGGTCTTCCCATCTCTTAGTGGACAGTTTTTCTGCTTCTGAGTAAATGGTAAACGTGACTCTGTATGAGTTCCTTGTATGCAAGTGTGTGTTTGTTTATGATTAATGGGAGATGTTGAGTGGTCCTAGTTTTATGGAATGAGACCTTGGGGAGACCAAAACTCAAGGCTCAAGTAATCTGAGTAAGAAACACATGTATTTACCTTCTGAAAAATAGGTAAGCTTTCAGAAGTAATTGTGCCACCACTTAAAGAGTTTAACAACTTATAAATACGGTGGAGGTTGATTTTGGGTCACAATCACATTGAAGATAATCACGAGGCTTTAATTTAATGACACGTATTAAGCATACCCTGAAAGCATTTCCCCTTCAGTAATCCACTCAAGTCAGCTTCTGAAGGATTCATGTCATGTTGAAGTTAATAATATATTTCTTAACAGTAGTTCTTTCAGTAGCAGATATATGACAGCCACATTTATTATCAAACCTCCTCATGTAGGACTGTGCTCCTGTGTATTCTGGGTTATGTTGCTCTCCCTGGTTTTCTCAGGAGTCTCTGGGTATCTCCAAGGACAGGCTGCCATCCTCTTTGGCTGACTGTCCATCAAAGTGGCCCTTCTTTAGAGAAGAAACAAATCAGACAACAGCAACCACCTTCATTGTTACCCTCCTATGCCTAACTAAGGTTCATGAAGTGCACAGTAAAATGCAAGCAGATAGAGCAAATGCTGTCCATCACAGGGAGTATCAGAAGCGCTGCCAAGAGGTGGCCCTTCTTTCCCTCCCTGTTCATGTGTGTGGGGAAGGATGCCGCTCCTCTCTGTGTGTGCTGTGAGACACGAGCATCAGGCATGGTACAATCTGAAACCAGTACTGCTAGCAAAACCCATCCTTTGGCAGCAGCCTGGACATCTGCTAGCAAGCAGCAGTTAGGAGCTCACCTCGTGTTTGGGCAAGAAGATGCTCTCATATTGTGAGACTCTAATCACAGTCCTTCCAAGTGGATATAACCCCGAATGACTCCTTGCTTTTGACTGTATTTCCATGGGGTTATCTAGGGAGTTGTCATTTGTGTAGCTTTAGTGGAAACCAGCAACTTCCAGCCATGGGTTATTAGAGAAGTGAGTATATGGAGCTGTATTGCTACCAGACCCAGTGCTCACTCATATTCTACGTGATATATTCATTCTTAAATCCCCCATGCAGACTATTTTAATTTTCCAAATTTCCCATGATTTTAAAGAAGTACATGTGTATAATAGAACTTATTTTCCATCCATTTTCAGTGTGAGTAAAACTAGATAGGTGTTCTGCCATGAAAATTCGTGATAGACCCTTAGTATTATTTTATACATTTTTTAAAGCTTCATTTATTCCCTTCATATTTAAACCCATGAATTACTCATTACCTAGCACATCCTTCCTCCTGTAGGCAAACAGCAGTAGTTGCCACGTGGTTTTAAAATGAAAGCTGTCGAGATCAAGGTGGGTTTCATTAATGAATTACTGAGATATTGCACCACAGGTGCTCGCAGCATGGTTAGAAGTGACTTTCACCAAAGATTTCTCCCATTTGCCAGAACTGCATGGCTGCAGATGAAAGCAGATCAACTTCATCTCATCTCCAGATAACCTGTTCTGTTTTTGGTTACTTTTTCCTGGAATGCTCTTAACAACATTAACTAATATTTACTTAATGCCTTTAATCCAAAGCAATTTACAATTAATCTCCATAGCTCTCTTGCTTAAATAATGATGCTGTAGAAGCCGGGCTGACTCCCCAGGATTCTCCTTCAGTGCAAAGTTCTGTCCTACATATCATCACAGATTTCATTCAGTTTTTTAGTGTGAAGACAAATGCTGATAGCAAATACCTTGTATTCTGAAGCTCTCCTGAAGAAACCGTGTAATAGTGACCACATGACGCTGGCTGCTCTGAGGGTAGTGCAGGCTCTCCGCTCCCTTTCTAGGAAAGAAAGTGAATAGAAGGTACCAGCTAAACCTGCAGCATCTTCTTTAATGTTAAATTCATTATCTGCTGTCATTTAGGTCACAAAGAAGAGATGAGCTAGGTGACAGAACGTAAGGCAGTGCATTCACCTTTTTTCAGTAGTAGTTGTAGTCTACTTCTCCAGTGAGACTTTTCCATTGCCTGCATCCTTCCCTTGCTTCAGACAGTGGTAGAGCTGTGGCTGAGATGGACTGGGCAAGTCCTCCTTGAAGGCTGTTTGGGGAATTCAGGAGTGAGCAGCACAGTTTTCTCTCCTCCTACCTCTCCACCAGTAAGCGAAACACGATCACTCATGTGACTCACTACTTGCTACCAGAATTGCAACAGTATAGTAAAAAGTGCCCCTATTAACTCTAGGATTTTATAAGTGAAATCAAGTCTCTTACATATATAACTTTCCGATTTTGGTGCCAAAAGAAGTGAAATCTTTAAAAAAGTTTACAAAGAAAATGAATGAAGTGATATGGCCCTTCTGCAGTAGGAAACCTGCTGTGTCCTGCAGGAATCTCCTTCCCTGATGGGGAGGACTGTCTTCAGTAACACTGCTACCAATCTGTGCTATTACCCACACACTGTGGTGTCAGGGACTGAAAAACAAATGGCTCAATATCTTTGTTTGTGTTTAATGTAGAGGAGCTTCTTAAGTACTTCCCAAAGCAAATACACACTTAACATCTGTGCTCACAGAATAGTGTGATTCAATATCAGAGTCCATTAAAAAAAAACAAAAAAACAGTATGTTTCTTTAAATAAGGGATCTGGGACATGCCTTCAGGTTATACTTCCCTGCTGAAGAAGGAGATTAAAAAAAAAAGAGAGTAGAAGCTTCCTTTGCAGTAACAGCAGCTGTGATTTTCACATAAGCACCTGCCTTCAGGTCCCAGGAATGTAGGAATAACACCAAGGGCATGAGGTGAGGCTGCCAGGTTGTGGGGGTGAGGGAAACACTACAGAACCAGCAAAGCAGTGCGGGATCTGCAAGGCATATCTGGCTCTTGTGCTCTCCCAGGGCCTCTGCCCATCCTTAGCAGTGCTAAGAGCTCTCAGACTCCTTGTCAAGAAGCGTGCGGCTTTGAAGATTTTTTCCTGCAACTGATCACTTGGATTACAATTTTATTGTAGGCAAAGGTTTAATATTCATGCACTCACATTGTGCAGACACTGTCAATTAAATGCACCTGCATTATTTGTATTAGCATCAAACATTGCAGATCATATTTCTGGCTGTACTTCATGACTCCTTAACCTAATTCAAACTTGCCTTCCCCCCCCCTCAACTATACATAGCCTTTCTTGAGCCTGTTAATAATTTCAGATAAATCTACTGGAATTTAAAACTCTACTACAAAATGAGGAGCTCTTCTACTTCAATAACTCACGTATCAAGAGTATGATTAAAAAGCTTTCGTGTAAGTAGTCCCTTTAAGGACTTAACTACAGGAGGATTCATACAGAGGTGAAATTAATAGGATATTCCTCGTTAATCCTGAAGCTCAGTTTTCACTTGTCAGAGCTGGACAAGGGAATTTATCTTCAAAGGTCCTAATTAAGGAAAAAAGTGTTGGCAAAGGTGCATGTAATTACATCTTTTTATAACATCAGAACTTTGCTTCATGATGGATTCAGAAACATGATCTTATAAATAGAATATTTTTGCAAAATTAAGTAATTTCTTCCCTTAACCAATCAGAGCCCCAAATCCAACCAAGTACCCAAACTCTTAAAAGACCATCACTTGGAAGTTCTGAATGGTCACAGTAGGCCCTCGTGAATTTAGATGTGAGACAACAAATGAAGAGTTCATAACTGTGAATTTGAGTTCAAGTAATAACATACGAATCACTGCCTAACTTGAAATTACATGAATCCCTCACGTCCTGTCCAGGCATAGAATTATAGAATCATTAGGGTCGGAAAAGACTTTTAAGATCATCTAGTCCAGCTGCCTACCACCAATATTGCCCACTAACCACATCCCTCTGTGCCACATCTCCACATTTGTTGAACACCTCCAGGGACAGTGACTCCACCACCTCCCTGGGCAGCCTGTTCCAATGCATCGCTAACCCAGCAGCAACTTGCCCCTCATGCAGAAGACCTGGAAATGTTTAATGAACATTTTGTAACTTGTATAACTCCAGTGCCGGCAACTAGTGCTCATCTAGGAAAACTCCCCTGGATACATCCAGCTCAGCAAGAAATGTGTGTACAGAATATAAATGGTAGTATAATACCATCTCTGATATTACTGCTGTCTGAGCAAATAGTGATGTATTGTCATTTTTCAAAGTCTGACATTGGAAATTATGGTTCTTTGTTTATTATTCCCCTTTCACTGTTCTACTCCAGCCTCTACCTTTATAGCCCTGTGGTTATCACTTCTACATGCTTCAATTAGATAGTCTTCCATTGTATTACTTATTAGCAGCATTTATTTAATAAAGAGGAGCTATTAAATTGAATGCTGCTACTACCATCCAGTAAAACTTGAATAGGAAGGGAAAGAGGAGTTGTAAAAGGACCAAATGAACAAAATGCTTGATACTTCAACAAGTGAGAAAACTAAAGATTTTTGTTCTGTAAGAGCACTGGAAGCTTTTAAGAACTACATTTTCTAAGTTCTCCCTGTGGATTTCAACATAATTTTGAGTTTATATACTCTGAAGAGCTTTCACTTCGTGAAATGAATGCAATTTAACATCTGTTCCCTGCAAAACGTTACAGGCCAACTGGTTTAGATTATTTCAGTTTGCAGAAATAGAGTTAAAGCAGTTTGTAAAACTTATTTAACTGGGTCACTAGGTCACAGCATTTAGTGCTGCTGACTTGAAAAATAACTGAATTTTGCTTGAAAGCATCTACGAAAGACTTTTTATTTGTAAATGTGAGGTAAGGGAAGTTTGTAATAGGTAACACTGGGAAATGAAATTTCAGTCTCCATGGATAATGCCATTTGTAAAATACACTTATTTTGCTTGGTGTTTTCTCTCTCCTGGTGTAGGTGAATTGCAGCTTTACTTCCAAGCTCCTCATAATTGGCGGTATTTACTACACATACTTCGATCAAATTGGTTAAGATGTTTTGTATAGAAAAACATCGGCAGATATTGTCTTCTTAAACTTCAGGAGGGTCTTTGACACTGCTCCTGATAAGATCCTCAGAGAGAAGCTGATGATGTATGGACTGTCGGGCCTGAAGCCCTCTCAGCCTCTCCTGATACCAGGGCCCATCTCACCTCACTGCCCCTGTTGGAAGAATGAAGGGACAGCTCATAGGTCAGTGGGTCCTGCTTCTCCCACACTATAGCTGGGGTTTCATAGGCTTTGCCTGACAGGGGAGCGCTCTATCCTGTCCCTTGCACTTCATAACAATTAGGCAGCTTCTTGGACGTGAGCGATGAGAGTTCCCCTGCCTCTTTCCTTGTCTACTGGAGCACAGTGTCTCATATACAGCAATATGAATGGTTGCACACACTGAAGCCTCCTGTGATGTGGGAGAAGGGGATTCAAATGGTGCAGGTCAGCCAGGCTAACCCAAGTTACTACACAAAAGGTGGGCCAAGATTTTCCTAGTGCTCATGAGCGTGCATGTCTGAGCACACTGAATGTCTGCTCTGAGAATCTTAGGTGCTTCCCTACCTGTCTCCAAAGCACTGTGTAGCTTTGGTGTCTGGCTTGTGGGCTCAGCCTTCACACTCTGAAATGGAGACATCTTTTGGTTTGAAACTCCTTCAGGGTTGAGAAGGTGATTAAGAATAAGTAGTGTGAATTGAACTTGAATGTGAATTGAAATTTGAGTTAAGTTCCTAAGTAGCTTTGAGAATCTCTGCCTGGGTTCACAAAATGCAATTAATTAATGACTAGCTGGAGACCCTCTCAGGTTCTTACATCTTTGAGGTTTCAGTGTGGCATCTCCCTTCCCTAGCCCATATGTCATGCTCTGAAGACATCGTTAAGCCAAGGAAGGAGGCAAACATATTTACAGACTCTTTGATCTAGCACAATTCCATGTAAACTGCAGCACTCTGTGGCTTGGCAGTAGGAAGCAAGACTGGTTGCTACCAGACCTTACACACTGACAATTGCTAGGGCATTGCTTGATTTTTCCTAGTCTGGTGATCTGCAGCATCCAGCTTGGATTGCTAAAATTGCTGGACATTCATTAACACAACTGGAATGTTGTTTTACCCTGTAAGTGTCCAAATAAGGCACTCCATCAATACTCAAGAAAATCAGAAGTAGCAATTCCTGGAAAGAGGCATTTCTTAATGGTATAATGCCCACAAGTGTCACCAGATGTTATAAAATATAAAAAGGCATGTGGCTCTAATTTGGCACTTCTCGCCTTCAGAAGGAACTTCTTAAAAAGCAGATGTCACTTCTAATCCTATCTTTCATGGGGGCCCATGCCCTGTTAAAAATGGCATGCCAATTTGGAAGTAGGCATGGTGCCATTGGAGCAGATGGTTATGAGCACAAGTTGTATTGTAGAGCTGGTGTTTGGAGAAATGTGAATACAGGGACTGAAGCCTATGCAGGAACATCAGAATGTTACTACCCAGGAAAAATTCCTCCTAAGAAGGTTGATACATGCCATTAATGCTTTAGAGGAGGTAGAAAATGGATGTTATCAGTATCTTCTGTGTGATTTTTTAAGCTTTTGGGCAATCTCTGGTGATCTCAGGGGTGATCTCTAGCAGCTGAGGACACTGAAGCATTTATTTTCTCTTCTTTTCTCTCAAAAATGGCATCAGTGCTTGGTGTTACTCCAACAGTGCCTGGAAACTGATGCATGTGGAAAACTACTCTGCTGGACAATGAAGAGGAAAGGTGGCCCTGGATTTGCATTCACTCATCCTATCTGTAAAAATAAAATAACAAAATAACCATCTGGTAATTTTATCTACTATCATAGCATTGTAACAGCACAGACCCCCCAAGGATCACACTGTACCACTTGGTCAGTGGCATTGCTTCTGAGCTGTACATTCACGTGTGTCTGCTGATGGTTACACTGTGAAGCATTTTACAGTGTTGAACTATAGAACAGTAACCCACTAAGCAGAGAAATAAAATGCTTAGTTGGCAAGCGGCAAATCTTGTTATCCATCTATAAAAAATGCCACTCTGTAGATAAAAGTCATAAATAAATAGTGGGCCTTAATTAAAGAATGGGCATGTGTTCTAGCGTAGGGAAAAGTGTGTCGTGCATTTTTAAATATCACCTGATTATTCACGGCAGTTTAGGCATTTTCCTTATCAGAGCATTACCCATGGCAGTGATTTAAAATTTCATTTTGTACTTGGAAACTGGGGCACAGAAGTGCAGCCTAGAAAAACCCAGCGGAACAATACATCCCAACATTTTGCAGGCCATGAAAATTCATTCTGGCCTCATTCATCATCAGGTTTTCCTGCATGCTTTCTCTGCTTGTCTGTGTTGTTCCCTTGCTGTGTGAATTTTGAGAGTAGCTGAACTTCATCTTTTTGTTACTTGTAAAGCTCATTGAGTTTTATGACGGGAAAGTGTTTTAGAAACACTAGTGGTATCGGATCGCTGCTGCAACAGCTAGACATACCTTTGTTGTTATTAAACTTGGAGTCAAGTAGTGTGTCGGAGTCTCTGAAGGGACTGATACTACCCTGGGTAAATGTTTGTACTTCATTGAAAATTTATGATGCTAGCACATTCCCATCATCTCAGGTGTGATTGCAGCTGTGGCAGGAGCTCGCAGCTCTATGCCTGCTGCCAGCACAGAGAACACCTGACCTGCTGCAAAGAGCTGGAAACTTGCTCTGTTTCAAAAGGCTTTTCATAGCAGCCCACAATACAGGGAGCCACAGAAGCAGTTGTGCTTGTATTCTGATATTCTTTGGGGTCCCACAAGCATTGTCAGACAAACTGCTTTTCTAGAAGGCCCCGAAATCCTCCAACAAAAGCAGACATTATTGCCATTGAGTGCAGGCAGGAAAGCCATGGCTGTGAGTTTCCAGAATGCAGCCTGACCCATCACTCTTTCTTCCCTAAACAAGACCTGCCCATGCAACTTGTACTTAGTTCACTTCTTGTCAAACACAGAATTCCCCCCACCCATGCTCCCACTGATTTCACAGTCATATGTAATATCATACCATATTCCATTTTGTAATTCTAGAAAAGGAACAGTTCCTTCTAGTGGCACATAGAAGAGAGTCTTGCTCTTCCAAGAAGCAAGCTGCTGCAGGGCAGGGTCAGACGGTGAAGAGGACATCACCACTTTAAGGAGTGCATACGTACAGAGGGCGGCTTATCCATCTGGGAATCTGTGAGATTTTGGTCCTGGCTTTCTCTGAGTATGCAGCCAACAACATGTAGCTGTCCTTGACTTCATAGTCATTTCAGTTGGAAGGGACCCTTAAAGGTCACCTAGTCCTAACCCCTGCAGTGAACAGGGTCACCTGCAGGTAGATCAGGTTGCTCAGAACGTCTTCCAGCCATGACTTCTACATTCCTTCACTAGCATAATGGTGTTGGGATGAGTGGGTGCAGCTGGGACTCTCCAGAGTACTTGCAAGTCTTCAAAAACCTTCTTCCCTGTGTTTTTTTCACAGGGATTGTGTTTTTTCACAAGGATTCCTTGGGACTCATAGTGAGGAAGTGCTGAAAGTGAGACTGAAGGCCTTTAGCTTCAGCAGATTGTTAAGTACTTCCCTTCAAGTCAGCTGTGCTGCTCTGTATAGAACACAGAGTCTGCAAAAATAACGGGCAATTTGTACAGGTGAATCCAAATGACTTGCCAAGTGCTTCAGAGGCAAGCAAGGAATCTCCCGCGGTTCAGATAAAAAGCAAAAGTTAAGTAGTAGGAGGGAAGAGGTACAGTACTGGGGGAATGTGGTCACCTGGAAGCTCTTAATGCGGCTGGTATTTCTGTTTGGGCTTTTACTTAAAAACAAGAACTCAAAAGATTCTGGGAGGGCTGATCCTACTGACTCACCTGCGGCACATAATAGCGGCAAACATTATCTCATGATGGACTGACAAGTACCACTTGATGAATAATCTTTCTAATTTTCCTTCAAGAGGTAAACTCCTCTGTCAAATGAAAACCCTCATAGTCCTCTCAGATCAGGAAGGATATGCAGTTTCCTGTAACTTCTGCTTCGTTTCTTCTTTGCTGTTTGCAAAGTGGAATCCAGCAATGCGTGTAGTGAGGTGTAGTGAGAGGGCTCCTCTTTGTCCCCACTCCTAGGGGACAAGATGCTGCCTTGTTGTCATCCATGCAAGCAACAAGCTTTTGATTTTGGAGATATTTGATACATGCCCTAATTTTATACGTGCTGTGCTGTCGTACCCCACCTTCCCCTTGCCCCCTTTTCTCAGGCTTAACTTCACTCCTGATTCCTCTACCTCTCCCCGCACATCACCGGGGGCACGAGGAATGGGAGTTTTATGGCCCATCCGTAACAGCTCTACTCTGCCACTTCTTCCTCTTCATACTTTTCCCCTTCTCCATCGTGGTCCACGGGCTGCAGTCCTTCAGGATAAACCTGCCCACTGCAGGCTCCTCCCCACAGGCAGCAGCTCCGGCCCAGGGCCTACTGCTATGGAGGCTCTCTGCGGCCTGCGGCCTCCTCGTGGCTGCACCCACTGCTGCCCCATGGGCTCCTCCATGGCTACACACAGAGGTCTGCTCCGTGTGGTGCCCGTGGGCTGCAGGGGGACAGCCTGCTCCTCCATGGACTTCTCCTGGGCTGCAGGGAGCTGCTGTTCTGCCCTCCTGCTGTGCTGCCCTTGGGGGGCTGCAGGGGGACAGCCTGCTCCTCCATGGGCCTCTCCTGGTGAGTGCATATCCAAACCAACAGTAACTCTGTGAGGACACAAACAGATCGAAGCAGAGACATTTGCTTTTAGATGCTCCTGTCATTGGGCACAGCTGCAGCTGTTTCACTGACATGACTTTACTGAAGTCAGTGGTCTTTCATCAGCAGATAATTCAGCACAAGGTCTTCTGTGTTTGTTACACAGGTGAAGAGTCCTTGTAATTTGGGTGTAAAACAACTGTCTGTTATGTCGAGGGGTTATTGTTTACCCGTCATTGTGAATATGACAAATGCTTCTGGTTTTCCTGTTCCCACACAGAGTACAGCAGATTGTTTTGTTTGAGTTTTTATTGTGGCTCATTAGTTGAGGAAAGGTCAAATGTTTTTGTAGAAATCCATGTATACTACTGATTAAATACATTAAATTAAGATGTATACAGGCAACCCTATAAAGACACCAAGAATCTTACACTGTTTTGTCAGAACCAGAACGTATATTCTTCCTTTAATTTAGAAAAGAGGATTCCCTTTTCCAGCCTTCTCCTCTAGTGGATTTTCAGTAAGGATGCTAAAAAAAAATCCTTCTTGCGCACATTTAAGAAGCCTTCATCTTAAAAAGACTGGGAACTTGAACATGCCGATTGTTTTAAGAATGTTATCATTTCCGTGCAGGCAGTACCTAAACAGTATTGTGTTGTATTGTATAATTTTTAAATAATGGAAATAAAAATTACAGCCATTTTCTGAAATCCTGTGCATTCCTTGCAACTATCTCTGCTCAGTTTTTCAAGCAAAACGTTCATCCTTCTGCAAATGTTCAAGTCCAGACATGCTGTAATCTTTTGCTACTCATAGGCTTTCTACTCAATAGATAAAGAAGACACTCTAACTTTGTCTTTTTCAAATGTTAAGAAAAGATTGATTTCCTTATATCTACAAGAAGCCTAGGATGTGATTATTCCCTAGGTGGGAAATGCAGGAGGAAAGCAAACCCATTATAGGTTTTGAAAGAGCTCAATATAAACTGGAAACCTTGGCAACCCAAGGTTCAATATGAGAATGTGATTGAGGTGGATGTGAGAGTTAAAGCAAAATTATTTTTTGAGCTTATTATTCAAATGTCTGAGCTTGATCTGAGGAAATGTTGGTAGGAAATCTTTCCTGGGTGGGAGAGTTCAGTGCCTTGCACCACTGAGACCTACTCTTGCCCTTTAGAGTGAGAGCTAGTAACGCCCAAGTCTTAGGATGAGGGTATTGGGTGGCTTCTGCGGCAACTACAATGCCTCAGAAAATTGCTACATTCATAGATTTAGAATATTCTTGATTTTCTTAGGGGCCTCACAGCCAGATACCTTTAAGGAGCTAGCCAAAAACAAGTTTTGTGTCCTTTTTAGAGTTAGAATCCAACAGCCACCAACACTTAGCATTTAATTAAGCTGCTGGGAACTATTTCTATGTAACCATTGGTACTGGAGAAAATCCATGTAACTTTGCCCAAGTTGAAATGATAATATGTTTTTATAGATTGTAATTGCTAATAGAAGCTCAGTTTGTGTGCCACAGTTCACATACATTTTTTATGAACTTATAATTAGGGCAGTTCTGGTCTCCTGCAGGTTCCAGCTTTGGAAATGAAGAACAAACCACTTCTAAGGCATCTACACCTTCTAAAGACATACCCAAGGGTAGCGGCAAGAGCACAACACAGGTATCAAGCAGCACAGCGACTCTGCGCAGGAGCTTACTTCCAGCACCGAAAACTGCCACTGCACCTGCCGGTAGGTGTTCCAAAGATGAGTACTTGAAATATCATCTTTATTAGGCCAAGAAATATAGACATTTTGTTATGATGCCGTTTTACTGCTCATTCAGTTAGTTTTACTGTCATTCATGGGCACCACATGTATATATCACTAAGAGAATTCATCGTGCATGGACTTAATGTAATATGTTATGAATGAAACAAACACCACTGTGTTTATATGATGGTAGTGAAATAAGAGATTATTTAACCTAAACAGGACCTGGATTTGTTCCACAAACAATCTGACACAAAGTTTCTCTAATACCAGAGAGTGACAGTTAGAGTAGACCACTCCATGGTCTAGGGTATGGGGTTGTGTATATCTATACAGAGTAGGAAGGACTTAAATATAAAAGAGAGATTCAGTATAAGTGTGAAAATTCTATCAAGTTCAGACTAGATTACCAATTTAACTTCCAAAGTAAATTACTTTACTTAAGTCACCAACCTGATTCTGGATGGCCCTCATTCGGCAGCTTCTCATCTCTGTGTAAGTCTCCCAGGCCTCATTATCACACACTACAAGTGAAGCTGGGAAGGAAAAATCAGTACAAATTATGACATAAAGACCTTCTGCACTGCAAGTTCTGGTCACTCTATTTCAAGAAAAAATATCTTGGTTGAAACACGTGCAGAAAAGGGCTTTCTGCTATAATCAGTGGCTTGAAGGATCTCATAGGGAAGATGAAGCTGAAACAGTCCATCTCAGGCAGTCCACCGAAGTGGAAGTCAAGGGAGGTAGATGTGGTCTTTTGTCTGTCACAGTCACCAGTGGCTGTCTCTTACTGTCAGGAAACTTTCCTGACATCATCTACACTCACTATGTGGGCAAAGACCAATCTGTCAATACAATATATGGATTTCTGGTGACCAGATAAAAGGTGACACCATATTTTTCCATCACCTTTTTCTGTTTTTGTCATTTCCTTTGATTTTCCTTTCCTCTCTGATGGTCCCTAGATAAGTTACATCATTTCAGGCTACAGTAGCTGATCAGTAGCAGATTTGCCCCTGCATCAGCAAAAGCTTTTCTTTTTCAGCTAGTGATACGATATTATAACAATAAGCTTTAAAGGGCTATTTCAAGGTTTCTGCAGGGAAGCTCTTTCAGCCTCCAGACTTCTTTCATCACAAACACTTTGTACCGGCAAAGACTAGATGCAGCAGTGGACAGAGCTCGCTACCACTGCCCCAGTGAATTTGTAGTCTGATTTTGATAGGGACACTCAGTTGCATGAGTAAAACTGACTCCTGCTTTATTTTGGAAGGAAACTAAATATTTAAAATAAAGATACTGGGCCATGCTGTTAAAACAGAGGCAGACACTGAACAAGGATAGGTGACAAGTTTGGAACATTGCTGTTGTTATACACAATGGACGGAACCAAAAAATATCCTACAGTAGTCCAATGTCCTGGTGTGATTTTAATGTAAGCAAAAGTACCAGCAGATATATCTATGGTCAAGTCAAGAATTTTTTTTATTAAAACAGTGTTATGATTTCTCACAATACAAAGTATCTGATGGAAGCAAGGAGAACTCAAAGCAACAATAATGACAACTTTTTTAGCAAGTCTAATTCTTCTTTTCTCCCAGTAGCATATGAATGCTGTCTGTACATCCAATGCGATAGGGAGCAATATAGGATATAATGTATCCTCTTTAAATACTCCTTGGACAGTTTTGCGCATCTTTTAAATGATGAAGCCCCAAACTATCTTTTTAGGATTTAAGTCTATTAAATTTGAAAAAAGATGCTACAGATCAAATTAAGCAAGTGGAGAAAGGGCAGCAAAGCATTCGTATTGCTCTGTGCTTTATGATCCCAGGAAAACAAAAGCATCTAACAAAAGCCCTTGAAAATTGTGTCAGATACCATGTTTTAAATATGCCAGAGAACGTGCCTGAGTGTGCTGGAAAGGCCAGTCTCCAAAGGGATGTCCTGGAGCAGAGAGGCTGTAAGGTTGAAAGCCCGCTTTTACAGCTGCTGTACAAGGTCTGCTTGTACAGCCATTGCAAATGGAAGGAAGTGCTATTGCTGCCACAGGTAACCAGCCTATGCCAGACAAATCTGTCAGTAGCTTTGGGCATCACAGAGAAGAAGACTTTTAACAGTAAGAGAACGGAGAGGTAAAATCAGTGTTTCAAAAGTGTTTAAAGAAATAGTAAACATTAATCCACCCCCAGTCACCCATCTTGGGTCTCTGATGCTGGCATGTCATAAAGGCAAAGAATGCTGTGCTTGGAGAGTCAGCAGCACTGAAAAAAACTTCACCATTGCTTCAAACTGAAGATGAAGTAAGTAGTCAACTCTAAGTGGACCAGGGATTAAATGTCTTGAAAACAGGAGTTAATAAATTGATAGTATTCTGCAAAACTATCACATATTGGCAATTGCTTGTACAGACAATCCAATGACCAGAAGAGAAATCATAATGTAGAAAGAAAGAACTATAGAAAATATTAATTACTCAAGACATTTTTGTCTTAATATAATTATCTTGTTTCAGTGACCATTTCGGATGCCCCTAGATTGAAGATAGATTTCTCTGTTCTCAAAGAAAATGCAATTGCAAGAGATCCCAATTCCAGTTTTGAGGAGATGCTTAGAGAATAACTTTCCCAGTAGATTTTTGTTCACTTGAATGCTGAATTAAGCGACATTTAAGGGAAAATTCAAGAGTGCCAGGTGTGCATCTCAGAAAGTCTGAGCTGGGTATGGGTTTAGTATTATCACGTTTTCCTGGTCGTCAGTATCATCCATTCTTTAGCATTATGTGTAAGATATCAAGGCCTATGATGACAAAATGGCTTGGAGGATAAAAAGGGAAGTGACTCATCTATGAGCTCCTTCTTGAGAAGGAGATCCTTGGCCTTGTGAGCCCACTTGTTACTTAACTTGTATTTGGAACTGGATCATGAGAACAGCCTCTACAGAAGGGTGATTGGTGGGGCACATGTCTACCTCCCATATCAGCTCACTTTCTCCACAGCCCAGGCCACTGTGGTGTCATGGTTGGAAGGAACAGAACCATCCCAATTTGTTGTTTCTTTTCACCTTGTGAGCAGTGCTGCTGAAGTCAGCCATGTGCTAAAACTTTTTGAAAAACAGAGGAACCACAATTATACCTATATATACCTACCTCCTACATGTTCTGTGTATTTGGACAGTGGTACAATAGATTTTCTGGGTGTAATACTCCTAGTAATTATTACTCCTAGTAATAATTGCAGTAGAGCTTGACATTGCATATTCATTTATAAACATATACTGCATCACAGCCTGCGGTGTACAATATGCAGTTATGTAAGTAGGGTTCTTAGAGTGTGCTACTCCTACAGATAGGATGCACAGACACTGTATGTACTGTCTTCAGGATCTTCTACACAAGTAAAGAGCATGGAAAGTATTTCACTAAGAGTAAGTCAGTCTTTTCAGTGTAGAGAAAGTTTCTGAAGGAATCAAGTGATGTAAGAAATGCATTTGTGTTTGAAATACAAATAATTACCTTATTTTAACTATTTATGAATAGGAAATGATTTCGAAAGGGAGCATATCTATCTATTTCAATGATTAAAAAATAAGCTTTCACGTGTTAGACGTTACCTGAGAAGACCGCCTGCACTGCAAATTCTCATTAAAAAAAAGACAAACCGACAACTGCTCAAGAAATATTACACTTCTGATATTGCAGTAAAATTGTTTGTCAAATAAATTGGACTAGAGGGCATAGATCACCTTTAATTACTGAAAAAGGACTTTCATAACTGCTGCTTTGCAGTGATTCAGATGATTAAAAAGTCCTGGGTTGAGACAGTAACAGTGGAAATCCATTGTCGTGCAGATTGTTTTGGAGACATGAACTGATTATTTCTTGACTTGACTTAGGAAGAGTGCACTTCATCAGTTTTCGGAGGTGTGCACAGCCCTTTTTGCATGTTATGAGACCCCTTAACATATTTGCACACCTGTCAACATAGAGAAAGTAAAATAAAATAAAACAGCACAAAATACTTGAAAGGAAAAACTGGCATGTGTCCTATAATTTCACTTACTTACAATTTTAAACTGTTTTTAGAAATGCAGTGATAACCCATAGTACTTACCATTTCTATTATTGCTTTTTATTTTGTTTTAAGACTTAGGTGAAAGCAGCTCTCCATCTGGAACTTTGCACTAAGATAAACTTTGGAAAATATATAAGCTTCTTCCTTCTGCACGTTGATAAAAATATGTGATCTTTTATGCACACACATGCTGAATTTTCTGTTTTAAATGTTGGAATATGTGGGGATATCTGCAGAAGGAAGTGCTCAGAGGCAGATTAACAGCTTCTCACCTTTTTGGGGAGGTGTTTTACAAACCCAGTAGCTTAATCCTTACTTTGGGACAGTCCAGATTGTAAATGAAACCAGGATCTAATTCTGTCATATTTTGGACCAAAAAAAAAAAAAAAAGAAAGAAAGAAAAAGAAAACATGCATATGGCCTGAAACCTTTTTCTGTAGTTTCCTTTTCATGCTCAGGTTCCTCTGGGAAAGGCCTTGGGTATCTCAGCTAGCTGCAGACCTCAGATGCACAATGAGGTGGCTGGAAAAGTGGCTAGACCATGCAAAGTCCTGTTGATGGATAGTTATTTGGCATCCATTAGGGATTGATACTGAACAAATATGTTTCCCTTCTTCATTGGAAACCTGAACAATGGGATGGAGCACTCTCAGCAAGTTCATAGGACATGGAATTGGTCGGTGTGCTAGAGGTTAGGGCTGCAGTTTGGAGGGACCTCAGAAGGCAGGAGAAATGTGGCAACAGGAACTTCATGAAGTCCAACAAAGGCAGATGCAAAGCTTTCCCTGTGGGGATTAATGCCATACAACAGGATAGGGCTAGCTGGCTGAAAAACAGCTTTGCCAGAGTGCTTTCTGTAGGTACCAGTTTGGTCTGCTGTGTTTCAATACTTTGGCTTTACCTTCAGGAAACTGATACAGCTTTGGGCTTACGTGTTTGTGCCTGTAGTCCTGATCTGAACTCCCAGCCATCAGCTTGCCTCTTGTTCCAAACCTCAGCTCTGCCCACCAGGGTGGACTTGGCAGATAGCGGTCTGTAGAATTACAGAGCTGAAGGAGTTTATGTGTTCTCTATGTCTTGTTGTGGGGTTTTGCGTGTGTTTTATGGAATACCTATTTCAGCCTATTAATTCTTATTTAATGTTTATCTCACAGACAAGTGGCTATTATTCCCCATAAGAAACTACATAATTCATGTGCAATGACAGCAGTGATAAAGAATTCATTTGGGCAACTTGTTTCTGCTAGGCCCATTAAATTAAAGGCAATCAAAAGTATTGTTCAGAAAACTAACCCAGTCAATTCCTGAGCTTTTACAAGTACCAGTAAATCAAATGTAACAGGGCAGGCAGTTAAAGGCAATCACTCAAGATGAAAAATAGCAGGCTGGTATTATTACAGCTCTCACCAGCAAGCTCACACTGTAAAACGTGCTTCTTTTAATCAGCTTCTGCAAAACCCAAACAACACAGCCCCAGCAGGGTGAGGGATGGGCTAAGGTCACTGTAAGGGGGAAGAATGAGCACCAGTGTGCTGTCAGGGATGGAGGGGGAGAGCCTGATACTGCTGTGTTCTCCCTTGCAGACACTTCCCATTAAAAGCTGAACAGTACATATGTAGTGGGTTCTGTTTGTTCCTGTGAGGAATATGGGGATATGAAGTGCTACGCTGCAGGTGGAAGCGAGGCTTTCAGCTACAGGTTTTCCAGCCTCTTCCCCTGGAATTGCACTCAAAACTTGGCTGTAGCACAACTCTGTGAGGACAATAAAATGCCATGGGATCCATATAAAATGACAGTAAGAGGAAGGTAGGCTGTTTTACCTCTGCAGCTAACGTGAGTTGTTCTAAGCTAACCTGGATTTTTCTGTTCAGTCCAAAGAACAGTTCCAATCCTCAGGGTGTTCTGTTTCGTTTTGTTTTTCCTGTACTTTTTTTTAATATTGTGTACAATTTTTTTAATACAGGAAGAAAACAAACACTTTGAGACAAATCATTGCTACAGTCCTTGTCCTTCTTTTTTCTCATTAGATAGGCTTTAAATCTGAAACAAACACAAAGGGGAAACTACAAGCGTTAGCTTTTTCTGCTTCAACAAATATGTAGTCTTTCTTCTGCAGCTACTTACTTATTCAAAGCCTTTCAGTCTCATATATCACAGGATGTACAGAGTCCCTAGAGAGAATTAGACTGCTCTTATTCTACAGAATCCATCGTATTTCCAGATTTGCTCACTTTGTCTCAAACAGTATATGCATGAGTGTGTCAGTACTTGTCAAGGACATGACTGGTTGTGGGAGTCAGGGGAAAGGCAGGAGAAAGCTTGAGGTGGCTATCTGTGTCTGTGAGTGCCTGAAAGCACTTCCTTGGGGTTTTTGAATGTGCAAAGTGCTTTTTTTAACTTACAAATTATGCCTGACAACAGCTGGTATCCAGTTGAATGCAACCAGCCCCATTGAATTGTTCATGACATCTACAACATTTTGGGATCTGGTTTGGAATAAATACTCAATGCGTAACTTATTAGAATCAGTCTGAAGAGTGAAAACAAATTGAAGCTCATCCCACTGTACCAACTTTTGAAGACTCAGAAAGCTACAGGCAAATACCTAGCTTGGTTCTGCAGCAGCTCTTGAGGAGATGGGTCAGATGGTGGCTGCTTGGCTCTGGGCACTGGCTGGGGGTAGACCAGCAGCTTTCTGTGTCTGCTGTTTCCAAGTGATTGTTGGATGATTTAAATCTAGTTTCTAGTACATCTTGTCTTTGCTCCTCCTGTTTGGTTTGAAGTGGGTTGTTAATTAGGAAACATAAATATCTTTCCAGAACTGTGCATTTGGAGCAGAAGTAAATGCTGTAATTACACTGGTAGGAAATACTAGCAAATATTCATGTACACAGTTACCTTCTGGCCTGAAATATATATTTCTGTATGCAAGAACAGCTTTTAAAAGAGGGGAAACCAGGAAATGTATGTGGGCATTTAGCATAGCACTATGGGAACTGCTGTTCCCCATTTCCAACATGTGGGCTGTAGTACTGGGAGTTTAAGTAAAAGGCCACAAACTGAAGCATAGGAAGTTCCACACAAACGTGAATGGGAACTTCTTCCCAGTGCAGTGACGGAGCACTGGCACAGGCTGCACAGAGAGGTGGTGGAGTCTCCTTCTCTGGAGATGTTCAGGACCCGCCTGGACGCCTACCTGTGCAACCTGGGCTAGGGAGCTGCTCTGGCAGGGGGTTGGACTCCATGATCTCTGGAGGTCCCTTCCAACCCCTACAGCTCTGTGGTTCTGTGAAAAGCCTTTGAGTTACTCCTTGGACGCTTGGGTAAAGAGCTCATCCTGCACAACCTCTTGCTTTGCTATGCCCTACAATACAGCATTATGCTGATCATCATGTCAGCACTCTCCTATTTTAAATCTTTGGATAAACTATTTTGAACTTGAATTTCTCTGTCTCTGGGAATTGAGGAAAAGGCAAACTGTCATTTAAAAATCAGTTTTCTGTGCAGGGCTGGCCCATCCCATAAGGTCTCCCTGCAGGTGCTGAGCTCAGCGGAGCAGTAGCAGTTTGCTTCTGGGAACTGTCCTTTCTTTCCCATTCTGCAATTCCTAAATCCCTCCTTGCTTAGGAGCTGCTGTCAGGATTCCTTTGCTCAGGGGGGAGAACCCAAAAAATCTTGTAAAGTGATGGAGGCAGTAATCCTCACTTCCCCACTTTGTTATCAGTCTTTCTCTCCTGTCTTTGCCAGGATAATTCTTTGTATCTTTGTTTGCAACCTATTTCAAGCTCACTCTGCCAATCCCTCCTGTGCAGGGGTCCCTGATGGGCACTGGCTGTGATGCACAGACCTCGTGGTGCCCTGTACAGAGCAGTGGAACCCTCCGGGCTTCTTTGCTGCTTTCCTTTGCTTTCTTTCAACTGAGCTCTAATTGGGGAATTGCTGTTCCTTGCTTTGTGATTAAGGTTAAGATCCTGAATTGATTCCCTAGGTGTTCCTCATTCAGAACTTCTCAAAAGCAGTCATGTCTATGCCCTTTGTTTCCACTGAAAGCATGAGGAAAATGTGCATTATCTTCCATGCTTGTGCTTGCCATTTGCCGAAGAAAAATTGATGGATGAGCTTGAGGTATGGCCCATTTGTACACTGTATTTTTATTCTGAGAACCACAACAAAAACAAGGCCTTACTTCCTTGAAAAGTTAGTGCTCAGATCTGTAACCTTGCAAACTGTATCTCACGAAACAAGCTGTGCTTTTGGCTTGCACTTCCCATCTCATGTTGCTTTCGCTCAGTCCTTAGTAATGAAATGGTGCCATAAAATTGTTTTATGTCCTGCTCTGTAGTAAAGTGCAGTGTAGCAGGTGGTAGGCACGGGAAGCTTATACCCTCCGTCACTTCACTGTGGAAAGTGTTCATCACAAATGAGAATCACGGCCTCAACGTCTCCCAATTTACAGTCAGCAGGGAAGGTGGAGATGGACCAAAGCACTGATATGAAGAAGGGTTCTTCATCAGCTGGCAATGACCGATGGAGCAATTTGCCTAGGAACAGGAGGAGAGCTGTTAGGCTTCAGGTGCCATCCTCCAGCAAACGCAGCTGGACGCGAGGCCTGTGTGCATGTCTCCGTGCTCTGCAGCTGCACTTCCCAAGCAAGTGCTGAGACAGAGCTAGGAAATAGGAACCATGGCTCGTGGAGTGTGTCAAATGCTGTGTCTGCAGCTGTGCTCACAGGGCCTGACACAGGTAGAAGTTGCAGGGTGACACTCTGTCCCAGGGAAGCCTGCTGCTGCTGTTGTTACCAGTGGTGGCTTTGGAGAGGGGGGAAGCTAGTCATCCACTAAACGTCCCTGAAGTGTATGATCCCCATATGTAACTATCACTTTTCTCTACTGTTGAAATAGCCAGAGCACATTTCTGTAGAGCAAAATGGAAGACAGTGTTAGGGTCTGGAGCACAAGTCTGATGAGGAGCAGCTGAGGGAACTGCAATTGTTTAGTATGAAGAAGAAGAGGCTCAGGGAAGATCTCATTACTCTCCACAGCTGCCTGAAAAAAGGTTGTAACAAGGTGAGGATTGGCCTTTTCTCCCAGGTAGCAGCC
Organism: Oreortyx pictus; assembly: GCA_036925125.1. Lineage (NCBI taxonomy): Eukaryota > Metazoa > Chordata > Aves > Galliformes > Odontophoridae > Oreortyx > Oreortyx pictus. Next base: position 19,567,251 of record JAUPFR010000001.1, read on the forward strand.
ATAGGACAAGAGGGTATGGCCTCAAGTTGCACACGGGAAGTTCTGGTTGGACATTAGGAAAAATGTCTTCTCAGAAAGAGTGTTGATGCATTAGACCAGACTGCCAGGGAGGTGGTGGTATTCCTGTCCCTGAAGGTGATCAAGAAATTTGGATATGTGGCGCAGAGGAACATGGCTAGCAGGTTTGGTGGTGATGGGCTGATGGTTGGACTAGGTGGTCTTGGAGGTCTTTTCCAACATTACGATTCTATGACAGAGCTCTGAGCAATTGCAAGCAGAATTATTAAATGGATTTCTTTCTGCTTCTACTTTTTTTTTTTTTTAAACAGGCTTAAAGAAAGAAATACAAAAGGATCAGGATGCTAATAGACCAGCTATCTCCTCCCCTAAGAAATCAGCAGTGCCTGCCACCAAGCTCCACTCACCAGGTATTTATGAACCCAAAAACAATTTCAGGGAAGATTTCCACTTGTCGGCTTTGCATCTCTAGCTAATACACTGCAATCTGAGACCTACTATTGTTGTGTGAAGATTGATGGTGTCCAAGGCTCATTAAGCTGGTGCTGAGTACAGCAGGCTTTTCCATACTGGTGCATGAGCTGAATAGCTTTATGTATTCTTTGTTACTGCACTGCAATCATCTTTTATTCAAAACAAAGAGTTGTTGTTATTGCATGTTTAAGGGCTTTGGAACATTCTTTTATCATTATAATTTTCTTGTACAAAAAGAACAGATTCAGTGAAATAAAGGACACCTCAAACAATTACCCGGAGAGATACTGTATTACTTGCAATCTACTGACACCATTGTACAGAAGCACTACATTTCCTGTATTATTTCTATGTGTAATTAGAAAACATTTCATCTATAGAAAGTCTTCAAACTGTTAATTTGCCCCTGAATGTTTGATACAAACATGTGGTAATAGTATTTCTAAAGAATGCCATTGTTGATGTACTAAAATACAGAACACTTATTTCTGTTTAGTGTGCATTAAGACATGTATAGGGAACCTAAATGCTTTTGTAAGTCTGGACTTTTGACTAACATACTTCTGAAATGAGTGGGCCTGGCCCCACGAGTTTTGTTGTGTTTGCCATCTTCTGATCTGTTACCTCATTTTTCAGACTGTGCTTAAATAATTTAAATATCATCTCTGCAGTGATATGACAGTTGAGGTAATAGATATGGAGGGTAGAACTCCTTGCTTACTCAGTTGACAGTATATTATAAGACATATGAGGGAGTTCTTCGGCTCCTGTAATTTGCATCGAGTATCTCTTCGTTTTTACTAAATTTAATGCCAGTTGCTCTCCTTTCCAAACAACAAAATCGAGAAGGTTAAATTTAATCTTCACAGGCACCAACAGGAATCAGAGTCCTTCTTCAGATGCTTGGGTAAAAAGATGAATTTAATACTGTCCTCTGAAACGTGTAATTTCTGAGCTGTTTGAAGCTGGTGAGGTCATCGAGAGAAATCCAAAGATAAATTTGCTGCAAAGAGTACCAGGCCAGCAGCCCACCAATGTTTAAAACAGTGGGAGTCCAGTTTAAGAACCATCACTGATGGTGGTTGCAGCAGCGTGGTGCAAGAGCTGGTTTGCTTCCACCAGAAATAGAAAGCAAAATGTTGTATTTGCTGGGTTCTAAGGGAGCTGACATTTCTGTTGGTGACTTAATAATTGTCAAGGTTTAAGATGGGATATATCCAATTTATGATGATTCAAACCTTCAGATGAAACCTTCATTCTCCCAGGAGGTTGAGTACCTGTCCTCTCTCCGTCAGATTCATTTAGGATTTCCTAGGTTTGGTTATTTGAAATTATGACAAAATTGTTTATCACTATAAAGACCAAATAAGAAATAAAACTCATCTTCTTTTCTTTTTTTCTGTAGAGTACCTATGAGCATCCTTTGAAATAACAGCAATAACAAAGAAATAAAGAAAAATAATCTTTTTACCTACTCAGTAATTTTGCAATTTAACCAAAGCAGCCATTAAACAGAACAAGGAGTGAGTACAGCAGTGGCCAAGGGGCAGCACACCACCTTTTCCCCACCAGGGTCACCAGCGTAGTGCCATGCAGCATTTACATTTTGTGTCACGGTTTCTGCAGGTAACCCCAGCCCAGCTTCATGTAGCCATAAAGCAGGCTCTCTGAATGCTGTTTCTGAATTGTTTTCCCTCTCTTATTGGCCCTCCTATATTCATTTCCTAATTTTCACTGCAGGTTTTGGGTCTCATACAAACCCTCTTACATAAGGATTGAATATGAATTTTTCTTTTTAGCTTTGGATCCAGTCTTCAGAATTAGGATGAGTCCTCTTAAAGACTAACAAGAATGTTTAGAAACGCAATCTTGCGTTTCAATCTGTTTTATCTATTATACAGTACCATTCCTGAGGTCTGTGCATGGCTCTGAGTGTGCCTGCAGGACTGTGTCATCTATTTCTGACTTGTGTCACTCTCCACATCGCTTATTATCAGAACTCTCAAATCTGTGGCCTCACTTCTCTTTCCAAAACGCTGGAAGTCAAGCAGTCAAGAGGCAATCCAATGTCATGCCCCTTGTAAATCCCTATGGACTGTGTTGTAATTGTGGGCACATTCTGTGGCACCTTAGCTCAAACACTCAGGTAAATAAAGCAGAGCTAGGAGCTTTGAGGCAGATCAAAGGGGTTCCGTAGTTTTAGTGATCAATAGATCTGATCCCTTGGTCCCCCCCATCAGCACAAAGGACATCCAGGATCAGGGCCAGCATCATTAACACATACCCTGTTTTGTTTGGAGCAGCAGAAGAGCAGCATCACTGGCACAAGAAATTTAGTAAGCTGCTTTTCAGACCTAAGTAAACTGAGAGATTCAGATTTTTACCTAAGGAAAATGTCAGGTTAATTTACAAGGACAACTTATAATGCTGACAAGAACGACATAGAGATGTGTACTTCAAATAATCTACTGAACAGGAATGCTAGAAAGGTGAAAGATAAAAACAGTGGTCTTTGTACTATTGTTGTGTTGCTGTTGTAATTAAATCTGGACTGATTTCAGGGGCTTCCTGCTACACTTCTCTTTATGATTTATGTTACAGCATCACTGTGCTTCCTGAAATTCTAGAGAGTTTTATACTAAAAAAAAAATAGATATTTATGGCTTCTACAAATTTTTTTTTTGTGAAAATGCCAATGGCCCAGTTAAGAGTCCCTTTAAATGAAAGAAAGAATCTGTAGGAAAACATCATTCTTGGGGAGGGAAAAAAAAAGTAATCATTTTGCTGGCTCTTAATGCCAAGAATCTCTCATTGACATATCCTGTTGTATTATTTGGATTTTGCAACATGGTGAAGTTAGTCTTGACATGTGAAACTTAATATTCCTCTTTGTATTCCTCTGTTTTGAGCTACAGCTCTTTGCAGTGGCAGCAGCACAAGATACTGAGGCCCAAGGGAGTATCTCTGTTGGTGCTGGCTCCCTGTACCTTAGCTTGGAGGAAGGATGTAGTTGAGAAGGTTGGGAGACAGGCTCTCAGTGGCTTCATGTAAGCTGTGGATAAATCTGAAAGGGAAGGAGGAGTGCACTCCTGGGGCTTTGCTCGAACAAAGAATTTTTCTGTTTTTTAGGAAAGAGGAGAGTAGAATCCATGGCAGAAAACTGTCCCCTGCTGCATTCGTTGCTGAAGGCTGGTTGAAGATACTGTTTCTGTATTATTTTTCAGGGATTGTATACATAAAACTACAAGACACCTTTATTCAGGTTCTTGAATACCTGACCCTTCCTGTTAACACAGAATTGTTCAGCTTTCGCCTGTTTTTAGGCCAGTGCCCACCATCTGCAGTAACATACAGAGACAAGGTGTCTGACTCCTTTCTCCAAGAAAGAGCTAAAAAGCATCAGCTGTTGAGAAGCTGAGAGCAGCAAGAAGGCTCAGTGTGCTGGGCAGAGGTGCTTGTTGCCCAGCTGACCATGAAAGTTTTCAGAGATTTCTTAGAAAGCTCAGAAGATAAAGATGAAACACATTTGCCAAGCAATGACTTGGGCAGTCAGGCCCCACCAGAGCACTGCCACTTTTGCTTCAACTTCAAAACCTCCAAAGAAGTTGAAAATTGTCTCTAGCTGGATATGAATTTAGGATTAATTTCATTTATTTATTTATTGAAAGTCATAAAACATCAGTATGAGCACTACCAGAGCTTTTTGTGTTATAGGGCTGATTTTCAAAGGTTTTAGATACTCATAAAGATTATGTCTATATGTATAAAGCAACTGACCTAATGATCTTCTCTCTTTTGTAGGACATCCCAAGCAAAGGTCTACTACCCCGAGAAATGTATGCTCCCCCAAACCAGGAGAGAGTCGAGATGCTGAAAAGCAGTTCATCCAGAAGCTGAAGGAAAAGTGTGATGAGCAGTCCCGGCAATTAAGCAATATTCGAGATGAGCTCAAAAGGACCAGCTGTGGCTTTGATGTCTTTGCTATTACAACGCAGCACTTTTTCAGGCAGGTAAGCAGAATGGATACTTTTTACCATTGGAAAGATACTTTGCTTTCTTACACCATTCACTTGCCCATATTTATTTCATGGTCATTGAAATTCTGTTCATGGGAACATAGTGTGTCATTCACTTGCAAGAGATTCTATGAGAAAGGGAGTATAATTGGATACGATGTATTTGAGAATCAAAGTTCATAAACTTCGAAGAGAAATAAATGTAACAAAATCCTTTGTCACAAATGTGAAATACTTTTTGGAATTTCTTAGGGGTGAAGCTGGTACAGAAAGTCCCAGTCCTTGATTTGCAGATGGAATGGAGGTTGTAGCTGAGATACTCACAAAAAAGTGGAAAACAGTCAATACATTTAGACAGCAAAAGATGATGGATGAAAGAAAACATTTTCTTTCTCACAACACATATCTGCTGCTCCCCTTCACCACAGTTCAGGAAGAATAGTCACTGTTACAAAGGTGCAGTTCCTGAAGAGTGAAAATAACATTAACTCAGTATTTCTGAGAGTACGTTAGCAGGTATAGAGAACATCACTGACAGTAACTAGAGAAGCTTATTTAGTCACTGTATCCAAGACAAAATTAGTGAAAGGTTGAGGGAGTTGGGATTGTTAGCCTGGGGAAGAGAAGGCTCTGGGAGACCTCATTGTGATCTTCCAACACTTGAAAGGAGCTTACAAGCAGATGGAGGTCTGAATTTTTATGCAGGTAGATAGTGACAGGACAAGGTGGAATGGATATTAACTGAAAGAGAAGAGGTTTAGGTTAGATATTGAATGGAAATTCTTCATTGGGGTAGTGAGACACTGGACCAGGCTACTCAGAGAAGCTGTGAACACCCCATCCCTGGAGATGTTCCAGGCCAGGCTGGATGAGGCCCTGGGCACTCCAGTCTAGTGCTTAGTGACCCTGCCCACTGCCAGGGGGTTTTAACTAGATAATCTTTGAGGTTCCTTCCAACCCAAGCCATTCTATGATTCTGTGACTTGTAGATATTGCTCCATTCAGTCTAGCTGGGCTCTGAATCCTAACCTGGCTTACCTGTTGCCCACCTATTTGGTATCTCTCAGGTAAAACTACTGTCCCAGCTACTTTGTAAGATGATCATCAGCAGTAGAATCCAAGGTTTCAGTAATATCCTTGATTGCTTGTTTGTCTGCTTTTGGAAGAGATGAGTAAGTTTGCAATATTATATAGTGGAAAGAAAAAAAAAAAAGCTGAATTCATCTCCAGTCTTTACAGATTCTGAAATACTTAATTCCGTTATTTTTGGAATATTAGTGCAAAAGGTTACCTTTGAACTAATACTGTGGTTCACACTTTTCCCTAAGTACAAGCTGATCTTGCTGGGGGAAGCTTGTCTGAACTGAATTTTTTGAAGCACTGTTTTAAATAACTTCCCAAGGGACTTTTCCCCTTTATTTTTCTTTTGTCTTGACATTTCTGGGCCTGATGGGCATTTGTAGAGCTTTTTTTTTTTTAGCTGACTGTGGAGTGTCCTTGATTAAAGCAGAAGGAAACAACAAAAAAAGGGCACATCAGTGTCTGCACAGCTTTGTCTGTGTGTCGGCCACTGGGGAGAGATTCTTCATCTCGTGCATCATTCACAATTTGCTGAAAGAATTCTGAAAGTTTGGCCATATCTCCTTGGTGTCCTCTGGATATGTTTTAAATGAGAACAGCTGCTGTATCAGTTTTGAGATGACTCTCATCCTGTTGGTGTGTGTTCGATCTGTCCTGAGAATGCCTCCTAAACTGAATGTGGTAGGGGACTTAATGGAATAGAGTCCACTCCAAGTTGTGTCTGAGCATAGCTGCGCCTCCTTTTCCCAGGCAAAGACACTCCAGGCTCTCACGGCAGTGAGCTGCACAGTCAACGTGAGCCCAATAGTTGTTATCCTTCAGGCACTCACATGTGGTACCCACATCAGGAGGATAGTTGCTTTTTTTGTGAATTGGAGTTATGTGGGCACTTCCAGAAGGCTATCTGCAGAGCCAGAGATCCAAATTAATTATTGATAGGCTTGCCTGTCTCCATTGTGAGCTGTAGTGATGCCAAAAGCCTGGTATTTCATGCTTGAAAATCTACATGCATTAGGATTATCTGAGAGTGCTCATTTAATTGCATAATTGTGCAGCTTATTGCCTTGCAACATAGACCCAGACTTCCAAGTTTTTTGAGTGGCACTTGAAAATATGATCTGTAGACATTTCTGAGACAGCATTATTGTCTAAAAGCTTGAACAAAATTGTTAGGGTAGCTTGGAAAAAAGAAACTTCTTCATACTTTTCTCATTGTAAAAATAATAAAAATTGTATGTGTGTGTTTGTGAGAAGCCTGCATGCAGAATGTTTGAGGTCTGAGTGGGACTGCATTTTGCTGAGGGAATTATACACACTCAGGAATGAGGGGGTCTTATTCTAGAGAAGTTGCCAAGAAGGCCAGAAGCATCCTGGCTTTCTTTCTCCTACATGAGAGGCAGGGTGGGCTGTGCAGCCACTCTGCCTTTCAGAGGATATATCTTCTGGCACTGAAGGCAATCAATGACTGCAGAGCCTAGGCAGCTGTCGGACCATCCCCAGCCTGTAAAGAGCTCCAGAAGTAGGAGGAATCTCCTCTGCAGAATTAAAGGAAGAAGAAAAGCTAGTGCAAAATTTGTGGAGATCGTTACCCAATGGAGCCCTGGGGCATCATGTTGTCAGCACAGGCCGTGTGCTGATCTGGAAGTGCTCAGCAAGGAAGAGAGAAAGGGCGCAGAGATCAGAACAGATAGAAAGGGCTATATGTGTAGCTGTTTGTGCTTTAATGGATCACTTCACTGGTGATCAGAGAACCAAGATAGTGTGTAAGACCACATTCTGACTTATTACTACTGTACATGTCAGCTTAGCCACACAAGCACAGTCACACTTGCAGAAGTGGCAAGTTGGCATCGTGTATCATCATTCTGTCTGTGCAAAGCCCAGGTCTATTTGTGTTTTACCGTTGTATGGTGTCAACGGTTTACCGGGCTGGATCGGCCCGGTTCCGTAACGATTGGTGTGGGGGACCCACAGACCCACGCCCCAGAAAAGGGGAAGGGGGAAAGGGAAAAGGAAAAAGGGAGATGGGCCTAGAAACAAAACAGTGGCAACGATCTGAGGAGGAAAGCTAATTTACTAAATAAGATATCAGAAAGCAAAATAACACAATATAATACAATATAATTGGAATTGAAGCTAATAAAACAAATAAAATGAGCAAGAGAGAGTGTCCGATAAACCGAAGGCCTTACGCTAACGCTGAAGGCGATACGGCAGCGAGCACCCACTGCTGAGTCGATCCCGAAGGAAAGAGAGTGTCCCGTGACCGCAGAGGGTTTTTATCTTTTCCCTCTGAGCGGAAAATACGTAAAAATGCAAAGCATCGCAAAGTCCTCTGGGGAATGTAGTTCTTCTCTTCTGTGACAGGTATACCCGGAAATATCAACGATCTATGGAGTTGGAGTATTAACTCTTTAACTCTTAATGCACTACACGTTGTTATGATGTGGAATTCCAATACCAAAAAATCGTAAAACCATGACATATGGGAACTGTTGAATCACGGCCTGAACCACTGATTGATCACCTGAGGCGAGCACTGGGTCAGCCACAGGGGCACAAGTGAGTGTGATTGGAAGGGGTGGAGTTTGACTCCACCTCTCCCAAGACCCCATTTAAGGGCTGACCACCACCAGGGAAGGATCTCTGGTTGGAGATCCCTCCCTAGTGGAGTTATTGGCAAGCCTCGACCATCTTCAAAGGTGAGCCACTCTTTCCTTATTAATTATCTGTATATCATCTACTTAAGCCCATCAAAAATATACCATCTTTGGCACTAATTCTTTTGGGTGCTATTCTTGGGGGTTATTTGCCCTACAACCATCTTGGTATGTATCTTAATGACACTGGCTGATCATGAGCCAGCAGTGTGCCCAGGTGGACAAAAAGACTAAGAGCATCCTGGCTTGTATTGGAAATAGTGTGACCAGAAGGTCCAGGGAGGTGATTGTCCCTCTGTACTCAGCAGTGGTGAGGCTGCACCTTGAGTTCTGTGTTCAGTTTTGGGCTTCTCACCACAAGAAAGACATTGAGGCCCTGAAGTGTGTCCAGAGAAGGGCAAGAAAGCTGTGAGGTGTCTGGAGCACAAGTCTGATGGGGTGCAACCGGAGGAGCTGGGATTGTTCAGTCTGGAGAAGAGAAGGCTCAGGGGAGACCTCATCACTCTCTGTAGCTGCCTGAAAGGAGGTTGTGGTAAGGTGGGAGTTGGCCTCTTCTCCCAGGTAACAGCAATAGGATGAGAGGTAATGGCCTTAAGTTGCACCAGGGGAAGTTCAGTTCGGATATTGTGAAAAAGTTGTGAGTCATTGGCCCAGGCTGCCCAGGGAGGTGGGTGAGTCGCTTTCCCTGGAGGTGCTCAGTGACTGTGGAGATGTGGCATTGAGGGATATGGTTAGTGAGCATGGTGGGGATGAGCTGACAGTTGGACTAAATGGTCTTAGAGATCTTTTCCAGCCTTAATGATTCAATTATTCTTTAAGTCTGATCTGCCCAAATTATAACCCAGCTCTAATAAGTAAACAGAGGTCCCAATCCTACTTTGGTGCTTGCTAGCTTCCTGGTGCTGATAGCCACCCATATACTGACCTGGATACTTATCTCTCTCCATTCACTACATCTGACCTTACTGGTCCCACTACAGCCCCCAGCTGTCTGCCAAGTCTCACAGACATGTTTGGCTGTGGGAGCAAGAGCGTGTCAATATGTAGTGAAGAGTGTACAGTATACAGCAGTACTTCATACAGATTGATTAAACATCAGCTAAACCAGTTTGCTATCCTGGGGCAAAGCCTGGGCAATTAAAGCCAACGACGATTCACTGTGGACCAAAAATTAAAAAAAATAAAATAAAAAACAGAGCAGAAGTTCTGACAGTCATTTAGAGAGCTGTGGGAAGTAATGATTGCAGTGCCTGTGGACAAATTGTTTTTAACGTTAGTTAATTAGTTCGGGCTCAGAAATGTACACGATTCCTGTTGACTTTGGAGACTACCTCAAACTTATTCTGGAGTACACTGAGTTTCTTTGTGACAGTTACTGATAGAAACGGAGGTGATACCGTGCAGACTTCTCAGAGGAGTTATCACCAGCTGCCCCTCTAGCGTGAATCTCTCCTGACCCGCTCTGGCTTGTTAAGCACGGTAATTGTGGTGATCCTGACCCAGCTTCAGCTTTGTTCAAACTGCGTGACCAGCGGCTGTCCCTCTTGGAAATGGTAACAGTGCCATCTATAGGAGAGTAGCCCAAAGTGACAAAATTGCACTGTGTTACAGCAGCGATTGTGCAAAAGCTGCTGGGGTTAGAGAGAAGAGCCAGGAGCTTCCCTGCACGTTTTCCCTGTTGTTTTGCAGGGCACAGGCCAGGCAGACCATGCTGTCCTGGAGCAGTGCAGGATTTATATGCACATAGCCTGAGGTTTGCTGCCAACTTGACTACAAGGCTGCAGGTGACATTACTGGTCCATCCCCATCTCCGTCTGCCCCAGGACACCTGTATTTATTAGTGAAAACCAGTGATGGGATAACAGCTGTCTTTTATTAATGGACCCTTTGAGAATGAGGTGATGGAACAGAGTGCTATGCATCGTGTGGTTTTGTGTTAAGTCAGTTATTGCCATCAGGACTCATCTGGAGCTGCCACAAAGTACTCCAAGGCACCAGAGGAGATGCAGGGCTGTGCCAGGCAGCACCTGCTCTGCAGCATAGTTGTTCTCTGACAATGTAAAGGGAGCAGAAGCTATGGGAGGAAGCAAATATCTCTGCCCATTTCGCACATGTGGTGTTCCCTGAGCACACCTTTTTATTCCTTCCCCACTGTGCGGTCTCCAGTGACCAATTGCTGATTGAAGATAATTAGCCCTTGATTAACACAATTTATATAGATAGAGAGGCCAGAAGGCTGTGCTGCCGTTCTTCAAGACCTGGACAGCCTGGAGAGTTGGGCAGGGAGGAACCTGATGAGGTTTAACAAGGGCAAGTGTAGAGTCTTGCACCTGGGGAGGAATAACCGCATGCACCAGTCCAGGTTGGGGGATGGCCTGCTGGAGAGGAGCTCTGCAGAGTAGGACCTGAGTGATCTATTGGACAGCAAGGTGGCCATGAGCCAGAAGCATGCCCTTGTGGCCAAGAAGGCCAATGGCATCCTGGGGTGAATTAAAAAGAGCATGGCCAGCAGGTAGAGGGAGGTGATCCTCCCCCTCTACTCAGCCCCGGTGAGGCCACATCTGGAGTACTGTGTCCAGTTCTGGTCTCCCCACTTCAAAAAAGACAGGAATCTTCTAGAAGGAGTGCAGTGGAGGGCCATAAAGATGATAAAGGGCCTGGAGCATCTCATCTGTGAGGATGGGCTGAACAGACTCACGTTACTCAGCCTTTCTACTTTAAACTTTCTAGTCCTGCAGCACCTTATCTTTTCACTGTTCTTAATACCATATCTTCTGCATTTCTACATGAAATTGGTTTTGAAAATTCTAATTGATGACAAAGCTTCTTTCTAATTCTTCCTCCCAAGTAAACTAAGTGTTTTGTTTGTCTTACAGTAACATGGTTTTGATATCCTTACACTGTCAGGCTGTGGTGAGCCCAAAGGAACTTATTTTTTTAGGATACAAAATGAAAAGATTGAGTTGTATCTTCTCTCACCTCCTCCAGGAGCCAGGGAAACACTGAGCTTGCTGTATCTGGGGAATCAAGCCAAACCATAATAATGAAGAGGGAGAGGTGCCACTTCTCTGAGGTTTATTTTTGGGCTAAATTCTAACATTTTTCAGTTTTTGAGAAAGTGGTGCCCTGAAAGCCAGAACTGAGTCTTCCTGACAAGTGCTGTCTTTTTACCACTGTGCTATGATCAGACACAAAAAAATATGTATTTTTTTTCCCTAAACTCATTCTCATCGACAGTTGTGCAAATAAACCATCTTCAGCTCAATTTGAAATAAACGCTCAAAACATTAGCCCAAATTACTTTTTTGAAGGCAATGACAAGAAGTGCCAAGCAGCTTTAACTGGTAAAACAAATTTTGCCTCTAACACAAAAGGTCTTTAGTATTTGGGCAGTGAGCCTTGTTTAGAAATAACCTCCTGTTAAACTGTATTTTTATTCATTGGTTGAAGAATTTTGTTAGTGACATGCATCACTGTTTCAGATTTCAAGATAAAAGTTAAAAATAAGGAAGATCTTGTCTTTAGTGAGGCAACGGCACAGGTTGCCCAGAGAGGCAGTGGATGCTGTGTTCCTGAAGACATCCATGGTCAGGGTGGATGGGGCCCTGAGTACCTGGTGTAGCTGTAGATGTCCCTGTTCATTGCAGGGGAGTTGGACTAGATGACCTCTAAGGGTTTCTTCCAACTCAAATGATTCTATTCTTTCTCCATTAAAAATGAAGGATCTCCTTATTTGCATGTTGTCATCAAAGAGAAATATATCGAGAGTGGGTGCCAAGCATCTGGTAAATGTGAGTTTATTATTTATTTTGTTACTATTTGCAATCTGCATGTAAACAACTGTCTTTGACAGCCTTGATTTTATGCTGCATTCAGGGGGAAAAAACAGAATGAGGATCAGGAGTGGGTGATGGCAGTCTCCAGGTGGGTGGTTGGTTTCTGATATACTTGAGGAATTTAGTGGGGCAGCAGGAATTACATGAAAAGTGATGGTGAGCAGTAGTTCCAGTGGTAATACAGCCATTGTTCATGCAGGAGGCAGAGCAAAATGGAAATCTCAATGTTTTCACACAGTTCTTGAGCAAAGAAGTCAATCAAAACGTGTCTCTCTTCTAAATCTCATGCACTTAAACACATCTTTCAGAATCAGCAAAAATTACGTTTTCTAAGATTCTTAGTTGCTTTTCTGTCTTAACACTGGAGAATCTGTTCCGAGTCAAGGACCCAGTGTGCAAGAAATGATGCTTGTGCCATTTGAAGTTACAGACACCATCAGTCAAAGTACCTGAGCACTTTCCAACCTCTTCTGAGGTTTGGCCTGTGTTTCGTACCAGGGAGCTTGGAAGCTTTATTACCTTATCTCTCCAGGCCTGAGGACAATATGAGGATCTTTCTCCTGGCTTGGTCTTAGCACCACAGCCACTCAGCACCATCAGGCATCCACAGGTGCTTGTGCTTACTGGAGTTATCTTTCAGGGAAAAAACCCTGAATACATCATTGTCCCTTCAAGGCAATCCAGTAGAAGCCTGATCAGGGTTAGAGCCACTGCTTCAAAATCAGAATGTTCCAAAGGTGGATATTTGGAAAAATTTCATCTCAGGAGGAGTGATGAGGCATTGGAACTGCCCCGGGAGGTGATGGGATCATCCTCCCAGGAAGTATTCAAGAACCATGGCAATGTGGCACTGAGGGATGTGGTTAGTAGGCATGGTGGTGATGAGTTGTCAGTTGGACTTGGTGATTGTTCTGTGATTCTACGTTGGATTCAAAGTGCGTGTGTATTTCCTGTTACTTCAGAAAAAACTAAAAATAAAAGCAATATTGAATATTTACTCTAGCATCCAGAGATTTCAGCATCCTTAGGTCAGTACTTTGCATTGTAAATGTATTAACAACATTTACTGTAAATGTATGAGCATATGTTCTTGATATGGGTACCTGCAGTCTCTTTTTTGTAGGCCCTTCATGGTTGCTGTGCATATGAAGTGGTTAGACCTGTGCCAGAGTTACTGTGGAACTGCTTAAGTGTTTTAAAACCATTTATAACATCACCAAGTGAAAATGATTGTGAAATGAGTGGGAAGTAGGCATGCTATTCTCTGAATTAATACCTTTCATGTCTCTGACCTGTCTCATTTTCAAAATTGCCTGAACAGGAGTTGTATCAGTAGATGTTTCCAGATAACCTTTCCTGGACAATTGAAGGGAAGTTTTGGAACCGGAGTCCAAGGGAGGTCACAGTTGGCCTAGGGTGGGAAAGAATACCAAGCTCCTTACTCAAAAGAAGCAGAGACCACTGAGTACTTGATACCCATTTACATGCTGGTGTTGACTCTCAGGGTCTCCTCTGGGACCTCCTTGGTTCCCTGTCATCTGTGTGGACAAGCTGGGGAACCACCAGAGAGGTGACCCTGGAGCTGCACTGTGCCTGCATAACATCCAGTAACTGTTATCCTCACACAGGGAAGCAGGTATGCTTGATGGCTTTACATCATTTCCATGGGGAAGTGGCGTGTTCTCATTAATTCAGACATGTCTAATGATGACTTACTTAGGCATCATAATAATAATGGTGGTAATGATCAGTGTAACTGATAGTCAAATTAGGGAGTGTTACTGTTTTTGCAGCCTACTAAGAGGGATAATTTATTATCTGTAACAAAGATCTTGCAATGCTAAATGGCCATCAAGCCATCTATGTGCCAGCTTTTTGATTGCAGAAATAGCAACGTAATTGCAAATGTAGCAACAAGCAGTCAATTGCCTTGATTTGTTTTTAGCCATCACAGTTTATCATAGATTCTTGTAGGGCAAGTCCTGCCTTAGTTGTTTTATCTCCTACAGCAAGGTCACCCATTTAGTAGTTGAAAGGAAGGCAGTGTATGTAATCTTTCTGGATTTTAGTAAGGCTTTGATGCCATCTTTCACAGCATCCTTCTGGACAGACTGTCCAGCTGTGAGATAAACAGGTTCATGTTATGCTGAGAGATTAACTGGCTGCCCTGAATGGGGCTGCATCTGGTTGGAAGCTGTCACTGGCAGTGTTCCTCAGGCTCAGTTCCAGGGCCAATTGTGCTCAACATCTTCATCAGTGATCTGAATGCAGGAGTTGAATTTATCTGCAGCAAGTTCACTGACTCTGAAGTGGGAGGTGCTGCCAGCTCCCTGGAGGGATGAGCGACCTTGCAGAGGGATCTGGATATATTGGAGCATTGGGCAATAGTCAACAGCATGAAGTTCAACACAGTGAAGTGCTGGGCACTGCATCTGGGATGGATAATGTCAGACAGAGGCACAGACTGGAGCCGAGTGGCCGGGAACAGCTCAGCACAGAGGTGAAACAGCAGCTTAGCACGAGCCAGCAGTGTGACCTGGCAGACAAGGAGCAAACTGCATTTTGGGGAGAATTAAGCACAGCACAGCAAGCTGCTCAGAAGAGACTCAGGGGAGACCTCATTGCACTCTACAACCTTCCTGAAGGGAGGTTGTGAGGAGGCGTTTGGCCTCTTCTACCAGGCAACAAATAGAAACCAAGGAAATGGCCACAAGTTGTACCAGAGAAGGTTTAGGTTAGACATAAGGAAAAACTTCTTCCCTCAGAGTATGATCAGGCACTGGAATGGCCTGCCCAGGGAAGAGTTGGAATTGCCATCCCTGGCAGTGTTCAAGAGGCACCTGGATGAAGAGCTATGAGATCTGTTTTAGTGCTTGTGGTAGCAATGGTAATGGGTGGGCGATTGGACTAGATGATCTTGTAGGTTCTTTCCAACCTTGTGATTCTATGATTCTCCCTGCTATGTTTTGTGATGGTGTGGCCTCCCCTTGAATATTGTGTGAGGTTCTGGGCTCTGCATCGAAAGGATGTTTAGGTACCTGAATGTGTCCAGAGGAGGACACGAAAGCTGGTGACAAAGCTATCCCATCCGGCAAAGCATTAGGTATCCATGCCTATAAATATCTAAGGTGAAGGAGGCAAAAGGGTGAGGCCGGGCTCTTCTCAGTAGTGTGTGGTGATGGGAAGACTGGAAATGGCCACAAACTGAAGCATAGGAAGTTCAGCACAAATGTGCATGGGAACTTCTTCACAGTGCAGTGATGGAGCACTGGCACAGGCTGCACAGAGAGGCTGTGGATGCCCCATCCTTGAAGGTGTTCAAGGCCAGGTCAGATGGAGTCTGGACATCCTGATCTGCTAAAATAAGAAGGGAAGTTGAGGGCTGAGGTCAACCTTGGAGTTATACCATTTGCCTGAATGTGTGATCACCTCTTCAGCACCATCAGACTTGGGGCCATGGCCATTTTCCTGGGGGTCTGTTACTGGAGAGATGCCATGATGCTGTGAGAGGCCCCTCTGGGTGCACGACTCTTCTGTTCTATGCACAGGGCAAGAGTAAAGCAAAGTATTTCTTCCCTTAACCCAGTGTACTGCATAGCCTGGC
Organism: Oreortyx pictus; assembly: GCA_036925125.1. NCBI lineage: Eukaryota > Metazoa > Chordata > Aves > Galliformes > Odontophoridae > Oreortyx > Oreortyx pictus. The sequence goes on from JAUPFR010000001.1 coordinate 19,582,939, forward strand.
ACGTGGGATGTTCTCTGAGTTCCTTATATTTGTACTGACATTCTTGCCTTCACATTTTGCTGGATGGTATTTTTAAAAACAAACATATTATGAAGGAACGTAACATAGTCAAAGCAGTGGTTGAACACATGACCAGTGATTCATTTTAAAATAAACATGGAACAATTGAATATATGCCTTATATTTGTGTAGATGTTATTCGTATGTTTATAATGTTTGAAGTTCTTTCCCATAGTCTTGGGATGTTTTCTGTGTCATGTAAGACAGAGTTTCACCTATCCTTGTTAAAGTGAAGTACTGGAAGTTGCTAGGTTTTAGGAGCATTAAAATATACTCTGTCTTTTCTTCCCTTTCCCCAAAGTTATTTTTAAATGTTATTTGCAGAAAGACTTAAAGATTATTTACTGTTTTTCCTCTCTACTGCATGAGTTACAGTCTTGGACAGATTTAATTCACTGTCTTTCCAAAATTACAGCTGCAGTCCCAGGAGGTGAGAGTGTAAATATCGTAAGTCTTCTTCCATAGAACGATCAGCAGACACATTCTGAGCTGCTGCACATCAGGGACATTGCAGCAATATGGTGGATTTTTCCCTGTTGTGGAAAAGTCCTGCCAGATGTGAGGTTGCTCCAATGCAAAGCAAGGTTTGAAAATAGAGGAGTGTGAAGTACAGTTCCCACCTTTTAGCTCTTCACAATTGCATGTCACATCACAAAAAGATTTCGTATCAATGTGGTGTCAGGAGTGCTTTATTAGCAAAGCTCTGATTTGATCTTTAATTTTGCAGGTGTGATTTCATATCCCTGTTGCTTCCCACATGGATTGCGGTTACAGACTTTAGCAGGCAGGTAGACACAGATTTGACTAGCAGACTGCAAGTGTGCTACTCATGATCATACAAAACCAGCATATTCACATTCTCATTGATCCCTTTTTGGTGATTGACAAAGCAAAGCAGGGCTGGAGTTCTCTTGAATAATGAATCTGACTTGTGTAAAACCAACCCGTAGACTTTCTCCCTTCACCCCGTCATCCTGTGAGTGGCGCACTGCAGGGAGAGCCTGACTCAGGGAAAGCATTTGGACCACATGGTAGTATGGAGTGATCTGGGCCACTTAAATGAAACGTGTCATAATATAACCAGGATTTAATGAACAAATGCAAACACAGAAAGCAGGTCATGCCACGGAACTGTGGGTTGGGTGTCAGATGGAAGGCTGTAACTCCGGGAGTAATTAGGGTTTCTGGTGTCAGTGCAAAACAGTGTGATCTCCTACTGTGAGTTTGTGTTAAGAGAAAGAGTGAAGACCTTTGATTGATTAAGGAGAGAGTGAATAGAAGTTAAGAGGATAATGTCACTTGCACATTCAGCACTGGGGAGACTGATACTGGAATATAACTTTCAACATCAGTGCCCACATTTCTTCAGAAAACAATTGAAACAGAAGAGCAATAGGGAGCTGTGAGGGCTGGAAAAACCCTTTGCTGTGAGAGACTGCAGAGCATAACTGATTCTGTTGGGGAAAAAAGACAAAGTGACTGAATCCAGTGCAGAAGAATCTCCATAAGAAGGTGCTGCTGTCCAGAAGGCTCTGCCTTCAGCAGCACAAGATTTTGCAGAACCCAGTGGCTGGAAGCAGAAGATTAGCACCTTCAACATGTGAGGAAGAGACACAGTGTTGGTGATCAGTTGTTGGAACAAACCACTCTGAGACCTGGAAGCAGCTCCACACCTTTATGTTTGCAGTTTGTTGCCAGAAGCCTTCATCATATGCAACTACTGAGTGGTAATCGTGTAAAATACAATGTCCTGAGATGAGAAGATAATATTGTTTGATTGTATCAACTTTTTGTCCCTGAATTCTATGAAGATCTGTTGCTAACAGGAATATCTGGATGTGTTTATTGACCCTTATTTTAAGGTCGGAAGCCTTGTTCAGATATTTATTAGGGAAGATCTGCATGCAGGACAGCTGTTCTCATGCAGGGGTTCATGTTCCTGCACCTTCTTCTGAAGTTTGTGAGAATAATCACTGCTGGATGCAGGATCTGAATTAGATGGGCCACTGCTACAAGGCGTAGATGCATGGTAGTTACTATATTAAAAGGAGTCTGACTGTATTTTAGCTATCCTTTCAGTGGAAAATATGTCCTCTTGATATTTGAGATTTAGATTGGATGTAAGAAAGAAGTTTTTTTTTACAACAGGAGCAGCGAGGCACTGCCACAGGTTGCCCAGAGAGGTGATGGATGCTCTGTCCTTGGAGACACTCAAGGTCAGGCTGGACGGGGCACTAAGCACCTGATGGAGCTGTAGGTGTCCCTGTTCATTGCAGGGGAGTTGCACCTTTAAGAGTCCCTTCAAACTCAAATAATTCTGTGATTCTATGATTCTTCCTGTGTGCTTACAGCCATCCTGGAGTGTATAGCTATGCTTTTGGATCAGATACTCTAAACAGCCCATTTCTCACCTCGCCTTCAGGTCTGAGCTCTCTGGTTCCGGATGTGAAGTCTAAGAAATCTCAGCTGCAGTCTCCTGGAGTTCCCTCCCTTTCTTTCACCCCTGAGATCTGATTGAAAGGCTGCTTCATGCAGCCCCATCTCATACATAACAGAAATAATTTCATAGAATCTTAGAATCACAAAGTTTTTGAGCTGTAGGGGACACTTAAAGGTCATCTAGTCCAACTCCCTGCAATGATCAGGAACAAATATGGCCAGATTAGGTTGCTCAGGTGGTGTTGTCTTTTTTAATAATGATGTAAAAAATGATTATTATGATTTTGTCTTTAAAATAACTTAAGTACGCAGGTGCTGGAAACAGAATAAATAGTATAAACTATGCATTTTAAAAATGAACTCCAAAAATTATCTGAGTAATGTTTTCTTTGGATAAAAAAAGTCCCAAGTCCTCATCTGAGATACCAGATTCTTATTATGAGCTCCCTGGTAGTAGAAAGCCCTGTCTCTGCGAAGCTGTTGGAATTTTTGTTGCCATTGCTGTCTCTGGTATCAGCACTCATCCCTTGCTCTGCTCAGCCTCACAGTGCAGCAGCTTCATGTTCTCATTGGCTTTGGGCCAGGATAGCTCAGTGGTGGTAGAAAGGAGATTCCCAGTTTGTTGGGAAAATAAGGGAACGTTTCTCTGAGAAACTGATGTAAGGAAATGGCCATCTGCTTCCAGATACCCAGAGGTTTGGAATTTAGACGTAGCCCTGGGGGTTGTGTATTCCTGGGCAGAGGGCAGGTGAGGAGTTCAATGAAAATATGCATTTGTTTTCATTCCTTGGGATCTTGGTGGATAAATGACGTTTCATACGACGAAAAGATGAATTCCTTGTCAGCAAGAGCTGGCTGGTTTTGAATCTGTAGCAAATGCTTGCTTTGCACCACTCCAGACATCAAGAACTAGAAAACACCCTAACAAAATATTGTCCTCTTGTACATTTTAATCCATGGCCTCGCAAGCTACTGCTATAAAAATAAATGTAAGGCTGCACTAGCAGAAATAACAAAGCTCTGAAAGAATTCCTTATAGATCTTCACATTCTTCTCATATGAAAAATGAATTCAAAATCTGGTAAGATGGCTGGGCTCTCATTTGAGAAACAGCAGGTAGCCCTTGTTAATTATGCTAATACTAGAGTAAACATGCTATTCTGCCAGATATACAATGTAATTGTATCATTGAAAACTATATTAAAAATGTTTCCTTCCACAGAAGTCACCCAAAGATCACTAAAACCTCATGGCACTGAGTAATACACAAAATGTGAAACTTAATATAAATCCAAGGGAAAGTGCCATTCCAGAGACATCTGGCATGACCTTCAGCTCTAGCTGAATCGTCTACCTGAAATTAACGATTGACTGTTCAGATGTTCAGAAATCCCCAAATCACTGTATTTCATTGTCGGTTTTTTGTTGTTTTTTTTTTTGTAAGTTAACCTGGAAAAATAGTGTATGCAAACACTTCTGCCCCAGAGAAGCTTGCCCTGTTCTAGAGAGGTTCTCTCCCACTTGCCTGCTTTCTTGCGGGTTTAGTTTTAACACCGGTCTGACTCACTACCAGGTCTTTGCCATGAGCATGCCACTCAGCAAGCTTCTGAACCTCTATTCCACAGTGCTGGCATAGCCTTGTTCTGCCCCATCTGGCACTGCCAAAGACAAAATGCTGTGTGCCACAGTCAGCTTCTCCTTGTGTCATCGTTCAGAGGTGCTTGATGTCAGTGTCACCATCACCTCTCACCACTGACTGCAGGGAATGGCAGGAGGTGACACTTGCTGACTGCCTGACGTTTCTGTCACCCTCTAGAGCTGAGACATCACAGAGGGTCTCAGTTATGCATTAGGTCATCTGAACCTGACCTTCATGTCTCTCCTTATCTCCTCATTCCTGCAGTCTGCTGTTCCCCATCCCCTTCTGCGCTGCCTGACACTTGTTTTGTGCTATGCTGTCTTCAGAATGACTTTTCCTTCCTCCCATGTTTCATCTTTGCTGACAGTACATGCTTTGGTTTCTTTTCCAAGTGAAGCTGTTTTTCAACATGTGGTGTTCCCCACCTCACCCATCTGTAACTGTTTTCTCTCCCCATAGCTCAGTGGTGTTTGTCCTCTGTATTTTTGATTCTTCTCATCTCCTTCAGCTTTCTCCTAGTTTACTGCTTCTTGCCATAACCACCAATGCTGTCCTACCAACCTATTTCCAGAGCTGGCAATCATTTTGCAAAAGAATTCATGTCCCTTGAGTCCCTTTGTGTGATCTTTTCCCACTCTTGTCCTCAACTGTTTTCTATTCAGCGTATGTTAAATATTTGTTTGACATACTTCTCATGGTATGCCTCTCAGCACATATTTTCAGTGCTTCATAAAGGATGGATAATGCACAGTACACGTAAGGACCCTCCTGCTCAGTGACACACCTAGTTCAGTGTTACAACCATCATCTCCCTCCTGATACAGTAAACAGAACAGAGCTTCTTCACAAAACGTTGGCTTTAGTTTTCCTTCTCTTGTTTCCCTCCATGTATCTCCACAGTAAACCTCTGCAGACTGGCGCTGTGGAAATGCAGGGAGAGCAGAGTCTCTCTTACAAAAGGTAGCCAACTTCCATGAAACAAGGAGTCATCAGCTCCTTCTGGTTAAGAATCCAGCTGCTTCTGTATGTTTCTCATGTTTATGCATTGGGTTTGAGCTGCTGCCTCTGCTGGGATGTGTGAAGGAGAGCAAGAGCGTGAGGAGGGGGCCAGGCTCTGATCCCTGTTCTCTTTCCTTGGAACTCTGCTCCTTTTTTCTGTTGTCCCTCACAGATTCCAAGGAATTGGGACTCTGATATACTACAGCATTTGGTGCTGAGTCTTTCTGTATTGCATTGCCCCACACAATAAAGTTCTGCCTCTGGCTAAAGCCTCTGACCCTTGCTGTGCTATAAGCAGTGCATGTTAATTACAAAGATAAACCCGTTACTTACTAGAGGACCACTGAGAAGATCTACCTGTTTGCCTGGAGCTGCTTTGCTGCAGGGGTTTTATCATAGGCTTTGTGCTAATGTGACAACACATTTGGAAAGTACAGTGTGTGGAAAATCTTAAGCAATTTTTCATTGCTTGTGTCACTGCACCCATGGTTTGCATCATTATGAGCTGCCTATGGACTCTGTACAGAGTTTACTTAATGTTCTGTCTCATGTGTGAAGACTTTTAATGAAGAGCAGTCCCTGTCAGATAGCACATCCATCTCAGCTGGCTTGTTTGGCCAGAAGGAAGCAGGGTGCAGGGCAGAGGGCAGAGCTCCCATCCTGCTGGTGATGGGAGCTCCCTCAGGGACACTGGAAATTGCCCACACTGTATTGTGAGAGCTCCATTTTCCTTTACGTATGGAATCTGTGGGAATTAACTTGTTCCTCTCTGTTGGGCTTCTTAGCATGAAAATAGATAAGAGCATACACACAAAACAAAATGTAGAATATTTTACTATGCAGAGTCCTGTGGTCTCTCTTTTATCTTAATATGAATAGACCTTGTAGCAAAAAAAGCTGGATAGATGCATGTTTAATTATCTCTGTAGGTACAGTTCTGTGCTACTCATATATATATCCATATGCGGGCACATAAACGTACATGAAGTTGGGGGCTATATATATTGCAGGTTTGCAGACAATCTTCTTCACAGTACCCATAAGTATCCTGCTTCAGGTATGTGGCTGTGGGAAGTGTAGTGCTATGTCAGTCCCCTGAAAATGCATCTGTTTTAAATCCAGGAAGGATTCCTGACTTCCCCTTGCTTGGGTGCAAGTGGACATCAGCACAAGATTATGGGTCTGATGGTAGAGTGGGAATCCTTTCTTGTGAGGGAATATGGTTTCAGAGTAGGCACCACCCATTATCTGAACCCACTTCTTTAGTGCCAGATCCTTGGCAGATCCTCTCCAGTTTGGCTTTCTGGGACTGTCACATCCATTCTTTATCTCAGTGAAAGTATACTGGGAAGTATTTAGTGGAGGGGGACGTGTTGTTCAGCTGGCTGTGCTTTCACTGAAGAATGCAACCTGATCTTTTGCCAGTTAAATTATTTGTTAAAATACACTGCATAACATGATAAAAAAGAGTAGGAAAATAAATTTATACTGTATGCATACTGATTTCTACCTATTACCAGTATTTAAAACATAGGACATACCAAACTAAAAGTAGAAGCTGTCAAATTTTCTAATTATAATGAAATATTTTGGTGATGGAGAATAGATCTATGGATTAGCTTGTGAATGAGAAAGAGAAAGAAGGAGAGAAGAAGGGGAGAAAAAGAAAGAAAGAGAGAAAGGGAGAGAGAGAAAAAAAGAGAGAAAGAAAGAGAGAAAGAAAGAGAAAGAAAGAAAAAAGAAAGAAGAATACATGGAAAGCACTGTAATTGTGTGAACAGTAAACAGAAATTGTGTCATGCACATCATAGAGGAAAACATTGATTTGGTCAGCGTAGAAAAATAATTAATACCCGTGTGCCTTTTTGCCATGTTTATAGACTAGGCAGCTCCCTTGGGATGTGTAGAAAAATCTAGACATCCTTCTTGGACTTTAATTACCCAAGAGTTTTAGCCAGGGGGATGCTAACAGTTGTTTCCAGTGAAGTCAATAAATGCTGGAGTACCTTCTGAAACATACCCTGTTAAGTAGCTCGTTGAATGCAACTATTTTAATGTTTTCAGATGTAATTTTAATCTTGCTACTGCCAATTCTACAAATTGCAAGGAGCACCTCTCTTTGTAGGGCTTACCTCTATTTTCATAGAATCACAGCATCTCCTAGGTTGGAAAAAAGAATTGCCAGCTCGTCAACCTGACCTGCAATGTCCCCTCACTAAACCATATCCCTTTGTGCCATGATTTCTATTTCCAGTAAGGAAACAGCAGTATCTAGGGTGGTTTAGAAGTGGCAGCCCGAGTTTCCTCAGTCCCTTTTGAGCTCTGCCTTACCCACAGAGCACTCATTACCTATTACTTCTCCTCATCCCCCCCTCCTCTCTTCCCTACATCCCAGGCTTGTTATTTGCTTTATTCAGAGCTGTATCAAGACATTTATCATAGTCGTTTTATGACTGAATAGCAGCACAGTCCTTAAATTTGCTGTTATTTCCATTGAAATTCCTGTTAATTGTCCCTAAGAATGGTGCCTTTGGACTTCATATTGTTTCATTTTTTAATCATGTCCACTCCTGCAGCCCTAAATATCATCCAGTTTGACAAGCAGGGTGTTTTGACAGACCCATAAAAGGCTTCCAGACAGGTTTTAGACTGAGAAGGGTACAAATCACAGACTTTGGCAAAATAAGAAGAAAAAAAAAAGGAAGTTTCTCTAGCAAGGGTGAAATTATTTCACTGTATTTAGAAGTATCTTCTTATTTCTACTCTCCATCTGTTCAGGAGCCAACCAAGTTCATTTCCATGTGTTTCAAAGAAAAGTTAGGTCTTGCAGGGGCATGTGTGCTGAGTGAGATTTGTTTATTTATTTATTTATTTTATCATGATATGAAGGTCATGAAGATGATCGGAGGGCTGGAGCATCTCTCCTGTGAAGACAAGCTGGGGGAGCTGGGTTTGTTTAGCTTGGAGAAGGCTCCAGACCTTCCAGGACTTGCGGGGTGCTTATCAACAGGAGGGAGACCGACTTTTCACATGGTCTGATAGTGACAGGACAAGGGGGAATGGCTTTAAACTGAAAGAGGGGAGACTTAAGGTAGATGTCACGGTGAAATTCTATACTCAGAGGGCAGTGAGGCGCTGGCACAGCTGCCCAGAGAAGCTGTGGGTGCCCCATCCGTGGGGGTGCTCGTGGCCAGGATACATGGGGGGGCCAGAGCTGGAGGGAGGTGTCCCTGCCCATGGCTGGGGTTGAGGCTGGGTGGCTTTAAGGTCCTTTCCAAGCCAACCCATCCTGTGACTGTGACTCTGGTGACTCATCACATAACCCCAAGTGTACGTGAGCTTTAACTTGGAGGCTCAGAGCTGCGGTACCCGTGTCTCAGTCCTGCTTATGCAACTGATAGCCACACTTTAAGGAAAAAAAAAAAAAAAAAAAAGTGAATCACCCCGAAGCGTTACAAAACTCTCAGCGCTCACTGCAGAGCTCTGTGCTTTGCAGTCATACGCATCGCCGCGGGCAGCGATCTTGCTGGGGATCTCAGGGAGCGTTTCAGGAGAGGGACAGCGGCGCGGGGTGTGTGTGTGTGTATGTGTGTGTGTGTGTGGTGTGCGTGTGCGGCACGTAGTGAGCGCGGAGCTCCGCAGGGTGCGCGCAGTGCGTAGGGCGCTCCGAGCGGCGATGTCCGCGGCGGAGAGCCCGGGGACGTCCGGGCGGGGTGCGGACGAACGGGACCGCGGTGATAAATGACCTCGAGAGCAGCATGTATATCGCCGCGACGAGGACCCGCTTTTCGGGAACAGCCCGGGCTCCCTCTCGGGTTTCAGCGCGGCCGGGGCCGGTGGAGATGCGGGGCCGTTGCCCTCCGTTCGGCCGTTGCCCCTGCCGTAACGGCCCCGCTTGGGCGGCCCCGGGCCGTAGAACCCTTGTGACGGCATCGTCGCCGGGACACCGCACTAACGCTGCGGAGCAAGATGGGGCGCTGCTTCTCGGCGGAGCGCTGCGAGGACCGCGCGGTATTTGGCGGCCTTTTTCTCCCTCGGGCCAGGAGCAGGGAGCCCGGAGCGGGGACGGGAGATGCTCGGCCTTGCGATGCGGGGATCTGGAGCTGCGAGCGCGCTGTCAGTGAACCGGAGGAGGTGAGAGACGTCGAAGAAGTTCGGTGAAGTTTCGAGAGAGGTCGGGCGGCCCCTACCTGTCGTAAGGGCTTGCCGCTGATGCTCCTTACCGACGTGTTGGTGGCTTGGACCTTAATGATTTCAGGATGGATCTAATAGGGCCGGGCTCCCGAGCCCGGAAAGCGTTGGGCAGCGAATGGCACGGAGGTGGATGCGCAGCTACAGGTAGCACGAGGCTGCCTTGTGCAACAGAACTTGTCAGGTAGAGCCAGCACACAGCACTTCGTGCCGTGTTCCTTCACCTTTGCCTGGGCTTTGTGGAAAGCAAAGCGGAGGGGATGAGCAGATGCATTTAATTTGCTTAATAGCAGCTATCTCGGCCAAGGCACATCCTTGTGCAGTGTACTTGGTTAGACTTTGGGTTTTTAAGATACTTACCCTCAGTCAAATGAAAAGCTGACACTGTCCCCAGCTCACCTAGTAGTGTGTTTAAATGGAGCCGAGGGCAAAGCCGGGCTTAATGTGAAACTTGCGGGAGCGCAGTCACTGGGGGCTGTCACAGTGGTCAGCTCCAGCGGTGAACTTTGGGCAGAAAGAAGTGATGGGGGAGGAATCCTGCTGCCCAGCAGCATGGCAGCACCCCTGTTGGAGGGAAGGCTGCAGGTCATTGTGCATATGAGTTGCAGAGGACACTCATTTCATACTTGCTGTCGTTGCTCCTGCAAGCATCAGCTGAACTGTTAGTTGGTATGACAGGTTTCCCAATGTATATTCTCTTTTTTTCCCCTGATAATTTATGGCCTGCCCCCAGGGAACTCTGAGTAAAACCCAACCATGACTAAGCACCATCTGCAGGTCAGAGTTCTTTTTTTTTTTTCTTTTTTTCTTTTTAATCTTTTTTATTTTAAAGAGCGATGTTAATAACCCATGCAGTGCCACAGAGCATCTGTGTGCAGTGCATATTTTTAGGTGGCAGTGCAGAGCATTAGGAAATGTTTGCAGACAGTCTGTACGTGTACTCAGAGCATGGGATGCAGCGTACTGCAAGTGCATTATTAGTCATCACGTCCCTTTGTGGCTGTGAGTCCCACTGCTCTGGTAACTTTCCCAGCTGCAGGTGACTTTGTGCATGGCTCTGGCTCAGTTTCTGATCATCCCAGCCTACCCTGTGTCATTTGTGAAGCAGACCTAATATTGCTTATTGTTGTGTTTGATTTTTAGCTTCAGAACTTACGGCCACTGTGATGAATTGGAAAGTAGTCACATTCCTCCCCTTGCCTCCCTGCCTACCTGCCTGCTTTTCTGGAGCTGCACCAATAGGGGCCCTGCCTCTGTCTGTCCTCGGGGAGTTTCAAATTGAATTGGGAATACATAAGCACCACATTGAGTGTCTGGTTTGCTTGCTGCAGCGTTGCTGAGACTTCAGCAGGAGAAATACTGGGAGGTCTCCGTGCTTTAAAGCATCGTAAGATGGGAAAGACGTTACTGGAGCTTTTATTCAACAGAGCTTAAGCACAGGGCTAACATATCATTCTACCTATTTTGTTCTGCATTTTCTTCTGGCTGAGGAGATGGGACATATTCCAGATGCAAGACTTAACCGTTGTGTTAGGTATGAGGTGCCAATTTCCTTCATGTCCATCAGGAGTGTGATTTTAGGTTAGGAGTCATACATCAGTCTCAGAGTCATTTCTTGGGATGCAGCCAATGGAAGACCTTTCTCGTAAGTCTTCCAAGCAATAATTTCATTTGCCATTCATTAAAAGTAACTGAAAAAAAATTAAAAAAAAAAAACAACATTCAAAAGAAATAAAGAAAGAACAACACTGTCTTGCTTTCAAATTTGGGAGGAAAAAAAAATCCTGAGTCACATCATAGCAGTTTTTTCTTGATTAATGCAATGGAGGACTGGGTACTTGCAGTCTCCTTATAGTGTCTGTGGCCTTTTCACCCACTGGAATCAGCTGCAGCCCTGGGGTGGAAGCTGAGACTTGAAGCTCTGGGGTGGACCTGGCCCTCAGTCCCCACGAGCAGCTCTGCTCCAAGTAGTGCCCAGGTGAGAGGAGGCTGCAGAGCTCCACAGGTCTGCTGAGCCTATAGGGCACAACTTGCAGGAGAACAGAAGGGTTTCTGCCTGCTCTGCCTTCTCTTTCAGATACTCACTTGTGATAAATATAATGAAAATTGATTCAATAGGATATCCTGTTAATTTTGTTTTGGTGGACTTTACCTTGTGTGCTTGGGCATTTTCTAATCGTTTCGATGTTTTGAGGTTGGACCCCTATGAATCTCCACAGTTGATCTGATGACTTTTCATTCCTGCTTCAGATCCAGTTTCACTCTACTGTAACACTGGGTTTCCCAAGCACTGGCATTCCCAGTGCCCTGCTGCACTGGCTCTGGTGTGCTGGTTATGTGCTGAGCCCCACTGATGATAAGAGGGAGAGGTTTTTTTTCATGTGGGATTAGTGTCATGTTGACTCTGGTCCCAGGAATGCCTGCAGTCCAATCCTATCATGTTACACTGACAAAGCAGGTTACAGTAACAGAAAATGTCAGGGAAAAAACAGAAAATGTCTGCCCAGGTGCAGGCAAAAGGTCTGTAGGTGCAGGCAATGATCTGTGCGGGGCTCAGAGCCTCCTTGCTGTAGATTGTTTTACTTTCTGGGAGCGGGTAACTTAAGCGGGTGCTCCCCATCTGCGAGTCCCATATCCAGTATATCCCTGTGCACATACCTCCAAGGGCACCACTCCTGGCAGCCTGTCAGGAACTCTTCTTGACTCCAAGGGAGCTACTGGGCAGTGTGGGCAGATGCAGCAATACTCTTCAGAAGGGGAAGCATTATCTCTGTAAGAACGCTGCTTTCTGCGCCTGTGCGATGGGCACATATCAGGTTATTCTGGATTTTTTTGTTTATTCAAGACCTTTTTTTTTTTTCACTAAATCAAAGCAAAACAAAAACCAATTCTGAGCCTAATGCGGCCTGGGAACTCTGCAGTCCTGGCAGGCGATGCCCTGTGCATTAGTCAGCAGTGTCAGTGTATGGAGCTGGCTCCGCCAATCACATCCACCAATCACTCGGTTCACAGCAAAATTTTCTGGGAAGTGAGTTCCTTGGAATTGGTAGAAGTCACCCCAAAATGACACTGTGTAAAGGATTACTTCAGATTCCAGGTTACGATTTCCTGGTACTACCACAATTAAAGCAATTCTGTGCTTCTCTTAGCAGAGCTGAAGTTAAATGCAGGAAAAATAAAGAGATACTAATTAGGCTCTGAATTTTATTCCACTTTCATTAGATTTGTACTAGTCTTGTTTGCTCTTTCCATCTTCTACATTCCGTTTGCTACTACGCTGCCTTGTTTCTTGAATGTGATTTTTCTGTAGTGTCCTTCAGAGGTTCATGATCGTTTCGGTCCTGGGACACATTTATAGTGGACTCACCCAGCCTTCCTAACCACAGGTGACACAGCCAGCAAGTCCACACAAGGGCTACTTTCCTTTTCCTTCTCCCTAACCTGATTCAGGACACTTCCCAATTTCAAGCACCTTTGTGCTGATACCAGTAATGCTGGGATTTATTGCATTAAACCAATAAACTCCTATAGATTTTCCTGAGGCTTTTCTTTGTCAGTTTACACAGCACTCATGAAATATCCACTATCAAAATCCCACATTTCAGTAATGAAACCTCAGCAGTGTTAACGAAAATATGGTTTGTTTTTCCTTTGTCCAGTTCATCTGTTTTAATGCCTTAGGTATTCAGATTTCTATTGAGTTATGTCAAGGAAAGGGTTTCATATCCTTTATGGACAATAAAATAATCAGAAAGAAGTGTGGAAATAGGCATGAACATCATACTGTGAGAGGTGTCTGTCTGTGGAGGGTATGCCCACCATGTCTAGAATGGTGTAAATGCAGTAACCTGCTCTTGAAATTCAACGTGAACATACTGTTTTGTTACCATATTACTGTGGTAGATGCAGGCACTGATAGTGTTCAGATAGAATTAACATTTTCATCTTGTATGTGTTGTCCAACCACAGATGGTTCACAGATTGAACAGAAAATAGTAGACAAGTCTTTTTAGGCACGGGAGTAATTAGTGTATTCAGTGCTGTCATGAGCACATGGCTTTGTGTATATGTATTCCTACCAAACAAAGGTATTTGTGGCCAATGAGTGATGGCTTTTAAGCTTGAAAAACTGAATGAGTTCATTATAATCCTCCCTACCCACCCCACCGCCCCCAAAAATCTGAGGAATCATTCTAATCTGCTTTACTAAGTGAACATGTGAAAGTGCTTATCTGGGATAAACGCAGGGACTGTATACATATTTCTCTTTTTTTTTTTTTTCCTTAAACAGAAAGAAAATGCTATTGTGAAAATCAGCGAGCTAGGCATTGAGATTGAAAAGGTCAAGGAAGAAGTTGGTAAGTAGCATGAGCAAAGTAACAACAAATGTGTTCCTCTCAGTTTACACAAAGTCAGGTATTCCCTGTGATCTGATCCTGGGTAGCCTGCATACATGGGACAATGTTTCTTCTGAATCCCAGTGGCAAGGGGATTCTGTGATTTCACTTTGTTGTTGTTGTGCAGACAAGTCCATCACCACACACTGAAACTAATTGTGTATCATCTGTACTAAACAAGAGGCTCTTCATAAACCCACCTGAGGGTGTCCCTTTGGCATCTGAAGGGGAGCTATAAGAAAGAAGGGGCACCCTGTTTATCAGGGGCTGATGCAATAGGACAGGGGGAAATGGTTTCAAATAAGAGAGGGGAGGTTTGGACTGTATATAAGGAAGAAGTTTTTTATAGTAGCAGTGGTGAGGCACTGGCACAGGTTGCCCAGAGAGGTGGTGGATGCCCCATCCCTGGATACATTCAAGGTCAGGCTGGACAAGGCTCTGAGTGACCTGTGCTGTAGGTGTTCCTGCTCACTGCAAAGAGTCAGACTAGATGACCTTTACAGTTCTCTTCCAACTCAGATGATTCTGTGAAGTTGTGTCATATAGTGGGAGGATGGCTTGGTGAGCCCAGAGTGGCTCTGCCTTCCCTTGAGGGAGGCAGGGCTGTAGATCCTTCCCAACAGGGAGGGCTGTGCTTTGCCTTTGCATTGCCTCTGACAACTCACTGCAGAAAAGCTGAGCATTGCCCTTGTCTGATGTCCTGCTTTTTGTGCTCCCTGCTGTACCTTCTTGGCTGATTGCCATTTGAGAGAGGGATCTTTGTTCCCATTGCCAAAGGATACCAGGGCAGTAGCAAAATATTACTTACAGTTATATCCTGATGTTTGACTTCATCCATCCTCAGCATCACTCTCTCAGAGGAGCTGCTTCTTCAAGTGCTTAGGAAGGGCACAGCTGAAGCTCTCTGTTGTGTATTCGCTTCTCATTTGGAAGCCCTACCTCTTGGATTTGCTCATGTTCTCCATTGAGTTTACAGCAGGGAACAGAGGCTCAGTCTGCTCCCTTACTTTTGTGATTGGTGGTATGAAACCAGATGTGTTTTGAAACTGAAAGCAAGCTGCAGTAACCAATGCCATGTGTGTGAGATCAGTTCTTGTCAGTGAGTTCTTTGCTGTCTTTAAAGCGGAGCAAGCTTTGGGTGTTAGTGGAGATGTGTAATATGAGGGTTATGATGTTCCCATGTTCACAGAGCCTGACTATATGCTCTTGTGTCCTCAGCCATCAGCACACAGAAATGGAAAAAGATACAAAATGAGAAGGAGGATTTGGAGAAGTACTTAGAGAAGGAGATAACAAAGCTTCACTCAAAGCAGAAGGAGGAGCTGCAGATGCTGGAGCAGCGTCTGCTTGAGGATTACAGCATGAAGATCAAGAACCTGCAGGAACAGCAAATGCTGCATCTGGAGTTTGTCAAGTCTCAGCATCTGCAACAGGTCAGTTCTATCCTGTTTGATCCTGAAAAGCAGACCATGCCAGTACTGAGTGGGTTCAGGTAATGAAACACATTGGCAGTCTTCAACATGAAGACACTGGTAGCAAACTGATGACTAGAAGAAGATATTCCAGACTATCTTTACGGCATATTCCTCTTATTGTTAACAGTGTTTCAATATGGTTGCATGTTACGTTGTCGCATGTTTTCTTAACGTGCTTCCTGATGTTTTAAAAAGAAATATTAGCTCTGCTCCCCACACCTGCTTGCTCCCCATCCCGCCTATTAGAGTCAATTTACATGAAACCAATGGTTGAGCAAGAATCTGTTATGCAGAAGTAAGGCCAACAGAACCATATGCCTCTTTATTATTGCAAATGCTGCCTTTGATACAGTGAAATGAGGGGGTCCGTGTAACACCCAACCTAAATATCAAGTGGATGGTTGGACTAGGTGATCTTACTGGTCTTTCCAACCTTAATGATTCTATGAGAACAGTAGGTCGGAGCTCAGCAGAGGCTGCAGTCCACAGTCTTAAAGCTCAAACATTTGTTAAAAGGGAAATGACCCCATCTGTGCCCTGTAAAACTCCTGAGATGGGAGTGAAAATACAGCGATGATGACAATTGAACGTCACTTGTGCTATGTTTATAGCATAATGCCAATGATAAAGCAGGGCTGGTACACGGGTCAGACAGCCACGTCAGATAAGCACACTGCATCCCAGCCTGTGCCCCTGCCGTCCCAGGTGCCACCATACAAGCAGAGGGGACAGTAACACTGTGTGCCACTGGGCTCTGTGCAGCAGAGCAGTGTTACAGGCTCCTTTGTAGCCTTCCCTCAAGAGGGAGCTGCAGGCAAAACTTCCCCTGCTCAGCTCTCCCACCCCAAGCTGCCTGCTGATTCCAGCAAACATACTTTTATGGGGGTGTTTCTTCTTTCTCCTGCGTTAAGATTTGGGTTAATTCCTCTGGGGGGGAGCCTGAAGCTCTGTCTCTGGATTTTACCCATTTTAATTGCTGTGCCTGTTAGCTGTTATTGATTTGCAGGGCTTGTAAAGTGCAATAGAAAGGCTTTATGTGACCGAGCTCTTTTGTCCCAGGCAAACTACCTTTTTCTGTTGCTGCACTGATTTTGAAAGATGCTCTGGGTGATGCTGTAAAATAGTTTTTTGGGCCCTACACAGGAGTTTTCGCAGTCTTTCTCTGGAAGTGCATAGTATCTGTTCTTGAACCGTGTCTCTTGGCTCTCATTTTAGTTTATGACAGACATTTTTCTTACAAAGCTCCTCAAATTTTCTGCTTTGGGTTATGTTATAAAGGAGGGGGTGGCATTTCCCAAAAGCTTCTTGCCTTTTTTATCCTTTTCACTGTGTTAAGTGTGCCAGCTTGTCTTGAAAGAGAGACCGGCTCTAGCTGCAAGCCTTGCCCCTCCTGGATCATCAGGCATTAGCATTTGTGAAGGAATTTGTTCTGCAAGTTAATTTTTTGCTAAGAGAGCTGATGACTTATCTCTGCTTCTCTTTGAAGTGCTCCTCCAAGCTCCCAGGACCACAGGGTGGATGGTGACTTTATTCCCCTCAGGCGGATCGCTGCATCTGTGGGTTACACAGGTCACTGGACTACCAGTATACCTATTTTTCTCCTGTCCTCATCTGCTGCAGAGCTATTAATCACCACACTGTAACAATGAAAGTGTATCTTCCCTTTGGTGGGGCAAGTAGTTCTCCCTCCTCCAATCCTTTGGTTTGCTCCAGAACTCTTAGTTCTCAGGATTACAGGAAGTAGTGCAAACTTTTCTCTCCACTACTTCAGAACCTCAGTTGTGAACATAGTTTTTCTGTCTTTTCAATCCATGGTTCCTCCGGCATCTCATGATGAGTTTTAGTAGTTTTTTCTCTCCTGACTCATACTCAGCTGTACGTGCATCCTGTGTTCTTTGCTGTCAGAACCTGGCTGGAAAGCTGCTCACCAGCGGCTCTTCTTAGCCTCTTGGCCTGGAACAGGACAAGGAGAACTTTGTTAGCCTGGGAACTGAGTTGTCTGAGAACTAAAGGTCCATAACAGCCTCGCATCCAAAGGGTTTGCTATCTCTGCTTCTTCATCCTCTGCTCCACTTAGAGATACAATGCTCTGGAGAGGGGAAGCATTTGGCTCTGAGCATGCTGCAGTACGCTGCCTGTTCAAAGGACTGGAATTGTTCATTGCTCATTCTGCTGAGCCAGCAACGATCAGGTGTGACAATGCATGCCAGTATTTCTGTGCTCCTTGGTACTAAGTGCAAGATTATAAATCCGTGGTCCTGGCTTGCCAATGTTTCTTGAGCAGTTCAGCTCAAACTGTTTTGTCCTCCAGCCCCCTGAGCTCCTACTAGAGCCTCCTCTTCACTTGGGCTTATTAATCCTTTAAAATCCCATATGAACTTCTTTTTATAGCCAGAAGTAACTGTGACACTGGAATTAAGTGAGTTGATCAAGCTTATGGAGTAAGTTAGTGGCAGGTTTGGAAGGCAATCCAAGAGATCTGGTTCCAGCTGCCAAGTAGACAATCTGCTATGAAAACTGCAGGCAGGAGATCACACTGGAAAGTTAAAAGGAGTCGTTTGGGATGGGAATATAAAGCAAGCAGAAGACAGAAGAAAACCCTGGAGGCTATTTGAAAGCTGGAGCATATTTAATTGGCCTTATAGATAAATAACCTTGACAAGGATCATGGCAGAGAAAGGAGACCCCGTCACCTTCTGAGGGTGTCGGAGTTGATCTTAATTGTTCCTATGGGGTGCTGCTGAGCTGAGCAGCAATTAGAGCATGAGTAAAGACTTAAGTAAGGGTGAGGTAAAGAATGTGGCAATGCTCACACGAGGCATGCAGACTGGGAGAAGTCAAGGGATTGTTCATATCCCATTAGCAGCCTGCTGGGTCATCTAACCCCCCCTGCCCTGCTCTTCCATTCGGTGTATCAACAAGCTGAGTTCCATATTGTTTTGTGAACAGCTCTTCACCCCTTAGTTGTCTCCCACAGTTTTAAGAAAATGAATTTGTATCATTTTAAATTCTATGTGTAATGCCTTTTTTCATTCTAAGAGATAACTTTCTCCTGTCTGATATGAAATATTGCTTCTGTTGGGTGATCTAATACATGTGTTTGACAGTTAAACGCAGTGAAAAAACATTTATTTCAGTGAAGATGTGCTGGCTGCAGTATCTGCCATTGTTCGTCGTAGGCAAGGAGGCAGAACTGATCTCCAGCTCAGACTGAGAACAGAGGAGCTGCTGTTCCAGGTTGTGCTGTGCTTGCCTCTCAGTCAGCAAACTTTTCAAGGCCAGTTGGTTGCAGGGATCAGTCAGAAACATGGAACTTCTACATACTCCTCTGATTTATGAAGCATTTTGCTTCCTATGAACTGCAGAGCTGAAGTGGGACTAGGAACAGGCTGCAGGACAGGATGCACGGGAGCTTTCACTGGTACTGGAAATCCCCTCAACAGCTCAGTCTGTGGGTCTTCCTCGCTGTCAGAATTGTCAGTTTAGAAGTGAAGAAGGAATTTCTGCAGATCAGAGCAGGTGCTGTCATGTCTTTCATCAGTTTACTGGATGTGGACTCAAAGAACATGATTCAGGAGGACTTTGGTACTGATGACTCTGTAGGATGCTTGTTTTCAAGTAAAAGCGTGATAGACTGTGATTCATTTTTAAACCTACCGGTGATAAGTTCAATGTTTCTCTAGGAATGAATATTTTACATCTATGAATAATTCATAGGCACTTTCCATGGAAGATAATTCAAGACTGTGCAATTAAACTCACTGCAGGAGAATGCCACAAAGAAATAAATAGGATTACTCTGAACTGAGCAAGTTTATCTGACCATCAGAGGGAGCCAGGTTACAAATACAACTTAGTTTAATCAAACGTTGAGATTTTTGAGCGTTTTCCTTTGTCACTTAAGGGCGTTACTGCTTTGTGCTTTCTTCTGTACCTCATGTATCATTTAAAAATTGAAAATCGGCGAGCAGCAGTGACAACACACTGACACTCACAGAGGTAACTTGCCTCTTTCGTAATGAATCAACCTGGCTCATGTACAGGGAGTGTCACATTCAGTAGATCCCTTTGCTGTTTCCAGCTCACTGCTGCTGTCTAACAGTGGCTTGTCAGTGTGCTGCAACACGTCTAACCATGTGCCCGTGTTTCCATCTGCTGTCATTGAACAGGTGTCCACCATCACCGTTGCTCACGAAACTTCAGTTCAAGACCTAGAAAACAAACACAGCAACTCCATCGTTGTACTGAGGGATGAATATGAGCGCAAGATTCAAGGTAAGCCAAGGACAGCCCAGTGGTTATTCCAGAGCAGGAAATAGCTCTGTTAGTGCATCTGTGTGAGCCTGGAGGGCAGCTGAAACAGAAAACCTGTGTTGGTCTGTGTTGTGTGGACAACCAGGTTTGTGACAGGACAAGGGGGAATGGCTTTTGGCTAAAAAATGGGAGATTTAGTTTAGATGTTGGAGGAGATCCTTCACTCAGAGTGTGGTGAGGCCCTGGCATAGGCTGCCCAGAGAAGCTGTGTGTGCCCCATTCCTGGAGGCATTCGAGGCCAGGGCACCTCTGGTGTGAGTTGTCCCTACCCAGGGCTAAGGGTTGGAACTGAATGGGCTGTAAGGTCCCTTCCAACCCAGCCCATTCTGTGATTTCTTGATTCTGTGTTTCTATGCCAGGGGTAAGGCAGGGCCATATTCAATTCTTGCACCTGAGGGTGTCCAAGTGGTCCCTGGGACGAAGACAAATCTTTCCCCATGGGTTGCTCAGTCCAGCTGCCACCTCCCCTCACCGACAGACTTTTTCTGAAGATCCTGGGCTTCAAAACCCGATCCCTGGGCTCTCAGGATGCTACAGCTTCCTGAACATCTCTCAGTGACAGCGCTTAAAAGCTATTCCTTGCTTGAGGATACGCTCATCTCTGCATTTTTGCTAGTATTTTCTAATGATAGAAGCTGGGGATGATCATGAAGGCCAAAGCGCGTGCTCCTGCTCCTGCTGTGGTTGCGGGATGCCCTCCTGTGCCCATCAGCAGCACTGCAGCCGCTGAGCAGAGCCTTGAGAGCAGCGCTCGTGCTGCCAGCAGGGAGCGATGCTTAGAGGGCAGAGCCCCGTGGGCTGTGGCACAGACACAGAATAGGGTGTTGGTGTGCTAAGAAGGTAATACTGAATACTGAGTACCGAATGCCAGTTTCATGCCATTGGATTGGAGGGTAAACTATTCTGCTTTGTTTATTAACTTCTGGTTATTAATTAGTCCAAGGCGACTTTTCTAGCTGTGAAACCCTTAATCATATAATATAAATAGAGGACCTTTTGTCTCCAGGGTCTGATGGCGTCATTAAACCTTACAGGTCCTCCACAGCTCCTGGAGAAGCACTATTATTTGCCTTTTTGCATCCAAGTTGCTGTCTCCTCTTTTTATCTCCCCAAAGAAATTGCAATCCAAACTTGTAAATGTACCTAATTTCAAATCCCTTGGCTTGGGGATACTCACCCTGCCGTGATCATTTGCCCATTTTTTTACTGAACCTTCTCAGATTACAGCCCCTGGGAGCTGGCAAACGCGAGAAATCCAAATTTGGCCACACAGACATAGAGGGACCACAGAAAGACTGGGAAATGCTGATCCTCAAAGTAGCTCTCCCAGAATCCCATGGTGTGTTACTACTGGTTTCTTCCTCAACCTCCATGCCCTAAAGCTGTTTCCCAAATGGTGCCTGGCTCCCAGTCTCTGTGCTCTCATCCCCTGCTCTGCTGGACTTCACTTAGCAATGTTGTGTTTGTGTGTCTTCCCCAGAACTGATTGCTGCTCATGAACTGGAGAAGACTCAATTAACAGAAAGCTTTGAACAGATGCGGCTGTCTCTCCAGGTTAGCAGTTTTGTTATTTCCCACCCCACAGTGGTGTTGGCAGAGCACACTGGGTCCTCCCTTCCTCCCAGCTGTAGTTTGTGGTTCCCATTGTGAGGCCACTGCTCCCCTGCGTCCCCACACATCCCTCCAGCACAGGGACCCTTGTG
This sequence comes from Oreortyx pictus, assembly GCA_036925125.1. Lineage (NCBI taxonomy): Eukaryota > Metazoa > Chordata > Aves > Galliformes > Odontophoridae > Oreortyx > Oreortyx pictus. The sequence continues at coordinate 19,604,156 of JAUPFR010000001.1, forward strand.
CCAGGCTCAGCTTCTCTTCTGCTCCATCTGTCCAAAGTGAGATGAGCAGCCATGGTGCCCCTTGGGCTTTCCTCCCTGCTTTGCCTGAGTCAAAATATACAGTGTCTGGAAGAGAAAAGCAGGCAAACCTAGAGGGAGAAAAATGCAGCTGGGGTTCATGTTAGCTTTGGAAACCTTGTGTGAACAAGATGCATGAGAACAGAGCGCCAGCTCTGTTTGGTTGTCTAGTCAGAGATTATTACAATTTAGAAAAACCCCAACTGGTGTGTACTGTTACACGCAGCGCTTGTCGCTGTGCTTCTTGTGCAGCATTCGCAGTTCCAGGTGTGTCAGGCAATTCTGCAGTGGGCACTGATGCAGCGTTACAGCTGAGAAGTGACAAATACGAAACATAAAATGCGGCCTCACAGCAACTGCAGCTTTTGCAGGTGTGTGGAAGGCACAGGGATGCCTTTCATGGGAACAGAAATAAGACTGCTTAAAATAGCACATTGTTCCCATGGATAGCTCTGAGATGTCACTCAAAGCCCACTCTGTTAACTCATTGCTGCTCATTATCATATCAGGAGCCCCCAGTAGGCTGGAATGTTGCCTATAAAGGTGGAGGAAGCACAGTGAGCACCTGCACCGCCCCATTCAGACTGCGGGAACTGTTGAACAGATCTCTTTCACGCCTGCGGCATAAATGCCAGCTGTCTCAAGGAGGCATGGTTGTCCTCATTCATCCCAAGGAGATGGGGTGATTTAGCACTGAAGACATGTAATGGAGCAGTGCCAGCTGGTGTCAACTAGCTGCAGGCATTGCAGGGATCTCAGGCTTCCCCGAGGCACTTTGTTATGATAACCCCATTGTACATTCAAGTGTCCTTGTGTTAAAAATTCACCTGACGGTGGTTTCTGAGCCTTGGTCATCTCCCCTGGTGGTTACGCAGTTCAGACTGGGCTGTGTGAATGTGAGAGAAGTGATTGATAACGTGGTGATGTGGTCATTTCTCCCCTCCTCCAGGACCAGATTGACACCCTTACGTTCCAGAACCAGTCCCTGAAGGACAAAGCAAACCTATTTGAGGAGGCACTGAACAAAAACAATGAGGAACAGATTAAGGTAGTTGGCAACTGTTGTTATATAGCCATCAAGGCTATGTGCTTCTGTGTATGCCACACAGCAGTCTTAGCAATGGGATCCTACCCCAAGGACTGGGACTCATGCCCCAGTCGTGACCCCAAATCTTGAATCCTGTGGGAAAGTCAGCACTGATAACTTTGTCCTGAGTACACCTCAGCACGGGGCCGTTGTCAATTATCTTCCCTCTATCCTCTATTCTTTCACCCAACATACGTAGCTCTGTTTCCAAAACATTCCCTGAACTCTATCTCGTATGTTCATCTTTTTCCCCTCTTTCTCTTTACTTTTTGTCTTTTCACACTGATTCTGTTCACATTCTGAGCAAACTTCTCTGATGTTCTCTGCATTCCCTCATTTTTTTCCTCGGCCTCTGTGGACAGACCTGTCACATCATTAAATCTTTGTTCAGCTGCTGTCTATTGGAGCTATTAATTTACAGTGTGCAAGTGAACACTTTCTGCAATTATTTATCTGAAATGAAGGGAACCTAAAATGAGTTTTATTTCATTTGGGTCATTTCAGCGTGTTCACAGCACAGCCCCATAAGCAAGACAGTGGGGGACAGGGAATGGACATAGGGTGAGTGAGGGGCTCTGGAAGCTTTTAGGGGGGAAAACTCCTTAGGAAAGGAGCACAAGTGTCTGAAACTGGCTCGGCCATGGAAACAGGTAGCATCAATGCCTTCCATGCTTGCTGCAGTACTTAATTTATATAGTGACGGGACAGATTTTGCTGTGTCACCATGATGTCAGTGCCCGCTACTCCAAGACAGCTCACTAGTGTGGGTTACAGTCCAAGAAATCCAGAAAACCATGGATCAGCAGCATCCCATCCTTGTAACCACGAGGCTGGTCATAAGGAAGGTACCAGTGGCTGCCCAGATAAAAGGGTGTGCCACAAGAGGATATCAGGGTTCAGATTGGCTGGGGAAGCCCACCTCCATCTGCCTTTCATAGCACCAGCAGTCCTAAACCATTGGGTAGACTTGGGAAACTTCACCTAATGGCTGAAGATGCATTTGTGGCTGACACAGACAAATTGCTGGTATGTTTCCTAGATGGCAAAAGCTCCATATCAGCATTTAGAAGAAGATCTGAGAAGTCTAAAACACGTTCTGGAACTGAAGAACAATAAGATCCGTGAACAAGACAGGAGGATCATGGAGCTGGAGAAACAAGTGAGTTGTCTTTTTTTTGTTGTTGTTTTGTTTTGGAGGAGTGGTAGAAAAGTAAAAGTTTGGTTACAGCAGGTGAATTTAAAAAGGGTGAAATGTCAGAGAGACATAGTTCAGTTGGTTCCTGAATGGCTGTCTTATTGTGCTCTTCCACAGCCAAGCACACAGCTTCTTCCACTACAACATCTCAGTTTGTCACTTAGAAATTGGGATCTTTTCCCACCCCTTCACCTACCCACGATAACTGGACTTCTCCCACACATCTCTTGGCCTGTATCACTTTCATACCTGCTCAGCCTGTGCGTTAGATTGTGAGGTGAGGAGCATAGGAAGAGCAGAGGAAGGGGAGCTTTGTGGTGCTGCAGGGCTTAATGTTGTACAGCAGCCTGCACTGTACTCCCCTGCAAGAGCCAGGTGCCTTTTAGGACTGGGAAAGGCAAGGGTGGGGAGGGCTGAGTCATTTGTGTCCTGCCACTGCTGTGAAATAGCAATATCCAGCGAGCAGTCCCTAGCAAAACGCACACTAGGAGAGCTCTCTCCAACCCTGAGTTAATGCTTTTCTGCAGCCTATGCCGTTTTCTCATCCTTTGCTTGTGGGGATCCCTGATGCAGAACTCACTGGTTCACCATCAGTCATACTTTTTGTTGGAAAGGGGATTCATTTTGTGAGGAGTAACCTACAGTGACAGTGAGTGTGTGGTACAGTGACAGGATGAGGCATTACCTCAGCTGGGGAGCTGGGACAGCTGGTTCAGCACAGCATTCAGCAAGATTTGTTTCCATTTATGGGGAAATTTGAGAACTCAGGTGATTATTTTGCTGAACAGATGCTTGAGTAAGTGGATGTGGAGAAAAATGCCTCCTTACAGCTGAGATTTGTTAACTTTGCTCCTTCCAGTATACTGCTCCTGAAGCAGAGCCAGCGAACGAACACATGCACTGTAGAGTTATATTGAAAAAAAAAGAAGTCGTCATAGCTCCCAGTCGTTTAGCTGCTTTTGCTCATTGACCACATACAGCACACAGCCCTGCTCCTGCCCTTTGTCACAGGCACGACTGCTTTCTATTCCAACATCTGCCTCTATGTGTGCAGCGAGCACCTACAGGGCATCTCTGACAGATGGGTGCTCACAGGGAGCAGGCGGGCATTTCAAACACAGGGCCAGGTGGGTGACAGGGTCCTGAAAAGGCTGTGCCCTGAATGAAGCAGGGTTGGATAAGGCTGATGGCCTGCCAAAATTAACTTGCCCGTTTGGCAACCCTAGCCACAGCAGAGGGGTTGGAACTAGATGATCTTTGAGGTCCCTTCCAACTTGATCCATTCTTTGATTCACTGAGTCTGTGCTGTCAGGATTGCGGACCTTCCTGGACGTCCTGAGGCTCTCTCCCTGCTCTGTATTTCAGCTGAGGTCGGCATAGACACAGCAGTGGCACAGGGCATGGTGGGGATGGCCAGATTTGGCGGGCTGGGAGGCACTGCTGAAGCTGGGAGGGGAGCTGGGACATACAGAGAACATGAGGGCACTTTTGGTTCCTTGCCCACTGGAAATGAGGGTGTTAGGAGAAGGGTGCTGGAGGATGAAGGTCGCACTCAAGAGGGAAGGATATGCAGCTCTCCCACGCTTTGTGTTGTCACAGCTACTGCTTATTAAAACCACTGACGTTAGAGAAGCAGCAAAGGTACCTGTGACAGTGATTCCTCTCTCAAAGCATTTCAAAATGAGGCCAGAATCTGCTCTAACAAAACGTACTGTGGTGGGCCAGAATATCTCCGAATCAGCAGCATCCTGCATGGGCTGGAAATCACTGCTTAAAACTGATGCCTCCACCATAAAGTGTGAGTTATCGCTAACCCGAGTGCACAGAATTTGATTCTTTCTAAATGATTGGGAGATTCAATAACCAAGCTCACACTGACATAAGGTTCCCCCGCGATACTGTTTTCCTCCGAAAGTGTTGAATTCAGCAGCATTCAGACTGCAGCAAAAAAAAAAAAAAAAAGCAAGAACTAAGGTGATAAAGTATGTGAGATTCAAAACTTGAAAACAAAAAAAGAAAATAGAGCACCTGAGGCTGTGGTGCGTGCCTCTAACTGTATTTGTGGTGTAATACACTGCTGGTCACACCCTCCAACTCTGTCCTTGGACTGTCCTCAGCAAATACTGCTTGTGCTTGGGGTGGGATCCATTTCACCTTATTGTCGCTGCCACTGTCAGCAGCAGGGAGATGTGTCTCCAAAGGGCATCACAGGGGTTATGTTTCATTTGTGCTGGCCAAGACTAGGACCCTTCTGCCCCGCAGTTTGAAAAGAAAAGGGCTATTTCAGTTCTGCCTCCCACTGGTGCTGTGTTTAGTTACCTCATTACCGTGTTTAGCTCTGGGCTCCTCAAGGAGGACATGGAGGCCCTGGAACATGCTCTGAGAAGGGCAGTGGAGCTGCAAAGGATCTGTAGCACAAGTCTGAGGGAACTGGGATTGTTGATTGCAGAGGGTGTGGGAGTTGGCCTCTTCTCTTGTCCCTCTGTTGGAACAGGATGCCCAGGGAGGTGGTAGAGTCACTGTCCCTGGAGGTATTCAAGAACCATAGAGACGTGGCAGAGAAGAAGATGGTTAGTGGGCATGGTGGGGATGGGCTGATGGTTGGATTAGGTGCTCTTAGTGTCTTAGTGCTGTTTTCCAACCTTAATGGCTCTGTGATCCTATGATTCTGTGAATCAGCTCTGCTGATGGCCACATCAACGTCACCAGAATGAATGGGGTGAGTCACTTCTCTGAGCCTCAGTTGCAGTCAAGATGACCACCTCCATCCAGCTTCACATTTTAGAAGTTGCTCTGGGGCCAAATAAAGAACAAATCTTCTTGGAGTAGGCTTCCAGATTTCTTCAGATGGAAAAAATAACTTCATTTTGTTGCAGGTTGAGAAGAAACTAATCCTGGAAGAAAAAATCACTGTGCTGCAACAGCAGAATGAAGAGCTCAGAGCCAGGATTGAGCAGAACACCGCCAAAACAAGGTTTGCTGAGATACTTGTACTCTATCTGAGTTTGCATAGAGGCTGCAAATTTTAACTGTCCAAGGCTGACACTTATTTCAGAAAGAGAAGAATTAAGTATATTTCCTCTTGAAAGCATGTGGTTATCCTGCTCTGCCCGTTTTATTAACAGATCAGTTTTATATCAGGGTTTGTTTACTGTACCACGAGGAAGGTCGTCTGTCTGTAAGAAATTATTTTCACCTGGCTTGAGTGACAAGGTTCATTGTCAAAGGAGACATCTGCTTTTGGGCTGGTGTGCCTTCTTTTTTTTTTTCTTAGGAAATGCTGGTTAGAAAAGGCTGCAGTGGAGCTTTGGGTATCGTGTTTATGGCCTGTCTGTTGTTCACTGCAAAAGAAATAGAAATTCCATGTGTAGCAAAGCTTTCCTATGGAGTTACTTCTTCAGGGTGTGCTCCCTGCAGACTTTCTCACGCTGTCTGGACTGTGAGCTAACAGCACGGCTGTTTCTCTAATGGGATCATGAATAGGATCTTTCTCCTCTACTGGGCAAGCAGCTTTCCAAAATCTTCTGCTCTGCAAGTGCTGCTTTATGGTTCAACACTGACAGAGGAAGGGGAGAGAAGCAGACATACATGGACCATCACTTTAGCTCTGTTGCTGTAGGAAACCTGGCCAAAGCAGCAGCAATCCTCAGCTGCCAGAACCCTGGAAATGCATGGTGGGCGGCTGTGTTTGTGTGTCAGGGTTGAGAAGCAAAGGTGAGAGTTACAGCTGCCACTGGAGTTGACAGTAGTTGTGTGTCCTTGATTACAAAGAGAAATGCCTAAAACCCAGGCTCGCCCCTTCTCCACCGCCCTGGAGTGGATGGAGCAGCTCAACGAGCACCTCTGGGTTACGGTGTGCCATTGGGCAGGGGTGGTTGGGAAGCACAGGTGTCCGTGACCACTGTGGCACCAGGCTCCACCCCAGGGGTGGGTCTGGAACCTCTGAGGCTAAGGGCACAATTCTAGGTAAGAACTGCTGCAGCAGAGAACAGATTGTGCAAACGGAGGCCACAGCACCGTGCTGGGCACCTGCATCCGCCATGTGCTAGATGAGGGGAGGCGATGATCCAATGGGTTTCACTGCTCTTGGGGCTGAAACCAACCCAGCCCTGAGCTGACAGTGATGAGGATGCCTGAAGCCTCTGGACGTACCCACGTCCCCAGGCCAAGGACTTGGACAGTGGTGTCCCAGCTGCAGCCCTGGGAACAAGGTGGGGAGGTGTGGAGGGAGGTGGGTGCCTCCTGCCCCCTCCATCCTCACGCGCTGTCTGGCTTCCCTCCCCAGGCAACTGTCAGAGGAGAACGCCAATCTCCAAGAACACGTGCAGAAGGAAGTGAAGGAGAAGAAGAGGCTGAGCAGGACAAACGAGGAGCTGCTCTGGAAGCTGAAGGGAGGAGATGCCGTCAGCCCCGTGAGGTCCCCCTCGGCACCATCCACACCATTTTATCGCTGCTCATCAGGGAACTCCTCGCCGGCCAAAGTCAAAACTGTGCGGCGCTGATCCCGCACGGCCCTCCGCCTCGGGCACGTTTCCAGCTGCTGAGCCTCACACCCAAGGAAGTACCACCATCAGCAGGGGCCAGGGCTCGTGGCTGCAAGCACGCTCCATGGCTGCACAGCTTCACATTAGGCAGGGATCTTCAAGAGGCCCCAAATAGGAGCTCGTAGTTTTGACAACGTTCTTTAGGGTAGCAGAGAGAATAGTGATAAGTAAGTTAGGATAGCAGGAAGGTAGGCTAGCAAAAAAGGTTTAGCTTAGTATGGTAATGATTTCGGTATGGTTAGAGCTGTTGGAAAATGCTGCATCACAGCTTTGTTGGGATGAACTGCTGCTGCAGTACTTCAGGTTAGTCTCAGAGTTCCAGTTGTGAATATTTCTGTATATGTTTGTGTTTATATACATGTATGTACTGTACCTTTATACCTATATATAGACGCACACACGTATGTATGCAGTTGAAGATGTTCTGAATTACAGTTTTTTATATTCTTGGATACTAAGTGCTGATCTATTTTCATTACAGTCAGCGGTTTTCTAACTCGTGCCTAAGACTTGTGTCAAAACACGTTTCTGTTGCGCCTCCCAGGAACATTTATACCCAAACTAGAAGGAAGTCCCACAGGAATAGAAGCGCCTTCCAAGCGACCACCAAGTGGTGCAATCCTTAACACGAACACCAGCAACGTTGTCATTCTGAGACAGTACTGCCTTGAGAACATCACCTTTGCATTGAGCACCAGATGAGAAACACCAACCATTCACTGCTTTTAGCTCTTAGCGTTGATGTTGTAAGTAGGTGGGGATAGGATAGAGGTGGGAAACCCGAGAGTTTTAGTGAATTTGATAGAGGTTTCTAGGTAATGTGTTTCAGTTCCAGACTCTTTAGCTCCTGGATTGCTTTTATCTTGCCTCCCCTTGACCTGGTTGGGGTACGGTCAGAACCTGTGTGTGTGTGTGTGTGTGTGTGGTCCTGTTCGGGTTGGTATGTTTCAAGTCCCATGAGCAAGGAGAGAAAACCGACCCTTTGTGTTCAGACGTCGGCGGGCCCAGCATCAGGCCAAGCTGTGTTGCTGCCCGTTGTCCAGACATGGTGCAGCACGGGGCTCAATACCCGCTCCGTTCTGGACATCCCCAGCCCAGGGACAAACGGGTCGGACACACGGTGTCAAGCGCCGAGTGCCAATTTATTGCTGTGCAACAGAGCGTCTTACACCCGTACACCCAACTGCCCCAGGTACCCGTGACACCCGACCGCACCCGTGTCCCTCCCCCGCCTGCTGGAACGCGGGGTGTGATGCAGAGGGCTGCACGGGAGCAGATGAGGTCGGAATGTTCCCTTCCATACCTAGCCGTGTCCCACACCGCTGCGTCTTACCCAGCGCTGTGAGGGAGCCGTGCCCCGGCTTTGCTGGAACACTCTCAGGACACTCGATTTGGTCACCGCCGGTGAATTCCTCTGCAACGCTATAAAAACAGCAGTGATGTTGGGTTGGCTTTTTTTTTCTTCTTTTTTTTTTTGAGAAATTTATTTTTGTAGCAGCTTTTGCATGATACCGAGCGACTTGAGCGTCTTGTTAGGACAGACCCAACCACGGCAGCTGCCGCTGAAACACACTGCTGGATGGTGGCATGTCCAGCAAGTACAGCCTGCAAATAGGATAGCTGCACGCCCCGAGGCCCTCCTCGCCAACGCAGCGGGGCCGCTCTCAGACCTGCTGCGTGCACAGAAAGCTGCGCTGCCTCCTGCAGCGTCGTGCTGCATGTGCCGATGCAGTTCTGATGGGATGAGATGGCACAGCCAGAGCTGTTACCGCCATCCGATCTCAGCTTGCCCACGTTGAACACACAGAGCATATCATCAGCCTGTGATGAGCTGGCGAAGCCTGGTCTTCATTTCTTCATTGTTTTCCTCTGTTTCTGGTGCTTTCCTACTCCCATTTTTTGAATTGTTGTTCAGTAATTGCTTCCAGCAGTGAACTGGGAGTGCAGCTTCAATACTGGGAAAACCAAGACTGGCTCTAGTTCTGCCATCCCTTGGTGTCGCTGCCAGCCCCTTTCCCTTTGGACTGCTGCCTCCCAATCCTGCCTGTCACGGAATGCTTCCTCGGCGTGACCTCCACACCACTGCAAAGCTCAGAGCCCAGTGGGGAGGTGCCCTGGTCCAGCAATCTTTCTCTAGGGGGATGTCGCAGGTACCTCCCGAGCCCAGAAACGAGTCCCACCCTCCCCCAAAATCGTTCCTGTTTCTTGCTCTTCCTTCTCCTCGTCTCTGCAGAGGGGTCAGGCTGCTCATGCCACGGGGAGGAGGAAGCTTTTGCTGCAGACAGCCACCACGGGCTGGCCCTGGCGCTGGCTCCCCTGCTCAGTGACACTGGCACGTCTCCCCTGGGGACAGGGTGCCCACAACTGCCTGGCCCACCCCACAGGGACCAAGGAAGGAGTGGGGGGGGGGGGGGGGGGGGGGGGGGGGGGGGGGCATCCCTCAGGCAGCAGCATGGAGTTACCAAATGCTTGCAGACTGAGCACTGAGGCCTTAGTGCAACCCACTGCAGGGCTCTGGGGGAGGCACAGCAGCAAAAAGGCTGCCGGTGGTGGTGGTGGGAGGGCCTGAGGAGGAAAGCTGCCCCTACCAGGTGCACGTCAGGTATGTTCCGTCTCTGCACTGACTGCTTGTGTCCCATGGACACGCCCGGGAGCCCCTGTACAGTTCCCACGCAGCAGGAGTGCCGCGGCCTGCTTCACTCTGTGGCTAATGAAAACACAAAGAGTTTGTACTATTTCGGTTCCGATGTACAGATCAGTGTAATATATTCCTGATAATAAACACGCGCGCCAGCACACGCGGTGGGCGGGCACGTGAAAACTGGGGTGTCCCGCTGTGTTCTCTGTATGTCCCTGCACACAGACACTGGCACGGGCGGAGGGCAAAGCCAAATCCCACTGCAGTACGTGGGCTCATCCCGACCCTGCAGATCCCCCCCAAGCGGAACGCGCTCGGTGCGCAGCCCTTATTTCCCGTAGCGAACCAACGTGGCAGCAGCCAGGGCCACCCTGCAGGCGGGCTCAAAAAGAAGGGCCAACAACAGGCATCGTTCATCTGAGCGCTGACAAAAACGCTTTAATGCTGTACCACTTAACGGTGGAGCGAAGCGCCCAAAGCTTCGCTTGGTGGAGGGGCATTTACAGTGGCACCAGGACAGAAGAGAGCTGTGTGCACGCGCGGGGGCAGGGTTCATGCTCCAACACGTGAGGCTCCAAGCGCTACACGGACGCGGGGAAAAAAGAAATCAAACCGAAACAAAGGTTAAAAAAAAAAAAAAAAAAAAAGATAAAAAATAGATCTGTTGGCTGAACGAGCATCAAAACTATTTAACACGCCTGTAAGAAATTCTGAGGAACCATTAGGAAAATAGACCATCGAAACAGAAAGGTATACACATTTCGCTTAGTAATTAAATAAAAACTATACAGACTCTTCCATGGCTTCGGTCCGTGAAGTCGCTGTGCTGCCCATGGCCGTGCTCGCCTTCGCTCTGTGCTTGGGCAGCTGAGGGCACAGCTCAGCCCGGGGCTGATTCCCTGAGAACATCCCAGGAGGTGCTGCCCTCCGCTCCCTGCCCGGGTGGGCTTGGACGCAGAGAGAGAACGGTCCCATGAGGAGGGATGGGGAGGAGAAGCAGGCAGTAGGAATGGAGGGAGCCCACTGCACCGTCCCCTCCACGGGGGCTTTGGTTTTGCCTGGGGGGAACGATGGTGAGTGCCCCCTGTCCCACACAAGGGCCGGGTGACCGCCATGCAGCCACGTGAGGGGAGGGTGAGCTGCACCCCAAGGCTGAGAGAAATAAGAAATGAAGCCAGAACCCACCCGGCAACGATCTTCAGCAACCAAAGAATGACGTTTGTAAGGAAGTGTGCAAAAGCTACTCGCTATTCTGTGATTTTTTTTTTTTTAAACACCAAACTGCCTTTGTGGAAAGAAAGGCACTGCTGTAACAGCAGTCTGCCTCTGAGAAAGGCTGCCTGGCCACGTGCTGGCAGCTCCTCTCCAGCGAGCTCCTCTCCAGGTCGGCCCAACTGAGGCCGCCCCTTGGGCAGACTCATCGCGCTGACACAGAGGGTCTGCTCCAGCACCCAGCAAAGGCAGCGCTTCTCTGTTCCCACCCCTCCGTCTGGCAAGATGCACCTGTACAAAGTATCGTAATGAAACAAAAAGTCGTGGCTCAGCTATTTACAAAGACAAGCTCAATGGAGGAGAGGCATACAACAGCGAGGCGACAGCAGCAGTTGCACGTCCCCAGAGACACCTGGAGCGACCCACGGGGCGTGCAGACATCAGCAGGGATGCAGGGACCAACAAAGACACCAACAGATGCAATCGCCCATTTGAAAACATCACCCCAGAAACGGGCAGCCAAACTTCTGCCTGTCAGCTTGCAAATCCCAGCGAGGCGGGGACGTGGCAGAGAGGGCAGGGCAGGAGCGGCCAAGTCACAGCCTGCGACGGGGGCTGCCCCCAGACACAGCACAGGCCACGGTGCATTGGAACACTGGAACACAAAGTGTGGTGAAACAGAAGGGTTTTCCCTGTGAAACCTCCTCGAAGACAAAGGAAACGGCATGAAAAGGAGCCCGACGCAGACTTCCTCCTACGTGCTGATATTACACACCACAAAGCTGAAAGATAGGAACGGAATATAAATACCGGAGCAGATCCCTAAGAAGACAACAAAAATAAGTTAACATTTATAATTAAAAAAAAAAAAAAAAAGCATATTTTTAGATAATTTTCTTTGGAAACATATTCCATCAGAATTCAGCCTCACGGAGTCAGCACCAAATGTCTGAGCTGCTCAGAGTTGGTACCCAAGGTAGAGAAAAAGGTCCTCACATTTTTGGTACAACGGGAACCTTCCACGCCCTCTGAGTTCCCATTTCGTCCCAATCCTAGCACATTCTCACTGCTTCCCAGGAGGTTGTGGCACATGTTGAGCTTTTGCCCATGTTTAAAACCAAATTAAAAAAAAAAAAAAAAAAAAAGATCTCAGCCTCCTAGGTTTTAAGTCTGATAATCCCCTCTCCCTGCTCGAGTAAGAATTCATACATGCGCAAGGAAAAAAGGACTGACAGATGGTCAAAGCTACCCGCCAGCCTGAAAGCACCCTGAAAATACACCCAGACAGCAACAGGCAGAGCACGCTCTCTGCATCCACCTTCAGCCCTGAGGAGTGCCTCCCAGCGTGCCAGAAGGACGAGACCGCAACTGCTGGCAGGAGGAACAGCTGCGCTGGAAAACTGCAAGACACGACCCACCACAATACGACTGAGGGAGGTGGCCTGGTTCCCCTTTCTGCTGCACACCTCAGCTTCCTGATGCTTCCACAAGCTTTCTCTGGGGCGCCGAATTTGGCTGGGGAGATATCTGAGGGAATCATGCTTAAAACTGCCTTTCAGCAAAGCCAAGGCCACGTCTGCGCTGCCGACTCAACGCACACCCTGGCCTCACCTCTGAACTTCACAGGATCACAGAACGGCTTGGGGTGGGCAGACATCTTGCATAGTAAGATCTGGTTGCTCAAAGCCCCATCCAACCTGACTCCCAACACCTCCAATTCCCACAGCCCAGGACATGCTGTGCAGGCAGCACGCGCTTGAGCGGGAGCAGATGCTGCTGCAGGGGGTGGGTGGGCACCCTGATGTCCGATGTTCACAGCCTCTTGCTATTCACACAGCCCACGCTGGGGCAGCTCCTCTGACTTCCAACCAACCACGTTTTCAGAGCTGGGCTCAGGAGCACTCCTGCCACCCCTCCAGTTCAGCCCCGCTGCTGGTCAGCTCTGACGTGAAGAGGTAGAAGGCTCTTTGGAGGCACCTGTGCCGTTATAAAGACATTCAAGTACTTGCACCAGATATTTCTATGACTAAACCCCCAATCCCTCTGCTGAAGTTAGCAGAAACATCCCTTTGCATTATCTGCACACTGCCACGTGACCATCCAACCGACAAGCAGCGACCATAAACCTCCCAGCACTTCCCAATAGCGGTGTGTTTTGAAGTACGTGAACACCGAGCTGAAAGTTAAATGCAATAAAAGCTATGAAACCCGATGCTCTGAAGAACATAAATCTTGCAGGTGCCTTCTTGACAAGGTGAAAGCTCACGTTTGTCGAGAGCCTTTTCTTTGTACGTACATGGGTGGTACAGCTCACACCAGGAGGAGGAAGGGTCTGGTCTAAGCGTGACAACAGCACTGTGGATGTGCTCTGTGTAAGGGGAGGTCATTCCCAGGGCTACTGAAAGAAGGGCCTCTGTGGGGCCTGGTTTCATAGCAGCATTTCAGGTTAACTGGCACACAGAAGCAGTTTTCTTTTTACACACTGATAAACAAAACAAAACAACAGGAGGCAGGAGGGGGAGCGCGTGGCCCCAGACCAGCTGACAGCACTGCTGGGAGCAGCCAGCGGGGCAGCTTTTTTTCCTTGTGATCCCTTTAAACTGCGCTACTAAGCAAACTGCAAGCTGCAGCAGCAGGCCTGGGGATTTCCACACTGTGCTTCTTCCTTGCTGCAGTACTGATTCACCAAATGCAACACTTCAGGAGCCCCACGGCACAGCTGCCTTCGCTGCAGCGGTCCCCAGTTGCCCATGAGCTGCACACGTGGTCATTTACAGCTGTCTGAGGCAGTGTCCACGCTCCTCTCCACGTCTGCTGACGCTGCGTACGCAGCTTCCACACTGTGCCATATTCCATAGGAGAAGTAGATGATAAAGCCTGCAGGAAACGAGGGAGAGAGGGAAGTTAGCTCTGTAAGGGGACAGCCACCACTGCTCACACAGATAGAGGTTACAGCCCTCCTGACAGCCAACATCTCGGCAGGTCACATCACAGCCAGTCTGTGAAAAGAAATCTAGGTTTAGCCCAGGTTATAAAACCAGCAGTTGGAACAACAACAACAACAACAACAACAAAAAACTAATGAGAAAATAAAAGTGCCAGCACAAAGGCTGCTCCTCTGCGCACCCTGCTCGTGCTGGCTCACAGCCATCCTACTGCTCCTTCTTTTAATACAGATTCCTCACATGGTGACACACCTCTCTCCTTCCTCAGCTTGTTTTTGATGCCCAGTGACATCTTAAAAGAAGGCACAGAGAGGACTTTTCACGTTAAAGAAACAAAAATGCTCCATCAGCCCGGGAGGTTTGCACAGCGGGGTTCCAATTTTGGATGAATTTCAGTCTGGCGCTGCATGGGGCAGCACTGGTTTAGCACTGAGATGTCCTGAGGCCAGGACTACCTGGCAAAGTGCTAATGTTCATAGGTTAATTGGAATGAAAAAGGGAATGAGAAAACAAGAAAAATGAGATCTGGGCGAAGAATAAGCTATCTGGAGTGTGGCTTTTGCCTTCATCAGGATCAAAGCAAATGGGCAGCTGCTTCAAGCAGCCCTCGTTGGTTCACAGAATCATAGAATCACTGAGGCTGGAAAAGACCCCTGACATCATCCAGTCCAACCATCCACATACCGTCAGTATCTCCCCACGAAACCGTGCCCCTCAGCACAACATCTAAATGTTTCTTGAACACCTGCAGGGAAGGTGACTCCCTGTTCCAGTGCCTGACCACTCTTTCGGAGAAGAAATTTTTCCTAACGTCCAACCTGAATCTCCCCCCATGCAACTTGAGGCCATTGCCTCTCATCCTACCGTTGTTAGGTGAGAGAAGAAGCTGAACCCCACCTCACCACTGCCTCCTTTCAGGCAGCTGTGCAGAGCAATAAGGTCTCCCCCGAGCCTCCTCTTCTCCAGACTGAACAATCCCAATTCATCTGTCCCTGACCCTCTGAGTCTCCTATCATTACAGGAAGAAGTTACAAAGCAATATCACGGGAAAGCTCCCAGTTGATGACCATGGACTGATCAGGCAATCACAGTGCCAGGTCACACAACTGCTCAACATCTTCCCTGTGTACTCTGAGTACAAATGCAGAAAAAAATAACAAAACTGCAAAAAAAAAAAAAAATCACAGAAGCACAGAATTACAGGGGTTGGAAGGGACCTCCAGAGATCACGGAGTCCAGCCCCCTGCCACAGCAGCTCCCTAGCCCAGGTTGCACAGGTAGGCGTCCAGGCGGGACTGGGACGTCTCCAGAGAAGGAGACTCCACCACCTCTCTGTGCAGCCTGTGCCAGTGCTCCGTCACTGCAGGAGAAGTTCCCACACACATCTGTGTGGAATCCAACAACTATGTAGCTGACCATGAAGTCATTATGGAAGCAGCACATCAGATGCGAGATAGGCATTTTTTTTTGTCCTCATAAGAGTGTCATGAAACTTAAATTTAAAACAAAGCTAGAGACACACTGCCTAAATGGCCTCAATGAAGTCAGAGAGGTCACCTGACAATTAAACGAGTGCAGAACCCAAACACTGAACAGATTGTTTTTTTCTCTTTTGAACTCACCTATAAGCATCCAGACTGCAAACCGTATCCACGTGCCTAGGTCTAGCTGCATCATGAGGTAAACATTCACAAAGATACTCACAATAGGAAGAAGGGGCAGAAGAGGTACCTGAAAAAGCAAAAGGGATATGTTACATCTGCAGGGCAGACCAGTGGGCAGGCAAGAACATTGCATCCCTTTCTAGATGGGGCGTGATGGCTGCTGCCACCACCTTCAGCTGCTGGATCTAAGAAGAATCAAGGTTAGACCTAACTACAGGATGTGAGCCTCCTCTGTGACCACCACTCACATCACTCCAGTCCATTTTAAGAACAGTTGTCCCAGCTTCATGGTTTGGAAGGAGACAAGAAGACAACTTCAGCTGCAATACCATGAGGAGAACAAGCTAATAAGGAAAACCATGGACAGCACCGTGGCAGGCACCAACTGAAGACCAGGATGGGGTTAAGGAAACACGAGAGGAGGGAACTGAGGAACTTCACCCAGCAGGTACTGAAGTTGTTAAGCAAAATACAGCAGGGTGGTGATCTCTTGAGGTCCCATCCAACCTCCACAATTCTGTGATTCTGTGTGGTTCTGTGAAATGATTCCAGAACAGAAGAAATGCAGGAAATATTGTAAAAGACCAGAGCAGCTATGCCAACAGTGCTTCGGCGATGGGAAAATCAGGACACCATAGAGCCAAAGTGCAAAAATCAGAATATGAAAAACGTAAAGGATACATGGAGAGACAAAATCCGCAAGGACAAAGGTCTGCGAGTATGGTGCAACCAAGAGGAATGTGAAAGGAACTTCCTTCAGTTGTAAGGAAAGAGAGATTTTCAAAACAAACAAACAAACAAACAAAAAACCCTCTGAAATATTTTAAGCCTTTCCCAAATTCAATTTCACACACACAAAAGGAAAGAAAAGCCACCACATTTATGGTGAGCAGCCACCCACATCATTGAGGGGATGGCCACACAAGTCAGAAAACAGAATAACGTTTTCCTAAATTAGGCATTGTCAAATTGCAGGGAAAAATGACATTTCCCTAGGATGGTGAGGTATATACCTAGAAATTGCAGAATGGTCTTTAAACTATTAGTAGGCTTCTTTGAGAGCTCTAGGTAGACCTGGAAGGTCTGCAAAATCTGGAGAAGAGAGACAAATTACCTATTAAAAAGAAATACGGGAAAGCAACTGGGAAACAAACCAGTCAGCCTTGGATTCCCAGAGAGATTCTGGAGAAAAATCACTAAGCAGTCAGGCTGTAAATGCCTAGCAGACAACAAGGAGAGATAAGAAACAGCCATTACAGATTTAGCACTGACAGGTCTAATTGTATTTTCTCCTTGGACAGAGGAGTGCCTGAGGGGAAAAAAAAAGGGGAGAGGGAAACTATCCTGAGTGTCAGCCAGAGAGATCCTAAGAAGTAAGTTCAGAATATACAATTCAGACAGCAGTTCCTAAATCTTCTGCTCCTGCACGCTTCTGTTTCCACTTCTGGGGCAACAAACCCAAGATGATCTGCAAACACTAACTATAGGAGCAGTCAAAATGAGAGCACTTTGGAGGAAAGGATTAGAAACC
Organism: Oreortyx pictus; assembly: GCA_036925125.1. Taxonomy (NCBI): domain Eukaryota; kingdom Metazoa; phylum Chordata; class Aves; order Galliformes; family Odontophoridae; genus Oreortyx; species Oreortyx pictus. Next base: position 19,621,029 of record JAUPFR010000001.1, read on the forward strand.
CAAACAGCCCTTGTAAATTGGAGAAATAGCCTGTAATCAATATGATGAAACATGACCTGCAGGATTATACTGAAAAATGATCTGTATTTGCCAGTATGTGCTTGAGCAAGGCAGGAAAATGCCAAGAGTTTGTCTTGCTTAATTCTGTTAAAGAGAGGGCGGTCATCTCATCATCTCCACAGCTAAGAGCAGAACATGAAAATATTAGCTAAATGTGTGTTGTGGAAATTTATGAGCTAGTGGGAAAAGCTTGCCAGCTACGTGGACAACAAAGTACTTAAAACATGACGAGAAGGGCTGGTGTCTTCTCCCTTGCAGGTGTTAAGGGACTGAACTGCCCTTTTACACTGGTCCACACACACACCATCTGCTAGAGCTGGCAGAAGAACTGCTGCTTTTGAGTGGGTGTCCCTTTGATCTTCATGCACAAGCTTGCTTCTTGAGTTCTCTCTCCTGTTGCCACAAACTGATGTGGCTGTTTTGAACTGCTGAAAAGTGTTCCCTTCCCTTCCGGTCTCTGTTTCTTCTACAAGTCACCTGCTTTCAAAAGCATGCTGTTGCCCTTCTCATCTGGCCACATCTCTAGAGCAGGCTCTGACCTCTCAGCATCTCCTGGACTCCACTTCTACTTACATTTCTTTCCAAGTCCTCTATAGTCATCTCTGATCTGACCACTCATGACTTCCTCTCCTCATTCCCTCCTCCACTTCTCAGCTAACTCCTTCAGATCCCCCTCCCCTTTTTGTGCTGAACTTGCTTATTCCCATGGGGTGCTGCTGGGTAGACCACTATGCTTACACTGTCAATGTGACCATTTAGCCAAGTCCCTCCTGATACAATTAACATGCATTTCCTCCTCCAAACACCTCCAAAATAGCTCTTTTCTAACTTCACCTCCCAGGACACTCACCTTAAAGGAAAGCTTAGTTTTGCTTTCAGGCTGTTTCCATACAATGAAGCTGATAATGAGAACGAGGATTGCAGCAATAATCCATACTGCCTTTATCAGTGTGCTTGGCTCGAGGGCAGTCAAGACACAGCTGCCCACGATAAGGAAACCTGTGAACAGACACCAAAAGCTTAGTGAACTGTAAAACAAGAAAATACAAATTTCCCCCCCCTCACAGCCTCACATACCAAACCAGTGTATTTCTTCTGAAGTCTTTGAACCTGAAGATCCTCAGATCTCAGTGAAATTGCGATCTTTAACAAGCAAGGAGGTGAGCTCTCCCACCATGGTGAGCACAAGGATCTACCAGCAGGCTCACTGCCCCAGAGCCACGCTGCCTGGTACTTACCAATGATGCAGGTGGAGATGTTCACCACCAAGCCAGAGAACTTGGAAGGGTCTGAATTTGGGGGGCACAGTATGGCTTTGAGGGAACACTTCTCCTCTTCCTCTGGCAGAAACCCAGTCTGAGACTCACTCGTGCTCACAGATTCGTTGTTATCTGTCTCCTCTGTTGTTCGAGCCATCTGGTACGCCAAATTAGGCTGCTCTGGCTGATATCTAGGAAAACAGAAGCGCAGCAAAGAGCTTATTGATTTGGTGCAGAGTACCACACAGAACACTGACTGCACCCTAAATCCTTCCAGCATCAGATCAGGCATACATAATTTCTACAGCCTTCAGAAGAAAATGAGGAATAACAAAGCCTTTATGTGAAAAAAAAACCCAAAACGATTATGTGAGCAAATATTATCAGCTATCATCACCTAAAGCTTGGTTGCAATGCCAGTGTTTTAAGATGACAGTATTTCCTTCCAGAAACCCTATCACCCAGATCACCAGAATATTACTGGGTGATAGCAGTGAAGACTGGAGAAGCAATTGGCAGGAGAACAATCAGGTGGTCACAACCAGCCTGTGGGGCTATCTGTGGTTGTTAAGCCCTCGTGTTTTGGTGTGGAAACAACTGAACTAACAGCTCAGCAGATATCACTCCCTAGCAGCTGCCGAGCACACCACACAGTGACATCCCTTGTGTCCTGATCTCTGTATCAGACTCTTCTGCTACTACCACCTACTGCCTCATAATGAAGGCAGAACAAAACAAAGAACCGTATTTTTTTTTATTGCATATGTGGATAACACCTCATCCAACAAGGCACAACCACATGGATCCATTCAGAAAAAAAAACATTCTTCCAGTATCAAGTTTCTTTCAAAATAAGGTTTTGTAGGAGGCTCTCAGCTACAAGTCTAAGGAAAGGGCCATTTTGCCAGACCTCTTAGGATCAGCCTTTGGGGACATGCTGACAATGAGATCTTTTGTGACATGTGAATTGTGAAATGCAGTGAAATCCTTGGGTCCAGACACAGCAGGGTATTAGTCAGAGCACCCTACAGCTCTGGAAACAATTTAGTTGCTCCTTGAAGAGGCAGCTAAATCAGCTGCCCAGGCTGCTACAAGGCTGTCTGTCAGCTCCACAAATCTATGATGGGGAAAGTGCCATATCATTGAGACTGCAGCTTGCAAAAGCAAATTAAGAAGCCATTTATAGCTATATGGAGAAGAGGAAGCCAGGAAACCAGAGGGAAGGTATGAAGGGCAAAGAAAATCCTCTGGCTCTGTACAGAGGGACATGGTGGATGGCACAGGCACAGAGCAATGGCAGTAAAATACAGTGTTGGCCCCTCATCAGCTGAAACCTGCTCTTAGTTCGAGGCACTTGCTGTGAGCAGGTAAAAAACATTCACTAGACTTTTAATAACTCATTAAACACGTAAAGGTATTTTTCAGCAACATCTTCAAAATCCAGTCCTCCTGGGTAGAGTGCCTACGTCCGTGAGGTGCCAAGCAATTAAGATACTCAATCTTCATCTTATTTGGGGGAAACTATGGGAGTTCAGCTCTTTCAATAGACATGCACTGAGTCACTGTCACCTGCAAAAACCCGCTCAGCTTCACTGCTGACTGAAGAGTATCCTTACCAGCTTTCTCAAGGATGCAGCCCAAAGGCAAAACTCATGAGCACTACAGCCTTTTCTTGCCTCAGTGCTGAGGTGCGAGCAGCTGAACTCTCACTCTAGGGCCTCAGAGGAACAGCACAGGAATAAGGAACCTCCACGCATTTGATTGTAAGCTGTTTCTGTTCTTCAGACAACCAAAAGGAGTCAGATGTCCAAGGACAAGCTGCTCACAACAGTTCCTTCCAATGCTCTCCTCACAGTATAACCGTACTGCCAGAGACACCTTTCAACAGCCAATTTGCTTATTAATTCCCTTTGCAAAGACAGCCTGAAACTGCATCCCCAGTGGGAACAAGCGTAACGATGAAGCAGACATCCAGATCCACTCGTCTGTCACTCCTGCCCAACAGCACATCTCCTAGGAGATTCAGGGTCTAACTGCTGCTAACCAAGTTCAGAGGACGTTGTTGCAACTCCAGCTAGTGCAATCCCCCATGCCCTCAAAGAAATGAGTCTTTCATACTCATAGCCAGAGTTCAGTTTCACTGGGTCTGCAGAAACAAAGAGGGCATCCGACTGCACAGGGTGGATTTCTGTCTGTACGAGGCTATTTCTACATCCATACCTCAATACCAATACGCAGGCTGCCACCAAGGAGTAAGCCAGGAGGGTCCCAATAGACATGAGATCCACAAGGTCTTTCAAGTCGAAGAGAAAGGCCATAATAGCTGTGGGAGGAGAGGAAGGTGAAAGGGAAGAAAACACTAACACAGCAGAATATGCACCAAAGCATTAACGACAACACAGCACAAGTGTGACTGTTGCTCAGGACCTGGCAACGGAAACCCAGCGAGCCCAAGCCACACTGGTATGGGGACAGGCAAGACTCATTGAATGCCAGTGGCCTTATAACTCCCTGAGCCTCACAGGATGTCACAGCACAGGAAGCAAAGGAACCATTTATTACAGCAGGTTTTACAGTAGGTTGCCAGCCTTATACTTATATGGGTAAGCTGAAGCAAGGGCATCCTATGATACACCTGTAAGAGAAGCAAAGCTGGAGTGACATTCACCTCTGACCAGAAGCAATGAGCAAGTATTTAAACCACAGCCTGGCTGCCCGAATCCCCAGTCATAGCTGTAGCATCCCTTAGACCATACAGTCTGCCATCACTTACAGATTACTATGCTTTCACACTCTCTCTAGGCAACTCTTTGTTGTACAGACCTTCGTATAAAGGGTTTCAAAGCTGAACCTGACCCACTCTGCCCCTAATGCACTGCCTCAAAATCAACAGCCAAAGCAATGACAAATTCCAAGCTTCTTGTGCCCCCCATACCTGCAGCTCTGGTTGCACTTTGGTCCCACAAAGAAGAGACCACAAACCAAATTTCTTTCTTTCTCTGGCTCTTTATTCCCCACTCAAGGCTCCCTGAAGATAAAGGTGGCAGAGAAGCAGCTGCATGAAAAACTGCAGGGCCTGGGTTGCAGCTGCAGAAAGCTGAGCTGTTTCACCAGAGCTTAGAGCTCATCGTAACAGTTTGGCAACCATGCCTCAAAGGTGGCACATTCCACACCAGTGGCTTATCCCAGATTTGGATGGCAGAAGGGAAAGAGAAAGCAGCAACACCCTTCTGTTCACTAGGCACTGCGAGGAAGGGGGTGGCTGTGAGGAGAGGATAAACCACCCATCTTTGTTGGGTGCTTTAATTCCCCTTAATTCTTGTGACAGAGGGAAGGAGAGGACAAGACTGCGACCAGCTGTGACAAACTGATTAACAAATGCCTGTGCCACAAGGTCCATCTGCTTGTCTCCAGCTGCTCTGGTGTCTTCTGCTGAGCACCTACCTACAGACACACAGAGCACAGGGCCTGCAGCCAAGCTGGGCCAACGGCCACGGGGATGCTGGGACACAGCTGGCTGCCACTGCAGGGGGTTAATGATTTGTAAAGCCGACAGAGCACCCAGGGAGTGGATGAAGGCAGTTCTTGGCACGAGACAGGATATCAGCAATGAGCTCTGAGCAAGAAGCACAGACACGCAGCGAGGTAGTCACACTCACCCTGCCCTTGCTCCCCCAGGCTTCAGAAACCCGGGACATGCTTTGGGAAGTCACGCTGTGCAATATATCCAATTAATGAGTGGGCTAGCATCAGGAAGACTTATCTGCCCCTAGGATGAGATTACGTCTCTGCTCCACTGATGCATGCAAGTCTCAGGATGTTACCTGCAACGGCTCCTGATGTCACTGTTGCAATTATTGGAGTTTTCCTCTTCTCATTGACTTTAGCCAAAAATTTAAAGAGAAGTCCATCTTCTGCCATAGCATAAATTATTCGAGGCATCGGAAACATGGAGCCAAGGAGACTAAGAACACAGAAGGGGAAATAATCTGCTCAGAACACCCCTGGCCGAGCATAAGCACAAAAAAGCAACCAAGTTTACGGCAGTACAAACTGAAACAGGTGGCTCACTCAACTTCAGCCCCTTTGAAAGATTCCCTCTGTAAGCCCAAGTTGCTAGTAGCTGGAAACTAAGTAACAGCTCCAGGATTTTGGATATCTAAACGTGGCCTTGGTGCACAAAAGCAGCCTGATACTAGTGTGGCAAAATATCCTAACTTCTATGAGTCTCTACAGTTGCTCTTCTAATTGCATATGCTGAAGCAGATCTGAAACAGGGCTCCACAGTGCGTAAGAAAATGACATACTATGCATCCAGCCTGCCCTGCCTCCTGGCCAGATGGCTGTCCTGCAGGCAACCTGCAGACAGACTGCCCTCATTATGGTGAGCCCTACATGCTCCAGAAGATGCACCCTGCACTATCTGACATGCTTCCACCCAGCAGGCAGGATGCCTTGCAAGCAAACTGCGCTTGCACTATGAGGCTGTCTCCGTGATTCACTGACTTTAGATTCATATTCTAGAGATGCACCTACTGGGTTTGCTGCTAAGACAGGAGTTTCTGAAGTGATATTGGTCATGCACATCTCTGAGATTTATCACAGGGTGAAATCCTAGCCTTTCTGATGTTAATAGCTCTGAGTTTCATCCCCAGTCCTAGCCCTTCTGGTAATCACCCAGGGGAACATGATGAAGGCAAACAAGCTGAGCCACTACACAGCCCTGATGTGCAGCATTTTGTAAAGAAGATGGAGATAAGCATTCACTGTGAAAGATGCACCAATGAAAAGCAGTGTCTCACCTCGTAGAAAGTGCGCACAGGGAACCAACTGCCACTGCATAATTGGCTCCATCCCAACCCACATACTTAAAGGCATTGGGTAACGGGCTATTGGTATCCAGCTGGTAGTAAGGCATCATGAGTGTCAGGGCAGCTGACACACCAAAATAAGCCACAAAGCAGATAAGCAGAGATGCCACAATGCCAATAGGAATGGCCTTCTGAGGGTTTTTCACCTCCTCACCTAGAAGAAAGAAATTGAAATAAATATCAGTTCATGGACAAGCAAGAACTATCAGTGCCTACTATCACGGTATAAGTAGTCCTTCACATACTCCACACTGTCTGTTTGCTCCCAATTCTGCTGCTCCTGTCACTTCTTCTGACATAAACATCTGTGGAGGACTTGTAAACCCGTTCACAGAAACAATTTGGATTAAAAGCAGTCCCTTCTCCAAAGAGTTAATTTACCTCCAACTACTCCTGCAATGCCACTGATAGTGTGGCTTCAAAAACGGCTCAATGGCTACAAGTGGCAAGATTAAAAAACTATCACGCAACTGTGGGGCAAATATTAGGGCGAGAATTTCAGTATGTATCTCCACCAAAGCAACTGCACAGCAGCAAGAGCACTCTACGCACCCGGTTCCAGGGAAAGTTACTTTGCATGACACACCTGAAAGCTCTATTTTCTTTAAGTAAAATTTCGGACTGTCAAGCTGGGGTAAAGGTGTTAAAAAGATCCTCCTAGTTCAGGCAATGATTAATTACGAAACAGTTTTGAGCCTTCTCTGTCCTGCAGAGCTGCTCATTTCACAAAGCATTCGCTTCTGAGGCTTGGCATTTCAGGAGGATGAACCAATAAGCAGAGATGCATATACCTCTAAGTCAAAGCCAGATTAATGTGCTTCTCCACGGAGAGGCCCTAGGGCTAGCTGAAGTAATCGAGCTTTAGCATTTCTCAAGCATCTTGGAACACAAGGCAGTACTGTTTTATCTGTCTTTGTGATTATCTCCTCTTTCTGCTCCTCAGCTCTTGTCAAATGTGAAATTAAGGATAATCCTTCCTTTCTCCGGGGGAATTAGATTCTTCTAAGCCAGGAGAAATGTGACAACACTGACGGTTTCTTTCTAAGAAGGAGATCTCTGAACCCTAGGAGATAAAAACTCCCTTTCATTTTGAGGTACAGCTTTAGGGTGCAGACTCCTCCTCAGAAGTACCCTCTTTTGTGTCTCTTTAAATACTCTAAGCCAGTGGAGCACCTTCAGTTGAAGGCACTGAAGCATCTTACTCCAGGAATAACCTAATTAAAGCATCATCTGGAGTGGCACGTTCAAATTCCATCAGTCACACGAAGCATCTGAACCTGGATTTTCTTGCATGCCAAGTCAGTACAACTGGCCATGTTTTCTATAGAGCTGGACCTGGTTAGTGCTATCAGTGTGCAACCATGGGATTGGGCCCTGGAGGCAAAGAAGAAAAGAAGCTGTTTTGATGGGTTATGCAGCCTACCACAGCAGCTAGAAGGCAGCATTCATGCACCCAGGGACTTGGATATACTCAGCACTTTGATTATCAGGAGAAGCCGAGTCAAAAATATATTATGGGCTGAAGTTAAAATACGGATAATGAAAGCAGCATCCTGGATTACTGATCATCAGCGCTGACCAATGTTACCAAAGCCAATCAAACAGCAACCAGGAATGAAGACATCCTCCATCTTACCTGTTGTAGCAATACAGTCAAATCCCACGAAAGCATAAAAACATGTGGCTGCCCCTGAGAGGACTCCTTTCAATCCATAGGGCATAAACCCTCCAACACCATAGAGCTTTTCTCCCTGTGTTTGACTAAAAAGCATGGCACTGGGTTAGAAGCATTCTGCCTAGGTGGGAACAACAAAACTATTCGTGCAGCTTCATAGTGACACCCACAGCTGGAGTACAAAGGAACATGTTCTCCTTTTCACATGCCAGTATACAAATACTGGGCAAAATGCTAAGCCCTACCCACTGCTGAGCCCAATATGTAATTCTTAAAACTGAAGTCAAATGAAAAGGTGAACTATCCACTGTTCACCTAAGATGGACTCAGGTGAAGTGTGAGTAGACACCATTGAGCAATGCAGGGCACCAGGACAGCCTAAAATCCACCCAGGGCTGCAACCTCAACCTCAAAATCTCCTATAACAACTTTGTATCCAAAACCTGAAAGAGCCTGATACAAAGTTTATTAAAGTCAGCAGGCAGACATCTAATGACTCCAGTGCACTCAGGACCAAAGCCTGATATACAACTGCCTGTGTTGAAACACTGTCTGAAATACTCTTCAGTTCAAGTTAACTGAGGCCACTCAAAATTGAGAGAAAAGCCTTTCTCATGATGAATTTAGGCAATTAAATTAAGGGAAATCCCAAAACTGCCATTCTTATCAGGAAGAATCATCCAAACTCTCTTGTAGAACTTCCACTGAGAGACAAAAGCTCACTTGTTATTTACAGAAATAGTACAACCCGAATATGGATTACTCTGGAAATAATGATAAAGTAAACCCCAGATAGACTTCACAAAAATAGTAAGAGCTACGGGTGAAAGAGCTACAGTTATACTCTGAAGCTACTGCACTAATTGCTACTTACATGGGAATAGCAGGAGGGAATGAGGGGGGATCTTTCCTACAGAAGCAATTTGTTCACAGGGAAGAAGTTCACAGCAGGCTGAATTTTGCAGAGAAGCTCAATAAGTGGCTTGTACACAAGCCAAACTAGAGTCATGCAATATTTATAAACCTCTCCAGCTTGCACCAAACCATGTTTCCTCGCAGACCAGCACGAAGGGGTTAGATAGCAAGCCAGGACTGTGCTGATGTATGCAGAGGCATCCAAAAGCCACAGAGCAGTCACACTGTATTGAACAATTGCAAGCAGAAATGAATGGCCTTGTATCACTGGCTACTCTTATAAGCTCCTTAATTTTGGTCTTGTGTAGGAATACAGGACTTTTGGCCAAGTATGGATTTGTGATACGTCTGCTGCAACGCACTAAAATGATCTGCAGTTTGCCTCCTATGTTCTCATACATCTGGGACGAGGTCTCCAAAAAATACAGTTGTTCATCAAGGAAATGGCCAAGGTGTCCAAAAAAACTACACAGCTGTCCTTGGTCAAGGCTTAATACAGGCACAGCAGTCAGCCTGGGGAAGCCCCATGTATGAGGTTACCTGCAAAGCTCTTCTCTTTGCACTTCGGACTCCAGTCATGACACAATGGAGTTTGGTAAAGGAGGGAACCATCCTATTCACAGGTTCCCTGAATCTCTCACAAATCCTCCTGTAAACATGAATGTACACCATTTTTAAATCAAGGTCCAACTTACTTGTTTCCATGAATGCCGTGGCTGGTGTTGTAAATGTCCTGTTCAGTCAACTGCCAGTTTTTAACAGATCCTTTCACGAAGCCAGAGACCACAACGAAGCCGATGACGAGGATGTTGATGCAGGTGAACACTTTGTTCACCAGGGCAGATTCCTTCACACCAAAAGTTAAAAGCCCTGAGAAAAATGGAAAATACGCAGTCAGGTATGTCACCAGCAGAGCATGCATGGGGGGGCTGCCAAAGACAGTACAACAGCTCACTTACTGAAAACATCAATGCTGAGCTCTGCCCACTGTAGTATTTCTGTTCCTCCACAAAGCCAGGCAGCTCAGGTAGGTCAGGATTAAGTCACCAGGAAAGCTAAAGGGGACTCTAGCCCACACATTACTGACATGGCACACCTTCCCACATAGCACAGCAATTTGATATATGCTCCAGATAAAGTTTTACCTCATAGTACCGTGTTGTGCCACCCAGACACAGTCACACGATCCACCCAGCCACCTGGAGAAAGCACCACAGGTGGTTTTTCAGGAAGGAACGTTGTCTTAGAGGTCCTGGCCAAAGGCAGATGTTATGAGCAACATCCACCTTTACTTGTGAGCAGCAGAAAATATGATACCATTTTCCACAGAGACTGAATCCAGGAGGTCAGCTACTTACAGCTCAAGGCACAGAACAAGACAGCATCACAGGACTCCTGCTTTGCCAGAGAGTTCAGTGAGAACAGGTTTTCAGCCCATGGTCTTAAGAAAGTCCATCAGGAGAAGAGCACATTTGCACGCTCTGGCAACCAACAACTCACCAAGGAGTAACTCGGCCTCTCTGAGGGACTCTGGTAACTTCAGGTATCTTATTTGCAAGAACTCAAACCTTGAACCTATATTTAATAAGGAGACTAAGAGATAGCAAAACACTTAACACGGGCCAGAAGGACAAAATAAGCCCTACATGGAGTCCTTACTGCTACCCCAAGGGCATTTCAAGGAGAGGGGAGATTCCTGCGCCCTCACATTTACGTCTTTTAAACTAGGAAAGAAGTTGAGACAGCCACATAAGAGATTCAAACTCCAGATGCCAAAGCATCACTGGCTTACAAAGCTCATCCCAGCGAGCATAGCCCATGCTGGGAGATGCCCATCCAGATCAGTTAGAAATGTCAGGAAAAACTTGCTGGGCAACACTGCGGCTTCTGCATGCTGGAAACCAGGTTGGTACATAAGAAGAAGAATTATTTTCTTAATTAGTCTAAATTTCGTAATGTTTTGCTACTTCAAGAAGTTTGAAAAGCTTAGAATGATTTTCATTTTTCAATTTTTCATAACTTTTCCAAATCATGATCAAATATTTGGGACAATTTTTGGGGAAAAAAAGAAAAGAAAAAAGGACTTGACTGATTTTAACACATTTACTTCTCTGAGGTCTTGCAGTCAGTGCCAGTTATCATTGGGAGAACAGAAGTAAAAGAGCAACAGAATGAAATTTGTGTTTTAATAGGATTGGAAGAGGGAGAAGGATTAGACTTCCATACCTGATTGAGGATAACAAGTCACCTTTTCTTTCCTTCCTTATATAAAATTTGACTGAAGGTTTTAAAAGTGGCTCAAAAATATCAAGAATTCTCCCTTCTAATTAAAAACCTTGTAAACAGGATATGCCCTATGCTAACTCCTCTGTGGCTATATAGGTCAATCTGACACCCATAGCAAAGAGCCTCAGGAAGTTGTCCAAAACAAATGAGGACTTCGTGCCCATTCTGAAAGTAAACAGTGAAATGACAGAAGGTGGAGGTCCAACACTCACAAGCCCCCCTGGGGGTTTACCTGTTAAGATGATGATTATCACCACAGCAAAGATGTCTGGGTATTTAGCCAGCACTCCTGGAGCATTCATTGTCATGTATTTCTTACAGAAGTCTTCGATGTGCCCACCTATGATTTCATCGAATGTGGCACTCCAGGCTCTGGCCACACTGGAGGTTCCTGCCAGAGAACAGAGAGGATGGGGGTCACCCTTGGAGGATGGCACACCATCCAAATTCAGGACACTTTGAACTCCAGCACAGGAGCATCTGGGTGGCACAAAGACACTTCTGGCCTCAGCTTGCTGCAGTTCCTGAGAACACTATGGCACAGCTTGCTGGGATGAGTGCTGAGCCAGGATGTCTGAGCCTGGGATGCTACCGGGGCCAGAAGAGCCATTCCAGAGAAATGAAACAGCAGCAACCAAAAGTGACTGCCAGTCAGTGGTAGCACTGTGTAAAACAAACAGGTTTGGCTACCACACAGTCTGCTTCTTATTCTCCTGAGTTACAGTGGCTACTGTTAGATTACCAATGCTGTACACGGTATATATACACAGCACAAAATTAGGTGCTGTTATATAATTACTACTGTACCTAGTTTACATAGGGCTTTTTTTGTTTCTTTTTTTTCAAAAAAGGAGGGTGGCTTGCTGTTGGTTTGCAGAGCAGTTCCTTAGAGGACTCCGTGCACTCTTCTACCCAGAACAGCCTGTCCTGACACGGGCATCTATGGGCAGGTTTTCAGGTCACAACTCAACACCTGCAATTGTGTCAAAACCCACCTGTGCTTACCCCACAGCCCTCCTCAGCAGTGGTCAGCAATACCTGCAGCATTGCTGGGAATGTTCTCTGTGTGACCTGGCTTGTCAACAGCATCGTAATAAGGCCTGCCTGGGTACCATGCTGTTGTTTGAGACATGGAGGCATAGACTGTGACTGTATCTAAAGGGATGGGACATTGGTACTGTTCATCTAGAAAAACTCCAAAAGTTCATCTGTATCATATTACAAATGTTTAGCTTTGCTTCAGGAAAATTCCAGGGAAAAGGGTATTTTTTTTTTTACTACTTCCAGTTGTTGGTTGTTTTTTTTTGTTTTTTTTTTTTTGTCTTGGCAGCAGTATTTCATGTTCTAGGACAGGAAGAACCAGCTCCTGCATGCTTTATGTTAATAACAGTGGTTTGGAAGCCAGTTCCACACCATTATCAGCAGTTCATGCAGAACTTTGTAACCGACAGCCCTGGGAAGTGGGGGAATTTGACATTATTCCACCTGGATGATATCTTTATTGCTGCTGAAGAGCACGGAGCACTGGGTCTGTATTACAGCTTATATTTATATAATATTAATTAATTTAATATATTTATATTACGGCTTATATTTACAGCTCTGGGGTCAGCATGACCTCAACGGTTGGCCTGCCAGCCCTGCGCAGTGCTCAGGCCAACTGATCCACTCGGGTGTGAGCTGGCTACAGGAACAGGTCCAGGTGACCATGTGCTCTAGGAAGGAGATCCCAACAGCAGCCACTTCTCCAATGATGTTACTACGCATGACATTAATCAGATCCCAACAGCCTCCTCTTTCTGAAATGTTCCCGCCCCTCCACAATCTGGCACAACTCCCATCACCCCAGAAGAAATTTCAGATGAGATCCTGGCCCTGGAAGCCTCCTTCACCCCCACCATCTAGACCCTGCCCAACTAGCTGAATGCTCCTCATTCCTCATAATCAAGACCCTGCCCTGGACACTTCTGCCACTCACCATCAGCTGGCCACCGCAATCCCATTCCACTCCCCACAATATTTTCTGAACAGATGTCTGGAACCTCAGTAAAAACATCAAGTTGGCTGAGTCCCTCACAAATTTCAGCTCTTGCCATTCTGGTTAGATTCTGCTAACGATGGTGGCACTGCTCAGGAGTGTAATGCTAGGGAGGCAAATCTCATCATGAATTTGCAACATCAGGTTTTGGGACCGTGCCTTTTTCCACAGCTATGTCAGTCATCTTGGAAGTTCAACATCGTAGTAGGAAGGGCCATCACGTAATTGACCAGGTAAGGAGCATGAGCAAGACTATTCAGCATTACCTTTCTGGATCACTGAATAAATCACTAGGAAATGCGTTCCATTTTTGTATGTGTTAGCCTCAGCAGAGTCCATTTCAGAAGTCTGGAGTAAATTAGTTTTTAAACAAAGTTAAACATATATTTTTATCTCTTCTCTGCAATGAATTTGATTCACAGAAGAACTGTTTTGGACTCACATTTCCTGAGGAGACAAGTTTAATTGACTTTGGTTTTTCAATCCCTCGTTTCTTATTAAAAATTAAAAAAAAAAAAAAAAGAGAGGAGGAAGAAGAAAAGGTTTCGGGTAGCACACAGATGAGTGTGCTACCTCAAACAAGCAGCTGCTACATCACTGTGTCACTCTCGATATGATCTTACCCTCCTCAGCATCATGGGAACTAATCTCCAAGGTAACAACTGCATATCGCATAAAACACAGTTAAAAAAAATTATCTTCCTTTAATCATTCAGCACAACATTGTTTTTCATTTTAACTCATAAGTCTTCACTCCCAGCTGGCAAGTTGGCTGCAGCCTTACTTACAGGCACGGTAACAAGCCCAAATGTGCTTGAAAAGACATGAATCCTTAATTGGCAAAGAGTGGTTTCGTTTTAATATGTCAGCTGAAGAGTACACCGCATGCTCAGAGCACAGTCCAGGGCCTCTCCTAGTGGGAATGAAGGGCTTAGGAGGGATTTGCTTCGGACATTTCAGAGACTGTGAACCAGCAGCTCACCCTATGCTTAATCCTGCAACCAGTCATGAGACAGAATTCTGATCTCCAGGTGCTTCGAACAGGTTTTGAAGGGACCAAAAATTAATCCTTAATCAGCCAGGAGCTGCCATGAGAAAGCATCCTTCTGTCAGCTGCTTCTTTCTCTGCAAAGGGAATGTTCTTGCTCCCTGGCAAGCGTGCAGCAGGCAGGATGGACAATGTGGGAGTTCAGAGGATGTAGCTGAAGTAATAATTCACCTTGCAAACCCTCAACCTGCAGGACAGCGCTCACCTCGCCAAGTGACAGCAGACACAGTCAGCGCACCCTGCTGAAGGGCCCTCAAATGCTCAGTGAGTGCAGAACAATGCAAGCACACAAATGTGGCTGATCGTACCAGCAAGGCTGTCGTCCTGGACTAACACTAAGGTCTCGCTGCACGCCCACCGTACTCACCGATAACGTAGGAGAGGATTAAATTCCATCCCGTAATGAAGGCCCACAGCTCGCCAACGGTCACGTAACTGTACAGATAAGCTGATCCCGTCTTAGGAACGCGAGCACCAAATTCTCCGTAGCAGAGTCCAGCCAGCACGGAAGCCAAGGCAGCGATCAAGAAGGAGATGACAATGGCAGGTCCCGCGTTCACCCGTGCCACAGCCCCGGCCAGTACATAGACGCCCGCCCCCAGAGTGCTGCCCACGCCCAGGGCCACCAAGTCGAAGGTGTTGAGGCACCGTGAGAGCCGGCTGTCTTCTCGAGTGCAGTCCACATTTTTCCGGCGAAGAAGCTGGTTTCCAAACTTGATAAATTTCTGGCACTCCATCGTTGTCTTTGGGCCTGCAAGAAAGATGCTGCCATCACTAGGCGGACCAGCCACACCCCACGAAACAGCATCGCTGCACTCCTATTACGTTTCAGCCAAAGAATCTCCTCCTCACTTACCTTCTACCTTTCCACATGGCAAAACGTCTCCTGAACGTGTTTTCTATGCTTAGCACAGGGAGGTGAAAACGGAAAAATGCACAGTATTTCTGCTTCCTGCTCCCATTCATGCTGATCCCAGGCAGGTGAGCTGTCCTCCTCCCTGGCCCCCACACCACAAGGGACACTAATCACCTTACAGTCACACTGTCCACACACAAGAGGGCAAGCCTTTATAAAAAGTCTGCCTTTCAGATTTCAGGGTAGTTTTCCTGGCTGGGAACTTAAAAAAAGGTAGAAATATTTATACATACGTACTTATATATATTTTTCAAGTCTCAGAGGTGAGATAAGAGCAAAACTTGTGAGCATTACATTCCAGAACAAGGCACCACACGTGCCACTGTCCCTAGAGCACACCGCCACACGCACCAGGAGATACTGTTTGTACATGAACACCTAACAATGCCCATGAAGCCTTATAGACCATTCTTATATTCTAAGATACGTTGTACAGAAGCAACCAACTTTTTTTTTTTATAATGCAACACCAATAGCCAAAGAACCCCAGGTGTATCCACCACACCTGGGAGTATAAGAAACACAAACTCTAACATATGAACACGTTTACCTGTAACTTATGCCCTTGCCATGCCTGTGTATGGACATGTTGGTGTGGCCAAATGGATGTGTGCAGCAGTTTCAGCTTGAAAGCAGCTAGTACAGCTCCCTTGGTTGGGACTTTATGATGGGATTAGAAGCAGGATGGAAGAAATTCCTTTCTTTGGATGCATCCCTCACAAGATCCTTCTGCAGCTCCCCTTCCCATAAGAGATGCATCTTGCAGTGCTACATCATGGGAAAATTTTGCTATGCAACTCATCAGACCTACACATTTGGCCATCTGTATATATGTTCACCTGGTACAGGCTTTAGCAGTGCCCATTTAAACTACAACCAGTCAAACCGGTACGGCAAACAGAAAAGCTGGCTCTGGAGGCCATCCTGGTTACCAGTGCTGTGAGGGAGGCCTTTGCAAAATCCATACCTTGAAGATGTATGTCTCTAGACACAGCCTGGGTATGAAAGCTTTGTCCTGCTTTTTGTGGAAAACAAGGAATGTTGCTTCAAAACTCAGAGAACAGACAGAGAGCAAAGAGCGCGCTGCTGCTCCTTATCACACCGCCCAGATGGGTGCAACAGGCAGGCAATAGAAGGAACTTCTTTCTTTCCACATTGTCAAGTCTAGCCCCAGCTGTCACAAGATATGATGACCTAACACCCCTCCCATAAACGTACCGAGCTCACCCTTAAAACTTTCTAGATCCCTGTCTTCACTGCTGGAAGGCTCCACCAGCACTCTGCCCTCCAGGCAGAGCACTTCAGTAGGCAGCAATCACCCGTGCGCTTTTGCTCAGAACAGCCTTCCCCTTCTGCTGGTTACCCAAGGGTACCCTTAGAGACCAACCATAATGCCTCAGTCTTCATTTCACGTTGGACATTAGGAAAAATTTCTTCTCAGAAAGAATGGCAACGCACTGGAACAGGCTGCCCAGGGAGGTGGTTCAAGAAACGTGGAGGAGTGGCACTGAGGGACACGGTTAATGGGCACAGTGGTGACAGGCTGGCAGTCGGCCTAGGTGATCTTAGAGGTCTTTTCCGACCCTAGTGATTCTGTGATTTTACAAGCCCTGAAGAAATGGGGCAGTCCATTGCCCTGTCTGCAATAACCCTCCTCCAAATCACCCTCCTGAGCAGCAGTACATCCCATTAGCACCCTTCTATCTCCTTGCATCAGGAGTAGCTATCAGGAGCAGTAACAGCACTCCCAGAGCAACCACCAAGAGCCCCAGTGGCCATCTCCTCCACAAGTACCTGCTCTCTTTTCCCAGTCCCTGGCTTTTCATTAACATGTTCCTTCTGTACCTTGCTGGTTTCCTGCTTGTTTTCATCTTAAATAGCTTCCTGAGTGGCTCTGTGTCAAAAGCTTTACTCAAGCCAAGATAAAGAGAGCTACCACTCTTCCCTTTATCCTTTAAAGTAAAATAAAGCCCCTGCCTTCCTTGTACTTCTTACTGAATACAACAGTCAGATGAATCTGCAGACAAATCTCTCACAGTGAAACCCCATTATCTCTTTGCTATTCCCCACGCTGCAGGCACCACTCCTATTTCAACAGGGGGTTCACTATGGGGAACAGCTAGCTCAACTGTTTCCATGCCCTGCTTCTTTCTGATCATCCAACCCTGACCCTTTTCTTCTAAGCTGCTGGTTGTATTCATCTTCCTCAGCTCTCACTTTGTGGTTCAGCCTTCATCCCAGCAGCAGCACCCTCATTCAAAAGTCAGCAGGAATGTAACATAAATCTCTCTGTAGCAAGGGTGTTTCACTAAGATCTTCCGGATTACTCCTAATTCATATACTCAACAAAACATGCACTTGAATTAAATTGGGGGAATGGTTAACAAGGCACGTTCTTCACTCAGAATAAGCCACCAGAGGGGAAGCCCAACCCCTGTGACAAGTGCTATGAAGTTTCCAACACTCGCACAGAGCCACATTCAACCCAAAGAAAACCTAAGCCAGGGTAACAGAGCTGGCACTGACAACACATTTATAGACAGACCTGGCTCCAGGCACCAAAACCACTGCTTCACAACCACTGCTCCTCTACTAAACACACACCAGCATTTCTGTTCTGTACATGAGTGCATTTTAAAAGTGATTGCCCCAGTGTCCACACTCAGCAGGGGTTGGTGCATCCTGCACAGAGCCCATGGAATGCATCAACTGGACAGAACTGGGATGAAAGCAAACTGAGAGGCACACGTAATGTGCTTTACCAGCAACAGGTGCTCAGCCTACAGACAACAGCTGGTCCAAAACAACCTCCCCATAGTGCATGCAGTGCAGGAAGCTGGTTCTCAGCAGTAAGCACTTTGCTCTGCAGACCTCCACGCTGCAGTGCTTGTTCCCATAGATGCAGTGCAAGAGGATGAAGGCAGCTTCCATCTCAGACCACTCCTGGCAGCTCCAAGGTGCCCCAGCACAATTTCCATGCGGCACTTTCATCCTGGTTTCAGAGCAGAACTTTCAAATCTCTCTTAATTGAGAGAGGGAGGAAAAATGATTCTATTTAGATGCAATGCTGGAACGAAGCATTCACTTTCAAATGAGCGGTGCCTCATCTACTGATGATAGAACAGTAATACACACTGCACACTAACACTAACAGCATGCTGAGAATGTAGAGCACGTAGACAAAAATATTACCCACTGTAATTTATAATAGGAAGAAGTGAGACTTGTATTTCATCAACTCAGGCTAAAACCTAGTGTAAAAGGTGGGAAAATTCATGCTAAGAAACTTAATTGAGTCAGTCGTTAAGTCCACTTCTTCAATTTTGCCACCATACCATCAAGGACAAAATCCAAAAACTCTTTCATTTTTCCAGGACAGCAGTCATAAACCTGGGCCTCAAGCCTACCTCTCCTACTGGGAGAAAGTAATTAGAACTGCAGGAAGAAAGCTGAGCACTGAGAAGCCTCATTGTGCCAGGAACTGTCCAGTCCACCAGCAGCTCCTCAAAGGCAGCTATGGTCCAGAAAAACACTGATTCAAACCAATGGAGAACGGCAGGTTTCAGGCCAGGCTTCTACAACATCTCATTTGGTACACCACGGGCTAACTGGTGTAGGGAACCTGCTTTGACAGGGGGGTTGGCCTCGATGATCTCGAGGTCCCTTCCAACCACTACGATTCTATGATTCCCAATGCACACTGAAGGGAAAACTATTTTGTCCCCCTTCAGCAGAATGACAGGCCTGTTTGCCAACGTTTATTCAAACGCTGGTTCCTGCATGCAGTCTCCACTGCACCTGAGTCTCATGCAAACCCGTGTCAGCCAGAACTGCTTTTTTCACCTGCTTGCTTCCCCTAAAGCAGGACAGGGCAGGACAAGACTGTTGTCAGGAAGGTTTTGCTTAACTCCCAGCAGACTGAAGGAGATCCCACTTGGTGCTGGCACCCTATGACAGCCACAGCAATGGGGCTATACCCCATCTCAAGCAGTGGCAGTGATATTTAGTCTTGAAGAATTCCAGAGCTGCACAACAACCAGGACAAAATGCTAGAGAAGATGTGAAAAATCCTCTGAAACTAAACAAAGAAATCTCTTCCATAAACTGCAGCCAACTATGAGCAAGATACCCACAGGAAATGTGTTCATGCAGTTGTTTTCCAAAGCCAGTCTGAAAGTCAAGACCGGTTTGACTCACAACCAAGCTCTGGATTCCAGTGCAAACACTGGTTTGTTATGCAGTACAGAGACATCAAGAAATGCCAAAGGACTGCAGAAAAACAGTTTGCTTCTTGCAAAGTCAATATTTATGGCAAGGTTTACACGGCAAGGCTCTGCCCAGTAGCCCAAGCCCATGAGGATCCCTGCAGGACCAGGTACCGAGCTGAACATCACTGACGTACAGAGCCGAGGTGACAGAGTGCTGCCCTGAGGGCTGGACCATGTAATGCAGGAGAGGAAAACACTTGTGCTGTGCACTCACCAATGAGCTAGTGCACACGTGGGTTTCTGCAATAGCACATGTGGGAATGGGGCTAACCCTAAGTGACAAGTGGCGCTAATAAAGGCAGCCTGACCTACCTTGGTCTCATAAATGTCTCCAGGCAAAGGCAGACCACGGGCTCCTGCAGCCATCCATACTCCTTCCTTCTTCCATCATCACTTAAATCCACGAAGCTGGGGCTGCTAACCCTTTCAAGATTTGGTTCAAAGCCTCTGCTTCAAAAATGTGTTGTTTAATAATACCTGTAGACCATTTATTTTCTACACAGGCATTTAATTTACATTTAACTAAACATGCTGCATCGCAAAATGAAGGTATCTCAGCAGACCCAATCCAATGGAATTTTTATCATAGCATTGAAAATGAAGACCTGGTGCCTGACACGCCCTCTTCTGCCATACGTCATAACAAAATCCTTCTTGGGCATGGATGTCCCTAAGAGAGAAGCAGCCCCCTGCTTTAGCAATGGGGACCACAGAAGGAGTGTGGCCAGATTTTGGGACTGAGAGAGGTAGTATTTATTCATTAGCAAATACATATATATATATATAGCAAATATATATATATATATATATATATATATATATATATATATATTCTATGTGTATATATATTTATTATATATATATATATATATATATATATATATATAAACACTCAAGAATCTCACTAGAAATGTATTTCAAACCAATTCAATTTCTCAAGCATATCTACAGGTATTCATAGCTGTATTATAGTTATCTAGAATAAAGCAGAAGTGCTTTCTATGGATAATTTGTTTAGAGGAAAAAGCATTTAATTACGACTGACAGAGATTAAGGTCAACCTCTTGAAAATGGCTCAGTGCCAGCAGACAGCTGCCTTCCGGCTGATCTCAGAAATCAAGATGTCAACTCCATCCTACCCAAGAAGCAGTGGGAAGTTGGAGGGCCTCTCCTGCCAATAAAACAACACCTACAGTGTGCC
Organism: Oreortyx pictus; assembly: GCA_036925125.1. NCBI lineage: Eukaryota > Metazoa > Chordata > Aves > Galliformes > Odontophoridae > Oreortyx > Oreortyx pictus. The sequence continues at coordinate 19,641,566 of JAUPFR010000001.1, forward strand.
AAGCACCGACTGTGAGCAGGGTGCAGGGCACCCCAACTGCAGCTGTTTTGTGCATCCTTGCACACACAGAACTATCTTCCTATCTTCCACTGCACAGATGACTGAAGATTATCCCAAGTGATCTTACACGTTGGTTATATTCACTACCATTGACAAAGTGGCTTTCAGTAAGGAGAAGAGTGAATTTTTTTCAGGACGCCGATCTTTTGGTTTGCAGCAAACAACATCTCACCGGATGCAGCAGAGGGGCAGTATACCTCTGCCCCAAACCTTTCTGATATCGTTTGTTATCTTCGGAATTGCATCAAAGGGTGACTCCGGCAGAGATTATCTTTCCCTCCTTAGAAGTTGGATCTGCCTGTGATCTCGCTTTTTGAAATAGCTGTTCTTGCCTTTGAAGTAAGGAAATGCGTTCCACGCTGGCTCCTTGTGCTCCCACTCCCAAGCACACTTGAAACGAGGACTCCTTTTTTGAATGAATGGCCACTGCTTTTGCAACATCATGCAGTCTTAATCACATTAAACAATATAAATGACTCTAGAAATGATGCTAAATGGTACATAACCACCTTCGAGTTGAGAAAACTTGATCTAAATGAACTGAAATGGGCTCTGCACACCTTTACCCCTCTGACTCTTACCATGTCTACACCCTCACTCCCATCCTCTCATCACTTAAAACCACCACTGGGCAGAAAGAGCCTGATTTCTGCAGCACTCCGCATATCCTGCTTTTTTTGCTTGCTCCAGTTACCCATGGAAGCATGTACAGGCAACCAACAGGCTGAAAAGCCAAATCACAAGCACGGCCCTTGGGTAGGAAGAGGCTTCACCCCAAACCCTGAGGGGCACTGGGGTGTCAGCAGGACAGAGAGCAGCAGCAGCACATGGCTTTGAGAGCCCAGGGAAATAGTGACTAGCCCCAGTAAGTTAGCAGTGCAGCTCCTGGGGCAGGGTTCACATCCTTGGGTGAGATCCTGCCCCACCGGACTCAACGGCAGAGCTCCCACTGACTTCAAATGCATCAAATTCCACCCATTCCTACTGGTCCTCGTCCTGTATTTACAATGCCTTTTATGTTTGTTCCGTGTCCAAACAGTTGTGCCTTGGCTGTATTGTATTTTGAAGTAAAATAAGATATTCTTCCTCCTCTTATCTAATGGTTAACATACCTATTACATCAGGTTTATAGATTTCCTTCCCCATTAACAACATTTTAAAAAGGGACATTCTTCAAAACAATCCCGTAAGAAAATAAGCAGCCTTGCATCTGGCTAACAGCAAAGAGTAAACCATAACAAACATCTGTCCAGCTAAACATAAAACATCACATGTAAAAATAAGCTGACATGGCACCATTTTACATAAGCAGTACTACCACTTCCTAAACAATCACAATTTGTTTCAGCTTCTGGAAACTACTGTTTAGTTATTTTAAGGCCTTGCTGCTCCTCCTGAGAATTTTCTCCCCAGAAGTCAACTCCAACATGCAGACGAGCATAAACCTAAAGCCAATTACATGGAACAAGGACTTTTCTACTAAGCAAAAGAGAAATCCCTGCTGCACGTGCAATGAAAAGCCCCAGCACCCTACTCAGCCCTGTCCTACATATGCTTTTGTCCATTCTGAAACACAAAGGAACCTTTGCTGCCATCAATAAGCCTCCTTCGTGGCAAAGTGACATCTCACAGATGGGTTTTATTTTTCCACAGCATCCTCTTGGTCTTCAACAAAGGTCTCCCCACATGGATCACTACAACGAATCTGCAGAACAAACAGCTTGTGCATATGTCACGTTGGCACACCTGGCAAGCAACGTGGAATAGGCTTGGCCCTCCATATTTATCCTAAACACAGCCCAGTTCCTGAACAAGCACATGGTGATGCGTTTTGACTCAAGCACAGGTAACAAATGCCTCTGGAAGCTCCTTCCAAAGGGCTGGCTTTGCTTCTTCCATCCCCAAGGTAGAACCACTCACACAGAAGTCTATTTGGAAAAAGAAAAGGTGGTAAACCCGTATTCCTACTACTGTCATTAGCATTATAGATACTTTGGGGTGTAAGATTTAACTGTACAAGACTGCTAGATGCAGAGGTTTTGCTGTAAGGGACCATAAAAGAGCAGCTGAGTGCTTTCTGAAACATCATTCAACACTGAGGGAAGTCAACAATAAGTGAGGCACAACAGGCTCAAGCATGTTTCAAAATGCTTACTTACCTGTATTAAACCATGAAGTGTGTCAGACAAGGCATTTTTGAAGGTATCCCTTGGAAAAACTACAAATGGTTTGTTAAGTTAGCCCATGAGTGCCATAGTAGAAGCAAGACAGCAACAGAAGAAGCTGGGTTTTGCATATAAACATTTGAACACCTATCTCAAGACTTTTAGAAGCAATGGACACATGATCAGACTCTAAGACTGATGCGGCTGTGTTTCCAAAGAAATCGGGCAGCTTAGAGAGGACAGCCTTGAGGCACGTGGTAAGATCTCACAGGTTGTGGTCACAGCAATTTGCAGATGCCTGCTACCAGAGAAAAGTCTTTACAGTTGATTAAAATAAAAAGCAAGCCCATGCAGTAGTTTTGTGTGAAGCTGAAAGACAACATGGCAGTGGGAACAGCCAGCAGCCCAAGCCAAAAGTCACCCAATTAACTGGGCATCTTTGAATTGGCTTTACTGTGGAAAAGATGCCATTGTGCTGACGTACTGCAACCAGGCAAGCCTTGCCTACGTACTGTCAAACTGTTCCTCTACTTGATCCGTTTTATTTTTCACATGAGCATTTGCATATTTATATACACATTACACAAGGATAGAATTACATCAGCATGTATACATGAACATAGTGTTCTATTTCTTGCCAATTCTGTCATTAAAGAAAGCATCACTCACTCAAACAGAATTTGCTACTCAATCTACTTAGATTACACACTAAATAGAGATCAACACACGGTGTGCAAAAGCACAATCTTAGTCACCCGCCTAAAGACACACTACCTATAAAAAGGGGGACTGTATGCTTTCCTTTTTTGAACACAGCTGTTTTAATGGCACGAGGAATTGTGTTGCTTGGGAACCAACCTTCTGCCACCCACGGCTGGGGATGATGCACTTCCTGTTCTTCCAGCTCTGAAAGTCAGGGATTGTAGAGGCAGCATGTCCCACTGCTCTGTGAACATCTCACAGCCCTGGAGGCTTCCTTCCACTGGACGAGGAGTAGCAAGGTGCCCACTGAGACAGCAAAGATCATCCTGCTTGCATGGTTCTACAAAATTTGATTCTATGATGATCATTTTCCCAAGTCCAGGTAAGAACTCCTAACTCCAAATTACTCGTGAGCTAGGAGCTTGTCAACATTTCACTGCTTTGCTTCAATGTTTGCATAAAACTTGATCCGGGTTATTTGGGATGATACATTCAAACATGTTTCAAACTGACTAATGATTTTTGACCAAAATAAAAGAAAGGTTTGTACTCTGAAAGTCCTGAGGGGGATACTACTACCTCCCAAACTGAATCTTGGTGGAGTCCATTCTTGTCTGCAAAGTTTCAGTTGTGATTATCAGCAAGGGTAGCCAACAGTAAGCCATTTCACAGGTAAAATGTTGGATAGATCTGAATATTATCCTCTTTGGCTACTGCAGAAATACATGATCTATCAGGCTTAACTTGTAGTGGGGAAGTATGACAGCTTTCCAGCTGTGGGCACTATGAAGCACTGCAATAGGAAGATGCAAGTTTCCACCACCCAAGCATTTCAGGAACAAGTTAGAGAAATACCTCTTAATCTAGATAAAGATCCTGCGTCACAGACTTGGGTGCAGCTCGATAATACGCTTGCTTTGGCAAGGCTAAGCCTTGACACCACATGCTCCTAACCCCAGGCTACCATGTTTCACTCCTACAGCTGCATCAGAACAACCACATGGTTAATGGGATCACTGAAACAAACCCAATTCCTTCTATTCCCATTCAAAAATCAGGGCCTTCTGTTTGTTGCTCCCCCCATCCACTTCACTGATTTGATTTCCAGCCTCGCAGTGAGACGGGGCAGCAAGCAGCTGCAGCCAGCACTTGAGATGAAGGAAGACTGGGGACCCTTAGAATGCTCTCTGCCTTTTCAGCCCATACCTCAAGCTGAGCCAGCACAGTTCCCCCAGCAGCTTGGAAGAGCCCAGCTCGAGCACAGCTAAGCTCTGGGAGGAGGACAGCCCTGCATTCACCCTCTGCAGCTCCCGTGCATCCAAATGTTCTGGAGATGCCTCATTGATAAAGGGCATCACGCACTATGAGAATCACTAGTTTCTGATGAAAGCCATTTAATTGAAAAATCTCCCACCAGCTCAACTCCAGTCCCCTCAAACAGTTCCTCAGTGTGGCTTCAAATTACATCCTGCAAGAAAACGGCTTGATTTAACTCCCTCAATTTGTCATAAAACCTGAGGGAATCTCCACTGATAATGAGACCCACCAAGCGACAGCCTGAAACAGATTGCCAAGGATTGACTGAGTGACAAAGTGCCCATAAACTGCCAGGGGTTTGGCCCTGACAACAAGCAGGAAAACATTATGCGCCAGGAAACAATACTGAATAAGCAAGCTTCTGTCTTCTTAAACCCAAATAGAATGGAGACTGAGCTTTGCTTAGCCAAAGTGTCCGGCCATGCCACTCAGCAAGTTTCAGGCACAGCTTTCATACAGTCCTTGGATGTGCATGGGAAATACCAGCGAAGAGATAAGGAAGGAAGCCAGATCAAGATAGAAGTTGGTTTGTTCCTAAAGTGGTAGAAGGGAAACAAAGAATCCCAACACTGATGCAGACAAACGGCATCCTGCACAGTGGGACACATCGCAATGAGACAGACAGACAGAAGGAAGCTTCCCTAGATGTTTAGTTTCACCAAGAAGGGCAGAGCTAGACAGGGATTTTCAGGCATGCAGAAGGGCAGCTGCACTGGTGCAGCTTATCAACCTCTTGTACTAAGCTCTGGTGAAGCTGCACCACAAGCACTATGTTCAGTTTTGGACCCATTACAGGAAAGACACTGAGGCTCTGGAGCATGTCTAGAGAAGGGCAACAAAGCTGTAAAGGAACAGGAGCATCGGTCTGATGGGGAGCAGCTGGGGGAACTGGGATTGTTCAGCCTGGAGAAGAGGAGGCTCAGGGGAGATCTTATTGCTCTCTACAACTGCCTGAAAGGAGAGTGTAATGAGGTGAGAGTCGGCCTCTTCTCCCTAATAACTAGCAATAGGACAAGCAGGAATGGCTTCAAGTTGCATCAGGGGAGATTAAGGCTGGACATTAAAAAAAAACCCTTCCCCAAAAGAGCGGTCAGGCGCTGCAATGGGTTGCTCAGGGAGCTGGTGGAGTCACTGATCCTGAATGTGTTCAAGAAGCACTTAGATGTTGTACTGAGGGACATGGTTTAGGGAGGAAACGGTGGTAGGTGCACAGTTGGACTGGATGATCACGGAGATCTTTTTCAAACTCAGTGATTCTACGATCACATTTGCCATCTCAGTTCAGTTTCCTCCATTAACAGGTACTGACTTGGAGCAAAGGAACCATTTCTTCTAGAGGAAAAGCAGGGACAGTATGTTTCTGTTGCAAAGGTAGAAGCACTTAACTCTGCTTTGAGAAAGTGCTTCACAATGAATTTTGGAGGAATTGCTCCTGTTGGCAAGAACTGCAGGCTGTAAGAATTCTGATACTAAAATGGCCATACACACACCCCAACCTGGAAAAGGATAGGAATGGGAGAGCTATGTCCCCCAGCAAGCACTTGAAGCCCCCTGCAGCAAAGCCCTTACAAATCACAGCACGGGTACTTCTACATCCCATAAAAAGGGTGCTTCAACTGGTGCTTTGCAATTAAAACAGAGCTCTTCTAGCTCTGCAGAAACACTGCACCATGCTGCTAGCACAAGGGAGAGAGCTCATCTTGCACTGGAGGAAGGAAAGCAGAAATCACACATGGCAGAGCCATGAGGCTCCCACTTACTAAGATTACTCCAGCCTGAAAAAAAATCTCTCCAGCTGAACAAGTTTTTGCTATCCTTGAGTAACAGTGACTGCAAACACCAAATTATGCTCTGAAGCCTACTCATTCCACAGGGCTTACGCAATCTAAAGAAAAGAAATTGGAATACGTTCTCATTAATCCAGGAGTTTTTCCAATGACTTGGAGCTCTGTGTGTGGTAAGCCCTTGGGAATGGCCTCCAAGTCAGAGCTGTCAGTTCTAAACCTTGATGTGGCTGCTGGATAGTGACTCGACAAAGCAGAATTATAAACGCCCTTTTTCTGAATAAAGTGAACTTCTCATGAGGTTAAGTCAGCTGCATTCCAGTATACATTACAACCTTCCAAGGGCACTTCTATGACTATGCATCTAATAATCAAGTGTTCCCTGTGAGCACGCTTTACGCTGTACCTTGAAGAAAATTACTGTGAAATGAACTAAAACGCTTGCTTTTTAGACCCAGTATTCCTGCATTCCTTTCCTTTGGGAAGGGATCAGCTCCTTTCAAGCTCGCACATTAGCCACTGCAGGCACAAACAAGCATTTTACACACTCATCAGCAAGTTTGTTGGCTGTGCACTTTCCTCCAGCCAAGAGACTGTGAGTGCTTCTGCACAGCTGCAGTTCGAGGAGTGGATTTTGACGACTGCCTGTAAACATAATTCCCATCAGAGAGTGCTCCAGAAAGACTTTCCTTCCCTGAAAGGTGATGCCCTGATGCATGGCATAGCTGCTCACTTTGTAATTAAAGGCAAAGTACTACAACCTGATGGAAGCAGTAATTCCCCTTAACCAGACCTGAAGCTGAAGGAGCCAAGACTACATAGCCTGGTGGAGCATGAAGAGCAGAGCACGTTGGAGGAAAAAGCAGATCAAAACACAACAGGGCAGCAGCTCCTCCAGTCCTCCAAGACTGTTAGTGCTGGGGCTGACACAATGCTGTCATCCTCTTCCTGTCCGTGGGGTGCTACAAACAGACCTCCACACTCGGCAGGAAGGAGGACGTAGAGCACCAACAGTGTGACAACATTTCCAGTATAACCAGAACATGGCAACACCCTGACAGTTAATGACACACGCCTCACCAGGAACTGTTGTTTTGGGATGGGAATTGTGCTGTTACGGAGAGCAGAGCTGCCAGGAAGACAGGATGCACCCGTGTTCTGCTGTGTCTAGACAGCAATGACAGTCGACTTGGGCAGGCCAGAGATGAAGCAGAGGAAATTAAGCACAAGTCTGAGACATCTCTGGGACTGCAGAAACCCTGCCCCAAGGTTACAGACCCCACATTCACTTCCAAGCCCTTGAGCATGCACCTCTCCTTCAGCAGTTCTTCCCAGTGACCTGGCAGCAGCCACGCACTCCTCCTCCAGCTCCTAGTCATCCCCTCCAGGACTTCCCCAGCCTGATGAAATCTGCTATCTGTGCTGGCTCCCAGGCTTGCAACTCACTATTCAAGTTGCATCAGCTCCCCACCTTCCTCCCCTCCCCACGCAGCTGCTCTCTACAATATTCCCAGCCCTCAGGAGGGGACAGGGCTGCTAAAAGTAGAGTAGTGGTTAGGAATGGCATACAGCTTGGCCTTTTCTGCAAACACTATGAGCAGTTGCCATGGCAGCCTTGCCCGTGTACTTGCCTGCTTGCTGTTAAACATCAATGTTTCACCAGTTGCTCATTTTCCTTCCTAGATCTGACCCAGTACTGCCCAGCTAGGCAGTCCTTGAATCGCTTGCACTGCAAGGGCAAGTAAAATCCAGTATTCGACGGGACTGGAGCACCTGATTAATAAAAAAGGCATATGAGGTGGGATCACTGCTCTGATTGTGGGGGAAAAAAATTGCTTCCATAGGGATTTGCAAATAATCCTTTATACTGCCACAGTTCGCACCTCCTGACCGTCGATGGATTTACAACCAAACCTCCCTGAAAACTGCACTCATGGTATTCACTTAAGTACAGAGCAGTCCTAGCAATACAAACACCATGTTGATGACCCTGCCATCAGACCAAACTGCTGCTGTTTTCACATGGAGATACCAGAGTTTGCGATTTGGACCGCACAGAACAAAGGGCGTTTGTTCTGGTTTGAGAGGAAAGGCAAACCCATTTACAGAACAGTTCAACACCAGAGAGCAAAAAAGATTTGCCAAGACTTTCCATTCCACCAGCCTGGCAGCTGAACAGTTTGTAGAGTGAAATCTGGCTTGGATATTTCATTCAATTGCAATTGTCATCTGCATCTCCCTTCCCCACCAGCTTCTCATGCAGAAGCCTGGCCTGCCTCAAACCTGCTTCCCAATCCCTGAGATGGAAGTATACTTTTCACGTACCCCCAACAAACTCCCCAAACAAAAATTTTGGTTCTCTTCCCCCACCAGCATGGAACTCAGTGACAAAGATAAGTGAAGAAAGTCGTACGCCTGTCCTTAAAAATAATTATGTCCCTATCAGGGAAAGGATATTGTTTGGACTAAGTATTTCCTTCCACTGTGAAAAAACGAATTACCAGCAGTCTGCTGGTAATTTCAAAACCTCATTATATTTTTTCATATTATCATTCCGACATCAAAGGAAATCACTCATAATTATGTTTACAGAGAAAGGGGTTATGCAGAGGCCTAAATATGACAGTCTGAGAGGTGTTGCATTATACATTTCAGTGAACTTCTAGCACGTACAGTGCCATGTCTCCCCAGTCCCACATGTCACATCTCAAACCAGAAGCTTTGAAGTTAATAAAGTCTGCTGCAGCTGCCAGGCTCTTGAAACAACAGCAGGAAAGAAAGGAAGTGCTGGCCATAAATCTTCTGCTTAGTTCCACAGCACAGGGACTTGGAAAAAAATACAGGTAATTATAAAGCAAAGTAACTATGAGACAAATAATGATTAGCCTTTTCCTCCCAAAGGCCTCAACAGCAGCATGAAAGCAAAGAGCCGCTGCTATGCATTTGTTGGTGCTATGCACCATGCTGCTCTGCTCTCCAGACACCTCCTTCTAAGAAGAAAGCATCTCTAACATCTGTGCAGATTTCTCTGGAGGAAGCAGAGCACCACAGCGTGGTCTTCAGCACAGACACGAGTTTCCTTGGGGGTATCCTTGCATTTCTTCGCATGCCATACAGTTAATGAGGGGCTGCTAGCCAGCTCCAAGCGGGTGTTTGGGTTAGGGCACGGTCTCACAGCCCCCTGTAATCAACAGGCAGCTCTGGGTGTAAGTGTATGCCATCAGAGGTGAGATGGGAAGCCTTCACCAGCTCCTGCAGGGTGCAGATTAACAGGCAGCTACGGAAACTCTGTCTCCGACAGCTCCTCAAGACAAGAATTTGAATCCAGAGATATCAGAAACAAAAATGAGGAATCATTGTTCTTGCAAAGAAATAACAGTGGTGTTCCTCAGAACCTTCTGAACAAAGCTTTGAATGTCAGGATTGCCTGAGCACTGACCCAAACCTCCAGAGCAAAGCATAAATATTTTGCTTCTGCTTTTCTCCAGTTGCCTATCATACTTTCACTGCTTGTGTTGGAGCTTTCCTGATCTGATCAGATACTTGAGGCCAAATGCCCATCCTAACTTGTGACATTCATCGGAGATAAATCTCACAGAAGTTCATTTTCCTATCAGGACTTCAAATATCTACTCCTTTCCCTTCCAAGTTGTGGCACCCCAACCCTAACCCATTGCTGAGCTCTGGGCGTAGCCTCTTCTCCACGCTCACAGTGTCACAGCATTTCCCTCCTTACTTCTCTCTCTTCCAGCAGATCACTGAGCCTAGAAGGTCCTGCTTACTGCCCCTGTGGTCAGCACGAGTGTGTGAACGACAGTGCAGCACTTTTGCACTGCACAACTGCATCGGCTAAATTCAGGTAGGGAACTGGGTGAAAAACTGAGCAGCAGTTGCCTCTGCCACTGGGATGCCCATGAACAGCCAGCGGTGGTGGGTCTCTCAGCAGGTGCAAATGAAACTAGATGTGCACCTAGCTTGTAACTCAGCCCTCCTCACCTCTATTAAAATGCCTGGAAACGTAAGACAGTTAAGCTCGCATAGAGCCAGGAATAATATGGGTCAGAGCACACACTGCTATTTAGTCTGAGAATATGTTCTCATTTGACAGCACAGCTTCCAAGGATAAATAAATGATCCCACAGCATTTCATTTTGGAAGCTTTGAAACAAGGCAATTCTCTACAAGATACTCCTCGTGGGATTCTCAGCCCTCCACTTTGGTGGGCTCAAGACAAGTCATCCATCCTGGTGATGGTGGCTACTGACACGCCAGAGGCGAGGTGGCTCAGGGACACAAGGTTTCTACAAGCAGTGAGAAAGTGGGAGTCCCAGATGCCAGTCAACATCCAGGAACCACAGGCAGCAGTGGAGAATCCTGCATTTGGTGTGTAACCACAGTGTAGGTGCTGACCCCCGTGTGTTGTTTGACCAAGAGATTCAGGTATGTCTTTCCTGTAGGCAGCGATATTGCAGCAACGGCACTAAAATGGGAGTGTTCAAATACCAGGAGAAACTCACCCACGGTGTAAACAGCCACAGCTCTTCCCAGCATCACTGAGGAATCTAGAATCTCAAGTTAATTGAGATAAACATTCAGACATTTACTGTGCTGACATCTACACAGGAGCTAATCCTTTCATAGTTGGTGGAAAGCAACTCTCAGGTCACAATACGTATGGGATGAGATGAATCGCCACAGGAATACCCACTTCTTCAGATGCACCATACTGGGAGATGGGGTTTGGCCACATTGGATGTAAATGATAGCACCTGGACAGAAAAATGCTACCTTCCGTGCAGTGGGGCTACTCGACTGGGTTCACATTTACATGTGTTGCCCCCAGTAGTCTCTGGGCAGAAACACTGACCTAGGTCTGTGCACAACTCAGCTTCTCCATGCCGCTGCTCACTACAACCAGCTTCATAGGCACCAGTTTGAGCCAGCAGGACATCCCAGCTGACCCTCCAGGAGAAGGAAAGCAGTTCTACCACATCCCACTCTGGCAGCAACACCACAGCTTGGCCAATGAACGTCTGCCAAGGTTAAGCTGGCATCCACAGGGCAAATCAGCAGCCAAAGTAAATCACCCTCTCTTCTTCCTGCCCCAAAATGAACGCGACTCAGCACTGGACATCCCAGATATGGGCCAAGAAAAGAGGATGAAAGGTGTCATTTTGTGCTCCCTGAAAGTCTGAATACAGATGGAAGTGACATTTCTGAGAGGCTGCTGAATTTTCATTAACCAGTCATGGCGGATCAAGATTGAAGAACTTGATAGGTGAACAAAATGTCACAGAGGCAGTAACTGTAACAAGATCTCTGCCCTAATTCACCTGCATTGTACTTCTTCCCCATCTGAGTGGAAACAATGAACACCACTCCTTTTTGCCCTCACTCCTACACAGGACAGGCTGCACCCAGCACCAGCAGGACTGGAACCTATCATACCTTCACATGCCACATAAATTAAAACAGAGCCACAGAGCTTAGGTGCAGCACCATACTGAGTTGAGTTCCACCTAAAATGCATTACTAGACTGGCACAGGAAGACGAGGAAAAAAAAATAAAACGAGGGAGTGGCAAAGCTTTTAACAGAAACACAGCTCAGATAACACTGATACCTGCACAGATTAGAGAAAGAGTAATGTGTGGATTAAAGAGTACAGTGCAAATGTGTAATAACACATTTTGACCCACATCCACAACTGAATTAGTAGCCTGGCTGGTGTCAGTTTCCTTTACAGCCCACCCAAAACCAGGAGCGGCTTCTGAATGTCTTCTCACTGCTGTGCACGAGTCTACAAGCAGCCAGGCTCAAACCCGTCCCAGTGCGGAATGAATCAAGGACTGAACACCCAGTAGTCATCCTGCTTAGGAAACAGATTTGATTTGGAGCCAGTCTGATTAAGGCACTCAAGCAGCGGTGAACAGTAAGTTTGACTGCTGAAGGCAATGAAAGTCCACAGAGTATCTGGACAGAATGGAAAGTTTCTGCCTGCTCTGCCCAGGTCAGAGGCAGATGGTGAGCACACCAACACTGCTGGGTGTGTGTGTGTGTGTGTGTGTGAGTAACCACGTGCGATATTTCATAATGCAAACACATGGTGAGAGCTGAAGACTAAAGTGAAACAAGCTTCCCTGTTTCAGGGCTCAAACACACTATTGTCAGAGCAGGAGTCACCCTTTTCACTTTACTGTTTCTGCAGGCTGCAACTTGCCTACAGGTACAACCCAAGTCTCTCCCTCAATGGCAGAGACAGTCAACAAGGAATAACTTGGAGAGGCAGAGTTCACATCTACAGATGTGAACACACCATCCCAACGTGCTCCCCAGACCTAAGCAGGGGTTACAGAGGTTCCTATGACAGCAGATGTCTCCATTAGGTTGTTTTTTGGGGCAGGAGTTAATGTCTATAAGTGACCACACGCACCACTTGTGGGCGACTAAGCTGGTGGGAAAGAGAACCTTAACTTTTAAGGCAGCAACAACACTGTCACCTTGGCTCTTCTGTCTACACTCATAGCCCTTGAACTCTTCAAAGCTGCAATGCTCTTCTTGTCCTCAGTCTGCACAGCAATGATAATTATACACTGCTCCAAAACTCCAAGACTCTTGAGAAATCCTAAACCTTCTTCCTGACTTTATACAAAAACTTCCTGTGTTGTTTTTATTGTTTTCTTTTTTGTTTGTTTCATTTTGCTTTTTCCACTCTACCTTCTGTGACACACACATTTAGACACTCACGTGCAAGAGAAGACCTCATGGAGCAGCCTTGTGGAGTGGGACTTGGAGATCCTCATCAATGAAAAGCTGTACACGAGCAAGCAGCATGCTTGGAGTTGGCCTGCAAGGCCAACTCCATGCTGGGCTGCATCAACAGAGGAATGAATGGCCAGCAGGGAGAGAAAAGGGATTGCCCCTCTCTACTCTGCCCTTGTGAGGGCCGCCTCATCTGGAGTACTGCATCCAGGCCTGGGCCCACAGTACACATGGGATGCGGAGTTAGTTGTTGGAGTGGGTCCAGAGGAGAGCCACAAAGACATCAGAGGGATGGAATACCTCTCCTATGAAGAGGAACTGAGAGTTGGGCTTGTTTAGCTTGGAGAAGAGAAACTCCAGGGAGACATTACTGCAGCCATCCAGTAATTGAGAGGAGATCACAAATACGAGGGAGACCAACTTTTACGTGAGCAGATAGTGACTGGATGGTCGGGAATGGTTATAAACTAACAGAGGAGAGAGCTAGTTTAGATGTTACGGCAAAATTCTTTACTCAGAGGGCGGCGAGGCCTTGGCACAGGGCACCTGGAGAGCTGTGGGTGCCCCATGCCTGGAGGTGCTCGAGGGCAGGCTGCATGGGGCCCTGGGCAGCCTGGTCTGCTGGGGAGCATCCCTGCCCATGGCAGGGCTTGGGTGGGCTGTAAGCTCCCTTCCAAACTAAGCCATTCTAGGACAAAAAGAAGAAACCTATCAGCCAAGCCAGCTGAAGACTGATGAAACGGAAACCAGCCCCTTCCCTGACCGCAGATGAGAACCAGCAGCAGCACGGCTGCAGCGGAGCCTCAGTAAGGGCTGGCAGCCCGGCCAACAGCCGGCTTCCCTTCCCTCAGGGCTGGGGCCTTCAGCTCCCAGCACAGCTTGTCCCCGCCGCGCTGCTCCCGTAGCAGCGCACGTAGGGCACGGGGCCGAACCGGGGCACGCGTGTGCGGCCGGCTGAGCTCCCCAGCCCCGCTGTGGGGTGAGGGCTCCGATGAAGACAGGCCGGCCGGGCAGCCCCAGCCGCGAACCGCGACCCCCAGTATTGCATCATGCAACATGGATTCCGCACGCACCTCACGGCCCAAGCCCCATCCACATCTATATCCCCATCCCTATCCCCGCTCCGTGCCCGCACTCACCCACGGCCCCGCCGAGGGCCGGCCGGGCTCGGGCTCACGCGTCAGGCGAGGCGGCACGGCGCGCTGCCCGCACAGCCATAGCAGCGCCCGCTCCCAACCACCGCTTTACAGCTCCGAACCGGGCTCGGGCTCCGCCCCCGGTCGCGTAGCTTGGTAGGCCCGGCCCTCCCGGGATGCCGCCCCTCGGCGGGCTCGTTCTTGAGGTGCTTAGGGAGCGGTTGTGGGGGGTCTCCAGCAGCCGCTCAGGACGTGTACAGTTGCTGCGGTCAGAGCAGCTGGATTAGGCCGCGCTGGGTGAAAGAGGGCTTGGGTCACGGACATCATCGGTGTATTCACTACTGACGTAAAGAGGACGATGATATTCATCTTTAAGTTGACACGTTCCATTTGAAAATTCGCAGATAATGTATTTGTGTGAGCTCATTTTCAAGCAACGATATACCAAAAAAAAAAAAAAAATTAACGACTCTGTTGGGAATCTTGAAACTTGTTCTCAAACTCCTTTACCAAAACTTCAGCCGTAAGTAAGTTTCATTTCAAGTGCTGCTAGTGGCACCACATATAATAAGCTACTTCTTGAATATCATACTCATTATCAGTACCTCTAATGAAAGTAACAAACTGAGCCATATCTGTAGCATCAGTACTTTCATCTGTCGCCGAAGCATAATATTTGAAATCAGCAGCTTTACTCTCCAAATTTCTTTTGATGGATTTTACTATTTCTTCTGTTCATCTGGTGTATTGTAGATGTACTGCAGGAGTCTTCTGGATCACTTGTAGCTCACCACGTGGTTTTCTCAGCACATAACTGGGTGGCTGGAATCCCTCATCAGGAAGAGAGCCTGAGAGCACAATGCCTCCTGCAGCTGAAGCAAGAAAGCCGCATCAAAAGGCTCCTCTTGATCAGGTGGCTGCCAGCAGACCCTGTCCACCAACTGTCCTTTATGGCCCAGTCCCTAATCTTAACCCACAGGCTTTCTTTCTGTTCCTAACTGTTTCTCAGAGGGAACTCCTTGCAATCTATCCACTTTTTAACCTAGAGAGAAACTCACCCCTGCTACCTTGCCTATCCCTTCTAGAAAGCCTATAGTCCTCAATGGTGGTATTCCAGTTATGCGAATCATCCCACCATGCTTATGCGATAGCAACGAGATCACAGTTTTTCAAGTGCACCAGTTTCCAACTCCTGCTTATTTTCACACTGTGTGCATTGGCACAGAGGCATTTCCACTGGACTTTTGGATAAATTGCCTTCCTAGAGCAGTCCTACCACAAAACAATGGGACAAATCTGAGGCTTCCCCCACGGCTTCCTAAAGTGACTGTTTCCTGGCTCTCTGTCACTCAGCAGTACATCCCCTTTCCCCAGCAGCTTCAAAGCCCTGGCGATGATCCCAGTCAGCTTGCTGCCTAGTATGTTCTTGCCCCTCCTGGACAGCTGCATCCCATCCCACATCAACATTCCTGGTTCACTGAAGGTGTGCCCTAGATCATAGAACCTGTAGCCTTCAGTGTGACACCTCACACACACGCAGTCATTCAACTGATCCGTTCTCCTCTTCCTGACAGCATTCCAGTCTCCAATTGGGAGGACTGAGGAGAAAACTACCTGTGCTCCAGATCTCTTCAACATCTTCCCAAGGGACATAAAGTCTTTTTTGATATTTTTAATTTCCAATTAAAACCAATTAAATAGTTGCAGCTTCACGTGACCTAGATTGAAAGACCTGGAGGGGACGGTAGTAATCTGGCTTTATCATACTGCATGGGAACTGTTGAATCACGGCCTGAACCACTGATTGATCACCTGAGGCGAGCACTGGGTCAGCCGCAGGGGCACAAGTGAGTGTGATTGGAAGGGGTGGAGTTTGACTCCACCTCTCCCAAGACCCCATTTAAGGACTGACCACCACCAGGGAAGGATCTCTGGTTGGAGATCCCTCCTTAGTGGAGTTATTGGCGAACCTTGACCATCTTTAAAGGTGAGCCACTCTTTTCTTATTAGCCATCTGTACATCATCTACTTAAGCCCATCAAAAATATACCAGCTTTGGCACTATTTCTTTTGGGTGCTATTTTGGGGGGGTTATTTGCCCTACACATACCCTATATCCTCTTCTTGATGTCCTGAATGCAGGCCCCTGGCAGGCAGCAAACCTCTCTAAAGAGGTTATCCAGGCAGCAAATGGGCACCTCAGTGCCTCTCAGCAAATAGGTCTCCATTCTCTCCTCCAAATCTGTCTCCAATTACTAAGACCCTTTGCCTCTTTTTAGTGACACCAGTTGTGATTTGGGTCCTTTCTAATGTGGTCACTCCTTTCTGGTTCTGAGACTCTATCCATACCTTCTTTCCACTCCCACATCAGAGCTTGAAATCTCTCAGTTAGTGGGAATTCAGGGGCAAAGGGGAGGCTTCTACTTTCGCCTCATGCAGAGACTAAGGTCCAAGCCTCCCTCACCCTCAATGTGTTTACTCTCTGTCAGGTGGGAACCTGCTTATCCTCCCCCTGGCTGGGCCCCAAGGCAGGGCAGTCTGTCTGCCCATGCTGCACATGATACCAGCCATCGCTGGCATCTCTGGAATAACTCTCAGCCTGGAAACTTACTCTCACAGCCTGGTCAGCTGCTCAGAAAGTTCATCAAGTTGGGCACACCTGCACCCACACCACCTCTCACCTACCTCATTCCCTCAGGTCATCTCCAGAGTCCAGAGCTCCCCGCAGCCAGAGGTCTGGTCAGCTGGACCTGGGGAGGTCCATCTGCATGCACACATCAGCCCAGAAAGGCTGTGGGCCCCTGTCTGTGTTTTCTGCCTCAGCTTGCCTGCCGTGCCAGGTGGTCGGCCAACCCCATGCAGCCCCAGATTAAAATTATCACTAAAAAAAAATCACATAATAATGTTAAAAGTTTATGTTCTTGTGGGGTCTCATTACTTGCTGTCCTGGGCTGTGTGCAGCTTGTGGGCTGCAGGTTGGACACGTCTGATCTAGACCGATGTGCTGGTCCTGAGGATTGTCCAAACAGACCTGTTGGGAAACTAGGATAAAGCAAACACATTAAGACACTTCCTTAGTGTCTCTCTTTTGATCTCTAGCAATTCCAACTGAGACAGAAATGATATCTTTGTATATAGTACGTATAATACCCTTGATGTTCTTCATTTCCATTACATTCTACACATTCCCTTGATCCCTTGCAAAATGTTAGCATTTACAACATCCTGTGAGATAAAATTCCACTGTTGCTGCACATAGCTTCAAACATACATAGCTTCTGTTTCTTTTGAACCTACTGCTTGCTAGGTTTCCTCTTCCTGCACTGGCAAAGACAAGTGATCAAGTCATGACATCACGCCATTGGTAATCCTCAGTGTCCTCCTTGAACTTTCTCGTCTCATTTTGAGGAAGCTGCCCAAAGTGCACTGGGTGACCCATAGCCTAGAAAGACCTGGTCACATCTCAACTACACTCAGAACCATCCCTGCCTATAGTACCCTCCAAGATGGCGTGTCTTTGCATGTGATAGTTGCCCTGGGCCAAAACAGTGTCAGGCGTCACCCTAACAGTGTGGTATTCACCTCATCTATACTTGTGAGTTAGAGCTGAAGAACATTAATGAACCTTTGTTATCCTTTTGCTAAGTAATTTAAAGGTTCATGGCACCATTTTGATTCATGCCATCTTTGCTCTAAATAACCCTTAGATACAAGAGGTATTAGCACGAACCTGTAAATGTTCTCTGTTTGCATACGTCTACCCTGGGTTGGAGAGTGAAGCAGTTTACTAGTGTGGACATTAAGCACCCTGTTCTATAAGCATTTTCCAGCTTGGGCAAGCTTAATTTCTTAACATAAGAGCAGTCAACATGGCTGCTTATGGTAAAGTGTGTAAGGACGTGCTCCAGTCCTGTTAGACAAAAGAGCACAGATGTGGCCTACATGTGTAGAATAGGGAAAGATGAATACCAGTACGGGGCTTAGTAGGCTGCCCAGAGAAACTGTGGATGCCCCATCCCTGGTGTTCAAGGCCAGGTTGTATGGGGCCTGGACAGTCTGATCTACTGCCTGATTTAGTGTTTGGCAACCCTGCTCAAAGCTGACATTTGGAACTAGATGATCTTTGAAGTCTCTTCCAACCCAAGCCATTCTGTAATCCTATGATTCTATGACTTGTCTACCACAAATGCACAGTGGAAAAGGCAATGAGATGGACAGAGACACTGTGACTAAATAGTTGGACTCTTCCTGCAGAATTTGTCTAGACAGATGTGAAGCTGTAAGAATGGGTACCAGGGAAAAATAAGAGAGGCTCCGGTGGCATATGGGATTTTCAATAGCTTTGGTTTGGCAAAGGCCAGGCATCACCTCAGGCTGCGCTCTCTGAACGTCATTTGAGTGGAAAACCCTCATGGCTACAGCACAATTGCACATGTTCCCTTCCATGAGCACACACAGACTAGTCCACTGCATGGTGTCAGAGCAAGAAACTAGGAGCTGCTCTGCAGGAAAAGGCACTGCAGCCTTCAAATCTGCATACAGTTTGTGTCCTGGAGGCAAGAGAGGAGGATCTGGAAGCTGCACTCACTTTCCGTGCTGAGGAGATGAAACAGGGCTTCCCCGCTTTTCAAGAGTAGTGTGCAAGGCTAGATTTTCCTTTTTCCAAATTAGAGTCATATGTGCCAGAAAGAAGTCTTTGGAGCAGACGTTGCCTTTCAAAGAACCAAAATGCTGTGTTATCATTACTCCAGGTGAGGTGGTGACTCCCAGTTTCCATAGCATCTGAATCTTCCTAGTATATTTCTCTCATAAATGCCTTTCTTGGTACACTCTGGTGGCAGTCCTGACAAGTGTCACTCTATCAGCATTACATATGTATTTTCTACCTGTGACAGAAGCCTCTGTCTGGGCTCCCCAGTGTGGGTTACAGCGAAGGTACGCTGCAGCCACCAGGTGAGTCCAGGGGCTGAAGGGCAGAATTCCAACCTCTGTCTTCCCAGTCCCACCTGGGGCTATAAGCTGAGTTTGAGAAAAGTGATACTCAACCCATACATTTCGGTCACCTTGATGTTTTTAAATAACAACAGGTTCAATGATGTGACAGGTAAGATGAGTTTTTAAAGCAGTTTTAAAAGGTACTTGATTGCAATATGCAGTGTAAGTCAAACAAACCTTTATGATCTTTTTATCTCTCTTCCTTCTCTTGCTTTGCTGTGAGGGTGATTTGCTCCTTTCCAGGTCAGCAAGCCTTATGATAATAACCTTTGGCAAATAAGGTTACTGAAAAATAATTATGAATAGATATTTTCATCTCACTGAGAGGATTGTCTTTCCTGCCATGCCCAGAGTGATACTCTCATGCTTTCTGGTTTATTCCACTGCTTTCTTCTCTGCTTGGGTTTTAATGAACTTGGCATTAGTTCAGCAACACAGGAATAAAAGGAAGAGCATCAAACAAAGGCGATGCAACAAGAGCTAGGCCAAGAGGTCAGCTTTGAATCAGATGGTTTTAATGTAAACGTAATGTAAAATTTTCAGTTTTACAGTCTTCTCGACCAAATTTTATTCCTGCAATGCTGAAAATGAGAGATTCCACTTAGTAAAATGGCAAGAAGCGTGCTCTATGTATTTTCATAATTTTACTGTAATTCTAAAGGGACATCTTGGAATGCACTTGAACAAAGCTGCGGGGGGTGGCGGTACAACATGAGGCTTTTTGTACAGCCAGTTTTTATCTGAAGCCACCACCCTCAATCCCACCCTTTTCTCTGTAATCTTTTCTTAAAATAGCCAAAGCTAACATCCTGTATCCTTTGGGTTAGTCCCATTCATAACAAAGTTGTTCTTTCACCTGCTAACGTGCTTGGACTACTTCTCTCATTCATCTTCTCTGTCTCTCTCTCTCTCTCTCTCTCTTTTTTCCATTGTTGCACTGCCCTTCTGCGTGATGGAGAGCAGGACACCTGAGAAGGGCTGTGTAACATCTGCTGGGAGCATGCCACAGTTGTGATTTATAGGCAAGTGGATAGCACATTCATTGTAACACCTGAAGAGACACTCCCTGCCTCCACTGAACCAAGCATAAAGTGAAGTATCTGTTGAGTATTTCTCAACCTGAATTTTCAAGTTATATTTGGGGATTTCTCCATTCTGCTCAGCTGGGCATTTATCTTCCTCTTCCCCATGACTAAGGAAGAATTGAATTCTAAAAGATAGTTTCCTAAGCAAACAAGCAAGCAAATATAACTCACAATTTATTAAAAGTCAAAATTCACAGGGAACTAAAAGCTGTATGATTTCTTTTTGGTTTTGCTTTCTTTGTTAAAGAATAGTAAATCCAGGCAAAATGCATCCCTAACTTCAGCCTCAGTGACAAAATATTCTTCCAGTGAGGTTCATCCCTAAAGTTCTAAATATTGGTGGAAAACAACCTCAGATAGGTTTGTCCATCTTCAGGATTAAGTCTTGATTCACAGGTGAAAGAGAGGCTGGATTTCGTTTATCTATATCTCAAGTCCTAAATCACTTTCAGCTCTGAATTATGCATAGCAACAATTTGGAGAAAAAAAAAAAAACAGTATAATTCACTTGTTCCCAGATCATGCATCCAGGCCACATCAAAATCTTGTGGTCTTTTTTTGTGCACGTTTCAGTGAGGTGCTTTTCCTGTTCCATCTCTGCAGGTAGAACTCTCAGTTAGGAAACTGGAAGAGGGTGGAAGATGTATTTCGTGTTTACAGTACACAGTGCTGTTTAAAGCATGTCTGCCTGAAGGTGGAAAGTGTTGGCTGTTTTGGGTCACTCCAGCTACACTCAAGAGAGGGATAGTCCAAGATGTGTGGACGTGAGCCAGACAGTGCCAATTGGCTTCAGGTCCTAAGACTCTCTCCACTTCTTATGGTATAGATGTAGCTTCAGGCATCTTGGAGGAGACAGCTGCTGTGTGCAGAACCTAAAACAACCATGCCATACTACCAAGTCTCTAGGTGCTATAGTAATAAAAATAATAAGCATAATTCCAGCTAGGTTTCATACTATTTCATTTAATTCCAGTCAACAGAGTTGTCCTAATAAACCCCAAGGCATTCGCCTTCTACTATCTCCCAGCTTTGACCTAAGGAAGTTTAAGCAACCTAATCTGGTATTTTTTGTTTGTTTGTTTGTTTTGTTCTTGTTGTTGTTTTTGGTGCTAAACGCATTAAAAGAAATACCAAAATAAAACTGATCCCAAGAATTCTTTCGGAAATTCTGACTGCTCTTGTCTGACTGCCCTGAGTATCGCAAGTGTTATCTCATCTTTGCTCTCCTTTGTCACCCAGGAATCTTGCACTCCACAAAATCAAGGGGTTCTGCTTAAATGAGTGGGTATAGAGTACCGTGTGGCCTGGTACCTAGAGAACTCTCTCTGCAAGTAAGATAAGAGCACATTAATTTGAGAAGGTTAAGTTATATTCAAGAAACCCTGAACATACCAGGTGGAAGATTCCTACCAATTTGGGTTTTGTAGTTTTTAATGGCCCCTACCAGTACTCTACTGAGATCATCCAAAATATTCTCAGAAACATCTGAGTCATTAAGGTCATCCTAATCTCAGAAGCTGTATTACTAAATAAAATGGACTGTGTTTTGTTCTCTGTCCTTAAGGGCAAGCTGCACGTCACAGCTTTCATCCATGTAGGAACACCCTCTTCTCCAAAACAAGTCAAAAACAAGATGGTCACCATCTCTCTGGGAAGAGCAGGCCCGTGTTATCCCACAGATCGTGCCCAGGCATTGCTGGGCAGGGGACTGCTGTTGTGCACAAGCAGTACCTGGATCAGGATCTATTAAACATGAGCATAGGCTGTAACCATATTTTATGCACAAAGATAAGAGTAGTCAGGGAGGACAACACTTCGTTATAGATTTAAAAGCAGACAACACAGAGAGATCTCTTCAGAATTTCCTCAGGAGCAGTTCAAGTACCTTACAGGTTGTGGTAGATTCAAGTCCTGGGAATGTTGCCTTCATTTACTAGACAAGGGACTTAAAGCATCTTCCTCAGCATTGTGGGTTTTGTTTCCAGAGCCAAACTAACTTCCTACCATAACAGCCTTGCATACTCTCTTGGATCTCCTCGCCCTTGATCTAAATGTGATATCCAAATACTGTGTTTGATCTCAGCCTCCCACTCTGTACAAAGCAAGCCTATTTCCTCCTTTTTTTTTATTTGGTTGTTATTTATACAGTTAAACCTTTCAGCATTATCTTTACAGATCTTTGCAAGGCCTAACGCAGCTTGACTTTTGGCACTTGTTGCTGAATTCTTAAGTTTTCTGACCCTAAATCTTTAGTGACCTAGACCGATTGATTGCTTTATCCGTTCCCATAGACTGTTTACACCTATATCCTTCCGCAGGCATTCTTTCATCCAGGTAACTCAGGAGAACTTCCTCATTAGTTTTCTTTCATTGTTTAGCATGTAAATTCCAGAAAGATTTTCTACCACTGATGTATGCCCTTGTGCTCCTCCATGTTTAACTCCTATCAGAAGCCCAATATAAAACCAGGTGTTCTATTATATATTAACTAAGAAAAAAAATGACACCCGAGATACGTCCTCTTTTACTTGTGGGGATTAGTAAGTGTGGTACTACATTGCTTTATTCTTGAGTTTGCTGCTAGAACAGTAAACTCTTGCATATTGACAGTAATATTTATCCCTGGTATTAAAGATACATTAGAGTACTCGGTCTTTATAAAAAAAAAGTCTCAAGGTCTCTAACATCATCCTGTTTTTCTGCTTCATTGTCCTTTCCCAGATGATTTTGATTCAACTCAACTGTTTTGTCTCAGTTTTCTTTATTATCTGCCACTGTATCATCATTCATCAAAACTGAAGAAAATAAATCCAGTGTAAAGGATTATTAGTAAAGGAAGAGAGAACAGTACAAAAGCACTGTTATTGCTCTGCTTTGAGAACTGTGCCCACACCTTTAAAATGAAGACACCAGAACCTGAAAGGTTCAGAGAAGGGCAGGATAAGCAAGAAAGGTTTAAGGAATGGTTAAAAAGGATTCAATTGTTGAGATTCAGCAAGAGATGACTGACAGAGGATAGAAGCATAGAGTTATTAAGGTTGGAAAAGACCTTGAAGATCATCCAGCCCAACTGTTAGCCCATCCCCACTGTGCCCACTGATCACATCTCTCAGTGCCACATCTCCACGGTTCTTGAACACCTCCAGGGATGGTGACTCCACCACGACCCTGATGTCCTCCTCTAAACAAGGCTGCATCTTCACAGCAGTCCATCATCACCCTGACAGCTCTCAGGAGAAGCAGCGAGGCTACCAAAGCTACGTTGGTTGCTCCAAAAGTAATGCCTCCCGTTTATTTCCACGGAAACGACAACGGCTACAAAGAGCACGAGAACACTGTCCGATAGAGGCAGGTCTCTGACAGATGCGCCGACAGAGATGCGAAGCGTTGAGTGCGAGAAAACAGATCTCGTGAGCGGACAGAGAGAGTATGCACTCGTTTCCCACAGCGAGAACTGGGAGCTGTCGTACGACACTAAGGATCAAAAGTTAAAAATAAATAATGACAATTAAAAGAAAAAAAAAAAAAAAAAAGCCAGAAAATCTCCAGCCCGGCAGAGCTCCGGGCGCAGGAGGCCGCGGAAGACCGAGGGAGCCCCGGGGCACAGCCGCCGTTCTGCGGCGCCCCCGTGCGGCACAGCCCGGCCCGGCCGGGCGGGTGCCGGGGCGGAGGCAGGGCCGGCCCTCCGGAAAGGAGCCCCATGCTGTGATTTTAATGGGATGTTAGAACCTGACGATCTGGAGGTCTTCGTTTCTTTCCACGTTCCCTAGCCAAGCTGCAGTTTCCCGCTGCGCTAATGGAGAAACCTATTAAATTCCTAACAAAACCCCTAATAATTCTTAACAAAATCCTACTTCATGACGTTAAGTTGAAGCGAAGAGAAAGCATCAAACCCTGCAACCGTTGAGGACTTGCTTTCTTTTGAGGTGGTGTGTTTATTTCTCAACCAGAAACTATGTCCATGCATGATGCAATATAGTAAATGTATGAGGGGAAAACCATTGACTCTGAAAACCTGTACTCTGTTGAAACCAGGTGTTTTGGTCGGCTTGAATGAGGTGTAAACAGTTTAGAAAGTACTAGTGGGGCTAATGTTGTCTCCATAGTTTTGGCGATGTCAGTTTTTGAGCAGAAAGGCTGCCAACTCATATAATCTAAGAATCATTGAGTTGGAAGGGACACATAAAGGCCACCTGGTCCACCGCCCCTACAGTGAGCAGGGACACCTACAGCTCCATCAGGTGCTCTGAGCCCCATCCATCCTAACCTTGAATGTCTCCAGGGATGGGGCACCCATCACCTTTCTGGGCAACCTGTGCCGGAGCCTCACCACTAGTATCATAAAAATCTTTTTTGTATCCAATCAAATTCTCCTTTCTTTTAGTTTGAACTCTTTTCCCCTTGTCCTATCAGAACAGACCCCTCCTAACACATCCCTAACAGTGGGACACCTGCTGAAATCAATCTGTCCCACATCTGGCTCTTGGTGTCAGGAGAGAAGCATTCCTGGATGTAGCTCTGAAGAATGCTCCTGAGTGAAGAGCATCCTGCTTCTTTTTCAGAAATTACCACTCACAGTTTACCGACTGCAAAAGAAGTCATTACTGAAGACCTTATTTGAATCTGCTTGATTATACCACAAGACACAAGGAATTTGAAACTTAGCATATGTCAGACCTCTCCCCCACAAAAATTATGCCACATCTAGAGATAACCTTGTGCTTCAGGAGGAGTGGGTTTACTGCCCTTCGCAGCTCAGGTTCTTGCCTTTTGCTCCTCAAATACCTGAGCCACACATCCCCTGGCTTTATAAAGTTGTAGTCTGTGTTCCTCTGAGCTGACCCCTTTTCTTTGTCTGAATATCCCCACCCAGCTGTCCTTACCAAATCTAAAATTGCCTGAAAAAGTAACTTTTCATGTGTCTGTGGATCTGCCATGGTGTGAGCCAGGTTCTCTCTGTTCTTGGCCAAAAACGTGTCAGTTTGGGTTAACAACTTAGAACCTTCAACTGCCTGGACCTTCTCTGTGTTCTTGGCCGTCTTAGTCTGTACCTCATCCAAGCCACCTCATATCTTTTGACTTGTTGTTGCATGAGGGCCACATTTGACTGGGTAAAGCCACCAGCAGTTAGTAAGGTGAAAGCATTGCTGGAGA
Organism: Oreortyx pictus; assembly: GCA_036925125.1. Lineage (NCBI taxonomy): Eukaryota > Metazoa > Chordata > Aves > Galliformes > Odontophoridae > Oreortyx > Oreortyx pictus. The sequence continues at coordinate 19,666,725 of JAUPFR010000001.1, forward strand.
TGGCCATCTCCTGGTCTTTTTTGAGGCTTTATAGATAAGCTCAAAAATGTCATAACAGATCCTCCCCTTCTGGTGATTTGTTTAGCTTTTTTTTCAGCCCTACAGAACCAATCTTTTATCTTATGTATTCAGTAAATTAGCCATGTTGAAACAGTTCCGACCTCTATCTCCTCCTTTGCTTTACAGTCTCACAGTCCTTCCTGTAAGGGATAACCTGGCTTAGGGCAGCTGTGAACCCAGCTTCTCACAAGCTGGAATCACTGAGAGTGCTTTTTTATGTTCCCTCTTTTCCCCGGACTGTGCCATGACAAAGCAGGAACAAAGAGAAGTAGATATGGACATTTTTTCCAGACAGATTTTGCCCACAACATTTGTTCTTTACTTGCTTATGATTTCCCCCACCCCAGTCTTCTCTGCCTGCCCCTTTCACTCCAAGATGGCTAACTCCAACCAGGAAATCAAAAAGGAATGTTTTGCACAGTCTTTGGGGAGGAGGTACCACCCTGGCAGGAAACTTGAGGGTGACAGAGATAATGGCTTTTAGGATGAGAGGTAATGGATTTATGTGGTAACAGGAGAGGTTCAGGATGGATATTCTGGAAAAAATTTATTCTCAGAAAGAGTAGTGAGGCATTAGATCAGGCTGCCCAGGGAGGTGGTAGAGATGTCCCTGGAGGGATTCTAGAAATGTGGAGATGTGGCACTGAGGGACATAGTTAGTGGGTATGGTGGGGGTGGGTTGGTGGTTGGACTGAATGATCTTAGAGGTCTTTTCCAACCTTACTGATTCTATGACAGCAAAAACACAGTGTGGGACTGTAATACAGGCGGTGATTTTTATACTTGCCTAATGTGACCCAGTGTTTCTGCATATTTAACCTTTCCTCTGCAGCCTCAGGACACTCTGGGCATTCTTAGTCATTTACTTTCCGTGCCTAGGTTTGTACACAGATCTTGGATGCAGCCCTCTGACACATCGTGGTAGATGTCTGTAGAAGCTTTTTTCCAGAGGAGTTACCATGTTCAGTCGTTGTGCCATCCAGAAACTCCCCAGCCTTTCCCTCCCATTCTCAGCGTTTAATACTTTCCTCCAGAGCACACTGTCATCCTGCTGTCTCTAAATAAACATTTATCTTTCTGACAGCAGAGGCTGTTGTAACACTGCTCTGGTATCAGCCCTTTACTCTGGGACCCTTTCTGTCTCTGAAATGCAGACTTGGTTTTCACTTTCTCCAGCTTTCCCCATTGCTTTTCCTTTCTCATGTTCTGGCAAGGGGAAATTCAGACCAAAGGTACATAGTCACCTCATCCAATGTTTTCATGCTGAATAAGTCTGGTTCTACCAGTCTTTGGAAGGCAAAGCAGTATTATGTGAAACCAGGGCTCTGTCATCACGGGCTGCAGAGAAAACCTGTGCCTCTGGCTGCCACTGCTTGGCCCACAGCCTTGACCTGAAGCTTGGCTCACTGAGTCTACAAAGACATCGCTGTCCCCAAGCAAGAGCTGGCCTTGTGACCATCCCTCACCACAGAGCCCCCCCCCCCCCCCCCGTTCCTGCCCAATGACATGATGGGACTGGTGGCATCACAAGGACACACTGCTCTGGCACAGAGAGCAGGGAGGGCAGGCAGGCCCTGGAGATGGGCCGGGGGACACAGCATCCATGGGCCTGGAGTGCCATGTCATGGAAATCAGAACAAGTCTGCAGCGTTATGCAGGCATTAACAGTCACAGAGTGCTGGTTTTTGCCCTTCAAGGGAGAAAGGCTTGCCAGGAGCACTGGAGCTATTAATTGAGTCACAGAGCAGTCATCATCTGTGCATTTGAAGAGTAGAAAGCTAAGTGTGTTCTGCAGTCTCTCCCAGCAAAGGACACTGACAGGATACACTCCTCACAAAGCCCAGGGCTGTGTGAGACATCTCTGCAAGCACAGCTCTTTCTGGCTGGCTCTTGCCAGGCTCCCTTAAAGAGATAGCTCCTCAATTCTTTTTTCTTTTTTCCCAAGTAAAAAGTAATAACAAGTAATAATCAAGAAAATCATAACACATAGTTTCGCTTCCAGCATAATTAAACAACCTCACTGATTAGAAATATTTTCTCAATTTCTGAGTTGTATGCAATGGCCTTTTTGCTGAATATCTCCTCTGGATAAATCCATCCTCAGGCTGTGCCTACAGCTACCCTGCAAACCTCCTTTTGCCCTTAAAGCTGTATCACAAAGAACTTCAGTTGACTCCTTCGGTTTCTTCACCTGAATAAGATTTGCATGCCATTTTTTTTTTTTTTTCTCATACAACTCTGTAACGTGCACCTTCCAGGTACCGCCTGAGGAAGACAAGGCATGTGTTTTCCAGTGGATCTTTCTGTCTAGTAGGACAAGCATATTGCAGCTGTCTTCCATGAGCTTTGCTTTGTTCAAACCTGAGTACTCCAGCTGGTGACAAATGGCTTGCTTTGTTGGCTCTTTCCTTTCTGCAGTGTCTTCCCAGGTCACAGAAGTAGGAAAAAATGCAGCATGTATGGGCCTGGTGTCATTTCTTACCCCAAATGCAGCATCAGCTTTACCAGTGTTACACCTGACAGCTGTTTGCTAGAAATGTCCTTTCAAAGACTCTGCAAGGACAATCTCCATTGCTCCCCCTATAAGAGAAACAAAAGATGGCTGGCCTGGTGAAACACCTTGTCTGCTGAATGCTGAATGCAAAGTCAGTGGTGGCTGGAGAACATGATGTCTCCAAAAGAGAGCACTGAATGGGAACAAACATGCTGCTTTGTATGGCCCTACCAGAGACCTGATCAAGCCAGGGCATCGGGTGCAGAGTAACACCTGGCATCAAGCACACCCTAAAGAAGACATTCTTGCATGCAGTGAAAGTCCTCCCATCCAACATGCTTACTGCAAACCTTGGACTCTCCATCAGCAGAGATTTTTGTATGTTTTTCCTGCAGTCATCACTGCCGCAGATAACATAGTGCTGCTGCCCCTTCTCCCTCCCATCCTTTCTCTCACAGGCCCTGCTGGGAGGCCAGGGAACCTTTTTATCACTGTGAGCACGATGCATGAGTTGGGCTTTTCCAAGTCTGCCCAGGATCTATCAGAGCTTCCCAATCACTCAGTTCTAATTTCTCACTTGGTTTAGTCTCCCCTCTCTTCAGTGTCCACCCTTTCTGCTGAGATCCAAGATTTCCCAAATAGCAGCACATTCATGTGTCTGAGCATAAAAGATTCAGTTCGGTACTTACCTGAGCTTGCATTTCACACCCTGCCTTGGTAAGGGTTAACTCATGTAGGTTTTGCTGCATGTCCTCTTTTACTGATAGCTCCTCTTTCCATGTAAATAAAACCATTTCTGCCTCCACGCTGCTTTGGGCACCTGCATCCACTTCAAAATAAAGAATACCCAGCTCAGGTTTGAGCTGACCACCCACGTGTGGTCTGGAGCTGTTGGCAACCTCTGGCAGTGCTGCAAAGCAATGCAGCCACTGCAGCTTTTTCATCTCCTTCCAAATGCCGAGCATTGTCTCTGTCTGCACTGATTATACAGGCGCTCTTTCTTTTCCTAGAATGGCTTTCCTCTTTCACTGAGGGTATTTTCCAGTTTCTTTCACACGTGTGGCAGCACGTGCTGCTCAGTGACCTCACAGAGCTGAGGCAGCTGGCAGACTCTGCTCCCTTCAGCATTAGCTATCATTAGCTCTTTAGCACTGCGTAACAGGACGCTCTGCTCAGCACAGCAGCATGCCCTCAGCAGCTCTGGCAAGAGCCTCCAAAACACTGTTCTTGCTGAGGAATGCCTAATACAGGGTCCCTTCTTGTTGTTTCTCCCGGGATTTCTTCCCTCATGCAGGAATGCCATGTTTGCAACCCCCTGCCAGAGGGTGCTGGAGCTCAGCTTTCCACTGGTGAGCAGGGAGGGTTCTTTGCTGGGAATTGTCCCAGAAAGTGCTGTGCTTCCTCAGGCCGAATTCCTAAAAATGGATGAGAAACACACTGCAGGGACCAGATCAAGACAGGCAGCTTTTATTTAAACAAGAAAACACTGCGTTGTGACAGTGGGGAAACAACAGCAGAAAGTTAAGAAGAGAATGAGAGCATTCTGTGCACAGCCTCCACAGGAGCTCAGCCCTAACAATGCCTGCAAGACTGGGGTGATCCTACTACCTAGTCCTGGCTCTAGAAGAACCTGTTCCAAGGCTGGGGATGATTAGACAAAGTGGAAAATTAGATTCAAGCACTTTAGTAAAAAAGCAGGCTGACAACCAACCCCCAGAACAGCTCCATTCTGTATTTGATGGGCCAAGGGCTGAAAATATGCTTCCCTTCAGCCTGATGACTTTGAAAAAGCAAAATCCTAGAATGCTGATGCTGGCAGCTTGGATTAATATTTTATCCCTTTCAGGAGGACAGGATTTTTTTCTGCTGAAGAAGCTCTCACGGCCCTGCACACCCAGGCTCCGTGCAGGGAATTCACCAGCAGGTTTTACTAGTGAAAGTTAAAAGAATTTATTCATTTATTTATTTATTTTTGCTGTGAGAGAGATCCCTGAGTGTCAGAGACTGTAGCTTGATGCTGATTTGATGCCAGGGAAAGCAATTACAGCAGATACACAGGCCGAGAGCACCAAGAAGCAGAAGGAGGCATGGCAGGGTCTGGCTAATCCCCTAGGCAACATCAACCATGTTATTACTTGACACCAACCACTGAAGAAACATCAGCATTAACCTGCTTCTGTAGCAGCTTTTCCAAACAAGCTAAAAGCAGCCTGTGCTGATGACAAGGCAAAACCAAGCAGCTTTTTTATGCACCTGGTGCAGCAGTAGCTGCATTATTTCCATGGCTGAGGTGATGAAGGACATAAGAGCCATTAGACACACATTTGCTCCTTAGAAGAAGGAGGGATAAATCATAGAAATATAGAGATTTCATACCCAGACAGGACAGAGTGTTCCAAGGCTGTGATAGAGATAGATACTCCTGAGAAGCTGTACACATCTTTTCTGGCTCAGTCCAAGCCTTTCCCTTTTGGCAGGAAAATATATGTACCAAACAGATCCCTGCAACAAGGGTCAATATCCAGAGCACCAGTTCAAGATTTTGCCTGCATGGGAAGACATCTGTTGAGCTTAAAACCTTTTAAATACCACTGCTGAGCTGTAATTTAAGTGAAGAACTGAGCTTATGATAGAGGCTTGATGAGAATCCCAGCTCCAGCTGAGATGTTGAAGGCAAGCCATATTTTGCCGACAAACCCTGTGCAGTTTCAGTTTCTCAGAAGAACTGAAAGAGCCTTCCAGCTTGTTGTGCTGTTCTGATCTGTACTGTGATGAGATTTGTCGTCACGGGACTTAAAGGAGTGGTACCCATGCACATAGCCAAGCCTGGCAGACTCAGAGGGACAAAAGTTCTCCTCTCTGCTCTTTCTCCCACTTCCCGCTCAAGGAGATGTCCTAACAATTATCTTATTTCCATGTAGGTTATTTACTACTGTGGCCTGATTTTCCTCAATATGAACCCTGCACTATAAAGCACAGAAAAGGCAAGTCCATGGTATGGTTCCACTGGGAGCTGGTGACTTGTTCATGCAGCTTGGCTGGTGGGTGCTTTAATCATGGTGACAGCACGTTATGGGTGCCTCTGACAACCTGGAGATCAGGGAGAGCTGGAGCACACACCTCTCACACAGACTGGCAGTTGCGGATGCACCTGACCTGGTCAACTTGGTGCCAGCAGGATGCTAAGCCCTGTGGTGCTTTCTGGGTCTCTCACATCCAGGCTGTGTGCTAAACATAACATTAGCTGCATTCAGACATGCAGTGCTAGAGCCAGCCCTTGTCTTTGCTTTATCCAGACTCCCATGCCAGGCATCACAAACAACAGAAGGGCCCAAGGGAGTCAAGCAATCAGCTCTATTTGAACATCTTTGTCAATGAGCAGGAGCTGACCTGTTTCACCTGAACAGTCAGTAATGGCCCTTCATATCTGACTGGTTCTGAGACAGCCACACTTGGTGGGTAGACTCAACTAAGACTACTTTTAATCATGTAAAGTCCGCCTTAGCAAGACGCAGCATGCTAGAAGAGAGCTGACTTCACAAAATGATACAGCTTTTAGCCATATCACTTTGAGTCTCCCTTGTTTACAGAGCACATTGAGAGAGCAGTGAAGCCTATGAAGTTCCACCTAGAGGGAACTGATAACACAACGGATTATTGACTTATCCTGGCCTTCTGTGACAGGGAAGGCCATCCCCTCTTATCAGTCCATTTATTCCAGTTCATCACGACTTTTTGAGAAATACATACACATAAATACTCTTAGGAACAGGAAAGTAACCAAAATGGGATAAATATGGTGGTTGTTTTGGAGGTCTCCTTAGTACTAGATAGGCCAGTTTAGTCTTCAGTGCTAATACGTACGTTCAGGGACAAGTCAGTGAAAACGTCAAGATCCCGTGTCTTAGTTTCTACCTGAAAACCATTACACTCCTTTCCTCACCACACCTTCCCTTGCCTTGCCTCGTCTTGCTTCACCTCAACCTCTTCCCTGACACCCAGTGTGGGTTTTAAGAAACAGGATCAGACCAGATCCTAACCCCTTTGCTCTCCTCCCTCATGGCAATAAGAAAGGGCTACCGTGGTTTGCAGTAACTCCCATCTCCCAGTGCGTTCATCACAGGCTCAAACACCTGCCTTTGTGACCATTTAGAATAGGGAAAATCCTGGGGTAATCCCCTACTTTGCAATGGCAGCAACTGAGAAACCACCCAGCACACATATATCCACCCCCACCTCAGTTGTCATGCGGAGCAGAGGCACCAGTAGCCTCAGAACCTTCCCATGGGATGATGGCTCTTAAAAAGCAAGCGTTGTCATTCCTTGGGTATGCACTTGTCGCAGGAACATTATCCCTCATGGGAATATCTCTCCTGCCGGATACGGTATGATCTTTTATGGTTATGTTTTCTTATCTAGAGTCCTTGCAGCAAAAATACCAGTTCCCGTGCCCAGGCAGTTGTTTTCTTTGGTCCTTGTAGAATGGAGGAGGTTCACACAAGTATTTTCCATCCCATGTCCAAAACAGGATGATAGCAATTCTGACAAACAGAAAAGAAATTTGGCGTTTGTCATATTTCTTCATCTGGCCAATGACTCATTTGGCACTGTGCCTCAGAGCTCAGAATTAAAACTCAGATACGTTCCAGTTTGCAACCCATAGAAGGAGGCATTTTCCCCTCTCTGATCCAGGACTCTCCCAGTAGACCACAAAGTGTTCAGCAAATAGAATAATATATCTTCTGTACTATATGTAATGAAATTATATTCACCACAGTTCCTACTGGGAGTTTTTGAACTCCAGGTTTATTTCTTAAACAGCCACCAAAGGTTTTCTGCCAGAACAAATAATTAAAGAGAGAATGGAGAACCTTGTCTAATGGATCTAAGTATCTCAAAGGAGATAAAATGTTAGGTTTTACTCAGATCATTTTCTAGGGGCTGTTTTGCAGAGACTTCTATGGTTATAGGGCAAATTTCAATGAAGCAAAGGTTTTTAAAACTTACACCTGCTTACCCACATCAGAAATTCCTTGAACAGTTCAAAACTAGAATAATCAGTCCATTAAAATAATTATCACTTAGAAATGCAGCATTAGAGAAAGGTAATAGCATGTGAGCTGTCAGCCTGTAGGATATATGTATGATTTAGCGTGCTGGATCCATTTTCCAATTACAATGAAGCCTGTGCTAGAAGCAACCCTTAGACAGGCAATGATTTTAAAAGACCATCCAAAAATAGCTCTATTATTCACATTTTTTTAAGAGGATTCTCTCCAGAAATTCTCTAGTCTCCAGGGCGGTGACTCTGCACAGACTTCGGTGAGTTCTACTTGATATTTTTGGTATATCAGAACTTGGATTCTAATTTTGAAAGAAACTTGACAACACTGGAAAAGTAAATTAAGCAAAATGAGATGGGGAATGATTCTGTAATAAGAACAAATATAACTGCAGTCAGGAAGTCTTTCCCCTTGAGGAATAACATTCATGCAAAGAACGCAAACGAAATCAGCTCATGCAAAATTGGAGCAACGAGCTCTTTCTCCAGCATGTAGATAAATCATAGAATGCTAGAATTGATAAAGTTGGAAGCAACCTTTAAAGGTCACCTACTCCTACTCCCCTGCAATGACTAGGGACACCTACAGCTAGATCGGGTGCTCAGAGTCTGACCTTGAGTCAGGCCTATAGGGACGCTGTATCCACCACCTCTCTGGGCAGCCTGTGCTAGTGCCTCACCACCCTTGTTTTTAAAAACCTTTTCTTATATCCAAATTTCCCCTCTATAAGTTTGATACCATTTATCCTTGTTCTGTAACAACACACCCTGCTGTGTCCCCTTCTTTCTTACAGCCCCCCTAAAGAGAAGGAAGGCCACTCTCAGGTCTCCCTGGAGCCTTCTCTTCTCCAGGCTGAGCAGCCCCAGCTCTTTCAGCCTGTCCTCATAGGGAGGTGCTCCATCCCTTGGATCATTTCTGTGATCCTCCTCTGAACATACTCCAACAGCTCCATGTCTCTCGTGTACTGAGCACTCCACATGTGGATGTAGCACTCCAGATGAGGACTCACAGTGCAGAGCAGAAGGGCAGGATCACTCCCTCGCCATGCTGGCCACGCTGCTTTGGATGCAGTCAGAGATACAGTTGGCTTCCTGGGCTGCAAGGGCACCTTGCTGCTCACATACAGCTTTACATCCACCACTACTCCCAGGTCCATCCTGCATCTTGTACTGATACCAGGGTTGTTACGACCTAGGTGTAAGACCTTGCTCTTGCCTCTGTTGAGCTTCATGACGTTCACCTGGGCCCACTGCTCAGCCTGTCTAGGTCTCTCTGGATGGCATCCCATCCCTCTGGTGTATCAACTGCACCCCACAGCTTGGTGTCATCAGCAAATTTGCTGAGGGTGCACTCGATCCCACTGCCAGTGTCTCTGACAAAGATGTTAAAAAGAACTGGTCCCAGTACTGACCCCTGAGGGACACCACTCATCACCAGTCTCCATCCAGACACTGAGCAGCTGACCATCACTCTCTGGTAAAATCTCACAACCCGTTCCTTGTCCATCAGACAACCCATTCGTCAAACCGATGTCATTCTAATTTGGAGAGATGGATGTTGTGCGGTAGCACATCAGAGGCCAGATAGATGACATCGGAGGCTCTTCTCTTGTCCATGAGGCAGTTATGCATCATAAAAGGCCACTGGGTTGGTCAGGCAGTCACACGAGCTATAGATATGTGACCTTCCTGTCTCCTCACAGCTTCTGCACCTCTACTTGAGGAAGAAGTACCATCCACAAGAGCCAGCTATCATCTCAGTAGGGAACTCTGAGTTCTGTAAGGAATTAACTTTTGGACAGGCTCCTGTATTGGCATGTTACCAAGTGAGAGCTGAAATGGGTCAGGGTACAGCCATATACCAAAATGACAGGTCACATAATCACAGAATGGCAGAGGTTGGAAGGGACCTCTGGGGGTCTGAAAAGCCCCATTCTAAGAACTGCCACACGAAATAAGGATCACTTCTTCGTGTCACAAAAGGTCCTCTGTTTCAGAGCTGAGAACTGATCACTTAGCCTCTGTTTAATATTTTAAACCCAGAGAAGAGTCTATTCTTTTTTCCTTTACACTCAGGTAAACAAAATGCTTAGCAATGTGCACACAGAAAATCCAGCTTGATCTATCTACTTTCCTCCTATCAAAGTATGTTCCTGTAAGTGCCCTCAGCATTGGACCCCATGTCCAATCATGGCTTCTGCATTTCAGGTGTGTTAATCAAGATATGACAGAGGTAAACAGCTCAATGCATGTTCCCATTATTCACCTCTTTTCTCATCATCCCTCGTCACAGGGGAAGAGATATCTGCAAAATTGTTCAAAGTTTTCCGGGGACCTTGGGTACTTCTCTCGCTTTACCAGAACATGTTCATCCAATCAAGCAGTTTCTTATGTATCATTTCATGTGCTTCGTAGCAGCAGCATCAAGGATCTGTTTGGACAAAGCCTTTTTGTGTGCAAAGCTGCCATTGAAACTCATCAGCTGCAGATTTTAAAACGAGACACTCTGTGAAATCTGTACAGAAATAGAAGCGAGTTGCACAGAAAAGAAGAAAAAGCTCATTTCAAACAATTCCAAAAGAAACATTCCAATATCTTGACTCAGTTTGAAAATAATTAAGATAATCTGAAAACCAAGTTCAAAGACAATCAGGAAAGAAAGGCTCGCACTTCTAAGAGAAAGAGCCTTGTGGGGGGCACCAACACATAAATATAGTGCAACAGTGAACAATTCTGTTGTTATTGGGGTGTTAAAGTCTGTTTTAATAGACAAACCCCACATTTTCACTCATTTGCAGTTCCTCTTGCTTTCATATTCCTTCCTAGTGTCAGGGCACACATCCCAAATATCTCTCCAAACATCTCTCCCAGCACACTGTTATACTTACCAACTCTTCAAGGACATTTTGTTTAAAATATTGAGAAAAACAGTCCCTTGCATCCTTCCAGAATGAAGCATCAGCCGCAGGCAGTGGTTGAGCTCACAGCATCCCATCTCCAGCTGGATACAAACCCTGAGATGCAACAGCTGGAAACAAATTCACAGGGACACTTCCACAACCATTGCACATTCTGGTTTCTCCTGTGACACCACCTCATGGTGAGGGATCATCATTTAGCACAAGCTGCTTCCAATCATTTATTAGCTTGTCCCTTCCCAATTGCAAACATACTCCTGCCATTTTCTTTACCCTTTGCGTCCCTTGCTCTCCCCAGGTCCTCCTCTTCTGCTGCTGTTCACTTCACAAACACTTAGGAGATTGCATTTAAAAGTTAATACATCTGTAAATTGTTGGTGTCAGATCCTCAGCTGGTGTCATCCTTAGAGCTCCGTGCAGATTGATAGCTCTAAGGCCACATAAGGCCCTGGAGGATGTGAATCACAGAATCACAGAATCATTAAGGTTAGAAAAGACCATTAAGGTCTTCTAGTCCAGCTGTCAACCCATCACCACCATGCGTACTGACCGTGTCCCTAAGTGGCTGTCCTCAAGCTCATAGTGCAACTTCTTTGAGATAGGGACTGTATTGGCAATGATCAAAACATACATCTGAATAGATAAAAAGGTGTCTGTGGAGTCTATCTGCAGTCCAAACGCTTAAGAGAAAAAGCTTTTAGCCTCTGAAGTATGAGGAAGATGGTTAAGGAAAGAATCAGACAGGGATGTGGTTTAGTGGGCAATATTGGTGTAGGTGGACAGTAGAGTTGGGTGATCTCAAAGTCTTTTCCAAATCTAATGATTCTATGGTTGTGAAATGCAGCCCCCAGTAATGTAGTGTGAGATTTGGGATTTTAAAAGGGTAAATGTTAGAAACACAAGGAGGCTGAGCAGGCCCCACACTGCTACCGTGGGAGGGAGAGGCTCAGCGGGGCAGATGGCAGCACACAGTCCTCCAAGAGGTAAGGGCTTAATGTCTGCTGCTCTTGCTGCTCGAGGTGTACTGCCCGGAAAACAGAAATGCAAGATGGCACGGAATAAAAGCCCTTATTTGGTTTTAATCTGCTGGAACATCAGCATTTGGCAACAGCAAAGGAGAAAAGATCAAGAAAAATATACCATAGGCTGTGTCAGATAGCTGTGACACTACTCATTATTTCTCCGCTTAAAAACAAGTCAAGTATAGGATTCAGATTTTCTTGCTTTACTCAGAAGTAATTTCCCTGATGATGAATTTTGCCTTTCCATGTACTCCCCTCTGGTGTGAATTTCCTCCTATGACAGACCAGTGCAGCCATCATTGGGATCAGAAGGGACTGAATGAAGGGCTCTCGTTGTTTCCCTCCTTTCCATCACCTTGTTTTGTTTCTTTTTGATTTGAAAAAGAAAAATCACACCGTCAGTGATATGCCAACACGAGATTCACTTTACTGCCCACCCTCTGGAATTGCAATGAAATTGTGAAGTTGGTGTTCAATGATATTTGATTGATGGCCTTTGAAGGTGGGATAAGAAAAGTCAATAAAGTCTCATTTCTTACGAATGCCTTCGCTGCTGCTTTTTCATATTTGCCCTGTGGGATGTTTGTCAGTTTTTCACACAGCACATAACCAAGTTGACTTATCACAAGCAGTTTTAAAATAACACTGGAGGAATTCAAGGATTTTACTTAGCGTGTATTGTGAAGAAATACATCACAGCTCTGCCTGCATTAGCTATAATCCCCTAATAACCCAATGGGTCTCTTCAGCTCCAGCTGGCAATGAAACTGAAGTTATTTAGGCCATAATTAAGGTTTTAATAATAATGGAATTTCTTTTGGAATTCTTTTTTGGAGAAAATCATTCTTTAATGGTTCTCCAGACCAGCATTGTCTGGGGCCAGGTGAACATCTCACAGAGACTCTGAGAGAGTTATGCTGCTCCCTCTCAGTTCTGGGCCTGTTGGAGAGACTGGCTGCTGTTCACTGTGACACATGCTGGGGAACAAATGGCCTGTGAAGCATCAGAGCATGGTCACCCTCTGCCCTTTGAAATGCATGAAATCGGACCTCCTGGCCCACACCGATTGTTTTCTGGTGTCATCCTAACAAAAGTAATTATCCTAATTGCTCACTTGAAGTATTGAGTGATTGACATTGAAGTGCTGACAATAGGTGTGTCCTACCAATGGAGGACTGTGTCCAGAGAAGAGCAGTGAATCTGTGAAGGGTCTGGAGCACTGATGGAGAGCGGCTGAGGGAGCTGGGCTTGTTCAGTCTGGTGATGACGAAGCTCAGGGGAGACCTTATGGCTCTCTACAACCGCCTGAAGTGAGGATGTGGTGAGGTGGGGATTGGCCTCTTCTCCCATGTAACAGAAACAGGATGAGAGAGAATAGCCTCAAGTTTCAGCAGGGGAGGTTCAGGTTGGATGTTAGAAAAAAAAATCATCTCAGAAAGAGTGGTGAGGTACCAGAAGGGGCTGCCCCGGGAGGTGATGGAGTCACTGTCCCTGGCAGTGTTAAAGAACTGTGCAGATATGGCACAGAGGGCCATGGCTGGTGGGCACAATGGGGATGTGGGCTGACGGTTAGGCTTGGTAGTCTTAGAGGTCATTTCCAGTCTTAATGGTTCTGTGATTCTATGTGCTTCATGGAGCTGGGTATGATGGAAGGGGTTATCCACATCCGTGAGACATTGCCAGCTTGCAGAACTTGGTGATGAGCACCCTCCTCCAAATGGCTGCCTGCAGCCAAAGCCCTGGGCGTGTGGGAAGGACACCTGGATCCACCCTGAGATCCTAAGCAGAAGGAACGGGCTCTGCTCCAGCAACAGTGTGGAAGGGGTGTCTGGACAAATGAATGAGCAGAAGTAGGTGGGGAAGCTGGAGGAGTGAAAAATCACTGTGAATATGTTGAAGTGTAGCACGGGGCAGGCCCACAGCCCTCAGTCTCTCTGCATGTTCCTGTCAGGATGCACTAGGGCTATTATCTGAATCCAGAGTAGTTGCCTTGCTGCTGGTGGCCAAGTAATGTGCTTATATCTTGCTGGGGAGTCCCTGTCTGGGACAAACTTTATGAGTTCCTAATTAAAGTCTAGGACTGTGTGACATCAGCCCTGTCAGCTTGTTCTTGCTTCTTTCCATGCTATGTCACTGCCAGTGGGATCCAGTAGTATAACAACAGAGAGCCTAATCTGAATTTTATTCCTTATGGAGATTCCAGGACATTGCGTGTCTTCAAGAATAAATCACTTCGTATAACTGGCAACGCTCTGATATGAGTCAGTCTGTGAATCAAGGAGATAAAATCAGAAACCAAACTAAACTGTGCTCTATTCTTCAACCACACAGAGTTGTTTTTTTTTTTTTTTTCTGTCTGATCAAATGAATTTATTCTTTCATTTCCCTACTTTTTCCCTTCCCTCTGCTTTCCTCTTAATTGCCTTTGGCTGGAGCACATCCTGCCCCAGGTGTCCATGTCCCCTTGATCCCCAGGCAATGCGACTCAGTGGTACAGGACAGGAGATGAAGTGAAAGCAGAGCCAGAGGGATGTTCCCAAAGGACATCACAAGTTTTGCTCTCCCACATGTTGCAGTGCTTCTCACAAGGGTTTGCCTACAAGTGCTCCAAAATCTGTCTGTCCATCCCTTTCAGGATGAGATATCTGACATACCAGCAGTCCTATCCATTTGATAGATAAGATGTCCAGGTAGAGAACAATCAGAGAATCAGAAGATGGCTGAGGTGGGAAGGGAGCTCTGGAGGTCACCTGGCCCAGCCCTGCTCCAGCAGGGACACCAGGGAAGGGTGTTCAGAGCAATGTCCAGGCAGCTTTGGAAGGTCTCCAAGGAGGAGACCCCACAGCCTCTGGGCAGCCTGTGCCAGTCCTCCATCACCTGCACACCACCAAAGTGCTTCTTGGTGCTAAGAGGGAACCTCCCATGTTTCAGCTAGTGCTCAAGGCCTCTTATCCTGGCACTGTGCACCACTGACAGAACCTGACCCCCCTCCTCTTGGCACAGCAGTGTAAAAACGTCAGGATTTTACACACTGTTGAGATCTCCTGAGCCCCCCTGCTGCAACTGAGCAGTCCCAGGTCTCAGCCTCTCCTCACAGCAGAGGTTCTCCAGGCACTTCAGCATCTCGGTGGCCCTCCGCTGGGCTCCCTCCAGTACGTGCAAGTCTCTCTGCTACTGGGAAGCCAACACTTCGGCTGCAACCTCACCAACACTCAGTATAGGGGAAGAATCACCTCCCTTGAGCTGCTGGCCATATTTGCCCAGTGCACCCACAAATACCACTTGCCCCCTTAACAGTCAGGGCGTGCTGCTGGCTCAGGTTCAATTTGGTGCCCACCAGGAGCCCCAGGGCTATTTCTGCAGAGTCACTTTCCAGCTGAGTGCCCCCACGTCCTGGTGCCTGGGGCTGTGGCTGTAGAGGAGCAGAGGAGGTGGTCACAGCCTCCATAGCTTCACATCAGGCAGCCCTGGTGAAACAGGGATAGTGCAGCCAAGAGCGTCAAGCCAAGGTGAGAAACCAGTGCCGCGTGGGAGCTGGAATTTCCATCCTGCAGGGAATTCCCCAGTTCTGCAACAGGCTTTTAGTCTGCGCTGGATGGAAACCAACAAGCTTTGGCAATTCGTATCAAATGAAACCTTCCAAAGATGAGCAGATCCTTTGATGCTTGTCAAAGTGTTTGTTGTCATTTCAACAACTGACAGGGCATTTTACATAAAATGGATTTCAGAACAACGCACTGCCTCACAGAAAACTAAGCCAAGCGTTTTGCTTTGGAAGGGCTGAAGCAAAGTACTTCATTACTTTTGTGCAATGCTTCCTTCCAGGCTTCCAGGATCTTATTTGAAAAATATTTGTAAGATGTTCCTTTAAAAAAATGTCCCATAATATGATACGTTCTCCTGGAAAAAGAGGGTGATCTGTCCATTGCATTACTCTTGCTAAGAAATGGAAGCGATTTTACTGCTTCAGCAGCCGCAAGCCACCTACACTACATCCTGAACGTTCAAAAAACACTGTCATGTAACTCAAAAAAACCCTTCCTTTCTCCCAGATTTTCCTGAGATGATCTGCAGGACAGGGGATGCATCTCATTCTGTCACATTCAGTCATCCAGGGTCCCATCTGGAATGCAAGATGTGCAGCCTGCACCTGTAGATGCGAATTGCTGCTCTGGTCTGGTGAATGTTATGCACCTGTGCTCTCTGGTGACACATTTATTTCCATCCATTTGTTCGTGATAGTTGCACCTTTCCATCTGCCTCCACGGTTATGTGTGCCCAGGAGGCAGTGCAAGACACCCTGCCAAAGGACGAGCACTCCTTCAGCCACGTAAATCAAAGCTAGCGCTTTCTTTCTCGCCCAGATTTGTTATCTCAACTAAGTCAATCCCACCTGAATTCATGAAAGCCAACTATGCTCATCTGCATAAAGAACGTGTTTTATCTGTGTGAGAAGAGTGATGAGATCCCTCCTTTGTATAGCTGTGCTTTCCATTTTGTGTCTGCACTAACTGCTTCCGTTCATTTAATTATCCATTTAATATCCGCCACCCCTCTGCTGCTACCTGAAGTGTACTTCAAAGCAACAGAACATGAGCTGGGTGCGTACGAATTTCAAAGTAAATCAAAGCAAAGAAGAAATTCAGAAAGCTATCATCAAACCTCTGCACTGCAAAGCTTCCCAAAATGTCCTCCCTCCCAGCAGGCAGCTGTGGTGCCTGCAGCTTCCCCCTGCTTCAGCGGCACTAGTTTAGTTCTAGGAGGGACGTGAAAGTGCCAGCTTACCATGGGGCTCCCCAGCATGCTGACCCCTGCCAGGACCTAGCTCCTTCCTCCTAATTCTGATGCGAGTGCTTGAATCCCAAGGTCACATGCATGCTGTTGGGAGGAACCTTTGGAGGTCACCTGGTCCAACTCCTGCTCCAGCAGAGACCCCTACAGCAGGTTGGCCAGGACCATGGCCAGATGGTTCTGAGTGTCTCCAAGGAGAAAGACCCCACAATCACTGTGGCTGTAGACCAGGGACACAACCAGACAAATTGCAAACTGAATCCTTGAGGGGCCATTCCTACTCTTCAGTAGCAGGACACTTTCTTCTCCTAGCTGTTTCTCGTCTCTTATTTTCTGGCCTTCACCTCATTCTTTGCAGCCAGCTCACTTACACGCTCTCCATCACCGCCTTTTCTCATGCTCCAGCACCCTGCCCCATGCAGCAGTGTGGTCTCACATGTGCCCAGCCCCGGCTTCAGCAGAATGTAGGGAGTGTAGAATCATAGAACAGAGTCATAAATCACCAAGGTTGGAAAAGAGCCCTCAGATCACCCAGTCCAACTATCCACTTACCGCCAACGCTTCCTCAGTACACCATATCCCTTACTACGTCTAAATGATTTTTGAACACCTTCAGGGACGGTGACTCCACCACCTCCCTGGGGCAGCCTGTTCCAGTACCTGACCGCTCTTTCAGAGAAGAACATTTTCTTAACATCCAACCTGAATCTGGTGCAAGTTGGGGCCGTTCCCTCTCATCCTGTCACTACTTATGTGGGAGAAGAGGCTGATTTCCACCACACCACAGCCTCCTTTCAGGCAGTTGTAGAGAGCAATAAGGTCTCCCCGGGGCCTCCTCCAGTCTAAATAATCCCAGTTCTCCCAGCTGCTCCCATTAAGGCCTGTGCTTCAGACCCCTCACCAGCTTTGCTGCCTTTCTCTAGACACAGTCCAGGGTTTTGATGTCTTTCTCGCAGTGAGGGGCCCAAAACTGAACACAGTACTTGAAGCACGGCCTCACCAAGGCTGAGTACAAAGGGACAATCACTTCCCTGCTCCTGATGGCAACACTATTTCTGATACAAGCCAGGATTGGCCTTCTTGACTGCCTAGGTAGAATTCTGTCTCATTTTCAGCCAAGCATCAACCAACAGCTCCAGGTCTGTTTCTTCTACACAGTCTCCCAGCCACTCTGCCTCAAGCCTGTGGCACTGCCTGGGGTTCCTGTGGCCAAAGTGCAGGACTCAGCATTTGATCTTATTGAACTTCATCTCACTGGCCTCAGCCCAGTGATCCAGCCTGTCCAGATCCCTCTGAAGGGCCTTCCTCCCCCCAGGCAGATGGACATTTCCTCCCAGTGTGGTGTCATCTGCAGATTTACTGAGGGTGCGCTTAATTCCTTTGTCAATGAGGATATTAAACAGGATGGGCCCCAGTACTGATCCCTGGGGAACACCACTTTGCAGAATCACAGAATTGTAGGGGTTGGAAGGGTCCTTCAGAGATCATGGAGTCTAACCTCCCCCTGCCAGAGCAGCTCCCTAGCCCAGGTTGCACAGGTAGGCGTCCAGGCAGGTCTGGAACGTCTCCAGAGAAGAAGACTCCACCACCTCTCTGTGCAGCCTGTGCCAGTGCTCAGTCACCCTTCACCGTGAAGAAGTTAACTTGTGACCAGTTGTCAGCTGGATTTAACTCTGCTCACCACTACTCTCTAGGCTCAGCTCTCTAGCCCTCCAGCATCCTCCAGCCTGCAATTTCTAACCCAGTGCTAGTTTCAAAAACTCTGTTTGATCTCCAGAGTCTGCATGATTTCCAGCTGATCTTCATTTTTCATCTCTCTGAATTGGAAGGATATGGAACTGAAGGGTGGACTAATCAGTGGAAAAGGAATAGGCTGGATTGCTGTATCCAGAGCGTCAGTGGCTCAGCATCCAAGCACAGATCACTGAAAAGCAGTGGTCCTCTGGAGTCTGTAATGGAACCAGAACTGCTTAATACCTTTATTAATGGGAGACTAAATGCACCTTGGGGCTGGCCACCAGCTCCCCGGCTGATGGATGGGCGACATTCCTTGCTCTACTGCAAAGGGCAAGTGAGCTGTTGACTGGGGGCCAACAGCTTGCTTCCCACATGCTTGCAGAGGCAGCGTGACCACGAACAAAGACACCAACGAAGTTCTGACAGCAGCTGTGGGGTGTTTTGGGGGGCTGCTGGTGGTATGCAGTTGGCAGCTGTCAGATGGCGCCCATCGCAGGCAAACTCCTTGTATAAGCTTCTCACTAAGGAGCATCGTGGGCTCAAAGGTAATTTTGAAATCTAATTTCAGCATCGGTTGAGTGAGTAGGAAGGCTGTCAGGAAGCTGAATAGCATAGGAAGGCCTCTGACTCTCAAAAATGTCAAGGATTAATCAGGGACACCTGTGCATGAGACACTAGCTTCCGAGTAATCCTTTTAATGAAAAATGATTATGTAAAGTAATTCCAGCCCTTCCTCCACTCGTAGCCCTGGTCACAATTCAAAGACAGAGAGAGGGAGAAAATACAAGTTAGAGACCTCTGCACATTGCTGATGGGTCTCCCTCCTTCCCTGCAGGAACCCTACAATCTCACTTCTAGTTCCACTACTGGTGGCAGCGATGATGAACAAGAGGAAGGAACCCACTGACCCAAACCAAAGCCCATTACAGTAAATGGAAGCTGCCCATCAATCTTCCCAATCCTTCATCCTGCAGCACAGTGAGAGCCATCAGCAGCATGGCTGCTTAGGAATTATTTAGGTTGAGAAGGTCTTCCAAGGCCGCAAACCTGGATTTTTTTTTTCCCCCAAATCTGCATCTCGTTTAGAGGGATGGCCAAATTACAACTCAGCAATCTTTATGCCCTTGAAAACTGTTTAAACTACTAGAAGAGCTTTTCAAGGTTATTTTTTAAATAAAAGTATGACTGCCCAGTGTTAAGCATTTCTTATGCCCATAAAACCAGCCATGAGGCAAAGCAAACCACGGTAACATCAAGATATGCTCCCCCCTGCAGCCTCACTATGGGGCTTATGGTGCTTGAAGACCGAATATGTAGAGCACGTCAATTTATGAGATTGGGAATAATTTCAGGCTATCTCAGGAAGATGCTTTTAAAGCCAGCGTGCACGTTTAAAGGACCAGAAAGACAGGATTTACTGTTAGCTGTTTAAAATAGCTAACGGAAAGGCAGAGGGACCAAAGTCTCATATTCCACCAGGCTGGGTTCCAAATCCCCAGTTGCCCACCCCATTTAGTTAGGAGCGGTCAATGACACCAGAAGGGAAAAGGCAGACATGGCTGTCTAGCAAGTCAGATTTCTCCGAAATACGGGCTAACATTAAGAACCTGTGCTCCAGCAGCAGTGATTTCCATGGTGGCACGAACAGGCAGCACTAGGGCTTGCTTTTCCCCACAAATGCAGCCTTGTGGGTTCTCATACTGCTGGTTGTGGTGTCCTGGGAGCCTTGTGGAGTCACCACCCAGGCCAGCACGAGCTTCATCCATGCAATGCTAGCACCAGCCCACCAGTGCTCATCCTTCTCCATCATCCTGGCATAAAACACTTCGCCCTTACTCAGCTCATAGAACACCTTTCTGCTCTTTTATCCCTGTTGGAGTGGCTCTCTGCACGGCAGGAGCAGACAACACCCCATCCCTTCAACTCCAAGGAGGACCCATCCCAATCCCTGTTCTTGCAGGACTCCTCCAGGAACCCCAGTGCTTTCTGCTCCTCAGAGCTCAGCTGCAGCTCCACTGCACACACATACATGAATCGCGTTAAAGTGAGCTTTAAAAATAGATGAGACCCAGAGGCATTTCCAGAGGCAGGGACGGGGCTCAGTGCCGGCTCACCGCTTCCCTGCAGCTGACACACGCAGCACTGCCCGTGGCTTTTGCCTATTTGTTACCCACTGCAGCTTTGTGACATGGCACTGTGTGCAGGGAGCAGCAGGGGCTGCATCCCCACAGCCATCCCACCCAGTGGTGCAAGGTGACCGTGAGCATCCAAGGTCTGATTAGGAGCACACTCCGCCAGTATGAAATCACCATAGAAGAACATATACTTTTTTCGCAGGCGAGCACGGCACATCACAGGATGGATCTCCACTTTCCACTGTTTATAGCAGATGAGCTCCACGCTGTGCCTCCTCCCACACCGGGTCCCTGCTCTGCCACACTCACACGGGCTGTCAGCCCCGCTGCAAACAAGGTGAAAGCTCTCCAATACAACAGCCTCAATCACCAGCCACACAAACCCACCAGCAGCCAAGGTGTGGCTTAGGAGCCTTGCTCCTCCTCCTCCTCCCCAGAGCACAGCTCTGCTCTCCATCACAGCAGAGCCCCATGCACGGGCTCCTCTTCTCCTCTGCAGGGCTGCAGGCCGGGGACGAGGACAGACAAATAACTGGCTCTTGCACCAGGGATTCAGCAGCATCACTCAATAGTGCTGCTCAAAGTGGGGCGATTTTAAATGGATTTTTTTTTTCTATTTTTTTTTTTTTCCCAGAATTGAGAAAGCATTTGGAAATAAATACAGGCCCATACCATGATGCTGGGTATGCTGCATGCATGAGAAGTAAGCAATGAATGAAACTCTATCTTGTAGTTCTGAAACTGGAAGGCCCTCAGGGGGTCTTTGCACAGAGCAAGGTGAGCAGTGAGACCTGGCTGGGCTCCTCAGAGTGCAGCTGGGCAGTGACAAACCCTGGGCACAGAGGGACAGGACAGCTGCCCTGGGCAGCCCTGCTGAAATCGAGGTCAATAACATCCCTTGCTCTGGCCCAGCCATTGCCAACCAGGCAAACAGATCCACCAGGAATGATTTCCCCTTGGTACAGCCATGCTGTTTTCTGTCATCTTAGCCTCCTTTGTGCACTCAGAAATGTGCTCCCCTGGGAGGTCACTCTGTGCTTTTCACAGGGACCAAAGCAGGGTGACCAGTCTGGAGCTGCCCAGATCATCCTTTTGCCTGTCTCTGAGGATGCATGCAAGCTTGCTTTCCTCCCTCTGGCAGGGATGTCACACAAGCTCCACAACCTTGCCAAGACCAGCACAGCTGTCAACCCCAGCCTGCGCCCACAGACTCACGGTGTCACACCCACCTAAGTGTGGTGGCAAGCCTTTCAATCCTCTCACTTTGTGCTCTTCAGTCCTAACAGTGACAGAATAAATTCATGGCAACTTGTATCTGGTGAAAGATATAAAGATGGAGATTCAGATGGATTCACTGTTCACCACAAATGTTGTTGTCTTTGCTCTTTGCGCTCATTAAGAAGTGTGTCAGCTGAGTTGCAGCTGATGGCTG
The DNA here is from genome assembly GCA_036925125.1 of Oreortyx pictus. Lineage (NCBI taxonomy): Eukaryota > Metazoa > Chordata > Aves > Galliformes > Odontophoridae > Oreortyx > Oreortyx pictus. The sequence continues at coordinate 19,688,376 of JAUPFR010000001.1, forward strand.
TGAAAAGAGCCTTCCTGAGATTGTTGCTTGCTTTCTAGGACATAAGAAACATAACAGCAGCACAGCTGAAGTGCTGCCATCATCACTTAGACTTACAGATGTGTTTCTTAGAATGGCTTAGGTTGGAAGGGACCTTACAGCCCACTCAGCTCAGGCTGCCCTGGGCCCCATCCAACCTGGCCTGGATTGCCTCCAGGGATGGGGCATCCACAGCTTCTCTGGGCAGCCTGTGCCTCATCATTCTCTGAGTGAAGAACTTCCTCCTAACATCTGACTTCTCTGCAGCTGCACTATCACCCAGGCACAGCCAAAGACCAAACTGCCGAGGGAAGCTTAACTTTCCCCTGCCAGATCCTCACAGGGGGAGCTCAGAGAAGAGCCGTGGGAGAGGAAGGACTCAGCCTGGATGTCACCCCACTCAGACATGCAGAGGGCCTCCACACCAGCAGGGCCTGATGCTGCTGCTCTCAGATGTGAGTGAGGTCTCATTGGCCTCCTGGCACCAGGGCTGACTCCATGCTGCACACGCTGATCATTGCTCATGCATTATCACTTCCTGTAACATGGATATCTTGCCAAAATGAAGTTTTAGATGGTTAATGTTCATCAAACAGCTGCGTTAGTGCTGAGCCTCCAGCACTCTGCAGGCTGCCTTGTGGCACTGCTTCTGGAGCAGACTGCAGGGGTTTGGGTCCTGGCTCAGCCCTCTGACATCGTGCTGCTGGGGGTGCTCAGCACATGCTCAGGACACTGTCCTCACCTGTTGTCAAAGCATTACAGTTCCATTTCCACTAACATTTCCAGGGTGATTAAGGAAATATTTCCCAATCTCACCAACATTTAGCAGCAAAAGCAGCCAGTCTCACTATTCCCATTGACTCCAAAGAATTGCAGCTTGAAATTCTACACCTGGATTTGGCACTGGCTAGCCTACGCCCACTTGTTGTTTTGCTTACATTGGCTTTCAGTTGAAATAGTTCTCCCCAGCCCCTCAGCAGCCTCCAGCTGTGTATTTATAGGCAACACAGATGATTTATTTAGTTGGACTGCACTCTTCAAGTTTGGATTTGGGATGGTCCCATGCAGAGCTGGGAGTCGGACTCGATGATTCTTGTGGGTCCTTCCAACTTGGGATATTCAGTGACACTTGCCAGCACTCACTCCAAGCTGGCTTAGAGGGCCTGCTTTGCATGTGTCTGACTCACAAGCACTTTATCAGCTCTTGGCCAGGTCAGAGAGGAGCCACCACCCCTGCTGCCATCACCAGCCTCATCCACATCTCCAACAAACTTGCTCTTCTCCCTGGCAGCACTTCTTAATGCAAAGCTACCTGCACTAGTAGGAGTAGCACTCCTATCAAGAAATATGCTGAAGAACTGCTGTTCTAGAGGATTATCAGATGTCAGCATTCGTCAGCTGTATTCAGGATTTAGTATCACCTCAACACTACACTCTATGCAAATCCAGTGTGGGGGAGCAGCAAGCAGCCAGCGCTTTCTGATCCTGATATCTAGGCACTGCAGCACACCTCTCATCCTTTCCCCTCTCTGCATTACCTCCTGCATTGCAAAGAGGAATCCCACAAGCGATTTTGCTTCATGGCAGCAAAGCACGTGATCTTTTTACTGCTCCACTTCTGCTTAGCTTCAGCTACAACCCCTTCTGAGATATTTGTCCGAGCAGCACAATTAGGGATTCAGCACACCTTCAGTTTAAGTCTCACTATGCACATGCACACAGTCTCAGACCAGGCAGCTGCTGAGTCCTGGCTGCCTCTTGCTGGTTCCAGCATGTCTGGGGCTGGTGCAGGGCAGGAGGCACACGAGGGTGATCACATTTCACCATCCTGTCTTCTCACTCAGCATTCAGTAAGCCTCAGTCCATCCTTCTGCAGCTCCCACTACCTGTCCCCAGGTCTGGCAAGTTAAGTTGCATTCAAAGGGTCCACAAAGTTCGTCTGCCCTGAAGTTCTCCTATGAAATAGCATGTCTCGTTCTCCCACACACATCCCAGATGTGACAACTGTGAGGTCTTGGAGGCACAGGAATGGAACCACTTAAATACCTCGCAGCAGCTGAGATGGTGTGCTGTGCATTAGATGCCAATTACGGTGTGCTCTCAGGAGCTCCATGATGTGAAGGCTCTCGTGTTTTCACTGACTCGTAGGCACAAAAATGATTTTTGTCTCCATTTTTCTACTCGAGGAACAGGGGTAGCTCTGGCACCAGAGGGACACAACAGGCCTCCAGCAGCAGTGGCCCACGGCACGACGGTGGGTGGTAGGAAGCTCCATGTGGGCTTTCGGCTGCCCAACTCGTGCCAGGAGGAAGAGTGAAGAAGTTTTTTTACCATTAAGTAAAGCCCCAAAAAGTCCAAGTGAGCTCTACCTCACAGGCAACTGCAGCAGTGACCTGCATGGCTCCAGCAGCTGAGGACAGGGCTGACTTCAGTGGCATGGCTTCACCTCCCAGCAGCCAATCAAAGAATGGTCTTGTCACCATAATCCTCCCAAGGGTGAAAGCGCAGTGACAGCAGAGCAGGCCCCAGGGAAATCCTGGGGCTTAGCTGCAGATGGTGGCAGAGGCCCTCAGATGAACAAGGCAGGTGTCCCGTGGTGATCTCTGCAGCCTGCATCCTGAAGTACCGGGCAGCAGGAAATCAGAACAATGAAAGCTGGAAAACTTTCATGGAGACATAAGAGACGGTCGCTGTTCAGAGGATGAAAAGGTACATTTCCCTTTGCTGGATGTGTGCTGACTTCCCACGGGAGTATCTCACCACATTCAAGACCTGCATGCTTAAATCCTGCACCAGGGAGCACAGCCACAATGCCAGCTTCTCCCAGAGCTGGGCTGCAGGCTCCCTCCCAGCTCTGCTTCCTGCTACAGCCACAGCAGTACCAGGAACGAGCAGTTCCTATTTAGGGTCATGCGAGTTGCAGAAATTAAGGAACCAAAACCCAGCCACTCTTAATTTAACCAGTACAAGATGATGCACAGAGACACCAATACACGCTTCCCTGTCTTGGATTCAGTATCAATAGATGAAAGACAGCATGAAAGGAAATGGTTCAGTGTTTCACCCCTGTAACCTGCCTCTATCCAAACAAAATAGTAATTGCAATGCATTCTCTGGTAGAGAAGTCAAAATGATTACTACCTCTAAAAACTCAGAGTTCTCTGAATTGGTAACAGCAGGATGCTTTGATTTTGCTCTGCAGTCTCAGAAGAGGCATTGACTGCGGCCCCCTAAAGAAGTACACCTGACATTCTCCATCATCTAAACACAGCAACTTATGGCCTCAAATTTGCTCCAAGACACCAACATCACCTGAACTCTGAGGTATGTGAAGACAAATTCCTACCACGACACAGGACACCTTGGTCTGTTACAGGCTAGGGCTCATATTATGCTGTTGCTTGCACGTAATGGAGATGGTGATGTGCCTGAAGTGTTCTCCCCCCACTAAGAGCAAAGCTCTCACTAAGTTAGTGTAACAGCTGAAGGACAAAAATTAATACCTTGCTGAAAAAAAAAGGTTTATCAGCGATCACAACTGTTCTGAAATGTCTTACTACGCTTATAATGACCCATCCTTTCAAATCCTGCTCCACCGTCTCAAAAGTTACTTTTGGAGAAAGTCAGTTCCATTGATTTCATGAACAATATTTCTGACGTAACTGAATGGCACCTTGTATGGTGAATAACCCAAAAGAATAGTATCCACAGGAAATAGCGGAGTGGATGGTAGATTTTGTAAGACTTATCTGGGTGGTATGCAGACAATCAGTAAATAAAGAAAGGCTCACCTTTTGCAGATGGCTGAGGCTCACTCAAAACTCCACAGGGGAGGGATCTCCAACAAGAGATCCTTCCCCAGTGGTGGTCAGCCCTTAAATGGGGTCTGGGAGAGGTAGAGCCAGACTCCACCCCTTCTGATCACACAGGTGCATTGCCTTCACCTGTGCTCCTGCAGCTGACTCAGTGCTCAGCTCAGGTGATCAATCAGTGGTTCAGGCCATGATTCAACAGTTCCCATACACACCTCTACTTTAAAGAGGAATTTAAAAACTGGGCCAACAAGACTGAGGCAAAAGCAGAAGCTCTCCATCCATTTCCTCAGTGCTCATCGCCATCGTAGATAGTTTCACCCTTTCACCCACCATTCTCTTCAAAATCTCCACCTCTTCTGCTATCTGATCTTTTTCTGTTAACACTTCCCAACCCCTATGGAACTTGCCACAATGCCCAGAACTCAGCTCCTGAATGATCCAGGTAACTGCAAAGCTACAAGTGGTGCAAGTTACTCAGCTTTCTCTAACCATGCCTTACTTTACATACAAAATGGAACTTGACTTCTCACTGCGATCCATTTAATGTATGGGTAAGATACACCTCAGCTTCCCAATTTTTTTTGTCAAGCTTCATATTAATAACCTTCACAATTTTCTACTCCATTGCTCACTCCTTTATCATCTAAAAAAAAAAAAAAAAGCAAAGGGGAATCACAACTATAGAAACAAACAGAGGATAAACTATTTTTCCCCCAGATGTTAGTGTAGTATAATAAATTGGGAAACAAATTGTTTACTGCACTGTAAGACATATACGTGGCACAGGACAACTGTTTCCAGCAAGTATGCTTCTACAGTATGAGGACTTCCACCAGCCGTTATCATGAACCATGTATTATTGCCAGCTTCCTGAATAATAACAATGGCCTTTTATTGTGCTCTCAAATTAAACTTGATTCTCACAAATTATGGTCAAGACTAGAAAATATCTTTCTAGAAGAAAATAGCTACCCCAGAAGAAATAAATGAGATAAGAGTCCTTCATGGCTCTTCAAAGATCTTGATGTTTCCTCCAATTTAATGGCAGAAATTCCATCAGTTTCAGTGGCGCAACTGTTAATGCTCTAAACATCAGTTTTGATACAGCATGTGATCTACAATCTGCTTAAGCTTGTCCATGTAATTAGTATAACATTAGTAAGTTTTAGAGAGGAGCACGTCCATCTTCTGCTTGGCTTCTTGAAGAAAGATTCGTAAAATGAATCTTATTAGAGCACACACTGAACCACAAAGCACACAGCATTCACTTCCCCAAAGATCAGCAGCTAAAGCTCCTCCCTGACTCTCAGCCAGCCCAGGAACAGCTGCCTTCCTCCTTACCTACAAAGGAAGAAAAGAGGCTTTTCAGAGCGCCATCAATTTTTCTTCGAAATTCAGTCACTGCACCTCCCATTGTATGGGCTGTGTGTTAAGCAAGCGTATTCAGAACGCAGGGATCGCCGGGTTAACAGCAACACTGCACCCTAGCACAACCAAACCCAACCAAGCAGTGGCCATGCTTCCTCCCTCCAGCAGCTGAACGAGTCCCTCAGGCTGCTGAAACAGTTCTACCACACTATCATTTAAGAAAGTAGAAGTTATGAGATTACTTTCATTACTATCGGGTCTCATTCCTCACACATGCTAATACTGATTTACAACTGATTGCACATGTGGTGGTGTGGGAGACAGATGTGATCCCTCCATGACATTTCAGAATATAGAAGGTTCTGATTCATCCTCTCCTCTCATCCTTAATGTCATCTATTAAGTTATCCATTGGGAAAATATCATTTCTGTTCAACAGTGAGATCAAATGTCAAGCGCTCTAATACATTTCCACACTGTTCGACAGCTCGGCCCTGCAAAGATTTAGTCTTAATCTTTACAGTCTGCAAGCACTCTCTTGATTCCAATCAACAGAAAAAGAGAAACACATGCGTGAGCTTTAGCGAGGCAGAGCAATCTGGAATTAAGAACTGCTGGTTGTGTTCTGACAGATCCACAAGACAAAACATCCAAGGAAAACCCACAGATCTTTCAGCAAGCCCCCTCTGTAGCTTTCCATTCATCCATCACCACAGCAGAAATGCCGTAGAATGGACTGAGCTTTAAGAACGTGAATGAAAATTAAGGCAACAGTTCTGTTTGGTGTCTGCAGGAGTTGTGTTTTGACAAGCTTACATTTTAAATGTCAGGCGGTATTTACAGATTTGCTTGGACAAGCACATATACTTTATTTGTCTCAACAAAAGGGAACTCCACATACTTCACTATTCAATCCTGCCAAATATTTTAACCAGAAGCTACAGGATATTTATGTATTCATACGGTATTAAAGTACCTAACTACTTTTTGAAAACATGCTGACCTTTCAATCAAGTTTCTAAAAATCAATGCATTTTAAAGACTTCTTTAACTAATAAAACATGTTCTGCCTCAGCCCATTGTGCTGTCATAACCAATTCCCAAAATAACTTAGATGGGCTTTGGAAAAGGGAAGTTTCATTTTATAAATAAAGATGATAACATGGTTCCAGAGGCCTTCTCAAGACAATGTTTATCAAACTTTTTAATAAATCTTTGGGTTCTTTTAGTTGCCTTTTTAGCAACGACACTAATTTAAAAGGAATTCCCTCCCAAGTTCGTTTAGGCAGTGAACACAATAATACAGACATCTCGATTCCTAACACCAAAAGAGACATGCATACAAAACAGTCACAAACTGAAGCATAGGAAGTTCCGCACAGATGTGTGTGGGAACTCCTTCCCAGTGCAGTGACGGAGCACTGGCACAGGCTGCACAGAGAGGTGGTGGAGTCTCCTTCTCTGGAGATGTCCCAGACCCGCCTGGACGCCTACCTGTGCAACCTGGGCTAGGGAGCTGCTCTGGCAGGGGGTTGGACTCCGTGATCTCTGGAGGTCCCTTCCAACCCCTACAGCTCTGTGATTTACTTTCTAATGTAAGCATGTTAAGCCCAAAAGAACTTACACAATGAGCACATAAAGCCCCTGTGAGACACGGCAGAGTGACACACAGCAGTATATTCACAACTGCAACTGCCCACATTCATATTCTCACCCAAGAAAGGAAAAAACCCAACCCTACGCCACTTAATTTTTTTCACAATGTATACAAAATGAAGTTGCACAAGTCACCACGTGCTTACCGTGAGAGCACACCGAACGCCCTGCCCAGGAACACGTTTGTGTGGTCACACGACAGGAATGTTCCCACCTTCCATTTAATTATACGGTGCCGACAACTTCATCCTTTTCCAAGGGGCTTAAGCACTGCAACAGCATTGGTTTGAAGCACTCGAGATCTGAAATCACCACACCAGTGAAAACAAAACTGAAGAGATAAATTCCACAGACATTTCTGCCCGCACGTCTTCCTTAAAATTCCTTATTTAGCTTGCAGATTAAGCAGCATTATTAAAGTTAGCTACGGACCCGATCGCATCCTTTAAAGCACCACCAAAATGCACTACAGTATTTTTTTATTTAGTTTACAGGGGAGTCTATCAGTACAGGTTGCAGAAAGAAAATGTTTAGTGCTATTTACAGTTCGTTTTAAAACTCTGCTCTATACAAATTTAATTCTGATCAGTATGAACAATATTTCTGTAAATCTACTGCATATAAAGCATTTCATCAAAGCAATAACAATGGATAAAATAACCAGATTACATTTGAATGATGCCAATCATTCGAAAAAATGATTATATAGAACATCTGTAAGAGCTGTGGACACGTAAGTACAGAACACAATGTCAACCTGTGACTTTTTTTTTTTAAAGGCTAAAGCTATTTATATGGAATATTGTTCTATTATACTACACGCCAATCTATATTTAACTTCTATAGTTATGTATTTTATAAGATTTTTATTAAATATATTCTACACATATTTGTAATTTCAGCCAGGAAGAATTCCTCCCCAGTGAAAAAAATATAAAATCTTTTATTTTTTTTTTTTTACTTTTTTAAAATTTTTTTACAGGTTTAGATGAAACTAGCTCATGCTTTAGTGCTGTGCAAATTTCTTTAGCATATCAACGTTTAAATTATTGATATGAAATAAAAGAATGGCATCTTTTTTAATTACGTATGCCTTCAAAAATCAGCTTCTGATTTTAATACAATTGCAAGCACTAATACCAAATGCAGATTACGTAAAGAAACAAAACTAGTACTATGGCAGAGGTTTCTCTTTTTGCTTTTTAAACTTTAATAATTCTTTTGAAGTCTCTAATGAGTAAGCATGACACTGGACACTAAGGTACAGATGAGAAAGTGACCGAAAAACACCAATTGTCAATATTCAAATACATAAAACTTATTAGTAGATGTTTTCTAACATTTATGCACAATAATAAAAGCCTATGAACTACAGGAAATTACCCCTCCCATATTAAGGCTAGGAAATGCACTCTCTGCACTTGTTTGTGCTGTCTGAATTAAGCACTCACCTAACGTACGAGATAAAGAGTGCACGCAGTAACGAAAAGAATTAGTTTCATCAGCCCTCTACAGAGTGCTTTTACATTACAGGCACATTGTATTTTTTTTTGTTTGTTTTTTGTTTTAGTGAAAATATATATAGTTAGAGTTGGTTTAGTTAGCATTCTGTGCCAGGTAGGCCACCACTCAGGTTGACTCAGGTAGAAGTGACTTAACAGTTGTTCCTTTGATTTGGCCGTAAATGAGATTTACTTTAATTATAGATATACTATTTTCCAGTGTTGCATTATACATTGTAGGTTACTACTAAGTATCTCAAATATTGTTACAGATTGTTGATGAGAAATATACTGTCAACCACATACTTAGTGCAAATTGCATCTAGAAAGCTTGACTAGTTAGATCCGGTTAATAGAGATTCTTGTGGTAGCAAAATGATTCCTGCTATGGAAAAGAACACATTAAGTTTCCTGGAGATCAAATTCCTTCAAGAACTGATGCACTGTAGGATTATTCTACAAACAAAAAGCAGGAATTAAAAAAAAAAAACAAAAACCAACAACAACAAAAAAAGAACCCAATGAAAGTGTTCATAGATCTTTCTCTTTAAAAAAAGACTAATGAGACAGTGTTCATGTAATATTTCAGTTCCATGGATTTACAGACAGGCTCTTCCTACAGGTGTCTGAAGCAAGGTAGGGCCTCTTCTATTCCAGCAGCATGAAAGACAAAGACTATATTACATCACACTTAGCAGGTAAAGCTAACAGGGTTTACAGGATTACACAGCAATTGCTTTCTCCAGTTTTTTCACGGTTCCTTTGACCTGTGGAGCAAGAAGAAAGTTTTGCTCAGAAGGTGTTTCTAAAAGGATTAGATCGTTTTGTGCATGAATAAAATATGCTTAAGAGAAGAATGTACTTTTTTAATAAAAAGAATGCAAATTATTTTTATTATCTATGTGCATACCTAACTGGAAAACAGATCAGGATATTTGCTAATAACAAAAACTGATGCTCTGAAGGTTTGGTTAAGCTTCTCCATTTTACAAAAATGCTAAAATGGAAAGGTAACGTCTTGGTCTTCTAAAGACAGCACAAACAGAAATATTGTATTACTTCTCAAGACCACAAGACTTCTCTACTATGAAAGACTTATGAAGCTTGACATGTGGCTACTTTGCCACATACTTGAATAAGAAACATTTCTAGTGAACAGCATACCTTGAGAATTTGGTTCTGGCAATGTCTCTCTAGCCACCAAATGCATCACTGTTGTTTTGCCAAAAGGAAGTTTTAATGCTGCAAAACAAGAAAGGGAGATTTAGAATACATTACAGTAATCTTTTCAACGGAAACCAACACAGATTAGATTTGCATCTGTTCAGAAGTTCACGTTAGGTTTGAGCTACTCACTTAAAAAAAAACACACAATCCTGGACAATGTTTTGTAGACTGTCACCTTAGGACACGATAATAACAACTTAACCCATGACGTTCTTAGGAAGTCTGATATTCTTTTTAAGAAGTTTAGTCTTCCTCTTGCCAAGGCTCAGGCAAAAAGTGCCCTTTATTCATAAAGATGGGAAAAATGGTAATTCAGCCACTACACCATTAGTTCTGAGACATTCAAAACACCAGCCACCACTGCAAAACTGATTCTCCTGAAATACAGCTTCATCCTGGACACAGAGTTCTGAGATACAAAGTGTCTGCATCTTACTTTTCAATATTGAAGTGTGATGTCAGCTGTATGTGAAAAGCATCAAATGCAGAACACTTAAAATCAGACACGCTACTTCTTGCAGCGCTGCCTATGTGAGCCTTATTAGCAAGTTCCACAATTCACTGTGCTTCCTGTTGAAACTAATACTTTTTTCATACTCTGATATACCAGAGCAACGCTGCATTATGGATTTATCACTGCAGTACAAAACTTACCAAAGCTTCTATTCCCACTGAAATCAAAATATTCACTACTGTTTGTTACATCTAACAAGTTCTCACTGCTAGGTTCAGTATTAAGAACTTAAAACTTATTTTTTTTAATCTTTTAAAATAATTTTTACAAGACTTTTATATTATTTTGTTTCCTCACTCCTAATCCTAAGCACCTTTCTTACCTACATTTCTAATAAACGCAAAGAAAAGATGCATTCTCTGTAAGTTTTTTTTTTCCCCTTTTATAGAAGGAAAAAAGGTAGTGAGAAATAGAGATACAACAACAGCTTCACCCTAAACACACAAATCATTTTGTCTTGAGTAGAATTTCTCCTCTTAAGTTCAACTTATTATTTCTATTTTCACATAGAGTGCACCAAGTAATTTTAAGTGAATAAATGAATCATGAATGTCTCATGGATCCGAAAAAAATTGAGGAGAAAATGCTTTTATTCATTTTAATCACTACAGTGCAGATAGAGATTCTGTAGTAAAATAAACATGATTTGCTTACTACACACATTCGATACAAGACTAGCTACAACATCAGCAATAACAAAGATTTAGTAGAAGAAAAATCAAGTTATGATTATGACACTGGTGTAGCATACAGAGGGTTGCACAGATAAAAATGTCTCTGAAGCAGCTTTACTGGAGGAATAGCTGTCTCTAGGAAAAAACAGATCTGAATGTTGCTTGGCATACTTGAAGCCTGCAACTAGAAGCTATTGACAGCCTGCAGTCTTACACGATGAAGTATTTCGGGTGCTCATCTCTGTGATACAACTGAAAAGTCGGCAAAGAGCACATTAAGATCCTGTTAAACTCAAGGTAAAATGATTTTCTTCATTACATAAATTCTCAAGCCCAAGAAAGACCAAGATTTTACAAATTAATCACATTAGGGACATCTTCCATAATATTAAGACACTTGAGGAAACCTGATTAGTGAGCCATGGAGATTAATTATTTACAGTAGTCAAGTAAAAGTACACTAATTTTTTATTGATTTATTTCAGCTAACAATTTGCATAATTCACTCAAGTTCTTATTAACAATTTCCAACAACTGTTTGTTTTGGAGCACCACGAAAGAAGGAGAGCTCCCTGAACCAAGCCCAGTAATCCCTTCCTGCAATCAGCATTGCTCTTTCATCCCTTTGTCTCACTTAAACTAAACCTTTATTTAATTCTTTTCTCATCTATGTAATTCTGCTTTTATTCCAGATTCTCTACCGCCAGATTTTCCCTCTCACTCTCTCTTTTAGTACGTGTACAACACAGGACAGGGTGACTGTCCCTCTTCTATTAAGATATTACCTGTTGCCATTATCTAACAAGACAAAGAGAACCATCAGTGACGTATTAACTCCCTAATTACTTCAAATATATTTTTTAAAATGCAATCTGCAAGCTAAACATGTAAGTGAAGGATGAAATTTCCTGGAGGCTGAACAAGCAGCTCTGTCTCTCTGCTCCTGGCACAGGCAGGGAACAGGGTGTCTTGAAGCACCATGATGAGTTTTACTTCTCTTTTTCTTAACCACTTGCAAGGCCGTAAGCTTGGCTGTTTCAAAGAATTGCCGGGGTTGCAAGGGATCTCTAGAGATCAAGTCCAACCCCTCTGCTAAAGCAGTTACCCTACAGTAGGTCGCACAGGTAGGGGTCTAGATAGAGGTTGAATATCTCCACAGAGGGAGACTCCACACCCTCTCTGGGCAGCCTGTGTCAGTGCTCTGTCATCTGTACTGCAACTAAGTTCTTCCAAATGTTAGTTAGAACTTCCCATGTTCGAGTTTCCGGGCATTACTCCTTGTCCTATTGCTACACACCACTGAGAAGATTCTGGCCTCATGCATTTGCTACCCACCTCTCTTTAGATATTTACAAACATTAATCAGATCCTCTCATTTCATCTAGTTTTGTCTTTCAGACATTGTATACAGTCCTCTTAATAAAATCACAGAACTGTAGGGGTTGGAAGGGACCTCTCATAGAGTCCAAGCCCCCAGATAATTTGATAATCATTTTACTAAATCATTACAACAACATACAACCCACCACCCGAATCAGCAGTCTCCAATCCATTACTCTGTCATAGCTGCTATGTTTGTCCACCAGATTTAGGTGAATGCCTTTCTTGTGACAGCCCATTCAGAAAAGGTGGTAAAATAAATGGCTCCTTTAAAACAGACTTTCTCACTCAAAAAAGTGTCTTTTCTATCAATCTGTGGGTTTGTTTTTTTTTCTTCAGCATTTCCAAATTTTATGCATCAGTGAGGCTACAGCAAGAGCATTACAATGTCATTTTCAATGCGATCAAAATGGACTCCTGTGTAAAAAGCCACACCAAACTGTTTCCTTGGAAACTCTTGTTTCACTGGTTGATAAAGTATATTTCAGTACACAGTAAGTTCAAATTCCAGTCAATATTTCCTAATCACCTCAAGCAAATAAAACACTAAGTGCTACAGCAGTTATACAGAGCTGCACATAGAAGAGCATAATGGAACAATGGCATAAGAAACTAAATCCCTTATTTAACAAGAAAGCTTTTTTTCCTCCTACTTTTAAAATTCGCCAGTTCACTTTGGGTTATTAGTAGAAACCTTGTACCAAGAAACTAACAGTCTTTTCAGGCTGCTACAAGAGTTGCTGTTGCCCTTTCAGCTGTTTATCTTACTCCAGATAAACTCATTCCTACTAAAGTAAGCACTGCTTTCGATTTTTTTTTTTTTTTCTTAAAGCAAGATTAAACAACAAAGATCTTTGAAAAATGCTGATGTACGTGTCAGGTACGTCAGGTCCTTAGGGTAAAATCATGACGATTAAATTGAAATGCATGAGCGATTAACAATGAACTGAAATGCCCACAACCAAAGCACTCAGAACACAGGGACTCAGGAGAAGGTAAAAGTCAACAATGCGCAGGTATTATATATCAGCGTAACTTGTTCAACAAATATCGAAGATTGCTTCAGGTTTAGACAGATAACAGCAAAGAGAATAAGCACGAGTAGTTAAAAACAACACTCAAAGGTGAATGGTAAAGAAAACCCCAGTTAGCTATGTTTGCCTGGAAAATGTAAGGCAAGATCCTCATCTGCCATTGCAAACATGATCCAACAGTTAACATTTGTCTGTCAGCCTTCCTCCAACCACTACTAGCTGCACTCATTGGCACCAGGTAAACATACAAATTAAAGAGTGAATAAAAACCATAGAGTTCTCTCAACTGAACTGATCATGATCTTTTCAGTTCATATAGCAGCATTAAAAATTGATTCATGTGGAGAGTAAACCTACTCTAAAAGTACATCATCAGCCAATGTTGGTAGACAATGAATCAATGGCTTTATCATCCCAGCCACTCCATAATGGAAATACCATCATAAGCAGTCCCAAAATATTCCTTTCAGGTTCAGATGAACTTCAGAAACATTTCATTAGTGATTTTGCATTATATTATCCTCTCTGTATAGCAATCGAGCAAATGCATGAGCACCCAGAGAAAGAAAGAATATTTATTTCTGAAATGGCTTGGAGAGAATTTATTAATTGCAGAAGCTGCTACTAACACTGGCAACTTTTCAGGGATAAACAGAAAGACCACTGTCACAAATTTATGTCGCACCTCCATTCAAGACAGACGTCTCAAAACATACATAATTGCAGAAATACTTGCCACAAGGGGGCATAATTGAATTGCATTTTCTGAATTGATGAAGTGGAGCCATTTACTTTTATTTTCACCTAACTATGCATTTGTATCCCTGGGAGAGCATTGGACAGCAAGAATGCTTCCCCTCATTCTCATTCACAGGGTGTCTGCCTTCATTGCACTAAGGTTTAAAGCACTGTTTACCCAATTAGCATAATCTTTATCCAATAATTTAAAATACTCTAGTGTTTATGCAGTAACTTGCCCTCAAATCGCTGTAAGAAAAGTGGAAAAAATACTCCATTTGGCAAGGCAACAAATAAAAGCAGCATTACTGTTTATTTCTGCAGGAGTCTAAGCTGACCAGTTGCTACATCCCAAACTTTAACAACCAGTCATAACAGGACAGAAAAAGACAAGATAAGATACACTATGGCATTCTGCGTGTAAGGAAAACATTATAAAGCACATCATACTGCGACTCTGAACGGGGAAGTAACAATTATTAGTATTGTTTTACAGTGCAGTAAATAAAAATAAGAATAATAATAATGCTCTTTGAGTGGTTGTAACATGGATAACGAAAAGTACTTTCATACCTCCTAGTGTCACATTGCCATGAAGAAACCTCCCTTGATAAATAAGCCGCAAGATATTTGGACTGCTGACTTGTTCCTCTTCCCAATCTGAAAAGTAAGAGCATTTTCAGTCATGCTTCAGTAATACGTCTTGTTATTTCTCTCACCTTTTCCCAGGAAGAAAACTAGTAACAGGACTGTCCTATATGAAACACTGAAGAGAGCACAGACTGAAGACAGACAATTCAGCCGAAATCTGTTCTTAAATTTATTTGACACCAAGCATGAAACATCTATGTCAAGTATAAATATTCCTAACTTACCTTACTGACCACATGAGTTATTTAAGATATATACAAGTTCTGAACAACATACTTTTAAGGGCAAGCTGGCTCCCATTTACAGTGAGGCTTAACACTCATTTTGCCCAAACGGCATTTCTTCCTTCCTTTCTCAGCTCATGGAGTTCTCAAGCCATACTCATCCTCCCCACTTCGCTGTCCAAACGGAGCCTTTCTCCAACACTGAGAAGCGCATACAGCAGTGCATGTGACCGGTCATTTGAAACAGGGCCCCCAGATCACAGAACGGAGTGCTGTGGGATGCTCAGCAGCGCTCAATGCTGACCAGCTCGAGCCAGTTCCATGTCCAGAGGCGGCAGGGAACTGAACAGCCCAAACAGTCACTGTGGGGAGGCTGAACAGAGGGCTCTCACAGAGGAGACATTTACTGGTATGTTTTAAGGAACGTCTCCAAGAACAATCTGGGCATGTTTTTATGGAGCAAATAGAGATTCGGGAAAAACAAGCATACATTTTCCTATAATGCATTTCCCGTAACTTCTAAGCTGTAATAAATCATTTACAAGCTGAGATGATCATTTCCTACTCTTTCACTGTTCCCTGTAAAAATATGAACAAGTACATCTGCACTTCGCTTTTGGAATAAATATAAAAACCTTTAAATGTTGCATTTAAACGGGCTCTCTGGGAGCAGTCTTCTGTTTCTCAGCTGACCAGATATCTGGTAACAGCTGCTCACAAATGTGCTCTTTTGCAGCTTTTGTCGTGTTTGTATACCAGAATGAATATTCAGCAGGGGATCATGACCGAAGACAGAGGCCAACCTGTTAACTGGGAACATACAATTAGCACACAGACGGCGGCAAGGCACCACAAAAGGAGAACTGAAAAGGGAAAAGGAGGAAAGCAGTGGGCAGCCCGGGAGCGGCTGTGGGGTGGGCAGGCGGGTACCCAGGGCAGCAGCTGTAGGGTCACTGGGTGTGAGCTTGGGCTGCACGCTTTGATAAAACTTGGCAACCAGAACAGTTTCTAGTATTTCCACTCGTTTTCTGATTCAATTGTCTGGCAACAAAAGCATGTGCCATTTCTGCTGTGTTGTGAAGGGGACTAAGCTAAGGACTGGAATTACCGCATCGCTAGGAGAAGCTGCTTTTTGGAAGGCACCAGGTTTACTTAATCATATTTACTCTATAGCATCTGAACTGCACAGATTCTGGCTGTAAAGATCAGCCAATTTACAGTAATACAGCAGTACAGAACAGCAACCAGAAGATAACAGAATGCATTTTGGCAGAGGTACTTCCTCATTGTTAACCAGCCAATTTACCCATCTTTTTAATTCTTGTTTCTTGGCTTGCAATCTGAAACATTTCTGATACTATTTCAATTTTTAAGTTCCACTGATGACTAAGCGAGACGAAAATATTTACCTATGACATTTTTTTCTTCTTATTATGAAAGCTTAATAGATAATTCCTGTACAAAACATCTTTTTAAATTACTTAGAAAAGGAATGCAAAGGAACAGGAAACCTACCTACACTATATACGTGGATATTAACTTAGCATTCTCCACTATGAGCCAGGAAATCCTTAATCAACAATTGCATTACCAAAGGAGGAAGAGAGGTTTGGCTTAAGCTCACTAGCATGTGACTGAAGATACTTCACGGTTGTTGGTTTTTTTCTCCCCACAAGATCATGACAAGTCACAACAACAGTAAAAACAGATTTC
Source organism: Oreortyx pictus (assembly GCA_036925125.1). NCBI lineage: Eukaryota > Metazoa > Chordata > Aves > Galliformes > Odontophoridae > Oreortyx > Oreortyx pictus. The sequence goes on from JAUPFR010000001.1 coordinate 19,704,890, forward strand.
ATATCAAACAAGCTTTTGTCCTCTTAGAATTTTTCAGTCATACGGCACAGAAGAGTGCTGTCACTTAAAAAACAGCTAATAGGCAAACAGAATATACGAAAACCTATATATTTTTCACAAAGTGCTTTTTCCTTAGTCTTTTAAATTGATGCTATCCTTCTTTGTGCAGACAATAAAATATTCATGAAGAAGTTTCAGAGTACTCCCGCAGGATACCAGGTAATTGAACTGATGCTTCTGTGTCCCGTTCTGTTTTTCACTTTCTTCAAGATGAGATTTTAAAGGCTGGGCTTCTTCTCAAATATAAACTCAGTCTACAACCTTCAAGCCCTTCTCATGGTAGAGTAGACCATATTAGCAACATATCTGAATAACAAAACACTATGTAACTTTCAAATACATGGCAATACTTGCACCTTTGATGCTGTCCTGTTAATTTACATTACATTCACCAAAATCAGTGGCTTTGCTGGTGTAAAGGAGAACGGAACAAGCTCATATCACACACTTAATGCTACAAACCACTCCACATACCTGTTTTGCTATAGTGGCATGAAATCAACTTTAAATATTATGATTTCCTTCATTATTCAGTATTAGCTCATATACTATTTCACAAGCCTAAAATAATGTTTGACAAAGACTTCCTAATCGAATGTCCCAATGCAAGATGAAAGCACAAAATAACCTTTCTTCTGGACACTACTACATTTTGCACACACATAGAGAGGCATGATACAGGCTTAAGACTGCAAGATCACATGTTCAGAAATGAATTTTTTAGGCCCACATTAAAATACGTACAGTAACTACAAATATACAACATCAACCAGATTTCTTAGCGAAGAAATGTTGTGCATCTAATATTTCAGAAGACTACAAGCCTCTTCCTTCACTATTTATTTTACTAAATATATAGAGCTACATATATAATGCTACGTCCCAGCAAAACGAGCAAGCCACCCAAACTCCTGTTCTTCCTGAGCTCCAAGATATCAAGTTTCAAGCTTAAAATACAGATTATCAACACTAACTTTTTGGCAGTGTTTATTATCTATTCCACCCCTGTGACAAAGACACAACAGAGATGGATACTGCAGTGTTGTAGATTTGTGCAAATAGTAGTCTTCTTTGTCTTCAAAATAGTAACCCAGATGAAATCCTGCACCAAAAAAAGCGTTTTCCTTCGACATATGTAATACTGTGTCTGTGCTTCAGCTATTTTCCCATGAAATCACACTCAGGGAAAACAGTAGCACTTTGTCTTCACAGAACTATTCACATACGTGAATAATACACCTTAGTCTTCAATTCTAATTTACAAGAGTAGCATTCCTGCATGGCACCAAATATATTCATATTAACACTCTTAGTTTCCCCTTCGTCTTTTAATTCCTCTTAAAAAGTTTTTATACTTCATTTTTCCCTGGCAAAATATTACTACAGATCCTTTCTAAGATAAGGCAGTAAGTGAGAAACACTTGAGACTCAATACCACAAACGTGTTTCTGTGACACACCATGTTTTCCACCAGTTGTCCTCACATAAGTAGTTTTACATCTCCAGCATTTCGAGGTCTTCCACTTACCATATTCTCTACTAAAACTAATCAAGAAAAGGATCTGAAGATAAAGGGAAAGAAGTATCTTCGGTCCGGGAAAGCAAGTTTTAGAAACAAAGTGGGAAAGAGTCAAGACATCTCAACTTAAGAAAGAAAGAAAGGCAAGATGACAATTTTACTTTATGTAAATCTGAATGTTGAGAACACATTTATTAACACTTCAGTCTGAAAACACAGGGAAGCTTCAAATTTGTCATTAAAATGCCAAAGGCACACAGCTACTTACCCATCGGCCAGTTGTCATACACGTGTTTTGCAATATCTGCAGCAGAGTCATTTGGTGAGAACAAGAACTCTTTCGTTTTTCCGCTTACCAAGATGAGGCGCAAATTTATCTGTAAATAAAATGCACTATTAGGAAAAGAACTGGAGAAAGCATAGTTATATATATTTTTTAAACACATTACTAAAAAGTTGTCATTGGTTTTGGGAAAAAATTTGCTACAGCGATCTCACAATACACTCAGATGGTGTTAAAAATAGGGACAAACTAGGAATAAAAAATTTTAACAGCTGACATTTCTAATGTTGAACACCAAAAGATTGTGATAGGTAGTGACCAAATTGAGGGCAACACTAAAAAACCCTTTTAGCAGAGCATGAAAGAAGTCTGCCAAGAAGCACTAGCAACATATCACCTTCAATAGCAAGAAAAATAAAAACTTGGAAAATTAACCTTTAGTCATAGCACTGAAAAATTTGCCATTGAATAGTCTGTGTACTTAAGTAAAAATCCCCCAGTATGCTATTTATTAGCACAGATATCTCACCCACTGTGTCACCTACAAAACACAGCAGAATCAGATTGAATCCTTTCTTGGTCCCAGCTACCACAGAACTCTGCCTTCCAAAAGCAAAGTTATTTTCCAGCACTGCCACATTGCTACAAACAAAATTGTTGAGATCCCTGTGCAACACAGTAACACAACTTATCACAGTTGTTTCAGTTCTTCTAAATCAGATTTCCTTTATCTAACCATCTGCACCTTCAGATACAATTTCCCTCTTCTATTCTATGGAATACATTTTCTTCCATATAGCATTAAAATAATCCATATAAAGAACTTGATATGACACTACCTGGAATGTAAAAAGAATTAGACTTGGGCTTCACAAGTGACGACTAACAAGGTCACAAAAAGTATCCGTGCAGCCAGCACTTGCAATGTCTAAGACAAGCAGAATCTAACCACTTTGAGTTTTTGGCCTACAAGTTTGAATCCTATCACTTTTTAGGAAGGCCTTGGCATCCTAACTTCTTGGATGCAAACTCTCATGCTGCATCCCACATTCATGAAAACTTTTCTTCCTGGAACTGTTTTTTGTTGGAGATCAGAACATGTTTCTTCTAGGTCAAATAGAAAAGGAAAAATTTATAGTGTATAAAGACCAAACTCTCAAGCCTTCTGCAGGGTCAAATACCTCAGCTGTTGTCCCATTTGGAAGGCCTACTACAACACTCAGAGAGAGCCCTGTCTTGTCTATTCATTTTCCTGGTTACTTCAGAAGCCTAATCTATCTTAAATGCTTTGGTTTGGATTCATCTCGCCAATCTTTGAGAAGTAGCCAAGTTATGGTCTCCATCATCTTACACGCTTCATCAAAGCTACCTCACTGAGTACTGTGTGCAGTTATGGGCACTACAACATAAGGAGGACATGAAACTATTAGGGAGTATCCAAAGGAGGGCTACAAAGATGATGAAGATTCTGAAGGACAAGACATATTAGGAGTGCATGGTGTCCTTTAGTTTGCTCAGCCCAGAGCAGAGCAGCTGAGGGGAGGCCTGATGGCGGCTGCAGCTCTCACAGGGAGCGGAGGGGCAGCGCTGAGCTCTGCTCTGTGTGACAGCCACAGGGCCTGAGGGAACGGCATGGAGCTGTGTCAGGGGAGGGACAGCTGGGGGTTGGGGACAGGGGCTGCACCACAGGGCGGTGGGCACGGAACAGGATGTGCAGGGCAGCGGGCACGGAACAGGATGTGCAGGGCAGCGGGCACGGCATCAAGCTGCTGCAGCTCAAGGAGCGTTTGGACAGCGCTCTCAGACACAAAGACTGAATTCAGGGTGGCTCTTTGTGGAGCCAGCGGTTAGACTTGATGATTCTTGTGGGCCTCTTCCAACTCTAAATATTCTGTAATATGAAAACAACCCCTTCAAAAAAATTAATTTAGTCTCTAGTTCAGAATGCGGCAACGGCAAATTCACACCAGAGCTATGTCCCCCTCCATTCTCTTGTTAAGGCACATAGGAAACCAAAAGCTCTGCCATCAGCCGTGGGAAGAAGCCAACCAGGATCTGTTTCTGAGGAAATGCCACCACACTGTCACATTATCCCTGCCTGCATGAACACAGGAAATCAGAGTCCTCAAGAACAGAAGCTCTAGGAAAGCTGTTCAGTCACAGGGCTGCATTCATGAAACTCAGAACACACCTGGGCTGGAAGCATTATGGTTCCATTTGCACTGACATTTCCAATTATTTCCCAATCTCACCAAGATTTAGCAACAAAAGCAGACAGTCTCCTTATTCCAAAGAACTGAGATTTCAAATTCTGCACCTTGATTTGGCACTGGTCAGCCTACACCCACTTGCTATTTTGCTTATATTGGCTTTCAGTTGCAATAGTTCCCCCCAGCCCCTCAGCACTCTCCAGCTGTGTATTTATAGGCAACAAACAGATGATTTCTTTAGTTGGAGTGCACAAGACACTCGTCAAGCTTTCCTCGATGATATACCATTTCTCCCATTCTCTGGGGCAGCCTGTCTCTACACATTTCAATTTCTCTTTCCCCCCTCAAACCAGATGACTGTTTCTGAAGTGTACTAAATGACGTTTCACCAGCTGCTGCTTTTAACACCACCAGTAATTTCCTCCATCTACTGGAAACATCCTCTGTGACAACCTCCCAAAAATACATAGACCTCCTTCATAACCACTCCATGCTATTAGTTTGGTCACTATGTAGCTCAATCAACCTTCATCCTTTCCTTTATTTAGCTCCAGAGCTATAATTGACATTTTGAACTGTAATGCTCTGGAGCTCCAAACTTCATCCCACTCACACTGATCCATTTCTCCCAGGGAAAAGGAGGAAGCAGCCTAGGTGGAAAGGAAATGGCAAAACCTTACTTTGCACCACCAAAATGAGATCTCCCCAATTTCTAGGCCCGAGTCCTATGAAATCGCTCACACATTTCCACGTATCCCTTCATTCTGTGGAAAGAATACATTATGAACTTTGTGTCATCCACAAATTTTAGAAGCAACAGCCCTCTATGCGTACCTTTGTCTTTAAAGGAGTAACATGAAGCAAGACTGGTCTAAAAATTGATTCACAGAAATCCCAGTAATGAGCTCTCCCTGACCCAGCTTCCCTGGAATCTCAGTTCCTTTATATCAGGCCCTTATACAAACATTTTCTCTCTTAAATCCTAGTTTCTCCTATTTAACCAACAGTTTGCAATCTGGCATCACATCATTTGGTATGTACGTATTCAGATCAAACTATAAAAATTTCTACTTAGAAAATCAGTTCTTTTCAACAAAAGTCAGTTTGCCATCATCTGGCTTTCAGAAGTGCAGTGCGCTGCCTTCCACTCCACTTTCTCCATACCTCATTATCTTTAATTATCCTTTAAGCATTAATGCATCTCATTACAACCCCAACAGACTGCCAAAAATTTAGAAGGTTTAGACTGCGTCACAAGCTGTTATTGTACTAGGGAACGGGTTGCCTGTTTAACAAACAAACAAACCAACCAACCCCAAATATTCAGCAGCAGCATCTGCTGTGCACACTCATAGATAAAATGAGAAGCTCTCTTCCCCAGCAGCTTTCCTTCTTCATCTTCACCTCCCCACAACATCTATGTCCCTCACTCTCAGCCAGCTTGTTCCCTCTAGACAAGTAGTCCCCCAGCTTGGACTTTATGCATATTGTCTAAGGATTTATGTTCATTTATCAGTATGTAGTTTATCTGCGGTGGGGTTTACATGTTCTGAAGATGAGAACACTTTCCTAGGCAGTCAACGCTTCTACCACCAAACTACCAGCTCCTCAGAATTTTGGGATCTGCATCCTACAAGGAGATGGTTAAAAAAGCAATGATCAAATAGTCATGCTCGGTACTTAAAGTATTATCAGGATCCAGCATTAATATAGAATTGATTTTATTCTTCAGTTAGCATTACATTAAATTAAAGATACATTAAAGATACTTATTTTTATTTTCACTGCTGAGTTTTGAAATTGCATACCATGCTGAAGCAAATACAGAAAGGAGAAGAATGTTGTAGAGAAATAACCAAAACTGATGTTGCTTCCTACAAAGTTTGATTAAATCTTACTTCTGCAGTTAATATACAATAAAAAAATAAAAATCAACAAGCTCAATACAAGCACCAAGAAAAAGAAATTTTTGTTCCTTCTTCCTCCCCCCAAGATAGAATACATAACAGTGCTGCAGAATATTCCTTACAGCCTATCAAATACAATAAGGCACATCAAGATAAACTCATAATTCTACAGGATATACTATTAAATGCATAAACCAGGATTTTCTCTTTTAAAAATTAAAATTTAATTTTAATTTAATTTTTTTAATTTTTAATTTAAAATATTTTCTTTAAGAAAAAAACATCAAATATTAGCAGAAGCCCAAAATAAATCCTTAAATCAGTAAAACAGATGTGCATCAAACACAGAGAAACAGTTGCTCTAATAAAAGCTTAAAGTATTTTCTTATTTATAGTACAGCATACCACTGACGTGTAGTTTGCATGTTTGTATATATATATATATATATATTCATAGAAATACAAAGGTATATTTATCTTCTATTTCTTTATCTCGGCTTGAAGGAATCTTAGTCTTCAGTTGCACGTCACATTACCTCAAGGAGTTTGAAGCAAAGAATACCAAAGCTTGCCTTGAAATTTAGAGTCTAATCTTGATCCTCTCAGGGCACTAGGAAAAGTTAATTGCTTGCAACTTCTGTACTCATTCTGTGCATCTGAGAATTCAACTTCAAACAAACCTTTTGGCAAAATGCCACTGATGAAAGTCCCATCTAAAAAAAAAAAAAGTGCATGGGTGCGCTTATTGGAAACAAAAAAAAGTCTTGTCTCTGCAGAGAAATTTTGACATGGAAGCAGTCAATTTAAAACTTTCAAGTTACCAGATGATTCTTAATGGTTTTGGCCATAGTTCTGTTTTCTACATTAGAAATTTTCAAGCAACTTGCACATTTTGAGATAACATGCTTACAGCCTCCTCCTCTTTCTGAGCTGAAGGAGGGCTTGTCCTACAATACGTGATCCCTCTGGCCCTGACAAGTTTGCTCTTTCATGGGGAGGTAACGACCACCCTGGCTATCGGCCTCCAAAGCAAATTCCAGACTCCTGTTATGGTAAACTGAGTAAGGGTCTCCGACTTCCATTTCCACATTATAGCACCAACTGCTAGTGAAGAAATTAGTTGAGAAGAGCGATGGTCTCAGAAGTCAGATTAAATACAACTTGTATTAAATACAACTAATGGACGATTTCTCCTCTGTAGGGTTATATAATTGCCCATTCTGTTTGTGATCTAAAGCGTGCAAATCTCATCCTCTTCCCCTACACTCCACAACCAACATGGATTTCATAATTACAGCTCCAGTAACCACCACACCAGTTGCATTACAGACGTAGTAAAAAAAACAAACAAACCAGGGTGCAAGATTATACACTGTAAACTGGGAAAAGAAAAAAGAAAAAAATACAGAGAAGAATGCAGTAACAACTGCTGTGCAACGGCAACTTTTGGAACAAAAATCTGAGTCATGAGCATGCAGAAGCTAAGTAACTTCATGGCTGAAGTTTGAGACATCACATTCCTTTAACACCAAGAAACAGGAGATGCACAGCCAGAATACTTCTTGATGATTGACTTTCATCTAAACAAGCTATTTTGTTATGAATTTTATGCTCTGGTAGCAGCTTAAGATTCTTCCCATCTTATAATTAAAACATAGAAGAGGAAGAGAATCGTATGACCACACACTACACAACCCCACATTTAAACAGCTTTTCTTCAGCTGTTCTAAAGATTAAAATGAATACAAGACTTTCTCCCCCATTTCTTAACAGATGTTAACTTCTGATTAAATAATGGACTGGAAGAGAAAAAAATCAAGACAACAGCATTCAGAAATAGGATTTAGACACTGATGCTTCGCTTCTCAATTTCATGTTTTTATAAAAGAAGTTTGTTCTTCCAAAGATGCACCAATGCTAGATGTTCAATTTCTACTTAGCAAAGTCCACCAGATTCATTTCAGAGGCAAAACCAAGCCTGACCAAGAGCCTAAATGCACAAGCCACGTCTGTAGGAACCTGCAGGTTCTCAACTGCCATTCACTCCTAAGGTAGGTATCTCACGCAATCCCTTCTTTAAATGTATCCACCTGGATTTAACTGAGAATTTTAGTTTTTATTTACACTTAGAGGATGCTCCGGATCCTGGCTGTCCTACTGAGTGAAACTTGCTTTTAGTTCACAGCCTAAGTTCATTCGTGGACAGGCTACACTCACTGATGTCAGATCTACTTTAGGCTTTAGTTATAATGGCACGATTTAGTTTGTTTTTTAACCCCCTTGGGATTTTGAGGGCTTGCTTCTCCATCTGCAGACAAAGACACCACCAAAATAAACAAGCAAGGGCTCTCCTCACTTGCAGGCCTGATGCCATCACTGCTTTTGAAGCACCTAAGTACATCAACAGAGATGAAGGAACTGGGTTTGGTTACCATAGAAGCCCCTATTAGCAGCCTTCCAGTACTTACATGGGATCCACCAACATGATGGTCATTTTGCTGAGGTACATGACAGAAGGTGCAGTCTTAAATGGGAACAATACGAAAAAAGTTTTGCTCTGAGTACATCAAAGCAGTGAAAGAGATAACCTAGGGATGTGAGCTCTGTCTTGGTGGTTCTCAATACCTGAATAACAAAGCCCCAAGCACCCCAGTCTGAACTGTGTCCAAATTTGGTGATCTTGCTCCCAGCAGGAGGCTGGGCTGCAGGCCTCTTACATTCCTCTTTAACGTGCATCTACTTCAGTTTTGATTCACCTTTCTTAAATATGCATGATTAGAATTGTGCATGGAGTTTCAGGGAACATCACCATGAATTTATAAAATAATACCAGAACCTCCCTAAATCTACTGCAAATGCCTTTCCATTTCCTACATGAAGACCAAAGCCACCTCACATTTGCAATGTCATTCTCTAGTTTAGTAAATCCTGTGACACAAAACTTCAAACCCACATTACAGAATGTTGCTTCTAACCATCCATAACATACAGGATGTTTTCATACTAACGCAATTAATGTTCTATTAATTCAGTCTTATACAACGGCATGATCATCTTCTCCACTACTGATTCTTCTGAATTTTCACCCATAAATTTCACCAGCATACTGACTTTCCTCATGTCAGCGGTATAAATGGGACCGTTTTTCTTCATGATGTTCTCAAGATGAATCTTTAAAGAATTCCACTGAACATTTCTGCCAGTCTGACACTTACACACTCAACACTCAGTCTCACATCTTCTCCACCCAAGTCACGCACTCTTACCAATTCCTGTCTTCCCAAACTAATTCCCACCTCTGCAACATCAACTTCTCACTGAATTCCAGATCGGTTTCCTGCTCTGCACTTTTGAAAAACATAAATCTTCTGAGGAAAAAAAACAACAATAATTCATCATCTTGGTTACTATTATTATTATGTAAATTGGGTAAACTAAAATCATGGATTTTGTTTCTTTATGCTTCTCTGCTCTTCCTCAACATCCTTCTTGAGGTGGCTGTCAACTTGAAAGTCTTTCCTTGTACCTTTTCACTCATTTTGCAAGCAAATATCTTACACCTTTAAGCCTCTGACTTAAAGAAACACCAAGCCCACAAATTCTTCAAACATGCTCCTTGTACTAGCCTCAAAAACTTCACTTCATTAACCTGTACACAATTTGAATCCAAGGTCTTTACATAGGATCCTACATTGCTTATTCTTCCATTTGATTTAAACTACATCAACTTGTGACTGTTGGATCTAACATTATTTTCCCAAGCAGTCTTCTACAGATTTCCAAAGCTTTTTGGGAATTTAAAATGTCATCTAGAATCATAATGTTCATTGCTGAATAAGAATCTTACTATTACAGGGAAGGATATCCAGGTACATAAAGGTTAGAAGAAAGTAAATGAGTAAGGATAAGTACAAATTTGTAGCCAACTGAGGCAAACATTATCATGAAAGAGAACTGAGAGATCCTTGATTCCAGACTCCATTTCAAGAGTCTCAAGACAAGGTAACACCATATTTCCTCTGAAGCATGTTTCTAGACGTTTATTTTCACTAGATGCTTTATAGGGAATACAAGTAATACCTAGCTGCACTTCCTTCCTTAACTGAAGGCCTAAAATGTACGTGTTGCAACAGTCAGAACCCCTTCGCTTAGTTTTAGGCATGCCAAAGGGGCATTACTCTACTATTACCTTGCAACTTGAATAAATTTACTTCATGTGAGAGGAAAAAAAATGGACACAGAACATGTAAAGTAACATAAACGTCCTTGTGGCATGACAAAATTCTAAGGTTACATTGCCAGCCGGCAGACAGACCTGCATAACTCATCCAAAGCTGCACCACTTGTGAAAGCAGGATGATTCCAGCACGAGGCCACAAAAGTGTGATAATGTCCTACATCCCCCTATTCAAGATTAATGTGAACTCCACAACCACTAGCAGTTACATACTGATCTTTAGATCACTAAAGGAGAAGCAAATACATTTGTACATGTAAATGGTTTACTCAAATATTGACTGGCTAAGACAACTTTGCACCACTAAGAACCATGCAAATTTCAAAGAATTCTGAAGTGAAGGGAAAAAGAAAACCAAAACATGATCAAATTTTATTTGAAAGTGGAAAAAGCAAAATCCTGTAACCATTTACTTTGATAGCTATGATAGAACAAGCTGTTTCTATAGAAACCAGGCCACACTTGAACTTAACACTCAGTCATACTTCATCCATTCCCTCCCACTGGTTCAAACAGCAATGGAACAATAACAATGCATTATCCAGGGTTATCCTTTACAAAGCAGTATTTAGGAAGCACTGCTCCTCAAACTAAATTACCATTTGGATTTCATCACAAGTAACAAGTAGAATACTGCAGATTCCAGCTTCCCAGCAGAACTCATGTAGCATTTACTGTGTTCATTATAAGCATTCTTAGGACAATGCTTGGGGTTGCGTTCATTTTGCCTTTTTTTGTTGGTTTTGTTTTGTTTGTTTGGTTAATTAATTTTTACTTTTAGCTTTTTGGGTATTTTTGGAAGTGGGACCTGGTGCTAGTTAAGAATTTTAACTGAAAACCACTTCTGACAGAAAAGCAAAACCAGAATAACCTTTTCTTGCAACAGACTATGCATCAATGAAACCTTTTTCAGAAATTGGATCAAATAAGAACCACAAATACCCACTCAAAAATAATTAATCTCCCAGTAGCTAGAGATAACGGAGACTCAGAGAAAGACCTATGCTGATAATTCATTAGCTGGAGATAGGACAATTCACTGTGCACATGCAAAGCAGATTCCTATCATACTAAGAAAGAACTGTCTAAATCCACTGCAATCATAAGGCGTAAATTAAAAGATCTGGAAGACCATGCTTGGGAATTGGGATGTAACATAAACAGGAAGAAAAACAGGAACAGAGAGATAACCACATGGCAACCTAGGCTGCTACTGTGAAAGCTCATCCTTTTGATGCAGTGTTGGAATAAATCTATTACCATTTTGAAATAATTTGACTAAGGCACAGAACAGAGGAACCAACACACTAACAGCTAACATCAAATTTCAGTAGACATTCTATGAAGAATATGCCCTGTGAGGAGTGACTGAAGGAGCTGGGGCTGTTTAGTCTGGGGAAGAGGAGGCTGAGGGGAGACCTTATTCTGTCTTTAAATACCTGAAAGGTGATTGCAGTGAGAGCGGGGTTGGTCTCTTTTCACTGGTGACAGAACAAGGGGAAATGGCATCAAATTGCACCAGGGAAGGTTTAGGTAGGATATCTGGGAAAACTTCTTTATAGAAAGGGTTGTTAAGCACTGGAATAGGTTTCCCAGGGAGGTGGTTGAGTCACCATCCCTGAATATGGTGCTCAGGGACATGATTTAGTCACGGGTTCTTAGTTAGGGTAGTATGGTTAGGTTGTGGTTGGACTTGATGACCTTGAAAGTCTTCTCCAACCTGAGCAATTCTACGGTTCTACGATTTTAAAATACGAGAGTGGAATTAATAGTACGTCAAGTCATAATGCATACATAACAAGGTGATGCTTTGCTCTGATACTGCTTCCAGGAGGGTCTCCCACAGAACTGCCCCCCCAGGAGCCCTGGCCTGTCACACCAGGCAGAGGGGAAGCAGCAACACGCACAGATTTGTGAGTTTCTGCAGGACGTGTACAACATGTCCTGAAGATATGAAACAGAGAAGATCATTACCAGTTTTCTTTATGAAGTGAGAAAGACAGTGAGTAGGAACATGAAGACATCATCTGTTTCTCTTCTTTCAATCTCTGTCTCCCTAAAAATACCTCCTAGTGACACACATCCCAGCATTTGACTGCAGACCTTAAGAGCAGAATCAGTGCCATCTGTGTTCCCCTCCTGCCGTGTTTTCTCAAGAGCTGACACTGGGTAAGCACACCACCTTGTTTTCACCCTCTCATATCCGTAGTAATTAAAGCTTAGAAGTTCATTGCACGTGAATAACAATAAATCCAAAGGAGAGTAAGAGTCTAGTGTTAATTCTGATCTAATTTAACATTTGATTTGAATTGTTCTACAGAGAGAGTCCTTGCATGGTATTTTTAAATTTTGTTTAGGACAGTTCAGTCTCATTCCTAAAAAGAGAAACACAAGACCATCAAGTCTGTGAATGCCTTGCCTTGTGAAATGCTTAACAGCTCAGATTTGAAATAAATAGTACTTCTGCTGTTAGCAAAGGAAGAAATACAATTTGAAGGGAATAGCTCCATAAATAGCTGCTTTTTCAAGTCCAAAGGGCAGACAGGTACACCTCATACCCATTCTTGATCCCCAATTTTTTTTTTTCCTCATCTTCAACCAGTTTTATGGGCCTAAATTTTAGTTCAGCTCACATTCCTACAAGCTCCAGATACAGCTGTTCCATGGTTACAAAGAATAAAGAAAAAGTAATGGTGGGCTGGGGAAAGCATATTGATTGGTCTGTTTATGCACTATGAGAAAACAGAGGCAGAAATCTGAATTTCCTGCTGCATAAAGGAAAGCTCACAAAACACGTTCAATATGACCGAACTTGGAGGTATTAGAATTTTATAAGAGAATAGGTGAAGACAATACACAAAGCTGAAAGCAATCTTTCAGTTATAGTCTAGACAAACACATACCAGCTGCGATCTACCCAGAAATTAAGTTCAATGAGGAAAAAAAAATGAACAATCATTTAAAATCATTTAAAAACACAGAAGAAACTGAACATTTCAAGAAAAATGCTATTAACTAGAAGCAATCAAACGAGCAATATAGCAAGCAGCACATGGCCATAGGCATCATCTAGTTCTGCACGCTAATTTTCAGGAAGGAAAACTGAAGCTCTTCCCAGCAAATTTCATTATTTCTGAGAGGAACACTCCCTCATCTTAACTCAGCACAAGATAGACTGTCAAAAATTACCATGAGATAGACAAGCAATTTATCAGTAAGAGGCAGTATTAAGACTTCCTATAACACCCCAATGATTTCTATCATTTTAGGTCTAGGTTCTGGAGTAAGCATGGCTATGTAGAAAGAAGCTGGTTTTGCAGATATATCCCCCCTACACAGAATTCAAATGGTAGATGGTATAAATACTATTTACAACCCCCGAAGTCAACTGAGTGTTTTTAACGTAGCACTAACAGCATTAAAACTCTATAATTCAATAGGTATCATATAAGAAAATTGAATTTTTGTTTTCCATTTTCAATTATTTAAATTTTAAACATGCATTGGGTTAATCACTATTGCAGAACTCCAAGACTTAGCTTTTTTCCCTATTCCCACTTACTCCCAGGTGTTATGTGAAGACAGCAACAGTAATTAAGAATTACTTCAATATTAGCATATTAATTTTTCAGTTCCCACCTGTAGGGTAAATACCCTGAAAGAACAGTACCCACACAATATAGTGAAGGTGGACAATACGTTTTTGTATGGCTTACCCAGATGGTATTAAGACAACCAGTAAATTAGGAAGGACTCACCTGGAACTCCACACAGGAGGGATCTCCAGCAAAAGATCCTTCCCCACTGGTGGTCATCCCTCCAGTGAGGTCTGGGAGAGGTGGAGCCAGACTCTATTTGTTCTGGTCACACAGGTGCATTACCTTCACCTGTGCTCCTGCAGCTGACTCAGTGCTCACCTCAGGTGATCAATCAGTGGTTCAGGCCATGATTCAAAATTTCCCATACACACCAAAAGATAACTAACCAATTTAGAAAATTCCTTGGTGAAAAAAAAAAAAAAAAAACCAAACATGTAGAATATAAAAAAAAAAAAAACAAGACCTGCATTTATTTTAGAAGGGAAGCAAGGTCAAGACCACCCCCTTAGTTCTTTACAAGAGAACAAAGGTTCCTGATGTGATGCCATTCCTTGGACACAAACCAATCTCCCTGCAAAGCCTATTAAGATTTGCTTCTCTTCAGGCCCCTAAACAGGGACAGAGACAACCAACTACAAAAACAGACTGGTTTGGAACAGAAAGGAAATAAACAAGGAAACAGTTTTCTGAATCCATTTTTGTTTTCTGTTGTATTTTCTCTTGCAATACCTGTTGCTTTACATGGTTTTAACACAGTTTTACGTGTACATAAAAGCACACTGCAACTAAGTAAAGGAATTATAGCTGATATAAATGCTATCTGTCATTTAAACTAGGCACAGCTTGAAATATTCTAGGAAAAACCTGTCACTCCCTAAAGACAAATACAGAGTGACGTGGTCCCCTGAAGTCCAGTCAAATAACATTCCTGCAAAACAGCTCTAAGCTCTTAGCAAGACTGACGAATGAACACTAAAAAAAAATCCCTAAGATTTTAAGAACAAACATCCCAACAAGTATGCCAGCAACATAAGTTGGCAGTTTATCACTCAGGAGTCATTCTGGAACCCTGCTGTCGGGTCCTTCACCTCATATGGTTCTTCATCTTGGTCAGCACACAACTACTAAATTTTTCAAGCCCTGGGAGTAAGTACCAAAAATAAAATGGAAAACGTCTCAAGTATTTTTAAGACATGAAAGAGGCAAAGAACAGCACCTTGAATTAGCGGTGTATTTCTGTTCATTTGAGTGGAAATACCATAAAATTAAATTTTTATTGTTGAGCTAAAGATTCCTGGCTTGTCTGAGCTTACTGTGTGAGATGGCAGCCAGCCAAAGTTTTGCCATTCCAAAGCACTATCTGAATCACTGAGCTGTGATAATTAAAGGTAAGAGATAGGGCATATATATAATACGTATTTGTTTCTGATTCAGAAAAAAGATAGCTTAAATTTTAATCAAAATGGATGTTTCAATGACCACAGACCTTGTTTACTCTAGCAAAAGCTAGATATGAATGAGAACAACTTTAAATTGCTTTCCTTCTAAAACAGCCTAGAGAAAACACTAAAACACATGATAAGAGATCAAGGATCGTGATGCAGATGCCAATTTATTTGGAATAAAACTCATCAAGTGCAAGCAGCTTGCCCTTGGACTTATGTCTGTACTTCACAGAATAATGAACAACTCCATACTGTTTTTTCCCTCTCCTCAAGAAATTACTCTTAATGCGCTACAAAATTGTAAAACATGTTTATATAAAGTTGGGATATTTTTGTTCTGTTTAAACATTGTGGCACAAATTTATTCCCAGGCTAAGCCTGCTGAAGTCAACAGGCTGAAGATAATGGAATGATACCTCAAACAAGGTTTGATCCAGTTACTCATGGTGCCTGCATTCTTCGCTGAATACTAAAAAGCACAGATTACTCACCTTGCTGTTACTGCATGCTAGTCATGTGCACGTGGCCTCCCAACCAGCTGGCAGTCTAATAGCAATTCTCATCTTATTTCCATCACGAAGTGCATTCACCAATGCAGGCTGGCTATCTACTAATGACTAGAGCAGTTAAAGCTGCCCCTCTGTTATGGCCTCCTGTACTGTTAGGCCTTCTGTTGAGTAAAAAACATGCAGTTTACCAGTTGTTAACATACTGCTTAACTTCGTTGGCAGATGTAGCTCCAGATGTAACACTTCTGTATGCCCGCTTTATGGTTCCAAAATGAGTTGGATCTGCCTGGCAAGATAGCATGAAGTCATGGTATGTTCTAACAACCTTTTTCATCCAGGAAGTCTTTTCCCAAAGACAGTTAGGTTTTACTGAGGAAGATCTAATAAAAGCTTTTCAGATAGCACATTCTAAAAACCTTTTTTTCTCTTGTTTTATTTAGACACAGTCCACATAAAAAAAAAAAAAAGCATCATTACACACAAAAAATTGGAGGGGTTGGCATGAAGTTATCTGTAGACATAAATCTATAAAACCAACTAAAATTTAAGAACCAACTGATACTTGAACTCCTTTACTAAGTATGAATATCATTTTGTGTCTTGGATCTCACCAAACCCTCAGCATGAGGGGAAAACAGTGATGCCTTCCTGAAGAGATTACAGTCTTAATTGGTAGCAATTACAGGCAACACCAGTCAGAGCTCTCCATTCTTACTGCATCAACAACTACATTATAATGAGCCATCTGCTCTGTGTCAAAGTAGTGAGTAAGGTTGGCTTCCGTGAATCTGGGGCAACATGTGTTCTAGCTTGCATCTCAATCATGGTTTGCAAAACACTATATTTAGACAACTACAGAGGCAAGTTATTGAAAGCTCCTCCATGTATATGCTTCATACCTTTAAAAAAAAAATGGGAAAAAATAGTATTGATTCCCTGAAGTAATTTGTTTGAATACAAAGACATAAGGCAACCGAAGAATAAGTCATCTAATAGGCTCCTTTCCCCATTCACTGTAAGAATAAAATAATTTCACACCTAAGTCACATTACAAACCCTTAGCCCTCCCCTCTATGTTTTTAAGACTTGTGGACAATATAGCCAGCAGATGTGACTCATCACAGAGCCTGGCTGCAAAACACCCAGTGCTCACCTACACCAAAAGAACATTCCCTGGCCTTCTGCCACAACATGTCCCTTGGTCTCTACACGTCTGCATTCCCTGAGATACGGACATGACCTGTTTCTCATCCTCTTGTTTCTCATTGCAATTAGACTGTCAGCTTTTTAAGACAGTTACTTCTTTTGTTTTACACGTATTTATAACACATCTAAGCTACAGCTCATTTACAGAGTAAATTTGAAAAACTAAGAGTGTTTTACAAACTCAGTGGCAGGTTTCCAGTCTCTCTCACCCTCTTGTTTTACTAAGCTAAAGGGCATTACTGCCTAGAGAGATAGCATCAAGGACGGACCATGTTATGATCAGCCTCACAAGTACCACTGGTTATGACTAACTGTAGTTAGTGGAGAATTATTTCCCCAGAGAGTTACTAAACTTTCCTGATTATCTGAAGTAAAATCTCACAAGAGCAAACACACTCTCCCAAAAACAAAAAAAGACGATTCTTTCTTATTGAGACTTGCACGTTCAATGCAGAATTGTCAAAAGATTAATGTTTCGGTTATGATGACCACTCCTTAACAGGAAGGATTAAAAAAAAAAAAAATCAAGACAAAGAAAAAAAACCTGCATTTTTCATCGCAAAAAGAAAGATGCCATACCTTTGCAGTTGCTATGATAGAATTGCAAAAGCAACTCCAGCTACAATGTTGGAGAGCACAGACTTCAGCAAGCTCCCTGCCAGGAAACACAACTATTTACTGTGAATTTTTCAGTGCTGGAGGGAAATAAGTTTATATGTATTCTTGACTGAATAATAACTGTGTATTCAACTTGTTGACAACACTAACACTAACTTACAGCCAACTGATTTTCTCGCTATTTACTAAGTCACAAGTGCAGCACTGTCGTTGAATCGTGGATATGACTACTTTCCACAAAGGTTCAAGCATGCATTCACAAGACAGTATAGAAAATACAGCTGCTCTCCATGAAGAGAATGGAAGTCCACACAGTCAGAACTACTTCATTCTTCCTAATAGTTTGGGACACAAGTCATTATACAAAGCTGAAAGGAGGATCTGGCATTTAGAAAGAAAAGTGCATTTGTCATACAAAACAGCTATCAAGAAAACTATTGTCTTAAGCTACCCACGGCTCACTTAAGTATTCAGCTGAAGAGTCAATCTGCATCAACCTGCGACTAGTGATACTGGCACTTAGTGGTGCTAAAGGCACCCGCGGCATCATCTGCTTTTCATATTAACATTCTCGCTCACATTAGTTGACAAATAACATAATGAATTCTCATGTGCATATAACTGTATTTCATTGATTACCTCAACAGGCAAGACTGTTTACTTAAAACAAACAGCCTCTCAAATTATACAAAGTAAGCGCTGCGTGACTACTGTGTAGCATTTGTATTACAAATTGCGGGCTTGTGTCACTGGATAAGCAAACGCTGTGTCAGATATGGTCTGGAACCCAAACACCACCACATTATGGGGAAGTGCAGTCCCGAGTGCCACTTCTGAGATAGCCTAAAAAGAGCCTAAGGGGCTCTAAGTTATGAAAATGGCCATAAATATCCATGGCCATTATATCCAATAAATTAAACCAAGGTACCAATCATCTTAAGTTACAGATCTTTCACAGAAACATCAGTTAACGTACATAACATATTATGGCCCAACTAAAAGCTCTTTCAAAATATCTGTGCCAAAAGATTCTGTAATTTTTCAAACAAATACCCAAGATTATACTCTATCCTTGCAAAAACTAGTTTCATACTTTAAGAACAGCAGCACGGGGAGCAGCAGAGATAGTAAGAACAACAACTTCTCAAAACCCGTGGTATTTTGGACCTTCTCAATGCACAGCTTAAAGGTAGGATTAAAAAGTACGATTCGCTTTACGTGCAAGTACTGAAGCAGCTGATCATCTCCACCTACCTCCCCAAGTGCATTAGCAAAGTCATCAGGGTACTGCTGGCATCCTGAAGAATGAGCTATTCCTGCGATTACCTGTAGACTCTCAAATCACAGAAGTCTGTGCCACATTCTTACAGCCACGTAGGAAAGACTGTGTGTACACGCACATCAAGCAGTATCGACCTTACAGTCTTGCATCCACCCTAAATATTGAACAGGGAATATTTTCTCTGTAATTCTTTTCTCTTTCCTTAGATGCCAAGAGAATGGATGGCATCCATATTAACTAATGTTACACTAAATAACACAAGGATTCCAGTTTATTATTATTTTCACTGCAATCACTTACATGAACTATAGCAGGAGATGTAACAGATAGACGTAATAGAGCAATCTTCAGCACACTGCATATCAAAAAAGAACAGGAGACTGTTAAGATATCTTAACAAAGTCCGTGCAAGAAAAATTATCCAAAGTTTCAAAACCAATCAAACACAGGTGCTCTTAAGAAAACAGTGAAAATGACATCAATTTTTTGGATTTTATTTATTTCCCATGGAAACTACAGCAGATAAAAAGAGCACAATAGCTCTCTGGTAGAGCAAATTCTCAACTATAAAATGCTATTTTTCAACACAGTCACCACCATTAGTTCTGCATTTTCACCAGCGCTGAACAAGAGCCTGCATGCCACACTCAAAAATCTGCACCAGCGGAGGTGACCACTGTTTCTGTCGCTGCCCCCAAAATGCATCACCCACTGCCTCACTGTGCTCACACACCCACACTTTGGTCTCCATAAACATTCAGCAAGCATCAGTATATCAGTGGATGCCATCTTTCCTGCATGGCAGAATTCAGCCATCTGCCTTTGCTTCATCCACACTTACATGTCAGATGCCATTGTGTCAGTCTGCCCCTCCGCTGTCACCGGTTGCACAACATGAGATGGCACAGTGGTGGGAAAGTTCCACCTCTACTGCCACGTCTCCAGCATTCACCTCTGACAGCACAGGCCAACATCATAAAACAGGAGGCATTGCTTTCAGAGCATCCCCTGTATACTGAGTCAGTCTGACCGTATTAGAACGAAAAAATAACATTCAGTTCACATTCAGCATCTATGAAGGACTTACAAACATTACCTTCAGCATTCAATTTTAATAGTACTTTGATTCTACCTACAACATTAAGAATCTGAAGAGAGAAAGGTAAACAGAGACAGTGCTTCAGTTCTTCATGCTGGAAGGCTTGCCAGCTCTCAAGTCTGAACTCCTGAAGCTTCTGAGTATTTTCTGCAACTCTTCTGCAGACGATCCCTCTACCTTTCCTAATTAAAGACTCTGCTAAAAACAAAACCAAAAATGAATAAAGAAAGTAGTAATACTCCATCAAACACTTCCATAACTATTAATTACAATATCACTTCTGTATCATTAAGAAACTACCTGTGGTAAATGCTAAGTTGTAAGCAAATTTTCTGTGTAACATATTCACAGTCAAACAAGTGAACCCAACACAACCTCCCCTAAATCAGTTTCTACAAATTTCAGTTTTGCTTGATCTAACTTCTAATGCAGGATGTAAAGTTACATGAACACGATATAGGAGAGTGCTGCATCACTGTGCAATGCAGAAGTGGAGTGGAGAAGTGGAGAAACAGAACTGAGGAGAAAATAAGTTTAACAAAAAGAAGAAGGAAAAGAACTGAAGTGAAGAAAGACAAAATATCATCCAAGATCATTGCTAGCATCTGACATCACCAGAGTGCGACTCTGGCGCAACCCTATGCTGGAGACCAGAGAAAGAAATGAAGCCTGCATGGGATGCCTCAATTCCACACTGCCACATTTCCCTGCCTTTGATGAATGACTTTTGCTCCTGGAAGTGAAGGTTGTTTGACACAAGACATGATGACTTTCACAATGATTCTTACTAAATTACCTCTTTTGCCTCATTAAAACCAAGTACTAAGTTCTACTAACCACTTCCCTCACACAGTCTCTAAGCTTCTTTAGTCTTAGTCATCTGCCTTACTGTGCAAGGAAGATGTCAACTCCCACAGTGCTTTCCCATCTTTTTTCTTGTATCAACTTAATATTTAAGGCCATTTACATCCAAGAAAGCAGTTAAAGTTGGCATGTGGCTCATTTGTGTTCACTCTATTTTGAAAAAAACTGTATTAAATAAATAAGAGTGCCATTTTACCCAGAAAACAGTATTATCATGCTTGCATATATATACCTGACTTTCATGTTTTTCCCTTAATGATTAATTAAAAGCAACTCTAAATACATTATTTTCTATGTCAGCATTCAACAGTAAATAATTCACCACGTGAACATTTCCATTACAGATCAAGCTGAAATCAAACACCAGTGCACTAAGTCTGGGCTGCAGGGAGTCCTGAAAGAATACAACTTCGATCCTTATTTAAATGCTCACCATCAATACAACAAAACACAGGGAGGAGGAGAGAAAGAGAGAGAGAAATACATTTATTCAGAACTCTGCAAATTGCAACGCAAAACCAAATGTCTCTTGCCTACTAATTATTTCTTTTGTGGTCTGGTAGCAGCGCTTTCACAGAGGGATGGTATTTGTGGTAAGCTAAATGAGTAGTGGGACACAAACCAAGAGAGTATTTCTCCCTGTTTCTCTATAAACTACACTTGCAGATGCTCCTTAGTTAAAAATTTCCAGTTTCCCAACAAAGATACAGTGGTAATTAATACCTCCTTTCCGTTAACGCTGTTTGTTTCATCAAGGAAGGAAGTATAACTGACATTGCAAACCACAAAAGAGTGATTTTTCATTTTTTTTCTCTCCCCAGTGAGCCAGCTGTCCTCAGGATGTACGCTGAGTTTCTGAGCAGCCACCAACCCCACAGGAGGTGATTGTAGGACAGCCCTGGCGGCATCCCTGCCTTCTTGTGGGGGGCAGGCACTCAGACTGCACCTGTTTGGGAACCGCCACCTGAGCCAAACAGGTTCTCCTACAGGGCTGCAGCTTTATCAGGAAGCATTAAACAGAAAACCAAAAAAATACGAGTACCATCGAGGCACTAGTTGATATCCTGACACTTCCATCAGTCACTTCAGAAGCGCACACAATTTTCATACCATTTTTCACCCGTACAGAATCCAGTTGCAGATTAACACTATTAAATATACATAGGGAAAAGCATACATCCTATAAGCAAAGCAGTAAGATTAATAGGTTTAGTTGGACATATCAGCCTAGAAATGAGTGCAATATAGAAGTATGCTCTACACACACAGGCCCGCAGTTTCAGCTTAAAAAACCATTTTTCAGCAGTGCCATTCAGCAGCACTGGCTCACTGCACAAGACATAGAACTACTGAACCAACAACTTCCAAAATTAACAGATTTTCCACCAACAAATACAAAGCAGTAACCATCAAGTAGCATAACAAGCACTCTATGTTCAGATGCAGCCAAAGGTCTTACAGCTTCTGAGCAAGAGTGCTCAAGATGGAGAGGTACTTTCAGTTATTCCAATAAATCGATTTGTTGTTTTGTCGGGTTTTTTTTTGTTTTAATTAATTTTTTAATGTCAGAGCAATTGTTACTAACCCAACTCTTTTTCCCCCTTTGCACACATTCAACATGAAAGCTGTACCAAATGCAAAAAAAAATATTTAATTTCTTGAAACAACACTGCTTACGTCCCCTTCCATAAAAGAGAGCATTAAGTGTTCATAAACTATAAATAATTGATATCTTCTCACAGATTAGATCTCTTTGGGTACAATCAAGGGTTGCAGTTACTTTTTGTTTTTATTTTTTAAACAGTCACATTGGTTTCAGTAGCTCGTGAAACAGTAAGATTACATTTCTGGCATTCACTTCAGACGCATTCAGAAACACATTTTTAGAGAAAGGCGGACCCAGGTTTACTGCATTACTAATACACAGTGCCACAAGGAAAGTTATGTTAGCACTGACCAAGGCTTTCCATTTAAGCCCTCTGCCATTGATCACACTCCATACTCAGACTTCTACTGCCAAACCTGACATTTCCTACAGGGCGTCTCACTTAAAATAGAACTTGCTTTGTCAAACAGGACCAGAATGAAATAACCTCTTCCAAGAGCAGTGAACAGATGAAGAAAAAGGATATGAATTTTCACATGTTACAGCTAGGAAGATTCAGTTTTAACTATTTCTAAACAACTGTATGAAGACAAATAAACTAACAGATCCAGTGGTGAGGCTGTTGTGATAAGCCACATGTTCAACATCTGTAGGTAATGGATGCTTGGCCTTCTAGATCAGGAGGTAAGTCCATCTATTTAGAACTATCTAAGCAAACATACTAGAACACGCTTAACACATCTGAATCCTTCCTAGAAGAATTACACCTAAAAGAGAGGCTTCACTCTTGCAGTTGGCATTTTAGCTGAGAGGTTTCCAAATAATTCACTGGGCAACACCACTGTCTATTTCAACTGGCAGTTAACTAGATGCAAACTCCGTAACAGAGCGAAAACAACTGAAGAAGCCATCCACTGCAATACAGAGATGCATACAGAACAGAGTAAACCTTTATAGAAGCTTTGCAAATCAGATTCCTTCATGAATCATCCTATATCATAACCTTTGTTTTGTTTTTTCTTGTTCCTTGGGAATAAAACAGAACAAATCACCAGAAAACATATCTCGTCACCTTTCCTGTAAGACAGTGATTGGTCAGGAAGCCAGAAACTAATCTGTTTCTGAAAGGTGAAGAACTGCTAATGCAGCACTCCGATGGCTCCGCTTAATCCCTTGCCTTCTCCCAGCTGCAGCAATGCTGGTTACACTCTGCCCTCCCCACCTCTCCCAGCATTTCAGCTTCCTAGCACTGCCCTTATTTCATTTCTAACTTCTTCCTCTTTCAGCAGTATTTTCTACTTTCCAGCACCCAGTGCTGGATGACTCATTTGTGTTCATACTCTTATCTGGCATTATACACTGAAGCACTTTCCTCCAATTTAGTCTCCTACATATCTGACAATTCATTTCACTGCAGGTAGCTCAGTCTAAACATAATGCAGAACACACATTTTCCTTTCCAATTCCTGTCCTCCCTGTTTTTGCTGGTGCTGCAAGCAGTTGCTCCCCACGATTTTCATGATTCATGCCCATCTTACAAGTTCAGGACAGCCTTGATTATTTCTAACTGTCGTAACCAGACAGAAGCTGGCCAACTTTTCCTTACCAGAAATCCGAGTCTAACACAGTTAGATTTGTCTGACCATAATAAGGAAATCGTCCTAGTAACTCAAGGGCAACAAGGAAATACAAACACTCCTCAGTTAAACCACAAAAAGATAGTACTGCTGCCTATTATTACAGCCAGTGATCTTGAAACATCACCTATGCACTGTTAGTCTTGCAAATATCACAGAAAAAAAAAACAAAACAGGAGGAAAGAAGCGGATAATGTTGATTTTGCAGCTGACATACCCAGTATTCTTCCCGAAAAGAATGGCAGCACAGGATAAAGGTTAAACCTACGCACTGGATCATTAAGTGCACATGCAGGAGCAGCTGCCAGCGTGACACAAAGATAAGCAATCTTTTTTTTTTTTCCACCCATGAACTAGGAAGGAGACAGTGAATGGATGTATTAAGAATACCAGCATTCCATTTATATCTTTGCAGATCATTCTGGAAATACATAAAAGGGGATGGAGAAAAGAATGCTGCAGTAACTACATGATGAGATGAGGAGAACTTGGAGAGCTTGAGCTGAAGGAGCAAGCAAAGAAAACCTAAGTTGCTCAGTGTAACACCAAAAGAAGAAATTGGAGAGCTTTAGATAAAAATCTCATTAAGACCTTTCAATTACATCCACACAAAACTGGCACTCAGATGACAGGCCCAAACGATGATCTGGAAACTGATGCTGCCCAAGAAAAGCAGAACAGGGCTTTGGCTAAACAAAAACACGTCAAAGAAAAAGTGAGATTTTAGCTTCACCAGAAGGCAAGCCTGCACCAAAGAGGTCTTCACAAAGCTGGCAGCAGACTTCCCCACCTGTGCCCAAACAGAAGTTTGGTAAGGTCAGAGAGAGATGGAGTAGACACATACACAAACACTACTGAGAAAAGTACCAAGGCTGGTGGTGGGAAATCTCTACAAGGGAGCTGTGAGTGAAAAGGAGCTAATGAGTCATTAAAGGAGGATGCAATAAAGATGCTGCAGTAGGAACAAGAGAAAGAATGTTAGAGCATCCCTGAAGGACAGACACCTCAAATCTGTTATCATCCCAAAACATTTATGGTCACGTCTGGTTCCAAATCTACAATCAATAGCGAGGTATTTGTCTCATTTAGAGGTTAGTAACAAGTGTTTTATTTAGTGAGTGCTGAACAAAGATATAAGATGCAGCAGAAGATTACATCTCTCTGAAAGATTTACAAGCTTGAGAAGGCATAGAAGGAAGAACAAAAGCTTTACATTGTCTTTAGTTGCTAACGGCAGAGGAAAGACTTAATAGGATACAACAGTTTACAGAACAAAATCACATTTTCATCTTTAAAGAAGCCATACTTATATTAGCACAGTGAAAGACAACTTCTTAAGGATAAATTAACAAGTTTCAAGGGAAAGATTAAATATGTTCAAAGAGAAGTAACTACAGACGGAAGGCAGCACAAAAAGGCAGCATCTCTGTCAAGGTGGGTTTCCAGAAATAAAATATGGCAAACCATCTGGATACAAGAAGAGGGAAGTCATCCAGGTTCAGTCTCAATGCAGATCAATTAACTAAAACATCTCGTTTCCACACTTATGTTCCTTACATCCTCTTTGCTTTCTACTTGAAATATTACAGTACACTTTGAAATTTTACCTCAACCTACATTTAAGTGAAAATTATTACAAAGTAACTTGATTACCACAAAGCTGTCTCTCAGCTTAAGAATGTGGCAAAATTATCAGGCACCTTGACTTTCCAGCATATTCTGCTGGCTAGTCAATACAGATAAAATACATACCCTCACAGAAGTCATACAGAGGAGAGGGGTTTCACCATGAGTTAGCAAAAGCAGAAAGCTTTCACTTACTTGTTGCTTACTGGAGAAGTCATGCAGTCACAAAACAGAAGTAAACTGGAAAGCTAGAAGCATCCCTATGCATAGCAGAACTTGGAAAAAGCCCTGATGAAGGAAGCTTGGAAAAAGGACAATGCAGCAGCTCGGCAAGGGGCACAGAACAGTTTCCACCTGGGACTGTGGGCTGTGGTAATCTACAAAATCTCCATCATTAACTAATGAAGAAATCAAAAAACAAAACAAACACCTCTGTTTCCCTCCCACCATATGACGACCTTCATGACACCTGAATTAACACAACTTTTCCCACAGCTGGGCCAGGGATCTTAGGATTCAAAGGCCAGGCAAAACTCTGAGGAAGAAAAGCATACTTTAACAGAATTTTGTCAATTGTTCTTATATAAAACTACCAAAAAATAATTCTCCTATTTATCATAATTATCTGTTGGCACGGGAAATTAAATGTAAATTTAACAAGTCGTGACTTGGATCTGTTTAAAAAGAAACACTGCAGAGAACACTCAAACTCCACATGATTTTCTGATAGTGTTTATGTTTTTTAAATCATTTCCTCCAGGGATTATCAAAATTACTAAAAGGCCATTTTGCAAATGCATTAAATCAGCATGACCTGCCCTTCTCGTGGCTTCTACTTGAAAAAAATATATGACACCATTTCCATTAAAATGCAGAACTTTTGAAGGTTTACTTTCTTAGAATACTACTCAAACTCTTTACTATATCCATAAAAGCTTTATGGATGGAGTATGTGTTTTATAATTCTTTATTTCCAGCACAAAAACTCTACCTTTGAGAAATAGGCGTGTATGATTTTTTCTGTAAATGTACCAAGATCAAAAGTCACCGGGTATAAGCGGTCATTCACATTCCCTTGATATGGAAATCCTACACAAGTGGCTTTTCTTTATTCACTCACTGCATGCTCGCACTTAGTGCTAGAACAGCAAAGCAAAAAGGACACACACGAGCAGTCCTAAGTACGAACATCATCTAAAATGCTGTCAAATCATCTGAAATACTGCTTGTTAATTTCACAACCTGCCACAAGAATGACACTGATAGCACACAGATGTTGGTACTGCATATTTAATGTGACATCATCTGTATGTGAGAAGCATGGGACACGGAGCCTGACCTTGGCAGATAAAACCAGAGAATGTTGGCTGTGTTTTATCATTCATCAAAAAACCTCAGTTGTTTGATAAAAAACAAATCCAGGGGAACCAGTATTTAAATAAAAGATTCCTTATTTCACAGCAATAGCAAGGTCTAGTGACAGCTTGGCCACTCAAGTGAAGCATACAACACGAAGCACAAGCCAATGTTCACCCAGCCAGAGACAAAACCACTCACTGATGACCCTTTCCTCTTCTGTAACTGAAGAACTCAAACACTGGTTCCAGATTGTTTTCCTTTCTAGCAATTCTTTCTAAATTCCACTAAGACGCATAACTCAGAGCTGAAAAACAACCTCATAATATCAATTTGCAGAAATGCATCCATCAGGCAGCATCATGTTTTAGAGAACTGAAACAGAAGTTGAACTTCTCAAATATGTTTTGATGGTGTCTGTATCTTTCCCTTTTTTTTTTTTTTTTTTTGTTTTCTCCAGCTCCTTTCATGAGCCTGGATGCTTAAAATAATGTTAGGAACCACCCCAACAGAACCCCATTAAACAAACTATATACAAGTACACAAAACACAGGTTAATGTATGTATGAAAGGTTAACTTCTGACTCATGAAGATGAGAGGAAGAATATAGCATTATACAAGCATTGTTAAACTACCTTTTTCCTGTTACGAGCATCAAAAACAAGAAAAAAAAACTTGCCCTTGCTTATTATTTTTGCCCTTTAACAGTCTCATCATTCACCTCTATCTAAAGTTCCACACATAGAAGAAGGTGTTTTGCATGTTGGAAGAATTATTCTCTTTCCATGTGGAGCATTTTAACTGAAGAGTCTTCCCACTTAAGTGCTTCTTAACCCACAGAATAAACTTCTCTTTCCAACTGTTACCTAAATAACTGAGACATAACACAAAGAAAGAAAATTGTTCATCTAAGCCAAGTTCCCCAGTGAATGTACACATAATCAAAAGCGTTCCATCTACAACGAATGCAGAAATGCTAGATTATACTGAAAAAACTTCACAGGTAGCTCCTCAAACTACTATTCACGGACAAACTTGCTTTAAGAATTACAAAACAATTAATTATTTACAGACCTTAAAACACAAGGAATCCTGAAATAGTTGAAAGTTCTTATTCAGAGTTTATCAGTGTTACAAAGCATTCTGATAAGCTCAAGTTGCAGCAAGAGAAATTCTACCTGCACACACAGATGAACTCACAGCAAAGCTGGTTTACGCTCTGCTACAAGCTGCCCCAAGAGACCCCAGGAGGCAATGGAATCAGCATCCAAGACACACAGCTCAAGCAGGCAAGGCCTGAGCAACCCAATGGTTACTCTGAGCTGCTCTCGCAGCTTGCTCAGCTTTGGGCTACAGGACCTCCAGAGACCACTTCTAGACAGTCTACTTCTGTGGAGATATTCAAGACCTGTCTGAAAACCTACCTGTGACCTCTTGTAGGGTTCCTGCTTTAGCAGGGAGGTTGGACTCGATCTCTTGAGGTCCCTTTTAACCCCTGCAATTCTGTGATTCTGTAAATCACTCTGAGACTCTATGATCTATAAATATGGATTTCCTGATGACTTCTGCTAATCATTCATAATAAATGCATTCCATACATCGAGACACCGCTCAACTGTGTAGGCCTTCAACAGCCACATTTGGCAGCTCCAGTACAGAGTTCAGTGGAAGCTCTAGAAAAAGAATTTACAGGTAGAAAACTATATCCATGTACAACAACCTCTGACTCAAATTGTCCAAGAGTCAAAAAGAAATCCTTAATTTCTGTCATTATCAAGTTATTACAACTGTTTCTATAAATTCCTTTAGCTCATCAAAGAACATTTTACAGGAATAGGTGAACACCTCCAATGCCCTCCCTGTCACACCCCACACTACACATGTACATTAACGCTCACGCCCTCAGTCAGACCAAATAATTTTATTACTACAGATTTTCCAGTGTTCCCACACCCCTCCATAAAGCAGCACTGGTAGGGGGACAAATGCCTGATAAACATGGCACCAGGAATGTGAGAAAGGTTCACCTGCTACATTTATACATTGACAATGCATCAAAAAGGCATTAAGATGAAACGGCTTTATTTCCTTAATTATCCTGCTGGTTATACGATTCCAGCTAAAACTCAGAATGGCAACAATTATTTTAAAATGAACACTATTTAGGTATTTATGTGCTTTTTGCTATTCATATCCGATTTATGAAACCAAGCAAAGAAGAGTACTTCTGTTTTGCCTGACAAGCAACTAATCCTTTAATCCACGCTCATTGTTACTGTCCTACTTGGACATCAGTATTGTCTCAGTACATCAGTGGTTACATAAACACAAGCACATGTGGATCTCCAGCATGCAGCCAGCTTGCTTTGTTTATGACAAGAGTGTATTTTCTGGTACATCTAAACTTTTTAGACTGCAAGCTACTGACAACATGGACAGTCCCAGTTTCTACTCATTTCTGAGATGAGATCTAGTGACTGCGTCATTGGATGAAAGTTTCAAGCCAGACACACAAAAGCTCAAGGAGAAGTTCTGGTAGATTACTTCTCCAAACCATTCACCGACCAATTATTTTCTCCCTGGTATGATCAATAGCTAAACCCTAGTACAAGGACATGGTAGAAATATGGCCATGGGAGGGCAAGCGTTACATGGCTAGTAATGTCTACACATAATGACTACACAGGAAAAAGGAAGAAAAAACTAGAGCAATGTTGTCCACTGGTTCATTAAAATGTT
The DNA here is from genome assembly GCA_036925125.1 of Oreortyx pictus. Lineage (NCBI taxonomy): Eukaryota > Metazoa > Chordata > Aves > Galliformes > Odontophoridae > Oreortyx > Oreortyx pictus. The sequence goes on from JAUPFR010000001.1 coordinate 19,734,693, forward strand.
TGAATGAAGGCACCTATGTTTGTCTTGGAACACACCTGGCACCTATGTTTGCCAGGGACACATAAATGGACCGTCGTGCAACAATATTATATAGTCAGATTTTAGCTACAAAGCTTCCAGTGACAGTTTGAAGATAGCAGCTAGGACAAAGGAGACTTGAAAAGCATAGATTTGAGGTCCTTGATCTTCCTAGAGTAAACCTCTGGCGAGTTGGGCCAATGAAGTTAAGCCAGAGTACATCACATACAAACAGCTGAAGTTGGATGCAATTAATTCAAGTGCAGTTTATTCAACTGATACACAAATATAAGAGCAAGCATTTCAAGTATTTTGATGCTATAGCTCGATTAGTATCACAGCTGTCTTCCATACAATGGCTTCAAATTCTTGTTCCCATTTCACATGCTTATCTACACTCTGGAGCCACTGTCAAACGCCAATCCATCAAATTGCAGCAAACCAGAGTGCTGCTGGTCAGAGATGGCTGGAAAACAAAGCTGAACAGGACAAGAACAGGCTGGAGCACTCACACACGACGCCGAATTCAGAGGATACATGCTTTTAAGTGGCACAGACACCTCTTGCTAACTCTGCGAGGAAGAATAAACAGACAGATTCCCACATGAAGTGAAGCCAAATCGTTTGCCAGCCCAGCAGTCTCAAACTGACCCAACGTGGAGAGCCTACAAAAGGAGATTTGCCATTCTAAGCGGGAATGCTCAGCAGCAGCCCAGAAGGTACCTGATGGAAAGCCAAATCAGAAAACACAGCATACTGCTTTGGGTAGTTTCCTGATCTCCGCTAGGTTTAAGTTACAATTATTCTAAATTGTTTTAATAATGCTGAAATGAACAAAACTCCAGTGGAAGTCAGGAAGATGAATTTCTAAAATTACATTTTAAAGACAGCTCTAAATTGTAGTCCACAAAGGACTGGATTCTAATTTTAATCAATTTTCTATTTGTGACTTCTTTTTTTCCTGAATACAGTTTATTTCGCTGCAGACTAAACAGCAAGAATGATTAACTGACCTGCAGCAATTATCTTCCCAGGTCCTGATAAACACCAAGTTTTTCTTTAAGTAGCCCTCATATAAACTACAATTAGACGTAATAGCAACACAATACTACAGTCTGCCAGCACAACCCGACAGCAGCCATGAGGGTATCTTACTTATCGTAAATACAACAACTAAAAAGGGAAAATTCCAGTAAACTCCACGAGCGTGCCATTACCATCCTGAAACACTCATCTAAAAGAAAATGAAGTCACAAAAAGCTGTATCATCTCATCGGGTCAGACTAAGTAAGAAGAATACCAGACAGATTAACTAAATGCTGCTTGGGTTAGATGTCAATAGGATTAGGGTGGGCTTTGGATTGCAGCTAGCAAATACATCCACACGCTCACTGAGAGCACATGTCTTGTCCTGAGCAGAAACTCCAGTCTAAGTGGGAGAAGATGAGAAAATACACTAGAGAAAAGGAGTGCAATGGGAAGATTTCAAATACACTCCTCAGCAAGAATAGATCTGGGGAAGTGTCAGACAAGCTAAGGGAGTCAGATTAGAAAAAAAGCTTTTGTGTCAACTCACAGAAAGCCTACTGTGTTATTCTTAAATGCATGCCTCCATCCAGGCAGCAATGCAAAATGGACAGCTGGCTAAACCCCATCCAGAAAAAAATAAGCTCCTCATGCATTTAACAGATGGTGGTTCACGTTATGAAATTGGGATCTGCTCCACTCTCTGAATATACATTTTAACTAAACAGATACAATCTAAAAAGGCTTCTTATATTTCTCAAATGGAACAAAGATAGGCATGCATTGTGGTACATACATGGAAGTTTAGACTAACATCATGTTTCTAGAGATTACATCTTAATCTACTCTTCTAACATCTGAGATAAAAATTCTCCACGCTCAGAAAAATGGAAAGTTTTACAATTACTTTCTTGTACTGCAACCCAAAAATCTGAGACACGAACATGATACTGATAATCAGGGGAGGAAAAAAAAAAAAAACAAACGTACAAAAGCAACAAAAATCCCACCCTCCTCTTACTCAGATACCCACAAAGCTGGATTCTGCACATGTTCTGCTGGCAGGCAGTGCCATGTGAGCATACCCAGAAAGTTGGCAGATCACAGAAACACAGAACTGTAGGGGTTGGAAGGGACCTCCAGAGATCATCAAGTCCAACCCACAGCAGGCCCCTTAGACCAGGTTGCACAGGTAGGCGTCCAGTCAGGTCTTGAATGTCTCCAGTGAAGGAGACTCCAATACTATGGAGAAGAGTTTTATACCATTACTCTAGCTTCACACCACAGCACTTAGGGGATTTGTTTGTTTCAAATAATTATAATTCTCTTCTACTACTTTACTAAAAAACATGTCTTTTTTACATGCAGTAAAGGAAGAGCAAAGAGATCTGTCTCAGCCCTCTTCAACACGCTCCAAAGCTAGAAAGATACTGACAAAAAAGTTTTCTATTCCATGCTCCAATGTGACAAACAAGCTGCACAGCATTGTGGGCTGCATCCAAAGCAGTGTGGCCAGCAGGGCTAGGGAGTGATCCTGCCTGTGCTCTGCGCTGTGAGGTCTCACCTGAAATGCTATGTCCAGATGTGGAGTCCTCAGTACAGGGGGGACACGGAACTGTTGGAGCACGTCCACAGGAAGACTACAAAAATATCCAAGGGATGGAACACCTCTCCTACGAGGTCAGGCTGAGAGAGCTGGGGCTGTTCAGCCTGGAGAACAGCCTGAAAACAGCCTCCCAGAATCTAAGGGGGGCTGTAAGAAAGCAGGAGACAGACTCTTCATCAGAGTCTGTGGTGACAGGACACGGGGAAATGGTTTTGAACTAAATGAGGGGAGATTTAGACTAGATATTAGGTGTTGAGTTTTTTTGTTTTGGTTTTTGCAATAAGAGCAGAGAGGCACTGGCACGGGTTGCCCAGTGAGGTGGTAGATGCCCTGTTCCTGGCCAGGCTCAAGATCATGCTGGATGGGGCAACGAGCAACCTGATCTACGTGTAGGTCGTCCCTGTTCATTGAAGGAGTGTTGGACTAGGTGACTTGAAAAGGTCCTTTTCAACTCAAACCATTCTGTGGCTGAAAGTCCTCGCTTTTTTCCATCACCTGAATCAGAACCATACAATTATTTGAGCCACTTACAACAAGATACAGCAACACCTGAAAACAGACAAAAACCTTGCAGAAGTTAAAACAAACACACTCGCAGGCAAAACATCCAACACGACCTTCGCTTTGGAAACCACATTTTGTGACAACCTGCAGCCTCCTAAAGATACTGATGCCGAGCTGCCTCTTCGAAGCAAGACACAGCCTGGGGGAGCCTCCCACACTGCTCAGCTCCACCAGGGACCCAGCACAGACAGGGACAGGGGCTGCTGATAGCAGGGCCAGCTTCCACGGCACCACAATCAGCTCCACATCAGCCCCGAATCCAGCGCTGTCACAGCTTCAAGCAGCTTTCACTTCACCAGCCAGTGAAGTCTGACCAGCCAGAGGTGGGCAAACAGCACAGTGATTTGAGCAAAAGTACGTAGCAGAATTTCTAAAATAAAACCTTTTGATTTTTACGCAGTGGAATTAAGGAAAAAAGCTTATAACTTAGATGGAACGCCTGTAAGTGACAGAAAGGTTTCCACATTATTTTGAATTAGGATTTTTAGGTGAATTTGCAAATGAACTCTTGTCAACTCCTTGAAACTGTTACCAATGTGCTTAATGCCACCAAAATAAATAAATAAACAAACTGAACCTGGGCTGGGGCCAGGCTACTGGTACCTGTGGCCCAGCCACATACTGCACCAAGTTAAAAGCAAAGCAAAACATAGAACATAATTGCAACTCTTCATTGCAATTTTCAACGCCTGTATTATATATTCTAATATTAGATTTGCTCACTTACCAAGCCTCCATGATAACAACAAAAAAAAAAAAGCTAAGGTTACTAAAGTTATAAAGACCAAACAGACATCATTACAGATTAGACAGAGAATTTTCCTTGTGTATGTAAGCGTGTTGATGCTAGAAGCGTGAAGGGTACTTTGATGAGAGCCAGCATGGGCTGGGCAGGCTGACCTTCTCCAACATCACACTGGGTGAAAAATTCCCCTCTCGCAAAAATAAAACCCTCAAAATTAACATTGAATAGAATATCATGCCCGTTCTATTCACAGAATATGTGAGCCATCGACCTAAAAATAAGTAATTAATCAATCTGTAAAGATGAGAAAAGGAATTAAAGAAATACACATGCACGGGTTTGGCAAAATAATGCTTTCCAAAGGATGGAAATCCAGAACTAGGTCACAGCTTTATCCCACCGATCGTTTTCAGCTTGGTTTGAACAATAGAAGTCTTCGGAACAAACTGCCTGCGTTCAACCACCATGATACACTCATCCACAAATACAGCCGTATTAGAGGTGTAACAGCCCATGTACCACAGCAGAAAATGGATGGAACTGAAGGAAAGAACATAACTGTGGGCTGCCAACTCAGCTTTGGTCTTCTAGACATAAGGAAGCACGTACAGCACTGCTTCCCACACATACTGCATGCCGAACCTTTCAGAGGAATATTATAAATACCTTATTCTTAAAAATGTCTTCAAAGTCTTCTGACTCTTTAAATCAAGTATTATTTCCAGTGCTCCCAATATAGCAAGTCTAATTTGCTAATTTTTGATTGATCTCTCTGTAATGAAATCTAGCCATCCAAAAGAGGTCTGCTAGAAGCCCAAACACAGCGATTAGTCTTGTCATATGGATGGAGACTATATTTAGATCGATGCCTGTTCAGATAGGTGCTATATAAAGATCCCTCCATATGAAATTCCCCCAAACATGAAGTGTTGCTGCAAATAAGATACGGCCTTTAAGCACGCAGAGAAAATGTTATATTTCGAGGTAATCATGAAATGGCACGGCAATTCTTTCTTCTTCTGCAACAATTTATGCTGGAAAGGTTTACGTATGACCATTAAGTTTCTACCGTGAGGTTTTTTTCAAGATCAATGTAAAACATTTCAGAAATTTAACAGGGCCAAGACCAAAGCAGAAATATGAAATACAGTTGGATGAAGGCGCAGTGCTGTAAGTCAGCTATCAGAAGCTGCACTCCAAACAGAAAAACATTTCTCAAGTAAGAGGAATAATATTTACTTCTAACGTATGATGGAAATCTTGCCAGGGAAGCGATAAGGTATGAATACAAGGAAGCTTGCTATTTAATGCCACAGAATCTTCGTTATTTAATTACGTACGCATAGATTCTCAGCCTGCTCATTTGTTTCTGCTCCGAGAATATGAAGCATCCTGCAAACGTTTTATGCCAAACGTCAAGAGAGACCTGTCAAGCTCCAAAGAGTACACAAAACCAATCTGAATTTCTCTGCGAGATCCCATTAAAAAAAAAAAAAACTTCAGTACCCTCAAAACAATGTATTTGTATGGATAGTGCTTTTCTCCCCTGTTACACGAGTGTGATTTTACACAGCACACCAGAAATACACTGCACTTCTGCTTGTGATATTTAGCAAAGCCCAGTTGAGTCCAATTTCAAACCGCAAATTACAAAGCTGATGGGGTAACCCGTTTTCAAAGATTTCAGATGGTTTTCTGAACTAATCTGGTTGTGTGCAAGTTCTCACTGGATAATTTAAGTTACTTTTAAGATCACTGGATTAACTTGTCTCAGCTTCCACTTTTTGTTGTGAACAGGTTGTGCGTGACAGCTCTGGCAGGATCTCACTTGGCCGTACATCTGCCATCACACAGTACCTACTCGGCCACGACAGACACAGCACACCTGCAGCTAACCAAGTTTGCATGGAGTTGTAATTAGGAGAAATTCTTCTACACTAAAAAGAAGGAAACGTAGGTTGAATACAGGAAAGCTTCCTTTCTACTGCACTATTCACAAACATAGATGCTGAAGTTTCCTGTAGGGAATAATGAAACTGTGTAGATATGATTTGCTGTAAACGAAAGCATTTAATGATTCTGAAGTGCAACTTAATAAATTTAAGCAAAGAAAAGGCAACATACCAAGCAAACAATATGAAAATACTGCAAATGGGACCTTACAGAGCCCCAACAGCTCAAACAAATTACCCAAACACAGACCTCTGGTGCTGTCTTTATGTCTTGGGAAGTATTCTCCCTATGCGCTGCAGCTGCTCCTCCAGAAGGGCATCGATGGGAAGCTTCTGGGAACAATCTGCCATGCAGACATTCCAGGCCACGAGCACATGCTAAATGGCACTATAAGCCACGCTGAGGCAAGCTCATCAAGTCTTGGGAACTTTCCAGCTTTAGAGCTGGATTTGGTAACGCAAGATTCACCTTTGCCAAAAGGTGTGATATCACGTATACAGACGTCTCATTTTTCCACCTGGAGCAATGCACATCACTCTTCTACCTCTATTCAGAACCAATACCGCACATACAGAAGTTAAAGGAATGGGTTTGGGTATGTCTGTATTTGGCATGCAGAGGAAGAGGTAAGGACAGCTATGAGAAAACTTACCAACTAGCATGCCCTACGACCATTGAAAACTTCACATAATAGAGTTTAATTACTTAAGAGTACAAACCTATGCATGATAAGAGAAAAATCTCCGTGACAGTTTGCTGCTTCTCACATGCTTGTATGGCAAATTGCTGCTCATAAATAAGCCTGAAGGCTCTGACACCACTATGTGCACTGCCTGTACCGCTCATCACTAGATGGTTGTGTAACCATGATTTGGCTTCTCCCTGTGCTCCTTTCAGCTGCTACCATCACCCTCCTACAAGCTACTACAGCAGTTCAAAATGCCTACAATAAAAAAAAAACAAGTGCCATCTTTTCCAGAAAGCCAGCCAGAACTATTTTGAAACAACTCAAAAGACTTTCTCTTCCCTCTCCCAGCAGCCCCAGGGACACCCTAGGGTTGGCCAATACAGCTCCCAGTAAAGCACAGCAAAACAACTTCACCCAAAAGTCAGACAGAACAAAAACACAATGCCACCCTATTTTAAGATTCTGAACTGATTTCTTTCGCATATGAAATTTCAAACTACCACTATCCTCCTGCAAACTGTACCATATTTTATGGAACATGCTGTAATCTGATTTTACGAGAAAAACTACTATCTGATACAGAAACACAGCAAAAAATGCTGGGCTTATATCTGTCTCCTCCATCTCCTGGAGAACAGCACTCAGTAAAAGATAAAAACTTTGAAACTACACTATTGGAGGCAGAAGAGGCCAAAAGCCTAAATGATCTCCACAGTAATTTCTTTCCCTCTGGGCTTTATGTCTATATGCTGAGAACAAGAAGATAAAACAAAACAAGAAGTTTCTCTTTTTTGGCAGAAGATAACAGAGAGAAACAAAATATCTCCTAACCACATGTTCATTATAAATAAAATACATAACCTAGGACTTTTTAAGGCATCAAAGTCAGGACTGATATTCAGCAACAGAACCGACTATGAAGGTAGGAAACTATTTACCTTCGCTCCACCTTATCTGCTATTACTCAGCACTCTTAATTATTCACTTTGGCAAATTTCAAGCCCAGCTAAAGAAAGAAAGAATAAATAAATAAATAAAAAGCAAGCACGAACCAGCACGTCTGCAGATAAAGGCACTGACTGATAATCAGTCCATTCCCCTTGGATAAGGCTAGTTACCTTTCCTACGTTTCGTTTTCTCAACAAAGCTAAAGAGAATGCAAGAGAGATAACTTAAGCATAAAACTAAATGCCCACGTCCTTGAACACAGGAAACTGCTGTGGATTTGTTCTCTTAAGATCACTCCAGGTTTAAACTGATCTTGCAGAAGTGAATGGAGTTTTCTGAAGTACCTGACAAAGAGAGTGGAATCACAGTAAGATTCAAGAGTGAATTAAGACTTCTCTTCTAAACATGGTTTGAGCAGTTCAAAGAGGTATGGACTGATCCAGGCTTTGAATAACAAGTCAGTGCTGAATAAGGAAGGCATATCATGATGGAGAAATGCACGTGCTTCTGGATAAGACATGTAACAAGAACAGAGTTGATGCAATAGGATAAAAAACAGTTAAACATGGTGGCTAAACAGGCAACAGGCAGCTAAGCAGCACCACACTGCTCTCACTATCTTGATCATTTTATTTCTGAATGTTTCTGTATTTCTGACAGTTCCCTCAATGTCAGTTTTCCTCGTATGTCACAAATAGCACTGTAGTAGATGTACCATACTCAGTTTATTATGCATATTTTGCCACTGCTATTTGCTTAAAACACAGATGGATATTGAAAAAAAGACAACCTCAGCTTAGAAGAGCCAGCCAGTACAGAGAGATTTTACACCCTTCATAGGCAACAAAGGGCAAGACACAGCCATGGCTCTTATCTTGGGAAAAGTGCAACCTCACCAAAAATTACATACTCATCACAGAGATCTTTCTGAGTCCTGCTTACCTCCTGCACCAAGTATGTACAGCAGCACCAAGCTAGAACCATGCTGGAACATGAGAAGAGTAGGCCCAGGAGAGAACTCATTATCACTCTCTACAACTGCCTGAAAGGAAGTTGTGGCAAGGTTGGGGTTGGCCTCTTCTCCCTGCTAAGAACGACAGGACAGGAGGGAATGGCCTCGAGTTGCTCCAGGGGAGATTCAGGTTGGATGTTAGGAAAAATTTCTTCTCTGAAAGAGTGGTCAGGTGCTGAAATGGGCTGCCAGGGAGGTGGTGGAGTCACAATCCCTGAAGGTGTTCAAGGAATGTTTTGATGTTGCACTGACAGATGTGGTTTAGTGGGAAATATTAGTGACAGGTGGACAGCTGGACTGGATGATCTTGGAGGTCTTTTCCAACCTTGGTGATACTCTGATTCTATGAAGTATTCTGCACCCGCAACTGCAGTGCTCCTTAGGGAATTCCCTGCCTGAAGAAACACAGGGCCCATTTTCACACCCATCAGAAGCAGAACACGTGAGGAAGCCCCAACTTGAGGTGAGCAGTGAGAGTTCAGGGCAGAAATGCATGCTTCAAGCCCTCTGTTGAGGTTTCTGAAGCTGATATCACAGGATACACTCCTTCACAAGAAGAAAAACAATTTAGCCAACAACCTGCAAGCTAAAGCAAGTCAGCAAATACCCTGTGCCACCTTCTTATGGCCCCTCATCCAACCACACTTACAGTTTACCTGGTATTCAACCAACTACAATGGAAATTTTAAACTACCAAATAATTTCAACCATATGTAATTAGAAATCCATCAAAATAACCTATTTCCAGATTTGTATGAAACCCCAATTCTTATGAAACTATACTGGCCAGAAGCAATTAAGCAGACAGAAATCAAACACTTGCATTTTGTTTAATAAGAGCTCCTGTTCTTTTGCCATTGGAAAATGAAATCCTTAAGACTAAGTCAAATTTCTCAGTAACAAGCTGTTCTCTCCGTGCCAGGATCTGACATATTGCATCTTAAAGCTTCGCTCTTGGTGTCTAGACAGCTAGAAACATTCACTAGTATGTTTTGGAAAAACGTTTCCCTTCCTCAGTAATTTACATTGAAATGAACTAGCTGAAACTCACAAAAATACTTAACACATCCTTAAGTATAAAGCCAGTCTTTAAAATAGCCCTTTGCAGAAATTGGCAGCATGAAGAATATATATATGTATTACAGCACACTTTGGTGCAAAACCTTTGAATGTTTGAGTCAAATAGCACAGTCCTACGGCCTAAGGTACCACGCCAGGCAAACCCTACCTCATGAGCATGGGGTTCCTGACTAGACAAACTAGAATGCTTAAAGCCATATTACCACGTCATTTGCGTATCAGGGAAAGCAGTGCACCTCCACAGCTGTTCACAAGAAGGGCCAACCCACTGGTCCTGTGTTCCCACCACGCTCACCAGCTCTGTTGGTGCACTGCCTTGTCGGCAGCCACGGCACACAAGCTGCACCACTGCTAGCCCTACCTGGTACAGGACGGTGCAGTCCAGTATGAAAGCACATGGGAACTTGGGAAGCCTTCATACCAGGAAGATCTCCATTCTGTTGGGATAAAAGCTTACTTAATTTTTCTCATCATCACACACACACACTGCACCCTCACTACCATTTACGTGCTGCAATACAGCTATCAGAAGATAATTGTGTGCAATTTTAATGTTGATTTCATTGTTTCTGAATCACGTTGAACTAGCAAATGGGGGATCCTTCCCCCCTCCTTCACTTATAATCTTTTACTAAAGCTTTCTGAAAGTCTCAAGGTTATTGGCAAAAACAGCTACATAAGTATAAACCACTCAAACATGCAAGTCCAACACTATCTATTTCCACTGCAGGACAATAAATCAGATTCACAAATGAGCTAAGCTTTCATTATCACACCCCACAAGTGTTATAACCACTTGCTTGCACCGATTAAAAGTATATTCGATCACAGCCAAAATGGCAGACGCATTCAGACATGGCAAGCCCAACTGCTGTACATCAACTACCACAGAACATCACCCCAAGAATTAAACTAATTCTGATGTTTACGTTACTTCCCATACTAATAAGAATTCTTTAAAACCAATTGGAAAACCTTGTAACTAGGTATTGCAGGCTTTAAAAAAAAAACATGCGCACTCTTCTAGTCAGTCACCTGCAGCATATTTGAGATAGGCACGTCCGAAGGATGTTTGACAGTATTCTACCTTAAAAGAAATACTGAAAAAGGGGCTCTTTTAGAATAATTATGCTATAGTAATATAGTTTAAAGTAACTTTCCTGAGGCTTACCAGCATGCGCCACATATATTCCCATGCAGGCTGACACTAATCTACCTTTAAGAGGCAATCTTAAATCCACAGCCCCAGATAAGAAAGACTTTTGATTAACACTGAACTTCTCTATTTTATCACTATTCTCTTATTTCCCTATATTAAAAACTTGTCAGATTCCAGAGATAGACTGAGTAGTCCTATCTGGGATATATGCTAAGTATCAGAATCAGATTATGGTGATGTGGCTCTCAGCCAGACCACAAAATATTACCGTATCATAACTCCACCGTGGAGATACCAACCAATGCTACAACACAAGACTTTGAAGTAAGATCATTTTTTGAGATTAAATGCTTTATTCTTTTCAATCTCTGAAAGAAAATCTATTTCTTTGTGCTTATTTTGAATTTGGTACTAAACTTTCATCAATTAATACTACATTACAAAGCTCACGGAAAAGCTTCTGCAAGAGCTCAGGACCCTACTTTATGAACAATAAACAAGAATATATGTTCACTTTTAAAGAAACTGACAAATTTTGCAGATTAAAGTCTAGATCTGCAGCATGCTCCAGGGTAAGACCACCTTTGCTTCTCAGCAGCGGTCAGAACAATTGAGAGAAATGAGATGGGCCTAAACAGCAATGTGTGCCAGCCATCGAGAGAAAGTGGAACCACCACAGCAGGAGGCCACCAGCATTGGCACTTTATGGCAGATTGTGTCCCTGTGCTGTTTGGTACACACATCCCACTAAAGTATGAACTTCCTTTCTTGGCGGTAGTACTCTTACCAAACCAAGAACAGAGGTGTATGCTTTTACTTCACTGGTTTGTATGGGATACCGAGAACTCGAGGAGTTTCCTGCTTGTTTCTGTCTCCATAACAACAGTATTATGGAATAAAATCTCAGCCGAACTCTGCCCCAATGTTTCCTTCTAATTCTAAGCTGAACCATACACAAAAATTTAAGTTAAACCAGCAAACCACCAAAAACATAAACCCACGCAAGCACGATCCTGCCACTTGCATGCTATTTTCAGATTTATTTACCAGAAAGTAGACAAAAAGTTACAAGACACTGACGGTAATGCCACAGCTCTGCAGCCAGCCAAATCCCATTTCACAAAGTTTCTAGGTGAGGAAAATAAGCACTACATCTCTAAGTCAGATTTCAACATACGTGCAGAGTCTCAGCGCAAACTGCGGATGGTTTACCAGCATAACTCATTCAGCCTCTGCGGAGGAGCTGAACAATCGCAGCTAGTGCTGCAAAATACGCTGCGTTTCCACAGACAGGCAGCAACACCCGCGCACAACAACAGCTCCACAAAACCATACTGCCGAGGCACAGCAGCCCCACAAGTCTGAAGGTCTTAACCTTTTCTTTAAATGTTGTTTTCGAAAATAAAAAGACCTCCTGTGCGTTTTCAGAGAGCCCATTTAGCAACTTTGTCCCCACCTCCCACGTATTTCCTTTCAGATACAAAAACTGCCATACTGAAATGCACAAAGCTATCTGCAGAATCTCAACTGATGCCTCCTTTTATTTATTTATAATTGTTGCAGGCTGTTGATTCTTCATTCTTTTCTTCCATTAACGTTTCCTTCCATCTGTCAATTTGTATTTGTCTGGCTGTATGGCCAATAAAGCGATGAAGGGATCATTTTTTAAGATGTTCTGCAAAGTACACGTAACAGAAACTGTCAAACGTTAAAGGCTGCCCTAACTGAGTTTATAGGGCAATTTTTAAGCAGTAATTGAAATTCTGAAGCCAGATCTTCACATCAGCTAAAGCCAATGAAGAGTCGGGATCTGGAAGTTTAGATTTGACATGAGAACAGCGACGTTACAACTCCTCATTGACATTCTGCTCATTTCCAGTGCCTTCTGAAATGAAAGCATTGCACTCAGTCAGAGTCCTTTAATAATTACGGTGAGCTGAAGTTTATGCATGCAAAATCGTGGCAGAGATGGCCCGCTACTTTAGTATGCTCAGTTAATTGCAAACAGACAACATTGAGAAGAGTGCTGATCAGCAGCTCTGCCTTTCACTGTACTTGGAATGAGAAATAACCAAGATCCAGACCTACACAAAGCAAAGACTGAAAATAAGCCATACTATCTCTTTTACATAAAACCACAAGAATGATTAGTCACATTTTGGATATTTCTGGATTCCTGCAAAGTAGAGTAGCACTCAGAGGCTGAGTCAGAACTGAGCTCCCCATTCCTTTCCCTATTGCATAAGCACATAGGGGACATCAAAAGTTTACGTTTGACTTTTGCTCAGAAACAACAGTGACTGACCTGAAGCACAGAACAGAGCCCTCTGACTGCATATATCACGAGCACGGCTTTCAACACACAGAAGTTTTCTTAAGAAAGAATCCAACATTAAAAATAGAGAAGTCCATCCTTGTCACTTGGTTGACATGCTCATGAAACTGCCTACTTGGTCTGCCGTGTTGGCCCTATTCAGACAGGCTCACCTGATGCAGTTTTGGGCCGAGGAAGAGAGACATGGGCCTGGAATATCTAAAATAAAATGCTGATGGGGAAAAGTTAAGTTTAGATCCATGCAAACAGCAGCACAAGCACTGAGGTACCTGAAGTTGGCACCAATTCTGCAGAGCCACAACTCATCCCTGACTGTTCTGTCTGTATTCCTCAGATAAGTCTGACAATTTGTTTTCAATATGAACAACTCAATGTCTCTGGCGTAGAGGTGATCATTTTGCTACAGTCAGAGATATTCAGCATTTGGTTTTTGCTTTTCTGTCCTGCTGGACCCTGCCAGCAGTCACTGCTGGCTGCCCTGTGCTCCCAACAGGGGAGGAGCTGGACGTCCTTCAGTCCCCACTCCCTCTCTATTTCATGGAGTTAAAGAACAAAACTAGAGTGAAAAAAGTCAGGTATCAAGGACAACAAGGGCAAAGGGTGGGCAAGAAGAAGAGGCCTGCACAGCCAGCCTACACTTACAGTGCTGCACCAAGGCACAAACAACACTCACTGCCCCATCCACAAGTTACAGCCGCTCCTCCCTGAAAAGACAAAGGACATACAAACACTGTTTTGGAGTATGCTGGATATGTTAGAGTGCCACAGGGTTCCCTTAAGCATCCTACATGCAAACATCAGTCACTACTAAAGTGATTTTTGTGCTGTTGCTAGATCCATAGTTAAGACTTTCCTTAATCTGTGAACTACAGGAAGGGAAACAGAAAATGGAAAAAAATATCAATCCTTTGGAAAATTACTCCTAGTGCTGAGATTCAGTATCAGCTCTGGCAAGTGTATCCCCAGCCATTACTGCAAGTAACAGAGGAGATGCATCTTGTTACAACAAACCCAACAGAATGCCACCGAGGCTGGCTCATCATGCATGGATTAAAGAAGGAGCTTCTTCAAGCTCTGCAATTTTCCTAACAAAGAAAATGCATCTGCTGAAGGAAAAGCAGCTACAACAGAACTGAGATGTATGGTTTTTTTCTTACATTTTGTTCCAATCCATCCAAGCACATTATAAGGATACTTACCTAAAGAACATTTTAGACCGGATGAAGGACATTAAAACTCAGCTGACATTCAACCAGGTACCCCTTTAAACCTCCTCTGCCTGAACCATATTCAAGGATGCCAAGATGCTTCTAGTGCTGTGGGATCAGATGTGTATACACTCATCCTTTTCCTGTTAGCCAATACTGAAATGGATTACAGACATTAGAGACACTACACATGCTGCTATTAACCACTATTCTGCACGGAACTTCTTGAAGAACATGCATACACACAGTCTCTCCCCACTTACTGCCCTCTTCTAACACTGCCCACATACATGACAATTTCAGACCATGAAACCCATTTTCTTGCATATCTGCAAATGCGTAACACCAAACATTGTTTTGTTACAATCTCCCACACGCCACCTATATCTCTTAAGTCCAACATACAGATTCAGTAGGCGCACATAATAAAATCGAAAACACTCAAGTCTATCAACTCTTGAGGATTTACATAAAGCCATACCAAAAAAAAAAAAAAAAAGCCAACCCCTCACAATGGGCCAAATGCATTACTCTTTATTACCACTCAAACCCAAAAAGAACTTGGAATTCCATATACCAGAGGGCACACAAAGAACAGCCCAGGAAGAAGAAGCTGGCAGAGCCTTTTTTGTACCTAAATAAAATGCATCAAGGCACACAGCACAATGCTTTCCAGTCATACAGACCTCTTCCTGCAATGTTCCAAAGCCCCTGAAGAATTACACGTGCAGGGGAAAGTACGGCAGGAACGTAAAAAAAAGAGATCCAGCTTTCCAAATTCTTATGATAGCTCTTCAGAAATAGATACTCAACCAAGTAAGAACTTTTGGACTGAACCTTGCTGGTGGTAGTTTCACATGTGTTGTCACATTGTGGTTTGTTGGGTTTTATTTTGTTTTTAATAGCTTGTTTTGATATACTCCGCTACAGTTTTTAAACTAATAGGAAGCCATTTCTTTTTGTCAGCTTAAAGGTGGTGTCAGTTGGCTTCAAGTCCGTAAAGCACCTTGTAATGCTTCACCAGTAGGAAAGAAAATACAACTTGGAAGCAGTTCCATTATCTGTCCCTCAGACTGTAGCTGCTACCAAACGGCAACAACGGTTATCTGATGAAATTATTCAACATGTTCAATGACCACTACCACAATCACCAGCAATCACAGGGGAAGAAAAAAAAAAACAACAACTAGACTCTAGAAATGTAGTCTGATGTTCAAGGACTACTCTAGTCCTCATTAAGTTACTGAAACTACACAAGTGTAGAGGCCAATAGCAGCAAGTTTCATTCCAGGAGTGGAGTTCTAGCCTTTAAGTAGAGTGTATTCCTAAGGAATAATGCAACACAAACTTACGATGCCCGGAATGCGGTGTGTCAAAATCCAGTTTATTAGTGGAATGCAAATGATAAAGTATTACGTTAGTTATTTAAGAAGTGATGCTGAAATGGTTCGCTGGTAAAATCTGCAGTAGTTCTGCAAAGAAGTCAACCAAGAATCAGAGAAAAGAAGGCTGGATCAGACTATGCCTACACACGAGCACGAAGGGCTGATCACTTACTAGGAATTTATGTAGAGCAGATCCTTCTGCATTTCAAAGGTAGGACAGGAAGACCACATTTTAAGAAGCATCAATTAGAATAGTTTTATTATTATTATGAGAGGGTTAGTTCATGCATCTGATACTTTGAAACATCATTATTAAAATACTTAAGTAATTCATAACAGATTTAGTAAACGTGACAGAGCCTTCATAACCACACACAACAATGCCAACTCCTACAGAAGAATAGGATTTTTTTTTAAATGCAAATCACAGGGGGTGGATAAAGAGAAATGCAAACTGCAAAATCATACAAGTAAATAAAAACATAAACAAGGTGACAGCCTGAAAGTGCTCCTCTTTAAAAGGCAATCAAATAACAATACTATTTTCCCTCCTGAACAAGCTCCTTTGAAACAAGGATGATGATAAAAGATTGAAAATGGGTTTTCAAGTACTCTTTCCACAAAACATATCAAGTTACTGACGGCATTTAGTCATCTTATTTCTACAGCACACTCTGAACTTGATGAGAGAAACTGCAGCTAAAAATGCAGCAACTGAACACAACGATCCTAAAACAGACCAGAATATGCCTGCTCACTTGGTTAAATTATACTGCCACTGGTGACACCTTCATTCAAACATCTTTGTAATGACTCAATATTTAAACATCGCTACGGATAACAAGCTCCTTCCTGACCTGAAGAAGCAGACCATCACCAGGCCTACACATCTCTATCCTCATTACATCATAATGACAGGAAGAAACAGTTTTGACAGAAGCAAACTATTCTTTCTACTCTAAAGATGCATGTATCATTATAAAATGGAGTCCTTGCATACGACAGGTGCATCCTGGCCCCCAGGACAGAGGGGTGTTACATACCCAGCCCAGGCTGAGAAAAGAGCAGCACTCTGCACCACAGCCAAGGGCTCCTCTGGCAACTCCAAGAGGTGGGCACCCAGCTCCAAACAAGGCAGGAGCTGCTGCTGGGCCACGGCACACTGACATGTGGAAGCGGGGAGGGGGCTTCAGAGCATGGCCAGAGAGCCCCTAACAAGGGGTGCAGGAAAATAAACAGCTGAGAAGACTCATACTCAGAGGCAGCACTCTCACTATTACTTCCCAAAAGGCAAAATACATTTTTAGTGCTTGGGAAGGGAGGGGCTGGGGAAGCTCAGAACTGTGGCTGATCACGCTCTGTATCGCACTGTTCCAGCTCTCTTGACAAAATTCACTCCTTTGGGCCGCGGTAGAAAGGCTGCGAAGGAAACAACGAAGCAACTAGACAATGCCATTATTTCAACAGCCTATTTATCCTACATAGGCACTATGAGTTGTACGGCCGAAACAAGGCTCTGTTATTCTGTGCAGATTATGCTCGCAGAACAGAATTCCACCGTGAATAAAAGAAAAAGCACAGAGGAGCTCACTGCTCTTAGAAGTGCCTTTAAACGTGAACCATCACGCAAGGATAAGTGAAAACACCCTGCTGCAAGAAAAAGGAACAAGCCATCCAGTCACAGCCATGACATTACATATCAGTTCTCCCTCAACTGAGCGACGTACAGAAATGACGTTTGGACAAGATGATCTCAGTGGTCTTTTTTTAACCTTAATTACTTTAAGGAATGCGTGCACACCACCGGCAGAGCCCTCGGAACGGGGCTCACCCGGCAGAGCTGTGCCATCCCTCCGTCCGGGCACCGCGCAGGCCGGCAGCAGTCCGCCATCGGGAGCACCAGGAGTGCCCTTGAGAGACGTCCAGGCTGCAGCGGGTGCACAAACGCTCTCCGTGGGCAAACAGCGCGCGGGGATTTCTCTTTGGCTCCCTGACCTGGCAGCAGGTAAAGGGGATTGACCTCACAGCAGCGTTACAAGGCAGCGTCGGCAAGGAACTAGCGAAGTTTGCGTGAAGCGGGCGGCTGAGACGAAACGCGAACAGGTTTAGGAGGAAAAAAAATAATCTCAAGGGGCAGAGGCAGGAACCCCGCGGGCTCTTTCTGTTGCCCAAAGCGGGGAACCTCCGCCCGCCGAGCCCCGCTCCGAGCCCCGCAACCGCAGGGTCCTTGAGCGGGCGGCCGCGATTTCTCCCTCTCCTTCCCACGCCCCTCCGCCAGAAGGGGCCTCACCAAACGCCACCCCACGATAACGGCACGGAGGAAGGAGCGCGGCACTCACCATGTCAGCCGGAACGCTGCTGGACATCTTGCTGTCCGTCCCCGACGCTTTAACACCAACTTCGAAAGCACAACGAGAAGCAGCGAGCGGAGATCCCCGTGCCGGGGCCGCGCGGAGCTCCGGGCCGCGGGGCTGTGCCGGGGGCGGCGGCTCCGTCAGCGGCGGTGCCAGGCGGGGCGGGCAGCACTGCGCCGCGACATGGGCTGCGCGCGGCTTTTCCCCGCTCGCGCTCTTCCTTCCCGGCGAATAACGACGGGCTGATTCACGGATAATGGGGCGGCCGTCACCTCCTCATTAAGCGACTCGCTGCCCTGGGGCCGGCGGGAGGACGCCGGGCTCGGGCCCCCCCTAGGCGCGCTGCCGCATGCAACAGGCTCCGGCGGGGACGGCCCTGCGGCTCCGGGGCTCGGCGGGGCCGTTCAGCGGCTGTCGCTTCCCGCAACCTCAGCTCTCATCGCCGCCGCCTCCTCCTCCTCCTCCTCCTCCTCAGCCCGCCCTCGCTCCCTCCCCCCCACCCCCCCCCCGCCGGGGCGGCAGGCTCGCCCCCCTCCCCGCGAGCTTTAGCCGGGGAAAAGCCGCCGCTCAGCGCGATGCCGGCCCACAGCCGCCCCCTGTCATCCTCGCCTCAAGCCAACATGGCGTCTGCCGAGCCAGGGCAGGGGACGCGGCAGGAGACAGATAGAGAGACGGAGCCCCCCCGCCCCCTCCTCCTCCTCCTCCTCCTCCCGCCGTCACGCGCCGCCGCCCCGCGGCACCATGGGGCTTGTAGGCGGCCGGGGGGCGTGGCCTGCAGCCATGGCCCCGCCCCGCGCCTCAGCCGCCGTTGCTACGGCTGAGGGCTGAGGGTCACCCCGATGCGCGCCGTTTTCTCGACGGAACGGCCACTCTAAGGTTTCTCGGGGGAAATTATGGCTTCCGTGAGGCTAAGAGGACAAAGTCTCGTAGAATCATAATAGACAAGGTTGGAAAAGATCACTAAGAGCGACTAATCCAACCACCAGCCCATCCCCACCATCCCCTCTGACCATGGCCCTCAGTGCCGCATCTCCGTGGTTCTTGAATACCTCCAGGGATGATGGCTGCACCACCTCTCTGTTCCAGTACCTGGCCACAGAGAGGATTTTTTTCCTAACATTCAACCTGATCCTCCCCTGGTGCAACTGGAGGTCGTTCCCTCTTGTCCTATTGCTGTTACATGGGAGAAGAGGCCGGCCCTCCACCTCACCACACCCTCCTTTCAGGCAGCTACAGAGATCCATAAGGTCTCCCCTGAACTTCATCTGCTCCAGACTGAACAAACCCAGTCCCCTCAGCTGCTCTCCATCAGTGCTCCGGACTTCT
Source organism: Oreortyx pictus (assembly GCA_036925125.1). Lineage (NCBI taxonomy): Eukaryota > Metazoa > Chordata > Aves > Galliformes > Odontophoridae > Oreortyx > Oreortyx pictus. The sequence goes on from JAUPFR010000001.1 coordinate 19,754,100, forward strand.
TGCAGCTTCATTGCCCTTCTCTGGACATACTGCATGCCCTCAATGTCTTTCTTGCAGTAAGGGGTTCGAAACTGAACACAGTGCTCGAGCTCTCACTAGTTCCAAGTACAGGGGTGTGCTCTCAAAAGTTTCCAAGAGACCTACCAAATAAATTAGCAAGCCTAGAAGGGTCCAATAATTAGGGGGGCATGCGAAGATGTGTTTGTATTCCAGAGCAGTCAAGCCAACAAAGAAAAAGAATCAAGAAAGCACAAGAACTGTGACATATGCAGTCTAGTTCCCTCAGGGGCAGTTCTCGTGTAAAACCACAGGAAATTAAGGCAGGTTTGTTCCCTTTCAAAGGGAACCCCCACTAAAAGTCGGGGGCTGTCATCCCTCTTTATGACTTCCCACTATGTGTAACAACCCCTGGAGATGCTGTCTCCTATGGAGTTTACAATTCTTCAAGATAAACTCTAAAGCAGTATGAGTCTATTAGCTTTAAAGGACATATTTGACAGCAAGTATCTTGGTTAAAGGCACAGGAAGTGTTGGGGGGTCATCAGAAGTGACCCCACACTGATGTCCATGCTGTTCCACAGTGTGACTTTAGACTTTATCTCCCTGGCTTGCTTATACTGTGCGTTTCTGGAAGGGTTATTTGGCTTTTGGAGAAGCTGAAAGCTGTGCCTTGTCAGCCTGGAGAAGAGAGGGCTCAGGGGCTCACTATGATGTACATAAATGCCTGATGGGGTGAAGGGCTGAAGAGACTGTAACCAGGGTCTTCTCAGTGGTTCCCATTGACAAACCAAGAGGCAATGGGCACAAATTAAAAACTAGTAAATTCAATTCAGACATAAGAAAATACTGTGGAGGTGGTCAAATGCTAGCACAAGTTACCCAGAGAATTTGTGGAGTCTCTGTCAGTAGAAATACTCAGAACCCATCTGGACATAGTCATGGTCACCAGCTGGAAATGGTCATAATCAGACTAATGGGGCTGACTTATTGGTAGATTGGACTAGGTGACCTCCGGAGTTTGCTCCCAATCTCAGCCCTCCTGTGGCTGTGACTGATGTTTTTGTACCGTATATAATCATCACCAATCTGTCAGGCCTTCAAACCAATGTGATAGCAAGGCTTGTAGTTGTGGGAACAACAGCATATTGTCAGAACATTGCTTTCTTTTTCTTGAGGGGCAGAAAAAGTAGAAGGTTTCCTCTTTTTTCTAACCTTTTGTAGATCATCTAAATAATAATATTCACAAATGAAGGTCAAAGGGGTGAGCTGTGAAGGATGTCTCTTTATCACAGATAGTAAGCATTCCTGAGCATGTATGTCTTCCTGGTTAAATAAGGAAGACGTACATGCTGAATAAAGATGATACTTAGAAAATTATCAATTCAAAATAAAAAATAATTAAAAAAAACCCCACAAGCAACCCAAGTATTTATTTATTTGTATGCCCAACAGCTTAAGTTCATATGGACTCCCAAGATCTACTGCAAAGCCATCTTATAGACTAGCTCATCACTCCAAGAATACAGCAGCCTTCTACAGGTGCCTTGAAGGAACCTCAGGGTGCATTGGGAGGTGTCCTGTCCATGCCCAGTCATAGTAGGGATGAGAACACAGGCATCATTTCTGCTTTTCAGGAACTACAGTTCCCAGCTGTCTCCTCATGTAACTCAAAATGATGTCCTGTCCTTGCTGTGACAGCTGGGTGGAAAGGTGCACACACCTTCCCACTTCCTTTGCTTCCAGGAGGCAAGGCATACAGCAGGGGAGCCCATCCTTGTACAGCCTGCAGCGTGAGTTGTCAAAGGTTATATGGAAGTACCCACCAGTAGAGCAGGGAGAGGTCCATGTGCCCAAGCACCACAGGCAAATTTAGAGTACCAGCAAACAGAAGAAAACCAGATGAGGGATTGGTGAGGCAAGGAGGCAGCAGTAGAACACATCCACTCCATTGGCGATGGCTCTTTTGAATTATTTAGATGGATTAGCTCATTTGTGCTGCATTAAGATAAGCACATCCATAGGATGGAACCCGAGGACGGAATGCAGAAGACAGAGCCTAAATCAGCATGACTGTGTGTTTAATGTTCTCCTACCTCTATTTTAGCAATCCATCAAAAGGAAGGATCACAACTTCAGTGCTGATGAAGCACTGTTGTACGTGCAGAGTTGGGGACTGTCATTATCACTTCTGTGGGTACACTCAGGTCCAGCAACTATTCTGCCTAACACTGTGCAAGTGAGTATCAATGCTTTTCTCCGACACACAGCTGAGCTTTCCAAAAGATAGCATGAAAAATTACCTTTTTAACTCGTTATTACAAATTTGAATCCACAATTCTAAATGCAGCCCAGGATGTCTCTACATTAGGTAATGGAGTTTCTGTCCTGAAAGTTTGACAGTATTGCCCCCCAGTTGACATTTGTATCACAGTTGTGTGACTTTTTTTCTCGGCTCTCAGCTACGATGACACAACACAAACAAATGGAGGATCCAGCACAGCTGGTACATGCTGAAGATCATTTATGGACGGTTGTGTGCAGGACAAATGAATAAAAGTAGAAGCTGCACAATGATTCTCATAGGAGCAGTGCAAGCCTGTGTCTCACACATGACAAAAGAGATAAATTCCCACTGGATTTGTAGAGGTGAGGTAATGTGTATTGGAAATACAGTGTGGTCGAGTATAAAACAGAAAAATATCTTTTTCTCTTTGGCATGTATTAAGACAGGCTGCTATGATAGTATTCATTTCACATTCACGCAGAGAGGAAATGAGAGTTGTGGTCAGCAGTAGTCAGCTGGAACAAGGGACCCTGAAGAAGCACAGCTACAGCCTGCGTATGGAATCAGCTTGCAGCTAAACACTGAGCAAGTGCTGCAGGCACAAAGAGCTGAAAACAAATCTTTCCCACATCCAAGGACTGAGCAAAAAGAGAAGTGCTGTTTGAGAGAAGTGCTAGCAATATGGAGAGTTCTGCGTTTGGGACCTAATGCTGTACTCAAATACACAAGTCTTTCCATTAGCTCTCCGTTGCAGAACTGACATGTGAATTTAGCCATCCAGGTACAAAATCATTCATCATCATCACCCTTTGTCAATTTATAGAAGAAAATGATGGAGTATACATCTGCTGCTTTGCTCCTCGTTTGAGAAATATGACATGGCACGCATATATGCGTTGAATTTTGCAACGCTGTATTTGTGTAGATAAGATTTGTGCCAGGTCTCCACAGTTAGGCTGGGGCTTGATTTCAGTGTTTAATTGCCACCGGTTCTAGTTGAAACCCAACTCTGTATCAAGATGTGCTTAACAGGAATAAAAGGTCTGTAATTCTAAATCAGATCAGTAGTCCAGCCGATGTGTTATCCTGTCTGTAGCAGTGGCCAGCATCAAATACTTCAGAGAAAGACAAACAGAGCCCCACAATGGACAATCACGTTATAATCTGCTTATTTGGTTAGGTTTCAACGGCTGCCAAGGATGCAGAAGAGTCTGGTTTCTCCCCTGAAGCACAAAACTTTATATCCTTTATGTCCTTTATATCCTTAATGGCAGAATAACCCATCGATAGCATGGAAGAATGGCCGCCATTTTTCAAAAGAGCTGTGCTGTCTCCTGTCGGCTGTTATTGCTGGTGCTAGAGAACACATTGAGACTACCCTCCTAAACTGACATTAAAAGCTTTCAGACCCATAATGTACTCCTGTGTTTTTCATTTGAGGCAGGCTGCAAACAGGAAAATCTTCAGGAGAAGGAGCAGTGACAGAAAGGAAATTACTTCTAAGGCAAGAATATCCAAGGCTTCTAGTTTCCTTGCAGGTTTTTAGAGCAGCTTGAGGAGGTGAAAGACTCCTTAAACAAAGGGCTTAATTCTCTGTGGTTTGGCTGAGGGACAGATCAGGATTCCTTCCCTCTCTGGCAGCCACAGAAGCAAGATACCTAGGGCAGCAAGGAACACATGGGGCTACTCAGCAGGGTACTTTTAATACCTTTATATAAACATGGAGGCTTTTTTTTTTAACTCCTACTGAGCCAAATTGGTGCTTCTGTAAAAACCTCAGATTTTGTGTTTGCGAATACTTTTTTTTTTTTCTTACTAAATTGATTCTTTTCCGTTTGGAAGCACATTGATTTTTGCTTCTTTGGCTCTTCTGTGTCAAGCCAGAACAGCACGGGTGTCCTACCAGTCCCTCATCTGATGTCAGCAGACTTCTGGGAATAGCATTTAGTGGTTCTCACCTGCCCCAGAGCAAGAAGGGATGCCAAAAGAAAAAGGACCTTTGAGGTTTTTAGAGTTTATAATACACAGTGCTGGACATAACTGTGGCTTATTTGTTTACTTTTTTAAGTTACTTGTCATGCTGATCTTGCTGGAAAATAAAAATCCACAGATATTTTAACTCACACTGTACCCCTGGATGCCCAAGTATACTTTCAGGATTCATTCCCCCGCCTTTCTCTGTAGTTTCTGTAAGCAAAAACAAGATGATAGGAAACAAACAAGTAATACTTTGTGTCAGGAATTATTTCTGGCCTTTCTGACCCAGCCAAAGCTGGCAGGAGCAGTGCTCTGCCAATCTAATGGGCGTAGCTGTAGGAAAGGAGATAGGGCACATTAGTGTTCCAGGTACCAACGTCATAAACTGTGCTGGGAAACTCCTAAGAGGGTGTGAGGACTGACAGAGGAAAGTACAAAGGTGGAATATGGGGGAGGGAAGAATACCCTGAATGAGAACAAGAAGCCCCTGTTCCGATATTAGAAAGGGCTCAAATCACCTGCATTTAGATGTTAACTACTCATACCTCTATGAAGTAAGATATATCTGTCCAGTCCATACAGAAAAACTACGGAAAGCAATTGGAAGACATCCTGGAATCAGCTGGGACGGAGTTAATTTTCTTTCTGGTAGCTCATATGGTGCATTTTTTTAGATTTAGGATGAGAATAATGTTGTGAACACACTGATGTTTTAGCTGTTGCAAAGCAGTATTGACATAGAGCCATGGTCTTTTCAGCTCCTCACACTGCCCTGCTGCATTGGAACTGGGGGGGGTGTGAGGAGCTGAGCGGACAGAACCATGGCTGCCGATTCAAACAGGCCAAAGGGATGTCTGATACCATGTGGCTCAGAAATAATGCTGGGGGAGTTGGCCAGGGGTTGCTTCTCACAGACTGGCTGAGTGCTGATCAATGGGTGGTGAGCAATTACATTGTAAACTACTCATTTTGTATCTTTTTAATCATTATTATTGTTTTCCCTTCATTTTCTGTATGTTAAATTGTCCTTATCTCAGTGCACAAGTTTTACCTTTTTTTTTCCAATTCTAATCTCCATTTTCATTCCACTGTGAAGGGGGGTAGTGAGAGAGCAGCTGTGTGGTGCTGCACTGACTGCTGGCTTAAACCTCAACAGAAGTTCCTTATTTTATCACAGATAAGAATCGTAGAATCATAAAGGTTGGAGAAGATCTCTAAGATCATCTAGTACAACTGTGAACCCATCACCACCACTAACCATGTCCTTCAGTGCCACATCTTCACATTTCTTGAACACCTCCAGGGACAGACTCCACCACCTCCCTGGTCAGCCTGTTCCAGTACCTTGCCACTCATTCAAAGAAGAGTTTTTTCCTAATATCCAACCTGAACCTCCCTTGGCACAACTTGAGGCCATTCCCACTTGTCCTATCACTGCTACCTGGGGAAACAAGCTGACTTGCACCTCACCACATTCACCTTTCAGGTATTTGTAGGGAACAGTAAGGTCTGGTACTGCTGGTTACAGTGCTACACTATTTCTGATATGAGGCAGGATGCCGCTGGGCTTCTTGTCCACCTAGGCACACTGCTGGCTCGTGTTCAGCCAAGCATCAACCAACACCCCCAGATCCTTTTCCTCCATGCAGCTTCCCAGACACTCTGCCACAAGCCTCAAGTGATGCGTGGGGTTGTAGTGACCAAAGAGGAGGATCCAGCACTTGGTCTGGTTAAAGTTCATACAGCTGGTCTTAGCCCAGCTATCCAGCCTGTCCAGATCCCTCTGTAGTGCCTTCCTACACTCAAGCAGATCAATGCTTCCTCTCAACTTGGTGTCATCTGCAGACTTACTGAGGATACACTCAGTCCCCTTGCCCAGATTATCAATGAAGATACTGAACAGGACAGGCCCCAGTACTGACCCCTTGGAACGCCACTCATGACCAGTCACTAGCTGGATTTAACTCCATTCACCACCACTCTCTGGGCTCGGCCCTCCAGCCAGTTGTTTACCCAGCAAGGAGAGTACCTGTCCAAGCCACAGACTGCCAGTTTTTCTTGAAGAAAACTGTGGGTGACAGAATCAAAGGTTTGCTGAAGTCCAGGTTGACTTTTCCTCATTCACCGGGTGGGTCACCTGGTCACATAAAGGAGGAATTGCAGCAGAGAAGCATCCATCCTAGATCTGCTTCCTGATGGCAAAAGGAATCAAAGTGAAACATTGAGATAACACTCACGTTTTGAACTAGAAACTTCAATTTGTCAAAGGATTTACAGAACATAACAACAAAATGGTATTTCGTATCAGAAAATCAAATATGTGGGAGTGAAAGACTCTTGTGCAACTAATCAGAAGAGCAGTGGGGGCAAAAAATGTTAAAATCTGCCAGACAAGAAGGAGAGGGCGAAGAACCTCTTAAAGTGCCATATCAAATTAGACAGCTCTTCAGAGAAAGGAGCAAGAATCTGTGACTATGGGGAATGGCTTTTGCAAAAATGAACTTTGCAAAGGAATATTTCTGGAAAATGATTAAAGGAAAGTACATGAAGTGCACACAAGTATGTAGAAGTTTTGGAGAGATTCTAGTAAAAGAATACCATAAATCATGCTTGGTCCGACCAAGGACACAGAAGGAAAAGGCTTTGTTCAATTGTCAAGCAACACAGCCGTGCTCAGGTTGCTTGCTGGTGCGACCAGGCTCCCAGCCCTCCCCTCAGTCCTGCAGCAAATGCAGCCCAGCACAGAACCCAGCTCACTGGAACATGAAGTGCCACTGCCTGTTGTTCTTGCTTCCTGCTGACTCCAGCAGGTTATTTCTCACATTAGTTCCAACAATATGAAATTGAAGTAAGAAACCATTCTTGCATATGAGATTTCTGAGTCTGTTACCTGCACTACTTTAGAACTCATAGAACCATAGAATCATAGGGGTTGGAAGGGACCTCTAGAGATCATCGAATCCAACCCCAACTCTTCTATTTTGTTTTTATTAAAGATCTTCATACATCCTTTATCTATGTCTGTTAAATATATACATGTGTATATACACATTCGCAAACATATGTTTATATAGACTCTATATGCACACACAGGTATCAAATATCTGAAATTTTGAAGTTAACTGTATCACTTAAACAAATTGCACTCAAACCTGATTGTAACCTACTTCAGCTGAAACTAAACCCAGTTGATAATTTGTGAGGAGAACGTAATTCTCGTTTACTTACATTATACCAACGCAATATAGCATTTAATCTGACTTATTTTCTATCGCTTACCAGGCTGCACACCAGAAACAATATCTGAATGAACCAGTGTCTTGAAACTCTGTTCTTTATTGGCTGAAGAGATTGTCTGACCTTTGGTAACTGGTCACTGCTGCTGGGGACATTCTCCATGAGCAACATGGCACAGTGGAAACATAATGGGACAAGGGTCTCGTGTCAGCTATAGGATATGGAAACACCACCGTTTTGTGCTTCTTTTGCTTTATTATTATACATAGGAGGAACAATCAACAAAGACTTCCTGAGGATGAATGTTGTCAGTATATGAAACACTGAATAACCGCTTTTTGTTTTGCTGAATGGTCCCCATTCTTTCAGATTTAAAGGGGAAAATACAGGAAAACCAGCTCTTCGGAATGGACTCTTGTATATAGGAGATTTTGTTTCTTAGTAGAGAGACTTCTGGTTACGTTGGGATCTTACACTAGTTTTATATGAGTTCAACTTAATTGACGTAATCTGAATTATTCTTGTTTCACAATAAAGTGAGAGAAGCACTGGGCAAATTAATAGGAGCATGAATTCCATATTTACTTACAAGGTCACAGTCATCTGGGCCCTGAATGCTGCCAGTGTTGGGATTGATTTTTTTCTCTATTTTCACTTTCTCTCATCATGACTATAAAAGTCCAAGAGGGCTTGTTTTAATTCCAGCCTCTCTTTCTCTTTCCAGTCCCCAGGCCTACGTGTACAGCAATAGGTGTTTGTGTAGTACAGGCAAATGCTCCCAAAATAGCCAGCACTAGAAGTTGCCTAATTGGTTTACTGTCAGCAAGAGACTTGCAAGAGAGTAGCAGAATCCAAAGAATGAGCAAACAAGTTTTCCCGCATTTGAGTTGGTTATACTTGTGGGTAGTCACCTGTTTCTGTTGAAGTCATCTGCTTCATTAGTTTTTACTAATCTTAGCCTTATTAATTTATTAAAAAGACTGTAGCTAGAAGGTAAAGGAAAGAAGAATTCATCCGACCCCAGTTACTACTCATAACCATTGCGTTCAACACCAACAGGAGATCAGTATCTGAAATGCTAGCTATGGGCAGAAGTTTGTGAGAAGCAACAGCGGAAATATTTGTTCATGGGCTAATACTTAAACTGCTTCTTCAGATTTTCTTTATCAGACACAAAAACAGGATTACATTTACCTAAATTAAGCCCTTTACAAATTCTGGGTATTTTTGTAAGCTACTTGTCCAGCCTCCCTCAGTCATCAGTGAAACAAGGTACATCCGCCACCCTGACCATTTGGGTAGCGTCCTTAAGTTGTCTGACTGTTGAATATTATTTTAGAGGAGATGTTTAATTTTCAGCCAGATGAAATCAACCAAGATGAATCTGACCCCTATCTCTTCCACTTCTTCCCACCATGCGGTGTTTTTGGCTCCACACACAGCTTGGCAGGTTAGTGAATTACGATTTTGTGCTGTTCTGCACCAACCAACGGACCCTGACAAGGATTTTGGACTGATGTCCAAAGCCAGAGATGCTGCAAACAGTCATGCAGGTCCTTTAGCACAAAAGTAAGGCTGAAGTCTGCAGGTGCAGGCTGCACTAAGTGCCTAGCACTAACCCTGTGCAAACATGGTTTGAGTTAGCACAAAACTTTGGCAGGATCAAGGCTTAAATATAATCACCTCAAGGCAAGAAAACATTCTTCTTTTGTTTGCCTTGCAGAACAAAACTTGCTATTGTCACTTAATTAACTAGGTTTTCAAACTGATGATTGATGAAGTAACTTTGGAAGGGTTACAGTCATGGCATCACTTAAAACACCTTAATGCTCTTCTGGGAGAGCATTAAGAGAAAGCGACTGCCAGGCTGCTCCACTGAACGAGTCTGCTCCATGCTCACAGGGTGAGCACTGGGGTCTGATGCATCAGTTCCTGGTTCATAGGCCTAGCTGCTCCTAAACAGCACGGGTAGTGCCCTCTGAACGGGTGAATGCTTTTGTTTTTCCAGAAGAATTCTTACCTAGAACTCTGAAGGCACAGTGAAGCAATTGGTCATTAAAGCTTGGCCGAAGAGAACAAGAACAGAAAGTGAAAGCCTGGATAAATATGTATGGATCTTCCCTTTTTCATAGCTTTAATATGGCATCTGATGTGGCTACACTTCTCTAGCTCACTGTTGCAAATTCCTTTGCAGATGCAGCAAAAGGTAGGTCTTAAACTGAGACAGGTTGCGCAGACTATTTTCAAGAGCATGGAGAGTACCACCGAACAAAGATCTTGTTCACTTCTCCTGCCCTTTCTGTGAAAAATGACTGCAGTAAAATTGAGCTCCTGCTTTTCCTTATTTATGAAACACCTCTTTCCTTTTGTACAAAAAACTAATTTGCCTGTGCTTTAAAAAGTGCCTAAGTGGCAGTTGAAAAAGCAGGAGAAAGCTTTGCATTAGAGTGGAGCAACAAGGCAAGTACTGTAAAACAAAAAGCTATTCAGTATTTCCTTCCCAGAAAGAAATGGAACGAAAACTGTCATCAGATTAAATTGCTCCATTCCAGATTATTGTATATAGCCCGATGAAACAAAAAATGCATTTCCATTCTCACTTTCACAGGCAATCTATGTCTGCAAACCTCTCAATAAAGAATTTATTTCTGAAGGAGCACATTTCTGCACTATGTCAGCAATCCAGCAGAGCTCTCACGCTGCTTTGACTTTTCCTGCTCCCAGGAGTATCAGACCTTTACAATCCTTTCTACGTTCTCAACAAATATAATATTGCAGGCAAATTTTTCCATAGATTGACGGTGGACATACAAAGCTCTTGGCACCATGTATTGCTTGCCTGCATGGATGTAACTGATAGACAGAATCTACACATTGGTCTCAGATGAAATCTCATTTAGACAAAATAGATTTTACCCATCATCCTCTCCACAGCTGAGACTGGAAATGTATCACAATTGGCCGTAAACATTTCTTCAGGAAGGAACTGGTCTTAAATAAGTCAGCTCAAATAAGATCAGCAAAGCCATCTCCAGCACTACCATCTGGTGACTCTTAATCACATCCGAGAGTAGAATGTCACAAGTATGAGTCAGGTTAAAAAAGACATGAGAAAACAGTGGGAGCGTGGAAATGTGAGAGTATTAAGTTAGAGTAGCTTGCAGCTTGCTTGGAGGAGAGCAATAAAGAGGAACCTGCAGATAAGTGATCTGTGAACCCAGGCACTAAGGCAGTACTTTCCATACACACCCATTTACAAACACCATCCTGCCCCTTCTTGCCTCTGCTTTTGGTTTTGTTCTTATGCTCCACTGCTAACACAGGTACAGCGTGTTAAGATCACCGTGCAGAGCAGAGTTCAGCATCATGTGCTTGTCACAGCCCAACTGGCACCAGTATGTCACCTCCCTGACTGGTGAGACGTGACAGCTCTCTGAGCTCTCATAACTTCACAAGGGTGCGTGAGAGCAACGCTCACCTCTTCTGTACTTTTTAACCATTGGCCATAATTTGTAGAATTTTCAATCTTAAATCCAAAGAGGTGTGCTTTTTCTTTTCTATATTCATTTTTCCTTTTTCTGGAGTTAGACTCTTAAAAAACAGTCTGAAATAAATAAACTCTACCAGGAGTAACAAGGAGGAGAAGCAGGCAGCCCTGGGCACTGCACTGGTTTGAGGACAGAAGCCATTTGAAAAATATGATTGTTAAGATCTTTTGCAAAGCTTTTGTTTTTGCTGTCGCTGCCGGTGTGGACTGTTCACATCAGTTTGTTTTCACTGACTGTAATACCATTCCCAACTTTTAATGAGTGTCTGGGTGATGCATCACAGCACCACTCCATTGGGAAGTGTTTACAAATAATGAACATGCTGACTTCTGCATGTAAGCTTACTGGTCAATTCTCTAATCTAAAGACAGATGTTTTCCTAAAATGGATTTACATGCTAGCAAATGTAAGTATGCACTTAAAATATTGATAGAGTCCTGATTTATAAAGACTCGGAAACCATTAGAAAAAATGAAAAAGGTGAGTTCATAAGAGAGGTAGGATGGTGCTTTTATGAGAGAGGTTTTTCCAGTTCAAAAATAGCTTCCAATCAGTTTAAAAATATTTGATGTGATGTCTTCTAGGTTTACAAACAAATAGTTGAATAGTTTGGGCAGGACATGTTTGATCCTCTACAAAATACTTTTACCCTAAACTTCTGGAAGAGCACATGTGTCTCTTCACCACTAGACTCCGTTCTCATACCTTTTCTTTCTTTCCCTCTTCTGTCTATAATCCACCAATATGGTGTTCATCAATACCTTTATCAGTGACACAGACAGTGGAACCGAGTGTACACTCAGCAAGTTTGCGGATGACACCAAGCTGAGCTGTGCAGCTGATACAATAGAGGGAAGGAATACCATCAAAAGAGACCTGGCCAAGTTTGAAAAGTGGGCCCACATGGATCTAATGGATTCCAATAAGATTGAGCACTTCTGTGACCTTTGCTGAGCCTACTCAGCACCCCAGGGAATCTCATCCTCTTCAGGGAAAACCCATACTGCGTGTGCTGTGGCACTGGGCTGGTGTCCTGCATACAGTCTTGTGTATATATATATATTTGTATATATATATACACCTACATACACATTTATATAAAAGTGTAGAAAGCGTTTATAAAAGTATACATGCTTCTGCATGAGTAAAACAAGTTATCACTTTCTCCTGAAATCCCCAACCTGTGAGCACTATTGTGTGGCCTGTGGCACTCTGAGCATTCTGAGTTGTTGTGGAAGTAATTGGCATGTTTGGTGGAGCCTCCTAAAGAATGGAGGGCATTTGGGGTTTTTCAGTCCAAAACCCGCTGGAGCCCCGGGGATGTTTTGTAGCTGCTCTCAATCTTTGTACAGAATCAAATATACATTGTGCAAAATAAAACACAGAGGTATACAGTTACTTTTATGATTGGTTCAGCTTGATGAAGTACGTTTATAATAGAGTGTTTCTTTGTCCTTGTACAGGACAGGTTTGTTGTTCTTCAAGCACTTTTGTGAAAAAATGAATGTGTTAAATTAGGTCCTGTAGAGACTTGTTGGCAATTTTAAAGACATGGCATAATGAAGCTTGCTTCCAGCTCTGTGGGGATAACTTCCTTTGTAAGCCTACCAAATGAAGTATTGGATAGGCTTGTAAATGGGAGAGGAGACTTCAAGAGGCCCATTCTCTTATCCTCCTGCTTTTGGCCCTGTAACAATCCCCCTGCTCCAAATGGGAACCAAATCTGTCTTCTCAGGAGACAGTGCAAATCTTCCGAAATAAGAGTGCATCTCAGATTAAACATTTCCAATGGATCTCATAGCCAGTATTGGTGGTAGATGAACAGTTGTACTGGAAGATCGTAGAGGTCTTTTCCAACCCTTATGATTCTATGATTTTATGACTATGGAGAAAGAAAAGTGAGAGCAGAGGGCCAGCCATTCCTTCTATGCTTCCAGTGGTCGTTAGAGGGATGACCCATGCTTTGGCTACCTATCTCTGACCAGACAACCCAACATGACTAGATTAGATTGGATGTCTGACTCCTGAAAAGCTAAATTTAGGTTTAAGGAACCCAACTTTCAATTTTAAATCTTTGGACAAAATCTATTGATCCTTTTCAAGGAATGAAACAAATATTTTATGTGATGACAGATGTTTTTAAAAAATGATGGTCTCTCAGACTGGATGTAGTACCACAGAACTGCTCTGATGAAAAGTGAAGAAAAATACCCATTCCAGCAACGAGGAGCCTGGAGCTGAGAATATCAGCGTGCCCAAGTGATTTTGGCCAGTGCATCTGAATAAGATAACCTCCGTTGTTTTAACACAACAAACACTTTGCTGCTCTTTGATCAACAAGAACAACAGCAGCAAAACGATTCTTGCCGGAATGCAGTGATATCTGAACAAGAGAGCAGTGCCCAACCTTTGTGGTGATAATCTCTGGGAATGCCTGTGCTATGCTTTTATTTCTGCATTAGGAAAATAACGACCACATCTGCACATAGCAAAGCCAATGGAAAGACAAAGGTGCAAAGCCCCAGGTAGCTTGTGTACCCTGCGTAACAAAAGCTGGCAATGTCTCCTTACAAGTGCTAAAATATTCTGCAATATTCCAGCAATAACACACGACGTTATTTCTGGTACTCACGCGTTTACTGCTTCTCACTTTGAAGCCAGAAAATGCTCATGCATTTTAACAATCTAAACATACATACACAGAGCAGAAAATGCAGTTGCTTAATTTTGCTGTGCAAATGACACATTTCACATCCAGAGCAGCTACTTGCGCAGCTTGATTTTGGTTCCTAGCACTGTCCCCAGATGCCTTCTGGCTTGGATAGGAGAAAGCTTCTGATTACCTGTGGAGTTGTCCTTGGAACAAGGAGCAGATAAAGGACTGATCTGTGTTAGCACTGGGAAAAAGGTAATAGTATTGCTGAGCACTCTGTTAGAAGTGTGAGCATCCACCTCACTGGAGAGAGTAGCAGAGAGTCCACAGCCATTCCTAGACACCCTTCCAGGCACAAAGAAGAGAAGATGGCAGCAGTGAGAGCAGGTATTCCCAGAGCGATCCATTGCTGCCTCTCACTGCTCTCCTCTGGGTTTAAGGCACAGAGGAAGCCTCCTAATCCTGCTCAGTGAGTGTAACATGGGTCTTAGATCTGATAGAGGGTAAAGGATGCTCAGCAGCCTATCACCAGTTCAGACTGCTATTATGTGTCTTCAAGTAGGCTCATAGTTGTGTCAGGCTCCAAATCTGCAGCCAGCATCCCATTGCTTCCATGCAATTCCTCCCAACACATCAGCATCAGAGACAGGAGAAGCAATGCTTGTTTAGTGGGGCTGATATTTCATACAGGGTCAGGAAGAGAATGATCCTTAGGGCTCACAAAATGCAATCTCTGGCAGTGATCTCTGTTGCTGGAAGCCCGTAGGAAGGGCTCCCTGCCTTGGTCCCGGCTAAGGAAAATGACTGACTTTTTATGTCCCCAAAGCAACATTATGGGTTAACAATACTTGCTTACCTCCTACCTTTGTGTGTGGTACAACTTGTGCACAGAAGCAAAGGGTACAGCCATGAGACAGAAAAGCACAGATGTGCCGAGGTGCTGTGTGAGGATGTCCAACATGGGGATGCTTTAACGTGAAGCAAGATGCAGGTAGAGGATGTTCAGAATGCAGCTCAGACAAACATGTGCTTCAGCCACACAAACACGGGTGAGAAACTCCACGTTCTTTCTTCAAAGTCATTCCTCTCCTTTGGCATTGCTGAATCCTGTTGTCACCACGTGATGCTGATGAAAGGAAGCTCATGGAGGTGACTTCCTTATGCTTTTCAGAAGTTTTCCAGTCTGAACAAAAGACATATTGCTTCTGACACCGGAGCCCTGTGTCTGATGAACCCCTGACTTTTTAACTCAAATAAGGAGTTTAATTCATAGCAGACCTGATCTCAGTCATGCTGAGCTGTTGCCATCACAGTGTCATTCAACACAGGATAGGAAGGTGACCAGGAAAAACTGAAATTAATAGTGCTTTCATACAGCCTTCTTAGGAGGGTGAGAACAAAGAAAGACACAACTACAGAGGAGATATTGCAGTGTCTATATGGAGTAGTTTCATGCTGCCATTTGCTCTCTGGTTCATTATATTTGCTTCTCACTCTCTCCATTCTTTACTATAAGATAGTAACTTGTCAGAAGCCTACTCTGTTGGCATTTCACCTCTATTTCATTGGCTTAGACAATCTGCAGTGACTTGGATAACATTTATTCAAAGAAAACACTTGGATGAGATTGAAAATGCTTTTATTTGACAGAACACTTAAAGGCAAACCAACAACATTCTATATGAAATATAAGGATGAAATATAAGGATGGTATCATTACATATCCTTTTTTTTTTTGTTGGGCTTCTAAATGACAGTGATTGTAAAATGACATACTATCGAACTCTGTGAGAACATATGGTGATTTCTTTCCTTCTCAGAAGGCAGTCTGAGTCTGTGTGATGCAGTTAATGAAACGAGCCTCGGTGCTGGAGAAGCCATGCTTAATGGATGTTGTCAGTCACTGCAAGGACTCGCACTCCTGGGACACCTCAGCATGGCTGCAGCAGGGAGATTAGCCACTGCGTGGAGAGGGCTGGAAGGAAATCCTGAGTAGGAGAAAATGAGGAGATGAAAACAGAAAAGAAATCACAGACATCTTTTGCAGCTATCTTTCTGGAGTGGATGATCTCCCTGCTCAGGTATGAGCCAGGCCTGGAGACAATAGAGGGGAGAGCCTGAGGGCAGGCTTTGCCTATAAGAGTGCTTCCCACACAGCTCCTTGCCTTTTGCCCTTTTAAATTGGCCGTGCAGAAAGCAACAAGATGCAGGGGGCAGCTGAGGAGCCCGCTCTCACAAAGACCCACTCTATATTGCTGCATGACCGGCTGCCGAGCCCATCAGCCAGAGAAAAGGCTTTTCATGCTTTTCTAGTAATAGCCACAAGGTCACTCAGCGCAGGGACAGGCAGCAGGGGATGCGGTTTGAATCCTCTGCTGCAAAAGCCCTTCATCTTCTGTCTGCCGAGGGTCACCCCAGCCAGCAGAGAGGGGAAGACAAATGGGATGGCTACCCCAGGAGAGCGTGAGCAGGAGACACCGAGCAGCTCCCTGATGCCTCACTATGATGGTGGTGGTGATTAACGATGTTGGCTCTGCCCCCATAGGCTGCCCACTTTGGAGCAGTCCCTGCTCCCAGGATACTGCTGCTACCTCCTGGTGCTCCTTCTCTGCCTGCAGCCCCACGGAGTCAGGAAGCCCCAGGAGAACTCACGCAGTGCAGTGCTGCCAGCACAGTGCCCTTGGTCTTGGCCTTAAACACCCAGCAAAGCAGGCATGGAAACACCCCTGAACATTAAAAATCATGTAGAAAGAAAGTAAATAATTGACCTAGAATGGTGGAGGAAGTGAGAGAAAATGCAGGGTTTGAAGTTAATTAGCCCTTGAACTGTCAGGCCCAATTACTTCCAGCAGCTCTGACATTTCGAAGATTAATGAGGGAGTTAGCTGTCATGCTGCACAAAGGGCCATCATCATGCCGGAGAAGATCTACCTGTGCTCTGCACACAATGTCTTAAAGTTTTGCAGGGAGAAATCACATCCAGAAGATAATTAGGAAAATTTGGTAAGAGCTTTCTGATTATTATATTCATTTTGAGGAATGCACCCTGCTAAAATACAACTGCCAACTTGGAGGTACAGGTTTAACTGATAGGATGATGGCTTCAAATACTTGTGGTTCCCAGGCAAATGGCCTGTATACCATCTGTTTGGTTTACAATGCTCTTTGCATTCACTATAGATGATAGTACACTACTACACTCACTACACTTCAGCTATTCAGCATGTGCCCACTCACAAATGGATCCAAACATATCACAATGCACCTGTGCCTGAAATCAGCCCCCCAGCCCATTGGGAGCAGCAGGAATACAGCCTCTCCCACTTGCCAGGGAGCCACAAAGTAAACCCTGTGCTGAGCTGGAGCAGGGACACCCCATGGCCCTTCATTCTTCCCAGGGATACATCAGCCCAGGATGGTTTCTGTGCCCTCAATTCGAGAGACACATTGAAAAATATCTGTGTGTTGTACCATTAAAAGCATTTTTTATAAGCACCTCAGAAGGGCTGAGTGTAAAGCACCACAGTGGAGGTTTGTGGAAAGCCCTCTTCATAACAAGTGGAACAAAAACAAAAGAAAGGAAAAGGAAATGGAAACCAGTTTTAGACACAAAATGGTTTCAGGCTCACAGTCACCCAGATATTTTTAACACATCCCTCAATACAGTCTCTGTGTGCAACAGATCTCTGAATCTGCCTTCACGCTTCCGCTTCTCTCCCAGTGACCAGAGGCTCTGTTTAACGGAATAGTCGGGTCTGAGCTGCTGTTATTTTTTTTTTATCATCAGGGCATACTTATCACAGAAAGCTGAGCTATGGGTTGGAGAGATCTCCTGGGGTTGTTCCTCATGTGGTCCCTTTCACTTTCTGAATCTTGAAATATAAAAGTGTAAGACAGAAGGAGAGTGTTCAAGAATTAGAGAATTCCAGGTCCGGAATCACAGAATATCTCAAGTTGGATGGGACCCACAAGGGCAGGCTCCTGAGGCTGGGGGTAGGCCTCACCCCAGCCATCTTCTAACACCTCCAGATTGGACAGCAAAGCCAAAGCAAGTGTCTCTCTCTTCCAGAATCCTTCCTAGCACGTTTCTCCACATTCAGCTCATCTCCTTCAAAGCAAGTGGGATGATTCACCCTGTGCTGGTTGTAGGGCAACCTACACAGCCACCTGGGGTTTCTGTGGGGCCCAGCCCCAGAGTTCAGGGGATGAATGCGGCCAATGCCAGTGGTTTGCCCTCGTTGGGAGCTGGACATGGGTTTGCAAAAGCCTTGAATTGGGCATGATGCCTTCTCCCTTTCCCCTGCTGGTGACCTGAGCAAGGTCATGCTGAGCTGGCAACCAGAGCAGGAAGAGATGTGCCTGACCACAAGCCTGTTTCTTCCCTCGTAGTTTTCTAACCATTTTCAAACCTACCAGGAACAAATCAGCTTAAAAAAAAATGCCTGAGATTCCAGATGCCTGCTAATCTTCTGTACCATCAATACAGTAGTCATAAACACTTGCTGGAGCCAACCCAGTGCTGGTTTTCCATTTCATCTTTCAAGGGCTTGTTTTAAAGCCAAGGGAAAAACTAGTTCCTCTGCAGACAACAGTTAATCATTAATGCCATGCACGAAACATAACATACTTGACCCTTTGATGTGCTAGAAGAAGCATGTAAGTGGAGGTGACGGGGAGCAGTGGCTTACATTTCTGCCAAGCAAATCCTGCCTCGCTGTGTGAAAGAACAAGCTGAAATCTTCATCACCTGAGCTTAGGAGGGATGCTGTGCTCTGAATGAGTAATGGAGTCCTTTACAGCTGCTCGCTTTAGGCACATCAGTAGATCCGCCTAATAAATGCTAAGTCACCGATGCTCTGTCCATGCCCAGAGAAGTGCTCAGTCAGCCCTGTTCTGCTGACTCACACTGCCTTGTGCAGGCACAGCCCCCGCTCCCAGGGTGCCCACCACGGTGTGCAGCCGCCTTCCTCGGCACCTCCCGGGCACGGCGAGGTGCTGCAGGAGCACCAATGGGGCCCAGCGGTCCCTCCGGGGCTCCGAGCATCCTCAGCCCCTCAGCAGCTCGGGTGATTGGGGTGGCAGGGCGGAGCACTCACAGCCCTTTATTTCTCCGGAGTAAATGGAGCGGCACTCCTCGCTTTTAGGTTTTGCGTGAACAAACTTTCCAGGGAGCGTCGCATTCTATAAGCTTTCCCATTGCGGGCTTCGCAGCCCTGGGCTCACAATAAATAAATAAGTGCAAACAGTTTTAAAAATGCCACTAACAAAAAAGAGCAGTTTGCTGGGGCCGGCTCCGGTGGGGCTGTGCCGGGAGCCGAGTGGCGGTGCCACCTGCTGGCGACAGCCCGCCCTGTCCCCGCGGCCGTTCCATCCCATCCCATCCCATTCCACTCCACCCCACTCAACTCAACTCCATCCCATCCCATCCCATCCCATCCCATCCCATCCCATCCCATCCCATCCCGGTTTTAACTATTTTGTTCCATTCCATTTCACTTCATTTTATTTCTGATTATTTTGTTTTATTTTGTGTCAAGGTGCCGCGCTGGCCAGGTGTCGCAGTGCCAGGCTGAGGGATGGGATCCATTGCATGGATGGGAGCTGCATGCTCTCAGCTATGGCATGGGTCATCCTGATCATCGCTTGGGAAGCTGAGCTCTCACAGGCATGAAGGGACATACTGTGGGACTTGTTTTGGGGTGGAAGGGGCAATGCTGGGGGAGAATGGTGTCTGCTCAGACCTGCTGGGAAGGGCAGATGAACAGCGTGGCCATACTGGGGCCACTCTGTGGGTACTCCTCTTCCAGTCCTCAAAGGCAGCAGGAATTCTACCATCTACCTGATGGGCTGTGACCAGAGCCAGCCACTGTCAGCCTAGACTTCAGCTTCATCCACAGCTCCATGGCTTGCTCAAACTCACACATGAAGGCAGTCACAGATGGGGCTGGAATACAGCTGCCTGTTTCTTCATCTTCCTGAACTGGAAAATTGTGACCCTATGCAGTTTGCAACACACCTCATGCACAGAATCTTGCCAAAGATTGTGCAATGCGTGGAGTCATATCTGGCAGGTGAGGCACACTCTGGTACGGTAAATATTGCAGCTGTTATCCAGAGCAAGTGGTTTTGAAAGAAATTTCAGATGGCAAAATGCATACAGAAAATCTGCCATCGAGGTGCCAGTTCTCTGGCAAGACAGAAAACTCTAGAGAGTATTACAAAGTGACCATATGGCCATGGGGAATGACGGAAAAATCCCGACTCCTTCTTTCATCCTCTCTGGAAGCAGTGCTCACTTGAGGAGCACAGGCATTGTGGCACACGGGCACAAGCTGTGTGAGTCAGGTACAGGGCTGCAGCATGCTGACACCTTAATTTTGATGGGATGACATCCAGCACAGAGTCACAAGATAGAAAATAGGAGTGTGATGTGGGTATAAACGGGGTATAAACCATTTAATGCCTTGCAAAAGGCAGCTGAGGAAGCTGCAAAGGAGAACTCACCATTCTTGACTGCTTGCCTGGGGTTGTGTGCAGCTGGGGAAAGAAGAAGTGAGAGGACAGGGGTCTGCCTCAGGCTGGAGGAGTCATGGCTTTGTAGCAGTCAGAAATGAAGTCTGCAGTAATGAGGCGAAAAGGCACACAGTGCAGCAAAGCCTGGAGCAGCACGGCAAAGCCTGGAGCAGCCCCGCCTGACGTGGGTGACAGGAACGCGCAGTGCCAGGGGCAGCTGAGTTGATCTCTCAGGTTCTCCCTAACCTGCACTGTGACCGTGGGCCGTGCCCATCACCCTGTCCTCCTCGTGCTCCTTTGTGGTCTGCTCAGAGCTCAGAATTAGTCTTCACTAACTTAATCCCTCAGTGCTTTATCAGTGGCTCTCTCCTCCACACTGTACACTTGGATGGACGGTTGAAAGGATTCCTGCTCCCTTTGATCATGGTCAGTTCTCCCTGCTTATTTGCTGCCCTCATCTTTCCTTCTTCCTGAGCAGCTCTGAGTTCATTTAAAAGAAAACACAGTATTTTACTCCATTTATAAATATATCTAGTGGAACAGCATTATCACTGTGGATGCAAATAATGACTTTTACTTCACTTTTTTAACATCTGTTCCATCCCCCCAAGGTTCTGGTTGCAACTGAAGAAATGGTCTTGCCCCCACCATCCTGGGGCTGAATGACACATTGTGTTGTTTGAGTGAACACTGCGTTATTTGAGTGTAGATGGGAAAAACAAGCATTGGACCCAATGCTTAGTACATGGAAGAAGCTTTCCTGCTGGCAGCCTGTACAGATGTCTCCCAGCCCATCTGAACATTAGGGAGACTCTGGTTGCCCCCTGGGGCTGATGTTCAGGATTTGAGGCTTCATTCTCCGCAGCAGAGCCTGGTGGGCTCCAGCCAACCCTCCAAAGGGATATTCAAACAGGGATAAAAATTGTCAGAGGAAAGGGATACCTCTGAGTTGACACAGACATACAATCTTTGCTTCTGCAACCTGGGGAATTAGCAGGGTCACTTCCATATGATCATTGAGAAGATCATTGATTGTTTCCAGCCTCCACCCTGGGAGGCTCAAGGATTTCATAGGACATCACACTCTAATGGGAAGAAATCTCTGCAGCCTGAATGCATGCAGAGAAGTTATAAATCTTTTTTTTTTTTTTTTTCTGGTGCCAGCGTTTACCTTAAATAACATTTCTGCCTCTCTACAGCAGTGACAGCTCAAATTGGCTTTTCTTTGGGTACACCAGAAACTTCAGGTTTCTCCTCACGACAGTCGCTCTTTCCTTGGTTGACTGTTTTGTCCAGTACTAGTATTCTTTGTGGGGCACTTTGTCTTTGCAGCTAACAACACTCAAGCAGGCATACCGAGAGATGCTGTACAGCATCAGCCCTACTTGCTTGGTTTTCTAACAGACAGGGACTTGTAATCCCATAACTCAATCAAAATTATTGGCAAATGGGCCCTTGTGTAGTCTTTCAGATGAGATACTGACAACCAGATCCACTAACCTTAAAATATTTCTCTTCCTCGGACCAGTAAATAGATCCTTTCCCATTTCCAAAATCATTCTCTACACTTCTAAAAATATATGAACATGGATTTTGCTGTCCTGGTTTGTTCCCTCGTGGAAATGCACCCAGCATGTTATTTCAGATCTTCTCCAGGATCACCTTCATTCAGCCATTCTAAGTGTCTATTTTGGAATAAATATGGACATTCCTCCCTCCAGGTGTAGTGTCCTTCTCTCCATCCATGCAGTTCAAGTTGTTTTTTATGTTATTTTCATTTGGAGAAAGTGTTGAGGCACAATTTAGGTTTCTAGTGAGCCTCTCAGGTTGGTCACTGATGACACAGAACCGCGTGAGCCTTTGACTGAGCAAGGAGGTCACTGGAGCCAAGAGACAAAGAGAAGCAGTTGTTGGCATGGGGCATGGTGTGAAGGAGAGCACCTCTAATAGAAACCCACTTCACCAATGCTGTCTACTGAAGAGTAAAAATAACCTTTTTGTACTTCAGGGATTTCTTCTGATTGCTCAGAGAAAAATATGTGATTGCAGGCGAGAAGTATCTTGGGCTGAACAGAAAAGCACTGGGTGAAGATGGAAAATATGATTGTTAGAGAGAATTGTCCCAGAAATCGTGAGAGAACAGGAGAAGAAGGTTAGAAAGAATCAGTGGCTGTGGGTTTTTGTTTTGCTCATTTTTTGGTTTCCAACAGATAAAACATATGTCTTGTCCACAGCATCTAAACTTAAAGGGAACTATTCCAGACTCTCTCCAGTTCCTACTTCTGCTTCCCTAACTTTCATGGTGAAAGATCTTGGGAGGGTTTCACTTCATGCCAGGTGAGTTTTTGATATAATAATTCTGGAATAGCTGCATCTATTAGTTTTCACACTTGGGCAAGTTCAAGCAGTATTTTGAATTTACACCACTGAGTGGAAGAGAGCAAATCTAGATTTACTCTGCAAATTTAATCAGGATGAGGGCCTGTGTGACTTCAGTCAACTCAACACACTATAAGGGCACTGGATTTGCAAACAGTGGTGAGGTCTTCCTCATAGTCTGGGCACTTTGTCCACTGTCAACCTGGGCATCTGAAAACAGAGTGGCTTCAGCTGGGATTCTCTTTGTGCACCACTGGCCCTTCAAATGCCCGGCATCTCCTCTACAAGCCATGTTCATCTGCAGCCACTGCATTAAAATGGGCCCTGGAATAGACTCCACAGAGCAGAGGTCATGGCCTCGAGCTGCCAAAGTTCAAGGAGCATTTGGACAGCGCTCTCAGACATAGGGTTTGAATTTTGGGTGGTCCTGTGTGGAGTCTAGAGTTGGACTTGATGATTTATATGGGTCCCTTCCAACTCAGGATATTCTGTGATTCTATGATTCTGTGATACCAATGGAAAGCATACGGACTACTAGGCAGCAAATATGAGACCTAACAAGGAAAAAACATGACAAAAACTGAACTCACCTGGCCTGGTCTTAGTTCAGCAGTCACTCCAGTGGCACCATAACAGTACAGTTGACCTGCCAGCATTTGGACCGGAGGATCTCACAAGCATGTTGCACTTACCATGTATTGAACACCTCTGCCAGGAATGCAGGAGCCTTAGACAGGAGCCCTTGGAGATGAAGTGCCTCTTAATGTGTTTTCCTTTTTAAACAGAGCCATGCACTCACACAGCAAAGAAAAGAAGAAACAGCCCCTGGCAAGCAAGCCTATCTGCAGTATGTTCCCTGAGCATTTGCTCAGTGGGTCTGAGAAGTGTACCGAGCATGTTGACATTGTAAGGCTGTGCTCGTCATGCATCGTTTGAAACTGGAGGGAGTGCTGATGATCTAATCAGAGGCCCCAGAGCTACTTGAACGAAGGACTTAGTTGTTTCCCTGAAAATAGCTGGCGCTTGGAGGAGCTAGATAAATCTGCAGGCAAATTCAGAATGAAATTGCATTGTGCTAGAAATGCGAGCTCCAATCCAAAGTATTGGGAAGAGAGGAAGGACCTTGAGGGATGGCTGAGAAGCCCTGACTCTGTGTAGTGAGGCATCACCAGTACAGCCCAGGAGAGGCACCATCTTAGATGAGTAAACCCCAAACAGTGCAGAGACAGTGTTTTATCCCAACGCTGTTCAGCCCCCTCCAACGCATCCATGTCTTTCTGCTCTGGGGAGAAGTTTGGGTCCCAGCAGCATGGCCAGTCACCATCACTCACCCATCGCCTTCCCCCACAAAGCTGTCTTCAAATCCTGCCATTGGAAAAAATAATGTCCTCAGTGTCGTGTGCTGTGTTATGGCAGTCACACCCTTTTCACCAGCTTCAGGACTTGAGATTTCAGGCTTTCTTCCTTCACATCTCAGGGAGAAAGAAAAAGGCAGAAAAAAAAAATTGTTGCAGTACTGCTAAGACTGCATGACTACAGTGTCTCAGCCATCAGCAAAAGCTTCAAACACTGGAATTTAAGAGAAAAAAAAAATTGGATTGACAGCTTTTTATTAAAAGCACTAAATACGGTTGTACTGTTATTATTCTCTGTGACCATGCTAGTGATGACAAATCTTGCCACTTAGATAAGGAACCAGGCTTTGAAGTCAGGATTTTAGTTAGGTTTGGGGTGGGTTCTTTTGGAGGGAACTCCGCCTGTTTGGTTTGCCTCTTCCCACATTAAAAAGAAATATCCTCCAACCAGGAAAGCTCTGTTCTTCCCTCAGTTCTTTTTCAATTCCAGCTCGTTTTAGCTCAGTGCCTCTTTACGACCCATCACATCACCCACAAAGAACAGAAAAAGAGAAATTCATTCAATTTGAAAATAAAATAAAATGAAATGTGCTCTGGAGGACAGATGTCAAATCTGAGCTCAGCTCGTGGCTCTTACAAGTTTGTTAACCTTAGGGATTATTAACAGAAAATTAATTTCCTGTTCCTATGTAGATTTCATCTGCAGTTTGTTGAGTTGCTTGTTTGTTGCTTTTTTTAATTTCATTTCTGAAAATACTTCCTCTTCTCTGTGTACACTGAGAAAATTCCCATTATATCTCCCCCCCAAAAAAGCAATATCTCAATTGAAAGATAAGATGTAGTGCTCCTTCCCTTCCTGGCACAGAAGGAAGCACGTGGCCCTGCAGCGGCCGCCCCTTCCAAAATACACATTCCCTGCGTGGCTTCAGAAAGCGGGCAATGTCTGGGTGGTTTTGCTTCTTTCTGTGAAGTGATTTACAGCAAAAGGGGGAAAAAACCAAACAAGAAAGAAACCTTTGTTTTTGATGCTTATCCCAGCAGAAGTGAAGGTTTCACATGGTTTTACTGGACTAAGGCAGGACAAAGTCGTTAGGACACTCCACCACTTGCACAGCACCATCGCTCTCATCCCAGCTGATGGGGAAGTTTGGGGCAGAGGGACCCCCACCTCTGGGGATGCTCTCCATCCAGCACAAAGTCTTCCTAGATTCTCTGGAGCTAAACCTGATAAAATGTCTCTTTGAGGACAGTGAATACATATGGGCATTTTTCCAAAGCTGCTTCCTTCAGCGTATAGCAAATTAAATTCAGTGTCAGCCTTTGGTCTGCTTCCCGCAGGGTCCTTTGAATGTCCCAGCTTTTATGTCGTGCCTCAGACTTGTATGCAGTTTATACTGCAAAATTGGTTAGTTTTCTTTCCTCTTTTTTTTTTCTTTTTTTCTTTTTCTCTCCCAACGCTTTGTCTCAGAGCTCAGTCTTTGCCATGCCTCAGAAGCGTCTGGAGCAAAACCATGGCAATATGATATACCCCCACAAAATGACTTAGGTGAAAACAGTGGAAAAAGCTGGTTACTCCATCTCCCAGGCCTTTCTCACCCCTTTGGAAATCTCCACCTAAGCCCACCAGAGACATGCCGTGAGCCTGCAGGGCTGTAGAAGATGCCCTGAGAACGTGGGGCCACATGGGAAAGCTTCATGCAGCCCCTGGGAAAGGTGAGCATCCCTCAATATATTCTCTATGGGAACGCCTGGGAAAATTCCTGTTGGGGAGAGTCGGAGTGGTGCCCGTGCCCCAAGCAGCTCTGGCTCCAGCTTTTATCTTTACGAGAGGGTTTTTATGGGCTGGGAGAATGAAGTTTCTCTGATGGCAAAAGCAGTACTGTTAAAAATGGCCAGGCGTGTGACTCAAAACTTGAAGCGGGCTGCCCATAAAAAGTTGGATTCATGCTTTAATCTGGCGAGACTGGTTTATAAAGGAACTCCGCTTTGGATTCCCGCTTTAATCTCTCTGCTCAGCCAGCGCTGGAGGATTGCGAATGCTTCTCTGCAGCCTCTTTGTTTGCAGCCTCTCTCACACAACCCTTACAATCACAAAGCGAGTTTTTTGATATCCCTTTAGTCACCTAAAAACACAATTCACACTGGAATTCAATATTTGTGGTCTAAAAAAGAGCTGTGATGCATGGTAATTAAAGCTCTATTAAAAGCTATTTTTCCAAGGAAAGTTACATTTCTCTAATGATATTTATGGATAATCTCTATCACCCTAAAAAAGTGCTCATTATCGTCTGGATACACTTAGGGTCAGGTCTGTGCACACACACACGCATCCAGTGCATGTTAGCATTCATTTCTTTGAGTTGGAAGGGACCTTGAAAGGCCGTCTGGTCCAACCTCCCTGTGATCAAGTGATCCAGTGTGAGCCCCATCCAGCCTGAATCGTGACTGCACGAAAGCTCTGCATAGTTTAACAAACGTGGACTATGTCTCAAGGTGATGCGTGGCTGTGAAGTTTTCATTTTTCAGGAGCCTGGCCTGCTGCTTGTGTCTCACATGGTGTGAAGCATCTCCTGTGGTCAGCAAGAGCGAGTGGATGAGAGCACTCCCCTGGAGGCATCTCACAGAGTGAGATCCGTCTGCTGCTGCTGTAGTTTCATGCCCTTCCAGGGCCACGGAAAAAAGACCAAGCAGATGTTAATGTTATACTGCAGAAATGACCTGAGCGTGCTGGATTCTGGCTGGGTTATCCAGTGTGTTTTCTGGCCAGTAATGTGTTCTATTAGAGAAGAGCCAGAAAAAAGATGGATCAGAGCAACTTCACTTGAACCCCCCAACCCAAAGTCATTTCCAAACACAGTGAGGCTGGATTTGGAAGCCAAGGTTTAGTGTTCAGAATGGACTGATTTTTGCTCCCTACCTCAGTCTTAAATTCAGTAATGTGCTGAAGAACAAAGCATAGGCATAGGAAAGTATCAGCTGTGACTCCCAGCAAATGAACTGGACTGGCTGATTACCTGCTGATGATCCATTTAACTGGAGCTCAATTACATGCTCTGGAAGCCTGGCTCCCTGAGATGCAGTTACCAATTTCCTCCCTCCCAGCTCGTACCCAACACCATGGGGTACCCTGGTGCAACACATCAGCTTGCAGGGATGTTACACCCGGCCCCAGTGACATTGATGCGAGCTGGCTGGGCCTTGAAGCTATCGCAATTACGTGTGGTGGAGATGATCTGCCACATCCGGTTTATATTTAGGCCGGGGTTGTGCAACGTGTTCCCATGCTGCCGGGCAAGGCACTCACTTCCTTTGACATTAACGGCAGGACTCACATGAACGAGGACTTGCTAAGGTGAGCAGAACTGCTCCCAGCTTTGCACCGCACAGTGGGATGAAGCAAAAGTTGAGAATAGCCAGGCAGTGTGGCAGAGGGCTCCCTCTTCTCGAGTTTTGCCCTCAGTATTTCACATCACAGCAGGGCTCAGCCCTGCTGGGTCACGGTCCTATCAGGGAGGACACCATGTAAACCCTGGGCAGGTTCTGTATGGTCTTTGGTAGAATGTTTTAGAAGCTATTTCCTTGCTGCAGAGTGATCTGTGCCCTGATCTCGCCCTATCAAAATAGAATGAGCAGGCACAGTGAACGTAACTGCCACGAGAATAACTCCAGCATAATCGTTGAGCTAAAGGTACTGCTAGGACATACTCCAAGGGCAAGATGTTCGTGTTACTGAAGGTGATTACAGCCTGATATGGCTTTTCTCAATGGTCTGCAGGAAGTAGAAGCACTTCTCCAACACTGGATCTGTAGCGGCTCCATTCCCAGAGCCACCTTTCTCTGCAGGCACACACATGGCCGCCTGCGGCACCAGCATCCAAAACCACCACCGTGACAGCCTTGGGTTTCCAGCCCATCTCCTGGGGTAGCAGGTAGTAGGCTCTGCAGTTTGCCTTATTTAATGCAAAATGAAAAAAAAGGAGGAAAAATACAGCAGCTCTCCGTTGTTGAAGTCAGATTTTCGTGTCCTAGATTTCTATGGCAACCGTGTGCAGTTCAGCAGTGACACCAGCGCGTCCACAGCCCTCTCATCAGCACCTACTAAAACCCAGCAGCTTCTTTCTCAATTCTCAACTCATCCTCTTCATCTTATTCTAAGCAGATATAGGTCTCAGGCTTCCTGAGAGGACAAATACTGAAGCAGTTTGATCAGAAATGGCTTTTCCCCTCCTAACTCTTACTGTTCTCCGGAGAACCTCAAGACGAAGGGCTGGGCAGCCTGACCTGGCTCTGAAGCCACCCCCAGATTTAAGTTTCCTGTGGCTCCACTGTTGTATCATTCACATAAAATAATTACTATGAAAGTAAAAAGAAAATATGTTGTTTCTGTTCAAATTCTGAATGCAGTCACAAACAAAGCAGCAGCCTTGACCATCGCTATGAAATGATTCAGTCCAATGAGTTTGCAGTTGGTTTTGCCCAAGAATAACAAGACTGGCTGAGCATTGTTTATTTTAAACCTAACACAAGAGTTCCTCTTGTTTTCCTCATGAGTTTCAGGGTCGCACCGCCTCCTTCGCTGCACTCGAATTAGACAGGAGCTTTGCTTTGCTGTATGGAAGCAGAGAGAGTGCACCAACAAGCCTGCAGAGGCGGGGCGGCCATTGTGTTTGTTTCTGTCCTATAAATGAAATAAAATCCTCTTCTGATGTGTAATTTTTTTTACATCAGAATTGCCATTACATGCATCTGCACACATGGAAATGTCAGCAGCTGGGCTTCATCACTTCTTAAAACGTCAGTTTCCAGCAGCAAGTGGGTTTACTCTACATGAGCTCCTTGTTCCATGGGACTGTAGCATTTCTAGCTTGCTGGAGATCTCAGAGCTTGTCTGTGCTCTTGCAAATGCAGGGGATCCTTTACCACCCCACCAGTAGGGGTTTTCCTATCTCCACACACTGTCAGGGTGTCTCCATGCAGCTTCCTATGGGCTTTGAATAAGGTCTGAGTGTGTTCAGCTGTATGGGGTGGTAAAGAGCCTCATTCCATCTCTCTACAACACCAAAAATTATAGAAACACAGAATAGTAGAATCAATAGTAGAATCTCCTTTGAATTGGAGAAGACATTTAAAGGTCACCTAGTCCAAACCCCCTGCAATGACCCGGGACATCTACAGCTCCATCAGATTGTTCAGAGCTCCATCCAATCTGACCTTGACTGTCTCCAGGGATGGGGTATCCACCACCTCTCTGGGCAACCTGTACCAGTGCCCCCACCACTCTTATCGTAAAGAACTTTTTCTTATACCTAACCTAAATCTCTGCTCTTCTAGTTTGAAACCATTTCCCCTTGTCCCACCACAGCAGACCATGCTGAAGAGTCTGTCTCCTTTCTTACAACCCCCCTTTAGATACAGAAAGACCACTGTCAGGTGTCCCCAGGGCCTTCTCTTCTCCAGGTTGAGCAGCCCCAGCTCTCTCAGCCTGTCCTCATAGCAGAGGTGTTCCACCCCTTGGGTCATTTCTGTGATCCTCCTCTGGCCTCTGGATGTGCCCCAACAGCTCCATGTCTCTCCTGTACTGAACACTCCACATGTGGATGCAGTACTCCAGGTGAGGCCTCACAGCACAGAGCAGAGGGGCACGATCACTCCCTCTCCCTGCTGGTCACGCTGCTTTGGATGCAGCCCAGGATGCAGTTGGCTATCTGGGCTGTGAGGGCATCTCTCAGGTTTGTAGATCACACCACGCGGCCCAGTGTTATCTGCAAACTTGCTGAGAGTGCTCTTAATCCCATGGTCGATCCCAGCGTCACTGATGAAGATGTCAAAAGGAACTGGTCCCAGCTGACCCCTGAGGAGCACCACTCATCACTGAATTCTGTCTGGACAGTGAACCATTGACCACCACTCTCTGGGTACGGTCGTGCAACCAGTAGATCTGTGAAAAAACAGTGAAGTCTGCAAGACCTTTGAGAGCACATTTTGGTGTCTTTGTATTAATAATTAGCATTTAGAATCACAGAATCATTTAGGTTGGAAAAGACCACTAAGATAACCAAGTCCAACCTCAGCCCATTCCCACAATGCTCACTAACCTCAGTGTCACATCCACATGTTTCTTGAACACCTCGAGGGATAGTGACTCCCCCACCTTCCTGGTTGGCCTGTGCCACTGCTTCCAGTTTCTAATTATCTTACTGCTATTTGTTTCATTGGTATCTGTTGTGACTGTCCCACAGACCACCTGCCAGCTCCTGCCAGCCCTGAAGGGCTGGGGTGCAAATGGGTAACTCAGATCTAGCAGGGTGAATCTCTGTTAGCTTTTGAGAGTAATCCTTCAGGTATGGCACTTCTTCAGGGCAGGAAGGGAGTCACTCTCCTGGTGTGTCCATCAGCAGTGACGAGAGATTAGGAAGGAAGAGAGCTATCGTGGTGATGAGCCATATTCACACAGCGTACTGCAGCACAGATCCATGTGAGGATGCTGCCTCAGAAACACAAAATTAGCAATGAGGTCTCCTGGCTGGCCAGAGCACAATCACAGATGTGGATGGGGTCATTCTGAGTGCAATTACAGGGCTCTTGGGCCGGGATGCTGGAGGGCACCAAGGGAGGTGACTGTCCCTCTCTACTCTGCCCTCACGAGGCCCCATCTGGAGTACTGTGTCCAGGTGCATGGTTCCCAATACATCAAAGGTGTGGAGCTGTTGGAATGAGCCCAGAGCGGCAGCAGGGAGTGTGGGATGGTGCAGGCAGACCCGCGGGACTCACCCCAGCATCAGTGCGGGGGGGGGAGGGGATGTGCAGCCAGTCAGACGGATCCCACATGCTCCTTTCTTTCCCTTTTACTATTTTTACCTCTGCCAAACAGAGAACAAAGCCAGCACCAAGGGAACACAGCCCACATCTCTCCAAAGCAATGCAGCAGGGAGAAACCTACACAGGATCCACACATCGTGTGGGATAAATCCCAGTCTATGTATGGGTATCTATACATACCCTGCCCTGTGAGCTCTCTGTGTGTCAGCAGCAGCCCCAGGGTGAGGTGACCACCCTAGCTCAGCCCTGACCTAGCACGCTGGTGCAGGGACGTGCCTGTGCTCTCCCCATGTGTTACCTCCTGAAAGGAGGTTGTGGCAAGGTGGGGGTTGGCGTCTTCTCCCACATAACTGGTGACAGGATGAGGGAGCGGCCCCAGGTTGTGCCAGGGGAAGTTCAGTTCGGTCATTAGGAAAAATTTCTTTTCTGAAAGAGCAGTTGGGTGCTGGAATGGGCTGCACAGGGAAGTGGTGGAGGCACCATCCCTGGAGGTACTCAAGAAGCATTTAGATGTTGTACTAAGGGACATGATCTAGTGGGGAAATAGTGGTGGTAGGTGGACGGTTGGACTGGATGACCTTGGAGGTCTTTTCCAACCTTGATGATCCTATGATCCTATGATTCTAAGAGGACACTGAGTCCAGCTGGCACGCAGCTCTTCAAAACCCTATTGCATAGGGAAAACTCTCTCAGCCCACCCACTCGCTATGCGTGAGCACTGGCTCAGCATCTTAGGAGATCTCATTGATCATTAGGCAGTTAATGAGGAGTGAAATTGTCCACCTTTCTCCCTCCCGCACCTGTCTTTCACAGAATGCACTCAGGGACCCAACGCAGTGTTTTTATTTATCAGCCTCTTGTCTCGGACATGTACAATGAGTGATCATGGCACACAGGCAGGAAGAAACAAGCTTGTAGCCTAGTGAGCCTGCAGTCTGTGTTTGTTAACTGCACAGCAGTGCTTATAGCTGGGTGTTACACAGCTTGCTCACCACTTCTTATAAAACCTGAGGAGAGTGCAGGAGCCCAATGACTCATCCCCACACACTGCTCCCTCCCAGAGCATTGCTCCCTCCCAGCTCCGCTGTCCTGGACCCTGCAGCAGCATGATGCTGCTGGGGCCAGCAGGGAGGGTGCTGGTGGCATTCAGGGTCATTTCTTCCTTTCCAAGGGCTGTTTGCTCAGCCAGGTGACTTAATGATGGGCAAAAAGGATGAGGTCTCCTTCCAAGCACTTGTCAAAGCTCCAAGGGCAATCTGTCGGTAAAGTCAGGTCCACTCCAAACACTTGCAGCTGAAGAACTTATTGCTGTGCCTTCAGAGAGGAATGATGTGCTTAGTAAACAGCAACATCACAAAAAGGAGCCAAACTCAGTGTTTTTAATTTCCCAGTTTAGACTGGATTTGGAAGAGGGCTGTCAGCCTTTCCTGACCCTCTTCTAAGGGCCATAACTTTTTGCTCTATGGTTCATGCACTGCTAAGGCTTCAGGCAAGAGCTGCCACTATTTCTGTTGAGTTTTGGATTCAGTTGCACAGCAGCGGTCCCTGTCTGAGATAGCCTGTTTAATTAGTTATTAAAATGTAGGCTCTTTTATCATCTCCTACCATTCTGGAACCCGTCCACTAACAGTAGACACAACTCAGATTAGCATCTATTACTAGGCTGTGAATAGAGGGAACAGTCTGGCAAGCCAAACTTTGCCTTTTGAACTTTCCAGGCATCTAACTTGTGCTAGCATGTGCTTTTGGGGTGTACCACTGCCAGTTGTCTGCACGGCACCCATCACATATCCCCCAACTTTCCTGCTCCCCTTACTTAGGGCAAAGGCGGCAAGAAAGCGTGATGATGAGCCAGAGGTGTCTCATGGCAGGGTTTCCTGTTTATCTCACTGTCTGCCTCATTACGAAGAACACATCTTTCTGAAAAGCGTGTCCTACCAGGGCTGCAGCTCCGGGGGAGCAGGGTAGGGATGCAGAGTGCAAGGATGATAGCTTAGGTCCAAACAGGGAAAAAGAAGGAAACTCAGGAAGCAGCTGCAACACACTGTGCGGGGAGAAACCCCAGAACACCTCATCTCACCCCACAGTATTCCCTGTAAGCTTTCCAGAAGTGTGCTGGGTGCAGATGAAAGCCCAACCATACTGCATGCTGACTGAGAAATGCTGAGAAAGAGGATCTGTGTCCTGGCCAGGCAGTGCTGGGGTGCGCACGGGGCAGATCTGGGTGCATGCTTGCAGACCACAGCAGCAAAAGCTATTTGCAAGCTTGTAATTTCAGAAGATGAGGGCCAGGCTGCTCCTGCAGGGTTTGCAAGACATTTGACCAGCAGGACAGCCCACAGCTGGAAGCAGTGACAGCAGCACCAGCCACGGCTGCTTCCTCTTTCAGCCCCTGCTTGGGGCTGGAAAATCCCTTCAGATTTCATTTCTCGTTTTGATCCTTATTTAGTTTATTTTGCTGCTGTCGTGACTGGCAAAGCCCTGGCTTCGTTTCCCACCATCAGCACACAGCTGTCACACTCTGTCTTACAGTCTTGCAAAGGCCGTGGTGATGTTCATGCAGGATGTAGGCGGACAGACACAACTGGCTCTGCTGCACAAGTAGAGCTACACCCACACATAACAACTGACCCAGCAAAAGGGTCCTCCGATGCTTCAAATGGATTGGAGACAATGGAGTAAGCTTACACTGAATATTGTGCACTGAGGAGGCAGCAGCACTACAGATACCATGCAAGGACTCCTCATGTTGGATTAATGTGCCATCGAACCTTTGGAAGTTGACAAGAGGAAAGACTGCCTTGCTGGAGGCAGTTATGGTTAAATCAAGTACTGAAAAAGTTGTGAAGGGTGCCACTTACTTTCTAAGGACATCAGAGTTGCCAAAAAGGTATTGAAGGAGTATCAGAAATTGCACCCTGCATAAGCTTGGAATCAAAAATGCATGGAGAAGGAAAGGAGAGGGGCTGGTCTCCAAAGATGTCCCAGGGGTAGGCTTGCTGCTAGGGGAAGCATGAATCCCCAAGCAGCCTCTCATCTGTAGCTGCATAGCCAGTGGGAGACCCCTCCAGAAGATGGTGACAGTGCTGGGTGAGTGTGGTGAACCTCTGGTCTGTCCCAAGGGTAGGCAGATATCCTGTTTTTATCTCAGTGTGTGTGTTGAGTGAGCTGGCCAAGAACACTCCACACTGGGCAATGGGGTAGCCTCTGGCCACACCGTACAAATCACAAAATCACAGAGTTGGAGGGGTTGGAAGGGACCTCCAGAGATCATGGAGTCCAAACCCCTGCCAGAGCAGCTCCCTAGCCCAGGTTGCACAGGTAGGCGTCCAGGCAGGTCTGGAATGTCTCCAGAGAAGGAGACTCCACCACCTCTCTGTGCAGCCTGTGCCAGTGCTCCGTCACTGCACTGTGTAGAAGTTCCCACGCATATTTGTGCAGAACTTCCTATGCTTCAGTTTGTGTCCATTTCCCCTCATCCTATCACCACACACTGCTGAGAAGAGTCCAGCCTCGTCCCTTTGCCTCCTGGTCCTCAGATATGTATAGACATGGATCAGATCCCCTCAGAGTCTTTTTTTCCCAAGGCTGAACAGCCCCAGGTCTCTCAGCCTTTCCTCATAAGGGAGGTGTTCCATGTCCTTTATCATCTTTGTGGCCCTCCACTGGGCTCTTTCCAGGAGATCCCTGTCTTTTTTGTACAAGCTGATGGTGACAGAGGGGCAGTACATGTCCCAGCCTATCCCACAATGCTCATCTCCATCCCAGACTGTAGCAGAGACCCATCCAAGCACCCACTAAACTGGCTGTTCTAAAACTCTGGTTGGCTAGGCCTGCTGGCTTCCAGCAGGGTTTATCCATCAGCTTTGGAAAAGCTACATCCCCACAGCCTATCTAGGGCCATCACACCTCCGCAAGAAAGTTGCTGTGCAGAAGGACCCCTGTCACCAGGCTGGAAGGTATCATTACCCTGCCTATAATTGTCCTGCTAAATTGATGGTTAGCTGAGGTGTGCCATGAAATCACCAACACGGAAGAGCTGGTGACAGAGCAGGTGCTGCAGTGTTTCTCCATGCTTTGTAAGGCCTGATTAAGGTTAGTATCTTTGTTCAGGCAATGAGGATCACAAGCAGTCTCTCCCCCATTGTAGTCATGATTCTGAAGAACTATTTTAAAGGTTGGGTCTCCCTGTAAGTGGTGCCAGTCTGCAGTTTAAAACCTGAAGAGAAGCTGGATTTAGGTGTGTCTGAGTAGACAGAAAATAAATAGCAATCGAAGTCCTAAAAAAACCCTGATACATCAGCATTTTAAACCACTACTTTTATCTTTTAGAACATGTTTCTGCCATCATGGTATTTGCCATAGTCTCTCTGTGGTAATCATATATATCGCTCAGCAGTACTGTACTGGCTTACATATGAAGTTGCTTATGCGGCTTTCGTCTAATCTGTGTGTCAGAAATGGTCACTGCTGGGACCCTGCTCCCATCCATGACTGGAGAAGTGGTGTTCAGGAAACATCTCTGGGCTGCATATGGCTAAAGCTCCCGCCTGCTTGGTGCAATCAGAAAGGGAAGGAGGGGGCTGAACAGGGCTGGAAGGGGAAGAGTGTCTGTTCACACCCCAGAGAACCAGCTCCAGCCCTGCTGAAGTTGCAATGCTTCTAAGTGATGCCCCCAGCCCATCAACCTAAAGGTGACTTGGCTTCCCCATTTCTCAGACACACAGCTATTTCTCATGCTCCTCACACCATAAAAAAGTCATGTTCTGTTTCCTAAACTGAGCAGCACCCACAGTCCTCTTCTTGGTGTCCCAAATCCCCATTGCAGCACCTAGAGGAGTGGCTGGCAGGGAACAGGGGAGATGGCTTCCTTAGTGGAGGCAGATTGCTGCGATCCCACAATGACAGCATCGGAGAAACACCTGGGAGGAAATTAACCAATGTAAAGTCTGAGCAGGCATCACCTTGGGGGCACATGGCCCAGAAGGTGAGAAAGCAAAGGAAACGAAGGTCTCAGACACAGCTCCAAGCTGGCTGGGACACCAGGCTGAAGCCTCCTCTCCTGCCACCTCCTTCCTCCAGGACATCCCCACCCCAGCCCCTCAGATGAGCTGGTGTGTCACGGCACAATTACAGATGTCAAAATGTGTCAGCACAGAGTGGGTGGGAATTCAGGCTCCACTGACATCTAACATTTTTCTAATTTTTGACAGTCTGACTAATTTCAGACTAATTTGGTGTCTTATGCTCTGTCACTTGGGTGTTTTGTTTTTTTTTAATCATTACCACTATAATTACATTTATGCATGTTTCTATTTGATTAAACATCAGATAGTAAATATCCACATTTGGCAGTCGCAGCAAGAAATGCTGAGATTTGCTCTTCTCTCCCCAGCAGGCCCCAGCATACCCAGTACAAGAGCTCGGGACTACACCTGGAAGCAGTGCGTGAAATCAGGAAACAGAAATCAGAGCATTGCCTCTGAACAAGCCCTGGGAGTTTTAGGTCCCTCTTGCTTTCCTCTCTGCAGTCATCCGCTGTTTGTTGTTCGGCAGTTGTGTTACAGGAGGGATATGTATTTCCTGTAATGTTCATTTATGCAATCTCTCAACTCTTAGGCACTTTAGGATGCTTAAAATTATCTTTGGATGCACTAAGATACACGAGCACCACCAGCAGCAATATTCAACAAAGCATCTATGTCTTAGTCATGGCCAAGTTGTGTCTTCTTGGACACAGTAACTCTTCATTCTGGTTAATGGATCCAGCAACTTTAGGACAACAGCAGCTCAACTCGAGAAGTTACTGACACCCGTTGGCTATTTTGCAGCATCTCAGTGTGGTCACAGTCACCAGAGCTGCTTAAACCAAAGTATTTTCCTGGGAAAGCCAAGGTCACACATGTAGGTCTGTGCCCCAACTCGTCCACCAGCAACACACACCCATCCATGGACACTGCTGCAGCGTGTCCATGGTCATCATGAGTGGGTGATGTGGGGCACTGAAGGCTGGGGACATGAAGGTGGACACGAAGGAAGGAAATCATTAAGACAGGAAGTGTCATTATTGTTGCTGGGCGGAGATTGCTCTGCAGAGCAATGAACATGGCATGCTCATGAGTTGTCTCACAGCCCTGGGATGGCAAGACTCTCCAGTACTGCTTCATTTTTGGTTGGTTCCCATTTCTTCTAACCATTGAGACGGCAGAACCAGAGCCCTTTGAGTGGCTGTGAGTTGGGTCTCCCCATGGCAGGAGGGGTCAACTTTAGCCATTCCAGGAGACCTTCACAATGCATGGCTGCAACTTGCTACAAAGGACAAATCTGCCCAAGAACTCAGGACTCCGGGGTGTCTGACACCAGCAGCACTCCACAGGACTTGATGAGGACCACGTGTAATCATCACCACAGGCACACAAGCAGCAGAAAGAGGAACTCACCTACAAGAAAATGTGTGGAGTCATTAAACCCTAGAGCTCTTTATCAGCCCAGTCAGACCAGTCGCAGCCTGACTAATAGGAGGCCAAGCCTATATTTACTGCAATTCATATAAATCCAGGAGATCTCATGGAAGACAAACAGCCAACCTAATTGCTCTAGGACAAATTCCTTCTGACACACACACATCTGATAACATCAATTACCTTGCAAACAGACTGATTCAAATGCTGTGGTTGTTTTCAGAGGTGACAAACATAATGGGAAGAGGCTGGCAATACAATGGGACAAAGGCATAGACCTGTAAGGGACCACATCTATTGGAGCCTGCCCCCCACACCTCTAGGCAACAGGGACCCCAGAATGGCTCCTTTATGTGTTCCTACATACCACAGCCCAAAAAATCTTCCAACATCTTAAAACAAATCTCAGAGCTCTAGTGAAAAAAAAATTCAAATTCAAAGCTAAGCTGTGCTGAAGCACATTGCCAAGTGTAAAACTTCTGTAACAGCAGGGAATATGTTGAATAAACAACATTTCATAATGCGTGAAGCTTTCTCCTCCACAATTCTCTTTAAACAAACCATCCTGCTCTCCATCAGCATGCCTGCAGTTCAGGTGATGAAAGGTTCCCTTTATTTAGTAGGTCCACAAGAGGCCATGAAGTGCCGGAGGAGAGGTGGATTTCTGCCTGATGATACTATTGCAGTCATTATTATTCATGGTCGTTTATAGAGCAAACCTCCCCACTGGCACACCACTACTGTGAGAACTCAGCCACACCATAGCTTTGTGAGCTGAAACTTCCTCACTGGGGCTGGTGGTTTGCTATCCCTCTTCCCTTCCATATCCTATCTTCCTTCCATCTCTATCCACATGCCCATCCCCATATCCAACCATATCCCAACTCCATCAACCAAGTGCACTCTCAGTAAGTTTGCAGATTACACAAAGCTGGGAGGATCTGTCAATCTTCCTGAGGGCAGGAAGGCACTACAGAGGGATCTGGACAGGCTGGATCGCTGGGCTGAGGCCAGTTGTTTGGGCCTTAACAAGACAAAGCACCGGTCCTGTGTTTTCATCACAACAATTCCATGCACCACCACAGGCTTGGGGCAGCGTAAAGCTACACAGAGGAAAAGGATCTGGAGGTGTCAGCTGACAGCAGGCTGAACATGAGCCAGCAGTGTGCTCAGGTGGCCAAGAAGGCCAACAGCATCCTGGCTTGTGTCAGAAATAGTGCAGCCAGCAGAAGCGGGGAGGTGATCATCCCTCTGCACTCTGCTCTGCACCTTGAGTGCTGCATTCAGTTTTGGGTCTTTCACTACAAGAAAGACATGGAGATCCTGGAGCATGTCCAGAGAAGGACAACGAAGCTGTGAGGAGTCTGGAGCTCAGGCCTTATGGGAAGCAGCTGAAGGAACTGGGATTCTTCAGTCTGAAGAAGAGGAGGCTGAGGGAAGACCTTATTGTTCTCTACAGCTATCTGAAAGGAGGGTGTGGTGAGGTGGGGCTTTGGCCTCTTCTCCAATATAACAGCAATAGGGCAAGAGATAACAGCCTTAAGTTGAGCCAGGGGAGATTCAGGTTGGATATTAAGAAAAAATTTCCCACAGTGGGCACAGGTTGCCCAGGGAGGTGTTGAATTCACCATCCCTGGAGGTGCTCAGCACTGTGGATGTTGCTCTGAAGGACTCGGTTAGTGAGCATGGTGGGGATAGGATGATAGTTGGACTAGATGATTTTGGATGTCTTTTCCAACCTCAATGATTCTATTCTGTGATTCCATCTTCAACCCATTCCTATGTCCATCACTATCTCCATCCTCATCCCCACTGCCATTTTCATCCACATCCTGTTCCTGTGCCCATCCCCATCCCAATCTGTTCTCATAGATAGATTTATCAGATCTGACCTGGGCTTGGGGTCCCACTGTGCCCCACTGCCATTGTTCGTTGTTTTTCCTGTTTCAAAGTGCTAGAAATAAAGAGAAAGCTGTGCCATTCCCTGCTGTAGCAGTGCTTTCTCAAAACATGGCACCACAGGTGTGTTTTGCATGCCTTGGGGTCCAGTAAAAGGGTTTCAGGGGGCAAAGAGTCAGGCAGGAAGAAAGTGAAAATTAAATGAAGTGATTTGGAACTAGTAACTACAGTGTTCCTAAAGAAATCTGATAAATCTTGGGAGAGAAGAAGTTGGAGCCTCTCTTCCAGCAGAAAGGAGCAGCAAGATGTCCAGAAGCACTTCCGTGTCTTTGAGAAGTGGATGCCGAAATGAACACATCTCCACCCATCCTCCTACACTCAGAGACACCACAGAAAACCGCATTGCCGTGAGGACTGCCTGCAACTGAGGGACAGAAGGACCTGAACATCCTACAGCCCGCCCCAGGTAAAATGCAGAAACAGAGGGAGAGGCATATGGAGCTAATTGGTCCCGATTGGAAAGAGCTAAAAATAAATCCAGGGGGAAGACCTGAGCCAGCAGCACGTCCCTGGGGACACTGACTCAGCCAGAAGCAGCACGATGCAGTGAGCAGGGCAGCAAGCCGTCCCGAGCACAAATCTCATTACAGCTGCTCAGCTATTCCTGCTAACCTGCCTGCTATTTACTGCCCCGGGGGCTTAGGCAAAGAACATTAAGAATGAAATTAAGAAAGGAGAAATGTGGGCAGTATGTCTGAGAAAATTGCCGTGACACGGCAGGATGTGCTGACTGTGTCTGCTGACAGATTTTCCAACACGCTCCGGAGCAGAACATCCCAGGGGCTGCCCCTGCCTTCCCTGGTGCCGTGGGTTGGCAGCAGGGATACACCTCCCCCCCCCCCCAGAGCATCCCCTGGGCAGGGATGCTCCTGCTGAGTAGGGGGAGATGGGCTCTCAGCCCCAGGTGTGCTGGCAGAGAGGAGCAGATCCCGTGCTGTGTTGTAGCACATGCTCACCCAGCCAAACTAACAAAAACGTGAGAAAATAAAAAGAAAACCACCACGGAGCAAGCCCTGGTGTTGGACTGTGCAATTCCTGCTCCCCCACGGCTGTGTTCTCCAGCAGCAGTACCTGCACCCAGCACCAAGGCCGCTGCTGCAATTAGAGGTTGCCATGTGTTGCCTGTCCTCCAATTTGCTAGGCTGGCAGAGGCGCCCGTGTTGGTAATTATGCACATAGTGGGATGTGCAGCATTAAACATCGCCGCTAGCATGAGCAGAGAACCAAGAGTGAAGTTTTGAGAGACCGTAGTGGAGTGAAAAAACTGGTGTGGTCAGAAAACTTCATGCAGTGTGTGTCAGTGCCTCCCCATGGAGGGTGGGGATGGGGGGAAAGGGGGAAATGACTGCAGATATCCACGTCTATATGTGAGAATGTGAGAACAGATGCATAAAGAGTAGCACTGAAGGTGGGCATGAGAGGGCAGTGAGGCATAGGCACAGGCTGCCCAGAGAGCTGTGGGTGCCCCATCCCTGGAGGTGCTCAAGGCCAGGCTGGATCAGCCCCGAGCAGCCTGAGCTGGTGGAGGGCAGCCAGCACTCAGCGGGGGTCAGGGCTGGGTTACCCTTAAGGTCCCTTTCTTACCCAAGGCATTCTACGATTCCACGACCATGCCAAGATGCTGTGTAGACTCCTGCCTTGTCCCTGTCACCAGCCACCCAACCCAGGGGCTACAGCTGTCAGAGATCCATCAGGCAGGAGATGGTGACGTCTTTCTTCTCAAAAGGATTCTGCCCTGTAGACCTGCTCTCAGCAGAGAAGGATGCTGGTGTCCATCTCCTCCAAACAGACCGCAGGTTGTCCCTCCCCCCCCCAGGGGATGTCCTGCAGCAGAGCCAGGGCAGAAGGGATACACAGTGTTTGCGCTGGGGTGAGAGTAGGTCCTGCTGCTGCAGCACCTCACAGCAAGGCCAGACTGGGATGCCCGGGTGTCAGGCTGGGAGCTGGAGCAGGAGCACCATCCTCGTCTGGGCTCTGCTGGAGGACTGAAGGTGAAACAATCATCTTTCCGTGGCTTCTTGCCAGCCTAGACCTGAGCTAATACCTGTGTTCTCTGGAATAGAGGCCATCCCCAAATAGCATCCTGCTAGCAGGGCAGCACGGTGATTTATAAAGGACGGGAACCTCATTTCTATCTCCTGCTCGAATTGTTAAAATAATTAACTACTTCCAGGCACTTTTAATTAAAACTCTACTGCATTGCTAGTTATGTTTGACACATTTAAAGTTGAACCATTCTATCTGGAATTTCCTGAAAGCAGTACCTGCTTTTAATATATCCATTCCAAGGTGCCCCAGAAGTGTTATTTTTATGTGAACACTTCAGTGGACACGGGAAATTCAGCGCCAGAACAACACAGCACTTTCTCCATTCCCAGAAATGAATGAAGATGTTCATAGAATCATAGAACCATTAAGTCTGGAAACAACCTCTACAACCCTCTAGCCACCACCACTGCCATGCCCACTAAGCCACGTCCCTAAAGAGTCACGAGGATTGCATCTGTCCAACCAAAAACCATCAGACACGTGATATTAGAAAGCATAATGGGTTTGGCTTTAAGTCACTGGTTTTGTCCCAGGATGAGCAATGGAAATGGAGTTTTTATTCTTCCCCGGTAGCACCCCCAGGGTTCCCTCTGGTTTTTACTGTTGATGCCATACAGGTGGCTCCAGGGGTGGGGATGCTGCTTTGGAGATGAGGAGAGTTTGGAGAAGAAGGTGTAATTTTGCCTGCTTCGTGTCCAGCAAGCTTCTGCTTTTCCCAGTCCTACTGCAGGATGGGGAGCAGCATCCCACAACAGCACCAAATTCAAGGCATCAGCAGGGACAACATGGAAGCGAGATAGGTTGGGTGGCATTGCTTCAGCGGGAGCTGGGCCTGCTGGGAGCCGCAGCAGAGAAAAAACAGAAGGGAACCAAATTCTGATAGAAGTTACACACACAGAGGGATCGCCACACTCCATGGTGGACCTGAGGTGGCCGGACGACTGTGGAGTATAATATCTTTCCCAGGGAGCCCTGTGTACCCTGTATGCACCCATGGTATGGACTTCTTTCTACACCTGGCCTTCCCAGTGTGGTCATCATTCTGGGATAAATGAAAGCCACATTTCTAGAGCCGTCCCTGCTCAGTCATCGCCTGGCACTGGGTGCAGCTGGACTCGGCGATCTGTATGGGTCCCATTCAAAACAATTCTGTTCAGGGGAATTATTCAAGGGTTTATATCCCAATAAACCAGCCGTCAGCCAGCTCTCCCTGCTAGGAGCGGGAAGGCCTGAAGGCTTCATAAGGCCACCAGCAAACCCCAGTGCAGCATCCAGGGGCACTGAAGCGCTGGGAAAGCTGGGCCAGGTGACTCCCACTCCTCCATGCCACCTGGCACTGCAGTCCTCACAGCTCCAATGGGATTTTCTCTGTGATCCTACAGCTGTGGCGGAGCTGGGGAGGCACCGGGCAGTGAAGTGCCATCTCTGTGTGCTTTCACGAGCAGGGAAGAGTGGCTGGGTTCCAAACAGCTCTGTTGGCAGCGAAGCAGCGTGCCCAGGCTGGGCTTTCATCTGCGTAGCAAACAAACGGGCAGCTGTGCAGAGCAGAGACAGCAGAGGGCAGCTCCACCCTGCCTAACACGGAATGTGGGTTACATGGCCGCTGTTTACGCTGCATTCAAGGATGAGGCAGATGCTGGGACCATGACAGCAGCAGGGGAAGTGACGGTGGACATCACCTGGTGCCCTCACTCCTTGCCCTCAGTGCAGGGCACAGCCAAAAAAGCTGGGGAGCATCAGTTCATGGGGGTTGCAAGGGAAAGGGGAGCCCCAACGGGGCTGCTGCCTTCCTGCAAGGGGGGGACACACATGGTGCCCTCCAGAAAGGGTCAGTGATGGGGCAGAGAGGTGCTAGCCTCCTCCTGGCCCTGGTGGGGATGTGTTGAAGATTGCATGGAGAAAGTCTGCCTCGTGGGCTAAAAATCAGCTATATGTACTGAGACCTAAAAGGGGGCCATAAGAAGGAAGGGGACAGGCTCTTTGTTAGAGTCTGTTGTGGTAGGACAAGGGGAAATGGTTTCAAATGAAAAGAGAGGAGATTTAGATCGGGTACAAGGAAGACATTTTCTACAATAAGGGTGGTGAGGCACTGGAACAGGTTGCCCAGAGAGGTGATGGATGCCCCAACCGTGGAGACACCCAAGGGTAGGATGGATAGTGCTCTGAGCACCTGATGGAGCTGTAGGTGTCCCTGTTCACTGCAGGGGAGTTGGACTAGGTGACCCTTAAGGGTCCTTTACAATCCAAACTATTCTAGGGTTTGATGATATAAATAATATAGCTCTAAACACCTTCCCTTGCACAGAGGGTCTGGGCCTTGGGCAGGGTTACATTGAAGTGATGAAGCCAGAGAGGACAAGGCTGCCTCCCACTCACAGAGCTGTGGGAAAGGTCACAACCCTGTTAAAGATGTGTTTTGTGCCATTCTCAAGGGCTGAAGTGGAAGGGAGATTTGGAGGTCACCTGGCCCAGCCTTGCTCCAGCAGGGACACCCAGAGCAGGGTGCCCAGGGCCACATCCAAGCGGTTTGGGAAGGCCTTCAAGGGAGAGAGCCCACAGCCTCTGAGCAGCCACCTGTAGAGCACAGCAGTGCCCTGCCCACCTGACTTCCACCACAGCAGCCTTCCTCAAGCTCCTCTGCTCATGCAATTTCCACGT
The DNA here is from genome assembly GCA_036925125.1 of Oreortyx pictus. Classification (NCBI taxonomy): domain Eukaryota; kingdom Metazoa; phylum Chordata; class Aves; order Galliformes; family Odontophoridae; genus Oreortyx; species Oreortyx pictus. Next base: position 19,797,992 of record JAUPFR010000001.1, read on the forward strand.
AGCCCCAGGTCAGAGACCCGCACGCCTCTCTAGGGGCTCTGTCCATAAAACATGGAGCCGTTTCCACATGAGCATGGCAGCCCACAGGCTGCGTGCACAGCGAGTTTCCATGAGTCATTAAGCTGCTCTCTCCCGGGACACAGCCCGCTCTCGGTTACACGCCGGAGGTGCACGCGCCTCCGACAGAAGGTGGGAAGAGGAAGTTTTTAGCTCTCAAGTGTAAAATGAATGTTCAATAAATAGAACCGTTTTTCAGACACAAAATCGCGGCGTCGGAGTCACTAGCGCCCCGGGGCTATTTACTTGACTGTGCAATTGGCAGCAGCTCCCCGGCTTTGCCGTGCACGCTGCGGGTTTTTTGCCTGAGCATCTCTTCTGCCTGTCTGCTCGGCTCATAAATAACAGTGGGGCACAGCTCTCTGCTGGGGAGCACCCCGTGGGAGGCAACCCTCGGACAGGAGAGCAAGAAGGTGTGCTGGGAAGGTGGGGCAGAGCAATGGCCATGTCTGTGGGCACCACCACCTCTCCTTTGCAGTGTCGCTCTGTTCTCTTCCTCCACCCCAGAGGAAAGCCTCGTGGCTGCTCTTTCCCTGTGCCTGCAGCCTGCAGCAGCAGCAGGGCCTGATTCTGTATGGTTTGAAGGCAAAGCACAGCTCCTTACCTAGGGCGTGGGCAGAGCCCTGCTCCTTCCAGCAGCTCCTCTCAGCATCTGTGGTGCCGAGGTAAATCCAGCAGCCTTCGCATGGCTTCTGCAAACACACATTACCATTTGTCATGGCTTTCCGACAGAACATTTCACAAAAGGTGTGTGCATGCTGGATCAAAAATTGCAATATCCTTTCAAACTATTGACCAAAAGTTTGACGAGAAATAGAACCTGAGAGAATGGCATGGGCAGCTGGGGGTTAGGGACAGGGTCTGCAACACAGGGCGGCGGGCACAGCCCCGAGTGCTGGAGCTCAGGGAACATTTGGACTGCACTCTCAGACACAGGGATTGGATTTGGGGCGGTGCTGTGTGGAGCCAGGGGTTGGACTCATTAATCCTTGTGGGTCTCTTCCAACTTGGGATATTCTATGATTCTAGGCACCCTGTTGACTACGACCCTTGCAAACACGGCAGACAGAATTTGGTGTTCCATTACACTTGTCCATGCCAACCACAATTCCACCAAATCCCTCCTGGAGACACTCTGGGAATTGGAGTGGCTGGTAACAGAAACAGGGCAGCCAGCAGAAGCAGGAAGGTTATCATCACTCTGTGCTCAGCACCTGTGGGGCTGTACCTCAGGTACTGTGTTCAGATTTGGACCTCTCACTGGAAGAGAGACATGGAGGCCCTGGAACGTGTCCAGAGAAGGGCAAAGAAGCTCTGAGGGATCTGGAGCTCAGGCCTTACGGGGAGTGGATGAAGGAACTGGGATTCTTCAGTGTGAAGAAGAGGAGGTTCAGGGGAGGCCTTATTGTTTTTTACAGCTGCCTGAAGGGAGGCTGTGGCGAGGTGGGGGTCAGCCTCTTCTCTCAGATAACAGCAATAGGACAAGAGATAACAGCCTTAAGTTGTGTCAGGTGAGATTCAAGGTGGATAATTAGAAAAAATTTCCTTTCTGAGAGAGCGGTCAGGCACTGGAATGAGCTGCCCAGGGAGGTGGTAGAGTCACCATCCCTGGAGGTGTTCAAGAAATGTTTAGAAGTTGCTCTGACAGACATGGTTTACAGGGGAAATGTTGGTGGTAGGTCAACAGTTGGACTATCTTGGAGGTCTTCTCCAACCTTGGTAATTCTGTGACTCTATGAACTGTTACCAGTAGACAGCTTGAGTGCACCCACACTGTTCTGGGGCTCAGTCATGCAGGTACAGGCTACCTTGATTGAGCTGCTGCAGAAACAATGGGACAGCCTGGGGTATTGTCAACGGTTTACCGGGCTGGATTGGCCCGGTTCCGTGACGATTGGTGTGGGGGACCCGCAGACCCACGCCCCAGGAAAGGGGAAGGGGGAAAGGGAAAAGGGAAAAGGGAGATGGCCCTAGAAACAAAACAGCGGCAACGATCTGAGGAGGAAAGCTAATTTACTAAATAAGATATCAGAAAGCAAAATAACACAATATAATACAATGTAATTGGAATTGAAGCTAATAAATCAAATAAAATGAGCAAGAGAGAGAGTGTCCGATAAACCGAAGGCCTTACGCTAACGCTGAAGGCGATACAGCAGCGAGCACCCACTGCTGAGTCGATCCCGAAGGAAAGAGAGTGTCCCGTGACCGCAGAGGGTTTTTATCTTTTCCCTCTGAGCGGAAAATACGTAAAAATGCAAAGCATCGCAAAGTCCTCTGGGGAATATAGTTCTTCTCTTCTGAGACAGGTATACTCGGAAATATCAATGACGTATGGAGTTGGAGTATTAACTCTTTAACTCTTAATGCACTACATGTTGTTATGATGTGGAATACCAGTACCAGAAATCATAAAACCATGACAGGTATGTTTCCATCACAGATATAATTACGATGTTCTGTGTCCAAATGTGAGGTCCAGCATGGTGTATTTGTGTGGATTTTTATGGAGAATTAATCTAGAAGAGCATTTTGGCTGTGTGCCACAGCAGGATCCTGGGCTGCTGCACTGGAGCCTCTGTCAAGAGATCCCGCAGCAAGGTCCAGGCCCGGACAGAAACAGGACAATTGTGAAAGCAGCCATCAAGCATTCTCTGACAGCATGGCAAGATCACCAAGGAATCTTACCCTCAGATGTTGGAAAGACCCTTGGAAAGACAGAAGAGCAGCGTGTGCCTGGGCTGAAGGCCCTTCTTGGGCATCATTGGCAGTGTTGGACATTGTGCATTCATCCTGACACTTCTGGTGTCAGAATGAGAGAGGTGTTTGGGAGCCTACACCCATAGCTTCCTTCCTGGATCCTTTGAGCACACCACTAGCTTTCATGTCCAACCTCCTTCATCTGTTCCCCTTCTCTGTGCCACAGTAGCCCATCTCATTATCTTCATGTAGGAGGTTATTTTGCAAGGAAGGCTGACCTATACCAAACACAGGGTAAGAACTGTCTGTTTGCTCTTTATAAAGTGCTGTTGTTATTTGGAAAACATGCACCGAGCTCCTACCTCTTCATGAAAGAAGACACTGAATAAATGGAGTGAAAAAAAAAAAAAAGATTTTAGGCCAAACCTTGTTATTAGTCCAAACAGAAGTTTCTTGCTCACTCAGAAAATCCATCCTAGCTGTCAGGGTTGTCAAGAACAGTCAAAAAAGTCCTTGAAGGGTCAAGCTCCAGCTTCTGTATGGCTGTGATGCCTCATGCAAAAGGGACAAACAGCGATGCATGGAGCATCAGCATCATCAACACTGGTGCACAGATTGTAGCTATGCTGGGATGCTGCCCGTTGGAGGCACCTTCACCTCTGTGAGAGGATGTATCAGGAAGAAGATGAACTCTGACCGGCAACTGTACACTGTGGGGTTGTATGATACCATCAGGAAGATGTCAGGGCTCATGGGTAATATCTGTCTTTTTGAGCTTCACAATTAAATGCTGCACTCCTCATCTAATTTACTACCACATTAAGAACACAAAATGACAACTTATTGTTTTATGATTGCTCCCAGGGGAACTGAAGCTATTGCAGCATTCTGCAAGATCTTCAGTGAAGGCTGGAGGTTGCTCTAGCATAGCCATTGACCTCACTGTGAGAGCCAAAAGTGCAACAGCACATTGCAGCCATTAGGTTTGTGCCTGCACCATGACAGCCAAATCTCTGACGTGATGGACACCTGGTTACATGTCTTTGGGCAGCCTCCCTGCTGCTCTGAGATAGCAAATGTGAGCAGGTAAGAAAAAAACACGATACACATGAGCAGCAGCTGCCAAACAACAGCCATCCCATGACAACTGATCAACAGCCATCCCAAGTCAACCAAACCACAGCTATCCCAAGTCAACCAAACAACAGCCATCCCAAGACGGCTGAACAACACTTTTCTAAAGACTGCATTGAAATTTGCACAAGTCTACAGATTTTCAGGGTGCACACAATAACCCCCAGGACGCCAAATGTTAAATGCCAGTTGCCCCAGGCAGCTGTTGGATGGGAGAAGGAAATGGTTGGGACACCAGTCCCATCTGACACTTGCTTGTGATTGACATGTGTTGCGGGATAAAACTCTGATGTTGCCATGGTTTTCTGGTTTTCAAAGTGTGATTTCACTTGGTGCTGTTAGCTTTTCACAATCTGCTATCTTAATTCTTGAAATAAGTTTATCAAAAGGAGTTAAAATGGGGGACGTGAAAATTCTCAGAAATTAGTGCCCTGAGTGGCAGATACCCTCAGGGAGATGTCTGAAGTAAAAAGTATCTCTGAATGGCATAAGAAGGATGTGTTTCAATGTCATACCGGCTTACTCTGCAAAATTGTGTCTTCAGGAATTCAACTGCAACATATTTTCCTTCCCCGCCTGCAAAGTCTGGAGCCTGCAGGAAGCCACCTCTGCCACCTGTGTTTCCATGAAATTGTAGTACTTGCCTTATTCCCCGAGAGCTCTGCAGCTCCTTTGTAGGTCTCAGAGCTTCATGAACAATAGCAGAAAGGCTTTCCTTGCACAGGGTCCATTGCTAATAGGCAAAAATCATTCAAAACAAAAATTAAAAAAATGAGGCATCCCTGGTGAACTCCTCCTGGCCAATAGTGTCTTCTTGGCCTCTCTGTTCCGTTGCTCTCACCCCACACAAAGGCCTCCCATGGCTCAGGAGCCCCCCCGTGGCTCTCACACAAGGTTCAAAAGTTTCCTCTTCATTGTTTTTTTTGTTTGTTTGTTTGTTGTTTTGTTTTATTTTTTTCCTTCAATCTAATTTTTCCAGCAATCAAATGATGCTCAGTGCAAATGTCCTCATAGGTCAAGTCACTTCAAATGCTGAGCTGTTGGAGACAAGAAAAGTAGCAACTTGTTGTCAAGTCTGTGCAGTTTCTATGGCAGCAGGAAGAGCAATATTCCATTAGGCTCCACTTTTGAGACGCTGCCTCCGGAGCAGTCCCCAGCTGAACTGAGACGTCAGGACCTGCCAGGCCCACCGAGTTGCTGGTGCTGGTGCTGGGCCTGGCTGGCAGCACGAGACATGCAGCTCTGCAGGCTTGCATCTCAGCTGGGAGATGGATATGGAGCAGAAGCTGTCAAGCAGCAGTTCAGGGGAGCAGGTGAAGGGACAGGAATGCTTGGTGGGACTAGGGCAGACTAGCAGATGAACTAATATTTGTGATCCTTCAAGCTGTCTTATCAGCGGAGGACACTCTTTCAATCCATATGACCTAACAAGAAAAAACAAAAACAAAACAAACCAACCAACCAAACAAACAAACAAAAAAACTGTGTTTTTGCAAAGATGTGAGGTACTGAACAAGTGAGGAAAGCTTTTATCTCCATGTCATTATGCTGAGGCTGAAAATGCATAATCAGATACTTAAGAAACAGCAAGACCTTTGCCTTGCAAGAGTGGAACAAAATCTGTATTACACATCCCGTGTATCGTGTGAACAAGCTCAATGCTTTTCCATTAACAACATTTTACTATGAACAAAAGCATGTTGGGTGTCGGGGCTCCCAGCACCGCTGCTCTGCTGGGAGCACTGGGTGAAACACAGCCGTCCTGGGAACAGCTCACTGCTGTGCAGTAGTTTGGCTGTACACCTGTAGGGATCCCCCAGAATGTAGTTTGAGATCTCCACAAGTGTAAAACATATAGCCAAGCTTATGCTGGTAGAACACATGCTTTTGGTAGTGTGTTGGTCTTCTCTGCCCTGCCAGTGATCTGAGCATTAACAAGGATGAAGGGCTGTTCCAGATCACAGAATTACAGAACTGTAGGGGTTGGAAGGGACCCCTAGAGACCACTGAATCCAACCCCCTGCCAAAGCAGGTCTTGTTACAGCAACCCAATCACGGCCACAGTGAGTCCAAACACATCCAAAGACACAAAGACACGGACAACACCACCTCTCCAGGCAACTTGTGCTGTCATACGCTCGCCATGCATCTCCAGGAAGGAGCTGGCTTCATCTTTGCTGTTTCCTCACACTGGGTAATTGCAGGCAAAGTCAGGCCACTCCCTCACCTTCTCTTCCTGTGCTAGAACAAGAGTAACTCTCTTACCATCTCCTTGTACTTCATGCACTCCAGCCACCTCGGTGACCCTCCAGCTGGTCCCCCCAGTGCATCAGTCCCCCAACAGTTCTCTCTACATATGAGCATTTATCTCCATGGCTTTCATCCCCCTCCAGAGGGAAGGATGCTCCTGCACCCAGGTTCCACAAGAAGCACACACAGCAATTGGAGGACTGACAGTGTCCAGGGTCCCAGAAACACAGCCCAACCATCACAGCCACAGCACAGGCTTGTAACAGGCTCTGAAGTGAAAGGAAGCATTTTCTCAGCATTTTATTTCAACTAATGTGTTCAGGCTAGTATCACACTGTGCCATTAACGCCACCTTGGTTTGTAATTCTGCTTTCATGTTGGCTTCATTTTTCATTTTTTTTTTAATACAGCTATCGAGCCTTTTGGTTCTTAAACGTGAGACCTATTTTTCTGGCTGCTGTAACAGAAAGAGCTAATTTGGTCCTTCTGTGTATGAGCAACAGGACTGTGAAGTGGAATAGCAGGTGATTTTATCTCCGTGTCTGTCCTTGGTCAGGCTGACACCAGAATACTGCATCCTGCTGAGGTGCCCATATTTTAAAGAGAACATCAAAAAAAAAAAAAAAAAATAATAATAAAATGGAGCGAGTGAAGAAAAGAGCCATAAAAAATGGTTTGAGAGCTGAGGACAACCACTTACAGGGACAGGCTGCCGGAGGTCAGCCTCCGTAACTTGTCAGAAAGAAATCTGAGAGGCAATTTGGTGATGTGTGCAAGTACACGTGTGGAGAGAAAACGCCGTATGGTTAGGGGGACAAAAACTGAGTCCAAGAGAGGCACACAGCTGCACAGTGATGGGCACTGCTGAACACTGAGCTGAAATAGAAACCACGCACACGTTTTAACCATAGGGATGATCACTGTCAGAGCAAAATTGCAAAGTGAGTGATGGGTGCAAGACATGTTTGGATTTTAATCTAGCTCTAATTCTGCACTTCAGGACAGAGGCAGTGGCTCCTGGGGGGGAATCAAGGTGAATTCACTCAAATACAGCCTAGGAAGGGATAGGAGTTTGGGGAGGGAAATAGGGAAGGAGAACTAGAGCTCTCAGCCATCAGTGGGTGGGAGGGTAGATGCTGTGGAGCTGCTCCCACGTAAACAGGCCAAGAAGCTGAAGGATGAATGTAGGCACCTCAGCTGGTCCGGATCCCAGAATCACAGGATGGCTGAGGTGGGAAGGGGCCTCTGGAGGTCCCCTGGCCCAACCCCTGCTCCAGCAGAGACACCAGAGCAGGGTGTCCAGGCCCACGTCCAGTAACTCCATGCAGTGATGCTCTGGCTGGCACGGCCATAGCCAGAAAGGCTCATCCCCTCTAATGAGGAAAATGTCACTGTATTCATGAAACTTAGCACACAAACAGATAATATACCCCCAATTATGCAACCCCTCATTAGCAAATGCAGACCTTTTAAACAGCTCCTACACATCTGCATCAGCATCAGAAAAATAGCACATCAGAAAGCCACAAGAGAAACTTCTAAGCTCATTTTATACATCATTGGTGGCCACTAAACAAGCCTGGCATATGCACATTCATCGTGGTGTTACAAGGGAGGATATCTGCAGTCAGCTCTTTGCACACTGACTTCTGTGGGGACACAGCTCTGAGCTCTGGCCCTGAGCTCTGTAATTGCATCCAGCCTCAAACAGCCAGAGCTGCTCCGAGCACTGTCTGAAGGGCTGCTGGGCATGCACAGCAACTACTAAGCGGCTTCTAGCTCTTAAAACTTCCTCAAGTGTTTAAGAATCTCTAAAGCATTTAGAACACTTTTCTTACTCTGACGATTTCTTGGTTTCTTAAGGACGTGTTTGTGCAGATGGGCACAGTCGGGAGGACTCTATTAGCTCAGCGAGTCAAGTGGCCTTCAAGAATTCAGAGCTCAGCACAGCTTTGAGTCTTTTCCAGCTGAGCTCTGTGCTCTGCAGCCTCTGTGTGGGTTAAGAAATCTCAATATTTACGGGTCTGCTGCAAGCACCACATCCCGAGGAACCCTACATCAAAGGTTTATAAGCTCTGCCTACATGGCTTATAAACTCCCTCCGAGGGACTGTGCTGGCTGAGCACTCCGTCCTGCAACCCCAATATCTGTGTGTTCCTCCCTGTACAGGAAAATTACGCGGAAAACTCTGAGGCTTAAATAAAAAACAAGGCTTAAATATAAATACATAATGAGTCCTGAGAGGCCAGAGGAGATATTGAAGCATTTGTTTCCTAGTGCGCTAAGCTCATTCTTGAGGAAGAAATGAATTTGTCTCGAGGTAAAAATGATTTTGATGAGCACAGCGTGCAGGTCTGTGTGGAGATGCTGTGCCGTGGGAACACACATTTTCCAAGTAATGCCCCCACATTGGGACAGCTGACTCTTGAGAGAGGTGTGGGGGTGTCCCCCCCTTCAGTGGGGGCCAGGTGGGAGCAGGCAGCCTGGGATCAACATCTGCTCCAGGAGGAGACTGTGGAAAAAGGCATTGTTCCACCTGCCCGTGCTTCCAGCTGCCTGTAATCCCCTCTCCAAACTGTGTCCCAGTGGTGAGGAGGTGGCAATGCCCCCGTACAGCAGCTGGCTCACCCCGGATCCCCGTCCTCACCCCAGGCTGCATCCCACAGCTCTGCTGTTTGAGGTTTCATGGTGAACTGGAGGGTCTGGAAAAATGAAAGTAATGAGCCTTAAGAGACGAATCTGTCCCTAAACCATGTGGCTTTGTTTCCTTCCCAGAAGCTCACTCAGCAGCTCAGGTGTCCCTGCTGGTGGCCAGCTTTAATTGCCAGCTATGACTCGCTGAACAGAGCAAGGCAGAAAGCCAGAAGGCTGAAATTGTCGTGCATCAGGGGGTGTGTGCCACAGGATTTGCTGCAGGACACTTCGCTCCAGGGTTATCAGAGATGGTGGCTTTTCACCCCACAGACACGTGGCACAGGGCACTCACTGTACCTGTGCTCCATGGGTGTCACGAGCCCTTCTGTGACCCAAACCCAGGGACTTCACCGTGCGCTAGCTGTGAGAAACAACGGTTTAACCACCAAAGCCATACAGACTGTGAACATGATCTGCATCAAAAAATCCCAGCAGGTGCAGGTGGAAGGAAAGGCTGCTGACGAGGATCTGTCTCATAAAAAGAGACAGAAGGAGCTTTGCTAACAAAGCACACGGTGTTTGCTTTACGTGATGACTCTATAAATACATCCATGCGTGCATGGGCCAGAAAGAACTATCCTCCACAAGATGGTATTAGCAGAAGATCAGGCGGATACAGATCAAATGTGGGTATGCTCAGACAGGAAACTGGCACGCAAGTTTCCCAACCACCTGTGAGAACACAAGACATCTGGCTGTGCCACAGAGCTGGAGGAGAGCTCCCGGGTTATGGGGGGCAGAGGGCTCCGCTCTACCTCAAAACTGCTGAGCTTCTTACTTGTTCATTTTAAAGCAGGTTTCCTGCTCTTCTCCCTGAGTGGGAGCCTGTGGGAGTGCTTCTGTCCCCACCATCCCCTTGTTGGTGAATGCAGGCACACAGCACACCCGGAGCTGCCTCCCTTCCTCCCGTCTCTGTGCTCCTTGTTGACACGGTTGTGCAGCCATACTCTTTGCTTGGACACATTCCCAGCTCCAACCAAACTTTCCAGGACGCAACGAGGGGAGCCGACCCGGCAGCGCTGATCCTGCGTCGCTCCTCCTGGTCCCCCAGCACTGCTGCAGGGAAGTCTAATTAGGTACGAAGGAGGAATAGATATGCGTGCTCAGGGATCTTTCCACACAAGCATAAGTTAAAGGGAGGCAAATATTTATTTTAAACGGACATGCCATAGCTGGCAAAATGCTAATCTGCACAGGAAAAACAAAAAAACAAAACAAAAAAAAAAAACCAAAAAAACCAAACACTCTGTAAATAAGCTCCCCCGAAGCACCCTGCATTCACTGAGCTTCATCTTTCTGAGCAAACTAACAAGCAAATAAAATCAACTACATCCATTATACACTCCCTTCAATAAGGAATTCAGACAAGCTTAGGATGACATGGGCCAGTGCCTTTGAAGCTATGGCCTGCCACCCCTGGGAGCACCGCAGGCTGTTTGTAAGGTGCCTACAGAAGGTACTGAAGAAAATCAGACTTACAAGATTCAATCCACAGCTCAGGGATCTTCAGCCTCAGTGCTAGGGGGCCGCAGATCAAAAGCACTGAGAAACATTACTGTACTCTGTAGGACCAGGACTTGGAGTCAGAGGGATGGGTTTGTCTCTTCCACTGACCCAGGGAGCCCAGGTAAATCACTTCACCTCTACCTTCCCCTACCATTCACCCCCGCAGCACTCTGCAGGCATCACAGCATCTCTCCTCGTGCACGGAGTGGTGTGACAGAGCCCTGTGCCCTGTAGGAATGCATCACCACTGACGTCCGCTTGCTCTTCTAGCCCTGGAGAAACTCTCAAGCCCCAGCTCACCCAAAGCCCCAGGACAGGAAGCAAGCTATTAGGATTTCAAATTCCAGGAGACGAAAGGAAGGTCTTGCGGTGGCCGTAACAAACCTGCCCTGGGAACTGGCACTTTTTTTAGGCAGCAAAGGAGGGCGATGAAACCCATCAGCAGCACCTGCAGCTGGCTCCCTTTGTTCCCCGAGCCGCTCCCATCCTCTCACAGATGTTCTCCTCACTGGTAAGGAAGCAGAGACCACCACTTTAATCAACATGCATACTGCAGCGCTGTCAGCACCTCCTTAAGGTTATTCCCTTTTTCTTTTCGCTTATATTTATAAACCCTGTGCAGAGTTGCTATGGTTTCTGATACCGTCAGTCCAATTGGTATTCAGCGCGTTTCCTCTCACCTTCACCATTCCAATGACCTTTACTTCACAAGGAGGATCTCACGCCATCAGCCCGTTCAATTAGATGTCACACAGCATGCTGTGTGAGAACACCCACTGCCGGGGCAGGAGAGGGCTCTGTGGAACCAATTCATCTGCAAAATGCCGTCTCTCAGATAAACAATGGTAATTATGTCCATGCAAATTGGAACCAGAAAGCACAACCCTGCAGTGTAACTGCTAGACGGAAAGGAAAGACACAACGAGAAGAAGAAATTTCAGCTCCTAACATCTCAGATGCTCTGGTGTATCTTCCCATTATCTTCCTACCTTTGTCATTCTCCAAAGTCAAGTTCAAGAAGTCAAGTTCAAGCTCTTACTTCCAGGACAGTTTCTTTTATGTCTGTTGAACAACTTATGCAAGGGGCTGCTCACAAATGGGAGCAACGCTGTACTTTGCTGCTAAGAATTTATCTCCTTGTGAAATTAATATTCTGTTTTAAGAGACTTTGCACAAAGTTACTCCACTAGTTACTGTACAAGACAGCCAAGCGGGGTGCATCTGGAGGAAAACAGCCTCCAAAAATAGCAGTGCTGGGAATGGTCTCAACACCTTTGTGTGCCAGTAAGATCATGGGATCCCCAAAGCCCTAACCCAAACACTGAACAAAAGCCTCTCACCCTGAGAAAATGGCTTCTCCCTAACTCGGAAGAAAAATGTTCCCACTACAACAAAGTCATGAAACCACAAAAGCCAGAAAACAGAGCTAGAAATTGATACAGACCTAGCCCTGCCTTTGCAGCAGGGATGGGAACATCACAGCACTTAGTCTCTTCACAGCAGAACCAAAGCTTTTCTGGTGGCAGTTTCTTCAGTGTGGAGGAAAACATTCTTGCATTGGGCAGCTGGGTTTGCCAAGACATCTCATCCTATATGCTCTTAAAGGGTAAAGGGGCATTTTAAAGAAGAATAGCAAGTTCCCTGGAACTGTCCATGACATACATAGGAGCACGATGCTTCAGCTGGCCAGAAGTCAGCTCTGTATTGCACTCAGGGAGCTCTGGACAACTGTGTGTGCAGCAAGTGGGTCAGATGGACAGGTTATTGCCGGTGTGTGAGCAGGCAGGCTTGAGAAGTGGAGAGCTTCACATGCACCTGTGCTGTGCAGACATTTGCCGCTGCAGTTCTGCTAGCTAAGGTTCACATGGAAGCTGGGCTCTGAAATGATCAGCCATGGCCAACCTTTCACGCTGTGCTTTTGTAGAACAATAAAAGTGAGGAAAAAAACTACACACCCCGCTCTCTGAAGTGTCCCTCTGCCATCAGCTTCCCCCACCGCACCACCAGGTGGAGCAACGTGGGCTGTGGAGCTCACATAGGACCATCCTTTCTCCCAGCCACCAGAAAAGCAAGCTCCTCATGCTTCTTTCTGACTACCAGCGGGTAGCTGCAATTCTCTGAAGAGCATTACGTCTTTCTTCAATCAACCTTTGATGTCACCGACCCGGGTGGTTTCACACGGCCCTCTTGCTCCATCAGAGGGCTACTGAGACTGCTCCTGCCTGTGCCTGCACAGACACACCAGTGGTACCTGTGACACCATCGAGTTGCTTTTGCATCCCCAGGTTCCCTCCTTCCTCCCTGGCACCGCTGTGCCACCCGTGTTTTCATCACGCTCTTATCTGTACCTGCAGAGCAGAGACAAATCTCAGCCTGTAGCTGATCCAGGAGAGTCCATTCCTAAAACAGACAAAAGTTATTTCTCTGTTTCCTCTGCGGCTTTTACCTCCCCACGTCTGGATTGTACAGCTCGGCCTTTGCTCGCTCGATGGAGGACTTCTTTACATCACACAAGTCTTTTAATCTTCTCCATGATCAGAACAAGTCGTAGCACCTTTACTATTGTGCGGTCTCTTTTAAACTGGGGTGAGCTGAACTTCCTATGCAAAGATGTGACCTCTCCCGAAATCCCTTGATCAGCAATTTCCCTTGCTCTCTCTTTCATGTCAGAGGCCTTATGAAACACTGGAAACTACACATACTTCCAGAAGGAAGTTAGTGAGAAAATTCAAATAATCAACTCGGCCCCCAGAGATGTGGGGTCTCTTTCCAACTTTGAAAGCTCTTTCCTAATAGCAGTTTTGCTTTTCAAAGTCTTCTGTTGAGCAAGCAGCTGACGATACAGCTTCTCTTGAGCCTGATTATATGTTCAGCCCAGGGGCAAGCAATAAAAAACCTGCCCAGCGCTGTGAGGTCTGAATCAGGTGCTAACACTGAACATGTGCTGGAGCCTCTGCTCTCCTCTCCCCCAGTGCTGGGCACTGGAACATTCACCATTTTATAGCCTGTGGCAATGAAAGGCCAATTTAAGAGGGAAAGCATTGCTGACAGTGTTATCCAAAAAAAGCCAGGCTCTGCTTTAACTGCTCTCCGCCCAAGACTTTGGTGAATCCAACACCACTGTGACATGCTGAAAAAATGTGCTTTGTACAGCAGCCTTTGGAGCAGCCACAGAAAAGCAATCACAGGCTCAGAGACAGACAGACTCTATACGTACATTTATTACTTCATACAATCAAACTGCCTATTGTACAAAAATTAGCAGTGCCACCCAAGAGGGCTTTCACAAACATTCAGAAAGAGACACGTAAACACAGCTTTAGAACTTGATTTCATGTCACATAGGTAACAAACTTGTGTGCATGTATACACACACACACAGGTGCGTATGCAGCTCCATTGGCAGGCTTAACAAACTGTTGCAGCGGGCTATGAGATGCTACTACATTGCTCTCTAATGAATCAAGCACCCCTAAACGAGGCTTTCCCCAAAGGGACACCAGTTGGACTTGCACTGAACCACAAGGTCGTCATTAGGGTCTTGCCTTCCTCCCATTGTTGGCCTGGCCTTCCTTCTCTAGTTGCTCCTTGCTATATCCCACTGTTGGCTCCCTTCCTGAAGCACTGCCCCAACCTTCAAGCCCAGCTAGGTAAACACATCAGCAAGACTGGGAGATTAAGAGCCAGTATTAGGGCCAGACACCTACACTGGTCTTGTGGGGTGCCTGATTTACAGGGTCCTGCTGGAATGCTCGGGCACAGCCACTGCATAGACTAAGATCTATGGCCTGGAAACTTTCACTTTGCTGTTCTGAAGTAGTAAAGAATGAATGGACCTATACAGAAAAAAAAAAAAATTAAGGTACAAATCATTAGCTTTAGAGAAAGACTGCAGCACCTGAATAATTCCCACTAGGAGGAATGTCTAGTGTAGTGAATTCTGCTTACTGTGCAAGAGATGAGTTTAACACCTTAAGGGAGAAGGTTCATCAAAAAGTCAAGGAATGACACTCCTACTAAACACTGTGCTTTCAACAGCAGCAAGGGTCCTGCTGCTTGCAACATGAAACTGAGAAAGCTGGTACTTACATCTTCCTAAGCAGCAATTGTTGAATCCACCACTGCTCATGGGCAGATGAATGGTGTGAGTTATTGGCATTCATGTCTATGTCCTTCTAGATCTTGCCTGTGTAGAGTAAGCTCCTTGGGCAGTACTGGTCTCACTAGTGAGAAACCCTGAAGTGCTAATCTGGCACTGGATGCAGAAGACTCTTACAGCTTCACTTGTTTCTACTGCAGTAAAACAAAAAGAAAAGAGGAAGAAGAAAAAAAAAGGAAAAAAGAATAACAGCTGCAGCCTACAGCTTTCAGAAGGAAGAAATGACACACTGGAAACGCTTTTCAAAATTTCTTTCTATACAGGTTCCCTGGGAGGAACAGTCTGGCCCTGGTTGTAATTTATCCAAAAATGAGAGTCAAATGCAGCTTTGCGCTTGCTCATCTTCCAGGGCAGACAGAACTGCCTCTTTCAGTCTGACAGTTGCAGATACTGTGAAGAGCAAAGGCTATACTGAGCAGCTGGTGCAAACTGGGCAGGCAAAAAGCAACTGGAGCCTTATTCTCTCTGCAGGTGAGAAGGGAAAAGTCGATGTCCTTCTTGCACTAATCTCCCGGCCAAGAGCGTAACAAAGCCAGTGGAGATGCACTGTCCTTGGAAAGACTGGGACAGCAGTTGTGCTTCAACCATTCTGGGGGCACCAGACAGTGTATTTCTGGAGTGCCACATGAAAATGGGTCTCTAGAGCCCCAGCTGACTTACGTCAAATGCAGGATTTACAGAATCTCTGTGGTGCAGAGCCCTTTAAAATGGCACGATCCATCCAAGCTGTGGTCTTTACAGAGAAAGAAAGAAAAAGGCTTGCTGACAGACAAAGCAGAGAGGATACCACAACCACACAAGTTGCTCACATTATCAGAAGGATGCTGCAGAGTTGTCAAGCACATATCCCAACAGTCCTTGCTCCTGAACAACGTGCTCGAGAAGCATTTGCATTAGTGGTTCACACTTCATTGTCCGGAGAGGGGATTTATCATGTTAGAGTTTATAACCTAGCCCTTCTCATCTCTGCACTTGTGCGTGAGAACATAAGTAAGATTGTACTGATTATTTTCCCCTAAATCAATTCGATTTACACGTTTTAAGAAACCTTCACTTAATGAGTTTAACAAAAACAGTTCTGCAACATAAACAAGTGCAAATATCACTGCTTATTAAAGCTGGAAAAGGGTTCAGGCCTAACTAGAAGACCTGGAAGTCCACAGCCATGAATTTTAAGGACATATTAGTGTCTTTACTACTGTTATTTAAATAATATTTAGAAAGCAAAGTTAAAGATTCTACATAAATGAACAGTATAAAGCCAAAGTGCCTACTGGTCAAACTGGTACAAACCATATTCAGCATGGAATGAAAGCAATCAAGGTCCTTTTCTCTCATTTCTCACTTCAATTAGGAGAAGTCACAGGTAACACCACTACAATCTCAAGTGACATCAAAGCCAAATGGGTGTACAGGAGAGGAGAACTGAGCCTGCATCTTGATGGAAAACTGATCCTCACTTCCTCTGTGTAAATGCCAATTAATCCTCAGGCTTTGCTCTGGAAATCCAAGCAGAGAACAGCACCAGGGAACAGCAACTTCAATGCCACGTTCGGGGGAGGCAGAGTCTGCAGCTCAACAGAACACAGCACTTTGAGCAGGGGGTACACGAGCCCTTGTTAGCTCCTTTGGAATCACATCCCCCAGCTGATTTATTGATTCTAGCCACGAATTATGACTATAAGGAGGTAAACAGCACTGCTCTTCATTGGGAAAATAAGGTGATTATTCTCAGAAGTATATTTATTCCCTTCCTGTTTGTCTGCTTTTCTATTTCAGACGCTGTTTTTTTTATTTTTACAGTATCAGCTTGTTATTTACATTCACTCCCTTTAAAGGCAAATAGGGTTTAAAGGATCTTGTCACCAGGAAGGGGTGGGGGTGGGACAGGGAGAACGGCAGAGCTTTTATTAAACCTGTAAAAAGATTTCTAACTCACATTGCAGGTGAAAACAACAAAAGCCACAGAACTCTTGCCATGGAAAGCTGTTGGTAAGATTAAGCAGATCCAAACTCCGCCATCCACTTCTCGTACTTCTCCAGGTCTGCAGCAGAAACAGATTTGGAGATTTTCTTCAGAGCCAACTCAAAGTCCCCCTTGGTAACTGGCATCTGAAGTTCCTCTTTAGAAAGTGCCCGAATCTCTTCTGGAGTTAAGCCGTTAATACGCCGTCTCATTGCCATTAAAGAGGCATCCCTGGAAATACAGGACAATGCATGGGAGCTAATTGTTAGCAGCATGTGCCATAAGCCCATGAATTTTGATTGTATTCTCTTGCTAGAAACCACTGGCAGGAACACTTCAGAGAGCATTTATTTACCAGAGAAGACGCGGTTCACATCTTTGTTAGCATTCACATTCCCAGATTCCAACATTAATTCAATATAAAGAATGCACTGGCACCAAAACTCATTTAAGCATATGGCAAATGCGCAGAGATAATTAAAACTATAAAACTGAAAGCCTTTTATAATGATTCATTGAGATGAAATTCTACATCTTCAGCACAGGAAAGGGCAGGGTGGGAGAGGAACTGCAGTGAAGGATTTTTCTTTTACTCTTCCAGAAGTGCTCTGGATGTGGCAGACCTCTCCCCATGCCAGTACGATTTGAACATCCTCCCCGCAAGCAGCAGTCAGACACTGACACCACGTGGCCTGGGGCTGAGGCCATCGGTGCCTGTGGCTGCCCATGCTCTACCTGTTTCATCACTCTTCCAGCTCTGGAGCTGTCAGCGTGGCCCACTGTCACGGAGAGCACTGCTCATTTCTCACACCACAGCCAACACGCAGCTTGAAATTACATTTTCTCCTTCCCCAGGCTTTTTCCCAGCGGGGGATAACACACGCCTCAGGGAGAGCAGGTAATTTAACTACTGCACTGTGTGATACATACCAAAGTTTTCAAAACTGTGGTGTTGCTTCACAAATTTCAGCAAAGCAGCAAGAAAAAATATTCCCAAGCCATGTTCTTAAAGAATCAGTTCCACTTGGCAGGGATCCTACCTCCGGAAGGGATGCAGAGTTCCTACTGATAAGTTTTTTCAAATACTCATCCTCCTCCAGAAGAGCCTCATTTTTCAAAATGAGTATGGAAATGAATTCCATACTGATGTTATACGTTAGCTGCAACATCCTCACACCGATAACATTCAGGGAGAGTTTAAGACACTGATGCACTGGTGGTTGTCCAGACATGAAACGTGCTGAAGCCCTGAAGAAGCAGTCTAGAAAAGTTCTTTTCTATCACAGAATTACAAAATGCTAGCTCTTAAACACACAGGATTCAGAACGAAGTATCCAAGCCCGTTTTGCACTACATTAATAAACATCTGGTGAATGCAGACAAGGGTAACACAGGAGGAGATCTGCTCAGATAATTTTTACTTAAGATCTAAGCAAACATGATGACATCTCGTGCAAAACACCATGCTGTTTAGACTGCTCCATATGACAGCAATGCGTGGTTCCAGCAAATAGATTTGGGCCCCCAAAATATTCACAGTTAGCTGTGTCAGCTGCTGTGGTTATTGGATTTTTTATCACATCATGCACATGATGACTTGGCACGTGGTCTCATTTGCAAATTAAGGGGAACGAAATACCTGCAAACATTAGTGATGTCAGCACCAGAATAGCCATCAATCTTCTCAGCAATCTCCTCAAGGCTGATGTCAGGATCCAGTTCTACTTCCCGAAGATTAATCTTAAGTAGTTCTGCTCTGCCTTTTGCTACAACATAAAAACGTGTGCTTGAAATCTTGAAAACATTACAAACAAAACGAAACACAAACAATTCAGACTTCAGTGAAGAACACAAAGAAAAGGGTTTGATACGAGAAAAAGAATGGGAGAACAAATCTTAGTAAAGTGTGGAAACAAATACAGTGATCTGTATATTAAAACAGGGCAGGCATTTTCCAAAGCTGTAGATCAATAGGAGTGCCTGTTACCTCTCAGGTGACAAAGCATTTGGTGGCATGCTACCCAAAGGCACTAAACCACAATCCTACAAACGCCTGCTTCTTCTCATATCCCTTCGGATTCACTCTGCTCATGTGTTTGATTGTGCATTATTCACACAGTTTCATTAGAAACACAATGAGGATTCTATTGAGAGCTTTAGACGACACAGAGCCCCTAACAATAGGCTGAACTTTAAGTATGTGTTTAAGCACTTTACCCAGTTGGGACCCAAGAAAACTGCTGAAGCCTGACAGAAAACAGATACATTAATACAGTAAATGTATTAATATATGTATAATACCAATGTCCTGGCATTCCACTTTCAGACCTAAGTACATACAGTGATAACCAGCTGTGTAAATGAGTACTGATGCAGTCAATTAACCATTTTTCTTGTGCACATCCGTATGTGCATTTCAGTCCATACGCTAAACACTCTGGGCTTGACAGCTTAGGCCACAGTGTTACTCTGCATAATGGTGGCAAAGTGGAGGATAAACGCTTTCCTGGCTTTTGCTGCACAGAATCACCAACCAGCTCAGCCCCTTATTTCCACAGACAGCAATTGTTATGACTCAGAACAGAGGACAACCTTGGCACAGGGAGCAGCACCAGGAAAAGCCAAAAGTGGGAAGGAAACATCCCACATGTTTTATTCACTGATGTCTCTACTTTAAAAAAAGGAGGGGGAAAAAAAACAGAAAGCTTCTGTAAGGCAGCTAGTTTCGAGTGCTCTGCAGACCTGTCAAGAATATAGACGGGTATCAATCATGCACCACTGGGACTGGCTATAAAGTGGGGATTTATTATTTACAGAGCACAGTGTACACACAGCATACCTGCAGAGAGCCTCCCGTGTCAGAGAATATTCTTCTCATTTTTGGGATAAGCAAACTCTTGCAGTATTTCGAAAAAGAAAAAGGGTAGAATGTATATGTGCACCAAATGCCCCAGCACAGAGGTGTATATAGGACACAAATTGCCTGACCACATCAAACAGCACAGCACAGTTAATAAAAACATCATTTAGACTCGCACAGAACAGCTCGACTTCTCTTATATATGGAACAAATGCAAGGGAACATAAGACTGGAAATAAAACAGGAGCACATCTCGCATGTTGTCCAGGGTGTAATCTACTGTGTCAAAAAAAAACAATTGTATTTAATTAGAAACAAGAGCAAGAGCTGACAGGATTTTAAACTAATTGGTCATAAAGACAGGCATCCTGTTAGGAGCTGTGAGCTGTGCAGACAAGCTGTACAACTATTAAGTGTCCTTATACCTGCTAAACTCAATCACAATTGCTGTCAGCACGAACACGCATCTTGTTATCTTGAGTGCTCATGCAGGGAGATGAAGCATCCACTGTACCAAGAAGAAACAAAGCTATGCAAACTTCAAGCGATAGGAATCTCAAAATTAATAGGACAGGTGAATGACAGCTGGGAAAGACAATACAAGCTGAGACGTCTTGGGGCAGGAAAGCAATCAGCCTGCTGCATTCTGAGCGACTCACAGCCAGCAGTGATTTACAATGAACTAAGCCTGTGAGTGGAAATTCATGGATCCACTCCCTTACGTTTGTCTGTAAGGGCGCGAGTGCATTTGCAGTATTTCTTAACATGTCCAAAGGCTGTCTTTGATGATCACTCAAGGATTGGCTGTTAAACATTTAAAATAATTCCAGGCTCATTAAAACTAACTCTCTTTCAGTGTAAGAACCCATCAATGGGCTTGCAATGAAATGCAGCAGCTCTTTGTTTTTAAGCCCCCAAGCAAGTATTTATTTTTTTTTTCCTTTCTCTCACTCTCTTTAAGAATAAAGCAATTCAACCAAATGATTAACTCCTGAATTTCACTGCTCATCACTGAAAAAAAAAAAAACAAAAAAAAAAACCAACAAAGATTCCTCCCAAGTTGTGCAGTCTTGGAGTAGTCCTAAGGTAGCTTCAGGACATTTTGAAGTAAAATGCTTGTACCAAACGTACCCGTGGGCAAAGGTATATAAATCCTTTTTTCCAGTCTCCTTCGGAGAGCTTCATCAATATCCCAAGGAAAGTTTGTAGCAGCTAATACCATAACCATCTTGGAAGGGTCATCATTCTCCAAAGCACCACCTACTCCTGAAAGCACAACAGTTCAGAGAAATTTCACTCTGCTGCTCTTATTGTCCAAGATGTTTGCTAAGAAACACCGTGCAATTAAAAAAGTTCAGACAAGGCTCAGCAACTGTTCCATGCACTCCTAGTGCTGCCTTACAGACTTCACACGGCTGAAGGGGCAGGATCATGGCCAGAAGAAAGAGGGACAGCTCATTCTTCTGCTGACTCAAGGAAGGGCTTTCTTTGACAGTGATACGAACACAGTCATATGCAAACGTAGCACTACTAGCCACAGCAAGAACACCATCTCTCACTCCCTGACCTTCCAAACAAGGACTGTAAAGAAATGGTCACTTGGAGGAAATAAGCTGCCTACATGGGGTTCACCCCGATGAACATTTGAGGACACTACAAAGAGTGGTTCAACAGCAACTGTGATACAGAGGCAGTAATCAAAGCACTACACCACAGAGCATTCCTTGGGTGGTGGTCCTCACTGCGTTCACCTGCACAGAACAGACACAAACCATGCCTAAAGGGTTAATATCAGCTGTCATCACAGCGTACAGCAAAATCAGATCTGATGATGGGGTCCCTGAGCAGGAGACTCTATGAAAGAGGAAAAATTTGTTTAAATTGCACTGAAAAATAAAAGGCCTGTATTAAAGTTCACAAATTGCCATTACCTGCTTCTCCTATAGCAAAGCTCCTCTTCAAAATGAGTTCTCCATTTTCTAAAATGGTCATTTTAGAAAAAATAAAGCAGGGCACCTTTTCCAGTTATCTGCCTTCAAATTCTCAGAAAATACATTCCTCTCAGATTTTGCCTTACTTTTCCCCCATCCACAAAGCCACGTTATCCAGGTTATTCAAGTTCTTTAAATTCCCACGTCTAACAAAACAGCATCCCAACCCCCAGTACGGATCTGAAGCTGTAATCTTTACCATCCATTTGCACAAGCAGCTCTGACTTGACTCTGCGACTCGCCTCGTGTTCATCGGATGTGCCTCTGCGGCTGCAGATTGAATCAATTTCATCAATGAAGATTGTTGCTGGAGCGTAAAACCTCGCCTTCATTCAAACGAAAACATCACTATTAAGATGTAGCAGCAAGCACAAGCCCTCATCAGACCACGACCCAGCTCAGCTACTACATTTATTACCTTCCCTGCTTGTCACAAGGAAGCAATTCAAGACCTTGATCCACAATCTGTTTGGTACATGCTTAAGTTTATGTGTTTTAAATTGTACTCAAGTCAGAGGTCTTGCAAAGAGGAAAAGGAACACAATCACTATGTAGGCAGCTTTTAATATTCAGGTTTTGTGCTGGTGAGGGTAAGACAGAGGGGACAGAACGGAACTGTCTGGCTCAAAAGACAGAGGTTTCAACTGAGAGCATGCCAGAAGTAGATCCTGAAGGCAGGAATGACCCTTTCAAGTATAGGTCCACAAGGGTATGTCCTTCACACAGTCCACATGATGGACTGCACTCAAAAACTCACTGAGAAGCTTGCTCATCACTCAGAACAGAAACAGAACTAAAATATCTATTGCTCCTAGAAAAACAGTTCTCAGCTCTTTCCAGTTTCAAATAATTTCCTATAATTTCTGTCAAGATCACCACTCTGCCGTTAGCCAGGAAAGCACTATCCTCAACATGAGTGATGAGCCATTTCCCTCCTAATCCCCAGTGACATTTCAGAAAAGGATGGATACACACGTTGTCTTTTCTCTATCTGGTCAAGAGAGTCTTAGTGCAGTGAACTCAATACTTTCAGCGTGCTCCTGGAGGGGCAGGGAACTGAGAAGGAGGCCCCTTCACACCTCAATGATCCCCAGATCACATCATTGAGGACATACCATTTCAAACAAGAGGCGGACAAGCTTTTCAGATTCGCCTCTGTATTTAGATGTCAGTGTCGAGGAAGACACATTGAAGAATGTTGTTCCACATTCAGTAGCAACAGCTTTTGCAAGCATTGTTTTGCCAGTACCAGGAGGACCGACCATCAGCACGCCCTGAAAAGTGAAAACAAAAGTGATGAACAAGTAAACTCTGCACAATAGTCCTCTACATCTCAAAATAAAACAAAATCAGTATTTTGATTGCTTAATATCCTAATTGACATCAGTGGAAAACAAGAGAATCCTGCATCACAAGAACAGCATGGAAGCATTCTGTGACTTATCCTCCTACTGCCCCACTGAAGTTGGACTCACAAAAGGCAATAGCAGTTGCTGCAGCTATCACGTGGGAAGGAGGTGACAGATTTACAGACTTGCTCTGAATCAGACAGGGCCCAGATTTGAACTTGGGTCTTTCCCAGCTTGGGAGTGGCTGTGCAGGCAGATGAAAAGAGTGAATTCACCTTTTTGGAAGACTCCTTCATGAAGAAAGCTTCACAAAAAACAAAATAATTTTACAGGAAGTTGTCTTCATCAGTAGAGCATTTCTCTACACCAAAACATTTTGTCAAAAAATCCTAACCAAGTACACGTATGAATCTGGCTGATTTTCACAATTCAGTTTGCATGAGAGCATCCACTGGACACAAGCGTTTGTCTTGTCATTTAATCTCTCTATCTTAGCATTTCTGAGGCCAAAGTACTGCTTCTTACCATCTCCTGGATGAAAAGCCATTCTTATCACACTGCTGGACAGCAGAACAACACTGCTCTATCTGATAAGGAGGATCGAGAACTGGCTGACTGGCAGAGTGCAGAGGGTGGCACAGAGTTCCTCAGGAGTTGGTGATGGGTCCAGTCCTGTTTAACATCTTCATCAATGAACCTGATGAGGGGATAGAGTCCACCCTCAGCAAGTTTGCTGATGATACAAAGCTGGGAGGAATGTCTGACACGCCCGAAGGCTGTGCTGACATTCAGTGAGACCTGGACAGGCTGGAGTTGGGCAGAAAGGAACCAGATGAGGTTTAGCAAGAGCAAGCGCAGAGTCTTGCATCTAGTGAGGAATAATTGCATGCACCAGTACAGGCTGAGAGATGTCCTGCTGGAAAGAAGCTCTGAGGAGAGGGACCTGGGCGTCCTGGTGGATGACAGGCTGAGCCATGAGCCAGCAGTGTGCCCTGGTGGCCAAGAAGGCCAATGGGATCCTGGGATGCATTAAAAAGAGTATGGCCAGCAGGTCAAGGGAGGTGATCCTCCCCCTCTTCTCTGCCCTGGTGAGGCCTCACCTGGAGTACTGTGTCCAGTTCTGGGTTCCCTGTACAAAAACGACAGATCTCCTGGAAGAGTCCAGCGGAGGGATACAAAGATAATAACAGGCATGGAACACCTCCCTTATGAGGAAAGGCTGAGAGACCTGGGGCTGCTCAGCTTTGAGAAAAGAAGACTCAGAAGGGATCCGCGTCTATAAATATCTGAGGAGTGGGAGGCAAAGGGACAAGGCTGGACTCTTCTCAGCAGTGTGTGGTGATAGGATGAGGGGAAATGGCCACAAACTGAAGCATAGGAAGTTCTGCACAAATATGTGTGGGAACTTCTACACAGTGCAATGACGGAGCACTGGCACAGGCTGCACAGAGAGGTGGTGGAGTCTCCTTCTCTGGAGACGTTCCAGACCCGCCTGGACGCCTACCTGTGCAACCTGGGCTAGGGAGCTGCTCTGGCAGGGGGTTGGACTCCATGATCTCTGGAGGTCCCTTCCAACCCCTCCAACTCTGTGATTCTGTGACTTTGGCTCATGTGGACTGCTAAACAACTCCAATCAATCCAGTCAGTCCAAGGGGTGGATTGGGAACAGCTCTGAGGACGACTTGGGGGTCCTGATTCACAAAAAACAGAATGTGCACATGCAGCCCAGAAAGCTAACTTCACCCTGGGCTACATTAAATGAGGAGTGGCCGGAAGGTTGAGGAAGGTGCTTGTTTCCCTCTATCCTGCCCTTTTAAGGCTCCACCTGCTTTCAGCTCTTGAGTCCCCAGCACAAGAAGGACATGGACTTGTTGCAGTAAGTCTGGAGGTGACAACGAAGATGATGGAGCACCTCTCCTACACAGAAGGGCTGAGGGAGCTGGGCTTGTTCAGTCTAGGTAAGGGAAGGCTCTACGAACACTTTATAGTGGCCTTCCAGTACCTGACGGGTGCCTACAGGAAAGCTGGGGAGGGACTCTCTTTTAGGGCAGGGCATAATGGTTTTAAACTGAAAGAGGGGATATTCAGATTAAGTATTAGGAGGAAATTCTTTACTCAGAGGGAGGTGAGGCACTGGAACAGACAGCTCAGAGAAGCTGTGAATGTCTCCTCCCTGGAAGTGCTTACTGCCAAGTTGGATGAGCTTTAAGGTCCCTTCCAAGTCAAACCATTCTGTGATTCTACAATTTACTTATCACTATGCAAGCATGTTTTTAGCTACAGATAGTGCACTCAGGATCCACATTACGACCTTTAAGATTGAAGCACCGAGACTGGTTAATCACCATGACTTGAAGCAAATGTCGTATTTTTTAAGTGAGACACAACACAAACAACACAGATTTCTGAGAATAAGTGATTCCTTCCATCGTGAGGTTACTGATGACTCCAAGGGGGACTCATTTACAATTATATTTTTAAATGCTTATGTTTATGAATGGTCTCTCTGACCATTTCAGCAGCACGCTGTACCACCCCCTCAGCACTAGAAAGGGGAACTATGGTTATGAGCATGGCACTGTGAAAAATGTAGCATTCAAGCCTTTTTTCCTCAACTACAAAATCTCACCATATGCTAACAAGAGTTTCCTAAAATTAAGTTGTACTGGGTTGCGAGGGTAATCAAATTAGCCAGAATTAGAATTGCATATCATAATGTGCTTTGCAATTAATATCTTACATAAAATACCATAGCAGTAAAATATCTGTTAAACGCAAGCCACGTAGCAAATTAGATTTCATCTGTTCCTCACAAAAATTTACTTCAAAAAGCACACAGAATGACATGGAAGAGATCTATAAAAACAAATCAACCGGGAACGCAATTATTCAAAAATGTACTATTCAGAAGCAATAGCCTCTCTGTACTCCATTTTCCATTAACTCTTAATACCTTTATTGCCATTTAACACTTAGCTAATGCAGGCTCAACATACATTCTTTGGTAAATTAAGTTAGGAATGTTCATACTTCCTCCATACAGCTAACGGTCCAATGTCGCTTTTCAGGCTGCTCAAGGTTTCCTAAACTCCAGGGCAGCAAGCATGAAAAGCAAACTGACTCTTTTTTTTCTCCCCATGAATATTCAGACATATACTATGATTTGAGTTCCTGCACAGTTGTACCAATAATACTATAACAAGAGTATGAGTCTGGAGTGACTGGGTGAAAATTACTTGGTCTGTGATAGGTAGGGCAGAGATGACTTACTGTTCTCTCAGGTTTCAAATGTGCTTATTTTATATTTTAAAAGAAGCATCACCTATTTCAAATCACACTTAACCCTTGTTCTTGACAAGCTGTGTTTACTGCAGGAGCTGGTGATACGTGGGGCTAGTATCAGTTTGGCTTTCCATTGCTCTGGAAGGTCCAATTCCAGCTTCAGCCACACACCCTGCTCGCTGCTGACCTCAAAAGCCCATCCCTTTGCACCTTCTGTGTAACTATGACAGTGAGCATTACCTAGCACAGATACTGGGGGCATTAGATATGAACCTAACACAGGCGCAACGCAGCCAGACCAGTGCAATGTCAGGGGAACACCAAGCGCTCTGGGGATATAAAGAAATGTCAGTTTAAAAAAAGAACTAAAATAAAAATAAAGAGGAAAAAAAGCCACACCTTGAATTCTCAGCAAAATGAGACGTACATGGCTGCAAAAAGAAACACAGGATCAAGCCACTCTTTCTCTCTGCAACTAGGAGGCTGCCACTTACTCACTAGTTAAAATCCTTGACAAACACAAAGACTTCTTTATTCCTACTCTAAGGCTCTGTTAATCCGAAGTATTCCAATAAGAAGCTGAAACACACTGCAGGGAGTAAGTGTTTTGATGAAATCACTGCAGGGTTACTTCTTGTTGTTGTAACAATCACTAGCAGAGCAGTGGGAAGCACAGCAAGCGACCAGGCCTTCTTGGCACAAAACAGTTCAGAGAAAAAGAAAGAGCAAGCCTGTGGACACTCAGAGACCCAGCTGCAACCACACAGCACCTGTGCTGAACTGGGAAGGCAGCTGGCTCCTTCATTCCAGGCACTGTCCTCTGAATGCAGGGGCAAACAGCGAGAGCTGTCTTGGGAATTTTTCTCAGGAGAGTCTGAACATCCAAAAACAGATCTGGCTGCCTTTTCCCTGAGTTATTGTCCTGAAAGCCTAGGCTCAACAAATGCCTGCTGCTACACTGATTACTGCGAGAAACAGGCTTCTCTTCAAAACTTCTCATCCCTGTAGCACAGTCAGAGGTCAACAGTAAGGAAAATGCATGCTGTTCTGCATGAAAAATAAATTCAGGAGAGTTACAGCTTCACGAGTCACCAGGGAGAAGGCTAACAATGAAGACCCTTCATGGACTTGTCAGAAATCAATTTGCATTTCAGACTGAAGGAAGGAAATAATCGGAACGTTTTTTCCACATCTACAACCACCTAGTTTCCAGAAGCAATACTGGCCAGCAGGAAAAGATAATCTCATGCAAAGAGAAAGAGACTCTAACTCTGACAAGCAGGCTGTTGTTTCTCTATCCATTGCCACATATTTGGAGGCAAAACCAGCAGCACTCTTCATGCTGCCTGCAGCCTGCTGAGATACCTGCCTTAAAGACAGACGGCCACTACATCCTCTAGCTGTGTTTAGAGGCAAAAAAGCAGCACAGCAGCTCCTTACTCCCTTAAAAGTTTTTGAAGACTGGACAGATGGGGTTACTGTAGCCTATAATGAGGGCATGGACCAAATTCCTCTACACCCAGAGGAAAGATGAGAGATTCAGTTGTTTAACAGACACTAAAATCTCACCCTGTATTTGTGATCTGTGATATCTAGGCTTTGTCCAAGCTGATACTTTGGTTAACCTCAAGGTCAACCTCAAGCCCACTGGTGTTTAACCACAATCACACTAAAGACCAATAGCCATAAAGCTCTGGCCCACAAGTTCTGCTGATTCCAGGTTTGGACCACCTCCTTGCAACTCACTAAAACCTCTGTGGACATCTCTCTTACAGCAATCCCGGGGCTACTGCTGTTGACTCCCATTCTTTCAGCTTCCTCTATTTACTGCCTGTAGACACAAGCCCCCAAAATACCAAATCTTCCACTCCTCAAATGCTGCATGACTTTGTTTTGTAAACAGACAACACAATGAGGATAACCTGAAGGCCAGTCCTAAGTGTAAATCAGGACGGTCTTAAGGGCCAGCATTAGTAATGCAAGGTCTGAGATATGCTGAACTACTGTACTAACCTACAGAAACCACCCATGTACACTGCATTCCATGAACACGTAATGCCTTTGGAGACTCACAATGACAAGCACAACAGACTCT
Organism: Oreortyx pictus; assembly: GCA_036925125.1. Lineage (NCBI taxonomy): Eukaryota > Metazoa > Chordata > Aves > Galliformes > Odontophoridae > Oreortyx > Oreortyx pictus. The sequence goes on from JAUPFR010000001.1 coordinate 19,826,035, forward strand.
CTTTTCCCCAGTTTACCACTCAATGCTTCCCCACAATCAGACAGCCACTATGCTGGGACTAGTTATTACTAAAACAAGTGCCAATCCACTCCACAACTAAAGCAAGGTCATTTTATTTTCTCCGTACTGCAGCATCCTCCCTCTGCTTCCTTTTTAGCTCTGAGAAAGGCCCAGGCCACGCTCATCACTAGTCCATCACACAGCCCTGCTCAGCCCCACAGCCTTACTGTTGCAGCAGCTCATGCTCCTGCTTCGAATTCCTGCCACTCCAGGGGTAACTAAGTCTAGCTGCAAGCGTAGCTGTAAAGAAAAATCATCAGACTAGCCTTCTCTCTCTCTCCTCAATTCCTTGCATCATCCAGCCTGCAGTCTGCAGTCAGCAAAAAGAGAGCTGGCACGTGCAGAAATAAAACCAGTCCAATGACTGCTTTCCTTGGTTGAAAAGCAGACACTGTAACCAATTGAGCTTTCCATTAGGCACTTCTGCTTCTCTCAATATGCACTGCATGCTTGCTCCCATGCACCGGCTGATCTATTAACACTGAGAAGCAATGGCTGAGTAAATACAAAATAATTACAGTGTGAAACCTGCATACACTTCCAGCTGCTTATTTCAGTGCATTTTATATGAATAATTATGAGAAGATTTCAAAAACAAATTCTTGAACTTTCCTGTTTGTCATGTGAGGTATCCACTACAGGCACCCACATGCTCTACAGCAGCAGCCATATGTAACTACAGCTTGCCATTTACTAAAGCACCAAATAAATCCCTACCTTCCAAGGCCTTCTGATCCCTTTGAAAAAATCAGGCATCCACACTGGAAGAACAACAGCTTCTCTTAATAATTTCTTGGCTTCTTCCAAATCTGCTATGTCATCCCTGTGCAAAAGAAAGAAACTTTTATGAGATTACTGTATGACAATATTTCTCCCACTCTTACATGAGAACAAATAAAAAAGCTTTTCCCTCAGTACCTTCTCTTTTAGCATGCCTGAATGTGCCTCATGAGAGTGCTCCTACAATCCTGTTACCTAAAACTAAACCCATTTGTGAAAGGTAGGGAAAAAATGATTTTCAACTTAAGTTACTCACAGCTGCTTAATTAAAAATTGGTTTGGACAATGTGAACACCAAAGAGATATCTTTAAAGTTCTCTGGAGTGTACTTCTATTATGACAGAACTTGCAATGGATGTACTGCAAAAAATACCAGTTAGCAACAAAAGCCTAACTGTCATCAAACTAATAAACTGTTAAGACCTAAAGACCTGGCTTTGCTCATTTGCAGAAAATCCTGATGGCTCCCTGTTTTAAGAGTTGGGAGAAGAATAATTCCTCCACTTCCCAACACTAGCACTTTAATAGAGAAAATCCTCATACCAACGAATGCTTGGATTCCTCGACACAATGTCCCTTTCAAGAGCTTCGACCAAGTCTTTGTCATAACCCGCTCCATCAAACCTTGGAATTTCCCCATCAGCAACACCTTCCTGGGATATTTTCTTCCCCTAAAAGTGAAAGTCACAGAGACTCATAAGAACATTCTTCTCTGAACATACTCTTTACTAGAAACATATGGCAATATCATCTGCTTTGCTTCTGCTCAAGCCATGAGGTATGAAGCTTTAACACAGCCATCACATCATCAGGGGTTGGACTCTAGAGGTCCCTTCCAACTCCTACAATTCTGTGATTCTGCGATCACAGCACCACGATGGCCAGCAAACGCAAAGTTTTCATACCCTGCACTCCAGGAACCATCCCCAAACACCCGTGGTTGCTTACACCACAACAGCAGAATGCTTTCTCCATGGATGCTGCAGTATTAAAACCTCACCAGACCTCGTTAAATGTCACAGCGGTCACCAGTGGGCTGGTGAGTTGTTTTTTTGTTGTTTTATTTATTAGCAAATTGAATTCTCTTAGCAATGCTGAACCGCTCTTTAGATAACTGACACTGAACGCAGGAATGCAGAAGCAACTTAACAACGCAGCCAATGCTGGGGCTTCAGCTGCATCACACAGAATCATAAAAGTTCCCAAGTTGGAAGGGACCCAAAAGGATCATCGAGTCTGACTTCACTGAAGATCACACCATCCAAAGCCAATTGTGAAGATGCTCCATTTGCCATGTTACCTGCCAGGGCTAAACCACTGGCACACTATCATGACAAAGCTGTGACAAGCACAGTCTTCAGTGGAGAAAAACCAAGAATCTATTTAGTTAAGGCTTTCTTGCCCAGCATTTTCTCCTTTCCTTAACTGCAACCTATCCACTTCCCTTCTCTCATTGAAGCTAACTCCATTAAGAGTTACGTGCTTTGAAAAGGACATGTTTATTTAAGGACTGCCCTGAGAGCCCTAAGGAAGCTCCCAAGTCACCTGGACCTCTTTCAACTCCAGCAATTTCTGCACCATGCTCAGACCCATTCAACAGCCAAGTTCAGCCCTGCCACTGCCCCCAGTGGCTGCAGATCTCTGGTTAATGCCTCCACAATGCAGTTGAGCTCGCGAGGCAAAGCAGTGTTTTCCTTTGACATATTAGGGCACAATTCCTCCTTTTGGGCGTCAGATGGAAACCACTTCCCCTCCTGGCTCAATGGCAGTGCTCGGCTGTGCTCAGGAAGCAGCTGTAAGGCAGGGAGCTGAGCAGTGAGCTGCTTTGGGACTTCTCACTCAGCTTCTGATCCCCACCAGCAGGAAGCTAAAGGATCTCAGTTGGCTGCACAAAAGCAGCCTCACAGAGGGGCTGAGAGGCAGATGGAGACACACAACGACCTCATGCTGCAGAAAGGGGAAGACAGCGGCTGCAGCGTGCCTGCCGTTCATCCACCAGGGAGCTGTCTGTCTTCCCTCTGGTTTTATTTCCCACTTCCAAGTGGAGTCAGTGTTGTTTGGCACTCCCAGATCAGTGTTTTTGCAATGGAAATTAAGCTGAGAATTATGTTGAGACAAAAAGCTGATGTCAAAAACGTAATGGCCTGGTGTAAAAAAAGGAAACAGAGAGAGAAAGCCCTGAAGAGTTCAGAAGGTTTTAGAAGACAGAAAATGGAATCCAAATGTAACTTAAAAATGAAGGAAAAAAAAAAATCACACTAAAATGAAAGGTATTTGTTACACTTTACTCTCATATTCCTCTGCTGTGAAGTGATTTTCCTAGCGGAAGACTTTTCTTGTGCTTTTCAAAACCTGTCATCTGTTTGGCTTTTGCAGGGTGTAGCAAAGTAAGGCAGGCTGCAAAGCACAAGAGGAGGGAGGTCACTCAGCTAACAGCACAGGGGAGGAGGCTGAAGCAGAAGCTCAAAGCCACGGACAAGGCAGGGTCACTCCTCTGCCTACAGCATGTTTGCTGTGCAGGACAAACTGAACAGTGACTGTGTAAAGCGGTGCAGGCGCTGGTGTGACAGCTGAAAGAAGGGGGGAAAAGAAAGAGGGAGGGGGGAAGATAAGGGGAAAAAATAAGGGGAAAGAAAGGGGAAATGAAAAAAAAAAAAAAAGGGATAAAGGAGAAAAAAGGGAAAAGGAGAAAAAGGGGGACTAAAGAAAACCAGAAAAGGGGGGTGAGGAAAAAAAGGTGAGGAAAAAAAGGTGGGAAAAAGGAGAAAAAGATAGGAAAAACTTACCCGTTGACTGTTACTTTATCTTTCAGTACTATTTGACTAAATTCCTCTTGCTGCTTAATTCCTCCACTAGTCTTCTACAGTTCTAGGTCTCTCTAGGTTAACTAATTACTTCCCATGTGGCATCCAGGTAAATTAATTTCTTTCTCAAAGTGTTAGTGCTAACGAAGACAACACCTGTGCTTAAGAAACGGTATTTCTCTAATCCACTTTCTGGTTATTCCAAAGTCTTTTACTTTGCCTCTGTTCTATGTTTGTTCTAAAACCTTTCATGTTGTTTAGATAAAATTAAGAACTCCAGTTGCCTGGATCACTTTTCCTTTTCACTTCTAAATACACACATGGTCAACACAGTTTGCCATTCCACTAAGAAAATAACAGAGCCAGTGTATTTTACTGGACATTTTTACTGGCAGCTCCCAGTGCTGCCATCTCACCCCAGTTCTTGCCGAGTAGTGGGATGGAGATTATGCACCTTCCAGTCACAACGCATGGATGCCTGTACTTCCACCTAAAAGCAACTCCTTCATCTCACATCCACTTTCCTATAACATGCCTTGCCTTTGCTTCTGATATTGTATATCTGCATAATCCAGAAAAAAAAATTGCACAATCATATCTTCATCAATTTTAATATTCCCTTCTCTGATATGGCAGCACAGTCCTTTGCAGTTTCATATCCTTCGTAATATCAACCATCCCCCTCCATTGAAGTTCAAAAATAATCTAAAGCCTACTCTGAAAAAAAGTTCAAATATAGTACTATGTGATTACTCAAAAACATACCAGGTAACATTCATGCTGCCCCTTTAAACTGACCTATTGAACAGAGGCTAAAACTCCTGGAAATTATGCAGCAGAAGGTACCTTGAGAACCAGCCAAACTATCTCCCACGGAACTAAGAAGAAAAAGCACTTGAAAGTAGTATTTTTGAAAAAGAAATGTGTTACTATAAGGGTTCAGTGGATAAAAACCATTAAGGTGGGTTTCAGCTCAAAACTACTTTATGGAGCACTATAAAAGGGCATTTTACAGGCATAGTTGGGTTAAAAATCCTTATCCTATGGTGGTTACAGTCAGAATGAAAAGATTATATGGACTGGGAAGGAGGAATGGTGATAGAAGGCTTCATACACACAGAGAAACAAATTACTCCTAAATATACCTCTAGTATTTATATTTTATGTTGAAAAATATTACAAATAAATATGCATATTACATGGTAATGTTATAGCCAGGAAAGAGCACAACCTATTACACTGCAGCCAACATCTCAGGAAATGGGTATGCCATCCAAGTTTATCATATGTTCTTAGCAGTCCTAGCCAAGCACTGAAAAGCTTAAGCAACTACTGTGAGAAAACTGATATCCGGTGACTTAGTTTGAAGCTTCAGTTTTGCTCCATTGTTTTTAACTGACCATTAAAAGTTACTGAACATCTTTAATTTGACATACAGATGTTGAAACTGAAAATTATCAATAAATGCAAAATGAGAAAGGACAAAACTGAAAGGGAAGTCAAAAATTATTTTCTACACCTCTATGGAAGATATGGAAAGCTGCGTTAACTTCTTTCACTTCCCACATATGGTTATTTCCTCTTTCATTCAAAATTATCTTCAAAGGAAAATCATGGGTTCTTTACAAAAATCATCAAAAAGCACATGACAAGTCGTAACCTGGTGTGATTTTTGCATATATACCCCAGACAACGGAATTAACGTAACTACCAACTAGCTAGAAAAACACAAAAAGAAGAGCACATGTTTCTTGAAGAAGAGGCATTAGTAGCTATTTTCCTTCTGCCACCTAGTGACCAGTTTATTCAGATGAGGGTAGTGTTTAAAATGTACTACATTACGAGGAAGACCTTCATGACTCTTCCTCTGTCTGACAGCAGCGGTGTTTCTAATCACATTATTCCCAGAGATACCATTGTACAAGTCATGCTGTTGTGCCTCCTCACAGTAGAGCCTAGTAATGCTCATCACTGCAGACCTTAAGAGCAGATCCCACCTTCATTAGAGTTAAGGCTCCGAAGGCTACCTTACACCAGTGCATCTGGAGAATCTGTCACAAATCACATGTATCTGGCACAGTTGTAAATCATTCCACAAATCCTTTCAAGCTTTTTATTAGGTTGCAGGTCACACACTTTTTATTTTAGGCTGCACGGATCCAGAGTTGAGAGATTTCTAAAATGACTAAACTTGATCTGTGCAGTCACTCAGTGGCACTGCAAAAGATATGCCTGGCCCTATGTGCTACTGATAATAAGGGTTGGTATATCCTAATACTTTTCTTGTGTATCAAAAGAGCTATTTATGGTGGAAAGAGTGCACCTTCTGAGTTCTTTCTGCACTGTTTAGATGCAGCTTTTAATAGAAAAGCCACAAAGTTGCTGACCGAAGTCACCTGGAAAAAAATTGACTAAATATTCTCTTATTTGTTTACCAAGAACCGTACAAAACTGCATGCTGCATAGAATGGGGATGCCTGTGTCTTTGTCAGGACAGCAAAGCAGCCTCAGCACACTCTGGACTTGTGTCATTCATACTACAGATTCCTTGGGCTCCCAGCACTGATGCCACAGTTACATTTAAAATGCAAGTGTCTCAAACAGTGACTTGCACACACAGTTTTTTCAGGCACACAGCCCTTCCTTGACAGTGAATCCCTGCCTCTTTCACTTCAGCACTGATTCTTTCGCATAGATCTTCAAAAGAAAGAATCCATAACTTTTTCCAATTCATTTCATTGCAGTCTTTTTTTCTACTTGTTTTGTTTTTTAAAACAAAAAATATTCCCAGGAAGTACCTTTCTGAACATAACATTAAAAACAAAAGCATTTCATAAATGAAAGAAAATTGAAATTGCTATTTCTCCCTCACGTCACATTCAAATCTATAATTTCAAATAACTTGGCACACATCTACACAATGTAATGCTTACAGAACTCTCCTAGATCTCCGTGCTCACCTGTATCTTACAATGACATGGCAGGAGCAACAGGAGTGTGGAATCCTATTTGTAATGACTGAAGTCCAGAGAAGGGCACTGGTATCAGTTTTGCACTTCACAAACCGGAACTGGTTATGGGGGCAGGAGGCAGAGAAGGTCCTTTACACAGCCACATGAGAGTCGGAGTCTTTCAGTTATTTGATAACTGAAGCTAAGAATGGTTCCAGGCTTGGCCCCACTCCTTACCTTGTCATCCCTCCCTCTGGCCCTCGGCTCCCTGTCACGGCTGCCTGCAGACTTGTCGCTCCTGGCTGCGGGCTGTGCTCTGCCTGCAGCCCCACGGGCCTGCAGGCCAGGGGATTCCTTCCTCAAGGGCTTTGCTCCTCGGTTGGGACGCCTGATCTGAGGTGGGGCCCTAGACAATAGGCAAGCACAACAAAAACATGCTAAAAACAGCAAGAAGAGTAACATTGAAAAGAAAGGATTCTAACAGTTCATGAATGGCCTTGGTGAATTATCACCAAAGCTGACACGCCCCTATCTTCTCTCTCGACATCTGCAAATCCAGAAATCTTCTTTCTGCTTCTGTCTGACACTCACAGAAAAGAAAAAAAAAAAAAAGAATAAAAACTCAAAAGTTTAAATAGTGCAAAGAAAGAAAACAGTCAATCCTATTATACCAATCTTAGAAGAAATGAGCATGCATATAACAACAGAGGATACGACTTAATACCAAGTCTTGTAAAAGCAGTTTCCTCTGACTTTAAATCAGGAGAATATATCAGGCTACATTCCTATGCACAAGTTCTATACAGCCAGAAGACATCTCCAGCAAAACAAAAGCTGACTAATAACTCTGACAGGCCCCACAACAGAGAGAGAGAGAGAGAGAGAGAATGTTAAAACAATCCTCCTACCGCCCCCTTCATTCCCCTGTGTAAAAATGTCAAAACATAAAAAATGCCTCAAAAGTAAATGTAAACAAAGCCTAACTGCAAACACCTCTACTCTGTGCATCACCCACAATGTCAAAGGGAATTCAGCAGCAGCAGGAGGAGGTGGAATTTATTTTTAAGACGAGGTGTCACAGTCATTTTGCTCCAGGGATTGGACTTGGAACACACGAACTGAGATACGCGGCCAAAAATGTCACCCAACTTTAATTAGTGATCCCTACTTCATCTTCTACTGGTCTGCAAAAAAACAAAAAAACTTTCCTGGAATATGATTTAACAGCAGTACATACTTATATGCACTCCTGGATAAAACTGTTGCATTTTGCTTTCAAACAATTTCTTCAAACCTAGCAGCACAGGAGAGCGGCTAATTGTCCTTATTCACATGCACAAGATTTAAATTTCAGCTCAAAGATGTGGATGAACTGTGGGCTCTGAGATCTACAAAAGATAGAAAAAGGCATACATCTTGCATTTCCCACAGCATTACCACAAAAACTCTGTTAATCGTTTCTATCACTCACTAAAGCAATCAATTTTAATATTATTTATGTTCGTATTCTTATGGCTTTTTAAAAAAAAAAAGATGGATGTATCTGATAATCATAAAGTGCTGGGAATTTCTTCCCTCTAACCCAGATCTCTCACTTTACTTTCTTCCTTTGGATATATAAGCACACAAGCACTAAAAGTCTTTCTTATTAAAATGACAGAAGCATGCTGGCATGAAAAATTTGATTCTTTTATTTAGGATCACAGGATGGTTTGGGTTGGAAGGGACCTTAAAGATCATCAAGCTTCAGTCTCCTGCTGTGGGCAAGGCTACCAACCTCATTTAAAGTAGATCATTTTCTCCAACCACCTGTGTCAAGCTCTATTAGAGAAAAATTTCACAAAATGCACATGCAATTTATTTTAAGAAAACTATTAGTTAACTAAAGTTACTTCTAGAGTGGTTACAGAAGAAAGAACAGCGTGTAGAGCAGAACATGGTGAGCAATAAAACTAACCAGTTGATTCAATAAGGGTTATATTAGCTGTGGGTACGGAGCAGTTTCTAACCACCACATCCTTCCAGATCCTTCAGTTCCTTATTGATTCCTCAGCCACCAATGAATTCAATGCTTAAATAAATTGAAATGGAAAAAACGTTCTCTCTACACATGACAAAAGCAACTGCCACCAAAAGCTCGTTTAGCTCCAGAATCCCTACTACCAGAATAAAGGACTGACTTTTTTTTAGAGCTTCAGCAGTAAAACTGACTATAACTTATTTAATTGTATTTATGCTTTATTAGAAATTACTATAATGTAAATGAAATGTGATTTTCATGCTACAAATTAATTCTAAAAAGAACACAAATTTAAGGCAGCCTGGTTTAATTCCACCAGCCTGCCTAAGCCACTCATTACCTGTGTTCAGCTGGAACAGGAGGGGGCCAAACAGCAGGGTCTCTGGAAGGCTCATCGTGATGGGACACAGCGATATCTGCTGGTCTGTCTATTTTAAAACTCTCTAAAGTGTCGACATAGCTCTTAATTTGCTCATATTCTTCTACTAATTCTTGCCGAACCTTCAGAAATACAGACATCATTTAAAAATGGTTACGTTTTTAAAATGTAAATCTCAAAATACGAATCTCCCAGAGTTTCCATTCGCAAACCCCAGACACATCAGGCTGACAACAGTCTTAACAGAAGCATAACAACTGAATCAGTTGGGTTCCTCTTCCTGCTTCTGAGTGCCTGAGCAGACCTGGAGACACGACTGCTAATGCAGGGATCAATACCACAGAACATATGTGAATGCCCTAGTTTACACGTGCTTGTTGACATGTGTGCACACTTAAGACATAGTTGTACAGTGTAGGGGCCTCACTGGCAGATCTTTAACATTTGCTTCCATTCTGGCATAAAAGAACTTCTCGAAGCAGTTTCCAAGGTTCTAGTTAGAAAACTGGCTGGATCTTTCTGATGGGCACAGTATTACTGTACAGTCAAAGCAGAAGACAAGACTTTGATGGATGACAAAGACTAGAAAAGGGGAACGTTAACACCCTACAGAACAAGCTCAAATGATAAGCAAAGCAAGTGAGGAAAGAGTGAGAGGAAATTATGTCTCAGGATGAACCTGCGGCATTATGCAGTTGAATTTTATACTTAATGTTTCCATTGCCACCATCAGCACTACTGCAGGAATTTCAAAATTATTTAACGAATATTTGTTCTACAATTTTTTCCATTAAGCCTAGGAAAAATAAATCTGTGAAGAAACTTTTAAGTGATATAGCTTGCTACAAGCTCAAGTTTTGTGTGTTAAGGTCACCACTCCTTAGTACACATCAGCAGCCAAAAAGCCACTCTACATTCTTGCTCAAAAACATGAGCTCTTGGTGCATTAGCTTAAGGTGTACTTGGATTCACTAAGTGCACTTGTATAGCATTTTATCAGTCTTCCACCTGTTGATGCTTTCCATCCCACAGGATCGACCCCTATACTTGTGGAGGAAATTAATGTTAAGCAGCACCACCCTTTGCCAATGTTCCTCCTAATGGTGCTTAATGATGAAAAGGATGCAGCCAGCAACCTGCAACATCTCCTGTGTGCTTAGGAAGGAGCCACGATGGGCAGCTGCAGGTTGCTGTGTGTCCTACCTACCACTGTATGTGCAGAAGCACACTTGGCTCATATCTGCTCACCCCATTTCTCCCTCACACTCATTTCCCCCCCCCCCTCAGGACTAACAAAATGATGTCCAATCCTCACTGAGGACTGGAGCACTGTCATTCAGCTTCCTGGAGCAGGAAGGGGGGTAGGATCTGAAAATGCAGAGGAAGTGAGCTTTTGGCGCCTTGGAAGCTGAAAACAAACTAACAGCTGCTGCCCATCTGTTTAGCAAGACTTGAGCACACTCTGAAACATGCAGCCCTTATCACCATCTTGGTACCTGGCAAATCAACCAACCAAAAGCCCTCAATGTACTCAAACAAGACAACCAAAAAAAGGAAAAACATTCGACAAATTCCTAAAGGCCTGAGACTGAAGAGACTGAGTCAGGTGAAACAGGTGCGGAGAGAGTTTCTTGCAGCTGGCAGACAAGCCAGAACCCAAACCATGAGGGGGTGTGCTGTAATTACAGAGGTGGCTGAGCAGAGCCTCTGAGGGATGAGTGTGACTGCAGCAGACCTGAAAAGCTGCAAGCAGGGAAATCACTGGTCTGGGCTCACCCAGTCTCTTTGCCCCTTCCCTCAGGTATATGGGCTCCCAGGTGGCTCCAGTTCAGGTTATAGAGAACTCCCCAAAAAATCCTTTTACGTTATTCATGTTTAATGTTAACAGGAGAAAGCATGGGCTGACTTAGCAGCTCTCACTGACAAAAAAAAAAAAAAAAAAAAAAGAAAGATCTCACGCTCCTCACTTCTGCCTAACCACATTCACTACAGCTATTCTGGACTCAATTCTGGCAGAAAACAACACTAGGAGGGTCATAACTAAATATATAAATAAAGAAGGAGCTTTGCTGAGTTAGCAACCTGCACTGGCTCACTAACTTGTAATCAGATGAATACCAGGACAAAGAACAGCAGGGTGCAGAGGAGGGAGAGAAGCTGGTGCTGTTGGAGAGAAGGCCATGTGGGAAGAGCTTGGCCCTGCTGGGCACTCAGCAGCAAGCACATCCTAACACACAAGTATAAAACACAATGACCAAGAGCTGAGTGCATTTATTCTCTGTAGTAGTTCCAAAGAGTTTCAGAGTTCCTCTATATTTCACAATCTTGCAACTGCAGCACCTTTGGGACCAGCTCTTACTTGTTATGCTGCAGCCTAAACTTCCCATAACACAAATATTTTGTACCTTGGTAAATGCAAATAATATGCAGGGCTGTTTTGTAATTGCATCATGCTGGAACGAAACTAATAGAGTTTCTACAAAAGCACTTTCCAAACCTGAAATTATTGCCTGTAATTAGCGTTAGTTGTTCAACAAGCTCCACTTAAAAAAATTGAAAATAACAATTCCCTCACTCATACCCAAAATGGATGCCCTGTGAGATCCCATGCAGTCAAAGCATAGTATTCACAGTTCTTCATGCAGAATATCCCTTAATTATTCATGAAGCAATTTGTGTAGTGTTAATAAAAACAGACATGAGGCAGAAAAACCAGAGGCACAGACAGACTGAATCGTGTTTAAAAGTTATAAAACAAGAATTAACCTTTATTTTCAGAGCACAGACCACCTAATCACCTGCTCCAGTGGTGCTGGTTGGAAAGGGTGCCTTGCTGGCTGCTCACAGCACCCTGCAAATTGTCCAATTTCCGCCTTAGCTCCAGCTCCTGTGCTCTCAGATACTGTGCAACACGCAGCACATGGTCATAACACACAGCAGGTTTTGCTCAAGAGCCTCTGGCCTTGTCAAAAGACCGTGCTATCTCCCGGGGGCACGCTCAGCTGTCATTCTGCAGCTGCTGAACTGTCACTGAGTAGCTCCTTTCTACAAGCCAGCTGTCTAGTAAAAAGACTACAAGAGCCAAGAAACTCTACTGGAGTAAACAAGGGGAATGTCAGAAATAGTAAAGTTCACAGTAGCAGACGTGAGTCGTACCTTTTATAGTTGTGAAGTATAGAGATGAGTTGCTTCTGGTTTGGACTAGGGCTACTCTGAGCCACTCAAGAACAAGCTGTAAACTCTCCAGATACAAAACAAGTAAGGGTCTCAATAGCAGGTGATGCTCAATATCACTATGTCAAGCAAGTAACCACGAAAACAAACCCCATGACGGAGTTAGGGGAATTATCATATTGTCACATTACTACTTTGGCAGACCCTGCACCGACCTCCAAGATGCATCTTCTGTCATTTTGAAGTTGTGCATGTTGTTCTAGATTAATAACAATCCCCAGTCAGCATTCGTTTTGACACCCTAGAAGCAGTATTGCTTCAAGTGAACCTGCATCCTTAAGTTGCTCCTAGCAGAACTGATGATATGTCTTCATGTTCCTTCTCCTAATTATCCTCTCAGCACCAAGCACAAGAATTCCTGGAAATCAAAGCTGTCTACTCTTGCTGTGTGAAACACAACCTACCAAATACTTGGATGGGAGCAGTGAGCATCATTCTGCACAGATAAGCCTGAAAATGCTGACACCTCAGCAAAGAAAGGTGGATCAGGAGTCTTTGGGAGTCTGACCCAAAACCTCACCTAGTTCTGTTTCACCTCTGCTCTACATCTCCCAGTAAATTGCTGGCAAAATCCTGTTAATACACAGAGCCTCTAGCCAGATTCACCCAGTCTGAGGATTGAAAATTGCCTATCAAGGAGTGACTGTATGGGGGAGTATAATGATCCACACAAGTGGCAAGCTGGCTGACTGCCATGGCATGGCTTAACCATTCTCGGAGGTATGCTACCCTCATGGACGTTCCTCGTGTAGGAGGGAACGTATACACAATACCTGAAATGGAGCTCACTGCCTCAGGAAAAAAACATGCACTGTCCACAACTGTGCAGAAAAAAGGGCACGTTTCAAGATGCTGGTTTCCCTCAGTGTCCGTTTCCTAGGAATCCTTCAGGAGATTCAGGGATGAAGATAGATTGTGAACACACGTACAGACAGCAGATGCTAACGAACAAGTGATTCAAGTAATAGTCCTTCTCCTTTGAGCACTTACCTACATGTAAATTAATGTCATAGACCACTCCCAAAAGGTAAAGTTCTGCCTACCTAGAGATTGCCAAACTCAGCCTCCAGAAGGTACTGGTGGCATTATCATCCTCAGTTTCATTAGAAGATGAAGAAGCAAAGTAACTAAAGAACAGGCTCATTCCATACTCCAGGTGAGAGACACTTTTAGGTAAAAACTACCTGCACTCATTCCCTTACCCACAGCCTAAGGGTTGCTTTGCTTTTCAAGAGGGCATGGGAATATTCTGATATTGATTCTGCACTTTACTGCTACCAAGTAGGTTAGACCTGAATTTTGCTAAATTTATGTGTACAGCATCAACACAAGTGTTTCTGGTGATGAAACTTCTGGGTTTATGTTTTTCATGAGAAGCAGTCCGTCAGACAGCAATTACATAGTGGTTCAGAGGTAGTTGCTGTTGGAGCTGGAAAGCAGTGCTAGCATCCAGATCATCAAATTCCCTCTTACTCTGTCTCAAAGAATGAGAAAGCACAATTATTCATGCTGAAAGAGTTAGAAAGCAGGTCTACTTTTCTAAGTCCCAATAAGGGAGGTGCAAGTGTGAAAAAACTGAGGATTCCGGGGTTATCATTTGCTCCCAGGCCTACAGGTAGTCCTATAAATGATGAAGACAGACTGAGAATGAAGAACAAGATCAGGGCACAAACACCACTCAGCTTGGTTTGAGGTGGGGAGGAGCTCAGATACAAATACACGGGTGTCAGCATCTTCTATACAGTGTTCAGCTTGTCTCAGCACCAGGAAAGCTAGGCACTATCACTGCTGCTTGCACACACACATCCTCTGCAAGCAAGATCTTAGTGTACAGACTTGTACAGTTTCATGATAAAGACCTATGAATAGTGTTACGATTTGTAAATGATTGCTAACAGTTTTAGCTAACAGTACACAAAACACTGCAAGTGGCAGACATTTCAAGAACAAAATCATGACCAAAGCACCTGCTGAGATGAAGAATAAATTCTGCTTTGTTTTTTCAGTGGCCTTAGTTAAACACTGATATTTAGAAACACGCTCCTTGAAATCATCTCTTCAGCAACTGCAAAATTATATCCTCCGTAAGAGTTACATACTTTCAAAACATATTAATTATACAATATGAATACTTTTCTGGAATGCACTTTTACATTGTTATCCTATGAGTGGGTTTCTTTTTTGTGTTTTTTTTTTTTTTAAGACAGAACACATTTTCTACAATGAAATACATATATGTGTGTATAAAATATATATATACACATGCACATATGATACACGATACAGACCAAGAGCACACAGTTTGCACATTGTAGTGTGCATATCTACCCACGACTCAGACAACCCTTCTATTGATGCTAAACTCATTCATTCACACCTTAATTTACTGAAATATAGGTGGACAAAGAGCAAAGGGAAGTCCTCAGCAAAACAGTTTTTCCAAAGTATACAATCACACGTGAACAGACCAATGGTTAACCAAACATGGTAAGTGATACCAAAGCAAAAAGTGTTACACATTTATATAAAGATTCCTTTTAAATACACCATAAGAAATAATTCCCTATAAATATCAACTAAACATCGTGAAGGAAACATTATAAACTTAGCTGAAATACACATCCTCTACACCATGAAAGTCTGAAGAACTATAGGAGATTTTTCAAATGCCAATTAACAAAATACAGGCAACTTTATTTCACCGTACCTGTTGCCATTCACCCTTAATTGCTGGATCTCTGATCAACTGGCAACGTCTCTGGATCTGCTCAATCACACCTCGGTAATACAACATAGAAGAGTCATAATTCCCAACCAGTGCGTAGTCTCTTCCCTTTTGGGCATTGTCGCAGATCTCTGCTAAATTCATATTCACTCAGAAACCTAGAAAAGAATATAATCATCAGAAAAAAACCTAATCTTACATGCTAGAGTAATTCAGCCTGTGAAATTCTAGTTTTGTTGCTTCTCTCATAGCTGAATTGTGTCTTTTTTTTCTTTACCATTTAGCTCTTGAAGCATCAAGCCTAAGGTTTGAGGTCATAAATCACAACTCTTTTATAGTGATTAAAAACAAACAAACAAAAAGGCTATACAACTTCTTCATTGCCTTTGGTCCCAATCCCATTAAATTAATGCAAGAAAATTAAATGCCCTGCCTACCCTGAACTTCACGGATCTCACCAGCCAAACTTTAATTTGTAGATCACCACAATATATTAGCAGCCATCAACCCGTGAATCACAAATCACACAAGGCATTAAATTGCTTTTTATGCTGCTGGATTACATACGTGCCTAAACGCTTCAACCAGCACCGGGGAAGTCTGCACTTAGCACTTTTGAGAGCCCTCACCCTAATGAGATTGCAATGCTGCTGAATGACAGCTCCACTATAGGCAAAGTTGAGAGGCTCTTTCTGTTTAAACATTCTTGTGAAGTACACCAGCATCCACATGCTGACCTGCACTTTTTTGGTAAATCTAACACATCACTTTGGGATTTACAGCAGAGCTAGCAATCCAAATTTAAGACTTCTTAAAACAGCACTTACCAAAGTACAACCTACTCCTAGTCCCTCAAACAATTTAGGATTAATACTTTTTTTTTTTTTACGTACTTTTTTGTATATGGGCAACAAATCACAGCACAATTTGAAGGCAAACCCATATACAACTTCTCCCAGTAAATGTTTGAGAAAGCAATATTAAACCACAGGTTTGAAAGCATGTAGCATTGTTCAGAAAGGTCCGTATTTTAGGCTCAGGATCCTACCTGCCCACAGAATTTATCCACATCTCACATAACCCAACATCCAGGTCCTTGCCATACAAAAGTAGCCTCAACTCCTTTGCCTTTACTCAGAACATGGGGTTCCCAACATTCATCCAGATGGACATCTCTGGAAATCAAGGATAATCTTGAAGTTAATAGCTATGCAAGGCACATCAGTGCAGGGAGAGGAGGCCAGCTTGGACCCACTCATCAGGCCACTCCTCCTGCTCTTGTCACTCAGCCCACACAGCCTCTCTTTGCTGTCCAATGTCCCTGCAAGAATCTGTTGCTCTCCCAATGCCTTGAGGATGCTGGTGGCACCAGGGCTTGCTTGTCCCTGCTCCCTGCCCCTTGTCTCAGGCTGCTGGAAACCTCAAGGCAGATGCAGAACATAGGTTGACGTGACAACCACCTATATTTTGATCTTTCCTGGTGCTGAGGGAGGGTAGTATGGTCAGCTCCAGCTGCAGAGCTCTGGCTCTGTAATAATTAGGATATTTTACCATTTAGTTTCAAAATAAAGATAACTGGTAGGAAAAAAAAATGAAGTCACTTGTACTACTCTGGAAATGGATAAGAAAACAGGATCTGAGCATAGCTTACAAACCATTCAGTCTAACAAATGATCTTATAAATATACAAACCAGCAACTGGGATCCTTCACTCCATCTTGGTTAGGATCCATTACACAGTTTGTCCCCATAAGGAAAACACTTCTTGAATCCCTGAAGGTTTTCCATTTCTAAGGGACTGCTAAATTCAATTCCTAGAAATCCATCGTATTATAAAAAACAACGCATATTTACTTCAACAGCCTCTTGTTCTTGCTCATTACAGCTGGCTCTCACCCTGCAGGCATTTGCTTAACTCCCTGCTGCCCTCACATCCAGCTCCCCAGTCCAGGAGAGCACCCTGCTCACCAGTGATGCCCTCTTCATCTCAGTAGAAGCTGGGCCGACCTACAGGCACTTAGAAGGGTGGCTGGAAAGCAGGAGCTGGAGAAGTTGGAAAGGTGGAAAAATTCACATAGCTTAAAAACATGAAGGAAAACCATACAACAATCTCCCATTTCCTCCATGAGTTTGGGAGCTCCCAGCATGACGCTGGTGACACAGAAGGATAAGCAAGAGCTTGATGGCTGATGCATCACGCTGTGGAGCTCCATACACACCCACACGTGGCACTGAGGGACATGGTCAGTGGGCATGGTAGGGATGGAATGACAATTGGACTTCGTGACCTTAGCAGTCCTTTTCAACCTTAATGTTTCTATGTAACTTGCAGCACACAGGGAAGTTGCTGCACGCCCATGTGCTCCTACAATATCCCATCAGTAGGGAAATGCCTACTGATGCCACCAGAGCTAGTCTGACTAGCAGCATCTCCTTCATTTGGATATTTCAGTTTTACTTATCACTTATTCTAGGCACCAAATCAGGTAATACAGATGTGAGAAGGTGACTGTAACATCACCCATTTATGTACGATGTGCTGGAAATAGCAGGTTTTGACCTCAGTCCTAAGTCAGAGCCCCTCCCTTAAGATCAGGCAAGACTCTCGAGGTCCTACCGCAAAATGACTGACTAGTTCACACTGATGGCAAAAATTGCTTGAACAAGTTCCAATCCTTTTACACCTATTAGCTATGGTACTGTTCATTCGGAATAGCCAAATTTGAAAGCAAGGCAGAATATGTCCACAATTTAGGAAACAAACAAATAAACAAACAAACAGGTATTTCGGGGAAGGCTTTCTTCCTTGGCTGTTTTCTGGACAACTACACACTGCAGCACCAGTGAGAAGAGGCAGCTAGAACTAGGTGGAGGGTTTTTCTATATTCTATACATTTTTATTATTTGTTCTGCATCATATTATGGAGCTCATACACTGTATACATCAAAGAAACCAGAAACAGAAAATGCATAAATCATTTTGTGTTGTTTTTAAATATTTGTTTTTCCCACTGTACCACAGCTGTGTACTTTAAGTAAACGCATAGCAAGGGACAACTGTTGTCAAGTACATTCTGGACAACTTACACGTTCCCCGTGACACCAGCCTCCCATCCTAGCATTGTATGGTTCTTCCCTGCACCAGACCGCAACAGCTCCACTGTACGTAAAGATCCCCTCTGAGATTCCTCCGTTCACGGATCATTGACAAGAGAGACATTACAGACATTCAGTCAGTAGAGCTGCCACACACGGGGTCTTAAGCCCACTTGTTAAAAACCCTGCAGTAGCATGGCTAAAAGGTCACAGGGGATATTAATCTCCATTCTTCGGAGCATAAGCTGAGCTGATCCCTAGCTGGGGTCAGGAAAGAATTTTTCTCCGAGAACCAAAGCAACGTGCAATTGAGCAAGATCCAAAAGATGGTCTCTGTTAAGTATTAAAACATTACACACATTGGGACATACCAATGAGGATGGTGGGCAGGAGGGGGACCACAGGAGCTGCTCCTTCAACACGTTGTCTCCAGCTGAGGTGTGCACGCAGGGCCACCCCTACCCCCACACTCACTGGGTGCTTCTAGGAGCAATCAGTGCTCTCCCTTCAGGTGGGGAGTGCATTTTTTTTTTCCCCTCTTGCTTGTTACTACACACTCAAATTTGCCAACGCCAACACAGAAAGCATCTTCGCAATCTTTCTGTTTCTCGTTCATGCTGATCTGCTTTGAGACAATCAATTACACAACTGTGTCCCATTTTCTCCACAGGCACTTGACTCTTGCACAGAATGGGTGACATACATTAAACCGTGCAGTTATTCATTTCTTCTTCATTCTCGCTGTCTCAGTAGTCACATCAAGCCTTGCTTACTGCCTGCTAGTCAGACTTCTCTCCAAATCACTTGTTAGTCTCCCCACAGATAAGGCTATAATACACGAGTTATGATTCTACGATTCTATGTTTTAACTTCAATTTGCTCCTTTCTCTGACCAGAAGCTGACCCAAGCAGACCAAAAATTTTCCACAGCTCTCTGAGGCTTCTGGACATATGGTCTCACGTCATAGCAGCTGTGCAGTTGTGCTGACTGGGCAGTGGAACATCTGGCAAGGCCTGGGCATCCACAGATGGAGATCAGTTACTAATTCTGGTTCTCATTATCTGCAGAGCAGCCACACAGCGCAGAGCTGCGCAGCCAGAAAAGTGATGCAAGAGACCTGACTAACATCAGAAGACAGAGCCATGATTTTCATAGAGTCATAAGGTTGGAAAAGACCACTAAGATCATCAAGTCCAACCACCAACTCATCAGACCATGCCCACTAAACATGTCCCTCAGTGCCACATCTCCATGTTTCCTGAACATCTCCAGGGACAGTGACTCCACCACCACCTGGGCAGCCTGTGCCACTGCCTCACCACTCTTTCTGAACTTTTCCTAATATCCAATCTGAACCTCCCCTGCTGCAACTTGAGGCCATTTCCTCTCATCCCGTTGCTGTTACCTGGGAGAAGAAGCTGACCCCCACCTCATCACACCCTCCTTTCAGGCAGTTGTAGAGAGTGATAAGGTCTCCCCTGAGTCTCCTCCAGACCCAGCAACCTCAGCTCCCTCAGTCACTCCCCATCAGTGCTCTAGACCCCTCACAGCCTCGTTGCCCTTCTCTGAAGACACTCCAGGGCCTCAGTGGCTTTCTTGTAGCCCCAAACTGAACACAATTTTAGGCAGAACCCTCCTGAAATCCAGAGAAGTACTACACACTTCCCACAGCAGCGTCATGATGGGCCCCAGTGAATACACAGCCCCAGAACGTATTTACACAGAACAAAGCAGGGAAGGGAATTCCAGTTTTAGGAGGTTTCAGCACTTGAATTTATCTGCTTTTCACTTGCACTCATTTCTACTGCCACAGTCTTAAGCAATGAACTGCCAGTCATTCCTCTCTTCTTGCTGCTGCAAAGCTCTTCCTTATGATTAATCTAAACTTGCCCTTCTCCATTTCTGGCCATACTGTTCCTAAGTCAGCACTGACCAGTTTCAAACATCCTCTTCTCCTTCAATTATGTTTTCACCTAATACAAACCAAGGATCCTACTTTCCATTTTTCCCTTCGAGGTTAGGATTTGTCAATATAGAGACATATAATGACATGACAGCAGCACAAGCATGAACTGAAACAATACCTGGAATGTCACTGGGGAGGAACGAAACATTTTTACTGCATCACCTGCAATTCCCACCAGAATGCTGCAGAAGTGTATTTCCGACTGAAGCAGTCAGGCTGTATTTCTTTCTGGGCCTGATGTATTCCAACTGATTTTTTAGGAACATTATTCAAATACACAATCATTTAAAAAGAAAGTCTTGTCAGTTTTATTAAATTATCATTTTCATGATGGATGCGAGTACAGAACTGGTTTCCATTTCCAATAATTAATTGTCCCTTTCAGAAGCGATCACTGACGCCACAGACAATCATCAGGCATTACACTGGTGTGACAAAAACACTGTAACTCATCACTGTCAGAAAAGGCACAAACAAATAAACAAAAGGGCTTGCCAAGTTCCACAGCAACATCTTTCCCCAGTAACCTGGCTTTCCTTCCACTTGCTGCAGCAGCTCCACGAATGTGGATGGGCACTAATAATCATTATCTCACTGCATCACTACTACTGCTAAAATACATATAAATAAGTAAGCACGCAGCTCGGTTTCAGCAGTTTGGTTATCTGCTTTATGTTAAGTGGTGTTGGGCTTCTTTGCTCTGAAACCCCATTTTGGAACATTATACGTGGAGATAATGGGAAAACATGCATGGAACTGGTAAGAAGAGGACACATGCACACAGTCCTCCAACAACCTGTGTGGATTCTTTCAAGAGCTAACTTAAAATGCAAGTGGAAAAAAAAAATTCAAATGAAGTGAAGACGTTCGTCACAAGAATAACAACAGCAAGTGTAGAGTCTTGCAGCTATCTCATGCACTGGTACAGGTTGGGGGATGACCTGCTGGAGAGGAGCTCTGAGGAGAGGGACCTGGGCGTCCTGGTGGATGACAGGCTGAGCCATGAGCCAGCAGTGTACCCTGGTGGCCAAGAAGGCCAATGGGATCTGGGGATGCATTAAAAAGAGCGTGGCCAGCAGGTCAAGGGAGGTGATCCTCCCCCTCTCCTCTGCTCTGCTGAGGCCTCACCTGGAGTACTGTATCCAGTTCATAGAACCATAGAATCATAGAACCATAGAACCATAGGGGTTGGAAGGGACCTCAAGACATCGAGTCCAACCCCCCTGCCAAAGCATGTTCCCTACACCAGGTCACACAGGTAGGTGTCCAGGTGGGTCTTGAATATCTCCAGAGGAGATTCCACAACCCCCCTGGGCAGCCTGTGCCAGTGCTCCTTCACCCTCACTGTAAAGAAGTTCTTGTGCACATTCGTGCGGAACCTCCTGTGCTGCAGTTTCTGTCCGTTTCCCCTTGTCCTGTCTCCACACACTGCTGAAAAGAGTCTGGCCTCGCCACTTTGTCCCCCACACCTCAGATATTTATAAACCTGGATCAGGTACCCTCTCATTCTTCTTTTCTCAAGGCTAAAGAGACCCTAGCCTTTCTTCATAGGTGAGATCTTCCACGCCCTTCACCATTTTCGTGGCCCTCCGCTGGACTCTTTCCAAAAGATCCCTGTCTTTTTTATACTGGGGAGCCCAGAACTGGACACAGTACTCCAGATGAGGCCTCAGCAGGGCAGAGGAGAGGGGGAGGATCACCTCCCTCGACCTGCTGGCCACGCTCTTTGTAATGCATCCCAGAATACCATTGGCCCTCTTGGCCGCCAGGGCACACTGCTGGCTCATGGCCAGCCTGTCATCCACCAGGATACTCAGGTGCCTCTCCTCAGAGCTCCTCTCCAGCAGGTCATCCCCCAGCCTGTAGTGGTGCATGCAATTATTCCTCCCTAGGTGCAACAAGCTACACGTGCCTTCATTAAATTTAATCCGGTTTCTGACTGCCCAGCTCTCCAGCCTGTCCAGGTCTCACTGAGTGGCAGCACAGCCTTCAGGCATGTCAGCCAATTCTCCCAACTTCATACCATCAGCAGACTTGCTGAGGGAGGACACTATCCCCTCATCAAGGTCACTGATGAAGACGTTGAACGAGAGTGGACCCAGCACGGACCCCTGGGGAACACTGCTGGTTACAGGCCTCCAACCAGATTCTGCACCACCAACGTTCTGGGCTCCTTGGTACAAAAAAGACAGGGATCTCCTGGAAAGAGTCCAGCGGAGGGCTACAAAGATAATAAAGGGCATGGAGAGTCAGACCCTTATGACTCTATCCGCATCACACACTTAAACTCTCTGGTGGAGCAAACACACCACCAAAGACTCCAAGGATGGGTCTGTGCAGAGCCAGCTTGGCTTCCAAGTGTTCATTAGGTCAGGCTCCGAGCCATGAAAGTTAAGTTGTTCCTGCCCCTGGCCCTGGATGCAGCACATCCATGCTCCCACTCCAGTTCAACTCACAAGCGCTACCAGAGCAAAGTCAGCTCCACAAAGATTCAGTTCTGGTGTTGCTACATTCCTAGCGCAGCCGATCTGCAAGCCAGATAAACCTTCCATGAATAATTGCAGGTTTAATGGACTCACACATGTGTTTATAACCCTGACTCATAAGGTCAGAATTTAGGCCTGGATGCTTTTCCTTTCTTTCAAATTCCCCTTTGAATTCCAGAGGATTGGCTCTTTAGGGCTATGAACTTCAACTCAGACTTCTGTTTTTTTAAAGTCTTCTGAAGAACAGACTATATTTTTTAGAATGTTTATGCATACTGCTGTTAGAGCTGCAGATATCAAGTCTTGTCAGATTTGTCCGCCTGTCCCCCAAATAATATTTTTTTTTCCTACACAGAAAACCACAGTTGTCGTTTTTATTCTCTTCATTTACTTCTCCACTTTGAGATCGCCACTAGCAGAGGGCAGGACCCACACCTCTGTGACCCAGGGCCCGTGAGCAGAAACTACGTGACCTGGCGGGCCTCAGCCTACCCAGGCTGCATCTGATGTCAGGGAAAATAAATGAATAAGTTTCCTATGCAGACAGGTTGAGAGAGCTGCGGCTGATCAGCCTGGAAAAGGGAAGGTTCTGGGGAGACCTGAGAGCAGCCTCTCAGTATTTAAAGGGGGGGCTGTAACAAAGGACAGGACAGACTCGTTAGCAGAGTCTGTTGTGATAGCAGGAGGGGAAATGGCTTCAAACTAGAAGAGAGATGAATACAAGGAAAAAGTTTTTTATAGTAAGAGCAGTGAGGCGCTGGCACGGGCTGCCCAGAGAAGTGGTGGATACCCCATCCCTGGAGGCACTCAAGGTCAGGCTGTATGGGGCTCTGAGCACCTGAGGGAGCTGTCCCTGCTCATTGAAGAGGAGTTGGATTAGGTGACAATTAAAGGACCCTTCCAACTCTAATGCCTCTGTGATAAATGAAAACTTCAACTGCAATAAATATCAAACATGCACCGGATAGCAAACCATCTCTGAGAGGTACGTATTAGGAACAGGTGTTCAGTATCAATATACACAGGAAAACAACTGCAGGGATGCTTCTCAGACAGATTTCCAGTGGGAAAAAAAAAAAAATATGAAATCCCTACAGTACGCCAAAAATGAACACACGTATTTCGCACATCATCTTGAACGGGAACTGTTAGGTCCCCGTGCCTACTGAGGAACGGGCGGTAAAGGAATGCGCTGAACCCATCACCAGAGGAAAAAGTGGGGAAGCACAGGAGCCCAAAGCAGGGACACGGGGACGGCACAGCGGGCGCCACGCAAACCGGGCGGAGCCGCGGCCCCCCCGCCCCGCCATCCTCCTTCCTTCGCCGGCCTTCCCACCGCCCGCAAAGCCTCCTCCAGCCCCAGGCCCTATTCCCTCCGCTGGGGGCTCCGGTCTCTCCCCGCCACCTCCCCTCCCCCGCCCACACCGGGCGACGCCCACCCTTTCTCACAAGGGCAAAGCAGCGATCCCCCGTAACTCATCACAGCAGCGCGCTGGGGGTTGTAGTCTCCACATCCGCTTCTCCGCTCTGCGCCAGCGCGCCGCGGGACTACACTTCCCAGCATGCTCCGCGGCAGGCCGACGCCCCCCCCCCCCACACACACACCCCGCGGCCGCCCTCAGCACCGCGGCAGGGGCAGCGCCGCCGCGGCGGACGTCGCTGGGCCGCCTCGCCCTGAGGGAGCCGCGCCCCGCCATTACCTGGGAGGAGCGGGGTGCGTGTCCCGGCGCCGGCGGAGCGAGGAGGGGAACGCGGTCTTTCTGCGCTCGGGCAAAGCGAGGAGGGACGGGGTCGAGCGATGCGAAAGGGGATATGGGGGGAAGGAACGAGGGGCGCGCGCGCGTGGCGGCGACGAGCGGTTGCCATGGCGGCGGGGAGGGGCGTGGCTTCGCGTGGCCCCGCCCCCCCCCCCCTCTGGCGCGCCCGCCCCGCGGGGCCCGCGGTTCGCTCCGTGCCCGTAAGGGGCGGCCGGGGTGTGCCGTTCGTGGCCCGCGGGCTGGCGGAGGGATGGGGCGCGGCTTTCCGGCCCGCTGCAAACAAAGGAAAAGCCCTGTGTGCCTGAGGGGCGTGCCCTGCGTGCTGCCAGAGCTCGCGCTTGGCTCAGAACGCGCCTGCTTTTTGTGGGAGCCGCTTGGAGAAGGGTTCTGATCCAGCTGAAAGCCCGTTGTGCTCCTCCAAAAACTAGCTGGCTGTCAGGTGACCTGAGTGACCTGACAGACCTGCAGCAAGCACCGGGACGTGGAGGCCGGAGGAGCCCGCTGGGCAGCGCTGAGCTGCGCTGCTGCGGTCGCTCCCTGCTGCCAGAGCTCCTGTGTGACAGAGCTGAGGGCGTCCCGCTAATAACAGCCCGGTGTTAGCTCCCGGTAGCTACCCGATCCCTCTGGAAAACGTCAGCTGTTAGCTTATGGTAGCGGCATGAGGTTGTATGGCGCGGTGGGGTTCTCAGAAACGCTAGCTGACGCAAGTGGAAGAGCAGGGGTTGAAACTAGATGCTCACAGCACCACTTGAACAATACAGCGTGTGTGAATGTGTCACTCGTAGACCCACATATCTCGCTTCCCTCGAAGTCACGTGGAGATTCTTAGGCCTTTCTGAGTATTATAGAACTGGAGCCAAAATTGTGATGAATTCGTAACAGCTGCAACTCTGGCTTCCCCTTTTTCCAGATTCCTTCAAACTTTCCTGTCCATAACATCAATTCCTGCTGTCTTGCCACATACCCAAAAGCATAGATGCTGTGCAGACCTTGGAGACCTCGGCGCTTCTCGGGGAAAGCAGACATTACGCAGCCCTGTGCCATTCTCACAAGACTCTTGTTGTACTTCTTATCGCATTAGGAAACACATAAACTGCTTTGTCCGAGGCTTGTATCCCTCAGCTGGGAAACTGTGACAGGGAGAAGGTTGGTTAGTTAGTCATAACCTCTGTGTGTGTATTTTTCCTTCGGTGTTTTCAGAAGTATTTGAGGCAAGTCGTTCTGCTTCCTAGGGGCACAGGGTATCCTTGCTTGCACTGACCTCCCTTAGAAGTGTAGTTGCTGAACACCATAGCAGCTCCTTGTCACTCTCATTGGACCCCTCAGAGGGAAGGTCTATTTTGGGAAGCGTCTGTCTGCATATTTTGCCAGGATCTGTTAAAGGACAGTGAGAAGAGAACAACTTCCCCAAAATGCTAGCCCTGTGCATTGCTGTACATAAGGATTATAGGACAGTTCAGGCTGAAAGGGGCCTTGGGAGGGCATGTAGTCCAGCCTCCCACTCTTTCTCACAGTAGAGTTCGTCTGCATGGTCTTTGCTATGAGAAGTGGTAGTAAGAAGGACTAACAGGCCATCAGGAATTCATTAATTTGCTAATAACATAAAAGAATGGTAACTATGAGTGTGATGTTTCATAGCTTTTACTGCTGCCATGATCAGACAAGCTCCAGCTTATCTGGCCGGGGTGATCTAAGAAATATTGCTTCCCTGACTGTTCTGCTGCATGACTGAAGATTCCTGCCTCCACAACAGTCTCTGGAATGGAAAGTGCTAATGTTTCTAATCCATTTTAATATAAAATACGGCATTAAACTGATATTTATCTTCAGTTTGAGCTAATTTGTTGGACCTGGTATTGAAACAGCTGGGACTCATGCATGTATTTCATTTCACCAACTCTGCTGTCAGACAGTAATCTCAGGCGAGGGGAGTGAAGCAAGTTTCTTTGTGAGGGTGACACCCCACTGAAACTTCTTTTACAATGGTGTATTCTCAGGTCTTACATGATTTTATTTCCTTGATAAAGGCTGTAAACCTTGCAGCTTGGGATAAGAGGTGATGCTGGTGGGTGTCAGTGGCTGTGGTTAGATGGGCTCCAGCTGTGGTGGTGGAGAGGGGCATTACTCACAGCTGAACCCCAGAGACTTATCATGCCCCTTTCCAGCAATCTGCAAATCTGCCAGCTGAGCTGATTGCATGTGCTCTCTCTCTGATTTATTCTAGTCAGTTCAATCAGAAGCTGATATAAATTAATAGAGCTCTTTTGCTGTGAACATTTGATTTGGTTCAAAAGTGTCTCTTAAGGTAGAATAATTGCCAACGCGTCAGATAAGTTTAAAGCTATTCACACTTAGGCTCAGTGTCAGATTAACAAAACTGGTTTCTAAATTGATTTGGTTATCGTTACGTAAATTCCATAGACTGTGTCTAACTCAGATGGCTGGTACAGGCTTTTAGCACAGAGTAGCAGGGAACTTCATTTGTAACCTTCTCCCACACACAAAGTTCTGTGGGAAAAGATTGAAAGCATGTGAAGTATCTATGAATTATGAACTGCTATTTGCTTTTGTCTTCTCTTCCCCTTGCAATTATATTTAACTTGACTGCTGGAATTATGTCTTCGTTATAATGTTGAATGCTCACATGCAACCATAACTCTTTACCAAAGGTCTTATAGGTTACACTGAGAAATGCTGTAATAATAGAAGGTAAAAAACAATGGAGAAGCAATTGAGAAAAGAGGGAGCATGTTACATATTCATGGCCATTAACCTTCCAAGGGAAGTTATGCACGTCTCAGTAAAGGGATCAGTAGATATACACTGTTAATTTCCATACACACATAGTAATTCTTCTTCTGCCTAGATATTTTTATTGAATGAAATTTATCAAGTTGACACATCTACCCATTTTTTTTCTAGGAGACTCCATCAGAGCCTAAACCTCCAGAGTTTTGATGGGGTAGCAACACAGAAGGATGCAGTCAATGTCTTTCACACAAGGTACGTCTCAAATGCCATGGATTGTTAATAAAGAGCAGTTCAAAGAACAGTTCAAAGAAGATCATTTTCAAATGAGATTTCCATTCAGCCAGAAAGTGAGAGTAGGCATGTCTACTGGTTATTGCATTTATCTATTCAAAGGTAGACATCTTGTAGACAAATGCATCTAAATTAGATTTGCTCTAGTTTTTCTTCATAGCGGAGAGAGAGTTACTTCCCTCTTTGACCAAGGTGGACTGTGTCATGAGTGTGTTTAATTTTTTCCAATGCTTACAGGAGGAGTAAGCTAGTCACCATGAAGTTAGGTGCCTGCCATATAGGTGCATAAAGTTAGATGAGAGGAGTACTATGTGAGGTGTCTATTGCATTGTTAGAACCATAGAAAAAGATGTCATGACAGGTATGACTAAATTGATTGAAATGATGAAGAACAAGCCTACATCAGATGAATAGAAAATGCAGGTAGAAAGAAGGTAGATCTTCCAGGTGGGTTGAAGCAAGTCCACAGTAAGTTGGAAGAAATGGGGATTCTGCTTTTAGTCTTTGGACAGAAATTGAAAGAATTATCAGAAGCTAGGACATTGTGTTTCTTGGGTATAGTCAATAAGCAAAAGGATTTTGCATCTGCTGTAGCATTAAGATTTGGAGGAGTAAGAAAGTAACTGACAGTAGTCAGAGAGGAAGACTTCAACAGAAACCTAAGAGAAAGTGGAGCCAGGCCGACGAACCTGTGTGTCAGCAATTGTTACCTAAAAGCTGGGATAGGAAAATAAGTTTATTCACATCATCCCAGCCCTGTGGTGCATCACCAGATGGTATAAGGTGGCAGAGTTCCACAGATTTCATCTGTCTGCTAGGGCTAACAACTAAGAAGAAGTCTGTGCTGCACAATTAAGCAAAAAATGTTTGTCAATATAACTCTTCCATGGTGAAGAATTACAGTCTGTTGTGCTGAAGATATGACGCTTCTGGAGCCTGTCCCTCTGCAGTAATTCTGATACTTTTTGACCAGCCTCATCTACATTTGACAAAAGAGTGGATGCCTTAATGATAACTGAGTTTCTTTTAGTTTTTAGTTAAGTGCCAAGGTAGAACGAATGGACTCAGAGCTTCTGCTGAGCACAAAGTAGGTAGAAATTAGGTGTCAAATATTTCACTTGGCACCAAGCTGCACAGACAGAATGCTTTAAATGACCAACTGCTCCATGCCTGCTGCTACTTGCAGCACCCACCTCTGTGCACAGCCGTGGTTTTATGCATGACCCATAGGCAGCTGTTTTATTGAAGTATGAGTGCTGAGGGGAAACAATTAGAAAACCATAGGATAGTAGCCTTCAGTGGTTTGAACCAAACAGTTATCTCAGTTGAGCCTGTTAACTCAGACACGGACATAAATTTAGGTCATGCTGGTATATATTATTCTCCTTCCCCTGTAGATATTTCTCTGACTTAGAAGTGGCAATTTCAAACACGAGAGCAGTTGGACAGCTTTTTACACACTGCCTAGATGTCCAAACCAGTGGAATAAACAAAGCACAGACTAATACATATTAATGGCTTGTCCTGCGTATTCGATTTATTAGGCATTTTAGTTCCAGCTCTGCAATGTGAGATATTAGAAGATGAATTGGCTTTAACAATTCACTCCTGTAAACACATTCATCCAGAACAGAAGATAGCTACATACAGAATGTTCTTTAAAGTATCAGTAATCCTTTTCAGGATTGTCTTGAACATCTCTTTGAATTATACTGTGATCAATGGCAGTGAAGATGGTTATGTTTGGAAAATTTGAGAAACAAACTGTGTTCTGGTATTTACCAAGTATCACGAATCTGCAAGTCAGGAGTGGAGAAGGTAAGCAAGCCAGTGGCCATGTATTTGTATTGAAAAAACTACTTCTGTTGTTCATTGATAACTTCTTACCTCCATCAAGCAATATGTAAGCAGTTCTGAGTGAATGACAGCAACATAGTAAATGGAAACATGTAATTACAAATGAGAATTTAGCAAAAATTACTAATGGACGTTTAAAAAAGTGCTTAAGGAGGACAAAAAAATTTAAATTAGATATGCAAGTGATCATTTCAATAATGGTGTTTTCCCTTTCTGGCCTAGTATGGTTATTGTGGGGAATATATTGTGGTTTCCATGTGAACATCTTAATCTGCTTCATATTTTGAGGGAAAAAATGGGGATCTTTTTTAACTTTAAAATATGGGCTGTATTTGCAAGATGTGCATTTTTTAACTGTTCGTTTATTTAATAAATGAGAAACACGGCTGTGTCAGTAGAGGGTCAGCAGCACAAGGAACCTTATCTCATAAAACAACAGACATTGTTATCATAGCTTTGGTTAAACTTATTTTAAATTATTATAACTTCCCATTCACGTTCTTAGAGGGAATATTCACAGCATACATTTAAGCACCCAACTTAGATGCCTAATTTAGGAGGGTTGTCTCCACAGATGCCTTGCATAGTTGAAGGAGTGAGAGAGGCTGCTCCAGAGAGCAATTCAGACTGTGTTAGTGAAGCTTCTGCTCTGAATTATCATCTGGAGGAGCCTCTTCAGCTTTGAGTGCTGTTCTATGCTATTCTTTGCGTCTTTTCCTTGGCAACAAAACTGAGTGAACTAAACTGAGTGAACTAATCTCCACCCCTCAGCGCTTGCATATCACTGTCACTTGTGCCAGCACAGCTGTTTATGTGGTGGCACTGTCAGCTAGCTTGGTGAAATCATCAGAGTTAAAGGACACTGTGAGATAGAATGTGAGATGTTGCTTTTAACACAGACCACACCTCTGATCTGGTTTATTGTTTGTAAACTGTTAAACCTGCATGTCTGAGGAAGTGATGAGCTTTAGAAAGGGTCAGAAATGAACTGCTGAACTCAGGGACCTGTCTTCTGAGTGTACCCCCAGGAACAAGATATTCAGCTTCAGGATTTAAGTTCAGGAGACTAATTCTTTTATCAAAGTATCATTCTGTTCAAGTACATTATTTCTATATCAACAGTGTTTCACAAATATCCTAGAGGTGTTTTTATGGTTTGCATCACTGTAAGGAATAGATAATCTACCCTTATACGTCTGTTACTCATTTAAAAATGGCCATAGTTTACAAACAAAATAGCACGTAGGATTTACAGATGTACCAGGAAAAGGTGTGCTAAACTGTATAAAGAATGTATGAAAAAAATATGTATGAACATATATGAGAGTATGGTGTAGCCACTAATATTAAACAAATGCAGTCAAGTTGGAGTAGCTGAAGAAGTTCCCCACCTTTCAGCCAAGAGTTGCTAATGTTTCATCAGGCACACTGAAGATAATTTACTTCTGCGTGTGAGCTAATTGCCTTTGATTATTTTCAAAACCATTGGAAGGCCTGGCCTTTTGAGTGGTGCTTTAGGCAGCGTCTGTTAGATATATACGATAGGAAGTAAATGAACCAGTCGTATAAGGTCCAGTTTCTCTCCGTTGGCTATAGAGAGAGGTGAATTCCCTCCATCAGATATGAAATAGCCACACTGGGCCAGCTGAATCCCACCCACGAACAGCACGGCTGTTCCCCATACACAGCACCACAGACTGCAGGAAGTGTACTGACCTCTAAAACCACTCACACTTGGCTGCAAGCATGACAGACTAAAGCATCATTTTCTGATTATTAAAAATCATTCCACTTGTGGGGGATTCAGTGCCACCAGTGGCCACTGCTCTTTTGCAGTCTCTAACAGTTAAGACATTTCATGTTGTTACTGTAGTAACTATCGTGTTTTAAAGTTGTTCTTTTAAAACAATTAGGAATGCTGGCCACAAACCCAATGAGGTGAGAAATTTATTAATAGGTTTTAATAGTTAATAATTTTTACATGGCATCCGGGGTGCTGCCTTCTAGAGCTCTGTAGCCATCAGGATAGATTTTGTAATAACCTGTGAAGAGATTGTTTAGTTACATATTTATCTATGACCTTCTCTAACTTGACCTGGCTAATTGCTCTTTGTAGCTGTAGTCTCACCTCGTGGTCCTTCTCCATGAAAGTAGGAATGAAAACATTCATAAAGAATCACTGGCTCAGCCCCAGCTGTGTAGTACTGCTGCCGACTACCCTGCCTGTGGATCTTATGTGTGTACCTCGTGGTATCTGCCTGGTCCTGCAGCACAAGTTATTATTTGAATGTATTTTTCAGCTTAGGCTGTGATATGTGAGGGCTTTACAACAACCTGTCAGAGTGGGGCTGTTATAACTTGAAATGTAGTATTATATAACTTGTGGTACAAGTGAGTGTGTTTGGAGGAGAGGGTTTGCTGTACCCATTGGGATAGCAATGGACAACAGCTGGGATCCAGGGATACCTGATATGACATTCTAGGCTTTATTTTCATCTGGGAGTAGTCCTGCAAATGAACTACCCAAGATCCATGCCTTATTTTAAAGGCAAGGCATGTACTCAAACAGATCACAGAGGAGAGAGTTGTCAGTTAAGCAGTGGGGATGCTCAGCTTCTCTTGGCTGTGCTGTAGATACAGTGTAGATGTTTTAAGTGCCTAGTTTAGTCCTGTGATGGAGTGAATAGACACAAATACATAGTTTCGTGCAGGTTAACTGAGTACATACAGTAACTGTTAAATAGATCTTGAAAACAGAAGCAGTTAATACCATATATTGCAAACACCTTAGCATTTCATGCATGCTGCTGAAACAAACCCACTTACATTCCTGGTTAGTAGCTCTACCTGCAACTCAGCAGATCTTTGTCTGACTCTAGATCTAAAAATAAAATTCTCCTTACTGAGATACCATATAATTCGATGATAGTCTCAGTAGGGAGGTAGCAGAAAAGTGGAGTAGATCATATTAATTGTTGTATGGAAGCTTTCCATGTATTACATGGGAAGCTTATATTCTTCATTATGCCATATGGTATCCAATTGTAACATGATAAAATTACTAATACAGGGCAATAAATAACATGATAATGTGTTATGGGCACCACCTCATACATGCAAAACAAGTAATTATAGTTGGAGTGAGTAATGGAGATTTGACTGTTATATCTAGGAATACATTTAAAAGGACACAGCGTTGTTATTAAGGGTGGGAGTTGTCTCATCTGACTTTGCAGATTCTGTAAGAAAGTGCCCACTGTAAGGCAGGCAGTCATCTGCGACTGTGTCTGTGGTCAGTGGAGGGGAACAGCCACTTCAGAAGATAGATGGAGCCTCCAAACTTGGACAAATATTTTCAGAGGGATCACTCTCAGAGCCTCACACAAGCAGAAAATCTTCAACAACATCTTCTAGAGGAAAACAGAAAATGCATTCAGGAAAACCTCTTCACACATTGTAACCTTTCTCAAACAAATCTCAACCTGTATCCTTGGCTTCAGCAGACAATCGTAAATAGCAAAACTTTTGATAGTATTTAGGGCTTTTTTTTACACATCCCAGTGATGAAAGTTAAACCTTTTCTCTGGGCAATTGGCAGCTTAATTCCGGACAGTTGTCTAATACTTAAAGTGAACCTCCTTTGCTGCAATTAAACACCATTGTCCTAATGGACACAAAGTGTCTGTTTCATTATTCCTTGCCGTGATTTTGCATATTTGGAGATTATTATTCCCAATTCCTTGCTAGTTTTCTCTATTCGTTGACACCATTTGTGTCTTGACACTGAAATAAAGTACTGTTGTGATGCTAGTATACTTTATGTACAGTTAAGCCTCTCGGACAAAGTGTAAAGGGAGTGAAACTCTGGAGGTTGGATGAGGGGAGAGTGGAGGTTGTTTTCCATCTTGCCTTTCCCTTAGCCTTGCAACCAATTGGACCTGACCTTGGACTATTCTTGTTCCTGTCCACCACACTGTAATGGGGGTTATAAGACAAGATGACATTTGGGCCCTGGAGCTTTTAATTTGATCCATATTAGTTGAATTTAGAAAGTGAACCAGATCAGCACTCCCTGTCACCTGTCCCTGCATGGCCCCCAGTAATCTAGGTCATCCTGTGACTCCAGTAAGAGCACTGATATTTCCTGCTACACTTACAGTTGCAATGCTGTTATGCTGTGTTAGTCCGTCACTCAGCACTAATTTAGATTGAGTAATCCCAATTCATTCTGTCCTTCCTAATAAATCAGAGAAAGATGGAGATTTAGGTTTTTGATTGGTTGTTACCCTTTCACAGACTCCTACCGTTTCACAGCTTTCAAAGGCATGATGGCCACACTCAGTGAAAATCTTGGGGCTTGCTAAGCAGTGTTCACAAGCATAATGTAGTTTTTGTCTCATATCTTTTCTTTCACTTTCTGTTTTCACTGTTTCTACACTTTCCAGTTTACTTAAAGTGATACTTCCACAATTTCTCCAAAGCCATAAAGAAAAATTCAGTCATTTTGTTTGTGTGTACTGCTGAAGGATCTTGGAAGTTACCTTTAATACAAAACATTTCACAGGACTATGCATTATACCACAAAATGATTCTTAACTTGTTAATTTAAAACATATTTTTCTTTAGATTAGTTCATAAAGAGAGAGGAAGGAAGATATTTAGCTCCAGACAGCGCTTGCAATAGAAATCAGTTATTTCTCTACAGCATCTTTCCTTTGAAATATCACTAAATGATTTCCAGAGAGAGGAAGAATGTAATTTAATGATCCCTTACACAGTTCTAACACCTTTCATCGGAGCATCTCAAAGCATTTCAGACAAGCCTGAAAGCTTGTCTGTTCTGCTCCAGCTATATCAGTTGGCCTAATAAAAGATATTATGTCTTCCTATACACCTTGTGTTGTTTAGCGCTCAAAGCATTATCATCGTTGTTTTACAGATTACTAGAAAGAGGCATAAAGAATCTATGTAGTTTCATTTCAGACAGTGAATTCTGTGGGGTCCCATTTTCAGTGGGGCTCCAGGACTTGCAGGATCCATGTTCTCAGATTGCAGTCAGGTGTGGAGAGAAGTCTTCATTCCACTGACATCAGTGGCAAAATTCCCATTGATCCAAATAAGGCTGAAATTGTGTACTGGCTTTTCTAACTGCTGCCTGCCAGAATCGACTTCAGACCTGCACACCCTGCCTTATGCGTCACTATTAGTAATGAAGGTTCTGCAGCCCACATCGTGTCTGCCATTATGTTCTCAAGAAGTGATCAAGACAAATCTAAATGAGGAATGAGAGACCCCAGCAACAGGAGGGGTCATTGCACAGTGAGTGTACTTGTTAACAGTCTCCTTGCAGTCACTGCAGATGAATCCATCTGCCTTTTATGCACACACTCTGCGCTGACGAAATGAGCCATATGAGAGCTGTTTGAGTCAGCTTGCACTGACGTGGATGCGTGCTGTCTTCACTGGCGAGTGTCCCAGGTTACAGGTGTGCTGCCAAGACCTCCACAAAGCCTGTGTCAGGTCCCCACTATCACGTTTGACCTTTTCTGATTAAAAGACATTCTAACATTTTTGAGCAAACTGAGAGATCTCATCCAGCTTTGTATTTGCCTAGTTAAGAGTGTAGGTTTGGCTCTGCAGCACCACGTGCATCTACAAGCAAGTGTTATCTAGAGAAAATAGTCTCAAAGAATTGTTGAACAGTCTTTCCACTAAAATGTTCTTGAAGTATGCACCATCACTGAAAGCTGTATGCTACAATAGAAATAAACACTTTAAAATACAGATTAAAAAAAGGAACACAAAAGGAGAAAACTCCTGTGTATGCAGTGTACAGCTTTCATCTTTTTGCTGTTGAGGATGACTGAATATGGTCCTGGTGAGAAAAGGAGGATCATTCTCCCTATATTGTCCATCTGTCCCATACTGTAGGAGTCTTCTCAAACTTAATGGAGGTGCGGCCACCCAGTCCAAGTATATTGTTGATAATTTTCTAACTGAATGTTCAGTGAGTACTCTGGCTGTTGTGCTAGACAGAGAACAGAAAGCTCTTGCTCATCTGGCATTTGTTATCTACATCTGTCTTTCCCTCTTTCATAGTTGTTTCAGGTTATGGATAAGCTAGAGGAAAATAAAAGGGAGTTTTTCATACCACCAGTTTCATCTTGAAGCTAAAGAACTCCAAACTGCTAGTCTCACAAAGACATTCTCATGTCTTTTTGGCTGAATTAAGTGTTGGTCTTTCTGTTATGTCTTATATTATGAGCTGCTTGCGGATCTGTATATGTGATCATTCTCTCCCTGTGTTGGAAAACAATATGTGGGAGTTTCTTTCCGTACCAGATCTTTGTGGGTTACTTGCTAGTAAACTAATTTTACATGACTCAGATTTAAATAATAAAAAAGGCTTAACTCCAGCCCAAGAAGAGTTTATTGTCCACAACTGTAGCCTAGAGACAAACCCCAGCACCTTTGGGACTCAGCTGAGGCAGCAATTAGGCAGCATTTTATTGTGATGCAGTGAATACGCAAAAGATGAAGCTGGGCTACTCTCGAGAGCTTAGAAACAAAATTGGCTTCCTGGAGAGAGAACATAAGAAATCTGGCAACCTAAAAATATTTAAAGAGCTTACGGTTCCCAGGGGAGAATTTCAAGCTATTGAAGTGGAAAAGACTGAGCATTTGCTAAGATTGGAAAAAAAAAAAAAGGGGGGGAGGGGGCTACATGAAAAACGACAAAGTGTACAGATTTTTTTTTTTTCATTTTTTTTTACTGTAGCGCGTTTCAAAGGGGAAAATGTAATAAACCTGAAATCAATCTGTAGCACAGACTTCAATGCAGCATTCCAAATCAAACAACCTTGGTTTGAAGACAGGAGTCAGAAGATTTTTGATTTTTTTTCATTTCAGAATTATGAGTGATTGAGGCCAAGAAACTATTAAATGAGGTGAAAGGTCTAGGCTAGAGGGCATCTTGAGCAAGTCTAATGAAGTCATGGTTGCTTCAGTGGCCACGTTCCCAAGGGATTTTGCTGTGTCTGTTGCTGCATCTCTGTTCCTCCTCTGGATCTGGCTCCCTTGGCTTTGCTGTTACGTTCCAGGAACTCTGTGTAGCCCCACTCCAGCAACTCGGTGGCGTGTAGCATCCCTGTGTCAGAACAAAGACGTGTGGAATGTGATTTAGCTCACCCAACATTTGATGTCTGTCATACAGACATTTACCTGTGGGCTGGTCTTGCCTGCCTGCCTTTATTGTCAGCAAAGAGCAGCAGGAGCTTACAAGGCACAATTTAGCTCAACTGAGTGTGAATTTCTAATGTATGCTAAAAGTGCCAATTTATCTGTGACTTAAAATGGAGTCCTAAGGTGATTAACTCACAAATGGACGCCTACAGTTTAAACATCTACATTTGTTCAATGAACTCTACCCACATAATGAGCATTACTCCATTGCAGACTGTATATTAGAGCTTTCTTTGCTGTGTTTGGGTTTATCCCTTCATGTGCCTTGTATTTAATCCTTTATCTAAGACTACAACAAATTAAGTGAAATGGTTGAGCTTGTGTCCCAAAATAACAAGAGGCCTAGGAGGTACAGGATGTTTACCTTATTGTCCTATCCCCTTTGCCACTCCTTCACATTACCCTGACTACCCTGCCTTAGCCTTACAGCTCCACTCATGGTCTTGTGTGTCTAGAGGCAAGTCTGTTAAACAACAAAAGAAACCCCTGCACCAAGGGTCAGAGCTGGATGACTGATCAACCTGGGAGGGCACACTCTGCTCCTCTGTACCTAAGTATGCTTCATCTGCATGAAGTTTTGATGTCTGTGTTGAGAAAGTAGTCCTTGATTTTTAAGTAGTCCCATGAGGCAAACCCATTCTTTGCTGAACATGCTCAATTCCTTCCCATAGCTGAAGGCTTCCCTTTCACGTGTTTTATGTCATAGGCTTCCCACTCAGTGCTTCCACCACTAGCTGGGAGGTTTGTACACTGTGGTTGTGATTTGCAGTACAGATGAAGTTCATTGCTGTTATCATTGAAGTGGCAATGTATGGGCCTTGCTTTAGGAACTCCCGGGCTTGCTGCAAGCTGCCTTGTATTCCAGGCTTTTGTTGAGCCATACACACAATGCTGTACATATTGCAAAGCCATCCTGCTCATCCTGCTCTTGGTTATTGCTAAATTGCCCAGAATCCATCTCTTTTGTTTGTAAGAAATTAGGCACCTCTGGTTAACAATAAACAGCAGGAAAAAGGACGGCATTATTCCCTCTGAAGCATACCAGCGTAGCAGCCAGTTTCT
Organism: Oreortyx pictus; assembly: GCA_036925125.1. Classification (NCBI taxonomy): domain Eukaryota; kingdom Metazoa; phylum Chordata; class Aves; order Galliformes; family Odontophoridae; genus Oreortyx; species Oreortyx pictus. The sequence continues at coordinate 19,863,497 of JAUPFR010000001.1, forward strand.
GGATATACCATTCACAGAGCAGAAAGCAAACTGCTGGCTGGTGTGCAAATGTTACTGCAAACACAGCATTCCCCTGAGAGGCTGAGCTGTAATGTGCACAGACAACGTGGAGCGGTTCTGGATGAGCAGAGGACATGCGTATCACAGCATGTTGCAGAAGGCTGTGGTTCTGGTATTCTGTGGTGCAAGGCCACATGTGTATTTAAGGCATTTCCCGCTTCAGCAATGTTTGCTAGGAATCTGATGCACATTTCCTATACTGGGTGCTTATATTTCTGGAAGTAAATGCAGTCACATCTGTGGGATAGAGGGAATCAGAGCCTGTGGCCAGGACCTGTGTGAAAGCACTCCCTGACTGCTGCCATGTCAGTGGTGAGGAGCAGTGCACACTGCACAGCTCCCCATAATGCCAAAGGGGACATTGCTAAGGAGCTGCTCAGATATACTCGTTCTGGACTGCGCCAGGTAACCTGGTTGATGCTCAAAACCCTGTTCCTCTCCGAAAGTAATGTGGAGGAGAAACAGTGTGGTGAAGATCAGGCTCAGTGGTATGTGGAAATGTTCAGCATAAACTATGAAGGGAGCTGGGCATACGTTAAAGGACTTTTATTGCTGACAAAAGCCATCTTCAGACCTAAAGTCAGGGCCTCACACAAGGAATCCAGAGCCACCTGCCCTTCTGTAGTACACCAGTTCTTGCTGGAAGAGTACTGGCAGAGAAATAACAGATTGCAGCAAGACTTGAGAGAAACAGGTACAATCAGTTGTCATATTGCAGGGTGACAGGAAAAGAAATGTTTTTATGCCTGCCGAGATGTGACTAGCTTGTCAGTTATGTAATCTGCTAGATCATGCTGTTGTCATGATCAGCAAGTAGTTTTTATGGCAGCAGACCTTACTTAGCCAGCTTCTTGGCCTTAAGGATCTGGGCTGTACTGCACTAAACATTAAGCACAGCTGTAGAAGGGACTGAAAATCTTCCATGAATTCTGCTTGTGGCCATGTATTTGGTGTTCTCAGATCAACCTAAATTTGAGATATGCAGTGATTTAAAACCAAGCAGACTTTTCTGAAAGTGTTTTTTTTTTTTTTTTTTTTTTTTTTTTTTGTCAGCAGTGCTGGTGGTTTGGGTTTTTGTTTCTTTGGTTTTTTTTAGTCGCTGGTTTTTATGCTATATATGTGTTATATAGTTCAGCCAAAACAGGGCTTATTTTTTGGTAGACCTGACTAGCGGCCAACTGTGCGAAGTGTCAGGTCAGAAAGTGTTTCTTTAGGGCACTTCAGAAGCACCAGCAGTGCTCTGTACTTTTGCTGAGATGTGCTTTCACCATCTCAAAGCATTATACAAACTGAAGTGGTAATCCTGACTCTGCAATAAGAGATACCAGCATTACTTTCACAGCAAATAGGAAAAATGAAAAAAACAAAAGAGGCAGAGAGTGATTCATATCTTGTCAGTGGCTGGGACTCCTTTCACTTGTCCTGATTTTTTGCTCTAAGCTCTAGATGCACTGCTTCTTAGGTGTTAACACCGCCATCCTTTAGCTGATAAACAGTGGGGCGGGAAGTAAAATATAGCCGAGTGAGGCCAGTGTTCTCCTCAAGAGATACTGATACCAATGGTATCAGTGATATGATACATTACTGCACTCCAACACCCCATTAAAGAACAGTATATTTTAGGAAGGAAACAAGTCTTCTGAGCAGAAGTCACACAGACTGATACCAGATAGTAGCTGGAGGACTAAGTTTTGGTTATGGCAACTATTTTTCTCTTCTTCATGGCATAACAGAGTTTGGTAAATGGCATTATTCTCCTTGTTTTACTGTTACTTTATTTTGTTCCTGGGAGCTCTGTCTCCAATGAAGCCACTGCTCACTAGTTGCTTTGAAAACACAGTGACACCAGGACCCTGTGACATTCCTGAGCAAGGTGTGAAATTAACTGAAATAAAAAAATGGAAGAGGTAAGGTGACTTGCATCAAGACGATCAAATGAGATGGTACAGTGTGACACAACTCAGATCTCTTGAATGCCAGGATACAGTCTGCCTCTCATCAGCCATCCACACAAGCAGACTCAGCTTTTAGAATTACAGATTCCAGGTCATGGAGTAGAAAGAGAAGAAACCAAGATAAGGTCCTTTCCCAGGCAGAGAGGAGCCCAAAGTGCTTTGAGTGTCAGTGGGGTGGGGAACTGCTGTTTTAGTTCCTGTCATGTGGTCCCATTGCAGGAGTAACATCCCCTGAAGCATCCTTCTCAGCTCTCTGCCGCGCTCCTCACTGGCTGCTCCTCACGCTCGTGTCCAGAGGCAGATGCAACCAGGACATGCCTTTGGGAACTCAGCTCCTCCCTGCATACTCTGCTTGGAGAAGAGGGCTGTGATTATTGCTCCCAGAAGAACTGTAATAGCTATAATAGCTATTTACCCACAGCAAGAAAATGTTATTTTTGGGCAAAAGGGAACTGTAATGTTTTCCTGTTACAGTAGTTGGCAGCATTTCTCTATAGCCCAAACATCTTCCTTAATGGGATCTTTACTCGGTGCTGTAACTTCACTTGAGGAAAAGAAGTATATGAACACTTTTGGAATTCAGACAAAATATAGTGGAAGTAGGATACATTTAAACTCTGGGATCCCCATAATGATTGAATGAAAGAACAGCAGAGTGGGACCCAGAACCAGGAGCCTGAGCTGAGAGGAGATGGGTAGCTAAGTGCAGTGTGTATGTACAGTGATTTCAGAACACAGGCTATTTGGAATACATGCAGTAAGGATATCACTTTTCTGGGTTTGTCCAGATGTTTCAACTTGCTGAATTTGAGTGGTGGCATGGGGAAATGGGAACCAAATGAGTTAGCTGAGACAACTGCATTTGGAGGCCAACTTTGCTGAGTAACCTGAACAAAGATTCCAAGGTGGATTTCATGGAAATAAATAATGAGAAGGAGTGACCTGCTTCTCTTACAGAGCTGATTGTAAGCCATCCCGTGACCCTGATTTTCTCTCTCATTATTATCTTGTCTCTAATCTGTCCTGGCTTCAGGGGAAGGTTACTGGAGAGGCTGCTGTGGGTTAACTCTGGTAGAAGGTGTGTTACTGTGCGATTTTAAAGGTCCTACAGTGCCTATACAGACTTGACACAGCATGGGAGGAACAAGCTCTCCTCGGGGAATGCAGAGGGGTCCTGTTCAGCCAGTTGCCAATGTTTGCCCAGGTTTTCCTTTATCACAGAGTTAGCACTAGAGCCTCATCTCCATGACTCTGATGCACTTGCATTGCTGGCACTTAACCAGATGCCCTCCTCAGGCATCCACCACAAATACACTCTCCCACCATCAGCCTTAAAAAAACAAGGAAAACCACTTAATTTTGGTCGTCATTTTGTTCCCTTGAGAGAAAGTTGCGCACATTGCAGCTACCAATACCACCAGACTGCAAGCTGCTGATGCCAGGCTGTAGAGGGCAAGGTGTGTGAGGAGCGGCTGAGGGCCCTGGTTTGCTCAGCCTGGGGCTGAACTGAAGGCCTCATGGCAGCTGCAGATCCTCAAAGGGAGGGGAGTGGAGGGGCAGCACTGAGCTCTGCTCTGTGTGACAGCAACAGGGCCCAAGGGAACGGCATGGAGCTGTGCCAGGGGAGGGGCAGCTGGGGGGTGAGGGCATGGAACAGACTGCCCAGGGCAGTGGGCAAGGCCCTGAGCTGCTGGAGTTCAGGGAGTGTTTGGACAATGCTCTCAGAGACACGGTTTGTATTTGAGGTGGTCCAGTGTGGAGCCAGGGGTTGGACTCGATGATCCCTGTGGGTCCCTTCCAAGTTGGGATATTTTATGATTCTATAACCATGATGTCACAGGTGCCAAATCTAGTGCACCAGCATTGAGCTGGTGTGAAAGACTGGGTGCATAGGTGGATGGTAAAACATTTAGCACCTTAGGCCTACACACCGTAGGAAAACCCCTCAGTTACATGTACATCAGATGCATGGCACCATTATGTAATACATGGCTGTAAAACCCTCTTTCTGTATGTTCTAAGGAACAGAGGAATGCATGCATCCCATCTCAGGGCAGCTGCCTGCTCTTAGCCCCCACAGCGTTTGGGGAGATCTGCAAGTTAACTTGGAAACCCCTATCAGGTTCACAGCCCAGCCAGCAAGCTGAACCACACAAAGATTAACTCTACCAAAGGGAGAGGAAGGAGGGAGGATTGCTCTGAGACCAATCAGCCCCCAGTGCCGCAGGCTGCCCAGCCAAAGGAGCACAAGTGTCAGTGCAGAGGGAGCGTGGGCATGTGGCTGGGAGAGCTGCCTTTTGGCAGGAGCTCAGCAGTGGATCAGCTCAGGCCAGTTGTGAAACTGCACATTCCTGCAGTCCCTGAGCTGCCAGAGTCAGGAACCAGCATCATCGTTACTGGAGCCAGATACTTCTGCAGTTAATGCTGATACCTCGGAGATGTATGAAATCATTCCCAAGCAGAAAGGAGCAGACCCAGACCACTTGTGCACTGAGGATGACCCAGCATTATCCCAAGGGAGTAAGTGCCTCAGGGAAGAGATAGGGCCTTGTTCTCCAGAACTGCTGGCATCAGTAGCTCATGCGAGAACAAAAGGAGATAGCTGCACTGGGGTTTGCACCAGAGAAAGGGAGAACACAAGTTAACTTTGTGGGGTGCCTTTAAAACAGTGATACCCTCTTTTGGATATTGTTTCAGTAGTTTGCAGTAGTAATGACGTCAGCCTATAAGCAAGGCATAATTTGTAGGTGGATTTAAGGTCTTTTATTAAAACAGCTGACCAGGCTTACAGTGCAGACCTCCTCACAGCCCTTCTTCAAAGCTTGTTTCAGATTGGAAGAGCTTGTGTCTCCAAAGCCTTGTTTTGCTTTTGTGAGATGGTTTGGTTTAATAAATCTCTTTCCTATCAATCTTGCCCCACTCCAAGTTGAAGAGAGCTCTCCAGGCCAAAGTTTCAACTCATTGAATATCACTTTAAATACACATTGGAGGTGAGATCACAGTGCACACTGAGTTAATTCTTCTCCCTTTTCTTCCCCACCACTAGGCATAGCCGCACGTCATCTAGTGATGTGACAAACTGCTGCTTTATGTGTCCTGCATGTTTAGGTTACACTTACCTTCTACACTGTGAAAGTATGACTACTGAAGAGCAGGTTTTTCTTTTCTACTCAGTAAACTGGGGTGCTTGTCCACAATGGGATAGAGACAAGCAAAGGAAACAAAATTTTCAGACAAATTGCTGAGTACAAGAGGAGTAACCTCGAAGAGGTGCGCAAGGTAGCTGTTGCCTAAGGTACTTTCTGGCTCAGGTAGCTGCTGTTGTAAAAGGGAACTTCACCAGGGTGTAAGCGTGGTTCAGAGGCGAAGAGCACACTTTGCAGCGGAATGCTGGATTCCTTCCCCTCACAGCTGCAGCGCTGCTGAGGAGCTGAGGAATGTCCCGTAATTCTTCCTGCTTCATGCTTCCTCGCTGTAGCTGCAGTCAGCGTTACAGGAAGCTGTGCTGAACACTACACCCTCCTTTTGTGCTTACTGAACCCTATGCTGGCAGCAAATGCTTGTCTTTTGTCAGCAAATAAAGTAGATAGCACAAGACACAGAAGATTTATAGGTATGACATCCCAGCACTGTACGCTTGGATTTAGCCTCACTCAAATCCCACTTACTTTAATAGGAATGTTGCTACTAAACCTCTGTGATGTTGAGGATATTTACCCCATAGGGAGCAGATAATCTGGGAAGTAACAAGGTGCCATTTCCTACTGAATGTGTTGTCTGACTGCAACCACATGTTAATGGTACCATTTAGGGCCACAGTAGAGTGAAGCTTGATTTGCCACTTACCAGCACAGTTATACCGTGTTGCTGTGTGATGTAGGAAGGCTCTCATTGCTGTTATTTTACAAACAGAAAATAAACAACGTCCAACCTGTATCTCGAGATCTCTGGCACAACTTGAGACCGTTCCCTCTCATCCCATTCCTGTTAGTTACATGGGAGAAGAGGTCGACCCCAGCTCACCATAACCTCCATTCTGGCAGTTGTAGGGAACGATGAGGTCACCCCTGAGCCTGCTCTTCTCCAGACTGAACAATTCTGCTCCTGATCCTTCACTGCTTTTCTGCCCTTTTCTGGGAACACTCCGGGGCCTCCATGTCTTCCTTGTTGTGAGGGGCACAAAAGTGAGCACAGTATTTGAGTTGCATCAAGAAGTTATCTTCCTTACACTCTAGAAACCTACAAATCCTTGCAAGAACAGCAACGTGCCGCCTTGCCCTTTATTTCTCGGGTATTTCGCCTATCCCAGCAGATCCTCAGGACACACCGCTGGCGTGTTCTACTCATCCCCTTGGCTGCAGCTGATTGCGGATGGCTTTCCTGCAGCGGTCATGGCGTTTAAGGACGTCTTAATGAGCGTGTTAATGAGGGATTAACCACCGACCCTCACCTTGAAATGACTTCGGCTTGATTTCTTATGGAAATGAGGCTTCTGCGTTTCGCGTGCGTGGCAGCTGTATACACGCGTTGCAGTGTGTCACATCTGCCCGTCCGCGGTCACTTTGGAGTGCACAGATCAACTCCGGCAATCTTTAACAGGCCACTAACAGTTTTAAAGGCAATTAAGTTGCTAAGCGTTCATTAAAGTCGACAGTCAGCTGCGGGAAAAAGAGCCTATTGTCATTTAAAATAACAATGTGGCTCAAGGCACGGTTGCCCCAGAGAATCCCCACCGGAGAGGATGTTGTGCAAGTCCCGTTTTCCTCCCTGCATGCCTTGTAGCAGAGCAGGATCCTGCCCTAAAAGCTGCAGCTCTTTTGCAGATTGTTTATAACGTAGAGATCACAGATACATTTTTCAATAGGTAATAACTGCCAGACACTAATGAATTCCTTCAAACTCAGGGCAAGACGTAGCAGAGCGTGTCTTAGCATCCTGCCAAAGGAGGCAGTTCATTCAAAGCTGTAAAGGGATTACCAGCAGTGTTACTCAAACCACTAGAAATAATCTTGAGGGATTAGAAAAGTGAATTTTGATGTGGTATACGCGGTAGCATCCAAACTGTTTTCATCAGATCTTTACACTGAGCTTAGCGTACGTGTTCTCCTCCTTCTCCCATTTTGTACTCACCCTCATCCATTTTGTGAGTGCCAGTGCAGCAGCAGAAACCTCTGCCTAATGCATCAGAACAGCTGCATTAGCCAGTTGTCGGTTTGCAGCAGGAATTCTCTCCCTTTGCAGCCCTACCCCACAAATACAGCACAGCAGCGTCCCAAGTCACAGCTTGAGGAAGCGGGTGGCACAGAGACATTGCTTCTCCAGCAGCCCCAAACCCTTTTGCTGCTCCACCGTGAGGGGATGGCAGGCATTGTGCTCATCCCCCAGCCCAGAGCTACCACTTAAAACAGATGTCTGCGTAAAAAAGGCCTCACACCTGCCAAACCACCAGCCTCAAGCTTCCTTCCTTGTTTCTTCAGGCCTCAGAATAACAAGAGCATTTGTGCAATGTGCAGCCTGCTCTGTGGTTTTCTCTTCTCCCCGAAGACGTGCTATCTAATCTCCTCAGTGCAAAAAATCAAACAGCAGGCCTTGCAGGAGAGGAGAGGAGAGGTTAACAGAGACGCCACATGCACTTTGCTCAGCTGGCTTCACTTTTTACCACACTTGAAAGAAGGAGAAAAAGTGTGGGTTGGTGGCACAGACCTTAAGGGGGCATTTGCATCTGACAAAACGTCTGAGTGCTGCATCTGGGCACAGCACACCGGGCCAGAAAAATCAGTTGGCTGAAAAGTCATCTCGAATCGGAAACTTCTAAGGGTTCCATTTGAAGCCATGGCGAGGATTCAGTGTTTTGTTGCTGCTTTGCTTTTGGTTCCTGTTTTTGCTAGCATTGAGAAATGAGGTGCTTAGGAAGCGGCGTGGTGTGTAACATACAGTATCAGCCTGTATACAAAGGAAGGAAGATGATGTGGCCACACACTGTTGAGGAAAGATCCTGTTTGTACAGGGAGCTGGAGGCTGTAAACCAGAACAGAACAGGGATGCAGAAAGAGCAGAAATTAAAGGAAATAAGTTGCAAATGTGGATGCTGTCTGTGTGCAAGAGCCCACGAGAGGCACTGAAACAGTTTTAAAACCTGGCTTATTTGTCTTTTCTCAGATTTCCTATCATTTAATGGAGGGGAGGAGAGAGGAGACACACTTGGCTGCATTCCTCCGCTGGTCTTTTCTTCTGTGTCAGTCCTGCAGCATGTGACTCCTGCAACACTTAGGTTTGCATCAGATCCGCCAGAGCTGACTAAAGGTTTTTGAGCAGTAATTCCTTGCTGGTTTTTATCCCAACGACACTAGATTGCAGGAATGGCTTCTGAAAAGGTCCTGTCTGCATTTGTGATTTTTTGGGAGTATATAAAAAGCCTTCTCTTTGTTCATTTCCATGAAATAATTAACTGATTTGACGAGCTTCAGTTCCTGATAAACATTTGCCTGTTCCACAGATGCTGTGTGTGTAACAGAGGGAAATTACTTCCCTGCAATGTGTGCCCATTTGAGATTATGTACTATTTTGTTAGCCTTTTTAAAGCACAGCCACTTAAGGTCATTACACTCTCTAAATAAGACTCTAATGCAATTTTAGATAAACTCATCTATTCAGAGTCGTATCAAACATCTTGATAATGGAGTGTCTTGTCTCTGCAACAGGAGAATTAGTCTCTGAGTAATCTGGGTGGTGCTGCAGCAAGTGTTTTGTTTTGAATTGATTCAAGCAGTTTATGGCCAAATTTAGAGACCAGCAGTGCACAGCGGCAAAACCTTGCATCCTTGTTCCTTTGCGCTTGTGTATATAACCTTCCTGTGCTGGTATGAGCAACTTTGATCTTTGATACAGTGACCAGCTTCCTGCAGTAGGCAGAAGATAGAGCCTTAGCTGTGCCTGCAAGCTGCGTCAAGAATTTGTCAGAGTTGCTGACTCCTAAAATGCAGGCGAGCAATGCCGGGGTGCGTATTATAAATGACCCTTTTCTCCTGGCCCACAGACTGTAAACAAGCTGGATGCAAATTCAGGCAAGGAAAGCACCATGCCAAGGAGTTCATTGATTTCTTTGTGCTGTGACTCTGGTGGTCTGGGACTGCTAAAGCCATCTGTAAAAAGGCAACAAATGAAAATGCCTCCTCTGTTAAATTAGCGAGAATTTTAATTGCAACAATCCTGAGACATTCCAAAGCACAACAGAGCCTTCCTGGATCAGAGCAAAGAATAATATAGCTCTTATCCCAAAGCTCCCATGATGTGGTTAGCCTGGACTAAATGAGGAGTGAATCATGGCCTGGAAGAAAGGAAACCGATCTGGGATATTCTTTTAGGCACGAAGATGAACTTATTTATTTGGGTGATCTCCACATGGAATTTGCCTGTTTTGAGCTTTTGTACAGCTGATGAGTGACATCACTGGATAGTTTTGGTCATTTCAGTGGCAAGTGCCACTAAAGTATGGCACTATGGGCTCCATGAAGCAAGTCCTGCCTTCCTATGTGGTGCATTTACGAAGTGGGAGCACACCCCCACTTCAATTTATAGCAGGGCTACGTTCATATCCATCCATGCGATCCCTCCTGGAGGTCTCGTCCCAAGCCAGGGACACGGGATGAACACCACCCCAGCACTAAGTGCTGCTGCCTGACTACACCGGGAGGAGTTCCCAGAGGGATGGCAGCTCTGGGCACATAGATCAGGAAACCATCAGTGCCCTTTGCTGCCTCCACACTGTGGATAAGGCCACCTGACAAAACATCAGGGAGTGCCTGACCCAGGCGGCGAGATGTCCTCTCTTGTCACCCTTTTGGTAAATCTGTGCAGTCTCTCTGGGTATTACGCTGTGCATGTCTAAAAAGGAAATAGGAAGGAGCTTTGAATGGAAATTCTGAGCAATCAGCAATGGAGCAGAACCCAACCAACTTCCCGTAGCACAGGCCGTGTGCTTCAGCTTGGAATGATCAGAGACCCTGAACTTTATACAGAGCCTTCTGAAATTAGGAAGTGCTGGAGATACTGTGAAACAGCAGCGAGGTTGTCCCGGCTGTACATACCCTGCAAAGCAGATGGGGTCAGGCCTGGGTCCCAGCGGGGCAGCCACACTGCTTTGCTGCCCTCACGTCTCCCAGCACAGCTTGGCTATTGCCTCTGAGCCCTCCGGAGTCACTGTTCCTCCAGGCTTGGATAAAGCCAACTCTTTTTGTTCCGGGGCTGACCGTGGGAGGCAAGCTTGCTGTATATAAGAGCTCTGCCACTTGCCAAAGGGCGAGAGAACACACCCTGGTCTGTTTTGTTTACGACGTAAATCATAGTGTCAAATTTGTCTTAAGCTTCACTAGAGATGTGCCAGAGAGATTTTTATCCCATAACAGCATTACGCATGTACAGCTGCCATGAAAACACATGTGAATAGAAGGGGGGAAAAGATTTGAGATGAGAGTTCAATATCAGCATTGTCTATTTTTTTTCTCTACAACCTCACCCCAATCAAAAAGTGGTTACCATGAATAGATAGTGCATGGAGGAGTATTGTTGCAGCATCAACGCTTGTCTCCAGTTAATTAGTTTCTCATCCAAGGACTGCTGAGTGTGTTATCTCATCCCAGGGAAGAGCCACTCCCACCAGCAATGTAATTCAACAGAGCTAGGAACCAAATGAATTGTCAGGCTGCAAAACCCTCTTTAACAATGGGATCCTCGTTCCCTGCGAGGAGGTGTGGTTTTTGGGCAGCCACTTCCAGCCTCTTGGATTACTTCACTCAGCTGAAGGAGCTTAGGCAATGCGTGCGTACTGTAAGTTGGTATGAACCCATCTGAGATTTGCTAGAATCAAAAGTGTAGCACTGAAGGTCTGCAAGCCTCACACAGGTACATAAATACAGGTAATGCAGGTAAAGGTTTCTTCTGTGCACGTGTAAAAAGGAGTGAGAACGTGATTGTCCCGTACTGCTTCAGGTTTGTGAACATAATTTTCTAGGGCACTGAACTTCAAGACTTGAATTGGTGGAAGGGAAGGAAGACTAGATGGCTGAATAGATGTTTGCCTGAATGTGTTGAAAATGAGAGAGTGAGGGATGCTGGTGGTGAAAGTGGTTCAGGGTCACGAAAAAGAGAGCTAGCATTTTCAGTTCAAAGGGAGCTGGATGGAGCGGGCAACTCCAGAACGAAGTATGTGAAGATGGAAGTTTGGTGCAGCCTCGCTGCTGGGCTTGCTTTCTATGCTAGTGGCCCAGGGAAATGGCAAAACTAGTCTGAAACGGTAAAGGCCCTAACCCCACTTCACTGTTTGTACCCTGCTCATAACCAGGCATTCTCAGATAAAGTGGGATGCTGCGTTTCACAATCGTGGGAAGGGCTCCCCAGCTGCACGATCCAAACGTTTTGAAGTAAAGCATGGTACATTATATTAACTTGATTCAGACAATCAGCTTTAAACATCTGAATCTCGTTTCTTGATGTTAATTCCTCTTGCTCAATCTTTATTTCAGCTGTGTGGAATTCTCAGACCTTCCTGACCCTGATTTATCGTTTCCTGATGTTTTATTGCTAAGTCACTGAGGTTTCAGGGAGGCTGATGTTTCTGAGATGTTGCACACCTTTGATTGTACGCATGGCCAGCGTGTCAGACCGATCCTCTCATATGTTCTGTATATATCATTGTCTCCTCTGCTGTGTCCTCCACAGTTTTACGATTCACCGCACTTATCTGTGTTCCTCATTGAAACAGTCCTCCTTAAAATGTGGTTATTATTTAAGGTTTTTCAAGCTCAGCCTCTGCATACTGCAGAACTTGATCTGAGCTTACGTTCGCTCTTGTCACTCACATACAGGTTCCATCTGTTCCCCTTTTCCTCTCCCTTTGCTGCTTGCCACATCCAGACCACATGCTGCTTATACATTGTACAATAGGCATTTCTGCACACACACTTCTGAAAAAATGTCTCTTAGGGCTTTATTGTTCACATGTGTCTTGTTGCTGAAGGCAAGTTTTATCGGTAACGATTTTGTTGTTTACAGACACGTAGGCTAAAACAGGGTACTGATAAAATGTGAGTGGAGGAGAGGAGATCTTTGATGCACCAGTTACACTGCTTATGCCAGCTTTCTGATCATGTTCCCTTGCCACCACTTCCCCAAATTCAGTAGTTGCCTGAGGACGACACCAGATCCTAACATCTCAGCAACGTAAGGCCTGCTTCACTCTGCATCTGCCTGCTCCACACTGGTGGGGGTTCCCCAGCACCTCCTACTCCGCTGTGCCTGGTTTACAGTTGCACTGCAGTGCCTTTACGTAACGGCTTTACATATTCTTCTATTCGGGAAAAACAAATTCATGAACAAACTAGTTCAGGAAGTGCCAGCAGTGCTAGGAAGCCCTGTGCAGACCCTCCTCTTGCAGGAGCTGAGCTGACCCCCAGCAGCTTTCCTAGTGCAGAAGTGGGAGCAGACCCATGGGTTTGCAGTGGCCATGAATAGAGGCAGGCAGATACTCTGGGAGCTGTCTCAGATCGTTGCCATCCTATCCTGCTCCGTACCTGCAGTGAGACCAAAGTATGTGCAAACAGATCACACGGGGCACAGCTCCCAGTAATGTTCCTGGATGTCTGCAGAGGGGATGGCACCGAGCCCACTATGCTGGATTATTGCCACCCGGGGATTTCCCACACCAGGAAAATCCCCAGCAGTCCCAAACCCCTGGTTTCCCATTTGCAGAAGCCCAGGAGCTACCTGTAGTGATGATAACCTCTACTACCAGCACCTCAAAGTGCCAGAGAGCAAAAGCTTCATTCATGAGGGCTACTGAAAAGATCTGACCAACCAGACGTAAGGACCCTTCTGCTTCTGCTTTTCACTACAGCTGTGGTTCATAGGGTGCTTCCTGGCTCCTCTCCCACCACGTGGCTCCCATCCCACCTTCTGCTGCCCAGCAAAAGGTCTCCTTTCAGAAAAGAGGCAGGTAAGAAGAGCTTGTTTTCGTGTACACCAGAATCCTCCTTTTTCTGATATAATGTGCTCAAAACATCTGCTAACACTCTGCAGTGAGACTGCCACAGGGTCAGCCTACCAAGTACTCGCTCTGGGTTCATCCACACCGTCACTGCGCAGTCCATGTCTGACACAGGCAGTTCCTAAAGCAACCAGTCCCTTGGCAGCTCTCAGAGGAAAGGCTCACCAGGTACTTTGCATTTGTGTACCATTCTGCCCCAAAGCTCGAGGCCGTGGATCAGCCAGAGCAGCGGCAGAAAGAATATGAAGGAAGAGAACAGAGGAGAGCTCTTGGCAAGCTGCTGTGGATTAAAAAGAAGGCAGGTAGGAACAGAGATGAAGCAAGTGCTTAGGAGAGTTATTCAGGAGAAACAAGGGTTTCAAGTGACGTTTGAGTATGGGAAAGAAATCAGTATCTGTGGTTTTCATTTGTGTTCAGAGTGCTAAAAGCAGAAGTGGTTGCTGGAGTCTGAACAGGAATCTGAGGCTGAGCTTGCAGCCTCCTCACAAATTGGAGGAGAAACTATTCATTTGATTTACAGGTTCAGTGGCAGAAGAGCTCTTACTTGTAGAATTTTGCTTTTTTTTTTTTTTGAAACAAATGGCTATGTGAGCAGTGGAGCTAATAACACTTGGTTTCCCATGGGTATCTGACCCTTTATCCCCACTCCTCCCATAAACAACAACAAGCCCAGCTCTCTCCTCCCTGTGTGCCCTAAGTTTCTTTGCTGAGAAGCACTCTGATCTGTAGGTGCTGGCTCACCAGCTACCACATGCATGGTCAGCCAGCCTGCCTGCACCAAGTAGCTAGTCAGCAGCTGGCTGCATTTCTCTAAGGTCTCTATCCCTTGCCCAGCCAGCCACAAAATTGAGCAAGGAAGTCAGTACAACTTCTGCCTTTCTGTCCTATAGGAAAACAGGCAATACTACTAATGGAGCTGGATGGGCAGACTGAATCTGAGCTAAAATGTCCTATCGTATTGGCCTTAGATGTACATTTAGGATGTCAGTCCAGGTTCTGGAAATCATTTCTCTCCCTCTCTGTCTTTTTCAGCTATTTTTAACCGGGATGTGCTCTGCGATTTGTTTCATACACGGCACTGAAATGGCACAGCTGAGGGGTGAGTGACTGCCGGGATAGAGGAAGGGGAAATCAGGAGCTGCTTATGTTGGCACCGATGCTGAAAGAAGTGTTCATGAAATGATAGCCTTGATCCCTCCCTCTCAGTTCTGTATAAAATGAAGTCCCACACTGCTCAGCAGAAAGGCCACAGAGATCAAAATATTCACGGTCTGAATGTGCTCAGATGTAGGGCAAAAAGTGCTGGAGAAATCAAGACATCACACCAGAGACAGTGGCCACTTTTGAAACGTACAATTTTCTGTCACAGTTCAACACGTCAGTACTGCCCACGTCGGCGTGTACCGCCCTCTGTGTAGGCTCTCCTAAGAGAAATCATTTTTGTGGAAGCCCAGTCACTGTGCAGAGTGTGCATCATTCACAGGATCGAGTTCTAACAGCCCTTTATCTGAGCTCTTACCCATACAAACCTGGGGCTGGGTTTTATCTGGAAAATGCATAGGAAAAAGCTTCTTGAGCGTTAATTTACAAAATGAGATCTCTAATTGCAAAGCATTTCTTTTCTTCAGTTAAATATAGATGATTGTAATGTGTGAGATCTGTCTTTTCCCTCTGTGTTCTGTTTAACGCTGTTTGTTAGACATGAAAGGAAAAGAGGATTAAAAGGGAGAGATGCTATCGTAAACAGCCCTTCAGGGTAGGTGGGAAAACAACAGTAACTCTCTGAAACAGAACACAGGGATGCCCTTAGGAAAAGGTTTTGAAAGTGTCCTGCATTTGAAAGTTAATGAGTAAATAAATCTCAAACATTACTTTAAAGGCTGACAGTGCCAGCTTTAACATCTCAAGCATTGCACCGCAACTGAGAAGAGACAAAGGGAATTTTTAATGGGCAATAAGTGGACTAATATTTTTGGATGCAGAGCTAAAAGCGGGTTAGTTCTGATGAGATGTGGGTTTGTTCTGTACTTCATGACACAGCGGCTTTACTGTATTGGGTTTGTTTGCCTTACATTTCTGATGAGAGGCCACTTTTTTCTTAAAAAAAAAAAAATTATATATATAGAGAGAGATGGCCTTAATAAATAATCTTTCTTTCTTTGAGCTACAGTAAGTTTATTGAATAAAGAGTTTGTGGGCCTTGGGGGTTGTGTGGGCATATGTCTGACCATCTCCCTGCTCTCTTGCGCTGCCTTATTTCATATCTAGATCACGATGCTTCGTCCTCAGTGCCCTGCAGCACTGCAAGATCTCCTTGCACAGATCCCATGCTAGTGCAGGGCTGGTGGGCAGACAGCAGCATCCCTTCTCACCCCAAATAACTGCACACTCTCTGCTAGTCCAGCCGCAGTCCTGTCCCCATTGCACTTGGTGAGTTACATCCACAGTCCTGGATTTGACTGCTGTCTTTGGTGCCTTGCAAGTCCGGTCCTTCCCAAGAAGGAGTCAGGGCAGAACTGGTAACTGCAAGGTGATAGCCCTGGCCAGAGTATTCCCTTGCTGCTGTCCTCACATCGCTGGCAGTGGGAGCATGATTTCTCCCTGTGCACTTCTCTCCCATGCTCTTGTACTTAAAATGAACAAACTCGTGGTTACCATGTTCATGGATGTCGGGCATTTCAGAGAAAAGCTAGCCACATCTACAGCCTTTTTTTACAGCCTGCTTATTCTCAGAGTCCTCTGTGCGTGGCTGTCATGAGCATTAAGGAGCTACAGTGGCTTCCGCAAGCATGACTGCACCTTGGTTGATAGCAGACTTCCTATTTTGTTTATGACCTCAGAAGAACAAAACCAGATGTTTCTGATATAAACAGCTCATCTGTGCCCACTGCCCATACAGCCCTCTGCTAAGGAAAGACACCCTGTGCCTCACTCACTCGTCGCTGCCCAAGGAGGGCACAAAAAGCTGCTGAGTGGGGAGGAGGAATGGGAAAAGGAGAGGACTGCTGAGGAAGAGGGGTGGGAAGGATATGTAGGTTAGAGTGCAAATCTTATATTAAGAGAATTGGCATCTAATGGGAGTTCGGAGAGAACTTCAGAACTTCATGGGCTGCTTCACAAACCTTCTTAATCCCCATTTTTCCTGAAGCTGTTCTCTGTTTCCACAATATTGAGACTATCTGTGTACATCAGCACAAGTTGCCAGCCTATGAAAAGAAGAGCAAATCAGCTCCCTAAGCTTTAGACATCCAAACATGAGGGAGCACATGCCAACCCATGACGGAACACATTAATAGGATCTCCACTCCCTTACCACAGCTGCTTTCTGACTCAGACTTTTTGTGAGGGTCAGTCACCACCTTCCAATGCCTTCTCAGTTGATAAAAGATACTTAGTGTAATTTTACTACTCAGTCATTATGTTCTGCCTCTTCTAGAGTGAGTAAACTCCTAATCTGTCTGCTCACACCTTGATGCCAGGTCTTTGCAGCTGAGGATCTGTACAGCTGCTTGGGAGCCTTCTACCCCTTTCTCTGCACTCAGCCTCTTGCCGTGTTGCATGATGACCAAGAACATCATCTGCCTGTGTGAGCTTGAATACTTCAACAGTTGGACAGAGGCTTGACTCCTCTGTATCCTCGTCTTCCCTTGTCAGGGCCTCTTTCAGTTCATTCCCAGTATCTTTCTTCTCTCTAGCTCCTTCAGGGTTAGTCTTGCTTCAGCATCTCTGCAAGTGACAGGCTGTCAGACAGGCACACACATAGCCTTTCATATGACTTCCTCCAGGGAATGCAGCCTTGAGCTGATACAGGTATGCCTGAGACTAGTTCTCTCGTTAGGGATGATACCACGAGGAGTCAGCTCTACTGTGCCCCTTTATATTGTGGAAGTTAGCACCAACAGTGCTAGATTTATACAACTCAAAAGCAAAACAACAGCAACAACAACAACAACAACGAAAAACAACTCCATTTAGTCCACCTTTAATACACAGATACGCACATACAGAGACACATATACATGTAGCTCTTGCTCTGCCAAGTCCTGTGCAATTTCTGCCATCCTTCTGAGCAACTGGAACATGAAAAGAAGGAAGAGGAGATGGAGCTATTCTGTTTATGAGCAAGAGGCTGCTTGCACAAGTAACCATGCTTGTGGTGCAGTCTCAGGCACTCAGCCTGGTGTGAGGCTCCAGCGAAGCTTGTTGTGACCCTCTTTGGAAAAAAATCAAGACTTCAGTGTTCTTCTGGCTGATAAAGCCAGTATTGTGAAGAAACCAGAAATACTAGTCCTGTTCAAGAGCTGTGCTGTGCCTCAGGCAAGAATACTAACACAGGATTCTCCCTTCAAGTAAAAGAGAAACAATCAGATATTCTCAGTGCAGGCCCAGGTGGAAGGCCCTGCTAGCTGGGAATATGCACACTGTGTGGCTCCAACGGCAAAGATGTGTGGTTTGTGGGAATGCAAACCCATCAGGAAAAAGGGTTTGTTCACAGTTCAGAAACAAAGAGGAATTTAATCACCTGCCTTCCCTAGGTGAAATTTAGGTGGTCTCAATGCGTCTTCGGGTTTGACTCGCTAAGAACAGCATCGCATTCAGCAAAAGGTGAAACACGGGGGAGAGGAACTGCATGGGCAAGTGTATGCAGCCAAGTAGATGGAGAAGGTGGGTACTCTGATACTGTTAAGACAAGCATTGCAGAAAGTGGGAGAGTTCAAAGAGAACTACACAAAAAATTCCTTTACAGTAGAAGAGATGAAATACAGAGCAAGGGTAGGTCTGGGACTTTTCAATGGGTGGAGGAAGCCTCTTGAGATAAAACCTACGGTCCTGTTTCCTGTTCTAGTCCACTGCCCAAAGACTCATGTCAAGAAGCAATATCAAGTGCGGAACACTGCTGTAGTAAGTATCATTTTAGCAGCACCATAATCATTTTAGCAAATCCCATCACAGCCCAGGGGACAGCCAGTTGCCTTGCTTGTTTCTTACTCCTTCTGTGGCCTGCCTCATTCTAAACATGACACTTTGACTACAAACTAAACACTCCTGTTACCTGCTCTGAAGAATCACACTGACATCCTTCCCTTCAGCCTCCATCACTTCAGAGTAGCACAGGGCGTAAGTCAACTGTTCAGATGTAAGTGTCAAGCTCAAATAAATGCTCTTGGGACCCCAGTAACTGTAGTGACTAGAATTCCACTGACTGTAGCAGGCAAGCTTTGCTTCAGGACTCACTAATGCTTCCCACAAGACTTGTGGATGCATAGTGAGAGACTTAACAGACGGACCTATAACGTGCTACAGAAGAACAGCAGGCGTTGCAAGTGTCTCACGTCCTGCCATAGCAGGACTCTTTGGCAAGTATTTTAGAGTGAATGAGTCTCTCTATTGCATCTAGACTCCTAACTCTATCCCTGTCCAAAACTGGTGTGTATTTTTCCTTGGGACAGAGCCCAATCTGAAGAGTTAGTGTTTTCCACACAAAAATGCCTGCTTGGTAAATTTCCAAGAAGTTCTATTTTTGATTCAATGAAGAATGGCAGCCTTCCATGGAACTTGCTTGTCTTTCTTCCTTTCTTCCCACCCCCCCCCCCCAAAACCAAGAATGCTCAAAAATCCATAAATTTTCATTTGGAAATGCTGCTGGGGAGCCTCATGGATGTCAGAGTTCAATTGTCTTGGTCTGCAGGAGGTTGGATGGGTTTTGTAGCCATTCTTTCAAACTTGAAAAACTGCAGTTGTTTTTTTTCTTTCTTCACCTTTTCATTGCACTGTTTTCCCTCCTCTTGAGGAGAGGGCAGCAGAGGCTCTGCTGTCGACCTCTGACCTCTGAAAGCACCGGTGTTTTAACACTCTGCTCCTGAGCCCATATGGCAACTTGTGACTGTGAAGGATTAGGAGTGGAGCCACAGCTGTTAAGAAGCTACTGGAACCCACTCCACGTCAGGGTAAAGATCTGACGTATGGTTGCCTGAGAGTTGGAGGTACTCACAGATCTTTCAGGAAGCCTTTTATCCTCCTGCATCCAAAGTTTGCCTACTTCTGTATGCAAGTTGTTCCACAGTCTGCAAACCATGTCTGAAATAGCTGATATTTTCAGGACCATGCCGTCACCCTACTGGCTCCCACATTTTGATTCATTTTTTTTGTCCCATTCTGTGTCTCCAGAGTCCTCGGTGAGCAAGAACTGAGCTTCTTCCAAGTCATAATGATCCTCACTTGTTCAGTCTCTCACAAACAGAATCCCTTTGGCCAGCAGCCAAGGCTGCAACAAGGGCCAGGCACATACAAGGGCAGCTTAAAAGCACCTCAGCTTTGGGAAATCCTGCTGGGCTGTAAAGAGCTGCCCACAAACCCAAATCAAGCAAGGCTTGTCTGATAATTCTTTGGCATAATCCCCAAACTCGCTGAACAGCTTTTCCATACAAAGTATTTCCAGGTGGGTTATTAGGGCCTGTATCCCTTCCATCTTGTATCCTCTTGTGGTTGAAAAAGGCATTCTTTAGAGCAGGCTATTTTTTAAAGGAAGACAAATATCCTCCTTTATATTTCTGGTTCCTGTAAACCAGAAGGATGCTTTGCAGGATGCAAACCCTTCCTGCCACAGCTCACAGGTCTCACCTCCCTGCAGTGCCCATACAGGACTTTCAGTTACAATTTGTACTTTCACAATGAGGCCGATACCGGTTCAGATACCAGTGTGCACAGTCAGTACTAGCACAAAGGTGCTATGCTCTGTTAAACTAGTTTTCTTTCCTGTATTTTTTTTAGCAGTATCACCGTAGCCACATTTGGGTCTGTGCTACTTCAGTCATAGTGGAGTAGTCAAAAGGAAGCAGCAGAGCTGAGTGTGTCCTGCAGCCCAGAGCCCTTTGGCTCAGGGTAGGAGGAGGCAGAGTCCTGGGCCCAAGCAGCCCTTCCAGTTTGGGGTACGTATGCTTACGCTCTTTCATTGCAGTAGTGTTTCTACGTGCACATGCACAATTCATCAATAAAACTGAGCCTTGCCAGGAGAAGCTGCATCTCCGTGAGGCCCTCCCTGCTGCTGTAACACAGCAAATATTTGGTTGCTTTCTTCCAGGGGAAGGGTGGTTTGCTGTGTTCCCTGCAAGGAGAGAGTCAGGCAAGAAACTTGCTGACCTGCTGTTATTTTTTCTCTGTGATAATCTGTGGCTCCTGTGAAGGGGATTATTGAGAATGGGTCCCCAGTGTATGACCTGCAGGTCTATAGATATCGTAGGAGAGAAGCAAGAAAAGAAATTACAGAGTTTTCCTTTGGAAACTGTCAGTACAACAAACTGGTTCCTTTGCTGGTCCGAGTCTTTGGGGTCTGTGCCGCCACAGAGCATGAAGAGAGGTGGAGATGGAACAGTACAGAACTCAGAAAGGTTTCTGTGAGTTAAAACACACTGTTTCACTTTGAGACACTTTCAGGCAAGATGATTTGAAAGTACATGGTGTGTCTGAAAAAAATAACCAGCTGCGATGGTGAAATCCAACCAGGCAGCTAGAGATCTGTTTTGAAGATGGTCTGCTAGTGAGGCCTCGCCCTCCAGAGAGGCCTAAATCGCCATGGGCTGAAGGACACAGGAGGCAACCTGAATTTCTTTCCTACCACTGCCTGAAAGAGGCAGGTACTGGTCCCAGCTGCAGTGAGGCTGAGAAGGCCACAGCGCAGGCGCAGTGCCTTACTGTGACTCAGGGCCTTCTCCGCTCTGACTTCCTTCCAGCATCCCCTCCCCGGCCTGGAATCTCAACGCCTCCCACTCTGATATGTTTTTGTTTTCTTTCCCCAGCACGGCCCAGCCCGTTCCTGCTGGTGGCCAGTCAGCTGTGCTGAGCACTGCTTCTGCCACTCACACCTGTGTCAGGCGGTGAGCAGCACTGCCGCTTTAACCCAGCTCAGGTGAGGAGACCTGGTGAGACATGACACAGCTACCTGGGCTGTGAGGTGCTGGAAAAAAAAAAAGCAGCCTGGACAGCTCTGGCGAAGTCAGAGAGCTCTGTGCTCGTGGGGGGTCAACAAGAGCAAAGGCAGGAGGTGCTGCAAAGATGCTATTTTCCCTCCTAGCAAACAGCAGAAAGCTCCACCCAAGTTTCACTTTTCATTCCCATTTTGTATCAAAAATAAATAAACAAACAAAAATCAACACTTGCTACTGTGCGTTACCCTTGCTGCCGTGTGATCCGGGCATGTAATTAAGTTGTTGTTAACTTGGTTCTTTTATAGGATCAGATTCAGAACTGCTGTAGGAGCCTGTGCAACTTGTCAGAGCAATTCTCTCCCCTGGCAAGTCACACAAGCTGCAGAGCTGCTCCCTGCCCCAGGCTGCCCTGTGGATTTCTGCCTCCCCCTGCAAGGATGACTCCTCCTCACTGTCCTTTTGCAAAGCACCAGCTGTACTCATTTTTAGGAAAGCAGGCGGAATTCCTCATAGCTGCACTGTGGAATGCTGTGCGACACCTCAGTGATGAGACAGAAGGATTTTTTCCAGTCTTCCCTCCCACTGGAATTAAATAAAAAGGGAAAGATGAGTTTCTCTACGGAAAAAAAAAAAAAAAAAAAAGAAAAGGCTGTGCTTGCCAGCCTGCAATGCACTGTGTGTGTTTGGTTTCCTCTCAGTCTGCAGAGATCTGCCTGTGCAGATCTGTTTAGTCATGTTGCACGGACTGGATGGGGCTGTTTGGCAGTGCTGTATCCCAGCTCTCCTCAACAAGCAGATGTTAGCCATGCTGGGGAGACATCCCGTCAGAACCTCCCTCCCACCCAGCACTCTGAGTCTGAACATGGTTTGCAGCCAGGAGCTCCCAGGGGGGAAGGGGTGCACAGAACTTTGTAAGAAGGCAGGTTGCAGCAGGGAGGCACCCTTATACTCAAAGATGTGAAATAACTGTGGTTCTACTTCCCCAGGGCAGAGGTCGTACCAGAATTCAAGAAGTGTTTGGAAAGCACTCTCAGATATATGATATGATTTTTGGATGGTCCTATTTGGTGCCAGGAGCTGGACTCAGTGATACTTATGAGTCCCTTCCAACTTGGGATATTCTATGATTGTACTTGTGGTGTCTTTTTGTGACCAGTCTGCTTCTCAGATCTCAATGATTCCAACGAAAAAATGGGATAAATCTTTCTTGATTGAGTGCCCTTTTTTGAGGTCTCTTCATGATCTTATGCTATCAGAGTTGGCCTGGGACCAGGCCAACACCTGATCTCCGTGAGGTATTTACAATACTGGAGCCCAGCCACATCCTCACGGTTCCACACAGCGGCATGAATGGAACCCAGTGCTGCACAGTTTGTCCTCAGCACATGGACAAGGAAGCATAGGAAATATGGCAGGCATCGATCACCACCTGTGGGGGTTACTAGGGCAGAAGATAAAAGGTAGTGTGAACACTGCTGATCTCCCCATTGTGCTCCAAATCCACACGTGCTTCGAAGAGATGCAACACACACCCTTCCTGGGATTTGATTTTAATTACAAACGAACTTTTTGTTCACGGGAGTAGATGCCAATCCTTCTTAAGGGTTTTAACTGCTTATACAGTTGATCCTAGCAGCCTGGGGTGGCCTCTCTGCTCCCTCTCTGTTAGCTTGCTTGGTGCTTGTACATGCACACACCACCATACTATGGAGACAGTGTATTGTTGGTGGGTTTTTTTTCAGCAGTAAGGGTGTAACGGTTCTAGAGATATTGTGATCTTTATCTCCCTAGTGCTGGGAATGTGCCTGTGCCCATCCAAAGCAACTGCAGAAAGCAAATACCCATCAGGTCCATATAATAAGAATGCAAGCTATTGATGAAAATCAGAGCTGATACTTTAAAAAGCCACGTGGCTTTTAATGGTAGTTTGAACTCGTAGAACCAGCACATTTCGGGCTTCTTATTTCTGTGCTTAAAGAGGACTAGGGGTGCCTTGTCTGCATGTATCACACAAACTATTTTTAGATTGCCTCATTTTGTTGTGTTTTGGTCCATCTTTTGCTCATGGCTTCACAAGGACCCAGTTCATTTTTGGACTCTGGACTCTCTCCTACAGCATATTTGCCTGAAAATCCTCCCCTAAGGATCTGTTTTGCATCTGAGCTCTCGTGTCTGTGACAGATCACAGCTTTCCTGCCCCACTGGTTTCTTTTTGCTGAACAGGAGCCTGCTAATTTTTTAAATCTTATTCCTGTGTTTGGAGAATGTCCAGTTTGCCAGATCACCAAGCCATCGGCCTGGAAGTGCTAATCTCCCGTATGTCATTAAATAATTATCCAGGTAGGGTATGTTGTACTGAGGGATAGTCAGTATCATTCCTTCACTTTCTTGAATCAGTATAGCTTCTTGTTCCCTGCTGAATATGATTCTCTGAGCTTAACAACTATCTGTCTTCTCTAAACTCTTCTTTTTCCTTAGAGATGCTAGCAGGAAACATGTCTCTGATGGCAGACACAAATATGAATAATAGGCTTTCTCAATTTAAGTGTTTTCTACCTTTCACATTTCAACAATAACAAAAAAAAAAATCTAAAATATTGTGAGAAGGTGTGTCATTTTCTGAGAACATGTGTTAAAAAGTATTTTCAAGTTCCTTCCTTCTCTTCCTGCCAGTGTTCTCAGGCAGGAATTTTTTTCTTTTGTGGCAGTGGGAGGGGGAGCACACAGGCACCTGTTTTCTTTTTAGCCTGCAAGGCCCTTGCACCAGGGATTGCCTCTGTATTCATACAGCTACTGAGGGCAGAACTCTGAACCTCTTTGCAAACTCCAGTCCTGCTGATTTCATTCTCCCAAAGCAATATCTGATCTCTAAAAGAGGTACATTTTTTCCACCCTCAGACCTCTCCTGCTTCCCCATGAAAAGTTACAGAGGCTCCTGGACTAGCAAAAGAAGAAGAACCTGAGATGTTGCTCAGTCATTGTCATGACTATCCCAAAGCTGTTAGCAGAGGCTGCAGTTTCATTAGCCCTGAGCTTTGCCATGCAGCGAGGGCTGCTGCTTCAGAGACAAGCTTCCAGAGGCTAAACAGTAAGGCTGTTGCAATAGCTCTGTTGATCAAATAAAATTTCTTTTCACAGTGCAGAGCCAAAAACAGTTTTTGATTGCAGCCTTGAGGGGTATTTCTTGGCTTGTGTTCGATGTTTTAAGCAATGTGCCGTTCTACAAGTCATTACCAATGTTTGAAATCTCTTCCTTCTTATTATTATCCTCAGATATGTGGAATGAAGGCTATTTACCTTCCTCTTACAGTTCTTTATGATTATTAAGCCATAAGAATGAGAACATGTGCATGAGAGTTGGATATATCATGCCTGTTCTGGTTCTGTCAACATTATTTCTCAAAGAGCATATATTCAGAAATACAGCCAAGGTTTCCTTGTACCGTTTTCTTCTGGTAACTGTATTTGTATACAAAGATCTTGCAATGCCATGTTTTATATGCACTGTTTGCTGAAGCAGTAATACAAGGTTTCTTGTAACCAGGACTCTCAAATACAAGCCCCTTCACTAATAATGCTGCCTTGTGCCTTGAGATTCCAGTGTCTGATCTTGCCTCCTCTCACTGTTTCACCGACCTTGCCTTCTTAATTTTCCCATCTGCACTCTATGAGCTCCTTTAAAATGGGTCCTCAGAACACCTTGTTGAAATGAGGGCTAAGACCCCGCAGCAGATAGAGTGGCATAAGGACTTGCAGATGTGTCCACACTGTATCTCAGAGCAGTGGCTTCCAGGCTAAAAGAGCCACTAATCAATGTCACCACATGCTGCTGCACCACGGCCTGCAGAGGTGCTAACAAGACTAGGCTGGGCAGTATATTTGTGTTAACACCAGATTACGTGGCAGCTGAAAAGTCAAAGCTTGTTCAGCCAGGCCTTGACCAATCTGGTGCTGATCCAGGGGCAGCTCAGGGTTTGTAGTTCACCTGGTGCAGTGAGGTATGTCTTGAAGTCCTTTGTGGCTTTTTAGCTCAGTGTTTGGACCCTGATTGCAAAACAAATTCGTAGAGTCACAGGATGGCTGAGGTGGGAAGGGACCTCCAGAGGTCATCTTGTCCAACTGCTGCTCCAGCAGGGACACCCAGAGCAGGGTGCCCAGAGCAATGTCCAGGCAGCTTTGGAAGATCTCCAAGGAGGAGTTTCCACAGCCTCTGGGCAGCCTGTGCCAGTGCTCTGTCACCCACGCAGCACAGAAGTACTCCTGGTGTTCACCTCTGTGCTTGTTTGTGCCTCTGGTCCTGGCATTGGGCACCACTGGCAGAGTCACTGTGACACCGCACTGCAACCTATAGGAGCTGGGATTGCCTCATGCCTTTCTCATGTAGCACCTATAAAAGTGGGGTTTTAGTCTGGACACGCATCTCTCATACTTAATATGCAATAAGTAGGCATAATGATAATGGATAAACTGGGAACCCACCTCCTTATGGAAATAGTACCTAATATGGGAATGTTTTCTAACTCCTCAGGATTCCTGTACTCTTTTCTGCTTTGCTCTGAGCGTTTGAAAACGTGCAAGATGGTCTGTGTTGGGAATAATGACGTTTATGTTAATTAAATTTCAGAAATATCTAAGTGGCAGCCCTACTGAGCTGGAGGCAAGAACGTTTCCATATTTTATGGTGCTTACACTATGTTGTTGGTTGGTGGCTGGTGAGCTTTCAGTTAATGTATTTAACATCAAGTGGCTGATGGCAAATACAGCTTCTCTTGCTAGAAACTTTATCAGTAAAAATCTACTGTTATATCCCATAGCGCAGCGTAACTGCTACACTAGTGAAAGAGAGAGAAGTGTTAACTAATAGTTCAGTAGAAATACAGATGGCTTTTATTAGTAATATAACCAGGTATCTTGTCAAAGGGATTCTACTAACTAGGTTAATGAAATGCTATTATTATTGTTTCTGCTGAGGAGTCAATACTCATAACTAAGATTGCTGCACTGGACTCTGAACAAAACATGTATGCTCCAAGGAGTTTTGACTGTAAGAAATAGCAGGTGGTGATGGGCAGAAGAGTGGCACCAGAAGCGGTTAGAGCCAAGTGTAACATTTACATGCTTACTAAGCTTTTCCTAATAGCATTTGCATTCTAACTTGTCTGCTGCTTAAAAAAAAATACTCAAGGTCTTCTCTGTAGGTAGGTCAGGACTGAGTTGCCTTTAAAGCAGCAGCAGATGTTCAGATACCAGTAAGACGGTGTAAAGCTGCACGTGAATATAAAATCTTGTCAGTTCCCAGCAGTGGGTTCTTAAAGCATGCATACAGCCCAGTATGTGTAGCAGCTCCCATCAGCCCCCAATCACCTTGCCAGCTGAAAATGCAGGATGTATGGGTACTGTGGCTGCACTGCATCTTCCTCTGTGATGCTGGTTTTGCCATCCTTTTTTTCTCATCATTCTGTGTTAGTCACAGACAGCTACCACAGCACTGCTGTTACAGAGAGCTCTCCTGGGACAGGGAGCAGAGGCTGTGGGGCTGCCATCTGTATGAGCCAGGTTTGGGGTGATGACTAACACAGGCATCCAGGCTTCTGGGGTGCTCTTGGGGAGCCCTAAGGCAGCACAACTGTGCCATGTTATTCACTTTGAGGTTTGAGTCTGGCCTTGGGGGCATCACAGAGCCCTGGAGGCATACTGAGAGCAGTACTGGGACAGCACGAGTGCTCTGAATTCAATATGAAATCCAGAAACCAAAAGCAAAGCTTTTTGTCAAGGAAACAGTAATTAGTGGGCAAGTGCTTCAAACTGGACAGACAGAATTAACCCAAGATGCATTCAACCAGACAAAACAAGTGGAGTATAAACAGTTTCTAAAAATAAGTCCAAAAGAAAAAGAAAATGCAAAATACTTTTTTTTTTTTTCTGCCTGAAAATAGTGGTCACATACACTGTGTTTTTTTCCTACCGGTGTTGGATAGCTTGCTGCTGCTGGTGGCTCTGACTGTGCCTGTGGTGCTTTAGGGTGCAAGGCCCTCCACACTGTACTGTCACTCCCATCAGTCATGTAGCCATTCCTGCAGTCTCTACCAGATGCATCAAGACAGGCACCCGCTCATTTGACTTCTGTCTCTTCTGCCCTTCTCCATGTATCAAAAAGCACCATCTCCTCCACTGTCCTGGAGTAATTAGTCATGAACAACAAACTTCTTCCTGCCAGGGTGCTTCTCGAGCCGCTGCAGCCAAGGGTACTTCTGGGAAAGTCAGAAGAGAAGCTAGATTTCCAGCTGCTGCACAAAGGGGAAAAAGCCTGTGTCTTCATTTTTTCCCTCTCCCCATGAAGGGCAGCACTGCAGGGCTGCAGTGCTGCGCAGGGATGTCTTGTCAGAAGTCACTGTGGCCACAGTGAGTTTACTTCTCCCAGGAGAGGGAACTTGGCAGGGATCATCCAGAGGATGCTAGCAAACGTAGAAAAGCTTGGAGTGTGGAGTTGCCGATCTCTGGCTAAGGATATCCAAGAGCTGAAAAGAGCAATTGCTTCAGACAGCCAGAGGATGCGTCACTGTCCCTCTGTCAGCAGAAAGCTGAAGTGCCTGCAGAGTGGTGTGCATGGGTAGTGTGTGGTGGAAGTGGTAATAATGTCATTACAGCCAGGAACCTCAGGTGAACAGAAGCTGCTGCGATGAGTTAGCTGCCGACAAGCAGAAATCTCTGACGCTGCTGCAATTGCCTCCTGACCTGGGATATCTCTTCTTCCACCATTTACCTCTGAGTGAAGCCGCTGGACTGTCAACACTAGTGGCGAGATCATGTTCACAGGACTGTGAGCTGTGTTTCCCAGGTTGTTGGAGGGGAGCACAACATGCTGCTTCTGGCAGCAGAAGGGAAGCAACGTGCAGGAGGGGCTCGGATTTCTTAACCTTTACTGTTAGTTTCTTGGCAGCCATCAGCTTAATAAACCGACAGAGGAAACCTTGCTTGATTTTTTTCCCCTATGCATGGATAATGATACCCATTTTAAATTGCCCTCCTTAGGTAAAAGAGTGTGCCAAGAAAAAAAAAAAAAAAGCAGTGGAAGAAGGGGAGGCGAAGAATGCAGCATTCAGTAGGGCTGCTTTGCCTTGCCTTGCCTTGCTACCCCTGATTCACTAGGATCAACCTCACCTTTGGTTTCTCAGGTTTCAAAGGCAGCTTTTATGAGCTCCCCAGTTTCCCAAGTCTGCTGTAGGGCCAGCAGAATCTTCCTCGTGCTTCTCACCAGTGTCTCAATGTTCTCCTTAGGGTGGAGCCCAGAGATGCTATTCTGGGGATCCCATGGTGTATCTTGCAGGCAGCCCAGAATGGGATAGGTGATCATCCCCACCTCCAATGGCACGTTCCTTCCCAGAGAGATGTTGGAGAATGTTTGTGCCACCGGGCAATGTAGCAATGCATGTACGTCAGATATTTGCTTTGACTCAGTGCTATTCTTCACCCTGCTGGTACCAGTTAGGTTCTGCTACAGGCTGGTCATCACCACACTGTGTATGCAGTCACTTCCCCCCTTGACATTAAGAGATCCTCTTGCCCTCGATGAAAGCGTAGGGTTTCAGCTTGTGCATGCGCACGCGTACTGTTTATCTGTGTTTGTCTTCCTGGAGCCCAGACTAATCTGATAGCATTCCAAACTGTGGCCACCATGGCCTCATGAAAGATGTGGAAATGCCCTGAGACCTGGTACTGCCAGCAAATTGAGGGGTTTTTTTGTTTTTTTTTCCAGAGCTTTCTGTGGTAAACCGAGGCTGAATGCTGGAGCAAAAAGGTTTCCAAGCCAGGAATTATTTTTCTGAAGTGTCTTCTAAATGGTGTTGCAGGGTTTTCAGATCCTTGGGTAGCACACAAGGACACAGATCCACAGAGCTGAACAGTATTCGTCTCCTTTATACTAGGAAAAGCACCAATCACAGAAATGTTGGTGGGAAGGGACCTCTGAAGGTCCCAAGGCTGCTGAGGTTCCTCTCAGTGCAGCATCGTGGCTCTAGGTCAGGTCAGCCTTGGCATTGTCCAGCCAGATCTTGAGTGTCCCAGCAGTGGGGAGTCCCCCGCTCTAGGAGATGCCTTCCTAATGTCCATTCTGATCCCCCAAACTCCAGCCTGGCTCTGTGGCCTCTCATATTGTCACTTTGTCCTGTGTGTGATGCCAACACGCTCTTGGCGCGCACAAGGTGTGAGCTGTAGTTTGTAGCAAAACAGGCCGGAGCGGACACTTTATTCTCAGCCCTCACGGTAGTACAGTGAGCAAGCAGTTTCAAAATCCAATTTCGTAGACATAGAGATTACATTAATCTCTTTTAATAGCTAAACAATTCAGTTTTCAAGATAGGACAAAGCGAGGAATATTCTTGACAAAACTGGTGCTTCAAAGCTGCCTGCATCTGATTTAGACTCCTAACTCCTAAGCACAAACGGTAGAACCGATTGTATCTCTTCAGAGAGTAGCGCTGCAAAACTTGTGTTTAATCTCCCCCTTTTATAACTCACTGTAGCTGTCTGGGCTTGCCTGTTGGGAAGCAAATGTAGATTGACTTTGCCTTCAAATACCATATGAGGAAACTCACTCAGCTCTCACCAACTGATCTGCCAGGCCTGTGGAATGATAAAAGCTCAAGTTATCAAAGTATCTGTAAACTGCCTTCTGATTTCTAGCTCTAGCACCTCCCTGAATCTGGACCCTTTGATTTAAGGTGGTTGCTTTCTTTCACTGTGTCTCAACAGGCAGAAAAGGGTATAGCTTTAATTCCTGTTGGCTCAGTTGCATTAACTCAGCGTGATGGAAAAGCCCTCTTCAACACCAAAAAGGCAGAACTGAATCAGATCTGCATTAGAAGCTTCTATGCGTGCAGTAACTGCCTTGTCATCTGCTGGGATGTTTCTGTACCTCCAGAGACCGGTGTCAAAGTGACTGTTGATGTTACTTGAATCAGAGAACCAACATCAGCTGTCCCGGGGAAGGCACTGCCTCTTGGCCTGCACTGCATGCTTTCAGATAGTTTGCAGGTTTTGAGATCCATGTGTATCCATTTTAGGCTGTTTTCCAGCATTTGTGCTGTGATTTAGGGCTCTGACAAATGAGCTCTAGCAAATCATGCTGAGGTGACTGAAGACAACCAGCCCAGCTGTTTATTACTGCTCTGCTGGCACAGATGACTGTCCCTGCAGCAGTTGGCAGGAGATAACATACGTCCAGGGCAGAGCTGCTCCAAATTGTGTTTTAGCTGAAATCTCCGTGGAGGTGGGGTTAGACTGTACAGAATACTGTGAATCAGAGATACTGAGATGTTGTTCGTGGTGCTTTGTGCCCATCAAGGTGAGCTTTGGTGCCGTGTCCATACAGCGTTTGCTCTGTGCTTCCATCCCCACTGTGTACCAGAACTGCAGATCCTTCCAGGAGGTGATGTGGGGATTCCAGCCAGCCATGTGATCTCCTCATTCACCTGGCAGGAGAGTGGGAATAAAACGTGCCACATGGGAATAAACTGGGAAAAGGACCGGGCTTTAAATACACAACGTGTTTTTCCCCTCCCATTACCACCTAACCAGTAAGCAATTCCAGGCTATCTTGTTTATATTGAAGAGCATTTAATACCTCTTAGCATTTGTGTTTGCCTTGAAGCTACAGGCAGCTCTGTCCTGCAGTGTGCTAAATATTTGTGCAGTAAGTACAAACAGATGTTTGAAGATCTGCTTTGAAGCAAATCTTTACTGCTAGATTCTTTCCCAAGACTCTTCAGGAATAATGTGCATCAATATATTCCTAGCAAGGCCTTGACAGGCAGGGAGAGAGGAAGTACATAGGAATAGGCAGTAGTGGAGCAGGAATACACGCATCTCTACTGCATAAATCCTTCACAGCAGCAGCTGGGATGTCAGAGTTTTCATAAACAATTCATCTGCCAGGTCTCGTTCCTATAAATTCCTCTGCCACATGCAGGGCTTCCCAGGCTCGGTTTGGCTCACTGGCCAGATCCTCGTTACCCCCAAGAGCTATTGTCTGCACCCTAAATATTCTCCCTAAACGTCAAAAATCCCAGAGCAAGTAGAGAAGGTGCAAGCTGAGTGCTGTGTGCAGCTGGCTCTAGCTCACGCGTATATCACTTGTGTCAGCCGCTCACAGCTTTCTCAAGGCAGACGCATGGAGTAACTGAAGTAATGTGACGCTCAGACTCATTACACTGAGTGCCACATGCAAATGAATGGGGAAGGTTCTGCCCCAGGCAGCTCCCATCTCGTGTTGGGATGCGGCAGAAACCCCAAGAGGTACTGTGATAGCAGCAAAACCCGCCAGGATCTGCAGTGATGGCTGCCTGGGAGGTTGCAATGAGGACTCGCAAATGACTTTAACCACTGGTTTAGGGCTTTGCTTTAGTTTATTCTTTTCTCACATTTCTGGGGAGAAGAGGGTGTGTCTGGACGATCAGGTGTTACCCAGGGTTTAAATGAGACGTAGTCAGGTTTCTGCTTTGCCACTGAATCCCTTGGGTAGGCTCTCAAGCCTTTTTCCCCTATTCTCTAAGTAGGAAAAGCACTTCTGTACCCTAGGGCACACAACACTAATCCATAAGAGGCTGGGAGGCATTCAGATATGGCAGTGGAAAAAGCTATATAAGGTCCTGAGTGTATCCACTGTGAGGTATCTTTTGACTATACGGTTTGGACAGCAAAGAGAATCCTTCAGAGCAGTGTGATGTTTGACCAGAGCTGATGGAGAGCTAATGGGCTGCCCTACAGCTCTCTAAGATACTCTGTAGGACCCTTTGACTTCCCTTGTCTTCATTTACCTGCCTCTCACATTTCTTGTTTAAAACATGAAAATGGTTAATGACTGTTTTTCTGCCATGAATTTTCCTTTCCTTGTAACCACTCATTAGCCTTGCCTAATTCCACTTCGTCTGAAACCACTTTTCCTACATTTGCCTTCCTCCTACTTCTGCTCCATCACAAGCTCAGGCAGGAGCCACCCATCACTGTGCTGCCCACCAGCTGTGCTGCTGTGACACAAAGGTTTATCTTCCAGCCAGCGAGATGGTCATTTTGTCATCCTGTGCCCCTGCTCTTCATATCTGGGACAGCCATGCTTCCCTCCATTGTAGGGATGAAGCCTGGACAGACAAGGACTGCCTGGAGCCTTGCAGTCGTGTGCTGAGCCTCCCTTTGTTCAAGAGCCCTACGTGTTATGCGTGGGAGAAAAGATGCCCTTTCTGAAGGCAGCTCTGTGATTTCCCAGCAGCAGTATTCCATTCACACCAATGCTATAGACAGCAAACCTTGACAGAGCTGCAGGACTTGGCAAGTCACTGCCAGCAGATTTCCTTGTGGTAGCTATGAAATCCAGGGTACTTTGTTTTCTGGCATCTGTAACCCCAGTAGTGCTGGGTTCAAGGATGTGTTTTTGCATTTTAGAAAGGGGCAAGTGTGCTCACCTCCTTATTTGTGGGTTGGGGAAACAAACAAACAAAAAAGGCTGCTTTCTTTTTTTTTTATTTGCGGATGAAGCCTTATCAAGGACAGAAGAGCAAATTCTTCTGTTTTTTTTGTTTGTTTGTTTGTTTTGTTTTGTTTTGTTTTGTTTTTTGTTTTTCTCTTGTAGAATGATAGAAGCTTAGAATGACTAAGGTTGGAAAAGACCTTTAAGACCATCTA
This sequence comes from Oreortyx pictus, assembly GCA_036925125.1. Classification (NCBI taxonomy): domain Eukaryota; kingdom Metazoa; phylum Chordata; class Aves; order Galliformes; family Odontophoridae; genus Oreortyx; species Oreortyx pictus. The sequence continues at coordinate 19,896,154 of JAUPFR010000001.1, forward strand.
GTCCAACCGCCAACCCATCCCCACTGTGCCCACTGACCACGTCCCTCAGTGCCACATCTCCACACTCCTTGAGCACCTCCAGGGATGGTGAGTCCCACCCTGGGCAGCCTGTGCCACTGCCTCACCACTGTTTCTGAGAGGAAACTGTTCCCACCATGCAAAGGTTTCCTCTGCAAACAGTGTTTTGGTGTAAATCAGAGAGGAGGAAAGCACTGTGGTGGTGGTCTGGCTCTAGGAATTTGTCTCAGACAGCTGTGAGTGGCTTAGCAAAAGGAAGGAGGGGAAAAAAGCGGCAGCCCCTAACCTCTGAATAAGGGAATAATGCTGCAAGAGGGAGGACACCGACTGAATGAACCCTCACCCCCACTCTCCTGTTTCCCCCAGAGAGTAGAAACCTTTCTGAGGGAGCTGACACCTATCTACCACCAATGTCAGCTGTTCTGTGCTTTTAAGAAAAGCCAAGCTGCACTAGGAAGTGTCACCTGCAGTGCTAGTGTGTGAGGCTCAGCCGTAAGGCCTGCAAGTTTTGCTCATTTCTGTCCCATAAGTGGTCACCCAATTTGTACGTTAGCTTCTCCTTCCTCCCACTGTGAGCGATTTTGTCCACTTTGAGAAGCCATCTTTCAGCCGTAGCAAGGAACTGCAGACCTAATGACCTGTGTTGATTAAAAATCTAACGGCTCTTTCTCAGGAGAAAGTTCGTTAGTTCCAGTGTTTTCCTAAGATAATTATATCCAGCCAGGCTATCACCCTCCCCTGTAGTTTCACTACTGCTCACTTTCTCTGAACTCCTGCATGCTGCCGCCCCACATCATTTTGTCGTGTTCCACTCCATCATTTCAAAATTGGTTGCATATTTGTTTCAAAGCGTGGCAAAAGCTTTAGGGACCGTAGGAGGGAATGCTGTATCTTTATTGTGATGACGGACAGGCTGCAGCCTCGAGCCACTGCCCGTGTAGCACCACACCGTAATGGAGAAACTGTGACTCTTCATCTCCCCTGTGTTCTAAAATAGCAAGAAATAAACAGGAAAATGGGGAGACGCGTCCTGCTTCATATTGTTTGGCTCTCCAGTCAGGTCAGCCTCTGATATTAATAACTTCCTGTTATATTTTAAGCCTTCTAACAAGTGAGGAGCCTTCATTTCAGCCTGAACTCTGGCACCCAAATGGTGGAAACCAACATGTTTCCAGGCTCTGGGCAACCAGTTCCAGTTTTCTGCTTGCCTCTAGGCCAGAATTTTAGAGCTGAAAGCCAAACTGATGAAAATTGGGTGCCTGAACCACCTGTGAGTTGGCAAAATGTAAGTGTCCTGGCTTTCACAGCAGGTGAACACCTAGAGAGCCTATAAGTTGTCATGGGACTTGAGAGGGCAGATTTGGTGTAGGATCAAACAAGGATCCTGACCTAAAACTCTGAACTCCTGTTCATTTCTAAGGATGTGCTTAGAAATGAGAAGCAGAAAAGAGGATCTGGAAAAACGTGTGTTTGCCTAACATCACTTGTGTACAATGCTCGTGAAATGTGGTGCACATCATTTGCATCATTTTTCACATGCCTAAATTAGTAAGACTCTTTGTTTTCCGGGTTTCTGATGAGCTTTTCCTATGAACTATTTTCATGCAGGAGAAACAGAGTCCCCCGGCATGCCTGATTCATGCGTACTGCCCATGGCTGCTACGCTGTGTAACCAGGAACCACCTCCAGACCGTGGTGTGCACTGGGACAGCTTGAGCACAGCAATTCTAGGAGGGTTAAAAATTAAACCAGCAATCAAGATCTAAAGCAGCCCTGCATTTAAAAGTCTGGCAAGGTCCAGCTGTGAGTTAATTCATTAGTTGCAGTTAACATTGCTAGAAGAGCTTGATGAAAGAAAACATGAAGCAACTGAAAAGACATATCCTTAAGGTGAATGTCAGCAGTTTTGCATCCAGAAGAGAAATGAAAAGCTGAATATAGAGAAAGCACTGATTCGCATTGAGTGGTTACAGAGGAAACAATTGTACTGCTACAGAGACCTGACTGGAGAATGAATCTCATGACTGGCTAATATCTACTCCAGGACGGGTGAGAAACCCAGCGTCTGTTCAGACTGACAGACAGGAGGCTGTTTCATCAGGGCACACTGAAATGCTATATGTAGCAGTAGTCATTTCCAGTTTTCTTGAATCCCATTGTCTGTTCAGCACCCACTTAGGACCAAAGAAGGAACTTCATCTGTGTGTCTGATGTGACCTACGCAACGCGGCCATGGGCTCCTGCTGCCTTGGGAGCAGCCTCCTGAACAAACGGTTCCAGCACACTTTCCTAGGCAAACAATAGTTACTTGTCAACCCTAACAAATGAGTTTCACATTTCTATGCCCAATGTACAGACATCTCTTTCTCCCATGTGTCTTGTCCGGACAGGGTGTGGATCCTCAGCCATGGGCACTCCAGTAGATGCAGGCAGTGGGTCGCGTGGTGTGGGACTCAACTCCCGCTGTTGTCTCTCTTGAAGCACTGTCACCCTTCTCTTTTGGAAATGCGGAAAGAAATGGCCACTGTTTGGATTGATCTTTATCTGCACCACCTGTCCCTGCTGTAGCTGCTCCTTCCCACCCCTAGACCACATCTGCATGCTAAGCAGAGAACTCCCCCAGTTAGAATTTGTGTTTATTTGGTATATTTTTCCGGGTCAGCAGGCAGGAATTATTTTAGCTGGCGTTGCCATTAAGGGCCCTTTTTATGCCACAAGTGTCTCTGTGGAGGTGCTGCTTCAGGAGAGTGTGGGGAACTCTCCTGGCACCACCACTGCCAGTGGCCCTGCTTTGCAGGGGCAGGATCTGCAGGAGCAGGAGCATCATACCCCATGCTAGGGCTCAGCCAGGCTGCTTGCAGGTGTCACACACCGAGGCAGTGGCTGCCTGCCCCCTCAGGAGCTGGGAGATGGCATCACTTGCCCACAGAGCACTCAGCACTTCTCACATTGGACACGGACATTTTCATAACTGGGATGAAGAAACAGATGCTTTTTCTTGCTCTAGAGAGATTATTTCTTCTGTGCCACTTGGGCTGAGATTGTTCACTTGGCTTAGCCTGTGTTTTCACCATATGCAACAAGCCTTAACCACTTCATTTGAGGCTGCTATTCATTTGGGGCCAATATCAAACATTTCTGGCTTTTCTTTTCCATTTTTCTGGCCCATACATGTTGCTAATCCATCCCCTTGTCTACATATTCTTTCTTCTCTAACATTTCAGGTCTCCTGCCTTGTAATATTTCAAATCCTTGACTGCCTGCTGCTGCAGATGGAGTATTGGTTACCCTCCGTCATCGGTCTGGCTGCGAGGACTTCCTGTGCTTGACAAGTTGATTACTTCTTCAAGGTGAATGTTCAGTTGAGCCTGTCTTGGAGGACCTCTGAGTGTCTGATGCCAGCTGGTTTCTCATCAGACACACTATTTCACCAGACAGAATAATACTGAGAGAAAACCTGTGATTTTAAGGATCTTTTTTCCCTGCTTCCTTTCTGAGGTTGATGTTGCTCCGGTTTATCCCGATAGGGTGTAGATGGCTAACTCTCTAAATGCAGCCATCTTATATTTGGAGAGCAAACCCATCTGATGAAAAGCCATTGTCCTTCGTAAGTGGTTTTCCCTGGTCTTTAGGAACCCCTAGAAGAGGTTAGATGGCTTAGAAGCTGTAGCATTAACAGTGCTTTCAGATTGTCCATTGTGTATCATCAAGGAAGCATGATAAAACCCAAATAAATTTAATGAATTTCAGTGCAGTTCCCGAGGGAAAGCAGGATATTTTACTTGTGAGTTGCAAGTCAGGTCAGGAGGGATGGATCTCCACAGTGAAATCGCTGACGCAAGGCCAGAAACGTCATTGGTAAGGTAAGGAAAAGCATCCAAACCTCTCTTAATAGTCCTTTGTGGATACTTCAATAGGAAGTGGCATCCAGACAACAATAGGTATTAAGAAATAGGGAAATAACAGTAAACATCACAAAGCAGACAGCACAGAGAAAACTGTGTGTGCTTTCTGAGAAGGTGAGGAAACTACGTCACAATGCTGAGTGTTTCGGGAGAGAAAATTCTCATAACTTCCATTGCCAAACGTCACTTGGGACCTGGGTGTGAATGACTCCTCTGTGCTACTGCTGGGAGAGTGTTGCAACTTCTTGGCAGGCTACAGAAAATAGAAGGTTGGCCAGCATCGTTATCTGGTGGTACAGGAACATTTGTTTCTCTAGCCACATGTGGCTGTGTCTGACCATCTTGGGTATCCGAGCAGGCAGTTCAAAGGAAAACTGTAGGCTTGTTTTTTAAAGGGAGCTATTTCCAGTAAGTGTGAACTTTGTTTAGAAAAGGAGAAAAATCCTTGTTTACCCTTCTAGGAATTCTTATTTCTGGCGTATTGTAGCAGAAATAATAAACAAAAGCATATTACAGTGTGAGGTGAACCCAGGGAACACGGCATCTACTGCCAAACCAGCATCTGCAGCCAAACCAGCCCCTGGTGCATCATGAGCACTGTCCCTGGCAGACATGGCTCTGGGGTTGCTCTCCTCAACAGATCCTGTATTGATGCCTCAGTGAGGAGAAGAATCATAGAATATCCTGAATTGAAAGGGGCCCACAAGGACTGTCAGCTTAACTCCTGGCTCCACACAGGACGACGCGAAATTCAAATCCTATGTCTGCAAGCGTTGTCCAAACACTCCTCAAAATCCAGCAGCTTGAGGCCATGCCCACTGCCCCGAGGAGCCTGCTCCATGCCCACCACCCTCCGATGAAGAACTTGTTTTTAAAACCCAGACTGACCCTCCTCTAGCACAGCTTCATGCTGTTAAAGAACGATGAAGTTTTGCCTGCGTCCCACCATACCTGACAAAGCAAGGATGTGTTACAGTCCCTATATATTGAGCTGTTTCAGACCAGCTTTGTACAAGAGTGCAAGAAGAGCAATATGTAGCCACTTCTCTTCCCTTGGAAAGGTAGAGGCAGGGGAGCAGGCTGCCAGACCTCCTGAGCAGCTGGGGTCGCCATTAGGGCATTTCCTAGCAGGAGGCAAGAGATTGTGCGTTCTCCTGTCGTTTATTCCCTGACGAGTATTTTCTTTGCTTCCTCCAGGCCCAGGGCCAGGAGGGCCAGCACTGGGAACACATCGTGGTGCATAGCCAGGGACGCAGCAGTGTCCTGCTGAGAGCAGTGGCACGGGGCCGGGCACACAGCATCCATCCCTCCCCTGGAGACTGCTGTTTGCTGAGGGACGCAAGGTAGCCTCAGCATTGAAAATAGCTGGGACGGTGGCCAGCGAAGATTAATGGCATCATTAACATCCCCGGTTTATTTATAGGTTTAGAAAAGCCTCCAACCTGTAAACAGAGCAGAGTTGTGCTGCGTAATGCAGAGAATCACAGGTTTGCCTCTCTCCCACTCCTCTTATTTCATCCTGGTTGTTGAGAGTGTAAAACCCCTGGGGCAGGACTGGCTCATTGCAAACTTACATTATAAACCTTCTCAACAAGGGGGATACGCACTGTTGGTTTTTTCTCCATGAATGCAATATAGCATTCATGTCCAGTCTCCCTTCTCCACCCAGCTATTTCTGTGCTTTGTCCTGTGGCTCCTGTTGTGGAAAATACTCTTTTTTGAAGAATTCCTGAGGCCCAGGCTGGGCAGTCATCACAGGAACTAGTGATTTTCTGCCTTGGGCTTTAGGCTGTAAGCTCTGTGTGAGGAGGATTGAGAATCTTGTAGCTGTGGAGAGCACCTAGGCCATGCATGGTCTCAGTGAAGTGTGCAGATGTTATTAATGACCCTGGGGTCTTCCTATGGGCACTCAGAGCCACTCAGTTCCCAGGCTCTCAAGGAACTTGCAGGACTGTCGAGAAAAGAAAAAAGCACTCCGTGTGTTGGCCCCAGGACAGGAGTTTTCAGCACGTGAGCTGCAGCCACACGGCCTGGCCCATCTCCAGGAGAAGGTAAGGTAGGAAGGAGGGCTGTTGGCAGCAGGCAGCAGGGGTCTGCTGTGCAACTGAGAGAGGTGTATGGGTGGAGGGGGGAAGAAAAGCGTGAGAACGGACTCCTTCAGGAACACAGTGTGTCACCTTATGGAGGTGTGTTTTGGAGGGCAACCACCGTTCATTTCACTGTCTGTGATGTGTTAATCTGAGTTGTACTCCTGTGGCTCTCTCTCATTGGCCTTCTGTCTCCTGGGGGGTAAAATAAAGAATTGGCAGAGAACCGCTCGAAGTGCTGTTGTCTTCTGTTCTGTGGGAAATTAGACTGCTTTGGGGCAGAGGAAATGAGTCCAAAGTACTAGAAGGGACTGAAGGAGGGTTTCTCTGCCACAGGCACCACAGATGAAATCATGACCTTGGAGTCCCCTCGCCACCCAGCCTGGTGGGTTGGAGGCATCTCAGCGCATCATGTTCCCCTTCTATTTCTCACCTGGGCTCTGGGCTCCAGCTCCTCTCGATGCCCCCCAGACAGGTCCCAGCTCTCTGCTGTGTAAGGGAGGTCAGAATCAGAGCCTCAGTTTCCTTCTCTGTTAAATGGGACCATGGTGCTGACTGAGTTTTATACAATCTTTTGGAGGACAAAACCTAAGCACAGTTTTTCAGTCATCAAAACACCATGACTGGGAGAGTGTTTCCTTGTCTGATATGCATGAGATCCTGTGAAATTCAAAAGGCTTCAAGGAAAAGGCAGGTCATATGCAGCATCTGAGATGAAGGAAGAGAAAAGGTAGTGTTTTAACTATACTTCACTTATCTCAGGGAAGAGACACTTCCTACATATTTTTTTCTCATCTAAATTCCTGAGCATCTAACCAGAATAATCAGCACAACTTTCTCTTTAGACTGATGGTAGAGGCATGAGCCTCGTGACAAAAGAAAGAGGCCATCTACATCTCTCTCAAACTGATTGCGTGCTTTGAAAAGTGAATATAAAAGGTGAAAGATTTTTTTTTAACAAAGCAAGTAAGCCACAGCTCTGCTGAGGAACAGCTGCCTCCCAGATCTCAGTGCTGCACATCACCCGTGGCATCACTGACCTCTGATACAGAAGGCAAGAACTGGGATTTTTTTGTTTTCCTATTTCTCTAGGCTGCACCCATTTGTAACCATATTTAACCTTTCTTTTTCTAGCTGCCGACGCTGGGTGGCACTGGGTAACTCCTGACATTTTATGAAGTCTGTTCTAAAACTTGAATCACACCAACGTGGCTCCACGCTGTCCTGACAACAACTGGTTATGTTTGAGAAGCTTTAGGTTGCGTGGTTGTTGCAGTAGGAGCAGCCGAGTCACGTGGTGTATTTTGTACCTTAGTTTGTTAGGTTGTTTAAGCTGTTTTGGAACTCTGGCCCCACAGGTTTGACAAAAATTCAGTGTGCTATTGGGCTAAAGCCAAATTTCTTGTAGTGAAGTAAGAATGCTGAAATAGTTCAAAGTAACTGTGCTGTATGCTGGAGATACAAGCATATTTCATAGAATGGCTGAAGCCATTAGACAGTGTCTAACACAAACCCCCTGCTCAAGCAAGTTTTCAGAGCAGAATGTGCAGGATCACGTCTAGTCAGGTCTGAGTGCCTCGAAGGGAAACCCATTCCAGTGCTCAACCACATTCATAGTAAAAGACTATTTGAGTTGGTGTCCGTTGTCTCTTGTCTCGAGCTGGGCGCCACCTAGAAGAGTCTGGCACTGTCTTCTTTACTGTATCTCAACACCAACTAGCTAAACACATTGATTTAGACACTGTGGTAAGATCCTGAGCCTTCTCCATGGTCAGGAACTCCAGGACTCTCAGCCTCTCCTCTTGCGTCAGCTGCCTCAGTCCCCTAATCACGGCCCTTGAAGGAACTCACACCAGAATATCAAAGCCCCTCTTGTTTTGGGAAGCCGAAATCTGGATGCAGCACCTCAGATGTTTCTCACCAGTGCTGAGTAGAAGGGAAGAATCACCTCCCTTCATCTGCTGGTGATGTTCTTCCTAGTGCAGTCCAGGAAGCCACTGGTCTTCTACAGCACAGGCGCGCATTGCCAGCTTGTGGTCAACTTGGTGTCCACCAGGAGCCTCAGGTCCTTCTCTGCAAGCTGCCCCTCCCTGTTTTATGTCCTCTGAAAACTCACTGAGGGTATGCTCTGTCTCACCATGCAGGAATTTAGTGATGTTAAATGTACCGGACCCAATGCTGACTTGATAAGTGCTCTGTCAGTGCTTGGCCTCCACCAGGACTTGATGCAGTTGGTCGCAGTCCTTTGAGTCTGGCAGATCAGACCGTTCTCCATCTACCACACTGTTTACATATCTAGTCTATACTTCACCAACATGTCTATGAGAATATCACGTTGAAGCAATGTTGGAAATCTTGCTAAAATTGAGATAAACAGCCATCTACTACTCTTCCTTCATCCACCAAGCCTTTCACCTCAGCATGGATCGTCTCAGCATGGATTCCTCTTCATAAAACATGCTAAACTTCTCCTCACCGTCTTCTTGTCCTTATATTTGGGATGGCTTCCAAATCATCACTTTTCCCAGGGTACCCTGTGGTACCCTGCCTCTTCTTCCTTCCCCTTCTTGAAGGTGGGGATGACATTTGCCCTGTTTTCCTGATCGCACAGTTGCTGTGACCTTACAGAGACATTTTAGGTGTGACCTCCTAACAACACAGACCAGCTCCCTCAGCACTCGTAGGTACAAATAAAGCTGCATCCTCCTTACTCCAGACTTTCCCAGGACTCTGAGATTCCAGATTCCTGGTCTTGTTGGAAAGATCAGGACAAAGAAGGCCCTGAGTACCTCAGATTTCTCCAAAGCAGAGCCTGGAAACTGCCGTGTCTATCGGCTGCTGCCAGCTGCGTGCCGTGAAATTCTCGTTAAAATAAATCAGCTTTAAAAGGAACACAGCTGCAAATGCACGCCTACCACCCCCTGCAGTCGGTGCTTACTCTACAAATGCTGAGGTTGCCATTTTAAGGCTTGTAACAGCTCCACTGTGCTTTGTGTGACCCCAGCGACGGATGCTGATACACACAGTGATGGAGGCAGCAAAAAAACGGGGCCAGGAAATGTTTTCCCAGGACATGTGGCAGTTCTCAGCCAAACCGCCCATGGAGACCCATCACTGTGCCCTGAAAATTAAAGTTATCATTGCTGCATTTGTACGTGTCCCCAAGCAGGTGCTTAAGATCAGACAGTGAATGTAAAAACCTAACGGAATCATAAATAGCTGTGTCCTGAGAGCAAGGGCATAGAAACGTCAGTGACAAGTCATGTTGGGACAGGAGTTGTGAAGACTTCAGGCAGAGCAAGGATTTCTCTGACTCTCGTGAACTATAGAGGACAGTGGCTTTTCTTCATAAGCCTTGTGGCGGATGGCAAGGTCTCCTTGGGAATTCTCCCCTCCATCCCTGTGAGGAGTTGGGGTTGACCCATAAGGTGAGCATTTAGCTGTTGGTTTGACTACTGAACTGGAAAGTCAGCTCTACTTTGTCAAACAGACAAGTACCTAAACCAGGCAGAAGCTCTTCAGGGAGAGGCCCTGGCTTTGCAGGGATCATGGGTCTTCTGGCCAAATTCAGGCAGAGGATAAACTGTTTCCCAAGGGGATAACCTTAGGAAAGGCAGTTGCAAAGGGTTTTCCATTGTTGTAGGAACCTTTACTGCAATTCAGCTCATGTTGATTAGCTCTGAACACTAGATTCTTAAAAAGTGATTAGTGAGATCATACTGGAAATAGAAACAGATGTACCATCTGTTCTGCAGTATACGGCTTTTAGAGGGAGCCTGTGCTGAAACACAGTTGTTGCAAAGGCTGACACGGGTCTTCACTGCTGCCACCTTCCCGCTGCAGCCCCAGAAGCCAAAAACCCCTCTGGACACTCAAAGTGAGCAAATGTGATCTGTAGAGTGCTGGTGCAATTCTGGCCAGTGACTGGGCTGAGAGCTGAGCCACACTGGCACATAGGGCACACCCTGCTGCAAAACCTGGCATTGAAGATTCTCTGAGTGGAGAAGCCTAGGCTTCAGTCTGGCCTCTCTTCCTTCAGTGAAATGGAAGCACAAAAAGGTTACGTGTGGGTTTGTTTCCGTCCTTCTGTGGGGTTATTTGGTGCCCCCAAACACTCCCAGTTTGCACTGTGGGTGCTAGCAGGAGCACCGAGCAGCAATGCAATTATGCTGTTGCAGCAGCAGTAGTCTGCAGCCCTGCTCTGTCTCTACCCAAAACACAGAGCGTTCTGAGGAGCGGCACAAGGCTGAAGAAACCAACACACACAACTGTGCTTTCCTAAATCTAATCTGGCATCCTTCTGGCTACCGTATCTTCCAAGGAGCAAAGGGCATGTTTGTGCTTTTCATATCACCTGATAGCTAATATCGGGTCTAATCCCTGGTCTAGGCGAGGTGTTGGAGAGCAGCAGAGCGTTCCCTTTGATCTCGGGTTCACCTCTTTCACTGCAGCTGCACAACCAGGTTGAAAGCCTTCAAGGTTCTTGTTTTCCTTTTTCCTAATAAATCTCACGCCTCCCGCCCAAGGTGTCTTGGCAGGCCTCCGTTTACAAATACTGCTCCTACTTATTATTTATATTGAAACAGAGAGCGACCTTTGCTTTTTGACTGTGTAATGCAACGTATCGCTGCTCCTAGCCTGCTCCAAAGACCAGGACTTGATCTACTGGAGATGGAAAGTGAGACTTGGAGCCCTGAAGGGGGACAACTGTCACTGAGAGCAGATTGAATACGCCTACCAGCCCAGATGTGGTGACATCTCCGGGTCTCTTGAAGACTGAGGACAAGGAGGAGGGTGCCCTCTCCAGCCCCTCACAGCCAGCCCCACCACTTATTCCCTGGGGATACTGATGTGGGGATGGCCTGGACAAGGCCTCCTGGTAGGATCGAGCACAGCAGGGCCAGGTGAAGTTTACTCCAGCTGAACCCAGCTCCTATACAAGTACAGCATGTCTCTCCTGGCCTTGTTCGCCCAGAGCTGATGCAAAAAAGCTGTTGGCAGATGTTAAGAGCTTTCAAACAAACCCTCCTTTCACACTCCAGCACTTCCTCCTCTCCTTCCCCAGGCAGAGCTGCAGCCTGCTCCACTTGCCCGGCCCTGCTGCCCAGGAGGGAGAAGCTGGTGCTTGTGGCATGCTTCTGGTTGCTTCTTCTAGGGGGACTTCCAGCGCACAGCCAGCTGGGATGTGGTCCTGCAGGGACACCTCCCAGACCAGGCCCACACACCCATTGCTCAGTGGCGGGAAGGGTCTGGGCTCTTCACATAAGCCGCAGTGAGGAGAGGAGAAGGGGGCGTTTTCTGGAAGATGCGGTGTAGTGGTTGCCTTTGGAAAAATATCTGATAAAACTCCACTAATAGAAATGTTTTTCCCTTCAGGTTCCCGATGGGAAGTTACAGAGGCAAAAAGACGTTCGTACTCTTGTCCTTTTTCATGGCATCACATGAGGGGACCTCCAGAGGTCACCCGGCCAACCCTGCCCCAGCAGGGACACCCAGGGCAGGGTGCCCAGGAGATTTTCAGTGGGCTTTTCAGTAGAAAAATGGAAAATGTGGTAAAAAGGAGGGATGTAGGGTTCACACCACAGTTCTTTGATGTCCCTGAGCATCCTTGCATAGCTGTGCCAGCGCTGCTGCCCCATTCCCATGGCATTTAGGTCCTGGAGCTCAGTGATGCAAAGGGTCCCTGCAGAGAAACCTCAGTGACAAAACGAGCTCAGTCCTGTGCCCAAGGGTAGGGGGACCATGGGGACAGAAAGCCCTCTGATGGCGGCAGCAGCACCAGCCACCCCCAGTAACTCGATAACAGTTAGCCCCACACCCAAGCACAGCCATGTGTTTTTTCACAAGTGCCGAGCAAATGTAACCTCTGTGTTTTATAACTTTCATTCATTGATCAAGCTGATGTGTTTCTCCTTTGGACAAATAGTCATTACATCTGAGACTTTACAGCCAGGCTTTGAAGTTAATGTTCACTGAGATGAAGGAGAAAGTTCACACTTCTTCTATTGTTTCCATCCCCTTTGGCTGCACACCAGATAAGAGAGCAATGCCTTAAATTTACAAGCGATGACTATTTTTTGCAGCCAGAAAAGCCAAAAACCTTCTTAAAATAATAATGGCTCGAATCCCGCAGCGCTCAGCAAAACGCTGGGAAAGGAGGGAAGTGGATCCAGGAAATTTACAGATTTCAGAACGGTTCACTTCGATGTTTACTATTTCGGTTGCATCTGTCTCCCAGGCAGGCTGTGTCCCCTTCCCCACTCTTTGCCGCTCCCTTGGAACAGGTGAAGGAAGGGCTGAATTTGCAGTGGCCCAGCCCCAGGTTTTGGGTTCTAGGGACCTTCCAAGCGCTGATCCCACGTCTGCGCTCACAGGGCCATGGAATTTGGTCAGGGCAGGACGTCCTCCAGAGCCTGGTGCAGCTGATGCGTAGATGCTCACCAATGGGATATCATTCACAAGACGTCAAGATTTCCAACACGCAATATATAATGTAACAGTGAATTGCGCTGCGATTGTGCTACGTTGAGTCAGAGACCAGCAGTCCGGGGCTCACAGCTGTGCTGCACACCGAGAAACCTTCCTCTTCTTCCTCCTCACAGCTTGGGGCAACTGCTCCACTTCAGCACCCGCTATGGCGGAAAGCACCCCGTCCTTGCCTTGGGAGCACCCACGGGGGTGCAGCAGCGCAGTGCCTCGCTGGAGCCCACGAGGTGTGGGGCTCTGCATCCCATTAGCCCCCCGAGAGGAAGCCGGGCGGGTTTTTATTAAATCAAGCTCACGGCCGATTCGTACAGAAGGGCTTTTTGAACTGGGAGCTGAACCTTATGTCTGGTTCCCTGCCAAGCGCGGGACAGCGCGGGGAGGAAAGGAGATGTATTTTTGGAGCTCATGCCTGCAAGCAGGCTGCTCGCTCCCATTAAAGCGGCTGTTCGTGGAGAATCCTCTGGTGGCAGAACAGATGTGGGGGCCCGGCGCGGCGACAAGATGTATTTCTGGTGCTCGCATGGATGAGCGTTCCCGTGGAGGACTTTTCTCATGCCGTAATGATTTTGTTGTTGTTTAATTTTAACCAAAGCTGGCGGGCTGCCCCGCTGCCTTGTGATAAACGTGTTTGTTTACTCACCTCGTGGTAACCGGAGAGCCGGGCGGGCTCTGCTCCTCGCTGCTGCTTGCGTCGTACCGCCGTGCCCAGGGCAGTGTGGGACGCGATGCCCAGCGCTGCCACTGCCAGCACAGTGCTTTGCCTTGGCTTCAGCTGCTGCAGAGTGAGCAGGAGGGAATGGGGCTGATCCTGCTCTGCAGTTTGTTCTGAGCCGACGTTGCTCTTCACAAGGCTATGTCTATTGCCCACACTTTGGGTTATCCTTAATGCTATATAAACACGTGGTGTGTGCTCCACGGATACTCCTGCAGTTCTAAGCTCCCGTTTAGTGAGGCACTGGCACAGGTGGCCCAGAGGGCTGGTGGATGCCCCGTCCCTGGAGACGCTGATAAGGATGGATGGGACTCTGAGCACCTGGGGTAGCTGTAGCTGCCCCTGTTCATTGCAGGGAGTTGGACCATGTGATCTTTCAGGGTCCCTTTCAACTCAAATGATTCTATGATTCTGTGTACATATTAAAATATGCTGGGTGCGTGGCTGCTATAGGAAGCAATGGCATCGCTGTATCTTTACAAGAAAAGCCAGGAATGCAAGTGCACATCTGCAGGGGAATTTGCAGCACAATTCATTATATGTTCTTGGATTTTGTGCTGACTCGTCCTTTCTCGGGTGCAGCACTGAGTCCAGGCTCAGATCGTCATTCCATACAAATCATAGAATCATTTCAGTTGGAAGAGACCCTTAAATGTCACCTAGTGCAACTCCTTGCACTGAACACCTACAGCTCCATCAGATGCTCTGAGCCCTATCCAACCTGACCTTCAGTGTCTCCGGGAATGGGGCATCCACCACTTCTCTGGACAACATGTGCCAGCACCTCACCACCCTGATTGTAAAATCTTCTTCCTTAATACCCAATCTAAATCTCCCCTCTTCTTGTTTGAAACCATTTCCCCTTGTCCTGTCACAACAGTCGCTGCTGAAGAGTCTGTCCCTTTCTTTCTTATAGGCCACTTTCAGATACCGGTAGCCTCCCTTTAGATGCTGGCCGCCAAGCTCCTGCACCACACCTCTATCTGCAGCAGTCTCATATGGAAGGCATAACAGGAGATGATGGTAAATTATTGCTTTGACATCATAGCTTAAGTTAAGTGAAAAGGTGTCAGCCTTGGCCTGGGCTTTCATGAGTGCCATGGGCAGACCGTGGTTATTTGGGGCTCTTTCAAGCAGCCCCAACCTCTTCCAAAAGGAAAAACTCGCAATCTGGTCTCAATTGAACCTTAAAGCCATAAAATCCAGGTTCTAATAAATCTTCATTTTATAAAAACACATCCAGCACAGAGTAAACCAGAGCCCGTAAAAGAAATTAAAACACGTGTGGGTCACATACTCCACTGGATGCCCCTTAACAGCGTTGCAAAATTAGGGACTTAAAGAGGAGACAACGAGGTGAGACTTCACTGTGAGTTTTGGCACCTCCTCCAGGTCCCTCTCCAGGGGCTGGGGCAGGCACCACCGAGGACCCCCTGATCCATGGTGGCATGGGGACCGTGTCCCCTCCATCCTGCTCTGTGCGTGCCGCTGGCCATGGCCATGTCCCCATGGCCCCATCCCAGGGGGAAGCCAGGAGCTGGGGTTGGCAAAAGCTCCGTGTGTTGGGGGAAGGTAGGGCAGTGTTTGGGGGAGGCTCCGCTTGCCCCTTCCAGTAAAGCTGAAGTGCAACGCAAAAATGAAAGCAGCTGGGATTGTGCTGCGGAGAAATGGGCTTTAACAAGCTCTCTTTCAGGGCTTTAAAACATTTCTGCCTGTGATGTAATCTTGACATTTCCTGGCTCACTGGTGATTTCCTTGGATCAAACGCCCAGAATCCCTGAAACCATCACACACCGCTCGCCGCGTCCTGGGCAATGCGCTCAGCATCCCGCTTGGGCACCGGGAGCGGCTGGGAGGTCACTGAGAGTCCCTCTCCCGTTCCTCCTCCCACCTGGTTCCCCACCTGGGCTGTTTGCTGCAGAGTGGTCTCTGCAGACAGGCTGCAGGGGGACCCCACGGTTTTGGCCGTTAATTCAGTTTTCTGCTTCTCTTAAATAGTGTTTTGGAAACAGCTCCAAAAACCTCGGTGCTTTCCAATGGGAGCTGCGCCGTTTGGAAGCCCAGACTTTAAATCAAGATATAATCTATTTTCTTACCTCTATTGTATTATGGCAATTGTATTAACCTTCAGGTGACTTCCTGGAGCAGTAACAACCAGGTCCAAAACCAAGCAAAGCCCTACAGACTCTGGGAGCCCTCCTAAAGATGCATTAAATCTCTGCTAACGATGTTCTGAGATGGAAAATCAAGGAAGAAACAACAACAACAAAAAAAAAAAAAAGTGGAAAAAATTAAAACAAAAGAATGCACCACATCATTTTTTCAGTATTTCAAAAAGAAGCTATTTTAACATTTCATAATGGATGCCATCCGTGGAGACTCGAGGATGATTGAGACAGTGGTGTGATGGGGAGGATGGGGGTGATGAAGAACAATGGAAAATGATGAGGATGATGGGGACAAATGGGGACATGGGTACTTGGGGACAATGGAGATGATGCGGATGATGGGGACGATGGGGAAAATGAAGATGATGGAGACGATGGGAACGATGAGGATCATGGGATCATGGAGATGATAGGAATGCTAGGAGTGGTGGATATGATAGGAATGATGGGGATGATACAGGTTGGGGGATGACCTGATGGAGAGATACTCTCAGGAGAGGGACCTGTGTGTTCTGGTGGATGACAGGCTGGCCATGAGCCAGCAGTGTGCCCTGGTGGCCAAGAAGGCCAATGGGATCCCGGAGTGCATTAAGAAGAGCGTGGCCAGGATGTCAAGGGAGGTGATCCTCCCCCTCTACCGTGTCCTGGTGAGGCCTCACCTGGAGTACTGTGTGCAGTTCTGGGATCCCTGATACAAAAAAGACCGGGATCTCCTGGAAAGAGTCCAGTGGAGAGCTACAAAGATAATAAAGGGTGTGGAACACCTCTGTTACAAAGAAAGGCTGAGAGACCTGGGTCTGTTCAGCTTTGAGAAAAGAAGACCTAGAGGGGATCAGATCCACGTCTATAAATATCTAAGAAGCGGGAGGCCAAGGGATGAGGCTGGACTTTTCTCAGCAGGGTGCGGTGATAGGATGAGGGGAAATGGCCACAAACTGAAGCATAGGAAGTTCTGCACAAATGTGTGTGGGAACTCCTTCACAGTGCAGTGACGGAGCACTGGCACAGGCTGCACAGAGAGGTGGTGGAGTCTCCTTCTTTGGAGACGTTCAGGACCCGCCTGGACACCTACCTGTGCAACCTGGGCTAGGGAGCTGCTGTGGCAGGGGGTTGGACTCCATGATCTCAAGAGGTCCCTTCCAACCCCTATACTTCTGTGATTCTGTGATGATGGGAAGGATGGGGACAAGGGATATGATGGGAACAATGGGTATTATCAGGGTGATAGAATGATAGGGATGGTGGGACAGTGGGGACGATGGAGATGATGGTGACAAGTGAGTATGGCAGGGATGCAGGGGCCGAGGTCCAGAGGCTGAGAACAGCTCACATTAACATCACAGCACAGTCACCTCTTTGCAGTTTGGCACACATGAACACCGCTGCCTTTTTCACCAGCGCCCAGAGAAGCACTACTGTAAATGTGGAGGTTCAGTTAGAGCAACGAAATAGGAAACCATGTGATTTTCATCGTGCTTTGAGCACAGATCTGTACAGCAGCTCAAGTGCCCCCCATGCCCCCTTCCTGCCCACATCACTTTGCTCTCACGTTCTGCGGTGTGCACGGAGCAGCCCCAGCCTGCAGAGCCCCTGTCCTGGGCTCCTCCAGCAGCTGCTGCAGTGAGCGGAATGGGGATGGAGGGGCTCTCCCCCCACTTTGTGACCTGAACCCCAACGGCACCACTCACTGCTGAGCTGCGAGCACACGGCGCGTGTGCTGCGTCCAGAGACGTGAGAGCTGTGCTATCACCCACCTACAATGCCCAACGGTCGCTGGTTTAGAAGCAGCACTGAAAACATTCTTATTAAACACGTCCTTTTGTTTATGATTCCCATTCAAACCGTAAATAATCGACCAAGGCAACCACAGCCCCACCCGGCACTGCAGAAAGAGAAAGTGAAAGGCAGACAGATGGGCCGTGCTGGGCCAGCAGGGCCTCAGCCCCACAGCCCTGCTGCCAGGAGCTGCCACACCGGGTCCTGGAGCTCTCCATCCTCACAGAGGACCCAATCGTGGGGTTTTCCAACTTGGGTTGTTGGCATTTTATTGTCGCAGGTGGCCCAAATAAGCTTCTCGTTCTCTTCTTTTCACAGGCGTTTTATAAAAGAAAAAAAAAAAGAAAAAAAAAAAAAAGGAGCTGTACAATGAATGGTTTGGACCTCTGTGGTTTTTGTGTAAGAATTTTCTGTAAGAGTTCCCTACCAGTTTTACTGTTGCGCTTTCCATTTTGCATCAGCCATACAGCACGTGTGGGACCAGCACCCGGAAAACACAGCTATCCGCACCCACAGAACAGCTTTTCTTAATGAAAAACACATCTGAGTGTGACACATCTGAGTGTGTCACATCTGACTTGAGGGGAGCTTACAGGCAGGAGGAGGACCGGCTTTTACACGCTCTGATAGTGACAGGACAAAGGGGAATGGCTTTAAACTAAAAGAGGACAGATTTAGGTTAAGGTCAGGGTGAAATTCTTAACTCAGAGGGCAATGAGGTGCTGGCAGAACTGCCCAGAGATGCTGTGGTGCAACAGAATCAGGAGACAAAGCCAGTGCAGTTGGCTGATTTTAGGAGGAAAGCTGCACGTGCTCCTTAAAGCCGAGGCATGCTGGGGAGCATTCATAAGCAGGGGTGGAGCGGTGCTGCAGGATTCTCTGTGCTTACACCTCAGGGACACGCGTGGCTGAGGCTCCATCTCATTCACAGCAGTTCTGCTTCCATGCTGCCAGGAGCAGTAAGTAAGGGGGAAGTTGTAACCCGAGCCTCCCCTTTCTTAGAGCCCTTCTGTTTCCTGCAGGCTGGCGGCTTCGACACAAATCACAGCTCTGTTGTGCTCCAAGGCCGTGATAAATGATTCAGATGGAAAAACAGCAGCACATGAGTAGGAGCAGGGGACAAAGGGACAAGAGTGAGGGTGGCCAAACAGTGACACCAATCCATGTGGGACATAAGCAAACAGGAGGTTCCTGGAGTGTTCTTAGAGCTTCCTCTGTCAGTGACAAAGGAACCAACGAGGAGAGGACCTCGTGGCCACCAGCAATGAGGGACTCATTAGTGGAGGTTGGAGGATGGAGGTGGTCTTGGCTGCTGTGACCGCAAAATGGATGAGGTTGGGATCCCTGAGGGCAAGGAGGAGGGATAAATGCCAGCTCACAGCCCTGAACGTGTGGAGAGCAGACTTGGGCCTCTCTGAGAATCTGCTCGGTAGTCCTGTGGGATAAGCCCCTGCAGGGAAGGGAGAAACAAGAAATCTGGTTAGCATTCAAGGATCACCTTCTTCACGGACATCTACCAGTCCATGGGCCCTGATAGAATGCACCCAGAAGAGATTCTGAGGCCACTCACTATAATCTTTGTTCAAAAAGATTGAACAAAACCATGACACCACGGCAGCTAGAAGGTGTGCCTGAGGGCTGGAGGAAAGCAAGTGTCACTCCTGTCTCACAAGGGCAAGGAGGAGGATTTGGAGAATGATGGGTTGGTCAGTCTCAATTCAGTCCTTGGGATGGTGATGGAACAGCTCGCACTGGGAACCATTTCCAGGAACACGAAGGAGAAGAAAATCATCAGGAATAGCCAGCATGGATTCACCAAGAGGAAGCTGACCAATGCCATGAGCTTCTATGATGAAATCACTGGCCTCCTGGATGGGGGGAAAGTGGATGTTGTCTGCCTGGATTTCAGTACGGCCTCTGACGCCACCTCCAGTAAGATCCTCATGGAGAAGCTTTTGAAGTGCGGGCTGGATGAGCAGATGGGGGTGGATTGAAAACGAGTTGAATGGCCTGGCCCAGAGGGTAGTGGTGAATGGTGCACTGTGCCTTATAGGACAGCAACAAGCAGAGTATCCCAGGGTCATTACTGGGTCTAGTCTTGTTTCACATCTTCTTTAACAAGTTGATGATGGGGCAGAGGGCACCCTCAGTACATTCATGCATGGCACAGAACTCGAGGCAGTGGCCAACTGACCAGAGGGCTGCACAGTGCACACACTGCAGCCCTGGGCAGACAGCCACCAGCCCCTTGCCATCAGCAGTTAATAAAGCAAAACGGAACCCTTCTGCACACCAAATCCGTGCTTAAAGCCGATTCCATTCTGAGGAGCTCAGACTTTGATAAATCCTCACCTGCATTTACCTGTATTGGTTTTTCAAACATAATGCCTGTTCGTGGCATCGTCCTTATGAGAAGGTATTGCCACAAACACATGTCAACAAAACTGAAACACACATAAACACTGCTACAGTCGGGTCTGATCATAAAACATGAGTCACTGTTGTTCAATCATTTGCTAACCCACATTTTACAAGCTATCTCTTCCAGGAATCATCACCACACACATCTTAGATTTCTTTTTTTTTCCGCTTTTTACTGAGCCGGTGATCCTTATCTGCAGCCCGGCACTGTGCTGCACCCTTTGCATTTCTGGTTCTTGCTGCCCGAAGCTCCGACCAGGGGAAGATGCCACGAACGGGCACAAGCAGGAGCTCTGGTGGCCAGCAGTTTGCAGGCAACGCGACAGCAGCAAAGGAGTCCTGCTGCCCTGCGCTCTGTGTTGGCAGGGCGATGCTCTCGCCTCTCCCAGCCCCGTTCTCCAGGAGCACAGGTTGGCATCCGTCCCATTTCCTTCTTACGCTTCGGTTTCAAGAGCAGCAGGGTGGGTGTAACAGGTTCCTACACATTTCTTCGATGTTGTTTTTGCTCTCCGTAGCAAACGCGCTCACCAAACATCGCAGCGCCGATCCTCAGTGTCCCCTTCAGAAGCGTGACTCTCTGGAAGGCGCCTTCCAAGCAGCGCTGGAGCCGTGACCTCTGGCTGCTGTAAGGCATTCAGGGAGCTGGGTCCTTTCCAGACATTCAAGCTGTAGAGTTTGGTCTTTCCTGTTTTTCTTGAAGAACTTTCGGGAGGTCAGAAACGTGTTATTTGAGCTTTTGCCACCTTACAGATGAAAGGCTGCAGGAACCATTAGGATGAATTTCCTCCGTGCCAAATGTTGCTCATTTAAGTCCAATATATTTTAAAGTTGCAAGCAAAAATGTTCAAGGTGTAACTGAAAGTGCCCGTTTCCCTTTCCTGCTCGCTGCTCACGCCGCTGTTTCACTGCACAGCTGGATGCTGAGCGCTTAGCAAAGGGACAGTGCTTGGATGTGCTGGGAACGTTACCACCATTAAGAAATGGACAGTATGTTTGTGACCCCAATGCCTTTAGCTGGTCAGCTAACTGCGAGCGGGCCCTGGAAACGGAGAGAATTAATCACCTCTCATGTTAAATGCCACCTTTGCATTTTGCAGTGTCTCTGTTACAGATTCGGTACTGAATAACGCATTACAGCCCAACACAGTACGGCGGCTTTACTCCCTTAATCTTCTGCTGGGCATAGCTGGGAAGCCAGGCAGGAGCTAACTGGCAGGTTTAACCCTTAGGGCAGTGAAAACGAAGGAGATTTTTTCCGCTTTGCTCGTCACCCATACAGAGATCCCAACGGTGCGACCAGCGGCTCTCCTCAATCCCTGCTCTCTTTGCCTCACCCAGTGCCATAGGTGTGCGAAAGGAGCTGTGCAGGGCCTCAGCCAGCAATGCCAGCACTGCCCCAGTGTCGCTGCAGAAATCCTTTCAGCCACTCGGTGCCTCTCAGTTCACGCCTCCAGTGCTCCCTCTCCCCAGAGTATTTCTAGACCGCCGGGGACCACTGACAGGATGAATGCTTTCCCTGTATCAAGTTAAACCAGTTAAAACTACAACACCCCTAAAACCAGTGACTACAATTCCACGTCCTCTCAGGGCTGTAGGCTGCCACTGATGGCTGTAAAATCAGTATGGATGTCATCAACACCCCAGTTCTCCCCATACCAACCCCGTTTTTTGTTTGGAACAGGATTTTTTTTCCCCTCTACAGCACACGTTTCTTTGAAGGTTAAAGCTCTTAGAAAATGCTTTTTGCTTTGACAGCGCTGCATCCCCTCGCAGGGAACTGCTGCCTAAACGGCTGCAAATGGTCCTTGCTGCCCCTCGGCAGGCACCAGCAGCCCGAGCTCACAGGGAGGCAGACGTGGGCGAGAGCGCCGGCATTAAGTGACCTCAGAGCAAGTAATCTTGTAGCAGCCAAGCTTGACCTACTATTGCCAAGCATCAGGCTGAGCTTCCCCTGCCAGGACACTGCCACGCTGGAGCTCACAGGGCACTGGATGTGGAGATACACGAGCTGCCCTCCAGTGATGGCTCTCAGAAACCTCTTCTCCGAGAGAATCCATCCACCTAACGATGGCATTTTCCCCTAGATGGAGCAGCTTCATTTCATAAGACACAACCCATCTGCGACCTCACGCGCTCGTGCAAAGCTCCAACGACTCACGGGCGCCTACCAACCACTCCTGAGGGAACCTCAGACAACGCCATGCACCTCTCTGCCATCCTCAGCCCCTGCGGATCGCTTTGGTCCTCAGAACGCCGTACGGCCGTCAGCCTTCAGCACACCCTGCCTGCCACTGGCTGCTGAGCCCTGAGATGAAGGCAGCGCTACACCCGGCTGCTGGTGAGCACACAACTCCTCTACATAACTTGTGTCAGCGTCAAGCACAGGGCACGGGACTACGGGGATCCCCTTAAGTATGCTTGTTCCAAGAACTAGAGCTTCTGCTTTCCACCTTCTGTCCAAAGGCAAAACCCTTTAGCTCCGAAAGTCGATGTCACGGGCTGCGGTCACTGAACCGGGCAAGAAAACTGACAAAAAAACAGCTCCTCTGCCCGAGGTTTTGTGCACCACCATCTTCTGAAGAGCACCTTCCTCCTGTCGGCAGCGAGAAGCGGGGACGTGAGCGGATCTGAAAGCACCAACACAGAAACAAAACAGCATCCGTCGGGACATTAAGCGAGCCACTTCAACTAGGTATTTAAAACCTCTGCAATTATTAGTTTATTAGTATCATCCAGGATTCAGGTGTTCAGTATTTCTCCTGAAGTTATACATAAATGCAAATTGAAATAAGAATCTGAAAGTCAAAATCGTATAACAAAACAATACTCCATCACAAAAGCGTGTAAAATTACAAGAATGCTTTTTTTTTTTTTTTTTTTTGCCTTTTTTAATTTTTTGGGGTTTTTTTTTGCTCCTATTTTTATCTTATTTTTTTCTCAACACTGGCACTTTAAAAAGAGAGAACCATGAGTTTTGGAACCACGAAATCGCCAGATCGTCCCCCGAACCGGTAAGCAGGCGGATGGGAAAAGAGCTAAGGGCTGCCAGCACTTGGACTATCACTACGTGTGCAAAAATCAAATCAAATAAAAACAAAAAACCAACCGATTAATTTAATTCCTCAACCCATCGGGCTTTGGTTTTGGAAGAGAACTGCATCGGACCGAATTCGACGTTGTTGGCATACCATAAACATTTCACTTTTTAAATGCAAAATTTAATAAAATGTACTTTTCCATACAGCTCTATTTAACTTAAAAATGGGCGAACATCCAGAGTGCGGTATAAAACCTAACAGGAAAAATACATCTTATCTCGCTTTCCATTTGAGACAATATACAGCTCTGTTTCAAGGGCTAAAACTAGAATTTCAAGAATACAAATATGAATTTACATAGATTTAAACAGATAATAATGGTAACCATTTATAGAAATCTTAGAAAGAAAGATCGTTTCTCGTGGGCCGTCCGCGACCGGGAGTGTGACGGCACGGAGCCGCAGCACGGCGCGCCCACCACAAAGCACGCGGCCGCCGCACGCTCCTCGCCTCACACCTTCAGCTACGCTCACCTCTCCCCAGTGCCCGGACCCTCACAAATCCAACGCCCGTTACACGGTAACGGAGCCACACCTGCAAACCTCCCTGCACCGGACCGACGTACACACTCTTCCTATGGACAAAATGTAACGCCCCCTCCCTCCCTCCCTCCCCCAAAACCCCCCCAGGAGTTATTTCATCTCTGTAAAGTTGAACTCTATACTTCTCAACTCTCCACGAACGGTGAACTCATGCAACTCGACAGCATAGCACATCTCACGAGCTCCTGAACAAGCAGCGGTCTGATGAGATCGGGCTGGTCTGGTTCGGTTCCAGTTAGGAAGGATTCTTTCATCACACGCCTATGTTATTTCTTTTCTTACCCTATCAGGAATACGCAGGGTACGGAGATCAAAGCTTTATCAGCTGGATATAAGAAAGATGAAAACTGTAATATTCACGTGACCCTGAATGGGCATTCAACAAAGCAAAAGATGAGTTCCCCTCAAAAACAAAAACAACACAAAGAGGAAAAAAAAAAAAAAAAAGAGAGAACAGAAAAAGTATGACTTCCAAGGGCACCTAGTAAAAGGACAACAATACTAATAAAAAAAAAATTGTATTTACTTAGAAGCATTCAGAATGTCAACAAAACAGCCGCAACTTTCTTTTTTTTTTTTTCCTTTTTGCAATTACAGAGTGGTATTCAATTAACAGAACGACAATTATTTTTAGGATGCATCAGAGACAACCGAAGATGAGAAATGAACTACATCCCCGAATAGAACTAATTTGTGCTGTGCACCAACAAGAACCTGCTTTAAAACTCCCATGCCAATTTACAACCCCCACACTGTACCAGGCAAGGTTAGTGGCCATTGAAATACCACTGAGGACAGGGCTATCTAAAGACACATTCGGTAGTGTGTTAACTATACAAAAAAAGAGACACTGTACAGTTTAAAAACAAATCTTACACAGCCTTACATTTCTTTTTTTTTTTTTTTTTCTTTAAAAGGAGTGAGTTGTGTACAGGGGGGTTAAATGCTTTATAGACAAGAAAGAAATCGCTCTAAAAGAGACTTATTCATCGTCGTCATCATCTTCCTCCTCCTCTTCTTCCTCTTCTTCGTCCTCTTCGTCCTCTTCGTCTTCGTCCTCGTCTTCCTCTTCTTCCTTCTTCTTCTTGCTCTTCTCAGCCTTGGCAACTACTTTTTTGCCTGCGTCGACCTTTCCTTTGGCCCGGTACGCAGCGATATCCTTGGAGGAGAAAAGCAGGAAGAATCTCTTAAAAGCTTAACCACACGAGAGCTCCGAGCAACTTCCAAACGACGCTCCTGAAACCGGAGCTCCGCGGGCGCCTGCAGCGGGCAGGGCCAAGAGCCGCGGCTTCGGTTACAACAAGGTGAAGCGAGGCCCACGGGTACAAAAACAAGGCAGTGGGAACCGCGAGCACTGCTCAGGGCTGCGGAGGAACCGCCGCTGTCAGGCTTTTAGGAAGGGGTCGGAACCGCCTCGGAGCAGGGAGGCACAGCTGAACCCGTTTCCCTGTAAGGACACGGAGCAGGGAGACCTCTGAAGGTCCCCTTCCAGCCCTGTCTCATATGTCAGCCAACGAAACGCACACACAAGCACTCACCTGAGCACAGAACGGTCCTCAGCCACCCTAAAAATGACAGGGCGGAGTATTTGCAGTGTTATGCCTCAGCAAAGGGCAACCACACTGACTCCTGCTCAGCTGAAGTTCACAAAATAAAAGGTATAGGAACTTTGATTAAAGGGTAGACAGTGCCACCTTCTGCATGCAATAAATTTATTCCAGCGGTTTATAAGCACAAAATTCAGTTCCTGTTATAGGAAGTCAAAGCCGTACATGGAAGGCAAAGACAGAAAAGCAGTCAGACCGCCCAGCTTTAAGCCAAAATCCTAAGAAACCTAACAGAACTGGCCTACGGCACTCTCAAATCTATCAGCTGGAGGGAAACGTGAGCGACACGGAGCAGACGGTCCAGGCTTCCACCATCCCCATCCCACTAACTTATGTCATACTCTTAGAACTCGGTACTAAATCTGTCAAAGGGACCCACATCCACTCGGCAAAAGGCAATCCGTGAATCCTCACATCCCTGCACCTTCAAAACCTATTTGTAAACGGAAGAAATGAAGACACCACTACAAAAGTAAAGGAGTCCCAGACTGAAGAGTCATGATTGCGTATCAAGTTTCTCTGGCGTTGTCACTGCTGGATGTGAAGAACACTCAGCATGCTGAGAGCTTGAAGCTGCATCACAAGGACAAGGCAGGAGGACTTTACACCTACAGCTCCTCTCCAGCACGTGACTAATGAGGTCTCACAGCAGACCCCTGTTCACTATCATGCTACGATTCCAAAGTGGTTTTGCTGGCCAGCAGGAGGTGCACCCAGCCCAAGGCCACGGCACACACCCCTGCGTGATGCTGCGATGCTGTACGTGACACACAGCAGCTGTCAGTGGGAGCTGACCCACCAGAAAGCATCAGCGCAGACGCTGGCAGTGCTTCCCTCCCCACGTGGTTTCCTCACCTCAGTATGGGGATCTGCCTCACGAATGAAGAACACACACAGCACTGCTGTGCACGTGCTCCCATGATTATGGCAGGCTACAGCTTGAATAATTCAAGAAATTGTATGATATACTGCTTCGTATGTATTATTGACTCCGATTAATTACTAGAGAAGAGATGAATGCAATTTAGATAGAGGAAAAAAAGACACTCAGCATCTTACAGGCGTCCCAACATCACCCCAAAAATAAACTAAGAGCACCTACGTACCTCAATCATTTTAACAGTCAGCAAAATAATATTCTCTGAAGCAAGAGAAAGGTTTCATTCTTTGCTGATGTTACTTAATACTACCATCTTCACTCAGATGCTGCTGTGACCTATTGTTTTAATAACAATACAGACACAATGGTATCTATGAAACCATCACTGGTGGCCCTGAATTACAGATGAATGAGAAACATTCACCACAGTTCTGTGTAATAACAGTGTGCGATATGCCCCTCTGCGCGGCACTGTCCTACAAGCGTGACATCTGTCAACAGGAGATAACCTGCAACACCAAATATCAGGGTACCCGAGAATGGAAACTGAGCTGTGTTCTCCCCCGAGCACCGCCATGAGTGTCAGCATTACCTTCTCGTACTTCTCCTTCAGCTTAGCAGCCTTTTTCTCATAAGGCTGTTTATCATCTGCAGCGGTGTTGTTCCACATCTCTCCCAGTTTCTTTGCGACGTCCCCGATGGACAGGCCAGGATGTTCTCCTTTGATTTTTGGGCGAAACTCAGAGCAAAACAAGAAAAAAGCCGAACTGCAGACACACACATGGGGGGGGGGGGGGGGGGGGGGAAAAAAGGTATTTTAATTTTAGACTTTAACCTAGCGTAATAAAAAGTTTCTTGACCTTATTTACTTTGGAACATCACCCAAAAGCGAAGCAAAGATTAATTACAGCAGAAGGTATTAGAACTGAACAAACTACCTTGAAAAGTTAACACATACTTGTCTCCAAGTGCACATCTGGTCTCATTTTTGGTAGGACCCCCATAGGAGCCAATTTTATATACCATACGCAGAGTACGCTCTTAAGAGAATGACTGAATGGTAATGGGACAGCAAATGCTAAGTCAGAACTGTTACAGGCATGAAACAGTGATCTGCTGTGAGAACTAGGACTTCTGGATGACAGCATCAGCCCCAGTAAAGACCTCCACACATCTTTCAGCATTAATTTGTTAGAAGCAGAGACACACACACAGTGTACACCTACGAAGCACTAAGTTAATCTGAACTCAGCAGCCTTTACGTTCTGGCTGAAATTTTAACTCTCCAAGCTGGATTTGTGCACGATCATCCCTCTAACTTGTTTTGTGTGCAGGGCTCTACGTTCAGATGGACTGCCAACTCAAATTCCTGCTCGAGCCAACAGGTGGTGAGAATGGCTAGAAGTATTTAACCACCGTTTTCCACCAGAATTTTCCCTTTTTACAGATGTTGGAAGCATCAGTCGGAGCTGTGCGTTGTGCATTTTTGCATCTGCCTTCAGAGGCTGACATCATTCCAACCTGAAGGGAACCAACCTGAAAACCAAAGCCTATCCTAACTTCATTTTCCTGGCCAGTGGTGTTATCTTGCACTTCTGAAACTCCCAAACTTGGATAAAATGATCCTTTTATAGATACGCTCCAGTGCAACAGTCCTGAACAATACAGCCTAAGCAGAAAACCACTTACGGAGGCCTCTTCGGTGCATTTGGATCCTTGAACTTCTTTTTTGTTTCCCCCTTGGGTGGTACATAATTTTTCATTTCTTTTTCGTAACGAAGCTTGTCAGCCTTTGCCATATCTTCAAACTTCCCTTTCTCCTTAGAAGACATAGTCTGTAAGGCAATTAAAACAACACTAAGATCTGAGAGCACATGCGGGTCGGTTCTAAAAATCTCAGCTGGGAGAGCTTAAGGTAAGGCAGGAACAAGACAGTTACTCGCCTCACAAGTCTATTTCCTATGTATCTATAAGCCGAACTTTTACACAAGTAATTGCCAACTTCGAGCAGCATTTCACGCAAGGCAGCTGCTTAAGGCTTTGCACTGTCGGTGAGCCATTATTCCTACCTTCCATCGTTCTGAGCACTTTTTTGAGAACTCTGAGAAGTTCACTGAAGCATCTGGATGTTTCTTCTTGTGCTCCTCCCGGCAGGTTTGCACAAAAAAGGCGTATGAAGACATTTTACCTCTCGGCTTCTTAGGATCACCTTTGCCCATTTTTGAAGATTTTCTGCAGCAAGGCAAGAAAGACACCTTTAAAACTTTTCCCTTCTACAAGCCAAGGCAGGAAGTAAGCCATGACGAGCAAGCGCACTGAATGAGACTTGTCAGAGCAGCGCTCCAAAGCCGTACAATGGGAAGAAGTTTCTCTTTAGGAACATCTACTGAGGGTTTATACCAATGAGGCAACTTGGCAGATATAACCAATCTCTAAACGTGCAGTTCCGGCCTCTGACAAACAAGAACACCCCTTGCAAGCAGCCTGTAGTAAGCGCTAGCACCAGGGCAATGGGGACCACGCTCCTACTGACAGTGTATCAAGCACTGGTATTCAGAGGAATGCCTTAGACTTAGAAAGGGGAGGGAAAAAGTATGAGAGCGTCCCGTCCTCAGGGTTACAACATCCCTCCTTCACGCAGCCTCTGCCCCGTGGACCTTGGGGGCTTATTTGTGCGAGACAGGCGTTGTTTCTCTGCGCTGTGCGTTACTGCTCTCCTGTTCACGCACACCCAGAAACGCAGGCACGAGCACACACGGCTGTCACCGAGGCAGGGACATGAGTAAGGAGCGTGACACTTCCAGCAGCAGGGCCGGAGGGCACGAGAAACCTCGGGTGCGGGGAGTGCTTCTCGAGCGCGGCCTGCAGAAAGCTCTCCAGAACGAACGGGCAAACCAAACCTAGCCAAACCAAGCCATAGCCACCCCGCCGCGGGCCGCCCGTCCTGCCACGGAAGCGGCCGCGCTTCTTAACGCTGTGGCGGACAGACAGAAACAGACCGCCGCTGTGCGACCGCACGCGTCCGGTGTGAAGTTCCTATCGGTAAACAAGAGGGCCGCGGCGCTCGGGCCCGGGCCGCGTTTAAAAGGCGCCTTCCCGCCATTTTGGCGGGGCCCGAGGGGCGTCCTCGGAGCGCGGCCGGGGCGGGGGGGGGGGGGGGGGGGGGCGGGGAGAGGGCGCACAAAAAGAGAGATCCACTGCTTCCATTTTGTGCCGGGCGCCGCCGCGATGCGCACCACCCCCCCCCCCCCCCCCCCCCACACACACACACGCGCGCGCGGGCCCTGCGCTATGGCCGCGGGAGCCCCGCGGAGCAGCGGCGGGGCCGGGCGGGAGGAGGAGGCGCGGAATGGCCGCTCCGCCGCCGCCGCGCGCACAGAACATGGCTCCTTCCTCCCTTCCTTCCCTTTGTGTGAGCGCGCCCGTACCCTGGCGCACACGCTCAGCCATTGCAGCCGGGGGAAGGCGGGCGGGGGGGGGGGGGGGGGGAAGGCGGGTGGGTGCGGGAGGGTGAGGTGAAGGGGGGGGGGGGGGGGGGGAGAGGCCGGCTCGCTTCCAGCGCCCGAGCCCCGGCGGAGCGGGCAGAGCCCGGCGGAGGACCCCCGCGGTCAGAGGGCCGAGTTTAAACCCCCCCCGGGCCGCGGCCCCTCCCGGCGGGGCGAGCGGCGGCGGATGGAAAAAAAAGTTCCCCCGAAGTGCGCCCCCGCCCGCCCGAGCTCCTCGCTGCTCCGCCGCCGCTCGCCTTGTTTTCTCGCTCGCGGCCGCCGTCAGCCATGTTACAGCCAGGCGGCTCCGGGGCGAGCTGCTCGCGGCCCGGCTGACGGCACGGCACGGCACGGCACGGCACGGCACGGCGCCCGCCTGCCCGCAGCAGCGATGGCTCCGGCGCGGCGCCCTAAGCCGCTTACGGCGGGCACGGCTCGGCACGGCACGGCACGGCGCGGCGCGGCTTGGCGCAGCCCGCCCGCCTTCAGCCCGTGCCGTTCCGGCCCCCCGCCCGTTCTCCCCGCCGCCCCCGCCCCGGCCGAGGCTCGGCCGCCGGGAAGGGTCCCCCGGGCGCAGCCCCTCGCCTTTGTGTTGCGGCTCTCCCGGCCGCCGCTGCCCCGCGGTTCCGCGGCCCCTCGGCCGGGCGGCGGCGGCGGCTGCGTGCCCGGCTGCGAGCGCGCCCGGCCGGCCCGGCGGCCCCCGGCGCTTACTCACCCGCGTCTGAGTCGGCACGCAGCCCTCGCTCGGCCCCCAGCCCCAGAGACGCCCGCCCGGCCGCTCGCCCCGGCCCCAGCGCTGCCTGGGTCCCTGTGTAGCCCAATGCACCGCAATGGCTGTGAGAGCGGGATCGATACGCAGCCTCCTCACACTCTCGGCGCTGGTAACATTACTCTCAACGCAGCCCCGTCCCCATTGGCTGCCGCCAAGCCAGCCGCCAAGCCGATTGGCCCGGGCGCTTCCATTGTCCTGACCAGAGAGCTCCGCCGATTGGGCGCGGCGCGGGACACGTCACTGAGGATTGAAAGGGCGCGCAAATATAAAAGTGAGTGGAGGGAGCCGGGCGGCGGCGGGATGCGCAGTTCTGAGGCGGCTGCTCGGCGCCAAGCCGCCGATCGGCAGCGCCGCGTTCCGCCGTCCGCCCGCCCGCCGCCACCGCGGGCCCCGCGCCCTCGGGGCCGCCCCGCGACCGCTCCGGGGAACCCCCGCGCGCGGCCCCCGGGGGAGCGCGGAGCGGGACGCGGCCCCGCTGCAGGAGCACCTGCCGGCATCGTTACACGGCGCGAAACGCCCCGCGGCGGGAGCGGAGACCTTTCCGTCGCGCCCTGAGCAGTCCTCGCCGCAGTAACGGAACGAAATGAGCTGCACCGCCGAGGCCACGCTTCTTACCTCGCCGCCGCCGCCGCTGCTGCGGCCGGCAGCGCAAGTTGAGCAGCACTGCTCCAGGGTCCACGCAGCCCTGTGAGTTTTGTAGCGTTCTGAATGTGGAAATACGACCGAGCCTTGCGTCCCAGAGCCAACGCCTTGCACAGTTTGATGAACAGAAGGCCTTCAGAGTAACCCTCAGTTAACTGCTGCACATCAGCGTGGCCAGTAACAAAGTTTAGGTATTAAACTATATTAACCTGTGACAAAATAAACTGATTGATACAGCCATTACCTCGTCCTCGGTCAGACTGCAGCTAATGGCACTCGCCAGCAGGAATTAGGCACAGTGAAAGGGGAATCCTCTGAGGACGTATCTGAAGTTGCCAACAAAACCAACTCCTCAAATCCAAGAGTGACAATGTAGTGCAACTTATCCGTCAGCACGTGCTGCTTAATTCTTAGTGAGACTTGGAGAAGAGCAGCCCGCTACCGCTAGGTTTCTGCAAATGGAAAGTGTACAAATACCGAGAAATTTTTCAAAAGCCCCAAACCCACATCTTAAAGTCATAATTGTACCGGTTACCGGTGCAGCCCGGTCTAAAGTTGACAAACCTGCATCCTCTGCTTCCTCTTTTTCTGGATACAAATGTGATTAAAAAGGTTCCAACTCTGCTGCTATGAGCTCACTGCGGACACTTTCGTACTGGGATGGCTCAATTCTCTACTTGTTTGCATCTGCCAGGTGGACTGAATCATTTTCATAGAATCATTTAGGTTGGAAAGATCATTTAGTCCAACTGCCCACCACCAGTACTGCCCACTGACCACGTCTCTCAGTGCCATATCTTCACACTGCTTGAACACCTCCAGGGACAGTGACTCCACCACCTCCCCGAGTTCACAGCCTCACCTCACTCTTCCTGATAACTTTTTCCTAATATCCAACCTGAATGTAATTGTATCAGTAGAAGAACCTCGTTACAATTTACCTGAAGGGTCACCTGGCACAGTGGTCTCAAAGAATTAAGTCACACAAGAGGCTGTGGGAGGCTGACTGGTTTTCCAAACGCTTACAGTTTGATGATCCTCGGACAAACCTTACTGCTCACTCTTCTTTAAGTGGGGCAGCATTTCTAAATGTTGGTGGGACACCGTAACAAACAACAAACTCCTAAAGTGAGCAGATCCCATAAGTGAGCCTGCAGATGCTGCTCTGTTAGGAGTTACTGGATTGGATGGAGTATAGCAACACTAAGCTTTGATCCACAGTGCTACACACCAGTTACTGGTCTCAGCGTCACACTGACCTTTGCATTATATTAGATGACATGAAACTACAACTGCAGTTGTTTTCTTCACTACCTTACTTCTTTCAATATACTTTTACACACAGTACTATCAAGTCCCACGGAAGCAATAGAACGGTTCTGTGGAGGCTGGCAACACATGACATAAAATGCAGTAAGCTAAAGCTGTTCAGCCCCATACAATGTAAGCCGTCTCCCAGTAAGCATCTGAACAAGTAGCAGGGCAAATTCATTGTCCATGAAATGAACACCAGGGCTTCTTCTAAGTGTTACCCAAACTTCTTACACTTTTCCTCTGATTATTCTTCCACCCAAGAAAACTCAGATCTCTCCTCAGAGTCTTCCCAAGCAGGCTGGGGAACAGCCTCCACAGATGGCACACACTTTTACACGTCTTCTGACAGAACATTTTAGTTGTTTTTCACCTTATCTCCTTGGTTAATCAGGAGTCCACTAACTTCTGTTCTGGAACCTGTGTCCGAGTCAGGTGTTCTGATTATTGCATCCCAGCTTCTTTCCTTCTGTAGCTGATGCTTCTTTTGGTGCACTGCTGGTGAGAAGGCAACAAGTTCCAAATCTTCTATCACAGTTATCAACTGTTTGTCAAGGAAAGGTGGTGCTCTATGGAAGCCAAAGATCCTTCCAAACAATTACCCTAATTCAAAAACTCATTTGCAAATAAATGCTGATGGACACATGAAGATAGCAGTCCCGATATCTGAAATCACGTGAAAACACTTCGACAGCAAGGAACACTCATATTTTTGTCTCCAAGAAGGTTGTTTTCATTTTTGGCTAGTTTCTGTCTTTAACCATAAAACTTTCCGCACAATACAGTGCAAAGAACTGTAAAAAGCATAAACATTTACTTGGTCTGCTGTGCAACCGCTGCTAACTTTGCACATCCTGAGCTCCTTTAAGGTTTCTTCTGTGCAAACATGACCTGCAGGGAAGGAATTAGAGGCATTTATTCTCAGCTGTTGTCTAGAACCAACAGTTTTTTACGAAGCTGAGCAATGAGGGCATTCTGATCATGTGATATGTTCCAATAAGGGCTTTTCTTCATCTCCAGTATTCATATCCCAAGGCCTGTGCATGTTTCTGTATTCCAGTGGGCTTCTTCTGCTGCCCTTGACTATAGAAATATGAAGAATTTACTCATCAGTTGCAGACTCTAGGTTTTTTTTTTAAAAAAAAAAAACAGAAGTGGAACATGTTTCTTCTCTTGTCCACGCTGTGCCGCACCTCTTCCAGTACTTTATAAAGTATTCTTCTGTAAACTCTTTTTAAGTCAAAACCCATTCTAAATTACATTCTACATAACAGATCACTTGGATAGCACGAGCCACCTCAAACTTCACGCAGAGAGTCCTTCACGTTCTAACATCACAACACAGTCGCCCTGGAAAAAAACTAAGTCACTGCACAGGAAGTTTCAAAATCCTTATTTAGTAATTTGGACGTTTTGCAAACTAGGGTGTACTTCAGGAAAAGTCACGTGGATTGGAATAAGACCATGTTTTTATATTTTATATATCAATTTTCAAGTATTTTGTTTCTTCACAATATCCCTTGTAGCTAGTTACTCGACAGCTAGTAGAAATATTTGCAAGGAGCCTACGGGTTCAACTGCTTTTCCATGCAAGGCAGGCTGAACTTGGATGGAAATATCAGCCATATACTCTTCACTGTTTTTCAAAACGTCCTTTTGTTTTCCCTTTTCTTTAGAGTTAAGAGCGAGAATCGAGAGAAAGTCTTCTCCAAAGACAGAATTATTCTTCCAGTTTGTTTCTGACTAATAACAGAAAAGTTCCTATCAAATGAAGGTGAAAACAGATCTTTTATTTACTTAGAGATACGCTCCCACTAAAAAATATCCTCCACGCAGATCATAACTTAAGACTTCTATCAAAGCCAAGCAGTGATAAAGAATCCCAAGGAAAGGAACAGAGACCACAGAGACCTTCTGATTAACAGTAATCAAGAGACAGATGCAGAGTAGGTTTCTGCTTCCTCCCCAGCTCCCCAGATGATTCTGTGAAACGCTCTGATGAGACTCTTTCCAACAGAATTTTCAAGGAAGTCAAACTATGGAACAGGCCACGTCTGAGAAAACTGCCCATCTGAGCTCTGTGGTTGCTGACAGAGGTGAGAAAAGGAACTTGCATCAACACCATGAGACAAAGGAACAGCACAGGATGGGGCAGCACGCTTCTTGTGAGGTAAGAAGGTTGCTGTGCTATGTCACCAGCTTCTTTGAGTTTTCGCATTCTGTGAGGAGCACTGCCCACCTACAGTGTTTTTGGCTCGGAGGCAAATGGTTGCTCTGACAATAAGGAGATTCAGAATAATCAGTGGAACTTCTTGGATGGACAAAATGGAAGATTTTGTCTCTGTCCTTCCCACTAGGCAAAGAGATTCCACTTTCTTCAGGTCAAAATTAAGAGTATATTACATTTACAATGGCATGACAACAATTAACGTGTCAGTCAGACCCAAAGCCACAACTAGGCTATTTTTAATGAGATCTCAAAGCCTTTCTTGACAAAAATGCTACATTATCAGCTCAAAATCAGAGGAAAACCTCTGCAAAGACAGGGCACTGAGCCACGTGTACTTAACGATAGAGCTGCTGGGGTTTTGGACTGTCGTTTTAGAGCACTTCCGGCCATCCAGGGGAGCTGGTTGTTCAAAATATGCTCAGAAAAAAGTACTACTCATATTTGCCCTCTTCCTGAGGCTGCAGTGCCAGCTCCTATGCACCATATCTAAACATAATTCTCAGCTGCCTATTAAATGCAGACTTATAACCATACATTTTTTTTTCTCTTCTCTAGTGACTTATTTGAAATCTTCACGAGAAACTTATAATATTCTTTTATCATTACTTCTCGAAGAGATTTCCATTCAAAGAAACGAGACAATAGCATGTCTGTAAGTAGTAGTAATGCACGGAATGTGCTTTGATTTACCTTTCTGGCTGGATTTGTTCAGATTGCACAAAGCGATCTGCGTATGTTGCT
This sequence comes from Oreortyx pictus, assembly GCA_036925125.1. NCBI lineage: Eukaryota > Metazoa > Chordata > Aves > Galliformes > Odontophoridae > Oreortyx > Oreortyx pictus. The sequence continues at coordinate 19,931,035 of JAUPFR010000001.1, forward strand.
GGCTCTATTTTATTAGTGTGCATTAACTAGAGAACGGGGCTTCAGAAGGCCGTGTGTCCTTTCAACGTGGGTGAGTGGCTGGCTATTTTACATGTGTGAGTAAGCGGTTAACTGAGGAGAAGCAGCAGCCAAACAAAGTAACCTCAGAAGACGAAAGGAAAATGGTCTGGGAGAAGCAGCCAGGGAGCAGGGATGGGACTGGTACTGCTGCAGTGACTTCCTTAGCAGGCTTCGTTTGAGGAAACAGCTGATTTTTGTTGACATGTGAGCCCTGCAGACAATTCCATCATTTCTAAAGCCAGTCTTAAACCAGGGTCACTACTTACACAGCGTTCTCTTCCATAGAATGGATAGCATTTAAGCTCTGTAAGCTGTTTGAGGAATTAACAGATGCCAAGTATTTAAGAAAATATATTTCATAGCACAGCTCTATGTCCGCACCGTTCACCTCACAAAGCAGGCTAAATGGATGAAGAATAGTTATAGACTTTTCCTCTGATAATAGTTATGCCACAGTGAAATCACACATAGATAGCAATCGTTTCACAGTGACAGTAACAGGAATTATGATGTGAATCCTTTAGCATCTTACTCCTTATGTATAAGCATACAACTTCTTCAAGTGCTTCTATGAAGCTTGCAGTGCAGTTTCAGATAGGTGGGGAACTGTATTCAGCTCCTGCAGCAAAAGGAGTTCAAGAAATGTTCTTCCAGGACTGCACTATGTCTGAAATTACTGACCTGTTAAGATGTTTGCTTTTCTGAGAGCACAACATGCAACGCAACATCCACTTCTCTCTTCAACTCTCTGGAACCACTATATTGAATATTCAATTCCTTTCCAAAATCTCCAGGCCATTCATGTGTCTGCAGACTCAAGTCCGCAGACAAGGTAAAAGTTATCAGCTGCACTGTTTGCTTCTGCTGAACCTAAGATGCTGCTGTCTCCTCTAAAGGTATCAGTACTCAGTCACCCTCAGTCCTGTCAAGAGGCACAGAAGCCTCTGATGCTGTCACTGCCCTTCTACACCAGAACAGGCAGAATTCAACCAGGCCTATGGTGATGAAAAACTCTTTCCTTCCTGTTTCATCTAGTCCAGAACACTCAAAAAGATACGTACCACTGCATCTGGGAATCCTTCAGACGCCCTCAATACTACAAGCCAAATTGGAAAGACTCCTTGAACCAGAGATAGCACTGAGACAGAGGTACTATTATCTCTTGTGTATGTTTTCTGAAAATAGACAACAAGCAAATGTAACTCTGACCTGTACTCTGGTCCTTTATACGGAACTCTATCCAATATCTACAACACAGGCTAAATCATCTATTTCTGAACATGCAGCAGGCACCTTAACACCACTGCAGGCCCTGGTATCAGAAATCCTAGCAGTATTATCTGCCACAAGGCAGAAGAATAACGTGAATTTATAGGATGCTGATATCCAACTAAGAGATGCAGTACATACAGGATCCACAGTGATGTATATACACACACTGTGTACAAGTGGTTACAGGAACTGCCAAGGGAAACAAATATTAGCTTACAGCTTTAAAAAAAGGAAACTGCACAGTTTGACAGGACAGTCTTGCCCTTTGGCTGAATACAGCCAAATATATATGATTGTCACTGAGAAGTATCCATCTCTCCCTTGACAACACAATGCTCAAAAATGCACTGTTTCTCATCTGTACGGAGAACTTTCCACACCTCCAGCAACTTGCTACCTTCCTAATGAGGTATGGTGCTCAAGAGGGATTACAAGTACTACAAAATATCAAAAGCAGTCCTTACAGACAGAAAACCCTGGTGTTTGGTTCCTGTTTTACTGGTGCTCTAAGGATTTAGAGAGATCAAACACCTACAGCGTGCTCTGTTATATGCTGTATTACAGCTCTGCAGCACTACTCATTTTAGCGTTTACTGAGTGAACATAAGCAAGCAGTCATGGATTACTAAAATCTTTCCTGGACAAGCACTCACGAGTAGCACCTTTCTGTGGATACAACTACTAGGAGTATCAGGACAGTAAACTGTAGGCTCCACTTTGGGAATAACGCTTCCTAAACTCTTTTTTTCTGCCCCCAACTTTTCTCAAGTTGCGACCGTTTTAATAGAGAAAGGGATATTTAAATGTGACAAAACTTACAGAATGAAAAAAGTACCACACAGATTCTCCTACTCACATGCTAAGATTTTTGGAACAAAGTCTTTCAGGAGGTGTAACCACCCACCAACATGGGCTGCAATATGCATTGTAGAGACTGTGCTGGATGCAGCTGAAAGACCCCTCCAAGCCCCACACAGCATTCGGGCTCAGCAGGGGACAACTTCTACTCCAAATTGCCTTGTGCTGCCGAAAGTCTTAGCATTGATTTTTGGGTGAACACAGAATTGTAGCATCTATTTAGATGACGTCTTTCCTAGACCATTTGTCTTTCTACTCCTACTCATCTTTAATCCCTTTTCAGGAGCTCTACGGGCTTGTAAGTCTTTTACATTATTAATATTTTCATTACTCACCATGTTTCCACAAGTTTTAGTTTCCTTGAAACAAATAAAATCCTTTATTAAATACACCTCCAATTTCACTGAGCGAATGCTGCCACAAATGAGAGGAATACCCTTCTAGAAGTCAAAAAAAAAAAGCAAGACAGTTCTAAGATCAACATGGTGACCTCAAATTTGTGTAAGACATAACAGAGACAAACTTGCACTAAGCTGCTCTACAGCACCATTTCAACATTCTCTGGTTCAACTTCATGCAAATCTGATGGTTTTCGTGAGGGATAAGTGAGGATCTGGCAGGGTGGGTTCTCCCAGATGCTGATACGTACAAAAGGAAGGTCAAGCTAGTGATAATACCACACAGGTATTAGACTAGGCTCCTTTAAGATAAATTTAACTCAACATTTTACTGAAGAATGAATAAAAATAAAAAAAAAAAAAAGAAGAGCAGTAGTAAAACATTTGAGAACTTCTTTGAAGCTGAGGATTTTAATTGTTTGAAGTTTTGTATGGCATAATGGTGATTGCTTTTATAACAAAATTATTGATGCTATCTTATGTCTTCTATTACAGCATAACATTTAGATCATGTAACTGTTCCAGGGTTTCCAAATACAAGCACGTGACTACTCACAGAACTAAATGGGTGTAAGGGATGCATATATTCACATCCGTTCATTTATTTCCAGTAGCCCAGGCAGCCTGTTACTCACAAAAGGTCTGCATTTGATCCTACAAAATTTTGAGGAAAAAAAAAAATACATGTTATCATGTTATCCACAGTACTTAAGGTTTCGAGCTGTTATCCTTTTTAAAGATGTTTTTACTTTTCTTTATCTCCTTAAAATGCTCACCACAAACACTTTTGCAGCCTCTTTTGCACACTCTCTGAATCAACAGACCTTATGAAGTTTATGAAGCATTTCTATTTTTAATAAAACGATCCATCCTCTTCTGTTCAGTAATGATACACCCAGATGTGCTGTAGTCATTAAAAGGGTATTTTCCTCAACCTTGAAAAATCATGGATTTCTGACCATACCAAATAGAAATAACTAGTGCAGTAACTGCTTCTATGTGACTACTGACCAGTAAAATACAATTCTATGTCTCTTCTTTTTAATAAAAAAAAAAAAAAAATTAGAGCAGAAATAGAAAAGAGACACAAAAAATAATCCAGGGATGTGGAAAAAAAAAAAATGAAAACCATACGAATGCTTTAAGAAAAAAAGAAGTTAGAAAAGTAATCTGATTACAGTGTAAAAGCACCTTCCTGGGGAGAAAACAGTGAGTGCTAAAGAGCTCTTTAATCTATCAGAGAAAGGCATAACCAGAATCAATGACTGGAAGCTGAAGGCAAACAAATGCAAATGGAAATAAGGTAGGAAACGTTTAGCAGCAGGCATGATTACCACTTGTATTATCCCAGTACCTGGTGGCTAAGTCATGGATCAGGGCTCCTTCACACTGGGTGCTTAAAAAAAAAAAGAGAAAAGAAATCTAGAAAAGGAAAACAAACCCTGCCCATGAGATGAACTAACATAATAAAATCAATCACAATATTATCCAATAGGATAGACAACATTGTCAGGGCATGGTTTCAAGATACAATATGCCAGGCTGAGATACCAGCTTAAGGTGTTCTGCCTTGCCAACTGATCCTTCCCACAACTTCACTACAGCAGAGAGAAAAACTGATTCATTAAAAAGAGGTGTTAAAAGCAGGCCTTCCATTTTACCTTTACAACAAAATGCCAGTGGAACTGAGATAATTTTGCAAGTGTTCTGATTTTAATGAATTTCAATGAATGCCTTGACCAAAGTTTTCCCACCTATGTATCTCAGTATCAACTACAGTGCTGTTTACAGGACATTTGAATTTGCTGCTTTGCTTGTGGGTTAAAGCTGTATAAACCAGAGAAAAATATGCAAAAGCAAAGCATGAGGTTGCTTCATTCTGCTCACAGATAACCACTAGCCCAGTCACCGAATCTTTATGGAATATCAACTAAAATTAAAACCTTGATCATGGCCTAGAAAAAAACCACGTGTGCACGCACACACACAAAATAAACCTTATCATCCTTATCAATTGTAGCCTAAAAGATAAAGAGATTAACTTGTGTTTTCTGATACCACTACTCTGCCAGCAGGGCCTACACACCACCTGGGGTCGTTTACAAATACAGGAGGCCACTGCTGTTTGACTGGGAAGATTAAAGGGGAAAGCTGAGAGCAATACTTTTTCTATTATAAAAGTTATTTTCCACATATTTTTGAGATCAAGAATCACATGGATTGCCCTGAAACTCATCAGGGAGAAAACCGGGAAATTTGAGCAGTTCCGTCTCTTATTTTCTGTCAAAAGTAGTAGAAAACACCTTAGATTTCCACATATATATATATGTATATATTTTTTAAATTGATGCTATTAGTTTACAGCAACACACCAAACACTCCCAACATATTCTGCACCACAAAGCCCCTAACAAGCTCATGTCTTGGGCTGGGGATGCTGAAGAGCAAACAAAAGCAAAGGTAAGCTCTCCATAGACAGTAGTCCCTAAGACTCACAGGCAAAGGTGTTTACTACCTGCAACTCTTTCTTCCCTTCCTCCCTGGTAGATCAGCTTCCTCCTCCTCCTCCTGGTTGATACTCTGAATTTCACCGAGCTGAATATTCATGTTCAAATCCCAGACAGAGAAACAGTTACGACTATAAATAAAAGCATTCATTTTTTTCTTCTTCCTTTTACAAAACATTCTTATGCAGCTCATTATAGCTGTAATTTGAAATAGCATTTCATCACAAAGTTCAAACACCGAATAGCTTTAATATTTGGCCTCATCTGCTCTGTTCAAGTTTTCCACAGGACCGCGGCTGCCCTGTGTGTGCAGGACACACGCTGCTCAGGAAATGAATCAGGGTTGTGCATCAAATTAGATTATTTATAGGTTCCTATATGTGTTTGCTCTGCGAGTTGTGCAGAGAAGACAGACAACTGCAGGAAGAGAGCAGCGGGTGTGTGGTTAAGGCAGTTGAATGCCACACAGGAACATTCAGTTCTCTCTGCCATAGGCTTCTGCAAAGAAGGAGCAACTCAGACCAAGCACCTTGGCAGACGGCCACCAACACCGTGTTCCTCATTTTCTGAGAGTCCAAACTGAAACACCTTAGGCTTTGTGTGTGGAAATAGGAAGAAATAGATCAGAATGGCAACTCTGGCGTTTGGAAGAAATGGAGCTTGAGGCATGAGGTTAAAGGGCAGGAGGACTCCAGTCATAACCCTCACTTTACTACTGAATTGATTGAATGGTGGTATTCTCCTTTGTAAAGCAAGACAACAGTGCTTTTCTATTGGTCTGGGAATATGCAAAACATTAAAGTTCTTAGACATAATTTTAATACGGCTATAAAAATAATTAAAGAGGAGGTAATCCCGATTCTCTATATACAGAGACAGTATTGGTTATTTTCATCCACTAATTTTCCTATGTTGGTACACATCTGCTTTAAAAAGTCTATATGATATAAATACTAACGTGGGTAGAGACAGAGCATATCCATTTTAACCCCTCCAACTGCATTTGTGAAGTCCTTTCTAGTTTATTCTGGGGCTATCTAAGTATCCTTAGTACTCAGTGAGACTGATACAGTCATGTGGAATAGGACAGGAACAGCAACCCATGTAGTTAAAATACATTATCCAGTTCACATAAGTAAATAAGTCTTCACTCTTAACTGTAGAGTATGACAAGTAACTGCATTCACAAAAATAGAAAAGCAACAGGAGAGCTAGGAAAAGTTACTGCCTTTTCCTGCTTATTTTATTGGTCTGCATCACACTGTATCATCATACTGAAACCTTTTAGTAGTAGTAGGCTACTAAGAACATAGCACATTGCAAAGTAAAACAAATGTATTCTACGCCCGAAGAACAAAAAACAAATCTACCAACATCTTTAAACTGCCCTGAAGCAGTTAACTTCAGAATCTAAGGTCAAAGAAACACCACAACTACTGAAAACACAGGTGATTATCCCTATTTTAAGCAGGGATCCATTACATGTGAAAATGTAACACTAATCAGATCAACTAGCAGTTTTTGGTACATGACACAACAGAATATTGTAACCACGTCCGACAGTATCCAGGTAATACTGTGTATGAACGGTACTAAAGCAGATGTGCGTAAGTCTCAAGGACAGTACCACTTTAAAGGACAATTATAATGAATTAGAAGCAAGTAGACATGGAAATGAAACAAAAGTTTACATTCAGGCCTGAGGTCAGTTCTTCAGAGCAGAAAGTTCCATGTTGCATTAGTACAACCAGGCCCTGCAGCTCTCAAGGCCCATTTGACCAGTGGCAGAATTAGGGCCTAAATACACAAAAAAGAGAAAGGATGAATCAGGTGTCACAGCCCACAGCTATCATCAAAGAGACACCAAACTAGTCCCAGGAAACTAATACACAATTTACATTTTTGCCACAATACGCTGCATTCAGCTACAGAACGTACACCAGGAGGTTTATATTGCATTACCTGATAGCAGTTAACTCCCCTTCAGGCAAATGTGAGTACCTGCAGTGCATGTGCTCACCTCCGTGTGCTGCTGATATTTTTATTAATATATAATTTATTTTATTATTTTAAATAAATGACTGTGCCATACAATCAATAACGGGGATATTTTTATATTAATCATCAACACCTCATTTCTAAGCATGCAGATTTTTAGCCCCTTAGTAATGTGGTGGCAAAAACTAAAATGAGGTAATCTTACCGTATTTTAAAACACCGTAAAACTGACAGAAAGTAATATTAGTGCTATAAAAACACTCACTTTTGTGCCCATCTGAAGGCTGCGAGAAGTTCTAGCTTGGCAGTGAGTTAGATGAAGTCACTTTTCGTGCTGCCTAACATATACTAATAATAGCCCACATATAATATAATAATAGCATACATCTAGTAGAGTATACAATTGACAATGAGAAAAGGTACTATCTCAGAAAAATACCTACTCTGTCATGTTTTCTCACACAAACATATAATAGGAATAAGTAACAGCAGCAGTGAAGACACCATAGAAGTATCAGTTTTAGGATGTAACACCAACACAGAACCACGGTCTATACTGTGGAATACCACGTTGTCCTAAATTCAGAAACAGCACTGATCATCCAGCAGAAAAGGAAAAGGTTCGTGCATCCTCTCTACCTGTGACCATCCCATATGTATCTGTCTGTTCAAGAGGTTGTTATGGTCGTTAGTCTGATTTGCACATTAATCAAGCCCATCAATATAATCACACCTTCACTGTTACCAACTCTATCTGACAGCCAGATTGACGTTATGGTTGTCCAGGAATATAATACTATTCTTTCCTTCAGTATAATAGAGTTATGCCTACAGAGATCTGCACGTAACTAGGCAAATTCGACATAAACATACCTTCTGTCCAAATAAAACATGCAGGAGAATCAGCTACTTCTGGTCATTTCTGCATCTCCTAACAAGTTTAAGACAGAGGAAGACCCTCTCTATGAAATAAATTACAAAGTAAAAAAAAAAAAAAATTCCAAGATACGTGAAGGTATAGATCTGAAATCAATTGAAAGAGATGCTGATTTGTCTGTATCAGTGACGGAGAGATAAGGACTCACTATTTCTATTAGGAAAAAATCTAAAACAAAATACATTCACTACACAGGTCAACATTACGACACCCATTTTGCAGACACCCAGTACTGACTTTGCTTGGACTGCTTATAGATGAGGAAACTGATACACACACAAGAGAGACATGATTTCCGAAATCTGTGGGAAAGGCAATGTTTTTGTACTCAAAAACTCAGGATAGACATAAAAAAGCCTTTATCTCCATTTTAATGTTGAATTGATACTTGTATGCCACATACCTGTCACAAGTCTGTGTGTTATAAAGAACCTATAACGCCACATTTAGAATAGTGTCAAGATTATGGTTATTTTATTTCAAGACAGTTATCTATCTGGCTGGCCCTCAATAAGCACATGGGGATATGGGGACACGGGATTCTGCAGAAGGAAACCTAACCTCCAACCCCGTCTCTCCCCACACAGCTTCAGCATCCCACAGCACGCACTGACTGCTGTCTGCCAGCTGACTTCTGAAAGACGAAGATGTGCACTCGCTGAGGAATTTGCATGTGACAGCCTTACCTGCCCACCACTGCTCCCTCTCTTAGTAACCCCAAATTACTGAAGGGCTATTAATATCAAATTCCTTTGCAAAGGGTCACAATTCTGAGTTAAGCAATTTTTCATTTTAACTTCCTAGAGTATACTACATATTTTAATACATATTTTAATCTGGACATCTGACAACTAGACATCTAAGACACTATTTCTTCTTGCTCTTGCAAAAATGCATCATCAGTTTGTATTTCCAAAGCTAGCAATCTGAAATGTAGAATCTATTCTAGAATGAACAACAACAACAAAAAGTCATCTCTATTTTGAGACAGGAGTAGAAATGATTCTAATTCACATCCATATGCTACCAAACCCTCTAGCTGAAAACTAGACAAGTGCAGATGTTAATTCCTCTGCCCTCTCTCTGCTGTACCACTTATCTGTGAGTTTATGACATGTTGAGGGGGAACAAAAAAGATCATTGCAGTTGGTATAGGACCTGGCTATAAAGGCCTGAAGCCAACTGACAGCTTCCTCCTGCTGGGGAGAATTCTTGCATGATCAGGCAGGACCAGAATAAGGAACTGAATCAATGAATTGCTGAAGCCTTACTGAACTCCTCCTGAAGTACTAGAGTATAGTTATTAGAAGACTTAATAATTCAAATGTAAAGAAATTTCTGTACGTAGTGTCCATTATTACAATTAGCCAAATTAAAAAGATCAGAGCCTCCACAGCAAATGCATGATGCACCACCTTATGCTGTTCATCCAACCGTGACATTTCAAAGAAACTACACAACTCAAGCACTGTTCTTCCTGGAAGGTGGACTATATTCTGAGCTATGTTATTTGGGAAGCAATCAGACGAGTGAAGGACTCCAATCAATTAAAAATACAGTGACATCAGATGATGGCTCTTTAAGGTTTTCATACGAATGGCTTAATTGCTAGTGACATATATGCAGCTGCAGAGCTACTACATCACCCTGACATACAATGCTATAATCATCTCAGGCCCAAAATTTTATCCACACCCCAAGATTCATACTCATAATTTGCAGATACTTTCAGCGTAACATTTACGGGACAATACTTTTGTTAATTCTTTTAATCATCTAACATGTGCAAATGGGTTATCATCATCACCACCATGTCTTGATTCGGCAGCATCTCTCTGTGCGTTTGAGAAATGCAGCCAGATCTCACTTGCATTCACGCAGAACGCTGCTACAAAGTCCCCTTTCTAAGTCAGTCACTTGGAGAACATGTCAGTGCCTCCACAGCTCTCCTCAGCTTCTCTGTTATTTGTCTTCATTTTCAAAGCCCTTCCTGGCTTATCACTACTGAACCTATTGTTCCTTAATCATCATCAGGAAGTCTGCTGTGGTATGTTTGTATTTGAAGGTAGGCCAATTTTCATAAAACATAAAGCTGAAAAGATCATTAGATTACAGCGTTTAAATTGCTTATGCTGTGTTTGTCTACAACACTTTCCAAAACCACCCCATCTTTATTGGAAAAAAGACTTGGAGATGGCTCTTGTATCTCTTCCCTTCATATCTCCTATTTGCCCGCCAGTATCATGAGTCTAGATTCCAGCTCCTCTATCACCCACTTTACATTTTCAAACAAACCTTTTATGCTTTTTCCCATTTTACTTCAGGGAAACTCCCTTAAATTTCTGAAAATGTACTAGCACTAGCTTTTCTCCACTGCCTTCTTTGAGCAGTAGTTTGCAAGAAGGGATACACACCCTATGTAATTATAAGCATCTAGACAAATATCAGATGTAGGAGACAGATCTTCCCATACAGTAAATGGAAAGACTTCTGTTAAGATCGATTTTGATGAAGGAATGTCTCGTGTTCCAAACTGTCCTCCAAAGAAGTCTTTTTTACAGTCTCTTTAAATAAACTGGGAAAAGCCTGCGGAGGTCAACCTCTCGATTTACATACACTAAGAGGATGCCCTCGATTTCTAACATTTCCTTTCTCTTCTGTGTATATCCTGTTTTCAAGTGTATTATGTCAACACCAGTTGACTTTCTCCCCACTCTGAATGACGGGCAAATCCCCAGTACAAATCAAAGCAGTGAAAATGAAGGGAGAATGAAATACAGGAGATGGGAAAAGATGGGAAGGTATATATGGATCTAGGATGCGTGCAGAAATTTTGGCAGAGAAAAGGGGGTCGCTGGAACAGAGCATGGAAACTATTGTCATGTGAGACACAGATGTTGTAAGCAATCTTCTGAAACAATTGATGAGAGAATGATAAAATGCAAAAATCATACCAAGCATCACGTACAAAGAAAAAAAATTGAACAGAACAATTAATACTGTTCTTGCTCTAATCATCCAGGTAACAGAAAAGTTCTTCCAAAGCCCAAAGTGAAGTATTCTCCCTAAGCGAGGAAGAAAGCAAGCAAACAAAAAAATCCCCCCAGACACTGATAGTAACAGATGAAATAAGGTAAAATACTGCATTATATGATCATTTTTATTACAATAATTTTTACTAATGGCAAAGAGTTAACTGTGAAGTGCCTCAAAATAATGGTTTTGTTCTTCTCTTACGGCATCAATCATCTGGAAAGTGGCATGCGTGAGTAGTATGGTAATTAAGTTGCAGTTATTTAGGCTACTCAGAATCAAGGAAAACAATCTAACTAAAATGAACAAAAGGGCCACAAAAATGCCAAATCAAATTGGAATGATGACAGATAAGAAACACATACTAAGACAAAAAAAAAAAAAAAAAGAGAAAATCTTTTTATGGGGCTTCAAATTAAAAGTGCAAGTGAAGGAAACTTTGTGATATGAAACTCAATTCATTAGGCTAGCGAAAGGCAAGTTACCTACAAAATCTCCAGGTAAGTTGAGTTCACTCACAGTCTCACACTCTCTTATCATGATGTGTGTTCAAACCTTCTGGCCAGGATAACTTGGGTGCAAAAAAAATTCTGTCAGCTACTGAGGCTTCAGCACATGAGGAGTTGGTCTTTGTTAGCAGTAACAAGCGAGATTTTTGAGCAGATCCTTTAGGAGTCATCAACTGTGACAGGATAGTTTTTGCCTCAGTATCTCACCTAGGCCATCATCCTAGGCCAGGTTGCTCCCCACTGTTTTCCTTGTCTGGAATACAGGTCTGAAATGCACGTCTGCAGCCCTTCTTCCTATCAGGAAAAAAGAACAGCATATGAGTTACACTGCAACCCCGTTGCCATCCTCCTGATGTTAGGGACACAAGGTCTTCCACTGGCAAATGATCTGTGCTGTGGCACACAGATACTGCTGAGATGGTGTCCTGGAAACCATGTCCTTCATGATCAGTTTATACCATTTATTTAACCCTTTATTTTGGTTTTTCCTTATGGTTACACACACATTTCCATCCATACTGCATTCACCCCAATCTTAACAATTCCGTTACAAATCTCTGCATTATTTTCTTGTCATTAAACTGATCTGATGCAGCCCACTGCACAAAGGGCATGTCCCATACTTCTATCTCCTCCTTCCTTTGTTATGTGCTCCTCTGTTTTTCCTGCAACAACAACAGCAGCCATCACTGGTAAACCTGTCCAGAAAGCAAAACCAATAGAAAAATCAACCCTTTTTTGGTGAGATTGTTTTTTTTTAAACAGCATAGTTCCATGAACTGGATCTCAGGAGCAGCAGTCAGTGTCAGCTGCAAGGGGGTAGTAAGACTGCCTCCTTTTAATGCATGTTGTTCATTAGATCAGTTAAGTTGTACCGTGAAAGAACACCAGATGCCTTGGCCTCAGGAAGGAACTAGGGCACCACTTCAGCAGGTTAGTGAAAATTTCTGCTCAATCAAACTAAAAATAACAAAAGAGGCTGCTTAGACAATGGAAGGGAACAAGTAGAAAAGGTGTGACAGGATTACAGAAATCAATCCTGTGACCTTACCAGAAAAAAACATACATGTGTTCCCTTCTCCGAAAGGATACGTGGAAAGTGGAATGAATTCAAAGGCAAACACTGGTAAGCACTGGGAGCGCGTGAAAACAAACTGGCAAGCTTAAGTTGAAGAGTGTTATGAGCAGACATCATCAAGCAGCAAAACCTCCAGAGAGGTCCCATCAGATGCTGCCACACCTGCTATCTTACAATACAGGAAAAATACCAAGACGCTTCTGAGGTGTGGAAAATTCAGAGCTGACCAGAAGTGGTTTTCACATATGTAATTTATCCATGTTAATTATCACAGAGATTGATAGTTTATTAATATAAATCAAATGTCTCTAACAGCAACAGTCAGACTGAACAAGTTGCTACACTAAGAAATCTGGACGAAAGGTATTTGGAGTTAACACCGACTGGCTCAGTGGGATTTAGTTACTGAGAAATGGGAAACTGTATTATGGCTTACAGCAACGTGACAATTCCTGCATTAAAGAAATCAACTTTTAAAAAAAGGAATAGCAAGTTTATTCCATTATTAACTTTTTATTCACAACATCAAAGTTTTCTATAGTTAGAATGTTATTAATAGCATTTTGAGACTTCCTCCACTCTGGGAAGGTGAAGGGAAGACGTATAAAAAAAGTGGCCAGGGGTGGAATGCGCAGGGGAATATGAAGAAGAAACTTACAGCAATGTCAAAGCAGAGATGAGACTTTGTCATTTAATAAGTGGTTGAGTCAGGTAAATAGGGCAATAATAAGTGGCTGAAGCAATCCACTGTGCAATAAAGGGAACAAATGAAGATTTAAGAAGACAATAATATAGACAGAAAAGAGAACCAGAAAGACAGCCTGGGAACTCTTTCTTGGAGAGAGAATGAAGCCGGTATGTGGATGACAGAAACTGAGAAATGTGAACAGATGCATGGACTTTGTGTAGTGAAGCTGTGGCTTCGAGATGACCTTACTGTCCACATAGACAGGAAAGCAGCCAGGCATAAAAGAAAGCCAACAGGTTGCAGAAAAACAGTAAACAATTTGCAAATCCAAAAGGCAACATACTTTTCATCTGTGTTTCGAAAGCAGACCATTCAACAGCAGGAAATCAGCACGTTAACACTTCACCCCCCTTAACATGCTCTGTTTTGCAGACCACGCAGGCTGTGAACTTCTCAGTAAAAGAATGGTTGCCAAATTAACAGCTTTTGCCTGTGATTATTTTAATGATGCACCCCATTGTCAAATAGCAGCCTCTTTCCAAAATGAAAGGGACATTTTGCTTTTCTAGCTAAAGCTATTACATGCTTAGAAGTATGTACCAAATACATGTAATTCAAAATACACTCCATTGAACATTTACCTGCAAAGCTGTTCCATGCCCTTTTCCCCTTTTAAAGAGAAGGAAGACAATCACAACAAAATAAACTCACTGGAAAAGAGGCATAAACTAACTTCATTTGGACTTGAAGGAATTTTTGTTTAACACGTATATTTGCTCATTCCAATATTACAAAAGCTATTTACGTGATAATGAAAGTTTCTGGATGGAATGAGGCATTTCTGAACGTCTTCAGAACTAATGTACAGTTTAAGGAGCCATTACTTTGAGACAGGCTCTACAGAAGGCAAGTGTCAGGTCATAAATCAGCTACCACTCCATGTTAATTCCAGTTTAATGACCAGAACTCTTTTATTCTTAACATCTTGTTTTAAATATTGAACTAAGAGGATTCCATCAGGATGCACTGCAGTAGCATCAGCACAGAGCACTCACCTTGCAGGGCATACAGCATGGAGGCATCAAGCAGGAGTTATTTTACCATCAGCCAACGTGTATTTTTAAACAACATCTGGAACAGTATACATCATGGGAAGGTCTAACCTGCTGCCGTAACACGAGGGTACGCTATGCACAAGCACAATTCAAACCCACAGGCAGCTCTTGGTCCAACAGGTTGATGACTAGAACAGGCTACACACTCCCTTCGCCAGCCCTCAGCACCACAGCTGCCAGCAGCCCGATGCTGCTCTGCTGATGGCACTGCTGGCTGGCCCAAGTCAACACTGCCTCTGGCATTGATGCGAGTTGAGGCCACCTCAACATGTCGATGTACGCTGGGTGAGCGGCAGCACAGCGTACAGCCTTAGGTGGAGGTGCTGCCTGGGATAAAAGGGCTTAATGGTTCAGCACAGAAAGGAGCAGGTCAGAACATTCAGCACCTGAAATGAACCTGTCTGCACTTCCACACAGCCCACACAGAGAGCCTCACATCACAGCCCCTCAGTGTAACCACAGAGCTCTGCATCTTCAGGATGCAGTACAAGAAAAGCTCTGAAACAGGTGGAAAACAGAACAGGCTCAAAGGGGCTAGGCTCCAACAAGGCTCCAGGATCTCCGCTGGCAAAGGAGGAGGAATCTCATCAAAATACAGATCCACAAACTGGGAGCACTACAGGCAGAGCAGCCTGGGTTCGTGCTTACAGTTGTGGATGAAACAACAGCGTGGCCATCTCTGGCATTCTGCTGCTACTTATGTTTATTGAAAGGTGAATGGGGCCTGAGATGGTGACAGCAACACTGCCCATGGTGACTCCTGAACTGCCCAAGTGGCAATTTGATGTATTTTCATTTTGATAGTCACTCCCTTGCCTATGCTTCAACATGACCTGAAGATCAAACAGCAGTGTACTGTTAAAGCTTTATTCCTCCCATACTCTCCAAGTGAGACATCCTTAATTGACCCAGGATGTCTTGGCCTGGGGTCCAGGAATTTGAAACAGGACTGACATCGTTGCTTTTATTGTTTTCCAGTATATTCCATGGACACTGTGGTGGCTTTTGTTGATAGCTGCGTGTCGTTTCCATTAACACATTACAGCCTTGCACCACAAACCAGAAGAGGGATGGAGATCAGATCTCTGTCAGTGGAATTAGAGTTAGGTAGGCACAGACATCTCCTGACAATAAATATGGACATCCACAGAAAAGCTGACATGGTGTACAGCTGTGAGAAGCATAAAGTGAAAATCTTATGGCAACGACACTCTTTAATATAAACATATTTGTCTGCTTTGTCACAGAATCAGAGAATTGTAGGGGTTGGAGGACCTCTAGAAGTCATTGAGTCCAACCCCCTGCCAGAGCAGCTCCCTAGCCCAGGTTGCACAGGTAGGCGTCCAGGCGGGTCTGGAACGTCTCCAGAGAAGGAGACTCCACCACCTCTCTGTGCAGCCTGTGCCAGTGCTCCATCATCCTTGCACATAGCAAGCCTAGTTGAATAGAACCAATAAGTTAAAGGTCCCTCACTTCACAATGTATTTATTCTATAATCTGTCTCAGTATTATCTAATCCATCGCTCTGTCACCCAGAGAACAGGCATGAAGCCGTGTATGTATTTTCAGTATGCAAAACAACGGCAGCATTTAGTTAACACTGCAGTTTAACAACTGGAGAAACAAATAACCAACACAAAAACAACTACAACAACAAACAGCACACAATCACCACCAGCAGCACCCAAAGATTCAAAACAGAACAAAAAAAAAAGTGCATGTTTTATTTAATACTCTCTGCATCTGCATTTTGCAGTTGAGATACCAGAACACAGGGTAAGAGAGGTGTAAGGAATATAGGACAGGAACCTCCAACTGTTTTTAGGCCTGCTTTGTGCAGCATTCTAGACAAAACTTCTGTAACACAGGTGATAATGCGTGGCATGTCAAAAGGCGAGTCTGCTTTGTTTTTGACATTTTTGTTAAATAAGGAAAGATTGAACTGGTAAGCAATCCGCAAGGAGAGCTAAGATAACCAGAGGCCAACTGGTTCACTATAATTCGTGTTTTCATGCTATCAACTTGACAGAAACACTTCTGAATCTGTCTAAATCATTCCAAAAACAACGTGGCAATGCAAGTACTTCTGTAGTCTCTTATCAAATAGCTCAGAAATGAATACACTGAAACCATACTGGTTTACAAAACAAAAACAGGGTTTCTCAGCACTGACTCCAACTCTGAAGACAGATGTTGCCAAGATACTGCCAACAACTTGGTAAAGTAATTGTGTGAAAAAAGAGCACTCAGGGTAAAACACAACTTTTTGAAATAAACTACACTGAGGAAGTATTTGATAGCACATCTGTCCGATGTGCATGCAATTTCTCAAGGACTCAAACGCACGTGAGCATCCTCCTCTTATACATAATGGCATCAGGTTTCACTGTGGGCCGCAGCAGTGAGGGCACGCCTTTAGGCTGCTGTGTTCATTCAGCTATGAGTCATTCTGTGTGGAAACAACATAACAGAAACATCCACAAACTAATGAATTGTGAAAGAACTGTAACATTTTCCCCCTCAAGCTTCCACCTACTAGTGGAAGTGGAGTGTCACAAATGAAGTTATTATCACTAAAATTATTTAGGAACGGAAATATTAAGCACCACACGCCAGTCAGCTCTTTCACAAGTCAATCACTTGTTGCAACTGATTTGAAGCAATACCACTCAGTACAGTCACCTTAGAAAAAAATAAGCAGAAAGAGACAGGTTATGTTCCAACCTCCAGTTGTACAACTATTGCAACTACAGATAAGATACCTCTGACATGGAAACTGCAAAGTAGGTTTTCTTGATTGATTTCATCCTTCAGAATTTGAGGAGTTTTAAAACTGAGAAGGGTGCATCCCTCCATTTCTTCTTTTTTTTTTTTTTTCCCCTCTACAAACAGCCCAAATAAATAACCAAGCATTTGCCATGCAAGGAATCAGAGTGGAGGATTCAGCCTGGCAGAACAAACTGGTGAGCAGCCTAACCTCTTCATCCCAAATTACTGCAATAGCCCAGAGAATCACAGCAGTTTAAAAAAAACCTACATGATCTAAGCAGATATATCTAAGCTTATATTCACCCACCTAGCACACACAATTGTTCAATTCAGCTGGAAGAACCCAGTATGCCCCTTATATTAAAGCTGTTGGTTTGTGCTTTGTATTTTGGCACTGGAATGAGAGCACAGCACTTGGCAGGCCGTGTTCCACCCACCTAGAAAGTCTCTTCCACCCACCTAGAAAGTAAAAATGAGAAGCTGAGTACTGCAGAAAGGGATATCACATAGACAGATATTACTGTTAGTCACTCTCATACCAAACTAATTTCAAATGGCTCACATTAAGACATTTTCTGAAGAGACTGAAGTGTTTGTACCATGTGCACTTCTATTAGGCTTCTGGAGTACCATTTCTCTTCCACGCTCCTTTCAGGAGCCCAGCTAGCAGGTATTCTCCATACTTCTTCTGTCACTGTATCTACGTGAATATACTGTTTTAATTAATGTTGCATTGTGCATAACTGCATGTTATGCAGTACAATCAAGCTGACACTCCTACCCTGCCAGTACACATTGCAGTTTTGCACCTCTCCTCAGGCGCCCATACGAGGTACCCCTGTTAGTACAAGGCACCCGAGCTAGAGGCTAATGGCTCTGACAGGCACACAGCAGACCAAATGCTGTTACCACTCTCAGACATTAACACTGCCCATTCAATTAATAGCTAATCTGCTAATCTCAACACAGGAGCCATCACAGTTTTCAAAATGGCGTGTTAAAATTAAGAGTTCTGTAAACCATAATTTCACTGAAAAGCAGCATGCTGCTAAAAAGTTACCTCAGCTCTGGAACTAGTTTATCTAAAATGAGTTTGGTTATTGTACAGCACAATGTATACATACCCAGGACCTCAAAATGTCTTGAAGAACCATCTTAAGAACTGTCAGCTGTTATCAGAACAGTTCCATTACAGCAACAGCCACCAGTGAGACTCAAAGAGCAGGAAGAAAAACAGGCACAGATTCTTTCTGAATTTTAAGAATCGGTATATATATCACTAAGAACATAACTGGTTTTAGTGGAAATAAGAACTTTTTTTTGGAGGAGTTGCTGGCCTCATTTATTTTAAAGACTAAAGTAAAAAGCACCACTTTTATGATACTGGACTCTGGTTACAGTAAAATTTTCACTGGTGTTTTTCTACTTCAGCTTTTTGATTGTACACATTATTTAAATTGTGTGAAGCTTCCAGCAAAGTAGTACCAGTACAGTAATGTAACAAGCTACTTGTCATACTTTTATTTAATCTACACAAGGATTAAAAGCCTCCAGCTATGATTAATTTGTAAAAAAAAAATAAAAATCATAAACGTTTTGTGTCTTCCAAAAAATTGGGTATTTTCTTACAGTGCCTGTTGGAACAATCACACGCATAGTGATAAAACATGCCACCAGAGGTCAATTATAACATTTAGTCTATGTATAGTAATAAGTATCTGTGTCATTTGTTTGTTCAATGAAAGTTCAAAAATATCCAGTTGTAAACATTCAGAGAAACAGGCTCAGAAGCAGTGAGCCATAAATAGCCACTAATTCATACTTAAAAAAACCCTTGTTCTCCTCAAAACTTACTGTTTTCACATTCAAGAAGTCGCTGCTTAGTAAAATTGTGTACATTTTCAGACTTTACAGCGCTGCACAATACACAGCAATCCTCCAACTTATCACACTGCTGAAAACACATTTTCATTGAGCGATAGGACAAGTTTTCATACAGATATAAACACATTTTGCAGAAAACCATCACATATTACTTCATAATGTATCTGCAGATTCTTACCAAGATGCCACTGATTCTGAAGATGCCATATCCTTAAGATGTCCACTCACATCCATCATTAATTCTGTGCTTGCTTTGCACTGAAGCTTCAGAACAGATTTCAGACAATCAACCTACACCTACCAAAATGGTTTCTAGAAAGCAAATTTAAGAACTGTGAAACATGACAAACAAACAAAAAATGCCAACAACTGCACGTACAATGCAAACATAGTCAACATAGCATCCATTCTGAAATGTTTATCACACACAGTATGTTGGACTGTAATAAAATGAAGTTACATAATTTTTTTCTGAATGAAAGAATGTAGAGATGTTTCAATATCTGTTCTTTTAAATCTCTACTTCACCTACAGAAAATCTGCAGGACCAAAGCTTCCCTTAGCCCATTAAATCTCATACAAATCATTTCATCTCATTAAGGGTACTCATTTGCCTTCAAGTGATTCCTTACAAAAAGCAGGACAAAAGAATATTATTCTAAATCATACTTGAAGCCTTATGAAAACTGAAGTTCCATTTTGTCAGACAGCACACAAACACAGGACAGTTAAAAGTCCCCAGTTAAAACAAACAAACAAACAAACAAAACCAACCAACCAAACAAAACCAACAACAACAACAAAAACCCAACAACCAACCAACCAATAAACAAAAAAAATCAATCAAACAAAAAAGTTTCAGAATCACTAAGGTCAGATGAGGGAAGAAAAGCACACAGAGTAAACAGGACCGAAGCAGAAGTAGAGGCAGAAAGAGAGTGGAACAGTCAATGAGCACAGGACAGAGAACAGCTAGTTAAGCCCAGTGAATGTTCTCTGCATGGTCAAAGGTCCCTCAGGCTTTTGGCTCTTTCTGTTCCTGTCTCTGACTCACATCCATTCTTTACTGCTTCCAGTTTTAGAGCAGAAAGGTTACACACATTCTCAGACTTCTCCCCATCATGAATTTCCCCTCCTTTTAATACGGGAATCAGGATTATCCCCTCATCTATAGCTTTAAAACAGGAATCATCTGGATCAGTTCAACATTATCTTTACAGAACATGTGCACACAGATCATCCTTATTCGCAAGTGATCCAAGTTCAGATATTCTGACTTCAATTATCTTTCTGGGGTAACACATATTGAACAAGCTTCATTTGCACATCAGAAAAGCGAGACAAGACACTGATCTATAAAACAGCAGTGAAAGTTTGGTCAGGATACATAAAACATTTTGTTCCATACCAAACAACAGAGAGTGAAGCTAGCATACAGAGGGCCAGCTAATCTGGTATGCATAACCAGATGGCAAATTCTTACCATTCACATTAAACTGTACTTGTTCCAGTAAAAACTGAGTAGACTAATAGGGTTGTTTCAGAGATGAAGAGGCATTGTTACTATCAAACCACTCATCATCTATGTTTTCTGGAATATAAGCACATGTGCATAACAGGCAAGTCTGCCACAAAGACAAACCAAACCTACAAAACTAAAGGGTGCAACCTTTTATGGAGCTCTGTGGATCAGAGCAAAGGAACTAGAATGAAGACATTTTCTTCTGGTATAAGTTCTCACTCAAGTAGTTCACAGAGGCGTAGCAACTGCAATATAATTAAAAACATTTTCTGGAACTGGGCCAGCCCTCCTAGGTTGTTCGCTTCTATTTGGAAATAAGCAACCAATATATAGTTTTATACTGATACAGCTCTATTCACACTAGGTGGAGAGAAGACTGCTGATTTAATTATGCCAATATAGATAAAGTAGAAAAATATCTGATAGAGAACTCAAATAGAGTACATTTGCCTATTGCAAGATAGCTATGATATTCCCAGTGCAGGCAAAGCTTTAGAGTACTAATTCTTAACATAAAAAATAATCCCTGCTGTGTAATTCCCAGAACATCATCAACCTTTGAAATGTTAATGGAATTACTAGATACAAACCACACTTTGAATTTCTGCCAGATTCTGTCAAGTTCAGCTGACAAGAGTGTTCTGCATGCCACTAAAGTGCCACTATTCTTTTCATAATACATTTCCATGTTTAAGTAACTTTTTTTTTTTTTTTGAAGTAAAAATGCTGCAATACTTTTGAATTTTGGTACAAACACTGGATCCTGACTAAGCATGCACTCTGGTTTGAAAAATACACATAAAGCAATTGCTCCTCCTCAGCCAGACCACAGCATTGGAAGTGATCACTGTTATCTCTGCCTGACAATGACAGCAACAGGCTGCAGATAGTCAACAAAATCCATTTTGTTCAGTCACACAATACTATTCCCATAGCTATCTAATTTTTTTGGTCGTTTTAAGCAGCATCTGCAAATTCAGGCTATGCTATGAAAACAAAGAAGTAGTCCTTTTGCTTCTAAAGGAGCAAAGTTTAGTTACTTCCAACGAGCATTTCTTAAAAGGAGAAAATAGCAGGGTCTTATATATTTATTAGTTTTACATGCACATTACCCTTAAGTCTCTAAGGATTGGATCTCCCAGATGACTGAGTTAAAAGACCAGAATCACCTGATAACACAACACATTTTCCTGCTTATTTTTGATTTGTATTACAGTAACTTCCAAAACAGACTCAAGACAAATGCAGATATGCAGGACAGAAATTCAATGGTTTATTCAAGCTTAAGTTACAATGTCAAGTCTAAAAAATTTACCTAATATTTCCATAAACTAGGAAAACTGTATAAAGCATGAAGGGATGATTTTGTCTCCCTATCTCACTCATACTTAAAGAGAAACCCCCTATCTCCCAGAAATATTTTGATAAAGAGAAATATCTACAAATAACCTCTGCTTACCAAAGATGAGCTGTACGTGCTTAGTTAAGAGTGAGAACTGTATTAAGCACATCTTAGCACATGGAAAGAAGCTGACAGTTACATCAGATACAAGAAAAGTAATCAAATATTGTATTTTAATAATGTAAACTTGTTCTAACCCTAGAGATCAAACTGTTGCAAACAGAAGTTCTTAAAACCTTTTGTTTGCTAGCTGACCAACCTCAGCAAGAACAAACAAGTTGAAAATAAAATTAAACACTTCTTGCAATTGTAGAAACCTATCCTAAATACAAGAGAAGTGCGTTACTCCTCCAGAAAATCTTATTAAACAAACAAGACTTTTCTATACAGACAAATAGCTCATTACAAATAGTTAACAGAGCACTTTAAAGACCTACCAGTAGTCTACTGTACACTGGGACTGCAATTTTCCAGTGCAATGAAGTTCTGGAACAGAGAAACTTCATTAAAATATTTACTTATATAAAGCATCTTGAAGGGTGTGATACTGTAAGTTACTACTTTTAAATCAGCTACACTGCTCATTTTGACATCTGAATATTTCTTCAAACTATGGGTAAAAATTTCCAACAGACTTCTGGAAAAAAATGATATATATACATATACATACTTTTCATGTAGATGCCAAAGCTTTTTTCTCCAAAATTCCTCAGCCAAGTTTCTCTTTCCAATCCTCAGAGTTCCTTTTTCATTGTTATTTATGTGAGATTAATCTTCAATATATACTGAATTCAATATTATAGATGGATATTGTACTAAATAAAATATGACTAGGAAATTCACATTGCCACTGGCCCCATACTGTGCCCCTGTGACTATCGAATGCTACTATTAATTGGCCTTTGTTGGTTAACAAGGTTGCTAGGTAATAAAACATATGACCAACATCTCCAGAATTAAATGACCCAGTGAGAAGTTGGTCCACAGCAAACTGCCATAAAAGACAGTTTCTCTAAAAACAGGATGAAGAAGAAAGCAGTAGCAGAAACAGATCAGGCTCTGGAAAGAACAGTTTCACTTGACTTTTAGGAGAAATCATAGATGTGTCAAGGCAGACAAAGCTTAAAGAAACATGAGTATCTTCACCGACAAACTAGAGAGTAAATAAATTCCAACAAAAGTCATGAAAAGAAGTGGCAGAACTTATCAAAAAGATGTTTCCAACCATGGTCATCAATAAACCAAAGCACAGGGGACTTGACAAGCACACCAGTTATGAGATGTCCTCATCTGAAGACCCTGAAACTCCCATAGTCAGACTTCAGACAAGGCAGAAGTCTCCTTCTCTGAAAACTTAACCATCCAGCTCAATATGACAACATTAACATGGTGAGATCCAAAAGGGGAGTATTTAAGATGGATGCTGATGATCAGAACACCTTTCTGGGCCTGTTCTTAAAAGAATGTCATAATGCTGAGAACACAAACCTGCACAGTGTGTTGTGTGGTATCCAATACTGTTGTCAACAGGCAACTTACCTCAGGGCTTAACATCAGATCTCACAGCCAGTGACTTCTCTATCATCAGCACACTAAGTTAGAAGCACAGTATAAGAGCTATATGTATGACTTGTCTGCATAACTCTTTCTGTGCCCAATGTGTAAGTACTACAGAATACCTCTGTTCCACTTCTCTTGGAAAACAATTAGCCCCCTCTCCCCTTTCTCAGAGAAACTTCT
The DNA here is from genome assembly GCA_036925125.1 of Oreortyx pictus. NCBI lineage: Eukaryota > Metazoa > Chordata > Aves > Galliformes > Odontophoridae > Oreortyx > Oreortyx pictus. Next base: position 19,954,805 of record JAUPFR010000001.1, read on the forward strand.
CTTACCTTGGTCCTGAGGCTTGCGATCCAAGCACCTCACTCAAATTAAATATTTTTAAAAGATAACAAATGTATTTCTTTGGTCCATTATAAATTCTTCTTCTTAAAACATTCTTCTTTTTTATTCTTGATTTCAAAAGTCATATCCTTTAAAGCATCTTTCTGTTTCTGAAGAAAGCAAGGAAGTAAGTCTATAACTCAAATTGGGTAAATCTTAAATGAACAAATCCCCAAAGCATTAATGATTTAAATGATTTGATGACTTAAAAAACACATCATGTTTAAAAAAATGTTTTCTCCAACAAGAACATTTCTTGCTTTATTTTCTACCTATTACAGAATCATTTTCAATTTCTCCTTTGCCCAGCCCCTGCCCATTCCATCCCAAAACAGAGAGCACAAGAAAACTCAGGATGATAAGCTAGGACTGATTCCTGGAGATGATGGTAGCAGCTCATGTTCCCACTGCACACTCAATTCCTCTCCAAGTTTCCTGCCTCCACTAATGCAGTAGCAGCACCTGCTTCACTACTGTACAAGAGTGGAAATAAAAGTAAAGTAGCACCAATTCCAGGTGACTTTAAAGCTCTGGTTACAAACTAGGTTGGGCTGTTGGAAATCAAACAACTGAGCTACCTTGAGAAAGTAGGGACCAGCAGGATCAGGAAACAAATCAAGTTAATTCCATGATCTGAACAGGGCCCCTAACAGTTATTCCAATAGAGAAGCTGTTACTTCTAAATTACACATGCATTACTAAGACACCTCTGCCTTTGCAAAATGGAAATTGCAGTAGCAGAACTAGAATCTCACTCTTGGCTACGTGTTGGAAAACAAGATAAAATCACTGCAAGTGGGACTAGAGATTCATGCTCCATGGTGGTAAAGAAGATCTCTTTAGAAACAGTACTTCTGAATCATTAAATAATTGTATAGTGCTCTGTCTAGAACTAACAGACCTCTCACAGATATAGGCAAATCTATTTTAAATGTAAGAGAAAAATCTTTATAGTTTAAGTTGCACTCTTTGCTTCCTAATGATTGTAATTCAAAAAAGAAGAAACCTTTAAGATCCTCCTCCAAAGAAGTTATTTACCTGAACTGTAGCCTGGGAGTCCACAGCAGTCAGTCTGTTCTGAGATTCTCATCCCACTGAATGTCAAAGCCCCAGTATTTCAAGGATGGGATTTCAAAATTACTTAGTGATGACTTAACTTTGTCTCACTAAAGATAAACCAACCTTTATTCCCACTCAGGTCAGCTCACTGATTTCAGGGAAAACACTTTTAGAAAGCAGAGCTGTATACTTTCAGAAATTCCACCCATGTGATAAAAAGAAAAAAAAAAACAAAACAACAGGCTGAAACTGATATAAACCATTTAAGACTTCACGATGCATAACAAGTCAAGTATTTTTGTATATTTGCATTCATTACAACTTACTGAAATTACTTTTAACTGCTTCCTGAAATAACACTCTGAAATGCCTTACCTTCTTACTCTTTGCGTGCAGCATTCGGCTTATTCTTCAAAGAAAAAAGTTTTGTCCCAGTACAGGAGGCTATGCAAAGAACAGTGATAGTTCTGTTCAATGATTCAGAGGAAAGATAAACTTATTTCTCTGAATATCTGCATTTTAGACATCATAAGCATTATTACAGAATAATGCTGAACTTGGTTTGGGCTTCACTTTTGTTCCACCTTGCTTTCTGCAGTACTACATTCAATAACGGTTTAGCTTCATGTACAGCCAGCATCTATTCTCACCTACACAAAAACCTAGCAAGCTTAAGAATTTTATTCTTTGTACATACAAAACTAAAAGTCACATGCATCATTTCCCCATTTTTTTAGCATTAAAAAAAAATACTTTGAAAATGATGCAGAGCTCATTTCATTCATATTACAAAGCAAAATCATAAATAGTCTCAAAAAATGATTTTTTTTCTTATGATGATTCCACTGAAATACATTTCAACTTTTTAGAACTTCACTGAAACAGAAATATAATTTTCACTGGTGCTGATCATATCTGGAGTACCTTACTAAGAGTTCAAAGCTTTTCTTTACTAGATCCTGATGTTTAATTATCCATTCCATTTATTTAAAACAGTACCTTTGCAGTGTAAGTATGAGGAGACTAAAACAAAAGCTTACATTAAAAGCACTGCTCTTTTTTATTGCACTGAAGTTCTGAGGAAGAAGCACTGTCCCACGATGACACTGATAAGTACAGTTAAATACGTGCATAAAAACATGCAGAACACAATTCTGTTTCTGGACCCAAAATATGACAGAACTAAATTTAAAAAAATCAGCACTTCTTGTTCAGTGGACTTTTAGCAAGATAAATGTTGTTTTAGTGCTCTCAGATAATGTGTCTAAATATATAAAGAAACACTTTCATCTATACAAGGGATCCAGTAACTTAGCATCAAAGCAGACAAGAGTCATGAAAACGGTTTAGATTTGGGTGCACCACTGACAAGGCTGACAAACTGCACTATGCCTTCCTGATGAGCAGTGCTTGGGTTTTCTTTGCCAGTTCTCTCTTGTTTGACTAATGGTTGGAAGACCAAACCTACAGCCAGCTAAACCCCTGCAGCCTGCAGTAAGAACACGGGAAAATAAATTCAAGTATGTACTTAAATATTTATTTATGATTATTTTATTATTCTACTGCTAACACCTTTTACTGGAGCTACACTGCCAACATCTCCCATACAGAGTACAGCTGTAAAGAAGCTTCTACTGTGAAGTCATTATTATGTTATTAAAATAATTGGATGTCTAGAAAAAAACAAACAAACAGAAAACACCCACAATATACAGCAAGCGTTCATCTAAAATTAAATCCCAAGCCAACGTTACCATGTCAAAATTTAAGGATCTATTTTAGCTAATTATTAACACTTACATCCATAACCACAACCGTGGCTCTGCAAAATAGTTAATTCAGAATATAAAGACGCACATAAGAAAACTCTGAAAAAGAACTCATAGCAGAAAGGAATTGTGTCATTACAACCACCATAATCTCCATCCTCACAAACTACTCCAGAGATCAGGAATTACCTGATAATAATTTTCAAGACAAGAACTTCCCTCTACACACCTCGTAGGCATGCATGCTACAGCACATGCCTTCGCATTTCAGGATACCTCATGTGTCAAACGACCAACACAAAAGGTCTGACATGCAAGGCTCTGACATGGCAATGCATGTATGTTAATTTAAATGAAATGCCAGTGTATCTCCACTTTACAATAGCACAGAGAAAACACTTACCTGAACTTGGCAAGGCACCTCTTAGCTGCATCAACACTATTGCACAAATGAGGACTCTTCCTTGCAAATACATTAGCTTTCTTCAGATCATTACTCCGTGGCACAGGCTCCTCCAAATGGCAGAATGAATGTATTGCCATTATTGAGCATTTAGATATAACCCGAAAAAATACAGCAGTATTATTTTAATTATGTAAGCTGCAAAGACTTGACTTATTTGCCAAGAACTTGTTTTTTAACAACAGCATTTAAAAACACACAGAGGATATGTAAACACACTGACTGATAAAGTAAGCATCAATGGCTTTTGCAGTGAAACCAGGTGGACAATTCATTTCAGCAGGGATGACACCAGGTAAGGAACTTTTGTATAAAGCTCCTAAGAAGCGTCATTAAAATAACTTTTGAAGCTGCTTCTTTCACAGTGGGCACTTCTTACAGATATTTTCACCTGGGAGCTTAAGTGTACTTTTGCAACATTTACTTGCAATTTAGAAATCTCTTCAAGGAGTTCAGTTATGCCTTCCACTGAGTTTCTGTAACTGCAAATACTGAATGACATCTACCACTATTATTTCCTTAGAAGACTGTCCTCAAGTTCCTCTCAACTTCCTCTAATTTTACCAGATGTATATAGTATTTTACTTCGGATGCTCATTTAAAGACAAAATTAATCACTTCTACTGTAGACTCTTGAGGCATAATTTGATGAACCCCTATTTTGGTTAGACGTGCCAAACAGATGACCTTCCTGGTGCTTATCTGTTCAGACAGATGAGATGAATGCTGTTTAATGTGCCTACCTAGGTTCCACCTGACCCTTTGCAACTTCTAAGTCCACTACCTGATTTCAGTTTTGTGAAAGAGCAAGCAAAAGGCATTTACTGCTTTGTAAGTGTTCAGAGATGTCAGAAATCCAAGTGCTGGTCCGGTGAATAGAAAAGACAGAGCCACAAACTGCCCAAACTGACTGAAGGCTGCAGCATGCACCCACATTATTAGAACACTAATACAGAGATAATTGAAACAGCTCATAAACACCCCAGCAGCAGCCAGTACCTCTAAGGTACGTGGCTTTGTAGGAAACTAGGCTCTACTAGACAATATGCTCACAGAACTGCTTGACTGTATTCAAGTATTTCAGTATTTATATCTAATAGCTTGGCATTAAAATGTGAATCTTTGGTCTGTAAACTCCAGATCCACACAGTTTAGAAGCACAGCACATACACCAACTGACAACTCCCAGTCTTCTGGCACGGCATCACTTCCTAAGCAGTCATTCTTAGCAGCTCATCCCAAAGAACCATGGGAGAATTTGCATACGGTCCTTAGGGGTCTTGAGCACTTTATTTAAGCATTCATTCTTTTGGTTCTCTAATTCAATAATCAAATAATGCCCGATCTATATTGTCTGAAAAGAACAAAATGTTTACAACATTCTTTGTGGCAAAGAGTAAAGAAATCACTCTGTTCTTTCATAGCACCTTTTATTCTTTTTAATTAGTTTCTATAGTCCAGGAGGTCTGTCCAGTCCTTAATACACTACTTTCATCAGCTGATACCTTAGATCTTTTCTTTTTTTAATAAAAACATACAAGCAACCAAGTATATATTATATACTTGGAAGGGTCAACATCCGATGTATAAAAATATTTCCAGTCACATGCATGAGAAAACAATTTGGCCTTTTGCAATGAGACATTTTGAGACTTCCTCACTTATCACCAACTTTTTAGACAAAGGGTAGCAGATGTGGCACTGGGGGACGTGCTTTGGAGGGTATGGTCAACAGCGATGGGTCAACAGTTGGACTGGATGATCTCAGTGGTGTTTTCTAATCTTGCTTCTATGATTAAAATCATTACTTACAATACTAAATGGAAACTGATAAAGAAGTATCAACACATACACATTTTATTCAACACAGGAAGGAAATCTGCATGAGTTCCCCATACACCTTAACGAAAAGGATCACGCTACTGTTAGTCAAAACACAATTTCTTAAATAATGGAAAAGGAGCTCATTCAGCATTCACCTTGAAAATCATTCAGCACATGTTATTTGTTCAACTCAACCAGCTGTGGCAACACCTACATATATTCAGAATGTACACACTATGATCTCATGGAGTATTGTTCGATAGTTTTCGAATATAAGAATTCCTTGTCACGTGGAGAGTCCTTGCTTTGGAAGTTTTTGGGGCCTTAAACCTCTCTCTCTCTCAGACTGCTGACCTGCACCGATGCCTTTGTACCATAGCAGTACTGTGCCAGCTGTACCTGAAATAGTCAGAGTCAACTTGCAGCCATTCAACACAGTTCAGCTGCATATAAAAGCATTGCATGTGCTGGCACAACACTCTGACTAGTTCCAGAACCACAACCAAATCAATCGTACTGCTAAGAGTATAAAACCATATACAAGGAATTCTATGATATACACAGGAAGGCATGGTGTTTTGTTTTGTTTTTTTAATGTCTTAACTCTTAAAGATCAGGTCAAATTTCTATCTCCACGCTACAATATGACAGAATAAGTTAAACTAATGGCAACAGATAGGGCTTAGTTTTTTTAATTAATATGTTGTCTTATAAATGAAATATCTATTTGCACAATACAAGTGTGATAATCATAAAATTCTCACTGCAACTGACCTCAGAGGCCATCTAGTTGAACTTCCTGCTCAAAGCAGCATTAAAATATGAATAGTCATTAATGACAGGTCGTACTCTTGACCTTATAGACCACTAATCACATGTAATCCTTAATGAAACGCATTCAACTGCCTTTGAGGGCACTACTTATCTGAAGAAGGATTTGTAAGGCCAGCTATTTGCCACACTTTGTTTTTAACTGTGGTGTAATGGAATACCTCCCAGCTAAGCCTTTGAACATCATCACACTTTTATTTAACATTAAACATCTTGTAAGCAGGAACTGTTTTGAGAGCAATTTTGTAACTGAGCTTACTGCACACATGTAGATGTTTCTTTACAAGAACAGCATGGAGTGAGATAGGGGTGATAAACTAAGAAGTGAGGCAGGAAGCATAGAACTGGGTTCTGCCTTCAGGAATGTGTCACAGGTTGAGGAACACAGGATAGAAAAATTAACACCACTGGCACCAACAGTCCCTCACCACCCATACCAGCAACAAAACTCCAGTACAATAAGTTTGTGAATCTCTGCTTTCGTACCATGGTTTTGTTTTTTCCCCTCTATTTTTACTCCAATAAGGATCTCCATTTTGGATTTGTATTCCATTTTATAACTTTTTTTTTTATGCAAGAAGATGTGATTTAATACAGCATAGCAGTGCAATTTAAAAAAATAGAAAAGAAAAAACAAGAACAACAAAACAAACAACATAGAGACAATTTAAATGTAAAAAGTTGAAATATTTTATAAAGCACAGTTCTCCATCAAGAAAATTACAAAGGAAATATATTAATTCAGTAATGCTCCTCTGCTCTGAAACATGAAATACAGTAAAAGTTTATTTACATTGTGCAGTGATACATGGACTTTGCCAAGCTAATTAAACAGGAAAAAGAAAACCCTCATACTTTAAGATTTTAAGTATTTATATTAGCAGATAATAAATAACTTCAGATATTAACACAACTTAATTAAAATTAAGTTTATATAATGGAAAGAAAACTGAAGATTTTTCTTTGGTTCATTTATTAGGATTTCATCGTAATTTTTGTTGACTGTAGTCACTGCTAAAAAACATAAACATGCTCTTTAAATGGTAACAACCACAAGAAAAAGAGCAGTGGGATGCACAAAAGAGAAAGACTGGCTGCAGACTGTAGCAGCTTTGATAACCTTATTCTTGTGCCTATTTGAAAGGCATGTTTGAATGTCAGTGTTTTAAGAAATACACTGACTACCTTTTAAATTATTCTAAAATGGAACTTAATGTTGTTATGGCATTACTCATATGCCTTCCCAAACCTGCTGTTAATAACCACTGTTGCATGTTATATTGGATCCATCTGACCTGATCTACTAATTCTTAAAGTAGAAGGCACTCCAAGAAACCTAGTTTACTTTTACATACCCACGAAAAAAGTTAAATTCACATCTTGCCAAAAAACTTTCCTGCCAGCATACCAGCTCGTTAACCACACAATTAGGAAAGGGAGTTGCTTGAAAAAATGCACGTAGGAAGCTCCTGCAAGACTCTAAAGCACCCGTGGCACCAAGTAAAATCTGGCACCCTTTGTACAGCAGAACACAAATCAGACTGAGCACTGACCTGGACTGGGAATTCTGACACAGGAAAGGAGCTCCAGCACTGACTCCACACATGAGGGGCACTAGTCACCGAACAGCAAGAAGACAGGCATCAAGCAAGCAGTTCTAAAGCTGAAAATGAGAGATAGGACACATCTGCCAAGTGAGAGAATATCTTCAACAGCAAAATTCCCACCTTGGATATCTTCATATTTCTGTCAAAAAAACTTATTTTTTTTCTGATTAAGAAAGATGAACAACTGATTCTACTAAATAACAAAAGTTCCCTTTTAATGCCAAGTTATATCGCTCTTCTATTTCAGAAAGTAAAAATCACTCAAGAATACCTGTTTAAACAAAAACAACTGCATCTGCATGTTGGTGGTAGTCCTGTGTATTATTAGATAGGAAGCTTGCAGCCTGAATACCACCACCAACAGTCCTGGCTCCTAGAGGGGAAAAGGAACAAACGAGGAGGAGATGCTTTTGTGATATCACATGAAGAACCCATCTGTGCAAACATCGTTAGGTGATGCTGCCACATAAAGAGCAGATTAGTAGATGGTTGCTTCTGAGTTTTGGCCAAAATGCAAAACCACTTTCTTGACAATTTTGACTAGAGAACAAAACAATAGTTTTGAAAGTCGGTTATGCTGTACTACTTTACACAGAGGACAACATCAGTATAAAGGTGACATCGGCACAACTCAAGAACTTCCCTGTTAGCACACCATGGATTAGATGAAAATCAGCAGTTTGTCTGGTTAATATCATTTCTGTCAACTGGAAGAAGCACTGTCAGGCTGAAAAGGAAAATTAGAGCCACCTCCTTCTGTACTAGAGGCAAAGGAAGAAATTACACTTTATCTAGAACAGTTATAAACATTATTAAAGCTTTAGAACATATCATCCCTAATTTCCAAGAGTAAAGAAAAGCTGACAGATTTAGAAGGAAGAGGATTAAACAGAGTGGTGGTCAATGTATCAGTATCTGAGATCAGTGACGAGGGGTGCTCCCCAGGGATCGGTGCTGGGATCAATACTCTTTAATATCTTGGTCAGTGACACTGACAGTGGGACTGAGTGCACCCTCAGCAAATTTGCTGATGACACCAAGCTGTGGGGTGTGGTCACACTCAAGGGATGGGATGCCATCCAGAAGGACCTGTACAGGTCCAGCAGTGGTCCCAGGTGAACCTCATACAGTTCAACAAATTCAAGTGTTATGTCTTGCACCTGGGTTGCAGCAACTCATTATTAGTGCAGGATGGAAGGACGGAGCACAGCTCTGCCAAAAAGGGTCTGAGGGAAACTGGTGGGTGGCAAGCTGGACATGAGTCAGCAATGTGCCCTCACAGCCCAGAAAGCCAATCACATCCTGGGCTGCATCAAAAGCAGTGTGTCCAGAAGGGAGAGGGAGTGATCCTGCCCCTCTGCTCTGTGCTGTGAGGTCTCACCTGGAGTACTGCATCCACATGTGGAGTACTCAGTACAGGAGAGACATGGAGCTCTTGGAGTATGTCCAGAGGCCAGAGGAGGATCACAGAAATGACCCAAGGGATGGAACACCTCCCTATGAGGACAGGCTGAGAGAGCTGGGGCTGCTCAGCCTGGAGAAGGCTCCAAGGAGACCTGAAAGTGGCCTTTCTGTATCTAAAGGGGAGCGGTAACAGAGGGGACAGGCTCTGTAGCAGAGCCTGTTGTGATAAGAAAAGGGGAAATGGTTTCAAGCTTAAAGAGGGGAGATTCAGGTTAGATACAAGGAAAAATTATTTTAGAGAGAGGGTGGTGATGTACTGGCACAGGTTGCCCAGAGATTTGGTGGGTGCACCGTCCCAGCAGACTTCCAAGACCAGGCTGGACCAGGCTCTTAGCAACCTGATCTAGCTGTGGTGACCCTGTTCATTGCAGGGGAGTTGGACTAGATGACTCTTAAGAGTCCTTTCCAACTCTAAGGATTCTATGATTCTATGACATGTAATTAGACCCAATTAGGCCAGCAAGTTGCAACACATGAGATTGAGAGGGGTGATAAATACATACCATCAAAAAAGAGGTGGCAACTTATAGTTACACCTGGAAGTTGACATACTGATATTTCAGGCACCATGGGGGAAAAAAAAGTCCTGAAAGTAACAGATTTTTTTTTTTTTTCTCCCTCACCTCTGTCCCACCTCAAGCAGCAGAAGAACCAAGAGTCAGAGAAAGGAACAACCAGTTTGGGAATTAATCTATTTATTTATTTGAGAAGGATGATTGTCAGGCTTAAAGTATTTGGGTTTTGAGGGTGAAGAACCCTATGCAATATAGTAACCAGCGTAACAAAACTCAATTATGATGTGGCCTATAAGCACCACCACGAAATAAAACAGATAAGTACTCTTGTCCAGCACTTGATAAAGACAGACTGTTTTCAGTGTAATTAACCCCATCTAAAGGAATTCAGATTCATTCTAAACCTAGTACTAGATTTCTAAGCTTAAACCTCAAGAAAACGTACAATCCAAAAATGAGGGGACAATTCAAACTTGGGAAAGGTTTTGCTTACAGCCAGATGTGAGTTCACACACAATTAGCCCCAGCAAGTTTAAAATAAAACTTCCAAGGCATGTGCAACTCTGTGAGAAATCAAGAAAGCACACAGTTGTTGACAACTCAAGAAAGATGAGACAGGAAAACTATTTTTAATTCCTTGAGAATAAGCTTTCCACGCTTATTCATTGATTTCCCTTTTACCAATACAGAGAGAACAGAAGCAACAGAAACTACCACCATCCCCATTTGCCTTCAGTAGAACACCACCTTCAGGTGCTATTGCTGAGAAGCCCTGCTTTCAAAACTCGTGAATCACCACCCTCCTGATACAATGTCTTGGAATTCTGTCACAATTCAACCATTTAAAAATGCTATTACAACAAACAGAAATGACACCTTAGAAATCTCAGACTTTTGCACAGAAGAACAGAAAGCCAATACAAAACCTGAACTCGGGGGAAAGGGTGACTCAAATAAAAGCTGCCTTTAGGAGAGACATCTGTTAAACACACAAAAAAACAACAGTATGAGACCAGAAACCAAGACATCTTGTTTGGACATGATATATTACCTATGTATTTTTTGATTCATTTCAGAACACTGCTTACCTAAACTTTTTGTACTATTATTTTGAACATCTTTAAAGCAACACAACCCCAAACTTCCGCACAATTCTTGTAGTCCTTGCTGTTACAAACAAGCTAACCAAGATCTTCATGCTCAACAAAACCCAGTTTTGTTTGGACTGTTATTATATTACCTCACGTTGGTTCCAAGTCAATTCCTTACATCAGCATTAAAACATTTTTTATACTTAATGCCGACTAGCACGAAGAGCAGCAGCACAACCCCATTGTGCACTGTGTTCAATTTCAGGCCCCTTGCTGCAAGAAAGACATCAAGGACATGAAGCGTGTCCACAGAAGGGCAACTAAGGTAGTGAGGATTCTGGAGCACATGGGTCAGGAGCAGATGAGGGAGCTGGGATTGTTCAGTCTGGAGAAGAAGAGGCTCAGGGAAGACCTTATAGCTCTATAACTTCCTGAAGGGATGCTGTAGTGAGCTGGGGTCAGCTTCTTCTCTCGTGTAACTAGTGACAGGATGAGAGGGAACGGCCTCAAGTTGCGCCAGGGGAGATTCAGGATGGATGTTAGGAAATACTGCTGTTCCAAAAGAGTGGTCAGGCCCTGGAACAGGCTGCCCAGAGAGGTGGTGGAGTCACTGACCTTAGAGGTGTTCAAGGAATATTTAGACGTTGTGTTGAGGAACATGGTTTAGCGAGAACTACTGGTGACAGGTGGATGTTTGGACTGGATGATACTGCAGGTCTGATCCAACCTTGGTGATTCTATGATTCTAAGATGAGGGCACATAACCAAACATCCTACAGACAGCAATCGCAATTAGAAAACATCACTGGCTTGATGATGTCGAAACTACAATGCATCAGGGATATAGTCCTGAAAGCAATTCAGTTCTGAAAATCACAAAGCTACCAAATTTTGATTATTGCTCCATATCACGTTAGAGTCTGAAACCTAGGACAGGGAAATAAAGTCAAAGAGCAGAATGAAAACTAAAAAAATGTGGTTAAGTAGTTCAATTTAAGACAGCTTCACTCCCTGCTACAGAATGAAGATGCTCCTGTTAAGGATTACAAAGAGCTGCAGAGAGAAAAAAATTAAATAAAAAACAAAACAAACCCAAAGCACCTTTAACTCAGAGCAGCAAACAGACTTCTCCTCTTTATCAAGGTTACGTGCTGCAGTAGGGAAACAATATAGAATTTATTTTCTGAAGGTCAGGGGGAAAAAAAGTCAAAAGAATATCTACAAGAGGTTTCCAACGCAGAGAAAATGATTTAAACAGGACAGCAGGTGACCAGATGAACCTCACGCTTTGGCTACGGATTTGATAGCAACGACAGTTTCTCAGTTACAATACCAGAACGTACCAGGCAAGGGATGCTGCGTGTATGTATCAACATCAGTAACGCCAGCAGCAATGCAAGAATCCAACTTGTGAACTTGAAGCTAGTCATGAAATGCAAGAAGGTTTACAACTGCAGTAATCTTGACTTTTTAATACATAAAATTCAAAATTAACTCTCAAAATCACAATCGTCAGGACTATAAACTTTCCCTACTGTATATACAACAATATTAACCATGTATTTAAGCAGTAAACAGGGAAAAAAGAGGTAGACATATAGTTCATGAATGACTCCATCATTCTTACGTTTTCAAAAAGGCATTTCATACATTTAAATTTTATTTCGGTCTGGTTTTGGTAAAAGAAGAGAGAGCCACGCAAACACACCCTGAAGAACAAAACCTTTCAAGCAGTTTTCAGTTGGTACCTCCCACTCCACATCCAGTTTCTCAGGAACCATCAGCCTTGCAGTGACGATGTGGTTAGAAGCAAGCAGCTGACGGGTATGTAATTTGCATGTGAAAATATTTTTAGAGGACACACATGAACGGCACATGTTCTCAGCCTGAGTACAGTCTGCGGTCTGTACACCCACAATATTATTTCCCCAACGTTCAGAGTCGTTTTCCAGGTAATTATTCCATTCACTCTTTTGAAATCACAACACATATCAAACCTTAACACTCCAAATTGTGTTCAGAATTCCTACTCTTCCCACGTTAACCAGAACCAGTTTAAGAAGACGAAGATGGAAAGGAATGAAACCAGAAATGAGCCATCTGCTCATTGTGCATTGTTAGTTAATTAAAACTAAACCAAATTTAGTCAGACTGACACAACATAGAGACAGCATTTGAAGAAACAGCAAGTCCAGCTAGATCCCCAGCCGTTACCAGTCCACATCTGGAACACCCAAACCAATTGCTGGTGACTCTCAGCTCCGCATCACGCAGTAGCTGTGACTCCAGCACTGCTCTGTTCAGGCTGAGCAAAGTTCTATTGCACTGCAAGCTGAAAACCTCTGTTCCTTTTCTCTGCCAACACATAAATTCTTCCCCACACACATGGGACATTCCCTCGTTATACACAGAAACTCAGCTCTGGATGCTCTCCTCGGCCCAAGCTCGCCTTGATTTGACTTGGATGTCAGGGAGGAACAGAAACGAACACTGGAAAATTACTCTGCGGCACTTCACAGCACGTACAAAATACCCGAGGAAGAAAGACGATGTATCAGGAATGAAATCTACCAGGGGAACAAAAACAAATGAACAACAGCAACACACGGAACGAGAGCTTACGTTCGGTGGGAGCTCAGAACAAAACAGCAGATTCCAGTCACCCTGGGCAAGTGGAAACCTCAGCTATCGCGAAAACGAGCTCACAAACCGGCACCGCAATTCACGGAGAGCACGCGTTAGCCCTCCCCCCCCCTCCAGCCCCGCCCACCGCGAGCGGGGAGGAACGGGAAGAAGGGAAGGGCGGAGGGAGGAGGAAATACCTCCGCCGTTCGCGCCGCCGCGGCCGCGCTGCCCTCACCCGCCCGTGGGCTGCCGGGAGCGGCATGGCGGCCGGAAGCTGCGCGCGTCCCGGGCTGGAGGCGGGCGGTGAGTGGCGGCGCGCGGCGGGGCTGTGGGGGAGCGGCGGCGGCGGCGGCGGCGGCTTTGCGCGTTCCTAAATGCCGACTGAGTATTTCATGTCAGTAGCTGCGCGCTCGGGGCGAGCGTTTCTTTTGTTAGGGGAGCGCTGGATGAGAGCGGGGCTGGGCGGGCGTCTGTGCCCGCGCGCGCGCGCGCGTGTGTGTGTGTGTGTGTGTGTGTGTGTGTGTGTGTGTGTGTGTGTGTAGGCACGTGTTGGAGCGTGTGCCCCCTGCACCGTCTGCCCGCGTTGATGTGGTGATTAACGGCGTGTATTCTTTCTCCCACAGCGCGTGGGTCGCTCTGGATGCGGACTAGCGCTCGGGCGGTCGGGCCTGGCCTCCCCGAGGCAGCCGAGCACCCTCGGGTGCTGAGGAGAGGCCCCGCCCCAACCGTCTGTGCCGTGCTGTGACCTCAGTCGCCTCCTCCTTCCCCTCGGAGGGCTCGGTGATGAGGCTCGGCCCCTCCTTGTACCCCATCAAAGCATTTGCTGGGAGTGTGGCTAGAGGAGAAACTTCAACAGTCGCACTGCGGGCTGATTTGCTTTGCAGTGTCATCGGTTTTTGTCTTTCCGTAGTGTCAGTTAGGCTTTCCTGCGGGAAGGACGTGTCTGGGTCCCCATGCACAGCCCGTGTGACACCAGCGAGTCCTGTTGGTGCTGTGCTCACCACACTGTGCTTTGTGCTCAACACTACCTTTTATTTTTTCTAACGTTGTGATTGGAATATTCACAGTTAGCGTCTCAGGTAAAGAAAACCGACTTATGTAACAGACAATTACAACTAACGCCTTAGGCAATGTGTTTTTTCCCCGTGGACTTCGGTGTATTTTCCTCCTCGTTCTTCAGTGTCTTCTTGGTGCAGGAGAGAAGGTGGTGGCTTGCAAGAGGTTCATTTTAAGTGTCCCTTTAAGCACTGACATTTCCTCTGTGATAGGGTCGCTGTTCTGTCACCTGCAGTTTGTAACTTGATTTTTTGTTTTGTTGTACTGTTTCGCCAGGTATAGCTCCTGCTTTCAAGGTCCCTTTTGCTGTAGAGATCCCTGACTCACCTTTTTCATGTTCGCTTCCTTCTGCTCTGTTACCTCCACAGCTCACCGATCTTCCCATTAGGCAAACCTAATGAAAACTCTTGTGTTTAGCAGGATTTCTTGCTGTTTTGTGCTCAGCTGGGTCGCACAAAGGCTGGTCAGAGTGTGAGCTGACAGAGAATGTGGCAGTGGGGAAAAGCTGAGAAAAGAGAGGTGTCCCTATAGGCAACACTGGGCCATTAGGCCAGCTTAGCTGTCCAAGGAGCCATAACATTGCCTGATAGTCGCACCACAGCCACAGCATGTTTTGTGTTATGCTTATGAAGTACCCAGGATAAAAAAAAAAGTACAGTCAAAGTTTTAAAGCAACCCAGTGGGCTTGAAAGAACTTTTCTGTCTTATCGCATTGCTGCATTGGGTTGTTTCAGTGTGTGATGCTGCAGTCTGTCAGTAGCTGTTTTCCATGGCAGCTGCTGATCTGATACCCAGCTTTGTACTGCTGTACACATGCTGGTAGCTTGCTGCAGTGTTACAAATGCTGACATACAGACAGGCTGTTTAGTACCATTCTGTACATCTAGGACCAGCAGACCACTGTTATCTCCTCTTTTTTTTTTTTTTTTTGCATGTGACTGAAATAAAAGGCAAATTAATTATTTTGTTAGTGTTTATTCTATTAATCAGTGCAGTCAGTGGGGTGGGCTCCAGTGGCATAGTACTACTGCTGGGTAATTATCGCTGGGGAAGCACTGCATATCTCAAAACATTACCTACACTTTAAGTAAGGAGAACAGAAATAACAGGGAATGTAAAGAAGGAATAAATAAGGGGAAGAAAGCATGCTTTTTTTTTTTTTTTTTTTGAGAGGGATGGTAAAAACGGTGACTTGCAAAAAAGCAAGTACTGTTTATAAAATCAAGGCATGCTTAGAAAGGATGACCTTTCAGTTAGTGTTTTTTTGAGCATGTGAAGATGATTTGTACATATGTGGTGAGAAACTGCCTGAGTTTCAGGCATGTGATCTATGTATTTTATTTAGTCCAGAGACCTGGGACTGCTTCAGGTAAAGGATTTGCATGAAAGTCCTCTGAACAAGTTAGAGATGTTTTCTTATTAGTGGTGGTATGGAGCATACGGTTAGCATTTATTTTAGTGCACGTGATACCAGCACAACTTCGTTTGTTCTATAAAGAAATAGAATTCCCATCTGGACTAAGTATACGATAATAGAGAGTTGTGGGACTGAGATAGTGCTATTGCTGCTGTGTGAGCAACAAACTGGAGTGCTTAGCTTTCATTTGTATTCCATTGAACTTGTGTACTTAGAGCCTAATCAGTTAATGGTTGCCTGCAGTGAGCTCAGGACTGCCTTGTTCTTAGACCGTTAAGCCATGCCTGTAAACTAACCATGATATCTTAAGGCATGTGTGGGTTGATGCTTCTGTCCTCACCTTTTACTGTAACCTCTGATTTTATAAATCATGGTACAGTGTCTCTACATAGTGCTGAACACATTGGAAGTATCAGTAGGATGTGCTGTCCTCTCATTTTAACCCCTTCAACTGGTCATAGGGGATTGATTTGAAATGAGTTGCTATGTTTTGCACGCTGCATTTTTTGTTTTAACAAATACTGTTGATTGTTAGCATCCTGTCCAGTTCTGTAGAGTCTCTCCTTGCCCATTATTAAGGGTGATTTGGAATTGAACTGCTATTTACAGGTATCCAAGACTATCCTTTTCCAATAGGATCTGTAATCAGAATCAGTTCTGATAGTGTGAAAAAGAGTGGAAGGGTCATCGTCCTGTCACATAGAGTGTTGGTCAGTAGAAATAATGAAGAAGAAATTATGGCTCAAAGGAAGGTAGTAACCTTGATGATTTTGCTGTTAAACTTATCTGTCTTCCTCCTGAATCTTGAAGAGGGAAACATTGATCGTAGTTATTCTTCCCTTTGAAGTAAGCAGGGACAGGATTGGGCCCCTGTAGTTTTAAACCCATTTCTCTGGCTGATTCAGGTTGTGAACATCAGTGCCAGTGAGGGAACAGTCTTAAACAGGCGTAAGGAGCAGATGTGCACTTTGTAGTGAACTCTTCCTCTACAAACGTGCATGTGTATGATAGGTGAGAAAGGCAAAAATTGGCCCTGAGTTCAAGAAATCGTACAAAATGGGACCTGTGATGTCAGTTGTGAAATATGCAATAGATTTATGTAGCAGTGATACTGCAGAAGGGCTTGCATTTGCTAGTGAGTCTACATTGTTAAAATAATGGGAGAAGGTTCTGAACAGTGACAGTAACAGCCCCTTTGTAGTTGGAAGCAGTTACGTGTTACAGGTTAAACTTCTTAGCGTTCATCACGCACCGATTTTACTTGTCTGCAAACTGCTGAAGTTATGTTTGGGCTTTTAATTAGTTCTTTTTTTTTTTTTTCCCCTCTATAACTGTGAGATCTCATTGTAGCCATTTTTTCAGGAAATTAATTTTATCTGAGGGTTAGAATATAGTAAGTTGAGATGCTTTGGCGAGGTGTCTGTGTCTCTGCTCCAGTACAGACACTTGGCAAACAAGTGAGACCTTGAGCTTGCAGACAGTGGATAACTTTGTAAATTCATGGCCTAGTAAAGCTGTTATATCTTGGATGTGACTTGAAGTTTTGAGTTCATTATACGTGCTAGAAAATAAGTATTTTGAGTCTAGAAAACACTCTTCTGATGTCATTACTGCAGTTAATATGGGCTGTGTTATTGTTGGTGTATTTTTTTCCCCCCCAAAATTTTACTGAATTTTTCTTTAATTGTTGTATTCACTTCTTATTTTTCAGGAGTCTTTGAAAAATCCTTAGTGATCATGACTTTGTTACAAGTGAGATAAATTAGCCAGTGGCTCAGAGGGATGGATACCCAGAAGACTACAAATGGTTTGCGAGTGATTGGACAAGGGACTGGTATAGGGAAATCGACACTCCACATGGTGGGGTATTTGGGAAAAGTCAGTTGAAACTTATTTTACATCTGTGCAAAGTTCATATTTTTCTCTGTTTTGAGAGATTTTTTAATTGGTCTTATTTTACAAAAAAAAAAAAAATCCCAAAATTATTTTCCACGGAAATCTATAACAATGGCGAAAGATTATTCTAAATAGATCTGTGTCTGAACTTTTTACTGGTGCTGTTTTTATGACTGTGCATTTCTATGTATATTACTCCATATTCCAAAGGTCTGAGCATGTGTACCTTGGCAATAAGTGTCCTTTGGTTTAGCATGAGTAGAATGAAATGAGGAATAGCTGTATTGTCAGAGATACCTTACTAAATATTTGAATGCTTAAATCAAATTTAAATTTGTGTAGTTTGTTCTACACTATGACTATGTGTCTTATTTACAAGGACAAATTGTAGTCTACTTTATTTTTAAATACCACGTTAGGTGTTACATGCTTAGAAGCTACTCGTTGCATTTTATTCTCTGTGTATATGTATGTCTTAATTTGGGTCACTATATGAGAAAAGGTAAGTTTATGCAACTTTTTCTTTTTTTAGAGCCATACTCCTGTAGAAAAAACTTCACCTGACTATTGTCCAGTCTGCAAAGAGAAAGGCCAGGTTCAAGTTTTACGGACTTACCGCATCAATTTTCAGGAGTCCATTTATCTTTGTGAAAACCCTCAGGTATTACTCTTAATTAACAGTTTTGTTTGCTAGTGTAGAGGCCTTTGCCATTAACAATTAAACCTCTTTAAGTTCAAGAGTTGATCGGTAGTAAGCAGACTGTTGAAATAG
The DNA here is from genome assembly GCA_036925125.1 of Oreortyx pictus. Lineage (NCBI taxonomy): Eukaryota > Metazoa > Chordata > Aves > Galliformes > Odontophoridae > Oreortyx > Oreortyx pictus. The sequence continues at coordinate 19,973,251 of JAUPFR010000001.1, forward strand.
GATCCCTTTGATTTTATATTCTGAGTGATGCTTGCTTGTAGTATAGACAAAAACATAGCAAGCCTCTGTACATGTGGTGGTTGGGCACAGCTAGCTATTCTAAGGAGTAAAAAGAGCAGATTAAAAGGAATAAGGTAGAGTTTGTTGACATAACAACAGGACACAAGTGATACTAAATAAATCTTTGTACGAACCAGAATATGAAGCCAAAATTTAACTGATGTTAAATTTTACTGCATTTAACTGATGTTTTACTCACAAAACTACAAGTCTCCAGTTGTCCTCTGTTTAAGTAATGCAGGTAGGTTTCTAGTAGTAATTACGGTTTCTTTCAGTGCTTTTTCCATGTTAAGTTTAGCCTTAGCTAGATTCCTGGGCTTCTTAATATTTGAGTGGTGATCTACTGCCTCTCCCTTCCGCTGTGTGGGGAGGGAGGGCGTTGCAAAGTCATGTATTCTACTAATTTAAGGGCACCATTCTACAAGGGATAAATGTCTTTCAGCTGCGTCCCCCATCCCTCACCCTACTTTTAAATAATCATGGTTGGATTGGAAATGGGAAATGGTGTGTTTGACCATATATTCCCAGTTACAGAACAGCATATTTGTACGTGACCCTACCAACGCATGGTGTAATGTATCAGGCTAAGTTGAAGGTGCCCTGCAAGTTTTAATACTTGTAATCCCACAAGCAAGAGTTAATAATACCAAATATGTACCCTACTGGAATGGATTTTACAGAATGAGAGAACTCTCCTTAGCAAAGTTTCTTTCTGAGACTGGAAGTCACTACTCGTAGCTACGCTTCACAATTGTCTGTAAGACTGTAGTTGGATAAAAATGCTCAATCTCTCTTGCGTACATTGATTTTATGTATTGATTTCATTAAAGTATCATTTTATGCAAGCCCTACATTGTCTGAAGTTATTGTAGTTATTTTAGCTCTTGTTCACCTGAAATTACTTTCTAGATTTCATTGTAACTTTTCTTCTTTTCTGTAGTGCATCTACCCGCTTGGTTATAAACCATTTAACAGCATCATTATTTCTGCTGATTCAGAAAATCTTCAAGTTCCATCTAATGATAAGAAAAGGAAATTGTGTGATACCAGTGACCTTTCTCCCATCGAATCAAATCCAAAACAAGCAAGAACTAATCTTGTGGTCAGCGTTGAGCAGACTAGTAATACAGGCCCTGTTGTCAAAAACTCTGGTAATAGCTTTTGTATCCCTCAGTCAAGTGTATGTGATGTGTTACAAAATGGCCAGCAAAAATCAAATAGTGAGGAATCTGTCAATCAGAAAGTGAATTTTGAAACAACCACCAACACCAAAGGCCATCAAGAAAGTCCTCCTAATTTTAGCTCCAGAACACAACTCTTGTCAAACTCTAGTCACAGCTCAACAACAGCTGAAACTTTGCTCAGAGGCAATAATTGTTCCACGAATAACACAGATTTATGTCTTCAATGGAGAAACAAGCATAATCTTTGTTGGTTAGATTGTGTTTTGTCTGCGCTGGTACACTTAGAAGCATTAAAATCTGCTCTAGTAGAAGAAGGTGATGAAAAATGTTTACTCCAAAGGCTCTTGACAAAATATAATCAAGCATCTGTTCTTCTGAATACCTGTAAAAGGAGTAAGGTGAAAGGTGAGTGCATTCAGCTTTTCCAAATATTTGTACCAGATCAATCTGAATATGAAATTCCATACAATGTACTTAAATATGCCTCCTTTCTATTTCAAGATCACGTACAAATCAGGTACAACTCAGTACTTTGAATTTGCAGAGTTGTGTGCTTTAGCTCAAAGATTCCTGGTAACCCCTGTAGTCGTTTTCCTGGGATAAATGTGTGTACTTCGAAAGTAGATACCAAATGCAAAGCATCTCTTGATTTTATTTTTTGGTCATAACTCAAGTAGAAAACTTAATTATGTGATTGAGCAGTAGTTTGTTTCCTTCCTCTCTGTTGGTAACTGTTGCAGTATTTTTCTAATCTTGAAAATTAAGATTGTTTTGGATGTGGTTTGTGTGATTGTATAATGAACATTTGCCTTATCACACCAAGAAATACTCAAGCTGGGAACATATGTTCTTCTCTGGCTGCAGCTGTGTTCGTTGAAGAAATGCTTCCCCTGGGGTCTGCTAGCTGTGCTTCCTAACCTGTTTCAGTCAGAATTAGTCAAAGGTTTTAACCTGGTTTATACTGTCTGGAAAGGGTTAGTAAGTGCTCAAATATGCAACTTAATAGATTTGAAAGTAGTAACCTCCAAGCACAGGAGCAGTGGTGAGCAGCTGGGGGCAAACTTTCAGGTAGCACAGCTGCAATTAGAGGAAGATGTGTCACTGCAGTCTGATAGTTTGCCCTTTGATCATTTTGCATACGGTGGGTTCAGTTTAAGGTCCTTAAACTAAGATTTATTTTTCCTAGTCCTTTGGAGTGGACCCAATGGAGTCGTAAGTCTGAACTTCTAAGCAATCAGCCTTCAGAGAATTACTGCAGACCTTTGGCTAGCCACTACCTTTCATGAATTTCTTTTGCAATAGATCTTGCAGGAAGAGTGCACATTTCAATATGACAGGATATAGTACTGGAACAATGCTGGATAACTTAAAGGATATCATATCTTTACTGGAAGGAATAGTGAGTGTATCAAAAAGGGTTTAATCCACCTCGTGGCAGAGAAAACAGTACTTTGTAGAGGCAATCAATCAATAAAATCCTAAGAAATTCTCTAGTAGTTCATATATTCTGTTTGCCAGAATGTCTGTTTGATTTGGGGGATTGCAGATGTTACCTGGAAACCCCCCCTACTGTTGCAGCACCCAAGATGTTATTCTTTCCCCTCTGTTGTACTACTGCTGTGTTTGCAAAGGAACTCTGGTATGGAAGAACCCTGAAGTGGGTGGTGTGCTAGCTTGCTTCCCTTAGAGCAGCTGTTGGGATATGGTGGTGTTTGAAACAAATGTTTCATTTCCAGGAAATACTGCGAGAGAAATTGGCTCATTTTGGCAGGAGTGGAAAGAGGATTGGATGAAGAGTTTCTGTAGAGAACAGCTGTAGTATTATTTTCGTTCTTCCATCTAATTTTTCAGTGTTTTTTGCATATGGCTGTGTTTTGAAACAATCAGAAGCAATTGAGATGGAAGGAAATGTTTTTTTACCTTTTTGTATACATCAATTTTTAAAGTAAGAAACAGTTCCCACTGCTGTTCTAAGTCCTTTCTTTAGTTGATGCAAGTTACAGTCTTGATTGTGCAGTATAAGCTCTTTCTTGTGCTTAATGTACACACGTAGACATTTTAAGTTGCAAATACGTACAAAGATATATATATATATATATATATACAATTTTAAAAATAGATATTTTTAATGTTGAAAAGGCTGACTTAGGAATTCAGTATTTAGCATTTTTTTATTATAATTATATGATGTCATTTACAAATGTGTAAGCAAATCTTTGTGCTTTTGGTCTTCGAGTTTAGATTTTAAAATCTACTCTTAATCTCTGAATTTCTATGGTTTGTTATGTTTGACTATGTTAATCTCACACGTTGTTACTGTCTAGCTACGAGTACACACCCTTGGTGAGAATTCAAGTCAGATGAAGTTATTTTCGGTTATCATTTAAGTTCTGTAAACCAGTCTGTAGTTTTCTGATTGGTTAATGTTGAGCAGTGACTATTCTGCTGACAGTTCTAGGCAGGTGTAGATCAGTGTGAAAGATAACTGCATGTTATGAGCACGTTAGGGTTACATGTGTGTGAAAGGGGTAGAGATGTTGCACATAAATACGTAAAAGCATGTGCATTTTTTTTCTACAGATGTTCTTCCTAAAGCAGAATTGCTGCTCAATGAAATAAGGAACCAAATTTTTATACAGCTTCAGCCACAGCTTAAGTGTGAATTGGGTAAGTAATCAGTGCAGCACCTCAGTGTTTATTTTCAGGAAACTGTACATCTGAAGACTTCTAGCATGTCGGCTCATAAAAATACATCTGTATATATGCATGCAAGACATCCTGCAAGTCATACATTTGTTAGCTTGTGACATACACACTTTACTGTGTGATGAGCTGTTTTTGTCACTCGCTGTTTTTGAGAGTGTATTCACGTTTTTGTAACTATACTGCATTCCCAAAACTGTCATTGCAAACAGTCTAGTAACATGGATCAATCCCTTTGCTGTGAGCTTGAGAGGGATGCCCTGAATTTCAGTCGTTGCAGTAAGCTTATCTTTCTTTTTGAAGTACTGAAATCTGATTTCCAATTCAGTGACTGTTTTTTCTGCCCTGTCTTTGAAGGTAAGGAGGAAAGTCCAGTGTTTGCACTCCCTCTGCTCTTAAAACGGGATCAACAAGCTGAGAAACTCTTCTTGCCTTCGTTTTCGTGGAAGTTTGAATGCACGTGCTGTGGCTACAAATACCTGGATCGGTCAGATTTTTTTTTTTATAAATTGTCTTTTTAGCTGTCCTACTGTAGCTCTGAATCTGCATGTGAAAAATGACTTTTCTTCACATCTCCAGGTTTTGTTTTTTGGGAACAAGTTGCCTAGAGAGGTTGTGGATGCCCCTTCCCTGGAGGCACTCAAGGCCAGGCTGGGTGTGGCTCTGGGCAGCCTGCTCTAGTGGTTGATGACCCTGCCCACAGCAGGGAGGGTAGAAACTAGGTGAACTTTGAGGTCTATTTTAACCCAGGTCATTCAATGATTCTAAGTTTCTGGGTGAAGTTTTATGTGAACTGCTTCTTCAGTTTAGCATCTGCAAATGGTTTACTGCTGCCTAGTGTCTTAGGAAACCACAGTATCTCTTAATTAAGAAATAATAGGTAGCTGCAAGTGCCTGGCCATGCTCACTCTATGTTGCTGTTCTAAAGAATATGTGCCTAGCACGCTTTTGCTATTGAATGATATTTGTCATGTTCATTTGGATTGAAAAGAATTAGAGTTCTGCTCACGTAATTGAAGTGTTTTAAAATGGTGTTACAGGCATTTTTTGAGTATTGATGTAATTCATGTAGCTGTGGGTCACGGAGGCTTTAGAGTCCAGAGAAAGGGACTTCACCTTTATGAGACCACTCATTTTATTTGAAAAATGCCTGCTAATTTCAACTGCCTTGAGTTCATACAATAAGCTTCTAGGTGCACAGGTGAGATGAGATTAATTACATCTGTTAGCCAGGTAAAATGTGTAGTTCTGGTTGATAATGTGTGTCCAAGTTGCATACAGGTTTTTTTTTTTTTGTTTTGTTTTTGTTTTTTTTTTTTAAGTTGAAAAATCTAGGTGAGAGGGATTATAGAGGAAGTCCTTTCTGTGGTTAAGGAAGAAACTACATTATTTAACATCCCATACTTTGTATTTTAGTACAATATAAACCTCTTTGTAATCTTTGCTCTGAATATGCTCATTTTTTTGATTGGTTGTCATTTTATAAAAGTATAAAACAAGTCATTGTATAATGTGCATTGTGAGACTTTGTAGTAGCTAGTGAATTAAGCTGATCCAAGTGTAAGGATTTCCTTACCTTGAAAAGGAAACAGAGATAACATGCTAAGGGAGAAGGAACCAAGAATGCTCAGCTCGAGGCTGCAGAGCTGCCAAGAGCAAATGGTGATGTTTGACAGAACTGAATTCAGTGCTGACTCGGATAGAGTGAAGTCACAGAGGAATTGATGCAGATGGCATGAATATGAATAGAATTCAGCTGTCGTAACATTTTTGCAACCTTTTCCCCTTGTTAATTGTGAATATTTCTTGTTTTCTGGTTGGCAAATTGTCTTACTCTGTGTACGTGTGTCCAGATGCAGGAAAACACTAACAACGTTCTCAAGTGTAATCCCAGATTGGCATCCGCTTCATGCTGTTCATGTTGCTCCATGCAATAACTGCAGTGATAGATCTCAAAGAAGACAGATGATTTTGGAAAAGTAAGTTTCAGTATGTGAACTTGAAAATAAAATGGATAAACTTCTGAGATTACATGTATCTAACGTAGTATCGCTTTCAAAAATGAACTGTTGTCCTGGGTTTACAGAGATGAAAAGCTTGAAACTCTGATAAGTACTTCTTTAGGTATTAGATAATTGTTCAATACCGAAACTACAAATGTTTTTTAATAAACACACTGACTAGCACGTACATTTGAGCTAGGTGGTACTTTCTACTAAGTAGTAAATGACGACAGCTGACAGCCAGTCCCAGCATTTCCACAGCTTTTGGTGTTGGTGAATGGAACTATATTCACTTATTTTACCTGGCTGCCTTGAGAACAATGTCCTTTTGTACCATGAATATGATGCAGTTGTCTTCTGTCTTTTCTCACCTTTTCCCAACACCCTGAGTCCAGTACATATTTTCTCATTCCTTTTTCTTTCCTCTCTTCTGTACCAAAATGGAACATGCAGCTGGGATACTCTTTTCCCTTGAGTACAGTAGAAGCAGAATAGTAAGGGCAGGACTCTGGAGATGCCTTGCATGTAGTTTTTCATTAGGACTTTTTGTCACTATTTTGTTGTAACAAACTGTTTCTTTACTGTCTCTTTATCAGAGTACCCTCAGTATTAATGTTACATTTCGTAGAAGGCTTGCCACATAACAACCTGAAGAGTTACTCGTTTCAATTTGAGGAAGACATCTACCAAATAACATCTGTTATTCAGTACAAAATGCATAAGAAGCACTTCATAACCTGGTCGTTGAATCCTGATGGTAAGAAACGTTAGGTCTATAACAGTACTTTGAGTTCGACATCAAACAGTGTTCCATGGGTTAGTGGATAGTCTTAACTGTCCACATACAGTAACAAGGATTTATTTTGTGTGCGCCCTGACTTCATATTTAGCAAATAATTGTAGGAACTTTGTCATTTAGGGTGAAGGTTTAGTTTTGGTTTAGCTGACTTTTTCAGCAGTGTTCCGTCCTCAAGGGCCAAAGTTATTTGGGTGGAGTCATTTTCTTTCAAACTTTGTGAAAATTAGAAATAAAATAGTAATTAAAACAACATCAACTAACAGTCTAAGCATGGCTGTTGGACAAATAGTGTTGGTTATTTTGAAGCCAGTTATTGGTTCTTTCTTGACTGGAAATGGGACCTATGGAACTAATAGCATTAATGAAGTAAGTATTCATTTCTGAACTTTGCTGCACCTGAGTAGTGGGAGGCACAAACTGATGTTGGAAACACTGCTAGTGGTATGATGGTTGTACCATTGGCACCAGCAGAGCTTCATCTGAGAGGAACTCCATAATTACAGACAGCGAAAAGTTGGCATTCTGATTTTTTTTGTGCTTCTGTAGAGGGAGTGGGGTGCTGTCTTATCAATTGTTTTGATGGCTTGAAAATTGTTTAAGTCATACTGACTGAGTTTAAGAAGAAAAAGAAAGAGGAAGCAGCTGGTAAGGAAGCACTTAGTAAGAAATATCCTGAGCATCATATATCATATGTGGTCTGTATCTATTTTAAAATGTTTAAAGCTGTGAAGTACTTGATGAATAATTTGCAGATGATGAGGCAAATTCTTAAATTGAGCAGTTTCTCTTCAGCCTCCATGCCTTCCATCCAGGGAATGTAAAGTTCTACCAAGAAACTTAATTAAGAGGTGGTTCTTTGCTCAGATGTGTGCAGGTATTTCCAGCCAAGATGTCGGTCTTATTATCTGAGACAAAAAACCTCAGCTTTGTTTTTCAGTAGACCTTCTCTGACCTGTAATAATACTGCTGCAAATTCCGCTTAGGGTGATCTTTTTACAGTGGAAACCTCCCAGTTTTTCTCTGATATAATAAAAAAAACTAAGGAAAAAAAAATTAATTGCTGCATGTCAGATTAATAAAATTGCTTGACAAGTGTCAGCAACTTCAATTTTAAAAGCCTTAGTCACTGCACCGATTGTTATTTATTTTTCAGGAACTTGGCTTGAATGTGATGATTTAAAGGGTCCGTATTGCAGGAGGCATAAAAGATTTGAAGTTCCTCCGGCAGAGATTCATATTGTCATCTGGGAAAAGAAAGCATCCCATTTGCCACAAGAACAGAATTCACAGTGTCAGAATAAAAGTGGTGAAGATTCTACTGTTAATAATGTGCAGTTAAATTCTACAGTGTTGCACTGTGGTTTTGATAATGCTGTAGACAAAATACTTGCAGAAGATCACAAAGATGATTCTCTGAGAATTCCAGATAAGAAACAGCAGCGGGTAGCTGAGGGTGAAAGTAGTGTACATTGTGGTTTAGAAAATCTTGTAGGTGATGATCTTGTAACTCAGATGCTTGAAGAAACTCCATGTGACTCAGAGAGTAAATCACTGCCGAACGGACAGATGGTGGAAAATAACCTTGTTGTTGAAGTGGGCTCACAGGAAAAGCGAGAATCAGCTTTTTCACCTAATGCTCCCTATACAGGGGAGTTCACGGAGTTAACTGGAACTGATCTCGCTATGAATGATAAAGGCATGCTATCTGAAAATGCCAGCATTTGCTTATCTCTACAAGAGTTGAACCCACCAAGTATCACTCCTGTACCCACAAAACATGGCCCCAACCCATCTGACTCGTTACTTGCTCAAAGCATGGATGGTAGAGCTAACTTACATAATGGAGAACTAAGTTCAGGACAACAGATAACCTGTAAACTGCCACCAGTAGAGAGAATTGTACAGAAGTCACCTGACTTGAAAGGTGCAAGCAAAATTGCAGTTCATTCTCAGCTTGCAAGTTCTTCTGCTGATAATAATTCCTCTCAGCCTTCAGACAAAGACCAGAAAAGAGGATTTGTGGGAAGCTGGGTGAAGAAACTGTTGAGCAAGAATACTTCTTTTCTGCCTTCGAGTGCCTTGATTCCCAAGAGTGAGAGAAGCTGCAAAACTCCCTCAGTGCAAAAGTTAAGTGACACGTGGTTGCCGGTTAAAGGAGCAAGTAACTTTGGTGGATTTCAAGGCAGAGGTGAATGCAAAACATCTCAGACCCTCACCTCAGCGCTTCCTCGGAGTAATAATGCTCACAGCTCATCATATTTCAAAGGGTTTTCTCCAGGTGCTTGTCTTCCCCAGAATCATAGTGCTATGGAAGGCCCAACTTGGAATAAGTCAGGCAATACGCTGCGTACCTCTGCTAAAACAACTCAGGTGCATCCACCTAGCCATAATTCTGCGACGGCGGAGGAGTCAGATAGCGACAAAACAAGAAAGCTTCGCCTAAAACTGTTAAAAAAGCTTAATGCTAAGAAGAAGAAGTTGGCTTCACTGGACAGGCTAGCAATGGAACAGGCAAAGCATGGAAAACCTGTTGCTAGGGATGTAAGCCCCCCTTCACAGGCTGAATCCCGTAACGACAGTGAATTACTGCAGAGCTTTTTAAGGGAGCTGCAGTATCACATTGATGCTGCGGATCATTCGTCTGAACTGAGTGTGAGCTCAGGATGCACAAGCCATAACAGTAATGATGAAATACTGGCAGAATTACTGTCCCCTACTTCAACTGTTGCTTCCTCAGAGGTTCCAAAAAGTGAAGATGAGTGTATGTATATGGAAATGGTAAATAGCAGCAGTGCTGCAACACCAGAGCCTGCTGAGAAGACCTGTGTGTCACATGCAGATACAACAAGTGAAGACCGCAGTTATTACAGCCCTGTAAAGGACAGTAATTATGAACATACCGTGGGCAAATCCAGTGTGAAAAGATTTGGCTTTGAGAGTCCCACAAGGGAAGATATCTTTGAAGACCTGTTCTCTGTTTCAGCGCCAGCCACCATGGCGGGTGACATAGATGTACCTCATTTTGATGAAACGCTGTTTGAAACTTGGTAAATATTTGGTGGTTTTGTGTTTGTTTTTTTTTTCAACATTATGTATATTTTGAAACAAATGACTATTAAATTATATTTTCTAACTAGTTTAATTGCACCCTGGCTGTACTTGAACGATTTCCACTGCAGTTTTAAGAAAAACTTTATTGTATCAGACAAAGTGCTTTAATGCATTTTATTTTTCTGAGAAGCAGTTATTTTAGCAGATGTAATTGTGCATTCAAATATAGCTCCCGTGAGTCTTAATTTTTGCTGCTTTTAATGTGGAAAATGTACCCATCTTCTGTTGGGTTTGAAAAATTACAGACTTCAGTATCCTGGATGTTGTAATGGTGTGAGAAGTTCTCAGGTAGCACAGATCTGCTTTTCAGGATCACCCAACTCCTGAAGTCTTTTTGCCCAACATTTAGGGGGAAAAAAAATAATCCACTGTTCTGTAATCATGGATTTTTTGTCTCCTTTGTTACAATGATCGTATGCAACGCTCAGCTGGAAGGGTGATACTCTGTTCTGAACTTTAGAGAATGACTGTTCTGTAAGCTCCCCTTCCCTGCATCCAGAGAAAGGCTGATATAAAGTACTAGTTCTTCCCCTTAAAGGTAGGGCACCTGCTGAGCTTTCATGCTGGGTAACTGAAAATGTAATTGGACTGATTATTATTTGGAGCCAGGTCATTTGCTCCAAGTAAAAAAAAACTAACATTTAGGCCAGAGTTAGCAGCGCTGAGAAAGGATACCAAATATAAATTTATGCATTGCTGTCCCTAGGGCAGCACACCCCTATCTGTATACAAGAGAAGGGCAAGGAGAGGCGAGGTCTATAGGAAGGAAGTAGAGGAGAGACAGCAGTGAGTGTGCAGAGAGAAGGGTACTGAGCTGGTGGTGTTTCTGGATCTGCATATGGCTGTCGTTCTGCTAGGTGGGAGTCTCTGAAATCCTGGGTGCAGAGGTGAGGGCACTGTATGCTCAATTGGATTAACTGTATGTTTTTCTAGTACCTGCAATAATGAGCATTTCATCAGCAAGTCTTTGTCTCAGCCATTCCTAGAGGTACCCTGCATTTTTTTCCTTTAGATCCCGAATTTAAAACGCAAATCCTGTCATATCTCCAAATAGATGTGTTTTGAACACCATCACAGAGCATGGCTACAGAGGTAAATGGTCTTTGATAGCTTGATCCAGGTTCAGTTCAGGAGTGATTGGGAATCTGTCAGTGGCACTGAATGCACCTTGACAAGTTGGTTCTATTGTAATTCCATACGTGTTTATTGAGCTGGCACTTCAGACAAGTAATGGTTTCATTCTTGGAGTACCACTCTTTGTAAAGAAGTGGAGCTCCTCTTTGTTTTAGATATTGTAACTGGTATGTTGCAATAAAAAAATCAGTGGGTTCTGAATGTAAAATACTGCTGTACTGCTGGTGAAATGTTTGTTGGTCTGTTTGCTTTGTAAAAAATATTAATAAATTGTTGACCAAAATTAGAGCTTGACTTAGCAGTAAATAATCTACAAGCCTTGAGGGGGTAATAGGATTTTCCTGGGGAGTTTTCCAACCAGTGGTTGTGCAAACCACTGCAGAGCAGTGTCTCACTACCACTAATTGCTTGTTGCAGAGGTTTCCCTAAGCAATGGGGAACTGCTTCCAGCGTAGAGACCATCTGCAGCTCATCGCAGCTGTGACATGGGAGCTCCTCTCTGCTTGATCAGGGACAGCCCCAGTGCGGGGTGAAGCTGCTCTCCTGGGGTTGGCATGATATGTAACGTATTGGGCCTACACCAAGAACAGACCCCACCTCAGTGGGATATAGGAGATTGTCTCATCTTCTTTTACCACCTCAGCCTCGGTGTAAGGGGTGTGATGAGGTTAATAGCAAGGGAAGAGGGTATGGGGCACATCTGCTGTGCATGTGTGCCTAGGTAGAAGAAAATACGTGGTCACCACTGCCAGTATGTCTGCAAACTGTTGTCTGGAGTCCTTGGTATGCTGCTGCGTGCAGCGTGCTGTGGGTGCGAACACATGTATGAGCTCCAGCAGCAAATAAATAGCACTGGAGACTGAAATATGGAACTACATGTTCACTGGTGCAAGTTTTGCTTCTCTTTTTTTATTTTTTTTCCCCCCTGAAAGATGTTGCTGTGCACTTTGTTGGTTTATTTCCATAAATATTTTACTGCAGCTGAACCCGTGCAAGTGAGGATTTGGCTGTGCCGAAGTGAAAACCCCTTGACCAAAGACAGGGTGTGGAATTTGGTAGCTGCTTCTTGTTTGAGAATAGATCTAGATCTAAAGAGCGGCCTGCACGACCCGCTTTGTGTCATTAAGAAAAGTGAAGTCTTAGTTTTCTGTCAGAGTTTTAGCCTCTGCTCCCTTCCCCCGCCCAGTACGCAGAATTCCCGTGGGAGCACTGCTGTACACATTTCACTCAGTGCTGCTTACAAACCCGATTTTTAGCCTTGGATGTTTTTCATCGCCTGCTGTTATTAATTCTTCATCCAGCACCGTTTTCTGGCGTCAACAGTCATTCCCTCCCTGACGCCGCATCGATCCTGCCTTGTCTCTTCCTTTTGCAGGGCTGGTTTACATCGGTGAATTTGCCCTTGAAGCGGAGCGCTTGCCTCCTGAGCGTGTGCTGTGCTGGAACATCCCCCAAGGCCCCGCTGGGAGCCGAGGAGCTTACAGTCTAAGTATAGGTGTAAGACAGCGGGACAGGCTAACGCGATTACGTGACCCAAGATGTGGAATGGCTCTGTCGTTGCAGCAGAGCGGGGGCCGCGAGCAGTGCAGAAAGCTGTGGCGAGCTGCACGTCTGGATTTTCAGAGATGACGTTTGACAGTGCTTTAATGGGAGCCCAACCTGGGCCTCCTCCTCCTCCTGGCTGTGGGAAGAACGGAGTTCTAAACGCTTTATGTTGCCGTAAATGTTCTTGCTGACTGCCCGTCGCTCCGGTCCAGCCCAACCTTGACCTGTCCTCAGGCTGAGACCAGCCATGTGCCTACACCATGCTGGGTGCTAACACCAACAGCAAGGTGGAATTGCGCACGGTCTCTGAAGCTGCTCCTGCAGGCTGTCCTTTCGCGTATAGAGGGGAAAAGTAACGTTGTGCGAAAGGAACTAACTCTCGGCAGCAAAGCATTCTGCTTTCACAGCAGCGGCTTTACAGAACGATGTGGGAAAATGGACGTTGCTAACAACCGGAGGGAGGGGAAGGGGAGGAAAAAAAGTGGTGTTTCCGCCCGGTTTCGAACCGGGGACCTTTCGCGTGTTAGGCGAACGTGATAACCACTACACTACGGAAACTTCCGATGGCGGGGCTCCTCCCAGAGCTCAACTTCAGGGTAGCCCCGCCGAGTGGCTGCCCCTCACCGCTCACAATTTTGGCTGGCTCCGTATACAGAGAAACGGAACGGGAGAAAAGAGGGCAGCTCCCACCGCCATAAAACTCGGGGCAGACCGCAGCCGGTCCCCACGGGGAGGAAAAAAATTGCGGAAACGTAAAACAACTTCCCCCGTCCCTGGGTGGGCTCGAACCACCAACCTTTCGGTTAACAGCCGAACGCGCTAACCGATTGCGCCACAGAGACCCGCTGCAGAGGCGCTTCCGCGACGTCCTTCTGATTGCTGTGGTGTCCGTGTCCCCGTGTGGTCGAGGAGCGTTTTGTTATTGTTTCTTTTGAATCTAAAGATACCGACTTGCTTTCTTTAATCTGAGGGATTTAGGAACATTCGTTCTCCCTCGCTTTTTTTCCTATTTTATCTCTACTGTTTCTGTGACCTTTTACATGCAGAGAGGGAAACAGCAGGAGGGGCAAGGTGGGGCTCAGGCTCTTCTCTCAGCAATGGGATGAGAGGGAACAGCCTTAAGTTGCACGAGGGGAGGTTCTGGTTGGATATCAGGGAAAATTTCTTCTCCTTTTGGTAATGCACTGTTACAGGCTGCCCAGGGAGGTGACAGATTCACCGTCCCTGGAAACGTTCATGAACTGCGTGGATGTGGCACCGAGGGACACGGTAGCGGGCATGGACAGCAGAGCAGCAAAGAAAAGCAATGAAACTGAGGGAGAAATGGCCAGGGAGAGTGGGATGGGACGAAAGAGAAGGCATCAGCAGCCAACTGCTATAGGCTTGGGCGGGATAGGTTGGAAAGCTACTAGCTCCTGCTATTTTATTTCATTTTTTGCATTATGGTAATGTAAAGCTTAATGTTAAAAGCCATCCTGGAGCAGAAACTTGCCAGGAGTAAAAATATCACCACCCCAAACTAAGCCAGATGTTGCTACTCACACCGAGGTGTCCGTACTGTGCTGCCCACCAGAAACCAGTCTCTTCCTGCTCACAGGCCTTGCTCATCACCTCCTCCCACCAACGTATTTCTGTATATTTGCTGGTACCCGAGTTACCTGATATCTATTACTGCAGCTGACAACAATTTGCATGATAGAGGCTGGGTAAAGCCGCAGCTGTAGGTAAATTTCCCATGTGAATGAGGTCGAAAGGGAGCAGATGGGGTTCTGCCTGGAAGGCCACGTGCACCTCCACGAGGATGCTTTTCAGCTGTCTGATAGAATCGTAGTCTCATATATGATAGAATGGTTGGAAGGGACCTTAAAGCCCATCCTGTTCCTCCCACCACCTCAGGCTGCCCAGGGCCCCACCCAACCTGGCCTTGAGCATCTGCAGGGGTGGGTACCCACAGCTTCTCTGGGCAGATTGTGCCAGGGCCCCACCATCTTAAGGAGACACCTGCAGCTTGTGCTCCCCTGACACCTCTTCTCTGGGATGGAAGCTGGGGCAGGAGACGCTGCAGTAACTCCTTTCATTTGGGCTCAGACTAGGGAAGTTGCAATCTGAAAGGCTGAACTTGTAAAGCTGAGTGCTGGCAGCTACCACAATCTTCCAGCAGAAGCCTTCTCTCGTGTTTCCCTGGTCTTCACCTGTAACTAAGAGGTTGCAATGAGGGACGCTGTGTGCTGTGGCTGTGCTGTGCTGGCAGATACCCAGATACTGTGTTTCCACAGTGTTTCGTGATCTAGATAAGACAGACCCTCACTTCCTCCTTCTGTGCTCACAGGGCTGAGCTGCTCCTGCAGCTGCACTGTCTGCCCTGCTGCTCGCTCACAAAATGGACCAGGAGACCCTGGGGAGCATCGTCCTGCTCGCCATTGTCACCTTGATCAGCGTCATCCAGAACGGTGAGGCAGAAATCTGTGTACATGGGAGGGGAGGACAAACCAGACTCTAGCTGTGAGCGTGTGTGTGCGCAGGCATCCCTCTGGCTTTAGGAATGCTCTCAGGGCACTGCCTGGCATGTGGTTGTTTCTATGGCTTCTCATCCCTGCTGTGTGAGTCATATATTTGTCAGCTAATGGAAGGGGTGATGTGCTGGAGCTGATGGGGACAATGCGCACTTAGATCTGATATCGGGGACCGTGACTAAAGCCACAGTGCTGCTCCTTGGCCGAATCCCTGTGGGCTGCAAGGCAGCAGCAAGGGCTTGGTGCACTGCCCAGAGCCAGGTGAAGGCAGAGACATGGCACTGACCACTCTGAGAAGTGTGTTTGGATAAAGTGGGGGCACGCTGCTGTCCAGGTCCTATCACCTGACTAGTCCGCATTATTTGCAGTCACAAGAGTGCTGAGCAGTTTCTGCAATGGGAAAGTTTCACTTTTTAGCTCTTATTCAGACTCCCACCCTCGGTGCTATTCCTCAGAGCGTTTTAAAACTGCAAGTATCTCTTTCGCACAAATATGTTTTTAACTTGATCATTCTTCTTCAACTGTACTTAACCATTCTAGCAGAAAATGCTTCCCAGCATTCAGACAAGGGAGTGGGTTTTGCTCCGGATGCACTGTGGTTGCTCAGGCTCAAGAAGCTTGGTGAACGAGTGGCAGAAATGCTTGAAATCCCAGTGAGTGCAGAACTCATGGTTCGTGCCTGAAAATGGACCATGCTGCAGAGAGGGGAAGTGGTGAAGCTCAGCCACAGGGCAGCAAAGTGTGAAGATGAGTGAAATTCTGAGGCTGGCACATACTGCTGCCTTATTCAGCTTGGTCCTCGCTACTGGCAAATGCAAAGCACACGATGTAGTAGTAGGGTGTATTGGGATCAGAGCACAATAACCTCTCCCCTCCACCCTCCTCTACTTTCTCCCTCGAGTAGCACAGGGAATGAGTCTGTGGTCAGTCCACAGTGCCTGTCTCTGCCACCCCTTCATGGTCACTCTCTGTTCCTGCTCCGTATGGAGTCCCTCCCATGGATGCCATCCTTCCCAAACTGATCCCACTTGAGCTTCCCACAGGATGCAGCTCTCCAACAGGGCTCAATATCACAGAGCCCACCCTTCAGGACCTGTTCCTACCTCTGACTGCTCTCCACAGGCTGCAGCTCAACCCCAGGGCCTCATCCTGCAGTCCCCCATTACCAAAACAGAGCCATGTAAACCAAATACACTCTGAAATTCAGGCACTTGCCTTGCAGCCTGACATACACTTTGATTTTGTGGAAATCCCTCTGTGAAATCGTTGTTCCCACTGCTGTGGGCCAGCTGTGTTGCAGAGGGCTCTGCGTGTCAAGCACATGCCCTGAGCTATGATTTCCAAGCTTGCATCACTTGATTTCCTTCTCCCAAGTTTTCTGTCTTGAAAGCCGTGATACACATACTGTATATTATGCATACTGTATGTCACGTATACAGCAATTAGGGAAGTAGAAATGCTTGTCAAAGGACAATAGTTGTACTAGACTCCTGCTATGGCTCAGTGAGGCATCTGCTGACTGTCTTTAACTTGGAGAGAGTACAATGTAAATTTGGGTTTGTACGCTTGTCTGCACCTGGCGCAGGATTATAAAGCAGTTCTGGTGAATGCTGCTGTTCCAAAGCTGGATGCAGGCTGTGCTGCTGGCTGTCCTTCTGACATCACCTCACTTGCACTGGGAACCTCCACATCCTGCAGGGCGACCAAGCAGCTGGGCGCTGCTTAGTCACGCACAGAGTTTGGTGTTATTCTAGCATCACTGCAATGTTGCAATCGAGCAGCCTTCAGGGCAAACTGAGCAGATCAGGACTGAGGAAGTGACGTGAAGTGGAAGGAAGGGGCAGCCCTACATGCCGGCCAGCACACGCTTGGCTGGAGCACACTGTTCAGTTTGTATGGACTCATGAAACAACCAGACTTCCTCCACTGTCATGGCTACGCCTGGAGCCAGTTCATGGGATTGGCCCACTGAAAATAGGCCTGAAACCAGAAGTGCATTATCTCCATCTGAATCATCTCCCCATGGCCCTTGCTGCACTCTCCTGAGTGCCAGACCGCAGTGGATCAGGTTCAGAGCAGCTGAAGAAGCCCTGGAGCCATGGAGCATTGCTCCCAGGTGCAGCTGAGCCAATTTAAACCCTTGTCCCCTCCCTTCCTTTGCACCTCCCTGCTCTGCTCACCCACTTACACCAGGCTGCAAAACCACATCCTTGCCTCAAGGTTTGGAGGAAAAGAGTAAGAAATAGCACTATGGTGTTGCAAGCTACTTATTACAGTAGCCTCTCCTTTCCCCAGTGTCAGCCTAACCGAGGGTCAATGCTGCTGTGCTGTCTGCCCAAACCCATGGCATGGGCCACCACCAGAAGGCACCTGCTAGCTCTGCTCTGCTCTTTTGCAGAACTTCAGCTCAAGGGGACGAACCTCATGGGCTGCCCTTCGTGGTGGTTCCTCTCTTGCTGGGAGATCGACCTCCATAGGCGCTTCTCTTCTGTTTCTCTCTGCAATCCATTGTAAGGGAAGTAAACACCTATCTCCTCAACACTTCTCAGTGTTCCCAAAACAAGATGAGACAAAGCCTGCTCTCACCCATGATGCAGGTGTTCATGATAAACCCCCCTTTGTCTTTGCACTAATGCCATGTCCTTTGACCAAGGATCTAACCAGGTCACATCAGAGATTGTGAGTGCTTTGAGAACTCATGCCTGGATTTCCATGGCCAGATCCTTGCCCAGGAGATCCAGAAACCCCAGGGCCTACACAGCCATGACTCTGGAGGCTATGTGCCAGGAGTGTCACCATCAGCTCCTTCAAGCTCTTGCGCTAAATGGCCAGCACGACTTTGGACACAGTTTGGTTTAACCCAATGGCACTGGCATCATGGAACTCTCTGCAGCAGCTCACTGGCATCTGGGAAGTGGCAGAACCTACAAAAGCAAAGAGAATCATAGAATCGTTAAAGGGGAAAAAGACACCTATGATCAACTAGTCCAACTCTCAGCTGACCCCCACCATGCCCCTCAAAGCCACATTCATATGATTCTTGAACACCTTCAGGGACAGTGGCTCCACCACCTCCCTGGTCAGCCTGCTCTAGTGCCTCACCACTCTTTCTGAGAAGAAATTTTAGCCTAAGAGGGAGATATTTAAAGCTTACACTTGTCTTTCTCCAAAGGCTGTGCCATCTTTTAGGGATCTCATGTGCACGCTAAAAGTAAAAAATGTGCTATGTATTCCAGTGAGCTCATCCAGTCCAAGGCCTGCAGGAAGTGGTTTACCATTACAGTAGCTTTGCACAGGACAAAAACGCGCTGTCCAACCTCTGGAGGCATACTAACAACCCAAAGGTTGGGTTAGCACACAAGTGAGGACACCAGCAGCTCCTGGTGACTGAGCTGCTGGATGGTGGCAGCTCTGGGCCTTCAGATTCCAGGAATGAAGCCCTGCATTTTATCAAGTTATCCTTTTGCTACTATAATGTTATGTGTGGTTGTTTTTTTTTTTCTTTCTTTTCTTCTGATGTGTTGTCTTTGGTATACATCTTGGGCTGATATTCCAAACCATAGGGTGATTTGGGTGCACTGAGATTGGGCGCATGATGATACAATGGCTTGTAGACTGTCAGAGCTCTGCCAGGTGCATTTAGACACATGATTGATGGTTTCTGTTTTAGTGTAATTAGACAAAATGTGTTTGTCAAGCACACAGTACGTTATATTGCGGTGTTGCGTTTTTGCAGCAGCTAACATCCTGATATGACACCATTGCTTAAAAGTAGGAAACAAAACATGGGTATGCAGCATTGGTTCTCGGTTTGCAATGAGCCTTTCCAGGAAATGAATACAACCTGTTGGATGTCCTTATTTTGGCAAAAGAGTGTCTGACAGAGCAGAAAATCTCTTTTTTCCCTGCTCTGTCAGAGAGTCAGGATGAGTTCTGGCAACTCTGAACAGCAGGTTTTTCTCCCTGGAGCACAAAATGCAGCACTGAGCTGTGCATCTGCAGCAGGGGGGGATTTAACCATGCTCAGAGGTGGATGCTGCTGACAGCCACATACAGATGTGTGGGGATGTCAGGGTGACACCATGCCAGGCCCTTGCATGGAGGGTTGGGTTACACCACATTGACAGAGTGAATGTGATGGCCATCCTGCACCTCCACACATCTGCACACTCTGCTGCTGCCCAGGCATACACATGGATGCTTGCACTTCTGGAATGTCTCCAAATTACATTTCGGATCAAACAGCTTGTGGTTTGTTTGTTTGTTTGTTTGTTTGTTTACAGCTTTTTTTGCTAGCAAATTGGAGCATGAGAGTAAACACTGCAATGGCAAAGGAATCCAGCGGCCAGGCTCCTCTGCCTTTGAACGCGTCTACACTGCCAAGTGAGTAGGAAGAGCTGGTGGGGCAAGCCTGGGCTCACCGCCCTTTTCCTTACAGCTTAATCCAAAACCCTAAGGGATCCAAAGCTGTGCTCCAAGGCTTTGTTCTGCAATCCCATTGCTATGTGAGCTGTGGCAGAGTTTAGACCTGCAGCTCTCAAGTGCATTTGTTGCTGAGCACAGGACGTGAAGACCTGATGTCTTTTATGTCCTGTATTTGGGATCCACCTCCCCCAAGTAGCACCTGAAACTGGAAGTGTGACATGGGCACAGCCAGCATCCCACACACACTGTGGCTCCAGGGGGAAGTAATGCTGACTTTGAGAGGTGGTGGCAGAGCTCTGAACAAATCCCATCTCTCTGCTACCCCACCACATTCAGTGCATCTTGTCTTCAACATCCCTTCAGAGGGAACAGAGGGGAAATTTAATTCCAACCCAGAAGAGAAAAGAACATAAAATACTTTTTATTACCCGTGAAGTACTGGCAATACACTCAAAAAGGCAGATGACAGCAAAACGCTGCCCTTCACAGGTGTGTGACCTCTGCAAGAGAACATCTCCCCCTGGAAGTGCATTCCAGGCTGAAGGAGGGAGTCAGAAATGATTCCTGTGTATGTGCAAGGGGACAGGTTAACCTTTCTAGACACTCCTTTTTGCTGCACAGTTCTCCTTTTGCTGGCTTCACGCAGCTCTCAATGCCCATTGCTTGATTAATATGACCTAAGCGCAAGGATTTCCTAAGCCAACAAAGAGCACAGCTCTGTTATACATGCTAGAGGAAGCAAATGCACTTCCCAGCCACTGGGCTCGCTTGTGGTTTCTTTCCTAGCAGGAAGAACAAAGTGCCCATTCTCTGCATGAGGCAGCAGGTAGGCAAATCCCGGGTGAGGCAGCGATCATGCTGGGGCATGGGTACATGAGGAGTCACTTCCCTGGCTGCTGCCCACGCAGCATCCTCGTGCCTGCATGTGGCAGTTGTGGAGCCTGCACAGGCCAAATCCACCCCACAGTTACTCATGGGTGAAAGAAACTGATTTTCTTTCAATTTTCCCTCTGTTCTGATTTCTCTCATATATTCCTTCCTAGCCAAAACTGCGGGCACACGTATCCTACGTTTCTCGCCGTGCTTTGGTGCGCTGGGCTTCTCTGCAGCCAAGGTAACACTTGTTTTCACTCCCCTTTATGACTTTAATCAAGGGATGGAGAGTGCTTTGGTACTTCAGGCTCTTCCCATAAAGATGTTATGGGCAAGATCCCAACTATTCCCATAAAAGAGTTATGGGCAAGATCCTATTGAAGAAAGACATTCAAGGTCAGGCTGGACCAGGCTCTGAGCAACCTGATCTAGCTGTAGGTGTCCCTGCTCATTGCAGGGGCCTTTAAAAGTCCCTCCTAACTCAAATGATTCTACGACTCTATGAGGCCAGGGAAGGCGGGTGTGTGAAAGTGGTATTGCCACCCACCTGGAGCTGATGCCATACACTGAGCATCTACCTTCTCTTCTTAGTGGATCCTTGCAATACAATTGGACAAAGATAGGTCAGGAGCATGACTGCACTTTTCCTAAGGCTTGTGTGCTCTTTCTGGAAAGGAGGAGTTTCATCACCAGACAAAGAGATATGGAGAAAGCTGGCTCCTTTCCGAGTTTTGGTGGGACCAGGTGCATGTTTTGTGTGGGTGAGGGATGAATTACACTCAAAAAGTCCTCAGAAAAAGGGGAGTGGGGCAAAACATGTGAGGGTCCCAAGCATATGTTTGTAATGTATTTTCTTCTACACTTTGTGCAGCACCTGCCGCCTTTGCTGGCCTGATGTACTTGTTAGTGAGGCAGAAGTATTTTGTGGGCTACCTTGGGGAGAGGACCCAGAGGTAAGGCTTTGCAGAGCATCTTCACAAACACTGCAATGTTTCGGAACTATAAAACAGCTGGGGTGAGATTTGACCTCTGGAGGTCACCTGGTCTGACCCCTGCTCCTGCGGGGACACTCAGAGCAGGGTGCCCACAGCAACATCTAGGCAGCTTTGGAAGATCTCCAAGGAGGAGGTTCCACAGCCTCTGGGCAGCCTGTGCCAGTGCTCTGTCATCTTCACAAAGGAGCTTCTGGTGTTCAGAGGGAACCTCCTGTGTGCCAGTTTGTGCTCATGACCTCTGGTCCTCGCTCTGGCACCTCTTTTCCAGGCTGAGCAGTCCTAGATCTCTCAGCCTCTCCTCACAGGAGATGCACTCATCCCTCACTACCTTTGTCAACACATGCATGTGTGTGTTTGCGCTTGTATTTGCACAACATCCTCCTCTCATCTTAATAAAGCTAGTTATGCATGTGAGGAACAAAACCATTCCACAGACATGGATGGCTGTGAAGACATACAGGTCCCTCTGAATAGCCACTTGGGTGAGAAACATCCTGCACTGAGGTCAGGAGATTAATCCAGGCCCAGTCTATTCAGAACGCTTCCAGTGATATCTGAAAGCTTGCAGTGGGCCAAGCAGAAGAGAGGGAATTCCTTCCTCTGTGCCAATCCCTGGAATGCATCTGCTGGCCTCTGTCAGAGTCTAGAGATTGAGGGCTCCTCAGGTACAGTGACCCCAGTAATGAATTGCTTTCCTCTCTTCTTGTCTCCCCAGCACTCCTGGGTACTTGTTTGGGAAGCGTATCATTTTGTTCCTGTTCCTCATGTCTGTGGCTGGGATACTCAACTACTATCTCATCTACTTCTTTGGAAGTGACTTCGAAATTCACATAAAGACAATAACCAGTGCCATCTCACCACTGCTTCTCATTCCCTAGCTCCCCGCAGTGCCCAGGGGTCAGCCTGCTTCACATATCAATATCCGAAGCAGCTATAATTCAGCTGTTTAAGAAATAAACCTATAACCCTTTCAAATTGCTGTAAATCTAATGCTCAGTGGGCTTTGTAGTTTGATTTAACCTTGCTTTTTCCTTCAGGAAAAAAAGATTTATTGTGAGCACTCAGCATGCTCAAGGAACGGTAACAACTTCCAGTTAATTCGTCAGAGTTTTTTCATTAAACTGCATCTTGAAAGCGTGACTGTAAGGGAGATTTTATGCTTTCATTGTAAGAATTTTCCTTAGCACTTGTGATGAAATACAGGAGCCTCTGAGCCTCATCCCTGAAGGATGTGTAACCATGACCATGCCCTGAAGCAGGCTTTCACCATCACTCTGCATCCATCTGCCCATGCAAATGCACAGGGCAGCCTCTTCTTCCACCCTTTCCCTTGCGTTTGTTGGTGATTGAGTGCAGGACAGCAGGCTGGCCCCTGTCTGGTTTTCCTTGATCAATATTCATGTGTGTAATCCTCCTAGCACTGATCTCATCCATACCTCGGCCTGGCTGTCCTCCCAGAGCTGTGGAAAGGGGTCTTGCATCAATGAGGATCTGTTAAATTGACAGGAAGATTGGTTTTGTTTTGCTTTGCTTAATAAAAGAGCCTGAAAGGGTGAATCCATTTGCTCCCATCTTCATTGTGGACCATTGACATGATGCAGGCAAGTGGCACAGCCCCACCACCTGGGGAGCTGCTCTGAGGGACATGTTTTTAACATCTCTCTTCCTATTAGCAAGCTCAATTAGCAGCCTTCATCACTAACAACGCGCCTGAGCATGCCCAAGCCAAGGAGCAGCCTGTTGAGAGAAGAAAGCTACAATGGGCAGACAGCCCAGCACAACCTTTGTAAGCACTGCTACCATGAGTGCTTAAGCTCTTAAACCCATCCGATTACCACATGCAGGATGGGTAAAGCTGCATGCCATGACTCCTTTCAGAGGGACAGAGTCACAGCTGCATGAGAAGAGAGTTTGTAGAACTGCACTCAAAAGAGAGAAGCCTGCCTGCGTGCCATGGCTTCATGACGTGTTTCTCTGCTGCCTTCTCTCTCTGGCAACCACTAGTTCTTAGTGGTGGCCCACTACCCCCCCGTGGCCACCGTGGGGCCACCAATTGATGGCAGCTCCTCAGGAGGAGATGATGGACAACTTCTCACACCCTGGAGTGACAGAATTCACCTGCACTCTGGGAGTGGCAAAGGATCACATGGCACAGCTTTTACACAGTTCAGAGGAGGAGATGCTCTCAGGGCCTCCGCCAACATTGCAGGTCCTGTTTTCCTGCCAGTCTGGTGTCTCTGAGCTCTGAAACCTGGTCATAGAATTCAGTCATGGAATCCATGACCCAAGGTGGAAGGGACCCACAAACACCATTGAGTCCAACCCCTGGCTCCACACAGCACCACCCAAAATCCAATCCCTAGGTCTGAGAGCACTGCCCAAACATTCCCTGAGCTGTGGCAGCTTGGGGCCATGCCAGCCTGCTCCATGTCCACCGCCCTCTGGTGCAAACCCTTTCCCTAACCTTTCCCTAAAACCCTCTTGGCTGTGGAGGCCAACAGTTGCTGCAGGTAGCTCTCCCAACACTGTGTGAGTGCCTTGTAGGTCTCACCAGATGTGTGAAGATCCCCTGCTCTCCTTTTTGTCCTCTGCAGCAAGGAGCAGCCCACTTGAGCTCCTTCTGCCAGCTCCTGCTAGCATGGGAAGCAATTCTCCACCAGCCTTCTGATTCTTTTCACCTGCACTGAAGGGTAAAGGATTATTTGAATGACTCTTTGGGATCAGATAATCCATCCCAGCGCTCATATCTGATGAGTCAAAGGCTGGTTTATACACCTGTATGTAGGTGAGATCACTCAGGCTTGGCCATCTTCGGAAAGAGCTGAGTTCAGCCCATCTTCTGCTGCGCTAATTTATGAGTATTTTGCAAGAATTTCACCTACTTAATTCCTCAAAACTTTTCTGATAACAAAAGAAATGAAATGTAGGCAAAATACATTTTCCATCTGCCTATAAGTGGAAATGATGATAGTCACAGACAAACAGGTGGTGCATAAACTGATCACTATGTAAATTTTCTGTGAATGTCACACTCTGTTTTCCAGGCTGCAGGCAAGGCTTGTGGTTACATTTGCCTTTTTACTCTTTCTATGAAAAAGAAAAGGCAACACAAGTGTTATTTAGGCTTTCCTCACTGTGTTACACAATGCCAGTTTTTGTTTTCCGCATGCAAACCCACCCTGAACTGGGCAGTGCAGTCACCACCACTTTGCATATCACAAAGCTGCAAGCATAGATCCCTGTGCACAAATACATACGCTATTGTAAAAGACATGCAGACACATACTAGGATCATATACACATGAACCTAAAAGGACCTTCTGAGTCGCATTGGAAATGGAGACAAGGCTGTTGGCAGAACCTTGTGATGGCTCCTGTTCAGGGCTAGCCTGCAAGCTGCTGGGCCAGCACCTGTGCTTGGTATTGGACCAGAGAAGAAACCAAGGCTCTGTGCAAACATCTATTGCTTTCCCATCCTACTGTCTGTGCTGTTCTTCTAACTATCCCCAGCTCCTTGCGATGGAGCGCCATGACCACACTTCCTGGCCATCTATATTCCAGACAAACACATAAATGCACTTTGCGTGTGTCTACATACACAAGCACAGTGTGTTTTCTTACTGTATCTATATACAGATATATATTAGCTGCTGATTCATACGAATGCTGGGTTATCAGGAAGACAGGCAGGGAAGCAGTTCACTTGGGCACCAGCCTTCTCCCAGCTTGCAGACTGTGTACATCAGTGATACGGAGGCTGCTGGAAGCTGGGCTATGACAGAATGCATTTTAGCTGCTGACAAAGCTCCAGAGCGCACATACTATTCCTGCCACAGAAGCACATCTTCCATACAGCACTACAACCCTCTAGTGGAAACTTGGTCCTCTCGACATGCAGGTGCTTCTGGTGCCAGATGAGCTGCTTCTTGGAGCCTGACAGTGATGAAACAGCACCCACAGCTCTCAACAGATGTTTTTCTACTACTGAATGCTATTTTTTATTATTCTGCCACATCAGAGCGCTGAACCTGAAGCGCAACTCATCCTGTCTGTCACACAGCAAGAAGTCTCATTCAGTGTTGAGTGCAGGGAAGCAGATAAAATCCATGTAGGAGAAGAAATCCTTTCCTGCCACCTACAAGAATTTCCAACATTTCTCAGATTCTCAACTTCCCAGAAAGGACACGTTTGGTCTGTGTCATGTCTGTGCCAAATTTCTGAACACCTTATTGAAGGTCAAGTCATTTAAGCCAGACTAAAAGGGATAAGCACTCCCACGGAGAAGCTGCAGATCCTGCAGAGCATGGTGAAGCTCCTGCAGATAATGCTCTGACACCTGTGAGGGGGGAAGGACCTTGGAAGCTATGACATTTGCTGGGGGAATCTGGGGAGCTTCACTGTTCTTTTGGAGGCTTCTGTCCCAGAATCATTGGTGAGATGCTGGACAGCAAGGGACAAGCTCCCTGCACAGGAAGCAGCTTTTGTCCTTTAGAGGAGAAATTACTAAGTTATTAGTTAGTTATTAGTGAATAAAGAGCCAGTAAGTATTCGTGATGGTAGATCTGCCTGATAAGAAAACATAGGAGCTGATCTGGCTGAAAACCACCTTTTTAGTTATTTTACCCTTTATTGGGTTACTTATAAGCCCAGCTCAGATCCACTCTTTCACAGCTACAGTGCTACAGCCACAATGCCACACTGACTGGGAAGATGGGGACCCCACAGAATACTCATAACGTTTACCCGTCATCCTAATGTATTTTTTATTATTATTATTTTTATTCTTTTTTTGCCTTCAGACACTCCTGCATGTGTGAAATTTCCTTTCCCTTACTCATGCTAAAAGTCACTAAGCCCTCATCCCACTTCTCGCACCTCACCTAGTCCATAGGATTCACATAGCATCCCATCCATCACAGAAAATATGTTTGTGCCTGGTTTCTGCCAACCTTTTCCTGCTGCTGTATGAGACCTCTGACAGCATCAAACCTATACAAGGTATACAAGCAACAAGGCTAACAAGTGGAAAATAGCAGCAGGAAACTCTGTCTGGGCATGCTACAGGCACCAGAACCCTGTGAATCATTGCTTACCCCACCCTCTGACAGTTTAATGGCTCCTGGACTGCTGTACTGCAGAAAAGTACTTCTATTTCCCAAGCAGGGTCCCAACTTTGTGATTATTATTTTTTTTCCATAGTAGCAGGATATATCCCTTCTGATGAAGTTTAGCTGGCAACGACAAAGTCTGAGTTCCAGTTTGCAGAGGTGGCTAATGAAACATCAGCTCCCTGGCAAATAGCTGAGCTTTTCCCGTCCCCACACACGTCACACTGCCTTGAAAACAGTGTTTCATTGAAAGGGAGAACTGAAAAGCAGGGAGGTAGATAAACAGTGATGCCTTGTTAGCAGAAAGGGCTTGCAGTGGTGGGGAAACACCCTAAGTAAGATCAACATTTCACACATGTCCACCAAACCCTCCTCTTCACCTCTTCTTCTCAAGAGGTACCACCAAAATGCTTGTCCCACAGGAGTTCCCACTTCCCTGTGGGACTTTCCTGAACCTGGCCTTTCCTGGCCTTACTGCAATTGCACCCTAGGGTACTCAGTGCCAGTGTTTCCCTGTAAAACCTCTTTTCAAGAGACTGCCCCATCCTTTGTTTTTTGGGGGGCTCACATCATGCCGTGCTCAATGGTGGGCTTCTCCATCAGTCCAGACCACTGCCTCCCCCCCAAACCCCAGGCAGCAGTTCCTGGTTTCCCTAAGACATGTGTGGTCTAGCAAGCAAGCAGCCAGGCAGCCAGTGTCCTAATTGGAAACAGCACAAACTCGCCCAGGCTGCATTCCTGGCATTTACCAGGCACTGGGCACAAGGCGGGATGTGAATAAGTTCACCCACACAGCTGTGGGCTGTCTTGACCTACTGACACTACACGATGCGTCAATGGCCTTGGGGTATGCCAAAGGAGGCTGTGAAGCCTGGTACTGGACACCAAAGAGCAGAGCCTGGTTCTGACCTCATTGCCCCTTCCGTAAGGTATTTATGGATACTGAGATCACCCTGAGCCTCCTCTTCTCCAAGATGAGCAGAACCAGCTTTCTCGCCCTCTCCTCACAGAAGAGATGGTCCAGACCCTTCAGCATCTTGGTGCCCCTTCACCAGGCTCTCTTCAGTAATTCCATGACTCTCTTGGACTGGGGGACCAGGTGTGTCCCCTCCCCCAAATGTCAGAAGACTACCTACTTTTGTGGGTTGCAGCAGCCCTCAGGGAGAGTCTGTCTGAGGCCAACACTGCTGCACAGCGAATTGCAGAATGTATCCTTCCTGTGTTTGGTAGTTGGGTTGGGCTTCTTGCGGCTCAGACTACATAGAATCACAGAGTTGCTGGGATTGGAAGAGATATCTGGAGATTCCCAGTCCAATGCCCTGCTAAAGCAGGTTCCTACTGTAGGTTGAGCAGCAAAGCATCCAGGTGTGTTTTGAACATCTCCAGAGAAGTAGACTCCACCACCTCATGGTTCCAGTGTTTTGTCACAGTAAAAAAGTTCCTTCTCATGTTCAAATGGAACATCCCGTGTTCCAATTTGTGCTCATTGTCCTGTCACTGGGCACCACCAAAAGGAGTCTGGCCCTATCCACTTGTCTCCTGCCCTTTAGATATTTATAAGACCCCCTCTCAGCCTTCCCTTCTCCAGGCTGAACAGCCCCGGGTCTCTCAGCCTATCATGAGGGAGGTGCTCTAGTCCCCTCATCATCTTTGTGGCCCTCAACTTGACTCTTCCTAGGAGTTCCCTGTCCTGATTGAACTGGGAAGCCTGGAACTGGACACAGTACTCTAGATGTGACCTCATCAGGGCAGAGGAGACCTCCCTTGATCTGCTGGCCATACTCTTCTTAATACACCCCAAGATTTCATTGGCCTTGGCTACAACATCACACCACTGGCTCACAGCTAACCTGCTGTCCATTAGAATGTCCAGGTCCTTCTCCACAGAGCTCCTTTCCAACAGGTCAACTGCTAACTGGTACCGAGCCAGGTGGTGCACCTGGATGGTGTCTGGGTAGTTACAGAGTTGGAGATGAAATTGGTGGAGTAATTCTGTGCAATTCTTTTGTCAAATGATTCAGCAAGTGACTACAAGTGGGTTTTATCAGTATAGCATGGAAAATTTCACAAAGAAAATGCAGGAAATATTAGTCCACAGTCTCTGGACAGGACATGTTTGCTCCCTCCGCAATCCACCACACATACACTTCAAAACAGTGGCTATGAACAGAGGTCATCAGCTCCCAGCATTGTCCTCTCGTTGCTGCATCCTTCACAGCACAGAAAGTGGATCCCACACAGGTGCTCATTAACATCCCCATCCTGAAGTCCCATCTCCACTTCTACTGCATGATACTTCCAGTGTTCAGCATCCTTTGGCAAGTGTCAAGCACTCTGGATTTTGTGTAAGTTTTGTTCCAGTCATGGCAGTAATATTTATCATTGCTGTCTGGGACTTTCCAACACAGACAGCAAGCATTAACTGGCTTATTCTTATGCTTGATTACTGTACCATTTTTTTGTACTAACAAGGGCTCTAAAGTTCATTGTTGGTCCAGTTCTCGGGCTTTCATTATAAATACAAGTAGAAAATTGTGAGAGGTACACTTAACATAGCCCTACTGCAAGTTGTAGAATAGTCTTGTGGAAACCATGCAAAGGTACACCACTCATTCATGGTATTCACTATCAGCGTGGTTAAAACTGATATGGGACTTAATCACTATACCAGGAGACCCTACTAGTTACACTGTGAGCATTATTGGTTTGCCAGGTACAGTGGCAGGCTCAAGTACACCAGCCTTTGGGCTGAGGCAGGATAAGCTGTGACTGGCTGCCTTGCACAGTCCTTTTCTGCCTCAGCACATCTTACATCACTTAGGCCAATGCTTTTCCAACAGGTCTCAGGATTTAGTGCTGTTGGTATTTGATCAGGCAGATCCCTGAGGAACCATTTGGATAGTGGAGGATATGAGTGCAGAATATGAAGGGACCACCTGGGTCATTAAACCCCGTCCCCTGTCGTCCCTGGCAACCATATAATAGACATTTAATCCAGAAAAGTTCAGCTACCTCTATTCCTCCTCCCCTGTGTGGCTGGAGCCTGTAACTTAATATTAAAGCCGTCACTGAAAGCACATTTCTTGCAGCAAAAAGGCAGCACTCCCAGAAAATGGAAATTCTCTTGTGTCTTTGGTCATAATATATCGTCAGGAATAACACCGCTTCCAGCAATAGCATTTCACACAGCCAGACTTGACATCTCCCCACTTTCTCAGCCCTTTTAGAGATTTATAACTAATAATTACAAAGCTGGATAAATAATTAGACTCTGAGGCTTTGTCTTAGCTTTTTTTCTTATAAATAAATCCCTTATTCACAAGCTATATTAAAACACCTGTCAGCAGTTTAATGTGGATTTCATATTGGTGACTTGCTTACTTCCTGCCTGGGCGCATTGATTTTATTTCCATTATCCATAATATTTTATTCATGTAATTATCAGGCCTGTCTTCCATCAGAAATACATCTGCTCTGCGTGTACAGGTGTTCATCAGTGTCCGTAGTGATATACTGAGGATAGTTCACATACAGAAGCTCACCCACACCGTTACAGAGTCCGAGCACAAGGCAAAAACCTGCTATGAAATGGTGGGGCCATTCTGTGTTAAAGCTGATCTCCACGTGAATGCTGAGATTTGGAAGAGGTGTGGCAGAGGCAGCTGAGATGTGGCATCCACATTGTCCCACTGCAGAAGCACTGGGAGGGAACAGCAGTGGCTCCTGGCAACAGCCTTGAACTCTGCAGAGGAACTGTTGGATAATGTCTTAAAATACCCTTAGGAGGTCCTTGTAAGAAGAGGAAGATTAAAACAGGCAGAGAAAGCTCTCTGCAGCACTGAGCTCTCATGGGATCTACTCCTATCAGGTATGCTTTGAGCATCTTTAATGCATCCACCCTTTGTATGCACAAAAGCAGGTGCTCAACCACTTAAAGCCAAGGACAGGCAAGTATGTATCAGGTTAGATTTATGAAAGAACAAGGATTCTCAGCACAGAAAAGAGATGAGCACATCATCTTGCATCAAATAAAGGGCGATTCATTAGGAGGAGGATATGGGAGGCTCAGGGGAGCTGCAGTATTAACATGTACTGCAAACAACAGCAATCTAGAGGAACTTATTCTCTCAGAATCATGTTCTTCTTTTCCCCACTGGGTCCAGGCCTTACAACAGGAGCCATGGGCTTGTTGCAAACTCAAAAGTAGCAGTTCTCCATGAACACCACCAGAAGTGGAAGGGCTGAAGAGATCTCTGAGGACTTTTCAAAACTCCCACTCAATGCTATGTTTTTTAGAGGTATCTTTGCTTTTGTCTTTTATAAGACAGCCGTGGTGAGCCATCCGCTCCCTGACAGCCACAGCAGGGTAGCAGTAGGTGGCAAGCTGCTGAACAGGGGATAGGACTGTTTCAGAAAATATGCTGGTCATTGGATTTCTCAGAAAAACCTCCAGTAACCACAGTGCTCTCACAGCTTCAAGGGGTGATTTTATTTCCTTGACATGTTGCATTTTAGTTTTAGCTATTACCTTGTGAAAAGCCCCAGAAAACTGCTGTCCTTAGCAGAAGAATCTGTCCCAATCTCAGTTTGTTTTGTTTTGTTTTGTTTTGTTTTGCTTTGTTTTGTTTTTCACTTCCTAAACCAAAGCCCTGGGGTAACATTGCTCAAAGAGCACCCAGACACTACAGTCACGTCGCTTGCACTCATCTTTGCTCCTAAAATGTCAGATTCATGGTATACCAGTTAAAAAGACATGTTTTACATTATTAGTTGTCCTTGTGGGTCAATCTCCCTTGGTATGTAAATGGGAATTATAAGGATACTACTGATGTATGTTTATCATAATTTTTCACATGGTTAATTAGAAATTTCTGCCTGGGATCCATGCAGTCAGATGTTGTTGGAGAAGCATGGTGGGAGCAGACAAGCTCTTCTCTGATGATAATTGTGTGACTGAGAGACTGGAGCACATGTCACACAGGGCTGCTGGGTCTGAAATCGGGGAATTCCACTGCACAATCTACGTGGAATTCATTGCTAAGCCATTGTCTCTTCAGGATGTGATGGAACTGGAGAAAGGGCAGAAATGGACAATTAAAATGATAAAACATTTTAAGGTAAGGAAAAGCTAAAAATGTTTTGGAGAGAAGAGGTGGAGAGGAGGTTATGACCAACATTTGCAAAATCATGAAGGCAGTGGATGAGTTGAATGCAGAACTGTTATTCATCATATGCCACATATTAGAACTAGGTGGAGCATGATGGAAGTAGTAGATTGGGTTAAGGTGGATAAAAGGGCTTCTCCACACAGCAGGGTAGTGAACATCTGCTATTTTTTAAACAAGAAAGTTCTGAAGGAAAGAGGACAGAAGGAAAAAGGAGATTAGACACTCTCATGGGCAACGTAAGAGTGTCCACAACATATGCTAAATGAAACACTCAGGGATGCTCCACCTACCAGTCTCAATAAACACTGGATGGTGTGCAAAACTGAATGAAGGCACAGCCCAAAAATTAAGCAGTGGGGCAGCTGAGAATGGTCAGGGTCCAGTATCTCCTCTTTGTCATCATATCTGATGTGTATGTCTCTATTCTATATTCATCAACAGTTTTGCAGTAAGCCTTGTAAAGTGCTCATCTACTTAGCTTATTATAAGAACACATCCTCAACCTATAATTATTGCACAAAAAGTAAAATAAGAATTAAGTATGATGAGCTGTGATTTACAAGAATGAGTAAGCCAGTGTTTAATCTAGCCAACTAATTTTCCTTCAAATGTCTGGTGAAAGCCGCAGGCAGGCTTCCAGCACATGAGGCTTTCTTCAAAATCTCCTATGATTTGAACAAGAATTTATCTGGGCTCATAGACTGCTGGAGGTAATTGGCACTTTTCCACCTGGTTTCCACCCATTCTGCAAAGATCCCACCAAAACCAAAAAGCATTTCCTAAAACTGCAAAATGTGTTGCAGCCACAGTGGAAGCACTTCTGCAATGACCAACCAACACGGCTGCACTGCAGGAGGAATATGACCCTTAGATGCAGTGGGACTGGAGTACTGAAAGAAGCAATGACTGTCGGGTCACATATGGGTATGAATTCTTCAACTTATGTCAATGGGAGCCATGAGGAAATGTCTGGAGAAATCGTTTTCCATACAACCCAGGTGGAAAGAAATCTGGAAACCACAATGCCCCGATCTCTTGAACAAATCCAAACTTTGGAAACCCTACCTGAGACATGTTTCTAACTACAAATTTTATGGCTTCTACATTTCCAGTGAGAGGGCCCAGAAACATCCCAAGGTACTTCCCACACCTTTTCAATATGCTCTGTAGCTATTTCTGAACCTTGTAAGACATTTTACTGGGGGTAAGCAGGCTGAATGTAGCTGTGCTCCAAAAATGGAATTTGGCAGAGCAGAGGGTGAGGAAACGTGAATATGGAGTGGACCAGAGTGCATTGCAGTACATCTGGGATCTGGGATGTTCAACATTGGGGCTGTTTAATGTTTAACACCTAATACCTAAATCATTTTGGACACAGGTGATAGAGGGTTCAGTTTTATTTACCATGGAAGCCTTTCACTTTCAAAATGTTTGGTGCATGTAGATTTCCTTAAACAACCTTTGGAGAAAGCTGAAGGGAGAGATTACTCTCAGGACTGCCCAATCTGTAGGATTTATCTAATTTGTAGCAGAGCTTCAGACAGTAAACAGGAATTCTGAGCTCATCTAGGCTTAGAAGGCAGAGACAATGAAACGCTGCTACTTACAGCCTTTAGGAAGACCTTGGAACAGCTGTTTTATAGGCTGCTTCAAAACTCGTACAAGTTTAAGTTGTGGCAGCACTGACAGTCTTGATGATGCAATCAGGAAGAGGTAGCACCACAGTCTGCTGGGACTGTCCCTGCAGAAAGGGAACTCTGACCCACAGCCAGAGTTTTGGTATCTGAAAGGTGGCTGTCAAGAGCCTAGGTGGGTGGCTGGTAAGGTTCTTGGAGGCCACACAGTCATCCCCAAGAGCACCATTCTGCAGAGCCCAGGTCAGGACTGCACATCACATGGGACCAACTCCTGTGGGGGAAAAGGTATAGTTAAAAACAGGGAAATGTGGATTCAGAGATGTGTGCTGAGAAGTGTTGTGTTAAAGTGTCACATTTAGAGAAGCAATGGCTACAGAGTGAAGAAGTCTGTAGGTGGGAACACCCACAGACATAGTCTGCAATAGGTTTTTTGAGGTCTAGAAAGTATGCCACATCTCATTTGCACGCTTTCAGTAAGCATATCCTTGTTTACTGTGCAGTAAAGCAGTCTCTGAAGTATATTGGCACTTATTATCTAACAGTTACATTCAAAGATTTACAAACATTAATCTAGAGCTTTAAATTCACATCACATTTTCTGAAAACACAGAACTTTAGCCAGCACTCCAGCAAGCAGCTTAAGCTGGTATGCAGCACAGCAGCAATGCAATGTAATAATGCAGCCTTACCGTTTTGTGACCCTCTCTCCATTTTCAAAACATGATCACGTCAGACTTGCATTGCAAAGTAACCTTTTTCATTAGGTCTGCACCTTAGATGCCATCAATCCTTAAAGACTCTTCCTGTTCCCCATGTGATTTTAACCAACAGATGGCAGCAACCCTATTGCTAATGGCACAACAGCTGCGATTTTTGTTCTCATCAAGGTGCATTGTTTCCCAGATGTTTGGGATTCACCCATGAGTCAGAAGGGCACCAGAAAAGTCTCAATAACAGAGCAAGTGGCCTCGAAACACAAAGTATCTCCATCTGAACTTGTCCAGCTGAGCTCTTCATTGCGTTCTTGGGGTCACAGTGGTTTAAATGAGGTGACAGGTGCCCCACAAAGCAGAGACAATGCCACAGCCCCACTGGCTGAAGGCAGCTGGCATTCAGCATCACCAGCATTCTAATCATCAATTTTTGGTGCACGAACTCTGTGTTTTATAAGTCATTTGTTTACACACGGTGTCCATCCTGCTTGCCAAACAGCGCTTGGCACCAAGTCCATGTAGGTGGTCCTTGTGATGACACACCACCAGCACTGCTCACCTCTCATGGCTCCTTGCCACTTGTCCTCAAGGGGATGTGGCTATTCACAGAAAGCCACAGGCTTTTCCCTCCTCAAAACCACTTGAAACTCAATCTCCCCACAGAAAAGCTTTCTCCTCATCCAGCACTTACGTTTTACACTCATTTTATGCTTAAGCTGGCCATGAGCACTGATGGTATAAAATTCATTTTTCCTGCAGACATCCAATAGACACTTCATGCGTCTCATACACCTTCTGCTGCACATGCAACATACAGTCCCAAGGCTAGACATGGCCAGCCAAAAACTTCTTTGGATGACCACATCACACCAGAGAAGGAAATAATACAATCTGCCTGACCTTAGCCAAACTTGGAGCTGATGGAGAGAGTTAAATCTTCCTGGTGCTTTGGTCAGTCACTGTTATAAACAGGTTTTTGGGTGCCGCACACTGGTGCTGCAAGGGGATGCAAGGGAAAGGATGAGGAAGAGATACTTGTGAAGTGCTCACTGCCTCCTTCGCACCAAGTGACTGGAAGAGGTGTTGAGTGGTGGCCTTGTGACTATGCATCTGTCACCCATACAGTATGGTTTCCTTAATGTGAAGAATGCAGCAAAAAAAATCTATAAAGAAAAAGGCCAGTGTCCTGTAGGAGGGTATGTGACTGAGAAGTGCTGAATCTAACTAGTGCTGAAGTGATGGAAGATGCATCTTCTGTGCTTGATGGAATTCCTTGCCAAATCTCTGCTCCCTCTCCTTTTCTGCTGTAAGACACCTCAGGGAAAGGTTCAAATAAACCCTTGGAGGTAAGGAAAGCTGTTTGCTCTCCATTCTCAAGCCCTGACTGAGCCAGCTTTATTCAAATTTTGCAAATCCCTTTCTTTCTGCAGAACTCCAGCATTAATGATGGAAGTTATAGAAAATTACATTAAATAGCTGAAAGCAAAGCAGAATGGAAGCAAGTAACTTTTTAATTAAGCTACCTTGCTGTAATAGTTGCTACTCTACTGAAATAACTGAGTAAAAAAAAATTTCTTCACAAGTCTCATGTTTACAGGCCCTGGTCCTCATGAGAGCTTCAACCACCCCAGTGTCTGATGGATGGGGAGCACGGCAGGGCTTCAGCAGTTCACAAAGTTTCTTGGGTACATTCTTGGTAGCCCCTGGACATATATGATTGAGACGATGATGAGGGGAGATGTGCTGCTGGACGTCAGAATTAAAATAAGGAAGAAACAGTCAGGCACATAGAGGTCAGAGGCAGTCCTGGCTGCATTGACAATGATGGATCAATACTCTCCTTCTTTCTTTCCTCCCTCCCTCCCTTCCTTCCAAACTTCCTTCCTTCCAAACTTCCTTCCTTCCTTCCAAACTTACTTCCTTCCAAACTTCCAAACATCCTAACTTCCAAACTTCCTTCCTTCTTCCAAACCTCTTTCCTTCCAAACTTCCTTCCTTCCAAACTTTCTTCCTTCCTTTCAAACTTCCTTCCAAACTTCCTTCCTTGAACTAGATGTTTTCTAGAAGTTCCTTCCAACCAATACTCTTTAAATAACTTTATGTTCAATTTCAGGCAAAAGCATACTTTTCCTGAAGTGAGAGCTGAGGCCAAGAAATTACACAGAAAGATGAATCAGTGAGATCTTATGATTTTAGATGGTTTTTTTTTAGTAATTTTATTGTTCCTTATGTTGATCATGTGATTAGGTCTTATTGATGACTTTATTTTTCAGAAAATGAAAGCCTGCTGAATTCCAATCCATGCAAAAATCAGCACTGCCAATATCCCAGGCACCAGACTAATAACCTTCCTCCTCCATTACCTTCCGGGCCAAACGACATGCATTAGGCATTTTAATTAAGTATAAGCAGACATCTTGGAAAGCATATAGAAAATGACCTAAGCCACAATTAGCTCACTAGGTCTGGTTTCTGTGGGGGCTTTCTTACACTCCTTATTACACTGCATACATTACTGTGCCTCTGCACATCACTTCAAGCTGACGAGAATACAGAAGCACATGCACAGTTGCACTGTCCTTGTCTCTCTGGTCTCATCACTGATCTGTGTCCCTGCGGTACGCCAGGAACCATGCTAGTGTGCATCCCAAGCACAGTGGGGCCCTTTTGACTCTGCTGTGCATAAATACATTAACTTGCTGTCCTCCATCTCATTTATGTGATCTCCAGGGAGCATTATCAATGCTTGCCCCAGGAGAGGACAGAGAAGAGGAAACTCACTCTGCCAGCCCTCGCCCAAGGGTCAGTGCAGCTGCAAGCCCTGCTCTCTGGAGAGCAGCACTCAGTGCCCCTGGAAAGAGGGAGGTAAGGACAGGCACGGCTGCGATGCTCACAAATAGAAAGGAGCTGAGAGAAGGGGCTGCAGCCACAGTGCTCAGAGAAGGCTACATGTATGCTAGAAGACGTTTCATTTGCTTCTGCTCTTTTGAGGAAAAAAAAAAGAAATAAAGCAAAAGTAAATCAAAATAAACATTCCAGCTTCTACAGGTTCACTGAAAAACAGCCCAGCTGTAATAACAACAAATCATACACAGTGCATTGCTCATTTTTCCTTCCGTAGGTTAACCAGAGAAGGTCATAGCAATCATGTTTAATAAAAGAAGTCTTGCCTTATTTTCTGGCACTGGCTCTGAGCAATTGGCCTGCAAGTATTGCTTTCAAAATCATTCCCCAGTTATTCTGTGTCTTTTCTGCTCATCATTTCTCGAGGCATTTGCAGCCAAGTAGATTATTTCTCTTTTTTTTTCTTAAAAAAAAAATAAAAAAAAGCATTTATTAATTTAGCTCAGATTTCAACCAGCACACATTATAAGTCTCCACAGATTGTCTATTATCACGGGAATTTAGAATACACAGTAATTGAAATATATTACATTCAAGTAAAATCTCAGGAGGGCAGTTTCAAATGATGGTTTAATTCTCCTGCATTTTTAAAAGTCTGTGAATGTTATGAAAATGTCACTGAGAGACTCTCCCTACACTGATGAACTGGTTTACTGTTTTCTCCTAACGGCACCTCGTATTTTTCCTTTGACAGCCCCCTCCAAGTACTTGGCTTAGTTATCAGCAGATACTTTGAGCAGTCTGCGTTGTGAAGATTGTTGGTGTTTTGTGACTTGCCACATTCTGGTGACTGCTGAGCCACGCTACTTGTGGCCACATCCACCATCTGAGGGCAGCCACACTCAGCACACACTATACATGGCCATGTACACTCTGTAGATCAGCTGCAGGATATCCCACCATCACCTTCTCAGAACAGGACCAGGCTCTGATTTGTCATCCAGACGTCCCAGTTTTCGGTTCCAGCAGCCCTTACAGTGAGTTAAGCAAGTACCACCAAGCCTGCAGAGCCCCGTTAGTGCGCAGAGATGACTCACACAGACACAACTGTCACAGCCACCCACCTCAGGAACAGAGCTGTGGTGCTGGAAAGCTTGCAACTTGTCATAGAATCAGTACCCACAGGGAGTGAGCAGTCATCCTGTGATGTGCCACCTCCAAGGGACCCTCAGGAGACTAACAGCTCATCCATGAGCCCGAACTGTAAGTGACACCCCCTTGGGGCAGCTTGGGGTAGGATGCTAGCCATCAGGATAGGGAACCACACAAATGTCCCCCAAACCGATGCTTTTCTACAGCTGCCCTGATGGGAATGCCCCCACCATGAGCTAAAGGACAGAAACCTGGAGCCCTACACCTTCTCCTTACTCCAGATCTAATAACCAGCACAGGTTCTGCAGGGAGCCAGGGTCCGTCTGTATCCTGTCTGTACTCGTCAGTGCCTTGCCCTCCTCAACATTTCTCCAGTCTACAGCAACCTGAAGACTGGGGAACTTCTGCTTCTCCTGTCCCAGTCCCAATTAAAAGTAAAATAAATTATTATTACTTCAAGTCAGCTGTGTGCAGCTAAAACCTGGGTGCCAGGTGCTTCCTTAGAGCCTTTGGAGGTATCAACCAGTAATGAGAATCCCTGATGTATCTGCTCCTGCATTTCTCCAACCAAAGTTGTCTAGATCCCATGGACATTTTCCTCACTTGGCAGGTTGCTGTGGGAACCACACAAGCAAGTCAGCAGTGCCTTTGTTCTGATCTGAAGGATCAAGCACAAGGTCATCTACCTGGGCAGGGACAATCCCAGGCACAAATACAGGTTGGACAGAGAATGGCTTGAGAGCAGTCCTGAGGTGAAAGGTTTGAGGGTGTCGGTTGATGAAAGACTCAGTATGATCTGTCAGTGTGTGCATGCAGCCCAGAAGGACAACTGTATCCTAGGCTGCATCAAGAGAAGTGTGACCAGCAGGACAAGGAAGGTGATTCTGCCTCTCTACAGAATAAGACCCTACCTGGAGTACTGCGCCTAGTTCTGGGGCACCCAGCACAAGAAGGACATGGAGATGTTGGATTGGGTCCAGAAAAGGGCCACAAGGATTATCAGAGGGCTGAAGCACTTCCCCTACAAAGACAGGCTGAGGGAACTGAGCTCGTTCAGCCTGCAGAAGAGAAGTCTGTGAAGAGACATTGCAGCCTTCCAGTATTTAAAAGGGAATTATAAACAGGAGGACAATCAACTTTTTACTTCGGTAGATAGTGATAGAAAAAGGGAGAATGTTTTTAAGCTCAAGGAGGGAAGGTTTAGACTGGATGTCGGGGATGTTCTTCACAGAGGGAGTGGTGAGGTGCTGGAACAGGCTGCCCAGAGAGGCTATGGATGCCCCATCCCTGGAGGTGTTCAAGACCAGACTGGATGGAGTCCTGGGCAACCTGGTCTAGTACAAGATCTGGAGGTTGGTGGCCCTGCCTGTGGCAGGAGGTTGGAACTTGATGATCCTTCGTGTCCCTTCCAATCCAAGGCATTCTACAATTCTATGATGATTCTGATATTGTGAGGGTGGTGAGACACTGGAACAGACTGCCCAGAGAGGTCATGGATGCCCCCACCCCAGAGGAGATCAAGGCCAGATTGAATGGGACTTTGAGAAACCTGGTCAAGAGAGAGAAACCTTGACTATAGCAGGGGGCTGGAACTAGATGATCTTACAGGTCACTTCCAACCCAAATCATTCTGTGATGTTATGATTCTATTATTGGTAACGTTGATGTCAAAACTGGTTTATCTCTTTGAAATCCCAGCACCTTCTACAAGATGTCTAGCAAAGTGATAGAGCATGAACTGCTTCAAGTTTCTGAGAGTTGCATATGACTATTCACACAGACAGTTACACCCATATTAGAAGGTAATGGCATCTTAATGCTAATTATTTTTTGATACTATGAAGCACAGTTATTCTTCTCTGAACCGTAATAGAACAGCTGAAATCACCGTCTCCTATACCTCTGACTTCTTAGTAATAGTCTGGAGCAAAAATGCTAAAAATACTTAGACATTTATTTTCCCAGATCTGCAAGCCATCAGAATATTTTTATTTTTTTTTTATCAGACAGTGGTTTCTAGAGTAGGGAGGATAGATGGGAACAGAAATAACTTTGAACTGATTAATCTGAATTAGAGGGGATTAATGAACATGAGGAATTTTATGAGTAATAGTTTCACTAATTCCAAAAGGACAAGTTTGGACAAAGCAAGGAATGTTACTCAACAATTTAAAGAATTAATTTGTTTGTGAAAAGGGCTGAGAATATCTGTTCTATAAAGATACAGAAAACATAATCATTAACTATGCTAATTATGTGCACTAAGCAGAGGACGAAGGTCTTCAAGATCAACTGGATGACCATTTATCACTTAAAATAATATGAGAAACAAGGACAAAGTCTACTTAGAATAAAAGGATGATATGATCAACAGAGCAGGTCATCTCTTGTTGGCTAAGTAGTATTGCCAAATGTCAAACTGGATTGGAAAGTGAACTGCAAAGTAACAAAAACATGGCTAACATCAATTAGAGCAAAGGAGGCTTTTTGCAGAGGGTACAGGGTAAAGATTAGAGATTACCTAGGTGCAGCCCCTGCAACTAACACCTTTTACAAACCCATGCTGAGACATTATCTGGAATACAGTGTACAATTCCTTTACATCATCTTTGGGGAACAAGTGGAACAAGTAGAAAGCTTAATTGTCAATGAGATAAGAGTTATTCTAAACAGGAAGCAGGCTGCAGAAGAGTCTTGGCTGGAAATGAAGGCTTCTAGCTCAGAGGAGAGAGGCTCTGAATCAGGTTTTCAGAAAAGGTAGCAAAACAAGCAGGTTGAGTCATTTCAAATCTGGCCACAGCAAAATATGAAGTCCTTTTCAGTTCCCAAACCTGACAATCCCTTTGACCAGTGACACATTTGTGAGGGTTTGTTATGGATGAGATTGGGTGTATCCAGGTTGGCCAGAAGATAAAGTGCTATGTTTTCAGCACCTCCTAAATGCTCAGTATCTCACTCACTCCTTAGCTGACTTTACTAGGCACAGAAAGCAGCACTGTAAAACTGATGGATGATGCTGTGCTGTGTGAGTATTTCAGGAGAGAAAGAATCATGGAATCATAGAATCCCTGAAGTTGGAAAAGGCCTGCAAGATCATCCAGTCCAGCCATCCACCTCCCACCAGTATTTCCCCAATAAGCCATGACCCTCAGTACAACATCTAAATGTTTCTTGAATGCCTCCAGGGATGGTGACTCCACCACCTCTCTGGGCAGCCTTTTCCAGCACCTGACCACTCTTTTGGAGGAGAAGATTTTTCAAATATCCAACCTGAACATTCCCCTGAACCTGCAACTTGAGGCCATTCCCTCTTGTCCTGTCACTACTTAATGGGGAGAAGAAGCCAAGCCCCTCACCACACCCTCCTTTCAGGCAGTTATGGAGAGCAATAAGGTCTTCTTCCCTGATCCTTCTCCAAATGAAACAATCTCAGAAGAGAAATGAAGGGGTGGAACTGAAATGGCAGAGCCAAGGTATGGGTGACAGGGAACAAGCCGATCTGTCTGAGAAGACCTAAACAACCCAGTGAAAATGGCATCACTTGCCCAAGTTCTTCATGGACATATGGTAGTTCTCTATGCTGCTATGTATTAAGTAGCTGAGATCCGTGCCTCTAAGCCTGGAGAAATTTGTAAGAACTCTGTGATCATTTATTTATTAACAGAGTTATCTTCAGGCAGGATAATCACCAAATTATCAGGGGCCCTGGCAAAGACCCAGTGAAGACAAGAGGACAACAGAGGACCAATAACAACAGTATTTTCAAAATACTCGTAAAAGAGACTTTTCCATGTACAGCATATGTTTGCTGCCTGAAAACCTAGAGCATGGGCTGAAATAGCCCAAATGTTATCATCAACACAAATAAATGTATACTAACACACTGTTCAGCACCAATAAAAGAAACAGTATATTCCCTCTTAAATGCTTTCACCTCGTGTCAGATAGAGCTACTATTTCTAGTACCATAGCTCAGTGGGTAGAACAAAAATCTTCAACTCATTAAAGAAACGCAAATGGAATCACTTACTATTCCCAGTATCACATGATTACCAACAATTATAAAGATGGACTCTTGAAATGGCAGAAACCATTGCTTTCATCTGATGAATTTCATACGACAGCTCTTAGCTGCACTAATTTCTGAGTTCACAGTTTTCCGACATTCATGTACCTTAAGCACCAATTTTCCTGTTTTCAGCTCATGTTTTCTGAATTGTTCTCAATAGAGTATTTGCAGTTCTGTGAAGCCGAAGCCATTTTGTTCACTGATGAAGGAAATACTTGGTGTGTTTCCTTTGCATTTCTTGTTACCCATGTAACTGAGGAAGAAAGGAAAAGTGAAAGCAGTCTTGCCTCAGCACCTAGGCTGCACCCTGGATATTCATAGTGCAAAGGTGCTGCAGAACAGCCTGTCCCACTCAAAGGGTGCCTCACATTTTCCTGTTCCCCATGAGGTTGCCTAGCTCCCTGGACCATGGATCAGCTCCTGCAACCATGGACCAGCTCCTTGGACCATGTGGGCACCGGAGCCAGGAATGCTGTTGCCTTCTCCTGGCACCAGGAC
Organism: Oreortyx pictus; assembly: GCA_036925125.1. Taxonomy (NCBI): domain Eukaryota; kingdom Metazoa; phylum Chordata; class Aves; order Galliformes; family Odontophoridae; genus Oreortyx; species Oreortyx pictus. The sequence continues at coordinate 20,015,785 of JAUPFR010000001.1, forward strand.
TATAGTTCTCACTGCCATCCTTGATAAATGCATCTCCATAGAGATTACAACTACATGCCCAGGAGGACACATCTGATCCTGATTAAGTGTAAATACTAAGTTTCCCTTCCCTTAGATTAGCCTAAGCACATTAGGGTATTTATTCTGATTTTATGCTTCATCTCATCTTCTTATGCATTGTGGAAGGACAAGAGATACCTTTTCTGCTCTGCAATTACAATGTATGACTGCAAAACAAATCAATTGTGAGATGTGGAAGAGTGGGTGGGCCCCGTTTCTACACCTTTTGCCGTATGGCTACAGGAATTTCATTCATTGCTAGGCCTTCTAAAACCAGACTACATCTCTTACAAATTCTATGCTACTGTGAAGTACTGCTTCTCATTAGGAAGGGCATTTCATTGTACAAAACTATAACAGAACAGTGAAGTCCTTCAGCCTTCAGCTGTATGTATCATAAACTCCTCAAAAATCAGCCGGTTTTGGAAATAAAAATTTTAGTTGATTTATATTTGAAAGAAAAAGCTATTAAGGAAAAGACTGTAGCATATTTTTGCCACATGAATGGTGTGGCAAAGTTGGTTGCTGCTCAGAAACTTTTTTCTAAAATGTTTAATGTGAATTCTTGATGATATTGTTTTACTTCTATCACATATGCACCATCCCTAAGATCTGAGTCATATTCGAAGGAAACAGGAGTGTCTCCATGGTGACAGACTCCTGTGGTCTGAAAAAATGTGACATTTTCTCCATTTTCTCCATCTCATAACATTTTTTATTTGATGACATTTTTTTTCCAAATCTGAGTTTACAGTGATAAATACGTCTTCTCACAAGTAACAGCAATAGGATGAGAGGGAATGGCCTCAAGCTGCACCAGGAGAGGTTCAGTTTGGATCTCTGAAAGAGTAGTCAGGCACTTGCACAGACTGTCCAGAGAGGTGGTGGAGTCACTGTCCCTGGAGGTGTTCAAGAAACATTTAGATATGGCACTGAGGGACATGGTTAATGAGCAATATTGGTGGTAGGTGGACGGTTGGACTGGATGATCTTAGAGGTCTCTTCCAGCCTCAAGGATTCTGTGATTCTATGAAGAGCATGTTCTCTAATATTCAGTATCTGCAAAAGGTTATCATCATGTTCCCTTGTAGTGAATACTCTCTGGGATGGGACTGTTGGCACACACTGCTGTAGACTCATCTCATGCACATAAGGACTACCATTGCTGGAGAACATGAATCTCTTATTTTTCTCTTATGAAAAAATTAACTCAGAAACACCTCTCTCACCCACACAACCAAGCTGCAGTTTGCAGCATGCTGTGTGTTTATATAGCCTTACTTTTATTGTGAAACCAGCAGGTAAGAGAAGTATGGAAGTATTCACTTCTTGTCCGCTGGTGGCCCCAAAAGGCTGTTGAACACAGCAACAATTTGCTGGTTTCCTATCCAAACAGCTTCTCCTTGCTGCTATATCAGCCATAACCACAAGGGAGTATTTATGGCTGTCCTAAACCGCTGACCCCATGTCTAATGGCATATATGTAAGCTCAGGAATAAATTCACACAGCTGAATTACTTTACTGGCTGAAAATGCCCTTCCAACAGTGAATGATGACTCTTCCCAAGCAAGGTTGCTCTGAAGAAGGGTGTTGGAAAGTCCCACAGCCCCCGCAAAAATGCCAGTAATGTTCAGACTGAGATCTCACCATGCAGAAGTCTGTATGACCATCAGAAGAAATGGAGCATTTCTCCCAAGGGCCACCCATTCATTCCTGGTGACGAAATATATGCTGCTCTCCTCCATATCACTGGAGATTGTAGAAGACAGAATATCCATCCAAATTAGGAGGGAAAATGCCCTCTCATACTTCACACAGACTTGGAAACGATCTGTCTCAAAAATAACACAGCCTGCAACAGTGCTTTTTGAACAGACTCAACTCACATTACATAGGCAAAGTGATTCCAGCAGCCACCCTGCTGTCTGTATGTCTTATAGTCTGTGCACATAAAACAATTTGGGTTTGGGAGGACGATGTGATGCAAATGTTTGGCAGAGAGGCTCCAGTTGGGTTTTGCTCTTCCACTCACAGTGGTCCTGTTCAAGCTCTTCGAACAGGAGGCAGCCAAGCCTTCATAATTTCTTCTTGCTCCCAAAAAGACCAACAGCAGACCCACTTATATTACTGCTTCTTGTAACTATTCCAGATCATGCTTTTCTCAGAGAAACGCTTTTTTTTTTTCAGTGTCTGTAATTAAGATGAGGCTGTACATGTTCCCTTAAGAAAATGATAATCTTACGTTCTGTTTTATAACAGAATATTTATATTTGTTCAACCAGGCAGCTCCTGTTTTACAGAGGATTTTTACTGAAAGAAAAAAAAAAAAGGGAAGGACAAATGAATAATAGGATAATTATTTTAAACTTCAACTTCTGGAAAATAGAAGTCTGGAATGAATAAAAACTTTGCAAGTGTGAAAATGAGTAACAGATAAAATCCATTTGTCAAAGACATTCTGTCAAATTAACCCACATCTCTTCTGGGTGATAGGCCTTGTGAGGAGGGGGGGAGAAACAGAAGTTATGTGTCTGGAATTTAGTGAGCTTTCAGCTGACTTGTGTGATGTTTTCTTTGGCAAAGTAGGGAAACACACAGTAAATGAACTTATAACTGCAAGGTGCAAAACTAATTAGGCTGTGTAGCAGACTGTAATTGCCAAAGATTAACTCATCCAATGAGTGTGTATATTGGCAGGGGTACTTCAGCCACTCATCCTTCACTGGGCTATCATCCACTGCCATCAGCAGCCCCAAAACAGCATGAGGAAGCCACCTGGCAAACCTGCCTGGGGCAAAATCCCAGGAGCAAGAGTGGGCAGGCAGAGGCAGATGGGCAACCCGAACCAGTTCTGGAGAGTGGAGCAATGGTCTAAATGGAACTGGTGTAATTTGCTGGATAACTGTGACAAGATACAAAACTGAAGCCAGAAATACCGCTTGGGGCAAAAGGAGGCTAAGGGAAAAGCTGGCTCAACAGCAGGTTTTTAAGGGTTTTAATGGATCCCAAGCTCAAGGTGCAACAGCAATGCCCTTGTTTGGTGAAAACAGACACACTGCTTGCTGAGACTTCAGACCACAGACTACAGATATTGCAGAAAATGTCTGACAGGTGCCTGCCATGTATGGAATTACTGCTGATCCTAGCACCTCTGCAGACCTTCCCTAGGGGAGTTCAGCTCTTCTGCTTATAGTGTATTTTTCCTGCTTATGTATACGCTAGCTTCTATTTAGTCTTTTCCCCCATTATTTCTAAGCACATACAGGGATAAGTAATCCTGCTTTTCTTCTGTCACAGAAACACAAACATCAGAACTTACACCCAAATACATGGAATATCTGTGCAAAACAGAGAACAAGACCGTGAGATTCTCAGTGTATCCACACATCAAGTCTTGCTGACTTGTGATACAGTTTAACTGCAAACTCAACTTTTTGCTGATCTAATTGGAATCTACATTAATACTCTGAGCACCAAAAAGCAGAAACATTAAAGAAATAAAAGATTCGGAGACAAGAAAAGTTTTCACCTGCTGCATATGTATTGAAAACATCACTACTGTCCTGTCCTACTCTTCAGGGATTTTAACTCTAGTAACTTCACTCACAAAATGTTTGGGATCACATAATGTGAAATGGAAAAGCCTTGGTTCTTCCTTTCCCTCTTTGTAACATCAGATCTGATCACACTGTGTCAGTGTTTGACCCCTAAAAGAGGCAGAGTGAGGAAAGAGACCAGCCCTTCTGTCATGCTTAAAGCATTTATAATCATTATGGACCAAATAAAAAAAAGGAGGCATACAGCCAAGCAGAATGCGTTATAGCGTACTGAGAAATTGTAAGTCATGGGATGTATGATCCAGCATCTCTCAACTCTCCCATTTCCAAGTGCCAGAGATCTGAAAATTGCCCACTTTCATATCATTTACTGAGGATTAACAAAAAGATCCGTTCTCACACTGTGTTCCCTAGAGTTTCTAATTTATGTGGTTTTGCTATTGTGGTCCTTTTCTGCTTTCAGAAATGTCCCTAAAAAATGTCAGTCTTCCCCAGAAGCTGGTTAACCATGCTCAGTTTACTATGAAATGATTGTTTTTCCCTTTTAATGGCTTATCTTGCAAATCAGAGATTGGCTCGTCTATCAGAGCTCATGCTTTCTTGCACATTAAGAACAGTGCAGAAGGGAGTTAAATTTTGCCCACAGTTATTGCAGGCAGTCACGGTTTTCCAGCTAATCTGTGAGTAGTGTCCCTGGAATCCCATTATCTTGAGTAGTAGAGATTAGGCTGAATTAAGCAGCTATTTGCCATTGGTGATATAGAATAGAAACAAGCTCCTCCTCAAACATTTACTGAATTTGCAGACCTAATACATAGTATTAACAACTTTCCAGCACAGACAGGTTTCAGGGTTTCAACGAACCATGCATTTTCTTGACTACATTTACAGAGTACGCATGCTTTCAAAAAGTGCAGTGTCGAGGGCAACAGAAGCAGACCAATTTGTCCAAAAGCATCCTGTTTCCTCTCATCCCATCCCTTTCTTTAATGGTAAATTAATTACAATGTCTACCCACTGTAAAACCCAACAGTCTGTATGGCAATCCTTCTGGTTGCACTCCAAGCCCCTGCCAGACTGCCCAAGGCTTTCTGAAATTAGTTACAACATGCTCTGCGGCCAGACATGCTCAGTAGCTCAATTAATCTAACAGACATGTTAAAATGAAGTACGTGAGCATGAACAATTGGTCTTCCCAAGAAAAACACTCGCAAGTAAGTGTAACAGTCACTTAGTTCTCCTGGAGATAAAATTCTCCAATTTTTTATCTCACGAGGAAAAACTCAAATGCCTTCTTAGTGTCAAATGCTACCCCTGGCTAGCAGGGCATGGGAAACCTCTGTTGCTGGAGACATCATGTGGAAGGGAAGAGACGTCCTGGAAGACCCCAAGGTAGTGGAAGATTGTAAGCTGGGGAGACCCATGTCTCCCATGTGAAAGCTCAGAAAGATCCTTCCCAAATTAATTTTATTTACTTTTAAAGGCCACTAATTGTTGTGGACACTGATGTTTTCTTTGGCAATGGGAAGCAGAGGATAGCACATGAGGTCTTACTGGAGCTGGCTGTGGGCCGTGTGGTCTCACTGAGCAATTAAAATACCTAGATAGTGCATTCAGTGCCATGTGTACAATTACCTCATCTTCTTACCAGCTCGTAATCTTGAGACTTTCCTACAACAGAATCTCTGTTCTGTCTTCTGAACACAAACAAATAGCAGCAATTCTTTAAAAAAAGTGTTAGGCTGCCTAAGAATAGTGTTAGTGTTGTGGCACTGCTTTCATGCTGAGAAATCAATGACACCTTTCCAAATACACATAAATCACCTTGAAATACTTCTTAATCATTTGGATTCATGCCCCAATCTGCTGAAGTCAACAGCATTAAACGGGGCTGGCTATGTGGCAGAGCTCAGCAAAGAGAGAGAGAGCTGAGGGAGACTGGGAAGAAAACAAGAAACTTGAACAGTATTCACAGGCACTGCAGCACACAATGGCACACAGACACCTCCAACAGAAAGCCTTCAGAAAACAAAACAAAACAAAACAAAACAGAATTCTAGAGATTAAAAAAAAATCTTGAGGTTTTACCAGTAGAGGGAAACAGAGCACCTCGGCTGTGACCTGCTCAGAGATGCAAGACTTGCTGACACCGAGTTTCCCTTTGGATGATGATACTGGGTTTCCCTTCTATGCCTTCTCCCGGTGGTATTCCAGTACAATCCCTTGCTTCCCACAGCATTACCAAAGGAGGTGAAGTCCCAGCCCTCCCCACCCACTGCAGCTCAGGGCACTTTCAGCATCTTGCTGTCCTGCTTGCCTCTTCCCAAAAATGGGATAGTGTTTGCCTTTGGCATACAAATGAAACCCACAGAGTCTGTGAAGTTAAGTTGCTAAATCTCCACTGAAGCTTTTAAATACAAGTAGCTCAGTCTTCAGAGCTGTTGCATACCTGTGACAATGAAATAATCAGGCCCCTGAAGATGCCCACCTGCACTTGCATTTGGCATTGGGATCGTGTCTGGCTGGCTGGAGTTGGTTTTGGGGAAGGATTGATTTGTATTCTTCACTGCATTAAGGAATATCTAAGCGCTCTTAAAAGAAAATTTTAAGTGGAGGTTTTGCTCACATTTCAGACTCCTTTCTCAGAGTAGTAACTGTGGTATACACATACACACACACAACAAAAAAGACTGTATTTTTTTATGGTACACATAGAATGACAACTCCTTGAAAGCAATAAGTTCCCAATGTTTCTAAGCAAAAATGAAATCCTTAAAATCCCAGAACTGATCATACATCTGGATGGGAAATTATGTGATTAGAGAGATTTTCTACTCATACAAATCTGTGCACAGCCTCCACATAAAATCCCAGATTTCTCTTGTCTGTCCCAAGTCCTGCAGTGCCACTTTGACTTTCCAAAAATGACGCGTTAACAGTGGTAAAGGAGGGAAGTTGGCAAGCTCCTTTAAGTTTACCTTCATTAGTCCAGCTGATGTACAGGATGACACCAGGCCCACGGCCAACAACAAATAATGATTTTTTAACAGACTTAATTTCCTGAAATCATGAAATAGGAGTGAAGAATGAGCTAAGGCCTGTCGCCCAAGTCAGGAACTTGAGGTAAGGTGCTGCTGTCGGCAAAGACTTGCTAAGACACAACAAACGGGCACCAGTATGGAGCAAGAGGTGATAGTGATGTACCCCTAGGCCTGAAGAGCCTTCCTGGATCCCACAGCTCTGAGAACTCCTTGAACAAACCCTAAAAATGTGACCCATGCTCTTCACATACCAATGCAGCAGCTCATATTTTAAGTTTGGCTAACCACACGCTCGCAGCATATAGTAAGCAAAAAGTGTTAAGTTATAGGTGGTGGAGTTTTCACAGATTCATTTTTCCTGATGAGTAGCACTGTGACCATTAGCATTATCACCTTCTTGAAGGAATCAATACTCCATTACCGTCAAAAGCTATTAAAAAAAAAAAAAGTACTCATTTATAAGGTTATCACTGCTTAGATTAGATCAGTAGGCAAACCTGATTTTTCTGAGAATTGAGGTTATTTGGGAATTTTCACTTGACACTGAATTCTTGCAAAATGGGTCTTACAAATCACTGAAACCAGGGCAGCTTTAAAGTGCTCCACAGGAAATGTGTATTTTTTCAGGTGGATTCTTCTATGCTCGTCAGTAAAACACGTACCCGTAGCAGCACTTCTTTATTTTATGGGCAATAGTCTTTACTTTTCTTCTTTCATGTAAACTACACTGTTAGCCAAATAACTGCTTATCGTGAAAACTTTGTACATGGTTGGAAAATTGCAGAGCAAATGATACATGACATTATCAGCATCACTTGTCTTGAAGTGAGAGCATACAAATGGTTATTTTAAAATCCATATTTCTGTAAGTTTTCTCTGTGTTTTTGTTCAGTTGGTTTTTAATACATGACTTTGCAGGTGTGATAGAAATTGTCACAAGGTTTATTCAGTGTGAACTATGCAAGTAAAATGCCACAGGTTGGATTATATTAAATTGCCTCAGCTACCAAACACTTTCTTATTATTGTTCCATTAAATGGTAACAGGATTGATTACATGACTCATTTTTGCATTTGTTTTTTAGAGAGAGGAGTTAAAAAATAAATTATCCTTATGTTTTAGCTATTTTCTTTCATCTCTTCTTTCCTTCCTTCCTTCTTTCTTTTCTTTTTTTCCTTACTTATTTCCTGCCCCTCTCTCTGTGCTGGTGAGGCCTCACCTGGAGTACTATGTCCACATGTGGTGTACTCAGTAGAGGAGAGACATGATGTTGTTGGATTGTACCCAGAGGAGCGCCACAAAAATGATCCGAGGGATGGAATACCTCTCCTGTGAGGACAGGCTGGGAGCTGGGGCTGTTCAGCCTGGAAAAGAGAAGGCTTTGAGGTAATTCAGATAATTCAGAAATAATTGTATCCTTAAGTGATATCCTAAATGTCTCCATTTCTGTGTGACTTCTGTGTGATGGAAGACTTATAGAAGAGAAATGAAATATCAGCCAACAGCAGTACTAATGATGCTTTGTTTACTAAGGTTGCAATAATCTCCAGCCACGAGTGAGCCTGAGAACTGTGGACAAACCATCCTAAGTAGATCACTGGCATTCTCTACAAACATACATCAAAATGAAAAATGAAGGATTAAATAGTTTGTATTTTCTGTTCTGCCAATTTTCCACTTGTATTTCAAACTCTTCTGAGCAAAAATAAAAAGCTCAGTTGGTGTGAATGGCTCCTGTAAGAACATACCATGTAGATCATTCGGGTACGGTGAAGTGTTTCCTTGTAACATTATTTTTCTTAGCTGCTAAGTTGTCATAAATACTGTCTACTTGATCTGAAGTTGCACTTGATCTGAACACACTTTTTGCCAGATATTTTCCCCATGTTCTTAAGATTCAGGTGAACAGTAACTCCTTGGAAATCCAAATGAATTGCAAAAATACACTTCATATTGCACTTACCTGATTTACATTCCGAGAGGCTGTTTGTTGGAGGATGTACTTTCCTAGGGAAATAGGCTTCAACATAAAGGTACCTTGCCATGGCCTAGTGAAGCCTGTCTTTCTGTCTGATATCGTTGCAAATGTTTTCATACTTTGAGTGCTTTTGCCTTGTAAATTATTCAGGTGGAAATATTATGCTGCATAAGATCACACTGAAGAGCCAGGGAATGAAGAGTGCTGCACAAGGATGAAAGGAAACTATGCATAAGAGATTCTGTAACTAGTCTTCACAAAACATCAAATCTGTATGAATTTCTGATGTCTACAGAAAAGAAATTCTTTGCTTGAAGCAGACCACTCTCCTCACCATTGAAGCATTGTAGCAACAGGCAAATGCACCTCCTGGCAGGTGCTTCTGTGTTTTTATGCTATTTGGTTCAGTTCATGATACTAAGAAGATTAAAATTGGACCAACTTTTTGCTCTCTTATTTTGATCTTAAAGTGACTCCGTGAAGGTGCACAGACAGATATTTAAATCTACTCGCTGGGGTGTTACTTCAGTGCCAAGGTCAGAATGATGGCATTTTTCAACCTGACAATAAATAACGATCAAGATTTTTGCACTTCCTGCCCTTGAATTTAGTTCATCTATTCTGAAGTGAAGATTAACATCTCCCTTTTGGGTACTTATGAAAATATTTTCTACAGTTTCTCATGAACTAGGCTTAATGCCATCGGTTAAACAACTGGAATCCCTCTAGAGCACTAGCATTCCATTTCCATAAACCCTGGACTTGTGGGGAAGTATCTATGGGAGGTCGTAAGAGTGCACCATCTCTCTTGTAAAGCTCTTTCAGTGTATCTAATGAATAACAAAAATTACACTAACTCCCTCAAAATCCACTAACTCCAATGGCTGTAAACTGCGCTCGTTTTCTTTTGCATCTTGTTTTCCCTTGAACACATCTATGGGTTAGAGCTAGGTTTTTGTTTTTGGTTTTTTTGGGCTGAGAGGAGTCAGGGCTACAAGAGATGCATGTCCTCCATCAACCATTTCCCCTAGCCCAGGATCAGATGTGCTGATCCCCACACAGGATTTGCTCCACGTGGGACTGTGCCATCCCCACCTGCCTGTATGGGTAACATGTGCATATCCATGCTTTTGTGGAAAAGAACCCAAGTTGCAACAGGTTTGTAACACAGTGCATGGATTGCAGAGAATGCTGCACTGACCAGACCATAGCAGCCACACAAGTGACACAAAAAGACTTCCTTGAAGGGCAGCTGTGTAGATAAGAACTGAGGACCTCCTAGAGGCCATCAAGTCCATCAACAAGGAAAAATTCAGGATACTAACAGCAACTTGTCACCTGAACAGATGAAAATAGTTTGGAAAACTGAAAGTATCCTCAGAAAATAGGAGTTATCAACTCCTATTGGTATTCTACCTGTAATAAAGGAAAACAGTGATGGGAAGGTAAAATTTTCTCTGGGAGAATAGGAATCATCTTCTATAGGTTACCCCAGGAGGAAAATAGAAATTGTCAACATTTCTTTGCTACTATAAAAATGACTCATTTTCCATCCAAAATTGAGACATTTTTCTCTGAGAACTTCCTGTGCTGCACGATTTTTTCCCCCAGTGGGGACACCCATCTGGCTCTGAGCTCCATCTTCAAGATGAGACTTTGTTATCTGATTGGTCCCGTTCCTGGGCTCATTTCTGTGGTCAGACCTCATTGACCCTTTTCTGAGGTCTGTCAGGCATCACTTCTGGGACCTTTTGATAGCACTTGGTACCTGCGGCATTTTTGAAAATAAATAATATAATAAAATACATATACGTTATATTTATAATATATAAAAATGTATATACACATGAATATAAGTAAACATTCTTGAGTGTATTTGCTTCTTCACTACTGCTAAGATGGTAGTAACCTATAATAACGAGAGAGAGGAAAGGGAGAATGAGATTTGCATTCCTGGTAGTAATTCATGTTAGCTTGATGCTTACTTGCTTTATTAATCTTAGGTATATTTGGTAGTTGGAATTCATAATGACCTGTGATAGAGAAAGCTGAGAAATAGAGCCTAGGTGTCCTTGTGCAGCTTACAAGCTCCCTGTTGTAATCTCTATGGAGGCTGAGTAATCCTTTAGGTCATGACACCCCAAGATGTCCACACCTGGAGGAGAATCTGTCTCTTTCTTCCCCTTTATGTGGTTGACTGCCTTAGCAAGTAGCAGCAGCCAGACCCAGTGGCTAACATGTCCTCAGCTGCTGTCAGCAGGCACTTCTCCTTTTCCTTTTGCTTTCTGTAAATTCCACCTCCATGGCAATAAAGAAGCAGAGCAAAGCATGCATCCCTGCTTTCCTGCCCTGTTTTATCTTGTGAGCTCTTTGTGCCACTTAAGACAACACAGTAAAGCACTCTATTGCAGATAAAATACGACCGCCTGACACCACTCCATCTCAGTCACAGCAGTTCCTGGTAACTGGCTTTCTGTGGATATGACACAAATTAAAGTCCTGAAAAGAGCTTAGGACTGAAGGATTTTTGGCCTGCTTGCAGCTTTGTGAATGTATTTCATGCTACCAGCTCAACGTGGCAGTCATGTGCAGCATTCCCCGCTCCCTCCCCCGCTGCTGGGGTGTTAGGAGAAATAATTCTCACTCTGTGGCTGCGAAAGATAACACAAAAATCTCAGGAACACATGAACCAGGCACCCCCCACCATCTCCAGCCCACATTCACTGACACTGTGCTGCCAGTAACCTGCAGTACACCTGCCATATGGATCACCGCCCCATTGCTCCATTTCCTAAGGATGTTCACAGGCATGATTTACAAGAGGCAGGGATTGTTAGTGTTCTGCCCATTGCCATCTATGCCCAAGCATGTACCAGTGACGTTTTCATTTTTTTCTGCATGCTGGGCCCTGGAAGAAACAAGCTGTTTTCTGATTATAGGGATCTGAGCTACATGCATATTATTCTCTGTTACAAAATGAGTTTGATTACTAACATTCTGGAAATCGCAGACTCCTCTTCTGGCAAAACCAATTCTTTTCTGTAATCTCACAGCATGAGCATGGCTGTCAACTGAAAATGACTTTCCCAGGATTGCATTTTATCATTTCATACTACAGTTTTCTTCCTCCCTTAAATCAGCTTTTATCTGTCTTTCTCACAGATGTAGCCAGGGTGCATGCTGGAAAGCCCCAGCAAGGGCATCGGTCTGTTGCTCGCAGTATTAAGTAGGTTCATGTTAGTAACGACTGCTGTGACACGCAGGAGCCCTGACTCTGGACCAGGATCCCACTGAGCTTGCTATTCCACATGCCCAGAAAGTGATAAGCTACACTGTAGGAGCTTACAGCTAAAGTGTATGTGATAGGTATATAGGAAACACATGAATATAAGGATTATATGTAATATGGTAAAGGAGGAAATACAAATAAAACAACTCTAGTGAAAATGACAGTGTGTTCTTGACACGTGAGCAGCCTAACATTTTAGGTCAAGCTTTTTCAAGTGGTCAGGATTATAGGCAGAAAGATAATACTGCTTTGTAGAGATGTGCAACACGATACATTTGGATTTATTGACCTTTTTTTTGTGCCTGTGCTGCGTGCTACTGTGAAAAGAAGAGCAAGAAAGGATCTCCACAGGTGGTACAGGGAGTTTTAAACACTATGGGAAGGACAGCAAAGAGGAGGTAGTCAGTTGAAGAGAGCCGGTATCTGAGTAAAAGCTGCAGGATAATATTTAATAAAATCTAATCTGGAGCTATCAGGTTCGAAAGACCTGTGGAGCATTCACAGATGGTCCAGCAGAGGGTTGCCAAGGTGGTCAGGGTGTACAGTACGCTGCCTAGGAGGAGAGTTGGGTTACTGGAGAAGAGGAGGCTAAGGGCCAAGCTACCAGTGCCTAAGGCAGCCTACCACAACCTGAAGGGCTGCTGCAAAGACCTTAGAACCAAACTCTTCTTGGTAATGCCAGGTAACAAAAGTAGAGACAACAGCCAGGAGTTGTGACTTCTGGTGGAACATAAAAAGTTCACCGGGAGAGCAGTGCAACACTACCAGCGCAGTTCTCCAGAGAGGGGAATCCCCTTCCAGGAGTGCCTGGTAACACTCCTGCTTTGAGCAAGAGGTTGGCCCACAGGTCTCTACCAGCCAGCGTGTCTAAAACTGCAGCCATGTCCTAGTTTTCTATCTCTTATTTCTCTGGTACTGAATAAATGAAGCGTAGGGACTGGTTCCATGGACAAGGAACACAGTCTCCTACCTCCCCCTCTTTGGACTTGTTTCTTCTGGAGCAGGCTGGCTGCCTATCTGCCACATAGCACCGGGCCCCATGTGTCACCTGAGCCCCATACAATGCCCCTAAGTCATAAGATGTGGTTACTGTTTGTGGAAGATTTTTGCAGTTCAAAGTGCATGCAGAAACATGAAGGCAGTATTACAGCACCATCTTAGCAGTACAGTAAAGTAGGAGACAGATAAAGTGCAATCGTGTCGTCCATGGTCCCTTTTGGAAATGGTCTTCCTTTGGACTATTCATTAAGCCATCTCCAGGCATCACCAGGGAAAGATCTGGTTGCAGTTGTCCAGACCAGAGCCAGGAAGGAGCTGCTGGTAGAGCAGAGGGAATCACCAGAGAGCTTTTAGGATGGAGCTCCCTCTGCCCTTCTGGAAAGGCATAGTATTGTAAACATGCCCTAAGTATCTTTCCTTACCCATCTGAAGGGCTCTGGCACCACCAGTGACGTTTCTTCTGGTTGGTGAAGGAGGCAGGACGCCTTCTTAGGGCGTAGGAGGAGGCAAGATGGCTCTCCATTACTTGCTGGAGAGGCACTGGAATGGCAGTGGAGGAGAGGAGTATGAGCCAGGCACAAACATATCTGAGTGTCTATGAAATTCAAACTTCAAACAGCCCTAGCTCCTGGCTCTGGAACAGGCAGATCTGCCCTGGCAGAGAACCCAAACCTTCCACCTTCATTCTGTCATGAACCAAAGTCTGCTGTTCAGATGAGTTGTTTCCAGACACCTGCCTGTGCCAGCCAGGCCGCAAGCCAACAGCGAACCCATGGAGCTGAGAGAAAACTCTTTCTTCTGACTGAGATTTGCCTCCAAGGAATGAAGGAGAAAATGCAAGGGTGTGTGGGTGGCAGGTAACAGTTTTAGATGGAGAACTGGGATGCTAAAGTCTACAGGATTGCCTGAAGAAAAGCTTATAGGATGAGCAAGCTCTGGCAGCAGCTACAGACAGACAGGTGTAGGATAAACACTGGATTGAATTAACCAGAGGAAATCTCTATCCATGAATGTGGGCTGATTCGTCTTCTGAGCAGAGCCAGGACTCTGTGGGGGCACAAGAAGAATACAGGGGAATTACAATACTTAGGGCTGCGAGCCACCTGAGCATGCACAGTGCAAGTAACAGACTTCTGCGTCTGATTGCTCGGAATAAAGAAACACCTCTCCCATGAACCAGGTGCTACTTATTCCCTTTCAGGAAAGCAGGGTGAGAGAGGAAGGAGAGAGAGAGCAGATATTGGTATTCAGGAACAGAGTGAGAATTTTAATGTGTGCCTGCAAGTCAGGAGGCAAAACTCAATATAAATGCTAAGCATTGCACGCTCTTATGATGATGATTGCATAAATATGCATTGTGGCTGCTGGCGTGTGGAGTCTGTCTGATCATCCCTGTGCTTTGCCACAGTCTGGAAGTACAAGAAAGAGCTGTCAGGAGCCAGCCAGAGACTCCCCCAGCAAGAGAAGCGGCCAAGGCTGGGATGGCTACAATATGGCATTTCAACAGAACTAAAGTCACATGGCTGAGATATCTCGGTGCAGGGGAGATTCCACTCCCTCCTCATGCAATGAGAAATGAGAGCCCGTGGAATCCTCTTCCTTCCCCACGGTGGAGGGGAAGAAGGACTGGGCAGGACTGGGAAAGCCAGCTGGAGGTTCCACCTACAGAAGCTGTGGCTGGAGCTGATGGAGATGGGCTCTTCAGAGATGTTTGTACAGCTCTACTGGGGCTGCTCCTCAGAGTAGAAAGGGTCAAAACAGACTTGCATGTATTTCTTCCACTTTCCTCAACAGCCTTCCCAAAGCCTTCCTTTGCTCAACACAAGTGTGCGGCTGGTCCATTGGCTACCCTCACAGCTCTTGTAGGACCTGCCCAGAATCCAGGTCACCCAGTCAGCCCTGGCTCTGTGCTGGTTGTACGGCGCCAATAGTGTGACAAAACTGATCTGAATTCATCCTTGGACAATACTATCTGGAATAAGTATAAGGAAGTACTGCTTTTTCCTTTGCTTACCAGCACAGCCTGTTCTTGATCATTATTGCTCAAGGAGCATTATCAATGCAATAAATTATTGATGAATGCAGCTCTGTGGAAATACAAAACTGTCATTCTGCTGAATAAATAATGGTACTTGGAGCAATTGCAGCAAACACCACATCTCCCTGATCCGACCAAAGGGAGGGGAAAAACAGTCAGATGCACTTCCCTCGGATGACTGCAGAGGCACAGAAATACCTTGTTTCTCAAGGATCATATAAGATTTTACTGGGGACCACATACAATTTAAGGAATGTAGGAAGTTCCCATCAGATATTGGAATCCTCAGCTTGCAATGTGAAGACAGGTGGGTTAGAAAGAGGATGCTCCCTTCAAGTTTAGTGTTGAATCCTCATCATCCTCAATAGGCACAGGAAAGATTTTCATTTAGGAGACAGGTATAGATGGAGCCTCCATTTGATTAAGAAAACAATCTGATAGGAAAAGGCAAGAAGCGTCTGCTAATTGATGCAAAATCTCCCCCTTCTAGAAGCTTGCACTCTGGGCACCTAAATAATTCATTGCACAGCATTACTGCCCGTGTGACTGAATAGTGTTGTGGGTGATGCTTTTTATTTTTTAACACCTGCTTTCTATTGTTACTTTGCAAAGCTGAGCAACAAAAGACTCTGGAACATCTTCAGAGACTGAATTCTGCATTCCAGGTACGATTTTGTCAGGGTAATTTCTTTTTTTTCTCACTGTGGCACTGATCAGAAAGATGTATGCTTGTAACACACATAAAAATGGACAGAATCACATGTTGATTGGAGAGAAACACTGGAGTATGAATAAATTTTTGTATGCGTTATGCATTGTGTTTCTATTTAATAGTTCTATTCGGCATATTCTCAGTGAGCATTGTATCTGGTCAGCTTGGAGTGCAATTTAAGGCTTATTTAAGGTTTATATGAAACCAGTACTTCGCTGACTCTGCAATGTGCATGTTTTGTGGATGCCTTGGACTGGTGGTCTCTAACAGCATCCTCAGGCAGCTCAGGCAAAACAGGAAGGTTGTTCTGAGGTCCTCAGACTCAGTCATGGAAATAAACATCCAAAGAGAGCCAACCCCAGCACTCCCAGTGACTGGGTGCACTGGGCAGGACTGGCTTAAGCAGTGCAAGAGGCTCCAGTCTGTGCTGCTTCAGTCTTCCTGCACCAGAGGGATGCCTGCAGCTGATCCGGGTTGAGGGAGGGGGATGGAAGCTTTCTCAGAGTGCCTGTTCAGCCTATGGATGCTGGTGCTATTTGTTGATTGTAGACTGACTCTTTGTCAGTATGATTCCTGCTGTCTGGAGGAAGAAACGGCTTAGGAAGAGGGAAGGAAACAGGAGCTATACTCAGGGATTGGAATTTCCAGCTTCTTCAATAATGGGGAAGGAAGAAGTAGCTGTCAAAATGGAAAGATCTTTTCTGCTGGAGGAGGAAAGCTGGTACCCACAGAGAAGGGGAGGTAGCTGTAGGCTGGGCAGCCTGCGCAGAGGGGGATGTGGCACAGCAGAACAAGCAGTGCTATTTCTTTCCTCGGCCCCCAAGGTGTTTGTAGTTAGGCAAAGTCTTCTCTTGCTGCTATGGGACTGCGGGTTGGAGTCACAGTGTTGTGAGGTGCTTGCTGGGGCTGCGGGCGTGGGGGAAGGAGTGATGTATCTGCTTCTATTCCTGGCTGTGCTGCAGTTTGGGATGGACCAGCACAGTCCCACAGGGCTGCTCCTGCTTCTTGTCTGCCTTCAGCGCTGCTGGGATGAATCCCAAGTGCACCTTCAACATGTGGTGACTGTGAAAGGAGGCCAAGACTTGTGGCCCCATAGGACTCATACTGAGAGCTCTCTGGATGGGTTTGCCTAGGCTCCACTGTGATACATTAGATCATAAAGGCGATGGCTGCCTTAGTTTCTCCACAATCCATTGCCCAGCCAGACAGCAAACAGCGCTATCCACCTTCACCCTTTGCCATCCTCCCCTGTTAAGACACGCTCCCAAACACGTTACCCCTCCAGTCTTGACCAGTAACTGGATGACAAGCGCATCTTAATCCAATTTGACAGCCAAAATCTTGATCCCCCTGATCTGAGTGTCTTTCAGATACGCTGCCTCTATCAGAGAGGTGTGGCAGAGGTCTCCATCCTGCACATGAATAGAGGGTCAGTTTTGGGTAGCCAAAAAAACTATCCCACAGTTATACTTTGTACATACCATATCCAAAATTTAACCAAATCCTTGCATTTTTTAAGCAGTTTGCCTTCTTTGTATAGACTTCTCACCAGCTGCAAACTATGTTTGTCTCCACAATAGCTATATTTCTAAGGAGCCTGAAATTACCATAATTTGTTTCCCAGTACGGAGAAAGCCCTGGGTTTATTTCCTGGCTTTTGTTTTCCTTCATTATTTAACAGCAAAGATGCCATTGTATCCAGATGACTGAACAGTAGCCAAGCAGATTTGCATTTTATTAAACAGTATAGTCAGGCTGCAAACAGCACTAGAGATTAAACCCAAATGTCACAATTTCTCCAAGTCAGGTGACAGGATCTATCCCAAGGTGCCAATGCACAGCTGAATTTCTTGACTGCTGGAATAATGAACTCAGCATGGATTAAAGAAAATCATTATAAATCTAGATAAAATTGTCCAGAACTGTAGGCTCACATTAACATGCTTATTAATAAATGATCTTTATACTTATTAATAAATGATCTTTAAGCAAACCAAATGGAATCTTTTTTCAGCAATGTTACGTTTCTTCTACCATCAGGAGCTGGAAAATAAGGGCTGTAAATCAATGGGTGTAGTGAAGCTTAAGCAGATAAAGAAGAAGTACATGGGTCCACATAGCGCAGTAAGTGAACAACAATTTTAAAATGCTTGAAAAGCAAGAGCAGAGTCTGTTAAAGCCTGCCTCTGCTCTATGGATCTAATCCTGCGGGCAGGAGAGATATTCAACGGCCTCTGTGCTGTAGAAGCCAATATATTTCTCCAGAAATCCTGCATAGTAACATTCAAAAAGATGTACAATGAAAAGGCTATAATTTAAGCATATTGTTTGTGCTCATAGTGGTCACTTGTTTGCGACTGCAGAAAGATGGAGGGAAGGCTGTTTGCTTTGAGTGAATACAGTGGGACCATAGGATACTTGAAAAGAGAACTGAACAATATTTGGGCCACATTCATTTTTGCTTTGTCATGAAGGGTTTGGCACTTTTATGTAAAATGAACTCATAATTGGATTAATCTGATCTGTGTTCGAAAAAAAAAACAACACTATCCTGTTGCTGTGCAGATTTCGTCTGGGGAACAGCTCAATGCTGGGATCACCCTGATGTAAAGAAATTGCACCAATATGGTGTGATAAAAGTTCCCCGTTTTATTGTCCGATACACCTCCTTATATATTCTTGGTAGCGTCCATGGCTACACCCCTTAGTATCAACTTATACACAGTCCACCAATCTTACACTGACACGGTCTCTTTTCTTCTACCTCCTTACGAGCTATCCATTGTCTATGCTTAATCATGCTTAGCTATTACTTATTACTTATTACTTATTACTTATTACTTATTACTTATTAACTACCATTGTCTCTACAACATCTCCCCCTCCCCATGAATATATTCGTAAGCTAGTTATTCCTTGAGAGGACCCTACTCGCGTACATCCCGATATCCCCGCATTGTGCCTATACATGCTATAGTCCTCTCAGGCAAGCCTTGCCCCGTTACATCGCGATTCGCAAGCCTATCCTACTAAAGCCTATCTTGCATCCTGCGGTACTCTTCCTGACAATGAAACATACTCTGCATCATCTGTTGCATGCCATATTGCAAGTACTGCAGGAGACAGGGTAGACAAAGCATAATCAACAATATTACTACTATCCCTGAACCAACTATGATCAATATATGCTTTAGCCATGGTCCTATATTCCCGAATAGGTTTGATAACCAACTACCGAATGGGTCGTCCTCAATCCCGATCTTATTCACGTGTTCCTTCAGCCAGTCCAGCTTCTTGTGCATTGATTCCCCATGGTCACTCAAATTGAAGCAACACATGCCGTCAAAATCTTGGCATCCATGCCCCTGGGCAAGTAGTAAGAAGTCTATGGCAGCTCTATTTTGAAGTACAGCATGCCTTATTCCTTCCACATCCATCAGGAGCTCTGACAGCAGTTGCGAGGTTACATCGGCTTGTTTTGCTGACCAACACGCAAGTCGCCCTATCTCCTTGAGTCCATGTGCCGTTCCGATAAAGGGCACAATGGAAGCAAAAATGCGTGCCGTAGCGCCCCATAACCGCACCTCATCCCCACAATCCTCTGTTAAATGTTTAATTGATCTTTTCGACTTATGTCCTTCTTCTTTAACAACCCTTACCCATTCATGGGTCTTCGGGGATAAGATGGTGAGTTTTCCCAAATAGCAAGGGCCTCCAATCGCCTTTAGGGGAATCCCCTGCCATGCCCTATCTCCACATATCAGGAACACTCCTGGGGGTAAAACTCTAGAACCATTAACCCATAACTTCCCAGGTCTCTCACCATCTACTCGAACTGGGTACCCCCAGCCGTACTGAGGCCATGGCTGAGTGATGTTACAACAACATGACCTAAAATTTTTTGAGCACGAGCGTTCCCCCTTTTTACATGGGAAGCAACTGTATACAGTGTGATTAGGGGCCACCCAAATTTGAGCCGAATCATGTTGTACTGTTACCCCCCAACATATTGGAAGCCCATCAGGCCCCATACTAACTGTACCACCACAAGAGGGACTCGAACTCCAGCTCAGCGTTTCTCCCGAAGGAAGGGTAGAATGCAAGGTCCAATTAAAGGGGTTGGGGCAGTTATATCGGGTCATGTTATTAGTGTAGCCACAATAGGGGCCTGTCCAAGAAAATGTCTTTGTGTCGGTGGGACTAACAAGTGTATAGGCATTTGGGCGCCTATTCATACGATCCCAATATGGATTATGAGCAGAGTTTAAATACCACCAAAACATCGGATCCGCTAACTGTCCTTCTACTCCCCATCCCCCAAATCCAATACATGTTTCTTGCATATTAGGTACCCCTTCAGAACCAAGTAAATGCAACTCCTGTGGTTTCCAAGGATTGGACATTTTTAACAGTTGTATAAGGCAACGTGACGTATTTGCTGGGGTGTCACTAAAAAGATTCTTACACCTAGTAAGATCAGAAACATACTTTTCAAACAATTGAAGGTCCCGAGAATAATTCAGTAAGGTTCCAATAAGGCACGTTCTAAAGGGTGAAGTTGCAGATTGTAAGGCTAGACAAAAATCGTGTCTCCCTGTTTGATTGGCCCAAGTGACCCAAACATTTGCGGGCTGTTGTATGAAGTGAGCCGCATCAGTCACCCCCAATCCTGAAAGGACAATCATGACAATACACCACCCCATGATTAAACACATTATTCTCATTGGCTGCAGAGGTTTCATATCAGAGCCGTTCTGGTCCCCTTCCTCAGAGACGGGTGGTTAGGATCTTATGTCGCCGCCGCCAAAACTGTCCTCAGCTGTAGCTGCGACTCATCCCTCCATAACATGAATTGCACTGGGTTGAGAATCATCCTCATCAATGACTCAGTATCGTAGGGGAGCATCGGCCCCAGCGCCATCAGCGCTTCAAGGCTCGCAAGCACAAGAGGAGATCTCAGGCCCTTTTCCTTAATCAAAGTGACGAGGCGAGTCACTGCCTTAGGGTCCAAAGGGACCCAGCGTGGTCCCTTCAGACCTCCCGAAACCGGGTAAGCCACCGGGCCACTAGATACTCCTGACTCCATGAGCTCCTCCCCCACCTTAGCCCAAGGTGACTGATATTCAGGGGGTGGGGTTTCCATGCCCCCTCCCCCTAGGTTACACCCCTTCAAAGACGAGGGGCTGTATGTGGGTGGTGCCAGGGCAAGTCCGCCCTGTGGTAAAGAAGGATACAATGAGGAGGTCGCATTGCCAAAAGTCAGGGCGGGTGCGGTTTCCATGGTCCGTTGATCAGATGTTGGTGATAAGGGGCCAACGTCTTTGTTCTTGTCCGGTGGCTCCCAGGGAGGGGCACAGGGTTCCGGTGCCATCTTGGAGTCTGCAAGAGTAGAACAGCCTCCCCTGCCCAACCCCCCTGTACACCCCCCTGTACACCCCCCTGTACATCCTATCCATGCACGCGCAGCAGATGCGGTCTCCTTTTCCTCCCGAGCCGCTTTAAGGGCTCCCAAAACCAACCCCCACGTTTTAAGCTCAGCTGCCTTCTGCGTAGACATGGCATGCTGAGATAAAGTTGTTGTTAAAAGATCCCATTTTTCAGGTTCATAAATCTCCGACAGAGAGGTCAGCAACCCCTCTTTCTGCAGCAGCGCCAGCACCGCTGCAATCTCCTTCTTAGAAGGGGCAGACTTATCGCAATACTTCTTACAAACATGAAGCAATACCTTAATCACGGATTCCATCACGGCTCCCCTGCCGTCTTCCCTGATTCCTCGATACTCATGAGAACCAGAGGCACACACGTCTTCCCCAGTTCAGCTGGAGGCACAAAATTTCTCCCGGTTCCCACAGTACCCGGGAGCTTCCCCAGTCCGGCTGGAGGCACAAAATTGGCGCGCCTAAGCCCAAGAGGGTGGCCAACCCTCTGCCTGGCTCTTCCACCGCCTCTCAGCGGCAGGCATCTGCGTTCGTGTCGCAGGCAATCAGGGGATACCCAGCAGACTGCAACTAGGTGCTTCTGTTCCTCACAAGGGGCACCACTTGTTGCCGTGCATATTTCGTTTGGGGAACAGCTCAATGCTGGGATCACCCTGATGTAAAGAAATTGCACCAATATGGTGTGATAAAAGTTCCCCGTTTTATTGTCCGATACACCTCCTTATATATTCTTGGTAGCGTCCATGGCTACACCCCTTAGTATCGACTTATACACAGTCCACCAATCTTACACTGACACGGTCTCTTTTCTTCTACCTCCTTACGAGCTATCCATTGTCTATGCTTAATCATGCTTAGCTATTACTTATTACTTATTACTTATTAACTACCATTGTCTTTACAACACTATCCCTGGCAGTTCTGATTTGTGCCCAGAAACCAGTATGGAAACCAAGAGTAGTAGACATCCTTATTTCCAACCAAGTAAAAAACTGTTGTGAAAATAATATCTTCTGATGCTTTTACTCTTCATCTGTCTCAAAGTCCTTTCAGACACACTTTTCAGAGTCAAGAACAACTTGAAAGACATTTAATGAAAATAGACCATGTTGTGACAGAAGGAAAGCAGGGAGATGGCTTTGGGGATCTTTTAATTTCTTTTTCTCTAATCTGGAGAACTTAGTCAATCAGGAAGAGGAGTAAGAACCACAGCTTCAGAAATTCATCAGTGGGATTTAAGTATGTTATACTGAAGCAGTATTAAATGAGAAAACTATATAGGTCCATGTTAATACACTTGATTCCAACAATCAGACTTTGTTAAAGGCAAGAGACAAAGGTCAGCCCCACTAGCAAGAAAAGACATTGTGGAATAATTGATTTGTCTGAGTTACATGGGATAAGCAAAGAGCTCATCCTGACTGAAGCACAATGACTCTTAATTCTCCACATGTTAAACAGAATGCAGTTTATATTATGCTCAGCCTATTGGAGGTCTCATAATGCTTGCCTTTAATCTTAGCAAGGTTCAGTAAACACTTGCTGAGCTCAGGCTTGGCAGCAGCACCTTGCCATTCCATGGAGCACAGGGATGGCATCAACCTCTCTTGCTGTTTAGAAGACCATCAAGAAGTCCAGCCTCTTACTTTGATCAGGCAATGGTAAGCACTGGTGAGTGTGGCTGCTCTTGTTACTAGTCCCACTTCTGTATCAGCACACCGTCCTCCAACTTTTCTATGTCACCATTCATACCATTGCACTTCTCTGGCCTTGACAGAAATTAATAGACCTATGTCATACTTCTTTCACAATCACCCACTAGAAAAATTTATCATTAAAAAGGTTACTCTATTTCTTGCTGTGATAATCTTGATTTTAATTAGCCGCAGCTTTAGTTTGTAGAAGAGGAGGATGAGTGTGGTCAAGCACTGGAACAAGCTGCCCAGGGAAATAGTAGATCCCCAATCCCTGGCAGTATTTATTTGTTATGTATGTATTTATTTATATGTGCCGTGTAGATGTGGCACAAAGGGACATGATTTAGCAATGGGAGTCAGTAAGCCAGATTGACAGTTGGTCTTGATGATCTTGAACGTCTTTTCTAATGTGAACAGTTCTATGATTCCATTTTATGGTACTCTTAGGCGCTCATTTATTTTGAAGATGGACATAAACGGTAGTATGGGGATGCATTTGGGTGAGTGAACCTGAAAGGCAGCTAATGCTTGTTGAGAATCCATCTCCAAAATATTTGGTATCCAGAAATGCTCACTGCAACTGATTGACTGCACATCTTACAGCACTTGTTTATCCCGTGAGTGATTATGGGGGGAAATGTGTTACATCTCCTAGAGAATGACAATTTGATTTGATTTCAGAATATTACAGAAGCATCTTTCAACTAAGGCATACATACGTATGTACACATTACACACCGTGTGGAGGTGTGTCAAACTCTTGAGATAAATTACTAGCCGCACAGTCTGGTGAAGTGGTGAAGCCCCCAGTCCCTGGGGCCAGCTACACCATCCCAGGGAAACCAACTAGGGATAGGTTTAATCCTGCTCCTTTTTACCTTAAAAGTAGAGTGGGACCCATTGTGATAAAATATCCCTCTTAACCACTGATTATCATACTGAACAGCTTGCTGTTGCAATAAAATATTTATACTACTAATTTTGTTGTCACTGATCAACAGTCATGATCAACATTCACTGAACTCGTGATCTGAGTAAGGCCATCCCAAAGGCTCAGGCAGCTCAAGCCCTTCTCCTTCCAGTGTTGAGTTGGGGCCACACTTGAATGGCACGTGTGTAACTCCCAGCAACCTCACAGTAAATTGACCGAGTTTGTGTCTTGCTCTGAAGGCTGGGACTGGCCCTCTTGGCTGTTTGAAAACCAACGGTTCTCATGTATTTCTTGGTTTTATTGGTATTCTGGGTTCTGCCTTTGCAAATTGCTGAGCAGCTTTGTGGAACTGATGTGTGTCATCAGCTCTCACTGCTGTAATCTCTGGCCCTTTGATAATGAGTATCTAGAACATGAATTGGCCATCTGCTAACACTGCCCCATTACATCTGAGCCAAGCCCTTGCATCTTCATTTGTCCAAACCTGCCTTTGAGGGAAAAAATGAGTTTTCCTGCAAAATACTTCTTGGCTGTTTCGTATATTTTTATGTCTGTGTCAATATTTGGCTTATGTCCTCTGCAGGAGAACTCCCAATGTAAGCATTTGTGTTTCAAATACAGTGCAGAAACAGGTGAAAATGTCTTCTGTGTTGCCCAGATGGAATGCTAGTAACATTCTTGTGAACTAGCTTTCTTCCTTTATTCCTATACTGTTGCCATGCCAAGTGATGCTCATTGAACAGTCCAGCCCTGGTGAGGATCACCCATTCTATTGTTGCTTTGGTTTATTTGTGTTCGCCCTAAAACTGGAAGCATAACAGCTGCAGAGACATGCAATCAGATGAAAAATTTCCTTTCTCCTCTTCACAAAGGACCCAGCATATGGTGCTTACTGCCTGTGCATGCTTCTTCGAGAAACCCTATAGCAGCACCTGTCCAGCTCAACTTGTTCCTCCACTACCCACTGGCTTATTTATGCTAGTCACCAGAAGGGAGCTATAAAGCTCTCAGTTACTTGTCACTTTTCAGAGAGCTGAAGGATTGGACTTTGAAGCAAAACACATCCCACGGTGTTGAGAGCTTTAGGATTTCAAATCCCTCTGCTTTTGACTGTTTTCATGGACCGTTTTCTCAAAATGCTGCTTTGCTGCTATCATAATCATTCGGGTTATTTTCTTTAAAATTGGAAGGTGGGAGGAGGAGAGGGAGTTTTATCATCTCCTTGGACAAGTTTCAAAATGCAGCCTGCAGGAGCAGGCTGTATGAGACAACTTATGCCTCTTGTAAGAGGTTGTTGAGGCCCAGGGGAGTCTGCACAAAATGCCGTGATTCGTGGTGTGTGCTTATAGGAGGGGTGCTTGAGACCTCTTCAGTCTGAAAGAAAAAGGCAATAAGTGTACCAGAAGAGTACCTTGCTGAGGCTTTCTCAGCACCAGTGAAGAAATGCTACCCATCGTAGAATCACAGAACAATCCAGGCTGGACACCTAGCTGTGCTGTACTGTCAATCAGTGCAAAATACTTCGGAGGCAGATTCTCAACAAGCTTTAGCTGCCTTTCATGTTTGCTCAGCATCAGTGGCTGGGATGCATTCCAGTACTACCATTTATATCTAAGTTCAAGTTGACTGAACACCCAAGCATATCACAGAATCATGGTATCATAGCATATTTTAGATTGGAGAAAGATCTTCAAGGTCAGATCCATCCATCAACCTGACTTACTGAGTCCTACCTGTAAGCCATGCCTCTTAGTGCCACATCCACACAACTCTTAAATACCTCCAGGGATAAGAGATCAGTGCTCAGGCATCTCCTGCGCCTCTGGGGAGCTCAGAGGGTGCAGATCTTCTTGAGGGACAACCTGGAAAGCGATGTCCTAGTTTGCTGCAGAACCTCATTTGCTACTCTGTTTTCCCGGAGTATGGAAACAGCTACCTAAAGCTGAAATCTGCCAAGGGGTCATCTTGAGGGTACTGTTTTCTCTTCCGTTGTGATTTTTTCTAACTGGGAAGTGAGTGGAGATTGAGTTATAGATGTAAAAAATAAAAACAAAATATATTCCTGAGCTGCACTGTCATTTGAGAAGCAGGAATGTGGGCAGGAGCACTGAGGATGAAAGGCTGTCACATTTTTATACCATTCATGCCCATTGAAAGAGATTAACTTGTTTTTATTTATTCACCTCTGTGTTTCCTTTCAACAGACACAAAAACAGAATAGAAAATAGCTCTGGAGACTGCATCTTCATGTGAGCACATCTTTTATTAAATCTCATTCTCTTTCTCTCATTCTTTGTAGTGGAATTATTATGACTCCATTAGAGCAGTGATTTCCACCCCCAGCCATGACTCGACAGCTTTAGTAATAGGTAACAATTTTGCTGATCTTTAAAACCAGCAGGAACTTTGTTCAAGATAATACGCGTCCAATTCACTCTCCCAGTTTCCAGGCCTGCAGCCATTCCAGGTTGCTGCGGCTCCAGCAGCAGTAGTGGCAGTAGCCTGAAGTTTGAACATGTCCTTTGATGATGGGAGCAGCAGCAGCACTCATTTTTTTTTTGTGTGTGTGTGTGTGTGCTTTATTTATTTATTTATTTTGCTGTTTGAAGGATTACACAGTGCAAGCACGGCTAGGTTTTCTACAGGGGAGAGGGGGATTTTCAAGACACATCAATGCTGCTTTGAAGTGGCATTAACATTGTTGTACCAGACTGGTTTCCTGCCTGCTCTGGCCAATGCTGCTAGAAGGGTTGTGAGGAACTTGTGCTGCTCAGTGCCATGCTCCTGCCAGCCAGGCCTGCATCCTCGGCTGTTCTCCAGCCACTTTATTACTTCCTGACTGCATGCTGGCACTGGAAACTTAGAGAAATCACAGAAATACAGGTGCTTTTTTTTCTGAGGCTGCCAACTGGTTCTTTTTCTCTCACTGGGAATTATGTAAGACGAAGATCTCTGACTAATTAATAACTATATGATTTGTTCACATGTGGGTGGCGTGAATCAAATGGTTTTCTAAATGATTTAGATGTGTACGTCTAGGCTTGGGCTGAGTAACCAGAGAATTCCTCTAATAAGCAATCTGCAAGAAAAAAACCTTGTGTATTCATTTTGCTTTCTTTGCTGGGTCTGGAGCCATGGTGCAGGCACAGCTCTCGTTGATGATAGTGAGAAGTGCTCAGCTGCTCCATGGCCCCATTTCAGCAAAGCACAAGCAGCTGCTAAACACTGAGCTCAGTGGGAGACATGCAAATATGCTCCCTTGCTTTGAAGGACTGAAGATATAGAAAGGTATTTAAAATCTCCTTTGCACTCAGGGAAGTCAATGGCAGAGCTCCTATTGATTTCAATGAGAGGAAAACCCTTCTGAGGGTAAGTAAATGAGTATAGTTCACCTCTACAGAGATCAGTGCTCTAACAAGTCTGAGATGTGAAATGCTGAGTGTCTCCGTCATCACGGTGAGCTCAGTGGCACTTTGCCATGGAGTGCTTTGTCAACAACCCAGACCTTCCACCTGCAACCTGACTCCATCTGCCCCCAAGAGCAGAGCACGAGGAGTCACATCTCCAGGTCACCTTGGGTTTCCATAGTGACTCTTTGAATACAACTGTCTTATCAATCAGAGCCTCTGTAACTTTCAGACACAACTATAAAATCTCTTCCAGTTTCTATAGCAACCATATTTAAACCCTTATATTTGCTTTCTCTTGTCTTAGCTGAATTGTTGGAAATAGAGTGAATTAACTGCTGCTGCAATATTTCTTATATTCTTTTTCCTTAAGCTATCCTATACTGTCAGCCAGAACAACACTTAGGATGAGGCTATAGTCCTTTTGTTTTACTTACCAAGGGATCCTCTTTGCTGCCTAAGCAGAATAGCACATCTTTTAAGTCATCATTTTCATAAGGCATGTGAAAACTTGAAACCTGGAGAGTCTTTCCCTTCCAGTTCCAGCCCCCATGTCATTCTGTTCCCATGCACTCAGAACAAGTCATGCTGCTTTGTTATCCTAAATTGCTCCTCATGACGATATGCCAGAGCAGTAAGCTCAGCGCAAAGTACAGTCATCACTTAACTGCAATGCTGAGAGTTAGTCAAATATTATTATCTATATGGTATGAAGAGTGTGCACAAGGTTAATGGCCCATCTACACTGCAGACCCAATAAATGTCTAAAAGGTTATTTTTTTTCCAGCCTAAATGTGGTAACTGCAGACAAAGCTGCTATCACACTGTCTGCGGTTTCATCCGGCAGACAGCAGCAGACATAAAGTTATCTGAAATAGCTGACACTGGCACAAAGACATGTACCACCTTCCTTCATCATCTGACTGTAACAATGCACCGCTTTTCAGTCTCAGAATCTTTACTTTTTCTGGGAAGATCGTAAGTGGAGAATGTGCTTAATCCAAGGTTATACATTTAGTAATAGATGATCGCCCTGCTCTGAATCTCTGGCGCAGGTTTTCTGGAATCCTCTCAGCACCACAGATTGCAGGCACCCTTGTAACTCGTACACTGCCCAGGATACTTAAAAAGGTAGAAGAAGAAGAAGGAACCCAAACTCCTGTGGTGCTGGTTTCAGAAGCTGCCTGGACATGGACCTGGACTGCATGCTGTGGTTGTCCCTGTCCGAACAGGGGCTGGACAGGGGCATGCTGTGCACTGCACACACAGCATCCATCCTGTGCCATAGAGGGGAGCAGCTCACAAGCATCTGTAAGCAGGAATGGAGCTGTGCTAGGGTGGCACTTCCAGCATCCCACTGGAACATTGTTTATTCTCTCCTATTGGTTTTTGATGCCATCTTCTCTGCTAGATATTTACATGTCCCAACCATCTTCCAGGCAGCTCGTGCTGAGAACACAGTTTGTTTGTGCTGCTTCCTTTCCCACTGAAACTATGCCTGCCGAGGGCCCGCTGTGGGCTTTCCCTGGGGTAAATGGCTCCAGTAGCAATGAAGCTGGAGCTGTGGCTCCAGCACAGTCATGGGGCAGATCCTGCAGATGAGGTGCTGGGTGTCCTCTCCTGTGACCCCCACTGGTGTCTGGGGCGGCCCAAGCAGCTGTGCACCCACCCAGACGCTGGACATTCAGATCCACATTCATCTAATAGGGCTTTAAGTACAAAAGCCCACTCAAACTTGTCCTCAGGCCCTTGTAACACTGTTGAGGTATCTGAGATCTCAGTGATGGTGACTTTTCCATGTTATTCCACAGCAAGAAAAGAGCAGGAAGATGGGGAGAGAAAGTTTGAGCTTCTTTCCAGACTCCTTAGTTTCTACGTCTCATTTTTCCCTTTTTAAAGGCAATTAAACAGTGGGTTTTTGAAATAGGAAAAGCAGCCTTCCAAGCTCACCAATGCTCCTGGAGAGGTAGCAATCAACTGACTTAACAGCAGTGGAAACAGGTGCAATTCTTAGTGTATCTGTCACACCTTGGCAGGTGCTACTGCTGAAGCAAGGAGCTCAGGTTTTCAGGGTGGAGACAGGAGGCACAGATGGATGCCTGAAGACATAGAGTCTCAACAACACATATGCCCTAGAGGCAGGTAAGCAGTTTGCTAATGTCTGGAAGAAAGAGTAGAAAGCATATAGATTATATAATGTTGGGTCTTTCCCTGCACTGCATGAGCCTTGTCCCAGAGTTTGATACACCTGGTGGGAGTTCACACTGCCATGCTTTTCTGTGGGAAGGTTCCCTGAGACATCCCTGAAGGATTAGTCAGACTCGCACGCCTCACGAATAAACAGGTACTGCAACTTCTGAAAGAAGGACAAAAGTAAAGCTGAGCAGAGCTGCAGCAGTGGCCCAGGGAGCTGCCCGCACGGCTGAGCAGGCCCAGGCCACCCATGAGGAGCACTGGCAGGAGGAGAGTGGCTGAGAAGGGTGTGCCCACTGAGATCCCCTTGTTGATCCCCTGGACACCTGCCGAGGATGAGGTTGTAGGAGGGTCCATGCCCCTCACTGTAACGCCAAGGACAATCTGTCCTGCCTCTCACAAGGACAAGAGGATGGCCGTTTGCCTTCTCTGCTCATGGTGGGGTCCTGCAACAATCTTGAGATGTTGCTCAGATCCGAGTCAGTGAGCTGGCCAAAAACAGATCTCACTGGATCATAGGCATCACTTGGCTGGGGTTCCTGTCTCCTTGCTTTCACGCATACATATGCGTGCAAACCAGACCTGTCTCTGAAAAATCAGGTTATCTATGTCAGTGCTCGCTACATCATGGACAACACACCCACGCTGGTTGCAGGACAGCATCTCACA
This sequence comes from Oreortyx pictus, assembly GCA_036925125.1. Taxonomy (NCBI): domain Eukaryota; kingdom Metazoa; phylum Chordata; class Aves; order Galliformes; family Odontophoridae; genus Oreortyx; species Oreortyx pictus. The sequence goes on from JAUPFR010000001.1 coordinate 20,045,795, forward strand.
CAGCTCAGAGCCTGTTGCACTACATGCAAAACAAGTGATGCACTGGAAGAGGCTGCTCAGGGATATGGTGGAACCACCACCGTTCCCAGAGGTGTTCAGGGAAAGGGCAGATGTGGTACTGAAGGACATGGAATGTTCACAGGCACGGGTTGATAGCTAGGCTGAATGGTCTTATAGAGTTATTAAGGCTGGAATAATCAATAAATGCATCAACAAAAACTGCTGTAGGTGCCGACAGGAAGCATTAGTCCAGAGCAGAAAACAATTTCCATATCATCCTTCTGGGAAAAGTGGCCCTATCTGAACTAGTGTAAATACTACATCGAAGATTGGAGAAGTATGTTGACTAACCAAGTGGATCCTGAGCAGTCAAGTGTTCTTTTAGGTATTGTGGGGCTGTTGGGTGGGACAAAATAATAAATATGCACCTTTGTAAGTAGAAAGATAGCACATAATTGAGATGATCTGCACAAAATTATATTGTTTTAAATGAAACTCCAAACTGAGTATTTTGATACCTGTGAAGAATAAAACAGAAGTAATTTTGCCACCACAGGAAGGCACTGTTTGGACTTGAAACCAACAATGATTCCCAGGCTTCCCTTCTGAGCCCTGGGAAGTACCAGCAGGCATCTTCCCCACAAAAGAGGCTGTCATCATAAAGCACTCATTTGCTGAAAACAAACACGTCGGCTTCAACAAACTGGAAAATGTTGGGAATGGGACTGAATTGGAAAGAAAAAGTTTATTAATGAGGTTCTGGCCACTCTGGGATGCCCCTCCAGCCTGCTTTCTTTCTAAAAGAAAATGAAAACATAGTTCATTTTATCTAAACTTGGTCATAAAAGTCAGAAGCCTATTTACTGGTTGTAAAGTAACATTCCTGAACAAGGAACATGAGTGTGGGGACAGCGAGGACCAAGCCTCAGCCGTGCCCAAACCAGCCCAGCCTCATGTCTGCCTCTCTGGTCCAGGACACACAGATGTGTTCCATCCCATTCCAAAAGCACTGCCCTCTTGGCAGAGCGATCCACTCAAGGCTGCATTTCAGACACATTATTTAATGAGAGCAGTAAGTTATAGCACAACAGATAAATACTTGATAGATGAGATTTTTGAGTTGGGAGTGCTAGCTGGGAAAATGCCCCAGCTTTCCAAAATCTTTGCGAAAGGGACATCAGAAAAATACTGAGGAATCATTTGGCATTGTGATTCATTTTTCAGCAGGTTCATGCTGCCTCTGGAGCCCATCAGCAGGGCCCAATCTGGGAGCTTGCCTGCTGGTCCTGGCACACAGTGGTACACAAGGGGAGAAGAAAAGCATTTTCTCTGCCACGGACATGCATCCCCTCTTCAGATTTCTCAGACATCTGTATGATGTGTATGATGCAATTTACATCCATTTAAACAGCCTGTAGATATGCTATGGGTGGCATCCCACACAACCTGAGGCACTCTGTTCACACGTGCCTGATCAAACACAGTAAGAGAAAGTAAGGGTTTTAGGTGAAAATAAGGACTTAAAAAGCACAGTTCTGCTCCTGATTTGTAGCTGTATATTAAAAAAAAAAAAAAAATCAAATCAAAATCCCCTCCTTCTCCCCATGTTAATCTCTTCTCTCCTCTTGTACATTCTCATCAGTTCATCCTTGGTTGTGCAGTAGTTTCTTGTCAGCACAGCCAAGTTAGTCCCTGTGTAGCATTTGAAGTAAAACAATTTAATGGCCCATTGGCTAAATGCTGACAAACCTACCCGGGATGCAGCAGGAGGTGAGGACTGAGCAAAATCTAAGTCTTATGTCACTGGGACCCTTCCCTTTTAGTGCGAGCTACTTCCCGACACGGAAAATAGCTCAAACTCAAAATGAAAACCATTTTAATGCTTTATGGCATTAAAATGTTCCTGATGCAGGGATGTTAGGCTTTAGTTGCTGGGTTTTGTGCCCGACCCTGCAGAAAGCACTGCCTCTTTACAATGTCACTAAAGGAAATAATTTTTAGTGACATGCTTTTGTGCATCAGATTAATTAATATAGATCTGTCCTCTCTATCACTGCAGATAAGTCACTGGCTAGCACATAAGTCATTAGCAGCCTTACATAGTGCAGTCTTTACGATTTGAATATCCACAAAGCACACAGGCCAACAAACAGCTGCTTCTCAAGGGAAACGTGATTAAGTTGTTGAATTATCAGCTCCACTCACTGCTATTGCTCAGGTCACATGGGAAGTGGTTACTTCTCAAACCTTAAGAGCTGCCAGTGCTGATGCCATTTTCACTCTAGGGTCATCCAGCTACATCTGGCCCTGCCTGGAGGTTCAGCTCCTCAGCATCAGTCAGATACCACACACATTTCCAGCCCCTCCATGGAGTAGGACTACTTTCCAAACATACCTTTGGAGAATCCCTGTCCACCCTGTTTCTCTGTAGGTCAGTCCCAAGAGGAGCGTGCCTGCATTCTGAGGTCCATCTTTAAAGCCACCCACCACAGCTGGCTGTGTAGGACAGCAGGTACGAGATACAGGCAGCATAAGATCGTGGTGCTATCAGAGGGTTCCCAGCAGAGCCTGTGCACCTACCTGCTGCTCTGCCTCTGCCGCAGTACATTAGAGGTGACACAAACACAGAGGTTGCTGTTCTGCAGGATGGATTTTGTTGAATCCCAAAGGATTCCTTCTGAACTTTCTCATAAGAACCCTACTATCTGAGAAGGAAGAATATGGTCTATCAACACTTCAAATTGACTCCCTTCACCAGAAGGACTAGACACCAGATCTTAAGGCATCTCAAAGTGAGAAGTTTTCCTTCAGGGAACTTCAACCAGCCCAGGCTGAACATTCTCTACAGAATGCAGAAAATATCATTTCACTGAAGAAAGAACCCCCAGTTAAGTGTTAAAATGCATCACTTGAACTTGTAGCCAGTCTATATGCATTGTTAGCTCATTAATACATGACAGATCAAACCTCTGAGTGGACAAACAATAGATAAAAAAAAAAGGCAACACTACTCCAGCTAGTCCTTATCCTTCTGTTATCGAAGGTCTTAGTGGATTTGAATACTTAATCTGATTGCAGGCAGGATAATGTAGGCAATAAAGGCATACTTATATACTTAAAGTTAATAATGACCCAATAAGGCAGCCTGAGTTAAGTGCTTTGAGTGTTTTTTCCCTTTCCATTCTTAAACCATTTTAGAGCAGATCTAACATTCTTCTCTATGTTGCACACAGATTTCTAGGGAAGAAATAGAAGTTTGTGATATTCAGACATTTCCAGGATTGCAACAAGAAGAAAATTCCCAAAAGAAGTCTAGACTAGAATAGCTTGATAATGCCATTATCTCAGGAAGAATACATTGAATACCATTAGTAATGCCAGAAGAGTAAGAACAGTTTCAATGATTTTGTATAATAGGAAATCGTAGGGAACAGTTTTGTAAGTAAACATGACAAGGCATACACTATCCAAAACCCTTCTGTACAGAAATGAAGTTTTCTTCCTTCAGATGGAGGAAAAAAAAAGAAGATTCAGACCTTTGTGCAATCACTGCCAGATAAGGCCAATAAATCACAGTGCCAGTAAGATTAACTGGATCAGCTATATCTACTCCCTGCACTGCTGAGCATTGTTTTAGTACACTGCAGCATGAAGGAAATCAAACACCCTCACCTCCCTGGTGCTGATGCTGAGATGAAAGAGGAAACAAGTGGCTTTTGCATGTGTCTGGTGAAAGATAAATTAGAAAGCAAGAAATTCACTAAACCAGGGGAAAAGAGGAATATTTCAATCACTGATTTCTGCCTTTTTTTTTCCCCCTCTCTCCTCAGACTAAAGCAGAAACAGCAAGTATTTAAATAAGCCATTTAATCATTAGGGATCAACCACTATTAGCTGCTATGAAACACGTCCCAGAAATCTGTGAAAAAACACGTTTGTCTGTTCTCAGTACAGACTCCTTTTATGAAGGTTCATTAAAAGGAAAATAGAGCAGTACCTTCTCTAGAGGTAACAGAATGCATGATAATTCACTCCAGGGCCAGCAAAGCTGCTTTCTGTAGATCCAGGACTAGATGTTCTGACAGAATTCTATTTAAAATGTCTTCACAAAGCATTTCTCTGATCAGGCTGTTTCCTGCTGTGGCATCCTACTGGTTTTGCAATGAAAGTTCTGGTATCTTAATGCTGCCAGAGCAACACTTTCCATTTCAGCAAGTAATAAACTAGCAAGCAGGAGCCCGTTAACCCTTGATGCTACCATTACACTGGTATCAGCAGCACACTTCATCTTCCGCACTTAAAACTGGATTTTGAGATCTGACTACATTTTTCTTCAGTAAAAAGGATGGGGAAGAACCTAAGCATTCTCAGTGCTATCCACTGTACACAATGATCTGGCAGATCCTTGTAGTTAAAGAACACGCAGCTAAGAGAAGGCTGTTAACAAGGACCTGCATTTTGATAGTACAGTTGCTTATTACCTGTGCTGAAAATTGGCCACTAGCAGGTGAAGCTGCAGTATCACTCCTGTCCCTGGCTGTGAGAAGTCCTAAGGTCCTGCTAACAGTCCTCACTATGAGAAAAAACAATAGAAGTGGGCAAGATCGGTTGGCTTTAAAAAGTACCAGTCATGTCCTGTACTTGTATTCCCCCTTCAGCAGCTCCAATGGAAGAATGGACCTCCTTCCCTCCTTTTAGTTTTGCTGCTGCAGGTAAAATGCTCCTGCTTCACAAGCTTTAGTTTTAGAAAAGTAAAACTAATCTTTAGTGACACTGATCTATAAGCATCCAGTGTGGATGTCTATGCCCTATAAAACCTCTCACCTCCCAGCTTCAGGTGCCTGATTCCCTGGGACAGCTGCTTTCAACACACTGCAAAACTGTCCCTAAAAGTCACAGTACCTTTTAGGCTGGAAAAGACCTTCAAGATCTTCAAGTCAATGTCAAAATTACCTCACAAGTGCAGTCACTAAGCCATGCCCTTTCTACACTAAGTGTCACCATCTTCTTATAACTTGTGCAGGAATAGTCACAGCCTTCATTATCTGTCACCAATGCGGAAAGGACAACACGTCACAAGTACCAAAGTAACAGTTAAATCCCACAAGTCAGAAAATACCAGTAAAATGAACTTTATTTTAAAGCCCATTAAAAGGCTTCACAATTGACACTAACAGAAATAGCATTTCCTTCATTTTACGCACCCCACATGAAAAATGTATTGTTTAGCAAGAGACGAAACGTAAGCGTTTCTGCATGCTACTAACACATTCCACCATCTTATCTGACAAATGCTTTGGACTGCAATAATCAAAAACCTTAGAACAGAAAAATGTATTCTGCAAAGTCCTTACAAACGGGACAGACACTGACTTTTACTGACATACCCAATCAGATGTCCAGATGAAAGAAAACTACCTTGGCATCTACAAATGCCTACGAAGGTTTCAAATTCAACCTCTTGAAGGAGCAGTATATTTCAGAGCAAGTGCTTCTCTTCATCTTTAGTGATGCAAATGGTTAAATACTGCACAGAAGCTTAGTATGAACTCACAATTCCACAGGAATCTGAAAGTTACCAAGGCAATTTTCCTTTTAGGATAGTCATGACCAACACTATTACTATTCTTTCCTCCCATAACACAACATATTCCAGACAAGTTTTAAGAAAAAATATAAATAGTTCCCAAAACAATGCATTCCCAATCCCGTGATCGCATATGACAGCAAAAATATCTTCTGTCATGGGATGAAATAACTTGCTGCAAGTGCTGTGGCTTAGTCCAAGTCCATGTTAACAGTGTTTTGATCACCTGGATGACATTCACCATTTTGTTGAGGCATGTCTGCATTTTTGTCATCCTCTCCCATGTCTTCAGTTTTATAATCACCCTGTTCATTTAATGGGTTTTCTTCCTTCGGAGAGTCAACTTTTGGTTTTGGTTGTGTCACAATGGGCTCACAGATGTTGTTCAGCTCCTGAAAGAGAGAGGGGAAACAGATGTGGTCATAGTATGTGGACAAATCAGCTTCCCTAGTGGAAAAGGTCCTGTGCCTAAAACGTTGTTTCAAACTGGCTTCCTCATTTCCTGAGTCCAAAGTGATGAGTGCACACTGTATTCTGAAATGAACTCATTTACTTTTCAAAGTTCTGCAAGGAAAGATTTCTAATTTAATATGTGGCTGCAGGGTTCTCCCTTAAGACTATTCAGTACCTTCCAATAACAACTCCAATTGCTCTTCAGTATTAAGGTGACTGAAATACATGTAAAGTATCAGTAGTTCCACAGAATTCTAAATGCATAGCACAGCTCCTCTGCTTTCTGCGGAACCTCGTTTAGTTTACCTTTTCTAACCGCCTTTTAAGAATATTGGAAAACTAAGATGAAATATGAAGAGTTCAGAGGAGAAACGAAACAAACAAAAAAAAGCTATACAATAGCCTCTAAAATTCACTTCTTATGGTACTTACCTGAAGCTTTGCCTTAATTTCAAAGGAACGCACAGCTGGATCCTGATCCAAGCTCTTCTTAGCCTGTGCACTCACAGCATTGTTCATCCACTCTACCACTTCACTCACACACTTCTCCACTTTCATCATTTCCATTTCATCAATATGGATGTATTTTTCATCCTGTACAAATACAAGTTTTGCATTAATTAATAAAGTCAAGTCTAGCAGCATCAAGTTACTGACAGGAATATCCCAACTATTTACAATCCATCATCATCTTTACTGATTTTCAAAATAAATAGTTAGGCAAAATCTGTATCTGTTACAGCGAGAGATGAGCGGTAATGCAGAAATTCTGTCCAGTATTTCAAAAGAAAAGCCAGTTCACAGAGGGAATACAGACTTCACAAAGAAGTCACAGAATAATGTGACATTCTGAACAAGGCTGCTTATAACAGTTCTCAAGCTTAGAAGCATTCCTTTTGATGCCACAGAACCAGTTACATAATTAACTGTTACCAGAAGGCCCTACACTACAACATGACCTGTGACTTAAGCTGAGAATTCAGAAGATGGATTCAGTGTACTGAACATACTACACTCAGTAATATTAGTTATTTCAAGACTGTAACAGTATTGAATAGTTTCAGATCCTAATGATATTCTCGTAATACATAGTTGCAAATCCGTAAGTATGTCAGTCATGAGCCTCAATCTCAAACTGAGTAATTTTGCGTTTTTGAGCTGCCCTATTAAAACTCTTAAGCTGGTACTGAAGGACTAAGTTTTCCAAAGGTAGGCATGCTTATCTAGAAAGTCACCTTTTGAACAACAGTGCCAAAAAAAGAAACGTATCTAAAAGCACTGAAAACTTCAGTTTATCTGAGTAGTTTTTGCAGAAAAGTTTCTCATTGCTGCACAACATCCAGTTCTGGTAACAGGAACAAAAAAAACAAAAGCACTCCTCTGAAGAAGTCAGATCAGCTTTTAAAAGGTCAAGCATTTGACCGCAGTCTGACAAAGAGGGAGACGTCAAAGTGCCTTTTTTGGCTTGAAAACACCCAGAAGTATCAAGCAACTGAAGATACAATGCAGTGCGTGAGGTTTTGTTGAATACTAGGAAACATCTGCAGTGTTAAAATTTGTGACCTATGCAACAGTAGAGTGTAACTCAAATATGGAACCTCCACCAGCTGGTGGGCTTCAATTAAACCCTATGTGGTATTAAACAAAAAGTTCTTTGAGGCCACTTACTTTATTCCTGAATTCCCCAGCTATTGCAGCGTAAAACTGGAGCCTGTGTCCCAGTTCTTCTAATAGCTTTGGTCGCTCTTCTGCTTCTTGATACCGCATTTCAATTGGAGTACCTAATTTCTAGAAAAAGCAGTTCCTGTGTGTTATGCATTTCATTAACATTCATCAACATTTCTTGTGGTATTTTGGAAAGTTCACACTCTGTGTTGTTTTGCATTCTCACAGACCTACCTTCAAATCCTCTAGTTTGTCTACATACACCTGCTTAGCTTCATCCTCGCCCTCTTCATACAGCCAGCCTTCTGTCTCTGTCAGGAGTGCAGAGAAGCCTTGCAGATCCTATGTGTCAATATAATTCAACATGTCAAACACCAAAATATGCAACAATTGATTGTGCTTCTCTTCTAGTAACAGGATACTGGTAAATACAGGTGTTTGCGAAGGAAGCTAAGAATTACATTTCTGTTGCAGCTTTCACCTAATTAAGTCAATTAAATCACATCAGATTTTAACTGGGAAACATGCATCTATAACATTGGCAGCATTAACAGCTACTTGCCTGGATCCAGACCAATGCTTAAGCTATGTTTTAATTCACGTTTTCAGTTATGCATGCAACGCAGTTTCCCTCTCCATTCACCACCTTCATTTAGAAGTCAGACAAGATTTTGTTGCAAAGGGAGTCAAGTCCTCAGGGATATGCACTACTTGCTAAACCTGAGAACTTTAGATCTGCATTAGCCTCAGCCATAAGCTGGGAGATAGGCTGAAGGAACTGGGCTGGTTCAGCCTGGAAAAGAGAAGGTTGCGGAGGAGACCTCTTAAGTTTTTATCGTGAAGGAAGTCAGCTTTTTACACAGGTAGATAGTGACAGGAAGATCTGATATCTAATATAAACTCCCCTCCCTTTAATTTAAAAACATTTCCCTTTGTTCTGTTTTTTTTTTTTTCTTTCAAACCGAGTGGTGAGGTGCTGGCACAAGCTGCCCAGAGAGGTTGTGGATGCCCTGTCCCTAAAGGTATTCAAGGCCAGGTTGGATGAGGCCCTGGGCAGCCTGATCTACTGCTTGATCTAGTGTCTGGCAACCCCTCCTATGCCACAGGGATTGAAACTTGATGATCCTTGAGGTCCCTCCTTCCAACCCAAGCTGTTCTACGATCATACAGATGAACTAAGATCTATAGCTGTTTCCACAACAGGTATACAATGAGAAAGTGCAATTAAAGAATACAGAATAGTCATTACCTGTGTTTTCAGGGAAGCTCCTGAAACTATAACCTACCTTTTCACAAACAAATTTCTCATATGGTCCAGACAATTTGTCCCTGAACTCATACACATATTCTTCCACTGCATTCTTTGCATCATTTCTTTCTTTTTCCAGTTTGTCTTGCATAATCATCTTACCCTGTGTGATCACATAAAACATTTTAAGTAAATACTTATGTCCAAACAATTCTGTAAAGCACAGCTACTATAAAACAGAGGCAATGTGAGCTAAATCTTCTGGCATTCTCGAAGCTACAGAGCAGACTCACCTGAGGAAATGGTATGTCATTTTCTAGACTGCAACAGCTTGAACAGACCTGCTATCTTATTCTACAGATTAGTGCTCTGATCCTATTGTTACAAACAGCACTTATTAGCATTTGTCAGTTATGGAAGTTGGAGTGTTGTAAGCTCACTGAATTAGTAGAGACTATGCTCTAGGTTTATACAGAAGAGCACAAGTTGCTCTGAAAAGCAGAGCAATTGCTAACAACTGCAATCTAGAAAGCAGTCCAAACCACGCTAACTCACCTCTGTTTCAATATACATATTGAGGAGATCTTTTCCTAACTGCCAAACCAAGTTCGCTTCAATAGGCAGTTCCACATTCTTCACTTTTATCTTGGGTTTTTTAGCTTCGGGAGGCTGATCACCTTTCTTCTCACTTGTCTAAGTTGGAGAGAAGAAAAATAATATACCTGACTGACAAATTAACACCATGATACAGACATCCATTGGGAACAAATGGAGATTGTGTTCTTGGAGAGTTTTCAAAGCACACTTTCAAGGCACTTGAGCTTTCAAGGAAGTCTGCCTGCTAACCTGGTCTTCCTACGGTGTTTCACAGACAGTACTGAGCAACAGGAAGGACAGTTCCCAGATTTATCACCTATTTGCAGGTTTTCCAGAAGCACCCATCTACAGCTTAGCACTTCACTGGTGATGCTGACAGCAGCAAGATTTTAATCTAAAACGTTTTTCATCTTACACAGATCAAAGAGCCAACTACTAGCAATACCATGCAGGCACACATTCTTCACATCAATTATCTCCCCTTCGGTTTATGAATTCCCAACTCAAGCTTCTCTCAGCAGACCTAATAACTTTGGCCTCTAACAGTTGCTATATAGATTGGAAATATCTGCTTTCCAAACAAATTAGCTGTACAACACCATGTAGAGACAGGCAAGTGGCAGAGGGACTTGCATCTTGCAGGAATTCTGCAGAACTTTTATGAAAACCACAAGATATACAGATTATTTTTGACAAAACTAAAAAAAAAAAAAGCTATAAAAGTAGAAAAAAGGGTTTTGAGCACCAAGTTGTTCACTTTTTTTCCTGGAATATTACAATTTTAAATGCCACCATTAGAGTATAACATTTTCAACAGAGTTAAAGGGTCACTCACTTTCTTGACATCTGGGATTTTGTTTTCTTCAGAGGGAGGTTCTGATGAAGGGGGAGACTGTGACGTTTGCTGACCATCAGTTTGTACCTGGGACTGTGTTCCAGCCTCACTGTTCTCTTGCTGGTTATTTTTCTGAAATGAAAGCCCAGGCACAAAGGATGTAGAAGGCATGTGCACTGGAATTTATTCGAAGTTATAGGGCACCACTTCTGACACACATACTGTACCAAGTGCCCTATACAAAGCATTCTGTGCACACGCAAATACACACGCTTTAACTGACAGAGACTAGGTGCAAGTTCAGAAGAACTTTGTGAACATGCTACCAGTGCCAGGCTGGCAGCACGATACTCGCGTGTGTGCATTCTACCACCTTCTTTTACAAAAATTGGCTTTTAATTTATTGAGTCATAGCTTCTCTTTTTCCTCTTCAAAAAAAAAAAAAGAAAAATTAACACAAAGTCCACCACAACAGTGCTGTATTCCCCATTGCTCCCCTTCCCTTCCATGCTGTAGAAAATGATTCAATGTTCCCTTTTGTAAGGCTTCAAAACTTCTCTAACACAGAGCTTTAGGCACAATTCTTTTTCAGACAGAGAGCACAGAGGACTACTAATCTAAATCCGGTTCTCCTATATGGAACACTGATAACTATGACAGTGGTAAACAATCCCACCCTCAAGGAACACACCTGCTGCCATGCATCATGCTGCTTGATAATTCATTCTGAAATCCACACAATTTTTCAAGATGGCACTAAATTTTCTTTTTCTTATAAACATATCTTACTAACGACTGAGCACATCTCAAAATTAACCTCATTTTGCTTCCTTAGAAGGTACCTCTCTTCCCAAATATGTACCAGGAGAACAGGTTCATCAGTAAGGATATTCACACACAAGAAATGCCAACTCACATCACTTGAATTTTCAGCAGGCATCTGGTCTTGAGTTTCCAATTCAGTCTCAACACCAACATCTTCACTATCTTCACTTTTAACTTGTTCTACCATGGATGCAGTGGACACGCTGAAAATGCCGTGAGTATTGACACGGACTTTCACTTTAACTTTAGACTTCTCTCCATCTTTCTGAGCTGCCACATTCTGGATAACATACCTACCTGAAATCAAAAGAACCTGTATTCACTGAATGTAACAGACTAGGTAACATTACAGGACGAGAAAAATACTTCCTTCTTTCACACAAGACACTTTCCAAATGTTTGACCCCACCAATAGTATGTGTTAGTTGAATGATTTCCAAATTAAGTGAATACTGTGAAAAACAAAAAGCATTATTGTTCTATCAATCTTACCTTCTAAATAAGAAGGGAGAATATTGATTTTTAATTGGAGGGCAGAATAGTAATACAGAATCAACAAAAAAAAAGCTCAGTCTCCCTTTGCTTGTGATCTGTGATACTATAACAAGATGAACAAAAACTGGAAAGATTTTGCCTAATGTACATGCCTTTTTAATTGTCCAACATGGGAACGGCATTTCTAGAAGCATAACGAAATAATGCATTTCTGCCTTTCAGCATCTAACATCCATATAAATCCCGCCATTACCTTCTACTCCAGAGAGCATACAAAAAGAGAGATTTCTAATACTCATCTAAGAGCAGGTATATTTTCCTGTCCACTGCATGGTACATCACCAAAACAGTGTCCTGGGGATCACTCCTCTTCATTGATACTCACAGGCTGGATATGCACATGCTCACATGCACCACTTCATCAGTGGATCTCATCTTCCTGCATATAAGCTTTTATCAGCTTGCTTTACAGGCCAAAGAATATAATCCCCTACTATGTACATCCAATAATACTGAAGCTGTGACCTGTCCTCATTCAGTAGTCTCATCAGAACTACTGTATCACTCATAAGAGCTACTAACCACTCTGCTCTGAGCTAAGATTTAACTGTTGAGTAAGCTGAAGCCCATCACATTTTCAAAATCCATGTTCAGTTCGCTGAACAGAAGTTGACTGTCTCATTTGTTAAAGCCACAGAAACGTAACTGGCACAAATTGCATTAGTGGCCTTTAAAGGCCAAGTTAACATGAAAGGAAGTCTGCTGTTTCTGTGACTACAAAATATTGTGCTGGTTTCTAAGAAATGGAATTCGATCTTTGTGACTCACTATGAACCAACCACAGGATTTGCTCCAACACAGGGAAAATTAACTGATTTTTCCTGTTGGGAAAACGGTTACAGGTGAATTCATAATACACAATATAGTAGCTGATGTGTAAATCAGATTGCCATGTTTTAGACCTATGTATTCTCCCAGCCATTTCAAGAATATTTATAAAGTTCATCTTCAACACTGCAACTATTATCCAAGTACACTGTTAACCAACAGAACAGTTTTACTATGAAATACCTAACCAGCCAATAGCTCAAGGGCAAGCAAAAAAATACAGAAAAATAATTTTCTTAGTAAGAGAAATCTTTAGCAAGAGATTTGTCATTGCTTCTACCAGCCTAAAAATATTGAGGCTCAAATGCAGTAACTGTTGAGCTTTCAAACAAAACCAAGCAGTTACTTGACAGTTTTGTAAAAACTCCCAGTTTGATCTAACTAATTTGATCATGCTAACATCTTTTTCCAACTGCATTATTTTTCCAACTGCATTATAAACAAAAGACTGCCAATGTTTTAATTTGTCAAAAAGGAGAAAAGACTTGCTCTTGCTGCCAATGCAATTCAAATCAACACCTTAGCCTTGAAGCTGCTGCTATTTAGTGCTGAGGAAATTCTGCTCAAGGCAGCCTTATACCACATCCAGTAAGAACAGGAAAATGCAATACTCAGTAACTCAAGCTTTATTCCATGGTTTCAGCGTTCATGTTTAATCCACACTTATGTTTTCTACATACAGGAGATATTTCTCAAGTAGTCAAAAGGATGCTTTAGTTGAAAAGAAAACACGTTATAAAGTTTTTGCAATGATACTCTCATTCTAGTTCTGGGTATACTGTCAGTTCCCTTCACGTCATCATTCGATTGAAACAGCTTTTGAAGCTAATCAAATCTGGATTTTGTCCAACCATGGAACAAGACAGCTGTTAATAACTGAGTTCCCCAAAGATCAAAAACTACAAAAATATAAAGATACTATTATTACAGAATTGATTTAAGACCAACACTGACAACGTTAGACAGCAACAACTCCAGGACAATTACTTACCAATTTTTGACTCTGGATATGGGACTCCATTAGGATCAGAATAAAAAGCTTCTAACTCAAATGGACCTTTCCTATAGAAGGTAAGAACCTTAGAGAAAGGTGCTGCATGATTTCTGCCGAATACCTCATGAACCCTACAATTACAAGAAAATTAAGGAGATTATCTGAGGTGAAAGACTGATTTAGCACCAGAAACCTTCAGAAAAACATCACTATGCTTTGACATATTTGCCCTCTTGAAAAATTCAGAAACTTCACAACCATACTGCAAAGAAAACTATTGTTGTTGTTTACTGTAATAAAAAAGAATCCTATTTCACTAATTTTGAGTTTCAGAAGAGAAGTTCCGGTGTAGGCAGTAATTTGGTGACAGACCTCCAGCTCAAGTTTTTCCTTCAAAGTTTAGGGCTATTGTTGAGTCTGGAATAGCATAATTGAAATAATGATCTGTACTCTTCCTCACTTAGCCTCAAAAAGCAAACTACAGCCCCATTAATACCTTAACTCATTTACTTTCTGTGGCTCATTTGCCAACCCTGACACCTGATTATCATTCATTCCTTTATATGACAAAGACAGGCAGCTTCAGTTATGTTCTTTATCGAAGTTCTGTTTACTGTTACATAACTGATTCTAAATTCCAACTGTTTTTTTTTTTAATCTCCTAAATATAAAAAGACCTCATCTACAACTTAAGCGTGTGAAAACAAAGAGCTTCAGCCAGAACATGAATCCAGTCTGCTCCTGGAAGCCAGTGAGGGAACAATAGTAGGTTCTGCACCTCCATGAGATTAAAGAAAAATCAGAACTACAAAGAGCTTGTCGGGGAAAAAAAAAAAAAACCCACAAATGATGAAAAGTCCCTTTAGCACTCTGGGCTCCCCAGAATTTGATTTCAAACATTTCAATACCCTAGACATGCATAACACCATTAATAACAAAGGTCAGAGTCTTGAGATGCTGCAATTGCAAGGAATTGCTCTTAAGAAGCCATAGGAGTTAAATCCTTGCTTCTGTTTTCAGCCAGACAAACAGTATCCATGCAAGTTCACAATGTTTACATAGTGCATGATGTTCCTACTGAAACAAGAATCTGGGTAGGTGTTAACAGAAGCTTGCAATAGAAAAGCTAAAGTGGTATTGATATCCAGTTTTTCCTAGTTCACTCTACATTTCAAAATTTAAACAGGTAAGATAAATACAAGACATTAGTTGGCAGCTCAAGTTTATCTTTCAAAATTTTTTTTTTTTTTTTTTACATACAAGGGTAATTATGACTAAAATTTAACACATGCCTTTAGAACAGAAACTCCACTGTAAACCCCCTCTGGTACATGACCTACAAACTTTCTGCATCAGAGTGCAGAGATCCCACTTTAAATGCAACCCAGAACATACGCCTTGAACTGAAAGGTCAAAAGCTTCATAGAACAGCAGTTTGAGCTAACCTACCCTTCAGTGTCCTCTGCTTCTGTGTTCCACAACAGAGAGATAGGGAATGGTGTAGCATCTGTCACAGAGAATTCTCTCACTTTAAAAGCTGGAGAAAGAATTGCACACTAGAAGAAAAAAAAAAAGACATACTGCAGTTGCTTAACTACTCTGCTACCTTGCCCTAAGAAACCTAAACATCTGTAGGCAAGAAATGAGAACTGTGGTGACTATACTAGGTGAATTGCTTGACTTCAATGAAATGTAATAAGAACAATATAGACGTGTTCATTCTGTTTGGATTAGCAGCACTTTCAGCATTATTCTTACTGCAGCTTGTGAAAAAGGCAGCAGTCTAAAAGAACAGTGGATGTATAAAGAACAGAAGCTCTGCATTACTTAGCCCCAAAAGAAGTCTTGACTTTGCACGTCCTGCTCCTTTCCCTGCAGACAACTGACCAGCAGTAATGGAAAGCAATTGGTGAAACAGGATAAAGAAAAAAGTGAAATAAAAGAACAGGTAAAGCAGAAAAGAAGACAGAATGAGTGGTTTGCCTGTAAAATACAGCTCATTATAATCTGTAAAAATAACTTATGGATGGCAAGGAGGAAGAGGATAGAACAAAGTCAGTTCCATACAATATATCCAAATCATATTTGATACCAGAAAATGCAAATCTGTAGTGTTTTGGGCTCTGCATAGATAATTCTTGCGCACTTCATAGTGAAAAACCTCTCAGCTTGTCAGTGTCTAAGAAATTTCTCTCATTAAAGAGTTTGGTCTTCTGAAGAGAAGATCTGGCTGCTTACAGAATACACCCAACAGTGGAATTTTAAACTAATGCACCACAAAAGGATCTTATTAGAAGACTCAGTGAACACATGTTCCTTTGCATGCCTTTAAGGGACCACTTCAGCCACTTCTCATTAAATGTAACATTTCATTTTCTCAAGTGCTGCCAGTACAGTACCTGCAGAGCACAGCCTCTAGCTATGGCTTCATCTGCATTCAGCGTTGTACTGACATCTTTGCCAAAGAATTTAGCAATCTTTTCTTTAACAGCAGGAATGCGGGTTGCTCCTCCAACAATCTCTACAGCAGTCACATCTTCCACTTTCAGTTGTGTTTGTTCCATTAACAAAAGCAGAGGCACCTCTATCCTTTGCAGCAGGTCAGCGCACAATTCTTCAAATTGAGACCTAAGGAAAGAAGTGTTGTCAACCAAACCATGCCCATTCTTCCGCTAAGATTTCCTGTTTTTTTTTTTTTTTTTTTTATTTCTGAACTGATTTTAAACAGGTTTGTTAACTACACTGTAAAAAGCCTTAAAGCCAAGTCCCCGTGAGTAGGCTGAATTGACAGCCATAGACACTGCAGTACATGAACGGCTGCAAACAGATTTTCCTACGCTGCTATCAGGGTAGTACAGTAAGATAAAGGTACTGCTTGGGCAGGTGCTGTGTGTTTGCCTCTCAGCACAGGTTACAGATAAGAGTAGAGGAAGCCTTTACAAAGAAGTTACTTTACCTGTGTCCTAAATAATGGGGAAAAAAAACCCAACCAACCACGCAACCCACTCCCTTGACAGTAGTTAAAGGACTGACTACAAATGAAGTTGTGCCTGTAAGTGCATGCAAGAAACCTCACTGACATTCCAAGCATAAACAAGTCACCCCCATGGGTACCCACTTTTGTCCTTCATTTCTTTCTTAATACCCACGGTTCAGTAAGAGCAGGAGGGAAAAAGGAAAAAAAAAAACTTGAATGGTTGCTATCTTAAGAGCAATAGGGTATTTAGGTTACCTAAAATATGCTACAGACCTAAATATATGCAAGACAACCTCCCTGCCCTGGTTTACAGCCATCAACCTGTGATTTTAAAACTGTGTTTTTTCTGTATAATGGCACAAGCTTCCTATACATATATCATTACACTGAAACGCTGCTCTGATAGCTGAGCACTATATCTTGGCCTTCGTTATTCCAGCACTTAGAAATGCCACAGCTATTCAGAACTTGCATTTAATTTTAGCACAGTTAAGTTTCTATTGAAATGGAAATAAACACTTGGCTGTGCAGTTGCTTCGGGGGCCATATATCTTAAATACCTCCCATAGTGCTCACCTGTTCATTTTTCCAGACACATCAGTATCGTTCATGAAACACTCAATGTTCAGGGGAATGTCTGTGCTATTTGAACTCATTAATTTCTTCAGCTTCTCACACTCCTGATACAGACGAAGAAGAGCTCGAACTTTTGATTTTGGATCCAGTTTGTACTTTGCTTTTATTTCTGCACAAAAGTAGTCTACTAACTTTCCATCAAAGTTCCTTCCACCTAGGAAAGGGTCAAATGCTGTGCCCAGTACCTGGTTGGAAAGAACATAATTATTCAGTCTAACACTCAACAGAAACCAAACAGAACAGAAATCATCCAATATTGGCAAGCCTTTGTTTTAAAAGAAAAAAAGTGGGGGACAAAGCAGTCTAAGTTTGTGCGCAGCTTAAGTATTTAAATCAACCACATCTGTAAAAACTGCTTTCCACTTTTACAGTGGAAATAAGTCTAAGTAAGTAGGTGACAATCGTAAGCCTTCACAATTTTAATTCATCCGCTTAACTTCGATGACAATAGTTGTACAGTGCATCTTAGTACACAGTATTGGTGTACTGCAAAGCAATCTCCAGCCTTTATCTAAAACCACACAAATGATGGAGTCTAAAAAAATCTTTACCTTCCATCTTTTTGCCACTTTCCATGTACTAGATTTCAGAATTTTAAAACAAGACAGATGTATAGAATAGTTTACTGTCTCAAAGCCTTTTAACTTCAATTAATCTTACTACCTTTAGTTTACTCTTGTTGAACGCGCAGGCAGATACTTGAAATGCAGAATGTCCCATATCAACAAATACAACTATTCGTGGCTTCTCTTCAGGAGCTGGAAGGTCTTGTTTATAAATTCCATAATTCAGAGCCACTGCATAAACAAATATCACATATCAGTGTAATCTCTTAAATCTCCACCTGTATGTTGCCCTATTAAGCTATAGGATCAAGAGCAGCCAGACAAAAACACCTTTGCAAGGTCTTACCACACAGAAGCTTTATTCCACTAATACATCATAGGATCTGAGTAGCAAAAAACCTTCTTTGATCATGCATATGCTCTATCCCTAAATGTCTAAGCATGTAAAACTAAGAGTCAACGACCCCGTTCTAAGTACTAACCCGTTTTGATCGATCTGTTTAACAGTTCACCTTCTAGCTTCTCATAGTAATCAAGGATGCATTATTTGA
This sequence comes from Oreortyx pictus, assembly GCA_036925125.1. NCBI lineage: Eukaryota > Metazoa > Chordata > Aves > Galliformes > Odontophoridae > Oreortyx > Oreortyx pictus. Next base: position 20,064,113 of record JAUPFR010000001.1, read on the forward strand.
ATTTACCAAAGAATATTTTCCCAGGCATGAAGATTACATTTGAAAACACTATGAATGGTCCAAAGAGGCTCTAAAATGGAAGATTACAGTCCATGCACAGTATTGGGCAGTGACAGATTGCAAAGAGTAGAACAGAAGCTAGTGTGGCATGTAAGCACATAGTGATCATGTCAAAGGACAGAATATTAAAAGCTTTGCTGCAGAGCTCTGGATATATAGCAGTGTCACAGATAGGCAGGAGGTTGATACCCTCACTCAGAAACTGAACAGGGTTTTATCTACATAGTTACATTGGCAAGGCTCCGATTTTGACACAAGATGGAATGCACATGAACATTCATTGTCACATGATGAAGAAATCCCAGTGGCCAGATTATCGGGTAAGAGAATTACAGCATTAGTGAAGGTGGTAAGGAAGACAGGAAGCGCACGCTCTCAAGAGAAACATCCTATAGTCACACTGACAGCCTCACATTAGGAAGAAGGGACTGGCTTTCTCAGTCACAACAAATCTGAACTATCTAGAACAAGAACAGCCTGGATTCCCACTGATCAGGGACTTGAGATTTATGGATTCTAGTATCTAGCACAGTTCCCCTACAGCTGGTACACTTATTCTCATCTCTGTGGATTCTTTAGGGGTCATAATCTCCAGTACCAGCATTCATGAATCACTCCCACAGCTCAGCCATTGTGAGGTGCTTAATTATAAAAAAAAAAAAAAAACAAAAAAAACCCACCTCTTATTGCATAGAATATATTGAATTGCTATAACCTTGAATCCTAAGTTTGATTGCAACACTACTAAACAAGCTAACATACAATGTATTTTTGAGCATGTCAAACAAGCTGCCTTTGTTTCCAAGCCAGGTTTTGTGAGTAGGACTTCAATAAATCACGACAGACTTTGTCCTTCATTAGAAAAAATAGGACAAACTTTATTTTCTGCTCTAGTGTACCTCAGAATCCCTTCTGCACAGGTATTACCAAAGATCATAACATTTAAATCTAGAAAAAAACTGAATAGTACTTATTAGCCTTACAAGGTAAGGACAAGAAAATGAGGACTACTATACATTACACTTTACAGGAAAGCTGCTGGTACTGCTACAGAGTTTGCGCTTCTGCAAACTGTTCTTCACATTGGCAAAATTTCAAAAGACCTGTACTTGAGAATACTCATAGAATATTCATCTGCATTTTTTTTTTTTTATTAAGAAAACAACTTTAAGATACCACTCCACCAACACATGTTAAAATTACTTCAATCCTTAAAAAGTAATTCAATTCAAAGGCATGAATCCAGATGCAGCTCACAAAAATTTCTTACATGGAACATCCTGCCTGAGCAAACCCTTCTCAACTTATCTGATTAATATAGGGAGAAGAAAATTAATTGTTCTCTGGTACAAACTCCTTTTTCCCACTTTTTCCTCCCAGGAAACAAACGCAAATCATTAATCCATTTAAAAACATGGAACAATGCCCGCTTCCCAGACGCCAAGATATGCATGAAGGACTTGGGATGTGAACACTTGCTTCAAGACCAAAAGCTCTTGGTTATACTGATGTGTTTTCAGAGTCTTGAAAACATTAGCAAAGGAGATTAACTGCTCAATTTTTCATTTTAAAACCACAATTTTACTGAAAAAAGTTCTGAAATTGTGTTAACAATTAATCAGAGTAATTCCTTTAAAAATGCCAAGAATTCTGTTTTCTTCCAGAACATCTGGACACTAAGCATACAAGTAGCCTGGGCAGATGTTGCAATGCCTAACGAAGTACCCAGGGAGACAAGTATCACTAAGGCTTCATCCCTACTACACTGTGATATAGAAGACATTAAGACTAAAATAAAGAAGTGTTTAGAACACTTGTTTCATGTCCTATTTTTAAAGCCAGCCCAGTTTCCCAGAGTAACTAGATGCATCTGCTACCAATACATAAAATTCAAAGAAACTGCTGCTTTTCCATACGTACCAGCTGTCATGTCATTCATTAGTCTAAGACAGTTTAATCCAACAATCTGAGCTGCATCCAGAACAGACCTCCTTTCAGCATCTGTGAAAAACGATGGAACCTGAAGAAAACAGGTGAGTATAGGAAGTTAGCTCCAGAATATGAGACAACACAGTGCCTATTTGAGAATGCTCACACAAATTGTCCTTAAAGATTATGTCCACAAAGATAATAGAACATTCACTTCAAGTAGTTTGCTGATCCAAGATTAAATACTCAGTCAAGATGAGACGGAATTAAACAAGCATCTGTTAGTTTATACAAATATACACTACAAAGAAGCAAATAACTATTTGTGTTAGTGACATTAATTACTGCTGCAAAATATAAGACCAGTTTTTATGAAGAAAGAGACAATAACCTCAGGCATAATGGGTAGATATTTACCATCCAAGAAAGCAATAATTAATAGTATTAATTAATAAAGAATCTGCTTTGGCCAAAATTACTTTGGAGAAGAACTAGCAAGAGTTTCTGAAGGATTATGCTGTTGAAATATTGCTGCAGAGCTCTATCACCTGCTTTGGACAGTGATCTGTGATATCCCTGGAGACTTCAACTACATTGTTAGAGGACATTACCTTTTCAGATTACTGAGTAGATAAACTCCTCTGAGAATAATGAACTAAAATATTTCTAGATACAGCACAAGGCAGACTTGTTCAAAGAGTCAGTGAACGCACAGAGGCGGACACCATTTTATATTTAGGCTTTGTTAATAAATGACTTTTCTTGTTCTGAGGTCATTTTCTTGTGCAGTCAAACTGAAAAATGAACTGAAGTTAATCAATTTCAGCTGCCAGATGGCAAACTTTGATAAATAAAGGTATCCTTAACAAGTACAGTGTTTAGTCATGGAATTTAATTATAGAATGGTACACATCTGGATCCCAAAGGTGTTCTTTGTCCCAAAGTTCAGACATCTCCCAAGAAAATGAGTTCATGAAGTGGCACAGAGACTGAAATATGGAAGCGGCCGTGGGATTTCTTTGAGTCAGAGGCTCTAAAGTTCGGATTAATCCCTTTCTAAGTGCTTATCTGGTGTTCCTATTCGTGTACAGCAAAGAAGAACAAAATGCCCTCAATAGCTGAAGTTAAAAGACAACGTTCCTGTGCACTACAATTACTTACAGAAATAACACAGTCTGTTACTGGCTTTTTCAGGTTACTCTCTGCAGTCTCCTTTAGCTTTGTCAACAACATTGCTGAAATCTGTTCCACACTGAAGATGTGCTCCTCATCCATGTACATGACCTGGAGAGAAAAAAAAGGAGGAAAGTAATTCCATTGTATCAGTGGGAAGAAAAATTACTTAGTTAACAGTTTCTTTGGTACACTGTTGACTAATACTCTTTCAATACTAATACTCCTAGACATGCTTAATTTTTTCTATAATGAACCAGAAATTACGATTTATCAGTTCAGTGTCTACAGAAGCAGTAATTCCATGATCAACAACATTAAAGCACTGAGAACCACATGAACACTACAGATGAAGGTTAACAGCTGGGAGTTTGCAACTTTGAAAGTGACTGAGCCCAAAACACAAATAAGACATAGATGCATAGTATGACAGCAAAAACAGTTGAAACAGCCCATGTTCTAACTGCTGTCAACTACAGAAAAGTCCAGAATTACCTACTATTTTCCCCTAACACTTTTATAAGCCTGCTCAAACATTAGCAATCCCTAGAGGGAAGAGCTGAAACAACTACAGTACAGACTATACACATAAGCAAACTAAAAAGATACAGCTCAGCAGACGTTTCATGTTCTCATGCTGCTCCCTTACCAAAAAGCTGTCTTTGAATCTCCAGTTTTCTGCACAGTAGCACAAATGCCAATGATGAAGTTAAAACATGTTAAAACTGATTCTCAAAAGAGTAACTGACTTTCATCCACAATATTATAATGGGGAAAAAACAGAGCATTTCCACTTTAGAAGAAAAATTGTTCTCTAAATATCTTACCAATTATATGACACATTGAATCAACTGTGTTTTATTTTTAACGCAGTTAAATTGGAAAAAACACGACCAAAAAAGCCTACTTGTTCTTAGTCTGTTTGCAGAACAAACAAGTAAAAGATAAGTAACTCTGTTCGCTCACTACTGGACGTTCACTTACAGCAAAGCACTCCTACATGCACTTTAATTAAAGAAAACACTAATTTCTGTCTGGAACACATCTGTTAACATCACCAGCCAGTACAAGAAAAGGCACCACGCCTTCATTAAAGTTTGACTTCTCTGTAAATGTGCTCATTACTACGGCCTGATCTATGCTCAAATTTTGATGTATCCGTTCAAAGTATGGAGAAAAGCATCAAGACTAACACACATCACTAACTAAGCTAGGGTTGTCTTTAGTGAAACAGCATCAAGTGAATTTCACAAGGCTTTGATATCAGTATTTTTGGTACAGGTCTGTAAACGAATCAACATTAAGAACACCTACTGTAAGAAATGCTGACACTGCATCAGGAAACTATTCCTAGAGTAGGCTGGACTGGACATGGAGTAGTTGTACAAGATGGGCACTTACTGTTGCAAGCATATTACAGGACTCCAGACAGTGCTCTAAAAACATGTCACTCATGCTACTTAGCAAGGAGCAGGTAACCAAGTGATTAGACTGTTACAGAGCATTCTACCCACGAGTGACAAAATGGTGAATACTTGAAAGTAAAGCCACACAACCCCCAAATTATCTCGGTATCCTCTGCTGTAATGTTTGGGCTGGATGCACTGTTTGCCAACAGAGAAGCTCAGACTTCAGCAATTACTGCAAACAAATCTTCATTTGATATTTAGCATGCACCACTTAAAGTAAAAGCTGTCTATTCATACAAGGGTTCCTCTTCAACAGAATGGTTAAAAAACAACAAACTTTAAGCTAGTTAAATGGGAGCCTGAATCTCCGTAAGTGCTGAAATGTAAACTCCTGTGTAACTACAAAACTGAGAAGATAATGCTGCAAGCATACCTTTACTCCAACTCCACCATTCTTCATTGGAACCAAATCATAACTCAACTTTTCCTTTTCCTTCTGAACAAATGGATCATTAAATGCACGGCCATGGAACCTCTTGAAGTTAGATACTGTGTTGTGGGCATGAGTAATTTGCTGTAAAGAAATACAAGACATTTAGAAAGCTACACCTCATCAAACTGCAGTGTTCAGTGTTGCCCTGTATGCCCCAAGCATCAGTCACATTTCAAGGAAACTGTTCACTTACTTGTCACTTCTGTTTCTCTAATACCCGTAACTACAATCTGGTATTTTACAACAGCTCACTGCTACCAAAAAAGTGGGTAAAAACTACATGTCACAGAGCAGTATGCATTAAGTACTACAAGCATTATATGAGTATCTCTAAAGCCTCCAAGCAATCAGGTGAGTAATAGTATGATTTACAGTGCCTACAACTTTACTCATCTAATTTAGATGCAGTTCAAGTAATTAAAAGCCTGTTCTCCAAGTGCTTGCCAAGCCTGCAAACTAGCACTCAGTCACCAGAAACCTCACCCCCGGGGGTTCACTTTAAACACCACAACATCAAGCACACACACCTGTATGTTCAGTTACTAGCATCGAGCTCCCCACTCATTCCAATACTTACTCCTCAAGAGGGTGAGCTCCCTGCTTGTGCTCATCTAGCAGTCACTCAAATTCTTGCACCAGACCAAAGGGCACAGACAGCAGAGAGAAGCATGACTTTAGTACCAAAGTTAGCTTAAAGTAAGCACTGAACTGCAGTGCAAGAACCCCACAGAATCAATGGATCTAGATAAACGTTTTTCATTAGGATTGCAATACAGAACAGAAAGCAGGCAGCTAGGCATCCTAAAGGAGATGCTGTAAGTATCTCCAAGTAGAATTAAATCAACTCTATTGGAGAGAAGCTGTGGAAACACACCATTCTATCTCCAGTAACTTTAGCCAGGCACCAACAGATTATACAGTATTAAGTCAAATGATGAACAACATGGAAGCAAAAATAATTTTTACGTAGCTGGCAGAGAAGCACAAACACTCTGGTGGCTTTTACAGCCTAATTTAGAATAAAGCTCACAGCCCTTTCCAAGGAACAATCTTCAGATATTTTTAGAGTAATTGTATGCCATTAGATCTGCAGCACATTTTAATATCTTCCTGCTTAGTCACAATTAAGAAAGCAGAGAATTATGGGCTGTTAACTAATATACTGCCCTCATCTCCAAGCTACCAGGGTTACCTAAGAGGAAACAAACTCTGAAGATATACCCCAACAGCAGCTCTTCAGGTCTTAAAAGAGATCAACTCTGAGTACTCTCTCATAAGCTCCTGCATATAGTCACATCGTTGACTGGTGAGTTTCTTACTTTAGAAGTAACTTCAAATGAAAGGGATTATTGTGCTCCTCGATTTAAGCAGCAGCTATGCTCTAAGGCACTGAAAATATAACTTAGTTGTTCAAGTAAAGGTACTTCCACACCTAAGAAAGAAACAATGTGCCTGACGGGTGGTCAGTCAAAGTGAACAGCTTCAGCAGGAGGAACAAGTGCTCTGCACCTTTTATCATTTCATATATCACATGCTTTTCTTTTCTGGCAAAACCATTCAGTTTCAACTGCTAGACAACCAAGTACAGAAGATACAATATATCAACATAATGGTTAACCTTAAGCCATCTGAATTTGCTGGCAATCACCCCAAACATATTCCTTTAAATACAGCTTTAGAAGACAGAATCTCCTTCTCTTTCTGTGTACTTCAAGTTTTCAGCAGCATTTCATCCAAGAACAATACTGAAATCCTCTCAAGAGCTTCCACATAGGATTTAGATCACTTCTGTTCTGATTTTGTGGACAAGTGAACTTTACTAGTTTTTGAGTGAAAGCACACAAGTAAGAAAACAAAAGCAATGCTAAAATGAAGTTTCTCCAAAGAAGGAACACAAACATACGCATTTACTGCATCACTTCAACTACTTGACCTAGAAGTGAATGAGTACGTTTGTGAACGTGTAAGCTATTCACATTTGCTCAGCTGTTCAAATCTATGGGAGCTGTTAAAGTGAAGACAGTCTCCTCCAGTGCTCTCTCCATGGAAACCCACTGCAGTCCTTTCTCCACAGAGATCTGCACAGACCAGCAGAGCTGCAGGCTCCTCAGTCCCTTACCAGCTGCGGTTATGCAACAGATACAGGGCTTGACAATACCTGAGGATTTATTTAACAGCTATATTTAGATACTCTGAAATACTAAGAGGAGAGCTTAATTCTAACACATGAAAATACGACTTCAGTCAAGAAAACACTCAATGTTCCTTTATTCACCTTTTGGAAGTACTCAAGCAATGAAACCTGATTATTTATACTACCAATGTTATACATTTGAAAAACACACGCAGCCATTTACCTTCCAATGAAGGCAAAGCAGTGAAGTAGCCATGCTGCTTTAGGAACCTCAGCCAACGTTTTTCCTTCCCATTTTAAGCACTTCTACACAGCATCAAATATTTTCCTTCAGATGCAGGAAAAAAAGGTATAGAGAAGCGCCAAAAAAACAAATGTGGTGTCAGGAAATAAGCACGTTCAACTGGAAAAAATTACCATGGATGAAACAGCGAGCAGAGAAGTTCCAGCAGAACCACCTGTGTCCCTCTGAAAGCAGCACGGCACTACAGCACATCACTCCTAAATCATACAACACCCCGAGTTCAACAGGATCTTTAAGGACCACCGAGCCCAACTCCACCGGCAGGGGTAACAATGACAATGACTTGATTTCAACTCCAGCCCGGCAGCTCTCCTTGCACTCAGCCACCGGGCTGTCAGCTTCCCAACCACAGCCGCCTGTAAGGAACCCACCTGGTTTTTGGCCGAGACGCCGATAGCTCTGTTTTTGGATCCGAACGAGACCACCGACCTGAAAGGCACAAGGGACTGCTCAGCCGGGCGCTGCCGGCGGACGGACCGAGCTCCGAGCGGCAGCGGAGCTCTCCCCTCCCCCACACCCCCATTTCCCCCCCCCCGCCCGCACAGCGCGGCTGCCCCACCGGCCCCGCCGCTCCCAGCCCCTAACTCAGACCGGGAAACACCCGCTTCCCATCCAAACCGCCCCACATCCGAGCTGCCTTTATCCAAGCAGACGAACGCGGGAACCCGAAAACCCACGCACCCCAAAGCACAGAGGAGCGGCAGCCCCCCCCCCCCCTCCCCCACCCGCTCCCCTCACTCACGGCGTGCAGCGGTCGCTGAACTCGTTGGCCACCGTCTCGATGCCGCCGGCCCGCGCCACGGCGATGTAGCAGCTCTGGAAACCCAGATCAAAGCCCACCACGGCCATGGCCCCGCCACCACCCTCCCCCGCCCAACCCGGTGCCGCCGCGCCGGTCCCGCTGCCGGCGGATGGGCGCGCAGGGGCGGGCAGCCGGCGCCGCCGCTTTAAATATGACAATGAGGCGAAGTTTCCAGAAACTGCGGCAACCACTCACCGGCTCCACGTGCGGCTTCCGCTTCCGCCTTCGGCGGCGTTCTCGAACAATTCCGACCAATCAGCGGCGCCGGGACCCCGTGACGTATCCTGTTGTCAAGGCGACCGCGGACGCCGCCGACTCAGAGAGGGGAGCGGGGGGAGGAGGCGGGAGGGGGCGTGGCCAGGAGGGAGAGGCGGGGCCATGGGGAGCGCGCGTGGGGCGCGCTTTGTGGCCTCGGGAGGGGAGGGGTGCTGGGTTCCCGCTCGCTCCCGGGCACATCAGCAGCAGCAGCCCTGCGTAGCGAGCAGCTACGTGCTAGTTTGTTTCAGTGACTGTTTAGAAAATCCTGCTGCGGTGAGTTGTAAACATGCAGCGTAGCCGCTAGTTCAAGTGCCACCACAGATGAAAAAAGTAGATACCAAACGTTCCTTTCGCTTTCTCGTCCTTCGCTGTAAATTGTTTATCCTTGAATAGAGATATGAAAACCTTGACTGCTTGCCCGGATTTGCAGCTGGTCTCTAAAGGGAGAAAAATGTTAAGCTCGACAGTGAATGTGGAAGTTGCTGCGCTGGCACCATCCGTCCGATGGCTTAGTGCAGTGCTGTGCGGAGCAATACAGTGAGCTTCATTGGGATGCCAGTAAAAGAATGCAGTTTTTATTGGGCTGGAGCAGAAGCATGTATTGACAAAGTCTTTGTATCTGTGATGCTATGGAGGGTTGAGCAGTACTGGGAAAGTGGGGGTAAGAGGTGAGCAGGAGTGGTAAGGTGCCTACTCAGGGCAGCAACCGTTCTGTACTTTGTGCCCCAGAAGCTGGAAAGCCTGGCCTGTGAGCACAGCCCATGTACCGCTGGAATAGTGCCCTGTGGAGAAATGAGTCTGGCTTGTGCCACAAATAAGAGCACTGCTGATGAAAGCCTACAAACACCAGGTCAATGAGCTATCAAGAAGTTGCATTGATTAGCCAAAGCGAACACATTTGTTGGTTCTCGTGTGAGTGTCTCCCTGTTCTAACTAGAGATAACTATGGGTTATATAAGGACACTTTGACTACCCTTGGGCGGGGGAGGATAATGTTGTAATTGATTTCCCCTGGGGCTTACTTCTGTTGCAATGTTTGTGAGTTTAGGAAGTGAGAATAACCAGAGTGCTGTGCTTCCCTTTGTTAGATTAGCACTTGCTAAGTGGCTGTGGGCTACGATGACAAAGATGCTTTACTGTTGTTCCCTGTTGTACCTGTGAAGTAAACTGGAATCATAATGCTGCTGGAAGGAAAGAGAAAGCTCCTGCTGTTGGTATTCCTATTGTTCAGTGAGACACTGAATTCATACACATGGATACTCTATGTATTTCAGCCCTTGTGTTTTGCAGTGTGCTAGTTTTTGCAGCTCACTACTGGACTGTAGCAATAGCTGACCAGTGTTTTTCAACTTTTTAAAGATGCCTTGCGCAGACAGAATATTTGTGTAGGCTGATCAATATTCATTTTATCTACTTAGGTGCTTGGCTTATATTAAGCAAGGAGGTGGCTTGGTGGCTGTGGTATGCGTTGTAGATTTTCCTTTTTTCCTCAGTTGTGTAGGTGCTCTCATGGCTGCGACAGTTACGAGTTTATTTAAACATGTCCACACACTGACTTGGAAAAAAGCAGCCTGGTCTTCATCAGTGCAGACAATGTTTTAAAATAGTAGTTGATCAGGCCCGTAAAGAATTATTTTCATATTCAGTGCTAGATGATCTACGTTGTGTCATCAACCAGAACTAACGGCATTGATGTGTGTTAAGAAATGGATTTGGGGACAAGGTGACTTCATCTGTTACGCAAGGCCTAATGTTGGTAAACTTTCTTGTGGTGTAGTTAGAATGACATTACTGTATATACAAGGAATGTTTCCATTATTAGACATTACTCAAAGAAGACTACTTAATGACCCCGTGGATGGCCAGAGTACCACAGAACACAACGCAGGAATCTACTAAATTGCTAGGATTTCTGCTGTGTTTCCAAGGGCCCAAAACTTGAGATTTACAAAGAGTGCTGCCTTTGCTGTCCCAGTACTTCTCCCTGTACATAATCTTCATATTTTAAATAAAACAGAAAACAGGAAAGCCCATCCCAGCACAGGCAGGCAACGTCTATATATTTCACTGAAAGTAAATGGGTATCTGTATCTTTTCTGTAGGGATTTCATGCTTGTTCTCACTTTCCATTTGCGGACTGAGCTTGCCTCCCAGCCCATGCTATTTCATTCTAATCTGTTTGGACGCTGCCTGGCTCAGCTTTACTGCAGCTGGCATTCTGTGACTGCAAGCAGTTGACTCAATAGTGCATGATGGGTTTGCTGGTTAGTTTAAGCTTCTGCACCATTTCCATCTCGGTCCTTCTGAGAAGGCCTTTGATGCAAACCTGATGAGGTTAGGGTTCTTTTCATCTTGGTTACAAAGCTAAGTTTTAAAAGGGTGAAGGGCACTAGTGATCAGTACTTCTCCCAAAAACAGACTGATGTTCCTATCAGGTCATGATTCTCCAGAAATACAACGGAGATCCAGTAGTTTCCCTTTCTATACAGTGCTGAACTGCAGCTTTTTTTTTTTTTTTAATCTTTTTAGCATTTATTTCCATGTCACAATGGTAATAATGTTTGATATTTACTTTCATGTACAGAAACACTTTGCAACTTGAGTGGAACAGATGAGATAAGTAAAATATCATGGGGATTTACAGGCATGTATATTTTTACATCAATATGAAATTTATGCATATTATATGTTTCTACATCATGTACATTGTGGTAGTAAATGCCAAACATTTATTCAACTATATGAAGCAATAAGTAACATATTATGCTTGTAAATAGCTAAGCCTTTTGTCCCTTCTGTGCGTGAAGTATTAATGGTAATGTCCTGTAGCATTATCTTTATTAATGCTTTGATCCACATACTTATGCTGGAGAAAGAAAGAAAGAAGTGGGTATGTCACTGAGGTGACAGCGTAATCAGCTTGAGGTGCAGCTGCCAATGAGTGCTACTTTTTCAAGGCTGACAGCTGAGCTGCATTTTTCAGAGCATCCGTAGTATGGGGAATATCCAATTTAAACAAAATGTGCAGCTTCTGGGGTAAGGTAAATAAACGTCACTGAACAGTGGGTTTTTTTGCATACTTCTTGATTAAAAATCTCAGCACCTGGCAAACTCTCATGTGACTCTGTGGCTCTGCCCAAGTTTCAGCATATTTTAACATGTAGCATAGCATGGATCCAAATCCCAGTGTAACCAGGGGGGGTGATGCTTTATCTTCCTGACACTCTGAATGAGGCTTTAGCACAAGAATAGCTTTATAGTCAGAATATATGGCTTTCTGTGACTTTTTTTTTTCTTTTTCCTCCGTAAAACTTGGATTAAAATGAAGCCAGCTTGTCTTTTGAGATTAACGTGAATTCCTTAATAGAAAAGTGATTGTAAATGTTTCATTTGATTCCTGGGAAACTACCATTAATGTCTCTACCATACTTTCTAAACAAGAACCCTTACCATTCTTTAAGCATTCTTTGAATTTTAAAACAGTGAACTTAAACAATGCAGTGAAGGAGAGGGTAAGTTAAAAGTTACAGTGCTGAAGTTATTGTAAACTTTTTGGTCTTATTCACTTAAATGCATAGATGTTCTAGGATTTGCACTTAACTCAGCTGGATTGTCCTACTGGAAAAATGCAAAGACTTCAGGAAAAAGAACAATGAAACTGTTTGCTTTGTACTTCAAACTTCTTACAGTGTGGTAAGATAATGCCTGAAGCTATAAAATTGGGTTTGAAAGCATTCAAATAACAATAGGCCTTACGTATTCACGAATCTCAAATACTTTAACTTGAGTGATTGTCTGTTTGCATTTCCCTCAGAACCTTTTATTTTCCCGTTGCTTGGATGCAGTAAGTGTTCTGAGTGAGAGAAAAGATGATCTGATTATGGTGCAAAACAAGTTTCATGTAGTGACCAGCTGCACATTGCTAATGGGATACAGTGAAGATTTGAACAGTTTTTATGTAAATACAGAATTTGATTGCATTAGCTCTCTAGTGTTTAAGTGCAATTAATAAATGCTTTTGTAAATGAAAAAAGACTGCAAAGCCAAGAGTCAGTGTGGATTGAAAACACCAAAGTTTTTGTCAACCAGTCAGGAACTGAATGTTATTTTAAAATAGAGAAATGAAAGTGGATCTAATGACAATTTGGGAGGGATGTTAACGAAGAAAAAGAAGCCAAGTTATTACTACTTGATCTGATAGCAAACCATCTGGCAATATGCTGCCAAATCATTATGTATCCTTTGTATGACTCAGTGCTAATGAGACGTGAAGGATTATGCAGATTTCTTGTGCTTCCAGCTTTGGTGGAAGGTTTTAAAAATAACACTTGCAGTATTAGCATGACAGGTACTTGCCATGAAATTCTGACATTAATCCAAACTTTGTTTTCATTAGAAAATACCCCAACCACTTCAAAGTTAGTCCAGATTTTGATTTTATGAGAACAAATAACAACAAAACAATCAAATAAGAGTATCCTTTGCACTAACAAAGTAATTTTTCTATTTTTCAGCAGCTTTCAGAACCTATACTGACTAAGCAGTGCAGAAGGGTGGATAACAAGGTACGACTACACTACAGTTTACAGTTATCATGCTTTGAAAGAACTAATCCTCATTGTATCTGTAATTAATCTTACTGTGTAATAATCTTTCAAAGTGTGTGGGCATAGTATTGTGTATGCCTTACACAAGTCCAACATTTCAACATATTTTTTCCAAAGAATACACTACTTGATGTGATATTTCTCTACTTTCATTGTAACGAAACAAATATTTGCCACAACGAAATGGAGTACTGCAAGGTTTTCTTCCAGAATTCATAGCATATCTGTGACTATACTTAGCTAATTTATTCTAAGTATATATTCTATTATGAATATGACTATCTTAAGCATTCTATCACAGAAAACTGTTAGTGTATTTTGAGAACTTTAAATTGTCCTCATTTACAAAACTACAAAAATCTACTGGATAGAGTATTTATTATATATTGAAAGTTAAAAATCAGCACACTGATTAAGTACTCTAACGGTTCTGATTGCTTTCTTTCTCCATCAGAAATCCCTCAAAGACTGTACATCCAGGACTTACGAAAATGATTTCTTTTTCATAGAATATGCTTGACTAAGAAATACTAAGTGTATTCTGAAAATCAAGGGACTTGTGTAGGGAGCTTATTTATTTGTTAAGTGAACAGAAGATTCAGTTACGAATCTGTGGTAAACACAAAGCAATAAATCCTTAGCTGTCAAAATGACTAGTAAGCATGAATGAAGTAATATCTGAAAAACTTTATCAGAGCATTATATTAGAAATAAAGATCTTAGAACTAGACTATTTCTTGTGATCTGGGCACTTGGGTAGATATGATTAGTTATATGTAGTTTCTTGTATTTACATTTATGGGTAATTTTTATGAGGATAGTTAAAAGCTGGGAGTATACTTATAGAGCAGAGAGCACATTCTCTGAAATGGTATAAATAATCAGTTATTTAAATTTATTTATAGACATAGATTACTTACACATGAAAGTATGCTTATTGGTTGATTGTATTTTAGGCATAGTCATCTAATGTTGCATTCTTAGAAGGATGAGAGCAAAATTCAAAATGCAAATGAGATTAATGAGTTTAACTGTCATCAATGATCTCCTGGTAGAATTTTCCAAAACAATAAACTCATTTGAATTATTCATAGTTGTGGATGGCTGTCTTCCTAAAGTATAAAATAAAACAGTCTTTTGAACATGGACTGAATTCAAGATATGACAGATGAAAACTGGATTGTCACGCAAGAGATCTGATTTCCATAGCCTTGCAGTAAAGTGCCTACACTGTTTGGAACATGCTGAGAGATTCAAATTCTGTGAGCTCAAAAGGTGATGAAACTAGAACAACAAGGAACATAGGAAATGCTGGTAAATGTATTTTGACAGCTTGTCTGACTACCTGAGCTACACTAGTATCATTTTACAGAGAATTCAAGCTGGGACAAAAGAAATATGAAATATTTGACCTTTTTGAAATTTACCACAGTTGTCAATCTTACTTCTAAGCCAAGTGTCATGTACAGGAATGATTACTAATAAATTATTATTAATATAATTAATAAAATTTCATAGTTTTGTTTAGTTTTCCCTTTCTCTTGAATCAGTAAACAACCTTGGCTATAGCTTGTGGACATTGGGGGGCACTATAGCCTCACTAAACAACAGCCTAAATTCTTCTATCTTAAGTTTCGCTATGTTGGCTCAGCTTCTTTTCAGTTCTTTGCTCAGTTTAAGGAACTCTTGCTCCATGTACTAATCTACATATTCTCTGTGAATCTTTTTACAGGAAATGGGAAGATGTGCTTTGCATCCAGTCGGTTTGTATTGTTTGCATCCCAGCCATCTGTAATAAAGCTGTTCACTATTTCGACCCATGTAGTTTATTGTATTTTACTTGTGTTTAAAATGATTTCTGATTCAAGAATTGTCTTTCATTGGTGACATAGCTGACATACTGGACACTTAGATACTTCTGTAAATGAAAATCTCCCCTAAGTATTTTTCTTTTTGGACACATTTTAGTCATTCTGACTGGATTTTAATCTTCTCGCTGGTGTGTACAAACTTTATTACAGATCAGGAGACACTTGTATATAAACCACTTTCAAATATAATTTATTACTGGTATAAAGTAACAGCAGTAAGACCAGTGCAGTGAGAAGGTGTAATGAAAAGAAGAATGCTCACCTGTCCCTGAAGAACTAGGCTTGCAGAAAGACTAAACAAAGGAAGGATCGGGGGTTGGACTCAATGATCTCTAGAGGTCCCTTCCAACCACTATGATTCTTTGATTCTGTGTGATCTCCTGCAAGAGATTCTTCCTCAGTGGCAGTCAGTCCTTAAATGAGATCTAAAAAGCCAGGTTCCACCTCTTCTGGTTCAAGGTGAATTACTTTCACCTCTGCTTCCAGGGCTGACCACGTCTTTTCTCCAAGTGCTCAATCAGTGGTTCAGGCTGTGACTCAGCAGTTCCCATACAAGTGTGTGACAACTACCTCTTTTAGCTGCTAGTTTCATTTTTTATTATTATTGGGTTAAGTGCATTGTATAGAACAAAATGTTCATATGGTAGACAATGAGCATATTTTTATTAGTTCAATTCTGTCAACTGACAGATAATGCATTTTGAAAGTTGACCAGTCGTATGGTTTTAACTAGTGTGGGACAGAATAAACAAGTACAAAGGAATATAGCATTTGAATTAATCTTTTTCCAGTTTTCAGCTGTATCTGAAGCAAAGGCGTAGAACTAAATTTTGTGGTGGTTCCAGAATGTCTAATAGTAGGGCAGTGTCCAGTCAGTCTTCAAGCAGTGTTCACAATGGAGGTCAGAACAACATCTTCCTCTTCCTCCAACCCAGATTTTATTGCTGAGCACGAGGTTACATGATAAGAAAGATCCCTTTGGACAGTTCAGGTCAGAGTTTGCAGCTGTGCCCCCTCCCGACTTCTTGATCAAAGTTGGGATGGGCTGCTATGAAGAAAGTTAAGTCCATCCTGGCCAGCCTCAGCACTCTGCAGCTTTTTTAGGTAAAATTCAACAAATGAATTGTTTTCTGTGCTGTTTATACAATGTTCCAGTTTTGGGCTTGACTGTGTATCTCATCTTTGTTACGTTTATTTGATGTTGTGTGTAGGTGGCCCTGTATTTAACATTCTGTGTTTTTTGTGATTCAGTTTCACTTGTTTTTCTCTATTAAAAGCAGTATGAAGTAGGTCAAAGGGAGCAGTTTCTCGTGGATGTAATCTAAAATGGCTTGGGGCTGATCTGATCTGCAGTAAGTGCAGTTGCTCTGAAGTGACACCAGACTGTAATGGCTCCTAAGGGCCATTTCATAACTGAAAATTCCTGGAAGGAGTACTCTGGTTCCTACTTGTTTTGCTCAGCAAGTGCCTTATCTGATTAACTACCCTTGTTTCCCTTTACCTCTGTCAGCTGGATGACACAGATGCCCACCTTTAAGCAAGTATCAGGATGCAGAAGGCCTTTCCAGGTGTAATTAAAAACTATTTCTGTAGCAAGTATGATGGTTTTGTTCATTTCAAGGGATGGTTGTTAGGGGACTTTAGTCACCAGGCAGGAATGGCTAGCAAGCTCAGAACTGCCCTGTCCCTGGAGACTTTCAAGGCGAGACTGGATCAGGCCCTGGGCAACCTGGTCTAGCTGTGGTGTCCCTGCACATTGCAGGGGCGTTGGACTAGATGACCTTTAAAGGTCCCTTCCAACTCTAGAAGTCTATGGTCCTATCTTTAATAATGACCAATGCTTCTGTCATATCATCAATTTAAACCACTGTTTTGCCAAAGTGAGGGTCTCAACAGGCAGCAAATACTAACTTCAGTGCTAGGAGACAGTTTACAAGCCCAACATTATTGGTTGACTGTATCTGTAGGTAACTGCCATAAAAGTTTAATGACATTTTCTATTCTCTCTGCTTCAATCTTAGAATAATAATTTCGGTTGGGAAGTATCTTTGAAGGTCAGGTGCAACTCCTGACTTGAAGGAAGGCTATCTCCGAACTTAGTGTTGTTCAGGCTTCTGGCCAGCAAGTTCTGAGTGTCTACAGACATGGAGATGACTCAGCCTCTCTGGGTATATCTGTCAGTGCCTAATCTCTGACCCTTTTTCTTGCATTCACTTAGAATTTTCATCACTGTAACCTGTGACCTCCTAGTCTCTTGTGCAATTTTGAGAACACTGTCTAGCTTCCTAGAGGGATTTTCAGACAGCAATTAGACTTATGTTAGTTGTCTTTTTCCCCTGTAGTTTGAAGTTATCTGACTTGCCTGATGAACCATGTACTCCATGCCCTCAAGCAACTCAGTGGTCATCCATAGATTTACATCTTTTTATCAGTCTGTCTTAAGCTGGTAGGCCCCACATTATGTAAAATGCTCCAGATGCTGCCTCCAAATAATGACTGAAGGGTACTAATCACTTCTTTAGAGCTGATGACTGCACCACTTACTAACATGGCCTGTTGTACAGTCAGCCTTCATTACCACAGAGGCACCACTCAACTTGTCTACGAGGACTCCCATGCCTCTTCTGGCTAAGCTGATTCCTGGCCAGTCAATCCCAGCCTGATGATATTAGATGAGGTTATTCTGACCCAGCTGCAGAATTCTGCATTTGTTCTTCTTGAACTACACACGGTACTCAGTTATAAAGCTTCTCTAAGTTTTTTGAATGGCAGCTTTCTCTGCAGGGTTTTGACTGTTACCCCAGCTTGGTATCATCTGCAAACTCAAGGTGTATCCCCTCACAAATTGTTTGTGACTGAAAAGGCCAGCAGCTGCCTGTGCAGCCCAGAGTTGTCAGTGTGAAAGCAACTGTTGTATTTTATCATTCTGCATTATGCAGCTTAAGATATCAGGGCGGAATGAAGTACTATGATGTCACTGTCAAAAGCTCTTTTGGGATCTATGAGGTCTGGACTCACTCCTCTTATTTTATTCTACATGGGGAAATGTTCCTGTCTGATAACAATCATGAAAAAATTGTTCTTCCACATGCTGTTCCTCTGTATCTATCCAAGAAACTCAGTAGGTGCTTGAAAACCTATGTGCCAGAACGCTATGAGGGTGCCTGTTCCTACAGAATGACTTTGGTACTACTTACTCAATTGGAGATGAGATTCCTCTCAAGTATCATGTCAAGTATCTTGAGTTCTTAAGATAAAACTGACATATTTATGAAACAGTGTAGCTGCAAAGGTCCATGCAGACATCTGACAAAATAAGAAAACCATGCGTAATCTAGTTCTGTAAAAATAAAATGCAGTCTTACCTGCTAATATTTCCCAACCCCACTTGTTCTGGGGGCGATTACTGTGTACTTCCAAATTGTCTCACAGGAAAGTTATTTCAGCTAAAGAAATTAGCTCCAATATTCCTGCCATTGCTTGTGGTGTTCTTAGCAGAATACAAATCCCCCCTGCATTTCTTGCAATTACTATCATTGAAAATTTTAAGGCAGACAAACCCCAAAGTCTTAGGCATTATCATCTTGCAGGATGGATTTTTCCTGGATTGAAATCTGCTTTGTGTGTTACACACTCTATGGACATCTCTGGATGTTACTATGTCTACTTATCTGTCGTACTGCCAAAGTCTTTTTTTTTGTTGTTGTTTTTTAATTTTTTTTTTTTTTTGCTGCCACGTTGGAATGGCATGGCAACTCTTGACTTTGTTCCTGAACTGTCAGGACAGTGCAAATGGAGTAAAGTAATACAAAATATGTGGAAGCCATTTGTGAGAAACATGACATGAAGAGGCAGTAATCCCAGTAGCTGATGCAATTCAGTCAACACTTGAATGAAAACCATTATTTACAGCCCATCAAAATAGCAGAAAAGTTGCTGAGACTGAATCAGAAGACATTATTTGACCATGTACTGCAACATTCCTTCATCAGTTCACCTTGTTTTATCCTCTGCCACTGTGACTTAGCGCACAGTGGAGAAGGGAAACAATTCTACTCTTTCTTTTCCTGTAGGAATACAAGAAGGGGGAATGTAGTCAATATGGCCACTAAGCTTTTTAAAATAAATGGAGGCATTCTGTCCCTGTGTGGTTTTGCCCACTTAAATCCCATGATGTTCAACTATGCTTTGACTCTTTCAATTGAAAAAATAATATTTTCGTATATTGATAGAAAGAGATTTTTAAGTAGTTTACGACAAATGTTTTCTATTTTCAAATGGCTGTACTTCAGCAGGGAAAATATAACGGACTCAGATATTCTTGGTAGAAGCAATTTTGTGTCAGATGGAAGCAGCAGGAGACAAAATAGGAAAGTGTATGAAGTCTGACAGTTCTTTTAGGCAAGCTGTTCATTTGACCAAAGGAGTGGGCAATATGCCCATGGCTTATAATCAAGGCTGAAAAGCTTCAGTCCTCTACATTTGCCTGTAGAATTATTACCCTTGTTTCTCCTTGACTGTATGCAATACAAAGACTGATGCATAAATCATCTTCCTCTCATCACCCAACAGTCTCAAAAAATCAAAATAATATATTTTCCCCATAATTTTAACCTGACAGCTATTTGTCAGCAGATACAGATTCTGAGAGTGTATATACTATAGCTTTTCAAAAATGTTGGACTAAAATAATTTATAATGGAATCATACCATCAATGGCTTATGGGATTAAAACATTTCAAACAGTTATTTCTGAACCTAGGTAAATGTCTAATCAGATTATTCAATTTAAAAAATAAGCTTGTCAAGAAAACAGCTTCCTAAAGTTGAGGGGTGCAAAATGACTGAAGCCAACATGGTGACATTGCAGGGAGAATAAAAAAGCCATGGAGCACTTCTGAGGACATTCTAAAATACAGTTGGTTAAATTTATTGCTTGAAACAACGTAGCAAGAAAGATAAAAGGACAAAATTTTAATATGTATAACTTTATTTATATATATCTGATGTGATTTCTTTGAGATTTACATTCTCCCTAGTTAATCTCAAAGATGGGACAGCGTCAGAGCTACATTTGAATTATTTATTGATATATGTAATGCTATCAGGAAGGAAAGCTTAGTGTTGCTCTGAACTTCTGTATTCCTTACCAGAATGTTCATTATTTTCATCCTTTCTGAGATGGAAGTTCCCACTGGGGTGGTTAGAACAACAAATAAATAAACTAAGTTTATATGCACAGTAGAACTGAAGAAGAATATTTCTTCCTCCTCCCAACCCTGAACATAAAATTTAAAACATTTAAGTGACATTTTTTTCTTACCAGTTGGATAATATTAAAAGTTGAGGCTGTTACAGTGAAATTTCTCATGCTTGTGAGAAACCAGAACATTGATTACATCTCAGCAAAAGATTTTGTTCTTATTGTTTTGCTGAGTAGGGAAACATTTGTGGTCTTTGTATTGTGTTTATCCCAAATGTGAGCGTGGTTTTTGTGACAGGTATACTTAGGGAAACCAGCACTAAACAGAGAAATAGGAGAAAGGGCGGGAAATGCTTCTGAAAATCTAAAGGAAAAACAGTTGACTGAGATACACATGAGACGCAGAGGGACTTGCACATTTTGTATGTATTGTGATGGGTATAGAAATGGAGGGATAGCCGATAGATTTTTCCTAGTGATAAGCACATGCATAGAATCAGACAGAGAGACATAGTATGAAGGTGCCTGTTTCTTTTTGCATAAGAGTGATTATTCTTGGGGCCAGTCACTTATTTGGTGAATCTGAATCAGCAGCAAGTAATTGTTCTGTAAGGCAAATAATAAATTGGAGCTGCTCACTCACATGTCCTGTTATCCCTTTCTCTTCAATATCCTGTAATATGAGGTGGGTATGCAAATAGAATAGTCTAGCAAGTCTATTTCCCCAGGAAAGTCTGGCCATTATATTTCTATTGAGATATAAAGGGAGGTGTGAAGTTTTCTACTAACTTAGAGTGATATTGATGAACTTGCAGTAAGAATGAACATTTATCGCCATGAAAAGATTTCCATTCATCTTCAAAATTACTTCTCTGGATTACTTAATTTACCCTATTGAATGCTTGATCTGTCAGGAAACTAATAGATTCATAGATTCATTAGGTTGGAAAGGACCTACAAGATCATCTAGTCCAACCATCCTCCCACCACCATCCCTACACACCAAGCTACTAAATCAAATCCCTTAGCACCTCATCTAAACGCTTCTTGAACAGCGCTAGGGACGGTGCCTCAACCACCTCCCTAGGCAGGCCATTCCAGTGCCTGACCACTCTTTCAGAGAAAATTTTTTTTCTCAAATCTAATCTAAATCTTCCCAGGCACAGCTTGTGGCCATTCCCTCTCGTCCTGTCATTAGTTATCTGGGAGAAGAGGCCGACCCCCTCCTCACCACAGCCTCCCTTCAGGAAGTGGTAGAGTGCGATGAGGTCTCCTCTGAGCCTCCTTTTCTCCAGACTAAACAATCCCAGCTCCCTCAGCCGCTCCTTGTAAGACTTGTGCTCCAGACCCCTCACCAGTTTTGTTGCCCTTCTCTGAACACGCTCCAGTGCCTCGATGTCTCTCTTGTAGTGAGGGGCCCAAAACTGAACACAGTACTCGAGGTGCGGCCGCACCAGAGCTGAGTACAGGGGGATGATCACCTCCCTGCTCCTGCTGGCCACAATATTTCTAATACAGGCCAGGATGCGAATGGCCTTCTTGGCCACCTGGGCACACTGCCGGCTCATGTTGAGCCGAGCATCAACCAACACCCCCAGGTCCTTTTCCTCTATACAATCCTCAAGCCATTCTGCCCCAAGCCTATAGCATTGCATGGGGTTTTTGTGGCCAAAGTGCAGGACCCGGCACTTGGCCTTATTGAACCTCATCCTGTTGACCTCAGCCCAGCTGTTCAGCCTATCCAGATCCCGTTGAAGGGCCTCCCTACCCTCAGGCAGATTGACACATCCTCCCAACTTGGTGTCATCCACAAACTTACTGAGGGTACACTCAATCCCCTCATCCAGGTCATCAATAAAGATATTAAACAAGATGGGCCCCAATACCGACCCTTGAGGGACACCACTTGTGACGGGATGCCAGCTGGACTTAACTTCATTAACCACTACCCGCTGGGCACGGCCCTCTAGCCAATTCTCAACCCAGAGAAGAGTGAACCTGTCCACACCACGGGCTGCCAGTTTCCCCAGGAGAATACTGTGGGAGACCGTGTCAAAGGCTTTGCTGAAGTCCAGGTAGACTACATCAACAGCCTTTCCCTCATCTACCAGTCTGGTCACCCAGTCGTAGAAGGAGATGAGGTTGGACAAGCACAACCTGCCCTTTGTGAACCCGTGCTGGCTGGGTCTGATCCCCTGATTGCCATGCACGTGCCGTGTGATCTCCCTCAAGATCAATTGCTCCATAACTTTCCCTGATACCGAGGTCAGGCTGACAGGCCTGTAGTTCCCCGGATCATCCTTACGGCCTTTCTTGTAGATGGGAGTCACATCGGCAAGCCTCCAATCTTGTGGGACCTCTCCAGATGACCAGGAATGCTGATAGATGGCAGAAAGCGGCTTGGCAATCACCTCTGCCAGCTCCCTCAGCACCCTTGGGTGGATCCCATCTGGCCCCATGGACTTGTGGCAGTTCAGATGGAGGAGCAGGTCTCTGACTGTCTCAGCTGGGATCACAGGGGGTGTATTATGCGCTTCATCCCAGACTTCCAGGTCATGGCAAAAAGTATCCTGAGGATAACTGACCTTTCTATTAAAGACAGATGCGAAGAAGGCATTGAGAACCTCAGCCTTTTCCTTATCCTCTATGGTTACATTCCCTGCCGCATCAAGTAAAGTAGGGAAATTCTCCTTAGTTCTTCTTTTACTGTTTAACTATTTGTAAAAGGATTTTTTGCTCTCTTTTACTGCAGTAGCCAGTCTAAGTTCAAGCTGGGCTTTTGCATTTCTAACTTCCTGCCTGCAAATCTTGGCAAGTTCTCTGTAGTCTCCCCAAGTAGCCTGTCCCATCTTCCAGAGGACATAGACTCTCTTTTTCTCCCAGAGTCTCAACAAGAGATCCTCGTTCACACTGGCCTTCTTCCCCTCTGGCTCAACTTACGGGACTCAGGGACAGCCTGCACCTGTGCCTTTAAGATTTCCATCTTGAGGAGGACCCAGGCTTCCTGGACCCCTTTACCCCTCAGGAGTGAGTCCCAAGGGACCCTTGCAACAAGCGTCCTGAACAGGTCAAAGCCTGCCCTCCGGAAGTCCAAGGTAGCAGTTTTGCTAGTCACCCTCTTGACATCACCAAGAATAGCAAACTCTACCATTTCATGGTCACTCTGGCCAAGCCAATCTCCAACCTTCACATCTCCTACTAGTCCTTCTCTGTTAGTGAAGAGCAGGTCTAGCAGGGCACCTCCCCTGGTAGGTTCTTGCACCAGCTGTGTCAGGAAGCTATCTTCCACACACTCCAGAAATCTCATGGACTGCTTCCTCTGCGCGGTATTATATTTCCAGCATATATAATGTAGTAGATCTGAAAGATACAGAGTTTCTAGGAAAGGTTCAGGTTAGCTAGTATGCTGCTGGGCTTACTGAATTGAAAATAAAAAGCTCATGGTTTATCAGTGAGATCACTATGTACTGGATTATTGGGTTGGAGGGGAGTGTGTGAGATGGAAATCTTCTGTATTTGATGGGAAAATGTGTATATACAGATCTGACTGGAATTCATGGCTGTAAGTACCCAGTATGAAGAGTACTCCTTAGAATCATAGAATAGCCCAAGTTAAAAGGGACCCAAGAAGATCACTGAGCCCAGAACCACCCAAAATCCAATCCCTATGTTGTCCAAGTGCTCCCCGAGCTCTGGCACTCAGGGCTGTGCCCCCTGCCCTGTACATCCTGTTCCATGCCCGCCGCCTTTTGGCGCAGACCCTGTCCCTAACCCCCAGCTGCCCCTCTCCTGATGCAGCTCCACGCTGTTCCCTCGGGCCCTGTCGCTGTCACAGAGAGTAGAGATCAGTGCTGTCCTTCTGCTCCCTGTGAGGAGCTGTGGGCTGCCGTGAGGTTGCCCCTCAGATTTCTCCCTAGGGCACTGGGTGTCACACTCAAAACTATGTTTGAAGGCAAAGAGAAATCACGCTGTACATGTAAGTAAAGCCAAGAATTTCTTGTTAGTATAAATTAAATGTGAATAATCTCACCATTATTGTTACAAATCTGATTGTTACAGAAGAAGAAAGAACAGTGCTTGAGTCTACTCCTTTTCCTGCTGTTTCATTCACCATCCTGCTGCTCCTCTGGGGCTGAAGGCTGACAGTTTCTTTCTGATGAGGGGGGATGTCCAGCAAGCTGTCAGTGTCATATTCTTGTAAAGAATATGATCTTCGTTTTGGTTTCTTTATCCTCACTCCACAATCCACATGGAGTCCTTTATGGTGAATAAGTTTTGATATTTTTGTTCTTTCTTCAATGATTTGCAGCTGAACAAAGATATGCAACTGTAAAACTGGTCTTGGGCACCTGGTCAGTTAGAGGAAAGGCTGTCACAGTGAAACAGAGAAATAGAGGTGCAGGCAGGTCAAGAAAGTGGAGCAAGCCTGACTGACAGCAGCCCCAGGGCCTTGCAAATTCAATATATGACTGGAGGCCTGTTCCTGGCAAGGATAATGCAAGAACCATGTTGTTACGTGGGTCATTATGGGCTGCCTGAACATTTACAGAAACACAGTGGTAGGGGTTGGATGGGACCTCTAGAGATCACCCAGTCCTGCCCCCTGCTGAAGCGGGTTCCCTACAGCAGGTTGCACAGGAAAGCATCCATGTGGGTTTTCAACATCTCCAGTCAAGGAGACTCCACCACCTCCTCAGTGCAGTTTGTCCCAGCGCTCTGCTCCTTTCGGGTTACGGCATCTGAGGTTGATTTTGGAGCTGTCTTAGGCCACTTGCTAATTTGGACCACGTTCCTGTATGAGTGCTGGATCTCATTTGATTGACCATGTTTACATTTGTTAACAAGAGACAAAGCTAGTAAGAATAAAAATATCTTTTGCTTAACAGTCAAGCCTTTTTGAGGGGACTGTTTGTGGAAAGTTTGTAGTTTCTTAATGGAGTGTTAAAGTCATTATTTTTGGTAACAGATATGCTTGATGTTTGATGACGGTTCTGGGAAGCTCTACTTAGGAAGATGGCTTCAGGTTTCCGCGTTGGGTGTTCTGCCCACAGCCACGACAGGGCATTTGTTAGAACACCGGGCCCGGCGGCCGCGGGCTGCGTGAGGCGGAGCGACTGCCGCCCACCAGAGGGCGCCGCGGCCGCACTCCGCTTCCTCCCGACTCTGGCGCCCGGTCCTGCCGGGCCCCGGCGGGGGGAGGGAGGGGAGGCGGGAGCTGGCGGCGGCGCCGCCACCCGCCGGAGGCCGCTCGCCCGCGCTCCTGCGGCAGAGGCGGGCAGCGGGTGCTCCGCGCCCCGCTCCTCCTCCCTCCCGCCCCGAGCGGCTCGGCGGCCCTCGCCAAGATGTCTCGGGATCCCGGCCGCGGCCGCTGGCTCCTTCTGGCCGCTTGCGCTCACGTCTTCTTCCTCCTCCCGCCGCTCCGCACCCGGGGTGAGTGTGCGGGGCCCGAGGCGGGACGTCAAGGCGAGGAGAAGGGAGGGAAGCTCGGCCCCCGCGGAGCTAAGAGAGGGGCGCGGGACGGAGCCGGGCTGGGGGGTGGGGGGGGGGGTGTTACACCGGAGCCGCGGCGGATTCCTCGCCCCGCCCCACGTGGAGGGGTGCCCCTTCCCCTGAAGTTTGTTGTGGGCCGTGCCGGGCGTGGGAGCGGCACCCGGCTGCGCGACGCGGGTCCCCTCGGCGGACCCTGCGGGGTCGGCTGGGGGAGGCGGCAGTGCCGGGCCGGGCTGTCCCGTCAGAGCGAGAAAAGCTCCGTGCAGCCTTCGGGATCTGCCTTGGGGCCGCTTGTCCTGGTGTCTGAGATAGCGCCCGACAGCGGGTGATGGTGGAGGGGGGCACGCCGCCCAGTTAAGTGTCAGTGAGAAGGAAATATAAAGCCCCGTACCAACACGTCCCTTTTTCAGCAAAGTACCGGGGTGATGTTTGGGTTTTGTCTGTAAAACATTTTTCCTTTTGGAGTCCTGGTACCTTTCTGCTCTTCCTAACGCTGAGTCTCGTTCTTCTCAGAATTAGTAGTTTTGCTCCGCTGCTATAGCACCCATAACTTCTGACAGATTCTGACAGGCAGAGGACAGCAGCTTCGATTTTTCCCTGTGCGTTCATGTACGGATGTGTTTTGTGTAGATACATACTGGTAGAAGGCAGAAGTCTAGCAACTTGGATTCTTCCTTTAGTAGATCTTGCTATAGGATCTATCCACCTGAAGCTTTCTGTAGTGTCAGGGCTTTCTTCTGTTTTAAAAAGTACTTCATTTTGAAGTCCTTCCTTTAATAAGTACCATATGCTTTTCAGCTGGCGAATTTGCAAAACTATCAACTTTGTTCATGGAAAAGTAATAATTTGGACTGCATTTCACAGAAGAAAAGCAGCGTGTCTGTTAGCAGTTAAGCTGTTGTACGAAATCCAGCTTGCAGGTGGCAGCTTGCAAAACGGGAAAATGTATTCAGATGAGTTTGTCGGAATAGCATTCAGACAATTGGAAGGAATGGTGATGATGCCTTTTCTTCCACAGCTTTTTGGTCACCTTTCATAAAGATACACAATACTCTCTCAGTGATTTCAGTTGTCTCCTTTGCCTATGAGCTTAAAGACGTACAGTAAAGAAATAAATTGAGTTGCTTTTATTTTACAAAAAGCTTCAGATTCTGGATATTTGCTTGCATCAGCTCCCCCACTCCCACCCCTGGCTTTCTCTCCAGTCTTTACCTGCCTCCATCAGGGTCTTTGATGTTGTTATGGCAGCAACAATGAAGAGGTGTTGCAAAAACTTCCATGTAAATGCACAGAGCTAATTTATTTTGCCTCCTAAGGCTCTTACGCTGTCTAATTATGAAAGATCTTATCTCTGACTGACAGCGTCAGTGCAGATTTTCTCTGGAATCACGTCAATTGATAGACTTATGTTCTTTGAAAATTCAAGGCATGGGAGGAAGGAACGAACCCCCAGCCAAAACAAAAATAGGCTTTTCATTAAATAGGTTTTTCTGCCTGAAATGGATTTTGTCTATGGAATCAAAAAGCACTAACTCAGATTTTAATATCTTCTGCACTTCTAGTACACAGAATCATAAACATCGGAAAAGTGCTTATGCTTAAAAGGGTACTGTAGTGAAGAAGAGAATTACTTCTACATTTATAATATGGTTTTATAACATTATAGCTATACAGTGTATTGCATCTTAGTGCTAGAGTATCTACTTGCACTTTCCTTGTTGTTGGCTGGTATTCCTGTAGTTCAGCTGCTGAACAATAAAAATAAAAGGTTGGATTTTTTTCTTTCATTTTTTTTTTCCCATTACAGTGCCATAAGCAAGCCTCCTAACTCACTAAAATTCCTGTTGAAATAATGGGACACTTGAGAGAAATAATTAGCAATTGAAGCTGCTTGTTTTTCATTCTCTGATTAAATTTCTAGTTTTTGTGGAAATTGATTCAGAAATATTGTTCAGCTTTTTCAGTTGATTATATCCCCACTTCCAATGGAAAAGAAGATAGGATTGATGAAAAGAAAAAGAAATTTTTTAAAGATTTTAAAGCCATGCTTTCCTTACTTTGCCTCAGTTCTTGAGCAGCTAGGAGGACAGGAGGAACTTTTTCACTGAGAGTAGTGAGGTGCTGGAGCAGGTTGCCCAGAGAGGTTGTGGATGCCCCATCCCTGGAGGCACTCAAGGCCAGGCTGGGTGTGGCTCTGGGCAGCCTGCTCTAGTGGTTGGCAGCCCTGCCCATGGCAAGGGAGGTGAAACTAGGTGGTCTTTGAGGTCTTTTTCAACCCAGGCCATTCTACGATGGCCTACGATTCTAGGATGAATTCTGTGACTGGCAATTGGCACGTTCAGCTTCTGGCGGCTTTTGTCAGTGTGAATAGCTGTATGTGATAACAGACATCAGTGTGCACAGTGCGTTAAATTACCAAGTGACAAATACAACATTACAAAACTCAACGTCTTGCTGTTTTGTTTTGTTCGCTTCAGATAGCTTTGTTTGTGAGCAGTTGTACAGTTTATACCGTGGCCTTTTTCATTGTGGTGGCACCCACAGAGCCTCAATTTTTACCAGGTAATCGGTTTCTCCTTGTTAATATATTCTGTGTGCTTTTGGGTAAGTCAGTGGCCCACTTGAGGTTTGCATTGCACCAACAAACTCAAAGAGATTGCGGGAAATTCTGGCTTTGTCAGACAAACCTGCAGCTGCAAAGACTGGTGTTCTTCATAGGGAAATCTGTACTGAAAGAAATCTCCTGCGTTTTTCTGAATTAGTAATGATATTTGAAAATGAAAAGTTACTATTTTTTTTTTAACGTAGCATCTCTAAGCTCCCAGATGGATTGTTACTCCTTGTGCTTGTGTAATGTATACAAAACAAGAAAATATGCTTTCTACGGTGTTTACAGTTTGTGTGTTTTGTACAAGTGAGCAAGGTACAGCCTGTGTGCGTGTAGTTAGATATTTTGTCTTTCTGCTCGTGATACCTTTTTCAGACATTTCTTGGGATTAAAATGTGGGTGGATGAATTTGCCTTAGGGACACCCACTAGCTCCAAGGCGCTGTATTTCCTCGCTACTCGTGTTGCCCCTGTGTTGATAAATGTTACACCAGCTGGACTTAACCGTGTTCTTTACACTCCACCCTTTCTCTAATACATCTCTTGAAGAGGATAGCTCTTTCCAGGCTTATCAGTCATTTTGGTCAACTTGTTACCCCACAAGCGTGCACCTGTGTAGTTCTGAGGAGTGCTTTGCTCGTACAAATAATATTGTGTGACCATAATGGGTTTGCTAGTAAGGTTGTAGAGGGACTGTGGCACAGTTATTGCTAAAATAAATTCATGTGATCTGCCTGAATGAAAAGTGTGGTTGCTGTTGAGTGAAGAATCCTGAGGCTTTTTAGTGGCAGTCTATTCAGTAGTTTAAACATAATCAGAAGAGTTCTTGTCTCATCTTCAAAGTGAGAAAAATTACATGTATTCCTAGAATATTTAACATAAAAGATACAAAGTCATTTCAGTGTTTATCCATTGGGAAAGAGTGAGGAGCCGTGTGTCTGAAACCACTAAGAATAAGGGTAATGGCATATAGAGACGGTGAAGATTCTTCACTGTCAGATTTTAGCTTAATAAATGGTATGTATCTCTGTACAAGTTTCCTTGTGTGTAAGGACAGCTACAACAAAAATCATTTTTATCCAGGCGTATTCATTCTGCTGCCCTCTTCAACAGTACAGAAAGATGGATGTGGGAGGTGGTCCAGGACAGCTGGTTGATTTCCAGGGTTTGCTTCCTGCAAGCTCAATAACGGTCCGTTCCCATGTGCAGGATGGCAGACAGAGATGGCAAGAAGCCAGCGTGGATGAAAAAGTTCCTGGATAAACTCAAACATAAAAAGGAACTGCATAAGAGTTAGAACCAAGGTCAGGTCACCCTGAGAATAATATAGAGACACTGTGATTTGCTTAGGAAGACAAAAGCCTGCCTGAAGGTGGAAGTCACAAAAGGTTTCTACAGCTGTACCCGCAGCAAAAGAGAATGGGAGAATGTGGGCTTGCTGCTGAATGGGTGATATGAGATGCCGAGAAAGGATGTGGAAGAGAATGAGGAACTCAGAATCTTCTTTTCCTTGGTCTCTACTGGTAAGACCTTCATTCAGCAATGCCAGGGTTCTGATAAAGCTTATGGAAGGGTCTGGAGCAAGGAAGGCTTAATCTTGCTGGCAGAGTACCAGTTTAGGGGGAGCATTTAAGCAAATAGAGCATACAGAAATGGTGGGCCCTGATGGGAGGCATCTACTAGTGCTGACGGAGCTTGACATTCTCACTGCACGGCAGCTCTTGATAAACAGCCACTTCTTGGATGGAAGAGAGCAAATATCATGCCTGTCTTTATAAAGGTCAAGAATCTGTGTCACTTCAATGAAGGCAATGGAGTAAATAATCCCAGAAACCAGTTCCAAACACGTGAAGGACAATAAGTTTATTGGGAGAGGTCAGTGTGTTTATGAAGGGACTGTCAGGCTTGACCAACCCTGGAGACTTCTGAAGTGAAAAATGTGACACTCAACAGGATGAGTCAGTGAGCTCAATTTGAAACACAGGAAACTTCATCTAAATATAAGAAGTGGGTCTTTTTTCTTCAGGATTATCTGAGTATTATTTGTTCTGCTTCAAGGATAGTGTACATTAATATTTTATAAATCCTAGAAGCTGTGTGGCATGGGTTATTTAATACTGTGGTGAGAGACAGCGTCTCCTGTCAATCTTGGCTATTTCAGGATGCCTTTCCTCGGCTGCATAATAGAATCTGAAAGTTGTGAAAATTCTGCTTACGTTCAGTTCTGTAAACAAGCCAAATTTGTGGGGTGATTATTGTTCATGTTAGTATTGTGTAATTAGTACATTTCCCAAAATAAGAGTGTTTTGTTTCGATCTCATAATTCGGCTTGTATTTAGTAGAACATGTGGATCTGGTTTGTGTGAGGGAAGCTGATGATCAGAACATGTTGTCAGCAAGAGATATAATAGCAAGACTGAAATATTTGCTTGCCCTTTTGAAATCACAGAATTGTAGGGGTTGGAAGGGACCTCCGGAGATCATCCAGTCCAACCTCAATGCCAGAGCAATAGAAGTACGAAATATTCCGTGAAGACAGCACTGGGGTGACACACACAACGCCTATTTGTACCCTGTTTTCTTATTCCTGGCTAGATGTTGTCTTGAAATCTGGCCATGGTTAATGTCAGTCTACCATGTTACATGACTCCCGGATATTTGTTGAAATTCAGTTTCCAGTTGAAAGAGTGGAGTGTTGTAGTTAATCGGAGATGGAGCATCGCAGGCTTTGAACTACTTCTTTCTTTCCACATTCTGGATTTCCAGCCTAAGAATTTCAGAGTTGCTAGAAATTCACTTGGAAATCAGTTTCAAATGGTATATAATTTAAAGTTGCAGTGAGGCACTTTGTTTGAATGAGCTGTGTTTTTCTTAGTTTTCAAGAAAATTATGTACTCGATCATGATTAATAGAACCTTTAGTTCCTTCCAAGTGATAGCAATTAGCTTTAATTTGCATATCTTTCATATGTTTTAAAAAAAGAATCCTCATGAGGAATCTTAGCAAGGCTTTCTTATGTTAAATAGAATTACTGCATTGCAAGTGAGCAAACTGAGACAAATTGCTTGGACTACATCAGCAAGAAAGCAACCAAAAACTTGTAAAACCCTTTTTTTTTTTCTAACGCAGTCCAAAAATGTGGTGTCAGCATGAAAGGTTAAGATAATGCCAGGTATGTGTAAATTAGCTCTTTTGGGCCTCTTTTTTTTTTTCTTTTTTTTTAACATTTGTTTGGATCTCTGAGACATCAACAGCTGAACTTGTTCAGAGAAAGCATTTGAGATGCAAAATAATCATCATCAAGCTTGATACAGTTTTAGATTAGTGATATCATAAGTGTGATTCCAAGTGAAGCTTTGATTATCCAAGCTTCAACCTAAAGGCAGAGAGAAATACAGATCCCCATGTGCCAGCACGTTATGCTGATGTCGGGTGAATGAATGACTGAGCTGAACAGATAGCCTTTTTCTTTCTTTCTTTTTTTTTTTTTAATGGGATTTACCTACCTTGAAGCCAAGATAAATTGGCTTCACATCAGAGTGACTTTTTTTTCCTAGAGATGCACAGGAATAGAATTGTCAGGTAGCAAAAGCATAGATTCTTACAGAATATTCATTAAGGTTGTCATCAAAATAGTATCATTTAATGTAAAAAAAGAATATTGTGCTGCAGAGCTTTGTCAACGATGAAAATGAGCTCCTATAATTTGAAAAAAAATGTCTGCTTTTTCTTTCAGCTTTTGCTTTAAGTGTAGTTCTTGAAGATGCAGAAGATAAGACTGAAGTGCCAGTGCTGCAGGTAATGAATTTTAACTACCAGAGCAGAAACGTTTTACAGACGTTATAAATTCATCTATGAAGATGCAGAGCAAAAAGTTTTAACATCTTTGACATGGATTAGTTTGATCATTGACTGCTCTGATACAAACTGCCACATGACATCCCTTTGGACTGCCAGGCTTCTTAAGATATCTTTTGTGGGACACACATCACATGTTACACTTGAGTTGTAGTATTACTAGCATCTTAAGCTATCTCATGGACACTCAGTACTGGAATAAACTTACCACCTTTGATTCTTTGTTACGTTGCGTTTTCTGATTTATGTTGACATTTTTGATAAGATAATTAGTTTTTTTTTTTTTTGTGAAGATGTAAACAGAGTAATAATTGAGAAAATTATTTTGTTTTTCCGAGATCAGCAGAGGAGTCCATTAGAAATTTATAATTAAAAAAACCCTGAAAACCAAAGAACTTTGCTGCTTTGTGTAGCTTCTATGGGCAGATAGTATTGTTATTTGCTGTCCAGAATCATTTTTGAGCACATAACCCATATTAGTTCAGAGATGTTTTCCTTTCCTCTCCATTTTGTTAAGCATACTGGGCACTGAAAGGGATATGGCTGTCTTCCTGTCAAATTATCTGAATGACTTTTTACTACTTAAATCACACCTCAGGTAAAGCTTGCATATGGAATTTTAATTAACAGATTAGAAGAACTAGTGAGCAGAGGTAGTTTTACTGTTCAGTTGAAGAGCATAAAGGAGATAGTGTGTGCATGTGTGTCCTTTAACAGGCTTCTACGTACAAGTATTTATACACACACACGCACGTGGTTGCAATTGTAGTGGATATGTGCATACACATCAACAAGATTTAAGGGGAAAAACAAAAATAGTAAAATTAATCAAGAGTTGGAATCTATAACTATCATTTAAATCTAGGGATCTTGCATCAAGTGCAATAGAAGTATGGTCAGATATGTGTATTTTTAAATTTGCTCCTAATGATTGCTGAATCTACAGTAGTTCTCATGTATTAAAAAAAATCCCCACTACAAATTCATGATCTGCTGTCATGTATCTGGGAGCCTGGATGATGTAATCCTGTTTTCATTACTTACACTTTGCTCTCTGTAAAATGCCAACACTGTCTCATTCCAGTTTGAGAGGAGTTGGATGCTAGAGAAACCATATCTGGAGTGGTGAGAGATGTGCAAGTGACTTGGATTTTTCTACTGCTTGCCTCAGTTCAACATTAAAGGCTAATTACTTTACCACTTGAATAAAACGTTTAGGATGCTTAGGGCCTTTTTGGTAACATTTGGTCTCTAATATGCATTTTGCATATAAATTTATGTAATTAGTTATTTTAATGCTGACATGTACGACAACATTTACTTGAATCATTTTAATACATGCATTTCCCTGCTTAGAATGAAGGGCTGGTCTGAACCCAAGGGCAAGGGGTTGGATTGTTACTTTTTTATTTCAGAGCAGAATGTGCATAAGTCCTGTGTATAGTGCATTTACCTCCTGGCTTTCAGTGGTGACCAGACTTTCAGATTGCTCTGGCCTGGATTCTATTACTGTGTCTGTTGCTGAGAGAACAAATTTTAATGTTTTTTTTCTCCTGTGATGTAGGTGTCTTTTCTGGAAAGTAATCTGAGAAATTTACTTTGGTTTGTGTGTTACCTTAGTCACTGGTCTGCTTGTAGACTACAGTGTGCATATAGTTTCTATTCTGATTATGTATTTTAGTGTAAAATCAGATCTGAACAAAGGACTAAATCACCTGATGCAAGCAGGACTGAAAGGGTGGAATGGATATGGCATTTAAAAAAATATGGAGAAAAAACATGCTTGCAAGTAGTAACTGTCACAAGGACAGGGACTCTTTATAAAGGCTTATTCCTTTATTATACGGTGCCAGTAGAATATTTCTCTATGTGAAGGACTCAAAACACTTGAACAAAGATTAATCTTAAGAACACTCTTACACAGTTAATAAAGACAATTTTGGTTTACATTTAGACAAACAAAAGCACTAAGGTGCTAGCAGAAAGTGACTGTGCAATAAAAGGAGACTCTCCTTCCTACAATTTCTGTAGGAAGTGTAAAGCTATTTCTCCAGTTTTTTAACTCCTCCAGTCCCAGTTCTTAAGCAGTGCGTTTCCACCCAGTCCAGAAGCAGCTCAATATACTCTTGAGATATCTGTTATCTTTGTTTCCCAGTTAGTGATGTAAATATAATGGCCCCGTTGCCAGTCCTTAAACACTATTAAAACGGTGTGACAGATAGTCCAGTATGTGCTACCTGACCTGAGTTAATCCCAACCTTTTCGTATTTACTGTTTTGACATAAAGTGCTTTTTGAGTCTTCTGTTAAGAATGATGTTTCAATGGATGTTTGATCATGTATGAGTAGAATTCTTTTTTTACTCATCCATGTATGTATTGGATGGTTTCTTATTCCAGACTTCGTGCTTTGTTCACAAAAGAGGTATTTATATTCAAAAAAAAAGAGCTGAAATTGTTAGTGTTAAAAGCTTCAGTATAAACTGAGTCATGGATAAGTATTCTCTCACTATTTTTCTTAAAGTCTTTTACTATATTATCTTCATAGAGTCATAGGGGTTGGAAGGGACCTCTAGAGATCATCGCTCTCTAGATCCAACCCCCCTGCTAAAGCAGATTCCCTACACCAGGTCGCACAGGTAGGCGTCCAGGAGGGTCTTGAGTATCTCCAGAGAAGGAGATTCCACAACCCACCTGGGCAGCCTGTGCCAGTGCTCCGTCACCCTCACCATAAAGAAGTTCTTGTGCACATTCGTGCGGAACCTCCTGTGCTGCAGTTTTTGTCCGTTTCCCCTTGTCCTGTCTCCACACACTGCTGAAAAGAGTCTGGCCTTGCCACTTTGTCCCCCACACCTCAGATATTTATAAATCTGGATCATGTCCCCTCTCAGTCTTCTTTTCTCAAGGCTAAAGAGACCCAGTTCACTTAGCCTTTATTTATAGGGGAGATCCTCCACGCCCTTCACCATCTTTGTAGCCCTCCGCTGCACTCTTTCCAAGAGATCCATGTTTTTTTATACTGGGGAGCCCAGAACTGGACACAGTACTCCAGATGACATGTCAGCCAATCCTCCCAACTTTGTATCATCAGCAAACTTGCTGAGGGTGGCCACTATCCCCTTATCAAGGTCATTGGTGAAGATACTGAACAAGATTGGACCCAGCACGGACCCCTGGGGGACACTGCTGGTCACAGGCCTCCAACCAGACTCTGCACCGCCAATGACAACACTCTGTGCTCTGCCAGTCAGCCAGTTCTCAACCCACTTCACTGTCCACTCATCTATCCCACACTTCCTTAGCTTTGTTATAAGGATGTCATGGGAGACCGTATCAAATGCCTTGCTGAAATCAAGGTAGACTACATCCACCACCCTCCCCCCCATCCACCCAGTCAGCGACAACATCATAGAAGGCCACCAGGTTGGTTGAGCATGACCTCCCCTTGGTGAACCCATGCTGGCTACTCCTGATAGCCTCCTTTTTTTCCAATTGTCTGGAGATGGCATCCAGCACAAGCTGTTCCATCACCTTTCCAGGGACAGAGGTGAGGCTGACTGGCCTCTAATTACCTGGATCTTCCTTCTTGCCCTTTCTGAAGACCGGAGTGTCGTTGGCTATCCTCCAGTCTTCAGGCACATCCCCCATTCTTGAAGACCTCTCAAAGATGATAGAGCATGATTCAGCAGTCACCTCCACCAGCACCCTCAGCACCTGTGGATGCACCCCATCGGGTCCCATGGATTTATGAATATTAGCATTGCCTTAGATGCTCACGGACCACCTCTTCCCTGACTAAAGGAAAGTCTCCCATTCTCCAGACCCTTTCACTAACCTTCAGGATCTGGGATTCCTGAGGGAGAGCTTTTTCACTGAAGACAGAAGCAAAGAAGGTGTTCAGTATCTCCGCCTTCACAGCATCCTCTGTTACCAGAACACCCCCCTCACTCAGTAGGGGGCCCAATTCTCCCTAATCTTCCTTTTACTGTTAACATACTTAAAAAAGCCTTTTTTATTATCCTTTATCACTTCTGCCAGATTCAATTCCAGATGTGCTTTAGCCTTCCTCGTTGCATCCCTGCAGGCCCTGACAACGTCTTGGTAAAGCTGTATAAACATGTAGCAATTGCTTCTCTTCTTTGTGATGGAAACCTCTTTTTTATTAGTTCTTGAGTTAGAACCACCATATATTGTATTTACGCTCTGATGGATTTTGACTGCCTGTGTCACTCTGTAGCAATATTTGAGTTTTTACCTGGATCCTGATTTTGTTTTTCCCCTTCTAGAAGTCTGAAAAACGTGGAACAGTGAGTAAAAGGAGCAAGGGTAAGTAAAATTGCGTTTTGCAAACTTGTTCTAAGTGAGTCCCGGAGCTTACACATTCCAAATGTTTTTTCAGTCTGTTTTTAAAATACAGCCATGCTTTGAAAAGTAACTGTGAACAGTGGCTAAATGCTCAACAGCATTGTTGGTTAATTGCTGATTCCCAAATACTTTTTTCTTTGCTCGCACAGCCTCATCAAAAATATGCTTGTTAATCTACATTTGTATTTGAAATTGTATCGCAGTTAAGTTTATTTCCTCAAAGTGTGCACTTGTTTTATGAAATTAATGCATAGTTTTGTGTAACACACAGGTTTTTTAAATCGATTTTCATGCTAAAAATTTGGTATGAAACTCAATGCTACCAAGTCTGCCAGGCTCTCATGGTAATTGTAATAACTGGAATTGGACCAAATTACTTGTTACAGCCAGAAGCAAGTTTTTAAGAGAGATGTCAAACGCTAACAGCATACTGAATAATGAAATAAGTTTGGGCTGCAGTGGTACTTGTCACTCGTACAAGGTTGAGCACCTAGATCATCTTGTTCTAAAAAGAGACAGTTAATCATGTTTCTGTTGTAGCACCTTCTGAGAATTTGGGAGTTCATTCTTATGTCAAAGATGACCACCAGGAACATTTATCATGCTTATATTGCAGTTGTTAATAGAACTCTTAATGGTACTGAGAAGTTTCGGGGTTTTTGTTTGTTTTGTGTTGGACTTTTTTTGGATTTAATTCCAAGCTGTGTCCCTAGTACAGCTAGCTACTCTCACGGAAAATAATTGGAATCATAGAATCTAGGAATCACCAGTGTTGGAAAAGACCTACAAGGAGGTCATCCAGTCTGACCATTCACATGTCACCTTTAGTTCTCACTAAACCATGTTCCTCAACACATCATCTGTAAATGTTTTTTGAATACCTCCAGGGTCAGTGACCACCTCCCTGAGCAGCCCATTCCAGCGCCTGATCGCTCTTTCTGTGAAGAAGTATTTCCTAACGTCCACTCTGAATCTCCTCTGGCACCATAAGGTCTCCCAAGCCTTTGTAGTGTTGCCTGAGGTTGTTGTGGCCAAAGTGCAGGACGCAGCTCCTGCTCCTGCTCCTTTAAGACTTCCTTCCTGAAGAGGAACCATCTGTCCTGGACCCTTTTTCTCTCTGTTTTTATCACTCATTGCCAACTTATGTCTCACTTCATAAAACATCCAGGGGTGCATTGATGGGCTGTTGTTTTTGCCTTTGTCCAATCCTCTGTTTACATAACTTTTTATACAGTCTCATCACTTAGGAAACTTACACTTAGAAGTGCTTCATTAAAACATTTGTGATGTAGCTACCATAGTGTGTGGTTTGTTAGTTTTTGTGTTTGTTTGTTTCATTTTGTTTTGCTTAAAAACGGACACAGGAAAAGTGTTGTATGCGTTAGGTAACAAATTTTAGGGGGGTGTTGCAACAGTAGGCTGTGGAAGCAGACAGTACTGATAGTCTTGAGGTCAAGTCTGTAAATGGATAGAAAGAAACAGGCAGTTATGTATCTTCTAGTGTTTCATAATACAATAGTTGTGGATACTGGTAAAGGATGAGCAGCTCTGTGTTAAGATCACGCGCTCTTCTCACATTGTGTTTCCTATTGCTATTATTGTTAAAGACAATTAGCAGGACTAGGTGGTCTTGATGCATCATTTCTTGTGTTCTCTATCTTTTTAATGGAGACCCTACCTGTCCCTAAGATTGATTTTTTTCTAATTTGTATGTTATCCAGCTCTTCTGTGCATAGGATGAAATAAAAGGACTCTGGACAGTGATTTTTCTTGACAGTTCTTAGTTCCTGTTACTTTTTGTTTATCTTTCTCAAACTGTTATACAAGAAAATTCTGTCTTATAAATAAGCTGTACCTTTTGTGCCAAGAAAACAAAGTTTCTATCTGTAGACTTCCTTTCCAGGATTTTAGAGATCTTTGGAAAAGTCCTTAGCCTAGACTTGGAAGACGAGTATCAAAACACTGATGTTTTAGTCACTGGGAAGATTGATCTTTGTGTTCTTGTGACCAGCATGTGATGCAGCTTTCAAGACTGGCTGGTGCACAGAGAGCTTCTTGCACAGATAGAGAGCTTCTTGCACAGATACATAGCTTGGAGAAGAGAAGGCTCAGGGGAGACCTCATTGTGGCCTTCAGATACTTGAAGGGAGCTTGTAAACAGGAGGGGCAACAAATGTTTACGCGGGTTGATAGTGGTAGGACAAGGGGGAATGGTTTTAAACTAACAAAGGGGAAATTTAGATTAGATATTAGGAGGATTTTTTTCGCTCAGAGGATGGTGACCCACTGGAACAGGTTGCCCAGAGAGGCTGTGGATGCCCCTTCCCTGGAGGCATTCAAGGCAAAGATGGGTGTGGTAGCCTGCTTTAGTGGTTGGCAGCCCTGCCCACAGCAGAGAGGTTGAAACTAGATGAACTTTGAGGTCCTTCTCAGTGCAGGCTATTCTGTGATTCTGTGATATTTGTTTACAGCCCTGCCAAAAGATCAGTGCAGTGCTGGATCATCACTGCCACACCATGGCAAAAAGCCTTGCCCATCATGGGCACATAGGTACTTAATGGTAGGTACTTTTGACCCCAAGTGATAGGGTACATTGCTGACTAACACTATTTTCAGCTTTTAGCATATCTGAATAACAAAAGCAAGTCTGTTCTTGAGGTGAGGCACTGACTATTTTAGGTAAGCATCGCCATTACTCATCTGTCATATGCTGAAACTTGTGAAGGTTGGATTCTGGGAGTAACACTTCCCACTGAAAATTGTGCGTGAGTTTAATATACATCATGATTTCTGAGAACATATATAACATTTTGTTGCTGAGTATAGACAGAGTTGATAATTGAGAACATTTATTGAATATGTATAATAGTTTCAATGAAATAGATGACATTGGTACTGAAAATCAGTGGAGCTAATTACAATATAAAGACAGCAGAGTGGAAAGATCACTAAGTAAGCAGTATGTTGATTGAAACTATTGTACTGATTTCACTTTCTTTGAGAACTCAAGGCACTATTTAACTTGAGTGTTGAACAGGTGTCCCTGTTCACTGCAGGGGAATTGGACAAGATGGCCTTCAGAGGTCCCTTCCAACTCCAGATTTCTATGGCTCTATGTTGCCTCTCTAAAAGGTGCATTGCTGATAACAGGTTGTTAAAAGCTCACTTATACTCTATTCTGCTCAGCAATGAGGTATAGCTGTTCTATGACACAGGAAGCTTCAACCTTTCTGCTTCCTAATTTTGTTTTTTCTTTTTTTTCCTTTGTATACTCAGCCTTTCTTTCCAATCAGTGTGCATTTGAAATTATCGAAGATATTTTCCAGAAATGGAAAAGCCCTAGGGAAACAAAAGAAGACAACAAAAGAAGACAACAAAAGAAATAAAATCAGTGCGTCAATGTCTGCTGGATACTGATCTTCCAGAAGACTCTTCTTTGTCTTGCTTGGTTGACTATTTCTCAACTTGAGAAGCAATTTGTGTGTGCAATAAAATGTTTCAGATTATACATACTTTCCATTGATACTTTAATACAGTATATGTTTCCTCTTAGGAAGTATTTTAAAATGCTTCTAGAAGAGGAAAGCATTTCTTTGGGATTCAAGCAGAAATAAAAAATCAAGTGTTAGATTACTCTTAGAAGGAAATCTGCTGTGGGATATCCCAGATGTTAAATGCACTATAAGTGAAATGGAGTGCAATTCAGCTGTTTGCATATCTGTAAGTGTACTGATACCACAGCAGTAATTATATAAAGCTGTCTAGCTGATCCTCTTTATCTCTGGGGATATTTTTAATGTTGTGCATGTGAGGTGAGATTTTAATTTCTGCATAGGAAAATTAGTAAATTTAGTGCTAGTTAGTAAATAGTTACTTTTCAGAAGATTTCATTGTGCAGGTTTTTTAAAGCAGTTTATAGAGTGGGTCAGAGTATGAGGGAGTGTTAAATGAGAAAAAAGATTTAAATCCATGCTTAGGTGTATGTCAGTGCTTATGACGTATGCACATTTTTACATTTTCGGAGTTAGTCTTGGAGAACAAGACTGCTTCTGAACTGGATCAAACCAGCGTTTCTCAGAATAATCTGTTAGCACTTTGGAAGCTATGTGCAATCATAAAGAAAAATGGACTATCCACAGCTTCCTCGTGCTATCAACCTTCATCACATAATTATACTTTTTAATAAATGCTTTTTTTTGTTCTGCAAAGCTACTTCTTTATTTTCTGTGAAATTACACAACCTCCTTTCCCACATGAAGTTCTTAACTGTGGATGTTTTAAATGCTATGAAGAAACTGATGAGGTATTGATGCTGCCCTACCACAAGAAAGTTTTTCCTTGTTGCTCTCATTTGTCTCCATCTAATATTTGTTTCTAGCTAAGGTTTTAAGTTCTTTAATGAGAAATCATATTTTCCATTTCACGTTCATCCATTGCTTACTGAGGTGAGATTCTACTCTATGGCAAGTGATTTTTAACTTGGTAGTAATTAGGAGTGCTGGCCTAGTGGAGAAAAAAATATTTTCATGAATGTGGCTAATATTGTGTGTGTAAGTTTCTTTGTTGCTGCAGATCTCATCATCATGTCGTGCTTTTTATAGGTTAATCCTTTACAAATCTAGTTTTGTTTGTGTGTGTTAAATTATGCTTTTTTAGTATTTCACAAAATGTTTGTATAACTAAAGAAATAGCTTCCTTTATAATACCCACACATACCTGGATTTTCAGCAGCTTGGGAGCAAAACTAGAAATAACTATACTTGTCTCAAAATCTATTTTCTGGTTCACAGAATTAAAAGAAGTTATATTTATCATCCAGAGTCAAAGCAATTCCTTTCATTCCAAGAGAGCGGAAGATCTAAAAAGAGATATTTTAAAACAGGCTGCAGATCTTGGAAAGGTATGTTTAGATTATACAGATTGTACTTTGTTATATATGTTTTTCCTGCATTTTGCTACAAGAAGAAAAGCTTTTATATTCCACCCTTTTCTGATCTATTGTATTCCTTTTATTGTCTTCTATATGCTTATATGAAAACTGTTTCAATGGTTATTCACTGATTTAATGCCATAATTTATCACTAAATAATTTTAATTTGAACTATACCTTTTAGTAGAACAACTCTTTAGGTTTGAATGGCATTTGGTATTGAAGTGATAAAAAAAAAAAAAGCTTTGAAATTTACCGCTATTACTGTAAGAGTGTAATTTTTTCTTGATGATCTATAGAGGTCCCTTCTAACCCCTGTGATTCTGTGATTTTTTGTCTTTGTTTTTAATTAAAATTAATTAAAATATTTTTGGTATTAAAATTAATAAGAATAATTTTAATTAAATAAAGATCAAGTGCTTTATGAAGTGAACAACATGATCACTCCAACAATACTTAGAATAATTTTTAGGTGAGTACATAATTTTATTAGAGCAAATGAAGATACTGTGAGGTAGATTCTTTCAGAATTTTATTGCACATGTAGCATTGTGGCCATAGAGCAACACTGACACAGAATTGCAGGAGTTGGAAGAGACATCGAGATCATTGAGTCCTATCCCCTGCTAAAGCAGTTACCCTACAGTAGGTCGCACAGGTAGGGGTCTAGATAGAGGTCGAATATCTCCACAGAGGGAGACTCGACAACCTCTCTGGGCAGCGTGTTCCAGTGCTCCGTCACCTTTATTGTAAGGAAGTTCTTCCCCAGTTTGGTACAAAACTTCCTGTGTTGAAGTTTTAGGCCATTACTCCTTGTCCTATCACTACGCACCATCGAGAGGAGCCTGGCCTCATTCATTTGCCTGCCACCTCCCTTTAGATATTTATTAACATTTATCTGGTCTGTCCTTAGTCTTCTTTTCCCCACACTGAACAGACCCAGGTTACTCAGCATTTCCTCATGTGGTCCTCCAGGCCCTTTATCTTCTTTTTGTCCCTCTGGAGTCCTTCTAGAAGATCGCTTTTTTTAGAACTGGGAGCCCAGAACCGGACACAGTACTCCAGATGCGGCCTCACCAGGAATGTAAAAAACAAGAATGTAAGAAAAAGATTTTGAGAACGATGCTGTGCAGTATTGAAAAGCAAAAATGAATATCACATACTTTCATATCAACAATGAATGATGAGATGTTTAAACTGTGTTGCAGAAGCATGCAGTATTTTTTATCATTTGATTTCCTTTGTTTTGAACAAATTCATGTATTTTGTACCATTTCATAGAAATGGTAGAGATTTTGACTGG
This sequence comes from Oreortyx pictus, assembly GCA_036925125.1. Classification (NCBI taxonomy): domain Eukaryota; kingdom Metazoa; phylum Chordata; class Aves; order Galliformes; family Odontophoridae; genus Oreortyx; species Oreortyx pictus. Next base: position 20,106,907 of record JAUPFR010000001.1, read on the forward strand.
TTCTGCTTCTTTCTGTGTTCAACTACTTCTCTAGAGATTGCTATTATCAGTTTAAGTGATCCAGGTACATTCATAAGTATGCAAATGTACACAGAGCACCTCCACACTGCTTGAGGCAATGCTTGTGTCACTTATGTCGATTGAACTTTTGTTAATATTGTCTCTTAGTCAGTCTACTTGTTTCCAGTTCAGAGTCTTTAAATGTTTTGTCTAGAGTAAGAACAAGTGATGAGTGCTCGTAGTTGTGTTCTTGATTATTTATTATCTATTATCTGAGGTATGCTCAGATACCAGCTGGCCCATACTATTGATCTGTAGCTCAGAAGTTCAGTTTCTTTGTTATCTGACGGGTTCATGCTTCCAAGTGGTTCCGTTTTTCTGTTTCTTACTCCCTTTGAACATATCTCAGACTGTAGCATCTGGCTCTGTAACCTGGTGAAGCCTTTTGGTGCCTATCACCATATATGGCATTAAATGCTTTAAAAATCTGCTACTTCTGAATCTGTGATTATAAAATTTAGTGGCAGTACTTCCTGCTCACTGCAGCTTAGTTGCTTAATCTGTATGTTCAGAAAATCATTACGTTCAGAGAATATAATCTTAATTTGTTGGAGACCTTTTAAAATTAGTACTATCAGTGCAGTGCAATCCATAGTGCATCTGTTGCTTCAACATACAGATTTCTTGCTCGGTTCTAGGTGCTAGTCTGAAAACCCTTGCTCCTGCTTTCCCTCCTTAAAGGCTTCCCATCCCATGGAAGCTTATTCCAGCTGACACTAGTCAGATGATTCATTTTGGATCTTGTAGTCTTAATGAGGTTTAATGGGTTATATTTAAGTTAAGTGCTGTGATACATTCTGTCCTGCCCTGTAAAAAAATTTCTCCTTATGGCTAGGTTTTCCACAATATCAACTCAAATCTTGTTTTTTTTTTAGAGCAGATCTGTTCTATACATCACTTTAAATTATTTTATATCTCCAATAAGGATCAGTTGTTTTTTATTTTAGTAACATGTTAGCTTATAGCTCTGTTTCCTTTGTACAAACAGCTTTCTTCAGCTGCAAGGTTTTATTCTTGTGAAATAAACCCAACACTTTCTCAAAACGTACCTATCACATTCATGCTTAGAATGTTTCTTACAGTTCATTTAGTAAATATATCCTTTTTTTGTAAGATTTATGATAATCATTTGAATGTGGAGGCAAGACCTCTGAATATCGTTCAAAACTCAGTAATTACAAGAATGAAGTTAATTAACTTTTCATATTGCTCAGTTCAAAAAGTCATTGGCTAGCAAGTGCTAATGGAAGACTCCAGGCTTCCTTTTGCTTTTTGAAAGATGAAGCTCAGAAGTTTAAAAATAGATTAAATTAGAAGTGGTTTATGTTTTTAGCCTTCTTTTTGTGGAATGTAGTTAATTTTTTGATAGACAAACATTTTGAACTTCGATTAAATGCGCATATATTTTTTCCCAGTTCAGTGGTTTTGTGAGTCTTCTCGTGTCCTGGAATTGTGAATGATCTATTCAAGGGCTCATCTGCAAGACTGGAAGCAAGTGTGTTGATGTCAAAGCGTTTCCTGGTAGAGGAAAGCATAGAGACGTGTATAAATTCCATGTTGAGTGATTGTTTTTCAGTTTGCTGCAGGACACCTGTTTGTCCTAGTGTTTGGGGAGATACTGTAGTGTCGTGAACATAAGGCAAATGAAACTAACCTTGATGACTACTGAATGAAGTAAATTCTTTTTGACTCACAAAAACCTTAGTGGACTTCTTACTTATTTGCTAATTGCTGAAACTCGAGGCAGCATGCTAGCAATTTCCAACCCTGTAATAAGCATGTTGAAATTTACCCCAGTTATTGCTGAAGAATTGCTTTTTAAAATAATAATAATAATTAAAAAAAATCAATGGCTACCACCTTTTTTCCCCTGTAAAAACGTTACAGTGATGAAATTACTGTTCTTTGAAACAAACATTGTTGCAGAAAGCTTTATTTTGATGATAAAATTGCTGTAAAATGAGTCCTTATGCAGTAGACTGCTTAAAATGGGCTTTCAAATACAAATATTTATTGCATCTGTTTTCCCAGGCACTTGAGTAGCTGGATGTAGCATGTGGGCACTCAGGAATTAGTGCTTTGGTAATACATTTAAGTACACTTTGCTGGCAGCAAAGATGTGTTTTGAGGATAGCAATGTAATATACAGTAAGAAAAAATTGCTTTCTGCTTCATTGAAATTCTTGCTTCTCTGTGCCTTGTACCTCAAGTTATAGTCAGAAACACTTCGCTTTAATTTACAGTTGTGACCTTGTTGCGATTGGCTAAATGCTTCTATCTTCCCTTGAATGTAAGTTCATCTGAAGGCAGAAGCATACACATCGTCTTTCTCTGGATTTTATGAATACTGAGTACTGCTGTGGCCTTTCCCTGAACCCTTAGAAATGGCATATAAAGTCTGAAGCAAACTCAGTACTTTTTCAAAATGATAGTCAGGCATGTAAGAACAGAGCAGAACTAGAGATGAGGATGACATAATTCTTACATTCAAGGATCAGAATTTATGTTTCTAGTTGTATTGCTGATTTACTGTGAAAACTGAGCATGTCACTAGCATCCCAGTTACTGTAAGTAGTATTAAATTATTTTAAAGATGCATTTTATAGTTCTACGCTTTTACATCATACATAATTTTCACGTAGGAGGCTGTGTCAGTGTTTTTGAATTGGTTGGAGATCTGACATAATAATTGTTATTTTTTTAATCTTTTTTTTTTTAAGATTGGTGCTTAGGAAAAAGAATTGTATATTATTTATGTTTAATGAGAGTGTTTTTATTTTTCTTAAAGGAATTACCTACTGTTCTGCTTATTCATCAGATGGGCAGACATGAAGGTGCATGGACCATATTACCATTAATGAGAGAGTAAGTGTAGTTAATGCTGGTTGTATTCAGATATATATTTTTTAAAACAAAATAAATGTTACTTTTTAAGACTTTTTTCAAAAGCAACTGTTTTTTGATCAGAATAGTTAACTTATCTTTTCACTTGCTAGCTCTTCTTTTTTTCTTTTTTTTCTAAAGCAGTTTTCTTTTAAGTTTAATTAAATCTGATGAGGATATTCCAAAAGTAAGACCAGCTACAGAGGAAATAATACAATGTAATTGGACAACTACCTGCCTCAAATAGTTACGGGCTTTGTGATTATTAGAAAAAAAAGAACTAGTCAAAAGAAAACTATTTAAAAATGTATCTTTTCCAATTTGCTCACAGTGTAAGGTCTGTGAGAAGTATTTCAGAACCTTTGACTTGTCAGTTTACTTGACTAAATGAAGAGGATAAATGTTGTTTGTTATTTCTTAATAGGTAGTAAGTAATATCTGTATTTGATTTGTATCTTTTATTGCTTACTGTGTTCCTCAGAGGTAATAATCCTCTGTAGAGGAAAGATGTTGGTTTTAATGTATTTTTAGAAGCTTGTTTTCATCTTAATATGGTCAAAGGACAGAGAATTTCAAATATCTTTTCTTCTTAGCTTATTCAAATTTCTCTGGGGAAGATTTGCATCATTTATGTGGTAGGATGTTGCAAACTGTTAGGAAGCAATGATTCTTGTTTCCAGAGGTTCTAAAGGTTCAGGGTGCTGAAAACTAATCAGGTAGGAAAATTCTTTATTTAACCTTTCCTTAAATTGCCTGTAAAACCAATGCCAGAGGCTCTGCAGCCTCTTGAGGTTCAGTTTAGTTAATATTATTGTTCCCCTGATGTGCCTTTATTGCATTGGATTGATAATAAGATTGGATTTTCACGCTCTCCTCTCTTCTGCTTTCCATGTCTCTCTTTATGTGCAGAAATATGAAAATGGTGATTATAATGTGACTATCTTTAGTATATACATACACTGTGAGAAGATGCAGAAGGAGAAATGAAGTAAATTGAAAAAATGGAAGATGATGTTCCAACCACGTCATCTTTTCTTTTTCCCTTTCTTAGCTCTTCATTCAGTTACCTAATATATCTTCTTTTGAATTATTTGTGTCTCAGAGACAAGGTTTACAGATATAGCTCTTACAAGAGAGCAAAACCTAAAAGCAAAAATACAGATAGTCTTCTACATGATAAAGTAGAAGAAATTTCATCAGGAACCAAAAGAAGAATCTTAATCGGAGGATTTTCATCTTAAAGAGAATTCTGGAATATCAAATTCATTGTGTCTATTTCTTATATCATTTTTGACAGAGCAAACACATACTAGAAATAGGTTCATGTTTTGTGGCTAATAACACTTAGATTTTTTTTATGTAAAGAAGAAAAAGAGGAGAGATTCAAGGGATCAGCCCTGACAATGCTAAGAATTGCAATCTATTCTTATCTGAAAACTGTTTCAGCAGAATGGCTTCGCTCAGTCTATAGTTGTCAGCATTTTTGAGGCCTCTAAATAGTTTCAAAAATTCTTAATTTTTAGTTTTTTGTCACAGGTTGAGTTAGACAAAGTATTTGCTTTCTGAAGATGTAATCATAAGACATCATTGACATGCATTACGCTTACCCTGAAAGTGGATCAAGTGTCCCAGTAATTCCTTGTAATCTGAATTCCAAATTGGTATTGTAAGAACTCTAAATAAGTCCATAGTCTTGAAAGTCATTTTCTGTCTACCAACAATTACGTAACAGATTATGCCTTTAGTGAAATGTTATGTAGTATATTCACAAGATGTATTAATTCTTTGCGTGTGTATCATTCCAGTGATTTCTCCTTGTCATTGACCAATCTACTTTGATGTAAAACCAGATGTTTCTCCTAAAGCTCTGGCTGTGCACTAAAGCCTTCAGTCTTTACAGGACACTGAATACTGTACATACTTAAAAACATGAGGGTATCAGATACCCGTTCAAGTACTTGTCTGGCATGTTTTACAAGGAACAGCAAGGAAATGCTAAGTTCAGTAGGCTTTCCCAACTGATGATAATTTGTTGCCTGAATGACAGAGTTGCCCTAGATTTCAGTGGTAAGAAGACAAATATATGCTTTCACAAACTGTATTCTTATAATTATTATAGTTAAGCAAAATGAGTATCACAGATGGAAAGCAGTGAATAATCAAATAGCATTGCAAGACACAGAAGAAAGGCAATTTTTCTTGTGAAGTTGTAGAAGAATTTGATTGGAACAGTGGATAAATAAAAGATGAGAATTTCCTGAAGGAGTAAGGAAATCAGCATCAAGATCGGGGGTTGGACTCGATGATCTCTAGAGGACCCTTCCAACCCCGACGATTCTGTGATAAGTGTTATCTTTGAGGAAGGTGGAGAATCCCTTCAGTCTGTGTAGTATAACTGTATTGAAGGCAATAATGAGTTTCTTAAGTTGGGGACAGTTATATGATCATATCAAACAGTCATGACAAAACATGTCACTTAACAGTTTGTTTACAAATTGTTGCAGTGTTAGATGCCCAATAGCAAGGCTCCTTGGAAGAAAGCTGAGGTAGAGGGGATGGCAATTGGAACTGCTGTGTATATGCTTCTGAATCCGTAGATGGCTATACTAGTAGTACATACACATTTTTTGAGTAGACATTCTTTACGTATGTCTGTTCCTGTCTTTATAGAATAACTAGTGCTATCTAAATGGGTAGCAGCAGAGGCAGTATCTTTATCCATTCACTGCGGTGTTCATTTACACAATTTTTCATTAATAGTAATAGCTTATATTTGTGTAAATGAATAATTAATTGCAAAGTGCTCATATTTGAGGAATGGGGGGTTGAATCTATCACTGTCTTCATAAATCAGTAAAGCATAGTAAATGATTATTTCTTTTGTTAGTTTCTCTGTTGCCTATGGTAGGAACTCCTCATGGATTTTCTTCTGCGAAGAAGATACGAGAATACAAGTTGTAAAGCTGCTAGAAATACTTGGAAGATTTGACACCTCTAAGGTGAAGTAAAAAATTAGATATTTAACTTTCTTTTGAATATGCTTGAATAGATTTTTACATGAAACGGGGGGGAGGAATCATTTTGTTTGTAAGTACAGAAGTATAAGCACAGAATTCCATGTTATGAAACAGTGACAATTTATAGTGACAATAATTAAATTTTTTAACACTACTTTTATGGCTTACTGCTCCAAGCATTGAAAAGGTGTACCCAAACAGATTCTGGGGCTGAAAGTGAGCAAGGTATTTAAGATGAAGATCACAGGGACATGTATAGCTGTTGAAAAACTGTTAAAATTGAGCTGAAGAATGCCTTTGTGTGTATCCCAGAAATGATGTAGCAACAGTAAAAAGATAGATACAATCTGCAGTGTGTTCTCCCTCCCCTTTTCCTGTCATCAGTTTTGATCATCATCGAGTAGAATGACTGTTACTAGTCTTCACTGTCTGTGATATAATATGGTATCATATTTTAATTGCATTCTCCTTCTGAGCTGTATTAATGATAAGAGAGAGGGAAAAAAATGTGTATGCTTGAAGAGAAAGAACAACAAAAGGCTTGCAGAGCAAATGAAAAATGCTGTCACCAAGGAGCAAAGTAGATTTTATAACCCAACTAGTAAGAAAGCTGCTAATATATACAGTTCTCAGTACTCAGAAGAAAAAAAAAAAAAGCCTAATGACCTTTATAAAAAAGAAAAAAGAAAAAAAAAAAAAAAAAAGAAGCCTAAACCTCTGAGAAATATGCTTTGCTTCCTTATTGTTACCTTGACTGAGTATTGAACTCTGCTTCAGGTCTCGGTGTAGAATACTTGCTTCCATTTCAGGCATATGACCTTATCATATTTTCATGCAATTCTTTTCTAAAATAATAACAATATTAATTTAGATATCTTACTCTTTTTAAACACACTGTTTTCAAAATGGCATATTGAGTATTTTCAGGCTTTGGGAATATCCACTTATTTCTGTTTCAGAAAACACCTGATTGATGTTTTCTGAACAGAAACATAAAATCTATTCTAAATGCTGTTCACATGCCAGTTTTAATATCTCCTGTGCAGCATGTGTAAATCCTTTAACAACAACAAATTGTGTTTTTGCCTGCTTTAAAAAGAAAATATGTTTTGCTTTTGTACAGTGGTGGTCATTTTAGTATGACAGTCCATAATGGATTCCTTAAATCATATCCATTGTTTATGTAATTTAAGATGAGCTAGACTAGAATGAGCTCATTCATAATTCATTCTTCCATGTCAGAAGACTGCATAATAAAAAGCTGGTATGCATTTTCACAATAAAAGGTCCAAAAGGGACATGTGTATGGCTGATGAATCTGCAGCTTTTCAGTCTCAAAATGTTGAGGTTAGTAACAGAACTATTGAGAGTGATATGAATGTAATATGAGTGAAAATAGATGTTTTGAAGCACCGTAAGAGACCACGGAGGAATAGGGAGAGTACCTGTACTGATAACCAAGGACATTACTGACTGCAATAAAACTAATAAACACTGAGGAATATCTGATTTACATAAAGACCACAAGGCCAGCACTCAGATGATTAGCTGTGTCTGGACACTAAGGAACACTTTTTAATATGTGGTTGATGAAGCAGAGGTTGCCCAGTGAGTCTGTGGATCCTCCTCCAAGAGGATCTTCAAAAGCTGCCTGGATGTAGGCCTGAGCATCCTGCTCTGGGTGCCCCTGCCTGAGCAGAAGGCTCCCTTCCAACCTCAGTCCCTCTGTGATACTAAGGTTCAACAGCCAGTTGATTCAGTCTGTGCTTTCATAATGAGAAATAACAGCAAGGTTAAATCAGATTGTATTTTCCTCTCCTTTCATCCCAACAAAATGAGAAACTGCAGCCCCAGAGGCATGCAGAATCATAGGGGTTGGAAGGGACCTCCAGAGATCATCAAGTCCAACCCCCAGTGAATGATGGGCTGATGGGCAGCAATGACTTAATAACTGTCAGGAGTAAAATGTGTAAAAGTTGTCTAAATAAGCAGTTTGTACTGGAGAATCATCAACTCAGAGGGCATAACAAGGATATAACAGCTGAAATCACCTGTCCTCTGTCTTAGGCAGAAATTGTGGACAGATGAATGTGGCACTCTTGTCTTGGTGTTTGTGAGTAAGTGGATACAGAACAGACAGGTAGAATCATGATGATTAGCAACTAGTTATCTGGCTGCTAATTATCCATACTGCAACAAATCCTTTTTTCCTTTTTAATCAACTTTTTTGCCTGTATGCAATTTGTTTACTATTATTCCTTATGTAAGTTACTTTATAAGTTCCTTAGTTTATAGTTGATTTCATCTTGTAAAGGCAGCCTGCACAAATCAGCATGTTCTACATATCAGTTTAGTAAATAAGCAATGTTATGAGCAGAGAAGCTCAGCAGTAAACTGGAATTCCTTCACTGTGTTTATTTGTGCCTTAATATTACCAGAAACTATACTCTGTGAAAGCCCAAAGAGTGTGTATTTAGGTATTTTAATCGCTGTATTTTGTAGTGAAAGTAAAATAAGGTTCTTTTGTAATTAATAGATTGTTTTGGTGATAAAATTAGTGTACTGATTTAGTGTAAAGATAAGGGATTTCTCGCTGTAGTCCAGCAGAGTGATGGTCCTGCAGATGGTACTGTGATGAAAGCATTAATATTTTTGCTTATTTCTGAAACCTTATTTCTTTCAACCTCAACCATTCTGCGATTCTTGTTTGAACAGCTGGAATCCAGAGTTTGAAAATAGCATGAACTTAAAGAGCTGCCTTCAGTTTCATCTCTTACCAAGTACAATTTTTGTCTGTATTAGTGTGAACAATATACACCCTTGCTTTTGTTTTCAGGTTTGCTTTATTCAGAATGAGTGTACTCATCACCTTCACTAAAAGGATGCTGTAGATGAACAAAATTGTTTCCTATATTCTTTACAGGAGTGGTTTTTAGGTAAAGCATTGTATGATGAAGAGTCTACAATAATTCACCACTATGCCTTTGCTGAAAATCCTACAGTCTTCAAATTTCCCGACTTTGCTGCTGGTTGGGCACTTAGTATTCCGCTCGTTAACAAGTAAGAATTGAATTTTTAATTGCTTCTGAATTGTTTATTGTAGCAATGAAGTTGAGAAATCACATATTTTCTAGATGCTTGTCATTGTTATTTTAGTGAGTTATGATTTCAAACATAATACTTTCTTAATACTTCTAAGTATAAAAGATGTATGTATGCCTGCAGTGCACAGGAAGGTAAATATGCTAAGTTAAATTCAGATTTTAATTTTCAGCTGTCTTTGGTACTGATTGCAGCTTAGCTAGGGCAGATGGCTTGGGATGTAGTCAGTACAGGCTGTCTGTTTAGCCATTTATTTGACTTCATGTGTTGGTTTTATTGCCTGCACTAAGTTCTTGCTGTCACCAGCTTTATTATTAACGTCTGTGTGGTAGTCTACTATCGTTTGAGGACCTAAGATATGTAGCAAGGCATCCAACTAGGCACAGTGATGTTCAGCTAGCTCTGGGTATGCCTGCATAATTTACTGCTCCTGCTTAAGAATTTGTAAATAGACACAAGTACAGAAGTAGATGTACAGAAGTAGAAGTATCTTTGCTGTACCTGTGCATGTGATTTATTTTGCTGACTTCTGCATATCTAAAAGAAAATTTAATGTCAGCCAGTTTTCAGTGCCATCTCTCTAATTTTAAAAATTACAGAGAGCACATTTATTCCTGGTACTCGGAGTGATTTCATTGCCCTCTCATTCTATAGAGAGAATATAGATGTTTATTTCCAATTAGATGCTTGTTTTTAAATGAGATTTTAGGCAGGAAAAATGTGTCAAAATATATGTGCCAATAACTGATATTAACATCATTGTTCTGTGTGCAAATAAAGAAAAAAATGATAGGAAGAAGAAACACAAGTTGTTTTTCATGGCAATATATGCAGAATATATCTTTCATTGTACATAGATAGTTAAAAAATACTGGTTGTACTTTGCTGCGTACAGTAATGATTGTTTATTTTTTAATGCACTTTCTGAAGAGAGTAAATGTCTTGATCTTTAATTGTACAGGCTTGCAACTAAATTGAAAAGTGAACCACTCAAGTCAGACTTTACAATAGATTTAAAACATGAGGTAAGCAGTGTGCTGTACTTCTGACGTAAGTAGGAAAAAGAAGCTGTGAGATCTATATGCTTAAATATAATTTTATAATGAAAAATAAGAGGTGGCTAAATTTTTTTTAATGCAATAGCATGCTTAATTTCTTTCCCTTTCTTTGAGAACATAATAACGTAATACTTTAAAATTATGTTTCAAGCATAGAAGAATTCTTGAGTGAAACTGCATTTATAACATGCATGGTTGTATACAGTGAGTTATATTCTAAGATTTGTTCTGTACAGAGAGAGAGTGGCTTCTATTTGTAAAACTTACACTGGCACAAATAATATCTCATACACTGACAAGTCTCAGTTACTTTTTTAAGTCAGATTCTAACTAGATCTGATGAACTTGGGATGAAGTAGCTTGGGGAGTAGAAATTGTGTCAACTAATGAAATGTGGCAATTAGAAATTTGTTTGCATTTGGCTGCCAATGGTTTTAAACGGGAGCTGCTGGAGAATAGATGAGTTGATGGAAGGGAACATGAAAGGAAGGAAAAGGGATCTGAAAAAAGATATATTTTATTTTTTCTGCCTTCAAAGCATTTGTGTAGCTCAGGGTTTTGTATTTATCGTCAGAAAGAACTCCTGAACCATGGGGCAGGTAGGGTGAATCTGGAGTAAGCTCGTAGACTTGGGCCTGAGATGTTGAATAAATGTAACCTTTTTATACTCCCCTGAAAGTCAGCTATAAATTTTGGTTCTGGCCCAGAAGGAGGGAAAATTAAACTATTGCTGCTCTTCCAGATCTTTATTCTGAAATAGTTAGAAAGCTCCTCATTTCCAACACAAATCTATAGTGTATTTATAGAGTATAAATTGGTAGCATATTTAAATGAATTTAGTTTTATGCCAATGCTATTCTTTCACATAGTTTTCCCTCTTTGATTCATGAATTTCTCAAAAGCAATTGGACCCCTCTCAGCCTCTATTTTGTTACATGAAACGTGGCAATAAGCTGTTTCTTTCCTAAATGCAGTCCTTTTTTTTTTTTCTCTAAATTCAAGATTTTGTGCTTCACACAGTTAATCTTGTTTTGGTAACCTACCTCGAAGTAATTTAGATATTCCTAATATTCTAGCCTATCTCAGCACTCCCAAAGCTTTTAAACAGTGTCATCCAAAAAAGTCACTAGCAGACTTTTCTTTTGTGTACCACACACTGATTCATGAAAAACAATTGATGACTTGCCTTGAAAAATTGTTCCTATCCCCTTCTTATTCTGTTAGCAGTTCTTTGCATATGTTTCATTTCAAATTTATTGTCATTGATAACCTACTTCAGCTCTGTAGTTATTCTTTCTGCATGATCTCACAGCTCTCCAGAGACAGTTCCATTCCCACTCATTTATTTTATAAATCACCATCTTCTGCTCCTTAAATCATTTTTATCTTGCTGCAGCCTTCTTGTGTGAATCAAGATTGACATCAAATCAAGGGGTATAATCTGCAATCTTTAGTGACCATGTGTACTGTTTAAATTTATGAAGGATTATAAATGTTTTAAGACCTGTTTTAGTTGACAAGTCCTGATAACGTGCTTCTTTAGTCGGTGTTTTACTGTATCAGTTTTTTACCTTATCACTTTCCTATGTCCTTATTTCTTATATCCATAATATTTTATCCCTTTCCATCTTGCAAACGCAGTCATGCTGTTGTTCATTTGTAGATTTCTTATTAGACATTTTGTAATTGCATGATTCTGTGTGTGTCCTGATACTCAAAACTGGAAGGGAATAATAGATTTTTTTTATATATGTAACATTAGATTTAATCTAGAGGTAAGACTGTCTTTCGACTGTTGACTATATATATGTTTCCATTCTTCTAGAAGCAATCTGCTATCCTGTTCGATAACCAAAAGGGCAGTCTATTCTCACTTCTAAAATATGATAGTTTCACACTAGTCTAAGGATTTTTATTCAAGAATTCATTATTCAGTGGAAAATCTTGGCACATTATAAGCTTTCAAAAATAATTAATATTAATTTACAGTTATTAAATGTTCTCTGTGGAGCAGAAGCATTGCTTTTTTTGTTGCTTCATGTGATTCATTCTGAATAGCTTACGTTTGGAGAAATGCAGTTACTGGAAGCTGTTTCTAAATCCCATTTCCTGTTGTTACATAGTCTTCCAGCTACAAGATGGGATGAAAAACTGTTTATATCCTATAACGTAAGCTGCAAGCAGAAGGATAGCTTTGGAGATGTGTACTTTTCTTATCTGCTCTTTACCACAAGTGTGTGTGTGGTATGTGTTATTTCCATGTTCCTCCTCTACTCCAACCACCATGAGTGGCTGAGCTGCTACTCATACTTCCATTTTCTTCTATAGAGAGGAGCCCTTCCCTTTAATACTCTGTTGAAATTACCTTTAATGCTAAAATCATATGTGTTTCCAAAGCACTGCTGAAACAGCAAAGAAACGGACCACTTAACAATAGCGAAGCTTAGAGAAGTAAGAATTTGCAAACTACAGAACTGCCACTGACCTGCAGTGGCTTAATGAGTCACTGCTTCCTGAGCACTGGTAGTTACAGTGTTTGCATTCATGGCTCCCAGTCATCTGCATCCCTTCAATTACAACAAAAAATACAGTAGTAAGACTGTAAACTAAAGACTGTACATTTGCACTTGTGATGATCTGAGTGCATTTGTATTATGACAGTTACAAGCAGCAATAAAAAAAAAATCATCATTTAATTGCTCTAGTATGTTACTGTACCCTAGTTGTTTGCTATCCAAAACCTGTTAAATCTAGAAGTCTCAAGAATATGATTTTGTTCTCAAGCCTGCCTCTGGTCCTGGCTGTTCTCATAACAATCTGTCCGTTTTGTTTTATTCCCGCTAAGATCCCAAAATGGCTATGTGTAGGTTTTAGGGGTTTTTTGTTCCATCTTTTTTTGCGGATATTGAATTCATTGAACATGAGTCAGCAGTGTGTCCGTGCTGCTAAGAAAGCTAACAGTATTTTTGAGCTAAGAAAGCTAACAGTATTTTTGACTGCATTAGGCAAAGCATTGCTAGCAAATCAAGGGAGATGGTGAGGCTACACCTGGAGTGCAGTTCTGGGGCCCTCAGTACAAGAGAGACCAGGACATACTGGAAAGGGTCCAACATAAGATCACCAAGATGATGAAAGTACTAGAGCTCTTCTTCTTCATTGCCTTTTTTGCATGCTGGGTCTGGTCCAATATTCCAGTGAAACACATACTTGTTTTTCTGCAAGAATCACTGGGAATATTTGTAAAAAGCATTGGAAATAGAAAGTAGAAGCCAAGGTAGGTTTTTTTTTCCTGCCTTGGAGGAGACCCATTTCATTCCACCTGTAGTGTAGAGTCAAGCTCCTTTTTGCTACAGTATTAATTTCAGTAATCTTAATTCCTGTACAGTAACTCAGTTTCATGAAGTAGCATGGAGGGTCTTTCTCTGAGTATTTATGTGTTGGCATAGGGTCCCTTTTGAAAAGTAAAAGCTGTAACTTTGGAATTAGTTAAGCAGAAGCAAACTGGGGTCTCAGAGCCTCCTGCATTGTGAGCTCACACAGCTCTCATACAAAATGGAAGATGTTTTCACATCTTTGACCTATTTTTGAGAGAGTCTGAGCATTCAGGGTTAGAAGTGTATGACTGTGCAGGTCAGAAGCTTTGAATACCCATACTTAATGAGATATTCTTTTTGCTTTTCAGAAACTTATTTTACTCTTAACAAATTTTTTAACAATTTTGTAAGAAACCAAGTTAATCTTTTAAGTGATCTGAAGAATGCCCAGTGTATAATTATTCTTAGTGAATATTTAATCTGGTAAAGTTATAAGGAATATTCAGGATTTGCAATAGGAATACTGAGTGAGTCTAAGTGTTCTTGATGTTTCATGAAATATAGACTGAAGTATTGTTAATTTTATTACTAATTAAATGAACGTAAACACAGAGAGCTCCTTTGTCTTCTTCCCCTTCTTCTGAACATTTTTGCTGGGATTTTTGATTGTTGAATTTTAAATGTGCAAGGATCTACTGTAGTTCAGAATACTTGTTACATTATCCTTCAGTGTATTTTACATTTTCTGAGAGTTTCATTACTGATATCAAGCATTTTTAATTGTCAGCAGAGTATGCATCGATTTTGAAAAGCTGAAAACTGCTGCATAGGAAGAACTAGCCCTGCCTATTCCAAATCATGAAAATAATTTCAAAAGAGCAATGAAGTAGGGTTTGTTAAAGGAAGTTGCAAATATTAATTCCACTTCTTCTTACAGATTGTGAAGATTGGTTGTTTTGACGTGCTTGAATATGTAAAACTGATCTAATCCTTCAAAACTTGACTATCTGTAGTATTTTTGTTGCAGCAAAAAATACGTAGATGTTAGCTCTAGAAATGTGAGCAAAAGTTAAAGTATACAGCTATTAAATGAACCAAGGCACAAATCATCTGTGTCATCTGATATTTTCCGTTTTCTCTTCTAAATATGTCCTGTAGTATGATTTCTTTGTAAGCCTTGAGACTGTTAATCCGTTTTTCATTACCAGTATGAATGTCTTCTATTTTTTCAGATTGCCCTATATATTTGGCAGAAAGGGGATGGACCACATCTTACTCCAGTGCCTGAATTCTGTACAGATGATGTGAACTCAGATAGGGTTGATCAGTGTGTGACAACATTCAGTAATTTTCTTCCACTTTGTGTAAGTACCTCATTCTAAATATCACTTGCTTAGTAAAGGTACAGGTCTTATTAAAATGAGTAATATTTGGCTTCGAAAATCTCATGCCTTAAAAAAATATTTTTCAATAAATTAAAAAAAAAGTTCGTTGTGGTATGTATCGTTGTTTTCAGCCTTCTGTGGCACAGCATATTTCCTGGCAAACAAATATCATATATGCTTTAATTGGTCTTTTTATGAGAGTGGTTAAGCAGCTTATGATCTCTAAAATAATTCTCTGTATATTTCTGTGAGATAATGAAGTTCAGATTTTTTTTCCCACCAGATAGGAAATTTAATCTTGTTTAGACTAAAGATAAAATGTAATATAGTGTTTGGTACGTTCATGTACAATCTATTGCTTCCACCTCTAGGAGAACACATTTATGGTATTATGGGTTAACTCTCACCAGAGGCCAGTAAGAATTTGATGATTCCAGGAGAGCAAAATTCTAGATTATCTGGTTTCCCTAAGGGAAATAAATAGGGTGATGAAACAACTTTATTTTAGAATTGAGGAAATTCAGATTTCTAGTATGTAGTCTTTAAGCTTCTTTTTCTATCTTAATT
The DNA here is from genome assembly GCA_036925125.1 of Oreortyx pictus. Classification (NCBI taxonomy): domain Eukaryota; kingdom Metazoa; phylum Chordata; class Aves; order Galliformes; family Odontophoridae; genus Oreortyx; species Oreortyx pictus. Next base: position 20,122,293 of record JAUPFR010000001.1, read on the forward strand.
TAATGTCATTATTTTAATTTCAAAGAAGTTAAGAAAACTTTTTTTTTTTCAGATGAATCGTTCTTAATGCAACAAGTTTATTTTTTTTTCCCAGTGATAGGTGTTATAGTTCATGTTAGAGTGTTTTATCAATAGAAAAAGTTAATGTTATTTTAGGAATTTAAAACCAATTTTTGCTAAGAGACAAAAATTTAGTTTCAGTTGTACTATTCTACTTGATATGCTAGACAATGAAAAGCTATCTTCTGTTCTATTATATGTATAGACATACATATCCTATAAAATGTTAAAGCCAGAGCCTGCAATTTCATTTTTGTTCTGTCCAAATAGGGAGAGCCAGTAAAAAAGGAAGATGTCTTTGTTGCTGTAAAAACATGTCGGAAATTTCATGGAGACAGAAGTAAGTTGTTGGTTAGTCCAGATAGTAGTTCTGTACAGTATAGTTCGTGAAATTAATATTTAGAAAACAAGCTGATACATGCTGTCTGTGTACCTCTTGAGTCTAAATATTTGCAAAATCCACAGGGAAGCATGAGAGCTTTAGAGTTCTTCAGGAGGGCTGCAGAATGTTTAAGGCAAAGTTAGAGTAATTCGGTGTTTCATCGATAGTGATTGGTTGACAATATTAAAATGGAGTATCTGAATTGAAAATTTGCATTAAGTTAGCTTCTGTGATGGAAATTGGAGCTATAGTGATATTAATATTGCTACTCTTAAAACTGTTCAGTGTGTTTCCCCAGGTAGTCGGTTTAGTTGTTCCTTATATTAGCAGTGGCCCGTGTGACTGGTTCAGAAATTTGAGCAAGCTGAAAGCTCTGTCCTCTCGTACTACATTGTGTCTTACCCTCTACTTCAATAAAAGATAGTTTTTGCTCTTATATTGCTTTAATCACCCTAAGTAGTTGGATGAGCACAGCTTTTTTGAAGTGCTTGAAATAGGATATTTTCTTTCTTGTAAAAATCAGTCAACACAGTACTTTGTCAATGTCTGGATCAGTAGTCTGTCAAGTGTACAGCACTGTTGTGTTTAACTTGGAAATGTGGCATTCTACGAATAATGGTAGTCAACATGATAATATGACCATGATGTACATGGTAAAAACAATAACCAAAAAAACAACCAGCCAAACTAGCAAAGCTCAACCAAATCAATTCAGTGGGTTTTACCTTCTTTCTGAGAGACAAGGAAAAGAAAGTCTCAGAGGTACCCAGCTTCAGGTAATACATAATGAGGGTCAGATCCAGTGTATCTAACAGTTTGTGGCCTTAGAATTTTTCCTTCCAATTTAACAGTAGACATTCTACCTACTCAGTGTCACCTAACAGTCCATTCTAGTTTACTTCTTAGATGTTTTGTTAATAAAGAAATTGGGAATAGATTTATTTCTATTGATGCGTTTGAATTTTGTGTGTCTGTGAGTACTGCAGGTATGTAATAGCATTGGCATACTTTGGTCATAAGTTTAATTTAAAGTGAATATTATTGTTAAAAAAAAGGCTGATACTGGTACTGTGTTTTGGAGGTGAGTGGGGAGGTTGCCACATCTACTGTCAGCGCATAGGAAGAAGATAAAAGCTCCTTTTGTAACTGAGTCACTGTTTGCTAATGCATCAAAAATGATAGATTCTGTCACTTGAAGATTTAGACTTATTTGCGAAGTGTTGTTTTTTCCTTCAGGATAAGATTAATATAGTTTCTTGATGTTGTCACTGCACTTGATGAAAGCCCTATATTCCACTGTTTTGTACTAGTCATTTGGAGATCTTCAGCAAGTAGCTTTTGACAAAACAAAATTGACTGTCCTGTAATTGGAGTTCACTGAAGAGTTCTCCTTTCTGGATCCATGTTTAATTTCTTGCATTAAAATTGAAACGAAACAAAACAAAAGCTAGAAAGTCAAAAAGGAACGTTAAGCTTCAAAAAGATAGCATAATAATCTTTCAAGAAGCAGCTGTTGAAGACTGAGGAAAATTCTTGAACTTTCCTCACAGTTTCCAGTGTTATGCAATAGAGGATAATCTTACTCAAGATTTTGAAAGATTAGTGGATGCCAGCTTCAGAGAGCTCCTTTTACCTGGTAAGTCATTTTTTATTGTATGCCAAAATCTACGTTCGTGCAACAGGAAGGCTTGGTATTTGATGTGCAAAAGCAGTTCAAGAATTGGCTTCAGATAGAACTCTCTGAACATGTACTGTATATGATAATATGGGAAGATTTCATGACTGTGAACAGTGTTCTAAAAGTGGCACACTGAAATAAAGTTGAGAGCTTAGAGCTGACTTTCTGTTAATATCTCTGCAGTGTGGAGTTATGTCTTCCATGTGATCACTTCTATTACTACATGATAACTATTTGCATCAGTAGTTGGCCAGAAATTTTCAAACTTCTGTTCTTTCTCTAGAAAACATGAGTTGTTAGAAGTTGGAAATGATTGCGGGATTCATTTTGCAATAGGCATTAGTCTGGATGGTGACATTTCTGTCAAAACAAGCAAGGGAAAGAGAATGATGCTTTAGCACTTAGCTCCCTTACTAGGCGATTGAGCTGTGGCGAGGCACAGGTCTCTGCTTCAGTGAACCCTTTTTTTTTTATTTGTTAATTTACGCAAAGAAGAGGGGATTCCACCGAAGAAGCTGAGAGGCTCAGTCTCTAGTAGTAAATAGATCTTTTGTATTATAGCACCCTGTGGAGGTTTAGGTCCTTGGTTGGAGGAGAGTGAAAAAGCCTTTGTAGGTATGTCTCTGCGATTGGGTGAAGGTTAGAAGGATTATGGATTTCTATGACACTTCTGAATTGGTGGCTTGGTTTCTGGAAGCTTTCTGGTTTTGTTCTTCCAGGAAACAATGTTTTAGAAATGGAACATTTTTATAAAATCAGAAAATCACTTCTTGCCTTTTTGTTTTTTATTCTAATCGAAAAGAAGATGTTTACGTGGTATTCTCTGCCAATTAGTGTATGATTATGCAGTATTACTTGATATAATATGACTTTTTTAGTACACAGGAGGTAAAGTATTGTGAGATTCCTGACTTTGCGCTTCAGGTCTCCTCTTTAACGTTGTATGAAATAATTTTTTGTACGTAATTCCCTATGGATTTTTAATGCAAAAATTGTTTGCAGTTTTACCTGTCTAAAACTTCTAAACAATATTGTCTACTGCATATTGTTGCAGAAGTGGAGTTGCATTTTTCTTCCAAATTTACAGCTTTCTCTATTAGTGGGTTGTGTTCTTACTACTCTACCCTAGCAGACATCCTTTAGTTCATTTTAATTTTATCCAACAGGCTGTTGGTCAATCAAGAATATTCCTTCAATAACTCCTTAAGTGATGAGATTAGAGGGAAGTGAGCAACTAGGTAGGCAGCAAGCATTTAGGTGAAGAATAGTTCCAGCGAGAGGCTAAAATCAGTTACTGACAAACACCATAGTTAGATAGCAGCAAAGGGAAATTATGTTAATATTTCCTCCTAAGTAGGAAAGCAGCTTTTCTAGTGTAGGGAATTACTTACATTTTACATCGGTAAAATGCATAGGATTTGGGGCTGCAGTGACCATTTAAATAACTAGCTACTGCTAACAAGACTTGGTGGGTGGTGCTGAAGAATATAGGGCAAAACGAACAAGGAGAATGAAACACATGTTGTTTTAGTGTAGCTGCTCACCTTAGTCCTGACCACTTGATTTTTGAAGTGGAAAAAAGATCATTGATATTAATCTGATCATTCTCTTCCAAACATCCTGCAGGTGTGCCTACCATTCTGCTTGGTGACAGACTTTTTTTTTTTCTTTTAATGTTTTTCATAATTTATTAACTTCAGAAATGAGAAAGGAGTAGTTCTGGTTAGAAGGGACTTAAAAAGTTCGTCTAGTCCAACTGTCAGACAGTTTTGGGGCTGACATTGTTGAAAGATTTGTAGCATAATCACTAGGATTTTGTATAGTCTACTTTAAATGTTGATGATATTCATGTCAAATGGCAAACTAGGAAGAAAAAGGTTGCTCTTACAAGCTAGTGTTAAAACAGTCCTCCTTTGAGTACAGTTTCCAGGGCTAAAAGCTGACTGTGTGATATTCAGAAATGTTCTTCTGTGAGTGTGCCTCCAGAGACCAGTGCTTTTGAGCATTAACATCACGTTACTGTCAAATACTGTGTATGTAGCACGAGTGCAGCATTTCAAAAGATGCATCTGGTCTGTTTGTGATTCAGAATATTCTGTATGCTGTGCAGTTGGATGTGTTGTTTCTAAAATGTGACAGTTTCAATACTGGAAGAGTGATGGATCTCTAATAATGTTCCCACTGATGTGTGATGCAGGTTCAGTGTAGCAGGGGTAAAAGTAATGAATTCCATACTTTGGAATACAAATGTAAACATTACAATCCCCAGTGTCATGTGAATCAAACTATTAGACATATTTTAAAGAAAATTTGCTGCAGTGTAAATAAAACTGTCCTGGCTGACTTACGTGAAAATGTAAATTTGTTTCTTTAAATACTGTAGGAAAGAAAAAAGAGTGAATGTTTACAGCCATAGTGCTGTACTTGAAACATTGCTTTCATTACAGTGTGAAAGAATGTGTCAGTTAACATGGGTATATACATTTTTGTTTAGTAGTAACTTATGTTTACATGTCAACAACTGTTTTGCAGTACCAGTTGTAAAGCAGACTTGGGAAAGAGAAGCTGCACTTATTGAATACTACAGTGATTACAGAGACATTTCCATTCCTACTATAGATTTAGGTGTACCTAATACAGAAAGAGGTAAGTTTACTGTTGTTGGCAGCATTTCACAAGTAACTGTGTACTGATAGCATGTTTTCAGGCTGATATGCATATTTCACATATACTTATTTCAGAAATATATTCCTGCAGCTAAAACTAGAAGAATACTTCTTTCACACAGGAAAAGGTTAGAGAGTACAGGTCACCTGTGTATATAGATTATTGTATTTTTTGAGTAGAAAACTAAATACTCATAAATATGATAAAAGGGTATGGAGATTTACTGAAGGAGACAAAAATTGGGGTTATTATGCTGGGCTTACTCTCAAGTAAGAGTAATTGCTGTAGCGTGTAGTGGATTTGTGACAGAAAGCCTCATACAGCATCAAATGGTTACTGAACATGAACTACTTTCTATATGGTATTCAAACACTGCATGCTCGTGTCTGCTGTGCCTCTGTTTTAGGCACAAACACTAATTGTTAACACTGGAATGTTTTTTGTTTTTTTGTTTTTTAATGAGAAATGTGAGTTTAGAGTGCTCATTTGTTTTGTGTTTGAATGGAAAAAAAGAAAAAAAGCCGTGGATATGATGACTTCAGGGTTTTTGTTTGTTTGTTTTTTCTGTTGCTTTTAGACATGTTGTATGACTTCTAAGCATTGCCATGGGAAACTATAGGAACTTTGGTCTACTGGCCTTCTAAACTAAGTAAACTATTCTGGATTTGCTCCAGTAGTGTTTTGGTACATCTTTCACGGAATGTGATATAAAAATCTTGGATTTAATTTGTAAATACTTGTGTGTCAGCCTGCGTTAAGTTTGTCTTTTCACAAAATCAGCAAAGCCAGGGTTTTCTTATCTCTTAAGCAGCGAGTTAGTATTTTTTTTTTCCAAAATATTTTAACTCGAAGTAGGTTCAATTATAATATTCCATCTCTGTTTTTTAATGCTTGTTTATTAACCACAGTATTGATAGCAATGCACAATACTGATCTGCAGTCTAGATGCTAAAAGACTGTTCGCAGTTGGTTTTTTCTGAGATGTCAAAAGAATTCAGTACAAGTCTGAATCTTGTTTTTATTGTGCTGCTTGTTATAAAAAAGAACATCTTGCCTTTTAAATCCTACTAATTCTCTTCTTTTTTTTTTTTTTTGGTTTATGAAATCAAGAGTGGCAGTTTGCCCTGAGTTGTCCAACATGTTAATAGGATAACTAGAATAAAGCTTGATTTTCAAGTTTTCATAATTCAAAGGCTTCCCATAATAAAGCATGCTTCAAAAGTTTGTTCTTGCATAGAAAGCAATGACTGGTTGTACAAACACCATTCAGTGTAATGAAGGAGATAATTTAAACTTGCATCTCAAATATTGTTCTGGTCATTTCCAAAATGTTTTAGCCCAGCGAGCACTCTTTAAATTCAGTAATGATTGTTTTGCACAAAATGTCGTGATATTTAAATGTACATGTTATCTTATTCCTCTCCCTCTAGGTCACTGCGGGAAAACTTTTGCCATTTTGGAAAGGTATTTGAATCATAGCTCTCCCAGAACTCCCTGGCTAGTCATAGTGGATGATGACACTCTGATAAGGTATAAGTTATAATATTTCAGGAATTACTGTTCTTGATGTTGGTAGGAATTTTAGCAATATTAGTCTCTTTTCCAGTATTTAAGATATGAAGCTCTTTCACTTTTTATATTTAGCTTCGTATTGTATCAAGGAATAAAATTGTCACTTCTTGTTCAACATTCCCAGATCGATGTTAAAAATTGTGTAAACTTGTAATTTAATAAAAACTGTGCCTATAACGTTACCATGTAATCCTATAGACTCAATATGATAAGGTCACCCGTTGTGATTCTTCAGAGTAGGCATATATGAGTTGATTGGTTTTGGTAATTTGCGATCCACTTTTCAGCTTATGTTCCTTGCTTAAAAGAGTCAGAAGGTTATGTAGTCAGTTGTCAAAGCCAGCCAGAACTGTATTCAGAGACTTGACTTTATTAGAAAATGAGATCCCATTTGCATGAAAACTGACTGCAAGAAGACTGTAAGAAAAACAAGGCACACTGATCAACAATCAGGATCACGTGGTCATGAATGTCAAAATGAATGGTTCAAGGTAATACTTTGCATTAAATTGTAAAAGAGGGGGAATTTGGAAAAGGCTGTAACTGTACAAAATGCAGTGTTTGTAATAATTAAATCTTGGTTTATTGTCTTCTGATTCCTGGCATAAGGTGAACATTTGCAAAGTTCTTATCATGATTTGGGAAAAAAAGCATGTTTTCTCAATGGGACTCGATTCAGAAAAATACTTTTGGGCTAATTAATTCTTCTTTTGTACAAATATAACAGTCATATTTCATAGTAAATAGTCGATCACAAATTTCTGTTCAAGAGTTTATATCTCTGCTTTCTGTAGAATATTTGGATTTTCTCCAGTCATGTTTTTGCTGTTTACTAGAATACCACTTAAGCTAGCCATGTCTGTTTTGAAATGAGTGCCTTTATGGTTTAATTTTTTTCCTCTTCAATGGATTTTCCTCTTTCAGTATCTTCAGGCTCCGAAAACTGCTGAGCTGCTATGACCCAAATGAACCAGTATTTCTTGGAGAGCGTTATGGTTATGGCTTGGGAACAGGAGGATATAGTTATATCACTGGAGGAGGAGGGTAATTTGTTTCAACTCCTAATGAGATCTACATTAGTTCCCGGTTTGAATGCAGACGTTTCGAATTGCAGTACAAATCAGTTGCAGCAGGTTCAGTAATGTTTCCTAGTACAGTTAAAAAGCAGTGATGCTCAGAGACCTAAATGCCTCAATAGGTTGTGCAATCCAGTAGGAACAGATTTGTAGAGCAGCGTGGTTGGTGCTGAGGACCACACGTGTTTAAGGGGGTTTGTTTGGCTTGATTGCTCCTGTGAACTTGTGTGCCTGTTATCAGTTGTCAGCACCACACGTTGTCTTGAAGCATGTCATGCTGCATTGATTCATCTGACCAATTCATTCTGCACACACACAGACCATCTCTCAGTGTGATTCAAAGTGTTGTGTGCAGAGACAGCTGGGATATTTCCTTAAAACAGTGAATTTCTGATCTGAACTGTGGTGGAGCTTGCAGGAGAACCTAAAGAAGTACATTCAGATCACTGCAATGAAATTACTCCTTTCTGTTCTTTGTTTTTGTCCAAGCGTGCAGAAAAAGGAAAAAACGCTTTGTATTTTTGAAATTCATGCAATCATTTATGGAGAGATAGCTGAGGAAGGAATTTTATATTCTTGTCCTAATGAAGAGTTTCATATAGAGCATTGTGAGTTAAGCTCATGCGTGAGAAATATGGGCATCTGTGATTGTGTATAGAATTTGGTTTAAATTAACAAACATATGGTATTTCAGACTGGCTCATATTGCAGTGAGAACAGTCTTAAGAAGCATCTTATATGTCTAAAGCAAGTAGTGTGGACATTCGTGTGTCCTTAGAGTCATTTTGTGTGTAAAGTAGGGACTAAAAAAGGACTGACTGAATAAATAAAAATTATTTAACTCTCCTAATTGCTGAGAAATATACCTTGCTGCTTGTTGTGAACTCATAAAGCTGTATAGCAAATCTGAAGTGTGAATCTCTGAAGTGTAATTTGTAATAGTTAGAGTACCCTGTCTTGGACTAACTGATGATGTAACTTCAGAAAAAGCAGACGTGGAGTACTCTACAGAAGTACATGGGTGAACAGGAAGCCTTTCTTATAGCTTCAAGGAACATATTTCATTTGCAGAGAGAATTTGGTACAGCAAAGGATTCAAGGAATGAAAGTCGAGGTTTACAGCTCTTCTCCTTTTGTTGTTTGTATGAGAACTAACCAGAAAATATTTGAATAAGATGGAATATCCCTTTAAAATCCTGATGAAATGTAGGAGTAATTATCTGTGGTAAAAAACGATGGCTAGCTAAGTAATTGTTGGAATAGCAGTATAATTAGTTTTCGTTACATGAAGTAATTATCTTTCAGAAAATGCCTCTGGCATGACTTGTCAGTAATGACTTCTCAAATCTTCCAATTCCAGATAAGTTGCATTGGATGGCTGTGTGTTGTCTTGCAATTTTATATCATTTAGCAACATTTAATCATTTCAAGTCATTTAGTTTCTTCAGTACTTATTGTACAATGCTTTTCATTTGTTTTTTTTTTTTTTTTCTTTCTCCTCCTCAGGATGGTTTTCAGCAGAACAGCAGTTCAGAGGCTGCTTGCTAGTAAGTGCCGGTGTTACAGCATGGATGCACCTGATGATATGGTCCTTGGGATGTGTTTCAGTGGCTTAGGAATCCCTATCACACACAGTCCACTCTTCCATCAGGTCAGAGAGTTATTTATACTAGTGTTTAAAATATCTTTTGTTCTTTTAAGTATACGCATAAAATGAGACCCATAAATATTACCAAGTGGACCAGTGTGTAATAATCATAACCGAAACGCTGCTACTGCAGCTCACTTCTCTCTGGAAGGTTTGACCAAAGGTATATATATATATTGTCAAAGTGTGAATTGTTACATATAAACTTACGAACTATTACAGTATAGCAGTTCATAGGATATTTCATTTACTCTGTAGCAGAGGTGGGCCCTGATGGTTTGGGTTGAAAGGGACCTTTAAGATGATCTAGTTCCAACCTTCCTGCTGTAGACAGGGAGACCTTCCTCTTCGCCAGGTTGTTCACAGCCCCATCCAGCCTGGCCTTGAACACATCCAGGGAGGGGGCATCCACGACCTCATTGGAAAAAAACAAAACACAAACAAAAAAAAACCCCCAAAACTAAACTCAGAAAACTAAACACAACACAAAAATATTTTTTCTTCAGGAAAAGGAGAAGTGACTGTGTAATTTTTCAGGGAATTTATTTTCTCTGCTTATTCCAATCTTTCTGTTCATTCAGTGTTTACCATTCTGAATCCTCTTATTACTGAATGTATGTGAATATAATGTTGTAGTGTTCCTCCAGCTGTTGCTTTTATGGCAGGTTCTAAGGAATGGTACAGATATCTTCTGATAAATTGATCTATGCCAACACGAGGGAAAAAGACAACACAAAACTGTTAAGTGTATTCTCCAGTTTGGGAGAGTGGGATTGGCATAGATTTGAATCCTGTTTCTGCTGTCCAGAATAGTTAACAATGTATCTATAACATGGTAGTGGAAAACATAATGCACTAAGACCCAGAGAGGTGTGCTGCATCATGAAATAAATAAATACTTTGCTTTCCTCCCATGGCAGCAGAGAGAAGAAGCATGTGTGATTTTTCCAAACAGTGTAAAACTTTTTTAAAAAATCAGCGTTTAAGTCAGTGTTTTGGTGGATGTTTTTCAATGTTCCTCTTGCTTAAAAGTTGGAAAGATTGATGTAGCTGAATATAAACTGAGATTAAAATAATGGGCTGCTTGAAAATTAGTAAGGTACCAAGTACGCTGAAGCAGCTGCCAGGGTCAGGGAGAAAGTTAGCTAATGAAATTATCTGTGTTTCCCATAATGACATTTCTTTCTGATTACATTTACTATTTAGAGGAATGGGAAGAGTTCATCAAGGGTTCCTTGACCACATAGTAAGAAACGTAATGATTTCCTTTCCTGCTTTATTTTATCATCACTTCTTTCAGTATAAATGTGACGAAAGCAAATAATGCACAGGGATTTCCTGGAAAGTGTCCAGCAGAGGGCTACAGAGATGATAAATGATCTGGAACATCTCTCTTAGGCTGAAAGGCTGAGAGATCTGGATCTGTTCAGCCTTGAGAAAAGAAGACTCAGAAGGGATCTGATCCATGTCTGTAAATATCTAAGGAGTGGGAGGCAAAGGGACGAGACTGGACTCTTTCTCAGCAGTGTATGGTGATAGAATGAGGGGAAATGGCCACAAACTGAAGCATAGGAAGTTCTGCACAAATGTGTGTGGGATCTTCCTCCCAGTGCAGTGACGGAGCACTGGCACAGGCTGCACAGAGAGGTGGTGGAGTCTCCTCTGGAGATGTTCAGGACCCACCTGGACGCCTACCTGTGCAACCTGGGCTAGGGAGCTGCTGTGGCAGGGGGTTGGACTCCATGATCTCTGGAGGTCCCTTCCAACCCCTACAGTTCTGTGATTCTGTGATCTCACAGATTTGTAATAGTAGCACTTAATGTACAAAACGAAGCACTTATTTGTAATCCTTAATAATGTGCATTTGATACCAAATCACTTTGAAAGTGAAACCCTAGCAATTTGTAGAGAATTACACTCGAATTTTAATTCATCTTTACTATCACTTACAACAAATCCTAATTTAAGGTACCTTAATCAAAACCAGAGACTGAGAAAAGAGCTCCAGCTTTGAGTTTTGAATGAGCTTACTCTATGATTTCCACTGTTCTGTGACAAATATTGTTAAAGCAAGGAAACCAGAAATGGATTTTTGTGACAACTAGAAAATGATTTTTCAACTCCCTCTTGATTCTGCAAATGGAGTTCTTTTTTTAATAAACAGTTGGTGGTTTAAACATCAAAAACACATACTCAGATTTCTTAATGTCAAAATTTTGTTGCCTGATTTTGTGTCTGGAGTGTAGAGGAAAGGGCTGGAAGAATGCAGCATGTACAGTTCTTTAATTCAGCCATCAAGTTGCTGAAATGTGCAGTATTATATCAGTTATGAGCTTAGGCATCCAGTCAGTGTCCTAATCACCCAATTTTCTTCTTTCCTTTCATACCTGGAAAAAAATCAAATGCATCTTCCAGCATTTTAAAAATGATTTAGCACCACAGAAGCTTCCTCTGTAAAGTTTTGCATGTCTTTACTGCATTTCTCTTACAAATACTTTCTCTACAATTGAAAAAAAAATAGTTACTTTACCACAGACCACCACAGAGTGGGCATTTTTATACAGTGATGCACTTTCGTGCCATTAAATTGTCTGAGAAAAGGAAACATGCTTGGCATATTAAAACTGAGCTGCATCATGTGAGTTTGTTGTAATTCTGTCTCTTCTGATATAACCTGATAAAGAATAATGCAGTTTTCTGGCACCATAATATTTCTTGCATTCGATAATCTTTCCCTGTGATAAAGCTTCACACATTTCAGCAGCTGTATTTAGCATCCTACAGTCACAGTGTCAGGGTTAGCATTGCTCAGGAAGAGGAAGACAATATTGCATACAGTGATTTTCTGATGATTGAATCCAGACAGTGTATTTAAACAGGTGTGATAAAACTGCACTGCTCACTGCTTGTGTTTGTAGGTGGTGGCCATTTCACCCTGGGAAATGGGACACAGTTAATAACAATCTACTTCATAGCATGGTGGCTGCAGAGTACGAGATCTGTACTGTAATTTCACAGGATGATATACCTGGTGTAGGGAACCTGCTTTGGCAGGGGGGTTGGACTCAATGATCTCTTGAGGTCCCTTCCAACCCCTATGATTCTGTGATTCTATATAGAATAACCTTTGTTATTATCCTGTATGTTTTAATACTTGTTGTGATGCAGAGGCCATTGAATGGTGGTACTTTCTGATGATGGAATTCTTCTCCCTTGTTGAGTACAGATGGGTTTGGTTTGTTCTTCCTTCGTAGGCACGGCCAACGGACTACCCAAAAGAGTTCCTTTCTCACCAGATTCCGGTGTCATTTCACAAACATTGGAATATTGATCCAGTGAAGGTATACTTCACATGGCTGGCACCAAACACAGAAGAGGCATTTAACGGAAAGAAAGTTGAATTTAACAGGGAGGACTTATAAGCAGGACAGTTAAAGTCTTGGTTAATGTACTGCAGGTGAGAGGCGGTCACTACTGTGATTTTTTGTGTTGTTCTTATACTGATCATCTGTTTGTGACAGAGCAGATAATGTTTTGTTCCTGTTAGTTACATCTCTTCAGAGCAGTGGTTGAAGTCTTGTAGTCAACTTTTGGGTTCTTTTGTTACGCTTGTTTTCTTTTTAAATACCTTAGAGCTTTATACATCAATGGACTTGCCATGCATTCGGACACATACTACAACTTTGTCTGCATTCTGTTTCGGTCTGTGAATGATACAACATCCATTTACATTTCCTTCATTTGTTCTTGCAAAAGCTGCAGTTCTTAATTTGGGGGCTAAACGCTGACCATCTGTTAAATACCTATTGAAACTATTGAACATGACTGACCTGCAGAAAGCAGTTCTCTAAGCTGTTCTGAACAGGTTCCTGGTGAACGAGAGAGGAGACAAGACTTCGTTTCTGCGACCAGGAGCTAGGCTGTTTGAAAGCTGTCATCCCTTAATTGCTCATTTCAAACGGAAATACTGTAGGTTCCTGGTGGACCAAGTGTGAACTGCTCTGTACCTTTAAGTTAATGAGCGTTTCTGAGGAATGGAGTCTTCTAAATAAAAGGTTAAGAACTGGGATTTCGAAGGTGGCCACGGGAGGTCACTGTAGCTCCTTTAGAAACCTAAACCGCGGTGTGTCTCTTTGGCAAGTATAAATGGGTCTTGAGGATTTTTGAAGAACTAACACTTCAGGATTTCTGACGTGTGCATTTCAAAAGTATATGGATGCCAGCTTTAAAAAGTCTGTAGTGTTCCTAATTTATGTCATCAAGATAAGTAATTTTGTGCTTACAGTATGTAAAAAGTGATTCATATTTAATTGTTCTTCACTGTTTTCTCTGAGTAACTCAGTTTTGTAGAAATGTTTGTACAAAAACTGGCTTCAGTGTGTTTTAAACTAATTTTTATACTGTAAAGCTGTTACTTCTAAGGGAACAGTATCTGACACTTGTATGCTGTTATTTAACTTCACTTGCTATATTGTAACCAAATACAGGGTCTCAAAGCCATACTGCTGAGGTCATTTGTGGTTTTGTTTTGGTTTTTGGTAGGTTAGAAATTGATTCAATTCCAAAGTACTGCAATACTAGCTCTTACATCTAACTGGGGGCACTGCTGATTCCAGTTACTGAAGTTGTATAAACACGTTTGTGAATGTAGCTTGTGGAATTTTAAGCATTTGAATAGCAAGTGCATATTCAGAATAGACTCAAGTACTGATTGCATAGGAGAAATCCCTGTTATGTATGTTTTTCTTTTTTCTTCCCACTATCAGTGCCTTAAACAGTAGACATTTTACTGATACCAGGGCTGTGTTCTCTGGCACCGTGGATGTATTGTTGATTATGTTTACTGTTTAGAACTGTGAGAGCTGAAAACAGAATAAAAGCATTCTTGTCTAACATTTGTACCCTCTTCCTCTTTGCAAAAAGAAGAGTATCACAGAACTACAGAGCTGTAGGGGTTGGAAGGGACCTCCAGAGATCATGGAGTCCAACCCCCTGCCAAAGCAGCTCCCTAACCCAGGTTGCACAGGTAGGTGTCCAGGCGGGTCCTGAACATCTCCAGAGAAGGAGACTCCACCACCTCTCTGTGCAGCCTGTGCCAGTGCTCCGTCACTGCACTGGGAGGAAGATCCCACACACATTTGTGCAGAACTTCCTATGCTTCAGTTTGTGGCCATTTCCCCTCAGGCACCTGTGTCATAAATCTCAGCTAAATGATATTCCGTGGACAGTTGTGCTAAAAGAGCTTTTCAATGTTGTTGGTTTTTTTAGTTATTTTCATATTCTGGCCTTACACAATTCCCCTCAAGTTAACCTTCATCCCTATTTTTGTGCAAATTTAAAATGCATTTCTACTGGAGTTCTTTTGAAATTGGGAATCTTAACGATATTAAAAAAAATTCCTCCATTATTATGCTGCCATTGTGTTCTCCAAACATCTTCTCACACAGTCCAATCAACTCCAACCCCAAACTGGTGTTATTTCATATCTTCTTGTGCCCTGTAGAGGACAAGTAGATCAGCCAAAGCTAATAATCTTCGTACTTATATGCTTCTGTCTTACTGAAGGAGCCACCAATTCATTCATTGCTTGGTTACACAGACTTTTTCATCTGATGTGACCTGCAGTAGCAAGTCTTAAAACTTCATTTTTCCTGTTGCCATTTGCTCTGAGCTTTGTTGCAAGAACCCCAGATGTATTACCAAGCACAGAAATTCTGACTGCCCTCTTCATAGTTTTGAAGGCAATGAAGCAGTAATTTGCTGAGTATGCAGTCCCCAACACTCCTATTTTTTGAGAGGTAACTGATAACATGCAGCCCAGACAGCATTATGATGAAAGTGACATTTTATTCCAAGAACTAAATGCAAAACCTTTTCTTTCTCAAGCAGAGGAACCCAGAGAGTTTCTGAAAACAAAATGTGAAGCTTTCTATATTAAGTTTAGTTTTAGAAGACTCAACTAGGCTGTTACTATTGGAAACCTAAAGATGAAGTAGGGCTGTAATGAGCCTGAATAGTAGTGCTGCTTTTCAGGAAAAAGAAGTGGATTGTTAAGTGTTGCAAATGTCAAAGTAAAACGAGGGAAATGAAAATGCACAAACTGCTTTTATAGCAGTCAAATTAAAATGGGACTGCAGAGTTGATTACATCAAGTTCTAGAACTGTGGTGTGAAAACAACTTGTGATCATTATTAACTGTTGGACTTTAATGTGTTTATAACTTCAAGAAGTTAACATGGGCTGTGTCTCATGGAATTGCAGATTGCTTGATGTTGGAGAATCTGATCCAAACACCCTGCTCCATGAGGGGCAGCAGAGCACGAGGGAAGCCCTGTGCCCAGGGCCATGTCCAGGTGGCTTTGGAAGATCTCCAGAGAGGAGACTGCACGGCCTCTGGGCAGCCTGTGCCAGTGCTCCTTCACCCGCACAGCACAGCAGTGCTCCTGGTGCTCAGATGGAACCCTCTGAGTTCTCGTTCTGAGTTCTCGATATGACTTTGTTTTGCAGAAGTTGGCTTGCCTCTGCCATGGCGTGCTGCTTGTACATCTAGGTGGTGTGATTAACACTTCCACAAAACGTCACATGGGCAACAACCAGCAGGATGGAGGTTGTGGAAATGCAGGATGTAAAGAGATAGTGGGGTCAAGCTGTAAAAATGTAACAGTCTACGCAACTTAACACGCTCACATTGGTATGTGTGCTCAGATTGTAGGTCTTGTTACTGCCATCAGTCTTAGCAAGCCTTTCTGAGGAGTTTGTTGCACATATCACCACTGCCATGATGGGCTGTGCATGTACCTTAACCACGGACAGCCTCCTGCAGCAATCCATTGCTTTGTCCCCTTGAGCATAGATTTACCTTCACTCCACAACCTCTGCAGAGCTCAGACTCCAAGCGGAGCTACATCATCTCTCACCTTGACATCCACCTGCCCTGATCCTAGGTCCCAAAACAGCACAAGTTACTGTCAAAATCACTCAACACAGCAACTGTAGCTCACGATTCTGTGGGCAGACAACATCTGCACCATCTTTGCGAAGCACAATTCAAGAGCCACAACCCTGCTCCGTGCACTGAAGGCAGTGTTATGCTGCAGAATCATCCAAGTGAATAGATCCCAACAAGTGGCACTCTGGCTGGGCTTGATAAATTTTCTCTGCCTGTATGAGGTGCAGAGAAGACACTGAATGGACACTTTAAAAGCAGTGAGATGAGTCAGGTTCTTGTGGCCCCTTGAGATGCTTGCTTGTCAAAACTGATTTAAGTAGAAAACATCATATTTTCAGAATAAAAAGTAGCACATTCCAGAGTTTGTTCGCTTTTTGTTTCTGAAGATGGTGAGAAACAATGCCAAGGGTAACAGGGATATGTAAGAACATGGAGCACTTTTTGTTCAACAGAACATCAAAAGCCTGCAAGTACGGACTAGATGTTCTCTAGAGGTCTCATCCAACCCCTACAATTCTGTGATTCTACAATTCTGTGTCCATCTGAAAAGGCACAAGAGAGGCCAAGATCTGTCTAATAATGAGTGATACAGAGAAGGTGAGCAAGGAAAGTTTTTTTTCCTCTCTCATACCAAAGGTCTTGAAAGGTGTACAACAGACTTGTCAGGGAAGTTTCAAAACAGGCAAGTTCTCTTTCCAGAGCACAAAACTAGCCTGCAAGACCTGGCAGCACAGGCTATGGACAGACTGAAAAGTTGAGCAGATTTGAAAAGGAACTGTACAAAATCCCAAGAAGGTCCACAAATGGTCTATGAACACGGTGGTTTCAAGCCAAGGCTCTAAGTTTGGTACATACACAGGTCTAAACAGACCTTTGTCTTCTCTGTGACGCTGTGTAATGCCTGTTTGCGCAAAGTTCAGTTTGAAGGGAAGGCTTGGGGTTTGTAGTTTCTACTGGTGGGCAGTGCTTCAGTCTCTGTGTATACGGAGCATCAGTGTATCTCATGGTTGTGCAAGGAAGGAGCCATCTCTGAGTTGAAGAGTCAATACAGAGCATTGGACAACTTTCGGTTTTCCTCTGCCATGTCAGTGCTTGGGGGGTCCAGGCAAGAAAATTGTTGTCGTCATTTGGCTGAAGGACCACTCACACATTCAAATTTAAGTGTTAATTTACCCCCACGTGCCAAAGAAAAAGACCCCAAAGCTCAGGCTCTGCAGGGCAGCCATGCTTTCTTTGGTCAGTGTGGTTTTAGGATCCCAGGGAAACTGAGCTGCTTTTCATGCCAGGAAGTGAGCATGCTTTGGAGCTGATGTGTCAATAGCATGGGACCAACCCGTCAGTAGGCTCTTCACCAGGAGGACTGATCGCTCAGGGAGAGAGTCGCAGCCACTTCTAACCCCTGCACTACAAACAGGAGTCATGGTCTGATCTCGTACTTGAAGACAAAGTGCTTGAGGTCTATCTGCTCCGAAGTCTAACTAGAAATGCAGGATATTCTGCTGCAGGGCAGAGATAAATCTGTTCTTTTGAAATCCTGTGTTTGATAGAAATAACTCATGCCTCCCTCTCGTATGGCTTACTTCCATCTTCCTCAGACAAGGCATCACAGCTCAGCAAGCCTACATGCAACCCAAACTGATGTGTTCAGCAGCTCTCCTGATGCAGCAGGGATAAACTCAAGGTGCATGGCCTTTGGTCTGGGCACGGGGTGCCAGTGGCAGATCCATCCTGAGCCTTTTGAGTGTGACAAATTTATTATAAACGTCTGCTCAGCCAGTTCTTCTATGTGAATAAATCTGAGTTTGGGGGATCAAGGCAAACAGAATTATGTAAATGAAAATCTACATGATAAAAGCAGTGTCAGTCACCAAGTCTTGAAACTTGATGTTTTGAAACCCGTTAAAGGTAATTCTGACTATATCTGGCTTTTGTAAAGGAAAATATCAAAATATTTTCAGGTATCCCTGTTGGTTCATTGTTGAGATGCAAAGCCAAGGTGAACAGTTTGCTTTCTGAAATGGAGAAGGAAGATGGATGGAACCTGCAGCATCAGCTGGGAGAAAAGCAGGGCTACCCGACAGCTTATCTCACATGATGAATGGGAGGCTGTCAGCTACAGTGAGCACTGCATCTACCTTGTGGCCTATGGAAAAATAAAAGCAGGATCTGAGGCTGGTTTTGCTTGGAGGAGACAGTGGGTTGGCCTCCAACACACACACACACACACACCCCTAAGCTCAGAGTCATCTTCAGGGTTTGTATTTGGCATAAAATAGGGACATCTTTGTTCAATTCTCCCAAGTCTGTGCAAATGAAGCCTGTGTCCAGATGGAAGTTTCTGTGGATGTTATATTTGGACAGCAGGACTTCACTCCTATTGGGATGATGGAAATGAGCAACCAGAACCACTTCAGGATATGCACATGAACCCTCCTTCACACATGGGGATACTTCTGCGAGCTGCCTTTGCTTGTAGCCCTTGGATTAAATGCTGTTTTATCACATTATGGAAAGCAGAATGTGTATGGCCTGGTGCTTTTGGAGTCCTCTTTGTCTCCAAATATCACTCAAGCTCTTACATAACTATTTTATCCATCTGAGGCAGCCTTCCATGTGAATGAAGTGGATTTCAGAACAGTTACTTTGGTTTCCTGCTTATTTCAATTATCTGAACAAGAGCAGGGATTTATTCTGAAGTTCTATATTCAGAAAAAAAAAATTCCTTCTTTTACCTTATTTCCTTACCTTAGTTTAGAGAGCTCTTCAAAGAAAAATAAAACCGAAAATATATTAAACTTCTGGTTTAATATATTTAGTTTAATGAAAATGGCACCTAAGGGAAAATGTTTCTTTTGAAAAATCAGTGCTCTCCTGGGGAGAATTCCTGTTTTGCAGTTTCAAATTGGTTAACAGTGTTTTGTGCACTGCTGTGTTTGCTTTCAGTTTGTAGGCTCATAGGACCCTGTCTTATTTTGCCTTTCTTTTTTCTTATGGGTCAGGATCTTGACCCCAGTGCCCATCCAGGACATGCAACCAAAATACATAGTAGCTTTGACCCAAACACCTTGGCTGTGCAAAACTGATCAAGTTTGAGCCTGTGTCTTTTTAAAACAGCACCCAAAAATGTCTCTTTAGCAGCATTCAGTGGGATTGTGTCAGTGACAATTCTGGAGCTTTGCCCAGTGCTCTCCTGCTCTTTTCTGTCTCCCAGCTGCTTGTGTCCTCATTGTAATTGCACTCTTGAGGGAAGCCCTGTGCCTCAGTGAATCAATATTGTGTAGGACCTGGTGCTGGAGAGGCAGATTTCATTATCAACAGCCATCGCTTGCGATGCATTTTTCCCTTATTAGGCCAAACGTATCCAAACGCATCACTGCTCAGTGACTAGGACTCAGTGTGGGCATTAGCATCTTCCCCAGACACTCAGAAAATAGAGCTGATCCAGCTATTACAAGCCTCAGTGCAAGGCTCTCAGTGGCAAAATTCCCAGGGCTGTTCCAAGCAGACAGAAGAAAGAGGAAGAACAGCTTTGTATCACAAGATGTTGAAGTCCTTGGTCTGCGTCAACACGCTGCTGAACTGCAGTACATTCCTTTGGGCTAATTGGGTCCTAGGGTTACATCCACATGGGCTTTGTTGTAGGATGCACTGCATGGGATCTTTGGCTGTTGCTCTTTGCACACAGTCATGGCAACAGCTGCTTTTAAATAACACTTACTAGCTTTTGTGCTTTATGTGTTTCTTTTGAAGACATGGATCTCTCTTAAATTGATTTGTAGAGTTATTCAGAACAGAGCTTGACTCTGTTCCTGTTAGAGGAAAGGAACCTGAAGCTGCTTAGGACACACATGCTGTCCTCCATCTGAATCAAAGCAAGGATGCAGAAGTCAATAGCCTGACCCAGGCTTCTACCCTTAACGTTTTTCAATTTTTCCCTTCCCTAAATCTATGGGATCACTTCTTGCTGAGCTCTTTTAATAGATATGAGACCTACAAGACTTTTGACCACAGGTACAAATTCTGAAAGGAAATTTATCCACGGACAAATGAAATCATCAGTAGATACTTGAAAACAGGAGTTTAAATGCAAGAAAATCTCTAACAAACAAATAACTTCCATTTTCTTCAGGACAGAGCAGTCCCAGGACTGCTTTAAGGGGAGTTGACACTGAGCATGTCATCAAGAACATGTCATTTGTAAGCAGCCTCTGTTGAAGTATTTCCAGTGGGCATCAGTAACACAGAAATAAGACTTATAAAAAATACCCTAGAGCTCCAAATCTTACCAATTGTTAATTACATCTTCTTCTGTACGATTATCCATCCCTAGTCTCTATTTTGATAAAGTGGCTGCAAAGAGTTATTTCACTACTACCTGAAAAATGGATTGGTTGGCCAGTTATTTATGGCCTTGCATTCATAGGCAATTAAATCTAACCTTTCAAGATGTCTGGTATAAGCTGTGTGAGAGCTATTGTAGCAGCTTAAATTCAGCATGATTATAGCCTACCAGAAAAACCTCTGGCAATCTTATTACAGAACTAACTGTACATAATTCTTTCAGGTAAACGTAAGAGCTGGGATATTTGGGTTGCTGACCTGCCAACCTTCCCTGCACTTATTGCTGAATGCAGAAATAAAAACAGGGCATGATCATCCTTCCCATCTATGCAAACTTTTGGCTGAGACAAAGCCCAGACCAAGCCCTGTACACCTCTGTGCTGTTTCCAAGTAGCTCAGTTGCTAAATTTCATGTTAAGGTAATGTGGAAAGCTCTATGACAATGTAACATAGAACAGAGTTGGTTAGCAATCTCATTAATCTTGTGTAGGCTCATTTGTCCAAGAGAGCTGTGACCATCCACTTCTGGAGACCTCGGAATGTCACTCAGCACAGTTCTCTCCTCAGCACAGCTATTGCAGCAGAGCAGGCTCCCTGCTTCTTTTCTTAAAATTTTCATATTGCAGTTAATGGATTTGAGATCTTTCCTTCCCTCCATCTTCACCCCTCTCTTTCCTCTTAAAATAGCTTATTGTACTTAGCAATGTTTTGTGCGGAGATTTTAAAATATATCACAGCAACAAGATGAATTATCCCACCAACCCTTCTGCACCATTAGCTGAGAGGAGAAGCTGGCTCATCCCTTCTCCTGTACTCTGTGAAGAGTCAAGAAATTTGAACTAGAACTTTGCCAAGGGTCTGTTTATAATCTGCTGGGTCAATGTTTTCCTTTTGTCCAACTGAATTTCTTGATTGTGTGGAACTATGTCGAGCCCTTCAGTTGAGTTACCCTTGATTTGAGTCAAATGGTTTCCTGGTGTGTGCCCTGTGTGAGCCCCAAGTGTGACAGCTCTTCTGAGGCCTTGCAGTGACACACAGGTTTGGAAGCTGACCCCTCATTTCTATGCATGAAGCAAAACCAACCTGAGCCTTTATCCTGCTCTTATTAATTACTTCAAGCCCCCAACTAAGTTCCCTGACATTTAATTTGGGTAGGGGCAGCTCAGCTGGTGGCCCAGCCCACCCTCACCACCAGCAGGAGGGTACACTGAGGGGCTGACCAGGGAGACACTGCCTTACTCCAGGGCACAGGACTGTGCATTCCAAATCATTATAGCCTATGATACGATAAAGCTACTAGAGAACAAAGGAAATCAGAGGAGTGGGGGGAGTTCATTTTTGTTGCTGAGATTTAAGAGTATTTTTTCGCACTGTTTCTTTCAGGTTAAAAAAATATCTTCATGGGTACATTTTCCCACATGCACAGCCACCTCCCAGAGTTGTCTGCAGCATGGGGTGAAGAACTGCAAGCAGCTGAGAGCCGTGGCAAGGTGCCTGGTATGTAGAGGAGTGCTGCCGCCCCAGCACATCATCAGTGGGCACTGACATACAAAGATGTCTCCTCTGAGTGAGGAAAAACCTGACTGATGGTGCGGGTCATTGAGAGTGATGCTCTGTTCTTTTCCATTTGGAAAACTCTGCTTCTTTATCTTCACACAAAACTGCTACATTCAGACAGAAAGTGAAGTTAGACTGGAAAATGGATGAAAGTGGCTCAATCTGTCTGACTACTCAGATTCTGTTTGTATGTGCTAAAAAGGTTAAACTATCAAATTGAAATGCCAATCCTGTTGAAAATGTGCAGATGTTCATGTGAAGTTGCACCACCTTTAATACCTTTTGATTTCTTCCAAAGCACAGCAGAATGCAGTAACCTCGGAAAATGAATAAAAAATTATACATAAGGATTTCCTTTCCATAAGGAATCCTCAGAATGTAATGTCCAGTGTCCCAAAATTAATGCGTGCAAAATCCAATTACTTCCTAAGCTGAGAACTGCCCACCCCTGGAGAGAAAGGAGAGAGTGGGGTACAATTTGAGATGGAGAATTATGAATTGAGTAAAACTACCTCAAATACTCCTTTGGGAAGAAACAAACAAACAAACAAACAAAAACAACAACAAATTCAAAAGAAGAATCTATAAAGCTACGCAAAGAAACAAGACCTCTCTGTAAAAATTAATGACTGAAGACAAGGAAACTCTGAGGTACCCTGTATTTCATAGAATGGTTCGGATAGGATTGGAAGGGACCTTAAACCCACCCGGTTCCAGCCCCCTGCTGTGGGCTGGTTGCCACCCAGGCTGCCTCAGACCCCATCCAGCCTCCAGGGTTGGGGCATCCACAGCTTTTCCGGGCAGCCTGTCTGTGAGACTGCCACATGGAAGTCCTCTGATACCACTGTGCAAACAAAAACATTTATATTTCTTATTGGAGCCACCCTGAATGCCTACTATTGCTTGAAAGTCAGCATTTTATTGGCGTTCTCTCTATAGATTTTTTTCATGAGGTCAAAATGGAAAACATTTACATTTACTTCAGTATTAATTCTGTTTATGGTTTAAGGATTTTATTTGTTTTGCTTTGTTATGGTATTTTGCAGATAAGTATCTGACCAAACAATGAAAACTCTAAGTATATAATTACTTCTTAATAATAATGTTCGAGACCATGAGCATATAAGGTTGGACTGTTGCAATTGTAAAACTGCATCACAAAGTCATGTTGCCTGCTTTGTGAAAGTGAAACAGTATTCACAGAATGAAAAAATCTCTTTGCCTCATCTATTTAGGAACTTAACTGCAGTGGGGCAGTCTTATCTAACATAGAAAAATATCCAGTGGCAACTGGCAAGCATTCTTGGACTCTGCAAATGTTCAGAATTAGAAAAAACAGAGTGAGGAAGTGCCTGCCTCACTTTGTTCCTTTAAAGTTGACAAAAGTAGATGCCTCACAGGTCTGGAGTCCCTCGTGCAGGTGAGAAGTGGCTGCCATGGGCTGCAGCATGTTCCAAAGGCAAAGATGAGCACTGTGTCACCATGCCATAGGTGGTAATTTTGTGCCTTGAATGCTCAGTTTTACTTTCCTTATGCTGGTATGTGACACTGAAATTAATAACCTCATTTCATTTTCAGATATTCCTGATACAGACAGTTTGGCATCTTCAAAGCAGTCCAGCAAGCAGTGGATAATTCCCTCTTCAATTCTGCAGTGGCAAACATACATTACAAGAGCTTTGATGTTGCTGTATTTGAGACATTAGAGTCTACGAAGCAAACAGCCTTTTCAACTAGGACTTTGTTGCTTCTGTTGAAAGATGAGCCTATTTACAATAGAGAATCTATCTTCATAAGGGAAAATAAAGCTTTGTTTATTTTAGTTATGGGTCATGAAAAATGGGACTATGTAATTCGCTGTCTGAACTGGGTGATTTATGATGGCTAATTTTTTGCAACTCTGCTTGACTTTTACAGCAGCCCTGTGTTGCTTCATGCATGCAGACTCCTGGGGAGAGAACCCTCTTTGAAGCCGTGACAGCAAGACAACTTCTGTGATTTGTTCACTTATCATGCTTTCTGCAATTCTGGCAGAAGCAAGTGAAAATCCTTTTCCAAACAAACTACCGTAAGTCTTAGGGTGATTATTTTTTCTTCTTATTGAGAGTTATAAAAACAATCCTATGTTCCTTCAAAATCCAGTGCTTTCTTTTTGGATTATACATTTTCTTCGTCCTGTAACCATTGTCATCACCACCACCAGGATCATTCATACATACCACATCCTCATCTTTAACTAAGTGGGAGATATGGATTGGAATGGCTGACTATTCAATGGGTAAAGAACTAGTTGGATGGTAACAGCCAGAGTGTTTTGGTCAGTGACTCTACATCCAGGTGGAAGCTGATCAAAAGTGGTGTCTCCCAGGGTTCCTTCTTGGGACAGGTGCTCTTCAGCGTCTTCATAAATGACATAGACAATGGGATTGAGTATACCCTTACCAAATTTGCAGGCAGCACCAAGATAAGCGCTGCAGTTGATAGAACAGAAGGAAGAGATGCTATCCAAAGGGACCTAAATAGACTCAAAAAGTGAGCACACAAGAATATAATGAGGTTCAACAAGGCCAAATGCAAAGGTGTTGCTCTGGGGTTGTGACAATCTCAAATATGTGACAAATAACAAAATCATTCCAGTATTTAAAAGGGGTTTATAAACAGGAGGAAGATCAACTTTTTAGTCAAGTAGATAGTGATAGGACCAAGGGGGAATCGTTTTAAGCTCAAGGAGGGAAGGTTTAGATTAGATGTCAGGGGCAAGTTCTTCACAGAGAGAGTGGTGAGTGGTGGAGATTGGTGCTGGAACAGGCTGCCCAGAGAGGTTGTGGATACCCCATTCCTGGAGGTGTTCAAGACCAGACTGGATGGGGCCCTGGGCAACCTGGTCTAGTTCCAGATCTGGAGGTTGGTAGCTCTGCCTGTGGTAGGGGTTGAAACCTGATGATCTTTTGTGTCCCTTTCAACCCGAGGCATTGTATGATTCTGTGTTTCTATGATTCTGTGATATGTGTACAGACTGGGAGAAGAATTCATTGGGAGCAGCCCTGCAGAGAGGGGACATTGGAGTCCTAGTGGATGAAAAGCTGAACATGAGTCAGCAGTGTGCTCTTGCAGCCCACAAAGCCAACAGCATCCTGGACTATATCAACAGAGGGCTGGCCATCACAGAGAGGGAGGAGATTGTACTCCTCTGTTCTGCTCTTGCAAGGCCTGATCTGGTCCACTGCGTCCAGGCCTGGATGTAGAGCTGTAGGAGAAAGTCCAGGTGAGGGCCACAAAGATGATCAAAGGTCTGGAGCACCTCTCCTGCAAAGGCAGGATGAGGGAGCTGGTCTTGTTCAACCTGGAGAAGGCACTGGGGAGATCTCATAGTGGCCTTCTTTCAATACTTAAAAGGAGTTTAAAATTAGGAGGGAGACAGATTTTTAACATGGTCTGATAATGATAGGACAAGGGGAGAGAGTTTTAAACTAAAAGAGGTGAGATTTAGATTAGATGTTAGAAGAGAATTCACTGTGTTGATGGTGAGCACTGATGCAAGCTGCCCAGAGAAGCTGTGGGTGCCCAATCCCTGCAGGTGCTCAAGGCCAGGTTGGATGGCCCTGGACCTACAAGTTGAGCTCAATAACACCACCCAAATCTCTCCTTGCTTCTTTTCTAATGTTCTCTTGATTATATCTCTTTATTATTGACAACTTCAGTATTTATCATTCTGCTTCCCAGGAGAACTTTCCCATCCGAAAGGCAAGAAGAGAGTCTTCCTGACAAGAGCAAAGGACAGCATTTAAACTCAGTGTGGAAAATTCCATAATCAGTTTTGAACATGAGTGGCCCTTATCTTTCCTGAGTCACCTGGGTGGGCTAAATCCCCTGGTCCAAACTGGTGTATGCCATGGCAAACACATGCTGAGTGAGGCCGTGAGCAGGGAGAATGGGAGTGGAGCTGGCATTCATGTTGCCACCTCCATGCACTGTTGCTCCTTGCAAACCCTTTGCAGAGGAGCTGCAGGGAAGAAGTGGTGCTGGGAAAAAAATATCACATCTCAAGAGTCTGGATACCGAGCATTTTGGGTGAGAGTCTGAAATTTCATCAAAATCAATTCTTTTCGTTATTATCTTAATTTACACTGACAAGGAAAAATCAAGTATTTCCTGCATTGATCCTGACAGTTTTTACACTGGACTACTAAGTTTTCCTATTCACTATATTATTAAAAAAAAATAAAAAGAAGAAGAATTAAACATATACTGATTTGTATTGCCTTGGTACTACATGGAAGCACAGAAGATATGAAAGTTACCAGCTAATATGATTAGAGTAACAGAATATGACTTTAACTGCAACTATACAAAAAGAAAACATAGAGATACATGAAGTGGGTTTATTCTCTCATTTTATTTCCTAATTGAAAAGGACATATTTTGTGGACAAATCAGGCTACATGCTCACACTCACAAAAATATAACACCTAATACCTGTGCCAACAAAATTTAATTCAGCCTGTCATTCTTACACCTATTTTTCTGAAAGGATTCCTCTTTGTACATGCTATTCATGCACTATTTTAAATCCTAGGATAAGCAGAGTCCTCAGTTTTTCATTCCTTATAATAATAATCCGAAACACAGATTAAAATGTTCCTAATAAACATGCATTTATTATACAGCATGTCTTAGTACAAAACTACTAGAAACTAATTACAAAACACAAACATTTGGAATGAAAATCCTCTCAACAATTCAACAATCTACAGTAATTTTTCCCCTCTTCTCTTTCCTGAACTCAAGGTATGCTCGCTCCCACAGTACCTCATTTCTTATGTCTGTTCCTGTAAGGGCTTTTCCTCATCCCATAAGTGAATTCCCTTTCAAACAGGGAGTGGCTCTGAGGTGACTACAGACCGACTGTGGCCATTAATTTCTTTCCTTATACCTGTTTTTTTTCAATTCTGCCTTTTCTCTGATGACTGAGTCCCTAATGGGGTGAAAGTGATAATGTCTGGGAGAATCACCAGTCTTACATTTGCTTCTGAAATTTGAAAAAATTCTGAAACCTGAAATTCATGAAACTGCCAGGACCAGTACATGCCAAGAGTTTTCCATGGCCTGGCTACAGACTGGTCCTTATCACAGACCCAAAAATACCTCTGATAGACAGTCGTGTGAGCTGCACAGTCACTGTTCATCATGTTAAACAAATTTGCAGATGCTCTCTTCATCTTGTTCCCTGAAACTCCTGGATCTCCTGTTTAAAATGAACCTATCTTGTTTGACACATACAGACACATACATCAAGATACAATTTGCAGAGCTGGAGTGGTGCAGGCAAGTGACTTCTGTCCCTGTCACAATGTTAAGAACACCCCTGGAGCAGGGAAGGGATGGAGCTACTCCAGGTGCAAAAGTGTGAGCACATAACTGGTGATGAAGGGACAGCCACCAGATCATAAAATTGTAGAATTACAAAGGTTGGAAAAGACCTACAAGATCATCCAGTCTAACCATCCACCTATCATCAATCGTTCTCACTAAACCATGTTCCTCAACACAATGTCTAAGCTTTCCTTGAATACCTCCAGAGTTGATGACTCCACCACCTCCTTGGGCAGCCCATTCCAGTTCACGACCACTCTTTTGGAGAAGTATTTCCTAACATCGTCTGAATCTCCCCTGGTGCAACTTAAAGCCATTCCCTCTTGTCCTATCACTAGTTACAAGAGAGAAGAGGCCGACCCCCACCTCATCACAACCTCCCTACAGGCAGTTGTAGAGAGCAATAAGTTCTACCCTGAGCCCCGTCTTCTCCAGACTGAACAATCTCAGCTCCCTCAGCAGTTCCCCATAAGCCCTGTGCTCCAGATCCCTCATTGCCCTTCTCTGGACACGCTCCAGGGCCTCAATGTATTTCTTGCAGTGAGGGGCCCAAAACTGAACGCAGTATTTGGGGTGCAGCCTCGCCAGTGCTGAGTACAGGGGGACAACTACTTCCCTGCTCCTGCTGGCAAAGGTCCATGAATCTGCCTTGATCCTACTGGAGATGCTGGGAACATTGCTACAGATGCAGAGTTATTCTCTGGAGTGGAGGCTGACATACCTCATATACCCCAGCAGAGAAGCACACTCCAGCTTGCTACCATGGGATATACTGAACACACAGCACTGTGCAATTACAGATGTTCTCCTTCATGCAAAATGCAACAGCAGCATGTTCTGTTCCTGCTCTGTGTCCTTTAGGGCGGGATGGTAGCACAGCTTTTAATGGTGATTCACAACCCGTGGAGTGGTAATGTAACTGAAATAATGCAAACAGCTGTTTCTTTCACAGTGAGGGTGGTGAGGCACTGCCACAGGTTGTCCGGGGAGGTATTGGATGCCCCATCCTTGGAGACACTCAAGGTCAGACTGGATGGGGCTCTGAGCACCTCATGGAGCTGTCGATGTCCCTACTCATTGCAGTGGGGTTGGACTAGATGACCTTTATGAGTCCATGTTTCTATGATTCTATGAAACACAAGACTCTTGGCTGAAGAAAATCTGAAAAGAAGCACAGATTAGAGGTTTTGGTTTGGACGGTGCTTTCTTATGAGAGTGGATATGTTTCTAGTTGTGGTTGCCACAGATGTTCTCTGCAACGTGAACATACAAAAAAATATATATGAGCACAGTTTGACACCTGCCATTGTGTTCAGATTTCAGATATGACATTGTAACATGTGTTTTATTTTCTTCTGTGCAAAACAACTGAGTAACATTGTACAGCAGCACAACATATAGACGATTCAGCTTCTTAGAGTTTTGTACATAAAAATAGTGATGATTAGTTTAATCACTTCTTAACTTGAAGTAGGACCAGCTACCCAGCCAGAAAATCCCTGAATCATATTTAATAAATTAATAAAACAGATGTCTATTTCCCCATACCTCTGTTTCTTCATAAATGAGGCACACAGAATATTTCATCAATGATACTTTGGATATTGTATTGACACTGATAAAACCAAATTTCATGATGCTTTTTAATGAAAACAATAGAGTATGTCATTCTGTCTTCCTTACTGCTGCAACTTACTCCAGCATTTATTGTGTGATATCAGAGCAAGAAAAATAATTTTCTGGTAGAAATACATGATTATTATCAGAAGATAACATTTTTCTTTGTGTATCTTTTTTCAAATAGTTCTCTTAATGCTTCAGAAAAGCAGATAACCCCTATTTAACAATGTCACAAGATAGCTGAAGTTTTGATTATGTTTGCTTAGATATTTAGTCTTGGGCACTGCATTCAGACTAAGTATTGCTTTTCATCTCCTTTTACCGGGTAGCAGCCTGCTGCTGCTCCTCTTTGATTTACACAGTCAGCAAATGCCACAAGATGCTCAGTGATGTAAGCAGCCGTGCCCACACAGCTCCCCCACAAATGGTTCCAATGGTTATTGTCACCCAGTGGCCACGTCCTCCAGCACTGAAGGCATCAGAACTGATTGTACAAGCACTGCAGGCAGCTGCAGAGTAAAATAGCTGTAAATTAACTTAAACCATCTTCATCTTCAGAGGTCAGAAAGCACTGAGATAAGGTGAAAAACTGCCAAAAGGCGAGCTAAATTGTACCCTGAATTAACCTTGCATTTTCTTTGTGTTACTAGAAATTGAAAACACTTATTGAGTCATATAAAGTAAAAGGGAAAAAAGATGTAGAGCTGCCATTCAGCAAGGGTGGGGCAGTTTGAAAACAATCTAAACATAGTCCCTAGCAAAATGCACAAGCTGGCCTTGTGTTTTGGGACAGTTTGGGATATGACAGCAAAGTCATGAGGGATGGTCAGGAGGAGGCTAAATGGATGGATGGTCTGAGGAGCACTATTTGTTATTCATACTTGTTTTGGAGTGATTGCAGCCATTTCTTATTTGCAAACTGCCTGCAAGGCAAAAAGGGTGCCTGACAGGTGTGCCCTGCCCTCGGACAGGCTCAGTGCAGGGCATGCAGGCACCAGTACCTGAAATACACAGCTCCTCTTGGAGCCTACTGCTGTCCCAGGGGATGAACTGGCACTGAGACACAGCCTGGGGAGTGTATGGCAATCCTGATACCATAGAGAAAAATTTGCCACTAGTGAACAAAACAACAAAGAGAAAATGAGAGCAGCTGTTGAATCTGCTTTCTAGTTCAACACAGGGACACACGTACCAACAGCAAATGCCATTTTTGCTGTCAATAGAGTTCCGCTCCATAAGCTTTTACAATTAAATTGCAAAACCATCAAGTATGAGATTATTTGGATAACAGCCTTTCTGAGGGACATCATTCATTTACTGAGCAGTGGAAGCCCATCTTTCTGCACTCTGCAGGCTCTTCTCATGCCAGTGTATGAGTGAAGGCAGGAAGTTTTTCCAGCTGGATCCCCAGCCCAGAATGCTGGATGCAGGATGCAGGTAGGAAACATACCCACGTCACTCTATCCACACTCAGACTGTGCGATACAAATCCAGTCTGTGATATCACAAGCGTGCACGTCCCTTCTCTGTGCATAACAAGCATATCTCTTCAAGCTCTTTCTATTAACATGCAACCTGAGCAGAAACCCTCCTCCACCCCTCCCCAGGCCTGACTTCAGCCTATCTACTCTCATGAATAACTCTTGCTAACAGCAGAGCATTCCCATTCCAGGAGGAACAGATGGTTGGAGCTTTTAGGTAAATATGAACTAATGGTCTGTTTGTGACAATGTGTGACCTTGATTCCTAACTTAGGTTGTGTTCTAATTACATTTTTCATTTTCAATTCTGTGTTTATTTTCAGATTCAATTGTAATTTGGTTCTAGAGTCAATGTTAAAATGTTGTCTTGTCAGCAGCTCGGCTGGACTCAGGGATCCCAGTTCCCTGTGGTTGTCATGGAGGAGCACTGTGCTACCTCTTTATGACCATATATTGCAGAGAGACCTAGGTTGCCATAGTAATGGTTTGACTGACCCTGTTGTGACAAGTGAGAAAATAAGAATAATAGCAAAATCCATTTGACTGCAAGCAATTAATTACTAGATAGAGATGTAGGCTGGAAATATAGCTCATTATGTCCTTTCTCCTTCTTCCTTCTCAGTTTATCATGAGCAGTGAGCATGCCTGCAGCTTAACTCCAGCTGCCATGGGACCTCTCCCTCTATTTGTAGGGAGAGAATTATTGATTCCAGGATCAGAGAAGATTGATCACTTCTGAGTCAATGTGTAGGGCTTGAGAACCAAAGTTCAAGGAGAGTTCAGGCAACATGTGATGTCATCCTTTACATACTAGCAAAAAAATATACTTGCTTGTATTTTTTGCTTTATATTTTCTTTGCCACAAAGTCTGATTTCAGTCACCTCATTTCCACTGGAGAGTCATATTTAGTCATCTAGGTTGGCTGATATGCATATATATAGACATACACGTCCAGAGATAAATATATGTGTTGATGTTTATGCATGCATAAATATATTTAGATATATGTGTGTCTACTTTCCCCATAAATAAGGACAATTAAAAATGTGCTTCGCTGTTTGAACAAGAGATTCAAGAAATGGCTTCAGCCACTGCTTGTTTGCAAGTTTCTCTTTTTCTCCCACTTTACAGATCTGCAGTTTTTAACACCATTAGAGCAGCCCATTTTCTCCCTTTCCATTAATCCTGTTTGGTGTGCACTGCTGTGCCGTGAGCCATGCACAGGGCTCAGTCAGCCTGCACTCTGCTCCTCCACAGCCAGGTTTGGGCTATGCCCATTCCTTGTCTCTGTGCATGCCTGACTGCAAAGATGTAAGTAAAAAATACCATGAACTAATTCTTTAAAATAATGCATTCATTGTACCTTTAGGAATATATTTATTCTACCAAGTTGAACACTATATTTCAATTTTTTACTGACATTTGATAGGGTTGTACACAAGGCTTTGAATATTAGATGCAATCAAGGTGCTTTTTCAAAAAGAAATATTAAAATTTCAGTAATAAGTACTCCCAAAGTCTTGTTTAAATGCAGAGAAAACCTTGTGGCTGAATATCCTTCTGTACTGGCAATTCTACTTTTGATATCAGTATAACAGAGGAAGCTCACAAGATAAAATGGAACCTTTAGGAAAGCATAACAATAAGTGGAAGACTGTCAGCAAGTATTCCAAGTGTGTCTGCAGATTACATGTGAATAACGCTGATTTTGAGGCTTCTCACCAGTACAGTCTACTCTCCTACTGCCAAACAGATCAGCATAGTGACTTCAAAGTTCTGGTAGAAATATACTCATCAGAAAAATGACATTTTGATCCAGTGAAAGGACTTCTACAGAAGCAAATTGAGGTAAACCTGGAAAATGTTGAAGAAAAAATTAGACTGCCTTGCTTCACTTCAAAACGTAATAAAAATTTATGTCATTAATTTGTTAATTTATCTGTATATAATATATGCTTATATACTTATATGTTAAGAAAATATGTTTAATACAACATGATTGTATTTATCCATGTAGACTTATATGCATATATATTATTATAAGTACACAGCATTTTTGTTATACAAATTTACAAATTTTATTTTGACCCAACTTTTTTCCAGTTAAAGTTTTCAGCATTATAAAAGCAAACACCATGACCAAATGTAAATATTTTTGGATTTTCTTTCTGCGGAGGCAGAATTGTCATCTTTGTGTCCAGACGTGGAAGAAATTCAGCTTAAATCAGCCACAAGGAAAACCAGAATTATATGTGGAAGACAATGTTCAATTTCTGTTTACTTCCTGTAAGCTTCCATAAGGCAATGAAGCCTGAGTCTGAATTTGTCAGCTATGCCACCTGTGCCTTCACAGATTATCTGAGTGGCTCTTACTTGCCCTGATCTTTCCATTCCTGCTGGAACTCTTGTTACCATTACTCTTGGTGACGGTACTCTCTTACAGAACCATAGAATCTTTTAAGTCAGAAGGGAATTCTAAAGGCCATCTAGCTCCTAGGGAGCTAGATGTAGGGAGGCCTACATCTCAATCAGATGCTCATAACCCCATCCAGCCTGACACTGAGTGTCTCCAAGGATGGGGCATTCAATATTACCCTGGGCAACCTGTACCAGTGCCTCACCACCCTCACCGTAAAAGACGTCTTCCTTATATTCAGTCTAAATCTCTGCTCTGGTGACAGCCACCAGTTCCCACAAGTCCTTTTTGTAAGAACTGCGCTCAATCCTTTTCTCCCCCAGACTGTACTGATAGCAGGGGTTGCCATGACCCAGATGCAAGACCTTGCATTTGGCTTTGTTGAATTTCATGAGGTTCACCTAGTCTCACTGCTTGAGCCTATCTGGGACTCTCCTGATGACATCCCTCTGGTGAGCTGACTGTACTCCACAGTGTGGTGTGATCAGAAAACTTGCTGAGAGTGTACTTGATACCACTGTCTAAGTCACTGATGAAGATATTAAAGAGCATCTGCCCAAGTACTGTCCCCTGAGGGACACTACTCATCACTGATCTCCAACCAGACATAGAGCCACAGATCACCACGCTCTGGGTATGATCTCACAACCAGTTCCTCACCACTGAACAGTCCACCCACCAAGTCCTTATCTTTCCAGTGAGGAGAGAAGGATGTTGTGGGGGGGGCATGCCAAAGGCCCCACTGAAATCCAGTGGCTCTTTCCTTGTCCACTGCCATTGTTACACTATCATAAAATGCAACAAGATTGGTCAGGCAAGGCTTTCCCTTGGTGAAGCCGTACTGGTTATCCCATATCACTTCCCTCTCTTCCATCCACTTTAGCAAATCCCATATCACTTCCCTCTCTTCAATCCACTGTAGCATAGATTCCAGAAGAATCTCCTTCATGATTCTGCTTGGCACAGACTGACAGGTTGATAGCTCTCTTGGACATTCTTTCTACCCTTCTTAAAAATGGGATTGACATTGTCTTTTATTCCAGTCACCAGGGACTTCACCTAATCACCATGACTTTTCAGATATCATTGAAAGTGGCTTGGCCAATTCCCTCAAAACTCTGGGATGCATCTCATCACGACCCATAGACTTACAGATGCTTAGGTTCCTCAGGTATTCACAAACCTTATCTTTGCTTATAGTGGAGGGATGCTGCTCCCCCATTTCCCACCGTATTAACCATCTGCTCAAGGGCTGTGTGTAGAACAGTCACTCTACATACATGGTTATTATCTACACAAATAGTTATTATTAACTCATTTGATACCCTGAGACAATAATCTCCACTCTCTTGTTTAACTTCACCATGGCTTTTACATTGCTTTGACATTCTCAAAAACAACACCTTTTCTCCTGGCAGGCGGAGCTGTTAGGCCCTCATGCAATATAGATTCAACATAGATGAATACTACATGAACTGTAACTGATGGAAGAGTAGAAGAGTTTTATCCTTTTTAAAGAACGTATGGATTTCTTGTTTCCAATTGATTTTACTCCATTAATCATCATGAAGCCCGTGTGCAAAACTTTTGCATGAGAAATTTAAGGGATTCAGCCAGCAGATTAGACCTCAGATTTATTCGTGCACAAAGTCTATAGGAGCAGAATATTGAAAAGATCTCTTGAAGATAAAAGCTCAAGATACAATGAAGATGTTCTGCTGCCTAGCTATGTTCACCTCCAGAGAAGAAAACTTCATGAGCAGCTTTGTGATACCAGCACTACAAAGAAGGTTTTTGTAGACCATCATGGGTAGGATTTGACAATGATACTAAATGTGTTTTCTTTGAGATATAAAAATTAAATTCATTCATCTCACTTAATACAAGTAAAAGGAATTGTTATTCACCAAGATGAATAATACAGAACTTTGATTCCAGGTTCAAACTATACAAATAACACCACTGGGAGCTATTTTTGCAGTGTTTATGCCACAAAAGTGAATCTTTCATGTTTGCAGTGATGTAGAAATTTAAGATATTTCTTGCAAAAGAAGAAACATTGCTGAAATAAAAGTAGTTGGCTATATCCAGTTTCAAACCTGCTGTTACACAGAACACCATGACGACTGTATTTTTGTGCTATTACTTTCAGATCAACCTATGTAGAAATTAGAGTTATCTGCACATGAACTGGACTGAAAATCATAAAATCCTTAGAGCTGTAAGAGACCTTTAAAGGTCATCTAGTCCAATTCCCCTGCATGCACAGTCAAATCAAGTTGCCCAGGGCCTGATCTAGCCTCACCTTGAAGACCTGTGCTCCAGACCCTTCACAGCTTCATTGTCCTCTGGGCACACTCCAGGGCCTCAGTGCCTTTCTTGTAGTGAGGGTCCCGAAACTGAACACAGTGCTCAAGGTGTGGCCTTGATCAGTGATGAGTACAGGGGGACAATTACTTCCCTGCTTCTACTGGCAACGCTATTCCTAATACAAGCCAGAATGACATTGGCCTTCTTGGTCACTGGGGCACGCTGCTGGCTCAGTTGAGTGTCAGTCAACACTCCCTGGTCTGTTTCCTTTAATACAATCTTCCAGCCCCAAGCCTGTAGTGTTGCCTGGGGTTGTTTTGGCTAAAGAGCAGGATCCGGCCCTTGGTCTTGCTGAACCTCATCCCACTGGCTTCAGCCCAGCTATCCAGCCTGTCCAGATCACTCTGTAGAGCCTCGTTACCACCAGGCAGCTCGACACTTCCAGCCAACTTGCTGTCATCTGCAAACTTATTAAGGGTGCACTCAATGCCTTCATCCAGGTCATCAATAAAGATACTGAACAAGACAGGCCACAGTACGGACCCCTGGGGAACACCACTTGTGACCAGTTGCCAGCTGGATTTACTCCATTCACCTGAGCCACCAAAGGGTATACCTGTCCCAGCCACAGGCTGCCAGCTTCTCCAGGAGAATTCTGTGGGTGACAGAGATGAAGGCTTTGCTGAAGTCTATGTAGACTACATTGACAGCCTTTCCCTCATCCACCAAGCATGTCACTAGCTCATAGAAGGAGATAAGGTTGGTCAAGCAGGACCTGCCCTTCATGAACCCATGCTGGCTAGGCCTGATCCCCTAATTGTCCCACACATGCTGATATATGATTCTGATATATGAATGATGCTGGATAGAAAGTGAGAAGCACAAGCATTAATCATAACTATATAGAGTTGCGAGAAACCTCACAGAAGTAGAAATTATTTGTTCTGCCATCTGTCACTTCCATTCCTTCAAATTGTATGTGTGTAGAAACAGCTGCCAAAATAAGATTCAAGTATGTATGGGAAGTCTAAACTTGGCTGAGGTAAATAAAATTGTTTTTTTTGTTTATTATTGATACTGCCAGCTGGGAAATTGGCCATAATCATTTGGAGCTGCTACAGATTTGTTGCAAATTACGGGAGTGAAGTGAGAGGTAATTGAACCACAGGTTCAGCTGGATTACAGAAGCGTGAAAAGCAGTTCTATCTCAATTTGTGCTACAGAGTCAATCACCCAGGAATAACTGTCCATGACACTGGGATGTACACTTTCTATGAGACACGATAGTGGTAGGACTAGGGTGAACAGTTTTAAAGTAAAAAAGGGGAAATTTAGATTATATGTTAGGAAGAAATTCTTTATGCAGAGGGCAGTGAGGTACTAGCACAGGCTGCCCAGAGCTGTGGATCACCCTTCCCTGGAGCAATTAAGACCAAGATGTATGGGGCCCTGAGCAGCCTGATCTGGTGGGTGGCAGCCCTGCCCACAGCATGGGGTTGGAACAAGATAACTGATAAGCTCCCTTCCAACTGAAGCCATTCTGTGATTTGATCATAAAGGTTCAACTTCAGTAGAAATCACTGGAAGCTGATATTGCTTCATATCCAATTCCAAGTTCCTCAGCCACCTTTTCATTTGGTGCTCATCATCTGATAATCTCTTGTCAGTGTTTTCCCACTGAGTATGTCTTGATAATGCTAAGCCCAATCTTCATTACTCTTACAGTAACATCTTCAAATGTCTATTTCCAACTTTAGTGTGGATTTGCATCATTCCATGTGAAAGGAGAATCAGTCTTAATTAAATCACTTCCTCAGGGAATAAGGCTGCCTAGTATGCCTTTGAATGCTTGTTACTGCATAGACTTGCATTTGAAGTTGGAAATTTAGATCCCCCCCCTTCTGCCCCAAGATTTGGATTTCTGAGTGGAGAAAAGGTACTGGGTGGTGGCTGAATCTTGGCAACAACAAGAATTAAATGGCAAGTCTTATTGGCGGACTTGCACCTTCTTGGTGTTCCCAGTATAGTCTTTTCACAGTATCTCTACTCAGCCTCCTTTCTTTCTGTATTTGCACCCATGGTCAAGTGAACACCTTTTCCAATACTGATTTCTCTGCACTCACTACCTAAGCAGTAGAGTTATAGAATCATAGAATTGTAGAATGGTATGAGCTGGAAGAGACCTCCAGTATCATGAAGTTCCAAACCCCTCTGCCACAGGCAGTGTCCCCATTGAAGCCAGATCCCACATTTCATGAAGAGAGGTGGCTCATCCAGCAGCATCCCTGGGGCTGTGCACTATATGCTAAACAATACATTATTCTCTGTTACGTTATTAGGTGAGCAGACTGCTTTGGACAGAACTTCATGAGCTAACTCCTGTAATTTAAATAGACATTTTATGTGGATATTTTGAACTGACATTCAAGTCAAATGATTTAAAGAGATTTTTGCTGTTAAATTTTGATGAAAGTACACCTACAGAAAATTAACAGGCTTTGAACTCAGTCAAAGAAAATTTATTTAATAAAATGATAATTCCTGGAAATATTCTATGATACTCAAGCATGAAATGTTTTTGAGGCTTGAAAGGAGCTGTAATGGGAAGAATGACATTAAAGAGACTAATTGTCCCCACGAAGAGTGAATAGAAAATATAATTGAGAAATCTCAAAGACTTTGCTTGGGAAAAGCTTGTTCATTTATTTTTTTTTTTCATTTTCTGGAAGAATATTGTTATCATGTCATGATGTGATGAAGTTAATCATCCTCTCAATATGGATATTAGTCCATTTGTTAGTCCCACAGTTTTGGGGAACTGTGTGGATATCTATAGTCAATGATGTTTTTACTGCAGTAAACAGTAAATTATCTTTGAAGTTGAAT
This sequence comes from Oreortyx pictus, assembly GCA_036925125.1. Taxonomy (NCBI): domain Eukaryota; kingdom Metazoa; phylum Chordata; class Aves; order Galliformes; family Odontophoridae; genus Oreortyx; species Oreortyx pictus. Next base: position 20,160,310 of record JAUPFR010000001.1, read on the forward strand.
TCTACTTCATCTGTTTTGTCTTCATAGCTGAAGCCATTCCTCATGAGTGAGCACTAAGCAATGATGGTAATACACACTGTAACTGCACCTGTCATGAATTTATGTTGTCTTATAGCAGAATTACAGGTTTCTACTTTTTCATCTATCTAGTAATCTACTGCAACTCCATTGTGGATACTGGTTAGCTGACTAGTAAAATCTAAAATAACAACAAACCCTTTTCACACTTTTTCCTCATCTATTTTTTTTTTCTGCATTTGCCTTTACTGTGAAAGTGTTTCATTTCTATCTGTTTGTCAGTGGTTACAGTACAATATAATTGGAATCAAAGTTAATAAATAAAATAAAACGTGATGCTATGAAAAAATGTGCAAGTGTTCTTCCCATTGCATAATGGACATGTGTGACTCTATCTGGCCAGATCTGGAATGTGGAGATGCAGTAGATACAGACAGCTGGCAGCAACAGGGGAAGCCTCTGGGTCTTTGGATACACTGGATCCTGCAACTTCTAAGAAAATCCCAAAGCCAGAATCTATGTGTATTTATGAGAGCTTAATGTGCATTCCAATTTTTCATCAGTTTGACACTGAAGTAACAAACAAATTCAGAAATCTTCTCTAATAGAAGGCTGTGTTGGATGACACCCTATGTCATTTAAGATCTTGGTCTACAGCAGGTCATATGCTAAAACTATATTTAAGCATATTATATTGAGATTAGTTTTCAATTAGTAATTAGATAGGTACAGTTTTGAAAAGAATATCTTGGTATTTTCCTACATATAACTTCAGTTTGGAGCCTGTAGAAGAGGAAAAACAAAATTATCATTATAGTTTCATGTAGCTTTCAGCATCCCAGGAATGCTGGTGGTGGAGTAAATGCTTGCATAATCATATATTCTGTTTGTAATGCATTGTCAGAGTCAGATGCTTTGAATTTCCCCAAGACCACCAGAAAGATATTCCTGTAATGTTCAAAGTCACCTGCAAAGCCTTTGTAATACTGCAGAATATTCAGCTGCTCAAAGTGCCAGCTCAAAAAGAATGAACTCATCTTCTGTTTTTTTTTATTTTTTTGGGGATAAAGTGATTGAATTCACGGATGCAGCAGATGCATACACTACACACAGAATCAGGGCACTGAGTTTATGAAATGGCTGCTGTCCTTCCCTGATAAAATACTGTTATTATCTCTATTTGCCAGGATATTTTTGCTGTTTTGAGGTGAAAACTACTTACAGTTTTCTGACAGATTTAGATATCATTTTGGCTCTCAGTTTTTCAACATCTGAATTTGTTTCTAAAAATGCATGGAAGATATTAATCACCTCCTTTAACTCGTCTCACTGAAATTTTTGTCAGTGAGAGGTGACCTGCTATTTGCATCATAACCCTGTCTTGTTTGCAGTTATGCCATCATTTGAGAGTGTAATTGCCCTAATTTAAATTTTGTGTGTGAATAATATTAATATTTGTGAGACCCTAAGGTAAAAACTAAATAATTGCATGGTTTTTGGTTTGATTGCCTTTACTTTGAAACATCATCTAAGCAATATCTTTTTGTCCAGAAGTAATCGGTGGAACAGGCTGCCCACATGGTGGGCATTGTTCCTAGAGGTGCTCAAGAAAGATGTGTGTGGTTCTAAAGGACACAATGGTTTAGTGAGCACAGTGGGGATGGGCTGACAGTTGGACTTGGAGATCTTAGGCACCTTTCCTACCTTAATGATTCTACAATTGTATGAATTACTAGTACTTCTTCAGGCGTGGTGGTGTTGTAGTGCTCTGGTCACAGCCAGAAGAACCCAAAGCCATGAACATGTTCTAATTCCTAGTTCTGATACTCCTCGACCACCTACTAAAGAGATCTGTTATAAATTTGTTAGTATTTGGAAAATTATCACTAACTCTCTTAAAGGCTGTGGAATCCCCTGCTGGTAGAACACCAGCTGTTGTATGAATGAGATCAGAAATACAGGGAATGTGTTGTAATCAACTGTGCACCCAGATCAGTATTTTAGCAAATACCTCAGTATACCATGAAAACAAGACAAGCATATGCAGTATTTCTTCCTAATGTACTACCAGCTTACAACTATTTTCATACCCAAGGACCTCCCTACATTGTTGTTGTTTCTGTGGTTATCAATCTTCCAGCTTTGCCTCTGTGAAACTGTTCTTTCTTGGAGCACATATGGTTTGCTGTTTTCCTCAGCAACCTGAAGCAAAGGGTTTTGAGATGTTTGATAATAAATTCCCTGCACAACTGTCACCTAATGATGACAGAGAAACAGACAGCATTTCCAGTCACTCATCCAGAACAGCAATAGAACCTTTTAGAACTGGAGCATCATATGAGATTTCAAGTATTGCCATCCCATTGGTGATTGCACACTAAAAATGATGCTGTTTCTAGAAGACATTAAAATTTGATGCTTCATCAGCATTTCAAAAAAGCAGAGGATTTTACAGAGAGTTTGCTATGTCTTTTTTGACTATACATCATCTTCCAGCGTTCTGGCAGTCTTCCCTTCACCACATGCTTCCTCTCTGCAAAAGGGAATGTGTGAAGTGCATATTTAACTTGAAAAAGCCAAAATACAAACACATCCAGCTCAAGTGTGTTACCACTTCAGTTTGTCATTTCTCTGTGTTTTTATGTTTTTTGCAGCATCCATGAATACGATGTGAAGCACAGACAGGTTAGATCTGAGTTTTCCTTGCCAGCCAAAGCATCACTACAGTATTTGTGCCTTAAATGTAATCCTCTACACAATCTATTTCTTCTGTTTCTACCAAGCTGCAAATACTTTATTCAACTTTTGCCTTTTCCTGACTAAGTCACAAATGATCATTGCCCTTAACTGTCAGTCATATTGTCACAGAATATCTCAAATTGGAAGGGACCCAAAGGGATCTATGAGTCCAACCCCTGGCTCTACACATTAAGATCCAAAATGCAAACTCAATATTTGAGAGCACTGTCCAAATGCTCCCTGAACTCCAGCAGCTCAGGGCCGTGCCTACTGCACTGTGCAGCCTGTTCCATGCCCACCACCATTTGGTGCAGACCCTGTCCCTAACCCCCAGCTGCCCCTCCCCTGACACAGCTCCATGCCGTTCCCTCTGGCCCTGTTGCTGTCACAGAGGGCAGAGCTCAGCATTTCTCCTCAGCCTCCTCTGCTCTGAGCTGAACAAACCAGGGCCTGCCATGTCTATTTAAGTCACTAGCCTGTACAGCCTGGCAATGGAAAATAAGCACCTTTTGTCATAATTTGGCTTCATGATAGATGCCCCCATAAAGACAAGAAATGTCTTCTGGACGTGCCTGTTTCTTTTCACCAGCCACAAAGGGATTCAGGGATGCTCAGCTTAAATGCAGTTTAGTTAAATTTCAGTTTAGCTAGATGAATTCCACCATTATTTTTCATGTTTAGCCCATGACATGACATTAATCTCTTATGGCAGTCATTCCCAGCAAAAGGGCCATGACGCATCACAGTGCCTCTTGATCTGATTGATAGCTTTGCCATGCATGCGCAGCAGGAGCAGCGGGGCATGCTGCCACAGATGAGGCAGCAGCTTAGTGCACCACTCTATTTGCAGAGCTTGTTTGAAGAAGAGCCAGAAAAAGATTTATTTTACATCTACACAACAGCCTGTTTCTTAGTTATCTGCATCATAACATAACATTAACATAAATAAATCCATAGAATGTTCTGTATAGAACAACGAGCAGTAGGAGTTATCTAAAATAGCACAGCAAGGAGTGGCAGTGGGAATGTAGCACAGATAATGGTTTAAAACTGATGTTCCACCAATGCAAAATTTGGAGGGCACCTTGAGCTAGAGAGGACATCTGGGAGCCCAAATACTGACCTCCCTTCACCAGCCACAGCTCTGGCTCCCTTTTATCCCCATTAATACTACTGTGTCCCAAGGAACTCCCAGCCTCCCTTCGCTCAATGGGCTGCGCTCACCTCCAGTAGCACATAACAGTGGTCTGCAGGAGACTTTGGAGAGATTCCTTTTCCTTCCAACATGCAACAGAGAGCAGCCAGGACACTAGTGCAATGGATTCACATTATTTAAGTGACGATAAAGCTAGGATGATTTAATGTTTGAAAAGTACATAACAGGCCGCAAAACATGCCAATTTGATAGCAATAGATCCTCAATGTGTATTAAAAATGGATTGCTTCTGAGTGTCACAGCACATGTTAAGATTTTAAAAGCATTGCTTAGGAGGCTTCTATAATGGTGTTTTAAGGATAAGAATTTTCATTTAATTTAGATTTGGGCTTGAACCAAAAACCCAGCATCCAGTGTTGCACACCTTAAATTTGAATCCGTTTGAATGTGGAGTTCAATGACCCTCTGGCCATCTATATCCAGGAGTCCAATCTTATGAAAGATGGCTTTGGTTAAATTGTAGTGGGCTGTGTACTTTTAATAACTCTTAAGATGATTATACTAGTATTCTTTTACTGTGTAACCAAGTACTTCTAAGCAGAGACCAATTGTCTGTATTCAGCTATCCTACCTGGAATGCATATTCACCATAGAACCCTGTCATTGCAGAACTTGAAGTTCATCAACAGTTCTAAGTCTGCATTGCTCCAGACTATACCAGAGATGATACTCTCGTACTTTATATTCATTTAACCTTCAGTCTCAGACAGCTAAGGACTAATAAAACTTTTGTTGGTGTTAGTAGAAGTCTGCATTATATTATGGCTACTTCTAAAATCCTGACTCTTAAAATGTCCTGAAACAAGTAGAGATTACAGAACTAGAGTTTGTTAACCACAAACATTGAGGAAATAGCCCTTATGTTGTTTACTTGGGGACTGATTGTTATTTTTGCTAACATTTTTAAAATAATGGCTGTTGAGAAAAATAGTTCTTGTATTCGCTTGGGAAAAGGCCATGATTTCTGCTAACTTATTTTGTATTCTGTATTATTAGTAAGATGGCAGATCTGACAGTGGGATCTGTCAGTGAAATATTTATGCAATGTGCTCCACTCAGTATTTAGAGATTTACTTATTAGTTAAATATAAAGGTACTGCATCAGCCCTGTCTGGATCACGAAAACACTATAATGAATACAAATAACAAAGATTTTCCTATGAACTATTTCTACTAAGTATAACCATTAAGTAGTCTCTTCTGTCCAGCTCCCATAATTCATGAAACATTCAGATAAACATAAAACATCTCTCAAAATTTGTGAATAAAAAGAAGAAAGAAACTAGTAGTAAGATCCAAACAAATATACTTTGACATTTAAACCCTATACTTCTATTCCTCGTATAACTGGTCATCTGTAATTCCAAATTATATCAAAAAACAAATAAAAAATGGTATATTAAAGGCTTTCCTGAAGGAAAGTGGAATTCTAAATTAGAAATACGATTTTTTTCTGTAAATATTTCTGTCAGGAATGTTCTAATAACCTGTTGTAAATCTTGGTGTCCACTTCAGGTACTTCCAAATCCTACAATCACAATCCTGTTTCTGCTTCAATTCCTGTTTCTGTTTGTTTTAGTTTCATCTGGGATAGAAACTTCTTCCTCTGCTGTGATGCTATGTTTTGGTTCCAGGAGAAAAACAGTGTTGATAGCACACTGATGTTTATAATTGCTGCCAAGCAGTTGTACAGAACCAAGGCCATTCACAGTGAAAGGCCCAAGGAGCTGGGAAGGAACAGAATGAGGACAGCTGACTTACGCTGGCCAAAGGGATATTCTATACCATATGACATCACGTGCACGGAGTTCTGAAGGGGTGGAAGCTCATCTGGCTCTCTTCTGCTGCTCAGGGAGTGAGTTGAATGCTGGTCAGGCGGTGGTGATAAGTTGTTTTTGAATCACTTGATATACACTCATATATATATATGTATAGATTTATATTGTCATAATTATTTTCCTCTTGTCCGTCTTAGTAAACAGTTTTATCCCAGCCCACAAGTTCTACTATTTTTTTCTTTCAGTTGTTACCCCCATCTCACTGGGGAGTAGTGAAAAAAAGACCGTGTCTTTAGCCACCTGCTGGGTTAAATCACAACACTGTTCTGGGCCGTGCTGTGACTTGGCACCACCCCTTAATGCCCAATAAGAATGGCAGAGGCGGGGCTGCAGCAGGTCTGCAGGTCAGCAGGGAAGGAGGAGAGCGTGGCTCACACACTGCTGAGCTGTAATTCCTAATAGGCCGACAGGCTGGATCTACTGGATGCAAAGATACTTTCTAAAACTGAGTATGTTAAAATGTAACTGCCTTGATGTTTTGGATTTGAAAGCAATTATGGTTTCACTCCATTGAACATTTCTATATTTTGACGTAGTCCTTGTGACAGAAAATCAAATACAAAAATGTTGACCTACCATATAGAAAGGAAATCTACAAAGGGCTAATTGCCTGCAGTAGTAACTGCTAGAATATTAAGGATATTTGTTAGGTATGTGAATCTGATACCTAGAAAAAAAATCAGATAAGACTGAATGAGATATAAACATGCTCTTTTCCTATGACTAATTCTATGTATTTCTTCTAATTTGAATGTGGCTGAGCTGTAGCATATCATAAATTGATGTACCAAGCACTAACAGTGGCACTTGGACCCACTACTTCTGTTGTCAGGGGTGGCAAGCAAATACTGAGTATAATGGCAAAGTAATAAAGCCCATGCTATGAGAAGGACTGTGGCAAATGAAGGAAATCTACTATAGGTGTCTACACACATACATTTAGGGTGTCCTTTAGGATAGAGCTAGAGTCAGCTGCACTGTGGAAAGGTAGGACACCAGAGGCACAACTGCAATAATGACACAGTCACTTCTGGCACACAGCATGCAACATTAATGAAGAGAGGAATGAAATACAGACCTTTTTCTGTAAGTAATTACAAGATTTCATTGTATTTGACATATACACCATTGCTCAGTGCGTGTAGCCATATGGAAAGTTTAGTGAATCTGTGCTGTTTCATTACCTATTCATTTGTGGGTAGGAATACAGTTTGACAGAGATACTGAATTTTCTTAGAAGGTTCTGTTTTCATTAATTTTCGTTCTTTAAGCACCTAGCAGTTTGGGTTGTAAAATGGCAGAAAATGCATTCAAATTGCAGAAGACTATTAATGCTGTAGGGAGAAGATATGTTTTATTTCTTACACGTAAAGGAGAGAATGAATTCTTACTGTAAGCAAGAAGAATGCTTAGACTAGTATAAATCTGTAGAACTTATCAACAGATTTCTGAGATCAACAAACTGTAGTATTATTCCCAGAATGATCTGAGGATGGTGGTAAGGAGCTGAGATTTACTCTTGGAAGAAGGTTAACAGAAAATTCAAATTCTTCTACTAAACAAGTCAGGACCATTTTCCTCTGGGATATATCATCTACTCATAAACAATCTTTTTTTTCCCCCCTCTTTATACTCTCACTAGCACTCTGTAGACATATTACATATTATAACTGCAGAAACCATGTTCCCCACAAGTCTGAGTGTGGAACCATTGCTTAGAACCATCTCATCCTTTTCTTTGAATACCATACCGAGAATGAGACACAAAATAATTCTAATAATAATAATTCATAATCTTGATTATGTTTTCCATTTCCCTTTTTTTAACATTTTTTTCCCCAGTGTAAAAGCTGATGAAATTCCTGGTTACCCTACTACAGACTGTTTTCTGGGTGTACCTTATCTGTTACCAATGAAAGCAGATAAAAATGCATGACAGAAGAAAAGACTCAGAGTCATTTCAAGTGATGAGTCTTGTATAACCGACACACTTCGTGTTGCATTTCTTTTCTTTGTACCTTATGGAAAGAAGATACAGTGAACAGATGCAAAGTTTTGCTTCAAGTCAGTGTGTCCTCATAAGTGTTGCAGGGAAGACAGAGAGTTTAAACAGGAAAGGAACAGCAAACCCCAGATTTACAGCACAGCACTTGCTGCTGACAGCAGGTCAGGAGTTGCTCAGGTGAGTGGAAGTACTCAAGAGGTTCATGTCTGTTGCTAGAGTCAAGTCTCAATTCTTGCACCACTTTGAGTACTGTGCAATATATTTAATTGGGCTTAGTATATTTACTAAAGGAGTTTAACATCAAAGAAACATTTGGCCATTTTAATGTTTTATGGCTCTCAAAAAGCATCTCTGATGGCACCAACTACAACTTCAAAGCCTTCTCACCTTCTGCTGAGCCTGAACTCACATTTTACCATTAGTCAATCATTAGTTGTTTTAAACTGAGATTTTATCTGAAGCACAGAGTTGTAGGGGTTGGAAGGGACCTCCAGAGATCATGGAGTCCAACCCCCTGCCACAGCAGCTCCCTAGCCCAGGTTGCACAGGTAGGCGTCCAGGCGGGTCTGGGACGTCTCCAGAGAAGGAGATTCCACCACCTCTCTGTGCAGCCTGTGCCAGTGCTCCGTCACTGCACTGGGAAGAAGTTCCCACACACATTTGTGCAGAACTTCCTATGCTTCAGTTTGTGGCCATTTCCCCTCATCCTATCACCACACACTGCTGAGAAAGAGTCCAGCCTCATCCCTTTGTCACCCGCTCCTTAGATATTTATAGACATGGATCAGATCCCTTCTGAGTCTTCTTTTTTCAAGGCTGAACAGCCCAGCCTTCTCTCATAAGGGAGGTGTTCCACACTGTTTATAACCTTTGTGACCCTCCACTGGATTCCTTTGAGGAGATCCCTGTCTTTTTTTGTACCAGGGAGCCCAGAAAAGGTTAGCAGAGGACCACCTGACTTCCAACTGCATTTTAGATTGTCATTGAATAAGCTAAAACCAAGAAGAGCCATCACTGATGTATCAATGAGCTGGCATTTGGTTCAGTGCATATCAATATAGCTGAGGCACTTAAGCATCTGGGTGTTCTTTGAGTCAACTCTTGGCAACAAATGCTGCCCAATCTCAGCAGGATACAGTGTCTCACTATACTCAGCAACCACTGCAGTCCTTTTCTACCCTCATACTGAAGCAACTGTCTTAGCATAGGCTGAAACCTTAAGTATTGTAATGGTAAGAAAGGTTTTATGGTCATATAGAGAGGGAGAGCAGTTCGCTCTGTTAACAGACTAAATGACGTGTCAGTGTGATGCCTGTGAGTCACTAACTGTGAGTCTCAGAGGTGAAGAAGGGATATCAAACAAGTGAGAAACGGGTGGAAATGGGGCAGAACCAAACTGGTGGGAGATTTATGGAGAGCTGGTTTGGCTTATTCAATTAATTTGCAGTAGCTTATATAAGTCCTGTTAAGAGAAATGTATAAAGTCTCATGAAATTGGCGAAAGATTTGCTGTCAGTGTAATTTTTGTCTGGATCTGGTCCATAGTAATCAGAGAGTGTTCAGCAAATAATGACAATGGTAGCAAAAAGGGCACATACTGGTATTGATCTCCACGGCAGCTTACCGTGCTTGCTGTGCTGCTGGCATTTGCTCATTGATGTTCTCTGTTGACAACGATAGAATATTGATCACTCATTATCATGGAAATTTGCAGAAAATCTAATTGGTACAAAATGCATTACTGTGTTTGCGACTGTGGAAAACAGAAAGAGTACAAAAGGAATAGAACAATTTTTGTCATACACATCCAGAATAAGAAAGTTCTCCGCAGTTTTATCATAGCCATAGGAACATAAAAAGCACCCAGCTGCAAAAACGAACAGAAAATAACTAAGAGGGGGAAAAATGCAAACTGTATGCAAAAAACAAACAAACAAGCAAACAAAAAAGCTACAGTGGATTTATGTAATATGAATTAATTTAGAAATTGAGAACTTTATTCTCTTTTCTGTCTCCTGGGAGAGCTGTCTTTGCAAGGATTTTCACATGGACTTAAATCTCAGGCTTAAGAGATCCAAAGTCCCTTTAAATGATGATAGTTTTGTCTGAACTGCAATGTGGGTCCACCTACAGCAGGGTGGGTACTGAGTGCTGTTGTGATAAGATCTGGAATACATTAAAATATGAACAGTAAACAACAGAGTAGCATGCCTAGCTTTCAAATGAGAAGTTAGTAGCTGAGGAAAGGTAAGGAATTATATCACAACATCCTGGATGTCATAACAAAATGATTACATTTTCCTGAGTTTTAGGACTTGACCCAACAGAGATAAGGGGTTGTTCCTAACGTACACTACATTGGCTGCATCAGTCCCTGCACCCTTGTACCTATTAAGGAAAAAAAAGAGTCACTGGCAGGTGTGTGTTCAAGAAATATGTTCCTGTTTTTATTTCAGTAGAATGTTAAATTGTCATAACTTCAAATATTGGAAACAATTGCAATTTGAACTATGACAAGCCACAAGCTAGATGCAGAGCTTGGAAGTATCACAAGTCCAAAACAAAAATTATAATGATCTCGTTATGATTTACCTCTAGTTATTCTGCATACTGTGCTGATTGAAGATCATGTTATCCATCTTTTACAAAGTGATTTCTCTAGATGCTCAAAATTTAATGAATTGAAAATCTATGTTAAATCCCATCTTTCTTTTTTTTTTTTTTCATTTAGAAGCAGGTTTGTGTGTGCAGAATGCAAAAAAAGCTTATGAATTCAGCCCTGATGGATTTCTTTGTACCAAACCCCATCACACCACTCTCAGCATCTCCTGAATGCACCTGAAAGGAAGCTTGTCAGGAGTGTGGAAAATCCCAGTGTAATCTTCCTGATGTGGGAGAGAGGTCCTCACAGAAAAGATCACTGCCAAAATTGTTCAATGGCTCAATGTCTAGATGGAGATCAGTGATGAGCAGTGTACCCCAGAGGTCAGTTCTGGCACTGATACTCTTTTATATCTTCATCAATGACAATGGCAGTGGGATTAAGGGCACCCTCAGTAAATTTGTGGGGTGCAGTCTACATACCTGAGGGATGGGATGTCATCCAGAAGGACCTAGACAGGTTCAGCAGTGGGTCCAGGTGAACCTCATGAGGTTCAGCCAAACCAAGTGTAATGTCTTGCACTTGGGTCAGGGAAACATCTACTATCAATATAGACTGGGAGAATGAAAAGATTGAGCACAGCCCTGCCAAAAAGGAATAATGCGGCAGTGATGATTTATCAGGACAGCACAGATGTCTCTAGCATGCTCTGAGTGCTTTGTTAAAACTCCAATCAATGACGAGCCTACCAGTGGGGGCTTTCTTGGTTTTCTTATTTTTGCTTTAAAAGACAAACAAGAAATCTGCAGTCTGACTGTTATGTCACTTCCTGCAGTTTTCCCTTCTCTTTCTTTTTAATTGTCTCTAGGAGCTATTACTTTTTATGATATTTTCTACCTTTTCATATACACACAGAATCATAGAATGGATTAAAACTGGAAGGGACCTTAAAGTCCACCCCATTCAACCTGGCCTTGATCACCTCCAGGAGTGGAGCAGCCACAGCTTCTCTGTGCAACCTGCATCTCTGGAAGCAGCAGGAATGTAAGGCTTAGATTTTTCTTTTTCTCAAAGCATCGAGTGCTTAACTCATTCTTTCTGCAGTCAGACAGAGTGTCCAGGCTGTTTTGTTAAGTCCTGTAGAGCTCATACTGCTCATAAGGTTTGGGCATGCTTACAGCTCACTTCCCTCATTCCATCTCACATTATATTTTACATGGGGTGCTCCCCTGATGGATTGCCCCACAAACAGGTGGGAAATGCCTTGGGGAAAACATTTTCCCCGGCTTTGCTTTGTAAAATGCACACAACATTGCTGGATGATTAGGGTAAGCAATACACACTACTGCTTGAGTACAACTTTAGGACACAGACTGTGGTCACTTGCCATTCAGTTCATGTATTACTTGTTGAACAGGTGAATAGGATTTGCTCATCTGTCCATCAAGCCATTGAGATTTGATCTTACTCCCACTAAAATAAATTCTGGCGCTGATGTCAAACAGTGCAGGGTCAGGTTCTTCAGGCTGGAATGCACTGTATTGTGCTGTGTTTGAGCTGAACAATCTACTCAGTTTTATGAAACTCAGTAAATATAAAAATAAAAAGTATGAGGGCTCAGTCCTACAGAGATTTAAGTGCTTTGGTTTTGAACCAACAAAGCACCAAAGTATGTGCTTAGCTTTAAGCAGGTTTTTATTCTGCAGGGTATTCCTATGTACTTTAAGTTTAATACTTGTTTAAGTGCTTTACTGGATCAAGGCCAGAATATTTTCAGCATCTTTTAGTTCTTATGTAATACTTCTTCTCTGAGTTCACAAAGCTCTTCACAAAAAAGTGTTAAAATCAGCTCCTCAAAATAATAAGATGAAATCCTGTCATATAGAAAATGATACTGCTCTCCTGGGTGGGTACAAAGTTCCTACTTGCAACTAAAGCTCCACACTTCTTAAATCATTGTCAGATAGAAAAAAAAGACCCATTTTTGTTCCATCTACTAAAAGATGCCCTTCCTCAGTAAACAGAAATGAAGGGGTCAAGAGCAGAGGGCAGGCTTCAAAGTAAGCTCCAGTGATGGAAGTCTCTAGCAATAGGGGCTTTGTTGTGTGTTTCATTTGCATGCAGAGGGATGTGAATTGTTTCTTTAGATGGGAAGAATTAAAACCACCACCACAGAGATTAACTAAAGATCATCTATAACAGTGGCAGTAAATTATCTCAAGAAAAATAGCAAGGAAACGTATAAAAGAAAAGCTAATTTCCTGGGATACTGAACTAACAGCAATAATGTAGGCTTATACTGATATATATATACAGATATTTCACACTAAATAATGATATTGTGTCTCAAACAAAATAGTGACACTGTAGCAACAGCAAAGTTCTCAGTGCACACACATGAAGAATTTGGTTGTATTTTTAAAAGGTTCTACAGTACATGTGCCCAAGAAAGACAAAAAAGAAGTATTTATAATTTCACCTCTATCAGGAACTCAACTTTTTACCTGGGTATATAGTGATAGGACAAGGGGGAATGGTTTTAAGGTCAAGAAGGGAAGGTTTAGATTAGACATCAGGGGGAAGTTCTTCACAGAGAGAGTGGTGAGGTGCTGGAACAGGCTGCCCAGGGAGGTTGTGGATGTCCCACCCCAGGAGGTGTTTAAGACCAGGTTGGATGGGGGGTCTAGTATCAGATCTGGAGGTTGGTGGCCCTGCCTGTGGCAAGGGGTTGGAACCTGATGATCCTTTGTGTGCCTTCCAACCCAAGGCATTCTACGATTCTATGACTCCTAGAAGCCATCCACCACTTCAGCCTCCCAGGCTTCTGAAGTTTTGGGTCCACCGGTACAGCCCATTTTGTTTCCTTTTGAGCCTTTACAATTTTAACAACTGGTATTCATACTTATCCAAAATAATTTGTATGCTAAATCTACTCCTTCTTTTCAGCAGTGTTGTAAGGAGCTCCTTTACATCAGACATGGCACTGTGAATGGGACATCTGTTTGGTCTTCACCTACGGCTAAATTTATTGCTAAATCTTCCTAATGGACAGAACCAAGAAAAACAGCAGCTTTTGGGGTGGTACCTTCCTCTTCCTCAGGCATGTGAGAAAGGTCTGAGAACAGAATCACTGACAGCAAAACAGAGTGACCACAAAACCCCTGTGCTCACCCTCTGCCTGGAGCATGGCTGAGGCTGATAGTGTCTTTGGAAACTGTGTTGAACCTGAATGTATCTCTACTGAACATGAGGAAAACAGCCTTCCCCCCCTCAAAGTTTCATGCTCAACTTTTGAATTTCAGCAGTATTTTTCTTCAGAAAAAGCTGAAAAATGTTCTGACTAAGAAATCCTGCCATTGTCCTTGTTTGCAGTGTTCTGATTTACTTTGCAGAGCAGTTCAGGTGTACTGTAAATGGATTCCTTTGCTTGGACACAAATCTCTTCACACCCCATGCACACCTTCCCTTGTGGGATGCACGAGGGTCTCTGAGGTAGTGACTGCCCCTTCTGTTATCTTTCAAGCACATGTGTAGTAGGGGGAATGATTAATCCAGGGGACTAAATTAAAACTTGTCCAGAATAAATCCCTATACTGTATTCCATAGGGATGATGGGGCCCCTGCCCCAACTCTTCAACTCCTCGATGCTCTGGATTCCTAGGTAGCATAGAGGTGATCATTCAGGGTTATACTGGTGTCTCACCACAGCTCTGCATTGTGTGATCAGCCTCAGCCACAGGTGCCTGGGGGTATTTCCCATCTCCCATGTCCTCAGCATCACTCACTGACTGACTCCAAGTGGTTCCTTGATGTATATACTCATTTTGACATCTCAGTACAATCTGCTGGCAGTCCTGGATCTCATTCAGATATATTTCAATCTTATCAAGACCAGTACTGTACACTCCTACACCTCCCACGGGATTTGAGAAACTAAGATACACTGTAATCAGTATAATCATAAATAGTAGTCATTCATTATATCCTAACTCACAGAAAGAATAGTGAACACCTATCTGAATTAGTTGGAGAGGTGCTCTGAAATCAGGAATTCCTACAGTGAGGATGGAAAATACCAGATGCTAGATCAGGAATAACTGGCAAAGTTTGTATACTGCAGGAAAATAAATAAATTAATTTATATATGTAGGTGTTTCTGCAGATCACATAGGCTTAACAATGTGCTATTGGGGTGAAGGGGAAGTAAATTAAATTCTGAGTTTCCAGAATGCCTTCGTAAGAGTATTGTATGGAACTGGTTACATGTCAGCTGTAAAGCACTGGTCAGTTCAGATCATCACACCTGGGGCAAGCATGGAGTATTTGGAGAACATACAATAGATGCTGAGGAGTCAAAATCCTAGAAATTATGAGATTAAAAGTATGTAATATTAAAAATCTGTATAAGAAAAATACAAATAAATAAATAAATAAGAAGAATCTAAAGAGGTGGAATAGTGTAGCCTAGTAAAGAACAGATTAAGCAAGGTTTTGCAGAGGTTGCAGTAAAAAAAACAGTATATCTGGTTATTTTCCATGTCTATCAAAGCTAGAAGAAAAAAATAATGAGCTTAATCTTCTGAAATAGAGGTGTCAGGCAGATATCAGAAAAGCTTTCCTTTTTTGAAGACTAGCAGAGAAGAAAGTACTATAAGGCTTTAACAGGCATCAAAAGAGGTAAGAAATTCCCAAGCCCTGGATAGTCCTTGCTCAGCCAAGTGTCCTTTTACAAGACTGCCTCAGTATCTGAACATACAAAATGTTCGTTTTAGGTCTTCCACTGTACATTTCTGTGTTTTCTGTGATTGATAAAGCAATGGTAATTAAAGAACTAGCTCTGTGCTACAAATTGCCAGATGGATTGAGAGCTAAATTTCATTCCCTCTGGTGTTCTTTTCACAGCAGTGCAGAACTTCAGCAAGCACTGAATACACAGTTTGTGTATTCAACATGGTGTGCTTTTGACCATTAGAAGGTGAATATATCTCTAATCATTTACTTTTAAATTCAGCCAACATAATAACAACTGCTCAATTTAAATAAGATTAGCATTTTTAATTAGTTTTTTTAACAGCTCTGACTTTAATTTCAAAAACAGGACCATTTTCATGGTGCCTCTGGTAAAATGAGCTCTCTTTGACACTACATAACTGCTTCGCAGTAGCTGCTGACATTCCTCTCCCTTCCTTCTCTCTCTTTGCCATCTGCAGTCAGTCATCTCTGCTATGAGAGATTTGTGCCTCCTCAGCTGCCAGGTGCTTTATTACCGTACCTCTGGAAGTTGGCTGCTAAAAATGGATCATTTATAATATTGGAGTTAGAGCACAGCCACACAAAGCAATCAGCACAGGCAGGAGGGAGCTTTGGTGGGGAAGGATTTATTTGTACTGCAAGTGCAGCTCACACATCCATTGCTTTAGCTACTGGTAAAAGAGAGTGGCAGCTAACAGTGATAAATTTTTCCCTATCATTTTTTTCATATTTTCAACAAAATATGCATCCTTGAGGTTCTCTTTTCTCAACTGCCAGCTAATTTTAACCCTATTTCAGTATTTCAGTTGCTGGTAAAGCCATTCATTGCAAGCAATTACACATTAAGATTTACATTCACACTTTGCTGACTGGATGGAGATCTACACACACAGCGCATTGCTCAGCGAGTGATGTGCAAAATGACAACTGATGCCATTAGCCCTGTGGTGTCCTTCTCTCTTGCTTTTAGACTTAAGTACATTTCAGAAAAGAATGTCGTTGCCTGTCGCATATTTATGAACATGTCATGCTTCTCCAACACAGCACCATTTGGGATGCAACATGACTTTATGCTGGCAAATGAGTCAATTTTTCTTTTGGGGATCATGAACTGTAGACATTGTGGATAACTTGACAAAATGTCTGTGCTGACATTATATCTACAGAATGTGACATATTTTGATGTCTCTGATAAATCACAGAGTACTCATCTTTTTTCCTTGCTTTCTTTTATGGGAATACTCTTTGAGCAGTGCAGCTTTGGGATCTAAAGGTGAATTGTAGTGAAGAGAACTGAACTGAGAGTCATCTCAAGTATATGAGCAAAGTGTGGGGAAAAGAGAATGAAAGACAGTGGTTTAGAATATGTTTTTTATGGGAAAGGGATGAAAACTTCCTGACCACACTGGCTCTGACAATGGCACTGCGCCTCTTCTTCCTTCAGCTGGATATTAAAAGGGAAAGCCTTGCTGATTTCAGTTTGGCATAGGTTCCAGTTCTCTCTCTACAGGGTAGCAGAAGTTTAATAAACAGAGATGATTCTGTTCATCTGAAAGAAGTGCTCACACACTGCAAGGTTGAAAAGTTTCTCTGAATATCTTTTCGAAGATACGTGCAAATCGCTTTCAGTTTTGAGTGTGAATTAATGAGCTCTGTGTAGTAGGACTTGGAAATCCTCCCCCCAGGGAGTCCGAATTTCCATAAAACATGTATGAACATTAAGTATAGGTGTCTGCATCTCACCATGGAATGACAAAAATTAAGTGTTATTTATTTCACAGACCTGTGCTTCCTTTAGAAGAACCAGAGAATTTTCTTCTACAAGTGTCTAATAGATTCTGTTTATAGATCCTAATATAGATTCTGTAAAGTTTTTACACCCAGAAGAAACCAATATCCCACAGCAGAGATATTACTGCGGTATGTCAGCTAGAGCTCTGGGTAGGCATGAAGGCTGAAGAAATGGAAACCTCCTACAAGCAAAATAATACAATTCACACTTGAATCAATCACAAACTGTGTCTATTACCTGATGTGTTAATTCGGTAATCAATTCAACCTATTCATTAAATCTTAATTGTAAACTCAATTTAGTCCTTGCACTGTTGTATCTTTAATTTGTCTTCTTCAATAGCTTATTTGTTTACACAGCCTTTTTACTAAAGTCTGGGAAGAATGAAGTCAACCCAGGCTATGTTGATTTAGTCAAGTCACTATGAGGACCATAAACACTGAAGATACAGTAATCTCTTGTTAGGAAACATCCAGCTCGTTAGGTTCTGTTTCCAAATGAAACACAAGTTCCTGAGAGCTTCTCTGTGTTTGTTAAAAATAAAGCTACTCTTATTTCACAGACAGTGTAAAATATTTCTGTCAATGTTTTGTGTTTTGGTATTTTTGTCAGAGTTAGGCCAGGAGTTGGCAGGGCTAGTTGTGAGGATTTTAAACTAGGTACAAAGAGGAAAGGGGATAAAACCAAGCCTGCTAGAGATGAGCCTAGGGGAATGATGACAGGACTGGGGGGGGTGAGGGGGCGAGGCAAGGAGCTCAGCTGAAATGCCTCTATACTAATGCATGCAGCATGGGCATCTAACAGGAGCAGCTAGAAGCCATTGTGCAGCAGGTCAACTTTGACCTAGCTGCCATTACAGAAACGATGGGATGGCTCTGTTGACTGGAGTACTGCAATGGGTGGCTATAAGCTCTTCAGAAGGGATAGGCAAGGAAGTAGGAATGGCAGCATGGCCCTCTGTGTTTTGATGCTGTTGAGCTCAGGGCTGGTAATGATAAGGTTGAATCTCTATGGGTGAGGATCAGGGGAAGGGCCAAAAAGGTGGACATCCTGGTGGGGGCCTGTAATAGACCACCTAACTAGGATGAAGAGACAGATTAGATGCTCTATGAACAGCTGGACTTCAGCTTCCCTGATATATGTTAAAAATACAGTACAATGCAGAAGAAACAGTCTATTCTAGACTAGATTTCTACTGTGTATGGAAGATAACCTGATGTAGCTGGTAACAGAGCCCTCCAGGGGTCAGTGCCCCAATAGACCCTCTATTCTCAAACAGAGAAGGTCTGGTGGGAGATGTGGAGGTTGGGAGCTATGTTGAACTCAGTGACCACAAAATAGAAGAGTTCTCCATCCTTGGTTAAACCATGAGGGAAACCAGCAAAACTTCTACCTTGGACTTCCAGATGGCGGACTTTGAACTGTTCAGGATGCTTGAAGGGAGGGTCATTTGGGATTTAGTTCTGAAGGCTAAGGGGGAACAGGACAGCTGGTCACTACTCAAGAAGAAGGTCTTAAAGGCACAGGAGCAGGCTACCACCCTGTGCCACACGATGAGATGGCTGGAGAGAAGACCAACATGGATGAACAGGGAACTTTTCCTGAGGCTCCAGGAGAAAAAGAATCTGCCTCCTGTGGAAGAAGGGACAGGCAATCTATGGAGAGTACAAAGAAGTCATTAGGATATGCAGGGAGAAAATTACAAAAGCAAAATCCCAGCTTGAAACCAACTTGGCTGCTGGGATAAAAGAGAACAAAATACTTCTTTATACATATATCAACAGTAAGAGAAGGGCAAAGGAGAATCTCCATCCTTTACTGGATGCGGCAGGGAAAGTGACCACTAAGGACAAAGAAAAGGCTGAAGTTCTCAGTGCCTTCCTTATGTCTGTCTTTAAAAGTCAGAAGTTATCCTCGGGGTACTCTACCCCTGACCTGGAAGTCTTGAACAGGGAGCAGAATAAACCCCCAACAATTCGGGTGGAAACAGTTAGAGACCTACTACTCCACCTGTGTTGTCAAAAGTCCATGGGGCTGGATGGGTCATTGAGTACACCCTCAGTAGTTTGCAGATGACACCAAGTTAGGAGGAAGTGTCAATCTGCCAGGGCATAAGAAGGCCCTACAGAAGAATCTGGACAGGCTGAATAGCTGGGCTGGAGTTCAACAAGACCAAGTGCCGGGTCCTGCACTTTGGCCACAACAATCCCAGGCAATTCTACAGGCTTGGGGCAGAATGGCTGAAGACTGTATGGAAGAAAAGGATATGGGGGTGTTGGTTGATACTCAGCTGTGTGCCCAGGAGGCCAAGATAGCAAACAGCATCTGGCTTGTATAAAAAAAATAGTATTGTCCTGTACTCAGCTCTGGTGAGGCCACCAGATCTCAAGTACTACGTTCAGTTTCAGGGCCTTCACTACAAGAATGACACTGAGGCCCTGGAGTGTGTTCAGAGGACAACAAAGCTGTGAAAGGTTTGGAGCACATCTTACTGGGAGAAGCTGAGGGAACTAGGATTGTTCAGTGTGGAGAAGAGAAGGCTCATGGGAGGACTTATGGTTCTCTACAACTACCTGAAGGGAGGTTGTAGTGATGAGGTGGAGGTTGGCCTCTTGTCCCAGGTACCTAGCAGTCAGGCAAGACAGAATGGCCTCAAATTGTACCTCGGGAGATTCAGATTGGATGTTAATGAAAGATTCTCAGAAAGAGTGGTCAAGCACTGGAATGAGTTACCCAGGGAGGTGGTGGAGCCACCATCCCTGGAGGGGTTCAAGAAACGTAGAAATGTTGATTTACTGGGAAATACTGGTAACATGGACGGTTGGACTGAATGATCTTGTAGGGTTTTTCAAACCATGGTGATTCTATGATTCTATGATTCGTTTTCATTTTGTAGTTCCAGGGGACTTTGTGAGTTACACATTTTCTCAGCAGCTTCAGTTCAGTTTCGGATAAATATATTTTTTAAATATTTAAGAGTATACATTTGTAGATGATCACATTTTAAATCTAAGCACGTGGTTCTATTGAGTGAAATCCTTCAATAATTCTTTGAATAGTTCTTATCTTTGAGTTAATGTCACAAGTGTTCTGACTTACTACCATGCTCTATAAAAATATTTCCTCATGTTATTTCAATTGTGTTTTACTTCTCTAATTCACAAAATCTGTTTTTTATTTTTCATGTCTCTACTTATTTCAATGAATATTAGCAGCAATGCATGCAGATTTCTTTATTTTTTTATTAACATCCTTATTTGTGTTTTTCATCACATGCCATCTTGTCTGGTAACGATACTTGGAGGGGAAATACTGTGATTCATATAATATTAACCCAAATACAGCAATTGGGAAATAAAAAAGTAACTTTATTGTAGCAATTCAGACAGGCAATAAAAGATCATTTTTCTACATGCAATGAATGCTACTTTCCTTACATTTGGAATGCACTTTACCTTGGCACTGTATAGTAAAGTGTCTTTTAATTTACTGTAAGTACTGTAGCACTCTTCTCCGACTCTCTGAATTGTATATATATATATATTTTTTTTGTCTGCTTGTATGACATTTGCATAGCATAATGCACTGAGAATGGCACAGAACAGGCAACCGCTCAGAGCAAGAGGTACAGAACATACATAACATTTGCCTCCCTTAACAGACACAGCTTTCAAACAAATCTATCAGAACACTAGCACATGTTTCTGCATCACTTGCAAGTACCCTTTGGTGTTGGCCAGCACGTAACTGTGCTTCTGATCTGATAGGCATCTGGCTGTCAGTAATACTATGCTTACATATATCAAAGCATGCAATGGATGCTACTTTACAGGCTCTACCAAACAGAACAGGTAGACAAGCAGATCCCCAAACAAGAATTGCAGTATCATTTACAGCAGGCCAGGAAACTCATTCAGACACCTCTGGCTTAGCACAGCAAAGTATGTTTGCTGTGTAGCAGGGCAAGCTTGGTTGGTTTCAAGCAACCTCATCCTTAAGTGGGCACAGGAGACTTTCACAGTGACTTTTACAAGAAGGCTTTCACAAGACAGATATAGGGTTTGGATTTTGGGTGGTTCTGTGTGGAGCCAGGACTTGGACTCAACAATCAGTGTGGGTCCCTTGGGACATTCTCTGATTCTATGATTCCATTATTCCATCTTCTCTGGTGGAAGCACACCATCAGGTCAGCTTGGCATTAAAGAGAAATTTCACCTTCCTAGAACAGACTGGTAACACACCCAATTAATTAAAGAACAGAGGATATAGTGGGGACTGAATACTCCACATTAATGAACAACTTTGCTTCCTGTCTTAGTGCTTCCTGACAAACCAAGCTAACAGTGCAGATTTGGGTTACTGCACTACATACACTGCTGCTGAGGCAGCCAGAGGGGAAGGACAATGGGAAAATGTGGGCACAGAGAGGGTGTGCCCTAACAGCCCCACCACAGAATCTGGCTGCGGCCATAGTCTGACTGAGTGCTCCAGGCCCCATGCACACAAAAATGCTCTCCCCATACTAAGAATATGGCACAATAACAGATAAATTAAAGCTGAGGGAATAGAGTGTTGTTCCCTGTCAGCACATTGCGTGCAGGTGCTGGAGCAGTCACATTTCATACATGGTGCTTTTGCAGTAAAGCTCTTGGCTGTTCCTTACCAATAACAAATTGTCTCTGAGCATCATTATACGATCATTCCAGAAGGAAACAAACAGATGGGAGACACCAGGACTTTTTCTCAGAATTTTGCTTTTGGCTGAAGTATGAAGTATGATCTGGAATCTTATCTCAAAAATTTGTATGTGAACAATGTACATACTAATGCCTGTGAAAGAATGGCAGCATATAATGCCATGGAAAAATGAGTAGATCCCCCCCAATCCCCCTTTCAGTTCTCTAGCATCTCAGAATCACTCCTTGGAAAAAAGATGCCGAGGGACTATACAGCAGAACACCATTCTGTTTATACCATGTTCAAAACAGTTTTACAGCACTTAGTGCTATACTTGAGTAAATTTCATTCATCTTAAAAAAATAAAAAAATACAAAATAAAAAAAAAGAGAATAAACTCAGGACTTCCATTTAGATTCATTTTGTTTTGATAATAACAAACACAAGTCAGTTCAGATGCCTCTTTTTAATGGATCCTGTCCTTACCCAAATGAAACCTCTGTTTCTCTGATAACCCAGTTCTCCTTGGATTTCCTAGATTCACTCAACAGAAATTGAATTCAGAGTTAAATAACTCAAGTCTAAATACTTCATGCCACAATCTTGAAAGAAAAAAAAAAAAAAGACCCAAATCCAAGTGAAGTGAGTCAACAGGGGGATAAAATTAAGAAGAGAAAATTGGATTGTTACTGTAGATATATGATGAGCTAATGACCATAGGCATAACAATTGGCAGCCTGGAAGGTGAGTGAGCAAGTCTCCTATGCTAGCAGTGAAAAGAGATGTGAACAAGGGCCCAGAGACATCTGCATGCAAGTTGTTTGTTTGTTTGTTTGTTTGGTTGGTTGGTTGGTTGGTTGGTTTTACCATGGTTCTCACTAAGGAAGATACAGAATCTTTGGGGGATGCAAAGATGAAGAAATTAGCAGAAAACCTGATGTCAATAGTCAAGACCATGAAACAAAAAATGTACAGAAAATTGGCACTGAAATACTAACACATTCACAGATGTATTTTAAAGACCAATTTTAATGATTCTTGCAGGACTTGTCAGGACTTTTTCTCACAACACGGTGCTTTACAGATGTCCCCATTCTTACAGCCTGTCTTAGAAGTTGCCATCTAAATTCGTGGAGCTCCAGGCAGTTCAGGCTCTGTCCTGGCTGATCATGGGACACAAGTCAACCAGAGATCTAAGGGCTGCTCCAACCTAGAATTCAAGTCCTCCATCCACCCCAACCTGCACAGAAGCAAAAGGACACCGGAGAGACACTGTTGTATTGTTGGCCTATGGTCTGAGGGTGGAGCCATAAATGAAGACAGGAAGCTTGCAATTCTGCAGGAGTTAGTAAATCACAGTAAAGTTCATGAGAACATGTGATTTTTAATGAGTCTGTGACAGAGGTGAATCACTGGTTATTTTAATAGTGGATAGCTGACTGTCTATGAGAAGCACCTTAGAAAGAAGAGATAGCCCAAGTAATGAGACATGCAGGCAATATTCAGAAATAAAATAGCGGGAAACCAGGAAAAGCTGAATCACGTGTACCAGGCAACCCTGGAGCCTTGCAAACACATTATTTCCATACAACTATACATCACAGAAAAATTTTTCCCTGCAAGCAGCTGGTGCTGGTTCACAAAAATACATTACAAGAGCCTTCTTTCAGAGAGGCACAAGTTCGTGAGTACTGGCCCACTCTTCCAGGAATTCACAGCTTCAAAGAAAATCTCTGGGAATTTACCCAAGTGCCTGAAACCTGCAGGAGGTCCTGGCACCCAGCTCCCCTTGGCCTTGGCTAGTTTGCTTGCCTGCACTTGAACATGCTGACCCCAGTTGGCTGAAATGGGCAATTTCAATCTAGCCATGCTGGATAGGTGCCTCTAAAGACACCCCAGCCAGCAACACCCATAGCAGGCTGTACTTCACCTGCTGAGCTGAAGCCTTGAGATGTTTCCTGATGGGGGCAAGGGAAGGGCTGACAACAGGCATGTGAATAATTCATAATAGAAAGCACAGACTCTGCTTTTATTTCTCCTTTTTTGCCAGGTGACAGATCTAATTCCTCAAGCTCTAGCTTTCCATGATCCTTGTGAATATTTACACATATGCCTGTCACAAACATTGCTGAAAACACTGAACATTCATGGTCAGGATTATTGCAAAAATCACAGAGGATTCATTATCTTACTCTCAGCAGGAACAGTATCATTACTTTATATATTTACAAGCATGCAGATGCATTGATGCCAGATAACTAATCTTTTTAATAAACAGTGTTCCAACACTTGTTATTACTCAGGAGCTTAAACAGAGCTCACTGCAGCCAAAGGCACAGTGGTGGCACAGTGGATGGCAGCAGCCTGGCCATCACCTCACACTTGGCAGGGCTGCCTCACCATCCCCTGCCTGCTGCATACAACAGCCCCCACCCAGTTGCTATCCCATTAAACAGGAAAACACTGCAGTGAAAACACAGAGAAGAAAAGCAGGTTTTCAAACACACCACCATCAGAGAGAACAGACAGATGATTGCCTTCACCATGGCATATCACTTGTCTCTGTGTTTGGAGGGGACACTGTAAGTGGTACCTGAAGAATTAGACATTCTTCTCCTGCCACCAGTGGCAGAAGACACAGTGTCACAAAAAGTCCTAATATCTTTCTTACATCATATACAGCAGTGCTGTGAAACAACAGGAAGCTACACTGCTGAGAATCAGAGGCAGCTGATCATCTGACCAAGCACTTATACAGAGCAGACTTCAAGAAGTCTCCAAGTTAGTCTTTCATGAGAGGCTCACCATCCCTCAGAAGCACAAACACACACATACTGATTGTAAATATGTATACCAGGCCTGCTGAGAACCTTAGGCTTACAATACTTCTGAAAAGAATATTGGACTTCTTACTGGATGAGTTGTGTCACAGTTGCGAAATAGCAGCCGAAAGCCATGAAAGAAATTTACATCTCCTTTCATTTATGCTTTTTAGACACAGAAGTGGCAAGAACCAGTACATTATTTTCCAGTCAAATACAAGGAAGAAGTTGGCAGCAACACAGCACTGAACTGTAGATCAAATCAACAACTTGATGAAATGTTGATATACTGCTGTAAGCAGTGGTCTTGCTATTAGCAATATCTCTGAACTCCAAAGAAGTCCTTTTGTATTGAGTACATGCCGCCCTGTTCATCATCTAGCATTTCCTAGTGCGCACTGTGTTGAAAACTACCAGTGCCTCATGGACTTGGCAATCTGGCCTACTGATGACGAGTTATTTGTGCAAGCTCTTGACATCTCGGAAAATATATTGTTCCCCATATGAATCTCCTGAAAATGACGAACGAGAATTAAAATATTCTCTCTCAGCAGTCTCTAAAAAATGCATCATTTTCATCACTGATTTATTCTTTTCCATTTACTTAAAGCAGTGCTATGTTCTGTGTTATAAACAACTTACATTGGAAAACTACAGCTACAGTAGAGCAAACAAACACAGGTTTAAAGAGGCACTATTCAGGCTACTTTGAGGCACCAAAATGAAACAGTGACTCTACCTACAAATTGAAAGGGTTATTAAAATGACCGTGACAATCATCATCTCATGGCCTACCATGGGCCAGTCTTGTAACTGTCTGTATGGCAGCATGGTGGGTGAGAGGGAGCAGGGCTGGGAGCAGGTTGGGTGCCAAAACCCTGTGGGAGGGCATCTCCTGGGGTATGGGGTGCATCATTGCCCCATGGCCACACTCCTGCCCTCCCCAGCCCTTCATTTCTGGCTGCTGGAATGCTACTCCTGCCGCACTCTGCTCTCCTGCTGGGAATCAAATGTAAGAGAACTTCATGCCTAATTCTTGAAAAACATGAATGTCTTTTGGGGCACTGTCAGATTTTTGCTCATGGTAAAGAATTAATGAGGAATTTCATTTAAAGTAAGGAATCAAGAAGGAATTTTAATTTGCATGCTTTCATTAAATGTTAAAAAAAGTGTTTAAAGCAAGTGAAGGAATTTGTTTTCATAAGATGATCAAATTTCCCAGCCAACTTTGACAAAATGAAATTAGCAGAATTAAAAACAATACGATCAAGTTATGCTTTCTGAAAAAGTGCTGTCAGCAGCAAGCTGCACACCTGAGGCAGAACACATTTTCTACGTACAAAGTGAAAAAAGTTAATATTTAACATAGCAAATGAGTTTTCATAGGTATTTCAGCAACTAAAGCAACATTTGTGGTAATTGAGCAAAAAATCCTTTCAGTATAAGCACCTGAAAATTATAATTACATATCTGAAAGCATTCTGAATCTGAAAAATGATTGCCTGAAGTATTCCTTCTTTGAGAAAAGATCTCTTCTATAGAAATTCTGATTCAATAATACAGATATAATAATATGCATTTGGAGGTCTTTCTTTTCAATAAATTTTCCAAAATTAAGACTTCTTAGTTGCTACACAATTTCATTTTTAATTAAGAACCATTTATTTACACTTCATAATTCCTGAAGCATCACAGAGAAGTGAATAAATGTTTTTCCCAATAACTTGTTTATGAATGGCAATTTTTCAGCTTGTGAGAAATTCTATAATAATATATATATATATATATATTTCCAATAATGCAAAGTGAAATCAAATTAAAAAAAAATGGAAAAGGTAAATATATCACTGAAAGACAAGAAAATGTTAAACAAACAAACAAACAAAAAAGCCATTGTTAGAAATGGAAAATAAGTATCAGTGATTTTATTATCTGTTCCACAGTCACTCTGCTATAAAGCAGTGGAATATATAGGATTTTCATACTTAGTTTTATTAAGTACTCTATTTAAAATATCTATTTTAAAATTGCTACTTTTAATCACTGAAGGAAATTGTACTCATACGGAATGTTTATGTTAACAGAAACTTGATTTTATTATGCTTCCAACATCTACAATAAAACAAGCTGGTTAATAAATACCATGTAATTAGCCACCTTCTCATTACAAAGACTCACATTACATTGCTTTCATTGTCACAAGTTTGAATAGCAGAATCAGAAGCTGGAAGCAGTTAATTAGAAAAGTCCCCCTTGCTACCATTTCTATTTACACACCATGAAATGAACCTTCATTTCATAGAACGACAGAATTGCTGAGATTGGAAAAGAACTCATTATTTCATCCAGTCTAACTGTCCAGCTACCACCAGTAATTCCCACTAAACCATGTCCCTCAGTACAACCTCTTAACATTTCTTGAACACCTCCAGGGACGATGACACCACCACCTCCCTGGGCAGCCTGTTCCAGTGCCTGACCACTCTTTCAGAGAAGTTTTTTGTAATGTCCAACCTGATTCTCCCCTGGTACGACCTGGAGCCATTTCCTCTCATCCTACTGTTACATCGGAGAAGAGGCTGAACCACACCTCACCACACCCTCCTTTCAGGCAATTGTAGAGATAAGGTCCCTCCTGAGCCTCCTCTTCTGAAAAACCTCAGCTGCTCCCCATCAGCCTTGTGCTCCAGACCCTTCATGAGACTATTAAGACTATTGGCCAAAAAACGCAATTAATTTTCCCTTTTATTCTTCCAAATTGTTTTGTCTAAAGCTAAAAAGCAGACAGACTAGTGCTTCACCATTTCTCATACGCTTCCCATGAATGGAAGACCATAAGAACTGGACCAGTTTTGCACTGGACTAAAAGGTGGCCAAGTCCAATACAAAGTGAGTGACTGATCCATCCAGTTTCATCCTCTCTGAAACGTGACTAAAAACGTGTACATGGCAGTATAACAACTTTGGGAATATCATAGGATGCAGTTTCATTTGGGAAGCTCACATCTGCAGAACGTTTTGAAGGAAACACAGCTTTACTGTAAGAGGCTGCTTAGGTATGCCCGCTAAAATTCCTAGAGCAGAGACAGGAGTCTACTCTAAAAGAGTGGTAAATATCACTAGATTACAAACACGGTTGGCATTTGAATGGCTGGTTAACCTTCAAAAAGCGCCCTCAGCAGTCAGAACGAATCGATCGCCGCTGATTAAAAGGGTGGTATCTTACTGCCCTCTAACGGCTGCCGTTACCCAGCTCCTCTTTTCGGCACGGTTCCTCCAAAGCTCTCTGCAACGGCTGCTGGGATGCAGGGTGCTCAGGACACCCTGATACACCCTGGGATGCAGCCTCGCATGCCAGGAGCTGCGGAACGTAACCGTGCAGCAGCCGGAGCATCCTGGGGAAAAAGAGCTGGAGTGGCACTGCAAGGGAGCGGGGCTGCGCCAATCAGAGCTCTCCTTTGTCATTAAGGCTAATTAACCATCTGTTCGCAACGTCACTGATTGAAACGTGAATCCCATCAGTGTGAACTGATAGGAAGCTCAAGAGGATCTTCTGGTGTTACCGTGAGAAGAGGTTAACAGTGCTTTGTGACCTTTTATATCACTGTCTATTATGAATGTGGTAATCAATCATTTTCAAGTGTGAAACGACTACTGGGCATAAATCACAGTGTGACTCAGTTTTGAGCCACGAAAAGACTCATCTGGTAAGGCTGCCAGTCACTTCAAAGCAGGAGGCTAGGGATGTGATTCCCTGTGGACCACCAAGGATGAAGAGACTGTCTCTGCAGTGAATACAGGAACTTTAAAATAAACATATTTTAGATTGATGTGAAAACCAGAAGATTAAGTTCCAATTTTTTGCAAATTTCATACATTTCACAAGCAGAACAACCTTTGGTTTGCACAGTTATTTTAACCTTGGCGGCCATTCAGGCTGTTACACGGATGTTCAACTTGGACAATCCACATCACTTTTTAAATTTAATAGACACACAGAATCACTAAGGTTGGAGAAGACCTCAAAGATCACCAAGTCCAACTGTCAGCCCATCCCCACCGTTGTCCACCAACCACATCCCTCAGTGCCACATCTCCATGTTTCTCAAATGCCTCTCAGGAATGGTGACTCCACCGCCTCCCTGGGCAAGTTCTTGTTCATCCAACGTCTCTCTAACCTATGGTTTGAACTCAGAGTTGATTTTTTTTCAGGGAAACTTTGATATAAAAACAAGTCTTCCTTTTTCCAGGTACAGAAAACATTGGTGGAAAAGGACAGTTATGAAACCTTAGATCAGCACACATTCTTTTCTATACTTTAGTGTGTGTGTGCATTGAGACAAGATCCAGAAATGTGAGAATGTTCTTTCTATTTCCAATCCTTGCATTAGTCTTATGAGCTTATGATTCATTTCACTTACTTGATTGTTTTTCATCTCTTTCCTTCTAAGCAATGCTGAAACAACAAGAGCTGAGCTCCAGCTGAGCCCCCAATCAGCGACATTTCAGTGATTTTGAAGCTAAATAAAGTGACAAAAGGATCAAAAGAAGTCTGTTGTCACCTGCAGTATGCCTTAATTACGTGTTACAGCAGCTCTAAGCAGTGATAGTATCACCCAGGGTGATACTAGCCTGTGCTGAAACCTCTGGGACTGTCTTCCACTTGCAGAGAACGTGAGGATTTTTCTGCTTTAAATAAAACCATTCTTCCAATTGCAGTTACTAAAATAACAAACCTTGCTTCCAATATTAGGTTTGCAATCAGTGTAAAGACTTGTTCCATTAAAGCACCTTGAATATCGGCAGCATGCTTGAGAACAGTGCTTGTGGTGCCTGAACCTAGCTGGTCCTGATACGCAGTGTAGCCCAATTGATTTGTGCCACTCACTAATTTGTGGTGAGAAATGGGGGAAAATCTGCTAGCAAGTAGAGGAGGAGCAACTCCAGCACAGGCAGGAATCTGAAGATGGAATTTTATCACATGTGATAAAAGGACTGTTTTTATGGTGTCATTGCTTTGAAAGTGTAGCTCCCACCTTCATCCCTAGCTATTCATCAGCACAAGTGCTGCCTGCGGAGCGGTGAATCAGGAGTCCTAAAGGAGCACTGTGCGCGGTACTGCAGCACTGCTGAGAGCAGATGCGGTGCCCAACAGATGACGCTGCTGTGCCTGAGCATTACTGAACTGTGTGGCAGGAGCAGTGGCATTCATCAGATGAAGGAGCTGCACCTGATGGTGGAGCAAATTAAGATAAGTTACAACAAAAGCAGAGACTCAGAGAAAGCTGAAGGAGCCTTCGGCATGGGAAGTAGTTGGTGTCTTGTCTGTGAGAGCAATTAGCTGAGTTCTGGGAGGGAAGGAGCTCAGAATGTGTTTTCAGCTCAACCACACACAGGCTGGTGTAGCTTTGCTTCTCTTGAGGGGTCAGGGATACAGTCCTTCAGAAAGAGAAAGTTGGGCATCAATAAGAACACTGAAAAAATACAGAAGCAACAGTGCTTTGTCTGTCCCCGAATGATGACAGGAACAAAGCTTTTTCCAGTCCAGCCTTTCTGCAATACTGACACATAAAAAAATGGGTTAAAAAAATTACTGACAGTAGCATCAAGACCTTGGCAAAAACAGCAAGCTATTGGAGTCTAATTGCCATTTTATTCAAAATGCTGCTATACAAAAACATGCAGTTTTACCAATCTAAGCTATCTATTTTTGTCAACACATTAGATCCCAGCAAGAGCCTTCAGAAAAAACAGTCCACAACTCTCCCTTCCATCCTTAAAATAAAATTTAGAAAGAGAATAATAGAATCATACTATCATCACAGCTGGAAAAGACCTACAAGATCATCCAGTCCAACCATTCATCTATCACCAACAGTTCTCACTAAACCATGTCCCTCAGGACAACATCTAAATGTTTCTTGAACACCTCCAGGGACAATGACTCCCACCTCGCTGGGCAGCCCGTTCCAGCACCTGATCACTTTTAGACAAGCAGTACATTCTAACATCCAACCTGAATCTCTCCTGGTGTGATCTGAGGCCACCTCCTCTTGTCCTATCACTAGTTACACAAGAGAAGAAGTTGATCTCCATCTAACTACAACTTTCCTTCAGGTGGTTGGAGAGAGCAATAAGGTCTCCCTTGAGCCTCTTAATGGTCATGATATCTCATTTTAAAAGGCAGGATTTATCTTGGTGAGGATTTCTTTCCAAAATGAAGTTGGATTTCAGCTTTGAGTTTGGACTTAACTATGTATTTCTACATCTCCTGTAGACTCGTGCCTCAACTTCAGCTCTTTGAATTCTACAAAAAGTTGTATTTTTAGGAGAGAGTTATCCAAATAACACACTCTCTCACTCCAAATGTAACATCAAATTACATTTATAGTCATTTAGATGAAACATATTCATATGTCAAAAATTACAGCTTAGTTGTACTTCTACTCTTTCTACATGAGCTGGTACTGCATGATGTGTTCCTTTAATTCATTCAATTTATTCTCCTTTTCTTCTTAGGCTTTTATTTATTTATTTTGGTTGTAAAATCTAATGAAAATTTTGTGTAAAGGAAAATCTGCTTTTGCAAATTCTCCATAGCTGTAATGGAATAATATAGCAGATTTCCTGCGCATGTCCTGCAGAAATGGAGTCGTTTGTTCATTTGTGACATGGGCCAATATAGGAAATAAAGCCAATTATCTTGATCTGACTTCTTGTCTAAAAGAGTAATTTGCAAGACAATAAATTTAAGCGCATTTTTGTAAAAATAAATCAATAAATCCTCAAAGTAAAGTGATAAATCTGAGACTACTTTTTCAGACTCATATCAAAATTCACTGAAAGCTTTTGCTGTAATAGCGTCAGTAAGTCTTCTCACAAGCTGCATCTCTGTGATGTGTGAGTGGACACTTCTCTTTTGCCTATCTGCTTTCAGCATGGGATGTGGCTTCCCACATGCTTCATCTCCCCAAGCCAGGAACACCAAAATACCACTGCCCTGTCCATCTGTTTCAGTGTTCTGCTAAGTAATGTTCACACCATTGAGGAATCAGTCTACCAGGAAAGGATCACTGATAAGGTTTCTTTGGTTAGCAATGTGTTCTGTAGTAATGGTGGCCTACCAGTCTTTAAAAGGGAGCTATAAGAAAGAAAGTGACAGACTTTTTAGTGGGATGTGTTGTGATAACATAAGGGGAAATGGTTTCAAACTGAAAGAGGGGAGATTTAGACTGGACATGAGGAAGAAGTTTTTTGCAATAAGGGTGGTGAGGCACTGGCACAGGTTGCCCAAAGAGGGGGTGAGTGCCCCAACCCTGAAGCACTCAAGGTCAGGCCGCAGGGGGCTCTGAGCACCTGATGGAGATGTAGGTGTCCCCACTCATTGAAGGGATTTGGACTAGATGACATGTAAAGGTTCCTTCCAACCCAAAAGATTCTATGATGATTTGTAAAACTGCTGTTCATTCAGCTGTGTCCTGTTCTCATTATTTTTCCATATTGTCTGAAATTTGAGGTCATCATGCATATTCATTTATTGAAATTGGTGTAAATGCTCTGTTTCTTACTAGGTCACTTCCTTTCAATCTTGTCCTGAAACATTTCCATTGTTCTGTAGACTTTCACTGTAAATAATTTATATCTCTCCATGCTATCCCACGTCCTGCAGTTTCTCTGCTGTATTAACCATTTTGTTTGAGCATTCATTTATTTCTGTCAACAAATCTTCTCATAACATTTTGTACCTACTTCTGATTTCTCTCCGCTGTGCTCACAGTCTGGTGCACTTCTGATATCCAGTTTACATGATACATCTTCATTTGGGTTTATAATTGCTACTCCGGATCAGCAGAAAAGACAACAAAAACAATTGTTTTGAAGATCTGCTTTTACCTCCAGCCAATATCAGAAAACAGATACATCCCACAGCTGAAGTATGTGTTTCTGGGCATTTATTTTCTAGTTTTCATTAAAAGTTGGTAAACAATTTATAGTACAGCTGACAAATGTTAACACTTCTTGTAGAAGTAACCGTGGCTGGGTAAGTGTCATTGATTTGGTTCATGGAAAGCCTAATTATTGGGACTTATCAGAAGAATGCCATAATTGCTGCTCTTTTCATTTCATTTCCTTTCTGACTTAATCCTAAGTGTGCTGCGATGCCTTTATTAGTAGCCTTAAACTATCTTATATTTCTAAGACTTCACTGCATACATATATTTATTGTAATTATAGAGATATCTGGAATTTTAGATGAGCCCAGCAGAGCAGAGCAGACGTGGAGCATACTTGCTGGTGCCAGGTTGCAGATTTGCAGACATGTAGGTAAAGTGTAATCAAATTTTTGAATACTTTTGGAAATCTAATATATATGGAACAAAAGAAGAAATAAAGGTTTTTTTTGGTTGTTTTTTAAAATATGCATTTTAAAATATTGAAGTGATTTATATTAAAGCCTAATAATACTTTTTCTTGCCTACTGGTGAAGAGTAATAAGCCCCAAACCCCAATTCAGTCCAAGTATTACAGCTCCAAAACAGCTCTTCAGATGGACTGTCAAGGGGGTTAGCCAAAAAGGTTTTAATCCCATCCAGCAAGGACAACATCGTGGCAAGAAAGAAGGAAGTTTTGATGCTGCATTCCCTCTGGTTCACACTAAAATCAAAGCATTCCATTTCTCAGTGAAGTGTGGTGACTTCAACAAATTTGAATTCTCCACTGGAAACAGTTGCACTGGCAATTTCTCAGAGGTTCTTATTTGTATGTGTATCTGTATATTTATGTAAATATCAAAAACGTGCTCTCTTTCAGTTAAACCCTTATTGTAGTTGGTACTGTTCTTATGGAGAAAACTATTTTAAATTTGATTTTTGGTGGGTATTGTAAGACAAATATAAAAGGCGTTATCTCAATAATTTCTTTTCCCAGGCCTCCACCAGTACCCGGAAGGTTGCAGCTGCATGGAAACAGAATTAGAATACAAATGTCCCATAAATACAGTCTCTGTTGCTCTCCAGTATGACACTGTTTGAGAAACAAAGAGGTGCCTAAATACACATCACATAGTGCTATACTACCAATATAGAATAGGTCGACCCACTACAGATACTTGCGTGGTGATTTACTAGTGTGTAGCGAATGCTGTGTTTTGCCACAAGGCCCTCTTCAGGGTGGATTTCACTTGACAAAATATTTATCAACAGTGTAAATCAGTCATGTAATACAGATTAGGGGTTGGACTCTGATCTTTAGAGGGCCCTTCCAACCCCTACCATTCTGTGATTTGTTTACTGTTCTCCCCTAAAGAGTTTGGGTGTGAGCTGAAATGTGGATAAGGCTGCTAAGTCTTAAATTCAGTTGGTCCCACGGCATTCACTAAAGATCACTGGTTGTGCAGTCATCACTGGGATAATGGGCACTACCAAATATTGCTAAGTTAGTTATCAAAGCGGGAATTTCAGAATTATTGCTTCTTAATGCTGATTCCCAGCTCCCTTTTTTCAGTTTGTCAGCTCTAGGTTTACAGGTCATAAAAATGTGTGTGAGACTAAATGCTTTTAAATATGGAAAAGTCCCAAGGATCCATCCGGATGAACAAAGGGAAATACTTAAAAGAAGCCAGTCCTAAAACTGAGTAATGGTGTTTTGCTGGCTTGCTGGTGGCAAAGTACTTCTACTTTCCAGAGTCCAAAGTGAGGACTCTCTTCTCTCAGTTAACCCTGAGAGCACACTGGAGTTTCAGTTGGGATTAACACAATGAGTGTGGATGACAAAGAAGCTAAGACTACCAGGCTTCTCAGCCAATGTGATGCACTTAAAGTGATGCACCCAAAATATTGCACTCAGTGCAATGCAATGCAGTGCACCCGAAGACCTTTTTAGGCTCTGATCTTCTGCCCATTGCACCCATATGTGACTTTTGACAACTGCAAAGATGACCAATTAAGACCTAATTTAAACTTCAGTTACCAACTACTTACAGGTCACTCAGATACAACCGGCCTACTCTCTTCCCAATGAAGTTTCAGTGAGTATACAGAGTGAGGAAAATGCAAGTAACTTAGCAGCTTCTCAAAGTATTACATGAATTCTGGAATACATGAAATGCATAAAATCAATACATACGTGATCACTTTTTTTAACTGTATAGTTCAGAATTTGCTTTTGAAATGAATATTTTGATTACATTGGTCTTCCAGTCTAGCCAGATAAGCACTGATGCAGACAGTTTCATATGTAATGCACAGAGGTCTGTTTTTTTTCCTCTGGCACAGAGAACTAAGTGAGCCTAAAGACTGTCTAATTGGTAGTACTGCTATTTGATGGTGAAACTGAACCTTACTGTTTTAAAAGGTTAAATAACAGACATTTTAAATTTTTTCCTCTTCATATTTTCATGCCAAGATACCATTGAAACAAAATGCAAAATTAGGCAATTATCATGCAAGTTCTACTATGCAGTTAATCCCATAATAGACCATTGGTACATTTTTTCAAGGTGGGTGGTGTCCTCTGTGTTCTTTATATAGAAAGATGGCCTTTTTATAGGAATCTGACTTGGAAAGCTTTCAATACAGACTCTTTCAAGTTCCTCTAGGAACTCATTCACCCTTCACAGAGTTATGAATAAGAAAGATATACGGATATATTAAATTTTGAGATAGAATGACTTGCATCCTTTTTTAATATGGGTGTTAATAACAACAAAGAGAACATCAACACTGTACCTGGCATCTCCCTCAGATAAATTATTTTAGGATTAAAGCAAGTGGGTATAAGAAAACAGGGACAGCTCAAGGGTAAAAAATTCATATGACTGACACTAGATAAATCCTTAAAAAAAACCCCAAAAAACTGTAAATGCACAAAATTTGAGCTTTTGGACTGGATACTGTATGCCTTTTCTTGGATAGTTACTAATGACAACTCAAACTGCCTTCCATCCAGAAGAGGTTGGCATCCTTCAAGAACAAATGTCATAGGAAAGGACTGTCTAATCTGAAGAGTAGAGTGCTAGAATGGATTTTATATAAATAAATATATATGCACCTAATTTTTAGCAAAGGTGTACCACCAGGTTCAAGGCATATCACTACAAGGATGTTGAGAAGGATGACTAGGGGTTGTGGAGTCTCCTATGGAGATATTCAAGACACATCTGGACACCTACCTGTGCAGTCTGTTGTAGGGTACCCGCTTTAGCAAGATGGTATCTTGAGGTTCCTTCCAACTTCTGCAGTTCTGTGATTCTTTGTGATTCTGTGACTAATGATTGTTCACATTTCATAAAATTCAAAATAACATACCTGTTGCATGGAACTGTATTGACTTGTCTCCCCAGCCTCCAGTGGTTCATATTTTGTACCTTCTTCCTCATACACCATGATATTCTATTCCAAAAGCACAATCAAGAAATGGGAAATTATGCACCACAGAGATAGAGACACACTGGATAGCCTCAAAGGAATCATTAGAAAGTTCTACTCTGTTGGAAAATATTGAATCTGACTTCAGGGGTGATACACCAAGAATTTATTTAGTAGCATGTTTAAAATGGCAGAAGGGGATAAGTGGGAGATGATGAAACACCTGCAATGCCAAGTTAATGATTCATCATAGTTCTGGCTTTCTTATCTTTTCTGTACCAGATTTTCACAACACAATTGCATTCAGACTATATCAAGGAAAGCATTCATTAGACTATACAAACTTCAGAAATGGTGAGTACAATATTAACCTAGCTTTGCCTTTTTATATCAATGATTGCTTCTTGGGCACAATATGGGAAATTGCATCTAAACTTGAACTATTCAGTCTCATTCAAACACAGTTCAGCATATTGCAGCAGCTTAAGGAAGATGCTAAAAGTGCGCAGTCCATGCATTTTAACTCCTACTATGATTCTAATTAAACTCTGGGACAAAGACAAATTGCTGAACTTCTTCCCCTATTATCATCCACCCATTAAAAACTTAGTTCAGTATTTGAACCAGACAGTGTCTCATTAGTTGGTGTTCACAAAGCATATTGGCCGTATTTTTCACATACAACTATTTAGGTGGTATTTTTCAAAATCCAGTTACTCCACTTCTTTCAACAGCTGACAAACTTGGGCTAATCTTCCAGGCTCCTACAGGTATTGGCATTTTGATAAACTGGTGTATAGTAATGCAAAACATTATGTCTGGTTTGGTCTGAAAAGGATATGACTTAGGCAAAAGTAGGAGTCCATTGCATCATAGCAAAATATGTTCACCTCTGCATAGTGCAAAGCTCTTCATAAAAGCAGATTATTAACCCTTTACCCAGTGTCATTACACAGATGAAATATTAAAAAGCATTAAATCAGATGCTCAAAAGCAGTAGCAGACAGCCTTTTTTGAGATAACAACCTTAAAATGCTTCCAGTCAGCATTTAAAATCAAATGTTGTCACAGTTCTTTATCTTTCTGGTTTCTCTTATCACATCTGAAATTTTTCAGCTTCCTTACTCTATCACTAGTCTACCAGTTTTTAGAAAATCTTGCTTTCATTTCAGTGTTATACTCCATCGTCAGCAGGTATCTTGGTCATTACTGTGTCACTGGTTTGAAACTTGCAGAATTTAGAGATCTATGCAAGTTGAAATGGCTGTGAGTATCCATTTTCTCTGTCTGAATAAGTATTAACCAATGCTGGCAATGTGTGTGCATTTGGCATTGACTGAAAAAAAAGTAGCAAGACAGTAAAGCTATATTTGTACATGACAATTTGCACCAAAAAATTTTTTGAATGACTGCAACTTGCAACTCCTTATCACTGTGACAAAGACAACATTTCAATTTCTGAACATAACATATACTTCTAAGTTAATTTCAGAAAAGAAACTTCCTCATGGTTTGCTCATTGCAGCCTTCTTTTCATTGTTTCTTTAAAAGGACTTCTAGTTCTTTCCAGAATTCTGGATTACAACCCAATAGTTAAAATTTCACAGCAGTTTTTTACTGGTTTAAAGTCTTCATATTTTCCTTAATGCTCTTGCACACATTTGTATCGATATTGTTCAATATCCAAACTGTTTTCCTTTCAGGTTTATTTATTTATGTACTTATTTATTGCTTGTTTTTCTTCCAACTTCTTTCCTATTCCTAAGATTTCAAGCACACACTTCATGAAAATAAATTACATTCCTGAAGTTGTAAAACTTTTTAGGAGCATGACTCTCTTCTTTGAACTCCTATGGGAAACTCATGATTTAAACTGAAAATTCTTGAATACAATGTGGAGAAACCTAGCTTCTCCTTCTAGAAAACTGAAAAATTGTCTGTGTGGTTAGACAATTCACCATTCAGGTACCACTGCGATGAGTATAATAGAAATTCCAGTTCAGACAGAGCTTACAGTTTGTAAGATGGAGACACGATGTCCTACAAACTCTTTCAAATAAACCATCACCAGAAAAGTATTATGTCAGTTTCTTAGAAAATATAGCAGCTGTTCTTAATGGCATCCAGGAAAATAGATCACTTGGTTTTGCTAACTGAAAAAGAGGATTTTGCTACTAGTTCCTTGGCTCAGGGCAGAGAAAATGAAAAACTTTGTGTCCTTCATGAGCCAATGACTCAGTTGTCGCAGTCATGGTCCTGGTAAGCAGCTGGCACTGGCAGCCTGCAGACAGGGCTCCATCAAGTCAACGCTGCAGCCATGAACAGTGCAGGAACCAAAACACCCCCCCATACGTACCAGCTTCCATGGAAAAGGACCTGAGGAAGGTCAGAGCACGTGAGGAAAACCTACAGTACCAGCCCTGAGAGTGGAAATTATTTAATAGACAAGTTTTTTGTGTTGGTCAATTCAGCATATATGTCAGTCAGCCAACTCAACTACTGTTTATCAGCAAAATACGCTAATAAGCTACTAAGAAAAACACCTGTAGGTGCTATGCTATGTTACTGTCAACTTTTTTTTTCCCCTGCAGTTTCCATAAACTCTACATTTGCATTACATTTAAAGCAATGTAGCTAATCCAATCTTGGATTCCCCCCAAAAGTTAGCATTTGCACATCTTTCTTACATTTAACTATTTTGTCATAAAGCATGATAAAATATCTTGTTTTCTAACCATGTTTTGGCTTATGAAGATAAATGATAAGCAATTCACTTGAGACCCTTCCCAAGAAGATCTGTAGCCAAATGCCTTTTATTAACTGTGTCTGAGTAAATTATGCTAAAGTTTCCTTTGATAAACAAATATATCTTTTTCTGTAAAGATAAAAAAAGACATCATTTGTTTATTGTTATACCAAGCCACTTTTAAAGGTGTGGCATTCTAGAATACATGAGCAGAGCCTTGACAAAGTTTAATATAACTGGGACTCAAATGTCTATCTGAAAAACACCACTGTCCTCTACCACAATAAAACTTCAGAGCTGCTTCTTGTTTTCCTGAATTTAGCAAAATTCTGTCCTTCACTTCAAGTTTTCCAATGAACATAAAAACAGTTACTGTGAACACATGCTTATCCTGAGCATTACAGAATGTATTGACGTACATTGCAATTAAGTGTAAAATCTCCACGTAGTGGTCTCTGTTTACTCTGGTACACAGACTGCAAGTAATAAATTTCAATGTATTGACTTAGCTGAAGAGGCCAGGTCATAAATAGAGATGGAGTAATGACAAAGAGAAGGTTATAATTTGTTTGATACTCCCATTCGTATTCAGTACTAGGAAATAAATAGGGGCTAATTTTGGAAGAAATAAATAAAAGAAAGCCAAAGTAAGAAGACCACCCCAGATTGTAAACTCCCTCCTGCAAATTTATTCCATAAATAATGCATTGTGCTTTCTTCTTGATGTTTAGGGATTTTGAAGATGACCATACTAAGGCCTTAACTTATACCACCTTTCTGAGACGAGATGCACTCACTTCATTGTAAATGAAAGATGCATAAAAATAAAGCAATAAAAACCTTTTGAATATGTGTGACTTGTGGTCCTGAACACAGTGTCTGCCTCAGTTTATGAAGCCTAATCAGGACAGCTGTGCTTTTGTCTTACAATTAATCGAACTATTGTAAGCACAGTCACACGGAACATTCTGGCAGTTGTCATGACATTACTTATTTCAACAAACAGAATAAGAGATAAGCATATTGTATAATTTCTGCCTTGTGACCAGCTCATGAGTACCATGATACTTCATAAACTCCATGAAGCCCTGGGACTTGTGCTCTAATCACAAAGTAACACAATACAGTGTGCCTGTATCTCAAACTGCAGATGGTTTTTCCTATTGAATCCATTCCTCCTTCAGATCAGGCTATCTCCATCCAGGGAATGAGAAAAAGAATTGTTTTTTTTGCTAAAATCACATAATCTGAATTAAATAAATCAAAATTTGAATATGTAACTTTTCTGTCAGGACAGTAAATCCTAGATCCTTCAATCAAAAAAATTCCACATTGCTCTCTTAGTAAACTGCTTGTTTACAATCAATTCTAAAAACAGTTATACTTAGCTAACTCCTCAGCCTTCTGTAGTTTTCTTTTGCAGTGACTTAATTAACACACCTTGCTACAGCTTATAAAAATTTTGCAGGGTTCTGCATAAATTCCAGTATAACTAGAAAAAGAAAAAGCCAGGTAGTCACACTGAGACATAAAGTTAGCACTGTGTATTGAATTAAATCATTAAATACTTTGTCTAATACATATTTCCCTCTACAGGTTTCTTCATGGAATAACATTCATTTGATGCCAACAAATACCTTTTCCTCATTAAAATTTTTGGGGGAACAGTGAGTTTTATAAAGTCCAGATAGAGTGTGAGCTGTTGCATGTCTGTCATTTGAGAATGAATTGCCCCTTTCCTGCTAAAGGTGTGCCAGTAAGCCATCCAGAATCACAGGCTGAAGGCCAGCAGAGGGGAGTTGCTGCTATTAGTGCCTTGGGTAGCATTGTGGGGAAGGGGAAACTTACACCTCCGATTCTGAAACCTATGGGGTTTTTACAGCCAGCAAAGTCTATGATATAGAAGCTAGAAAACAAGATCTCCCTGTTCTTTTCAGAACGAACCATTGATTCCCTCAAAGAGTAGAGAGGCCTTGCAGAGAGGTCTTTACAAACTAGAGAGTTGAGTGATCACCCAGTCACCGACTTCAAGAAAAAATGCCAACTCTCGCCTTTCAGCAATGATTAAGTTCATAGATCACACAGAGACCCCAGGTAATCAGGTTGCCAGCAGAATTAGACATGATGAATCAGAGCTAAAATGCTCCTTGTTTAGCAGATCAGGAACATTAGTGCCAAACATCAGTGCCCATACCAACTGGCTTCAAAGGGACTTATGGAGGAACCTAGAACAAGGAAGTACTGGATGAACTGAAGTCATGATAAAAGATAAGCATGCCTCTTCACTTACAAAAAGGAGAAAATATGTGTGTTTTAGATCTTAATTTTTCTTGTTTTCTCTCTTTTGTGAAGAGCTCTCCAGCAATAGGCTAACAGAATTACCACCTTATATTTTTAAAGACTTGAGGTGTTTACAAAAGCTGTAAGTTATAAAAGAGATTTCCCAACTGAATGTTAAGATGTGATAATTTAGTTTGTTTATTTATTTTTATTATTCTGAAAGAAAGTTATAAAGTTTCTATTTCTTTTAGCAATTAGTAACATGCTGAAAGTCTTCAGAAGCTTCAGTCATTGTAAGTAAAAATTGAAATATTTTACTAGAATTGTAAACTAAATAATATACTTTCTCCCTAGAAGAAATATTCATCACTTGCAAAGAATTGATTGTCATTCAATGAGATGCTAAGTGAACTTTTATTTTCTATTCTTATGGAAGTACTCAACACTCCAAGGTAGAAGGCCAAAATACATGATTTATAGCCTTTTAGTTTGTTCAGTTTTTACTGACCATCATAAAAGACGAGACAGGGAGCAAAAAGTACGCATAAGTAAAGGACAAAGTACATAGCAATCACAGCTAGGTTATCTGGGCATATAAGGACTTAAATAAATGGTAGGAAGTATTTTAGAACCTCTATAAAATATTTGTGTAGGTTCGTAAAATACTCACTTCACCAGTCTGATGATTCAGATACATATTTTTTAAGATTAAGTATTTTACACAGAGCTTGAACTTGGAACTTTTATTTTTCTTCTTTACTTTGCTAAGAGTCACCTTCACCTAAAAGCACTTCTTCTGATTTTATTGAATTCAGGCTTGAAAAGCAAGAGTATAACACCTTTTTAAAACTGTCATCCTATGATGTATGGCTTTTTCTTAAAAAGCTGTCCAAAAGAAGAAAAAAATGTTATATTTAAATAGCTGAGCTTCAATTCCCTCTATTTTTCTGTCATGCAGAAAGAATATGTCCTGAATTAATTTGAATGATTAATCTGAATAGCTTTCTTCCAACTCATTGTTTGATAATTTTCTCCTGCCATGCAGTCAATAACACTGTGCCAAAGTCAATGCACAGGATAATATTCAATGCCTCCTCATCGAAAACTATATGTTAAGTGTCCAAGGCTGAATGTGGCTCTGGGCAGCCTGGTCTAGTTGTTGGCAACTGCTCACAGCAGGGGGTGGGGTTGAAACTTAACAATCTTTGAGGTCTTTTTCAACCCAGGCCATTCTATGATTCTATGATCCAGATGGGTAAAGTGAATAAAGTCATTGCAGTAAGAAGAAAATTTAGGAGATGATTGTTCTGGAGGCAAGTGCTATTGACATTCTTGCTGGTTGTTTTTTTTTTTTTTTTTTTTCCCCCAGCCTTCAGATGCAACTCTTCAAATCTTTGGTCTCTCATAGTTACCATGTCAAATTTGTCTGCACACATGGAAGCCTCAGATACCAGAGGACAGTACAAATACTACTAGATGGCGTATTACTCTGGAGAGCAGTTAACCAAAAGCTGATCTAGGTTGAGATAAACCATTTTCCAGATTCTACTTACTGTAGTTACTGCTGGCCTATTCAGTTACTTCCATGCAGGACTCTGGTGCCATTGGAGACACCCTTGGATATCTACCCCAGCTGCTCATCACTTCCTTCTCCAGGAGGCTGCAGAACTCTTGCAGGTCTTGTGTCCTATCAGCCAGCTACATGGGCATCTCAAACAGCTGTCACCAGGGCATGTGAAAAGGTTTTTGCAAATATCCGTGTCAGTCATGCAGCAGCTGCATCAGAATAACTTCTGCTGCTATATAAGCCTTGACCAGCTGGCAGAAGTATGGTTATATCAATTTGAGAGCACATTAACTGTGATAGTTATGTTACTGACAATGTAATAGTACCACCTGCCTGCCTGTCAAAGTGACTGCCTGATCTGCATTTTCAACTCCGAACACACAGTAAGGGAACAAAGAATGTAAGACAGATACAACGTCACTCCCCCCAAAATGTGACTGGGCTAGAATTCACCAGAACAAAGTAATCTCAGCACCCATTCACTTTTCCATAAGCCTTGCTGACAGGATGACAGGCATTTTACTTCGTGAGATAGACAGTATATCGTAAATCATATTAAAGAAAAGAAAAAAGAGTTTTTAAAGTTAAAGTCTTGCAAAAAATATGCTACTGAGCTTGGTCCAGAACAGGAATCAAATGAGCTCTCAGACTAATACTCAAATAAAATTTTAAATCCTCGTCAGAAAGAATTTCCCCTATGGCTTCCTAAAGCTAAATCAAAGATACATCAGCCTCTTTAGGTGCAGCAACAGAACGGATGGTTTCACTCAGTCTCTTTGGTATGCTGAGGTAGGAACTTCTGCAAACAGCTACTACATTTGGACATACAGGAATCCCTGATTCTGGATTACCGAAGTCATGACTGCCCTGAAACCAAAGCTCTGGACTTTACATTTTGAGATGTAATCTTTTATAACCAATACAAGAGTTCTTACTGTCTTCTAGGTAGAGCCAAGGTTGTACGTCCTTGCCAGATATACACAATGTCATAATTGTCACAAATTCCTTACAGTTCTATTTCTCATACTTTTCACAAATGTATTATTCCTTCATCTATTGGTGCTTTCAAAGTCATACTTTCTTTTCCCACCCTATTTGGTTAATATATTTTTTCAAGCCATATTATTCACAGT
Source organism: Oreortyx pictus (assembly GCA_036925125.1). Lineage (NCBI taxonomy): Eukaryota > Metazoa > Chordata > Aves > Galliformes > Odontophoridae > Oreortyx > Oreortyx pictus. The sequence goes on from JAUPFR010000001.1 coordinate 20,203,863, forward strand.
GGTGGCCTATAAAAAATCTAAACCCAGAAGATCTACAATGCTTGTGTGAGTCTTCAGCTGGCCCATAGCTCCCTCCCATTACTCTGGATTTCTCATCAAAAGCTTCCAAGTCAAGGTTATCCTTAACAATGGAGGGCAATTCCCATTTCCCTAAGAAAAAGCTGAGAGAATTGTATGTTTTGCCTTCTTGTTTTATTCTTCTCCAGATTCTTACAGCAAAGGCTGCCTTTTATCTCTGCTTATTAATGTTTCCAGGTCTCTGACTTCTTTGTTGGTCAGAAGGCCCTTTGGCCAAGGTTTATAATAACAAGACTTCAAATTGCTCTGATGTGTGCAACTGAGCTTAGCACCCAAGGAAAGAGACAAAAATCTGTATATGCAAGTCACTTCTTGCGCTTCCCCTAATGGATACTGGATTGCCTGCTGAATGGCCTAACTAAAAAGGCTAAATGTCCAGGCTAAATGCATATCCCTACGACACAATCTTCCAGTAAAAAGCTCCATGTGATGAACAATAGTAGGATGAATATAGTCTGGATTTTGTCATAAAATAGTTTCTTTAAGATCTAAGTTTTAAGAAAGCACTTGCTTGTGTAATTATTTATTTGGTAACTATATATTATGTGACATAGAATTAATGTACAGATCACAACATTGACATATTTTACAGAGATCTGGAAATGATTGAGATTACGACTATAAATGCAAGCATGTTCCAGCATATGAACCTCTTCTACAAAATAACAGAGGGAATATATATATATATATATATTTTTTTTTTTTCTCCAAACAAAATTGTCCTAAACCACCCCGGGCTGCTTTCCCATTACGCTTCAACTGTGAGCTCATTTTTTTTGGAAAAAATATATTACATTTCACTGTTTCACAGAGAAAAAGGAAATACAATTCCCATTTAGTTCCCTCATTTCTAGAGTTTATCATGTCATTTCTTTTTCTGCCCCTAACACTTCTTTTTTCTGTCTGAAATGGAATAAGTGAAACTGGTTCCTTACTTTGGAGTTCCTATAGCCTTAAATTTAGGAGACAGAAGCAGAATTGGTGATTCAAGTGCATAAAAATTGAGAACTAAGTTAGGAAAGAGAAAAGTAATACTATTTTTGTGTGAATAAATCCACACGTTGCTAGATAAAACAGAAGGTGTGCTATACAGCCATTTCATCTCACTGTCATAAGGCATGCCTTTTCTTTCAGAGTATGTCACAGCTAGATGAAAGGAACAATGAGTGCCTCTGAACTACAGTCACTCTGTTGAAGCAAAGGGCTTTAACGTGGTCACACTTCCACACAGAATGCCAGCTACGATATATGCTGAAATTACTCGTTTTGTTGAATATATAAAATGTCTTTCTTGGTGAAAAATCATCATATATCATTGCCCATATATTTTACTTGCAGTTGTATCCTTCATATTTTCATATTCGATATTCTGTTTTATTCATAGTATCATTTCACAAATAAAATGAGAAGTTTTTGAATTACAGATAAATACCAGAACTATATTTGAATTTTGATATTTTTGTCTTTTAGCGCTGAGTCATTATGCAGTAGTTCTTCAATATAATAAGAGGCATCTGTGGACAGCTTTAGCTTTATAGGGTATTATATCCAGTATTCAGAAAACACTAGAACATATTTTTAAACTGTCCATAAGTCAGTGGGCTGCATGGATGCATTTCAAAACAACCTTGTTCTTGAAGGCCTTATTCTGTGACTCTGTCCCACAGGCCTTCTTTATGAAAGCACTGCCACTGGAACAGAAAAATATTTATATGAATAATGGTCAAGGAACTGGAACATTTTGGAAATAATATGATAAGCTATTTAAATGTTCATTTAATTTATTAACCAAATTTAACTCATTCCACAGACATACCACAATCTGTTAAGGCAGGAAAAATCCTTCTGCTGAGAAAGAGTATAAAATTTTCTGAAGCAATTTAGCATGAAGGACACCCATCTGCACATTAACACTAAACTGAGAATAGCAATGTCCTTTTTCACACACACACACACACAAAAAAAAAATAATATATATATATATATATTTGTGGAAACAAAAAGAAATGTATCAACTCTGAGCATTCCTTCATGTATGGAGAAAGGTAAATGCCCTAACTGTGTATTGCAGTGATCTAAAAGGGAATCAGAGGAGACTGCAACTTCTGCCACCAGAGCTAACCATTGCTGCTGGGGTCAAATGGCCCTAAGCTGCTACGAAGCAGCTCCTTATGAGTTGGAAGAAAGTATGTATTCATAAGTAAGTATGTAACTATTCACAATAAATTGATTAGAGCAATACATTAATACAGTTACATATTATATTATTATAATCTAGTACTGTACACACTACATTATATATTATGTATAACATCACATTTGTCCCAGTAATTTCAGTCTGCATTCTAGGCACAAGTATGAGTGAACATGCTAGTTTCAAAACACTTTGTTAAGTAACTAATTATCCATTTTTGTACTGTTTTCTGATATTCTACATAGATCACTCCCGTGCAAACTAAAACAGATACAAGAAGCACAATAATACTATTAAATAAAGAAAATTCTCACCTAGTAAGCACTATTTTTTTTAGCACAATCACCACCATTAGCTCTCCATCTTCACCAGCAGTGAACACATTGTCTTTGCACTGGTAAAAATCTGAACTAGTAGATGTGGCTCACTTGCTGCTGCCACTGCTGAAATGCACCACTCACCACCTCACTGTGCTCCCATCCACTGTTAGGTCCACATAAATACTCAACAAGTGTCAATGACTGTCAGTGGGTGCCATTTTTTCTGCACGGAGGAATTCAGTGACAGACCTTAGCCTCATCCACACTTCCATGTCAGACACCATCCTGTCAGACTGCCCCCTGCTGCCGTCTGTCACACAGCAAGAACATGTAATGGAATATTGGTGGGAAGGTTCAACCTGCACTGCCATAGCAGCTACTTCTGCCTCTGATGTTGTGGCCCAAGAGAATAAAACAAGAGGCACCGATGTGAGAATAACTCTCATAAATGAAAGTGTCAGAACATAACTAAGAACGTTCACTTCCTTGAAGTGAGATATTCAAAATGTGTAAAGAGAACCTATGAAAATCAAATATCATCTTTATTAAATCAAATATGATTTAATAAATGAATATTCATTTATTATATAAATGAATAAATGAAAATCAAATATCATCTTTATTAACTACTGCTATTCATTTTGCATTTAGATAATGAACAGGCTGACAATTTATATCACTTCTTGTCTGATTTACTCTGTAACCATCTTTGTCCTTTTTTTGGCACCAGAACTGATAAGTGCTTCTATTATTTTTGAATTGTGTATTTCATAATTATCTAGAACATGTGACTGCTTCCAAACAATTGCAATGTATCTTGTACAGCAGTCATTCCCAAATTAAGAACCCTTGAGTCAATAGAAATGTGGGACCAAATTCAGACTTTCTGTTGTTAAGTCTACTACCTTGCAAATTTACGATTCTGTAGGGTGATAATTTTTCCTGGTGAACAACTCTTCAAAAACACTAGAGCTATAATTTCTTGCCATCTCTTTGTTCAAGTTTTCCAAGGCTATAAACTCTCCTTTGTGATCTCATGTTGCCTTCAAACAGGAAAAATTTTATCTTGCCTGACAAGATGCTTACAGTGCAGGTGTCTATGAACTAGTAGTTACTTTGAGCTCTCACTATAGTCAATGGATTGTGCAATTCATCTAATTCTAAGGAAGACATCAAAAATAGGCATAATGAATCATGTCCCTGAAGTATCAGTTGATGTCATTAACTATAAAGACAGCCAAGGCATGACTGGCCCGGAAAATCACCTTCATGAATGGCTGAAGTCAGGTAAAATGAACACATCTTGCTAGCAGATACATACTGTGGATATGTTAAATCAGAAGGTTTGAATCCCAGACAAGGTATCAGAAAAAATCTGTGTACTTAGTACGCAGTGTCGTGTGTCTATAACGTAGTGCTATAGACCTGTCAGATCTTCCACACTCAGCCTGGAACACTTCCAGCTTGCTTCTGGCTGAAACTCTGCCACAGCTGTATCTGTACTCCGAGCAATGTCCAAACACTGCAGCTGCCTCTCTCCAAGGCTGGATGCCTTCATGTCAAACTCAGTCACTGAAAGGATTGAACATCCTGCTGTCTGCAGAACCAACATTCTGGCTACAGTCAGGGAAATAGACTCAACGTGGTTGGAAACCCAGATAGGCAGCACTCCTATTCCCATACCCTAATACTAGTTTCCACTCATTTGTGATAGGGGGGCTTATAGCCTGTATCAGAAGAATTCTGATACTGCCAACACAGGATTGAATTCATGTATGTGTATAAAATAAACTGGAAAAGAACAGGATAAAACCATGAACTTTATCCTGAAGTATGTATAAACTGGGTATACTCAGGTTCTGAGCACTCAATCACAACAATGACTGAGAATTATTCAAAATGCTGCCAAACATTCTCTTTCCTGACCTATATTTTCATAGGCATATGGGTTATTTTGCCAACACATACACATTTAACAATTCTTTCTTGTTTTATCTCTCAACCTCAAGAACGCAGAAAAAACTGCAAACTGAAAGATACAGATAGTTGGTTTAGAATAATACAGAGCATCGAGTAAAAAAAGGCAATATGTATGTCAGATCACTGTAGTGGTTTCCCATTAAGAAAATTATCATGTTAAGCTTTTCAATAGTTTTACTTGTTTTGATCCATATTTCCAGGCAAGAGCCTGTTTCAGGTGGTGGGATCTGAACAGAAACAGAGCCTTCGATGGCTCTCAGCTATTTGGTGGAGCACTCCAATACACAGATTTGCCATCTGATGAATTTTTTAAAGCCTTGCTATGAAACATAGCACAGTGTGATTAACATCCAAGTTGCACAGCTTGCTCTGCACATGTTCTTCCATCAGAAATTTGGGATGGATATATATACAGAACTTTCTCAGTCTGAAATGAACATACGCTTCAGAGTAGTTTGTCACTTTGCTGAGGAATATTTTGTTCTTTCAATGCTGTGCAAGAGTCCTGCAGGCACTTTCTGCTTCAGATTTATTGCAGCTTTTCTATCAGGAGATCAGATCACTGTGGAACCATGAGGCCTCCCGTACTGTGCATTAACTGTGTTTCTATAGTAACTTCTTACAACTTATTCACGTCTCAGTGTGGAACAGATGGGAAGAAGGTACGTGAGCAGGCTGCGTGACAGTTGACAATACTGAAAAGCCATTCCTAACATGAAAATTAAAACAAAGTAAAAGAGGAGAATCAGACAGTGGAAGAAAGGGGAGAGAGGAACTACCATTTCAATGCCACTTGATTCAAACCATATTTCCTCACAGGTGTGAACCTGCAGTCCTTCATTATCACAATGTTTCCATATACCAGCATGTTTTGTTCCATTCAAAAAGCTGTCCTTCAAAAATAAATAAATAAATAAATAAAAAGTGAGGAATCACACTCACAGGGTTGTTACTGTTGCCAATCAATATTTTTTTTATAGTATTCACTGATGCCACCTGCTGGACTCCAGTCTTTGTCGTTAAAATCCTCTCCTTATTCCAGGTGGAAGTTTTAGGTTAAGTTGCATAAGGGTGTGATTTTGTGTGGTAAAGATTCAATTTAAAGCAAACACACTCTATCAGAGGAATTCTTGCTAACCATGCATGAAAAGGAATTATTACAAAAAATGTTTTATTTTTTTCCAGGTTCAGAAATTGAACTTTGAAGTATATATATATGTATATACTTAAATCCACATGTCTCCATGACAGACAGAAGAGGTTACTCAGCAAGCAGATTTTCTTCTGCTACAGTTTCAAAATCCCACACCAATATGTATGAGTAACTCTGTAAATCCATCATGGGATCATGCTCTTCACTACCTGCCTCTGGAGGATCTGCACTTTCACAGCTCTCCATCACTGGTTATACGCAGCCCTGCTAACTTTACAGCTACTTACAGATAACACAATAATGTTATAGCTTGGCTGAAGCCAATGGGATGAGGTTCAACAAGTCCAAATTCCAGGTCCTGCACTTTGGCTGCAACAACCCCAGGCAACACTACAGGCTTGGAGCAGAGTGGCTGGAAGTCTGTGTACACAGACCTGGGTTTATTGGTCGATGCTTGGCTGAACATGAGCCAGCAGTGTGCCCATGTGTCCCAGAAGGCCAATGACATCCTGGCCTGTATCAGAAACAGTGCTGCCAGCAGGAGCAGAGAAGTGACCATCACCCTGAACTCTCGGCCCTGGTGAGGCTGCACTTTGAGTACTATGATCAGTTTTGGGCCCCACAGTACAAGAAAGACACCGAGGCCTTGGAGGTGTTCAAGAAATGTTTAGATGTACTGAGGGACACATTTCAAAGGGAAACATCTGTGGTAGCTGGATGGTTGGACTGGATGAATTTTAAAATGATCTCAGAGGTCTTTTCCAACCTTGGTGATTCTATGATTCTATGAAGGACTCCTCTGCTTTCCCATTATAATTGTATTCACATTATATTATAGCATAGAATTCATTCATAGGCTCATGCTTATAAAAATTGGATGAACAATTTCCCACAATGGCTTTTGTCAATGATGTTATTCTAAGACTAGTTTAGCTTCATTTGTGACATCAAATTCTATATGCATAACTAGGAGAAAAGTGATTACACATAGATTGTTAAAGATAGAACATGGCCATCATGAGCGTGCAGATGCACAACTGTACCTAGAATGGAATTTAGGACGGCATGGCTCACAGTCTTCTAGGCAAGTGACATCACTCCTCTGTACTTCAATTTCTCCTTTGCAAACTAATAGCTATGGTGCTCTTATAATGCATTTTGAAACATGAGTTTGATTTCACGCTATGTTTTATTGAAGGGGATTTGGATTTATATTAAATACTTTCATAAAGAGAGATGAGCTTCAGCTCATGTTCAGAGCTTTTATTAAATTCCAGTAGACAGAAAGAAAGAAACTCTCTAGTCTTCTTTTTTTTCTTTTTCCTCCACCTCATCAAAATCCACAGAGAGCTCAATGAGAAACACAATCAGCAATGTTGAATTCAAACCCCCTGTAGAAAGAACACTGTGGCAGAATTAACCAAAAAGAAGATAAAGTGACATCAAGTTTTAAAAAATAGGCCATAAATTTAAAATGACAGAAATATATGCTCGTTGTTACTACAAAAGTGCACAGTAAGTATCAGAATTTTTCCTAGGTCACTTTCTGGATAGTGATATTTGTTTTGCCAAAAAACACTGCCTTGACCACCATTCTCTACACTCTCACAACTAGTTTATTTAAGAAGTTAAAACAGTAACTGGGTAGTCATTGAAGGATATCAGTTTTCAGAAACAATGAAAAGCCTTGGCCACTTCAGTTATGTAGAAAACAGTCCTCCCACCCACAATTCATCATTAAGTTTTAACTTTCAGAAATATAATTAATGATGACAGTGCTAATTTTCACCGATATGCAAGGGCAGAAACAGAACCTAACTGCCTTACAGCAATGCAGTCAAGGGGTCAGTATATTCATATTTGCTAAGAGGGTTGCTCCAAAAGTAATACCTCATGTTTTATTATCTTGGTCCACAACATTAGAGGTGTTGGTGGAATGACAGAAGAGTTGAACCTTACCACCAGTATTCCATTACATTTTGTTTCCATGTGACAGGTAGCAGCAGAGGGGCAGTCTGACAGAATGATATCTGACATGGAAGTGTGGATGAAGCAAAGGTGTGTCACTGAATTCCTCCATGTAGAAAAAATGGCACTCACAGTCATTCGTCAATGCTTGCTGAATGTTTATGCGAACCCAACAGTGGATGTCAGCACAGTGAGGCAGCGAGTGGTACATTTCAGCAAAGCCAACAGTGACATGAAAGACAAGCCACATTCCAGATTGCCATGCACAGCAGTCATACTGTGAAACAAAGAGTGTTTAAATCAGCTCATCCACAAAAATCAGCAGATTACAATCAGGGAACAGTGTAGAGAACTGTATATGAGCTCTGATACATTGGTGAAATATTGCTAAGTTTGTGCCGGGTGGATATCATGAGTGCTCACACAGGAACAGAAAGAACAGCATATACAAGTTTGTCGGCACTTATTGAACCAATATGGAGCCGAAAGTGGCAGCTGACTGGCCTGCATCATTGCTGGTGACAAGGTATGTTGTCACCACTACGAGGTGAAGTCAGAACACAGTCTGTGGAATAGTGACACGAATTTCCCATCAAAGACAAAAGTAGGACGCAAGTATCAGAAGGTAAAGTGATGTACACTGTCTATTGAGATAGGAAAGGCATCATCCTTCTGGACTTCCGGGAACCCAGACAAACCATCTACTCTGACTACTACATTGTGACAGTGACTAAGTCAAAGGCTCCAATATCCACAGTCAGGCCAGAGAGGAGACAGTCCTTCTCTTGTAACACAGTAACATCAGGCTACATAACAGTTTGGAGACCATGCAGAGCATCACTGACCTTGGTTGGACTGTCCCACCACGTAGTCCAGATTTGATGCTTTCTGACTTACATCTGTTCGGGCCAGTGAAAAACGGACTGCATGGGCAACATTTTCCAAGCAGGAACACCATCGTAGTAGTTATGAAACAGTGAATCACCTGCACTGGCGCAGATTTGTAAGTGTGTGTCACATAGGTTCTTGTTCATCATTGGTGAAAATGCATAACTAATAGTCCTCGAAAAACACTGTTTTATAGCTGAGAATTTGCTCTATTGAACAGTGTTATTGTGCTCTCAGTATCTGCTGTTGTTTCCATGGAAATAAATAGGAGGTATTACTTTCAGAGTAACCTATGTCAATGCAGTCTTCATACTATATATCAGTTTAAGGCAAAAGACCTTTACAGAACATTTGTTTCATTTGGACTATACTACCAATTTCAGGATACATCCTTGTGGAGAATTAATTATTACAAGCTCTGAAGTTCTTGGGGGGAGAAGGCCAGAACATTCTACACAACATGTAAGTCTATATTAATCTTGAAAGATTTAAGTAATATGGGGGTTCTGCGAAGTGGTGAATGTCTTTTTGTGTGCATAAAGTCACTACTCAGAACTGCAAGACTTGAGTAGTGTTATTATAATATTTTAAGGCACTAAAAGTTAAGTGAGCTTCCTGTATAAGCAACAGAGCACAGACTGAAATCAGAATTAAATAATGAAGTACTCAGTGCAATCCTTGAAAGCAGTCAATTCAGTTTTTCATTGCATCAGGTTTTATGAAGCATAGGCATACTGGCAGCATGGGTGAGCACATGTTTGGGGGAGTATTTATGGGACTTAAGCTGTTGTAAGGAGGAACAATGCACCTTTATTGCCTGTGTGTTCATAACCAACTCGGTTATATTTTGATTTTATTGCTGCCTACCTGTTATAAACAGAAGAATTGAGCCTTCAGAAAAGGTGGAAAGCAAAACATTTAGAGAACTTTTTTTTTTTAACATTTGCAAAAGAAATGTCCAAAAAATACTTTAGAAGCTCCAAATTACACATCTTACTGAAGTATTATCAAAAAAAAGGAGTTGGAGTAATGAGGAAGACCCAGAAAGGGAGAGAAAAACAAACAAAAAAAATTCACCCAAATGCATCCACTTCTCTTCCTTAACCCACCCAGGCAGCCTCATCTTCTACATTTCATTGTAGAAAGCTATCAAAAGCTATCATGTTGGTTGATTATGATTTCTTCTTCATACAAACATGCATACTAGCTTGTTATGTCTTACCCTTCAGCTACATTTGGAAATGGTTTTCAGGATTATTTGCTGCATCAGCTTCTCAAGGAGCAAGACCTATGGTCTCCAGAATCCTCTTTCTTGACCTTCCTGAATATAGGAGTGACATTTGCCTTTTTCCAGTCCTCAGGATCATCTCTCATATAACTTACACAAGAAGTGCTGTGGTGGATTAAAATATCTGTGGAGTTTTTCTATCATTTTTAATGTAATTCTTAATGTTTCCATGGCTTTTTATCTCTCTCTTAATTTAAAATAAATAAAAACAATTGGATCAGAACAAACAGCAGTGCTTGAACAAACATCTCTCATACTATCAACCACCATGAAGCACTAAAAGGAGAGAGTTGCCTTTGTACTGCATTAAACATTTTTACTCTGTTGTCACTGGAATCTGTAGGAAATCAAGTAGAAAAAATGCAACAGTTGGCTTTAGAACATAATTTTCTGACAGAATACAAAGGTAAATAAAATCATTCCTTATCTCTCACAGTAAATGATCAATAGGAAATGAATCGCTGGAGCAGGAACAGAGGATGAATGGTAAAAATCCCAAGAGCAGTTCAAGTGCCTGCAACATGGGGACATTTTTTACAGCTCCATATTATGAGCCTCATGGTGGTAGAGAACATTCCCTTGTACCTTTCATCAGTGAAAGACTTATCAGCCACTGCTTCAGCCCTGGGAATTCTAACAAGAGCTACTTCTACTCAGAGAGACATCCTTTAAATTGCAGTCTTTTCTGTTATCTCCCTACTCGAAAGAAAAGACAACATGGATCAGACTTTGCTTGCAGTGAACTATGTCCAGAGGATGAGGCATTTTATAATTCTTGCAGAAACGCACTCTTCTCCACATTTTTAATGTGTGGTATTTTACAGTAAGTATGTGCCCCTGGGATATTTCTAAAGTACTGTGCATTATTCATTGTTTGATTACGATCAAAACACTTAGTTTTCCTTCTCTGAACAAAGCTTGTTCATAGGGTGTACTGCAATATAAGCAAAGGTCCCCTCAGGACAACACATGAATAATGGAACAGAAAGTAAAGTTAGACACCTTCCCGTCTGCATAAAGCTATAAAACTTACTTCAGGATGATAGATGGTGGTGGTGGTGGGTTGAATGTTAAACTATGCCTCTGCATTCAAGAACCCAGATGCCTTAAATAAATTAAGGATCCAAAGAGAGTTTCTTCATTCTCAAAAAAGTTCCATCAAAACACATTTATAGCTTGGGCTGCCTTATTTTACTGTTCTATTGTTTAAAAATCAATAATGTCAATAGTTTTTGAAAGGTCAAACATGATGATGTGTTCATTGATATAAGTAGTATTTCAACTTGTCTGCTCTGCAGCCTAAAAATACATGGAAAACAAAGCACAGAAATACCCATTGCATTTAAGCTGGAATGTTGCAATGCCCTTTGTATGCACCAGTTGAAAATTACTCATTAATCTCTTTGTTTATAAGCTGACTCTCACTAATAAAAGAAGAGGTGCAAATAGTACAAACATCTCCAACACAATATCCCTCTTTCCTTGAAAGGGACAGCAAAGCACAAAAACCTGGGAATTTTGCCTGCACCTACAAAAAGGATTTCAGGGTTGGCAACCAACTCTGCAATTCCTGAAGCACAGTTTAATTGACAGTTCCAATGATACCATTGCATCACCTTATTGCAAGACAAAACAGAAAGCTAAAGAGTTGAATATGAAGAGGCAAGATGCTCTCCTTTTTCAAGATTTGCTGTTTTTTCTCTATCTGCATTTTATTCCTGTATTACTTTTCAGTACTCTTTGTGCACACTGATAATAACATCGTGTAGCTGAATGAAATGCTGCTTTTTAGAAGCTGACATTTTAGTTGCTTTTGTTTTGCTTTTGCTACCACACATAGAAATGGGAGAGAACGACAATGGAGGAATTGGAGAGTGAATAATCTCATTTGTAAAGGTTCACCAAGCAGCACAGCACAAAGGAATTAGCAAGATGTTCATGGCAGCTCTCCTGCTTGTTACAATAGCTCTTTAATCGCTTGTCTCACATGTGAGGGACCTTCACTGCAATGAAAAAAGGTATATCAAGAAGGGAGTTCATTTCTAGTGGAGATATTTTTGCCCTTCATGACAGTACTGTATAAAATAACGGCAGTCTGTGTTTTATTTCTGCTTAACAGTTAATGTTGTACACAATCCCAGAGATCACACTTCTGAGGCTCTCAGGCACCTACACATTCAGTGCCTTGAAGAAATCCATGACCCTCAGGCACTTCTTCTTTTGTTTTGGAAAACAAATGTTCAAAAAATGTTCATTGATTGTTTTGTCAAAAACTTTTTTGTTTTCTTCTTTTTGTTTTTGTTTTGTTTTTGTTTTGGATTCTTCTTTTTGGCCCTCTTAGGCCCTCAGGCACTAAAAATGTGCCCTTAAGGTTTTCACCCTCCATAAGAAGCCCCTGTTGGCCTTACCCTGACTCATACTTCCCAGTCACCCTGGGATGTCACTAAACTGCTGTAGGCAGAGATGCTCCACTGCAGCCTCTTCAGCATACACACCGAACCCAGTGTTCCCCCTGAGATGCACCCGTGAAAATGAAAAAATAGAAAAAGGAGAGCTGGGCTCTTCCAGCAGCTCCAGGCATTGGGCAAATGGCCATCTGCCACTCTGCAGCACCAGATGTAACTGAGGAGTCACACCACCAAAAATGACATCAGTCACAATTTAGGTCAGTCAACCTCCCAGTACCTTGGGAGTATGGTTAAGGGTTATCCAAGGGCTACTGGGCCAGGAAATTTCTTAGGAAAGAAGCAGATGCAGTGTAGCTGTAGGCATACTCAGTAAGGTTCTAATGTTTTTGCATCTATCAGCAGCAACTGGTCACAAAGCAAGGACTGCTCGCACTATACCTACTGAAAAGGTAACAGAACTGCTGTTCTATTGTTCTGCATGACATCCCTACAGAACTCATGGTTACTTTGCCATAGCCCGATCTCTCACCACAGAACTCTGCCTACCCAGCTAACCGGCATTGCTTGGTTTCTTGTTTTACAACACAAGCAGTATTGAACTTAAAGCATTAAGGCATTTATATTATCATGGAACCATATAATCATGGAATAGCTTAGGTTGGAAGGGCCCTTAAAAATAATTTACTTCTAACATTTTTTACTGACACTGGATCAGGCCCCCCAGGGCCTCGTCCCACTCTCTGAGTAAAGAAATTTCCTTCTAACTTCTAACCTACACCCTCTCTCTTTTAGTTTAAAGGCATTTCCCCTTGTCCAGTCACTATCAGACTGTGTAAAAAGTCAGTCTCCCTCCTGTTTATAAGCTCCCCTCAGTACTGGAATGTTGCAGTGAGGTCTCCCCAGAGTCTACTCTTCTCCAAGCAAAGCAAGCCCAGCTCCCTCATCCTTTCTTCATAGGAGAACTTCTCCAGCCTCCTGATAATCTTTGCGAGCCTCCTCTGAACCCTTCCCAGCAATTCCACATCTTTCTTGTGCTGGAGGCTCATTATCCCAGATGGGGCCTCACAAAGGCAGAGCAGAGAGGGACAATGCCTTCCTTTCTCCCTGATGGCCATCCTTCTTTCAGTGGAGCCCAGGATACTGTTGGCCTTTTGGGCTGCAAGAGCATGCTGCTAGTTCATGCCCAGCTTTTTGTCCACCAGAATCTCCAAATCCTTCTCCACAGGCCTCCACTCAAGTTCTCTCATCTGGTATTGCCCTAACTTAAGTGCAATTAGGTTAATGTGGACAAGGAGCCAACCAATTCTTTACTCACCAAATAGTCCACCTTGCAAATCCACCTCCCTCCAATTTAGAAATAAGGATGTGGTGTGGGACCATGTCAAATGCCCTAAACTATTACAGGTAGATGACATCAGTTTCCCTTCCTTTGACCACTGGTGACAGATTCCATTCAAGAAGGCCACCATATTGATCAGGCATAAGCTGCCCTTGGTGAAACCATGCTGTCTGTCTTGGATCATCTCCTTATCTCACAGATGTCTTAACAGAGTTTCTAGGAAGATCAATTCCATGATCTTCCCAGGCACAGAGGTGAGGTGCACCAGCCTGTAGTTCCCCAGGTATTCCTTTCTACCTCTCTTAAAAATTGAGTGATGTTTCCCTTTTTCCAGTCACCAGGGATTTTGCCTGAGAGCTACAAGTTTTCAGATATGACAGAGAGTGGCATGGCAACCACATCAGCCAGTTCCCTTTGGACCCTGGGATGCATATAATTCAGCCTCATAGGCTTATACACAAAACAATACCAACATCAAGAGAGAAGAAAAATTTAAACTGTATGCAGACAGTGATTTTTAAAACAGCATATACTAATGGACTAATACATGAATTAGGTTCAAAAGAATGATCAAACATTGCGCTTATCAGGATCTACTGTTATGGCAAAAGTGTTAATATTATAAATCTTATGAATCAAACATGTATAACCCTTTGGGATTAAAGTCTCTTTTCATTTTACCACCCTTTTCACACCCTTTTTTTTTGCTACTGAGAGGTCTATGTCAAGGTAAATTGCTCTTTTTTCAGCTTACATACATGTTTTCTGACACTTCAGTTACCAAAAAAAAAAGAAAATTATATAGGGGAAAGAGTCCACCAGCTTCATTTTAGGATGTTGGGTGGTCCATGATGAAATATTTTCACAGATAAAAGGAATGAAATTGGACCTCTTCAAGTAGGGCTGAAGTAGGGCTGGCCTATGTATTACTCTTGATCTGTAGATCTGAAACACAGTAGTAATGATTTTGTAGCACAAACCACAATCTTTCACTCAGTTATTCCTGTGTACTTATACAAGATACTTGGACACAGACTGAAAAAAAATGGTTTCTTTCACTATATAAACATAGTGAAATAAAATAAGTTTCAGTTTTAAGATTTTAATACTGCATTTGTAATAAAGCAAGCTTTTTTTATGAAGGTAGTTTTTATGAAGTATGAGGTTTTATTGACAATGTTTGATTGAAAGCAGATATGTATACCTGCACCTATTTCTTCATCAGTATTCATAACGACATTTTCTAATGACCAGATAGCAAACAGAATCCTCCAAATTCTTCAGGTAGGTGCGCATTACCTGGCTTCTAGTAAAGCACAGCTCACAGAACTCATACTTCCGATCAGAAGCCTTAATATAAAAGTTATGAAAAGTTTGTCAAGGAAAGTTTCAAAAAGCATATTGGCTTCCTCTCAAAATGGCTTAGAAGGCTGCATCTTTGATACTATGATTTTGATATTATTCTACGTGTTAATTTAGAAAACATATCTAAGCTGTTTTTTTTCCGCAGGGATACGTTTTGCTTTAGAGAAATCATGTAATTATTATTACCCTAATTTATTAATCTATTCATCAAAGCAGTTTTTAAAATTTGTTGCCTAAACCTTTTTCTCAGTCACTGTGGGTGGGAAAACCAAATTCTATAGAAAAGTAGATTGAGAATTGGGTCAGGATGTTCTGTGCACCAGCATCTTGGTAACTCAAAAGAATATTACTCGTGGTTTCAGAAAACAGAAATAAAATGGAAATAATGTATTTGTGGAACAGCTCTCCTACAGAGACAGAGTGAAGGAGCTGGGCTTGTTCAGCCTGGAGAAGACAGGGCTGTGGGGAGACCTCACTGTGGCACTCCAGTACTTGAAGGGAGCTTACAAGCAGGAAAGGAGACAGACCTTTTACACATGTGAATAGTGATAGGAAAAGGGGAAGGAGTTTTAAACTAAAGGAGGGGAGATTTAGAATGGATGTTTAGGGGAAGTTCACTGAGAGTGCAGCGAAGTGCTGGCACAGGCTGCCCAGAGCTGTGGGTGCCCTGTCCCTGGAGGTGCTCAAGGCCAGGTTGGATGGGGCTCTGGCCTGAGCTGGTGGGTAGTGCCCCTGCCCACAGCAAGAGGTTGGAACTGTGTGGGCTTTAAGGTGCCTTCCAGTCCAAGACATCCCATGGTTCTGTGATTCCATGATTCTATGACTTCTAGTTGTAGTATTCCAGGATTAAAAAAAAAAAAAAAAAGCCACAAACACACAAAACCAAACTAAAACAAAACCACTGCTAAATTTAGCTATCAAAAGTTCAGCTTTGATATATCTACACTTTCTGGTATCAGTGAATGAAATCCTTTATAATTGACTCATCCCTGATTTTTCTGAGAGCACTAAATTGAGCATATTTATGAACAGACCTTATTGGAGTGCATTTACCTTTGGATCTCAGCATGAACAAAATGCCAGATTTTTGTGATGTTAGAATCCTCAAACAACATATGAAATGTATTTGCTTAAGTTCCAATTGCAATTAGAAAGATTAATGAATAATACTGTGTCTCCTCATTACTGATCCACTCAGAGCATTTTACTATTTCATAGATTTCAGTGCCAAGACGTATTGTACTGCATAATGCATTGTGCTGCCTTATTTTAAAAATCAGTTTTGTTGTGTACAGAAAATCTGCATTTAGGTTTTCAGTTTTAGTTCTGAATTATGTGTACAGTGGGATACTTCAGTGCTAGCCTTGGCACTTAGGTAGCAAAAGCAGAGTCACCCACATGAAAACATCCCATTATGCAACAAGGCTGGCACCCAGCAACCAATATGGAAGTCCAGTGACAAGTAATTGCAAGTAAACTGGGGCAGAAAGCAGCATGCCAAATACTCAGACTGGCATAAGAACTGTTAGCTCAAGGTTTTGCTAATCCTACAGTGACCATGCAAAATCTGACTAAATACACACCCTTCCTGGCTCCTTGAGTGATGCTGGTTCTGCACATTTCCATCTTAATTGCTCATGAGATCCACAATCTGGCACACATTTTGGCCATGAGATCTACAGTGGTATGAGTAACACCTCTATTTCCACACTCTTTCAGTTCTGAATTCCGGTTGTGCTTCTAAGAGCAGCTGCCTTTGTAACAATTTGCTGACAAAAATGGAGTAAGCTCCTCTTAACTGCTTCACCACTCTTACTTTTCTATTCCTCTTCAGTTCCCAGTTACAAGGCCCCATTTCTTTCCTATCGTCTCTGGGATTCGTCAGACCTTGTTCAGAGCCATGTCAAATTTCTAACCTACCAGAAAATGACTCATTTTTTATTATGGACTAGTTTTCTATCAAGTCGCTGAATTAAAGTGCAATGATTGCAAAAGCTGTTATAATGTAAATAACAAAAATGTAGAATCAGGAGCTTGCAGAGGTGAAAAGTGGGGGAGAAGGGAGAGTCTTCTTCCATTTGGCAGCAATAAACCATTACATCTATTCACCCTGAATGTAAAACTATGTCAGTCTTCACTGAACTCTGCTTCTTATCCTCTGAGACAAGGATTAGATTCATTAGCAAGCACCTTTGATGGTAGTCCTGTAGCAATCAGGCAATTCAGCATATCCCAGAATTGGCCCCCAAATTTCAACTAGAAATAGAAAATCTTAATGAGGCAGTGATAAATACATTGTTAACTGGACTTCAGTTCTAGGGGTACATATATAAAAATAAAACAGTCTCTGAAAGAATAAAAATAAACAAAGGATCAGAACTGCTAGTAGTATATTATGTCTGACTGCAGAAGCATTTGTCCTTATCACTGAGACAGAGGGTATAAATTTGGAATTAAACCAGATGTTTGATTAGAGGATTCAGGTTGGATATTAGGAAAAATTTCTTCTTGGAAACAGTGGTAAGACAGTGGCACAGGCTGCCCAGGGAGATGGTGGAGTCATCATCCTTGGAGGTGCTCAAGAAATGTGGAGTTGTGGATATGGGGGTTGTGGTTAGTGGACATGGTGGGGATGGGCTGACAGTTGGACTAGATGATCTTAGAGGTCTTTTCTAACCTCAATGATTCTATGATCATCACCTCTTAAGTACTGTCTAAATTTATGCACCGATTCTATATCAACTGTATTGACGAGAATGTGAAATAATGCTTCTGGGTTCAATGACATATCTTTGAATTTTCAGTCATGCTAAAGAAATCTTACCCTGTACTTGTTTATTAAGGGTGTTACCCAAGAGAAACAGCACACTACATTATGGAAAATTTGTTGTGCTTAAGATTTAGGCCTTTACTTCCGCACCCCTACTTTCCTGAAGCAGACACACATTAAACTAAAAAGTCTCCTTTTAGAGAGAGAAGAGCAATGAAACAACCCCTATAAAGTGCAGAGCAAACTCCCAAGGAAATGAAATGCAAAATGAACACTGGAACTTCTGAAAGCCTAAAAGGCAGACCAGAGGAATTGTGCCAAGCACGTCCCTGTCAGAATAGGGGCAACTCAGCTGTGTAAACACAGGTGCCTAGGGCCATTTGAGAGCTGCCAGTACTGTGTAGGCATCTCTGATGGTCTCTATTCATACCTTCAACCCATGCAGATGTTGCAGCTACCACAGGGCTCCTTGAAGGGCACCAGGAATCTGTGCTGGAGCAGTTGTATCCCACACAAAGCATCTGCCATGAAATAAAGGATAATTCTGATTTCTTCTTCAAAAGGGCTCTGGAATGAAAAGTAGCTTTTGCAAAGTACTGACTTTATTCCCTAAATGAAGCATTTTAAGCAAGCTGCCCTATCTCCTTTTCAAAAGATCTAATTACTTTTTAATCTATTTAAGATGCTTAAAGTTTTTAAGATCATGAATTTTTAGGTCAATATTTTCTGTCAACAGCACAAAAAAATAATGCCTCTTACTACAAAGTTTGAACTGCAGTAGAAAAATAGCCTTTGATAATAAACAGTTTCAACATAGGATAGTGACACACTTAAAACGTTTATGTGAAATGAGCATCAGAGAGCATAAGATTATGGCCCTGCACATCACCTGATGGCTTCAGGAACAGTATTAAATGACATCAGAATGGTAACCTAGAAACTACTATGGTCTGCCTGGTCTAAATTAAGAAGAAAAGAGAATTTGTGAGGATCTCTAAACCTAGGCATCCAGGAAATGTGTGCTCTTCTCTTAATCTGTTTGTGGTAGTTGCTTATAGTGTTTACAGCACTGTCTGCTGATTTGGGGCTGCTTCATCCTGGTGCGTGTAGTCACTAGCACCTACCAGCAAAAGTGAGGTCTGCTGCTCTCCATTTTATTCTGACAGGTATTGTGTAAGGAGATAATTCCTTTTCAGCAGAGGGATGCAGAGAAACAGGAGGAGGTAGAGAGGAGACTGTGGAATTAATTTTCCACCCACATAAAAGCAAATGCTAAAGCAGTTGCAAAAGCAGACTCTATTATTTACTGTCCTTCACCTTCCTTCCGACCCAGAGAACTACAGAGTGCAAAGAGAATTTTGTGCTCTGTGTTACTGCTCAGCACCAGCAGAGTTAGCTAAAAGGACTGAAAAGGCACAGGGTTGTGTACTGTACATGCACATGCCCCAATATATGGAATCAATGTATTTCAAATGAAATCAGTATGTAGGGCTGAATTCTGCCTACTTTATGCTACTTCTCCAACTTCTGCTGTTTCTCCAACTAATTTATTAGGATAAGTATTTGCCTTGAGCTAAAAAGCCTTCCTACTTATTACTTCACTATTTAGTATATTGGCAAAACAGTTTCATCACTTGTAATAAATGGAAAAAACTCTGTAAGCAATAGGACAGTTGCTTAAGACATGTAGATTATAAGCACAGACAGAAAAGCAGAGTCTAATTATTTCTATTGTCTTGTAGAGTTCATACAACTGTTGTGATGTTTCAGCAGCAAAGGCAAGTATTCTTACATGAGCAGAGAACACATAGTTACCTTTTCTTCCACTCTTCCCCAAGTCACCCATAGACAAGACACTCAGCATGTCACTGATATTTTTGGATAAGATCATTGATTCATTAAGGAAGACCTCATCTACTTCAGAAAAATTCAGATTCCACAGATGTACTATTGATGAAAACCAAGCAGTACACATTATGAAATGTGAAAAAGGTCTTTAATTTGCTATTCGACTGATTGTGCAGTAATATTATGTCAGCTCTAGCACTGCCATGACATGAGGACATCTGATAGGAGACACAACAACATTCAGACATTGTGACTGTTTCTATGAGATTCAAAGTCTACATGATAACTCATGCCAGGTTTATTGCTGTTCACAAGAGTCTGCAGGTGAGCATGGGAGGTTTTAGTTCTAAAATTATGGTCTCTGTTCTCTCAAAAATCTTAACAAGTGAAAAAGTGTTATATTTATGTGTCATTACCTTATTCATGCTGCCACATACAAATCCAAGCAGGCAAACTAAAGTTAGATTCCCATATGTCTTGTTCCAGACACAGCAGTGTCACTTACCAATGCAGATCAGAGCATACAGATGAAGCTGGTGCAGTGTGTATTTAGTGAGTAACATCATATTCGTTATGCTTCTTGAAATGTTCCAATGTGGGGACTACCATTTCAGCGCTTAGTCTACTATTGTAATTCCTGTTAAACAACTGTAATTAATTCATTAAGGTTTATTTCCCAATCCCCGATTCACAACTGCTCTAAATCAAATCATGCAATTAGAGAAGTTGTTTGTACTACGTGTCAGAAAACACCACCTTTTGCAACCCTTCGTACTGGCAAAAATGGCAAGAAGGCATAGAGAACTGAACACCTGAGTCCCTTAGAGGCGACAACCAATTGCAGTATTATTCAAAGTTTGGCAACCAACTGCCAGCTTCTGGTTCCCCCACCTCAAAAAATCAGTATGATTAGATGCAATTGCACAGTGAGCAGAGCTTGTGAAAAGCATCTGAAGGATGTTTACTTCCTTCATGGTGAATGTGAGTGCCTCAAGACAGTTTCTTCCTCTAAAAACTGGTTAAGGTCATTATCAAAATGCATTTCCTCTGTTGTTCTCCCTAAGATGAGCCTTCGAACGGAGTGTTTTACAGGAGGGATCTTGAAGTCATGAAACTCATCACAAAATCATGGAATTGGTTGATTTGGAAGGGACCTCAAAGATCATGTAGTTTCAAACTCCCTGCTGTGGACTTGAAACCCCTCCTCGTTTCTGACAGATGCTGAACATAGCTCCATCACCTTCCCATTCAATTTGTTCACTTTAAACACAATTAATGGACAGCAGAAGTCAGTTCACAAAACTGATGAGTTAGCAGCAGTCTCTCTGCAAAGCAAACGCAGAGATTCTTTCCAATCACAGGAAATAAAATTGAGTCGGTATCTGAGAATGTAACATCTATGCATTTCCATGATCATGGATTTCAGTGAAGGAAAATGGGGTTTTCTTGGATTGCCTTAAGTAAAAAGAAAATGGCAAGCCCTGCCTAATATAAAATAATGTCATTGTAGATATTTTCATGTTACTTAAAATAGTTCCTAATGTTGGGAGAGAAAGGAAGTATCAGCTCTTCACAGTAACAACTTCCTCGTTTATCCCTCTGTAAATGTAGCATTTGTTGAGGTAGGCAATTGAGTTTGCAGTATCACCTCTTTGACAGAACTTGTCACAACTATTTTGAGCACAGAGAACTGACCTTTGAGTATTATGAAAGTGTACACGAATGCAATGCAATAGCGGAAGAGACCCTGTATGTTGTGCACATAAAAAAGTCAGGGAAGAGTCAAGCAGTAAGGTGCACAGTGCCTTCTCCCTGTCACCATTTTGAATCATTCAATCACTTTGAAATTTTCTGTTCTTCATTGCAAATATGCCATTAACTGGAGAAGAGGAAGGAAGCAGAAAAGTTGGGAGCTTCAAGACATGTTAGCTGCTGGGTCAGCCACTCTCTTCCTTCCAAATGACACCACATCAATTCACTGCTGTTTAGTGTACCCAAATGTCCAAACTATGAAAACAATTTGTTATTAACTTCATCAAACTGGCAAATTATCAGTTGCAACTTTGACTAACTGCTTTTTCCAGACATTCATTTCAACCATGTATCCTTGTTTCCTTGGAAACAGAGAAGAAGAAACCAAGAGAATCCAAAGTGCCATATTCTAAAACTCTTTTTACATCCATTTAAAAGTTATGCTATAACATTTCTGGTTACTGTGGTTTCTGAGTATCTGTTAAATTATCAAAACAGACATTTAAAAGCCAAAAGATTCAGAGATAAAACGTTAAAGAAAACACCTTTGTAACACAAAATACACTGAGCCTTAGAGAGAGCTCCCACACAAACTGTGTGATCTCTAAAAGGTTGCAGACTATTCTACTAAATGACAGCCCTGCTCCCAGCCCTTCAGTTAGCATGCACACCTCGTGAGTAATCACTTCAGGCTGGAAATTCAACCTCCACTACCCTTGTAAGTACAGAGGCATTCTAATTTGCTTGCAAAGGACTTAAGTCATTACTCATTATTATGAAGATCTGCCACTGTCATTAGATAAATAATAGAAAACAGTGCCAGGAGAGTTCAGCTGGTCAATTCTCTTCCCCTTCCATGCACTGACCTTGCACAGGTCCCAGTTTCCACACTATCCTGTCTCCTTCAGAATTTCCTTCAACTTTCCACTTCCGTACCGTTTTGCTCTGTCCCCATATTCAGCCAACCGTAATCTCTTCTTTTTTTTTCCTTCCCTGCTTCTCCTTCAACACATTGTAATTCCTTCTCCACAAATTCTTTTTCTCAACCCATCCACCTGCCTCCATCTTATCACTCAGGTATTCTCAGCCTCCTGTTCCTCTGAGGTTTGTTCAGTGTCCTCACTTCACACTTCTTGTTTTTCAACAGTGCTTCCCTTAATTCCACTTTCTTTCATGAAGAGTATCTCCAAACGCCCCATATTCCTTCATCACTACACAATCTTTCAACACCACAGTCCTGCTAATTCACTTTTTCTCCTTCAGCTAGCATTGCACTTGCTTTCTAGCAGCTTTTTCTAGCAAGGTTTTGATCCAGTTCAAGAAATTACTGAATTATTCAGTAGCTGAAATTTTAATATAATCACATCACTTTTTTTTAACGTACGATATTCCTTGTATTCATAAAAATAGTTAATCATATTTTATGGTCAGGAGGACAGAAAAGACTGGATGTTGCCCATCTGCATTTCAGGAATGAGATTTCTGACTTCAGTGGACAATGAAAATAATGATACTTGAAATAAGATCATCCTATCTTCATCCTCAATCATTTTAAGGCACGAATTAGAGTAAAACTCAAAAACACCCAGATATAGCCTCCCTAAATCTTGTCAGACATTCTTGGTGTGAAAATCTCATGTTTGAGCGACATGCAGTTAATGTTGGCCGTTTTCCAGTCACTGTCTAACATAATGCAACTTGATAGTCAACTCCCTGCTTCTGTCCAACTCTAGGATTTGTCAGATATAAAATATTGGACAAAGCAGGTTTCAGCCTCTTTCTAATAATATTGAGTACTTCAAAGAGCAGTGTTCCCATTAAGCACTAGGTTGACAAAGTCCCCATCTTCCAAACCCAAAAGACTGATGGGATAGAGTTGCACTCTGCAGGTAGACACCCATTATCAAAAGAAAATTCTATAAACATAAAAAAATTGACTTAGCCTGATCTGTGGTTTTAAGAGGAATCTTAGTTGACTGTTATTACAAATCTAGTTGCCCTGAGGACACAGGGGCTCACTGGAACCTTTCTAAGACACAATTTCCCCTCTGTTCCGCTTGTGTCCCCATAGGGTAGCAATTTTCTCCCAGCACACACAATCAGCAATTACAATCAGTCCTGCAGTGGCACAGGACTGTAGTAGTAGTGACACAGCTGTGTAGTAGTTAGTGTGGGGTTAGTGTATTCCAGGGAGTCAGCCAGTATTTATCTTTCTCCCCGCACTGCTCACACTTGGGGATGAATTTTGTATGTATAACCTTTAAATCCTTGAAATCCAGTGCCTTTTGAAAGTCGTAGTGTAGAGATTTAATTGGAATTCTCCATGCAGGCTTACAACCCCAGCAAATTTTGCAAGATGCCTTCCAAGAGCCTTGTGGCAAACTACAAGATACTGAAGCTTGTAAGGATACTGTAGGTGCAGCACATAAGGACATCTTATTTCCTGTATCTCCTTGGAATACCCTTGTGCTAATTATACCTTATCTTCATTAATTAATTTTTATAAAGGTCAACATCTAAAATAAAGAAGCTGATTTTTCTAATAGGGTAAATCCTAAGACACAGATGAGATGTTTCCTTCCTCTGAAGAAGGCTAACTGGGGAATACTGGTGCTCAGGCAGAAATACATACTGGCAGTTTTCCTACAGAACATCAGAGTTGAGATTTCAGGGTAGGCAGAAGCACTGAATTAGACATTAGCTGCTGTAAAACTGTCTCTCACCTCCTCACACTGAACACATACTAACTTCAAGCCCACAGCCTCTATAGAAAATGTATTAGAAGGTTTTTAACTGTTCTGACATTAATACAAAATATTTAAGAGCTTGTGTTGTGGAATAATAAGAGGCACAGGAATACAGGTGAAGTTCAACTACTCCATTCCCCCTGGTAAGTCTGTTCTGCATGGCAGGGATGTGCAGCACAGATGCCATGTAGAGGATGTATAGACAACTCTTCCACTAACCTGGGATACCTATCAGGTATGTCCTTGTTGGATAAAGAAATCTCATTCACAATTACTCTCCTAGATTCAAGTGTTTAAATTTAAAAACTAATTGATATGAGTTACATTAGTTTACATTTTACATCTTACATCTATTTGCCACTGAGGTATCTAAATGTAATTTGCTTACGTTTTATAATAGATGCAGAACCATAATCAACATGTTGTATAGGGTCTACCACCACCATCACCCTTACCAGAATCCTTGAATGGTTTGGGCTGGATGAGACTTTAAAGACCATCTAGTTCCAAACCCCCAACCACAGGCAGACCAAATTGCCCAAAGCCCCATGTGGCCTGGCTTTCAACACCTCCAGGGATGGGCCAAAGTCCTCTCTTCTGATCCTGACAATACTCTGAAGCACCGTCATCTGCTCATCCCTCAGAAGAGCTCCATAGGAGGCTCTTCACCAAGATGGCAGCTCCTACTCCTCATCTTCCACCTAGTTTTAGCCTGGAATCCTAAATGGTGCAGGACTTAAGTGATTATTTCATTATTCTGTCCTGTTGTCTGACAGTGTGTGCTCACAACTTCTGAAACCTTTGTCAGTTTAACAAGTCCAATAGAAAACTGGGGTGAAAGTCTCAAAGCTATTACATTCTTTGAGATGTCACAAGAATCCAGAGAGATGTAGATGAGGCACCCCAATTAGTCGCACCACTAATTAACGTTGCCACTAATCTCACAGTTTTACTTCAGCTTGTTATTAATTTGGAGAGATTAATGACACATGCAGTCAGACCAGCCACTCAGCGTGCACACAGCTCAGCACACGGACGCTCACCTGATGCACACACAAGAGAAAACATACAGGTGAGTGGCAGGAGGGAGAGCTGGAAGGTGGAAAGACAAAGGGAGAAGGAACGTCCATCCCTAGGAAGCCAGGTCCACCTGCTGTGCTGCTCAAGGAACAATTTGCTTCTCACGAGATAAAGACACCAGGCTGCTTTTTCAAGCCCTGTTTTCCTAAAGCCAAGCAGATGTTGGGACGTATTTTCCCTGCTACCTCACCTCACGAGTTTTTATCTTCCAAGCCAACACATTCACCATTAAAAAAGGACAACTTCTACATGTCCTACATCTTGTGTTCCCAGACATATTCCTTTGTATTTCTGAAAACACAGACGGTTTCAAGCCTTTCCAGGCTGACTCCTTTCAGACACACCGTCACCCTGCCCTTATCTGACCCTGCAAGGCTCAAGAGCCCATCTCCGCAGAGTTTCTCGCCCCTCTGAATGCTGAGCAGCAACTGCCGCACGCTTCTCCTTTTTCTGCTTTGTGATTTAACCCTCGAGGCACGCATCCCCGCGAGGACTTTCGGTTTAAGAAGACTTCCTCAGCAGATACACCGCTGAAATCCCCCAATGTTTTTATTCACAGCTGCAGACAGATCCCCCACACAGCGCGGGCGGCACACGGCCACCTCCCAGCACGAAGCTCTGCGTGAGGGGCACGACGAAGCCGCGCCCGCCGCCGCCTCACGCCCAGCCCAGCCCAGCCCAGCCCAGTCCCGGCTGTCGCCTCAGCCGGCGCGGCCCGCCGGGGTGGAGCCGCCCCGCGCAGGGACCTTCGGGCGGGGCCGCGCTGAGCGGGTCCTCCCGGATCCGCCTCCTCGCTTCCCCCTCGCCCGCCCGGCGGCGGCAGGACCCAGGTGGGAGCGGGGCGGCGCCAGGCGCGCTGAGGGAGGGCCCGGCTGACTGCGGGCTG
The DNA here is from genome assembly GCA_036925125.1 of Oreortyx pictus. NCBI lineage: Eukaryota > Metazoa > Chordata > Aves > Galliformes > Odontophoridae > Oreortyx > Oreortyx pictus. The sequence goes on from JAUPFR010000001.1 coordinate 20,229,927, forward strand.
CGGCTGCCGACCGCGAGGGAGGGGTCGGGCGGAGGAGGCCGGGCTCAACTTTGACAGGAGCGAGCGAGCGAGGGAGGGAAGGAAGGAGGGAAGGAGCTGCTGCCGGGGCTGCGTTCGCCGGGCGCAGGTGAGCGGTGCGCGTCCTCTTCGCGCGTGGCCGGGTCACGTCTTGTAGTGCCGTGCCGTGTCCCGCTGGGAGAGAGGAGGGGCGGCGGCTGCGGGGGGCGATCCCCGGCTCCGCTCCGGGTCTCCGCGCGGCTCTCCTCCCCTTCGCGGCCCGGGAGAAAGTTTGGGGGCTGTTGGCAGCGGGGCGAGGGTCCGCCTTCCCCTCAGCTCCCCGTGCCTCCTGCAGCTCGCCCACCCTGCGGCGGCCGCCTCCTTTATTGTCTGCCCGGGCCGATCGGAGACAAAAGCCTCAGAGCCGCCGCCCCACCTGCCGCCCCTCGGCCCGTGCGGGGCCGCCCGAGGCGGGGATGAGGATGGGGACGGCGTGAGAGGGGCAGTGCCTCAAACTTCTTTGTCGGTGTGCCTCCCGTCTCGGTGTGCTTAAAAATAGCATGGTGTTTATTTAAGGAGCGGGAAATAACGCGATTCTGGCGGCCTGGGTGGGTTTGGGGTGGTTTTTTTTTTTTTTTTTTTGGTTTGTTTGTGTACCGTAGTCGGTATTCAAATAGCGCCGTTTTGGGTACGGTGCCGGTACAGGTGTCCTGTGCCGTCTTTCAGGAGGGCTGGGCTGTTTGCCTACAAAAATAGCAACACCACGTGTATGGCTGTTTGCCTTTTTTCTTTCCTTCTTTTAAGGCCAATATGTGTCTTTCAGAAAAATATGTATATATATATATATATCTGCAGTATAAGTCTGTAAGTATGGTCCAGTTAATATCCACAGGTATGCACTGATGCTTTTACTTTTGAATGTCCAGGCAGAATAAATCTTTACTTTAAGGTCACACGTTAAGCACAGCAGCGGAGCTGCTCATTGCTGTGTCCTCACCTCCATGAGGTGCAAGGTATCAGCTGCGTGTATGTGCACACCTGATCTGTGTGTGCACGTGGTAACTCTTTGTGGGATTACTGAGAGGTTTTGATCTGTAATTTTCTCCTGTACTGTCATTTCTGCTTAGAAGAGCTGCAGCGTGTTGGCGGTGCAGGTAGGAGCGATGATCGGCAGTGTTATTATTTTGTGTGTTAACCCTTTGGTTTTGTTTAAACTGTTGTATTTCAGCGGATTCTAGAGACAAAACCATTAGTTCTATCAGGCCAAATTGCCATGTTTGTTTATACCATTTCTGTTGATGATCTCATCATGATTTCTCAGAAAGGAGAAGTTGGATTTTTATTTTAAAGCTGCTATAAGTATACAGGAGGTGTCCTAGAGTGTAAATGAAGAAGGAAAAGTGCGTGTCCAATAGGGAAAGGAATTTTAAGAAAAGAAGCTTGCAATTGTACAATCGTAGAGTATTTCAAGTTGTAAAGACCTGTCATCTGTTCAGTCCCTCGCTCACAGCAGGCCTGTTTGAATCAGGTTGCTCACCACGAACTGTGGTGTGGTTTGAGCACCTCCAGGGATGGAGATTCCGCCGCCCCTGTGGCTGTGGTAGTGCTGGTGTTTGACCTCACTTGTGGTGAATTTTTTTTTATCTAGTAGCAATATCCCATGTTGCAATTTGTTTCTTTCCTCTTGCCCTGTCACTGGCACCTCGTGTGCATCTGTCTGTGGGTGACTGTAGCCATATGCTGTGCAGTCCTGGGAGCTCACAGAAAATAGTAACGATTTGGACCAGCATGCTGATAATGTCATGACATCATTCTGCGTATTACTGCTAGATTTATATACTCATAAATTGGATATTTGTTCTTTCCAAATCTGTGCTTAACATTTCCTATTTATTTGAACGTGGTTAATGGCAGATTAGTATATTAGTTTAATATTCATAAAGTGAGCACCTTAACATCATTGAAGATTATTTGTTGTTTCTTTTTTTCAATCTAAAAAGCGTCTCAGTTCATCCACCTGTTTGCGACCTGAATTTGAGACACTTTGCTCCCAACTTTTCCTAGAATCCTTCTACCATTAGTAGTGCCATAAAGCATCAGAGCCCACTCATTTGAATGAAAAGAAAGCTTTCAATTGTAATCTTGACTTAGATTTTCCTTGGGAAGGGATGTGCTTTGAACAATGGACTAGGAGTTTTTATTACTAGGAAGTTCTTTTTGTGTTGTATAGGCATTGTTTAACTCTCTGGAGAAGCCTTGGCTGATATATTTATAATGCTGTTACGGGGTAAATGCTGTGTGTACCTTTTTTAGTTCAGTGGGAAAAAAAAAAATGGTTTTAGGCTGTGCAGAACAAAAATCTCCATGCTCTCCGCTGTGACACATGACTGCCAAAAGTACTTGTTTCTTAATTTGCATAAATTCTTGAATGTTGCTGGTAGTATTTCAAGAGCAGGAGAATGTATTTGAAATGTGATTCATAGTGTGTCACTTCTGGACATGTCTGGGTAGCGTTTCAAAACATTAGTATAATTCTGTGTAATAGCAAGTGCTTCTGAATAGCTCGTGCTCTTCCATTAGGGCCGTATCAGATGCTAAAAGCAGTTTGAATGGCTGGCTGCACTGAATTTGATGATATTTGAAATTGTTTGATAAATAATTTAACTCCCTTTTCCAGATAGCATCTGCCATTTTGTAATGACAGTAACAACTGACAGTTAGGCTCATTGGCTTCTATTAATTCTAGTGAGCTTCCACTTCACAGATAAATAAAATCTGTGGATGTTTTATGCTTTGGTTTGTTTTTCTTTTCAGTTTACCCCTGCAGTGCTTATACACATCTTAGATATTCGTGACACGTGCAAGCATCTTCTGTAGGCTGACTGGATTCTAGATCATATATTTTAGATTTAGGGCTTTTAAATTCATGTTTTCTGTTTCAAAAGTGGACTACTTAGTTTGTCTTCCCCAGTCTGTGTAAATGTCCTATTAGCAGGTCACTATGAAAAAATAAACAAACACCTTGAATGTTTCATTCTAGTAAAATAAAGCTTTCAGGGAGAGTGTAAAGGCTTTACTTGATTGACAGTATCTGAGAATGATCTGTATCATTGCTAAGTCGCTTTATCTTTGACTGTTTGATCAAAATCTTGGAAGTGGAGATTGTCGTTGTGTCTGTAAGCAGGCAGGGATAGCAGTGATTTGTATAGTAAATTTCAGTCTGAATTTGGGTGAGAATATAAAACTGGAATGCACTCGTTGGACTGATGAACGTTCTGTATATCACAGTGTGTACAGGCTGTTGCTCTCTGATTTTAAAGTTATTGTTACAGGAGAGAATTTCATGATGCAGCTTATAGAGTTTCAGCTTTATGGCCTGGAGGACTGAATATAAGAACAACTGTGCTAAGTGGAACCTGGGGTCTGTGATGGTGACTAACAACAGATGCTTCAGTGGGAATTGTAAGAATAGAAATGTGATAATTTGTGTCCTCTATTCAGGGTGAACCTGATACTTTTTAGTTTGCACTTGGCTTAAAACACAAGTAGCTAAGTTTAATGTCCTTTTCAGATTTTACATAAGATTATGATCATTTTGAACATACTTGTTGCTGATGTAAATGACCAATCTATTTCTGTGGCTACGTTGAGGGGTAGCAAGTTTCTGCCAGTTAACTGCTTCTTACTTCTTTTTGATGCCGTGCTCATGCCAAATTCACAGAATATTTTCCGGTAAATGGAATGATTTGTGCTAATGTGACATTTGGGGAAAACAAGATGCTTCTGCCCACATCCTTACAGTTGGGACCACAGTGCTTCTAACACTGATCTGGGTGTGCATCTGCCTGGCTTCAGGTAACTTGCCTGTGTCAGAGCAAGGTCTGGAACAAAAGCTGCTTCTCAAGGATTCCCATTATCATCAGTTTGTTGGGTATTCTAAGCTTCTCCTGTAAAACGGATGGTTGATGTTTTATTTTTAATTATTATTAAGTAGAGACCATGCCCATGCTTTCTAATTAGGTCTTCTACTTTGGGTGTGGATAACTAGTGAAGCTGGTGTTCCAGCAGCTGTCTCAGTAAGTGTTCAAGTATTTTATATACAAACAGCATCATTAGGCACATCTAAAACGACCTGCTAACTTAAGACTTACCAGAGTCTCTTAAGATATGAGAAATCTTTGTTCAGAAAGAAGAGCAAAAGATTGACTGAAAAAGTAAAAACAACAACAAAACACATTTTTGCAGTCTGGTTTGTTTCTGAATACTGATCAGTTCCAGTACCAGTATCATCTTGAGTGTGGGATGCTTATCTCTAAAATTTACAGTCTGTTTCTGTATAACGTTAAATTCCTGATGTTGGTGGGAAAATTAAGTTCTGTGTGTATTTGTGAACATGTCATAATAATGTGTGATAGAATGGTACCAGTCAGTATTATTTAGTAAATGGCCATGAACGTAAGCATGGATTTCTTTGTGGTTATTGTTTTTTTGCCTTTTGTGAACCTAACAGTGTTTGCGTGCAGCTCTGTGTAGGGTTTTGAAAGGTGTACGGTTTGCTGGTGGAATTCTGCAGCTTCGGACGGTCTCCGTGCTCCATTTGAGGGCATGTATTTTTGATCTTCAATTGAGACGGCACAGAGTGTTGTTTGAGATGAATATTCCTTTGACTTCTATGTGAGCCTGGATGGTTTTGTGTTTGGTTTTTCTAGATAAGAAGTCTGTGATTTCCGTATGAGTACTGGGCTGGTCCAGAAGTAAGAACTGTGGTTCTTGCACGAGGGTCCACCTACTATAGAATAGAAATCAGTAGGCTGCTTGATGTGCTAATCCACCATTTTAAGTAATTGATCACTAATATTTCTGCCAATTTGTCATTAAAACCTGTTTTCCATGGAACACTGAGTATTTGCAACAGGTCTGCTTACTCTGTTCTGCAGCAGCTGTGGCATTTGTGCAGGCAGCCATAGCAGGAGGCTGCTGTAGGTGTTGAAGCCTGTCTGAGGGAACGATGGGAGGATTTCTGGTGACTGTACAGTCAGAGGCAGCAAGAACTAAATTTAAGACTTGGATTTCTGCCCCTGACAACTGAAGTTTTCTTTCCTAATATTGCCTTGGTAAAAAACGTAGATCTTATTTACTTTTTTCAATATGTTTTATTCACGTCAGCCAAGAAATGTCCTTAGATGTTCTAGGCAGATGCCTGAAAGCCTCGAGGCAAAAGTGTAGTGTATATTCACTTTTGTGCTTGAAATTCAGTTCTTGAAACTTTATACTGAAAAAATATATCTTACAAATTCCTTGTCATCTTTCTAAATGAGCAGGAACAAAGTATGGCTATGTGATAGTAGCACTATATAGATAGTGCACTGTTGCTCAAGTCCATAGAGTATTAGACCATACTTCAGGGTAGAGTGTTTTATTTTATTTCAGCTACATAAGAGCACAGATAATTTGAGTGCTTTGAAAGGAGTTCAGATACACGCGTCAGTCTTCATTGTGAAATGAGTGACTGTTAGGATGTGGATTTATTTATTTCTCGTATCATAGTTTGTGGTTTGTCTTGGAGCAGAAATTGCAAAACATCCTGACCAGGCCATGACATGGAACGCAGACTTCTAGGAATCCCCTCCAGAGCATTTATCTCTAGTTGGATGGGAACTTCTCTGTGTGCTAAACACGTGAGGGAGGGAAAATGTTCAACAGTGTTGTATGATACTGCTGTCTTTTGAATGAAATATCGGGTGTACTAGTAATTGGTTTTCAAATACGTGTTATTTGCATAATATGTTTCAGAAAAAAGAATCTTTATAGATTCATAGATTCATAGATTCATTAGGTTGGAAAGGACCTACAAGATCATCTAGTCCAACCATCCTCACACCACCATCCCTACCCTTCAAGCTACTAAATCAAATCCCTTAGCACCTCATCTAAACGCTTCTTGAACAGCGCTAGGGACGGTGCCTCAACCACCTCCCTAGGCAGGCCATTCCAGTGCCTGACCACTCTCTCAGAGAAAAAATTTTTCCTCAAATCTAATCTAAATCTTCCCCAGCGCAACTTGTGGCCATTCCCTCTTGTCCTGTCATTAGTTACCTGGGAGAAGAGGCCGACCCCTTCCTCACCACAGCCTCCCTTCAGGAAGTGGTAGAGTGGAAGTGGTAGAGTTATCTCAACTAGTGCTATACTTTGGTTAGGAACAGAGCATGTTCTTCCTCTGCAGGACTTCTACTGTGATCATCACACATATACCTGCCAAGCTGTAGAAAAACAGCATAGCTGGGTTTTATTTGGTAGGGTTGAAATCAGCTACCACATTGTTTTAACTGCTGAATGTTTTCTTTCATCTGTATTTATTAAAATCTAATGACATACAAAAGCAAAAGATAATTTGCGTAGATCCTGTTGTTCTTTGGAAAAAATGCTGTGTACTTAACCTGAAGAAAATACAAACTGGTGCTTTTCAGAAAGCAAGCTTACTTCCTGTTACAACACAAGTGCACATGCTGGCCGTCCTGCATCTGCCCAAGGGCTGTGGCTTCAGCATCAGCATGTGCTGAAATGCCACAAATGATCCTGCAGTTAGCATTGCCACTGAGGGTAAAACAGGCAACAGGTAACCCCCCAACCATTTTCATTGTGCTCACGCAGCTGTAGACAACTATGAGGTGGGAAAAATGTATACATCACTATATATTAAAGTACTTCTAACAGACTTCCCATCACTTATCTCCTTTTTTTTGTACTGTAGTGTGATGAGCTTTGAAGTGAGTTAGAAGGAAAGCTGTATGTCTTAGCTTAATCAGTATTTGTTCTGAAATTGATTGGTTCCGATAGTCCATAGATGCACATTCAATGTAGTTATTATTAAATGATTATTTTCAGTACCTAAAAATTCTTCATTTTATATCCATAAGAAGTTATGTGTTGCTCATTTGAGATCTTTCTAGCACAGTCTGAAGAAGTTATACTGATGATTAAAAGTTTTATTAGTCAATCTTTATTAGAAGATTTAGAATAAAAAGTAATATCACCTGCATCTTTCATATTTTATTTGACAGTTTCTTCCTCCTTCTGATTAATTTTGGTTGATATTAACAGCAGAGAGATTATCCTGTGAGGTCTGGGACTAATAAAGTTCAATTTCTTATGGATTTTTGTCTTAAGGTTCATCTGATGGTAATATTGTGGTAAAATCTCTCTCCATGTGAGCTTTGTTGACATGTAGTGGGATGTGAGCCTGTGTCTTGAGCTGTGGCGTGCACTGGAGCTGTCCATAAGAAGCAGTTCTTCACTTGGCTGTTTCCATAGAACCCATAGTAAGTTAAGTGTCTCTGAGGTCACTGTTCTAGCAAAAATGGATAATGCTTCCCAAGCAGTTGGAAACTATTGGGAGGGGAAGAGAGAGACATGTTAGCGGACCCCGTGATCACATAAGCTTCTTAGCTTTAGCAGAGCAGACCTGAATTCTGCATTTCAATCATCGTTCAACACTCGGGCTCTGATGTTCTCTATAAGGATAAAAACCTCAAAAAATAAAATTGTTCATGAGAACATGCTGAAAGCAGATAATATTTCTTGGAATGCCTGTTATCATCAGGAGAATACTAGAAGCACCGGCCTACTTTTTTTTTGTTTTGTTTTGTTTTAAATGCGGGTCAGATATTTCATTAATGATTTTTTTTTCTTAAGTTGTAAGTTTTCATGATTAATTTGAAAGCTATAGTATCTACAGTTTGTTCAAGCAAGGCATTTTGATGATTGTGTATCTTGCAGGTTAATGTCCTTATGCTGAAAATATAAGCAAGAGTTTGTACAAGAAATGCAGTCTTGCATGTGGGATTAGGGCATCTGTTGGAACACATAGCTTTAACATACAGCGCAGATATTAAGCTCCTGCAGTTTATTAAAAATACATGTGGAGCCATGAACCCTAACACTATGTTTTATTCTGTTCAAGCAGGGAGGGTTTTTATGAAATGTTATTTTAGTTCAGGCCTGCTGCAGTGTCATTTAATCAATTTTGTCTGGAAATCGTATTACAGAAGACATCTTGAGATTAATCCATGCTATGCAAATAGGATATTGAATTTTATTTTTTACTGGGTGATTTCCTATTTCTTTTAATTTCAGAAAGGATAATAGAAAGCTTTTTTTCTGTCTATAATGATTAATTATAGTTAAATCTTGCAGCACCCAGAAGTGTGCTATTGTTAATGTTGTGTTGTATGGCCTTAACAGTTTAGTCTTACACTACATACAGGAGATGAGATGGGAAAGCAAAATCCAGAAGGGAAATAAAATAAGAAAAAAATGGGATTTATAGATTAGGGAATACTGAGAGATTGATGTGAAGGCGTTTGATGGTGGCAGTGGTAAGAACTGGATGAGAAGGGGCATGATAAAGGGTAATAAAGGAGGAAGAAGGGGAAAGCTGCCATTGCAGAGAGGTGAGACTAGGGACAGGTAAAGTCTTATGAAGATGAGTAGTTTCCCAGTTGAAGTATGATGTGCAGGTCTGCATCTGGTCAGTCTTCAGAAGAATGCGTTTCTCTAATCCATGTCAAACTGAGTTTTGGGAATAGTGTCCTATCTTTCATCGCACACTTTGGTAGCTTTAACTGATTTGCTGATTTTAACCATGTAGGGACAATGGTGGAAAGTGGAACAAAGTCCTTCTGTCACCTCGTAGGCTCAGGAAAGTCATGCTGCAGTGAGACTGCTTCTGCAGTCTAACTATGGCAAGTAAATGGACTACGGCCATTTACAGCAGTCTCATGAGAACGTAAGCAGGTGTCCTTCAGTACAAAAATAGTTCAGTATTGCTCTTGCAGTTACTAAAGTGCTTTCTAATGTCATCTCAGAAGGTAAAACGCATCATTTATTTCCATTTTCTTGTATACATCCAGTATCTTGGATGCTAGATGGCAAACGCTGTCATTATAAAGGGGAAGAGAGGACATCTGCCTGTATATTTAGACGTGATTGCTGACCTTGGGGTCACATGGGATGTTTAGAAGGTGAGGACCTGCCGGAGTCACTGCTGGGGAGCAGATTGGAGCAGACAGCAGGGGAGGGCCTGTCAGAAGCCAGGAGACTGCAAAGTGGGCAGCCACATTTGCAGGGCAGGGACCAACTTGGCCGTGGTGTGGAGCAGGTTTGTCACAGAGAATGGACCCAGATCCACAGGGAGCTGTGTGGTGAGCAGCATGGGGCAGCTGTGTCTGGGACTTGGGCTTGCGTTTACTTGTGCAGGCGTAACTCAAAACTGATGTTTCCTTTGGGGTGCTATAGCCTTAGATTGTTATTCATGTACAAATTTGTTATTGCTGCTATTTAGAAGCAGCAGCTCTCAATGATTTAATAGTCCCTAAAGGAGACGGTAGAGAATTTTTCCTAGGTAGCCACTGAAGGTTGGTGGGTTGGAAATGAGGTCCTGTGGAAAAGAGTTTCCTCATGGGCCTCATGGGTACAGGTTAGATTTGATTCTGTGCTTTTTAAATAAAGTCAATAGCTGTTAACCAGCTATTGGTTATATCTTCTTGTGTGCAATTGTATTACTAAGCATTCCTGCTTTTGTTCTTTAATAAAAAGAGAACTTCAGAGACTGAAGGCTGTGGTTCAGGGGTTTCTCTCTGTCTCGTGCTTTCACATAAAGTCAAGGTGGGGAAACAAAACAGGGCTGTTCATCTGGAGTCTGTGTTGGGTTACAGCTGCAAATGCTGGTGCAGTTTATGCAAATGAAAGGCCAAAATGAACAGTTCAGGCTGTGCATTTTGTTCTAGCTTATCATGGGACAGTGTGGAGCATTTGGTGTAAATGCAGGTATTTAATATGGTGGCATAATTAGTTGTTGCCAGCTCCCACCATTGTTTTGAGGTTTTGGTTTTTTTTTTTTTTTTTTTTGAGTGAGTTAACAATTTAAATTTATAAGCATATTTAGAAAGGGATAACTTTATTATGCAATTTAATTATAAAAATAGAAAAGGTTGAGATTCCTTAAGTTCATCTGCCAGTGGAAGGAGGCATATGTGGGAAGAGAAGGTTGCTGTTCTGCCTTTTTTTCATTGTCTTCAAAGTTGTTTTTTTTTAATGCTGTTGTTTTTTTCTTCTTTTTTTTTCCTAGAGCAGTGTTCTTTATTTTCCCTTGAAAGCATTGCTTTAGAGTCTTTTCTCCCTTATAATACTGGTCTAGCAATTCACATGCTAATGGCGCTTTTTGAGGTATATAGTAGGAGTATCTATGTTCCTACCAGTCACAAATGAGACTCTGTTCTTGGAACAGCCTGATTACGTTCCCCATCCCTTGGGAGGATCTGTGTGCTGCCTGCAGGACTCCGGAACAACTTGTGAGGGCTGGAAGTACCCACTGGCGCTTAGGTCACTGCATCCAGCTGAGAAACAGCAGTGTTCAAATGAAGCCTGAAGCAGTCTGTAATATTATGACTCTGCTTCTAATTTCTGCTACTATTAGAAGGTAAAAGAAAGGAAGAAAGAAAGAAATGGCTGAGCTGGGTCTGTTTGTTTGTTTTCTAAGGTTTAAATAAATGGCATGGGTTGGTGTTTCTTTTTCCCCGAGGAGATGAGCAGACAGATCCTTAATGTGCCACATAAGCTGCATTCAAGCATATGCCAGTTTTTCTGTACAGTTTTTAAGACTGTGGAATTCTTACAGTAGAAATTGTAGTAGCTTAAAACGATGGATAAAATTTTACTACATCATAAAAACTGTTCAAAAAGATTCAGCAGGCAGTAGTTACATTGTTAGCTACTAATAGTGGTATGGATGCAGTGATACTGCGCTGGATAAAAAGTGAGCATCAGTTGAAGAAGAAAAGATGTGCTTGCAAGTTGTATATTTGCTTGCTGAAAGTCATGAAAGATTCTGAGTAAGTTCACATTGTGTGAGGTACAGTGCTGACAAACAGGAGGAGGTACTTCTTCAACGGAGGCAATGGAAGAAAACACACATTGTTGAGACTTCAAAGCAATTGTTCGTCTGCATTGCTGGCTTAATAGATGGTACAGGCCTCCAAGTGTTTATTTTTCCTGATCTAGCCATATGAATTAATTGTCAGCAAAGATAGGAATATGTACACTTATGTGCAGCCATTTGCTGTCCAGAAAGAGAACAGAAATAGAAGTCAGTGTGTGACAACAATGGTAAATAGGTTTTGGAACGCCTTCCATATAAAGCAAGATTGAGAAAATTGGCCATTTCAAACTTATTCTGCTTTGAACTATATGCAGAAGCTGACCCTTGTTGTTTCTTCTAATGAATGAGTGAAGTGTAAAGAGGTCAAAAAAGCTCACGTGTGTAAGAAGTTCTTTTTACACAGTGTGTAATTAGTTTGGGATTAACTGACAGAAATGTCTGAGTGACAAGGAGGTGCTGGTATTTCTACAGCAAAAGTTTAGGTGCTTAAGCATAATCTGTGTATGTAACGTATAAATTACTTGAGTATTTTTGAGGTCCTTTCAGCTGTAAATCCTCGTGCTACAGGATGTAAGCAAATGAGATGGAGCAACTGAAAGCACACGTTTCCAATCAGAATTGTCCACCCTCGAATTTCTTGCACCTTCTGTTAAACCATCTGCTGCAGGCTAATGAGTAGCCAGCACGCTGCATTAGATGAAGCACAAATACGAGCTGTTCTGATGGCTCCCATGTCCCTGCCAGTGGGAACCCTATGGTTAATGAAGCATAGAGTGCCATTATTGAGGGCTGAGTGGCAAAGTGTTCTTACTATGAAATGCCACACTGACAGATACTGTTAAAAGAGACAGGTGAACATCTTGGATACCTCTGCCAGGTGCCCATGGGAAGTAATGACTGAATGGAGCGTAGTGCCCCTTTTGCATCATTCCATACATCACTCTGTAGTACACATAGCAGCTCTCGGTGCTGGAGTGAAACAGCAGTTTTGCTTTGGGATGTACCTGACATCTCCAGCCTCTGAAGGGGCACCACCATCCCCTTTTAGCATTTCTTACTGCTGTGACTCTGGACGTGACACCACGCGACTGTTTTTGCTGCTTAGTGGCAGACATAGATGTTGTATCTGAAGCTGCATAAAGATCAGCTGAGGAGGTTTATTTCTTTCCCTGTAATGTGCCCTTTTGAAGAAGTCATAAATATGCTTCATAGAAGTTCTTTGAGAGTCAGTTTTAATTTGTAGCTTAATCATTTTGCATTATTCAGAGTTAAAAAAGGTTAATGGTGCTATTTGTTCACAGTTTACTGATTCCTGTGCTTTCTGCTAATTACGAGCTTCTTTCTGGCAGTCATCAGAGGGCCCCTACCAACATGGGCATGGTGGAGGTGAGACATGTCCCAGTGTGTCACCACCAGACACCATTACTGCTTGCAGCCTTCCCATCTCCGTGCTTGCTTGTGATCAAAGCAGGAGCCTGTCCCAGAGTAGGCTGCTCTCAGGGCTGAGGAGTAGGAGCACAATGTTTCCCGTGCAGTATGGTATGGTATTCTGGTGTGCTGGCTTGTTGTTAGAAGCAGATTCCTTTCTGGAGTCTGCTGTTAAATTACATATTTTTTCTCTCTTACACACTAATATCATAGAGTTGTTTGAGTTGGATGGGGTCTTTAAAGGGCATCAAGTCCTGCAATGAGCAGGGACATTTGCAGCTTGATCAGGTTTCTCAGAGCCCTGTGCAGCCTGACTTTGAATGTCCGGGGTGGGGCACCTGCCTCCTCACTGGGCAACCTGTGCCAGTGCCTCACCATGCTTACCATAAAAAACCATTTTTCTTATATGCAGTCTAAATCTCTTCTAATTTAAACCATTTCCCCTTGTCCTATCATGTGGGGTCCTGCTGTCCCCATCTTTCCTATAGCCCCCCCCCCTTCCTCCCCCCCCCCCCTTCCGATACTTGGCTCATCATTTGGATTATCATTAGTGGCATTTTGCATGTAGCTCAAACAGTGCTTTTTTGTTTTGTTTGATTATAGTTTTTTATAAAGGGCTGTGGAGTGAGCATACGTAGGTGCTCCTTCACACAGATGTACTTGCTTTACCAGCAACAATTCTGAGGGCTTCACATTTTATTACAAAATCATCCATGGGCAGTCATGTGCCACTGCATGGAAGAACCAGTGAGTCCAGACTGTTGGTGTATAGTCACACTGGAATAGTGCGTGTTAACATCTGCATGCTCTGTTAACGAGCAGCCTTTGGAGGTAATTAATTTATTTCACGATCTCATATTCAGCCTGATATATTTGATGTATGTAATGAACTTTGCTAATATTGTAGGTTGTACATGAATCTAGCAGAATTTGAAAAAAGAGCTAGGAGTGTTACTGACAGAGAGACCTATTTCAGTCCTCACCTTCTGCCTTAACATGAGTGACTTTGTGTTTTCAGCATGCCTGCCTTCAACAAGCTGACCAGGTGAGCCTGCATGGCTCTCAAATGAGGCAGGAGCTGTGGCGGCTCATTTGTCATTCTTGAATTCCCATAGATGAGCAAAAATCCAAGGAAGTTAAAGGTAGGTTTGTGGACTTGTAATTCATGTTGCTGTGTTATGATTTCCGTTTCAGAACCTAAAAAAAGCTTCTGATATCTGTGTAAATAATGTCTTTCATTCTTTTATTTGTGGGACTGTCAATTATATCCAGAAGTTAGTTATTAATTACTGGCATTTCAGTGATTAGTTGTGTGTAATATATTACATAATGTAATTCTGTAGAGAGTCTGCTTAATTTTTACATAAAATACACCCCAATGATATGAGACTGATTGCTCAAATTTATTTTTTTCCCCTCTCTGCCTGTTTATTTGCCAGTTTAGATGCTTAAAAAACAGAGCATCCGGGAGCATGTCCAAATTGCTTCGGTAGTTTAAGTTGAGGTAAAAAGATATGAAGTTCTTAAGTAACTTTTCTGTCCCAAACAAGACAACGTGAACTGTACCTATAATTTCGCTGTTTTCAGACCTGCATCCTCCTCAGTTGACTCCTGGGAATCATGACACACTGCAGCATCTGAAGCAGCACTGGGTGTGTGTGTTTGTGAGCAACACAGTTATGCCCCTACTGACACAGTAGAGGCTGTAACAAACTGTTGTAACATAGCTGAATAAGTCTCTGATATCATGAAGAAAATACCAAAGTCAGAAATGTTGTAGCAATAGATGCTTTTAGTGAGACTAGAAGTGTAATTAAATGGAGTTTTAAGATAAAGGTTGTTGTACTGTAATTCTTTTAAATTTGTCTGCATCTCCAGTGTGACTGGAAGGAGCAATCCCACTCAGCATAACTGAGTGCATTAGACTTTATAGCAATTTGTGCCTGATGCAGTCTGTTATGATAAGTAATCTTTTAGATCAAAACATCTTAACATTTGGAGTGCAGTCATATCTATCTTTGAATAGATAGTGCTGCCATTTTTAATTAAGTTAGAACTATTTTATTTTAACTTCTGTTTAACCTCAGTGGTCAGAATCCAGAGGTACAGCATCCAGTTATTGTATGGCCTTTCTTCTCTGTGTTTTAATGTGTACTGTGGCAGGACAAAAAGGTGCTTAGTTGATTGGTGGCTTTTTGTTTTGTTAAATTGTGTAGATAAACTCCCTCTAGCTTGCTTGACTTGAGCTCAAACTTGTAAATTCAGCTATAGAACATTGCTCTACAATTTCAACAGATGAATGCCAGTTGTAAGTTTTCATATTCCGTATGATTCAAAAAACCTTGTGGATTTTGTTTCTGGTCAGGTGGAAAAATGCTAAATGGGGGGAAAAAAATTCCTTTATGCTGTTGTCTGGTTTAATATTCATCCTAAGAGTTTGACCACTTAAAAAGATTGTTGAGGCTGCTGGGTAACAAGCAGGTAACAAATGGTCTTTTTCACGTAACAGTATCAAGCTTTGGTCAAAGAAAGATTTTTCAAGTGAAAGTTGCTTTATTTACTGTTATTTTGAGTGAACGTATTATTCTCTAGAGAAGTATTTTCAATCTAAGTATTATGACAAGCCTTGCCAGTAAGGTCTCATTTTCAACATGCTCCAAGTTTTCAGTACTTCAGCAGAAATTTGTTAAATTACAATGGTGAAGTATAATTTATGCAGGTGAGCTAATGCTTTTCTCCTTTTGAATCAAAGTTGATGTGGAATTTAAAGTAACTGTAATTTAAACAATTGGAAGTTCAAGCTCTGAAACCATTCTGACTTAGTTTTATGCTATAAAAGTCAATTATTGGATTATGTATTTTAGTACCATATTTCAGGTGTTGTTGGTGTCTTGTATTTAGGAAAGCCATCGATTTCGAGGCTCTGTTCAGAGTCCACCTTATGACTGGTACAAAATGCTGAGAGCAGCTGTGGATGGAGGGGCTGCACAGGGCATTCATGCAAAGAAGACAGCATGCTGAGAAGTGCTAATGGGAGAGCAACAGCCCGTTTAGTAGTTCTTTCAATAAACATACATCTGTGTTATATGCAAAAGTGTCATGGGAGGCCTTTTCTCATTAGTATGTGATGACCAGATGAAGTTTTTTTCTGCCCTATGTGTAAAGCCTTGCCGTGGTCTCTTTGTTGGCTGGGTTTGGCTGTCTGCAGGACAGACTCCTCAAAGTACTGTAGCAATAGCCAAGGGCTGTTTTGTTTGACTTTGCTGAAATAATTATAAACTATACTAGCTTCAGAGAGAAGAGGCCCACGAACCACTTCGTTACTGGGGCTGTAATCTACATTCCTGCATGGTGAAAATTGCATGGTGCAAATTGCGAGGTGGTCAGAACTGGCTCCTGCAGTCATTCAGTGTACGTGCTTTCTAGCGTATTTATGGAGAAGCTGAATCAGGAAAGTTAGGTCTAGGAGGAGATCAGGATCACACAGTTCTGCTCTAAGGAATTCACCGAAGCTTTGTGTTCAAACAGGAAGAAAAGAACCTGAAGTGCTTGCACCTGCAGTGTGTTCAGCTGAAGGGAGTTGTGAGTACAGTCCTGCTGTCCTCCTCTGCTGGCCAGGCTGCTTCTGTGTGCTGAGGGAAGTGCCAATACTTTGGTATGTGTGGATGGAGAATTATGGTTAACTGAGTACACTGTGAGTGTGTGGATTACTGGGGCTGACTCAGTGTGACAGATGTGATGACCTTGCCATTGATGGGGAAAAACGTATTTTTAAAAGTGAATTTTTGGTGGTGTTTAAAGCTGCCGCTTTTTCAAGCTGGACATTAACATCAGCATTTACTGAGAGTTTAAGTGACAGTACTTTCTGTGTTTGAGCCTGATTGTCAGGGATCAGCAGGATGTAGTTGCTTTCCAAGTGAAGATGAGCCAGCAGCTGCTGGTAACAACAATGAGCATAATCCCACAGCACCCTATTAAGGAGAGAGAAGTGTGGTGGCAGTATCCAGGGGCAGCCAATAAGGCCAGTTTCATACAACCACAGAATGGCTGTGGGGGAAGGGACCTCTGGAGGCCACTTGGCCCAAGCCTCCTCCAGCATGGACACCCAGAGCGGGATGCCCAGGGCCGTGTCCAGGCAGCTTTCCAAGGAGGAGACTCCACAGCCTCCGGGCAGCCCGTGCCAGTGTTCCATCACCTGCACAGCACAGAAGTGCTTCTAGTGTTCAGAGGGAACCTCCTGTGTGCCAGTTTGGTGTTCGTACTGGGCCAGCCTCTTCTCCCAGATAACTAATGATAGGATGAGAAGCAATGGCCACAAGTTGAGCCAGGGAAGATTTAGATTGGATATGAGGAAAAACTTTTTCTCTGAAAGAGTGGTCAGATGCTGAAATGGCCTGCCTAGGGAAGTGGTGGAGTCACTGTTCCTAGAGCTGTTCAAGAAGTGTCTGGATGAGGTGCTAAGGGATATGATCTAGTAGCTTAGTGGGTAGGGATGGTGATAGGAGGATGGTTGGGCTAGATGATCTTGTAGGTCCTTTCCAACCTAGTGTTTCTATGAATCTATGAACCATGGAAAAGAGTCTGGGTAGAGCCTCTTGGCACATAAATACAATGTGCTTCAGGTTTTTATGGACATTGATGAGATCCCCCTCAGCCTCCTCCAGGCTGAGCACTCCCAGCTGTCTCAGTCTGTCCTGACAGGAAAGGTACTCCAGCCCTTGCATCATTTTGGTGGCCCTCCATTGGACTCCATTCTGTTCAGGTTTCTCATGTACTGGGGGGTCTAGAACTGGCCTCAGCACTCGAAGTGCAGCCTTACAAACACTGAGTAAAGGGGAAGGATTCACCTCCCTTGACCTGCTAGCCTTACTTTGACTAACACAGCCAAGAATACCTCGAGTCTTCTTAGCAGCAGGGGAACATTGCTGAGTTATGCCCACCTTGGTGTCCGGATTGCCAGGCAGGTCTGTCTGTAGTCATGAAGAAGGCCCAGGATAAAGCCAGCAGGTCAGTCAGCAGGCATGACTAGGCACATGCAGACAGGGACCAGGGGCTTAGTGTAGCACCTGAGGAAAAGAGGGAAACCCTCAAGATTTTTTTTCATAAATCTTTCCCAGCAACTTTTCTCACAGTTCTCTGCACTGCGGAGGAGCTGGCCCTGAGCACAGACAGCTAATTCCTGGGCAAGGAGGAAGAGCAGATGCTCAGGGCCTTGATGCTGACCTTTCAATTTCACTTTTGTACCTGAGAGAGATAGATTCAGTCAATTGTGGTTTTTTTTCTGTTGTCTTTTTAGGCATACTCCTTGACAGCAGTGAGGCTCTGAAAATATGAACAAGTTTCTAATTGAATTTGCATCATGGTTTCCCCTATTTTATTTTTATTTTGTTTTTTATTTTATTTATACCATTGTTTATATTGAGATGGGGGAGGAGATGATGACAGATCCCTGTATGACTCCACAAGTGAGGGCTTTGGATGAAGGAGCAGCACAAGGAAACCACTGCACCATGCTCAGTTCCATCACAGAAAGGACAGCTGACAGCCACTCAGTATAAGCCTGGTAATTCCGGCTTTCAAGGGGCAGGAGGCCACTGCTGAGCAGAGCAGACCCAAGGGAAAGGCTCACCAAGGCTTGCAGATCTATGGAGGGCAACGGAGTCATAGCCAAGCATGAAAAACTGTCAGTTTTTCTTTCTAAGCAATATCCACCCTACTGTGACATCCCAAAATCTCTTATTCATGCAGTTTTTGTGGTATGATACTTACTTCAGGAAAGGGAATCACACCTTTTTTTTTTACTGGGGTGAGGATAATTATTCTTCAAAGGAGCATACCATATAGTTCATTATTCTAACAAAGAATGATGAGGGAATGATATTAAGGACTTAACTGGGAAAGGCAGTTGCTTCCATGCTGGCAATATTACAGATAGATTTTTATGTATTAAAGAAACATTAGAAATTGCTGCCAGGATCAAAATTAATGATATGCTCAAAAGCACAGCTTGATTGTTGCTCCCTAGAGACTCAGTGAAGAGTGGGACAAAGAGGAAACGTTGTTTTGCTTTACAAGTTGAAGGCAGGAATGGTACAGTGTTAAAGCATTAAAGGTGTATCTTCTGGCTTAATGGAATACATAAAAAAAGCCTCACAAATTGAGGTGTGGGGAAAAAGAAGTGTGGTTGCGTGACAGAATGGCAAAAAGGAAGGTGAGGATGAATAGGATCAAGAGTACTGGGGAAATGGGGAAAAAGGTAATGAAGGAAAAGAATTAGACAGAAAGGGGGGTGGCAGAAAAACAGGAAAGGAGAAACTGCTAGAAAAATGTTTATCTCGAGAAGATGGAAAATATTTATAGCAATGGCTATGCATAAGGAGGGGAAAGAAAACATTCAAACAGAAGTTGTCTTCTGTAAGTGTTGCAGCACTGAGAAGGCTGTCAGATGTGAACACGTTTGAGTTGAGTTACATATTGAAAAAAAACGATTTGATTCTAAAGCTTAATAGGGATTTTAAAATGTATGGTCTGCGAAAGATGGGCCGCATAAGGAGCTTAGAGTTAAGTATTGCCTCTGGACGTTACTTTTATGCCTTTTGCATTCTCAGTTTCCTGGTGGTGATTCAGAGCTGTGTATGCTTACTAAGTGAAGCAGGAGATGGTTACTTTTAAGAAAAGTTATCCTCTCATGTTGCTAAGCAAATGGAGGCATACTGTTATCCTGCAAACTCCAGGGTTCATGATGCAGCAAGATAGACACTGCTCATGTCTACATTTGTGGTGTAATAAGTAGAATACCGAGTAATCCAACAGCTACATCTAATACTAGTCTACAGATTCACTGATTAAGGCTAGGAAATGAAGAATAGTGTTACCATGGTGAAGTCTATACGATAAAGCACAAGAAGAACAAGCTAGTGAATAATTGATACATGTCTAAGATTAGAAACGATCATTTACAGTGTGCTCTTTGATATTCATGCATGGTTTTTACTTTAAAAAACCTCAGAGAAGCATGTTAGCATTAGACTGTGGTAGTAGGGTTTTGCTCGAACTTTTAACTAATGCACTGGTGGCTCTAAGAATACACAAATATACAGTGCACTGCACTGCAGTGCTACGATAGACTGCTCAAGCATAAACCAAAATGTTCAAAAATGCCAAGCTAATAACACAGTATGTATTTGGCTCGGCTGCATGTATGATTGTATTTGTTTAAATTATCACAGAAATAAATGACAGTGTGTCATAGGATGCAGTAAGAGATGGAAGCATTGTGCCTGTGTTCTTACCTCTTTCTGGTTTTAGTCTTAAAAAAGAGTTCTTAGGTTTAATCTTTGAATCTTTTTCAGTAGTAATTTAATAAGGTGTCCTAGGCCATCTTGAATTTAAGAACAGTGCATGTAAGCATCCTGATAAAGACACAGTATTTCAAAAGGGACAAAAATCTGCCTGCTACGGCCAAAGGTTTATATTTCTGATGCAAAGTATGAGAAAGCTATTTTCTGGGATAAACACTGTAGATCTTCTGGAGCAAAGAACTGAAGGCATCATGCCTTTATAAACAGTTTTGCTTAATAAATATGTCATAAAATAAAGGTTATGATTGAAGTCAGTGAACCTACACTGAGTTCTAAATACAGCTTAGCTGCCTTACAAGAAACTTCTCATAAATTCCTTTTTAGCAATCCCAGTAGCAAGAGCTATTTTTCATTGTGAATTAGCCCCATTAAAATAAATAAAATGCATGCATTTGGCTTGCATGCAAGAATGTTGAAGTTATTAGTTGTTTTTCTACCCATAAGTTGAATGCGATTATTCAAGAAAGAAATGGACTAATGTGAAGTAATGTTCATAGAAATACTGTTTGCTTAATTTCAGATATGTTTGTTTTCACTGCTTTAATGTATCAAGTTTGCAAACCAATGTATAACGAAGGCCCCATTAGGGCAAACACCTCTTCTTGTTCCCTGGAGGATGTTATAATGAGGTTATGACCATGTATTTACAGCTTAAAAAATGAGTGTATACAGCATGTATCTCAAAATCTTCTTGTACTAAGGGACATGGTTTACTGGGGAAATATTTGTGATAGGTGGATGGTTGAACTCGGTGATCTTGGAGGTCTTTTCCAACCTTGGTGATTTTGTGATCTTCCCTCCTCGGTCCTCTGTGCCCAGTGCTGAGCAGAAGCCATGCCCACAGCCACGTGGCTGCCATGGGCTGCCATGTGCCTGTGGCCCTACCCAGTGCTGAGGCCTGGGCTGGGCCTTACACCGTGGGTCAGAGTCATTCTCTCTGGGGCGAGCGGAAGGGACCCAGGAGGTCCAGGGCAGATTCTAAAGTATCAGAAATGGAGAGTCACATAGTGGTTTTGCTTTAGAAAAGATCTTCAGGTTTTAATTATTATTACTGTTTTGTATTGTTCTCTCAAATTGTTTATTGTCTAGTTTTGAAATAAAAATCTTGAAGGTCCTTCCAGTTGTACCATTATGCTGAATGTCATCCCTTCGAAACCAAAATCTTCTGCTTCTCCAGTGGAAAGATGTCTCTGTAACTTCTCTGGCACTGCCTGGAGGCTGTGGGGAGCTTGGGGGTGTCCACTGGGTTTTTGTTGTCCCAGCTCAGCAGCTTAGAGGACACCAGTCCCAGTTCTGCCCTCTTCTTCAGGGCTTACTTAGAGGACAAAAGGGAGCTTAGATGAAGCTGTTCACTGGACTCCTCCTGTTGTCTCAGTGCAGAAGCACAGAAGAAACCGGTCCCAGTCCTTTTCCTCAAAGCTTGGGAAAGAAGAGGTGAGAGGTCTTGGGGAAGGATGAAGAAGGGGATGAGGAAGAAGGGGTTATAAAGAGCAGCATCTGGCCCAGGGGCTCTCTGGCAGATGGTGACTCTTCAATGCTGAGATGGAAACTGAGTGCCCGTGTTGCGCTGCCAATGGATATAGTGACATCTCCAGGCAAGCATGATGTTATAGTGCTTGCTCAAGCCTGATGGAGGTGGATCTACGTCCACTGGTTTGTCCTCTGGAGGTTGGGTCCACCTCTATGGGCTTGATGTCACTTTCCAGTGGGTCTACATCCATTGACTCAGGCTTGCTACTTTTCTCTAGAAGCCGAAGCTTCTTTTGTGAAGGAGGATCCATCCTTCCTCAAAAGTCTCCCACGGTAGGAGAGAAGGCACTCAATCGCTCCTGCACTCAGGTGTGTGCTTCACAGATACAGGTTGGTCAGCGACTGGTGTTCTGTTGTCAGGGTCTCCGTATTTATATCAGCTGACAGGGAGGTGGCTGGTGACATCTTAAGAACATGGTGATATGACCCCAAGAAAGTTTCACGACAACAGAAACATGGCTGTGTTGGGCAAGGTTAGGCTATGGCCTGTCAGTTTTCGTACTTGTCACCAGTGTAATTCTGCAGGACTCCGTTTTAGGGCCACTTCTCTTTAATGTTTTCACTGACAATTCCAATCTGGAAGTTGTATGAAGTACATTTGTGGATGATGCAAGCTGAAAGGAGTGTTGGCTCCCTCGAGTGTAGAGAGACCTTGCACCATGATCTGGACAAAGTCAAAGGCGGTCACCATCTGCATGAAGAAGAGAAGTGCTGGGTTCTGCACTTGGGTGAGGCAGCCGTGGCTCTGTGTGCATCGGATAGTGTGTGTGAGGAGTGGCTGAGGCCCCTGGGTTTGCTCAGCACAGAGCAGAGCAGATGAGGGGAGCCCTGATGGCGGCTGCAGCTCACAGGGAGCGGAGGGGCAGTGCTGAGCTCTGCTCTGTGTGACAGCGACAGGGCCCGAGGGAATGGCATGGAGCTGTGTCAGGGGAGGGACAGCTGGGGGGTGAGGGCATGGAATAGGCTGCCCAGGGCAGTGGGCACAGCCCCGAGCTGCCACAGCTCAGGGGGTGCTTGGGTTTGGGTTGTCTTTGTGGAGCCAGGGGTTGGACTCATTGATCCTTATGGGTCCCTTCCAACTGAGGATATTCTGTGATCAAGAGCCTTGCTCAGTATTAATGCTTTTGAGAAAAGGATGTTTGGTGGAGATAGATGGTTCATTTGGTTTTGTTAGCCTAAGTTTTGAATAAAGTGTTCTCTGCTTAATTGTGAAGCAGTTGGCTGGCAGTATGATTAACAGTGCTTTATTGTACGATTGAAGAAAGCAATATTGATTGCTGGTATAAAGGCGCCCTTAGAGATGCTTTCTGAATTGTTTAGTTTTCCTAAATGAAGTCATCTTTTAAAGAATTTTGCAACTGAAGGTCTTTTTCTTTTTTCATTTACCCTATTGTTTTGTCAGTCTTCATGATTCTTATTCAGAATTTGTTTTTGAGGTTTTCACGCACACAACAGCTAGAAAGTGTATTAATGGTGTTACTCAGGGTATTACTGTTATCAGATCTGGGCACCCTGAGTTTGGTTTTGTACTTTTTGGCAAATTATGTTCAGAAACTTTGGCTCTGATAGCTCAACATTTTCAGTTAGCATTAGGATTGGCATTCCTTCTTTTGGTGTTTAATGTGGTAATAAGTAAGTGGGCAGCAAATTGGCACTGCAAACTGAAAAGTCATTTACACGCTATTTCTGCTGATCCTTTGACTTCATCCTTCAGACTGAAGTTCTTGATGTTCGCTTTACTAGAAAGGCGTAACAGTTGGCTACGTCTGTGGTACAAATAGAACAAACAAGTTGTGATGAGGCCTTGCTTGGTTGTTACATAGATTTATGATTCAATTCCTACCTTTTTTTCCCCCCCAATTTAAAATCTTAGAATCACAGAATGGCTTGGGTTGGAAGGGTTCTCAAGGTTCACCAAGTTCCAACCCCCTGCCTCAGCAGGGATATAGAATTACTTGAGTTGGAAGGATAAAAGTAATGTTGTACTACAAAATTTGTTAGACGAAGGAGATATAAATTCAAAGAGGTGGCTCATTTTTTGATGTGAAGGGATGGTGCTGCCTGCAGTCTGTGTTCTGTTTTTTTGTTTGTTTTCCTCAAACTACTTAGGTGGAAAAAACCTTTCAAATGTAGATAGAAGAAAATGTAGTTAGAAGAAAATGGATTTTTATTCTGCCATCCATTCTGATCCCCATCTTTCAGTTTTTTCTTTCTAGAAAAAAAAAAAAAAAAGCAAGCTGAAGTAATTCAAGTGTTGTTGCTCAGGATGTACAAATTGCTTAAGATTTTGATCCAGAGATTACTGAATATAGCAGTGCCTGTATCTCTGAAGCTGTTTGTGTGTCTAGTTAATGAAAAACAGCGAGAGGAGAGGGATCAGGAAAAGAAGTTGATGCCAGTGCAGAGACCAAAAGAGTAGTTCTTATCTGAAAACTACTGCACCCAGTCACATTACAGAAGCCTGCTAAAATATTTCTGATCTTTTTCCCCCTGTTAAACTTTCAGTTGCTTCTGTAAAAGCATTCTTTTAATATTTTACTTGAAATGAACCCCCACTTGACCAAACCAAGACTCAGTTCACAGCTGGCTGTACCTGCCAAAGAGTCAGCATCCTTCTGCTGGTATCATATGGCGGAAGTGTGCTGAGGTCTTTTGTTGGTCAATAGCAATGTCAGATATTGGATTTTCCCTCCAAACCCATTTACTTTCCTTTTTTTTTTTTTTTTTTCCAATGTGTAGAAAATTCCTTAGCTTCTAACAGATAAAGTGGTTTCACCTCAGTATTTTCACTCAAAAAGCAATGAGACTGAGGTGATACGATTGCTTTCACCAGGAGTTATTCAGTGCTGATACTGAAAAATCAGATTCCTTCATCTTCCATCACTGGCTCAGTTCTACCATCTCCTGGTGTGAGCTGTGCTCCAAACAGCAGAAGAGAAGGAGATGGAAAGCAGAGGGAGAGTTGGGGTGATGTTTTTTTATTCTCGTTGTTGCTTTCTGGGTTTTACTCAGTTTGTTTTGATTCTGTTTTTGTTTTGTTGTTGTTGTTTTTTTAATTCTGTATGTCAGATGTCAGTGCCTTTTAAGTAAACATCTACTTCAGTCCTTTTCATTTTGAAATCCTTGGCAGAAATAGGCTGTCCAAGACTTAAAGCACTTTTGAAGTGAAATCTGCATAGAACCATTGTGTTTAAAAATGCCTCAGAAAGCACCCAGAGATGGGAGAGCTAAAAATCAGAATAGGATGGTATTTATGAACTGTTCTGAGGGGTAGTGATCCAGTTCCCACCACAGGTGAATGAGGCTCAGCCCTCACTTATCAGGTTGTGGTTGTTGAGGTGTTCATTCTGCATCACTTGTCTTCTTTCCTATCACTAAATTAATAAATGGCTTCAGGAGCACAGAATGTTACCAGCAGACTGCCTTTGCTAATAGTAATGTGGGCGTGCAATCAGTTGGCAAGATGAACATTTTGTCACAAATTAGATGGATGTTATTAAAAATCCACTTGACCTTACGTATGTTTGGTAAGAAGCATTTTGTCAAATTGGGCTCTAGAAATTGTATAATAAAACATCAGAGAGTAGTGCCTAATGAGAGCATCAGTACATTTATCAATCTGTTGCAGGATGTCAGTGATGTATCTCAAACTCTTCATGTAGTACATGCATTAGACCCACAAAGATCTCTTTTTTGCATAAAGGGCTATAAGTAATCGGAAAAGGCTCCTGTATGAAAGAAATCTGTATGATAACAGTTGAAGCACCAACAACAAGAGCTAATACTGGTTGCCTTTCAGAGCATGGAACAGGAGGTGTATGCGTGGTGTGCATTAGGCAGAAATGCTCAGTCTGCCTTTTGGAGTTGCTTGCCCCACTTGGGAGCTGCATGCTGCTCCGGCCTGGTCAAGAAAACCCGAGAGTGTTTCCTTGGTGGGTATGGACAAGTGACAGAACTCTGCTCTTTCTAGCACCTGAACTAAATGCTTTTCCTGTGCTGCACAGCGATAATTGATTTAAAGCCAGTGCAGATAAATAATGTGCTCTGTGGGCTGAGCAGAGTGCGTCCCTGCTGCCTGGGATATAGTTTCTCCCCTCTGCAATAAATACTTTCAAAACTTAAAAACAGAAGTGTTGTTTGTTTGTTTGTTTTTAATGGATATAAATGAGTAACTTCCTTGGCTAAGCTTATCCATCCCCGTGGTACTAACTCTGTTCTGGACAGGAGTGGGAAGGGAGAGACTCTCATAATGGGAGGAGTGGGATATGGGGAGCATTAAATAAAATCATTTCTATGAAGAACAAAGTAGTGCATAGCCAAATAGCTATGTCAGAAGTACTGGTTTCCTTGATTATCTCACAGAATATTTATTTATATATCTCAAAAATTCTCTCTTCTATCATAGAATCAGCAAGGTTCAGAAAGACTTCCAGGATCATCCAGTCCAGCTGTCTATCTACCACCAATACTTCCCAACTAGTGTCTTGTAGATGTTGTACTAAACATTTCTTGAACACTGCCAGGGATAGTGATTGTACCACCTCCCTGGGGAACGCGTTCCAGTGCCTGACCACTTTTTCAGAGGAGAAATTTTTCCTAATATCCAACTTGAACGTCCCCTAGCACAACTTGAGGCCATTCCCTCTTGTCTTATTGCTAGTTAATGGGAGAAGAGGCTGACAACAACCTCCCTTCAGGCAGCTGTAGAGAGCAATAATGTCTTCCCTGAGCCTCTTCTTCTCCAGACTGAACACTCTTAGCTCCCTCAGCTTCTCCCCATCAGCCTTGTGCTCCAGACCCGTCACAGCTCCATTGCCCTTCTCTGGATACACTCCATGGCCTCAGTGTCATTCTTGTAGTGAGGGGCCCCGAAACACAGTACTTGAGGTGTGGCCTCATCAGAGATGAGTAAAGTGCAATACTATTGTTGATACAAGCCAGGATGATGTTTTCTGTCTTAGCCACCTGGGCACGCAGCTGGGTATTGACCAGCACCCCCATATCCTATTCTTCCATACAGTCTTCAGCCACTCTGCCCCAAGCCTGCAGTATTGCCTGGGATTGTTGTGGCCAAAGTGCAGGACTTGGCACTTGGTCTTGTTGAACTTCAGCCCAGTGATCCAGCCTGTCCAGATCCTTCTGTAGGGCCTTTCTATGCCCTGGCAGATCAACACTTCCTCCCAACATGGTGTCATCTGCAAGCTACTGAGGGTGCACTCAGTGCTCTCATTCAGGTCATCAGTAAAGATACTGAACAGGACAGGCCCCAGTACCAACCCTTGGGGAACGCCACTTGTGACCAGTTGCCAGTGGGATTTCACTTCATCCACCACCACTGCCTGGGACTGGTCATCCATCAGCAAAGAGTGTTGCCAGCTTGTCCAGGCTGATACTTCCATCCACTTTTAAACAGCATGAATGTAGAAACTGAAATTAATTCAATTCCTGACATTCAGTCAGTAGTGATTTTATTGTTCGCACTCACATTTTTCAGTTTATGTTCATGAAGCTCCCTATAGTGAAACTTCCCCTCTAATTGTTAAAGAGACCCGGCTGTTTTCCCAGTCGTTTTTTAACAAGGCATTTTGATAAGTTGAAATCGTCTTGGAATTCAGTGGGAGGGGCAGATCGGTGGCATTACAGCAAAGTATTTACATGATTCTCTGCAGGAAATAACCTGTTCTCTGCATAAATTATTTCTCCCAATAACCATTATCATATTGTGATCTCAGAACTAATTACAACTTTGGGTGGGAAGTATTTTAGCTGCCTTCAATTCTTTCTACCATGTTGCTTTTCACCTTCTTTTTTTTTTTAAACCAAGTTCTATTTCTCATGCAGAAAGACAGTGTTTCTCCTCAGACTCAACAGTTCCTGCATCTTTTCTCCCTTGCTTTGAGCTGCAGAATGCATGTGGGGCAGTTGCTGTTTGGAGCCCCACCCGCGGGGTTGCTAGGCAGGGGAGCTCCTTGCGTAAGGAACCTGCATGCCAGCAGCCAGCTTCTAGGGGAAGCCTCTTCCAACTGTTTGGAAGCAGAGCTTTCATACATTGGGGGGGGTGGGGAAGATATGAAATGTTAATTTTGTCTTAAAATAACAAAATAAAGAAAATGTTTGCCTGAAGTATAAATGAAGAGTAAGTAAACAAATATCAAAACCTGAAAATACCTGACAAAATAAGTGCTGACGGTGATACAACGTCATGAGTTGCAAAGGCTCGATTGCTTTTCTTCCCTTCTGAGGTTTGTGGATGTGGCTCCAGTTGAGGTCCACCTCAGGGTTCAGCCTGGTTCTGACCTCAAATGAACTGCACAGTTTTGTGGGATCATTTTGCTTTTGTTCTGTGCAAGAGATGCTGCTATTCCATGTCAGACTGCCTTCTCCATCCCTGCTAAGTACATATAGATCATCCGAAGTAGAAGCCAGGCATGTTAGTATTTGAAATTCAGTAGTAATGCTTTCTAATGAACGGTACTGCAGACTCCTTTGACTAAAGCACACACATGTCAGCATATTCTGGAGGCTGGTGTCTCACTATCAGTTTCTATTATGCCGTTTTGAAGCCGACAGGAGAGCCCCAGGGTGGTTCGCCCACCCTAGCCTTCCCCAAGGAGCAGCCCCCAGCACCCCATTGTCACCCAGGACCCCTTCTTCCCCACCCCAGCCCCGCTGCCTCCCCCTCCTCCCTCAGCCACCCCGATGCAGCGCACATCTGCCGCTGCGGAGCCTGAGCCGGCTTTGGGACACAGCTGCAGGGCTTTCTGGGCTGAGGGCCTCTGCTGCTGGAAACTGCACCATCTGGCCGCACACCAGAAGGCAGCGTGCGGAGGTTATATTTAGATCACCTTGTATCTGGCATCTGCACTTGGTTTATCTGCGTGCTCCATGGGACATGGCTTGAGTACTGTCTTTGTGGATGCTGCTCTCGGTTCCGTGAGAGCAGTACTTTCTGCAGAGCTGTCCTTTGTATTGCTGGGAGCTGCACATGAGATGCCATTCAGTGTTGGTGTTTGTTAGAAGTATCAGATAAAGAGGGCTGGTTAAAAAAGTAAATAAAGAAATAAAAATTACCCTTGTTAATGAGATAAATTCTGTCCATCTGCAGAGATGGGCTGATGCGTGGTGTGTCCAGCAGCACAGCGTTGTGATAGCGACTGTACACTGTGTATTTCATATTTTTACATCCCAATGGGGTGTGGTTTTCTATTATTTTAATTTTTATTCTTTTCGTGTGTGTTTTTGCGTACCTGTCTCTGTGAAAACTTCGGGACACAACGGATTACAGTTCTGAGAACGCAAAGTAACATGCTGCATGACTGCCAACAGAGGGTGCTGAAGGGATGCAGCTGCTACCTTCACTAGTTTACTTTTTCAAGAATGGTATCTTGACAAACCTCCTTGTTTTGGGATGTTTTATTGTACTGCTCTAAACTGACTGGAATTTTTTGTCAACCTAAGACCATAATTTTCATTAAATTTTTGACTACTGTTTTATAATATAAGAATCGTTTCAGAAATGACCAGCACTAGTATTTAAAAGGAAAAGAGATTCAAGACTTATGAATGAAAATACCAGTTTTTCAGGAAAAAATAGTTGGGAACAGTCTAAGTACTAGTGATCTCTTTGAGTTATGCTTGTTATATTGCACATATGAGACTGATGTAACAAAGCACTGAGCTAAGAAACACATAGCTTCATGGAGATAATACCTGTGTGAGAGTAACATATTTACCAAGAAATGCACCAAAAATTATGAGTACAAAATTAGATGGTGCACAAGTTCACTGTGCACTGCTTTGCATTTAAACTCACTATATCCATGCTGTACTCTATTTTGTAATTTGCTTGTTTTTCTTCTAATCCTTGCCCCTGGTCTGGATTCTGTGCTGGCTGTGGAGCAGCTGTGCCCTCTGTGTACTGGATTAACTGGCAGTACGTGTGCACACGATTGTATCCTCTGCCTGGAGATTGCTGGATTCAGCTTGCCCATGTTCTCTGAAGTAAAATATGTCTGTGAGAGTCAGTTGTCTGAGAGTCTGTTACAGAAAGCACTCCCTTCCTTCAGACCTTCCTCCTTCTCCTCTCACAAAGTGAAGGGTAATGGCTTCAGGCTACAAGAGATTGGAAAGTGCAATTTATTACATGGATATGCAGAAACAGCTGATTGCTTTTGATGAGAAGTGCAGTCACTTAGTATTACACAGACAACAGATTAAATCCAGGGTTGCACTGATGATAATGATCCAAACGATATGATTCCATATTATTAGGATTTTGTTTGTTTGGCTTAAAACTCAATAACCTATCTTTGTCGAAAAATCTTAACACATTTCTTACAGTGTCTCACAGATATGAATGAACTTCTCAGCAGGGAGATTAGGAACTCAGGTGGTTGCAGGAACCTGTCAGATCTAGTCTGTCAGTTTTCATTTTTCAAAACTAAAAAAGCATCTATGCACTGGGACCTTACCTTCAAAATGCAACTGGAGTGTAGCATACTCAGAGGTAGCTCAGTCTGAAGACAGTTGGATGGTGCAGATCTGAGCCATCACTGTTCCATCCATAACGTTCAGGAAACTTGAATTCTTCAGTATAAATGTGGAATGAGAGAATTATCTGAACTTAGGGCATGGTTTCTTTAAATGTGGGTACAGCTACACTTGTGTTTTTATTGAAGATAGTTGCAAAGGGTATTCAGAAGGGAAGAAGAGAAATAAAAAATTTTTTAGCCATTTGATAATACATAGTGAGATAGTGGAGCAGTTTCTGCTGTTAGAGGAGGGATGCAGATAGGAGAGGAGACAGGTTTGTAAAACAGCACCTAATGAGATAACAAATGGGAGACAATTTTCTGCTAATATTGAATCTTTTGATTAAGCACCCGGTCAAATGTTTCTGTTGGCTCAACAGGTCAAGAAATAATGTTGGTGTTGTACTGTTTTATTTGCTGCTGTGGATCTAGGTGTTCAGATTGAGATTCAAGAGGCTGTTATGACAGCATGGTGTTTGTCCCAGCAGGTTGTGGGTCTCCATCCTTGGAGATGCTTTGACAGATGTTGTGGTTGGATAAGGGCCTGAGCAGCTGCACCTAGTACTGAACTAGCCCAGCATGGAGTACGAGGCTGTGGATGTTCCCATCTATCCCATCCTGTCAGCCTGGGGATGGGCTGATGTATGCACATTGTTGGCTCACTCACACGTGCTATGGGTTTCTGAGGTATTTTCCTCAAAATACAAGTACTTCCTTTTCAACTGTGAAGCTTTTTGGCTTCTAGGCACTTGTCTTTCTGGTGCCATTAAGGTGTCTTACATTACAGATGTAAGTAGCATTTAAACTGTCTTTGTAGCAGTGAAATTCAGGTTGGGTTTGGTAACGCAGCTCTACAGGTGACCATCACGGGGCTGCTCTCCGAAGCACTGGCCCCAGATGTGCTGCCAGTGGTATTGAACACAGATGTGGTGCAACTAGCAGTCTCTGGCTGCCCTTGTGTGTGTTGGGATCTGCTGAAACCTCTCAGCTTCTTTCCATCACTGCATTTTGGAACAGCAGTAAGTTCTAGAAAGACACATTGGAAGAGATGTGCTGTACCAGGATGAGAGTGGTGCTTGGGGAAGGACAATGGAGGCAGTTTCATGCTCCTCTGTTACCACGTCCAGAGACTCCAGGACTTAACCTTGCAGTCCAAAGGCAAGCTCCATGTAGGGATTTTGGGAGATGAGATTTCCACCAGGCCAGGCGAGGAAAAGTTACAGTATTAGTTTTGTGCTGATTCCATATGGCATGAAAGCAAATGTACCTAGCCTGTCTCAAGGAGTGGTTCTGTTTCTGATACTGAAGCTGATATTAGACCGAATTAAAAAATGAATCTTCTTCTACTATTAGACTTCAACTGCAAGATCCTCATCAGAGGCCTACAGTGGCACCAAATAAAAATACCATCTGTGTGTTGTTCAAATAGGAACCTTGCATAGTTATAGCCAAATAGTAAAAGTAGATTCCTACTCTTAACATTTTTATTTTTCAGAGGCCCCACTCTGTTTACCTCTGTCTAAGGAGTTACAGAGTAACTCTGTTTCTCTTGTTACTGGCAATTTCTGACCAGAAACCTACAAGGAATAAGTTGTTTACTTCATATTGTCAGTGGTGAGGACAGGTTGTAAGATTAAGAATCGACAGTGAAATTTTTCCACGTGTTTTATGTCTGTATACAACAGGATGGAGGAAAGTATGCAGTAATTCTTTTAACAGCAAGTATTATGAAATGTTTGGTAGATAAATACAATTTTTAAGGTTATATTTTAAGAGTTAGATTTTGTTTAATCTGAACTGGAAGCAGTAATATATCCTTTTGTCCAGGTGACTGGAGTTTAAAATGGCTGTTTTTTCCCTAGGTTGTTGTGATGACGCATGATGCACGACAGTGATCTTCAGGAAGCAAGCCAGATAGCATCCATACTTCTTTCTATTAACCCATCTCATCCTGAACTAGAAAACTATGAAAATTCCATTGCAAAGTTAAGGAACTAAGAGGGATCACTACTGGAAACTGTTGCTTTGGGGAAAGGTAAGAAGACTCTCTCCCTGAATCTATAGAGATTTTTATTACCAAGTATGAATATTATTCTGAAGTTTATTGCTTCATGAATGCATTTCTTTATTGATTAAATGTGTCAACCATTATCCACTTTTAAGTAAGTGTTTTAAAATGGTTTGCATAGGTGAAAAATATAAAACATGAGGCATATTGAGATTTGGAAACTTGTATATTGTCTTACTGGAAAGGATTGCATGCATGATTTTAACTATTTGGCAATGACAGGTTTTGGTGATTATTCTTATGACCTTTAAACATGAACTACAAAACTATACTAAGACTAATTAAGATTATCCCATGCAACATGAGATTATGCAAAATACTTTACTGCAAGTATTTATGAACTCTTTGTCAGGACATCGATGAAAGTTGGCAGACTGTGACCAGGAGCTGAAGAAACTTGTTTTTTAAGTAATGTGATACAGTGCAAGTGTTCTGCTAAAGCCTTCATAGGGCTGAAATTCCTTACAGAAAACAGTTGGATGTATTTGGTTCTGTAGATGCTGATACTACTGAAAATGGATGAATAAGCATTTTGCACGTATACTTCATCATATTTGAAATAACTGCAATTGCTACTGTGCATTTGTATCTCAAGGAAAAATAAAGAGCAATATGAGCAGAAATTCATTAGCTTCCTTCTCTTAAACAAAACAAAATACTTTTCTCCTACTAAAAAGGTAGGATAGGCTTTAACTTGTCATTATTAAACTCTAGTTAGTCCTTCTAACATAGAAAAAAATTAGATTTCTTGGAGTCAGTTAATTTTGCCCCGTAATTAACACAGTAAATGACATTGTTAGCAGTATATCTCTTGAAGTACTGGCTTCCGTAGTTCTCCCAGTTCTATTCCACTGAAGAGATAATAATTCTCTTTTGCTTTCAAAGGGCAGTACTATAAAGACACTTGGCAGGACCACGGGCTTCTCAGTCTGAGTAGTTATTTTTGTGTTCTTTGCCGATTGCTTAAGTGCAGATTTTTCTATTTTGGCTTGTCTGGATTTTTAGATGATAGTTTTAAGTACATTAGGACAATTGTAATATCATTTATTGTTCAATATAGTCTCTTCTTGTGTGCAAGACAGTGCAAGTGAAAAGGAGTAGAAGGATATATTTGTGCTTTGAGGTACGGAGATCTGAACATTTACCATGCTTGTTCTAATCCTCCATGGGCATTATGAAGATGGGAATTTTCCTTGCCTGCAGATGAGAAGTTCTGTGCAGAAGGCTGCATACCTGCATGCTGGCAAGAGGTGGTCGGAATGTGTAGGTCCAGTGTGACTTGTGGCAGGGCTCTAAGTCACATCCCGGCAGCAGCAGTCTTTGCATTTTCACTGTGGTGTGCCATTGTAACGTGCTGAATCCATGTGTCAGTCACTGGAGGGCATGAAGGAGGTGACTAAACCATACCAAAAAAAAAAAGTCACAAGAGGAACCAGTGTTCTATGCACAAGACTGGGCATGTATCATTGTGTCACGTGAGCCAGAATGAAATGCATGACTCTGGTCTGGAAATGTACAACTCTAATTATGGACTCTCAGCTGGGAAATTGGCACTATCTCCTAGACTACTTTCGTCTTTAATTCTGGGTCCAAATATGTTCCAGTTAGGCAAACTCAAAAAGATTAGTTTTGGTAATTTCTGGACTATTTTACCTGCCTTACTCTGCCTTGAAACAACTGATTGTACTAATCCCTCTCCTTGACAAAGCAGTTAAAGAAGATAAAACCTTTTAGCAGTTAAGCGAATAGATTTTGTGTGAAAACAGTGTCTCATGGCAGCAGGCTTCCCACAACAGCATGTACAAATTTGGCAGGTGTCTTGTAAATGTCTTTTAAGTCAGAGTTGACGATACATAGAATTACAGAATGGCTTGAGTTGTTAGGGGCCTTAAAGATGATCTAGTTCCAAACCCCTGCTATAGGCAGGGACACCTCACTGTAGACCAGGTTGCTCACAGCCACATCCAGCCTGGCCTTGAGCCTCTCCAGGCAGGGGGCATCCACAGCCTCTCTGGGCAACCTCTTCCAGTACATCATCACCCTCACAGTAAAGAATTTCTTCCTAATATTTAGTCTATTGCATGAGCATGCACACCTACTCATGGGCCTTTGTTTCCTAAAAGGGAGACGAGGCCAACTGACAATATATGCGCTTGTGAAATCTATATTTTATGATTTCAAGAAAACTCAGTGAGTGGAAGGAATTATTTAGTTCCATGTAACTAGAACAGTGTTTTTGTTTTTTAATTACACTGGTGGCACATGAGAAAAATTAGTAGTACTGAAGTCTAACAAATGTTGATGTTATCTTTCCAAATGTTCTTGCAGGTTTTGGGGAATGACGTTGCTGGCATCAGCAAGTGATTTTATCTGTTGCTGCTCATAAACATGATTATCTTATTTCCTCTTAGTTATTTTAATGCTGCATTAGAAGATTCTATGTGGTTTATTTGGTCTGGTAATATTTTTAAGAGTATAACTGTCCAGCTCTAAATTGAACTTGATCAATTCTGTGCCTTCAGCTTTTGGAAGAATGAGAAGGGTCTACTGAGACCCACCAGGATATGTGACAAGCTATTTGGCAGTAACCCAGGAATGCAATTAAGCATACTTAATTATGTGCTTTGTTTGCTGGGTTAAAATCATGCATGGTCTCTTTTTGGAGAGACTTTGAGTTTGTTTCTGCCTGTCTGCATGGAGGAGTCCAATTCTGCAAATGACAAACTGCATGTGTATGTCCATGAATTCTGATACTTCAATTTGCAGCTCAAAAGCTGGTGGATGAGGTATTTAAACAGGATTGGACTGATGCAGGAAAATAAATGAAAACTAGGTGCCCAAGAAGTGAGGTGAAGCATGCACAGAGCAGTAGTGTTTTTTTGTTTGTTTTTACAACTTTTTAAATTATTATTATTATTTATTTGAAAGCAGAACTAAAAATAAGTTTGGTTTTGCTATTTTAAGAATTTCCTGCTGGTTGCATAAAAACCCCTGAACTCAAAAGGTCATACCACCAATGTTTAGTATCTTCCAAACAGTCATTCTAAACTAATGCAGAGAGCCAAATGAGGTCTGACACTTGGAATTTGGGGGAGGCAATTTAATTTTTTCATAATTAAAAATACCAGTGTTCTGAGAAACAGAGATCATCATCATTTATCATGTTGTAGCCAGCAGTATTGATATTGACTTGAGTAAGTTAAGTAACATTTTTAGGGCTGATATGCATTATTTAATATTGCCTAATTATTCTAATCACTGTTGTTTTTTTTTTCTTTACATGTTAAGGTAATAGTTGATGAAACAAGTTCTGTCAGTATTAAACCAGAAGAGTCCTTTGGAATCTTTGTAGCTACAAATGTATGGAAGTTGAGTTTTTAACTTCCTTATTTTTCTCTTGCATTCCTTAAAATGAGGAGGGGAAAAAACAAAGGAAAAAAACAGCGGGAGACATGCATCTGATATTAAAGAAAATACTTCTTGTTTAGGAAAAGCATGCAGGGTATCACGAAATAGGCAACAACTCTTATCGCTACAGCAGATATTTTTTTAAATATCACAAGATGAACAACAAAATCACAGTAAGTGTGC
The DNA here is from genome assembly GCA_036925125.1 of Oreortyx pictus. NCBI lineage: Eukaryota > Metazoa > Chordata > Aves > Galliformes > Odontophoridae > Oreortyx > Oreortyx pictus. The sequence goes on from JAUPFR010000001.1 coordinate 20,265,369, forward strand.
CCTTAATTCCAAAGTAAATATTTTACTAAATAGATTTTTGATAGAAGGAACACGATGTACAAGGAACAGGATGTGATACATATCCAGTACAGCATTTTAAACACACTTTAAACTTCCTGTATTTTCCCTTGCTTATATTTATATGAAGCTTAAATGGTTCAACTCAATGCTCTTTTGCTTGGATTCACATGGTTTGCTTGGATTCACATGTGTGGATGGGTGATTAGGAGCCTTTTAAAAAAAATAATCAATTTGTTTTGTGCATGTGTTCATCCTTACAGTAGAATAAGGGGAAGACTTTTTCCTTTCCCCCTACAGAGAAATGAGCTAAAAAGTCAGAAGATAAAGAAATACTACTGTTTTTCCTCAGTGCTGATGTGCTATTTTGAGAGATACGCTGACCTATTTTCTGTGTTTCCAGAGAGAGAGTGAAAAAAATCTAGCGAAGGTTGCACAAAGGTTTTGATTTCTTTCTCAGTGGATTTTTGTCCAAGTATTTACATAAACGTGCACCAGGCCTTGTGTTGGCTAATATGGGTGTTGATCTGTGCTAGCAAATCAAGATCTCCAGTTTGGGTACAATTTGAACAGTAACAGCAGCAGAGATATACTTGCCATTTGGGGGTTTGATAGGATCATTTCATTCTGTTAGTGCAGTTATTTAGTGTTACATGAGATAGAAAGCTTTTGGTTCGTAATTTTGAATAAACTTGTTACCTATGTAAAAGCAGGTAAATTTACTTCAAAGATCACTTTATTGTAATCTTTCCCATTTCTTAATCATTGTCTTAGAACTGATATGATAAAACGCATTTGAATCATTCACTTTGTGAATCTCTTTATTCATTAGTCTGACCATCAAAGAACGTTCAGCTCAGTAGGTTGCCCTTCCCAATTAAAACAGTAACACATGCAGCTAAGGAATTGTGTGAACAAGTTGTTGGAGAAAAGTAATAAGAGATGAAGACCTGGTCCTGCTCTCTGATTGTCTCTGTATATACCTCACCTATCCTAAGAAGTTTGTTGATTTGTACAGATGTAGTTCTACTGGGAGATGCCTCAAAAAAACATGAATGACAGGTCTTGAACTTCTATAGCTGACAGACAAGTCTGTTAATCTTCAGGACAATTTATGATTTAAGCTAACTTGTGGATATGGCAAATGTATATATTTCTAGTACACTTGATGTTATATATATATATTTATATATATATTAATTTACAGCGTATGACATAAAGACCACGTACAGTATTTTGCAAAAATCTGGCTCACAAATCATTTTTATGTTGTATTTGAGGTAGGTTTTTTGGCTCTCTCTGAAAGTTATGTTGAAGATCCTATAGATTAAAAGTTTACAGTATTGGTTTTTAGCATTTGAGTGATGTAAGATTTTCACTGAAATACCTCTTTGCAGTGCTGCTACGTATTAGTTGTCTAAAATTGGTATTGGGGTATTAGTAAAAAATGAAGAAGCTGAATTACTATTATGGCATAACAATCATATGTGAATTCATAGAATAGCTTGGATTGGAAGGGAGCTTAAAACCCATCCAGCTCCAACCCCACTGCCCTGTACTGGATCACTTCCCAATAGACCAGGTTTCCCAGGGCCCTATCCAGTGTGGCCTTGAATACTTGCAGGGATGGGGCATCCACAGCTTCTATGGGCAACCTGTGTCAGTTCCTCATTACCCTTATTGTGAAGGATTTATTCAAAATGTTTACACATTTACACCTACCCTCTTTTAATTTAAAGGTGTTACCCCTTTTCCTATTGTTACACTCCCTGATAAAAAGTCCCTTCCAATTGTTCCTTTAGGCCCCTTTAGATATTCAAAGTTGAAGTGAGGTCTGCCCAGAGCTTTCTTTTCTCCTGACTGAACATCTGCAGCTTTCTCAGCCTGTCTTCACAGGAAAGGTGCTCCAGCCTTCTGTTCATCCTCATGGCCTCCTCTGTACCTACTCCAGCAGCTCTTTGCCTGTCTTGTGCTGAGTCCCTAGAGCTGAATGCAATCCTTCAAGTGAGGCCTCATGAGAGTGGAGTAGAGGGGAACAATCCTCTCCCTTGCCCTGCTGGCCACTCCTCTTTTGATGTTGCCCAGGATGCAGTTAGCCTTCTGGGCTGCACACACTGTTGACTCATGTCCAGCTTTTTGTCCATCAGGACCCCAAAGTCTTTACCCTCAGGGCTGGTCTTAATCCACACATCACACAGTCTGTACTCATGTTTGGGATTGCCCTGGCCCATATGAAGGAGTTTGCCCTCGGCCTTGTTGAACTTCATGAGGTTCACATAGGTCCACCCCTCCAGCCTGTCCAGGTCCCTCTGGGTAACATCCCCTCCTTCCAGAGTGTAGACTGCACCACACTCCTCAATGTTGTCAGCAAACTTGCTGATAGTAGAGAGATATTAAATAGCACCAGTCCCACTGCCAATTCCTGAGGAATGCAACTCCTCCTGGACATGGAGCCATTAACCACAACTCTTTCAGTGTCACTGTTCAGCCATTTCCTCATCCATCAAGTAGTCCATCTGTCAATTGTCTACTTAAGCACTACAACAAAACATGCTTTTAATGATGCTCCATGGAAGATAATAAGAGCACAGATTGTAGGGTTTCAAATACAAAATTCTTTGATGTAGTAGCATGAAGGAAAGCTGAAGACCATTCCGTGTAGTTTGCTCAGCTTTGCTGATGGCATGGTGCTGTGGCTTAGAAGTAATCGTTGGGTATATAGAAATGAGACTCTAGAGGAAAAGTGAGAAAACTTTCTACCTCTTCAAATGATGTTGGCAGTGCAGGCATTAAAGTAACAGATACAAGGCTATGGTATATCCATTCAGCAATGAGATATAAATATAGACAAGAGATGAAAGAAGCCTATGACATTTTTCAAGGTCTGGAGGAAAAAATATATCTTTATACTGTGAGGCCTGAAGTGTTCAGTTATTTAAATGTATTGAACATAAATTTGCAAGGCGAATTGATCATCAGATATAAATGCTTTTCTGAAAAGACAATCACAAAGCGAGGAATTTCTCAGTTTTCTAAATAAAAGAGCAGGATATACTGCCTGGAATAAAAAAACAAAACCAAAATTCCTCACAGAAAGAGAATGTAGACATCGAAAAAGATGAGTTGTAGCTTCTCTGGGGTGGAATACTCCTATCATTATCAGTGCAGTTATTCAGCCTGGAGAAGAGAAGGCTTTGGGGAGACCTCATTGCAGCCTTTTAATATTTAAAGGAGATTTGTAAGAAAGATGGAAACAGACTTTTTACAAGGGCTTGTAATGGTAAGACAACAGGTAACAGTTTTAAATCAAAAGAGGGGAGATAGAGATCAGATATAAGGAAGAAATCCTTCACTGTGAGGGTGGTGAGGCACTGGAAGCTATGGATCACCTGTTCTTGGAAGTGTTCAAGGCCAGGAGGGTTGGAACTAGGTGATCTTTAAGGTCCCTTGCAACCCAAACCATTCTATGATCATGAGTTAGGAACTCTGAGAAGTTAACGTTAATACTTCACTGTTCAATAGAGTTAGTGAAGAGAAAAAGATTTCTCCATGACTTAATTAAGTGCCCTACTTGGGTTTCAGCTCTGAAGTGGTAACTGGGGAATCTGGTTCTGTTCCTTGGCTGTACAAGGATAATAAGCTCCCAGGCTGAAGTTAGGCTTTATAATTTAATTCCCATGGTCTCCAGTACCTTCCAGAAGCCTAGATTTAGCTAGCAGGAAAAAATACGGTTGCATACAGTTGGTCCAGTTGAGCCTCACTTACACTTGACCTTGATTTCTTATGTTCTTATGCTGTATTCTGTTCAATACAAAGCAGTCCTGCTCTTCGTGCTTGAGAAACACGTCTGGATATCCCATTTCTGCTGAAAGGAGATTGGAACTTCCCCAGTTTCTTCCTGTGCTTTCAATCTGTGTAGAAATCAAGAGGACCTCAGGTTATTTAGGACTTTCTGTTATGGTCCTCCCTCCCCAGAATATTCATTACAGTTGCACTCTATGCTGTTTGCCTGATATTCTGCCGCTTGGAATCAGAACTTTGAGGAGAAACCCTGAATAAATTTTTCCACTTAACGAATTATATATCCAGTGTTCTGAAGCACCGTGACTAAGTATGAGTGCTTCTATCACACTTCTCACTTTCACAGCCAAAAGTTGTCCAGATGTGGGTGCTTTATCCGCTACATTTATAGTGCTAACTTGACAGTAGTGTAAATACAGAAGAAGAAAAAAAAAAGGGTGATAATTCCTAACACAAACTGATTGAAGGATTTATCTTACTGAATTATGTGTTTTAAAAAATAATTAGTTTCTATAGTATTATCACTTTCTCTTGAATATTTGTATAATTATAAAAGCATTTAGGAATGTGTTTTCCGTCTGTGCCCCTCCTGGATACTGGTAATGACTTGACTTTCCCAGAGATAAGCCAAATTACAGTATTCTATCACAGGCATTAGTTCTTCAAATTCTTTTGAAACTACTCCTAAATGTCCAAAAATAGTTTGTCCAAGCTACAAAAGCATACAACAGGGCTGTACATTCTGTACTTGAGGAATTCTGAATTGAGGTTAATGTCAGTAATGTCATTCTAAGTCATGAAAGCCTTAGATCACCTACAACATACCTGTAGAACTTAACTTTTTCTCAGTATTTTGCCCCTGTTCTTAATTTGGAGACTATAAAACCTGGATCTGAACTTGCAAGAGGCAGAAGGAATGTGGTGTTCATGCCTCTTCCCAGACTGCAGAATGAATTACTGGAAGAATTCAGTTGGAGTCTGTCTATGCTTTGGGAGTGATGCAGGATTTATCTACCTTGGCAAGGATTTTTCTCTCTAACTAAGCTCTTAATTGACTTAACGTGAAATAAATTCCACAGCTTTGAAACCCTGGACAGAGATAACAGTGAAAGTAAGGAGTGGAAGGGTGTTTCTAGGGGAGCTGAGATACGCATTGTTGAGTGCTCACAGTCAGTGGCCAAACACGTATCTTAAAATGAGCTCTTGCTACAATGAGTGTCTGGCTTGAAGGTAACCCTGCAATAACCTAGTTTAACATTAACACTGTGTTTTTCTCACTTGTTTTCACCCTTGTTACAAGATAGAATAAGGTTGTGTAACCTTACCTTAAAGCTGATCAACTGTGCAGCCTTTGCTCAGGAAAGTAACTCTTCTTCTCTTTCAAATGATCTTTATTTTCTGATTCATTACAAACAATAGTACACAGGATATAAAAATAAAATGGTGTTTATCTTGTGAGCGTTGAGCCACCACAGCTGTGTGCAGGGATATGCAGCAACGGTCCCAAAAGGGAGCAACTGTTAAACACAGGATCTACTTTATCTTTTCACTTCATCTTTTCAACCTTGAAGTTGCAGTGTGAATGCAACCACTCTCTTCTCCTAATTCTGTTTTGAAACACATCTGCTGTCATTCTTGCAAATTAACTGTTGTCAAATGAGTCTAAGTCATAGTTAGCTCAGGCTGGTACATAGCCATAAAGAATCTTATCAAAATCTCTAAATGTTTCTCTAATTCATTCTTTTTCTACCTTTGCTAATAATAGCTGTGACCACTCAGCATCCTAATCTGAACAATCATAGGAAGACTGAACAATCAGTCTGAATCTGTATGATTTCATTAGTCACGTCTGTAAAAATGCACAGACCAACTTCCTTCTCTCTAACAGAGTTATGCAGGCTAGGACAACTGTGTCAGAGTTGTAGCAGCATAATACAGCATAATTTTGTGCCCTGTTATGTTCTGGAAAAGCATTTCAGTCACTATTTGGATGCTGTCTCATTGTGTAGGTGATGCTTTAAAAAGTCTGAGGGAAATAATTGGTAAAATTGGTAACTTTGATTGATGTATCTGATGGGCTGTGATGTATCTGATGATGTGATGGGCTGATACATCTTCATGAAACAGAGTCTTGAAGCACTTGGAGGTTTTCATTTGCCATGAGAGCCCTGTGGTGCCTGCCAGGCAGTGCTGCTGATCAAGGCAGCTCTGAGTGGCAGTTGCTTGCTGGTGGCCACTGCTTCCTGTGGTTGGAGGTGACCACATTTCCTATTTTTTGTACTTCTCCCTTGTACAGGCTGTCATTTTTTTACCTCCTAGTATGGGGGAAAAAAAAAACCACAGAAAAAAACAGGAAAAAGTACACTTATTATTCAGGTAGTTCTTCCCTTTATTGCTTTCTGTCTTTTTTCATCACAAGGGGAGATCAACAGTGCTTTTACACCCCTATTACAAATTTGTGTGGGGACTTTTCCTCAGCCCCTCTTGTTTTATAGATATGATTCTACTTACTGCAGGTAGGAGGTGGGGGGAGAGATAAGTTGCAGGTAGGGATACATTAAACTTCGGAAGGAAGTGATATCGCTTTTTAGTTCCTGCCGAGGGATTTTAGAAACCTAAGGATTTTCTTTTTTGCAGAGTGCAATTCAGATTTGATTAAGCATGGGTCACACATTTATTTAATTCAAGTGCAGATTAGGGAGGTGACAGAATTTTTTTTAAAGACTTTAAAATGCTTATTTCTGTAGGCAGAAAAATGCTTATTGTAAAACAACAACAAAAAGTGTCTCACTGCATTGCAGTGTTAGATAAGTGGATCTTACTAAATGTGCCCAAATACAAAATAAGTGTTTGCAGTGAAATTAAGGGAGTTAATTACTGTGCAACTAATTGTACAAATCAGTCCTATATGTCTACTGGAGTAGATATTTACTGATAAACTGGAGTACAGAGGGAGGGATATTTGCTGTTGGACATGAGCTAGAAATAGTCCTAGGCTGGCAATGTGACTTTGCCCTGAGTGAGTATCTTGCTTTAAATGAGGAAGTTTTAAAAGACAGATCTGCTGTTTGTTGCCGTTGCCAGCAGAATAGGACTCTAAATACTCACATTCTGCAGAAGAGGTCACAGATTTTTCGCAGGCTGCCTGTTCTGGCCCAGGCAACTCTTGCAAGCTGGATTTAGCTGGAGCTTCTGCTTTTGGTACTCATACATGAAGGTGTAAGTGGACAAGAAGTGGCAAGCCACAACTGATTCTTGTTCAGGAAAGTGAGCTACTGATTTCAGAGAATCACAGAATTGCAGGGGTTGGAAGAGGCCTCAAGAAATCAAGTCCAACCCCTCTGCTAAAGCATATGCCCTACAACAGGTTGCACAGGTAGGCATCCAGACAGGTCTTGAATATCTCCATAGAAGTAGACTCCACAACCTCTCTGGTCAGCCTGTTCCAGTGCTCTGTCATGCTTCCACATGACTGTATGGAGCTTACTATGTTCAAGTTTTAGGCCACTACTTCTTGTCCTACTACTGTGCACCACCGAGAAGAGCCTGCCCTATTTGCCTCCCACCTCGCTTTAGATGCAGAGATGAATGAGACTGTCAGCCCTTTTGGAGGCTGAGTTTCATTTTGTAGATGTGGAGAAGAATTTGGCTTTGTGGCACATTGCTTAATCTGCAAAGGTTTTGCCACTCATGAGGGAGATGAAAAGACTGGGGTCATGCCCAAGTTCTCTCTTTAATCTTTATTTGTGAATGTAATTTTTGATATTTGGACATAGCTCATGCTCATGAATACTTGAGATGATTTGTCCTTGTTTCTGAAGCTGATGGGTATGGTTCTGTGACATCTGCAGTGCTGTTTGTTTGGCATCCATACATAAAAGATGCTTAGAAAAACACTGAGAGTGGGAACAAAGGTTCATAAACATATTGGAGGTATGGTCTGGATGAAGTATGAGGCTGATCTCGGCTGGTCTTTTTGCAGTGCTTATAATAACCTCTAGTAAAACTTAAATATATTGATGGTGCTCACTTTTACCAAATTATGAGGACTACTTTAAGTTATTGATTTTGTCTGCAGAGTAATTGGTTCTTCTTGTCCACTGTTCTTACAGCCTGGAAATTTCTTCGTTAATTTTAACAGTTTTCTTTTATGCTCAGGATGGTATGCTTAGATAGTTTTACAATTGTTAACATTTGTTATAATTCTCTTTGGTCCTAACTGGAACAAATTAGAACTGAATCTCACTTGAATGGGAATTTGTTCTCCATATAAATGTAATAAATGTAGCATTAATATACACAATATACATACAATATATTAATAGACATACTCAACTCTCAGGTATGCCGAGTGCATGTAGTGAATCCATCTTTTTGGGAAATATCTTTATGTATTTTCTGAAAAGACACACTAAGATGGAAGCTACACCTGACTTCTTGTACCACTGCACTTCTGAAAATAAGTAGATGTACAAGCTGAGGATGTAGAGAACAGTTTGTCCCAACATGAAAGTGCAGATGAAGTTTAGGCCAGTAGGAGCCTGGAGAGTAGTGCTTTCTAGTAGTGATTTCTGGAACACAATCCCACAAGACCAGACATGGTTTTTCCCTATTTTTTTTCTTGAAGTTGTTGGCTTGGGTGACTTGGGGGATCATGCCAGCCTTCATTTGGAATTTATATGGTGCTGGAGGGAAAGTAGTCTGGATTCCTAAGATTTGGGTACATGAATTTCACCTAGATCCAAAATGAAGTTGAAGTTGCATGGTCTAAAGCTCATTCTTAGTAAAGATAGACAAACTTGTTTCACTACATGAATTCAGAAGCAGTCTATAGGTTTAGAACAGGAAACAACTGTTGAAGAGTGAAATGTTATTACTGGATTCCAAGGCTGGTAATAGTTGTTATCTTCTTTTTGTTCATGCAGACAGTGATAAAACAGTCACCATGTACCAGCCTGGGGTTTCAAGTTCATGTCCTTTTTGTAACATAGGATGTGTTAAGTCCTAGATGATGACCTGCAAGGATGTGATGGTAACAAAGTGACCACACATTATTTACAGTTAGGTATTATACAAATATGCGGTGGGTGAGAAAAGACCCAAAATTAAACATTACAGAGGTAGAGGGCTACAGAGCAGAATTTTCTTTCTGTATTTTCAGTCTGGTATTTCAGAGTGCTTTCTGATACACTGGTCCTGTTGGCTTTTTTTTGTTCTTGATTTTCTTGCTATATAGGAAAGATTTGAAACGTGATTAAGCTCTGTCCCATTACATTACATATTCTCACTTTTCAGTCTTTACTGAAGGATAAAGGTGCATTGTGGCCCACTTCCTCCTTTCTTCTTCTTCAGTAAAGTTTAATGTAACACAGCAGGGCAAAGCCCTGAGCAAGAGACTATTTCTGCTTCAGAGCGTCCCCATCTATCTGTATCTCATCTCATCCAACCCTGGATTCCTGAATTCCAACACCAGAATTTTTAGAGTTCTATTTATAATCCACATATATTTGAATAACTGTCCATGAGAAGCAGAATTTTCATCATCCTTTATGAGCTGGATTTCCCAAATCTCTAGGATTATTGTAGACAGTGACCTCACTTAACAGCAGATGTGGAATAAGCCCTTTGGAATTGAGGGTAATTTTCATTAAAGCTATCATCTTCTCTAAAAGGTTCCAAAGATTTTCACTTATTTTTTGTCTGTATCTTTAACACTCCTTTACAGAACCTGAAATGGATTGTCATTATTTCTCAGATAGATGCTAACAAAATTTAAGTGAAACACTGAGTATCATAAATGGTCTTAAGTAGAAAATTATCTCTGAAGTTTGTAGCCTTCATATTTCTGGCCTGCTTGTAGTATTCACTTTCTACACAGAATGCAATAGGAAAAACTGAGACAACTGACATGCTTTGTGTAGGGCTTGTGCTGTACCCTACTAGGTAAAATTTCTCTTTACTCTCTAGCTCTCTTTGGAGATCTTTTGCATCTCTTTTGCATCTAGAGCATAGGCCTACTGTAACAGATTGCAGTGCAATGAGAGCAGGAGTGATTTTGTAATTGAGTGTTACAGCCGTGCAGATTCTGGGAAGTTCCACCCTCAGCCTTTGATCTCTGGAAAATACCAAGCCCCTGGGCTGTCGCTTGGGCACAGCAACATGTCCTGACTGCGCTGAGGCCATCTGCACGGATCCATCCATCTCTGCCAGTTTGGTTCCTAAGCTGTTCCTGTTTATGCTGTTGCCTGCCAGAAAATTCCCGCTTCCAGGGTTTGCTCTGCTTTTCGGTTGGAGAAGGATCAACTTTCAAGTCTTCATGAAAATATGACTGTAACAGCTATCATGTAATGGGAACATCAGTGTGAAGTGAAATTATTATAGATGTCTATTAGCATAGAAATTATTCTGCTTATGAAAGGCTGTGGCATGAGTCAGCTTCCCATGTTAATGTGGGAAGCACGCGTTATGGATCAAGCATCACGGGACTAATATTATCTTAGAACCAGATTACAGCATTAACCATAGATTTTGTTTATTGTTAGCAAATAACATGCTTATCTTCTTTCAGCTGAAAGAGAATGCAACTGGAACACTAGGCCAAATCTCTTGTCAATATTTATCTATTAAAATCACTATAATGGCATAGAAAGCAACTCAGAAAAAGCTGCGTTCTTTTATTCATGTTTTGTCTGAATGTATTTTAGGTAGACAAGGAATTGTCTGGGCTTAATGCTTATTTTTGTTTTCTGCAACTCTAATTTAATATCAATTTATCTATCACAAATTAAAGCAGTGAATGTAGTGCTGCAGTGCATGGTCTGACTAGCATCTCATACTCTCATTTAGCTTGCTCTAGGGTCAGATGTAGCCTGGCAACTAAGTGCTAATTAAGCTGTTCTATGAGTCAAGCGCTCACTACAAGGGTAGAAATTAATGTGAACCTAAAATGATCTCTTTGGTGTCTTTGAGAGCACAACCATGTTAACCTCTTCCTCTTATAAACCCTTCTGAAATTGATGCTTGACTTGAGAGAGTGTATTTGGTAGCTCTGGCTGTTATCAGATCTAGGTTTTTGTATGTAGCAGCACTAGGCCTTGGGATGAGTTGGTTAATTCAAGGCAAGAATCTCTCAGAAGTTCACATCCTATGCATTTAGATAACCAGGTTATTTCAGAAAATTAGAAAAATCACTTTTGAGTAACAGTTGGAGGAGTTCTTCACTTTTTTACTACCTGTCTGTAATTCTTGCATGTTTTAACTTTCTTGTTTGAGAAGCAAAAAAAGGAGATGAAAGACTTCATAGTAAAGATGCACTCACAGCTCTATGATTGCTCTGCTGAGGGTAGGGGATGAGACAGGTACTAAGAGCTTTTGCAGAATAAAAAGAAAAGAAGGAAAAGGTTTACTAAAAAGGTTTCTAGTGCTAAGTAGTCTTTTTTGAGCAAGTAGATACTCAAAAATTCTCAGCTTGATTGGTATCAACTCTATTTCTTCAGACATTTCTGACACCTGTAAAACCCACGTAAATGCAGTAAGTAGCTTGTATATTGCTTTTGTAACCTTAATTTTGCAAAGACTAAAACGAGGCATTACCTGGCACAGTCAGGAATGACGCACATGTCCCTGGCCTTGTGTTCTCATTCTTCGTGGCAGCATAGCTAAAAATAAAGAAAACAGTAACGTTAGATTTCACAGAATCACTGAATCATAGGGGTTGGAAGGGACCTCTAGAGATCACTGAGTCCAACCCCCTGCCGAAGCAGGTTCCCTACACCAGGTACACCAGATTTGTGCTATGGTTTGCTGTAAAGCCTCAAAAAAATGGATGCCAGTGTGACAAGGAAGGAGATTTCATGGGCTATGGTAAAGTAGAAGTATGGGACTTCATTTGCATTTTCTTTTATTGAGTTATGCTGGTTTAAGTGTTGGTAAAACTTAGGTCTTCTTCTCTTGTCATAGCAGTTCTTTCAACATACGTGCCTCATCCTTCCTTGACCGTATTTATGTACCATTCTCAGCTGGTACACATAGCATGGTGGGAAGTTGCATGAATGAAAGTACACTGATGTGGATGCTGCGTTACCACATCAGGTGGGAACTGATTGTGGTGGCACTTCTGCTTCCACAGTACAGACTTTCAGAGCCAGCGTATGCTGGCTGACACATTCAGAACACTTTAGGAAACTTTTCCCACAGCTGAAGACAGAAATGACAGCTCTAATGTAGTCATAATTATCCATGGATAACTGCACATGAAATATAACTAGATTTGCTGCCATACTGTTAATCCAAAAGGTAAAAGTAATTGATCCCGTGAGAAAACTTATTTTTCTATTACCTAGACCACGCTAATTCTGTAGCCTTAGATCTGTTCAGAGTGTAGTCCAAACACGAATCAATTATCAAACGCCACTTTCTGTAGGCTTTCATTTACCAGGTTTTAATCAAATAAATCATCATAGGAACTACAGAGTGTAAAATTTGGTAGTATGCTGTAAGCAAGAGATGTGATGGTTCTGATTTAGCTTCCAACCATAATGGATAAACCTGATGATCTATAGCTCAGCTATTAAATTGGGCTTTTTTTTAATCATTATACTGTGCTTTCAAAATTGTAAGAAAATTCTGAACTACACAGAACCTACTGCAGATGCACGAACCTTTGCCAAATTACAAAATCCCATGCTTTGTTTCTCATTTGAGTACTTTCATGATTTGATGCAATGATTATTTACTTAGCAGAATGTCTTCTGAAAGATCTTGTTTAAACCTTTCATGGGATAAATAAATAAATAGTTCTCTTTATCTTCCGTGCTCAAACAACTTTAAGAGATTAGTAACACTTTTTTCCCATAGAAACGGTGTTGATTAATTCTGTTGTATTATAATTGTGGTGTTTGTTTTACTCAACACAATTATTTTAATCACTGTTTCAGATAAAAGGTTTAGTGGAGTTTAATTCCTTCAACTATGCTGCATCCTTATACAAATATATATATACATAAACATATATATATATATATACACACTATAATTTCAATTATTAACTTATTTTTGAAAATAGTTTGGCTACTGGATTCTCTGTTTCTTTCTGGATTCCTGGATACATACAGTAGGAACTTTGTGAATAATTCCATAATAGTTAACAAGTTTACATCCACACATCATGCTTGCAGTTTGGTGGTGGTGTTTTGTTTTGTTTTTTTAACACTGTTTGCATTTCCATTTCTAAAATTGCAAAGCATCTGTCATTAAGCAGAAAGTAAGTCTGGGAGCAATACTGTCACTGCAACCTCGGTGCTTTGGTGGAGAATAATCTCAGATTTTACCTGGAGTTTTTCTCTTTCCTGTCTGTGTTGAATTTCACTTTTTAAAAAAATATTGTTTTTACTTTGTTTTTATTTTTATTTTTTGAATTCTCTGTGCTTCTGCTTACATTACTTGATCTTTTCATTCTCAAACTGCTCTTCAAAGTCCCGCTTCCTCCTGCATTCCCTGTTTTGTTCTTTTGTACTCTGCTGTAACTTATTCTACAGTGGTCTTGTTTGGGATTATTCTTAGATGTTTTCATAAGATCCTGTCAAAGGTGAGAGAATCTCCAACAGGAGCTCCATAAATTAAACCATCAGAAGTGTAAAGTCACGGAAATAGCACTTGTGTACCCAACCCCAACAACTTTCAGGCAGCACTAAGAGCCTCAGTTTCCCATCTGCAGCTGTCTGTGTCTCTGCTGGTAGGTTAGGATTTTCAGTTTTCTCACTAAGTATTTGCCTGTCTTGATTATTAGATCTAAGTGAGTTTTCAAGGTATACTTGCTAGAATAGATACTGAAGAGGATATTCAGAGACGAGATGTTTGGGGTTTTCAGCTGTCCCTTCTTAAACTGCCAACATAAGGCCACTCAGTGGAGACAAATTCTTCTTAGATTCTGATGCGTATCTGCTGGTTTAAGGGTTCCCCTCATCTAAAAGAGTGTGGTCCTGTCGTACCTTCGAGTGTCCCAGCAGCGATTCCTCTTGTTGGAAATGTTCCACTTGGCATGAATATTCATTGAGCTGAAGAAGGTAAGATTGTATAGTGCGGCAGTTATATCACTTGGCTAGAATCTGGGACAGTTTCAAGTCACTATTCTAATGAATATTTAATTATTTCTGCATGTTGGAGCAGTTTCAGCAGGAAATGTTAAGAGCTCTTTCCAGAATATCCTGTATCTTGGTGGTTAGGTCACTTGCTGAAGATGTTGAAACTTTTTTTTAATGCTACTGTCACATTTCTGTTTAAAGTTCCTCAGATCTCAGTTCCTACATTTAGTATTTGTAGTTTTTCACTCTGCACACATGATTCAAATAATACTTATATTTACTCAGATTTAAGCATTTTCAGTGATACTGAAAAGCTCTTCATTCACGTGCTCTGGATTAGTTAGGAATGGACCAAATGTCTCTTTGTTGGTTCAGTCAAAGGTGAAAAATCAAGTGGAGTTGAGGGTGAAGGGTGGAAAAAAATTTCACTAGCTTGTTTTTTTTAATTATTATTATTCATTATTATTAAGTGGAAAAAAGAAGATCAGAAGGGCAGGACAGAAGTGTTTTGGCTCCCAGTGATGAAGACAACTGCCTAGTGGAATTTTTAAAAAGGACCCAGACAATTTAGGTGCACAGTTCAGCATATAAACACGGCTCAAGGTCTTTTGAATGCTTGGAAAGTCTGGAAAAAAGAGGTTTTTTTTCCTTGCAGTTACTGCATACTTGTTATTGGTTTGATTTAAAGAATGAGGTTCTTCTGAATCCATTGTAGGTCCAGTGTATTTGAGATTATTACATTCATAATTTTAACTTCCAGCCAAATGCAATTTTATATCCAGAGGAAGAAGAAAAATCTAGTAGACTGCTTGCATTTTCCTCCATTTCTAGCACAATAAAATGTTGAATATCTAAGCTAATAATATTCATAAATATATATAAATGCATACACATATTTGTCATTTCCCCTCTTCCCTTCCAAAATTACGTGGGTGAATGGTTATTTCTGGTCAGCAGTGATGATAGTTGTGCTGAATTCTGCACAAAAACTGTATTTGGAGCAGCTAATCTCTATATCGTTACACCAGATGTAAAATGTGTCCTGTCTTTGGCGAAGTAATTAAAGTAATCATGTTTTAAGTGTTTCAGATGATTCAGAGAAATGAGGTTCTGTCTACAGTAGTTAAAATCTGCTTAAGTATCCACAGCATTAGTTACTGACATTTTAAGCTACCACTCTGCTTATTCACTTTGCTTTATTAATTTTGTTTAATAAGAAAAATGTTTATAGTTAGAAAATTTGTTAGTTTTAATTTACTCATGAATTTTTGTCATTTATGATTCATTATGTAAGAAAATCAGCAGTTTCACAGAAAAAGAGATTTGCCTGTTCTTCTTCCTAAACTTCAGAGGAAGGAAGACCATATTTTTAGGGGACTGGGAAGTTTTCAATGGGATATCTGGAACAAAACTGGAAAAATTTATGAACTCCCGCTCAGTACCTCGGCTTTTATTTAGATGGAGAATTTATAGCCCACATGCTTGACGTGCATGCTGAAATGGTTTTTGTTTAGTGGCCAGCAGCTGTATGTGCAGAAAATCAGTCGCGTGGATGGCTCTCTGATTTTGTCTGCAGCATGCAAGTGATATGATTCTTCCCTGAGGAGAGGAACAAAGAAATCTAATAATGTGGCCATTTGTGCTTTATGTTTGTTTATCAGTCTTAAAAATGTAACATTGGCAAAGAGCAGAGCTAAGAACCCATCAGGCTGCTCAGGTTGTACCTTTGCCAGGCAGGTCCCAGGCAATTGACTGGGTTTTGGTTTGGTTTGCCTTGTTTTGTTTTTTTTCTCTCACTCTTTCTGTTGTGTTTTCCTTCTTTTTAAAATTTAGCAACACCTGTTTCCCTTGCCAAGATAATGAAGCATTAATGAACTAATCTGAGGAACTCTGTGAAATACAAACAGTACTAACCCTGGAGGACTGTGCCTTTTATTAAACTGTATTTTCCCCTTTGCACAGTGTGCTGCTGGTTCAGGTATGTTGAACTTCCTAATTACCTCAGAACTTTCAAGCTAATGATTTCGGTGTCTCCTCCCTGCGCTGTGGAAGTGTTGCGAGGAAGGGCGACGCGGTAACCCTACACCTGTTCCAGCACACACCTATCAGCTCGCACGACTTCCCAGGCAAGTGCTGAGCTAGCCATGAGAACATCCGAGATTGCTCGGGTCCGTAACCACTAGGCAGAATCCTTCTGCATGGTCAGCTTGGCTTTACGCTGGGGTGGCTTTAAAAGTTACTGCTCCATAATGGCAGTTGATGACAGCAGCTTGTACTCCAGGACTAGGAGTAAACTGAGTTCTCGTCAAAATCATCACAGATCAGCAAGACGGAGTAGTTTACCACCAGACATCTTGCTTGAAAATGACTTTAAAGGGAAGTTTCAAAGAAATAGTAAGAATATAGAGCCTATACAGCCCAGGCGCTTCAAGAAAAGACCTTCTATACTTTCAGGTAGGAAATGCTGTGTTAAATAGTATGTTGGTACAATATCTTTTAAACCACTTTGGTAATATTTGACTCTAGTTAGTGCTTATTCTATTGTAAAACCCAAGATAGTCTTCAAAGGTAGATGAAATGAAGTACCATTATGCTTTGTTAGCCTTTAGGGTTACAGTGTTGGAATCAAAAAAGGATACTTCTTGGCTTTCTGTTTCTTGTTTTTTTGCTTGTAGGGATTTTTTTTTTAATACTTGGAAAGTGATTTCTTTTAAATGCTTCTCTGGAGCTTTAAATTCTCTGTTTTGCTTAACCCTGCTTAGAGCCACATAGTTAATGACTACAGTGTAGTTTTGTACCTCTCATTGCTCCAAGGTTCTCTCATCTAATTTTCTGGGGGAACGTAGTTTGAGGATATGAGGGCTGACTTTTTCGTATAGCAAGAAATTAACATCACTCAATACTCAAATGCATGCTTTGAATTCCTGGCTTCCACTGGAGCCTGTAATGTTTGTAGTTAATAGTTCAGTTTAACTCTCCTGTATGATAAGTATATGAATAAAGTGTAAGAGTGGATTTCAGTGAATGTAGTGGCAAAATGTTCCTTTTTTTCTAATTTTTTTCAAAATGTTTTGAAATACACCTAAAAATGGACAGCAGATTAGCACAAAGACAAAGGATTTGTTGCAAAACAGTCAGGTCATCTTTACAAGGAGGATTTAAAAGGTTCTAGGGGAAAAAAAGAATACCAACTTGACCTTAATAAAACAGAAGGTGTTTCTGTGAAGCAGCCTGAGAAAGTGAAATCCTTTGTAGAAACAAAAAAACATTGCTTTTTAAACAGTGTTTCCATTTCCAGGTGGAATTGTTGATTTTAAACTTCTAGGGGGAGGAATAGTACAATCGTACTGACTTTTGAAGATATGTAGTATATGAAAAAGTGAAATAACTTAAATATTACAGGGTTTCTTGTTAACAGCTAAGCTCATTAAGGCATATTCTCATGAGCTGAAGCAATGGGAATACAGTGTTTAAAGATAACATAGGGCAGTGCCATTTGTGTGGGATTTAGTGCCTCAGTTACATCTTTGTTATATGAAGGTGTAGTTGTTATACAGCACCTTAGGAAATAAAACTTTATTCCTCTGTCCTCAAAAAAATAAATTAAAAAAAAAAGCCTTGTTGTAATCTGAAGTCAGGTGACTCACATGTGCCCTAGGCACCCACACTTCCCTGTTCCTGAGCAGGCTCTTCTTGAGGTGATGTAGTCTGCTGGTGACTCTCAAAGCATATTATTTTGTATAGGGCTGAGTCTTTCTTTCTCAACAGCTGCTTTTTGTTTTCTTTTTTTATCTTTTCTGATTCTTAATCAGTTTGTTTTTCCTCCAGCATCTTTTTTCCTTTCTCAACTATAAATCAACATTTTTTGCTAGAAAAATCACATTGAACAGCCTTGTTTTTTTCTCTGTTACTGTTCTTCCATTGTGCAAACATGAATTTCTCCTGCTTTTATTCTAAAAAATCAATTCTTCTGTCTTGCAGTTCTTTCCACCCTCCTAAATCACCACACTAGTAGTAGCGCTCCATAGTTTGTGCTGTGTCGTATAGGAGCCCTTAATGTAGCTTCTGCGCCTGGAGTACTGCCACTGCACTTGTGAAATCCACTGCAGCTCTGTTACTGTACACTCAAGGGCACTTAACTCACAGGTAATGCAAATTGCTTGCCATAAGCAATTGATGGAGATGATGGAAAAATGGGTGTAGTCTTTCATTTGGTAGGTCAGCGGTATACATGGGAGAAGCTTTACTCGATTTGCTTTTGAAAATAGGTTAACTAAGTAAGCTTAAAGTTTTCTAGACTGTTGTCTTTAGTGCTGTAAATGTGGATTAGAATGGAAATAGAGGTGTATGTTGATTTACTGCTGTGTAGTCCTTTGCATTACTGCTGAAGTTCTCTGAAGAATGAGATAATTCTCACTTCCTTCTATCAGTTTTGTCATATATTATTATATATATATGTAGGTCATTCTGAAAGTAATGCCTCCTATTTATTTCCATGGAAACTACAAATGATGCAGTGAGCACAATAACACTGCTTGGTAAAGCAATTTCTCACCTACAAAACACTAATTTCCAACAGTCACCACCATTAGCTATGCATTTTCACCAGCCAGGAACAAGAGCCTTCATGCCATCCTCATGAAAACCTACACCACAGGAGGTGATCCATAGGCAGTGTCACCACTGCTGAAATGCACTACCCACCACCTCACTGTGCTCACACCAACTGGTTGGTCTACATAATGTGCAGCAAGCATTGATGAATGCAGCTATTTCTCCACGGAGGAATTCCACATCTTTGCTTTAGTTGCACTCCCATGTCAGACTCCATTCTGTCAGACTGTCCTTCTGCTGCCATCTGTCACATGGCAACAGTATGTAATAGAATATTGGTGGAAAGGTCCATCCTCTACTGCCATACCTTCAAAATCCACCTCTGACATCGTGGGGTCAACATTAGAAATTAGGAGGCACTACTTTCACGGCAGCCCTTGTATGTTTAATCTGTATCATTTTTACTCTTCCACCTTCTTTTAATTCTACCATGTCAACTTAGCCTTTAATTTCAACATGAATCTGTCTCAGTTTTAGGACATGCTTACAGTTTAGTCTGATATCAGAAAACAGAAGGCTGTGGGGATACCTCATTGTATCCTTGCAATACTTAAAGTGAATTTATAATCAGGAGGGAGTCAGACTTTTTACATGGTTTGATAGGGCAAGAGAATGGTTTTAAACTAATAAAAGGGATTTTTAGATGAGATATTAGGATCAACCAAAACCATTCTGTGATTTTATGATTGTGTACATCTTTTTGTCCTTATTTATTTTCTATCTTTAAGAATCTAAGTAATAAAATAGTGAACGGTGATGCATAAGGACATCAAGGTTTTAGGCATGTAGATCAGTTAAGACACTGAGATTCCCATTTCACATTTGATGCAGACACAGAGAGAGGCCTTTTGCATGCCTTAGGCTCGCTTTACATTCTCTTCCTAACTGTGATAGCTAGAAACTAATTGTTTAAAAATGAAAGCTGAAACTCAAAGAAAGTGACACATCCTGTCATCATGAAGTTGGTCAGACATGTGCCTGGATGGGACTGTCCAAGCAGTGGTGTACTGATTTGTTGTGTGCCTTCTGCAGGGCAAGATGAGAGGAGGACAGAAAATGTGATTGTGAGAGGAAACCGTGGAATTGCCAAAGGGATGCGCTGTGCAGAGATGCTTCTTCTTTAAATGAAACACTTCATTTCTTCTTCTTCTTTAAATTCATGTTTAGAACTGTTGCATACATCAAGGCTTGGCTGATATCAACTTGTTAATATCTACATTTTCTTTTAGTGTTTTACAATTATGCAGAGAAGTATGTTAAAAAAAGAAATCTGCTTGGGAGCCAAGTCTTACTGTGAGCTGGGCATGCTTAAGTATATGCCATTGAAAATCCACTTCTAGTACTGTTAATATCTTGTGGGTTCTTTCCTTCTTCGTTTTCATGTGGCTCATGGTATTGTAGAATGATGCTTGTTGATGATTTCACAAGAAATAAGGAAAAAAAAGAAATAAAGCAAAAAAAAAACTATGCATTTTCTGCCTCTCTTAGGACCAGGCACCACTCAAGTCCATGGGGCAAGCCAGTGACTCAGGCATTGGCTTCACAGCTAAAATCAGCCCAGTGTTGTCGGTGGGACAACTATCACATTGTCTCTTCTTTTGTACAAACACTGTGGTTGTGTTGTGAGTTAATGTAATGAAGGTCAGTGGTGAACAGTACTTTGTATCAACCTGATCCAAGTAAGAATGTAGGATTGTGGCCTCTAATTTTTACAACAGAATAGGTAGTATTTTGTAACATTTGCTGCTTTTTTTTTTCAGTGAAAATATTGTCGCAATTAGAAGTCTTGAGACACTCTATCAAAGCATTTCTGGAGTTCAGACCAGCATACAGTCTAGCAAAGTCACTTTCTAAAATAAGTAAGTTGACCTGATACCATATTTGTATCTTAATTAAAATACTGAAAACAAAGAAAGAAGGGTTTTAAATGTAGGAAAACTGTTTAAAAGTTGTTCAACAATGATAAAATATACACAGTTCTCATGAGTCATGGGAATAAAGCAGCCATTGCATATGACTTTTGATTGGTTATGTTAATTTGGGAACGACTTGTCAAAGTCTAATTACTTAAGTCAGGATGCTTAAAATCATGGGTACAATCTGTAACTTCATTCAAAAATATAATTTGTGTTCAGTATTTTAATTTGCTGAAGATTTGAGTATCCTTCCTCCTTCAGAATAAATTATACTGAATGTGAGTAGTATATACTTTTAATATGCACAGAATAATTTCTATTCACTTATGGTAGCCCTAGTGCCATTCTAAACATTAAAGCTTGATAGAACAGCTTGTGTTGGTGTGCATTTCCAGTTATCATCTGTTGATAGCAGAGGGGAAGAAAAGACTGACTTGTCCCAAAGTTCTTTACTTCCTTTCTCACTGCGAAAGAAGAAAATAGAAGCTTGTTTTTCTCTTAATATTCTTAGCAAGACCTTTTGCTGATTGAAAATGAAGGTGGGGGAGGAATGTCATTCTTATTTGTTCCTTATATTGGAAACTGGCATTAGTTCTGTATGTTACTGTAGTTTTTGGAGCCTTACGTTAAGATAATCCACCATGTTAACAAATTGGCACACTGCTGAAGGAGTGCTTGCCCATCCATTGATCTGGGTGAGTGACCACTTCTTTATTAATAGAAATTACATCATTGATAACTGATTGCTTTTCTCTTGGCATTCTGAATTTTATGTTCACTTCTGTATTCCTATGTATGTTACTTCATACACTTGTCGGCATCTTAGTTCTTGAATGTTTTCTCTAAGTGTCATTTTCTTCAGAAAGGATGGGTTGATGATTCAGAGAACAGGTTGGGATTGTGCATTTTGAAAAGCTGATGCAATATGTGCGTGTTGTCAAACTTGTTTTCTTCTTGCATTCACTGGTATTTTATGGTCTGTGAAGATGGATTTCCTGATGCTTTTGTAGGTAGGAGGTGAAGATATGTCTGACCTTTTATTTAAGTTTAGGGCATAGGGGAAACTTTCTGTTTCCACTGGAGAGCAACTTGAGGGTGAAGATGAGGTGAAGGCAGGGGGGAAGGTGAGGTTAACTTAGTTAATGTTCCTTCTGCTGCTGTGAAGTGGATTATTTTTTTCATCCTTAATACAAAGCAAGACAAACAACTGTTGAGTTGCCTCCTAGATGTAGATTTTGCTATATTTCCACCATCTGCTGCTATAGGTGTTAAAAACTTGCTTTAAAACAGAGTTTAATGGTTGGGTGAAGAAAGTCCGCTGTACACACAGTAACATGTTGTGAATCTTATAATTTCCAGTGCTTCATAGACTTCACTGTGCTAAAGGATCGTGTGAGGAAGTAAGTGCATTTACTTCCTGATTTCAACACAGGGTTCTTCGTGTGCTGCCTTAGAAACAGAATGTGAAAAAGAATGTGGTTTAGTGACATGGTTTGCCTGTTTGACCCTTTGTCTGCTATGTGCAATCTAGAAGATAAATATTACATGGATAGAACCAAGTCTTAAATGTGCACTGAATGCTTTCCATCTAAGAAACAAAGGCTCCTCCTTTTATACGGATATGTAATTTTGAAGGAGCGGTGAATAAATATTTATATCAGTTGCATCTCCAACAGAGTATGGAAATATAAAATGTACTGAAATTTAAAATAGAAAATCAGAGTCCTGTCAACAAGTTACTGTGAAAACATATAAGAACAAAGCAGTCACTCTTTTCATGGAATGGCAGTAGCCATAACTATGTTTCATGTGCAGTAACTGCATGAGGGTTTGTTGACACTAATATTTAAGTATTCCTTTTAAGTAAATCTTTTTTTTTTTTTTTACTGCAGTGTGACAATAGATGTTTTTTTCCTCTAACTCTGGTTTAAGATGCATATTAAAAGCCAGATTCACCATAAAATGTGCCCACCTTTGTCCCATGAATATTTGTGCTAATGGATCGGATAATCATCTGCAATAACCTTTTTTATGGAGATGAGAAATATATACAATTTCATTATGTGAAAGGTAGAGGTTACTTTTAAAGCCTCACAGAGATACTTCTGTTGTAGTCAAGAGCATATCAGCCAAGAAAAATGTTTCAAAAGAATTAGTCTTAAGGGTTAAAAGATTTAACCTTCTTCCTGAATTATATTTTGTTCCTCTTCTGACATGTAATTTTCACGTAACCCAATGTAGTTAATGACCTCGAAGTGCATTCTTTTGATAGTCAGATACATCTACAGGCTGCATATAAATCACTCAATATGTATTTCCTGTACACTGCCTGTTTACTTGAAGGGTGTTTTGCGGACATGCTGGATGCTTTTGGTGGGTAACCATTCTCCCTTCAGCTATGTATACTTTACCTAGCCTTACATGATTAATAGGAGCGTACTGTATGCAAGCAAAATTGTCTGATAATCTTGGAGTAGCTGGAATAAAAATTCTCAGTGGTTTATTCAGATTCAATTCTTTACAATCATACTGTACCTGAATTTTTAAAGTGAGGATAAGGGAATAATTTTAAGTATACATATCTGTGTGTGTGTATGTTTTGGAGTTTCTGAATATACTTGATTTCAAGAAGAATAAAATGAATCCATATTTTATTTGTGTCTTCAGGTTCAGAGGCTAACATTTTGCCTGGGGATTAGTAATGATAACAAAATTCATCTTAATTACAGAAGGGTACCTAATGAAAACTCTTTGAATGTAGCTAGAGTTAGCTTGTGCTGATTCTCTTGATGAAGATGCCTTGACAGTGAAAGTAAACCTTATGGAACTTCTAGTAATACAGCTGTAGATTGCTAGATATTGAGTCCATATGATTAGATTTTTATAGAGAACAAACTACATCAGCTGTATTCCCCATATTAAATGTCTTCCTTTGTAGGAGTCGGGAATGTTTAATTTGCCATGTTAACTTTATGAAATTGGGAGATTGGATCTTAAATCAGGAATTTAACTTTAGTTAGGAGCTCAAGATGTTCTTTGTTATATTTGGATTTGGGGGAATTATAGAATGGCTCTATGATTCTTAGGTTTATTCATTTTGTTTTGGGATATCTGGGCTTACTGGGGGGTTGAAGTTGCACATAACAGCGTGAAATCAATTAAAATTCTTCTTGCATAGGATACACTAATACCTAACTGCTGTACAGTGTTGTAATGAAGTTATAAGCAGATTCAGGGCTGAAGACCCCCCACAAACAGCTGTTCATGCTTTTTAATCATTTACTTAAGTTGCATTTAAATTTAAAAAAAAAAAAAAAAACCTTCAAAAATCTTCCCCATCCATTATGGGAAAACATTACTGTTACCAGGAAGAAAGTTTTTTTGTAGGTATGCAATGTAAGTTGTACGTGGTATAACCTATTGGCTGCTTTTCCAAGGATCTGGCTGTATGAGCATTTTCGTTTGGATTTGTTTCTTTGTTTGTTTTAGCACTGAGTGTGCTGTTGTGACTTTCTATGGCATTTCGATCCATGTCTTTGGAATTACTGCTTCTCAGATGTCACCGTCCATAATGACAATAGGCCGCAGTTGCAGAACGCTTTACTATGTATCCCTGTTATCCCTTTGCTGTAAATTACTTTTCCTAATAAACCTCCTCTGGGGGTAATTTGTAGTGTAAATAATGAAGGATTGGCAGAATAATTTTTAATGATAATGTTTAGTCTACCTACTGGTAAGAAGAGGGGCAGTCAACAGGCACCACTTTTCTTCCTGTAACCTCAGTTGTCCTGTGTTTTTTACTTAACTTAGAATTTCTGAACTGGTCAGTCCAGCCTGTTTTTTTCCCTCCCATTCCTCATATTCAGGCCAGGGAAATATCTCTCTAGCAAAGCTGCTCCATTTCATCACCATTTTGTCTGGACCAACCTTCAGTTTTTAGGCACAGTTTGGAAATTAACAACAGGAATTCAAGAGTTAAATGTTGACACTGTCTCTTAAAATATGCTCATGTAGGCAGTTCCTTGCAGACTGTCCTTGTGACCAGAGAACAACCACAGGTAGTAATAGAGGCAGGTGTATCCTTCGTGGTCTGATGTAACTGAATCACCAGTCTGGCCAGAACATCTTAATGTTATTGTCTATAAAGGTCATTAAAACTTAGTACTAGTTTGTTTAATTAGTCAACTTCATGTGCTTCTGTTATATTTTGATTCTTCCAACTTGAAAGCCTACCCTGGAGGAGGCCTGAATGAATGTGTAATCTTCACTCAACAGCAAGAAGAATTATGGCAATAGAGAAGGAAAAGGTCAAAGTCTTCAGTGCTCTTTGCCTCAGCCTGTACAGGTATGACTGGCCTTCAGGAATCCCAGACTCCAAGCCTCCAGCCAATCTTGATAGAGAGATAACAGTTTAGGAGACATTGTAAACAAACTTGGTGTATGTGAGTCCGTGGGACCTGATAAGGTGCAAACAGAAGCACTGAGGAAGCTGCCCAACATCACTGTGAGGCCATTTCCAATGGTCTTTGAAAGCTCTTGTCCATTGGGGGTGGTTACTGAGGACAGGAAGAAAGGAGAGGTGACTCCTGATTTCAGGGTGGGCCAGAAAGAGGATTCAGGAAAGTACAAGCTGGTCAGCCTCCTCAGCTGAGGTGATGGAGCAAAGAATCCAGGAACCAATTTCCAAGCTTAGAAATAAATGTCTGGGAGCAGTCAGCATGCTTATATGAAGAAAGAATCATGCTTGACCAACTTTGTTCTGCAGAGAAGGACCTGTGGGTCCTGGTGAATGAGAAACTGAACATGAGCCAGCATCATGCACTTCCAGCTCAAAAGGCCAAGAGTATCCTGGGCTCCATCAGAAGAGGGGTGGCCATCAGGGACAGGAAGGTGACTATCCCTCTTTACTCAGCCCTCGTGAGGCCCCATCTGGAGTACTGTGTCCAGGTCTGGGGCTTCCAATACAGGAAAGATATGAAGCTGTTGAAGAGGGTCCAGAGGAGGGCCACAAAGATTATCAGAAGGCTGGAGCATCATCCCTACTAAGACAGGCTGAGGTAGCTGGACTCGTTCAGCCTGGAGAAGAAAAGGCTGAACCTCATTGCAGCCTTCCGGTATTTAAAAGGGGATTATAAACAAGAGGGCAATCAACCTTTTCCAAGGATAGACAGTGATGGGACAAGGGTGAATGGTTTTAAGCTCAAAGAGGGAAGGTTTAGATTGGATGTGTCATGTGGAAGTTCTTTACAGAGTGAGTGGTGAGGTGCTGAAACAGGCTGCCCAGAGAGGCTGTGGATGCTCCATCCCTGAAAGTGTTAAAGACCAGATTGGATGGGGCCCTGGGCAACCTGGTCTAGTACAAGATCTGGAGGTTGGTGGCAGGGGTGTTGGAACTTGATGATCCTTTGTGTCCCTTCCATCTCAAGGCATTCTGTGATTGTATGAACTCATTAACCTTCTGCAGTGAGACAGCTGGCTTGGGGGATGATGGAAGGAGCAGCCATATTGTTTATCTCAACTTCAGGAATGCTTTTGACAGTATTTCCTGTAACAGTTCCATAAGCAAACAAATGAAGTACAAATTGGATAAAAGGGCGTTGAAGTGGGTTGAAAACTGAGCTGCCTGGCTGAAAGGGCTGTGGTTGCAGCTAGGGGTCAGTCACTACCAGTGTGCCCTGGGGGTCAGTACTGGGGCTAGTACTGCTTAATAGGAATTTCAGGAAGCTCAAAAAAGGAAAAATTGAATTAATGTAACTTTAGCAAGTGTCACTTACTACTTCTAAAAGTAGTTTGGCTCATAACTCACTCTGCAGTACTGAAAATTGCACCAGTCGTCTTACACTTCCAAACCTGCTGTGATTGTTGTGGAATTTTCTGATTCTTCTTTTTGTTGAGTCTTCCCTACTCAAAGTAGGGAAGACTCCAGAAAAACATTATTTCTTATTGCTTTTTGTGAAAGATAAATTATAAAAACATTAAAACAGTCCCACAGACCTACAAAGCCCATTGCTTTTGTTGCAGGAATAGCAGACATCTTTCTTTTCCCGTCTCCTTTGTTTTCACTGGCTCCAAATACTTGTAGGGGCAATAGGTGCAGTTCCATCATCAGATTTGTCAAGAAAAAGTAAAGCTTTGTTGTTATTCTATTTTATTATGTTTGTAATAATCTCAGTTTAGGTGTAGGAGTCTAAATTTAGCATCTAAATCAGTGTTTAGCAATGTTAAGTGTTCTGGAACTGAGTACATTAGGTTGGGCTTCCAGCTGAGGTCAGTAAGAAATGGTTTTGTGCTCTCCTAGTAGCCTGGTTTCACTTCTTAAGGCTTGTTTACAACAGTAGAAGAGCAAACTGATGAGAAACCAGCAATGATATTTCTGGGGTTTTAACTAGGGGTACTTTCTGACCTGGACAGTGAGGGTGGAACACAACTTCCAGAACTTCGGCATTTGCTGAATAGATGTCCATGCCTAAGCTAGTCACTTCAAGCTCACTTTATGGTCCCTGAGTATAAATGGGTCATATTTGAGCTTAATTCGTGTGATCAGTTGTAGATGCCAGCATTAAATAGAATGAACCAGCCCTTATTTCTGCAGAATGTCTACAAGATATCCAAGCTAAGTAACTGAATTTGGGGTACTTACACTGTAAAATTCTGCTTTTAGTTAAATAAATTCTACCTCTGCGGTCTGCCTTCAGCTTTGTCCTTATGGCCAATCAAGAGACAAGACCACGCACAAAGAAAAAGGAAGGGAAAGGGAGAATTCTTAGCTGCTTCCATTCTTTCACAATACTGCTAACCCTCACACTGGTGATTCATAAACCAAGCTCTCAAAAACCATGGCAGGATCATTTCTGAAATCTTGGATTTTAAAATAATAAAGCATGGCCTTGTATGCTTCTCAGTTGTGAGTTATTGAGACCTTTAAAAAATAATTATTAGCTATAATGTTTGTATTCATAAGTGCTTACTTCATTTTATTGTAATGAAGCTTTATTGCTTCTTTTAAATACTAAAACGTTATGTTTACTTACACAATTTGAATGACATGAACATTAGTTGCTTCTTTATACACAACTGTTTTTTTGGAATTCCATCAATTCTGTGGTTCATATCCTACAGTTTTTTTATCAAGCAACTTGGTGTGCTATGATGCATCGCTTGCAGAAGATACAGAATGTGAGCTCTGAGCTGCTTTAACTAGCTTCTTAGGGGAGTTAGGTATCATGTTAGGTATTCAGCGTGACATCCTTACTTCTCCAGTTATGCAGTGTTAGGAGTCATCCTGATGTTCTCGTCCAGAATGACTTCTCAAGGAGTTGAGGGTTTTGTATGTTTGAAGCCTTTAATTGTTTCGTGAAGAACAAAATAAGGTTTCGTGCAAACTACTGTGGAAAGAGATTAAAATTAGTTGTGTGTATTGATAGTATGAATGATGGTAATGTTCACTTAAATGTCTTAAGTTCTTGTTATATAATATTCTTCAACATGATCAGTGCTATTTCTGTCCATCAGTCAAGTGCTGAATGCACATTGTATTCATTTGATGCTTGACAAAAGCACTTTTGTAACAACCATTAGATCACTCAGTATTTGTTTTAAGATGAACTTAAAAGGAAATGGATGCTGCATGAAAGTTCCTTCCTGTATCCCTAAAGAAATGTATTGAAAGGGAAAAATATGCATATACATATATACTGATAGTGGAAACATACCTGAGATATTTAATTTGTGGTTCTTTTCTTTTTCCCCTAAGATCATTATTATCTTCTGTTCAGTTCAGATACACTTTGAATACAGATTGCCACCTATGTGTCCATGGGAACAGCTACACTACAGGACTGATTACAGCAGCTCTTTTGGTAGGTGTGCTCCTCTTTTCTCTGGAGCTGACCTCCCTCTTCTGCGTTTTGCTGGCTGAGCAAGTCTAGGGAATGCTATTTTGCCACCAGTTTTTATCCCGTGACAGAAAGATTCACTAAAGACGTGTAAACTTGTTTTTCTATTCCTATACTTCAGAACTGTAAAGAGTTGTTTCTGTTTGAAGACTCTGTATACATTTGGTGAAGAAAACTTGTTTATTTTTTCCCTTTCATGCCATTTTCACACCGTTTTTTGTTAAATATGAAGTAAATAACATGGAGTGATCTATCACCTTGATAGTCTAATCTGCCGACAAAACTTCACAGAAGCGAATATGTGTTGTAGCAGTTCCTTTTTCCTAACAGCATACAGCCTGCTGTCCACATAGATTGATCTCTTAGTGTAAGTATTTTGATGCGATTGTATGCTATTGAGACAGTATTGCAATACATGTGTATGTGAGAAATTATGTTTGCATCTCGTAACTATTTATGGAGTCAGCTTTAGTCTGTTTTAACATTTGCAAAGGGTTTAGTTTGGATCCAGTGTAGCAAGAATAGCTCTGAACTACCATAAGGATGTCTCTGTTTTGTCTGGCAACCAACTTACTGTAAGTGGACCAGAAGTAAATAAAATCTCTGGCCTGACCTATGCAGGAGATCAGACTGATTATCACAGTCCGTTGTGGCTTTTAAAACCCTTAAGCTTCTTGCTTGGCAGTGTTGCTGGCAATTAGGATCTGGAATGTGTCTGTTTCTGGAGCAGCCAGAGTTCCGCAGTACATCAAGCAGAAAGGTGAAAGAACGTTCTTCAGTAAAACACAGTACATGTTTTAGGTGTTTGTAAATAACAAACTAGCTTCATTGGGAAAGCTGTTTGACTATCCTATATAAGTATATCTTTGGTTTTGTGTTGGGCTTTTTTTTTTTTTTTTAATTAATCAATCCCTGCAGGCCTATGATGGTGACTGTGTGTCTCTGTGGCGAGACCTCAGCGATCAATTGAATGTAACACTGCTCCTCCTGTACTTCCCAGACAAATTTCCCAGCGCCCAAATGAAATTTCTGCTTCAACTTGAGAGACCTCAGGGAAATGTGAGAGGAAGGAAGAAGTCTCACCTTTTCTGTCAGTAGCACAATCTTAGTTTGGATTAAATCAGACATGAAAACACACCCTGAGTCAAATCTGTGGTGTTATTGGATGAGGAAGAAATAGTTTCATACTCTTGGGAAAATTTTAGCTTTGTCATGAATTCTGACAGTACTGATGCTCTGCTTTTCAGTTCACTGAATTAGTCAGGAGCTAGTGATGACCTCCATCGATCTGTGTGAGGGTTCAGGCCAGGTCCCTGTGCCAACGACCTGTGTGAGATGGCAGATACCATGTCACTGAGTGCTGCTGCTCCAGGGGAGCTCACATTCCTCCCCCAGGAGCACTGCCCAGGGCTCTGTGTCCCTGCACCCCCGTGCAAGGCTTCTGGGCATATGGATTGACACAGTTTCTTTAGGATCAACATCCTCTTTTAAACTTAGACTGTTATAAATATATCTAACTGGTTGCTCTCCAGATCTACACATAATATTCACACACTTTCATAAGTCTTTTGTGTTAGAGGACAGTTTTCAGTTATGTGCCCTTTATCTTGGGTTTCATTTCATAGCTGAGAAGCAAATTCAGAGATGAAAAGGAAGGAACCCCTATTCTCTTCAAAACTGTTAAAAAAAAATATCATGGGAGAAGATGAATTCTCATTTTAATAACTTAACATATTGCTTTTATTTTCAAAGCCTTTAATGATGCAGTGGACAGGCATTAGGAGTTTGATCTTTAACCAGAACAGGCATTTAATAATCCACAAAACAACTGTTAGAAATTTCAGGAGCTGAATACCTGTGAAAATCGAGCCTGTGGTGACTCAATATCATTAATCATTTTAAGTGTAGTTAAAGTAACTATAATTACCACTGGCTGTGCTAGGAAGTCTTTCCTTTTTAAGTGTTACATCTTGTGTTTTTTTTCCCTGGGTACTAAGATGCTGTTAATGGTTTTTGTTGTTGTTTTTTAGCTAATAAAAAGCAGTTTTTAAGTTTTGATTTGTTCATTTATTCATGGAATTGTAATTTCCATTCAGATCTAGCATGAGAGAAATTCTGAGGGACATTACCTTCTTAAATAGAACATCATTTGCCTTCTTCTGCCAGAGCTGTGTCAGAACCTGTAGTTCACCGAAAACCAAGACATTGTTTTCTAGGTTAGCAAGAAGGGACAGTCTCTGAGGGACATAAAAGATCCAATTACAAAGGCTGCATGTGTATCTGATCTCACCTCTGTGAAGACACTGCAGCCAGTTGAAGGATGCTGCAGTTCTACAGCCCAGGCTCAGATGGAAGAGTTGCTGTTGCAAAACCTTCATCACAGCAAGAGATAATTCCTTGGACAAGTGCTAATCTGCCAAAGCTCATTGTGCTGAGGGGAATGAGAACTCAGCCAAAATACCCACTGGTTATTTTGAAAGGTGAAACAATGCATGCTTATAGCAAAGAAAGTTTTCTTCCCAATATATTAAAAACATAGAGATAAGATTTTGCAAGTCAGAACAAGTACTCTTATGTAAGCCTGGAGAGGTGTTGTTTTAACCAAAGTTCTAGCTTCTCTCTAGCCTGCATTGAAGGCTGCGGTTGTGCAAGCAGTGCGTTACAATCCCTGTGCATTCTGCCTCACTGCTGCTCATGCAAGAGCTTTGCACACACAGGAATTTCAGAACTTTCCCTTCAACAGTGATTTGGAATGAGATGCTTTCTTGGCATTACTT
The DNA here is from genome assembly GCA_036925125.1 of Oreortyx pictus. NCBI lineage: Eukaryota > Metazoa > Chordata > Aves > Galliformes > Odontophoridae > Oreortyx > Oreortyx pictus. The sequence goes on from JAUPFR010000001.1 coordinate 20,296,472, forward strand.
CTAAGAATTGGGAAAATAATTGTTAACAGTGGTGGGAGAGAGTGATAGCAGAAGCTGTATCCTCAGGGTCATCTGCTCATAATGAGCAGGAGCTCAAGGGGAGGACAGCCACAAGGCACAGAAAATTCCCTGTGAAATTGTATGGCCTGGTTTCTCCTGACACTGCCTCACTGTGGTTGTTTATAAAGTGGCTGTAAAAGAAGCAGTGTTGGAGTTACAAAGATTTTTGCTGGTGGCTGGTTGTGTTTTCTTTGGATATACGTATTCTCTGAAGGGTATGGTGGTGGATACCTAGCTACCAGAAGTACCAAGCAAGCCAAAAAGCATATGTTCCCATGTTCACTGTATTTATAAACTGCAGTTAGGAGAAGAAAAGTAGACGCTTAGTCAACTATTTGGCATGACTTTCTTGGGTAATCTTGATTTTTTTTTAAAGCATTACTTCGCCCTACCCTGAAACAAAAAAGAAATGAAAAGTGTGAAAGATAATACCTAGCTGAGTAATCGGGTCCCTTATCTGACTAGAGGCCGTACTCACCTGAGCCACCTGAACCTAAATGTGAAATCTTTGTTAGCATTTCTGAGTACAATGGGCCAAGGCTGTGCCAGGTGCTTCCTGTGCAGCACAGGCTGATTCCTCCCCAGAGGATGTGCAGTCTGATTTGCAACTGTGTGTGACAGTACATGTGAGAGAAAATGGGGAATGGCCATGCACGCAATGGTGTGTACAACTTGATACTGCTGGATCATTTGGGAGAGCAGTAAAACAGCTGATAGCTATCTAAGGCCAGCTAATCCTGGGGTGAGCTCAGTTTCCCTTTCTCAACTGCCTCATTTCTTTGCCCATGCTGTGAGACGGAACATTTTTTGGGTTAATTCAGAGTGAATGTTTTATGTATAAAACCCTTGCTATGGAAGTGTGGAGGGGTTTGTGCTGCAGGGAACGCTCGTGCTGCCCCAGGCGCTTTGCCCTGCCCTCTGACAGGCTGACATCTGATAGCAGAGGGAAGGAGGCAGCAGACACAGCATGCTCTGATCCCTGCCTGTGATCTCTAAGAGGTGGGTGCTGGCTGAAGCTCTTCCAAAATGATTATTCTCATTTCACAGGTAAGAAATCAGTTTCTACGGTTGGTGTTGCTTGTGGAGCCAAGGGACATAAAGAGGAGGGTATATTTATACACAGTAAGGAAAGCATTGAGGTGTGAGTGTCCAATTAGGTCAGTCAGAAAGGAAGAAGTGTTAATAATTAAAGACAAAACTAGAGAATGGAAAAGAAAGTTTAAAAAAAGAACAGGCAAGCAACTTGCTTATCACAACAGCATCTTGTGTTGACTCAGAGGGAGCATAAGGAACCACTGTGGTTGAATTAAGAGAAAGAAGTATCTGTAAATGTATTTGGGGTTCAGGAAAATGTTTGTGTTAAAAATCACATTGAGATAATTTAGGGACTACTTGCAATAACAGAACTGCCTGAGCAGCGGACTGCTATTTGAGAGCAAACGGGAGCTGCTGCCCTGAAAATTCCTGCTCCTAATTACATAATCAATGGAAACACCATCCCTGCCATACCCTGCTGCGTTTAGATCTTGCAGAAAAAGAGACTTCTTTTTAAACATGTCATTCTGCAAAGGAGACAAAACCATGAGAACAGAAGGGTGATGTGGTTTGCATTTGGGCCAAGGCTGCCTTGGTTGTGGGATGCTTCGGTATCCCAGCTACTGCCTCTTGCCTGTGTGGGGAGCAAGGGGATGGGCTGGGGTGTCCTTGAACACGGCCCTGTGATGGGAGGACGCATCTGGGCCGGAACCTCGGGGAATGTGGGCAGCACTGGGACAAGGAGAAGAGAGGAGAAGCTGAGAAGTCTTATGATCTCAGCTATAATGGCACACAGTCATTGTTATTCCATCCCTGGAGGCTCTATAGCAATAACCGTATCTGGTGATCAGCGAGTTCCAACCCTTCCCCTTCCTGGCTGCACTTATCTGCCCTCTCACAGGGCTTGCTGTGAGGATGGTGTGAGAGATATAGCCACATGTTAGAAGGGAAGTGGGGGAGGCTCTGAGTGTGACCCTCGATGTTCAAGTATTTTGGAGCTGGGTCTGTGCACTGTGTGTTCAGATTCCATACCGAGAGGAAAAGAGTGACAGCTGCCACTTCTGGCCTCTCTCTGTCCCAGCCTCTGGGTAACCCAGTACAAATCTTCTAGACAGAAGGTACTCAATGAAATGTATGCTTTGAGTAGCTTGGGATGCTTCCATCACTAATCTCTTCTCTGAAACAGTCATGCAAAATTAGAGACTCCGTCAATGGTTTGGAAATTTCCTGTTTTCAAGAAATTCAGCAAAGTTGTGTCAGGCTGAGACATTTGGGGAATATGTTATGTAATTTTATGTAAAATACAGATAAGGATAGGCAACAATACTGGGAAGGGCATTAGTTTAGAGAATTCTCATGACAGCAACCAGCTTGTTTAGGGATGGTGCCTGTAAACGGGAACATGAAGAGTAGGAAGAAAGTGCTGTTCAGACCGTACTTCCTGCCCACTGACCCCACAGGCTCTGCTCAGAGATGCAGACTGTGTTTTGCCCTTTCAGTGGGATTTGTTGCATCTGTGTCACACGAGGCCATAATGGTGCAGATCTCAAATTGGCTGATGGGATGGGGTGTTGTTGGTGTGTAAGGATGGTTCGGTGAATGAGGGAACTGCACAGGCCTAAGAGAACATCTCTGATATTTCCAAAGCGAAGTCAGGTAAGGGATAACAGTACTTCGAACCTGGAAGGCACAATTCCAGCATTAACTAGCTAATCCTCTGTGAAATCTGTAGTAGGTAGTTGTGATTTTTTTTATTTCCAGATAACAGCCAAAGTCACAAACTACTCGTGAGTTATTTACTCACTCTCATGAATTCACTGAACAATCCGAGGGTGGGAGCTGGGTGATACATTTCAAATATTTTCACAGAAGCACAGAATCTCTTGGATTCAAAGGGACCTTAAAGCCCATTCAGTTCAAACCCCCTGCCATGGGCAGGCCTGCCACCCACCAGATCAAGCTGCCCAATTATATGTGATTTTTTGCAAATTGCCTGAGAACCTTTTCCCAGACATTCAGACATGCTCTTATCTTCCATTTTGACACACTTTGCAGTGTAAAGCTGTATTCGCTATACAGTTATTTACTGTTCTGCTTCTGCTTGTTTTGCTTTCCATCACTAGGTGGCAATATCTTAACAGTCAGTTGCAAACAGAAGGCAAAACAAAATGGTACAGCAAAGAACTATTGATACATAAAACTGAGGATTTCTATCGCTTTACTTACAGTTTGTTGTGCTAAATCAGGTTTGCTAGAGAAATGTTATTTTCCACTGTGCTTTCTAGTCAATCTCTGCTTTTTATGTTGACACTCAGATGTTTATTTTATATTAAATTTAGACATTGTGGACATTTAGGGTTCAGTTGATGTGGATAATGATTTTAATTTTCATTTTAACAGAGAGCATTAGCAAACTATGCATACAAGCTGCTTGTTGATGTTCAGCTTGCATTGTACTGTGTTATACAAGTTGTAATGAGGAAAACAGAAAAGAAAATCTTCTAAATATTTTGATTAAGAACACTTCAGTATGTATGAATACCATGGTCCTCTTCTGATTTAATGTAAAAATAATCCTTTTTTGTTACTTGCTTTCACATGAACTCGTCACTTCACAAATACTACAAAGACATGCTGTTGTTTTTGTGTTGTTTTTTTTTCCCCTCTCCTGATACCGGTGAAAGCAAATCAGGTATTTAAACATAAGTTTCTAGCAGAGAGCCTCCAACTGCTGTTTCAGAAGGCCATGGACCTAACGTAGTTCTTCTGTCCTAGCTACCAGTCTCAGTGAATAGTTCACGTGCTTTAAGGTAGCTAAAATGGCACTGGCAACCTATATTTAGACACCCGAATGCCATCCCACCATGACCAGTGTCCAACATAATGCCAGTGCACTCTTTTCTAAAGAGTATCCAAACTGTTTGTTGAAGAAGGGAATGTGAAATCATGACTGCATTGCAGCATATCCCAGGATGCAGTAACATAATAGATCCTTTCTGGACTGATCTGCTCTGTGTGCTCTGCTCGGCAATCAGTCTGGGAACCATTCTCTGTAGGCTTGAAGTATTTTGCCCAAAAGAACCTGACCATATCAAAGCCCCAGAGAATGGGCAGCCACCCTTCCTAGTTCCTCTGGGAAAACCCTCCTTCCAGTCCAACTATTATACATGCTGTTCCTGTGTAAACTCGAGTTGTTTTTGTGGAAATCAGAGATGTGGATGTAGATCAGCAAGCGAAAAGCTGTCTAGTGCTCGGTTAGGGCTGAAGTGCTCCATATCTTGCAGAGTCACAGTGTAGGAGAGGCTGCGATGTAACTGGACTGGAGAGAGGCTTTGCACTGTTAACGGGAATTTGTGCACTTATCCATACAGTCACTGTGTTTTACTGATGGAGTTTGAACCAACATCCTTAGAGACGAAATACATAATCACCTACTATAAAGCTTCACACTCATTCTGTTAGCAACAAATAAGGAACACAGTGTTCTACTTAGTGGTTTGTGCAACTAGAAGAAAATCAGTCTGTGAGCATTAGGAAAGAGGGCATAGGTACAAAATCTAAGCACAGTTTATACGTTGTTACTGTTGTCACTCCGTAGAGGCTTTAGCTCCTCTTTGCATTTAGCCTCAGATTGCCAAATCCAATCAAGAATTTTCATAGCAAACCAAAAGGAGCTCTGAACGATTGTGCAAGCACTGTGCTATAATCATACTGTCATATGCTTTTTAAGGATTCTTGCAAGCATTACTTGGAACAAAGAGAGCTGAACTGCCTGTGTTACTGTTATAAATAGTAGTCACTAAGAAATGTGAACAAAATGGGTACCTCTGCCACCAAATATTGAGAATCTAAATAAAGTGCTTAATTTACACAAATAGCTACTCAAAGTACCATCTGCAGAAAGTGAAGAGAAATAGGCTGTTTTGGAAAGTAATTGTACTCTGCACCAGAACTCTTGGGAATTCTTGAGTCATGCTGAAGGCACTCACCTCCCAACAGAGGTATCTAAATTGGATGCCTGAAGAGAGAGATCGTGAGTACCTCCAGCACAATGTATTTCTGTTGGTATTTTTAATTGTTTGAGTGGAAGTCATGGAAGTCTATCATTTCTCAGATGTTCTGCAACAAAAATCACTGTTGATGCAGTGTGCTGTCCCAGGAACACACCTGACTATGGCGGCAGACAAATTTTTCTTCCAAAGTTGGGGCATGGAAAGTCCACTCACTTTGTCCATCCACAAAAGGAAATAATTCAGGTATCTGCAGTTCCTGGATGTGTGCTACCTCTGATCTTGGAAGGCAGATGAGAGAGCAGAAGGTGACAGCAAGTCATGGGTGCAGAGTTTGAGTTACCTACAAATGTTTATAATTGAAACATGGCCTCTGGTGTCACAGTAGCCTGCAGGTGCTTCATCATGGTAGACCTACAAAGAATCTTACATTTTGGATCTTTGACTTGTTTTTTAGGTTCAAAAAAAGTTGTATTGTTATTAACTTATCATAAACTCCCTTGTAGCAATGTCATAAATCAGCCCAGTGTATTTGTAAATACCTAAAGCTGTGATGTCCATCATCAGAGAGCTTATTATGCTGACAGATTTTGAATGCTTCTTGCCAGTCTATCTTTCAGACAGAAAATACATAATTAAACTGAATATCATTAAGCCAACGAGAATTAAAGTAGGAGCTGTATAATTTCAGAACTTAGTCTCATCAGTCTTCCTGGAACAAGTTCAGAGCACCACACTGGAGCACTGCTGTTTCTGCCACCTCTGTGTTCTACCTGGTTTGAAGTGCTTCCAAAATGGTTTTCAGCCATGGTATTATCTGGGGGGCACTTGGGGGCAGTTTCTCCTCGTGCAGCTCATCAAACTGATGAGTTGTGAACATTGCTCTGTGAACCGAAAGCAGTTATTTAGTCTGGACCTCTGGTTACAACAGTTGTGAGATCAGGAGGCTTTATGTAACAAGATGAGTTTTGACTGAACTCTTACAGACAAGGCCAGAAATACACAGTCTTAGAGTGGTGGCATTTTTATTAAGTATACTTTTTCTTGAAATCATGGACATGAATCCATGTTTTAGTACAACAGTGTGTTTTGAATGGAAATGCACAGAAGGACAAAGTGTTACTCAGAAAGAATTCTGTACAGTGAAAGCAGTGAGATTCTGTGATGTATGTTAATGTTGTGATAGGATGTTAAAAGAAGGTTATTATATACGAAGTGGAATTTGTCTCAAACACACTTGCTAGAAAGTTGGTGAAAAGGTGATAAGGAGTAGTGCTGCCACACCAAGGCAGGAGGCTGAATGGAGTTATCCTTTTCAGTGTTCCTACGCAGGGAAATGCAGATAGGCATTGGGTGATGCCCTGACATCCCAGACACAAGTTCTACTTAGAGCAGTCAAACCCAGATATCCTTGGATACGATGGCCCAGGTAACTTCTGCCTCAGACAGACGTAAATCCTGAAGAAGAGATTGTACGAGTTAGACTTGCTAACTGGTGAAGACCAAAAAGGATCAAGGATGGGAGTGTAATTAAATCATGTGCTTACAAGATGATTCAAGGATAGGCCTGGAATTTGAAAAGACAAACGATGAAAAAATAAGAGGAACTGGTGAGTGACACTGGAGAATCGGGTACTTGTCTTTGGGGATGTCTGAAATGAATTTGAAAGCACCAAAGCCAACCAACCAGCAAAACCTGGAACCTGTCATTCAGCCTGGAAAGGAAATGTGAGAAATGTATGGCTTGGAGGTTAGAAGGTGTAGAATTAAGGGGAGCACTATCGAAAGTTCAGAGTAGGAGTGTGTGAAGGAATGAAAAGCAAATTGTTAAGTGCCCTTGGCCATTTACAATTTTTAAACCAGAACACAAATTTTTAACAGTCCCGTATTCAGTGAGGATGAGGGAAAGAGTAAAATGAGATATGACTGCTATCACAGTGAACACCTTGCCTTTAGGTTCAGTAAAAACCAGAGCTTAACCAGTAAAACAAAAGTAGGAGGCTCAACACCAGAAAATGTATCAGTTATGAGGTAAAACCAACTCAAAATCTTTAATTTCACATTGCGAAGAAAAAAACAAAGCAGCATAACTTTCATAATAATGGAAGGGCAAGCATGTGAAGTTGCTGGTCAGTACATTGTTTTGTTGAATCTGACGAGAGAAACTGCAGAATTTGTGAGGAAAAAAGGATCCCTAGCAGCAGAAGGGCTGCTTGACTCCAGTTTATGGCTTTGAAACAATGTTTGTTGGGAGATTATAATTAAGGTGGGAGACTCAACTGAAAATTGGCTAAAATACAATATGGATTTAGGAAAGAGCAGTATTTGCAAATTTAACTTATACCTTTATTTTCAGCAAAAGAATGTGATAGAATTAATGTGCCGGTGGTTTTTAGATATGCATTTGATGCAGCACTACAAAGGAAGTTCTTATCTAAATCCTCAAACACGTATTAATACATCATTTGCAAGAATGAACGAAGACTTCCAAACCTGACTGCTGCTGTCTGCTGAGAGCTGAATTAGTGGGATGGTGAGGAGTCATCCGTCCTAGGTCTTGGGACTGACTGTATTTGCCATTAAGTTCAAGTCACGGTAGAAGCTTGGAGTGTGATGGTTAAAATGCGGTGGCATGCAATGATATTGCCAGGGCAGAGGGAATGGACAGGGCCCTCAGAAAAAGGAATCGTGGGCCTAGAGTGGCAGAAAGGGGGTGATGTTTACCAGGATGGGAAAAGCTGATCAGATCTCTTGGGTAGCTGTTGAGATCCCACTTGAGTACTCCAAACATTTCTGATTACCTACCTTCAAGAAAGGGTGTCAGCAGGCTTTGAGCGAACTTAGTTTAGGAATTGAAAGAAGGTTTATGAAGAGAGTTTCCACAGCAGCCTTCCTTCTCTGAGGGCACAAAACCTTATCTCCATCTGCGGTGTGTTTACAAAAGGCACTGAGCGTGTTTTCAGTGTGAACCGCAGGAGTTTGGTCTCAGTGACCCTTGTGTGCCTCAGCTTTCAACCCAAAGATTAAATATTCTGCATACTGAAACTAAAAATAATCTGTAAATATAATCGCTGGCAAAGTTTTTTGAAGAATCAGCAGCAAACAGAGTACAATTTGGCTCAGTGACTGTAATTATGAGATGCTGCAGGAAATGTATACCACGAAGTGAGAGAAGAAGTGCTGTTCTTCCCAGAAAAGAGTATCTCGAGGGGTGGCACCAAGACTGTAAGAAACTGAAAATATGTGGGAAACCGGTGCTTATTTTTCTTTACTAAGATGTGCGTAGTGATGCGCTATGATGACTCAAAATAAAGCACAAAGTGTGAGGAAAGTGTAGCTGGTAATTAAATGCTTTGCAGACAATACACAGCGGTTAACAAGCAGTGGATCGCCTCTTCCTCATTTTCTTAAATGAATCCACTTTGCCCTCCTTCCTTGAAAAGAGAATGATATTGTTCAGGATAAATGACACCAAACCGAGAGCGTTCCGTGTCTCTTTCGGAGGCCAACGGCAGGCAAGGGAGCTGTCAGTCCCGTTCGTCACTGGGAATTCAGCTTGCCGTTTCTCGTCTTTTGTTTAAGGAAAAAAAAAAAAAAAAAAGTCACGAAAAATTGACAGCGCGTTTCTCTATCGCTGGGAGAGAAAAGCAGAAGCAGCCTCAGCGGTCTCGGTGCTCTGGAAGTGCTTCTCTTGTGCAACTGGGCTGGCGGCGAGCCCCGTTTTGGAGACGTCACTGCCATGAGATGGATGGGCGCAGCGCTGCTTTACCGCAGCGCGCTGCGGTGCTGCACGGCGCGGCGCGCCGCTCGGCCGGGCGGGCGGAAGGGGAACAGCTGACCTGAGCGCGCGGGGGACATTCTTTGGGGCTCGTCGTTCCCCCACCGAGCAGCAGTCCGTGCGCAGCCCCGGAGACGTGTTCCGAGGGGCTCCGAGCCGACCCCTGTTTGCCGGCGGAGGTGCGGACGCGCTGATGGGAGAGAGCTTGAGCCCGGCGGAGCGCACCTTCCCGCAGCGGCGCGGGCGCCCTTCGCCAGGAGCCTCTCGCTGCCGCTGTGCTTATGGAAGCAGCGCCGGGCTGCTGCCCTGAGCGGCCGGCGAGGAGCTGCCCGCTGGAGGAGTGGGATACGTGAAAATCCACATTCGGAGCTCGGGGGAATAAAAATCCTCCGCAGAGCGATTAAGTACGAGCCCCGAAGGAAGAGCGAAGGACAGAACCTCGTGGTGTGTTTTTGTTGTTGTTGTTGTTGAGCTGCTTTTTTTTTTTTTTTTTTTTAATGAGCTTACCTACCATGAACGGAAGAAGTGGATCTGCGGAGACTTCATTTCCTCCTCTGACCCCTCGTTTACATCACTAACTGGTGACAGTCACATCTACATACACAGTACCTGCCACTTCAGCTGCTCAGAATCAGAGAAGCCTCTTTGTATGCAGCAGACATGGCTAGCCAGCAGGATTCAGGCTTCTTTGAAATCAGTATCAAATATTTACTGAAATCCTGGAGCAATAGTGAGTAGCAGAAGAGTAATCTTTTCGTATTATGCATTGCTTGGTAAATAGCTAGGATAACGCAAAGGATGAAATCGTAGTATTTCTGTATGTTTGTCTTGTATAAGCCATATGATCTTGCTTTTGCCAGCTCTGAAAATCAGAGTGTCAGATTTCAATAGGTTTCATTAACTGCAAAGACCGTAATGAGATTATGCTAGATTTTGCTTGATTGAATTCTGAAGTTAGGCTGCTTTCTGGCTCTCTGTGACAGTGCATTGCAGGAGTGCATTCCACACAGCATTTCCTGCCTGCATGTTTATTTGATTTGTTCAGGCTTTATCTAAATATTTTCAAAAATGCTGCTTAATCACAAGGGCGTGGCACTGCTCAGAAGTTGGGTTTTATTAATTGTGCACTGAGGACAAAAATATGATGGTTACGCTTCAGGTCTGAAAGTCATTAGATTAATGTGATGAAAAGCAAAACATCAGCTACTTATAGCTGCGCTTCCCACCCTCTGTGCTTCATTTCAGAATCTTATGCAATATTTCCACCCAGAAAGAATCCGTCTGTTTATCTAATCCAAAGTGGGTTTTGCAGGATGTAAACAAATGGCATTTTGATCTTCCTTGGTCTTTTCAGTATTTCTGTTCTAACGTCTGCTGTGTCTAAATCAGTCAGTCTTCTGATTTTGGTAAATAAGATTTCTGAATAACGTTTAGTGCTCGCAAATATGTTCTGATTACGTAAGGCCATGGGTTAACTATAAGAAATCCACTGTTTAAAATACACAAATAGCATATTCCTTTTCCATCTGAGCTTGCATTAACAGTTGTGGATCTATATAATTAACAGTTTTACAAAGGTGGAATAGGATGTCTCTGGAAAAATCCAGCCCGGTTACGAATGCAGTAAGGTTCTGATCATTCTCTGTTTATAATTCAATAACTTCTGCATAATAGACTATTAAATGGGGGTGATATAAACAGAATGGCAAAATCTGCTTCATACAAGGCATGTATTTGGGTACCTGCAAAGAAATAAATAACCATTGGATGTGTTACATGCTAGGCTTGTCTTCATTAAGTGATATCCATAGAAACTATATTTTTCCAGGTCATCTGTAGCCTCAGTAACACAGTAGTGCTTGTTGGAATCTGTTTTTCTGCCTCAAGTGTGAAGCCACTAGGGAATAATGCTATTACCTAAGCTGCATTGCTTATCTGCCCTATTTTGTGCATATTCATTCAAGTCAGTATCACAAGGACTGGAAGGCAATGTTGTGATTTAGTCACCTCTTTGAACTAATGTTAATCAACAAATGAAAACATCAGTGTGTATTGTGGCAACACATTATATCAAGCTAGTCCCAGTTTATGACAGAAGAAAAACAAATCTCTTGCATGATGCAGAAATCAAATCAGTTCTGGCATTATTTTTATAATGTATTGCTGTAACTGAGAATAAAAAATTACTGTATTAGGGAGAGAAGGATAACGTTTTAATTTTTTTTCCCTCTATGTTGATGTTGAAACAACTCCAAAATATCAAATAGTCTGAAATTAGAACTCCTCAAGAGAAATAGGTTTAGAAAAATGGAGGTGTTATATGAATAATTGGTGTTTCTGACATACTTCTAGCTGATAAACATGCTTCCCACTGTATTTGAATAAACAGTAAGAGAAAACAGAATAAATTAATCCAGATTGACTTGTTGCCAGTTTTTTTTTTTTTTTTCTTTGCTTTCAGACTGGAAGGCTGTGTTCGTAAATCTGTACATATCCTTTCTAGCTGAAAAACAAACAATTTGATAAGAAGACGTCAGGGAGTTCAAAAGACCTAGGGCTTTCTTCAGCTCTGTTATATGCTGGGTGGAGCAGAGGAAAACACTTCTCTTGCTTGGAACACAGCTGCAAAGCCTGCACATGCATGCACAGGGACATGTTTTTCAGAGAATAGGTGCTGTGTCTGCATACCCAGGAGCAGGAGTAAGTTGTAAATTACGCTGGGACATTTACCTAATCAGAAGAGGTCTAACACTGTATAAAAAGGAAAAAAAAAAGTACAGGTGGTTAAGTATATATCTGGCTCAAATGTTAACAGTAGTAGAGGTCCGATGCTTACATGTTTTTGTGAATTGGCACATTAAAACAGTAGCTGTAAATAGTACTTATCCTTCCTGTGCTTTATAATTTAGCTGAACCCAGCCATTTCTATTTCTTTGTGTTTTAACTAAACATAGGGCAGTGACATTTTCTAATAGCTTGCCACCTGCACCTGTTGCTCGTTCCATACATGTTTTGACAGTTGCTCTGATTTTCCTATCTGAGGTCTTCTGAAAAGTAGCATTCTTGTAATACTAGACAGAATTTCCAGTTAGTGGCATAAAGCTTATGCAGGGATGTTCATCTAGGACGATTCTTTGTTTATCATGATGTTCAGCTACTAGCTAAGGCACCAGTTTATTTATGTGCCATGGAGTCGGGTCATTTGAGGTAACTGTTAACTCTTCTCATCAGAGTGGTACAGTCCGTGATGTGCTCTCAGTGAGCATGCCCTCCTCTCCCTAGGCAACAAAAAAGCAGAGTCATACTCTGGCCTTTGAATCAGCCCACCAAACAGAGACCTCACATTCTCCTGTGCATAGCTCTCAGAACAGACTTCTCTGTACGTGGCAATAAGATACAGTGCACGCCATGCAGGTCTGAAAACTATTCCTGTAATGCACTGCAAATGGGATCAGAATAAGGATTCTCTGGATGGAAAATGTTCAGAATTTTGTTTTAAGTGGTACCATTTGAGGGTTGAGATTTTCTTAAACATGGAAGTGCTTTTGATCGACTGTTACTTATCAAATGCATTATCATTTTTATTACCTCTTTTTGAAAATGCTGCTACAATGCCATGCTTACAGCAGGTGAGATGTACTCAGGCCCACCGAGGTCACTAAGGTTGCAAAAACAAATCAGGGCTCACTGAAAGTGGGACAAAACATATATTCTGTTATGGAAATATCATAAAATAGTGTTAGAAAATAAAAAGAGCAGCATATTTACCCAAAAGTTGAACTTTTGAATCTGTTCTTTGCATAGAATGCTTTTACCTTCTGAATGATTTGGATGGTGAAATTTAATCTGAACTTAATTTGGAAGAAATGTGTTTTCCAAATTCATAATTTCAGAAAGAAATCATCTCAAGATTAAGAGTTTAAAAATAAAGCTACAATAAGCTTAAGTAACATAAAGAATAAAGTGTAGGAAATTCTGTAGTAAATTCTGTTTCTTACAGTTTCTAGATAGATCTGCAGTTATGTTTATGCTTCCTTCTTGGAAGAAAGCAAGGCTCAAGATCTGGATGTGCTCCCACAGGTCAGCTGCAGTGGGAGCTGGTAGAAGCTGCATTGCATTGTCTCCCAGGAGTTACTAAAGATCGGTTTAAAGGTGGCTCATACAATGAGATGAGGGTTCCTTGGTGAACATTTTAATATTATTTGCTACTTCTTGTAGAACTGAGTTATCTTCAGACTCATATTTCTAAGGATTTCATCACTTGTTTTGCAGTGATTTGGAATTACTCACTTTTGAACGTGTTTTGTTTTGTTTTGTTTTGTTTTGTTTTGTTTTGTTTTTCCAGTGTCCTGGTATGCAGTTGAGATTCTGAATAAGGCCTTTTTCAGTACTAGGACTTCAGGTCTGTTTCCCCTGGCCTATACTTCCCTGTCCTCTTCCACAGTAGCCACACACCCAAACTGAAATCCCCGTGCCATTGTACTCTACATTTTGGTGCTGTACACAGCCCATTGCTCACTCATCCTCTTGGACCTCCATCTTTCTGTACCCCCATGTACATGGTCCCTGTAACAGTGGCCGTCAAAAGCCACTTTGTAATGCCAGGGACAGCTTCATCCTGGGAGCACATAAGCATCCACATAAGCTATTGCTCACAGGGCTCAAACACATCAGCATCTCAGAGTATTCCTGGAGGAGCAGTTCCAGCTGGGCTTCTCACTGCTAATGTACCAATTGAATGTGGGGATAGCATCCACTCAAGTTATTTTGTCAGAAGGGGTAAGGTGTGACAGAAAGTGGTGGCCAATGGGCCTTCCATGGGCTGGTTGGCTGCCAAGTGGTCAGCCATACACTGCTGAGCTCCTGAAGTAATGTTTCTACTGATCAGGAATTAAGGAAGGACACTGTCTTTCATTATTTTAATGTGATACATTCAGCAATAAAAGTCACCCTTTATACAGACAGGATTAATCCTACAAGGATGGGATTACCTCTTGCCTTTAGCTAGTGAGTGACTTGCAGCTTGGGAAGTAGCGGAAGCCAAATGGGATGTGCAGCTGCACTGAGTTGGGCAACAGGCTGGTTCTAATGGGGATCTGAGCCTGGGCTAGGACCATGCTTTGACCTTCTTCTCTTGCTGGCTGCTGAGGCCTCAACACCAGTACACGTGGAGAAGGCTGGTCACATCCACAACCTTCATCATTAGAGAGTCGGGTGATAAAGGTTAAGTCTGCTTTGGCCTTGACTCAGGCCTCTGGCTTGGACAGTGAATACAATCTTGCTACATAAGGGGATTTGATCTCTGTCTGTATCAAGTCTGGAATTAGGGTGTTTACTATGTTCTTCAGCTCAAGTAGTCTGCCCATGCCAGCAGAAACATGACTTGCCTAAAAGTGGCTACTGTTGTCTCCCGGTGCAAGTTTGTAGTTATCTTCAGTTCAGATCCTCTGCTCCATAGGGCTGTAGGAAAAGATTTTAATAGAGCAGTCTGTTTGTGTTCTGGGTGTTACCCATTTTAGAACTTGTATTTTGACGTTATTCCTCCTAGAAATAAGGAAACTTGGAGGGTTTATGACTCTGGGGACATGGGAACTCTTAAAAAAGTATTTTGGTTTATTTTGATGATGGTTGTTCTCTTCAGGACCTTCCAAAATTGTTTCTGCCATATTAGGAGGAGAAAGGGATGCTCTATTGCAAAACTGAGTTTATTTACAGAATTAGCTTGCTTGTCTTTAAGAAGTTTGAATTACTGTCATAAGAATCTATAAATAGTTTGAGTTACTGCCTTAGCACATGAAGTTTTGTGTCTAAACTTCAGTCCTTTTCTCAAAATGTACTCTGGAGACTGAGCATAAACTAAGTACAGATAAGTATTGGAAGATATGCCATTAAATTCTAATAATTTCATTTGTTGTAAAAAAAATTGTTATAATATTAGCATCCACTCTGATTGATGAATCTGAGATATCTGATCACAGAATATCCCAGGTTGGAAGGGACCCATGAGGATCATCATGTCCAACTCCTGGCTCCACATAGAACCACACAAAATTCAAACCCTCTGTCTTTAAACTCTGACAGCCTGAGACTGAAACCACTGCCCTGGGCAGCCTGCTCCAGGGCCCGACCACCTCTGGTACAGACCCTGTCCTCCATGTGTTGCAGTAGTCTTGGTTTATCAAATTACCAGTTAGGTTTTTTCTCCAGTACAGCTACTACTCAAAAGCACCATGGAAAGAACTAACATTTCTTGTGGTTTTCTCACAGAATAAGCAGCGGCATATGAAAGGAAGGATAATGTGCAGGTTACCTTAGGTGCATAAAGCACACAAAAATGTCTGTTGGTTAGTAGTGAATATTTTCACAAGCATAAGCTGAAATGCTGTTCAACATTCCTTTTGCACATCTGTCACTTCTGATGCACTTACTAATACGTCAAACATTCTTCTATGTATTTCTGTTGTGAATAGCAGGAAAAAGTCTCTGCATCTCCAGAGTTGTGACTGGTTGTGCTTCTGCAGTATTATTTATTTTACTCATTCTTAAGCTTTGTAAATGATTATTAAGTGCTCTCACACATTGGAATTGGTAGCCCTAACGACTGAATTCCTGTGGGGATTGAGCCCACCAAGGGAAGATGTGGATTTGCAAAAGCTGTGCCTGGGAGGATCAGTCTCACCCCAGCCTCTTGTCCCTATTCCCATGTTCCCACCCCTTCTCTGACTCTGTAACTCCCCATAGAGTTAATATCCTGACAGTTATACTACCTAAAATGTTGTAGTTGCCAGACATGGATACAAAGCTAGGAGCAGGAGGTGATCTTGGCAGATTGTTGCTATTAGATTGGTCGAGCTGGTAAATCATGTTTACTTCCTTAACAGTTTCTCCTTTCCCTTTGCCTGCTTCTAAATATCAGAACTAGTTTCTTCTTCTGGCCAGTCTAACTTCTGTGTTTTTTCCTCCTCTTCTTCAACATATCAGCTGTGAAGTTCTTGTTGCTATTGTTGTTTCAGTGATAAATTTGGTCTGCAAAATAGTTCAGCAGAGATGGATTATTTGTCAGTAGGTGATTTTTCATTCACTGCAGTAATCTAAACTGGATTAGAATCAATTGTCCATAGAAGGAAAATCCCTTCTCCTTTGGTATACTTTCCTCTGAATCCTTTGGATATTGCTTCAGCTGAAAGGAATACTGAGTATTGTGTTCAAACTTCGCAGAAGCTCTTTCAGCCTGATATTTTAAGTTCTTATACTGTTTATATTTTTTAAATAGTTTAAGTGGAAAGACGATCAGTAGTGTGATGAAGCAGGGCAAGACATCTGCCAACAGGATTATCAACCTGCTGACAGCCTGAAACTAGGAATGACAGTGAAGGGAGCCACAGTTCAGTAGTGGGGAACAAAGGGTGCAGAGTAATGAGAACGAGAGACCTCAGGAACTATAAAACAGGATGAAGGGAAAACCGCCTCAAGTTTATGTATACAACTATGTGCAGTCTGGAAAACAAGCAGGAGGAACTAGATCTTACAAGACTGAATATCAGTGGAGTAACAGGCATGGGATTAATAGCTGGAGCTCTGTGATAGTGGATACAGGCTTTTCAGGGAAGACATGCAGGGAAGGTGTGGAATAGTGGCTGCTCTCCTGGTGAAGAAACTTCTCCTAAGTACAGAGTCCTTCTATGGGATGGGTGGATGACAGTGCCTGAGAGTTTGTGGGTCAGAATCAGAAGAAAGAGAGGCACTTGCCCCATTGCTAGAGGTATTCAAGGCTAGGCTGGATGGGGCCCTAGACAACCTGGTCTAGTAAGACATGTCCCTGCCTATGGCAGGGGCCTGGAACTGGAAAGTCTTTAAGGTTCCTTCTGACCCAAACCATTCTGTGATCCTATGATCCTGTGACTTTGAGGGTGACATGATGTCAGGAATCTGTTACGCGCCACCTGATGAGGGTAAGGAAGTGAACAAAGTCTTATTGAGACAACGCGAGAAAGTCAGTGAGTTGCAGGTACCGATTCACATAGGGAACTCGAACCTCTCAATGTCTTCTGGAAGTGCAACCCTGTTGGACACAAGCAGTCAAGAAGGTTCTTCAGGGGTGTTGGAAATCATAGGGTCATAGAATCACCAAGGTTGAAAAAGATCTCCAGGATCATTCAGTCCAACCATCCACGTAGCACCTTATGACCCCACTAAACCATGTCCCTTAGTACCATATCTAAACATTTCTTGAACACCTCCAGGGACAGTGACTCAACCATCTCCCTGGGCAGCCTGAGCACCTGACCACTCTTTCAGAGAATACGTTTTTCGTAATATCCAGTGTGAGGCATAACACCTTGGTGATGGACAGCTGGATCTTCAGTTCACTAACAAAAAAGAACTGGCTGGAGTTCAAGGTCCTGAGGAAAGAAGGTGGCAGAGTACAAACTGTGGACTTCGTGAGAGTAGCTTTCAGCATATTCATGAAGGGTCAGGTCCCTTGAGAAGCATTTCTGAAGGTCAAAGGAGCTCAGGAAAACTGTCAGGTCCTTGAGGACAGCATCTTCCAAGTGCAAGTATGGGACACTTCAACCCTCAAGAAAGTAAGCAGTCATGTGAGGAGACCAGCTTGGCTTATCAGATTCTTCATGGCTGAGCTCAGTGCTTAGAAGGCAGTATATTGGATGTGGCAGCAGGGATTGTGTACAAAGAAAGAATTTATACACATCGCCCAGGCATGCAAGGATGGTACAGAGATAGTCCAAATTATAATAATATTCACAAGTGAGGGATGACAAAGGTTTTTTTCTTCAAAGCAGGAAGCAAAGCCAGCTCAAGCAAGTGGCTGAAGGAAAACCCATCTGAGAAACATGGGCCGTATACTTTTCTCTGAGCCAAGCAGCAGTGGCATCACCGGACTGTCAAGTGCTGCTTGCTTCCTCCTTTATAAGAAATACAAAGATCACAAATACAGAGAGTCCGCCACTGACGTTGATGTTTGTGCACAAATGTCAAGGTCATCGCTACAACTACAGGGCCACCTGTGAGTTTCAGCTTTTCCACAGCTCAGCAGCAGAAATTTCATACATAAAAAAGAAACAGACCCATGTGAGGGACATACAGAATGTAATCAGGATAGAGATTGGATACACTTTCAGAAATTTGCTGTCAAATGATGCACTAACGCATGCAAATGAAGAGGCAATTGTGAGGGGGTTGGAAAACATGATTTCTGTATAGTCAAAAAGTGAAGATGTTAAATGGATTACTATTGGACAAGAATTGATCAAAAGAATGTAGCATCTTGATTGTTTCTGCCCTTTGCTTTATTTCTGATCGTGAAGTTACAGTTGGTTTTAGTTTTATTTTGAAAGACTTGACTTTGAAAGACTCGTAAACATTCCTTTGAGTTCTTAAGTAACCAGTAGTGCCTGGCTCAGCACAGAAGTCTGTCAAAGGTATTGTTTTGCAGGAATTCTCTTGTAAACCCAGGTCGTTATACTAACATTTTCTCCTAATCTCTGGCTATTTAACTCTCCTGTGTGTCTCTCTGTGGCTTTGAAGAGTCTCAATTTGTATGTGGAGTAAATTAAACTTCAGAGGATATCTGTTTATCTATTTGTTTTGATATTGATTCCCTTGAGCAGGTTTTGTTGAGTAGAACTATACATAATTATCTTTCTTACCGCATTTCAGAGGTTCTTATTTATGTATGTCTTTAAATTTTAATCAGGATCAATTTGCCTCTATACATTCTTCTTCCTTGAGATAGGTTTGTTTCTGCATATATTCACAGAAGGATGTTGTACATTTTCAGAATCAAAATTACTGTGAGGATTACGGAAGTGTCATGTGTTGAAAGTAGTTTGAGGTACCTGGCAACAGATTATGCAATTTATCCCCTTACAATTAGAGTTAATTTAGTCTCCTTTCTGCTTATTCAGTCTACTGTCTTTTTGAGCATGTTGACCAAATCCAGAAAAATATCAAAAATGGGTAAAGATACCTAAGCTTCTACAGAATCTGTGCAATGAGGTGGTTAGGTAGTGAAGAGTAGAGAAAAATTGCAGCGCAGGCTTCTTAGGCATAAGAAAATCCACACTGTGAAAGCCTTTGCGAATGCCCCAACCACGAGATGAGCTGCAGTCACACCTTCGTAAGGGAATGTGCACAAAACTTGCAGTATTGTTTATTTTAAAAGTGTTCAGCAGATGAAAACTGGCATTTATTATTTCAGGTGCAGGAAACCAATGCAAATACCTTGTAAAGGTGTATGTTATAATAATATTCATACAGTGCTTACCATCTGGAAGCTTTACAGACTTGAATTCTTTCAGCATTATTGCATGCCTGTAAGATAGATGAGTCCTTTATTCATATTAGTGAGCAAATTAAGACAGAGAAATTAACCAAGACGCACAAGATTACACTTGCAACCTGGATTGGAACTGGAAATATAACCCCATATTCTTCTTGTTTGCTCCAAGAACCATTCTTCTTCCATATTGTTGGTAGCCAAACTACGTAATGTGGATCATGACTCAACTGGTTATTATTTGTAATGAGATTTTTAATTGTCTGTAAGTAGTAATTTTAAAATGGTAATGTCCTTGGATTATTTTGATTTCCACAGGGTACGTATTTGTTGCTACTGATGCCTTAAGTGAGGAGAAAATTACTTAACTATAATTCTTTTCCTTTGAAGGGTTATGTATGAAACAAATAACTTCAGCTCACACTTCATCTGTGTGCCTTCAGGATCAGCACTTATCGGTTATCCTGATTTTTGTTCGTATGAAGGAAAATGTGGCAAAGCAATGCATGTGTTCTTTATTGGGATGAGAGCTTGTTCACAAACTTCAGTAACTTTCCGAGGAGCAGAAGTTCAAAGGCATTGTTTTTGAAATAGAAAAGGTGGAAGGTTTTAGTAAAAAAGAAAGTGTCAGCTTGTCCATAATGAGTTTTTAGTAACTACTTCTCTAGAAGAGAAGATGGATTTTATTTAGGGGACGTGGTATATTGGCTCTACAGGAAACTGAAGCCTTCTGTGGCAAATAAAGTAGTACTGGAATATACTGGAGTAATTAGAATTGTTACTTCCATGAATTTTTAAATCCAAATTGTTAATAGGGATTGGATTTTTATGAGATGGTAGTAAAAAAGAGAATATTTGTTAATAATTGTATGTGTATATTGCTGTGACTACTTTTTTATTAAAAAAAAAAAAAGAAAAAAAGCAAGCATTTTCTGTTATCAAAAATTTTTCTGAGCTCAGTACTTTGGTTTAAAACACTTGGAAAATAAATGTCCCTGAAGATTAATTTTGGAAATTTCCTGTAAAAGCGATTCTCAGAGAATCATAGAGTAGTTTGAAATGGAAGGGACTTCAAAGATCATACAACCCTCTGGCCATGAGCAGGGGCACCTTCCATTCCAGAGTCCCAGCATGGCTGGCATTAAGAATTCTCTCAAAGATGGTCATGAGGGTGAATGGAGAACAGGAGCTCTGCAGCCAGCTGCCTTGTGAAGGTGAATGCAGAAAGAAACCAAGGGTGGAGGAGAGTGAATTTGTTTAAAAGTCCAAGAAGGAGAGCTGGCAAGAATGAAGGGAAAAGTGGCAGAGGATTTGTTGTGGGGGAGGAATCGGAAATGGAAGACTGGATGTTTCCTGGGTAGTAGGAGTAGAAATCAGGAGTGGTGTGAAAGAGACCTAGAAGGGGCAGACTGGATAGGAGTAAAGGGATATGGAGAGTACAAGGGATGGGACTGGGATGGGGGAGCTGTGTGGACGAGGTAAGTGTGTTTGAATGGGCAAGGAAAATGGCAAAGTGGAGCCTGGAACTGAGATAGGGATCCTGAGGCAGGAGAAACAAGGCAGTGAGCTGAAACCAGGCTATGAGGGTCAAGAGAGAACAGCCTGCAGATGAGGGAGGTGAGAGACAGAGTCCCCTCCAGGGCACAGGTCACAGGCTCGAGGTCTGCTCCTGCCTGCTCCTGCCTGCAACAAGTTCTGCCAGCACAGCATGCTCCCAGCCCTCAAGCGTAGGGCCAGCGGCAGTATGAGGTGTTACCAGGGGAGGGGAGCAGCAGGGGACTTCTGTGAGCTGTAACCGAGCCAACTCTGGATTAATTTAGCATCACATTAATTATACAAGCACTATATTTCCTCGTTTATCAGTTTGACTTCTAACAGCCTAAGTCCAGTGAGGTAATGCAACACACTACAGAGTGCACAGATGGAGAAATAGTCTGAGTGGTTTACTTTTCCGTTTATTTTTACTTGTAATGCAGCAGCAAACTTTGTAACATGTATTTCTTCTCCACTATGATGGGTAGCTTACAATAAGGTCTCATCTGTCCTGGGCTGTGTGAGAATGGGCACAGGGCTGGGGGTCTTTCAACTGCGTTCTCAGTGAATGGATAAACAGCCCGTGTGTTTGTATAGCAGTGATGTTGGAGTGTCACTCAGCATACTTTAAAGCATCACCATTTTAGGAGCAATATGTTGAAAAGTGGCATGAGCTCTGTAAGTAAGGTGTGGCTCCTAACAATTTCTTGTTAGACCAGAGAGAAGGGAGCAGTTGTGTTCTGCAGGGATGGACTCTGAGCTCTGTTTTTTGTTTGTTTGTTTGTTTGTAGCTGCTTTAGGGATTTGGAAGGAAGTAAATAGTATATTGGTGGCACTGTATAGTCAGCATATGTAAGTATCTGCAAAGAAAAAGGAGATGAATGAGAACGTTCAAATGAAATGAGAAGTTATTTATCATTTCTGAAAAGGCACTTTCTGTGGGGTCTGATAAATGTCTCTGCAAATAGACTTTATTTCTGAAATGTGACAAACAGGAATGGCTGTGTTTTTAAATTGTGCTGCAAGGGACAGCTCTTCACTGGAAAGCAAAGGGCTGACTGTCTTCTGTGAGGGCAGTGAGAGAAGGTACTTGCACCTCTCGGTCTGCACCTGTGCAAATTCCCAGCTGTGCTGTGCCCATAGTGAGAAATCCAGAGCTCTGTGGGCTTCATCAGGGCTGCTGGGAATGGCAATTACAAGGGCTTTTTTTTTCATTTATTTGAGTAAGCCTCCACAGAAAAAAATGGGAGTGTCACATTACTGACAACTGTGAGATTTGTTTAGTTTCAGCAACTTCTTATCAAATTAATACGCATTTACAGTGACTTTCTGCCTAATATTAATACCATTATTTCTAGTTCACCATACAGATTATTATTGTGTGGTGATTTTCTTGTTACATAAAAGCATCTCTTCCTGTAAAGCATTGAGGTACTTTCTGCAGAGTCGGTGCCAATTATTTTAGTCAGGTGTTTTTCTGAATTAAGCATGAAGGGGCATATAATGTTAGTCGGATCTTCTTGTACAACAAGCACATATCCTAAACATCTACATACCAGATTTCAAAATAATGTATAAATGCTGGTAAAGCTTGCCCCACTTAAATGCCGTGCATTAAAAGTTAGACATGTATAGTTATATTTATAACCTCAGGGCATGATTTATTGCCGTGAACATTCATTTCTTATTACATGAAATCCAGGAGTGATACTTCAAGTTGAGATATTTTACAGTTGAACATGCCTACTTATTTTATGGAAGGAGCACTTGAAACATTTGGCTGGGAGATCTGAATTTATGTATGATGTATGTGTGTGTATAAACATACTTAGTGTATTATGCTAGTTAGTACAGAAAAAGGTCTTCAGAAAATTGTTGTGACATAAATGATGAGGCGATTGATGACAATAGCACTTCTTCAGTCTCTTTGCTTTTTTCTATTTTAAATCATGCATAACTTCCATTGCCCTTACTGTAGTTAGCTGGCAAAGGATGGCTCATTTGGTTTCTTCTGTCCTTATTCTTGTGTCACTAAAGGCAAAATGAGAGTTTTGTTTCTGTCTGTTGAGTGACTGAGGTGGCCATTTGAGTCTAGTTTCCTCTGTGTGCTGGAAAATGGGCATACACATTTTTTTACATAAGTCAAAATGAATGAGCAAGTGGATATACTTAAGATAAGTGCTTGAAATTTGTATATATACATGAACAAGGTAATTCCATTTCTTTAAACAGTGAGTTGTCTCATGCTTGCTTCTTGCCAGTTCCTCAGGAGTATTTCTTTCTCTGTCATCTTTCGAATCTGATATCCAAATTCTCATTTGTCTGGGAGTAAAAGCAGAGTGAAGCAGACCCATGCACAAAATGCTGAGTCCCAGGATTTTCTCTGTGCCTTCACTTAAACAGAGAGGAGGGGACAGTTAGCTTGGGACCATCCATGTGGTTTTCCTTAAGTGCCCAGTTTATGTGAGGGTTAATTTGAGCATACCCAGGCTCTTTGAAGTAGCCTGCTTCAGTGTAATCAATGTAATCCAATCCTTTCATATTTTTATTCATTCTCTTTTTAAAAGCGAAGAAAATGATGTGCGACAAATATTATTGTTAATGTTCCAAATGCAGCATTTACTCCTGCTTTGAATAAAGGAGGATATAATAAATCAGTACAAATGCAAATTCACTCTACTGGTCACCATCCTGGAATCTTTTTCTCTCATCATTTTGTTTGGATTAGTAGCTTGATCCTGATTGGTCAGAACTGGGTACATGAAAAGCATCATGTTCACATAAGAACATTTAAAAATTCCTTTATATTTTTTACATGTTGTTCCCCTGTTGCATAATGGAATTTAATATTGCAAAGATACAGCACACCAAAACGGAAATCTCTTTGTCCAAGAGCAATTCCTCACCTTGGAGGCTGATTCTTGTCCTACCCATTGTTTTGCTTTGTAGGACAAAAAGTGGGTATTTAAAGAAAAGAAAAAAAGGAAAAAAAAAAAAAAAGAAAGAGGAAGATAGAGAGGACTAAGAGGCAGACTCCAAAATGTGTATAATACACTTAAAGAAACCTTAGGCAGTGTGTCATTTTTGTATAATTCAGTGTTATAACTCCAGAAGCTCCATTCAATTAATGGGGATTTTTGGGAACGTGTAAATTCCACTAGCACCTGCTGTATTTTGTGTTCAGAAGGCAGCCAAAGCCACAGCTCTGAAGTGTCTTGGTTTTAGTAGTCCAAAAGCATTTAGCATAGCCCAGACCGCTGAAAACAGGTAAAACTATGTAAAGGATCTGGTCTGGGGCCAGTCGTGCAACACAGATAACACAGAGAAGGACAAGAGCAGAGATAATTTACAAATTTAGGTCCTCCCTTGCCCAAATATTTTTCATTTCATTAATTTTAATGTGATGTAATATATCACGTAATTTCTTTTCTCACAATTTTTTTAATTTTTGTGAGAACTACAAAGCTAGAGCCATGCTTGTTGTTACATTTAACCTCTAGTTCAAAGTGCATTGGGTTTGTTCTTCAGATTAGACAAAGCTTGACCAGGCAGAGCATAGCTAATCCTTACCATTCCAGCTGAACACCAGAAAATAAATGCTTACCTAGAAGGTAGGAAATAGAAGTTCAAAAACTTTGGAGTTTCAATAAGTATTTAACCCAAAGCTACCATGTTCTGGGTGAGCTCTCTAGCTGCTGAACTCTTATGTAAAAGCTGGTTACAGGCAGTTACAAAAGCAGAGGAGCTGGTTCTCTGCTCTGCTTTGTACATCGGGTACACTGTCCATGTGCGTGAGGACCTTGTGGCGATATGGTTGCAGGAGGTGTTGGGCCCAGCAGTACTGGATCCCAGTGGAAGCTGGTTGCTTGCATCAATTTTCTGCTCTTTGTGCTGTGTTTAAGCATGTAAGTGCTTGGCTGACAGGACTAATGACTGGAAGTGTCTCAGCAATGCTGAGGCACAGTGATGGTTAGCTGAGAAGATAGAGGGCATACAGAAAATGTCTGAGCCCCTTTTTTATGTGTATATGGAACATCTGTCAATGGCATTCTTTAAATTCCTAATTTATTGACAACCTCATGCGCCATTTGAGGTACTTTAAGTTTATGCTTCACATAATTCTGTACACACTTTCTTACTGACACCCAAACAAAGCCATTCATTATCAGTGGGTTGTCATGGATCACATGGATCTGAGAATAATAACCCATTATGCTAATATAGCTTGTCATTGTGTTTGATGTGATGTCCCATAACAACATCTGATGTTTGGAACTAACAGAATTTATGGTAAGAACACAGTTTATGGAACAACATTGCCACTGTCTACTCTCTTTCCTTCAATATAACTTTTTGATTCTATACCTACTTAGAAAATCATTTGTATATTTTTTGGGTTGGTACTATTCTGATTTCTAATTTCTTCCTACAAGGAGAATTAGTTTTTACAGAAGTGTTCTGACCTATTTGCTTAATAGTACAAATGTGATCATCTTTTCCTGTCACCTTGGAGCCTGCATTGTGTATTATAAAGTAAACCTTGGAACAGAAGCAGGGGGGTTTACTGGGTTTAGTGTACTTAATGCTCCACAGAAGAAGAATGAAGAAAATGACAGCCAGTAGATGGAATGTCTAATTGTGTAATGCATATGGCATTCTCACAACCTTCCTTGTATGCCCGAGTATGAAACTGAACTTTCACAGTGTGCTACTGTCTTGAGTCTTGCTACTGTCCTGAGTCTTTATGTTGGTTCAGCTTCATTCAGTAGCAGATGAGCAGGCATTTGTAGGTGATCTGCCACAGGCGACGTAGACAAAGATGTGACTGACCTCTTCCAGATTCTGAGGACAGTCCATCTTCAAGTCATCTTCAGTCATCTTGTGAACATGCTGTCAGTAATAGCATCTCAGCTTTAATTCTTCTGTGTTCCTTAGGCATCCACTCAGACAGTGGAGTATGGTTTCCATGGAGCACATCACAGGGCTTCAGAAAGCTTCACTTCTCAGTGTAAGCGTTTTCTTAAGGCAAACCACTTCTAGTTATAAGGGTTATTTTAGAATTGTTCTGGAAATATACTTTCTCATTTGTCTTTTTCTCTTTAAAATACTCCCTGAAATTTGCCTTTATTTTAATGTTCTCTTGAGTTCTAGTCTACAAAATAACCCTGAAATCAAAATAACCCTCACCAACGTGTATTTGCCGCACTGCATGGTTGGAAACTATTGGAATAATTGTGATCAGATTCTCTGATCCCAGAAGTTAAATTTGTTCTTGGATGTACAAAGAAAAATCAATTACTGATAGGCATTCGAGCTTCTGTTTCTGGATATTTTGTGGATCAGAGAGAGAAGAATCCTTCTTAGAACGTCTGTATCATCCTTTTACCAATGAAAGACTGTTCTCAGTGATATGTTTTCTACTAATGTATTCAACAAGTCATAAGTTATACAACCAGAAAAGGCATTGTGTCACCCAATCTGTTCTCCCCATAGATCAGGCATTATAGCTTCTCTGAATTAATTTCTGTTTGAGCTAAAGCACATTTTCAAAGAAAAAAATCTTAAATTTCCACTAATGGAGGAATCAGCACCAGCCTTAATGACATTTCTGTAGTTAATTTCCTTGCTCCACTGTTTAACTCCTTTAATGCATTTGTCTAGTTCAGAAATCCAGACATTGGATGTTAATGAATGAAGAGCTGTCTGTCAGCAAATTTCTGTTACTTTTCCGTGTGTTTAGCAGGCATGGAAATCCTCTCACATAATCTCAGGCTTCTTTGGAGTTCGTGTGGCATCTGACATAGTCAAACAAAGCTTTCCTGATAGCCGGTCAACAGGGTGCAGTTCAGATGAGCTGTTTAGACATTTTTATTGGAATGTGATGAATTATGCCTTGGAAGTGCCTGATTGCTTGTATTGTCTAAAAACGCATTTTTGGTTGAGTGGCTCAGTGTGTTTGCAAATAGGTGAATCCTGGTACTAGAGAAGTTGATTAAATGACCCAGTAACTTTCTCATGGTCAACCTTTAAGACAAGTTTTCCGGTACTTAATTACAGTTGCTCTTCCTGAACGTCCTCTAGTTCACCAGCATCTTTCTCAAGTTGCAGGCACCAGAACGGGGCTGAGCATCCAGCTGCTGTTGCAAAGCCTCTGGCAGTGCAGCAGTAGAGGTTTCCTGTTTTTCCTTTTGTTTATCCTGCTTGAAAAGGCTCTCCATAGCTCTTCAGGTCACAAGAATAGCAGTCTGTTTTCAACACATTAGTCATCTTGGTCTCAGACCTTTTTCATAATCAGTGCTTCCCAGGAATAGAAAGCCTTATTCTGTCCCTGTGGCATTCATTCTTTCTTCCTGGATGTGCAGGTATGTGTGTTAGAATTAATATCTCATGTATGCTTGCATATGGTTTTCATAATTCCATTCAAATTAGAGTGACTACTTTACTGATTTTCCGTCTACCACTGTTAATGTGTTTTGCCTGTAAACTCTATGGAAATTTGTTTCTTTTTATCTTTTAGATCATGAATAGTAAGGATTAGTAGTACAAGACTGAGAGGTGATCTTTGTAACTCCACTAGAAGCATTAGGGTATGATTCCTTCTTAAGCAACATGAGAAGTATCTGTCATCTAGCTTTTAACCTGTTCTTGTAATACACTGACTTCTCATTTTGCAATTTGGTAAGATACCAATCCAATTATCAAGTAGAAATACAGGACTCCTCTTTTAATTTTGTTAACCAAGTTTATAATCTCATAAAAAGATACAGTTAGTTTAATAAAATCTACTTTCCATAAACCTGTGCTTATGGCACTGTGTTAGAATACTTTAGTTCTTTATTAATCAAAGCACCTGTTCCTGAGGGAAAGTCAGGCTCTCTGTGTTGCAGTTGCATGGGTGGTCCTTGTGGACACTTTAAAAAGGTGTTACAACATAAGTTTTGTCCCAGTCCTCTGTAATATTGAATATCCCTTGAAAGGAACATCCCATAATAATAATCTGTTATTCTCAGAAGTTATTAAACTCTTAGTTTTTTCTGAGAAATGATTCTTCTTTCTCAGTGTTTAAGGTGTTTGAGTATTTGGAAAATTGGATAATAAGCCTGGGAAGCTTTCTTTATTCTTATAACTAGCAGATGCAGGGTTCATCCCTGCAGGTGTCTTTTCCTTGTCTTTGACTACAGGAAAGCCTAAATGTGTAGTTCCATTGATGCTCCTGAGTTACATGTGATGCTCCTGAGTTTCTAATCGAGGGCAGGAAATCCCATCCCCAGTTTTCTGGCATCACAGGGTCAACAGGTTTGTGCAGGAACAGAACAATGAGGTAAAATGTTAGTTCTGGTTTGTTTCAGTTGAAGCCTTCTCTTATCAATTCCTCATTTATTTTGTGTCAAGTATGTGAGCAGGTAAGACTATAAACAACAATTCAGTAATGTATTTCTGGCAGTACTTAAATAGTGACATTTAGACATTTCAGTATATGGAAGGAGCTTTCTGTAATGGCTCCCTGACTAGCATGAGATCAGTGGCCATGTTCCTGTCCACGCTGTGCAGCTGCTCACTGTGTATGCCCACCACCAGAAGGCAGCTGAAGTCCTCATGCCACATTAATCTGCTCAAGTGAAAGTCTTTCACTTAGCAGCTGTAGGTGAGCTAGACAACCACAAATCTTCACTGAGCTAACGTGGATGGTAAAGTCATTAATGCCTTGCTCTTCATGTATTTTGAAATAAAAGGAGAAATGCTTAGATCCTGGGGTCTGAGTCAAGTAAAGTAGCAAATATTTACTTCTACCTTTATGGCTAAGAAACCAGGGAGTTCACCATTCAACAGAAGAGTTGTTAATGGAATGTTTATAAGAGTTATTAGATATTAAAGCATCCTAATAATGTATGGCTAATAAGGGATGATGCACTGATGGTTCTGCGTTTGGTTTTCTATAAGCAGAGGCCAAATAGAGTTTAATTCAGTATAGAAGAAAGAAAATGCTGTGAGTGTGCTGTTGCAGTAGTAATAACAATAATGATTCACTCATAAGAAAGAGTAGAGGACTGATCATAGTTATTAATCCTGATTTTGGCTGCAAAACTTTTCCTCTGCTTTTTCTTTGTATAAATGTTACTTTGCATGCTCCAAAGTTGGGGAGAATATGAATGGATTTGTCTGATTTTTTTTCATGCTAATGTTGATTCACAAAAATCTCTACTGTGCTTTCATTACAGAAAGCTTCAAAACATTTTGTAAAAGTTTTCTTGGCCTGCAAGGTTTAGCTTGCAGTTTACAGTGCCAGCTTGTGGCTTGGTTTATTCCTGGTATTGTGCCATTTTCCACCCGCACAATCAATGATATGAATCCTAGCAAGCAGCAGCTGAAATGCAGTGTGATGCAGTTTGGTGTGTACAAGATCCTCTTGAAGAGTTTACAGCCTAACATCTCTTAACAGCCTTGGATGCCTACCTTCATTGTCAGTTCTTCCTCAGTAATCACTAGAGTGCTATTTATTCTGTCTTAAGCTAAAACTCTAAGAAAGATTTCATGAATCACCTCAAAGCATGAGTCTCTTCATTTACTTTACCTGGAACCTTGATGGCTAGGTTAAACTCAATATTTAGCTTGTAAGTGGCTAAATTTGAGCCTTTCTCTAAAAGGCAGCAATTTGGTGCATCAGGAGATGTGGTCAAGGAAGTGATCACAGTTTTGAAGACTTTTCTTCAATGTAGTATTATGTTGTGAAGCACAACAATTTAAACATGACTTCATATTTTTTATAGTGTCAAATAAGCAAAAGCCTTTAGGAAATCAACTCATAGCCATAAGCAGAGGTCAGTAGGTCTGTTCAGACCACACAATTGCAGGAAGAAATGAGCCATAGCCTGTTTCATTTTGTGTAGTAAAAAAATGTGCTCCTGTTTGTTTACAGGTTTTCATACACTGTGAAGAATATATATCATCGCTAACCAATAGGTTTCAGTTTTCATTCCAGTAAAACACATGAGTTTTTATCAGCACAAACCAACGTTTGTTCATAGTTTGGAAGAGGAATTGTGTACCAATAGACCAAAACAAACAAACAGAAATCAGAGAAGGTTCTGGTTCTACCATCAGAGGTAGCTAAACTGAAATAGGACTAGCATGCAAGCATTTAATATCTTTTCAATATTCCATTTTGTCCATACTCTCACAGTTTTATTGTAGAACATTTAGGAAGAGAAAGACAGGTATCCTCTCTCCAAGAGAAAATGAGTAGGGATGGGAGATGCAGGTCACATCCTCCCTGTTTGCTGATCCTTCTTTTGGAAGTAACCATTTTTCTCTTTTGGATTCTTGTAGCCTTGTGCTTCCTCGGCCCTTGTCCAAGTTTCCTAAAAATAATTCTTCTGCTAACACCCATCAGCCACAAAATGATGGGAATATCTTCATTTCCATGTCTCTAAAAGGAAAGCAAACCCAACAAAACATCTACCTAAAAAACTTACAGGAAGCTATTTTCTCAATTCAATGAAACCAAAGTAGAGGTTTGTTTAACTTTGCATATAAAAAAGTATAAAACAATGTGACATCCTTATTTAAAATTGAAAGTTTTTTGATCTGGTGGAGTTTCAGAAATGCAATACTTTCTGTTTTGATTGTTTTAAAATCAGTTAATCTACTCATCTGAACATGATGATCTGGTTATGAATTTCCACCCTTCTTTTAAAGCCATTTTTACTTTTGGAATAACAGATAAAGATAGCAGAGCATTTTAAATCATATAGGAAAGTCACCCATATAGTCATTATCAAGGCATTCTTTGAAGAGGCAGCATTTCCTTACAGTATAAAACACAGAAACTGAAAATGATTTATGTTTGATGTGGATCCCATCAGAGGCAATAAATATATTTCCTTTACTGAGAAGTCGCCCCCAGATGGAACACTCAGAGAGTAATTGAAGATCTCTTTGGGATTTTCCCATGTCATTTAGCTTTTTTTATTCTTTAATCTTACAACCAACTAAGCAAATTCTAAAATAAACCCAGCTAAAAATGGTTCTCTGTTATATGCCTAGATTCTCACGTTATCTTCAACTCATATGCTACAGTATAAGCAAATAAGAAAGCAAAAATCTGGGAGAGAAGGAGCAGAAAAAGAAATGATGAGCAAAGAGAATGGGCTGGGAGGTATGAATTGCTTTCCTGCGTCACTCAGACACCTTGTAGGGATCTGAGATGAGAACCCAGGGAACACTGTTAAGCAGTACAGACCTTCACGAGTAACTCAGGAAAGGGAGAGAGGGAAAGTCTGCATCTTACATCTTAGTTACTAGGAGTTTTGCCAAGTCAGTGAAAAGAACTTTAGAAAGGGGATGGACATATTCAGCAGGATTTCCTGTATGTTTATTTGTTTTGGCTGTTGCCGTGCTTGAGTCCCCTGTGTATGGAGACATGCTCTGTTGCAAGAGAATAAGATGTGTGCCACCCACTTGTAAGGGGACTTACATCAATTGCCTCTCTCCTGTAGAATTGTGGTGCTCATATGTGAATTACAAAGCTTGTCACCCACTTGCGAGCAGCTGGGACGTGACAGCCAGAAGACTGCTGCTGGCCAATAAAACCAAAAGGGCAGTTTCAGCCTTTCTGAGGTGCCAGGTTGAGCTCCATCGCTTAAAGCAAATGGGTGCTTCACCACACTCAACCAGACAGTGCGTTTCAGCATGTGCAAGGACTGTTATCTCTCCCTGAGCTTGGACAGAGGTATCCGTGCTAAATGATTGCATATTAATGATGTTCATTTCAAAAGATGGCTACTTCATCTCCTGAGTGGAGTGTTGAGCTCTCTGTAAAAAGCACCCACTGAGAAAAGCATCCCTCACAAATGGTGTTTTAGCATCCATCAGGCCTACTGAGAGGCCACATAGTGTTTTTGTGGATGGAATACATGTTGCGTACACATGCAGTAACTTTAAGCCTTCTTTTACTAACTGAGTTGGACAGTGCTTATTATGCTTCACCAGCAACTCAGCCACTGCATAGTGGCTGCATTAATAAATTTGTCTCCTCCTTTCTGGCTTTGCTGTTCCTTGTATTCACAAATAATTTACAATCTCTTATCAAAATAGGAAAAGAAAGTTTGGAGAAAGATTGCCCAGCCAAGTCTGCATGCAGTCGGAACTGTGTCCTGTAGTTCAACAGATATTCTGAATGAATATATCTAAATGTAACATGAGCATTTCTTCCCAAAGTCCTCAGACAGAAGTAATTTAGAATGTTGCTCTTACCTCAGTCGCATCTGTTGCCAGGCTCTGGAGTGCCTTTATCACTGAAAATATCTCCTTCTATTCTCTTCCCCCATTCCATTTTACACAAATCTCCTCCCCAAGCTAAATCTTTGCACATTTAAAGAAACATAGGAATCTGTAACTTATGAATTATCATTTTCTCCCTTACAATTTAAGCATAATCAGTTATTTTGAGAATTTAAATCCAGAAGAGCTCAGGTAATCTTTCACAAGCTTTCCTATTTTATGTTCTGTAGTAACTCTTCTGACACAGTGATTCATGTGCTATGCTCAGATTTTCATGTTACATGGGATTGTTGCATAGCAGACCATCCAGGTGGTCAACCAAAGTGACTCTTCCCGAAGAATCCATATGTGATTTGGGAAATATGATGTCATTTTCTTGTATCAGCACAGCAGCACTGAATGATGTAGTATCTTCTCCCAGAAATTACTTGAACAGTTTGAGAATCATCACAACCTAGTGTTATAAAATACAAGTTCGCTGAGATTTCTCTTAATTACAGTTTGGGGAGACAACTTTGTCCTACTCAGAGAGAAAACAGTTGAGCTTTTTGCTATAGAAACTGCGTATATCGTATGTACTTTGTGTTTGTAACTGCAGCATTTGTGGACGTACTGCTGTCAATGAGTGAAATCTGCTATGCAAAGCAATCCCTTCACCTGCAAATGAAATAAGCCATCCCTGTCTATTCCTTGACTAGACACTATAATCTTTAATAAGTTGAAGCATGAAGTTGAAATGAAAAACAGATCAAAGCTGGACAGTAAAAGAATACCAAATACGGTTTCTCAAAATTAAAGCTGCAGGTCAATAACATTTCCTGAAGCAGGAAGACAAAATGGAAAAGCAGATTTGTTGAATATTTTATTTATTTATAAGGAAAGAGTGGTAGCTGAATAGAACTGAATTCTTACGGAAGAAGATTTGTTGCTATTTTGCAGGTGCAGAAAGTGAAGAAGTGAGGAGGCATGACTGAGGGACCTGAGGATCCCCTCTGTTTTTCCCTTTTTTTCCTGTTCCCCATGAAAAATGATAAATTGTCAGATAAAGACAATTAAATGGTTTGGATTTTGCACTGAGTCTTTAACTTTGAGTGGGATTTGAACTCAGATATCAATCTGAATCCCAAATAAGGTCTGGAATAAAAAAGAACAGTAATGAATATAAAAATCAAAAGTGATTCTTCCTGCTAATCCAGAAGTGATTTTGTGATGAAGCCCATTTGGTAGTGATAGCTGTCCTCAAGTAAGGCCTTGGGTAGCCAAGGAACTGATAAACCAGGGAGTAAATACACTCTTTTTCAGACACCTCTCCCCTCTTCCTAACTGCATACTTACAAAAAAATAATTTAAGCTAATTAAGAAAAATGTTAAAATAACTGATTATATGCTTTATAACAGCTTTTAAGGTCCATATAAAAGCTGTTGTATGAATCTGCCTTAAGCAATGACATTGTAGACATAGCTTTCCTTCTTTAGCGCTGGAAATCATTTACACTTCCAAATCATGGGTTAGCTTGCATTCTCCATGGGATGAAGAGATCTAAAATTACTTTTTGAGTACAGAGAGTTAACTGTAAATGCTACATTTGACAGAACCTGCTGCTGCATAACTTGTCTTAATAGAAAAAAAAACACAACAACGAGTAAACAAAGCATGTAGACGAAGTATGTATTGCATACAGATGATCTCCTTGTAGAAAGGAAGACCAACACCTGTATCACCTTAACTTTCACCCTTACTTTCCAAATAGTCTGTATGTGAGATTCAAATGTACACTGAATCCTTCCTGATCTTTCATTTATTCAGTATAAACGCTCCTAAGAAGGGATGAGAAACACTAAGAGATTAGATATTAATAGTATCAGCTGCTTATTATGAAGTACTGTACTTTAAAGAAATTTTTTGCTAACATATTTATTCCAAGACATTCACACCATGTTTTATTAAGTCATTATGATTATTTTTGTTAAAACATGCAAAGGAATTATGAAAATAATATTTCTATTTAAGTGCTACTTCCACCACATTACCCATGAGAATTTCACTATTTCTGTCACAAGGACAGAATTTTCTGGACCTTTAGCTGGCTTTTTTTCATCATGTTTCCCCTGAATTCTGTCCTCTTAACCTGTCAAACTTGCACTAATCTCAGAATGTTCTCTAAAGGCCAAACAAGGCACCTTTTGCTAACCTTGGCACAGCGTACTGTGTCCTTGTAAATTAAATTCCTGACAGTTTGGTTAATAATGTGTTTTCTTTTTATTATTATAGCAACAGTTTTAAAACAAAGCACGTTTCCTTCACGAGTCATTTCAACAGACATATAATTCATATGTATAATTATCCTT
Source organism: Oreortyx pictus (assembly GCA_036925125.1). Taxonomy (NCBI): domain Eukaryota; kingdom Metazoa; phylum Chordata; class Aves; order Galliformes; family Odontophoridae; genus Oreortyx; species Oreortyx pictus. The sequence continues at coordinate 20,330,814 of JAUPFR010000001.1, forward strand.
GAGGATGTGTGGTTTGTCACTGACTCTCCGCATGGGAAAAGAATAGACACTCTGTTGGTTTTATCTCAAGGAATTTAGGCTGTGTGTACTGTTGGCCAAAAGGCCTTAGTTACAAAACAAAACCCATCCTGCCTTTGCTTTTCTATACTAATTGCTTTCAGCTTGAACTGTATGATCACGCATGTATTTGATACGCATGGTTTGTTTATGTGGAACTCCATTATCCTGTCTCATGTTCTTGGAGTGCCTGAAAGTGGTTTCACTATCTGTCAGCATAGTATGTACTTGGGGATAAATATAGATGTGCAGCCTCTCTGCGAGTGGTCATCATCATATGCTGAAGCTAAAAATTACCCCTCTGGTTATGGAAAGGCTGATCTGATCCGGAGGCCTGCACTAACTCACACTGTAGGTCTTCAGCACTTGTCTATTTGAAAAAAAAAAATCAACAGCAAATCCTAATCTAAAACTAAGAGCAATATGGACCAGAATGATGGAAAATTTATAGTGAAGTGTGACACAGGATTATGAAGCAACTAACTTCCTTTTTGATTTCAGTTAGAAAAGGATTCAAACTTTTCTAACTTGAGGAGTGGAGCATTTCAGGTATTCGCAGGCTCATGGATATTACAGTAGCATGTTGGAGAAAATCCAGTGTGATCAGCTTTATAAAGGGGCTCGGTAGGTAAAAATACTGAAAATACATGTTTTGGTTTGTGGTATTAGTCTGTTTGTGGTTTGCTAAAGTGCAAGTTTGACACAGTTAACTAGAAGAATGCCATCTCTGTTTCTTGTGGTTAAAAATACTGAAAATTCAGTAGCTGTTTGGCTGACATTGTATCCTGCATAGTGTACTCTTAGCTTGTCTTGATCTTTCTGTTGTTTTGCTTTATCTTAGAACTGTAAGAAAAATATCTGGCATATAAATCATAGCAGAGATTCTAGTGTGGTATCTGAATTTTCCACTCATCCCCATTATCACCTTAGTGACTGTGGTCAAACTACTGTGCTTCTTTGCAGCTATTTCTATAATCAGGGAAACTGACGATACATGGAAAAAAATAGCAATGATTTTATTTCAGTAATTCATTCTATGTCAGTAGTATGTGGTTGCGGTGATAAGGGCTTCTGATCTTTCATTGCTTGTCCCATATTTCCTACTTGTTTTTCAGTGCTTTCAAATGCATGACAATGAGGAAATTTTATGGTTATAGCCTGAACTAAATGAGAATAATCTGTAGGAAAAACAAAGAGTTTTGTTTGAACACTTCGAAATACAGCTTATTGCAGATAGAGTAGTAAGTGAGGAATACACCTTGTTAACAACAAAATTGGTTGAGAGAAGTAGTCTTCTGACAGAATTGCACCCCAAAATGGTGCAGACATCTTACACCTGATCAAACATAGTTCATCTTTTTCACAGATCTCTGTGGGACAGATTTAAATATGGATAGAACTTCCTGGCATTGACTTGCAGATTCGTTGCTTTGTCAGGGCCCTCAGGCATCTGGACTGCAATGGGCTCCTGCTCTCTACATGGGAATCACCATTCATTTTCCTTGAGAAAAAGTTACTTTTCTCTAATGGAAATGTTTATTCTAACTCAGTATTTGTATGCTGACCAACCCATATGGTATGTTAGTATTTCAGACTGAATGTTTCAGTGGCCCGTTCTGGTAATTGCCCATGTAGGAGAAGATTACTTGAAATTAGGAAGTGGAAACTTAATTTCTCAATGAAAATAGCATTTAAAATTGAGTATGATCCCCTCTTAATATCTTACCCCATCCCTTCTTCGAGAACCCACACAGATGTTATATGACGATTTCTCACATAAAAATGGTGCCTTTTATTTAATAGGAAAGTGTTTCAATTGCAGAGATGGCAAAAGTTGACCCCTTTTTCATTACTGTTTTTAAGGCCCACATTATGAACTGTGAACTCCGGGGCCAATAATAGATTATTTAATAGAAAAAAGATCTTAAATTTTCATTCCTTGATTTGCAGTTTTATGTCTCAGAGGAATTTATTTTCTTTAAATGATCTTTGTAGGGATTTGTAAGGCTCTCAGTCTAGGAGAAAGAGCTATACTCTGCTAAAGCATCAGTCTAGAGGTCAGTACAGCCTAGTCTAGTCAGGGAAAGTTTTTGCAAGGTAAGTGTCAAACTTAGCAAATGAGGAGGGAGGTAATGCAACTGAAAGTATGTACTAAAAAGCCAAGCTTTTACATGAATGTTTACTACTGACTTGCAATCAACTCAGAGAGCTCCTGCTCTCAGCGGTGTTGACTTCCATGCCAAAGGTGCTTTTGGCAGTAAACAGCTACAAAATTACGTATTAAACATTTGAACTAAAGAAATGTCATATGACTGTCGTTTCTGTACCTGTTATAATAGCTATAGCAATATTAGCTATTAATCTCAGGACGTCACTTTCTTTTGGGGGAAAGGACATACTGTTATATACTTTAAAGAACTGCATAAAAGCTTCTGATCCAGTGACATATCTCACAATACATTGGTCACTCCAAAAGTAATGCCTCTTGTCTATTTCCATGGAAACTACAACAGATAAGAAGTACACAATACCGCTGTTTGATAGAGCAAATTCTCAGCTGGAAAACACTATTTTTCAACAGTGAGCACCATTAGCTACACATAGTCACCACCAGTGAGCCTGTGTGTTCATAAAAACCTGCGTCAGACCAGGTTACCCACTGTTTCACAGCTGCTGTGATTGAGTTCTTGCTTTGAAAATGTTGCCCACAGTCTGTCCTTCATCAGCCCAAACAGATGTAAGTCAGGAGACATCAAATCCACGCTATATGATGAGTGTGGTGGGACAGTCCAGCCAAGACTGGCAATGCTCTTGCGCTCCACAGTCTTCAAATTGGTACAGAGCCTGCTGTTACTGTATTGCAACAGAAAGTTGTCTTTATCTGTGATCTGACTCGAGAAGTTCAAGTCTTCAGCTTAGTCAGCTGTGATGTAGCGGTTAGAGTTGATAGTTTGTCCAGGTTCCATGAAATTTAGAAGGATCAGCCCTTTCCTATAGCAGAAAACACATCACTTTACCTGCTGAGAGCTGCATCTTGAATTTTTCTGTGGTCGGGAATTCACACTGCCACTCCATGGCCTGCCATTTTTATTCCAGTTCATATTGGTTCTGTTGATCCTCACAAACTTTCATACACTGTTCTTCTGTTCCTGAGTAAGTGTTATTGGGATCCACCTGGTGCAAACTTTGCAATATCCCAAAATCTTCCAATTCATTGAGGCTGTTATTCAGCTCCACACACAGTTCCCTGGTCATTGTCTACTGAATTGTGTGTATCAGATGATTAAGCCGCTCTTTATCTCATTGTATGACAATTGTGCATGACCGTTGGTGACATAGTTTTGCTTCAGTTGCACTTCCGTGCTTGTAAGTTCCTTTCAAGTACTGGAAGGCCTCAATGAGGATGCCCCAGAACCCTCTCAAAACTGAAGAAGCCCAGCTCCCTCGGCATTTCTTCATAGGAGAGCTGCTCTTCTGATCATCTTCGTGGCCCTACTCTGGACCTGGTCCAACTGCTCTGCATCCTTCTTGTGCTGGGAGCCCCAGGCGTGGAGTCAGTACTCCAGATGAGGTCTCACAAGGGCAGAGCATAGGGGAACAATCCCTTCCATCTCCTGCTGGCCACCCCTCTTTTGATGCAGCCCAGGATACCATTGGCCTTCTGGGCTGCAAGCTCATGTCCAGCTTTTGCCCATCAGGATCCCCAGGTCCTTCTCCACAGGGTTGCTCTCTTCTCCCAGATGTACTCAAATCTGGGATTTCCTTAACCCAAGTGTAAAACCTTGCACTTGGCCTTGTTTGACTTCATTACGTTCTCATGTGCCTACTTCTCTCAAATAATTACAAGTAATTGATTTCTCAGTTAGATATCTGGAAGAAAATAGATTGAGGTCAGCCTCTGTCATAAACCTAGTATCACAGTTGTTAATAGGCTTCTTATTACAAATTAAATCTCAGTGTCTTCAGAATTCTGACAGAATACCCTAATGACTAAAGGCAAGGATTGCAGCTCTAAGGAAGTACAATTAGGTTTTCTTAGACTTAATTTCATTAGGATGTGAGGCATGAATGACCACACACGCCCTTCTTCCTTCCTTCCATGCCTCCTTTGCGTCCCTTCTTTTGAACTTAGTAGCCGATTTAAACTGCCCTGTCTGAGGAACAGGAGTGAAGTTCATATTTGCTAAGGTTCCTATAGACCCTTCTGAGAGGAAGCCTCGGGTGACAGAAGGCAGATACGTGGCTTTGAGGAGCTCAGTGTGGCGGGATGGGAGGCCTGATGGTCTGCTTGGTCCTGCAAGCAGAGCTGGGAGGAGCCTATCGGAAATTGGGGTGATGGGCTGTGGGCACACAGGGCTTCTCTGCACACAGGGCCCCAATGCAGGAAAAGGATGGTCTCACTGCTCACAGCAAAACATTCTTCCTAACTGAACACCTGGCAGTCAAACCATCTGAATGGCATCTGTGAGTTGCTAAAAATTACGTGTTTGAAACATACAATGTATGTTAGTGATTTTAAAAGACCATCTCATCTCTTTTCTAAAGCTCTTTGAGGAGAAATTTCCATCAGCCAGCGGATTTGATAGTCCATATAAATTTATATCTGACCTTTTGCATCCCTGTTTCAGGAGATCTTAGGTGATGACAGTGTTTGCTCTTTTCTCTAGCAGCCCTTTTTTGTTCGAAAATAAATTAGTTCGAAATAAATTATTGTTCAGAGTATTATGTATATTAGAAATAGTTTTGTATCATCTGAATAAACAGCCGTTCATATGGTTTGATTTATGCAGAGTCAGGGGTAACAAAATTTGGTGATTATGATTTTGCCCCCAAAAATCAAGTGAAACATTAGCGGGTAACAAAACCAGCTGAATGGAAGAAGTGATTCTGTGCTACAGAGTGATGGCATACCTTATCCATTAGGAGAGTTATTTTCTAAGTACAGTACATATGTTATGCTTGCAGAATAATAACTAGATGAGCAAAAGCATCTCTGTCTTGCGTTATAATTATATCATAGACTTCTAAACTATGATTTTCTGAAGGAAAATATCTTCCCTTTTACTTAATATGTCTTTTTTTTTTTTTTCAGTGCACTAATTTAGGATCTGATTTTACCACATCTTCAATTCTATTAAATGATAATTTAATCATTGGGATTTCTTTTTTTTTTTTTTTTCTTTTTTTTCCTGCAATGAAGTGTTAAATTATTTAGGAAAGTTCTTAAACCTCATTTATTCTTAAAGCAATCTCATCTAGTTAATAGGGGACAGTTTTAGCAGTGGTTGCACTTCCTTTCCTCAGAAAGAAATGCTGAGAGAATTAGATGTGCAGCATCCATCCTTGTAGTTTATTATTCTTTCTTTGAAACTTGGACATAACTTACCATGTATCACTCTGGAATGAAGTGCTATTGATAAATGTTATATTTACCTGTAACAACAAATATTCATAATATTTGTTTGTGTTGCATTAAAGTACATCTGTCTCAACCACCAGCAGTTCTCACAGGTGTTACAACACCTGCAGAGCTCCACCTGGTGCATAATATCATGATACTGATAATGAGGAATTCACCAGTGTGCAGTACCATTTAGATTGGAATTGATCTCTGGAGGTTATGTAGTCCAAACCCTGCTCACCAATTGCAGAATGTTTCTCAGACCTCTTCCAGTCAAGTTTTGAGTTATCTCCAAGGCTGGATTTTCTACGGTATTTTCTGACAACACTCTATGAGTGTTTGACTTCTCTCACTTTAGGCTTCTTCCGTATGTCTAATTGGAATTTCCCTTATTCCAGCCTGTCTATATTGCCTGTATAAATGAGATAAAAATCAGGCTCTGTACAACTCACCTTAACCAATAGATCATATTCCTGACGCTTGTAAGGCTAGCTCTGTTTGGAAAACATTAAAGAATAAGTTTGTTATTTGACAGTTGAGTTTCAGACCTGGCCTAGTTGATGAAGGATAAGAAATGTGGGTATTATTCAAAGAATTAGGTGTCAGCAAGTGTGAAAAAAAGGAGTGAGTGTACTACACTGTATTAGATAAGACTGTGTCTTTTATTTCTTCTAGGTTATGTAAGATTTAGCTGAAACTGTAAGATGAATTTTTATTTATATATTGCATGTTAATTTTATTATCAGCTAGCTGGCTGCTGTGCTTTGATGGCATGGTAGGCCATTGGCATGCTTTGAAAAAGTAAAGACATACAGTTACACAAAAATAAATGCTTCTCTTTCACCTTTCAGCTTCTCCAGTTGGAAACGGATATATCAAGCCACCTGTCCCACCTGTTTCTGGTACTCAGAGAGAAAAAGGACCTCCAGCCATGTTGCCTATTAATGTTGACCCAGACAGTAAGCCAGGCGAATATGTTCTGAAGAGTTTGTTTGTTAACTTCACTACTCAGGCTGAACGCAAGATTCGCATCATCATGGCAGAACCTCTTGTAAGTAAAGGGAAATTCTAATTGCATATGTACTTCGATTTGAATTGATAGCATTTCCCAAACTGTGAGATACATCACTACTGTGGTGATCAGAAAGACAGAGTTGTGCAAGATACGCCTAAGTGGTGATATGGAAAAGAATTAATATTTTATTTTTGTTTGCCACATGGCAGTGTGCTAACGTGATTGAGAACTGAAAGGGGTGTCAGGCAGCATAGCTTTCACAGCTGGGAGAGAGGTCATTTGAGTTGAAGTAGATTCGAAAATACTGAAATTTGGCTGAAAATATGTATAAGAACATTACTGGTTTTCAGCTGAGACATGAAAATGAATAGCACTGCTGGTTCCTATGTTACTTCTGACAGTAGCAGGTTTCATAACCTAACAAAGTACTATAGCACCGATTTTACAGATACGAAACAGCATACAGCATTTGAAAAAGGAGCTACATTACAATGTCTTACACAGTGAGAGAACTGCCATTATTTGTATTCTAGGCAAATTTAATGTATAAATACCTTTTTTTGCATACTGTTTTGTATTACTGAACTTCTAGGAGGCTGCTGTTTTAACTTGAGACTGCGCTTCATACTTCCTGCTATTTTGAACATGACATATAACATTTTTATTAGAAAAAATCCAGCATAGAATAGATAAATTCCTACTGTCATGTCTGGATATTCTGAATAGTAAAATTAAGACTGTCTTAATTCTGTTAATGTCTCTTTAGCTTTGAGTCTTGATTTTGATCCAGAAGCATTTGGTACTGCATTTGATACTTTTTAAGGCTTTCCAGACTTTCCTGTGAAACATTAGGTAGATGCGAGATGAGGAAAATACATAATTTGGAAATCACAGAAATACTAACAGAAATGAATATTTTGACAAAGGTCCAGTTTTTCTCCTTCTTTGAGTTCCTTCCAAATCACAAAAAGTGGAATAAAGAAATGGACATGGTCCAGGCCCTTCAGGGGATATAGTGCCAGCAGTTATTTAATACCATCTACTCTTCATGTGACACACAATGAACATCTTTAAAATTTTTAGACAGAACATACTGTAAAATAACTTGACAAAATCTGGGAAATAAGGCCATGGCTCAGAACATTGTTTCCTTCAGTCACCTCTATTCCTTATAAATACTCACCTTTGATTTTGCATGTAATATTTCAGACATGAATAGGAACCAGTGACCCTGAATTATTCCCATTTCATATTGTGTTCAGACGATTTACACTTGCTGTGTGTTGATACATTATTATTGTATCTTTGTGAAACTATGAAAATTGATCTTACTCCAGAGACTGCTCAGTTATTTGGAAAATTCAACATAGACTGTAAAAATAAAACAGGGGACTAGAATTTCACCTTCTTACCAGCAGTTTCAGTACAGATTTCTTAGAGGGGTCTAACTGTGAGACATTAAAAAATAATTCAATGACATATTCACATCTAATTAATGCTAATAAGACTTATAAGCCATGGCACGCTTCTCTTTGAGGGTGACTGTGACAAATGTGCCAGTATGTTTTTGTAGACATTCTGTCAAAATGTAATAAGAGAAGTGGCAGGGAAAATGTCAAAAATTACTCTGGAGTCCACTCTTTTTGTAGGGCAGCTGTTGAATGTCTTGCTTTGTTCCCATATTTCTACTCCACTGACTAAATTGTGACCAGGAAGTTCTAGGGATCTGCAAGACCAAGGTTATAAACTGGTGATGTAGAGCCACCTTTAGCCTTTTTCATAATAGGTAGTCAAATGCTGAATTCTTTGAAGATTCTGTTCTAATTAAACTCCAGTGTACTTCAAAGAAAGTCAAACTTGCAAAGTACTCCACCACTGAGATATTTCTAGCCTGAATTCTCCAAGCCATTACAAGATATGACAGGTTAATTTTATAATGAGTGATGATTACTTAAGATGTCTTTTAGAGAAGCTAGAATGATCAGTATATATAATTACTTTTTCATACCTTTTATCATGAAGGCTATCTCAGATTCAAGCTCGGAAATTACCATAGGATTAAACTAAAAACTTACTGATACATTTTTTTGCATAAATATTTCTTTCCATACTCAGGTTTTGCCTAATTATCTTTTCTGATTATCCTTATTATGTTTTTCTGAATTTTTCTCTCTGTTTCTTTGGCCCAACTGATATATTCATCTCTCCCTTCTGTGAGATACACAGAGCCCTGCTGTAAATTACAGGATTCTGTCAACTACAGTGGAAAATCAGATTTGTTTGCTGCCATGAGTAGCAGATGCTTGCAAGGCACAAAGCGTGTTTGCTATTTTCTAGAGCGGCAGTGAAGGGCATTCCACCCAGTCCCTTCTGCAGCCCCATGAAATCTTTTCTGGGTCAGCAAGATTGTACCAGCAAGGAAGAAGAGCACAGAGCAGTGTCACCTACCCTTCCTGCTACCTTTCTCTTGATGAACTGTGATTTGACATTTTGGTTACTGGACCTGGCAGTGATCATCATAAAAAATGTACCCCCAAGCTGATACGTTTGGAAGGCACGAATCTAATGCCATCTATCCACTGTTAAGACTTCAGCAAATTAGAGTGGAAACCTTTTGTTATCAGATGTGATTTCTTTTTTTTCTTAATTGGAAGCATATTTTATTTGAAATTTCAGGTCAAATTTTTCACCTTTTTAGGGTCTCTGAAATAAAAGAAAAATTTTAATGATTACTTTGAGTTCACAATTGTGTTGCTCACTTTTAACGATTAAACTACTCTATCCAGATTGTCATGTAGTATTACCCTAAGTTAAAGGCATTTGACAGCAGAATTAATTTAAAGGGATTTTCCAGTTTAAAAAATTAAATTCAGAGAAATGAAATGTAAATCATTTCTTCTTGATAACCTTTAGTATTTCCTTGATACTTTGCTGTAAATAATTATTCTCCTTTATAGTGAATACTAAGCATTTTTCCCGTAGATCATTTTTCAAAGCTGATTGTATTCATATTCACATTTTTATCAGTTTAAATTGAAAATCCTCTTTGCATTGCTTCACTTATAAACACAATTTGGTATTTTATTACCATTGATTTTTTTCCAAGCAGTGGTGACCTTATAATGAAATGAGACAGAGGGAGCCAAGGAAATATTTTTGCCGGTTCTAATGATAAAATGTGTTTACAGATAATGATGCTATAAGGAGGAAAAAAAAAACAACAAAAAAACAGAGAAAATAGTTTCCTTTTTAGGGCGTTGATTATCACTTAGAGTAATAATTCATCCTCTGCATACTGATCAGGCTAATCTTTAAATGCAGCTTTCAGCAGTACTTACACACAGCTGTAGGCATTGATAAAACGTAGTGAGCCACAGGCGTTGACAGTGGTTAATGGTTAATTTAGCTGTTGGTAAACTTTCATTATGCTTTTCTCCTCTAAGCGTCTTCTTTCACTGAGCCTGCCTAAATTCAGGAACACATTGCCTCAATACTGAACTCAGCAACAAAATTTACTAATTACAGGATCAGGCCTATCAGCATATCCATGTATTCTGCCAGTAACTTTCTCCTTTCACTAGGAAGGTTTATCTGGCCTTTTGGAAGTACACTGAAAGCAAGCATGTCGGTGATACTACCATGTTTATTACTTCCATTTCAGTAGGATCTCAAAGGTACTAAAATACAGACCTGTTTCAAAACAGAGCTTCTGGTAACAGCCAAGCTGGTGGTTAGGAAGCCTACGAAAGAGTAAGAATACTGCAGATTATTTTACAAAGCTATAAAAAGTTGGTCAGCTTTTTGCGAAGACTGACAACCAACATATATAATGTCATTGCTCTCTGATTAGCTCTAATCTAGCCCTAACTTGCTCATGGTATTGCAGAAGAAATAAGACTAAGTGTGATTTCTGTGTGGATAGTTCCACTGGTTCTGTTTCTCTCAGTCTTTCCAGCAGCCTTTCTGTTTCAGCAAAATTATGGTCTCATCATCTCTCTCCTCTTCTGCAATTTTTTTTTAATCTCCATTGGCTTTCCAGGTACTTTTACAGTACAGTTCTTCAAAACACTCCTTTATGCTCCCAAACTCTGCCAGTGCTAATGAAGTGCATGCTGAGCCAGGTCAGCTTGTCCTCTCCTTCAACAGAGTGAGAGGAAGCTAAGCCTGGGAAATACTGTCCATGAAATCAGGCAATTCTTTACCCAGAAGATGTAAAGGCAGAAAAGTATAGAAGAATCAAGCTTTTATACTGAAGATGGAGAGCACCTATGGCAAAGACAACTCCAGTTCTACAAAGAGCCTTTTCTCTTAGCCTTCCACTTAGCACCTCAGCAAAAGTATGCCCCTCCCATTATCTTGATACGTATCTTGGACTGAGAACTGTAGCAGATGCCAGGTAGTGTTACCAGTAGCTTTCTTAGTGATCTCAGAGTTTCCACAGCTGGGCACACAGGCAGAATAATTTCGAGGTCTCAAATCTCATTCTGATGGCGGAACTTTCCAGGATGCTCACTGCACTTGGGCCTCACGTGCACATGGATAAAGTTGGAGGATAGTCGGTGGAGCATGTGGTGGTTCAGATCACTAAGAGGATTTAATGTCAAAAGACAGAGATTGAATCCAAGGTCACTGAAACTGTCACGCTGCATCACGTGTTGGCTGATGCTCACAAATATAGCAGAGAACTTGCCACATGACCACATTTTTATATCATTTCGGGATATTGGTTATTACTGGTAACCAGAAAGAGGAGGTTGTATTACTGTCATCTCAGGCCTGCCTTATCTCTGGTCTGTTGCTCCTTGTCATGCCATTGAAGACCTTGGTAAAAATTCTTTCTTATAAGCCTGAAGATGAGAACAGAATGTTTATAATAACTTAGAGACTGTGATGAGTTGGGGAAGATTCAGATTATGTGCAGAAAAAAAAAGCTTCCTGGATTTTTCTAGTGTCCTTCTTCACAGCAGAAATAACTTTGCTCTTCATCGTTCAGTTGGCATAAAACTGTTTGCATATAGGATTGAAGCATCAGTTAACCTCACTGTTTAGGGAACAGAGATGTACAAATGGCCAGGTACAAGGCCAGGAAAGAGCATCCTCTCACTCTCTTCACCATCTCTTGGAAGTAATGTCAAAGATGGAAAGAAGAGAACAGTACTGCTTGTGTTTGATCACAGTGACTTTATCTCCCAGGCCTGCTTAATTTAACTCTGGATCTTTCAGTGTTTCTATCTGATAAATGTCTGCTGACCCAATACCAACCTCCTCTTCATAAAAGTGATAATTATATGTACTCTCCTGATTTATTTATTTATGAATATGTGTGTTGGCTGATAGCTAGTGCCTAGCCACGTTGGTAAACAACTGAAACAGGACTGAATAGCAATTTCCTGCAAAAGTCTTGGATCTAGAATTCCAGATCTCTGAAGTATATTGTTCTTAGTATGCTAAAAATAAGTTACATACAAAATTCCTGTATCAAGTGATATTTTCGGAACATCATGTTTATTCCAGTCCCACAGGCTTAGAGGCATACGATCTTAGGCTCTCACACAGCATCCCATGACACCATCCTTGACTGAAGTCTTAAAAAGTATCACACTGCTTATTAGTGTATGCCTCCAGGAAGCCTTCTTCGTGGCTTCATGTAGAGAACAAGGTGGAAACAGCAAGGGCTAACTTAACCATATATCTGTAATAGCACTTAACCTTTATTTAAAATTGTGACTGTTTCTCATCAGCACTGAGTAGAGGGCATGTCTGGGAATTTTTTTACTAGTCAGATGAGAACGTCAGAGTTCTTGAGTTGTTTGCACAAGATAAGTAAAATGAAGAAGACTTTCATATTTGATTTTTGCAGTTTTGTTTTGTTTTCTTTCTCATTGCATGTCATGTTGAGAAAGTTGTATTGCTACTTTCTTCACTGCACATCTAATAGCTTGGAAAAAAAATCTCCTTCAGTGAGTTTGCTTTTTTTGTCAGTTTGCTTGGAATTTACTAGTAGTAACAGCAAAAAGTATTACTCTTGAAATTTGATATTTCTTCAGCTTGTTTAGCCATTTTTTCTGAAACACCACTTATAACCAAAATTTTTTGGTGTCCACATTTTAATGTTGTTGGTAGACTGCCTAGGTTAAGGATTTCCATTGCAGGGAATGTGATAAGCAGGCAAAAATTAGCCTGTAATACCTAATGTGATGACAGAAGCTATCACCGAGTCACAACAGTAGTGGATGCAGTGAATGTCATTGAAAAAAGATTCAGAGCCAGTGAGTGAAAGCCTGTGCTTGAAACTGAACTGAAATTTTCTTACACAGTTTTGTCTTCAGCGGTGCAGCATTACTGAGCACAGGCTTTTCCAGGAAAATGGAACAGAAGAGCTGTTAAAAACAAAAGAGATGTTGAGAAAGGGTAGTCTGGTTTCCTGACCAATACTTAGTTTGTTTTCTAAACATGCACCTTTCACTGTTTTTGAGCAGTATCTGTAATTAGTGTCTTTGACCTGACTTTGCCAAAACAAAAACTTCGGGGAGATAGAGAATTTTTCTATATATATTTAGTAGCCACTTGAAATAAGCTGTTTTTCCCCATATGAAATGCCAAGTACACACAGCATTGCTTTTGTACTTAATTCTCAAAAGTTACATAAGTTTAGCCATGTTTTCTTCAACATTTTCAGGGTCTATAATATTGTTTCACACAGAGTTGTGTTTTCAGGTAGAAACAAGGGGGATTATGTGTTTAATTATGTGTTTAGGATTTCCTTTTGATTACTTTCAAAAGTTAATAAGGGAAATACCTCTAATGTTTGTTTTACTGTCTCTGTACCTGACACAGCATCTTACATAGGTATCTGCTAGCTAATTGATGCTGAGCAGAGCAACAAGGGAAATCAAAGAGTTTGTTGTCGTCTGCTGAACTGGCAGATTGTATTTTTATGTATGAAGACCTGCTGACATGTAAAGAACTGTTGTGAAAACATAGGATACTAATTGCCTGTTTGGTAGAAGCTCCAGGTGGGCAACATCTGTGAGATGATCAGAGTAAACAGATTTGAAGTCAAAAAGGTTGACTCTCTTAATCACTTAGATATAAATTAACTAAGCTTCTAGGGGGCGGAGAGATTTCCAAATAGTAAAAAGATAAATTAGAGAAAAAAATATTTCAAAGAAAGTTTAGAATCATTTTCAGTACCAGAGCTTATCTTATGGGACCATAGATGAATTTCTGAGAAGGTAAAACATAGGTAAATACCACATGAGCATACTCAATGGACGATAAGCAGATAGCAGGATGAGTGAGGAGATTAGCACCCAGCCGTATGGAACCAGGGACCAGAGAGACAAAGCACCCCTTCAGGGGCAACTGGATGGCAGGTTGGCTCGGCCCTATGTTAAAGCAGTGCCTGAAGGGTAGGTGCTTCCCTGTGGAATAATGTTCGTGTGCCCAGGCTCCAGGAGAATATTGACTTTGTGACATTTCCTCCTAGATGATAAAGAGAATAGTTTACACATCACGTGAGCGCAGGATTGACAGCGATACATTTCCTTATGTTTGTATACGTACAAACAGCCAACGGCAGAATGATAAATGTGATGTGTTTGATCCAGCTCTGCTAGGAGTCCAACCTTTCCTATGACACCAATCACCCTTCTTTCCTGCTGAAAAGAATATAGGCCCAGGACATGCAGTTTCTGTCAGAGTTTACGTGGGAATTCATGGCAGAAGACAATTATGCTTGGGTGGGTTTTTTTGTACTTAAGATTACACTTAAATATGTTTAATATATATCTTTTAGCCATAGCAATTGGTTGTGGCTACATTTTATGACAAGAGCTCCATTCTTCTGCTGTTGCCTTTTGCTGACTCTTCTATCTAGTCACACTACACAGCTGATAGTGCATTTAGCATGCACTGTAATTGTATCAGCGTAGCCTTGCATTCCCCACACTCAATAAAAAAATGGGTTTTATCGCACTCAGTAATACAATACCCAGTTATAGTTCAGTAGGAATGCTGTGCCTAATGGTGAGGTTAAAAGTGACTTCAAGTGACATTATCTATCATTATTACACAGTGACGTAGGAAAGCTTAATAGGCAGTACAGCATCATTTTGTTTTCCAGTTTCCCTGAACATTCAGTTCTGTGACAGGTGGTCTAGAAAAGCTCTTCCTGTGTAAATTTACCCAATTAAATTTGTGTAGCAGTCCTGAAAAAGCGTTAATATATTAACTGTTAAAAGAAGCTGACTGTATGCAGAAATGCTTTAGTCTGACTATGTCAATAGAGGATTTGAGTGTTATGTTACTTTTCAGATAAATAATAAATACATTATTTAGTTCATATGTGCAAATGTGATAAAATATACATTTGGTATTGCATATTCAACATACTCCATTTTATTAGTTTCTGTTAACATTCTGGCAATGTAACAGTGAAACTAATTTTTAGGCGAGTGTTTTGCTTTGTGAGCATTTCTGATTAAAAAGTTTAGATTTTATTTATCGAAAAGTGATTACTTTCAAATCTTAAATGAAAAATAGGCTTTCCTGATCATTCCCACTTATTTCTGATGTGTATCCATATCGTGGGAGTTCACAGTCTGAAAAAATAGTGCGCACAATTGAAGGCAGCACATCAAACAAGAAATAAGGATGTTTAATTTAGTGATGAAAAGTGGGAAAGTTATTATTGAGATTCCATTCTTTTCTAATTTTTCAGATGCTTTTTATAGCCCAGAAAGCTGTGTGTTTTTCAGATTGATTAAACCTTTCTTTATTCATATTTTGTGGTTGTAGACTTTGGCTCCTAATTCAGGATACCTATTCATCTCAGATTTGGAAGACTTTTCTGTAGGATGTATTACAGCTACAGAGACTCAAACACAGTCAGCTCATCATATAAAAAGTCTTTGCAATTTCTGAATTAGGTGGGCAATAAAATAAATAAAATAGTGCCTTGAGTCTGGAAAACATTTTTTTAATTTTTATAAAACTTTTAAATGAGTGTATCTTCAGGATAAATAGAATGCTATGGAAACTTTTACTCATGGGTAATTTCACTTTATTAGGCTTCTTAACCATGTATTTGCCTGTCATGAAGCTTTGGTATATGATGAAAATGTCTACTGTGAGTATAAAAATACTTTACCCAGTAGCTGCCATGGCAGTAATGTCAAAAGGGTATTACAGATAACTGGTGTACAGTAGACAAGAACAAATGACCTACTGCATAAAGAAAAATACTGTTTTCAGAGGACTCTCAGAGAACCTACATTTATTTGAGGTAAGGCAGAGAATGAATTCTCTTACAGATAGCAAGAAATACACCTCCTGTCTTCTGGTTTTCTGTGCTAAGACAGTGCTGGATAACTGGAAGAATCAGAAATGGGGAAAAACTGGTGGATATGAGGGACATGGTGTCATTGATTGTAGCCATTCTGTCAAGGGTGCAGTGAGCTGCTCTGGTGTGCACCCTAATCCCAGGATGGGGCTGCACTAGAGACCTGGCTTCACTCAGTCAGCACGGGGCTAGCCAGGACCCCCAGGCAGGGGGTGAAATAAAGACAGAGAGTGCTGCAGCAGAAGCCGTCTGCCAAGGGAACCAAGAGAGGGAAAGAGGCAAGAAGGTGCAGGAGGGGATGAAGGGAAGAAAAAGCCTTAAAATGGAGATGTTGGGAAGTTAGAGCAGCAGAACCATTCCTGGCTTTGGTATGTGTCCCTGGCTCGTCTCCATCCCTGGGATGCCTTTTGCTTCTGCCAAGCCTGTTGCATAGCCTGTGAAGGTGAGTCACAGAATCAGAAAATCCTGAGTTGGAAGGGACCTACAAGGATCGCCAAGTCCAACTCGCAGCTCCACTCAGGACTACTCGAAATTCAAACCACATTTGTGAGCATTTTCCAAACACTCCCTGAACTCCAGCAGCTCGGGGCCTTGCCCACCACCCTGGGCAGTCTGTTCCGTGCCCACCGCCCTGTGGTGCAGACCCTGTCCCTGACCCCCAGCTGCCCCTCCCCTGGCACAGCTCCATGCCGTTCCCTCGGGCCCTGTTGCTGTCACACAGAGCAGAGCTCAGCCTCTTCTGCTCTGGGCTGAGTGAGAGGCCTCAGTTGTTCCTTTCACAACATGCCAACCAGAGCCTTCACATCTTTGTAGCCCTCCTCTGGCTGCTCTCTAATAACTTTATGCCCTTTTTGTACTGTGGCACCCAACTGCACCCAGTGCTGGAGGTGAAGCTGCACAGCGCAGGGAAGCGGGGACGATCCCTTCCGTCAGCTGGCTAACAGTGCAGGGTGTGGGCCACCCCAGGGTGTGATTGATGCTTTCCACTGCATGGGAATCCCTCTTGTAGTGACCTGTAGGAGGGCAAAAGTTATGTTGCCTTTTCTGAAAGGAGAGATCTTCACAAACTCAGAGGCACAGAGCTTGAGGAATGTTATCATCGTGCTGAAGTACTCATGAAGTGTGTACACTTCCAGAGACAGGCTATAGGTAACTAGAGCATTTTCAGGGTTGTAGTTCCAGACCTAGGTTCACAGGGCAGTTTCCTTCATTTTAAGCATGATATTCTTACAGATAAGCATGTAATGAAAAATTCACACCTCATTTCTGCCTGGAACAGTGGACACATTTTTGCACGATTTTATAAACTAAGCTTGCAGCATCAAGCATTGTAACACAAAGTTTCTGGATGCCAAAGTCTAGAAGCTATTGAAATAGAACTTCAGAAACTTCACTACAGTAACACAAGACTTCTGTAACAGAATCAGAAATTCAGTAATAATAATTAAATAAAGGTTATGCGTTTGTTTGTTTGTTTGTTTGTTTTAATAAACTGCACCAATTCTCATGGCCCAGAATCTATGAAAACTTAAGAACTTTTTACTTTTAAATGAACTCAGCAATAATTTTGGATCGTGATCCGCTTTCCATTTCTGTGAGCAGTGGACAAAAAAAATACTATCCACCCATGGGGCAGAACTCACTGAGTAGCACCAGTGGAGGGTGAGGATTGTGGAGTGGTTTCATGTGTCTGGGCTACAAGATTTAATTGCCTGTTCATTACCAATAAACTGTTGTGGAGTTCTAATTAATAGGTACTGTGCCACTAATGTAACTTGGAAAAGTAACTTTATATGTTAGAGATAACAGAGAAAAATATTGATAGCTGTCCTGGATAAATCAGTGACTCAGTAGAAAATACTTAGGTTTTTCTATTTGTTAGGTAGTCAGGGGATACTGCTGTCACTCTGCAGCCAGCCTCCTTGCCAGCTGGCATTAAGTCTATCAGCATAATTAATTTCAAAATCAGTCAGCAGATGATACTGGACAACATTTTCTGCAGACAGCAACATTAAATAGCAAAAATATTTTGCACCACTTTAAGTCTTGCCATTTTGTGTCCGTGTCCTCTTGTTCTGGCACAGGGCACTGCTGCCTCTTTGCACCCTCCCTTCAGGGATTTATGGATGTTAAGGAGTTCTCCTGCGCCTCCTCTACTCTAGGCTGAACTGTCTCAGCTCTGTCTGCCTCTCATCATAGCAGAGATGTTCCAGTCCTCTTAACTATCTTGGTTATATTCCATTGGACACTTTCAGTTATGTTCATATCTTTCTTGTACTGGGGAGGCCAAAACTGGACCCAGAACTCTAGGTCCGGTCTTACCAGTGAGGTATACGAAAGGATCACCTCTCTTGTCCTGCTGGCCTAATGCAGGAAGAGAACCATTAGCCATCTTAGCAGCAAGGTTCATTGCTCACACATGTTCAACTTGGTGTATACAAGGACTCCTGGGTCCTTTACTGCTGAGCCTGATAACAAATGTTGAGGATAATAGTTTACTTGTACATGCCTCAGTAATTAAGCTTGCTCGGCAAAAAGAGCTGTAAAGGTAAGTGAAGACTCCTGATCTGTGCCATTCTCTTTGGCCTTCCCAGGCAGTTTGAGAGTGTGTGCTGAAGATTTGCTTCCATTTCTGCTTCTGCTACTGATTTACATCTGTGAGGCAATTGAAAACAATGCTTATGGAGAAAAAAATACCTTTTTTCTTTTAATGTAGCACAGTCACTTTTCCACAGCTATCTTCATTAAAAATGAACCATATGGTATCTGATGTAAAATCACCTTTCTTTCAGTGTGCGCTGTGATGCAGTAGATATATGAACATCTTTGCGCTGCCTGGTAGTAGTGTAACATGATGGTACATCCTAGAAGTAAAAAGTGCTCCTTAGGTACATATTAGAAAAAATGTTGGGTGATTTCTACTATTTTGAAATAATTTATAATTGTCAGTATGAACACCAAGTTAATCAGATGTGATAAATGGTCGATTGTTTCCTTTCTTTGAATTCACTGAGGACACACTTTTGGCATTAGTTTATATCTGTGCCCAAGTCTTCTTTCACATGAAACAGTCTCTCAAGCATGAAAGGGATCAGGTGGGAAATCATATGAGTAAAAATCTAACAGAAAAATAATACTAGAGCTGGTAGAATGTATTATAATAATGATTTTAAGTAATACGTGTTTAATATATTTTCTTTTAGGAAAAGCCACTGACCAAATCTCTGCAACGAGGAGAAGACCCTCAGTTTGATCAAGTAAGATTCTTGGAATGAAATTATTTCTGTTTCTTGAACTGCTAGACAAATACTTGAAAAGCAATCTATAATACTGTCACAGCACACTGCAAAATAAAATCTGTCAGTGGAAATCAGTAGAATGAGTGCTTTGCCTAACCATTCTTGTTTTAAATCAGAAGTATTTTCTGTTACTTCCAAACTCAGTTTTTTTGGCCATAGAATTTCTTGATTTTTATGGCATATTGGTTGTGTTATTTTCTGTCTGATTCCTCTGATGGAGGTTTTGAAGGAAACTTTATATTTTCTTGTTATATCTGGTTTTTGAAAAAGGCTCATGGCCCCTCAGTCATTAAAACAAACAAAAAAAATCTAGAAAAAAAAGTACTACATGAGCAACCTGTTTTCAGATAAAGAAAATTGTAAAAGAATTTAAGATTTCCTAAACTCACTCCCAACAAAGAGGAATAAATACAGGGTGTGTCATAAAAGACAATGTTTACTACTCCACCATTCCTCTCTCAGTTGCCACCACTGAGCTTTGTGCTTTAGCCATTGCACCACTGTGCTGCTGGTGGTCCCAGAAATACAGGGCAGAAGGAAACAGCAGAAGCAGCCATGACTGCGTCACGATAAAGCAGTTGTGACTAATGCCATAAACTGCAAGTACCAGACTTTGGGTGAGGAGATAGATATGGATAGTACTTCAGAACCCAAAATGAACTGAACTACTTTTATTGACTCTTCTAGTATGTTTATTGTGCCAGAAGAAGAGATGCCTTGTGAGATTCTGCTAGCATCCAGAAAGATCATAATTTTAGTATGACAAAATAACACTTTCTAGGTTGTTCTGTAGCTACTTTTTGAGGAGGGGAAGTGTGGCCAGTGGGCTGTCCACACAGTCAAAGGGCAGGACTGCTGTTATACAGTCCTGAGCATCCTGCCTACTTCTGTTGGCCACAACCTCTGGGGAAGCCAACCATTGTAGGCTAAGGGAAGCTGCTTTGTGAGTATCCAAACTGCTAATGATTTCTGTGTGTGTGTGTGTGTGTGTGTGGTATATTGACCTTAATTTTATATTTTTACTTTTTTTTTCTCTTCATGTAGGAAGCGTTTCAGATATAAGTGGGAAAGAAAAACAAATTAAGCCACCCATGTGCAAAACTTGCAATGCTGTTCCTGCAGTGTGTTAAGCAAACACATAATGGGTGGCCTTGGTTTGATTAAATATTCTTGGTTAGGCAAACTGTGGCCCTTTTACAAGGAAGAGTTAGAAGTCTTAACACTTCTCCAGGTTTCTGGCAAATAGAAAACTGAACAGTTGATTCAAGATCAATTAGTGAGCATAGTGAATGCTTCCCTAGAGTGAAGCAATTTTGCATTTCCTACTATGGCATTTTACTTTCCATCCTGGGGCAGAGAGGAAACAAACAAATGCAGACTGAAAAACAAAAGCACTTTCTGTTACATAACAACGTTTGTGTATATTTCTAAACACATATCTGGAGTTCTACCTATCTGTGTCTGGAGAGTTTGTACAAAAATTGTAGACCTGAGATTGCCTTAAACATCCTATGAGAAAACCTTTGTTTCATTTCCATGAAATTTTCCAAACAAACTTACATTTTCAGGCTTTATGTCAGCTTGAGTTGTTGGCAGTGTTTCACTCTGAAGGTTTTACTTTGTTTTGTTCTTAAACAGCACAATCTTTTTTTTGTTGTCGCGGTGCTCTTGGGATTCAGGAGCACCCACTGGATTAACTGTAGTCAGATATTCATTGTAAAATTTGCATGTCACAGATTTTATAGCATTCAGTTAGAGAAGGGACAGTAAGGTAGAAGAAAAAGTCTTTTACTAATTGTCATATTTCATTCAATTTATTTGGTCAGTGCATCTCAGTATTATAAAACCGTTCTACAAATGACAACATGTCAGCATTATAAAACCGCCATGAAAATTAAGTTCTGATCTACCTGGGAAACCTTGAAGATCGCAATAATATGCAACACTAAAACCAATACTAAAAATGAGGGTTGTGCTCTTAGCTCTAACAGTTTGTGTTTTATTTTATAATTAACTCAAATATATAGAATATGTGGGATGAAGGAAGACCAGTTTGATAATCCCTTCCTTCTGCCTTCCAAGTAAAGTATGGAAAATTTTGGTATTTATTCCAGAAACACTTAAAGTTGTCTAGCAAAAATGGGAAAGGCAACAGATGACATCCTTGCCATTTCTAATTCAGAAATTGAGGAATCCCCATGAACCAGTGTTATCAAGAGATGTCTAATAACTTTCAAGTGGTATCTAACAGATTTAATTTTCAATTTGAACGCATCAAAAAGGCACAGTCAAAGGAGCCTAATTTTCCCAGAACAGATTCTAAAGACTTAAATTGCCCATATTCAAGTCAAATGAAATTGATAGGTGAAACTGAAGTGGACAGATCACTAGGCACTTAAAATATCTAAACTGTTTCTTAACTGAAAATTTAAAAGCAGAAAAAGTAAGGCATAGCCTCATTTTAAGTTGTCTTTTTCAGGTCAGCTTCAGAGGTGGAAAAAACAGCCTTAAAATACCCTTTGCCAAAATTTACACTAAAGAGAGTGGAGATTTAGCTACCTACAGTCATTAGAATGAAGTTTAAGGTTGAAACTTGTGAACCACTTATAATATGTCTTAAAGCACTGTTTACTTCCACTGAACAGCTTTATCTATGATTGTCAGAAAACATGACACTCTTCTGCCTGTTCTCAAACACCATTTCAGGAATTCTGTTTGTGATTGTGATCATAGCTCCACGGTCTGGGGTCCTGGCAGTGGACGTGCATAGCTGATGAGGTGATTCCAGACAATACTGTTTCTTTCCACATGGGTGTAGTATCAGTGTCTCCTGGTAGGCAGACAGTATTGTCCTGTGGTTCAGTCTAGCTGTCAATTGCATCACCATCCTCTAACTCATAATAATATTTTGAGCAATGTATGAAGTAATCTCACTTATCCTGACTTGCAGAACATACCACTATTAGCCTCACAAACCGGATTCCTTACCCTGACTGTATTTTCTTTGCAAGGTGTGCATGTGTGTAAAGAAAACATACACTGGAGAATATATGATTTCTATATATGGTATCTTTATTGCACATTTGAAGTTATGTCCTCAAAGTTTTTCACTGGACAACTTTACTTGCCTGCTGGCGAAGAGTTTTACTGCTCCAGCATGAGCACGCTCTGTCTCACCAATTACTGAAATGTTATTAAAGATAGTTCTACTGAACTATGACTTAAACTTCCTCTTACAGGAAACCATGAACTTGCAGTACATAAAAAGATCAAAAGGTAGGGCAGAAAAAACATAATTATCCAGGAGGCTCATCCTCACCCAAGGAGACATTTTTATTAGTCTTCTCTCAGCCCACACTGAAGTGTCTTCTGTTCTTAGCATCGAACAGAAATGTTCTGTGGATTGACGATACTTAAACCAGAAGAAGGGCATCGTGTATTCTTGGACCAAACAGCAGACATTTTTCCCCGCAAAAGTACAGCATATGCATAATGTGTTGGCCCTACTCATGAACTTCCATGGAAGTGAAGATTTAGCAGTAAGACTTAGCTTTCATGTGAAACTGCCCGTAGGAGATCTCTTTTGTGAGTTTCAGCACAATCTGCAGAAAAGATTGTACTCATTTTGATTACACTTCTGTCTTCTTGGAAGTGCCATAAATCAGAGAATACGGATTGGAAAACAGAAACAGGTTGAGCTAGGAAAGTTAACATTTAGTAATAAAAAATGTGGGAATGCCAGAAAGAAATCAGACACCAAACAACATGCTAATGACTGTCCCTTTTCCATAACATCCTAAATGGAGTAGGTAATATGCTGATGATTATTCCCATCCAAAATGATATTTGTTAGCTGTAGTGAGTAATCATACCCACATCCCTGTAGTAGCACTGCATTGTGTTTTCCCTTTCACTGTGTCTCATGTGTTGTCCTCCTGCAGAAGGGCACATGATTAGGGGAAATAAAAGAAATCATGCTTATGGGGAGTTAGGACAAAACTTAGCTCCTGCTTAAAGGTTTGTGTTGAAACAATGTGCAAAGAACTAAATCTGAAGGCAAAATTGAAGATAGCACATTCAGAACTGAACGTGCTGCACACAAGAAATAAATGGGTTTCCATGTAAATTGTTACCCTGAAGTAAAACTTGCTGTAAGCTTTGCTGATGTTTGAGCAAGGTTGATTAAATCATCTGTCTGCAGTGTTATGATACAAAAAATCCTGGTTTTTACTCACACAAGTGAAAACCAGTGATACCAACTTATTAGTTACCAGTTTTAACTGTTCCCAGAGACATTTACTTTGGAGTAATCCCCTCAGAAATGTTTAGCACAGAGATATGGAAGAAATAAGATCTATAGAAACTCAACTGTGCTATTTACATCAAATGTTAGATTTTCTAGATTTTTACATTAGAGAGTTAGCTTATTTAGAAATCTTAATGTTTGCAGAAATAAATGTTCTGTCTCCAAGGATCCAGAAGGAATTCCATCCCATACCTACTTTAATAACAGCTCAGTGTAGTCCATCTCTCTACCCTCACCTCCACAACTAGATTATTTGAAATAGAAATTTCATTAACTTTATCCCCTTAATTTAATGTATTGAATATGAAATCCTGGTATTACTGTTCACCATTATTACTTTGCAGTTGATTTCAAGGAATATGAACTTCACTGCAGCTTTATTTTCCTTGAATCTGTATTGTTCATATAGTTACAGGATTTTGTTATAGACATGCACTGGATGGAAAAAATGTTGAAGGAAGGGAAAACATTATCACATGGCTATGGGTACCCTAAATATAGCTAAGAAAACATCTATCAAATTATACTTCTTTCAGTAGCATTGATAGAAAAATGTGTAATCTCTCTTGTAATGTCCATTGTTTTGAATATACATGTTTTTAAGAGAGAATATGCAGATTGCAAATAATAGTTCAGCAAAAAATAAATTGACACTGCAAAGATGAAGTACTGGATTTCTGCCTTATTAAAATGGCAGTCAAATGAACATTTGACGTTCTTACTGATTAATATGGTGTATGAGCAAAAGACACTGAGGAGATCAGTGATGCTTTTGAAAGGTGAGCTCAGTTTTGAATGCATTTGCTGTTGAAGCATATAGAAGGTCATATGTGAAATATTAAAAAAAACATTATTATTTATCTGTTATTAGTGGGAATATTTCTTAGGTTCCTATTTTGACAGTATAGGAAGACTTTTATGAAAGCATATAGAATGTAGCGAACTATCTGGACAGTTTCATTCCATTTATTTTCACATATTAATCCAAAATAAATATTAAGCATTTACATAAAGTATGTTTAGTGCTCTGTGAACACAAGTTTTAAACAGCACCACGCTTGTGCTGATTTCTTATCCTTAAGTTATTCAGTAGGTGGTTCATTTATGATGGAAGAACATGATCATTTGTACAACAAAGACATACTTGTACATCTGTGCACTCCCTTTCAGGAGCAGCACAGTGCTAGAATTCATCTCCCTCCTGGATTTACTTCCAATAAATGAAAGGGTTGAGTAACCAACGTGCTGGCTAGACTTCCCTCCCTTCCTGTTCCCTGAGAGCCAGGTCTTTGCCCAATCCACCCTTCCTTCCTGTCTTAAAAGTGCAATGACAGAAAGATTTTTTTAAAAGTTATATTGACCTTTTATCCCTGCTGAAGGCACACACTGTAAATTCAGCAGAGAAGGTATGGCTTAGGGAGATTTAACAGGAGTCACTTTGACTTTTCATGGAGAGTGAAATTGTATAATTGAAACTGAGGGAAGATACATGAGTTAGAGAGCCTTCAGGAACACCTGACTAAAACAGTTTTCTACCTGGAGTTAAATATTGCTATCTCTTAAAAGATATTTAGCTTTCAGGTATTTATTTTTTACTTATAAGCATTGCTGCGATCTTAAAAATAGATGCCTCCCTCAGAAAACCCTGTTGTTCCTGGATTTTACAGTTTTCTTCAGGAAACTGTTTCTCATCGCATCACATAACAAACAGCTGCTGTCATGGCAGCTTTAGAAAACCTTTACAGAAGCAATAGAGAAGCAATTGGAATGTCTGAACAGGTAGTGAATCATATGCTCTGGCACTGGCTGATTCATGGTGTTTAAGATCTTATCTGAAGCCTTATGCTTAAAGGCTTTGGTATCCTTTAGCCTGGGCCACAGTAATAATTAGTCCTGAAAGACCTCTTGTCACTGCTGCAAGCAGGGCCTCCATGCCATCTTCCACAGCAGCTTGTTTTCTATTTCAGATAATAATGTATATTGAATCGAGAGCTTTCCTAAAAAAGAACTTTTACATAAGCTTTCATTTTTAAGTGGAAGTGGATTCAGCTTTCTAACTCTCTGTACTGAATTTTAGACCGTGAGATCTGAACACAATCAAAGCAATCATACTTTTCCTCAAAATGTTTCGTAAACTTTAGACCACATCACTATGAGTTAGTTGAATTCTGAGTCTGAAAAACTGAAAAAGAGATCAGAGTTGTTTATCTAATCTGTCATCCACAGAAATTGTCATTTAAGGCCTCACTGACATCGGGAATGGTATGAATAGTGCTCATATTCCTGGTTTTGATCTCATCTTAGTTGCAGACTTCACATGGGTTTGTTCTTAGCAAGACAATAGACCTCTGCTGTTGTTCCACAGCACTCAAATGTGCTGTTTCACGATTAAGCAGATGAGTAAACCTGACGGAGCTGCTAACATCATCAGCGTACCTGGCTCAAAGTACATACAGCTCCTGCACTCAGCACTTTGTAGGGTCAGACCCTGCATGATCCTGAATTGGTCACAAATCTACAGATCTGGATTTCATTCATATTTTAAATGGTTGTTTTCTCTTTTGTTTTTAATTTACTCAAATGCAGTGGCTGTAAATGTTTGGTCTCAGCACTTCTGTGGCCGTCTTGGACAATAATATGGTTATTTATTTTATCCTAGCTTCTGATCTTTCATGCATTGCTGGTTTATGGTTCCCTGTAATAGGAAGCTTAAGTCATTGTTCAGGAGTGACAGTTCAGAAATGTTCAGTAACGTTTCTGTAATTGGTGACAAAGTTTATATTGTGAGCAGTAGCGTTCCTATCTGGTGTGATGCTAACACTGCTTATTCAGAGACATTTAAGGAATTGTTTTAATTATATTTTACTTATTTGTACACAAAAATACAGAGGAAAATGTATTTTCTGGTGTATATAAAAGAGAAGTCTGAGTTACCAGGTATGTGAGCCTAATAGCTAGATGCATTTATTTGCTCAGTCAGCTAGTTAAGGTTATCTCAGAGTTCATAGGTTTTCTCAATTTGTTATGAGCTTCTAGAGGGGCATTCAGTGGTCAGATCCCACCCATGAGGCAGTACCACTTGTTAATCACCTTTTCCTTTCCTATCTCTACAGTGTACTTGAATTAAATATCAATGTTGTGTAATGAATAGAACCATGCCCCTTGAAGAGCTAGGTATTTTTCTGTTGAGTTGAAGGATACAATAAACATTTTTACACATTTTAGTATTGTCAATTAAAAAATACTATTGACACTCTTACACTAGTTGTGCTTACATTTCAACAGGA
Organism: Oreortyx pictus; assembly: GCA_036925125.1. Taxonomy (NCBI): domain Eukaryota; kingdom Metazoa; phylum Chordata; class Aves; order Galliformes; family Odontophoridae; genus Oreortyx; species Oreortyx pictus. The sequence goes on from JAUPFR010000001.1 coordinate 20,357,522, forward strand.
AATGCCGAACATTAGGTACCTTATGTTGAACTGTGGATTTATAACTTGAAAAAATTGTGAAAACAAGAAAAAAGTGTTAAAACATTGAATTTGTGTTCTGTTTGTTTGTTTAAAGTTAGAAGGAAATCGATCACTATTTTATATGTTGTGTTTTCCCTGTAGGTAATAAGCTCAATGAGCTCACTTTCAGAATATTGCCTGCCCTCTATTCTCCGCACTTTGTTTGATTGGTACAAAAGACAGAATGGCATAGAAGATGAATCTCATGAGTACAGACCAAGAACAAGTACTAAATCCAAAAGGTATGATTTTTAATATGTTTACATGAGCTAGTGAGAGATTGTAGGGTAAAATATATTACATTTCACCTGCCAGCTTTTGTACATTTATTTAGTTGTTTGAAAGTTATTTTCATGTTCCTGGAAATCTGCTCTCAGCTTTTATCTAAATGAAGTAATTATGTCTTTAAAACTATGCTGCAGTTATTTAAAGCACTAGTTTTTACTGTTGTTCTGTATGCTATCATATTATTTAAATAGAAGCTTGTATAAGCTATGTCTTCCTCACTCATGTGAGCAGGTAATAATTCTCTGACATTTGGAGGGATTTTTTTTTCCTACAGCATTCTGCTTAGTCAGAGAAATTTCACATACAGCTATTCTCTGTCCAAACAACTGTAAGGTAACAAGCTTTGGCAACATTGACTTAACTCTTAAATAAACAAGCAGGTAAAAAGAAAGACGCCAGAACAAATATATTGATCTCTTACAATATCAGGAGTTCCTTGGCAATAAGTCAGTGGATTGACATTGAGTCCTGACCATTTAGTACAGTACATTCTTTAAACTTAAAATTTTTCTGAATATATCTACGCACTTTATTGAAACAGCAGACTTTGTGTTTGAAAACACAGTTCTTTAGATTAGAATAATAAAATGGCTTAGGTTGAAAGAGACCATAAAGATCATCAAACTCTGGGCAGGGACACTACCCACCAGTTCAGGCTGTCCAGAGGTCCATCCAGCTTGGACTTGAGCACCTCCAGGGATGGAGCACCCACAGATTCTCTGGGCAGCCTGAGCCAGTGCCTCAGCACCCTCTGAGTAAAAAATTCCTAACATCTAACCTAAATCTCCCTCTTTTAGTTTAAGGCCATCCCCCTTGTCCTATCACTATTAGACCACATACAAAGTCTGCTTATCAGTTCCCTCCAAGTACTGGAAGGATTACTTTTAATCCAGTAACTACAGAAGGCAATGTTTGCTGGATTGAAGGGATGGGAGATATTTTTAGGTTTCAACAAGATAGGCATGGACCTGAATCATACTCTCCTAGATTCTTTATGGTAAGTGGAAGTAGTCTATTTGAAAGCGTGATTCATAAGTTCATGCACTGGCATGAAATGAATCCCTGTTGTAAAATGCCTCTTTCTCCTAACTGCCCTTTATAGAAGCCTTTAACAGGACTATCAGTTTATGTATCAGTTCATATAGAAGTCTTCAGGAATGCCACTCAAAATCTAGTTGAAAGTCAGTTTAATGGTAAACCAAGGCCACTCTGCCAATTGATAGTATTCCAAAAAGTACATATAACCAGTCCTTTTTTCAGTTAATGTGAAACCAGGAAAATCAAAATGCAAATAATTCATTTCAACACTAATCAAGCAGAGCTTGTGAATGTGTTCTTAATTAGAAGTACATAAATGCACCCAAAGTTAATCACTGAGAAATGTGCTGGGATCTGTTGTTTACTCAAAACCTGACTGAAGTGATAGTTCCCTCAGAAGGTCTGCAGGACTGCTTGTTGCATATTGAATTTTGCAATAAGAATTTTAAATTTCATGTCATCTTTTCAGTGCACTTTGTAACTATGATCAGTTGATCCATATAGATAAGTTTTGTATTTCTGTTGCAAGTTACTCACTTCAGATCTTCTGGTTTGTTCACCAGGAATGCATTTTTACATATGGCAAATGATGCCAAAGTTAAAGAAATAACACTCAAACAGCTTCAAAAAGAGGGTGTGATTTGGTTATGAATTCTCCATCAGTACTTTAAAGGCAGTTTTTAAAATTCATCACAAGTCTATATCTGAATTTGATAGCAGAAAATAATTTATTACGTTTGGGTTCCAAGTGTAATTGAGAACTGTCTAACTGGTGCTATCAGCAAGGAAACTGAAACAAAACGATTGGTGATAGTATAGAATCCAGGTTTCCTTGGGTTTTGTTTTGTTTCCTTGACGAGGCATATGGGGAAAAAAGAGAAAATGGAAGGGGATATATTTCAGTACCTGAACAAAGGTGAATGTAGCAAGTTACATTTGTTTCAATTGTCTCAGATTTTAAGTGTCAGTGCATTAATTCTGAAATGCTGTAATGTACTTTTGAAAAATAGAACATAATCCACTGTTAACTGTGTATCTGAAGAAGGCATATAATGTCAATTATAACACATCTCCTAAATGTTGTGTTTCTTTTGATTTTGCAGTGATGAACAGCAGAGGGACTATTTAATGGAAAGAAGAGATCTGGCTATTGACTTTATATTTTCATTAGTATTAATAGAAGTTTTGAAACAGGTATGGAGTTCTTCAATTATACGTTAACTAGTAAATCATGGAAATTACAAAGTTTGTCTTATAAGCTAACTTTAGGATTCTTTCTTGTTTTCACATTCGAGAGCCTAATAAAAATGGGAGATAACCCCTGTATGCTTGTTCATTGCTATCTGTATTGCGCATGTAGCATACATAGTATTCTGCACTCACACAGACTTCATTTTGCCAAGTTTTTGAAGATGAAGTGTTTATCTTCAGTTCTAAATAAACTTTAAATGGCTAGCTGCTATTTCTACTGATGTCATATCTACGTAGGAAAGGTACCCACAAGTAATACTAGTACTAAGGTATGTGGCTTAAAGTGTACTGTATGTATACAAGTTGTTTTATTTTGTGTTTTCAGATTCCACTTCATCCTGTAATAGACACTTTGGTACATGATGTTATTAACTTGGCTTTCAAGCACTTTAAATACAAAGAAGGGTAAGGCTCTTTTTCATTCAAAAATGATGTGGAAAAAAACTTCTTGCTGACTTGCATAGATTTCAGTTAAGCACCGTGCTTTGAGATCTCAAACACCTGACTGACAAACAGAATTCTTTCTTATCTCTTGCTAGGTACCTTGGTCCTAACACTGGAAATATGCACATTGTCGCAGATTTATATGCAGAAGTTATAGGTGTACTAGCTCAAGCAAAGTGAGTAAAATTGAATACCATACATAAAGGAAACCTGAGTAGTTTTATTTGCTTAGAATGCAAATATTCTGATTTTCTCAATTTGTTTAAAGATAGCGCACAATAAATCATTTCAGCTCACTGGTACTCTGTTCATCCAGGTGGTCTACAGTATAATATCCAGAAAATCAGAAACTTTCTGTAGCTAGACCGGTGATCCTAAATAAATACGCTATTTTTTTCTCTGTCTGGACAAACTTTAAAATGGCAACTTAGCAATATTTTAAAGTATTTCTGTAGTTGTTTAGGTTTATAATTTAATGCAACTGCTTCTGAATCAGATAGATGATTCTTATGGATAGAGAATGTCAACAAACTCATGTGGGAGATAAATCATCATTACCCCCCCATCCCAAGTTGTAGTTAGTGTTACTGTAATGACTGTTCCTATCTGAATATTTTCATGGTTATCATTTAAACAGTTAAAAAAAAAATATGCATGTACTTTTCATTATACTTCTTCTTGAATTTTTCAGTAAAAATGTGATAGGGCTATTTTGGTGATATTGTTAGCTCAAATATAAGAAAGAAGAACAACTGGATAATAATTGGAAAGATGTAGTTACCCACAAGATCAGTCTATACTCTCCCCTTTTCCTCTTCTAAAGAAAGCTGAACACAAAGAAATCTATTCACAAACTGATTGAAATATTTTTCAACCAAATGTGAATCTTCTGTAGTTTTTTCCCTATTTATGTGTCTTACAATACACTGCAAACACCAATGTATACTGTTTTGTGACTAACCAATATGAATTCCTAGATTTCCTGCTGTAAAGAAGAAATTCATGGCAGAATTAAAAGAGCTACGGCATAAAGAACAAAGCCCGTATGTAGTTCAAAGCATTATCAGTCTCATAATGGGAATGAAATTCTTCCGTATTAAGATGTATCCTGTGGAGGACTTTGAAGCTTCTCTTCAGTTTATGCAGGTAAAATTCTTAAGCATAGAGCTGAGGTTCTCAGACCTTAGAGAACAGGCCCCCCTTCATCTTTCCTGTTGTGATACTTCAGGGGACTTTTCCACACATAATTCTCAGTTCTCCAGTCTCCTAACTCAGGAATATATCATTTCATGCCAGATTGTCGCGAGTCATATACTCAAGTGCCCGTATCCTGTCCTCCAACAAGAAGAGTTTTTCTCCAACAAAAAAACAGAACCGCAACCTCACATACTAGAGTCCCACAGCCATTCCTTGTTCTGTGTCCCGGCCTAGCTGCTCACTGCCTCCAAGGTGAATTTTCCGCCCTTGACATTAGTTACCAAAGAGGAGTGGAACTTCTGATGTAGAAAACCACAAAGGAAGAGAAAGAAATGAAGCAAAAGCTGGATCAAATTTCTCTTGGATGCATTATCACCTTCCACCACACCTTCACCCTCCTTCCTCTATAGTGTATCCTGTACTCACCCAGTTTGAGAACCACAAATACAGAGCACAGAGTGTCTGACATGCATGCTTTAAACTAACAGATTGTTTCATTCTGTAATATGAATGATACGTATTTCAACATTTAATGTAGTTCACATTTCTGCCTGGTAAAACATGATAGGTTGTATACCCTGCATGAGGATTGTTTAGCATAACCTTTTTATCTGCTTTGGGATCATCTTCATAGCTGCAGAGTTTGCAGCCAGTCATCCAGTAAAACAAATGTTTTATGTAAATCTCCATGTAAAACAACTTATTAATGGTGTCACTGGAATGAAAAATAATCATTTTTAGTATCAGCTGCTCAGAAATAAGGATTTGGCATCATAATACAAATGCACACACATAGAGGCACACAATAATTTCTCTAAACCTTCAACGTGAATCATATAATGTTTACATCTTGCAGTGTTTTAAACCATATTTAACAATACAGGAGAAGTTCATTTTTCTTCTTACCTTGTGTTTCAGCATATGAATGCAGCTTATTTTGTGTTGACTTCACGTAAGTTATCCAGAAAAGGCAACACATCAAAGCAGTGTGTTCAGTGCACATCAGTAATATGGGTGAATGAGATTGTATTCTTATTGCACAGCACTCTTGAAATACAGTGTTCACTGCTCTTGAAATCGGGAATTAGTAAAGCTCTCATGGAGTAGACTCGGAGTCTGGATGCTAATAATCTCGCTCATCAATGGAGTTTCTCAGCACCTAATGAATTCTTGTATATCCTAGATTGAGTCATAAGATGATGATCCTATAGATGATGATCTTACATACAGATGATCCATAAGATGATCCTGCACTGCATCTTCTGATGTATTGTAGGATTTGTATAAGATGCATTGTATTATGTATGAAAATAAATCTTGTTCAATTTGATGAAACATATATAGTTTGATTCCTTAGGTAAATCTTCTGTTTGCTTAAGTATCTACTACATACAGTGCCACAGCTATAGGCTCTGTCATTCTAGCACCACTCTTGGAGAGATACATTTTAAAAGGTGAGCTAACCTCAGCAGTGAGCTCCAGAAGACCCTGGCTTTCACCGCGAACTGCAGAAGGCCATGAAGGCTACTTGCTGGCTTTGATCAAGAGCCTCAGCGATGTAGCAGCAGTGGCTGTGGTGAATTCACATGATATACAATCCTGTGTATAGCCTGGAAAAAATTATGCTTAATCTAATCTGTAAACTGTTCTATATGCATGTTCAGGGAAAAAAGGTCAGTGGCTTTTGGGAACTTGGACCCAGACAGAGAGAAGTAACTGGACCAGTACAATTTGTTATCCTCAGAGAAGTTATACAGAGGCAGCACATGCTTATCTTCCCTACCCCATGTTCTGCAAAGCACAATTCTGTGGATGGTAGCTTGCTGCATGTTTAGGACAAAAATCCATTTGCCTTCCCTCTCGATTCCCAATTATAGGCTGGAAATTGCATTGTTATGTTCTGATCTTTCATCAGCAACGCACCCTGACAATTAAATTTATCCCAAGATATTTGCTGTAAAATTGTTCCTTGCCACTTTATCTTACTGGAGAAATTTGTTGCTTTTCTGGTCTTATACAGCATTACATAAAGCAGACTGTGTGGAGTATTCTTCTGCTCCTGAATATATACAGAGGAAAGGCATGAGATCAGCCCCTGAGCCCATGTCCCTTTCCATCTCCAAAACACTAACTGGAAAATCTGGAGTAAAGAGAGAGTTTCTGGATTATAATGATTGGAGCAACAGATCCTGAATGTCGATTTACATGTTGCTTTGTACCTGCAGCAGAATGCAAATTTAAAACTTAATACATAGTGCAGGTATTTTCTGTGTGCTTTGCAAGACAGTTTTCTTGGTGTGCTTTGAGAAGAGATTTAGATGTCTTTATTACAGTTGATGCACAATTTATGTTTCTTGTTTTCTTTTCTTTTAGGAATGTGCACATTATTTCCTTGAAGTAAAAGACAAAGATATCAAGCATGCACTGGCAGGACTGTTTGTTGAAATTCTTGTCCCCGTAGCTGCTGTGAGTTTTATTTTGGGGGCTGTTTGCATGATTTCTTTTCATTAGATAAAACATCTTGAGAAACAGTGTTTCATTAACATGACATTTTCTTTCAGGCTGTTAAAAATGAAGTGAATGTCCCCTGCCTGAGGAACTTTGTTGAAAGCCTGTATGATACAACACTTGAACTTTCTTCACGAAAGAAGCACTCACTGGTTAGTAACTTTAAGATGCAGAGGCTAAAATTGACTGTCAGAAATATCCCTGTGACAAGACTCTTGAGAAATTCACAGAACTGGTTGCAAAACTTTTTCTGTTTTTGACTTCATATGTAATACATTTCTATTTTCAGAGTAGACTATTGTTTCTGAAAAAAAAACACAACTTTATTTATGTTATTCAGAATACGATCTTAATCAGTCTGAATCAAGCAGATGTTTTCAGCTTCTGGGGCTCTGACTACTAAACCATTAGGTTTTCTCATACTTATGTATAAACATTAGGAGGAGAGAAGAAAGAATAGAGTTTATTTCTTGTCAGGTGAGACATGTGGAAACAACTCTTTCATGGGGCTTAAATAATACGTTGTAAGAATGAAAAAATGTTTAACACATGCCCTTTTAAATCTGCAACTTGGCTACTGTGCAGCCCTCTATTTCACTTTTTTCTTGTGAGATGAACAGTGGCGCTGCAGTATATTTTTGGAAGCGTGAGTTGATCTGAATTAAATGAAGATCTGAGTCAGTTTGACGCTGGCTGCCTTAAGCAGTTTGTCTCTCCAACTGGGTCAGTGCACGTCAGCGCTGTGGCGTTAGCTAATCCATGTTGAAGCCTTGGACCTTTTAAGAAAGGAAAGTTATCATTTGGCCTTCCTTTCTTGTTCTGGGGGAATGTCCAAAAGACTTCCCTGTTTCCATGTCTTTCAGCAATTGCAACTCACCTGTGCTAGTGAATCTCCTGGGAGGACTGCAGATGTTTGTTGCTGATTCCTGCCACCTTTGCACTGTCCCCACCAGCTACACCAGTGCTAGGGAATGGTCTAAGCATTCTTCAGGATGCAGTTCTGGTTCTGTTTGAATTAGTAGGAGGTCTGGGACAAATCTTTGATTTCTTCCTGCTTGTGTTTGTGTGGCTCTGCTCCACTCTGCCAAGTTAATAAAACCTCGTTGAAACTGCAGCAGGGCAAGAGCTTTCCTGTACAGTTTTCACACTAAATAGAACTTCCCCAAACTGGAGGCGGTACTTGCCAAAGTCAATAGTACATGCTTGAGAAAGGATTACACAGCTGGGGCTTAGCATTTGATTGCTTGTCTGCACATACCACACTGGAAACTACATAGTTAAAAGTGACAAAATAGACTAGATTCTTGGGAGGGTGTGATTAGAAATACAAACATTGTGAGGAGGAGGGAAGAGGCAAACAGCCGGCAGAAATAGCTGCAGTGCATATTTTCAGGCCTCAGGAAGAAAGTGCACTCCTTAGAGTCTGAGGAGGACCTTCCTTTCTGAGATCAGTGTTTTGTGAATCAGTACATTTACTGAATAGGCAGGGTGGGGACCTCATTTTCTGTCTGAAAAAGTGTCTGGTCTGAGCTAGCTGAGGTTCTTTTGATAGTAAGCAGAGAGAGCTAGGAAACTCCTGGAGATGGTTTGTGCATCTTCCATCAGAGGGCTCTGAGTTAGGATGTGTTTAACAATCTTGATATGTTTCTGAGCTCTGTGATCCTGCCGAGTAGTCAACTATTACTGTCATAATGTTAATCTCCTAAGAAAATTTTCTTTGAGAAAACTTATCTTCTGCCATATGGATTTCGGACATGAAGATTATAAAATTAAAAATTAATGTACATTTGCTATTTGATCAAGAAATTAGGTCAAACCTAGATATGGGCAGTTTATGTTGTATATTACAGATTTTAAAGTGTACTTAGGCTTTGAGCTGTGACTAATGTTAGAGTTTTAGGGTTAATTTTGAGAATCATTGGTCTTTAAAAGTTACCTTAGTTTTTACTATATTTTAAAGTCTTGTTTGGCTGTATATTAGCATGAGAATTGAAACCAAAAAGTCTTGCTGAAGCAGCTAAGTGAGTTTAAAATTAATATGTACATTTTTGCCCCTTTGTACTTTCCAGTTCACAAGATGTAACCAGGAATAGACCCAGGCATTGCCTGTAATTTAGCACACCTCAGCAGTGCATTGACACATCTCCCAGTAGATGTCAAGACTGCTGATTTTGAGAAGTAATTGAGTATTCAAAAATCCCAACAAACTGTGTTGGTCCTGCTGTTTTTATAATAAGGTGTGGATATTTTCATGCTATCATTTCTCATTTAACTGACAAAAATTAGCCCTGGCAGACTTTGAAACTGTGCCCCATCTTTGGTTTTATGATTGCACTGTAAGTAGGAATTTGGTTTTCATGTATTCGTAAAACAAATCTGTAACAGCTTTAGAGAAATGTTTATTTTAATTTGTACTGGTTAACATTGTGTTTTTGTTGACTAATGTTATATAAAATGGTAGTAAGAACTTTTAAGTTTGCAGTAGCTCTTGTAAATCACTTATATTTTGTAGACGTGAATAATATGATATCATCATCCATTTCCTGTTTAGGCTTTGTACCCTCTGGTAACATGCCTACTTTGTGTCAGTCAGAAGCAGTTCTTTTTAAACAGATGGCATATTTTCCTCAACAACTGCCTGTCCAATCTCAAGGTGAGTATCTTCTGTTTTTAATGACCATATTAGAACTTAATTAATATTCAGTATGCTGATATGTTGCAAATCCATTTTAGGTAATCATGCTGGATTATTGCCATTAGCTGATCCATTCATAGTTTTATCCATTGGCAATACAGTTAGCTGTACAGATTTTGTTGATACAATTAAGAATACTTCAATTGTTTTCTGTTTTTCTTACTGAAATGAAGCCTGAGTCAAACAGTTGTGAAACAGATAGTGTTATTGCTGAAAGTTAGTAGCTTGAGTGACTTACCAAAGCTGGCCCAGTATTAACTTGCTTTTCTCAAAAAGGCATTCTCGAACCTATTACTTCCACGATTACTAGTGTGCCATTCTGCACTTCAGGTGAATCCAAATGAAAGCATAGTCCCAACACTACCTAAGCTGTGAAGTACTTAGCTGAAATGAAGGGCCTCTTAACTACCACTTGCTGAACCAGTGGTCTGGAGGCCTCTGCAGAAGGCACAGGTAGAGCATACAACCACTGTCTCAGCTTGGAGGCAGATTGTGGAAGGGATCTCAGTTAACTGGATGTTGAAATGGAAAACTGTGTATGACCAAAGAGACAGAAATCATATACTAGTTCAAAATTTTCCAAAAATAAATAGCAATCCAGTCAGATAATCCAGTGAAATCTATTCATCCCAAATGTAGTATTATCTAGGTCACCCTAAGAATTCGCTAATTTTTGTCCTTTCTCTTTTGAATATCTGCTATATCCTTCATGCCAGTTCTGCATCAAAGGACAACACCTTTTCTCCTGATAGAATCAACTAAGGACAGCACTTTCTTTTGGAGTCAAATTGAGTTGGTTTTCAGATAGATATTTTAAATTGTAATCTGTATCTAATCTACACTACATTTTGCTTTTCTTACAGCTTATGTAAGGAGAGGTAGGTCAGATGCACAGGCATCCTGCAGCTACAGGAATGAGAGTTCTGGGCAGCTGTGGAGCTGTATCTTTTTGTTATGTCTCTGTAAAAACTCTGAATCATGGCATCCACTAAATGCAGAACTTCCTCTCTAGTTTGTGCCTGAACTTAATTTTTTCCTAGAATAAAGACCCCAAGATGGCTCGAGTTGCACTGGAATCTCTGTACAGACTACTGTGGGTTTACATGATCAGAATTAAATGTGAAAGCAATACAGCTACTCAAAGGTAAGGCACTGTATTTGTTATTACAGTCAGGCCTTGTAAAGAAGATGCCAGTGAAGAGGCATTGTGGTTCTTCTGAACAACTTTGAATGTGACCTATTCCAGCTGTTAAAAACAAAACAAAGCAACAGAACACTCAAAAGCACATAATCATTTTGTGTCGCCATCCATTGTTTGCCCACCTTGTGGAAGAACTAAAAATTACTCCTTGCCTTGTTAAATTTAGAAGTTGTTTGTTGTTAGTCATAATACAGTAGTAAAATAATTGCACTGAATATTTTAGCAAAGGATCATAGCAAGTTACACCATTACTTTTTCTCATTAAAAAATTCTTCTTAACTTTCTGGATGGTGTTGGATTTACAACTTAAATTTTATGATAATTGAAGGTCTGTGAGGTCCAGAATTGTCTAATGCTCTTTTCTTTCTTTTACAGTCGACTTATTACTATTGTCACAACACTTTTCCCCAAAGGGTCCCGTGGTGTTGTGCCAAGAGATATGCCTCTTAATATCTTTGTGAAGATAATACAGTTTATTGCACAGGTAATGGGAGATCCATGTGTATATGTTTCCAATTAATGAGTAACTTGCTTTCCCGGTAACAAATGAAGAAATTTCCGTTTTCTGAATTTTTTGCTGCCCCGTTGTTAATATCATTCATCCAGGTAATTATAATACTTTATGTAGGAAACTCCAGAAGTAATGCCTCCTGTTTATTTCTGTGGAAACCACAACAGATATAGTGAGCCTAATAACAGTGTATAACAGAGCAAATTATTTGCAACAAAACACTGTTTTTTAGCATAGTCACCGTCACTAGCTGTGCATTTTCACCAGTGATGAACAAGAGCCTGCATGCCATGCTTTTAACAGTTTTCTCTAGTGGAGGTGACCTGCTGACACCTCAGCTGAAACACACCAGCCACTGCCTCACTGTGCTCTCGCTGACTGCTCTCAAACGTTCAGCAAGCATTGATGAATGTCAGTGGGTACAATTTTTTTCATTTTCAGTTCAGCTCAGGTGTATTTTTATCAGTTCTAGGAATTGCCAGCTAGACAGAAAATGTATTAATTGACCCCCTCTGATTGTTGATAAAATTTGAAATAATAAACTGTATTTTGTGCTGATACTGAGTAAGTCCTACTAAACTTGACAAAGAAGTTACTCTGCTTTGAAGAAGGTGTTAGACAAGAAGCAGATTCAGCACATAGCTTACATCCAGTTTTCATCAGTTCAGATGGGAATTGCTAAAATATACTTCAGTTTCTTGTCTTTTTTACTTAAAGTTAGAAAACATTCACATTGAGCAAAGCACTTAAGCACATGCTTAGAGTCTCTGTATAGAAGTGAATACAGCAGGTGCTTAAAATCTGTGAATAATCTGCTTTTACATAAAATACTATGTTAGTACCATAATTACTGCAGTTTAAATGAAATAATTAAAAGTCTTATTTCCAAAATGGCTCATTTTGTATTTAAACGATATAAATTAAGCAGGCAGGATTTTGTTCATACAGCAGTGATGAAGGCTTGGATCTGATGGTGTGTTCCGCTTGCCTCTAAAAATATATTTTTCCAAATGTTTAAATAAATCCTGATTAAACTGGTTTTCAAGATTGTGTTGCCTTGAGATAAGTATCAGAAGTGAGAAGTTTATGATTTGCAATATTATTACTATTTCAGGAACGTTTAGATTTCGCAATGAAAGAAATTATCTTTGATTTCCTTTGTGTTGGAAAGCCTGCAAAAGCTTTCAGTCTCAACCCTGAGGTACGACATGCATCTGCATTTATTTTTCTCTAGTTTATATATATTGTACTGTGATACCTTTGCTTTCTGTTTACATTAGTGTGCTTTTGCTGATGTCCAGTTCCCAGGCGAAAAAAATCTTGAACTTGATTTATTGATGAAATGCTTCTGTGGACCGATCTGTGAAATGCCACATTGTTTATTCCTGTCTTGTGCTTCCTCAGTGTAGATTACAAAGTGTGAAGTCATGAAAATGCATAAAACAAAAAGGAAGAGAGAAATAAAACTATTGGCCACACTATTTCCTGATCACTGCTGCTGATCTGTGTAATGCATTAAGCTATTTCATTATAAAAATAAATTTCCTTTAATGATTTCAACGTTTTTCAAAACAGTGTCACTGAAAAAGAGTATATGATGCAAGAAGAATTGAAGACAGTAGTCGTGTATATCTCCACTAGTGTTAGTCATGTTTCTAGAGCTTAGGGAAAACAGTCAGACATTTGAAAAACTTAAAAAAAAAAAATTGAAATACTTGATAAAATAATGAAAAATTCTCTTGAAATTCATTTGCCTGTAATTAAGAAAAAAAAGTTTGAAAGTTAAAAATAAGCACATGCAAGATGAGAAGCATTTGTGTTCTTCGCATAAAATGTGTCTATTTTAGATTAGATTTTGAGTGGAAATTCTTTCCTTGGAGAGTGATAAGGCAGTGGAACAGGTTTCCCAGAGAAGTTGCAGACACCCAGTCCCTGGACATTTCAATGCCCTGGGCAGCCTGATCTGGTGGGTGGCAACCCTGCCCACAGCAGGGAGTTGGAACTAGATGGGCTTCAAGTTTCCTTCCAACCCAAGCCATTTGAGAATGCTGATTCTATTAATCCTTAACTGTTACACAGTCATATTGATTCACTAAAATGTTAAAATAAAATGTACTGTTTGCAGAGATCCTATCTGAAACTAAAGCAGATATTTTGAATATATTAAGCTTTCTGCTGTCAAAACCAGTAGAAGCAAGAGAGCTCTACTTAGAGCACAGCTTTCATCTTTCTTCAGCAGACTACAGAAAAATTGAAAAGAGCTCTTGAGCAGGCAGACCCCGCCAAGCTTGGCATCAGACTCATCTGCCATAGTCTGATCACTGCTGTTCTGCAGGTATCATTATATATGAGCAGTGCATGAGGCAGAGCTTACAGGGAATAGAAATAGTATTTCTTTGCATCAATATATCAGAGGGACATAGATCTCATGAGATATCAACATCTGAAATGTTACTGTTCATTAGCAACAGCATAAGTCCAAAGACAGTGAGTAATAGGGCTAATTGTTGGTGTATGCAGACTTCTGTTTTCTAAGAAATTACCTGTAATCTATGGGAATGCACTTCTGGAACACTGTCTTTAGGACTGCTTCTCAATTTTTAGAATACATTCCTCAGAAATGAAAAACATTCTGGTCTTTTAATCAGTGCGGTATAATGACTGCAAGTTTTCCTCTCAACTCTCTGGAGACATTCAATTCATCTTCCTGATGTTTTGGTGCTGAGTTCCATCCCAAACTTTTCACACAGTAGGGTCAGTTATTCATTTTCATTCATAATGACCATTTAGGATATCTGTGTTTAACTCTAGGTCCAGTTTGGTTGTATTATTAAACCGTAGGTTCAAATCCATATTTTTTATCCTGATGATAAAATTATAGTGTAAAAATGAGAAGAATTGAAGTTTTGAGAAGAGAGAGCAACCACTCATACTAGAGGTACAAATTAATTGTGACCATTTTTCATGACATATGTCAGGCTAGTTGGTGTGACCAGAATGCTGAAAAAAGTACAAGCGTGTAGCAAAATTTCAAAGTGATTTAAGAACATGATTATTTGATTATGATACTCATTCATCTTCTGAACTTTACAGAGAATGAATATTGGTCTGAGAGCTTTCTTGGTAATTGCTGATAGCCTGCAGCAAAAAGATGGTGAACCTCCAATGCCAGTGACTGGAGCTGTCCTTCCCTCTGGAAATACCCTCAGAGTGAAGAAAACATATTTGAGCAAAACTCTTACAGAGGAAGAAGCAAAAATGATAGGTCAGTAAGAGAATGGAAGTTGCATATGAGTGGATGTGAAAGGTCTCTAGAATGATTTAATAGTTTTAAGAATACAATTGATTTCATTATTGTAAACATTTTTGTTCTAATGAAATATGTGGTTTACTTTGATAACTACAGGATTTTTATGTATGTTTATGATGCAAAATTATTTCCTAGAAAAGCTCTTACATACTTATGTGGTATCTAAGAAAGCAATCCTCTGTTTTTAAGATGTTGAAGATGATAGTTTAGAATTAGTTCTTTCCGTTCTAGCTATCTGTGTTTATTCATGGGTATTCATCCTACTAGAGACAATGTCTGTGCTCTGAAAATGTACTAGCTTTGAAGTTCAGCAAAGATTTCTTTTGTGTATCCCTGTTTTAATTGCCATGTGTATCTCCCATGAAGGGAAGCTTTTAAGAATGGCAGAAATGTTTAAATGTAAAACAAAGCTGAACTGAACTCCCAGGTTGAAAATGTCCTGGGTTTCATTTGTTGTCAGAGTGGAGAATCCCATGCCAAAGGAAACTCCTGTGTATCCTGTGCTGAAAGTTTCTGGTTTTACTAGTAGAAAAGGAAATTTGTCTACTCATCGTAGTACTCCATTAAGTCCCCAGATTTATGTGAATGAAAAAGAGTCTGCATATTTCCTCACCAGTGATAAAGATGTTCTTACCATTGCTAGACAACTGTAGTATTGTCAGGAAAGTATAGAAACATACGACTCATTGCTGTTGAAATGTACAATAGACATTGTGTTTAGTGCTATGTTAAGTCAGTTCATTTTGGTTACTCTTTGTGACAATAAGGACTGCATTTGATAATAAACATTTGGACTCTTAGTTTCTTTTATTTTGTTACTAAATTATTTACTATTTTATGGTAAAATTTTCTGATTTCCACATATAGCATGTGAGATTAAACAAGGTAGTTCCTATGTTTTCTTTTGCATTCTTCTATGCCACTGAACTTTGGTTTCATCAGATCTGAAAATTGATGTCATTTTGGAGTTCTAAGATGATGTTGTCTTTATTAAATGGGAGAAGAGTTGAGTAGAGATAGCTGACTAAAAATGTGTTGTTTAGTGTTAATAATCTTAAATTTGATTAAGAAAATGTTAGCATTTGATTAATATAGGAGAAAATGGAAGTTTTATTTTGAAGAATTTGATTAACTCCTTTAAATCTTTATGTCTAATACTGTATTTCACATAAAATGGCATGACACTGATTTCCATACAAGAGAAGTTTTAGAAGAGCTCATTCAGATACCTTTTTTCCCTATGCTTGTCATTCTTAAACCTTGCTACTAGATCAGATCTTTTCTGTTGTGAAAAGTCACAAAATATATAATGAGCTTGGCAAACCGAGCAGTTTCATTTGTCTAGGTACAGACATATTTTTGACCAGGTATTTTTCAATTACTTCTCTGGGAAATATGTATTTATATCACTTGGGCTATTTTTATGTACAGTAGCATTGCTTGTGAAGAAGATAACATGTTCCATCTCTGAGTTAAGATATCTGAACTAATGGGGTATGCTGTATCACGAGTAAAACATTGTTCTTAATTCATACAACACAGCTTGACTGAGCAGCTTTCTTTTTCAAAATACACGTCTATAAATATCACAAATTATACAAAATGCATATTATTGCAGGTATGTCATTATATTATTCTCAAGTAAGAAAAGCTGTGGACAACATTCTCAGACATCTTGACAAGGAAGTGGGGCGGTGCATGATGCTAACCAACATACAGATGCTTAACAAAGAACCTGAAGACATGATCACGTGAGTGTTATAGAACAGTAAATCTCATGAAATGCTGAGGTACACTTCATTTCACACTGTTTCTGTCTGTCTTGAGACATCAGAGAGTCACCAAGAAGAAGGTACAGATAGCTTATGTACACCGAAAAAGTGTTTCTGTCAAGTTGAGCGTGCATCTCTGCATTTTACAGTGTTTGGAACTGAACTGACTCTCAATACTGCCAAAATCCCTGTTTTAGTCTTAAGAATATTTAGATGGTAGAATTTCCAAAGTCCATGGAAATGCTACCAGCCTATGCACAAAACTGTTTTAGAGTATCTTGGTGTCACTGAAGTTCAAAATAAAATAAATAAAATGTGTAAATTCCCTTTAATACTGAAAGATCTTTCAAAATTCTCATTACTGTGCAATCCTGTAACTAAAGTAAGTTCTACCTTAAAAACCCAAGACACCTTTTCATAACAGTTATGAATTTAAGAAGTATTCCACTGGAATAGAATCAGACCAGTGTATGTCTCAGCCAGTGTTCAACAGCAGCTATTTCCATTCCTATCTGAATAATGATTGAAGTTTCAAGTAGAGTATTCTAGTGAGATGGACTTTTAGTATGATGGATGACTGACCAAATTCAACTATCAGTTTACAGCTAATATAATCTCCATGTTTTAATGTCATAACTTTGCCCTTGCTTGTTGGTATGACAATCTGGATGAGATTTTAAACTCTTTGTGTCTTTAATTTTGTCACAGTTTGTTTATATTAAATGCCAACATTACTATATAGTAATATTTCACATTTGTCTTATACTACCATGCAGTATATTGCTCAGTATTTGCAGTCAGTTTTGATATTAATGTTGGGTGTCCAGGCTTTTGGAAGGGGAGGAAAAGTAAATTTTTAATCTCACATTGTATTTCCAGAAGATAATTAGTAAAACAGGGAACGCTTAGATGAGAAGTGTATTTAATCTTAGCTGTAAATTTCCTTTCTGTGGTTTCTCAGCATCACTGAAGTGCTGTTTATTTTTAGAATCAGTGAATAATTAGACTTGCAAGTTTTACATTTCACAAAGACTTTTGATTTGGTAGCTACCTTTGCCAGAGACATTAAGATTGTAAGGTTGCAGAGTCTACATCTAGGCATGTAAGTTACTGCATTTCTGTGCTTAACCAGAACAGCCTTATATCCAAATGAACTGTACTTTAAGTAATATGTGCAAGAGAAAGGGAAAACACATTATATCACATTTTTTCTTGTTCTTTCATGGAAAAAAAAAAAAAGAAAAACTGAGGGGCTTTGTTAATAGTTGTAATCTAAACTCAACTCCTGAATAGATTCATTTTACTCAACAGAACTTCATGCTTCACCAGAGTTAAATTTTAATTTGGGTTCTTATGGGCTTTAATACTTAGGAACAGCACTATAAACTGAATATCTTGATGATATTTTTGATCATGAAGCAAGAATCAGAAGAAAGTAGATACGCAATGAGTAGTTGTAATGCTGCACTTTTCTTTGGCAGTGTCATACATACCTCTATTTAATGATGAGGCTGGACTCTTCTCTGGAGTGCATGGTAATAGGATGAGAGGGAATGGCCACAGACTGATGCATAGGAAGTTCCAAGCAAATGTGCATGGGATCTTCTTCACAGTGCAGTGACGGAGCACTGGCACAGGCTGCACAGAGAGGTGGTGGAGTCTCCTTCTCTGGAGACGTTCCAGACCCGCCTGGACGCCTACCTGTGCAACCTGGGCTAGGGAGCTGCTTTGGCAGGGGGTTGGACTCCATGATCTCTGGAGGTCCCTTCCAACCCCTACAGCTCTGTGATTCTGTGACTGATCCATTCATGGTTGTTTTAGTGACTGCCACCATTAAGAGTTTTTCTGAAATACTGAGGAGAACTTTTTGCCCCCTCCACTGGGATATGTATTTCACTACTGGTTATAATTATTTTCCAGTATTTAGTCAGAATAATCATCCATTTTCCAACATAAAACATGTCTTCACCAGTACTTTGAAGATTATGCTGACAATACCTAGCTAAAATGCTCTACTGCTGGCATGGAAACAGACTTCCAGCTGAGGACAGCTGCTGGTGTCATCATCCAGAGCTTGTCCTTCTGGATCCTGAGCCAGCCAGAGATGAGTGCAGAGCCGTGTGAGATCTTGCTTGCCAGACATTTTGCATGCTGTGCCTGGTAGCTTAGATAAGATGGGAACTTGCGCCTCAAACTTGGATCTTCTCCTGTTAGACTTCTGAGCAGCTGATAAGCCACAGAACACCCACAGATTTTATATTTATAAATAATTACTCACTCGTCCTCCTAACTGTTTCCTCTCAGACTATTATTTTACATGCCTCCGTTTTAACTGCACAAACTCTTTACAATCTCTTGGGACTGATAATAGCGAAACTCTGCAGAGTTCCCTTTCCTCTTCAAGTCACCAAGAAAGACTCATTTGTTTTTGTGCAGATAAAAGTACTGATAGCACTTTTGTTTTTTAAAACTGTAATACAGTATTTTGTGGTAGTGATTATTGTAACTCACATTTACATTGGTGACAGTAGTTCAGAGGGATTTCTTCATAGCAAAACTGCCAAAGGGATGTTTTATTTTATACTTTCTCAAGTCAGTTGCTAAAACCTACTTTCAAGTTCTGTCTGTTGGATATTAGATACGGGTATCATAAAACAGAGATAACTCATTTGGAAAATTGTTTGCCCATGTTGTACAATTTATGTTGATCTATTAGAGACATATTACCACACTATTTTGTTAGTATAATACATATCCAAGCTGGTAAGTATATAGGAATGTTAAAAGAAAGAATGGTATTCAAGTGATGCTACGAAAATGTATTTAATCTTTGAGTAAAGTAAGCCTTGTGTCAATTTATGCCTTTTCTGTACCTATTATTTCAGGTCATCAGCAATGCTCTATAAATCTTATTTTAGATTTGTGGGAAAACATTGTCTTCGGGCTTTCTCTGGGGCTGAACTCAAAAGTTAGCTATCCAAATGCAATGTCCTTTACTGGGTGGAGATATAAGGGTAATACAGTAAGCAGCACACTGGACTGAAGAAAGAAAAAGTTTCTTTGCTCTGTGATTTCATTTCAGTGTGGTCTTAAGTAATTTACAGCTATCTCCCATTCTTTTCTAGTTTGATTATAAACTTACTAATGCATAAACAGTCTTTCTCTGAATGTTAGATTGCTCTTTTAATTCCTCCAAAGCATGTTAAATGTTAATATTGAATAATATTGTGGGAAGAACTGTACATTTTAAAATGCTATCATGCTCTAGCTTATTCCTTTATACTATATAGCCAAGTAATTGATCAGTGAGGTAAAAAATGAGCATGAAAAATATTCTGGAGTCTGTCACAAGAACTTCTTCCATCTTTGTTCTTAGAAGTTATGGGAAACAGGTCAGGATTGCATCTGTCATGAAAATAATCAGCAGCTGAAACCTGAGCTACTTTTTAAAGTTGAGGATACTCTACCTAGTTTCTGGTTCATACTGAACTTTAGACTGAACCACTTTCTCAGGCTGTTCAGGAACAGTTAAGTCATTTCAGAGATTAGAGCAGCCTTGGGGGTACTGTAACATGTTTTAGCTGATAATGGTTGCTACGTAACTGCTATCTGCCAAGGATCAACAGAAGCTCTGGCCCTTCCTGCCTCTAAAGAGTACTTCTCTCTGTGTAATAATGGATGCAGCTGAGTTTCCACAGGTCCATGCCCTGTTAAGGGCAACAGTCAGGATCTGCTGTTATTTAGTCTTCTTATGTTTTTGCTATTAGCTATTTACTTTATTCAGATGATGGACTCTAGCTGCATTGGGCGGGGAACATCTCAACTTTTTCCTCATTGCTTGTATCATGCAAAAGCTGATCTTGATAGAGGAGTTCTCCTACATATGCTGTAACTCTATCTCGATATATCTGTCAGGGTGAAGCAAATGAGTCAATAATTGTGTACTTTTCAAGTACCGTGTAAATATTTTGTATAAATAACTGGGAATGAAAAAAGTCAAAATCAAATTTTCAAGATTCCTTGTTTCATTGTTAGTTATTTGCTTTCTGTCCTGGTATTCTTATGAGGCCTCTGGTGCTCCATTATTGTCCCTCCCTTCTCCGCAGAACTGTAGGTGGATCCTTTAACACTGGTACTCATGCAGTTAAAATTTTGTTTTAAATTTCCAGCGGTGAGAGAAAACCAAAAATTGATCTATTCAGAACATGTGTTGCTGCTATTCCTCGATTGCTTCCTGATGGAATGTCAAAACTTGAGTTGATTGACTTGCTGGCAAGGTAAGCTGTTCAATTATTAAACTACTGCTGGAGAGGAACAGAATGGAAAACTGAGCCACAGAGTGTGTTGTGCATTCTCCTACAAAACCATATTTATATAAAATGTAGTCTTCTGTTAATAGACAAGACACAGAAGTTCTAGCATCATTGTACAGGTGTTACGTTTACGTTATAGACTCTTAATTTTTTAAGGGAATAAATGCATTATCTGGAACTCTTTATCATCATTATGTAGGTTACAAGTTAGTCATTATTTGTTACTTTTTTTGTAACCGTCACAGTGTGCTAATTAACAGAAGAGGGAAAATTTTTCTTTGTAATGGAAAAACATGAAAATGAACATTCACTTTTGGTTCACAATTCCCACTTTTTTGGTAAAACAGAATATTCTAGATCTGATATGATTCCAAGTACTTTTCAAAATGATAATAATATTTTTATACAAAAAATTTTGTTAGAAGGCAGAAAGTAAAGTTTTAATTTCTTATCCTCAATGCTCAGATTTTTTTAGGTATTGAATTTATATAGGTATACCTCGCTTCACTGAAGAAGGTAGTGTAGAACATGTTTATGGTTATTTTTCAGGACACCAGAACAGTGACTTACTGCAAATAATTATGATAACAAGTGCTGGTCTGTACAGAAAGCTCTGTGTGGTTTTTTATTTTTTTTTTTAGAACATTGCAGTTCTAATATGCAAGTCAAAGATTTCAGCATGTGCTTATAAGTAGATCTGGTGATAAAACAAGCCACAAGGCCTTAGCAACATATTGCTATCGTATAACTGTGACAAAACAATCTTCCACTCTATTCTTTCTTCTGAAATCTTTCAAATTTCTGTGAGGAATGGCAGATGTGGGAGTTGGAGGGTTATGTGCAAAGACATTTTTTTGTACTCTGTGAACAGTCAATTCCCAGTGACATACTAAAGCAATGAATCAATTAATTCTGCTAGTGATAAAGAGTGCAGACAGCCAAACAAGCCAAAACTGAAGCCAAGGGTATGGGTGCTGTTCTCCATGGCAAGCTTGATTTGTGTTTACATCCAGTTCTATAGATCAGTTAAGTGTTGTTTCAAATCACTACATTATCAAATTATACAGACACCCCTTTAGATAATGACATTAATCCCAATTAAGGAGAATGAAATAGGACATGTTTGCCTTTAATCCAATATTTTAACCAGCTTTCTACCTTACTAATGATCTTAACTGAGCTCTTGGAAAGCACATATCCATTCTGCTCTTTGACCACAAAGGATTGTTAAGATCAGACTTCAAAAATAACATCTGTAAGGATTTTGAAAGTATAGACATTGGTGTGGATTTCTTCATAAATTACTGTTTCCCTCCTTACATCTCAACAATTGTCAAAATAACCACTGTCTTTCTCCTTGTTCAAATCTCAAACTTTATGCAGAAAGGACTGGTTGTGATTCTTTATCTATAGTCAGCATTGTAAGCATTTCTTGGGTGACTACCATGCTGGGGCATTGTAAGTAGTAGGTCAGTTTGGTAGTCTTACTCCTTGACTCTTAGAAGAAGTGATATATCAAGAGGAGCTGAGAACAGCAACTCCAGGACACATTTGGATGCAATTACATGTCCAGCTGTTCTTCAGTAGTGGGGCCTTTGTGAAGTTGTTCTCATCTCCTGTGTCTACTCATACTAAAGTATTTCTAAGCCATTGATACTCTTTTAAATCAGATTCTTAAGTACTGCAAAGGAAACAGAAATTAGGTAAATATAAATGGATGTGCAATATGTTGGAAATTTTTTATCAGAAATTCATGGTCCAGGCAACGTATAGCGTGGTGTTGAAAGAACAGGGTAGGGTCTCAGTATTGTGGAATAAGATCTTTGGGTTATAGTAGATCACAAACTGAGCACAAAAAAGTAATGTTACTGTGAAGAGGCAAACCTTATTCCCTGGTGTAAACAGATATGTCTAAAAGACTTGGAGAAGTACTCCTCTAGTCAGTATCAAGGATGCCTGGCTTGAAGAACTGTGTCCAGGCTGATCTGCTGGAATTAAGAAGAGACTGACCAGAGGAAAACAGAAAATATTAGCCACACAGAAAGGTTGAAAGAATTAGGTCTGTTTAGTCTATGATAATGTGGACTGAAAGTGGTCTACTGAAATACAGCTTCACAGAAGAAGGAAATGAACTGTTTTAAGGAAGTAGTATCTGTCCTAATCTTAATATAAGTCTGCAGACCACCCCAGCAATAGGGCTGTTTCTCCATTTTCTGTACCCTCCTGTGGGTCTGGATTGACTACTTTATCCAGCTATGGAAAAAGTAATTCCAGGAGATAAGTCTTTACTGTTCTCTTATCACATCATAAATCTTATTACAATATTATTTCTTTTCTTAGCCGGAGGTGATTAGATTTTGAGACTAAATCATTATAAGAATAAAAGATTTTGAAAGATTTTAAATTTTTGAACCTAAGAATCAGTTACTGGGGTTTTGTACAGGGCTTTGTTGTTTTGATGGAAGTTGGTTAAATATTTTCTTCTCACTGAAGATAAAATAACATGTTAGGGTTAATGGGTTCTTTTGTTCACTGTTTGGTTTTAATTTTTCATCCTCACAACAGATGTGTCTTTTGGCAGTTTCCATAAGGAATCTGTAACTCTACAGCTAGACATTCTTCCAGGACAGCTGTATTAAAATCTAAGCAGTACAGCAGATGTCAAGTATGTGCTGTACCTTTTACCCCTTTACTGCCCGCTGGAACCAATTATTACAAATTCCGAAGCAAGGTTTTAAGTTAATCAGACTCAAGAACAAACAAATATATACTTGCTTCCTCAAGCTATCTGTCATATGGTAGAAGTAGAGAAATGTATTCTCATGCTCTGTTGCATTTCTTCTCATTAGGTAGCGGCCAATGCCACTACATAGCAACTTGAGTTTATAGATGTAAATCTTTTGTATCCCCTTTTCCATTATTATTGTCATTGTGGAAGTCATTTCCTGGATGGCTTAATCATTGTCTCAGGGGTCTTGGTTTTGTCTTCAGTTTATGGCAATCCAAAGATGAGAAAGAATGGTCCTTTTCTAGCACAGCAAAATGCCATGATTCCAAATTCATATGAAAGGACACTGTTATTAAAGTATGATACAAAGTGTGATAGATATTTCTGGAGTCATATTCACAGGAGGTTAAGTTGCTTTCCTTTTACGTAACTGAAATGTCCCCTACGCATCTGCAATGGACCAAATGGACCAGTGCATCCTTATTTTCAGCTACTCTATTAAAAGGAGATATAATACTTCAAAAATGAGTGCTGACACACTCCAGAATATTATGGTCTCTGGGGTAATAAAAACGAAATATATCATAAAGGCATCGAACCAGAAATTGCAAGACAGAGTGATCTGAATTTACTTTGTTCCAACAAACCAACACAGAAGTGGTTTGTTAGCTTTTGTGTCAATGTATGTAGATATTTTTGTGTAGAAAAAGAACGTCAACACAATGCAAATAGAGATGGAATAGAAAATGGGATCTGAAATCTAAACTTTTGTAAGGATTTTCAGGGTATGAAATGAGTTTTTAAAGGTATGGAACGTCCTTAGGCTGTTTTTCCTATTTCCCTACCCTAAGTTGATTAAAACAAAAAGTAGTTTTATAGTGGAAATGCTTGTTCTTATTTATTTTGAAGATTCGCTTTCCATAATTAGGATTTCCTTCTTGTCTAAAAATGCATTTTAGCTGTTAGGTAACATAACTGTTGTGATTCTTCTATTTTTACATTGAGAGTAAGCAAATACATAGATTATAAAATTGTTACTCTGTAAGTATTTTGTTATCATAACGAGGCAAAACTGGTTCACAATTCTCTGAGTGAGTAAAGCAGAACTATTCTTTGTTTGGGGAAAAACTGCCAGGTTGTATACTGCAAATACCTTTTAGGAGTGAAGCACTTGTTTTGAATCTGTGAATATGTTCGGGTACTATTGCAGAAAGAATAACAATGAAAAGAGTCTAAGGGTGTTAATTGTAATCAGTAATAATAAAACCATGATAGCATCATTGCAATTTACACTGGCACTGGGAATTTTCCATTAGTGTTAATTTACTGAGAAACATGCTCATTACCACAATAAATGCTCCTTAGATTTTCATTACCTGAGATTTACTTCTGCTTACAGGCTCTCTATCCATATGGATGATGAACTTCGACACATTGCACAAAATTCTCTTCAGGGTCTGCTTGTTGACTTTGTTGACTGGCGGGAGGATGTTCTCTTTGGTTTTACTAATTTTCTGCTACGTGAAGTGAATGATATGCATCATACCCTTCTTGATACTTCACTAAAGTTGCTGCTGCAGTTGCTCACACAGTGGAAGCTCGTCATACACACTCCAGGAAAAGCTGCTGAACAGGCAAAAGCCAGATCTTCGGAGGTATGAAATTAAGAGTATTGTGTCCAAGCATTTATACTAGTTGAAGGCAGAAATTGTGTTCCCTCATGTTCCTGTGTTCTCTGTGTTTTGTATTTACTCACCTGAGAAGAATTCACACTACATAAGATTTTTTAAGGTAATTAGTTCAGCTGTCTTTTGAGGACAGACATTTCCTTGTGTAATACAGCAGATGTTATTGTTGTTGAGCAACAGGAGAGAATGCATGTCAAACTGAAGTAAGCATGTCAGCAAAAGCACATCAAGTGAAATATGTCTATGTAGTTGTTGCAGAAGAACATTTTCCCAGGACTGAAACTGGTTGGTAATGCTAGTGGGAATGCTGGGAACAGTGAAGTGAATCTTCTTTTCCCATAAACATTTCATGTGTTTAATCCAAAAACATCAGGTAATATGATTGTTTCTTATAGCCTGCTATCTTCATGTGCTACTGACATTCTTGGGAACTGAGCAGTATTGCTCCTGCTCCTTCCATCTGCACTGATACTAGATATTTTCATTGTGAGATGATTTTCGAGACTTCTGATCACCTTACCCAATCACTTTGGAATTTTTTTCTTTTGTGCAAGCATGATGTCTGCTTATATTGCAGAGAATCATTTTCCATAAGTAACAGTAGTTCAAAAGTGTGAAGAAAAGAAACCCTCTCATACTTTCCCTTACTGGTGGGGTCCTCTTTAGTAAGAGGTTCTAGAGGCTACCTACCCAGGTAGAGGGCTAACTGCTACAGTATCAGAGGATCTGAGGACCCTGCTGTCTGAAGTAGGAAAGTTGTAAAATCTTGGCACGTGATTTACCCCTTCATCTTTTAGAAAAGGATGGAATAAAACAGATAATTGAATTGCAGTTTATGAAGAGGAGTGTAGCCATATGAATCAATGCTCATGCATAGGTTTTGTGGAATACGGTAAGTTAAAGCAACAAAACTCAGTGGTTTGAGGGAATGCTTTCTATATCCTATATAGTATTTACATGACTTCTACTTTTAGATTCCTTATGTGCTGTAGTTAAATAGAATATTCCTTGGAAGTCTAGTTTTCAGACACTTGCTTCATTTTTTCCCCTTGCATTGTTCTACAGCTGATACCAAATGGATCCAGCCACAGGATACAGACTGAAAGAAGCCCCTATTCTAATGTACTACATGCAGTTGAAGGATTTGCGCTGGTTCTGCTGTGTAGTTTCCAGGTTGCTACCCGTAAACTAGCTGTTTTAATTCTCAGAGAGATCCGTGCTTTATTCCTGGCACTTGGCCAGGCAGAGGTATGATTTTCCTTTTCTGGAACTTGAAGTTAGTGTTTTCCAAAGCTAATGCTCAAAAGTGGTATTACTGTTGCTTTTAACAATTGCTACAGTGCAGCAGGTATGCACTTAGTTTGTTAAAAATCTTTTTATATAAGCCTTCCATTTCTGTTTACCTTAACATTGCAGATCTTTCTGTAGTTTGTTGGACATGTGCTCTGTACAAGAATTTGTTCAATCTGAAACTTGTACAGCAACTTAATATTTTCTCTTGACATGGCGTGAATGTGAAACACTCTTTTTTTTGGCTGAATGGATCATTTTTGCATTGTCCGCATTACATATTTGTATTGGAAATGAAACTCATTCCTTTGGCATACCATTTTATAAAAAACACAGCATACGACACGTGTAAGATTATTCAAATACATTTTCCTTGTATAGTAAAGGTCTCTTAAGTCTTTTTTACGGATATAGAAGCATGGAGAGTCATGTGTGTTGGTGGTCACAGCTCAGCAAGCATCTAAATGCCTGAGAACACAAATACATGTGTTCATAGCAAAGGAATGCTCTAATAAACACTAAGCTAATTTTTCAGTCTTTTGATACCAGCTATCCGGAATCATACAAGATTTTCTGATATGTGCTTTTGTTCAGTAAACAGTGAGCTATAGCCACAAGTTAACTTCATTTAAAACTGCAGCATGGACTTGATTCTGAGTTTAATGTGAAAAAAAGACAAAATACATCCACCACTACCAAGGTATTTTTTTGTCATTTTAGATTCATGTTAAAATTTTTAGGTGGTCTATTTCATGTACCAGAAATGTGGGAGTGGAAAAAAAAAATGGTAAGGAAAGCAGCTAATTTTTGCTGTCTGTGTTACACAGGATGACGACAGGCCTATGATTGATGTCATGGATCAGTTAAGTTCTTCTATTCTTGAGAGTTTTATTCATGTGGCTGTTTCAGATTCAGTAAGTAGTATTTTACTGTTACTGCTAGTAGAGATTGACATAAAAATAAGAAACGATACGGTTTTAAGGCTGTAGCCATCTGACCCCGAGCTCCAAAACTCCGTAATATCTCAGGCATCACCAGTGTTCTGCTTCTTAAGGAACCACTGAGAAAGTCTTATTTTCAGCACCTTATAATGCTTGGGGTGGTTGGAACTCAGTCATTGCTCTCATTGGTCTTGAAGTTCATGAAGGTGTAAGTTGTAGCTCTCATACACGCTCAGAAGTGTCCCCATCTGCAAACCTAAGTATAAGCTCTAGAGCATTTCACAGGTAGGGTGAATCTGACTTTTCTTGTGGACTTTTGTGGGCTTATTGTATCTAACATGTTTTCCTGTGGTATGAAGGGTGGAAATCAGACCATTGTGCAGCTAAAAACAGAAAAGTTACAGAATCAGAATCTGATCAAACGAGGTATTCTGATTCTGTAAGCTAGGAGTTAGGAAATTCATCTGAAATAACATCATCTTTTTAGGAGTGCTGCAGTTTCTATAGTTGAAGATCTGAATCTTGTGCTTCAGCTCTATGTATTAGTATTATAGGAAAGCACATGCATTGCCAGTGAACCTGGTTTCTGACAAGTACAACCTGTACTAGTATTTCAGTCATTATTTTTATAACTGTGAATGGAGGATGCAGGCAACTGTTTTATCCTATTTGAGGTCTGATAAGTGATTAATGCCAAAGTACGTGTGTTGAAGTTTTCATTCCAACAAGGTTGTTTTCTTCAGAAAATACTAACTTACTCTACAGGAGTGATTTCTTGCTACAATGAGAACCCTACTTGGCACTGAAAGAAGCAGGATTTAAAGTGGATTAAAACTGCTTAAGTGCTTGCAAGGAAGGACATAGAGTCCTAATGAACAATAAACTGGTCATGAGCCATCAGCGTTCTCCTGCAGCCCAGAGGCTGTACTCTGAGCTTCCTCAAAAGAAGGGTGGGCAGCCAGGAGAGGGAAGGAATTGTCCCCCTCTGCCTTTGTAAGGCCCCATCTGGAATACTGTGTCCAAGCCTGGGTCCCCCAGTATGGGAGGGATGCGAACATGTTGGACTAGGTCCAGAGGAGAACCAGAAGGATGCTCAGATAACTGGAGCACCTCGCCTGTGAAGAAAGGTTGAGGCTTGTTAGCTTGAAAGAGAGAAGGCTCTGTGGAGACCTCAGTGCGGCCTTTTGGTACATGAAAGGAGCTTAGAAGCCAGAGAGGGACAGAGTATTTACATGGTCTGATAGTGACAGGAAAAGAGGGAACGGCTTTAAATTGTAAGAGGATAGATATAAGATAAATGTTAGGAAGAAATTTTTTTACTCCAAGAGCAGTGAGGTGCTGGAACAGGTTGTTCGGGGAGGTTGTGCTCTGAGAGGTTGTGCTCCATCCCTAAAGGCATTCAAGGCCAGGTTGGATGTGGCCCTGGGCAGCCTGAGCTGGTCGGTAGCAACCTTGCCGATGGCAGAGGGATTGAACATAAATGGTTTTTAATCTCCCTCCAACTTAAGCCGTTTTGTGATTCTGTGATTCTATGATACACACATATTCAAATACCCGTCTGAATTCTGAAGAATATTTACTAATAGCATTGGTATTTATCAGACCATCATTGCATTTAGGAGTCTTAATTATGGCCTGAGGCCCTGTCTGACTGTTCAGATGATGAATGTAATGACAGTCTATACTAGTTCCAGACTGCAACCTAATACGAGAGACAGTAGATGGGTATAGGCAGCAGGGATAAAAAATAACAATGAGATTGTATTGGTCAGCATGCTAGACAGATTTTTAGAGTTTAAGGGTAAGCTAGAGCGAGTTATTGTGCCTATCACAGTAAATAGAAGCTTTAAGGATAAGCTGAAGTGGAAATAATTATATAGGTCTTATCAACTCTAGCTTCTCCTGAGTCAGAAGCATTTGTGCTGACTATAAACTTGAAAGTGTTAATAAAAAAAAAAAATTATGGAAGTTGGCTGTGGAGATGGAAAATAAAGACAAATACTGAGGGGGAACGTGGCAGAAAATAAATTAATTTGGCTGTGATTTTTTTTCATGTTTTCTCTTTACAGACAACAATCCCTTTAACACACAGTGTGGATTTGCAATGGCTGGTGGAGTGGAATGCAGTCTTAGTAAATAGCCATTATGATGTGAAAAGTCCTTCCCATGTCTGGATATTTGCACAGTCTGTTAAAGACCCATGGGTTCTCTGCCTCTTCAGTTTTCTTAGACAGGAGAATTTACCAAAACATTGTCCTACGGCTCTCAGCTATGCTTGGCCCTATGCTTTCACTAGGCTACAGCTGATAATGCCTCTTGTGGATCCAAAGTAAGTGGCACGTAGCTTTCACTTTTATAGGTTTGTGTGATTTTAATACGAGCTGTATTAGTCTCATTTTTCAAAAGTGGTTTGTGTAATGCCTGCAGAGTTGCTACCAAACATTCAGTATTGAGTTACGTAATTGCAACGTATAACTTGAAAAACTCTAGTTTTCTACCTTCATTGATTTTTCTGTATATGATGTCCCGATGAGCAGTAAGTGACAGCTGCACAGCATGTTCTGTTCCCTTTTAATATATGTCAAGATACCGTGTACTTAAGACTGGGAGCTGATTTTAATAATTTAATTCATTTTTAAATTCTAGTATTCCAGTCAACGCAAAGAAAACAAGTACAGCAAGCAGTGGAGACAACTATGTTACTTTGTGGCGAAACTATCTTATTCTGTGTTTTGGAGTAGCAAAGCCCAGTATTATGAGCCCAGGACACTTGCGTGCTTCAACACCAGAGATCATGGCTACCACTCCCGATGGAACAGTGAACTATGATAACAAGGTGATACGTCTTGCTTCAAGCAAGTTATTCAATGTCTGCATGTAAAATAATGATGGTGAAAGCACATTGTGATGAAAAATATTTTGCTTGAGGGAATATTTTGCTGTATGGCAAACTGGTTAAGGCGTGTAATTATTAAAACTTAAGTTTAGCATGAGGTGACAAAAATATTTCGCAAAAGCTCTGGCATTTTTAAAATATTAGATTTTCTTCTTCTGCGTTCTAGGTGATGTATATTCAAAGCATAGAAATTCTGTATGAAATGTGTTAAAGCTAAATTTAGCTTGTTGTTCCCTTTCTTTACTTGTAGAGTAAATCTATAATGTAATAAAGTGATAAGGCATAGTCCTGAATTCACATTGTATGCCTGCTGGACACAAAGGAATATTGAAATATTGTTTCAAGTACTAGCTCCTGATAGGAGGGATAGCACTATAAATGCAGTTACTGGAATATTTTAGTGAAATAACAAATTCAGTAAATGACTATAATTACTATAATTCACATCCTGGCTATGAGTTCTCAATCATTTCTTTATGTATTTTAGGCTATTGGGACTCCATCTGTTGGAGTCTTACTAAAGCAGCTAGTGCCTTTGATGAGACTTGAAAGCATAGAAATAACAGAATCACTTGTATTAGGATTTGGAAGAACAAATTCCCTTGTTTTCAGGTACTTTTCCATTTCTTATATTCTCAATTATATACTTCTCATTCAAGTGTGTTATTTTTGTTGTATTTTGTTCTTGTTGTTTTATTTTATATTTTTGCAATTTAGATGTTAGTTTATATGTAATTAATAAAATGTTGATGCTTGTCAGAGAAGACTGGATTGTATTTACCTTTGTTTTTTCTTAATTTAGGGAATTAGTAGAAGAACTTCACCCACTGATGAAAGAAGCCTTAGAAAGAAGACCAGAGGTCAGTTGAAGAAATTAAATGTAGCAGTTTGTTTAAACTGCAGAATTAATTTTGAAATAATTTTTTGTCTGTGATAAACAAAGATCCTCAGATAAGCTCTGTGTGCAAGAAACGTCAGCTTTATGTAAGAACACAACTTAAATAATTGCATTTAAGCTTAGTTTAATTTAAATTTGGTCAGTGATACAGAATGTAACAGGCACAAGCCCCAGAAGGCACCAAGCCACCATACACAGTCCTCCCATCTTCCCCAACTGCTTTTGCTCTGCCATGCTTTTCCTCATTCACAATCTCAAGGTCGTACTACAAAAGCACTGCTATGGATGCCAAAGTATTGCATGACTCCTGCTAGGCAACATGGGCATAGCCAGATTTCTTGGGGTCTTCTGGATAGTGTGAATATGAGGCCATGTGTACCACTTGACTTTGGGGCAGTGAGCTGTTCTTGTCTCTGTTTAGCAGTGTAGACATAGCCATTGTGTCCATGCAATTCTGCTGAATACAGAAAGCAGTGTATTGATCCTGTTCTCTGTTTACCTGGCTCTGCAGCAGTTTCAAACTGTGTATTCACACTGTTCTCCACAGCAATTCCGTTAAATTACCCTCATGGTAACATGACATGTTATCCCTGTCTGCTAAGTCATGGTCTTTGATGAAAAAGCCATGCAGAGAATGGTGAACAGAAAGAACATAAATTATGAACAGGCAGAGGATCTCAGCTATACCCAGTATGGTAATGAACAACAACAACAAAAATCACTTATGCTGAGGTTTCTGTGGACTGTTCTTAATAACACTGTGTCTGGCAAACAGCAACTACCATTTCCACTCTGAATTGGAATTTCAGTAAGAGGTAGACGTATAAGAAGAGACCACAGTTTGAATTCCCATCTTTCTCTTGATATGGATTGTGCCACTTCCAGTAAGCAGGGCCACTGATAAACCCAGGAGTGGTTGAATGGGTCAGGTAGCAATAGAGAACATGGCAGGCCTCCATGTGATCAGGCAGCTATCCAGCACACCAGAGTTAATTTTATTGAACAGACGTATGCCACAGAAAGGGAATTATCAGGACAGCCAACAATTTCAGGGGTAAACCAATATGGACTGTACAAGATCCCCCATGTGGGCATTGGCGTAGAGCTTGCCAGGGGTCATTGCTACAGCAGCGGCTCTGATGGTGGTGCAGACAGCTGTTGTTCAATACTGCATTTAAAAAAAAATGTCATTTTTCGCTTTACATATGCTTCCCAGAACGCTTAAGGTGTAAAAGCATCAAACCAGGACATTAACTAGGACAAATGAAATGGCATAATGATTTGAATAAAACCTTAGCTAAACTGCTGCTGACTGCCAATCCTGAGTCAGAATAGCAGGGAAAGTGTAACATTCTTTTCCCAAGCATCTGCTACTGGCCATCGGCAAGGCCAGAGTATAAGGAGAGGTAAGCCTTTGATCTGATTCAGTATTTTCACTCATACACTGTGAAGAGGAAAATTTGATCTTTCTCTGAGCTGTTCTTGTCTTAGCAGCAAATTTCTTTGAGAGCAAAAGCAGCTTTTTGACCTCCAGTTTTTTCCTTAGTGAGGATGCAAGGTAGAAGGAAACAAGTCATTTTAGCCCTTCAGCAAAGAACAGTCCTTGGTTGCTTTCAAGGCAAAATAGGAGACAGAAAAGACAGCTTTCTAGAAGATAATGAGATACAATGAACCAGTTAACAGCAGTACTGTTCTACTGGAAGAGTGTGCTAATTGTGTACAACCATTCCAGCCAATATATCCAAGAGCAGTGTTCAGGAGTGTTGTCTGCAAGGAGCTAACTTGAGTATGAGTGATAATGTCACTGCAGCATTACTAAGTTTAAGAATGGTTAACTAGTGAAATATTTTTCTGAGGTTGGGGTATCTGACCTTTCACTTTAAAATGCATCTAGAGCACAAAGATGTGTAAAGCTAACACGAATATCCATGCTATCTGATGATCACACAGGAGCCTTGAATATTAATTATTTTTTTATCCAATACTTAATTATTTCATTTCCATGTGTTCAATGAGAACTAAGGTAGCTATTAACCGTTTGTAAAAGAATAGTTGTAGAGACAAAAATTTGATGATGTTTAGTTTTGTCTTGTTGTATAAGTACACTGCCACTTTGAAATACACAGTATCAGTCAAGCTCTGTCATAAAGAAAATGCTTGAACCAGTTTTTTTAGAACTCCACTGTACAGTTACTAGATTTTCATGTATTCACTTATGAAATAAAAATGACTTTTTTTTTTTAACTCCAAGAACAAGAAACGTCGGGAACGCCGAGATCTGCTAAGACTGCAGTTACTGCGAATTTTTGAACTACTTGCTGATGCTGGTGTTATAAGTGATAGGTAGGACTATCATTTATCTTAAGTACTGCACTTTAAGTGAAATAATTTAGTGTTTACAACACTTATGTCAATATGTGGTGCAATAGATAGGGAAAGATCCTTATGTTTTTCTTTAAGAGGGTACAATGTATCTACATTGTTACTGTATTTTAATATACACCTTTTCTTTGTTCTAGTACAAATGGAGCCTTAGAAAGAGATACATTAGCCCTTGGAGCCTTGTTCTTAGAGTATGTTGATCTGACTCGCATGCTTCTGGAGGCTGAAAATGATAAAGAAGTTGAAATCCTTAAAGATATGAGAGCACACTTCAGTGCAATGATTGCCAACTTGATTCAGTGTGTTCCAGGTATGGTGTTTTATGCGTTATGAAGTTGCATTTAATGTATCTATTGCAAAAGTCATTTATTTTTTCTTCTTTTCTGTTTACTACTCTTTGTTAATTGTCATATTGCAAATGTGAAGGGAAATGTAAACTGGAAGTTTAGAATGTCTGTCATGAGTCAGATCAAAGAACCTTCTCTTTAAAAGTCCAGCTAAAAAATTATCTGTGACCTTCTGGGACTCTTTAATCTAAAGCCTTATATGCCTCCCCCTGCATTTTTTGCCACTCTTTTATATAGTCAGACAGGCCTTTAAAAATATAGGTAGGAGCAGAAAATGTACACTATTAAATGTAGAGGAAATCCTGCCCAAGCTGTTTTTTACCATGCTATCTAACTGTAGTTGCGTATTGAAGATTTCTGATGGATTTTGTACTTCTTATAAATTGGAAGATCGGAAGTGTAATGTAATTCAATTAGCAAAAAAATACAAGAAAGAGCATACTTTAGAAACCTCCTTGTTATTAATGAAAGGTAAGATCGGCGAGGGTGATGGAGCACTGGCACAGTCTGCACAGAGAGGTGGTGGAGTCTCCTTCTCTGGAGACATTCCAGACCTGCCTGGACGCCTACCTGTGCAACCTGGGCTAGGGAGCTGCTGTGGCAGGGGGTTGGACTCCATGATCTCTGGAGGTCCCTTCCAACCCCTATGATTCTATGATTCTATGATCTGGAGCTTACTCAATCTATGTATGTCTAAAATCTCCAATTCATATATGGCAAGACATAACAGCATTTGTCACAGTGAATACAAAGGAATTTAAAAGAGCACTGTAAGAGATTAAATAATAAACAAATGCTTTACTGTAAGTTTCAAGTATGCAAATTTTGTCGAAGTCATATAGTTGCATTCAGATAAAATACACAAAAAAATGTACAGAAGCTGAATGAGATGAGAAAAAAAATGACATTCCTGCTCTTCTCATTTAAGTAAAAAGATTCCCCTTTGAGCTGAGTAATGTCAAGTTTCTAGCTGCTGATAACAAATGAAGTACCGAATTTCTTCCCTGTATTCCTTTTTGAGTTATGCTCATTGAAAATGCTGAATTCCTTTAGCAGATGCCAATATTAGTAACCACAAATAATTGCAAAGGTCTTCTTTGCATTTATTCTCTCATTCTTCTAGGCATGTGACAAAATTAAGGACCGCATGTTGTATGAATTTTACGTGGTTAAACTGTATGTTTTGAGAGAATGTAAAAATAACTGACGCATTTCAATAATTATGTATGTAATTCTATGAAGAGATGCATTTTCCATTAATACGACAGCTTTAAAATCTGTCAGTAGCTACTGAAGCCGTAACATGTAACTGCTAGCAAACAAATGTTTACTGTGTCATCATCTATCATCTTTAGTCAATGTTCGTATTGATTTGTGTTAGTATTGTCTAGCTAGACACTGTCTAGCTTCCTGCATGGTTTCTAGGTGAAAAATAATTGCCAAGTAGCATTTCTCATTCTCTTCAGTACACATTCTCACACTTTGTCCAGCGTTTTAAACTCTTCATGTTTAACAATTCATCAGTATTTTTCATTTGCTCAAATAATTCAGCTATTCAGGAAGCATAACATGTTTTTGTCATAACTAAACTATGTTTCTTTTATTTCTTGTCCCATTCTATTACTGTATTAGAATAAGACATACTTATTGTTTGAGTTTGCATTTTCAGGATTGGAAAAAAACAAGTAAATAGTTGCCACCAAAGGAATGAAAGAGGCCTTGAAAGACTGATTCTGAGATTAGATTCATGTATGGTATTTCTAAAACCAGATGCACATGTTAGTATAAATATAGATAAATTCAGATCTGAAGGTTCTTAGAAATAAGATGTATCTAATTCACTGTTAGGTTTTAGAAAGGAACTTATATACTTCAGAGTAAAGTGTATGCTGAACATTAGAGAAAAACTGCATTTGTAGAAATTTGAAATTCATGTTATCATCTCTGCCACATTAATGTTTATTTAAAAGTAACAAATCATAACTATTTCTATTTCTATTCACTTAGTTCACCACAGGAGATTTCTTTTCCCTCAGCAGAGCTTGAGACATCACCTTTTCATCTTGTTCAGCCAGTGGGCGGGACCTTTCAGTATCATGTTCACACCCCTGGACCGTTACAGTGATAGAAATCATCAGATTACAAGATACCAATATTGTGCATTAAAGGTATGAAAGTTTCACTGCCAAAATCTGTAATAGGAATTTTCCAATCAAAACACAAGTAATTGCAGGATGTATTTCCTTCTATTTAACATTATTTTGAATTGTTGTAGTTGATGCTTTCTTTTATATTAGTATGTGTATATACAGTGGAATCATTGAATTTACAGTGTTGCATTGTTTTTTTTCTAGACACTTTTCAACGCAAATTATTTTGAAAACCAGAATGCGTTTTAAAGTTTTATTTAATTTAACTGTTTGTTAACAGAGTATCAGATTCAGTGGGAGTATTAGACTCTGGAATTAAATACTATCAGTTCAGTATCACATGCACGTGCCAGGACTGTCTCATTTGTCTGGGGATATGCTTGTAATATTGAAATAGTTTTTCAGCAAAAACTGTTGCAACTCTCCTACATAAGTAAGCTGAGAAAATCATATGATCTGCATTGTTTGGTCTAATGCAGTTTTAGTTTTTGCAGAAATAGACTATTAAAACATCTGTATATACTAATCGTTTCTGTAGCTTGATTAGTGAAGACTGGTTAAAATGACAGAACGTGTCATGAAGAACGGGGAAGCTGGACTATTGTATTCCTTCCAAAATGTTTAAACTCAGCATTATCTTAAAATCCGTTAACATCTGTGGCAATTCTGTCAACATCAGCTGCGTGACCACCACACAGGTCCCTCAAAAGGAAAAACAAGTGGCATCCTTGTTAGCCTAGATCTGTGCTGAAATGGGCTGAAATAATTCTGAAAAGTTTATTCATGTCAGTTTTTTGTGTAACAAAAGTTGCTTGCTCTTTTTAGGCCATGTCAGCAGTGCTCTGTTGTGGACCAGTATTTGACAATGTCGGTCTTTCCCCTGATGGATATTTGTACAAGTGGCTTGATAACATTCTGGCTTGTCAAGATATACGTGTAAGTACTAACCAAATGCAGCACTGATGAATAATTTTTATCTCTGTAATACGTGACTAAAGAGTGTATGACTGTAAGAAAGAACTGTGATTCTATAAATTCTATTTTGAACAGTAAACAGCAGCTTCATGCAATTTTCTAATGCAAACGTACATTTAGTTTTAAAAGTATTTTAACAGAAAATACTATTTTGTAGTATATAAAATACACAAGTAGTAGCCTAAAAAATTGTCTTGAGGCTCATTGCTGCTTGCAGCAAAAACTTAAGTTTTTCATCTGCTCATAAAGGTTAAAAATGGCATGAGCTCAGAAATATTTGTTTTTCTATTTGGAGTACTTCCACACACCCTCTTCAAGTTTCTGTGGAATAAGAATGTAAAATCCCTTCCTGACCAGTGACATAGATGTTGATTAAACGTATCTGAGTGAAAGTGAGTAGGTAGATCTTACAAAGAAATTAAGAGGATAAATGATTCAAGAGAGGAAATGAAGATTTTTTTTTAAGAACATGTAGTAGATTATTCTAGCCATTTTCTCATCCATTTCTGTGAAGATGGGTTTCTCTGTAGAGCTTGTAACTAACTATCCAATGATATTTCACTTTTTCTAGCTGATTAGCCTATCTCTTTGAATAAGACTAGAAATCAAAGAATTAGATTGGTGACTTACATTAAGTGGAGAGAAGTTTGATCTTTCCCTTTGTGGTTTCCCCACATTTGACCCACTGTTATCCTTAAAAGCCTAGTCCCAAAACAAATAATGCATACCAGCATAAAAGAAAAGGAGGCAGCAAAGCCTGAAAGCTAGATGACACACACTGTAGAAATGATGATTACTTAGAAAAAAAAAAAATGAACAAATGAGAAAAAGAAAGTCAAGTTAGAAGTGGGTAGAAATAACTACTGAGAGAATCTTTCTTAAATTTGGATAAATCAATTTAGAAATATTGCTGGAGATGGAGCTATAAAGATTTATAAAAGTGATATATTGAAATTTTTATGGATGTGGGAGTGAAACACTCAGCAGAAAAGATACACTCTTACTCATTGCATGCATTCATTATCATCAATAAATATTACATCACCATGTCTAATTGTACATTATTGTATGCATATAAAGTAACTGCAGGAAAAACAGGTTTGGGTTTTTTTTTACATTTCCTCTTCAAATGCCAAATTTGGATATGTAGGTGAGATCTGTTTCAACTAAGCTAGTCACTGTAGTTCAGGACTGTTAACTAAATTGCACTGACTGTACAGGTAGCTCAAATTTGCATGAGGAGGATCCTACCCAATCTGTTAATTTTTAATAATAATATTTGCCATCTTTACAAGTAGCTAACTGCACTCGTTGTCAGAATATGAATAGTCATTAGTGTTTGGTCCTCCACTGCTGTCTTCTACTTAAGGGGCATAGTCCAAGCAATGCATTTGTAGCTGTGGTAATACCTTGGTTAAGGTGGTACAGTGTCCATAGGGAGAGTTCCTATTACTGATAGATCGTTTGATACAGTTGGATTAAGCAGATGAGTTTTCATATTCATAGATTTACAAAAGATACTATTTTTCTTTGCCTGCCTTGCATCTGTGTTAGTTAAAAAAATAATAAACATGGAAGTGTGTAATTTCTTGAAGTCAGATGAAGTAGGAAATAAACATTTAGAAAATGAGTTAGGCAGTGTCCAAGAACATGTATCAAATGTGCCTTAGCTATTCCAAAGATTTTGCTATTTTCTGTGCTTAGTTTTGAAAACCTCCTTTAAAAATGTATTTAATTTGTCATTGTACATACATTTTTAACTGAGGAGTATTGAAAACTGAGCCGCATTTCAACTGCACTATTGCTAATAAAAATTTGTAATAAATTTTCTGATTTCTTTTTACTTGAATACAGCATTTTCCCCTTGTTCTGCTTACATTGCTCTATAAATTCTAGGCAACATCTTTATTTCTCCAGGTATGTTTTGACATGCATTTATATTCTCAGGTTCATCAGCTTGGATGTGAAGTTGTAGTGCTGTTGCTGGAATTGAATCCTGATCAGATTAATCTCTTCAACTGGGCTATAGATCGATGTTATACTGGATCCTACCAGCTTGCATCTGGATGTTTCAAAGCAATTGCAACTGTGTGTGGAAGCAGGTATTCATTAATTTCTAATTATATTTATATAATGCATTACAGCAGACCTGTAAAATCAGGTTTGCTATTTCTAAAACAGTGTTGTGTATTTCCACTCTTTGCTGATGTAAGCAGATGTAATTGATCTCCAAAATGAAAACGATTTATTGGTAAATGTTGGTTGCTCTTCTGGCTTATTTTGTGTGAAGGACAAAGAAGGAAAACAGTGGTTTGAGTGAAGGGATAAAGGAGAAATGTGCACAGGCAAAATGGGCAAAATAACCAAATATATCTTGAAGAGTGGGGAAACCGACTGTAGTATTCTTGCCCTAATGCCTGAAGTTGTGTGGCCAACTGGCAGGCTCTCCTAGACAGTCACTGAAAAAGTCGTTTCTCTGAAATTTGCTGCTTCTGTAAGTAAGGGTCTCATTATGAGTTTTGTCATGGCATGCCATGCTGACTTTGCAGATGCACTCATTTCACAGTTGTTACAGTGCAGGCAAAATCACTTTTAGAACACCACTAATCAGACTTCGCTGCAGCCACCTCAGCTGCTTTAAAATGTTAAGAAAATTGAAGGTTCAGCTTGTGTTATAATGCATTGTTAGACACATCCCTATACATTATTATCATCCCAAACAACTCTTGGGCACTGTATTGCACTGTATTGTATCATCCTTCAACCAGTCTTCTCTCTTTAGATTGTGTTATCAGTGCCATTGTGTTCTAAAAACTAATCATTCCCTTGCCTACAGTAAAAATGAGTTTGATTGGCATAATCTTCTTTGAAGGGAAAATCTGGTTATGAAGTTGAGGATTTTTATTAATACTTCAACCTTGGTCTTTTTTTCCTCTTTCATCTATTCCGTCTGCTAAGAGAGACCACTGTTGAAACTGCTTGTAAAATGAGCATTAGCTCATTGTTGATGTCTGTTTTTCTACAAAGAACAAAATGCTTAGAGCCTTTCAGTTTGTGATCCTCACATATATTGCTTTTAGTGTGATCTTGTATGTTCTGGAAACCACTCCTGTGGTGAACAGTTATGAAGGTATATACTCTGTTAATATATTCACCATCACAGTAAAGGTTGACTTACTAGGATTTCTGAAGCAGTTTTTGTTTGTACTCTTCAAATACAATGTTGATAGAATTCTTAATGTGTGTGAATATATGTGTTGGTGATAGTCTTTTCTGCAAAGAAACTGCTTTAATACCAGCTTGGTTATATGAGTACTTTCTCCCTGAAAATTTCTGTGCTAGCCATCTCCTCTCCTCTTCTAGAAACAATTTCTGTTATAAACTAAGGTGAATTGACAGCTATAGCAAAAGGTATGGCATTTTTCTCTGTGGGTAACTCAGTGCATTCCGAAGCATTAGTCTAAGGTAATTATAAATAATCCCTTCTTTCTTCCAGTTCACCAGATGGCCCTTTGTTCAAACAGCATGTGTTCATAAGAACTCCCTTTCCCATATTCTGCTGATAGAACAGAGAAAAGGAAGATGACATTCTCATTAAATCATATTACACACTAAATCAGAGTTAATATAATTGTCATTCCTCACCAACATTCATGAAAATGTGCTGTTTATTCTTCTAGGAACTATCCTTTTGATATTGTGACGCTTTTAAACTTGGTGCTCTTCAAGGCATCTGACACCAACAGAGAGATTTATGAAATTTCCATGCAACTTATGCAGGCATGTATCAGCTGCTTTTATAAAAAACAACTAAATGTGTGTGTCCAACTGTCATTTTATTTTAAGGTGTGCTTGAGCTTCTTAAAA
This sequence comes from Oreortyx pictus, assembly GCA_036925125.1. NCBI lineage: Eukaryota > Metazoa > Chordata > Aves > Galliformes > Odontophoridae > Oreortyx > Oreortyx pictus. The sequence continues at coordinate 20,398,272 of JAUPFR010000001.1, forward strand.
AGTACTGTTTATTTGCTTTTTAGTTTTGTTCTGAAAATAAAAAAAAATCATTTTATCTTGGCTTTAGATATTCAAGGGAATATTTATATAAAAATTAATGGGAAAGATATTATCTTTCAAATTTGGAGAATGTGGATCATTCTGTGACATCTGAACTTGAAGTTCTGACATTTTCTGAGCCAGTGAATTCCATTTTCTCATTATGTTTCTTTTTCTTTCATAGATTCTTGAATCAAAGCTTTTTGTTTATTCAAAAAAGGTAGCTGAGCAAAGGCCAGGCAGTATTTTGTATGGTACACATGGTCCATTGCCACCTCTTTATAGTGTTTCACTTGCCCTACTTTCACACGAACTAGCAAGGATGTATCCTGAACTTACCCTTCCACTTTTTTCAGGTATCTGTATCTATTTTACTTACTATCTTCCTTACATTTTTGTAAAAATATTAGACTACTAAAATATTTCCATCTGTGTACAGCAATTATGTTTATAGATTTAGCTTGACCTGGTTTTGATCTGTTTCAAGTGAAATCAAATTTAGTGATGTAACATATTTCATAGAGGTACTTATGTAAGGTACAGAATATTTGAACAGCTCAGTTGGGAGTTTTTGTTCCACTTGTGTCACCTTAGGATAGCTTTGAGATTACAAGAGCTCCTGATAAGTCAAAGTGACATTGGCAGACTCTACTGTAATGGGTTCTTCTGTTAAGCACAGTGATTCTTGGCCTAGATTTGTTTGCGTAGTTGTGGGGCTGGTATTCTTCGCTCCATATTCACATGACTTTAACACTGGGAAGATTGTTTGCCTGTGTCCAAGTAACACTTACCAAATATTCAAATCATTCTGAAAGAGAGTTTTAAATTTTATCAGAAATGCATTGTGTCGGAGTTACTGAGAAAAACATTGAAGAATCAGACCTGTAGGAGGACCGTTCAGAATATACCCATCCTGAGGCCGCTCCTGGGAGCAACTACATTTTGAGACCTGTCTGTCTGTCTTCATACATGTGATGGGTTGCTCTAGTTTTGAAGTACTGGAATGCAATGTCTGTCATCATGGAAATTCTTACTGGATCTTAAAATTGCTTTGTGTTGTTTTCACTCAGCGTGCAGTGACTGGAAGAAGGAATAAAGGAGTATTATGTCATCTACTTCTTACTGCACAAGATTCCATGAGTTATAAATTAATTGAAGAAGGGAAATTCTGGTGGCTTGTCTATCTTATGAGTGCAAATGTTAGACATTAGTGTTGTTATCTGTTCATGTTGCTGTAGTGGCTGTGTTGTTCAGTAGAACTCAGATACACAGTACACATCAGAGCCCCTTTCTATACATCTAGATTCTAGTTTATGTTTTCAAGATTTTTTGAAAAAAAGATAGTGAGAAAAGAAAGGAAATGTTAACCGTACTGATTTTACTAAGGAATAGTAAAGAGAACTCATATGATTCACTTCAGCAGGAAGCCGGTCAGGGTGTTTCTTATCACAGGTTTCCCAAATCCCACTCCCTTGCAGTGCCAGTTCTGTAAACTCTGTGTGGCACTTTATGCAGCACTCAGAGTGGCAACCACTTGTGAATTTTACAGGCCTTCCAACATGAAATAAGAGTCATGCAAGATGTTTTTGTAAACTCAATATAGTAAGTGCCCTGTAATTTAAACTACAGTATAGACAAATGGATTCTAATGGGACACTGTAATTCTGCAGAACACTTCTGTATGTTTTCTGTAATTCTTCAAAAACTCTTGAAAGTCTAAAATAGCAGCCAGTACCTGAGTTATCCTTTTTTCTCTTCGCTGACATCTTTTTCACTTAATATATCATATGGCATGGTAGCATTTTAGCAGGTGGTGCCTTTCTGTATCCAAACTGTGATAGCCCAAACTATGTTAAAACTGCATTAGTTATTTTAGACAAAAAAAAATTCTTGCTAGTATTAACATTAAGTTTTTCTTCTTGAAGTACATGCTTTTGTATGCTTATGGTTAGAATCATCAGGTGATATAATCAAGGTTAGTATCATCAGGTGATATAATACACATCAGGAATCTGATTTGAGCAGCACATGTAAGGTTTCTTTCACAAGCTAACATGTCATCCTTTTAAACTACTGTTTTAGAGGTAAGCCAGCGATTTCCAACGACACATCCAAATGGAAGACAAATTATGCTTACCTATCTGCTGCCATGGCTTCATAATATTGAACTTGTAGACAACAGACTGCTCCTCCCTGGTTCAAGCCCAACCACTCCAGAAGATGAACTAAAGGACAAGGACGGGGAAGTTTCAGTCACAAGTGGACTTAAAGGCAATGGTTGGGGCTCTCCTGAGGCCACCTCATTGGTTCTTAATAATCTCATGTATATGACAGCAAAGGTAACATAAATAAATAAATAAATAAGACCCTATGAAGCAATTTCCAAAATATTCAAACTTTTTTTTTGTAAGCAAAACATACCTTCTTGTATCTGACACCAAAAAAATTTTGCACTGTAATTGTCTGTACTAGTCTGAGACAAACTTCTTGAGAATGAGATGAGAATGTATTCATCCATACTGCATAGCAGTTGTCTCAGGATTTGCCTCATGTCGAGGCCCTGTAACTAAACCAGAACTATTATTTTGTGTACCTAGAGTAATATAGGGGCTGTACCACCAGAGCAGTTATTGGTACTTGCTCTGTTTCCAAGGGTATGATACTCGGTCACTGATGATCTGCTAGTATGGAGTCTCTAGTATCTTGTTAGAGATGTTTCACTTCTATGGAGTGAAAACAGGAATTCTATGGGATGTGTTGTTGAATCTGTTGAGGTCTCACCTTTACCACCTACCAACAGTTCCTGAAGTAAGTTGCTTCCAAAAACATAGATTTTGTTCCAGAGTGAACAAGTGTGCTTTCTTCAGGTCAAGCTGCTGCTTTCCAAGGTGGAAGCCACAAGCTGTCTAATCCTTCCTTCCAAGAGCGTTTATGTAGGACAGAAGGCAAACTTACACAATACTGTAGAGACTAAAACACAGATATGCTGAAAAAGGGCTTCATTTCCTTGAATAACTGTAAAAACGAAACGTAGTGAACTGATGGATCACCTTTTGAATGTGCATTACTGGAGGGGAAAAGAATAGTAGATGTTATTTAATCCTTTTGTGGATCTGAATCTAAATACTTTCAAATACAGTGTATGTTCCCAGGTCTGTCAAGTGGCTATTTAAAACACCGTTCTGTCACTTGCATTTTGTCACAGCATTTTACTGTTGATATTGCATGAAAAAATGATCAAAAAATTGCATTTTTATATCCTAAATACATTTCAAGAAATGTGTTCCTATGATCTTTTGCAGTATGGAGATGAAATTCCTGGACCCGAGATGGAAAATGTCTGGAATGCTTTGGCCAACAATGAAAAATGGAGTAACAACCTTAGGATAACACTGCAGTTTCTCATTAGTTTGTGTGGTGTTAGTAGTGATACCATCCTTTTACCTTATGTAAGTGCACTTTATTTACTATTGGTTACATGGGTTTTAATGAAGAAAACAGCTGTCACCTGTAGAAAATGAATGTCTGTTTCGGGATTAAGTAGTACCTGTGTATTGCCTGGCACACTGTGCAAATTAAATCAAGTGAATAAATGAGCCAATAAACTGATACTGACAAAAGGGAATGAGTAGTAGGAATTTCAGTCTTTACCTGTGGAACATTCCTCATTTCATACAAGAGATGTGCTCCCTGCAAGCAAGGAACATCTTTGCTTGTCTATGTAAGGGACAAGTAACAAGAACTGACAATAAATACCAAAACTGATGAAAAAAAAAAATTAGAACCTTTTTTTTTCATGTCATAATTGCATAAAAACATGTAATTTACATATATATTTAAAATTTTATTAATTAGGCAGAATGACTTGTCAAAAGTTAAAAAACTTGCATGAAAAGCAAAGAGAAGTAAAAACAGTAAACACTTTAAATGTTTCTCGGCTGGCATTTATCTTACACTACTATTAGATAAATTTTGAAAGTCATTTAAGCGATGGAAAAATACTTTTAAGAAAGTGTTACTTTTTCTTCTCTAGCAGAATAAGTCTTCCAGTGGGACATATCAAGAGGAATAGCATACCTAAATCTTATGAGCTGTTTTGCATATCAGCTTTTGCCTTTGCATGGCTGTTATGAGCTATATAATTGTTCCTGCAATGTACAAGTCAAACTGTACAGGATATTGTTATTATTTAAGTTAAAATAAAATCACAGTTGTCTGAGAAAAGCAAGATAGTCCCGTTCCCATGTGCCTCATTGCTCAGCTGCCGGGAGAAAGAGAATCTAAATTTAGTAAATTTTCCAGGACAATGAAAATATGCTGTTTTATTGGTCCCTTTCTGATGATTTCTGTGAAATAAATTAGAAATGAATATTAAAATGATCAAACTTACCTGAAAAACCTTGCTTACAGTTGCTGAAATAACATTTTTCTTCAAGTGTTTATGCTGACTGCTAAGCATAACAGAACAAAGGAAATATAGCAGGCCATAAAAGAAATTGAGATGCTGCTTATGCGTCGTAGACATCCTGTTGGTTTCCATTCATTTGGAGGGTCTACTGACCCATATTGTCCATTCAGCAGAAGTATAAAGTGTGTACAAAATCAGTAGTACTCAGCTAATCAAGAGGGAAGACTTGAAAGTGGGGTGGCTGTTAAGAATAAACTCAGTGTTTAAATGAGTAGAAGACAAAGGAGTTGATTCCAAATACCTTGAGAGTATCAAAGATCTTTCCATGAGAGCTTTCAACACTTCATTTTTCCAAAAGTGTTGCCATCCCACAGCTTTAAGCAGTTAACCTCCACTGCTCGTATTACTCATAGCATCCACCCTTCTTTCTTCAAAGTTTCTAAACTCTCTTCTCAGATTTTGGAAAATCTGTAGTTTTCGTCTTCCACAGGAGCATAAAGCCTAACGGTGCTTGAGAGCTGCCCTTTAATTGTAACTTTGTCTGGAGGAGGAAAATACACCAAACTTATCACATGCATCTGCTCAGTGCTTTGATAATGCCCTTGAGTTTACAGATAAGAAATTGTGCTTGACTGTGTTATCTGTACAAGACCATTGATACCATAAACATGTATCTGCAATTAGTGTGTAGATAGTGGATACAGTTTTGTAAATAAAGATAATTCTAACGTTTTATCAGCACTGTTCCTGCTCACCTGGGCTCTAAAGATCATGCAGTTGCAGGATTGCCAGTTTACTCAGTTCCCTTAGGAGCCCTCTGCATCCCAAGGCAGTCACCAGCTGCTTCATGCCTTCAGCCATCTGTTCTGCCTATATAAGCTCAAGCCAAAAGCATTTCTTGACTCCTTTTTTGTTAATTATCATTTTTTCAAGCAGATAAATTAATTGTTTCGTCTTTTATAGTTGCACCTTCTGTAAGCATTTTTTCCCAGTGCCCTGATGTAAATTGCTCAGCTGTTCTTTGTTTCACATGTGTTCTGAAAAACTTCTTAGAATATTTACAATTCAGAAAACCTTTCAGCAGAGATTTTTACTGCAGAGAACATGACCCCTTCTGGTGAGAAAGCAGTTGGATGTGGCACCATGAGCCCAACTAGAAACAAGCCTCCAACGGAGGGAATTATATCTGGAAAGTCCTTGGGAAAGTATAGCACAGAAGGGTAAAACAGACTACGAATGTCCATTTTCTCTACTTTAAAAAAATAAAAAGAAAAACACAAAGAGTAAAAGAGAAGCAGCCAGAAGTTATAAATAAGTAATTATTTGTAAGAACAGCAATAATTGGTATGGTCAGAAGTCAATTCAGTCCCATGTATTAGCATCATTATCAGTATTTGTTTAGGGACATCTTTAAAAAGAATAGGGCAAGCAGGGAAGAGTGCTTCTCCATATAGTTTCCCAGCTCCAGCAGTTCATGAAAGAAAATGGTTTTGAGCCAAAGATAGTCTTTGTTTTGAATAGCCATCAATATTTTCAGACCGGTTTTTTGTTGGTATCTGAATAGTCTACGTTCTTCCTGTGCATACAGTAAAGTCTGAGGCCTTGATAAAAGCACAGAACCAGGATTTCTATAAATGATACTCTTATAGTTTTCAAATCAGGTTGTGTGAAGTCTACATACACAGTTGCTCTGCTGTTTTCCCATGGTATGTTGCTTTAGTTGCTGATACAAGTAGCTACTGAGAGCTTGACCTATTCTTTGTGGCTACAGCTACCTGTCTTCAATTTCAACCATATCTGGAAATAGAGACATGAAGTTTTGGGAGGATGTAGCTTTCTGGATGAGAACTTTGCTCTATTCAAGATAGTAAGACGCATCTCCAGCAGCAGCCATAAGCTGTAAATCTCAGAGCGTAATTCAGAGTCAATGATATCCTTAAATGATGGGTATAGAGTTAGCTGGTTTCGTGTGTATATGTTACAGATTATATATCTAAACTGTTTATTTGTGGACGGTAACCAAAACCTCTCAGGTAATTAAAACACAGATTTTCTCAGCTGGGAAAGTGGTCTTGAAATCAAAGCAAGCAGTTGTATTTCTCTGTGAACAAGGAGGATGCAGTTGTGTGGTTGTGTGTCTGACCAGTGATAACATTTGAATTCTGAATACTTTCAGTACTGCAGTGTATTATGTATGTATTTCTTTAGAAATTCACTTTGGAGAAAGTTTAATAACTGAACTTTTCTTCTCTAGATAAAAAAGGTCGCAATATATCTCTGTCGCAATAATACGATTCAAACAATGGAGGAGCTCCTTTTTGAGCTGCAGCAAACAGACCCAGTGAACCCAATAGTCCAGCACTGTGATAATCCTCCATTTTACCGTTTTGCTGCCAGTAACAAAGCCTCAGCTGCAGCTTCTGGTATGATCTAAAAATGCTTTACAGTTGTTTTTTCTGCTCTTTCCAGTCTCCAAGTCTTTGAAATAAAGATTCCTCGTTACTTTTACACCTATTCTGATGCATGTATATATAGAGTGCAAGTTTCAGGGCTTTGTTGCACATCTAAACTACACTTCCTTTCAATTTGTAATGTTGCATAAGTTTTGTAAACATACATTTAATTCTTTCAACTATTATAATAGTATACTGTTAAGATTTGGTATACTTCAGAAATCATGAGGTGGATCTTCTTTTGCTGTCACTAGTCTGTCAGAACAGGAAGGCATCACTAGTACTGTCATTGGTGATGAAGTCATCACTGGAGCAACAGATTCTGCTGAAAACTGAGAAATTCAACCATGTGGCAATTGTATTTTCAAAGGCCTGAGGCTATGTCAATCTGCCATAGTCAAAGCTACCTAAGAGGCACTCACTCCATATTCAGGCTTGCCAATGTTTTGCAAGGTTCTTGGGAAACAAGTTAGGTCACCTGAGAATGAGTGCAGTCCAAGGATTTGAAGAGCATCACTGTGTTAATCTGCCTCTGAAAGCATGTAAACTGCAGATCATTCAGCCATGCAAGCAGATCATGTTTTGTAGAGGTGGCAGCATTCATTCATTTGTGCAAGTATTGTATTAGCAGCATGATCACTTTGACCTTGACTACTAAAGAAGTTATATGCTTTTATTTGCACATACTGTCTGCTGCACATAACAAGTTTTCTTATCGACATCTCATATACAGGAACCACCTCAAGCAGTAACACTGTTATAGCTGGCCAAGATAGTTTTCCTGATGGAGAAGAGAACAGAATCGTGAAAGAGACTGATGAAAGGTTTGTGACTTCTTTTTCTCCAAAATGTATGCATTTTCCTGGTCTAAGGGTTAGATCTTGGGCAAAGTTATGCTTGCTTTATGAAAATTCCTGATGCTTAGAGAAGGATCCTAAGTGGCAGTGTCCTAGTAAGACCATTTTTAAATGAGCGCATTAAAAACAAAGCTGTTTACATGGTTTTATTTCCTGACTGTTGTTTAATAAATATATGGCAGTGGAACATCTGTTAAACTTATATTGAACAAACTGTGCTATTTGGATCGTGTCTTCCTAGGAATTACCTACAATGGAGAGAGAAAATCAATGAGTCTATATGAAATGATGTGTGTTAAAGTATTTATTAAAAGTGAGGTTGAATTGTACCTTTTTATTTCACACATAAGTAAGATTTTGTTTGGAGGTTTGTGTCCACACTTGCTCCATTTTTCTGGATAAAGTGTTTTGCAGAGGAAAACGATGTAACATATTTTGCTTAGAAACCACGTGCTCGGTCTTTTCCTACATATAGTAAATGCTGACAAATGATAAAAATGATAAAATGGTGAAAAAACTTGAACCTCAACTGATACTCAGGCACAGACGTATACTTTTTCTCTCACCAAAACCCTCTTATTTCTCTAGGAGAACTTTGAATGAATTCTAATAGCGTTTATTAGTAAGTGTATTAGTATTACATCAGCCTGTTGCTAATAGTGACTAGTATCATTTCAGCAGCCAAGTCCTCCTTTCAAAGATTCAGACTTAATGGTACAGAAACAGTTATGTGAGGGAATTTTTCTGTCCTTCAGAATGTGTGCTGTAAGTGTGCATGATTGTGTGTGTACATAGTGTAGAGTTAGATTTCTTTTTAGTTGAATTGCAGTTAAGTTGAATAGATTTCATTTCCTGGCTTACTTCAAATCTTACTATGTTTTCAGTGTTTCTTATCTTACACGAATTATGTAAAATAAAGTTTTTGATACTGAATTCTGCCAGAGATTGTATGATAAAACTCAGATAAAAATGGGAAATATTTTTTTAGGATTCCTTGCTGGTGTTTACATTATTAAAGATGGTAGAAATTATAAATACATCTGTACTTCTCAACCAAATTGTCAGTCTTAGAATGTCCAAGGCATATTAAATAATGTTTACAAAAAGTAATAGATTGTAAACCAGCTGTTCTCATTAGTGTGGACACTTCTGGAATAACACAAAACTAATCAAACAATATGGCTATCTTTTTGTTGAAGCAATATAATGTAAAATGAAAGGCCTGTATTCTTCGTGTGTTTAATATCAGAGTTTCTCTCTACAAATGTCTCCATAATTTTTTTCCTTAATTTTGTTCTGCTTTTATCTTTTCCACCATTTTAGGTATGTCAGATAAACATATCAGTAATTGACAGTTTGTACATATTTATCAAGGGTACATATTAAAATATGGGAGAACTAGATACTGGAAAGACAGGAAAATTAAGATGGCTTATGATGCAATTTTGTCACCTCCACGGAGACTTTATTGTGCCTAATGAGACAGTCTGCTTTGAAAATTTTATAATATACAAATGGATAACTAAATGTCCTTCAATATGTGTGCACATTGTTAGTAAGAAATTGAATTGAATGTCACCGAAAGAACCTTCAAAGTTCTTCTGTTTGTTAAAATTATTTTAACACTGTTAATTTCCTTCCTTTGCATAAACTGTCATGTTTTACATCATCACTGGTGAGCCTGCAGCATGGCTCCTTCCACTGCCACTTCAGGCTTGTAACACTGACAGCATAAGCAGGTGAAGGAAGTGCCCATAAAAAGTTTGTTTGTCATGGCAGATTTGAGGACAGTTGGGAACAATTTGTTCCTTCTTTTAATATTCCATGACAACTCTGCTTGACACGCTCTTGCAGTTGCTGGATTATCCTACTGAAGGATTATCTGCTGCCATTCTTGTTGCTTTGATAATTGTGTGGGCTTGACACTGGACTATTCAGTCAATTACTGGTTTTACATTTTGCCAGAATTTTGTCCGTGATCATGGACTGTGTCAAAATACTCACTGTAAACAGCTTACATCCAGTCCAAGCTAAGCACAGTTTCTTGCTTCAAGAAAGGCAGCCATGTGCAGCATGAGAATTCCCCCTCAGCTAAATTTTAAAAGCTCATGACCCAGCAGCACCTTTGTAGAACTTCTCAGAAAAGTCTTGTAAGAGTATGTCCTTATAAAAATAACATTGTGTTCAAATTTCTGTCTACTCCCATATAAAAGTGAATGCATGAGGAAGTGTTTTCTTTGCAGTATGCACATACATACAACCCAGATTTTTGGTGTCAGTGTGTTTTTAATGAAGACTTTTCTTGTATTTGAAGGTTCAGTAATGTAGTCAGAGCACATACTCGACTAGAATCAAGGTACAGTAATAGCTCCGGAGGATCCTATGATGATGACAAAAGTAAGTTCTGTTACTCAATTTGATTTAAGTTATGTTGTTTGGTGGGAGAGGAAAACATTCTTCTGACAGTGGGAGGCTATCTGTTTAACTTCTGTGTAAACAGCAGTGTAGCATCAGCATGAAGAGAGTGTCCCTGTTTTACCTTCATACATTTATTTCCTTTGTTTAACTTCAGACAAACCTACTTAAAAGCAAGGGAACTTCACTGAAGGCACTAACAGAGAATTCTCTTGTCAGTAACACAGTGAGCCGTACACAGCAAGGTGAAAAACATCCCAGAGCATTGAAGCAAGTACTTTGAATTGCTCCCTTTACCAGCAGTTCCCTCCAATTCAAGTACTGTTATATGACCATGACGAAAAGATTAACTTCCTAATCAAAGCCTTACCTTTTTTTAGCTTTTCTCTGCTGTCTGCAACCAATTTCTAAGTGCAGTATGTAAAACTGTGATAGATGGGAGAATAAAATAGGGTTCCTGAGCACAGTTGTTTTTCATTGTGTAGTTCTGTTGAGTAGACTATAAATAGACCCTTGAAGCTCAGCAGACTCCATAGGAAACCAAGATATCTCCATCAACTATTGAATTACATATTTGCCATTTGGATAATCTAATTTTTGAAGCGAATCATGAAGTTAGGACCTAACCAAATGTATGAAGGCAAGACTTTCTTATAAACATTCATTTCTGTCATAATTAAGTCAGGTGAAATAATACAGAGGCCATAATGTGTTTCCTTGGTGCTGAGGACGCCAGCTGGGGATGGTATTTTTATATAAAAAGTAAAATAGTTTATATATTCTTCCAGGCAAATAATTTTTTTTCTCAAAACTTTCTGCAAAACATTGAAATAGGCTGATTTTAACTGTATCAATAACAATTTTGCATAATCAGGAAGTACAGTATTTACAAAATACAGCATATGTTTATTCTGCAGTATTTAAATACACATAAGAAGTGCTTAACATATTAAACTCATCAGGTTTTACCACAGTTATCTGGTTCTCATAATTGTCTTCGAGTGCTGCAGTTATTAAATTTCTTCAGCAGATGTTAATTGGAGTACCAGCACTAATCTGATCTGCATGAGCAACCTTTCAAAGCATGAAGTGTTTATATTACCAAAACATTCCTCGCAAGTGGCTGGTTTTGACAAGGGCTTTTAGTAATAAAAAGAAGTAAAATGCTGAAATTTTCTTTGTGTCTTTTGGAACTTCTCCTCCAACCGCTGCTGAAATACTTATTCCTGCCTGCACCTGCAGACTTTGTAGGACTTCATAGGGTTCTTTCCACAAACATATAAATACCTGGATGTAAAATGATATTCTTTTCACTTAGCTACTGATATGTGTATAGTATAGATCTCGGATTAGGAAGTAAGTTTTGTATCATTTGTCATGCTGAAGTATAAATAAAGCAACCTCCATTAGGAAAGTGCTGCTTGCTCCCTTGGGCGGGCAGCCCAGGTTTCCAAGCAGTTGGTGGTATGGCTTCCCTTTTCCCTCCAGTCTGCTTGAGCACACTGCATTGCTGAAGGTATGAATAGGAAACACTCCTCCAAGACAGGGACACTCTTGTTCAGGAAAAGATCGTATGTTAAGGTGCAAAAGGCTTCTTTTTTTCTTCTCAGTCCATTACATAAACCCACGAAAAAGTAAGTGAGGAACTAGATCTTAGTGTGGATTTTATGAAGCAGTTTTATGTGAAACACTTAATCTGATGGTTATGAATAGTAACTCTACAGTGCTTTTATGTGAAAAGCATTTGGCAAACATTTTCTGGTTAATCCTCATAAAATGAATAAGTGCACTTGCTGTACTTTGCTACTTTATTGAGGCACTTTGTTCTGCTTTAACTATAAATAATAACTCATCCTCCAGAAGAGGAGAGAAACAAGTAGAGATATAAATCATAAAGAATTAAAAGGTCCCTTGGAGGACTAGGGCTGAAGAATGGGATTGATAAAAGTTGGCATTACAGTACTGATCGCAGCAGTGAGTGCTGTATTGAACAGCCCCTGAAGAGCTGAATCAAAACCACCTACTGATGTTTAAGAGAAAAAGCTGGCTCTGATATTTCTCAAGGTATCAAAACAGTGTGTCCTGTGGCAAAGACAACAAGCATCAGGTACATGCTGTGAAAAAAAAAGGCTGAGGGGAGTGGGGAGAGTTTCAAACCCACCTGAAGTGTAACAACAACACGACAAAGCAAAAAATAACATTCTTACTGCAAATTCATGAGGAACAGTGCTTAGGTATTTCTCAAGAGCATGCTTTCCGTGGCATTGTGTTGCAGACTGGCAGAACTGAGAAATAAAAACTGACTATTGGGAAAGTCAAGAAGAATAGAAAGAAATAAAATGCAAGATAGATGAGCTCAGCTGTGCACAGCTGAGAAAAGACAGAAAGTGGTGGAAACAACTTACTGAACTATCATTGCAATGAGCAGGTGGAAAAAAACAACTACTGTTTATTAAAGTACAGCAGCTACTGAAGCAAAATTAAGCAGATATTTTAGAAATTCGGTAATTCATCCCAAATGAAAAAAATGAATGCACTGAGGATGATTTTTATGTTCCTTGTGTCTCTTTCCTAACTCGGGACACTTTATTTCTGCCTCTGTAGCATCAGTCAGCAGGGTACTGCTGGTGGGAGCTGCAGGAATGTGTAACTGGCATGCAGCTCCTTACAGCAGATGGCTTCCAACATCTTCCTTGGCTGAACTTTCCTCTTATTTTTGAAGAGAAAGTCCTTTGCTTGTTGCTTTGTGATCTGGATCCAAAGCTACTAAGCTACAGCAGGGATTCAGCTGCAGCATGTACAATTCAGTACTGTCTGCCTGGAATGTGCTTAATTTCCAGCAGCGTGAAAGAGGGATTAAAAATGCATCACTTGTTATTGAACACTGGAATTTGCAAACCTAGTGTCATCTTATCACATTATTCCAAACAGCTGAGGTGATGCATTGGCATTAACTCTATCTTATTATTTCTTCAAAAAGAGTGACTGGTCTTGGTATTATGGACCCTGTTTTAATACTTTTCTATGCAGATGATCCTGTTTCTCCATATACAAGCTGGCTACTGAATATTGTTGAAACCAAACAACCACATCCCCTGCCTATGCCTTACAATGGAGGATGTTGGGCACCACTTGTGGACTACCTCCCAGAAACTATCACTCCCCGAGGACCCCTTCATAGGTGAGCAGTTTCTCATCCTGACAGTGAGGTGCTTCATCCTGCTGGTTGGCCAATGCTAAACTGAACTAACCCACCACTCAGAATATTTTAAAATTGAATCTTTAATTTCTGCTGAGTTCCTGCACTTTAAAGGCTTGCAGTTCTTCCAGGTTTGCATCAGAAAGTCTATTCACAGTGTAGGATACCACTTTAAGAATCAGACTGAAGCAACAAAACCAAAAGCAAAAAGGGAAATTTGTCTTTCCTAAGTCTGTGTGGCTGTTATTCACAGCACACTTTTCTCCTTGATCTGTTATTCTAACTGGGCTATGTGTGTTCTGAAATTTCTCTTTTACATCATATGGATTGACATGAACTGTTCTTTTCAGTAGTGGGTACTTACCTGCTTAATACTGTGAGTTACTTCAACGTTAATCATATTGAGAAATGCTACACATTTGAAAATATGTAGTATTGAATGTTACAATGTTGAGGTTGCATTTCTTCTTAAATAATAGTTGTCGCATTGATTTTTTCCCATCTCCAAGAAGTTTCAAACTGATCCTGTGATTTAATTTCCAGGTGCAATATTGCTGTCATCTTCATGACTGAGATGGTAGTGGACCACAGTGTAAGAGAAGACTGGGCCCTTCACCTGCCTTTGTTGCTTCATGCTCTCTTTTTAGGTAAGATCAACAGAACAGAAAAAGTAAAAAGTTGTGGAGTTGTTTCTTCTGATGATTAAAAAAAAAAATGTAATTGAAAGTCAGATAGAAGTTTGAAGATGATCAACATCCTAAAACATTAGTAAATGTAGAACCCACATAGGAGAAAGGCAAGTTCTTCTCTGAGTTCATGTGAAACTCAGCCTTTGTACATCTTTATTCATGATGGGCAGCTGGCCAGACTGCACATGCCTTAGACATGGACTACACACACAGGTGCCATCTCCTGTCTTTTCAAAAACATTATGTAAGTGAGCCAAGATGAATGCAGAGACAGTGAGGGAGGGCAGGGATCACTGGAAAGCAAACTTCATTAATTTAACTCCTAACAAAACACTTTATTATGTTTCCTGTTACTTACCTGAGCTTGGAGACACTCTTTTCCACTCACTGCTCTGTCCATTCCTGACCATAACCCTATTCAACCAGAGTGATACATTCCTTATCCTACTGCTTAATATTATGAAAACTTACTCTGCTACCAACTGTTCTACTTGAGATTTTTTTTGTGAGTTCTTCTGGAAAATGTGTATTCGCCAAATACTCAAATACTGTGTATTTTTACAATGGTCTCAGCACTCTTGTCAGTAGACACAATAAGAACAGCTAAAAGTGTGCTGGAAGGGACTTCCCAGGTCAGTTTCACTGAGACATTTCTCATGTATTCCTCACTTTCAAATTCAGTTCCATTTTTTGGATAACCATAACAGGTTTTTTTTTTCTTGGTGTCAGTCTTTCAAGTATAAGAGGAAGCTGAATAAGAAATGTCTAAGTGTATGAATCAAATAAACAACCAGAAACCAATAAAACAACCTCTTCAGTATGATTTGAAGCAAGTTACTGTAACTAGCATTTGCAGTTAGAAGTTCTCAGAATTAAAAAATAGAGCAGCAATAGAACACAACGGGGTGGTTACTTCAGTCAGGAGAGCTGAAAGGAGCCATCCGGGAACCATCAGGGAACATATGCAGAAACACAGTTAGAATATTAGTAATCTGTTATAAAAATGTCATTTCTCATTAGTTTATGTTTCCACATTGTTGTAGTGTTTGTGTGTTGTGTTGCAGTCATGTTTCCACATTGTAGTATTTGATGAGAAACAAGCAGAATTTGTAAATACCTTTTGAGACAGTCCTTTGGCTAAGAGCTTTCAGTTCTTAAATGTGAAACTCAAATGTGAACACAAATAGTTAAAATGGCATCATAGCCTCTAGGCTGCAAATTCAGTTTCTCAAGAGCTGTTACACAGAAGAATTCCTGTTTATAGTAGAGCTCTGTTGTGACAGTATTATGAAGTGATGCTAAATGTGTTAGCCGCATATGAATGTATATGAATGTGACTGAGAATGAAGCGTTTCTGTCCTGTTGAAGGTGAGTGGGCAGGTCCATCTGACTAAAAAGGATTTTGTAAATAATATGATGGCTAGCTGGGGAGCCTTTGTCCCTCCTTTTATCAGGAGAGTTGGGACAATACTGTAGTATACTGCCTATGTCAGGAGTGCATGAGTAGCACTGCTGTTTAACTCTTCTGCTACCAGCGTGAAATTAGAGGGCAGCAAGACTGCTTTACCGTGGAAACATGTCCATACTGCAGAAGTTTACCCTCTCGGGCACTCTTCCATATTAGAGAATTGTGTGGCACTGCAGAAGGGCAAAAACTGAACTTCTCACTTAGTTTATGTCAATATTTGTATGCAGTCTTAGAGGTTAAGCTATCTTCAGTCACAGCTACAGCCAATACGGAAGTTCTCTCTAAGAGAACTTGTAACATTCTTTTCACTCCTGAAAGTGTATGTTAAAACAGGGTTGGTTTGGATTATTACCTCTCGGAAGGTGGAAGGAAATGGAGAAAGGAGAATAGGAGCAGAGACATAAAGAGGATGAAAAAGTGATGGAGAGGTTATCAGTGCTTGTTATAGGGGAGGTTATGGGCAGGTGGGTGAGGCAGAATCACAGGGTGTCCAAAGAGCTTATAATAGGAGCCAAAGGTATGTGACCCACACTGTGGCAGTACGAGCAGCTGCATTTTTTCAGGACAGACAAGAACCAACAAGAAAACGCTTAACTTGAAAGACTTGTTGGCTGCTTCCACTTCGTGTGAAGAAGCTGCTTTTAAAGAGGAATATATCCTATCAGAAGAAGAGCGGGAAAAGAAAAGAATTCAAATATTCAGCACTTAAGTGCAAGAAAGTTTTTATAAATATCATGTAAGATACTTAAAGAGAATTGAAAAAAATGTTTATTACCACCCAGTGCAGTTAGTTTTATGAAAATTTGCTTCCTTTTTGTTGGTGATTTATGATTTATTCAAATTGTGTTAAAATCTGGGAGCATGCAAACAGCAATAATGTTGAACAGATGAGGATCTTTCAGTTCTAGACCTTCAATTTCAGTTCTGCACCCTGAGCTGGTGATTCATTTCTCATTCTGTCTTGCTGATAAGTGGCATTCTTTTCCAAGGAATTTTGTCTGTCACTTCCTTTCCTTATAGACCAGTATCTACCTCTCACAGTTTGTACAAGTTTTAAAACTGATCTCTGCGTAGGAAAGTGAGATATTGTGGTAAGCAAGGTAAATATAACCACTACCAGGAGTCTTTCATCTTTAGAGATTTTCTGGCCCTAGTGAATTAGTGCTGCTGTGAGACATAATGCATTAAGATATACTGCAACAGATTGTTCTGTATTTTCTGAGTGGAATCTCTGTCTGCCAAGCAAATACACAGACCTTTGAAGTAAAAACACCATTAGCTATGTCCGGAAATACTGCATCTTGTTTGTTTGCCCTGTTAGCATGAACTGCCTTGGAATTTTTGCTATTTCTGGAATGTGAACTTGTTTATTCTTGCTTCACATTCAGTGATTGCTGTAACCTTTTCTTTTAGGTCTTGACCATTACCGCCCTGAGGTCTTTGAACACAGTAAAAAGTTACTGCTTCACCTTCTGATTGCATTGTCTTGCAATAGCAACTATCAAAACATTGCATCAGTGCTTCTTCAGACCAGAGAGATGAATGAGACCAAGACTCTGACAGTACAACCAGCATACCTACCTGAATATCTTTATACAGGTAACAGAGGTGAAAGAGAAGGAACACTGCATTGCACTCTGTTTTTCTGAAAGTAGAATGTAAAGGTTGTGTTCCTAAAATGTGATTGTTTTTATAAAAGTAAGTAGTAAAGTAGCAAATCCAAACTGTTCCAACTAGTGTTAATTCCATGTGAACTACCCTAGAGATGCACCCAGATTACTGTTAAATAATTTCTTACGATGATGAGAAAGCTATCTACTCTGAAGCAAAATTTATAATGGAAAATTTTAAACATAAATATGGCTAATAAATTCCTAATTTTCCCTTCATGGAGCCAGGAGGAGTGCTTTAAATAAGGGCAGTCCATCCTCAATCTTCAAAAAAAAAAAAAAAAAAAAAGGAATATTTCCAGTACAGGAAAAACAGCTGGAATATGCAGCTCAGATTTTCCATTCTTAAGTTAAATTTAACATTCTATAAACCCTTCTTTATACCTCAGGTGCACTTCATTTCTGTCCTGAAATCTGTTTCTGTTTTACTAGACTTACTTTATCTCTCTCTGAAATAGATGTTCCTTTAACTTTTAGCAATTTACCTGGATTTAAGGGATTGGTTGGGAGCAGTTTGTTGAAAGCAGCTCGCTTACTACTGTCATTTAATATTTCTAAAAGCAAATGTACTGTTGAGACTTGAAAGAGTCACAGAACCAGTGTAGAGTTATGGAGGTGGGATTTGTTGTCTGGGAGAGGGTAAAGAACATTATGATACACTGAGAAGTGGGAAGATAATCAAATGAGTGGCATTTCCGTGGTTCTCTGGGAATGTAGACAAAAATAATAAATAACTTGGATTTGTAAAGAATATTGGTAACTGGTTATTCTTTTTGATGGAATATAAAAGATTGTTTTTTAGATAATCATAATAGGGAAATTAGTATACCCATTCATGATTATTTAATTAATTACTTAATTAGTGTGGCCTTTTTGACCTTTTCAGTCTGAATAAGTTCTATGCAAAATTACCTCATAAATGAACTTCCAAAAGGACTTATGTGCGTCTCTTTTCCAATACATGTCTGTGAACTATTAAATAGAGAATGAAATTCTTACATTAAGGTATTAATGCTTTTTTGCCAAAATGAAACAGTTTTAATTCCTATCTGAAAAACATAGTTAGTACTCTGTGTCTTGGCCTCTTGTGTCACAAAAGGTTTCCAACACTTCTTATTTGTATTCTTCTTGATCAGCTATTACACAGAGCCAAAATGTGAGTGAGTCCTAAATAAGAATGTTTCATCTAAGGTTCATTCCACTTAGTGTCAGACAACTAAGTTGAGAGATTCCAAACTTACAGTATACAAGGGCTGTTATGAAAGTAATGCTTCCTATTTTGTTATGTCATCCCATGATGTCAGAGGTGTATATTGGTGGTATGGCAGTAGGCACTGAATCTTCCCACTGTTTTTCTCTTACATTTTGTCACACTGCAACAAATGGCAGCATAGGGACAGTCTGACAAAATGGCATCTCACATGGAAGTGCATAAGTGGCAAAGGTGTGTCACTGAATTCCTCCATGTGGAAAAAAATGGCACCTTCTAACATTCACTGGTGCTTCCTGAACATTTGTGGAGACCAAACGCTGGATGTGAGCACAGTGAGGCAGTGGGTGCTGCATTCCAGACATCCAGGCAGATTTTTACAGCAGTCTTTGCTCATCTCTGGTGAAAATTCATAACTGACAGTGGTGACTGTGTTGAAATGTAGCTAAGAATTTGCTGTATAAATGGGTTTATTGTGCTCTTTGTATCTGTTGTAGTTTCCTTAGAAATAAATAGGGAGCATTACTTCTGGAATGACCCACGTATATTGTCAGAAGGGAGGCCCCTTCTGGTCCCTGTCTTTTTTTATGCAGTACATACAGCATAAGATGACTAACAATCTAACCTTAAGAAAATATGTCTTAATTTCTAATTCCAGCTCTGAAGTTATGTGGCAAGTTTTCAATGCAGCAGACTGAAAACTTGCCACTTGTTTAACTTATTCACTTGAAACTTAATTGTTTAACCTTAATGCTGAAAATAGTTAATAGAAATAACCCAGTCTTTACATATAGTCAAACACTGTGTCTTTGTTTCTGTTACATATGTAACATTGGGACAACATAATTGTTCTAAAAAGTCCGTCCTACAGAGTGCTTTACAGTGTCCAGCTAGCCCAGGGAAATGAGCTGGATTTTTCAGGTACTTAGCTAACTTCAGAGTTAATTTTACAAAAAGACAGAGTTCCAAATGTAAATGCCTTGAAACATTTGTTTTTCAAGTACTGTAGTCCTTGAACAGTAAAAAAAGAAAACTATCCTGACTTGGATATTCTTTGTTTTGCAATGTATTCTGCACAGTTAAAAACATTACCATTTTCACTCCCATCATTATTAGAGGGCTGTTATGTTCTGCAGGTCTCTCCTATGGTTCCCCATAGAAGTTCTGAAAAGAGCTGCTTGGTGTGGACGCATTCATCTGTAACTGTGCATTCCATCTTTATCTCCTCCCTTTCTGCTGGCAGGTGGCTTTGACTTTCTGCGGGAATACCAGTCCTCTCCGGTGCCTGACTCCGGCTTGAGTTCCAGCTCCACCTCCTCCAGTATCAGCCTGGGAGGCAGCAGTGGAAATCTCCCCCAGATTACACAAGAGGTTGAGGACATGGACACTGCTGCTGAAACAGATGAGAAAGCAAACAAATTAATTGAGTTTCTGACAACCAGGTAGTGGAGATAAGCAGAAGTTATATTTGTACTCAAAATGCCTCATTTTATGTCTTCTCTACAATTATCTGTAGCAACTTAAAGGATTCAAAGGAAAATGACTGAGCATATATAGTAATTACAGACTCCTGTTCCTCTTTTATTGACACCTTTAGTAGTAGGTAGGTACTTAAAACCATTACAGTGTCAGGAAGGTGATAAAAAAAATCTTGCCTGACAAGAATGAAATGTTTAATTGACTGATACAACAGTGAACTAACGGAAAAAGACAGTTTTATTATCATGCAAGTAAACAGGAGGTACGCAGGGCATAGTGAAAGGCCACAGTGAAATTAATGTTAACTGCTGACTACAGCTGGCACATCCTAAGCACAGTAACAAATTCAAAAACAGGGATTTGTTTGCTGCTCTCTAAATAGTATAGCATATAATTTAAGCAAGAAGTTTTATAAAATATAGCATAGGTTTAGTTATTTACTTGTGTCTTGCTCATGTGCATCTTGTTCAGTTGCATAATTTCCAGAATGTGACTCTGGAAATACCGAATCGAATTTTCAGTTTTTATATGATAAATATACTATTTATTTCAAATGTACAAGGGCTCAAAGCAATTTTGCACTTTGTTATGTATTTCTTAAAGGGCATTTGGTCCACTGTGGTGCCATGAAGATATCACACCTAAAAATCAGAACACCAAGAGTGCCGAACAGCTTACTAATTTTCTGCGTCATGTTGTTTCTGTATTTAAAGATTCCAAATCAGGTAGATATATTCTTGTCCTTTCATATCTGAAACAGTATTTTCTCTGGGTCACGCAGTATGCTTATCTACTGTGATTTAGTCCATCTTCTTATGCAGAAGCACAACATATTGTATGTCTTAGGAATGTTGAAAGACATATGAAAGAATTGCTTTAAATGTTAAAGATTTCCTTCAGAGATGTTGGTAGAAAGCCATTTGGCTGATTGATTTACCACGTAAAAGGTCCTATAAATCCTCTGAAGAAGATTGTAGTTACTAAGTAAATATTCTGTAATAATTTATTCTGGCAATTAAAATTTAGTTTTCATTTATCATGTTTTTGGAGCATAGGAAATGTACCAAATGTATTTTTAACACCAACACAGTCACTAATGAAATATCTTCCAAGATCAAAGCAGAATACCAAATCAGTATTTATATTTTTATTTATGTTAATGTTTGAAGATCTTACACAAAGCCTTATGAATCTCACAAAAAGACTTTTAATTCAGTCTGGCTTTAAGTCTGGGAGTGCTTGCATTGCTGCTGGTAAGAATATTGTGTGGCGTTATAGTTTATCCAAGAATTGTAAGAAAGCTTGAAATCAGATGAAAAATGGTGGGTTTTTTTGTTTGTTTGTTTTTTGTTTTTTTAACAAAGCATTTCCAGACTGAAAATTTTGGATTTTCAAAGTTTGGTTTCTTACATTCTATGCGAAATAAATGTAAAAATGGAAAATTCTCTCCCAGCAATATATTTCTGCATCCTCGTTTCTAAGGGCCTTTACAGGATGCACTGGAGTGTTCCCCCTGGAGCACTAGTTCAGCCTGTATATGGTCCACAGTAAAGTCTGTGAAAATTTGGAAAAAAAAACCCAAAAAACTGACCTAGTGCTCTTTTGCTTAGGTTTTCATTTGGAGCAGCATCTGAGTGAAGTTGCTTTACAAACAGCTCTTTCAAGCTCTTCAAGACACTATGCAGGTCGCTCTTTCCAGATATTCAGGGCCCTAAAGCAGCCCCTTTCTGCACATGCATTGTCTGACCTCCTGTCAAGATTGGTGGAAGTTATTGGAGAACATGGAGATGAGATTCAGGTACATATTTATACAATTCTTCACAGCACTGTTGATTTAAGGTACGTTTAATTTAAAAATACAGTTTTAACAAGGTGTTCTGGAATCAAGAAATGCAAGGTACTGAACTTACTGAACCTAAATATACCTTACCAAAGCCCACATTAGACTGTTAGAGTCTTATACAGCACCTAGAAGACATTTAGTAAATGTCACTGAAAAGTCTTCATGATGACCATTTTTCTCTATTCACATCATTAATTTGTCCTTAAGAAGTCAATCATCCTATCTGCTAACATAATCTCACAGCATGGTATATCTACTGCCTCAATCCTCTAATGTTTAAATCTTTTTGAATGAAGAAATCCACACCATCTATAATGACACAAAACTTACACTGACCTAACTTGATCCAGCCTTCTCTCAGTGAGCTGAGATGTTCACTCAGTCTAGCTAAACAGACTGTTCTCTCCTGCAGTCTTACAGGCAGAGTCTATTTATTACGAGATTCATGACTTACATGGAGAGAACTGCTAGCTCTTAATAAGAAATAGACTGACATTACTTCCATATTTTACACAGGCAATGAAACTGCCACAAGATGGCAGTAGACTTCTGTCACAGTGGCTTGCATGGAATTTAAACCAGTGACCTGCAAGTCAGATGTTCTGTATGCCTTTACTGGTCTCCTGGTGAGATATGTGCTCTTCTTGCATGCCTTCATAGATCAGTCAGAGGCATAAAATAAAACACACTTACAGTGACATTTTAATGTTCAGGATAATGGCAGAGGTGTGAATGTTGTTTTCTTTTCAGGAGAAATTATTTTCAATAGATGACATTTTATGAACTAAATATAATTGAATATTCGTTGTTTTCAATATCTCTGTTGAATGATTAACCTCGTGCATTGACAGGGGTATGTAATGGAAGCACTACTTACTTTGGAAGCTGCAGTGGATAATCTGTCTGATTGTTTGAAGAACAGTGATCTTTTGACAGTGTTATCTCGGTAAGAGCCTGTTCCACCTAAGTCTATCTTTCCTTTTCAGTGTCTCATGATACAAAGTGTGTGGTTCTGCAACCTGACAGCATAAAATGATTTTTATATGATTAAGTTCATTTGCAGGCTTCACAGAACTAGACTAAGAGCACATATCAGTCAGTCTTTGCATTAACAAAAATCATGTTGATAGAGCTAATGGAACTTTCCAGTGCATTGTAAACTATTATGTTGCCACTAGGCTACAATTTATTTAAATGTCCTTGAACAATATTATCTTGTTTGTACTTTGTGTTTTTGCATCATATACTTGAAAACATATCTAAGAAAAAAGTTGTGGTTTGGAATATTGGTTTCATACATCATGTTATTCTCTGTTGTTTTTGGCTTTTTTTTTCCCATACTGATTTTGGTAGTGGTTTAGGCTATCTTTCTGGGACTGTTGGCCTTAAAGTGGACCACAAACTGAAGCGTAGGAAGTTTTGCACAAATGTGTATGGGAACTCCTTCACAGCGCAGTGACAGGGCACTGGCACAGGCTGCACAGAGAGGTGGTGGAGTCTCCTTCTCTGGAGACGTTCCAGACCCGCCTGGATGCCTACCTGTGCAACCTGGGCTAGGGAGCTGCTCTGGCAGGGGGTTGGACTGCATGATCTCCGGAGGTCCCTTCCAACCCATGCAATTCTGTGATTTGTAAATTAAGCTAAATTTCGGGTTATTTATGTAACATGTTATCTGTACTGAGGGAAAGTTATTGTCTATCGGGATCCTTATAGCAAGAACAGAACTGGGAACATATTTGGGAAAGTTAGCATTAAGTTACCAAGCTTTACCTACAGGATAAAAAACACAGGTACTATCATTCAGGTTGGATATTAGGAAAAATTTATTCTCATGAAGAGTGACAATGCATTGGAGCAGTCTGTCCAGGGAGATGCTGGAGTCAGCATCCCTGCAGGTGTGTAGGAAATATGGAGATGAGGCACTGAGGGATGTGGATTAGTGGGCATGGTGGGAATGGGCTTATGGTTGGACTAGATGATCTTAGAGATCTTTCCAACCCTGATGAAGCTTTGATTCTGTGATTTTATCATGGAAAGCAGTGGGATGCATTATTCTTTACCCCTTCGCATTACTGTTTCCATAAGATCCTCTTCAAAAATTATAGGCAGTAGAGACTTAGAGTGTGATGAGGTAGGAAACAGAGAGTCAGGGATTAGCTGCTCTCCAGCACAAGCTTCCCTTCCATCTATCAACACAGCATGTTCATTGATACAGATAATGGATAAGGATTGTCTGGATCATTGTATGGTAGTCCATAAGGATGCATAAATTGCTGGAATTGAAACACCTCAGCTTTCTGTAAACTGTCTTCAAGGGCTATTGGGATTCAGGCAGAAGGAAGCTGTGACAACATTTCTAAAGGATGTGTACTAGCAAGGTGAACTTTGGCAGACACACAACAGGTCCTCTGAGAGTAACATGGCATATTGGTCATTCTGCTTAATATACAGTATTTTTAATTCTTACCATTTCTTCACTTTGTTCCTTTAGCCACTGTGTATTTTTCCTGCCAACTGTTGAGGTTTCTGTAGATAGTTTGCTGTTTTGCTTTCCTGTTTAAGTATTTATTTACATTTTGATAAGTACATACCTCCAATATTTACAAGTTTCAAGCTGTGCATTCACACTTTACAATGTATGTTCTTTGTTTTCGGTTCAGTTCATCTTCTCCAGATTTAACATCAAGCACCAAGCTGACTGCAAACCGGAAAAGCACAGGCCAACTGAATGTGAATCCTGCAAGTAGTAACACAGCCACTTCTGAACGAAGCAGGCACCAGAGGAGCTTCTCTGTACCCAAAAAGTTTGGAGATGTGGACAAGTCCTCAGATCCACCACGCAGTGCCACTCTAGACAGAATTCAGGCATGCACCCAGCAAGGCCTGTCCTCTAAAACCAGAAGTTCCTCTTCTCTAAAAGACAGTCTCACTGACCCATCCCATATTAACAATCCAACCAACCTACTGGCCACCATCTTCTGGGTTGCTGTGGCTTTAATGGAATCTGATTTTGAGTTTGAGTATCTAATGGCATTGCGATTACTGAATAAACTTCTGGCTCATTTGCCACTAGATAAAGCCGAAAACCGGGAGAAGTTAGAGAAGTTGCAAGGGCAGCTCAAGTGGGCAGACTTCTCAGGGCTTCAGCAGCTGCTCCTGAAAGGATTTACCTCCCTTACTACTACTGATCTCACACTACAACTCTTCAGTTTGTTAACACCAGTGTCTCGAATATCCATGGTGGATTCCTCTCAAGCTATAGGTAAAAACAGTGTATTTTTCATTCTTTCAGTTTCTGTTGCTATGTTTGATGAGAAGACATCATTAGGCTACCTGCATAAAACCAAAAATGGCACTTTCTCTTCTAATATGGAGTGAAGTTCAGATTCATGTGTTTTTTCGAAGTTCTTCAGCAACACAGCATGTTTCTATTGCACAGTAAGGCTTTGGAGGAGAGCAGTCCTGTATTATTTAACATTTCAATTTTAGTGCTTAGCACCTTGAACAGTTTCTGAGCGCTGATAAAAGCAACAATGAATAAGACAGACATTATATAACCTATTTTTGACACTTTTTCCATTGAATTATTTTTAGAATATTACAGATGATTATATCATTTAAATTAG
This sequence comes from Oreortyx pictus, assembly GCA_036925125.1. Classification (NCBI taxonomy): domain Eukaryota; kingdom Metazoa; phylum Chordata; class Aves; order Galliformes; family Odontophoridae; genus Oreortyx; species Oreortyx pictus. The sequence continues at coordinate 20,423,628 of JAUPFR010000001.1, forward strand.
TGCTTTGTGGGATTTTTCTTAGCAGTATACATATTGGCAGTAAGGGGATGAATGTGCTGAACAGACTGTCCCTCTGTGAGCGCCTCCGTGTGGTGCTCTCTGTCCCTGGAGACTTTCAAAGCCAGGCTGGACCAGGCCCTGGGCAACCTGATTTACCTGTGCATGTCCCTGCTCATTGCAGGGGAGTTGGACAAGATGATCTTTAAAAGTCCTTTTCATCTCTAAGGATTCTATGATTCTGTGCTTCTATATGTTCCAGACTTCTGCTAGGCATCTCACACATGGGCTGTGAAGTTACAATCTCAGTGTATCTTTTTCTCTTCCCTGAGTATAGGAGAAGCCTAGAGAAATTCTGCTCCTAACTTGGGCCCCTTGTTTAATTGCATAAAATGAAAGATCGTGATGATTAGAAGGTTATTAACGTAAGCTGAGGCTCTTTTCCAGAAAAACTGATTGTATCTAGTTACAATAACTTGATGCTAAGCCCTCAGCTCCCACATGAACTGGAGCAGTTTTTGTTACAGCTCTGCATTGCAATCACTGGCTGCCTTGAGCCAGCTATGAGTTGGTGCAAAGGAGCTGAATCCCAGCACCCAGCAGAGCTCATGTGCTGATGACAGGGTCTGGCACTTCATGCAGGAGCCATCTGCTAGCTTCATAACCACACGTTTGAGAAGTTCTATTTGACAACTACATCAGAATTTTGATTCATTACTTCTATTACTTGAACAGTGTAAAAAAATGGAAGCTCTCTAGCAGCCTGACTAAAGCTGTTGTTTGTTTATCACTGAATTTCTTCACGTGTTTGAGCAGCAGAAATCAAAAGGCCACCTATGTTCCGACTGCTAAGCGGTAAAGACAAAAATACTCTGTAGCAAAAATAAGGAATATACTCCTGTGAGATATTTTATCCTGTAAATACCAGTTTCTGTAGTATTATTGTTTGCAGAAATAGGGTCATGCTTTATGAAGTACTGGTGACTAACTGATAGACTGCATTTTGAAATTGTCTCCTTTTAAGACAAATGTGATGTGGCAGTGATGTGAACAATTCGACACGATTCTGTGTGAGTTTATCGGTAATGTAATACTGAAGCTGTGACCTTCCCCTAGAATACCATTGCTGTGACTCTTACCTTTGTAAATGTCCATTCTGTTCTTTATTTTCCTGTTCTAGGATTTCCACTCAATGTTTTGTGTCTCCTGCCCCATTTAATTCAGCATTTTGACAGCCCAAACCAGTTTTGTAAAGACGTAGCTGAAAGGATTGCACAGGTATGAAAGTTATTTACTCTTTTGTACACCTTCAAATCTTTAAAATGCAATTGCTTTATTCTTAATGTATTTTGAAATTTATATTTAATTAGGTTTGTTTGGAGGAAAAAAACCCCAAGCTCTCAAATCTTGCGCATGTCATGACCCTTTATAAAACACACAGCTATACAAGGGACTGTGCTACCTGGGTAAATGTGGTTTGCCGTTATCTTCACGAAGCATTCGCTGATATTACTTTGAACATGGTTACATATTTGGCTGAGGTAAGTTTCCAGAGACTTCTTGCAGTTTTAACCCTTCTCTTGCTTAACAACCCAAAGAGACGAATTATGGGAGGTTACTGGAGGTTCTCTGTAGCTATTATTCAAAATGAAGAGTAAAGAGCAGAAATAGCAGAAAGAAACACATTTACTGTAAGAAATTAATGTTTCTTATAGCCAGGTTCTCTGTCAGAAAGTGTAAGAAAAGTCAGCAGACACCTCTGATACTGGCTATCCATGTATTTTCAGTGTGTGAGAGGCCAGGCTGCACATACACTCAGGCTTCAGGGCGGGCCTGGCTCTCCCTCAAGTTTCAGTTCATCACCATTTTTGCAGATGAGAGCTCTAACAATCATGTCAGATCTTGACTGATGGCGAAAGCCTTGACTCTTCTGTTCAAAACTAAAACAAAAACCTGAGATTTTTCTGTTTTCTAACTCAGAGACTCTGAAAAGGTATTAGCTCTTCAAACATGCCAACTCTGATTCCTCCAGAATTAATTATCTTATTCATTGGCAGACTTGACTTTCTAATAAAAAAATGCTATAACTACTGAGTTCTAAGCTCTTTCTCCTTTGCTTTCCCAGCCTTAAGAAAGCATCTGCCCCTCTATTTTACCTTCAGTGTTGTGTGCACAATTCTTGATGTTGCTGCATCTCCACAAAGACCACTGAATGTGATCTTCATTCCCCTAAAAATGGTCTTAGACACTTCCCCCTTATTGTAGTTTAGTACCAGGCTACCAAATGAATGTCAAGTCAGGCAGGTTTCTGACCATAATTAAGGCACATTCCTCACGTAACACCATCATCACAGATGACAGAGTAGTAAGCACCACTTCCTTTCTCTGTATTTACATTGACTGCAGCTATGTTGAGTCATGTCTGGGGAGTGTTTGCGTGGGCACAGGGTAGCTGCCAGTCTGGAGGAATAACAAGGGACAAGAAACCATCTTGTTCAGCCTCCTGTGTAGCCATGAAAAGATTTTTCCAGCATTCAAGGTGTTTTTTTCCTTTTCTCATTAACTGATCCTCAGAGCAGGATAAACAATGTTCTGCTGTCTCCTTTAAATCAATTGTGGGATATAATGTAAATATGTAGAACTGAATGGGGTTGAAAGCCCCACTGGGGAATCTACAGTTGAATGTTATAGCTATTTGTTATAAAACCTCTGGTATAACAATCCTGGCTCAGTCCTCAGTGCTTGGGCCTGTAGGGTACTGGGAAATTTACGGTGCTTAGAAATAAAAATGTAAAATCATGTTGCAACAGTAAAACCCCCATGTACATGGGTTCAACTTCAGAAGGGGTCTTTCTTCCACACATTATTACAACCATGAGAACAAATGCTCTCAGCAAAAGGCAAAAGCTTCAATTACTGCCATTCAGACAAAAACTTTCATTTAATCTCTTTGATGGCAGGTAATTGCTTGTCAGCTCTAAGGGTGTGATCCCGGTTTAAAATGAGGCATTTCAACAATATCCAAACCTTGCAGTGACAAGCAGTGCTCCTTACTCAGTTCTACAGCTACAGCTATGAAAAATGAGGAATTTCATTTAGGCAAATATTTTGGGATCTTAGTTTACCCCCATTACAAAGAAGACTGAGGTCTCTTCAAAAGAGTCCAGCAGAGGGCTACAAAGATGATAAAGGGTGTGGAACACCTCCCTTATGAGGAAAGGCTGAGTGACCTGGGGCTGTTCGGCATTGAAAAAAGAAGACTCAGAGGAGATCTGATCCATGTCTGTAAATATCTAAGGAGCGGGAGGCAAAGGGACGAGGCTGGACTCATCTCAGCAGTGTGTGGTGATAGGAAGAGGAGAAATGGCCTATAATTCTGTGATAAGGAAAAATCGTTGTTTAACAGTACAGTAGAACTTCAAACCTCTGATATGAAAATCAGCATGTAGTCCAATAGCTGAAAGCCTACAGTGATTTTATGTTAGATTTTTGCATAATAATGTTTAAAAGTCAACCTTATAGCATGAGAGTACAGTCATCTTTGAAGTATATCTGTTATCATAGGTCTTGTGTTAAACTAGTAATTTGTTAAGTCCAGGATCATTCTTGGGCTGAAATAGTAAACACAGGAGAGAAGGACAGGAAGCACACAGTGACAGTAACATGCTTACAGTAGATGTTTACTCCTTGTTAGAGTACTGCTTGAGATGGAAACACAAATATTTGTGTTTCCCCTTTGAGGCCAAGGAGTCACTAGAAGTTAAAATTTGCCTTGCAAGGGGAAGCACATCCTAGGTCAGGTATTATCCCAATGGCACCTTCCCTACTGGATGTGTCTTTTGAGAGACCTTCTATATTCTCACCTCAGTGCGCAAGGAAAACATTTCTTTGACTAATAAATGTAGCCTGATAAGTGCTGCCAGATTTGGAGAGACATAGGCAGCATCCATTTGAACCAGCAGCAGGCAGCCCAGGAAGCCCTTGGAGGTGAAGGCTTTGCTTTCCACCTAGTTCAGTGTTAACTGCTGCTTCAGGAAACTCAGCTAACAGAGAGCCATACCCTAGGCCCAGGAAACCCTACCTTACCCAAGAGAGGAATCTGCAAGTTTTCAAAACAGTTCATAGGAACCAGAGTTAAAGACTGAGAATAGTTCTGATTTCATTTTAGAAATGCAGTGGAACCACTGTATTTGTGTGTATTATGTGTGAACCACACCAATTGTCCTGGAATCCAGTGATCTGAATGATGTGTTATCTAACTCCACCTTGCTTCTGGTTTTGTTACTCATCGTAGCAAAAGAATTCCGACCGTTTTAAATGAGTTTTAAATTTGTAATTCTTTAACCAAAGTGCAGTACTCATGAGAAATTCATGATGCGTTCCAATACACGTGAACTATCAAAAACCACGTGCACTAATTACATCAAATGAAAACTGACGTAGTCCACAAATGTTTAAAGTTTATGATGAAAGAGCTTTTTAAGCCAAATGATTCTGTTGACAACAAATTTATACAGAACTGAATGGAAATTGGAAGCTTTCCTGGAACAGATTTCTAGCCAGTTACAGAGGAGAAAATCTCACTATTACCTGAAAATTCATTTTCCTTTTAAAAAAGTGATTATCTGATGCAACAACATCTGTTAGAGTACAGAATTTCTTCCTCTGAAACAGGCAGTTTCTTGCCATCCTTTATTTCATGCATTAATGATGTATTAGCTGAATGTGCTGGATGATGTAAAATGGTGTACAAGAACAGAATCAATATCTTAATGGAACATGAGAAAAAGCGTATAACCCTGTTCTGAAGAACTGCTAAGCACATTTATCTCTCAGTAAAGGCATCCATGGACTGTAGCTGCTTCCCATGTAGAACCTTTAATTTCAAAACTTCCCGCTGTCTTTTTGTAGTGGAGTGGATAAAGCATAGCAAGTTCTGTCTGTTGTGCTAATAGTAGAGTTTGCCTACTTTGTTTTGTGAATCACTGCTTATTGCTCCTTCATACTGATGAAAGAAATCATAAGATACTTAGTGGGAATACGTAGTCATCCCTACATAGCAGTTTGTTTCAGCCAGCATGAAACATTATCACTCAGTAAAAAGCCTTTCAGGTCATTCAGGGCAGGGAGGGCATCTAGTAAGCTACTAGTGACCACTTGAGTAACAGCTGACATTTTTCTCTTCTGGAAGACATGAGACACCATACAGTCTTTTAAAAGTAATTTTCTAGATCTTGTAATCAGTGCTAGAAGAATATTTTGTCGGCCTACGTGGAAAGATAGTTTCTAATCTTGAAGCCCCTGGTAATCATCAGCAACAACATTTGACTGCCTCTGAAATTGATGGGGAGGGACAGGAGCTGTTGGCAGTGAAAAAATGTGCTACCTTCCAGGGAATGTTCAGCTCTTTCACTCACATGCAAACATAACATGTCTCTCTGTATGGATCCTGAATTAGTCATGTATATGTTTGAGCACAGTTCTGTTTCCAAGTTTCATTGTGGTATTCCAGTATATACATTCAGGTGTTCCAAGGTTCTGGGATCTTGATGAAGTCTCTCTTTGTATTTGTGTGTACAGTAAGAGACCCCAGGGATTCCATCTCCTCCTTAGCAGAATGTGTTTCATTGGCAGTTACAGCTAGTGAGCAGTGGCAGTGAAATATATTTGGATAAATACGTATCGGTGTCTGAATAGTAGTAGTTTTGTTTCTTTGGCATGTTTTCTTTTTTCCTCCTTGACTTTCAGAAAAGGCAGAAATAAAAAGATACTCCCCTGTTTTTATTGGATGTACTTCCCCCCTGTTAATGTGTAAATATTACCTGCCAGTGGACTCAACTGTTGAATCTGTTCTCTGGATAAGTTAGGGCAAGCATACATAGAATATATCTTTCATTATCAAAACTGTCTGGCATTTGGCTCTCAACTTAAAGCTCTATTTTATTTCACACTTTTATCATCATCACCTATAAAATGTTTGTAAAATGGTATTGCAAAATGAGTGGGTGAAGAGAGATCAACAATAAAAGAGGTATTTATGAAACCAGTAACTTTTCCCTTAGGGAAGAAGGTCTCAAAATTTAGTTTTAATCACTTTACTTTTTTAACAGCTGCTAGAGAAGGGTCTTCCCAGCATGCAGCAGTCCCTCTTGCAGATGATCTACAGTCTTCTCAGCTATATGGACCTGTCAGCTATTCCTGTCAAACAGTTTAACATGGAAGTGCTAAAAACTATTGAAAAATATGTACAGGTAAATACCATATCTCCTTTATATTAGAATAGGAACTTAACAGCATTTAATACATTGATTTTCTTTGTAAGAATTTAAGACTACATTAACAGGGAGTACTGAGACTGTCCACTGTGATAACTAATCAGTAGACGTCCCTATGGCTAATAGGCTGTGTGTCCCCAGGTAAGATGCTCAGCTGTGTGTTCTCTGTGTGGGAAGGGTTAAAATGCAGCTATATTGCTTTGGGAAGCAGCTTGATACAGGCAGATCCTGACTGACCACTCTTTTTAATAATTAGTGTGAGGGAGATGCAACATAAGCAGTTCCCTTTAGAGACTTCTGCACCTAGCTCTTGGTGAGTGGAAAACACCCATCTGTACTAGGAAATCACAGCTATAAAGTGCCTGTGTGGAGTCAGTCTTTCTGTTAAACAGAATCCGTAATGTCACCTTTATTTATTCATGGTGATCAACGCATGTGAGTTGGAAGTTTAAATCCTTGGTTTGGTAACTGGCCTTGCTTTCAGGTCTCCCACTTTGCAAGATAGTTCCGTAACAATGGTATCTCAAGCATGGGGGTGTGTTTCTGCTGTCGAAACTGTTCAGTGAGTATATATTTTGACACTGGCCAAGACACAGAAAAAGTAGTATTCCAAATCCACATTTGTATTATGTGTCAGAAATATGACAGTAAATTGTAACAAGTTTTGAATAGGTGTGAAACATTAATTTGCTGATTAAATACATCTATTTCTAGAGCATTCACTGGAGAGAAGCCTTGAATATCCTGAAGCTCGTAGTTTCTCGTTCTGCCAGTTTAGTTCTGCCGTCATATCAGCACAGTGATCTTTCAAAAATGGAAATACATCGAGTGTGGAACAGTGCTTCCAAGGAGCTGCCAGGGAAGACGTTAGAGTTTCATTTTGATATTTCAGAGGTACTTCTTGTAATTCTGCTGCTTAACACCTTAATTCTCTCATTCAGTAATTCCTAAAACAAGTTGTAGCTCCTTAAGAAAGCTGAAAAGTTGTGAAATAAAGGAAACTAGCAATAGGACCAGAGGGAATGGCCTTATGTTGTGCCACAGGAGATTCAGGTTGGATGTTAGGAAGAACTTTTCCAGAAGAGTGGTCAGGCATTGGAAGGGGATGCCCAGGGAGGTGGTGGATTCACCATCCCTGGAGATGCTCTAACATTTAAATATTGTACTGAGGGACATGGTTGAGGGGGAAATGTTAATGATAGGTGGACAGTTGGACGGGATGATCTTGCAAGTCTTTTCCAACGTTGGTGATTCTATGATAGAAGAGATAATTTGAACTCTTCTACAGAAGAGGTTATCCTGCAGATCCTGTATACCTTTCAGTTTTGTAGAACTGAATAGTCCTATTGACCTTAATGGGCAACTCACTCAATTTATGGTTATGTACCTGCATGATTTCTTGTGGTATTTATAGATTTGTGTAGGTAATAGTGAGAATATTGTTACAAAGGGCTTCTTGTTCTTTTCATGTAGAAACATGAAATTTCTAGTAAATGTTGATCATCCTATCATGAATCCAAGAAAGCTTTTCATTGTGAATTAAAATGGGGCCAGAATGCTCAGTAATCTTAATCTGGATTTGAAATAAATTTCATAAATTTTCTGGTTTTATTGTTGAAACTGTGGGTTTTTAGGCTACTTCTTATGCCATAAAGTGTTTTGACAGTTGCTTTGGATGTTAGCTATTCTTGAGCGCAAGCACAAGCTACTAGATATGGCAATAGCTACTGAGAGTTCACATGGAAAAGTAATACACATACCAAGTTGCGTGAAATTTGCTACACTCCTTCTTTGACCCATGCTTGTGATCTTCAGAGTAATCTTTTCCTGTGACTGAAGTGATAGGCCCCTTTTTAAGTTCCTCCTGGAGCACTGCATTGTATTAGTGAATAATTACTCTCTATTTAAGACCCCAATTATTGGGAGACGGTATGATGAGCTGCAGAGTTCTTCTGGACGAGATGGTAAACCCAGGGCAATGGCTGTCACCCGAAGCACTTCTTCAACCTCATCAGGGTCTAACTCCAATGTCCTTGTTCCTGTGAGCTGGAAGAGACCACAGTACTCTCAGGTAAACTTTGAAATAGCCCACTATTCCTTAATAGTTGCACTTGGAACAATTAAATTAACACAAATTGTGTTCCAGGCTGGTGTGTGTGGTAAATATCTCTCTTGGATCCAGAAAAGTTGAGTTATATTTGGTTTCTATACAGCGTTATTTTAATCTGTAGACTTCAATATCAGATGTAGCTGAAACTGAGGTGCTAGTGAGGAGAGCAGATAGACAGCAAGTGCAGTTTTCCAAATGTTGTTTCCTTGGGAAATGCATAAAAAGATTTCCTTGGAACAGTTTTCCTAAAAGTGATGTTTGAAGATGTTACTGATTTTGTCTAGCTGCAAGTTAAAGCCATGCATAATAGATGTATTTAATGGGCTTTTTGTTTGTTTTTAACATAGCTGATTATATAGGAGTGACTCAGCCCCTAATTTTGCAAAACATACTTATGTATGTGCTTAATTGTAATCTTCTAAACTGTCCCTTTTGAAGTTATCCACAGTATCTAATGTTTTCTTATTAGGCTTAATAGGATAATTTAAAATCAATAAGCACTGAAATAATCAACAGTTGTTTTTATTTTTCCTTGTATGTACAGTTGCTCTCAGAGCAGCCCTGTGAGCACTGAATGACTGAACTGTTCGTTGGTTCCTTTAATTAAAATTTTCTAATGTTTGTTTCTAGTCGCCAAGAGAATGAGTGGTTTAAAAGATGCTAACTTGAGAAATGTCTTGTTTTCTAGAAAAGGACAAAGGAAAAGCTGGTACATGTCCTCTCTCTGTGTGGTCAGGAAGTTGGACTGAGTAAAAACCCTTCAGTGAGTTGCATTATGTTGACTATTTCTGTATTTCATTGTGCCCAGAACTTTAAACATGAGGAACTTTGTTCTCAGTGCTGTTGATCTGTTTTGTATAACTTAATGTCATATTACAATCATTCTGATTTACACTGGCTCATACTGCATTTCTCAGCATAGTTATTAATGTTTTCTACAGAAAAAGGACAATTTCTAAACTCACTTTTGAATATAGTTTATATATTGCTTGTATTCTGAGGAACAGATCATTTCTACAAGACATTGGCCATTGTGTTTTCACAATTAAATTGCATATATAATTATTTATAGTAGGAAAGGAAAAATGACAGCTTATTGTATTTCTAATCTTGACAGATTTTGAACACCGTTTTTTACTAGGGTTTGGTTTTTTTGGGGTAAACTTATTACCTCATCCCCCTGACAGCATTTGCTTGCAAAGTTCTCTGAATATTGTTCCTGTAAATGTATACAAACATCCAGGCAACATCAGTCTGCAGCCATTAGGAGGTAGCTGTAATATTCTTGGATGTGTTCCTGCAGTATGAAGTTATTTCTTTGTACAAGTTTAATCTGAAGGCACCTGTCCAACATAAATAATAAAGAGTGTTCTAAAAATACTCAGTGAAGGAATTAGGTGTGTACTGGAAATACAGCCTTCTGAATAACCAATTACAGCTTTTAGGAAGAAACAACCGGAGGGAACAGTTTGTAACAAGCAAAATCCTTTGAATTGTAGGTGATTTTTTCTTCCTGTGGTGATTTGGATCTGATTGAGCACCAGACGAGCTTGGTGTCCTCAGAAGACGGAGCAAGGGAGCAGGAGAATATGGATGATTCAAACAGTGAACAGCAATTCAGAGTCTTTAGGGACTTTGATTTCCTAGATGTTGAGCTGGAAGATGGGGAGGTACAGTATATTTTATCTGAAACAACTTTTTTATCAAAATAGTTTGATATTCTTTGTACTAAAAACTGTACTCTTCTTGGAATATGAAGTTTCAGCTGTATAACTATAAACTTTATTTCATTTTGAGAATATTTATAATGTTCACTTAATGTTTACTTCAGTAGCATAACAGTAACAGGCTACCACACCCTTCCTTTCTGAGTCGACTTTAGGAAACACTGCATAACTGTTACTGGAAGATAAAGCCTCTGCTCTAATACCTTTTAAGTGAGCACACTTTTAAATCAGTTTATTTTAAATACAATTTTAAAGGTCTAAATCGTTAACAAATTACATTTTCAGATTTAAAAAAGCATAAAATTGTTGCAAATCTATTGGTTCATGAATAACCCTCCAAAATATGGATTTGGGCCTTCAGGCTTTTGGTGCTCCTGCAACTGCTGATTAAATCACTAATGCTTAGAGAGATGTACCTTTCATTCTGCTGACACTGTCAGTGGTTTCGACATTTCATACAGAAGCGAAACAGATCCCTGGGGGCCCAGATCAAGTCTTGACAGGTCAGATCATCTATAGCTAAACTGCTGAAGGGAAGAAGTTGACAAAGTGCCAAAATCTGGGGTGCTGCACCCTTTACATTTGCTTATATAAAATTTGAAGTATATCTTTGTATTTGGGTGCCAGACAAGTCTAACAGTTTTGTTGCTATTTAAATGTTCAGGAATTGATAGCTCTTTTGAAGAGTACACATGTTCATCAAACCTAACAGTTTAACCAATTATTTTATCATAATCTGGACATGGATTTTAACATGAATTTTCTGAGGCATCGCTCTTAACCTTGAGAAAAACATGTACAGGAAGAAATAATCTGTTTTTCCAGTAGTCAAATTATTTAAGATACACTGACTCCTCACCTGTGAACTCGTATCTGAATTTAACTTATTTTCCATTGAAAGAAAGGATGAATTAATAGAAAGAGATGTCTTAGAGTCCTTATTTACAATGTCAGGAATCTCCATATGGCAGTGTAGTAATTTAGGCTCACAGATGCCCATTGCTTTGCTCAAAAAAAAAAAAAAAATTAGAAATTAAGTGACATCATTAGTTGAAAATACGTAAGTCAATTATTATGAAGGAGCTTTATTTTCCAAACAATGATGAAAAACAGAACAGCAGTGCACGGTTGCTTTATCACTGCCTGCAATTGTTTCTGTGTCTTCAATGCTTTTAAGATTTTGCAAGAGATTGGGCCTAAATATCATACAATAATTCCAATAGGTGATATGTGGGAATTTCTTCGTTCTCCTCAGTTAAAAGCATATTCAGATTATGTGTAATTACACAGAATAATTCCTGTCCAAAAGAATGCACCTTCATGGGCTGTGATCTTGCAAATATTTATTCTGTGTATGTGTCTGACTTCAAGACTGAAGCCTAAATTGGTTAACATATTAATTGTCTTAAGTTTGTTGTGAAAAGATACTATGTTCTAGTTTTATGTTAAATAGAGCTAAATATGTAGTCCTTTACATAAAGCAGTTTGGAAATAGAGGTGGATCTGAAACCTTGTATTCCGAGGTCTGGATTGCAACCTGATTTACTGGTGTTTAGTGAAATAGAAACTTCAGCCAAATTCAAACCTGGTATAATCTGTATCTATCTCCACTGATTCAAGGGAAGTCAGGTCTGAATTTGATATATCAATAAACGTGAATAAAAAAGTGTTAGAAAACTTGAACTAGCAAAAGCACAAAAAAAAAAATGGTTACGGTAAAAAAAGAAGCTTTTCTCATTCCTTGATCACAAATGGCACTTTTTTGAAACTGTGAAAACAATTAGTGAATATTTTCAAATTTGAAAGATAGGACAGAAGAGTGTAAGGTTTTTTTTGTTTGTTTTCTTTTAATGACATTAGTTAAAACTAATGTTTGTTGATGATGTCTTCAATACGGTAATTTTACATAGATTCTTTCTATTTGTTTTTCTATCTGTTATATCTGCTACCCAGGAACTTCAGGTAAGAATGCTACTTGAACTCAGATGTGCTAGTATATGTTATGCCTTCTTGCAAATTTGTATTATAAAATAATCTCATAGTTTTGTTGCTGCCCTCCCCCTCTTCAGTGTGTGTGGGAGGGTGGGTAGATGTGTGCTTGCCCTTCTGACAGGTGCTTCACTTTTTTTTGCCTTGTGTTAGAATTTTATTTTTTTTTCCACAAAGTTTTAAATTACATTCTGCTTCATTTTAAGTTTCTTTTTAACATTTTCAATGTTCTTGACAAATTTTAAACTTTCTTAATTCTAGGTAACAGCATTTTTTGTGTTTTTGCATAAGTATTATGTGCAAACAAAGGAATTGCCAGCCTTTCAGTTGCAGTATGTTGGCTCCTGTTAGCATCTCACTAATGCTGATACTTGAGACCTTTTCAGAAAGTGTGGGTTATTGTCAATGAGCCTTAATTTAGTCGAATAAATTAGTTCATAGAACTTAATTTAATTCAGCTGCCTACTCCTCCTTTTTTGGAGTCTGTGAAGAAAACTGAAAACATGCATCAGTGTTTGTGTATTTGAGAACTATGCTGCATTTTCATTTATAGAGGGGCTGAAATGACACAGACTTTGAATGAATTATAGAAGGGATTTGACAAAAAATTAACAGTATTTTGCAAGTATGTTTCTGATATCTTACATATCAGTTATGATGCTAAAAGAACCCCCAGAAATATCTTAGTCTCAAAATGCCTGTGCCCTAGAGGATACAGTGATGTGGAAGTGCTGCCACACTATTCAGTTTTACAGTATTTTTGTCTACATCCTACAGTATTTATGTGAGTCCATTAACTGCATACAGTGCCAATACGTGAGGTAAAAACTTGGGAAATAAGTTTTTTTATGATTCTTACTCCCGTTATGAAGGAGATAACACTCCTCTACCTTGTGCTGTGTCCCTTCTTAATATCATTGCTGTGCCCCCTTCTCCTGGGTTGTGCTAATGCCTAAAGTGGCCACCATGGCCAGTCTGCTCCATTACTGGAGGGCAGTGACTATGCAATGTGCTATGTAATAGCTGCTCACCACCAGCAAAGCATATCTGTAAGTGACTCTTTTCCTGATGGCTTTTCAGATAGGAGATGTCTTTGCTCAAGCTGTAGATTAAAATGTGCAGCCTCTCAAATACATCTTCCCTTCTGCTTATTTGCTGTGAAATAAATGCTGCTTCAGACCGTAAAACCTACTCCATCTCAGTGTACACACTGACCTCTTGTATAAATTCAATATGCTTTTAGTTGTCCCTGTAGCAAGGTTATGCTAACCCAAAAACTGTGGGTTAGTTAAACTCTTACTCTTTTCTCTCCATTTTAATTCACTCACCACTTCTCATAGCATGCCCTAGAAGTGTCTCTTTTCATTTCTCTTCTTTGTTCTGGCTTCCTTTTCAAACACATTGCGGAAGAAAGACAGAGCAGGAAGTAGGCCTGTATACATGGGCTGAAAATTTCATGATAGCTGTCCTCTACATTGTGAAGATCAGGGTGTGGTAATAGTAGTCTTTGCTTGCTGATCTATTTTGCTTTGTTACTTGTTAGTTCAGTAACTCATGTTTCTGTGGAGGATGTCCCATTGCTGCATGTGTCCTCCAGCCTTTATGGGGAAGGATAGATTGCCAAAGAATTTGTTAAAATAAGTACTTGGGAACTACACAGTAATTTCTGTGAGTTAGAGATCCCATTTCTTAAATCTTGGGATTTTCTTCCTTCCTGCATAAAACTACTGTGTCCCAGGATGAAAACACAGGGGTTCTTCTAATGTCAGGCTTCAAAACAAATTATTTTTCATTTGCTCTCCAATGCAGTGCATTCTTTAGTAGCACATGCTCCTGTAGATTGCAGTTCTCGCATTTCTGGATTGTTTTGGTTTTTTTTCTAAAAATGTATTTCTCTTTTTTCTTACTATTTGTTCATGAAAGGTGAGCTGAGTGTCATAAAAGCGAGCTTTTCCTATTTCCATTCACTTTCCAAAGCATTAGAGGGTAGTGCTGCAAAGTAAGATCTATTTGTACAGTCTGTCCGCTGATTAAGGAAGTAAAATATCTGCAGAATTAATAGAATATTTTGCAGTTTGGAGCATCCCATTTCAGGAAATGTCTGAGCTTTGAACATGGATTACTCAAGTGTTTAAAATCAGAAATCTGCTGAAGTACCTCACTGAATTCAGACCATATTTTTTATGTGATTGCACGTAGTTTCAATAGGATATAGGATAGGCATAGGAAATAGTCCTTCTATAATCAGTGATTTGCTAATGTTTATGAGTTTTTAGGCAGAACTGTATTTTTATAAAATTCAGTAGTTTCATATTGAAAAGATCACTGCCAACTTGAATTTCTAACAGTTGGTACATTTGTTTAAGAGTACTGCTACTTACAGAATCCTTTTTTAGGAAGTCAGACTTCAACTTCAGGAAGAAATGTTTCCTTTCTTTATAAATTCTCTTCCTATGTTGATGTGATGCTGAGGGTTTTCACCTAGAGAAACCCAAACCTATTGCTGGATTCTTCTGTACAGACCTTCCGTTGTTGACAAAGCTCACGTGGTCCATGGCAGGAGCAGCTGCAGATGCTCCCATGGTCCTGGTCAGGAACATGGCCAGACTTGATGAAGGGAGGAAGAGGATTTGTCAGACTAAGCACAGTCTAGTGAAACAAATACAGTGTCATGCTTCAGTCTGGTTTTCTCTGGCATACATGAAGGAAATGGGAAAATGGTAGAAAACTATTTGTTGTTTTTATACATAAAAGAAATTAACTGATCTTTGTGCCAGTTGGCCATCCTAATAAGTGGTTATGCAGTTTGATTAGTGCACACTGTTTATGTAGATGTATGGGGGATTGGAATTGAAAGTTAATACAAAGTGTTTGGTCCATTTGACCGCTTCCTTTTTCAAAAAACTGATATATTATCAAGAAATCTCAGTTAATGCTATACTTTGGAAGTGTAGTTTCAAGTAGTTAAATGAGATCAAGTTAAACAATCCATATATGCCTAGAATAAAAGTTTAAAATGTATGCTGCTTTAGCTGTTACATTTTGTGTGCTATAGGAGGGGTACATTCAAACCTGCCTTAACTCATCACTCTGGTTCTGTACGTACAGAAGGATGAAAAATCTTTAATGTTTCACAAGTGAAACATTGCTATGACCTGTGCTCCTAATATTTTTAAACATCATTGGAAAAATCTCTTAAAATTGCTTCAGAACTTTTCTTTTGCCTGTCATTGCTCTACTGGTATTGAAGTGTGTGTATATTCGGACTTACAAATCAAATTCTTAATTCAGCAAATGCATGAAAAACATCTTAATATTGAAAAGAATGACTCTTCATTTAACTGCCATTTCCATGCTTCTGCTCTTACCTGCAGGTGAAGCACTGGAAAATTTTAAATGCTCCTGTTACATTATGGCTTAACAAAATAATGTTTATATCAAACATGTATTATATTTTTACATTAAAAAAACAGTTATTGTCCTAACTTCGAGCTACTTATTAATTTTTATCTGATGAGTTTCAAATGAAGGAAGCTGACCCTACATCCAATTTCAGGGAGAGAGCATGGACAACTTCAACTGGGGAGTACGGAGACGTTCTCTGGACAGCCTGGACAAGTGTGACATGCAGCTGCTGGAGGAGAGCCAGCTCTCTGGGAGCACGCCCAGCTTGAACAAAATGAACCATGAGGACTCTGAGGAGTCATCAGAGGAGGAGGACCTGACCACCAGCCAGATCTTGGAGAACTCAGACCTAGTAAGTTGCTAACTTGAAACTGAGCAGTAGATTGAGTCGTGTTTGTAAATAAGCTGGGCTTTTAGATTCCTCTCATCTCAGTGCAGTCTTAATCATCTGACACTGTGAGATGGCACTCTCTGCTTGCTTCTCGCTTGTTTGCATATGTATGGAAGACTTAATGTGAAGTTCAGAACATCAGAAGCATCAGATCTGATTGGCTACCCTTTTCTCCACAAATCAATGTATGTCAATTTTGCATTAATGGCCAGTAGTAAATCTTTCTGATGTATTTAATTCTTAAAGAAATAGGAGAAGACTCCAGTTTTGTAAATTGCGTCCAGTTTTCATTATTCACTTCTAGGATGTTTGCGCACACCTTTTCTAATAAAAATATTGAAAAGTTTGTAATGTGTCCGCATGTACAAACTAAAAGAGCCACCATCACTTCTACTTAATATGTCTACTTTTCGTGTTCATAAAAGCTGTGTGATGGGGTAACTGTGTACTCAGTTCTTTTGTTCTGTTGTTGTCTTTCAAACAGATTATAAATCTTTCCCCATCAGAGGATACAAACCACATTGACTCACTCTCCACGTCATGTGACACAACCTCAGCAGACCCTCATCATTTTAATATAGGAACGTCTAGCTTTGATGTGTCATTGCCTGACATGAATAATCTCCAAGTGCCTGAAGGATCCAAGGTTAATAAATTTTTACTTTCTTTTCCAACTACAATGGATTTCATGTAACATTGTTTCAAGTTTATTTTGCTTATAATTTCATGAACAGTTTGATCTGTGTAAACAACTTTCTGTATACAATAACATAATATGGTACATACATATGTTGGGCACATTCATAACCTTTCTGTTCGATTAACAGTAGCTTTATATTAAAAGATTTTATTTATTGTTTGTTAGAGATGTTGCACTATATATATACCGAGATACCACCAACTCATTAGAAGATGAATTTGTGAAGTGTTTACGAGTTGTAGCCCCAAGGGAGTGCTCTTTTGTTCTTTGTGCTGATTTAAAAGCCAGCTCACGGGGTGGGTGTATGCTTGTATTCACCAGGATTTTTTTGTATGTGGGAACCTATTGTACATTTGTGTGCACTGGATTCAGTTCTTGCCTTTTGGCAGACACTCAGAAATTTTAAATTCATAACCACAATATTAAGCCATCTTGGATGGAGGGAGGCAGCAGGATTTGCAAGGATGAAAGAGCCATGTTCAGCATAGTTTATTTCAGATACTTGTATCAGAAGACAAACGCAGTATAAGGTTGGTAAATTATACTCAGTGTGGGGGCAGTTTCTTTCATTTTCTACTTGGTAATACTTCTGTTTATGGGAGCTCAGGTGAACAATGTCTTTTTAGAAATATATCTGAGGGAGTTTTATTGTGGCTTTATAACACTTCTACCTTGCCACGAAAGCTCTCTTTGGTGTCTGAGTTGGAATGTCTTGCAGGAAAGTAATGTAAGAGAGTGCAGCGGAGGAGTAAGACAGTTGACTTGTGTAATCATCGGCTTTCATTCCTCTTCTTGCTTTTGATCTCCTTCAAATGCAGCCGCACAAGTAATTGATATACCACATATAACAGGAGTTATGGAAACTGGAATTCTAGACAGTAAGACGTAGGTTGGAATTGTGCTGAGTACTGAACAAATTCTTCGTGCTAAAAACTTCCCTAGGAGGAAAAAAGGACTGGAGGAGGAAAACGCAGTTAAAAATCAGAGAGGAGAGGAACTTCTTAAGCTGTGGAACAGATAAACTTATTATCATTTGCCAAAACAAATGCTGGTAGACGAGTTAATGTAACAACTATAAGCAGCAGAAGTTAGCAGAATTTCAGTTCAGGAAGCTGCAGTCAGAACAGATCTGTTTGCAGGTGGTGACAGTGGCTAATCTTGTGCATCCTGACATAGTAGTTATTGATGTGCGTATTAAGAATTGCAAATTGTAGCGTAAGATTAAAAAATGCCTGCTGTGGTTTTTTAATGCCCTAATAGCCATGCACCAGTGTTCTGCAAAAAGTGAAAAGCTTTGGAAAAGGTAAATTGTAGCAGAGTTTCTTGCAAGGTTGACAAGCGAATTCAGCTTGTCCTGAGACAGGTTGGGGGTGGTGAAGTGTACATAACCCAAGATGATAAGGATCCACCAATGTTACGAGGATGTATGAATTGATAAACTTTACACAGTGCACCTACTTAGTGTTTTTTTTTTAACTTAAAGATGCCTTTGTGTTTTCACTCAAAAAAAACTAGTTTGATGTTTTAAGGAAGAAGTGATCCAATTTTTAGTTAGAAAACTGAAATAGCACCTAAGTAATGTTTGCTTAATTAGAGAATATAAAAACTAAACCTCGTCATACTTCTTTTTTTGCTTTAGTTTTTTATTTTCAGAATGCTGATGGTACATCAGTAGAGTAGAGGAAAATGCTTGTTAATTCTTTATAGCTATACACTAAGGTTTAGTTGTTGCATCATAATCAAATGCAAAAACGTTGCCTTTGCCTTTAAATAAACGCAGTGAAGGAGAGCAACAGGCAGAACAAGCAAGCCTTCTGAAATGGTGATTTCCAAATTCCAGGAGTTATCATTAATGAGAAGAAATTCATTAAGCCTATTTTCTACTAAAGATAGTGACTGTAGTAATTTAAGGTATCGTTTTTGAGAGATCAAAAGTCAGTGATAAATAATGCTGTGAGCTACACAGATTCAGATTATACATATTTTTCAAGTTACTGAAATGAATCTATTTCTAGAAGTGTATTCCAATCCTACATATGAATTCCATTCCTACGTGTATCTTCAGAGTCCATTTTTTTCTCTTTTTGAGCACTGTATTGGATTCCAGTGGGTGTGAAATGTTTGCTTCATCTTTCTTCCTCCCTTATTCTATCCCATCAAAACACGCTTGGAAGTCGTTAATGCTAACTCCTTCTTGATAAAGCATAAACAGTTTGTGCTGTGGTTCATTTTGTCCATCTTGGACTCTGGAATATTATCATCTATTTTGCTTCCAATACACATGTACATGCACATGGGCATCTATACAGGAGAATGTGCCTTTATGAGACATCTGATACAGAAAAGATAGAGAGTTTATGATGTTCTTCCTGGAGTCATCTAAACAGCAACTGCTTTGTGGAGATGTGGAGGATGATTCAGACAAAAGGCAAAAGATTCAAACTCAAACAAAATTTGTTCAGACTGAAAATATAAGAGAAATTGAAAAACTTTCAAAAAGAAGTCAATAGAGGTTATTCGATATGTCCATTAGCTTTGGGTATTAATGGACAAAAAAAGGAAGTGATTGAAGCATAATCCTCTTACTGGCCTGTAAAATGCTTTGCCGTCCTCTTGTATCGCAGTTACTGAATAATTATGACATGCTTAGAATTGGAGAGGAAGGTGACTGTTCCCCCCTACTCAGCTCTTTGTGAGGCCCCATCTGGAGTACTGCATCCAGACCTGGGGAATGTGTCCAGAGGAGGGCCACTAAAATGATCAGAGGGCTGAAGCACCTCTCCTATGAGGAAAGGTTGAGGGAACTGGGCTTGTTTTGCTTGGAGAAGGCTCTGGGGAGACCTCATTGTGGCCTTCCAGTACTTGAGGGGAGCGTATCAACAAGAGGGGGAACAGTTGCTTACATGTGTTAATAGTGATAGGACAAGGAGGAATGGCTTTAAATTAAGCCAGGGGAGATTTAGGTTGGATGTTAGGAGGAAGTTTTTCACTCAGAGGGTGGTGAAGCACCGGAACAGGTTGCCCAGGGAGATATCCCCATCCATAGAGGCATTCAAGGCCAGGCTGGATGTGTCTCTGGGCAGACTGGTCTAGTGGTTGGCAACCCTGGCAACCTTTCTAATTGAAACTAGATGATCTTTGGGGTCGTTTGCAACCCAGGCCATTCTGTGATTCTATCCAGTGTTGCAGGCAGTAATTGTTTTAAGCGTATCTTGAGAGTCTTTAATACTCTCTTGGACACAATAAAGTAAGAAGTGATGAGGACAGCCTGGCAGTAAGAAGAACCCTTATTGCTTTTCCTGAAAAAAAGGCATCCTTGTTATGTTGCCAAATGTATTGAAATCTGAAATCTTTGCAATTCAGTTGAAGAAGTACCTTTAAAAATAGTATTGATCCAAGACAGCAAGTTAAGCAGATACACTCTTATTGCAGAAGTGTACCTCAATTCATGTATTTTATTTTGTGGAGCTTTACGTCTGTGCGATTTACCATACTGCTGTTTTATTTTTCATTAAGTACTTTCTAGGTTGTCACAGAATCACAGAGTTGTAGGGGTTGGTACAGACCTCTAGAACTCATCTAGTCCAACCCCTCTGCCAAAGAAGCTCCCTAGACTGGGTTGCACAGGTTTTAGTGGTATTAACTTCTTAATTTGCTGTTTTCTAAGACATCATCATTCAATTCCCTAGGTTGAAGCCATACATGAAGAGCAAGACACAGCAGTCCATGAGGATGAACTTTCAGCATCTACAAATGAACTCCCTGGAGCATTTGAATGCAGTGATAGCCTTAGTCTGGATATGACAGAGACTGAAGAGAAAGTTGACAGGCTGGAACAATTTGCTCTTGCTAGGTACTTGTATATGCTGTTATTTCTAAAAATTCTCTTACACTGCACAGCGAAGTGGTATCAAATGTTAATTAATTTCATCATTTGGGTACTGGAAAGGTAAATCTGAAATTATCAATATAATTATTGCACAACTGCAGAAAGAATGAGATTTTCCCTGTAGGAAAAACAGGATACAAACTGTGGGTACATCTGTGCAGTTAGTCATTGTATACATGATATATTTCATTAAAAGAGAAAAATAGTTCTTAAAGTTTTGCAGTAACAGAAATACTGCTTAGTTAACTGTTCAACAGATCACCCATGATATTGATCATATTGATTGCTTATGGATCAGAAGAAATTCACAATATTGTCAAAAATCCTATCTGTGGATAGATAGGAGCAGGTCCAAAGAAGGGCAACAGGGCTGGTGAAGGGCTTAGAGAATATGCCCTATCAGGAGCGACTGAAGGAGCTGGGGCTGTTCAGTCTGGGGAAGAGGAGGCTGAGAGGAGACCTTATTGCTCTGTTCAAATATCTGAAAGGCAATTGCAGTGAGAGCGGGGTTGGTCTCTTCTCACTGGTGACAGGTGACAGGACAAGGGGAAATGGCCCTCGAGTTGTCCCAGGGGAGGTTCAGGTTTTACAGAATCACAGAATGTTGGATATAAGGAAAAACTTTTTTACAGAAAGAGTTGTTAAGCACTGGAATAGGCTCCCCAGGGAGGCGGCTGAGTCACCATCCCTGAATGTGTTTAAAAACCACCAGTGGATGGTACACACTGATATATTTTCTCCAAGTTTTTGCTGTACATTAATGTAAGCAAGTTTTCCCAAAATAAGTGTTTTCCTCATAAGTCCTATCCTCCTTTGAAATTTAAGCCTTGTTATTTGAAGCCACTGTATAATAGAACAATGTAGGTACCTCAAGATGAGGTAATATAGATGTTAATGGCCTGAAGATAGGGAATCCTATTTGGAGATTTTTCCACATTGTGGCCAAAATCTTGCCAAAGTAATTTGGAAGTTTGTGAGTATTTTTAGAAAGATTCTGTTATTGGTCATGGGATTTAACCTCTCTCTCTTACAGTGTATTTTATCTGTCACCTCCCTGCACTTCTGCTTTTGTAAAAGTCTATTTTCTTTTCTCCTCTAGTTTTGGAGATGTTGATCGGAATGCCTCTCCTCCTCCCTCACCATTTTTTTCTGCCATCCTTGCTGCATTTCAGCCAGCAGCATGTGATGATGCAGAAGAAGCTTGGCGTAGTCATATCAACCAACTCATGTGCGATTCTGATGGTTCCTGTGCAGTTTATACATTTCATGTGTTCTCTTCCCTGTTTAAGGTGAGAAAATAAGAGATAAAAATGTGTAGATGATATATGGCTGCTGGGACAGCCTCTGACAGTAGTACTAGGAATGAACTGACAGGGATATAACCATTTTCAGTTTTTCAAGTACAGTTATTATACCAGATTTTCATGTCTTCTAGGACTAGTTTTGGCATTAGAATAATATAAAAATAAAGATCTCATACTTGAAGGTTTGAAAATAACAGCAATAATAATTTTCTTCTATGTATTTTCTTCTATGCTTTACAAATTGCTAGAAATTCAACAGTGCCATTGTAAATGCCAACAATATTGAATATTCTGTAGCTAATCATTTGCATTGAAAATGAGTCTAAAAACTGTAAATAGATCTACTTTCTAAAACTGTATACATACAAAGACAGGCATCATGAAAAAAGATAAGTAAAAAGGGGTCAAATGTATGAGCTGTTCTAAGGAATCACTGTCTGGTTTGCACATAATTAGTTCTTAAGCCTTTTTTGTTGTTGTTTCTCCTGCCTATATGAGGCAGCTGCAGGATATATCACAGGCTGCAGCAATGCACACAACATCCAGGTAATTTCATGCAGAAATAAATTACATATGGTCTCAGAGTATGCTGTTGTTTTCATTAATGAGTACCCTGCTAATAAATATACCATCTTGAGATCTTTTAATGCATTGAAACATTCCTCTTGAGAAAGAAGCATCAAAAATTAGGACTCGCTTCTCCATCCTATTTCCTCTAGAGTTAACTTTATGCCTTTTAGCTGTATGCTGTGTTCTCCTTCACCACTGTAAATAGAGGTACCTTAATGACAACCATTCATTCAAACATTCACTTAAGCACCATCTAATAAATGACTATTTGAAAAAAATCCCAGCGTTGACGTGAGTGCATGATGGATCAGCTTTGAAAATTAGTACTGTCTCTCTTCACGTTGTGTATTCCAGCTCTTTGCCTTTACGTCAGTCTTAGAGGTTGATAGCCCTGTTCAAGTGTTTGAGAGCTGTCCTTTCTGTCCTCAGAGGTGAAAAGGAACACTGCTGAAAATTAAAACAGTATAAATACCATGTAATGCAAAGCCTAAACATTACTTGTGAACTGCCAAGAGGTGTTAAAGACAACTCCAAATCCTAACACTTGAACAGTGTATTACTTGTTCTGCTTCTCCTATTTTCAAAAGATAACCTACTAATATTCTTCAGCTGATACTGGATGAGAAAGATTTAATACTGCATTGAAAAGATTTTTCAGTAACAGTAGAACATGAATAATAGTAAATAAATAATAAAGGTGTTAATAGTATCAAGAAACCAGGATTTTCTAAATGGAGTAACAGATATATTTTTACCTTACAAAACTAGCTGTTATTTTCCCAGATTTTTTTTTTCACAAGATCTTAACTTTTCTGGACTTACTTGTTGGTGCCATTAACTTTGCTACTCATCTGCTGTCTTAAAAGATTTTTGACCCTCAACAACAGGAAGTTTTGGAAATAGGACCAGTATGTGCAAGCCTTGCAGTGCAGAGTACTGCCAAAGTATTTAACTGTGAAACAAAATCCTTGTTTGGAGCGGCCTGTCAACTAAATAATTGGTGAAGAAAAAGAAGTGTTTTCCAGGGTACCTACATTTTGGTCTTCATCAAGTTGATGGTAACTTGGATGTTTGCCCACAACACACTAAACTTGTTTAAAATTCCTGAAATTATTGAAGTACTTTTCCTGTAAACTGGCTGTATCTCAGAGATCTCTGGATAATCCTTTTTCAGGTCTCTGCTCTGAGCTGCCTCTTTGACTTCTGTCAAATCAAATGTCTTTCAGTAAACCATGAAGTTCCAAGACAAGCAGGTTTGAGAGCCAGCAAGTAGTTAGCACAGTTGAGTTGTTACTAAAAACCCTCTTCCCAGAAGGAAAAAACACGACATTAAGAGGAAAGAAGTTCTGAGAACATTTTGTTCTGACTCACATGTAGCACAGTGACAGAATGCAAGCATATACCTATGATGACAATATCATGATGCTGTCATTGTTACTCCTGATAGTTTTATTTATTAAACTATATACTTCAGTCAGGCCTTGCTCAAAAGATTTCAATCACTGTAATCTGTACCCGAAGGGACATAGCTGAGATAACTTGTTATAGAACTGACAGTCCATGTAATTGTGAAATAAATATAATTAGTGAAGTACTATACATAGACATCAGTGTATAGTTTCTAAACGTTTTCATAACCAGTTTTAATACTTCACAACAGTGTTCAATGCTGTTGCATTCTTAGCTATAGGTTGATTGTTGCTTTCATGAATATATGAAAAGAGTTTAGTAAAGGAATATGTTGTGTGGATACTTAACACTAGATGGATCAGCTGCTCATGAAGCCATGACTGAAATGCTTTGAGGAAGTAATGTTTGTGAAATAAAATAAGACCGTTCAAAGTCATTCATAGAGTGCTGGAAGGAAACTGAGGAGTTCACAGTCTTTATTTTGCCAAGGGCTACAACTTCTACCTTGGTCAAGTTTTTTTTTTTTTTTTTTTTGTTTTTTTTATAAACTGTTCTTAACTTGTAGGCTAAGATGAAACCTCACAACATTCTTAGGCATTCTTCCTATTCCTTGAAAACTCCTTGTTCCCTTTTTTTTATGTCCACGATTTCTTCTCTGTCCACTGTGGTACATTCTTTTCTTTGTAGCTGCTGCTTATATTTTAAGACCATTGTCGTGACTTTGCCTATCCCAAAGTGGTCTTATTTAACTTCAGTTCTTAACTTTAACCATAATCACAAATCAGATTTTCTAAACTTCTAGCTGTTGCTTTGGGCTTTCTTCAATTTCTATGTATTCCTTGAAAAGGAAGAGCAGGTTCTTTACTTTGGCCTATGTTCTTACCAGCACTAAGTAGAATTGGATTTGATGTTCTGTAGAAGCCACTCCTGTGTAAAATCTTGTATCTCTCTGATAATTGCTTTACTGTAGGATGCAGTTAATTCATTTTTCACTTGTAATTCAATCTAATATGCAGATCTTTTTCTACAAAGCTTTGCCCTCCTGCCTTCTCTTCATCCTGAATGTGCACAACTGTTTCTATGCAGGTGTACAACCTTGTCCTTTCTTTTCCCTGCACCATTTCTCCAGTCTGCCAAGATTAGTATCAGTTATAATCCTAGCTCCCAAATTGCTTGCAGCCCCTGCAGCCCAACCATCTCTGCATTTAATAAATGTGTTGCATGTTCCATTATTCATTGTTTTCATTAATGATTTTGTTAGCGCCTGAGACAGTTCCCAGTGGAATCCTTTTGAATTGACAAGTGAACTGTTGATAATTAACTTCTGAGTATGTTTTTACATACCTTGTTACCTATAGACCTGTTTGTTCTGCCTAATTTCTAAGATGGTAAATACAGTAGTATAGAACATATCAATTGTTTCTCCTAATAGAATTTTTAAGGCTTTTGTGGAAGCTAAATTGCCTGATATGATTTGTTCTCAACAAATTTGTACAGCCTGTTTTTCATCTCTTACATGTTCCTACATTTCCCTGAACTTAGTTATTGATTCCTCTGCTTTTTTTTTTTGTTTGCTTTGTGGTGTTTTTCTTTTTTTTTTTTTTTTTTTTATGTAAACACTTTCCTCGTGTTTTTTTGTAATATCCTGTATTCTGAGTTCTGAAAGATAATTGTTATGGCTCCTAGAATTCTTTACCCAGTATTACTATTTTCATAGCATGAATTTCCCTAATCTGCAGTGATATAAACATATCTGTTGTTACTTCAATGTTTTTCTGATGTCTTACTGATGTTGTGTTTAATCTGTATGCATATGTTCTTTCTGGTAGTAGTAAGGCAAAAAAGGACATTAAACTCAACGATCTTTTCAGGAGCTTCTGTTAGCAGCTATTCCTTTCCATTGTGAGTTCTTGGCCTTTCTCTTAATTATCTGTAATATACTTTCTTGTAATATATTCTTTCTCTTGCTCCTTTATTCGGCATCTCCGACTCTGATTATGACAATGTCATGCTGTTTTTGGTGCCTAAGTTAGTAACTGAACATAGATTTGCATTATGTTCTTCATAGCATGGATATTTGCTCGAGTGAAGTCTTTGAGAGTTAGCCACACAAATATCTCAAATTATTTTCTGTCTTTCAGTGCTATAGAATGACCTTCTGGCCTCTTTTTATGAGTAAAGGAATGGGCAACTCTTTATTATGTCCTGTTCCCCATGTAGCTCTTTCCCTTGGGCTCTGTTTCTGAAAGCACATAAGTAATTTGTATTATCTCTGTGTTCTGTCTCAGGATCTAAGGATAGTTACTCCTCCCAGGAAGGGGTTGTGGCATTTAAACGGGTTACCCATAGGAGCTGTGGAAGATTTTACGTTGGAGCTTTCACATCTCACCAGATGTGTTTTCACGTCCCACTAGACATTCTCCCCCTTCCAGTCAGTAGCTCCAGGACTCTGGTCCATGATACTGCTTTTTAAATTTCCTTCCACTTCCATGTTCTCAGCTAGCTCACCTCTGTTGGTTAGGATCAAATCTAGATCTCTTTCCTTCAGCAGAAGAAATGTCAGTAGGTTTTATTAACAGCTGGACTTAAATCTTTCTTCTCAAAAAATACCTAAGTAGTAAACACACAGCTGTCACCATGCAGTACAATTTAGACGATCCGATAGTTGCTCATAAAAATAATTATTTACCTGTTTTTGCGGTAATTCATAAATGCCCCTTGTCTCAACTACTGACTCAAGTGCAGCAGAGAATCTGAGCTGTGTGACACGTATAGAGTTTTGTTGCTGTGTTGAAGATGGTAGAAAAACAAACACCAGGTCTTGACTGTGAACAGGACTGGTTTAGATGCTTTAGAGAGAAGCTCTGAGTTGCACTGTAGATAAAGTTTTTCCTTAACCATTTTATAAATAATTTATTGTGCATACCCTACCTGCAAGGTGATAGTTATTATAGATTTTTTAAGAGTTACCCATTCCAATCATACCTATTATCCATGAATTCTGAACTGAGCTTGCGTGATTTTAGGTGCATCACATCTAGACCCAGAACAGAAAGACTAAAGGCCATTCATTTGTCTGTCATCAAAACAGGTGTTTGGGAAGTGCTTTTCTCCAGAGAGGAATGCTTACAGTAACACAGGTCCTAATTTGCATTCCTCAGAGAAGTGCCTACAGTTACACGGGGTAAAATATAAAAATGTTCCATAGTTTTATTTTAAAAAACATTTTCACCTTATTCTCACCAGCTGAGCAGTTGCCCTTAGTGAAATACACATTAGCAATGAAACCTGTTCTATATTTATCAATGCAATTATTTCACATCCTGTGAGACTAAAATATTTTTATTTGTTACTCACTTAATATATTAGCTGCTGAAAAGAAAGTGTCAGCATTAGAATGGTCCGAATGGCTCTGGAGGAACGGACTGTTTAAGGACTCAAAATGTCAGAAAATAAAAAGACATCTTCTGAGAAGAATAATTCCCGGATGCAGTGCAGTATTTTTGGAGCCCTCCCAAGCAGCAGCAAACTTTTAGTAAGAAAGCTTTTCCCCCAGGGGAAAGCAGAAGTTCCTTTCTGATTTTCCATGCTGCTGTTTGGTGTTAGGACGTCCATTACATTGTCTGATCAACCACTTGACACAGAATGCTAACAAAACAATGCCCGGAATGGGCAGAAAAAGTAATGTGCTGATCAACTGTTAACCCTGTGCAGACAGGAAAATTGAATACATGTGGGTAAGAGGCCACATATAGATTGAATCACGTTTACAAGAATATGTTTCATCAGTAGATCATTACTAACTCTGCAGCTAGTTTCACGGCTGCACAGCTGTACACTCTGCAGCACAATAATTGTTCTGTGTGAGCAAACAATGAGTTGTGCACAGGGAGATGGCCTCTGTTCCACATTATTGTGTGACACACACATTTAAAAAAAAAAAAAGCATGCAGTTTTGTTTATAAAGTAGCTTGTACTTGTCTAAAGAATATGATAAACTGTGTTTTGCTTTACAGAATATTCAGAAAAGATTCTGCTTCCTAACCTGTGATGCAGCGAGCTACTTGGGAGATAATCTGCGAGGAATAGGCTCCAAGTTTGTCAGATCTTCTCAGATGTTAACATCGTGCTCAGAATGTCCTACCCTTTTTGTAGATGCAGAAACGGTGAGTATATTCTTTTCAAAAAGCCTATGCTGCATGCTATGCAAAGCATAGCTATGCAAAGCATAGTTTCACAAAAAGGCAACTCCTGTATGGATACAACAAGAGGACACCCACCTCCCATTTCTAATTTTTCTTTTTTCTCTAGTTCTTAAGCAAATATCCATTTATTTCTCGTTTTCTTTTACTGGGTAAGTACTGGCACATGGGCAATGCAATGTGTTGAGCCTGTGTGCCAGAAAGCTCTATAACAGAGGTCTCTGCTGGGTTTGCTTGACCACACAAAAAAAAAAAGCTGATTTTTACATAGATCAGAATGTTGTATGAAATATGAGAAAGACTGTAAAAAATATACATAGCTCTCTCTGCAAAAGTAATGCCTCCTATTTATTTCCATGAAACCATGATTGATACAAAGAGTACGGTAATACTGTTTGATACAGCAAATTCTCAGCTACAAAATAGTATTTTGCAGCATGCCACCACCATTAGTCTGCATGCCACGTTCATAAAAATCTGCACTAGCAGAGGTGACACACTGTTTTACACTTGCTATGACATCATTGTTGCTAGGAAAATGTTGCCCACACAATCCAAGTTAAACCATGCCAAAATCCACTGTTTTGTCTCCATAAACTTTCAGCAAGTGTCGATGAATATCAGTGGGTGCCATTTTCTTCTCATGGAGGAATACAGCTTTTGCTTCAGAAGCACTTCCATGTCACATATCACTTTGTCAGACTGCCCCTCTGTCATCTGCTGCCTTTGTCTCATGGTAACAAAATGTGTTGGAATGTTGGTGAGAAGGTTCAGCCTCTCCTGCCATATCACCAACGTCCACCTCTGATCTCATCAGCCAACATCATAAAATAGGAGGCATTACACTCGGTACAGCCCTCATATGTTAGTAATTGAGGTGACCTTTTATTGTTTTCATTCTGGTCCGGGTTTGTCCAGAAGCTTTAGGACAGTGTGACCTCACACAGAAGCACAGAGGTAGGAACTTCTGAAACGTAATTCTAGGCCTGCTTTTGGTCGGCTTCTGTGACCACGAAGCACTGTGCTTTACATCATCAGCTGCAGAGATTAACCAGCTGAGCTTGTGCAGAGTTTTTGTTCTAGGGAAGTCCTTTGTGAAACAGTTAAACACAGAACACAACTTCAAGTGTAAATTATCACAGGTGCACCTGTTGCCAGCAGGTTCTTAGTGTACTCTTTACGTATTTTTTTCATAAACATAAAATCAAGCATTTTTCAGTAGTGGTGTCTATAAACTCAAGTATTACTTTGCAAGATATTTTCTCTACTGTATTTCCTATTCTGCTAGTATTTTTTATGCCTTTATAATGACATTTGGTGGCCTTTTTTATTTTATTTCTTCAGCTTCTGTCTTGTGGCCTTCTTGAAAAACTGAAGTTCAGCGTCCTAGAACTGCAGGAATACTTGGATACATACAACAACCGAAAAGAAGCAACTCTCTCGGTATGCTGAGCTGTGCTACGTTCTTGTTTTTGTAGGTGAACTCTGAAACTATGTCAGGAGACTGCAGATAGTGTCAGATTGTCTAACACTGAATAAAAAAGCATATTTCAGATACTGGATTCATTTCATGTTTCTTCCTGAACTTGCGAATCAGAACTTAAAATTTATTAAATCCTTTAAATTTAGTAACATTGACGTGATCGATACTCCTGATCTTTCTTTTCTCCTGGTTAGTAAATAATTCTTTCTTTTTCTTGTTTTACACAATTTAAATATTAATACTACTAATAGAAATCAAAACTGCAGTTGTTTAAATTGTAGTCAAAGCAAACAGTCTGTGTGAATAAAAATCATAATTGCCAAATTTAGTTTATGTGCTGTGCTTTATAACTAAAATACTGTTACATGTAAATCAAGCTAAGGGCCTTATTCATATCTTCTTGTAATTTCTTTCTGAAAACAGTGGCTTGCAAACTGCAAAGCAACATTTGCTGGGGGCTCACGAGATGGAGTTATTACCTGCCAACCAGGAGACTCAGAAGAGAAGGTAATGAGTGAGAAGGATTATTTCACTCCTCTAAAGTGACATGTGATATATCGTGTTCTTGGATCCGCAAGGTCATGGTGTACTCCCTCCTTCCCTCTCTGATGGGCTTTGGCATAATCCAGTTTCCACACTCGAGACTCGGAGGAATTGCTGTTGCCTCAGTCCTGGCCAAAGGAAATGACAAGTTTTCAGAGGTGATACTTAGGCCTTCCTATTCTAGACAAGGAAGCAGAGTTGACCCTGCCTGAGTTGTGTGTGCTGTCCCCTTCAGAGAGATACTGCATCAGAATTCATTTTCCCACAGCACAGTCCAGAAATCAATCCTGATGTACTGTGCTTCCACATTACTCCCATTTTATCTACAGCTGTTATAGAATCAGCCTGCAAAACAGAAAGACTTATCTGGTTGAAATCCACTTAAATTAGCAGTTATTAAATAATGACTGTAAATGACCAGTTGCATTATTTATGCTTTAGGAAAGTATTTATAGCAATGTCAAAATAGCACCTCGATCATTTCTAGATGCAGGTTTCACACACAAGTGTGTGTATATATATATCCATACATATTTAGAATATTAATTCCAGTTTAGAAATCAGTCTTTTCAGAAGTCAGCGTGATCCAGTGGCATGCCTGAGATCTGATATACCACTTACAAGAAGCAGGTGATGTTTTGTGGTGTAGAAAGAGTTGGGAACTGCTATTGTGTGGGCTTTTTTTTTTTTCCCCGTTTTGGAGGAAAAGGAATGAGGAGATTGAAGAAAGAGGAGGATGAAGAGAATTAGCCAAAGTCAAGAAGCAGCAAAACATCTCCTACTTGCATGTATTATACCTTATAAAAATTTATAATGACATTTTCAGAACTTACCTGTTGTAACTTCTTTTTGTTTTGTTTTGTTTTGGAAATACTTTATTTTATGGTCATGTTGATTTTGATTTGTTTATCTTCTCCCCCAATTCATTTTATTCTGTTTTTATTTTACCCTCTCATTCAGTCTCTATGTATTTATCTTCCAGTTTGATCTCAGCTGTTTGCTTTTTTGGTTTGGTTTGATTTTGTGCCATTGCTCAATAATCGCAAATCCTTTCCACCCCTGCATTTTGGCTTCCTTGACTTTATTAGCAAATATAATTTGCTAATAAATCCTCTGGCTATTATCACAGGTGGTGGGAAAACTGTTCAGTCTTCCCCCATCTGGC
This sequence comes from Oreortyx pictus, assembly GCA_036925125.1. Taxonomy (NCBI): domain Eukaryota; kingdom Metazoa; phylum Chordata; class Aves; order Galliformes; family Odontophoridae; genus Oreortyx; species Oreortyx pictus. The sequence continues at coordinate 20,454,788 of JAUPFR010000001.1, forward strand.
AATGGCACCAGCAAATGTTGCACACACCTTCCTGTGCATTTAAGTAAGATGCTGTCTCTTCTGTAATTTGTTATGGTGTGTCTGGATGTCACAAGTGAGCTATTCTCACATCTACAGAAGAGGGACCTGGAACATGTGCTACTACCTCTCATGCCAAGTAGACTGGGAGAGGGAGATATACGTAGAGAGGCACAATGTGTGGATGTTCTCTGCCCAGTGGTGCACAATACCCTGAACAGTGGCTTCAGGTATAAGGTGTTGTGTATGCTGCTGTGTACAGCTTACTTATACTCCTCTTACCTATTTTGGTAACCCAAAAAATGGGATGGAGGATCAGACATCTTGCTGATATCTACTTTCTTTTTTGAAAAAGTGCACCAGAGAGAATGCTGAGGAGAAGGAATAAACTATGAACTAAGTTCAGGTATAAATGACCTGAATGTTTCTAAAAGTTAATAAATACACTCCATTTGTGTGATTTTTTTTTTAATTAGATATTTTTTCTCATGTTGAAATATGGAACCAGACTCGGTATTCTTACTTATCAAGCAGACTGAAAAAAAGGTTTTCTCACTCCTGCAAGAATCCTTGATCTATCCCAGCAATGTTCTTTCAGTCCAAAATACATTATTCCTTGGAAGTTGACAGGATGGTAGGTCTTTGATCAACATATTTCTTTCTTCCCCTTCTCAACTCACCTGTCAATTGAAAACAGCTCTTCCCTAAGGAACTTTCTCATATATAATAATCCATTCCGTTTATTCATCAAAAGAGTAATGGGAGAAAGAATCCAGGGGAGCTGGAAAAGTGTCATTAGAAAGCAAACAGGATAAGTGATTCTTACACTGACAGGTATTTTTTTTCATGCCTTTCCTTTCCTGTTCTCCATTAGACTGGAAGGCCTAAGAATCTACCAATTGTAGGAATGAAAACGTCTATCTTAAAGTTGTTAGCCATTAATAAACCTGTCTAAAATTTTAAGACTTACTGATGGTTTGACTGGGCCTGAAATCCTGCTTAAAACTTCTGACATAAAAGATTGCCTAGCTAAACATGAAAACAGGCCACTTCGGAAAAGATTCAGAAAGAATTGCAAGGAATAAAAAGCAATACCTTGTTCTGTGAAGTACAGAAATCTGGGATTCTCGGAACCCCCCGCTTTGTAAAAAGCTTGAGGTGAGGACAATTCAACCTGCAGACAAGACAGACATTAAGACCAGATTCAGTGTTGCCATCAGGGTTGCGTCACAAATGCTTTAAATGGGTTATGCTTGCCTGTGTGCTCAGTTCTCTTGGCACTGGTTTCCCTAATCAGATCTTAGTTCAAAATAATTGCACGTGATCTGTTGACCATTGTTAGTGTTGCTGAAAACAGGCAAAGGCAAAATTTGCTTATTCTGCCATTAAAGAAGCTTGAAATAGAAGTTGTCAAGGCCAGCTGCTGGAGCTGGCAAATTGGGTAACAGCTATATGTCCCAGAATGCCTTTCCAGCCCTACCAACAGATTGCATGATTAGTACGTGTCTCTGATCTGTAAGCTATGATGTTCAGTCATTTGATGCTGCAGAGTCTTAAGGACAGAGGAGTTGATTTATTGACAGATTAACTGCACACAGTGTTACGCTGTCTGTCCACGTGTAACAGATGAGTAAGTCTACTGGTACATTCTTGCACCCTACCAAATGGGGATTTTTATTTTTATTTTTTTATCTAGCCAAAGACGGGGTTTTGGTGGTTTTTGGTTTGTTAGATTTTTATTTTTATTTTTTAAAAGAGATGCATGAAAGTTTCTATTTTTCTAGTCTATTATTAGTAGATAGTTAAATAAGTATTTGTCTCCTAATGAGACATTCAGCTTACTCTGCAAGTCTGAAGTCAGTATACACTTTCCTTAAAACTTGCTCATTCAAAAGATCACAATCTAATGAGCATGGGCTGTACAAACACAAGATGTTAATGATGTTTAAAACATACTCCATCCCTTAACACTTTACTGCAAACATTGAGAACGTGCCTGTTCCTGTGGCTGAAGGCTCAGTGACTGTGGGCCACCAACAAGACACTCTTGACACTGTAGCAGTGTACTGAGTCACAGTACACTTAAAGGCAGAGTGAATCTCATTATTAAATTAGAAGTTTGATTCGACGTTAGATTAGAAATATTAATTTCTTTATACTGTCTGTTGGACGGATCGTGAACTAACAGTAAGCTCAGCGTGGCTCTTGCGGGCAGCTTTTCTAGAAGACCACAGCTGGGCTTTCTTCAGACAGAACAATTTCTGCTGTCCTTCAAATATGAAAAAAAATTCATGAACCCCTCCAGGGACAGGGCATCCGCTACTTCTCTGGCAACCTGTTTCAGTGCCTTACCATCCTCATAGTGAAGAATTTTCTCCTAACATCTAACCAAAATATTCCCACTAATAGATTAAAACCATTCCCTCTTCTCCTATTACTATCAGATTACGTAAAATATTGGTTTCTCTCCTGATTGTAAGGTCCCTTTAAGCTGCAGTGAGGTCTCCCCTGAGCCTTCTCTTCTCCAAGCTGAATAAGCCCAACGCCCTCAGCTTCTCTTCAATAGGAGAGGTGCTCCAGACCTTTCATCATCTTTGTGGCCCTTCTCTGAACCCATTCCATGTTCTTGTGCTGGATGCAGTACTGCAGATGAGGCCTTATGAGGGAAAGTAGAGGGTCACAGCTGACAAAACCATTAATTGGGTATTGTCTATCACAATTCCCTTGCCATAGTCATTGAACTAGAAACTGAGGAGAAAAGTGGAAGCTAGGACCATTCTGCCCAGATCCATGATATTGGAGACTAAAATAAATGTCATTTAGTTAAAAAAAAAAGAATGTCTTCTCAACTTTCAAGGAATATTTCATTTTTAATGCTGAAAGAGCACAGAAGATAAGTTACAATCATGGAACTGGAGAACCATGTTGAGTTTAATGAGGACTTCAGGGAGATTTTGTAAAGATTTTGAAAGATCTGTATATTTTCTTCCAGTGAAGAAGGAAGGGTTTACGTATAAGACAAAATCCCTGTTCCCACCTCCTGCCCCCTGTGTTCTCCATACTTTTTTGTTTTCTTGTTTTTGGAAGCAGTAAAAAAAGAAAAAAAAAATCTGCAGAGAAAAACAAACATAGAATTCACTTGTTTTATGCTTTTCCTCTTCTTCTTGGAAGTAAATTCCGTGGCAAACCAGGAATTATGTATGGATTCACTATTTTTCAAAAGTCCAAGTGAAACTTGTTGGCATGCTGAGATTCAGAGTAGCCCAAGAGAGAGGCCCATGATTTTAAAAACACAAATTGGTTCACCTACAGCACGGTACTCTGTTCTTGTCCTCTTTTAACTGAAACACAGCTTTACAAATCTTAATTTTCATGATCTGCATGGAAGCCAGGATATAAAGGAAGGCTTTTTTAAGAATACTAATACTCTTAAAGAAAAAAAAAAAAAGTAGGTCGAAGAACATTAAAGGCTTAAAATTAAACATCGCAGAAGTGCAAAGGTTAGCTTGTCATGGTTTTGCTGAAGGTTACTGCAAGATTTGGTACAGTACTTTTCATACATTTTTAATTGTGAAGCCCATGGGAAGAAGCCAAGCTGAAGTACTTTGTGTGGCCATCCAAAGTTAGCATTATTTGACCTTTCTCTTTTTGATGCCTTTGTACTGATGAGAAGGTAAATAATTTCAGTAAGAATTTCAGAAGTTCGTTAATGCCGTGTGCACATGTACTGACATCAGGCTGCAACTGGGCAGACGTCACTGTGGCTTGTTAGCTACAAAACTGACATAAACATTCTGTTCATCTAAAATGTCATAAGAACATAATATAAATAAGGAGACCTACATTAAACATGCACAAAATGCAAATGTAGCTCTTGGTAGAGAAAACAGGAAGTACTTCTTTTTTGAGAAGAGAAATTTATTTCTGAGACGTTGGTCCTTAATCTTTGAAATGCTAATATGCGTAAATAAGAGTCTTTATTACTTTGCAACAAGACTTACACTGACATTTTAATAGCTCCAGAACTACAAATCAGTGAATCGTGACTGGTGAGAGGAGGGAATGCAAATCTGAACAAGTGGCCCTGCCACGTAGTCAGACCAAACTGGCATTTTCAATTTTTTTTTTTTTCTTATGATTGCGTTAGCTCAAGTTGCTTGTAAAATGTTTCCATTGTAGTGTGCCAAGTAATAAACCCAACAGCTTATCCTGTAAATTTCTTTAGATCTATTACATTCAAAAATAGATGTATTTCCAAATAATAAAATATTTCTTAAAAAAAAAAATAATTCAGTACTGTTAATCGCTGGAAAACCCTGCATAATGTTTGAGTACTTCACAGTATGAGCACTTTTCATCGTTAAGGAAAGAAAATTTAAATAGAAGTGTTATTTCTAGAATTTCCTAACCCAAATTCCCTGTAAGCTCCTGTGCTTCTGAGCCGGATAAATCAAAACTAATAAATATGAAGGTGTAACCGAGGAGGATATTTAGACTGTAATTTACAATTAGAATTCAGAGCTTGATTTTATTGAGTGCTCTGCATGTGGTATGTAACATTTCCAACCAGTTTCCGAGTTGAGGCAAGCATTGCTAATACTGCTGACAAGTTATGCTGTTATAGATGGGCTGTGCTTCCTATTGCATGCATTACACTGACACTATACTTTCTTTCCTTTCCTTTTTTCCTGTGCCATGCTTGCTGTGTAGCAAATGGAATCTCTTGCAGTAAGTTGAAGTTCTTTCATATTCTTTGTCCATCTGTAGATGGACTAATACACCCCAAGTTTACTGTTTTACTCCTAAGCATGCTTTCCTTTTTCGTTATAATTTTCTTGTGAAATATATGGTTCTACATGCAGTGACTAAAATCATTTACCAAGATGTGTTTTGTGAAATCTAAAAATACTGTGCTGAAATTCTGACACTTTCATGTGCTATTTATAGTTGTCACTGACATAACGTCCTGAAAATTGAGTCTTCAAATGGTTACTCTATGCTGGAGTAGAAGATCAATTCTTTAAAATTATTTTCAATTCGTAATTTTCAATTTTTCTGTGTGAAAAACTATAAATTGTAGTTGACAGTTGTTTAAAATTGGTTTTGTTTATATGTTGATGAATGCTTTTAGGTCAGGAGGAAAAAAATGGAGTTGCTTGGTATGGTAATTAAATACTGAATGAGTCAAATCTGAGCCTTCAGTTCAACCTTAGTTCATCCTAATTCAGTTTAGCAGCCAGCAGAGTAGCAGTGAATTATTGTGCCTAAGGAATACAGAATAATGTATTACATGCCAAGCCTTCTAGACTTCATTTTTTAATTATATTATGCCATGTTCTGGTTTTGAGTTAATTTTTATCTCCCTGACAACTTGAAGATTATTTGTGTTTACCTGCCACATTAATCTTAATGTTACTAATCTTAGTGTAATGAGTTCTCCAAAATTTGGACAGAGTGAATTTGATCCCTTCTGGAGAACCTGCTGTGTCCCTGCTACTGAACCAGGACCAGGGAGCAAGTGTGCCTCCTGGGCTGGCGTTTCTGGTGCACTACTGGCACCTACCTAGGCTTCCATGCCCGACTTTGTCTGAGGAGAAGCCAGAATTTTTCTAGGATGTTGTAGCTGAAAAGTCAAGTCTTCCTTGTGGGAGATGCAAGTTTGGAACATAGATGCAAGTTTGGTGGTGCTGTGTGGCCTCAGTTACAGAGAATGGTCACTGAGCAAGTTTAATTGATAGACAGCATCTCTCGTGCTCTACCTCATCATTCTTTTGTCCACAGTAGGTTTTGTCCATACTGTACCCATAATTCACTTCTGTCCGAGCAGGTCTCACAGCCGTTCCTTTCCTTTGCCCCACCATGGATGTGCAGGGCTGGACTGACCCCCACCACCTGGTGCTGCCCCCCTGCTCCTAGGGGCCCCAGGGACACCAGCTCTGCCCAATTTTGGTAGAGCCCTTGGTTGACCATAGCTAGGCAGTTGGTGCCTGCCCTTACCTCATGAACAAAGCTGAGATTTCCCATAGAACTGCTCTTCTGACCTCAACTCTTGGGCTTGTAAACAAACTTTTAGAGCTGGAATGCTAAGGATGTGGTTCTCATTTTATCTTATTGGTGAAAACCATGACACTTACATACTGAACATATGTAAATTGTCAAATTAATGCTTATGATGTTTTAAAAGTACCTTTTCTTAGTATTTGTGCTGACATTTGCACTGACCTCAATTGAGCAAGCAGCTGAAGTACATGCTGGTAGCCAAGCACATGAAGTGCATTTAGGAAGCAAAGGCACTAATTAGGATCTTCCTTCCTGCAATATTTGGCATGAAGCACTGCTCTGATTCCCTGAAGTCAGTGGAAAGATCACTGAGCCTGTGCGTGGTCATTCTGGAGATGACAAATTAAAAGTGGTTTGAAGTCTGGCAGTCTTTCCTGTAAATAAAAAACAAGTGTCAGACATGCACGTACAGAATTTTCACTTCTGTAATTTGCTGAAGTATTCCTCCCCTCCCAGCTGTGATCCATCTGTGGAACTGCAAGATCCCCCTGCTGGTGACACGCACAGATACCAGCACCAGCAGCATATTGGTTTGCTGTCTTTCCATTTCTTGTTACTTCGATGTGTCCGACACTTTTTGTGTGGTGCTGCACAGTGCTCTGGAAGAAACAAGTTAAACTTCACAGAAAAGTATGTGCTTATCTGGGATAAAAAATTATACAATCTAGACACCCTCTTACACATTAAATTCTGTCCTGCTGTATGGTTGCATTAAGGTGTTGGAAAATCCATGAGCTGAAGTTGAAGCTGCAGAGTTGGCATTTCCTCTGCCCCACTGTGGGCTGCGTTTATTTGCTTCTACCGCTCCTCTCAGAGAAGCAGGCCGGAGCTTTGGCCCCTGTGGACAAATACTTCTTTGCTTCTCTAGGATTTCTGTCCTCTCAGATATGGTCTTTGGCCAACTCCAATATTTTGAAGAGTTTTATGTTGTGCAAGTCCAAGTCGTTTCTCCCGTATCCTGCCTCTGCTTTCCAGCTGCAGTGGTGTCAGTGAAGCTAACCCAAACAAACTGCTTTGAGATTGGTGCTGACATGCTACTTGAGAGCTAGCTACTGTCATTTTGATTTTCTATGTCTTACATGACTTATCTGCAGAAAAATGAACATTACTTGATTTCTGAAATAGTATGTGGTCACACTTTGGTAAAATAACATTTTTTGAAGAACTAAACTATCTCAAACGCATTTTACTGGTTATTAAAAGCTACGATGACTTATGCATCATTATTAATTTGTTCTTCTGTAACTCTCTCCCTAGCAATTGGAACTGTGTCAGAGATTATATAAACTCCACTTCCAGCTGCTGTTGCTTTTTCAGTCCTACTGTAAACTTATTGGACAAGTGCACGAAGTCAGTTCCATGCCAGAGGTATGTAGCCAACATTACCAAGTCATAGACTAAAAAACACGCATTCCTTTCATGTTCTTACTCTTCTCTCCATGGACTTGCACCAAAGATTACACAGTTCTACCCTGAATAGGAACCTTCAGACAAAACACTTCAATACAGCAGTATCCTCATTAAGGATTAGTTGAAATTGTCCATTTTTATAATTGACTGTACTTTAAGAGGCTGCTTTCTTCTATAAATTCAGTCTTCAAAAGTCATTTCAGTCATTGGTAATTAACTAGAATTATATATGCAATCTTAATTTCACTCACACACTTCATACATGAGGGAGTGCTCACACTGCGTAAACATCTGCAAGGAGGCCGTAGTTTTTAGGGGATTTGAGCTTTCTTCATACATACAGAAAATCTCCCTTTTGATCATAAATTTTTGTTGATGTGTGGAGACATTTAGAGCAGGAGTACTTGTTAGCATGACAATAACAAAGTTTGTGATTGGAATCACATACTGTAATTTCCAGCCATATAAACCATCTCTGCTGCATGTACGTAGTACCACAGGTGTCTGCAGCAGCTTTAAGTGTTTTTGCAACCTTTCATACCTTTGGAAACAAAGGTGTTTAATGTAGAACTACTTCGTATTTTGACTACGAGTATACTTCCTGATCTTGTTCTGCAGATAACTGAATTGCAATCAGTGAAATGCTTCTCAAGAGTGTTAAATGTATTTTAAAACTGTACTTAACAAAATCTCATAACTGTGTGAGTCTTTTTTATTGACAATGTAACAAAGACTGAAAAGACTCTTAAGTATTTTTGACATAACAATATATCTCTTTCACGGCAAACAGCTTTCTGCTCTGAGTTATATCTCTGTCTCTTAACATGAAGAAACGTTTCCCAAGAGCAGTGCTGTCAGTGGAATTTATTGACAGCAATTGCATAAAATACATGCTACTTTTGAAGTTGTCTTCAAGGTTATCACTTTCAGTTGAGTGATCATCATTTCAGGAGTGGTAGTAACAATAACTTGCCATTCCTTGTATATTTTTCTCTTGATTAAGTGTATATATTTTAAAGTGTTGAGGGGAAGTAGTTACTGTATGGACTTGGCTTACTGCTGTAAAACAAACATTTAAGTGACAAAGTGAATTTCATATCATATTCTCTAGTAAACAGGGATTGATTGTTTTGTTAGATGAGAGATGTGGCACAATAGCAGAAGTGCTTTGAATACCGATTGTGTCTTAAGAAACTGTTCTCCAGGCTGTCTTGGAAGTGAGCAGGCTGCTTGCTTCGAAGAGAAAACCAGGTCCTAGGAGTCTAGTTATCTAGACTAGTTATCTGTTAGATAAATTGTTATAAATAACACAGCCTGTGGACATACAGACAACAATATGAGGGACAATTGTTTCACTGCAAAATGTAGCATATTTTGCTGGAGCCATGAGCTCCAGATAAAAAAAGAAGTTTCCTTTTTGGTTCATGTGACAGTGGTTATTTTTAATGTACATTAGCATCTAAAGGTAGATCTTTAATTCAGCCTTCAAGAAAAGGGCTGTACAGTTCTGGCACATCTGTTAATCCTATCAGCTCCTGCATGCGTTTTGTAAATAAATAACATCATTGATAGAAGTGAAAGCTGCTGTCATGAACTCATCTGCAATTATGTGAAAACAGATATGAAACAGCAGTGGCAGGTAGAAGATGGTTCAGACGTGCTCTTGCGTTTTAGGAGGACAAAATGATCACATAGTCAATCCTAAACTCAAAGCTTAAAGATCTGTAGTTGGTGTTTTCTATATGTGGTACAGAGCACAAAGTTTCAAGGAATGTCCTTGTGTTACAATGGCTATTTTCCATAATGTGTACCGCTAATAAGAACAGATTTGCAATAACTACTCTTTGGTACCTACGGAGAATGAAAACATGCATCTCATATCTTTCTCCTTGGAACAGCTGCTAAACATGTCAAGAGAACTGAGTGAGCTGAAGAAAAATCTTAAGGATGCTACTGCAGCAATTGCAGCTGAGCCTCTGAGCGTGGAATCGGAGCCCACATTCAATTCTACAGAAGCAGCTATTCAGTCTATGCTGGAGTGTTTGAAGAACAACGAACTGGTTAAAGCCGTCCGGCAAATTAGGGAATGCAGGCAAGTTGGACTGTGCAGTCCACAGTGGACTTTAATATTATTAGAAGAGCATGCATTTACTATCCTCCTAACTTTACAGTAAATGTAATGTGCTGAGCCACCATAATTAATTTCACGTTATTTTATGTGGGGCACTGATGTTATTAGCTTACGTGGGGATGTGCCATACGTAATGATATCAAATTGGTTCTACAAACTCAAATGTTTAGCACCACGCAGATTCATTTCATAGAGTGCTGCTGTGAAGCTCCTAAGAATCTTTCTGTAAGTATGTCACTGCCATCAGCTAACATTTAGCACGGCTTCACTTCACTTATTTGAATGAAATTTCTTAGCCTTCTACTTTTAGAAAATGGGATTTATGCATCTGTGTGATTCCAGTGTCTGCTATCAGTAACAAATGAGTGGCATAAACCAGCAAGTTCCTCTGGCTCATAGTATGTCCAAGTCCTTGTCAAGACCCCTGTCGCTTAGTTTTGGTCTGTGCTAATAACCCGTAATGAGAAGTGCATTCCTTTCCTGTTGGATTGCAGGATTTTGTGGCCCAATGACATCTTTGGAAGTAGCTCCGATGATGAAGTCCAGACGCTGCTGAACATTTACTTCCGGCACCAAACCTTGGGTCAGACGGGCACCTATGCACTGGTGGGCTCAAACCAGAGCCTGACGGAAATCTGCACCAAATTAATGGAACTGAACATAGAGATCCGCGACATGATTCGCAGAGCTCAGAGCTACCGCGTCATCAATACTTTTCTTCCAGACTCCAGCGTTTCCGGCACAAGTCTCTGACAGGACCCTGGGGTCCTCCGTCAAGCTGGGAGTGCTGCCCTGTTGGAGTGAGGTGGCTCGATGTCTTCTCAGCCTTACAGAGGTTTGGTCAAACTGTACTCACTCTTGTTACGTTTAGGATTTCTTCTAAAAAGTTACGGGCTGAACTTCAAATGTGTAGCAATACTGTAAGGACGAAGGTAGCATAGAGAATCCAGTTTGTTCTCTGTTGCACAAAAACCAGTTAGCATTTCACTGAGCAACTGCAACTCACTACTGAAGAAGTGACTTCCGTTGCATACCAAAGCCTACTACACTGAACAATACTTCCTTTATAGCAAATTAATTTTAGGTTGGCAGAAGTGCAATGTTTCCTTCACAAAATAATATTTTTTGTTAAAAAAAAAAAGAAAAAAACTTGTACATTTTTTTTCCTTTTTTTTCCTCTTCTTTGGTTGAGTGAAAGATGGGCAGAATGAAGCCGGCCACGGAATCTCTCAAACTTGTTGGTCGAAAGCTGAGAGCCTGTGTATATGAAACAAACAGTAAATGGACTACAGTTTAATGTACACTGTCATTTGAATATGATGACCGTATCTTAAAACAACGAGCTGCTATGAAGTACATTTCCTAATGTTACTAGGCTACTGTCTCTGAAGGTACTGGATCAAATTGCAGAGGTCTGTTCTTAGGCCCCCGAGCGTCTCGGTAGATTTTCTTTTTGGTTGTCTTTTTTTTTTTTTTTTTTTTTAAGATCCTTGGCGGCTTTTTACTAGAGGGTTGCTTTTATGAATATATTTATACTATTAAAGGATGGTTGATATAATTTAACTTGCCATTTTGTAGGAGAAAGTCCCATCACAGTCAAATCTTTGGAGCTGTTATGCATGCATATTTTTATTTAATATAAATTTTGAGCATAAAAAGTAAAAAATATTAACGTGAAATGCAAGTTCTCATGTTAAGTTTCTTTAAAGAGATGTCCTATTTTATTTGTAATGTATATATACAAAGTCATACCTGTATGTTTTTTTTTTTCCTACATTTAACTGCTGTCCAGTGTTAAATGTATGCATGTAAATCTGATGCACATCTGAGACACTTTTGTTCTGGCAACTACGTTAACTTATTCACTCTGTAAATACACTTACTGTTTTTGTGAGGTAATTTTGGTTGATAATTGGATCAGTACATCCATTTAACTGAAATATAAAAGTCATATATAATCAATCACAACAGAGTATTGGTTGTTAAGACCGCGTCCGTATGTGAACCTGCATTGCTGCCCATGGTATGGATGAGAAGCAGCACAGAAGACACCTGCTTCACAGCTTATGCTTAAATTGTTTACTACATTGAAAGAGACCCATGAGAAGTGAAAGGACTTATTTATCCTTTATTACCAAACTTAACCCCTAAGAATACATTGACTGAAGCAGTTTCTAACTGAAAAAAACAAAAACAAAACAAAAACAAAACACCCCACATCTGCAGGTGGAGGTTTACTTCTGTTAAAAAGATATATTAATATAACAGGCCTGCTAGTTCCAGACTTAGGTTTCAGTATATCTTTCCTTCCTTGAGCTGAAAGTAGAAGAAAATCTGTCCAGCCTGCCCTGGCAGACTAGGCTCAGAACACAGTGAAGCCCTCTCCCCTTTTTAAAGTGCTTGCACAATTTGAAGATGATCCTCACCACAGGAAAACTAAAGTTGGAAAGAACTGGAAGGGGAATTTCAGAAAGTCACTTCATCCTACCTCTACCTGGAGCAGTAGTAGCCACAAAAACAAGTTACTCAGGCCTTCAGCCAGTTCAGTCTTGAAAACCTCCAAAGATGGAGTATACTGCCTCCACAGACAGCTTTTCTACTACAAGGACAGTCAAGTAGAACAAGCTTTCCCTTCCTTCTGAACCTCTCTTGTCTTCTGCCCCCACAGAGCCCTAAGACAGCACAAACAGTAACATCTTATTATGCCTCTGTAGGTTTTTCCAAGGACACCACTGACTGAATGTTATTCCAGTTGATTACGTTCAATACTTGTTCAATTACTTTGAGACCCTGCAAGACCAGAATGCTCCTCACTTGAATTAAGCACTTAAGAGTTGCAGAACAGTTTCTGCAGCTGTACTGTTTACAGACCAAACAGTCTCAAAAAGCTTCTGAAGGTGTGCCAGCTCACTCTCCTGACAAGATACAGGCACAGTATTCTGACATACAGTCAGAAAGTAACCTGCTGTTTGATTTTTTGAGTATATATTTGCTAAGGGGGGAAGAAACATGCAGATACTTTTAACACAGTTTGTTTTCCTTCCCTCCTAAACTACTTCCACCCCAGTTCAGTTTGAGTGAAAGGTGCTATTTAATACTACAGATTAAATCTTGCCTAAAGGTAGACTAAAACCAAAACCTATGTGGGAAATCAGGTTCTTTCTTCCCAGATACGCTCTCCTCCTTGATCACAGCAAGATGAAACTAGCAGGTAACAAATCAGTGCAAACTTTTATTGAACTTTAATTACAGCATATATACAATAAAGTTAAATATTTTATAAATAACACAGTCTTCATCCATTATCCAATGCCAGGTCAAAAGCCTAAGGTCAGAACATCAAAAAAAACTGACAACGTGCAGAGCAGAAATGAGAGGAGGGCACACGAGTCAGACGATATACTTGAAGCTGTAGGTGTTATCACAGGACAGCCTCTTGCCTTTGCAGCGGCCGCAGAGTTCTTGGCGATGAGGTCTTGTCATATCAATGTGCCTTTTCTTCTGAAGGCAGGTGCAGCGAGTCTTAAAACAGCTCTTAAGAAATGAGACAGTGGGAGCTGATCAGACAGGCATTGTGGGCTGGTTTCCCCTTAATCATAAGGTACTCGAGCTGATAGGCTTAAAAGAGCTTTTGTAATAAACCCTGTGAAGTTAAGCTGTAAAAGCTTCTCACCCAGAAGCACAACACTACCCTGCACGTTGCTAGACAGAATGCTGTACGAACAGAAAACTGCTCAGGTAAAACATCTGCAAGAGGAGTCCTACACTATTACCCCTTTCCCAAATGCTACTTAGCTCTGCCAGAATTATCTTCCAGGTGACAGTGAACTATCAGAGCACATGACCAACTCGTGAAGCCTCACCAAAAAAGCAAATCTTTAACTCACCTGGCACTGGATTGCCTCCACCCGGTAGGGATTGAAGCCCTTCTGGCATTTGCGGCAGAGCTGCTTGAAGTACACCTGACAAGATGAAGTCTTCAGGTGACTACTGAGAATTACTCCATACGCTGATACCATCACCCAAGTTTTGTGCCAAAACCATGACTGATTTCTCACAGATCGCGTCCCACCTGGAAGCGTCAGGAGCAAGACAACGCTTGCTTTGAAGTACCTTGTTACTCCCAGAGATGCACCACACGTAAGCACTCTCCCATCTGGTCTTGCAGTCCTTGCAGTGGAAATAGCCGTACTTCTGCTCCAAGAACTGCGGACAGAGCGCGCTCATCACGAGATGCTCGCAGGACAGCAGCCACAGCCGCCGGGGCGGCCTCTCCGCTCCGGCGCGGCACCCCGGGGCCCATCACCCCCCGAGCCCACCCATCCCGCCGCGCTGCGCACCTGGAAGGAGGCCCGGCGTCCGGGGACGGCTCTGTGCTCCCGCGGCGCGTCGCTCGGACCCGCGGCCTCCGCCGCGTCGTCCCGCCGCTCGTCGCTGCCGCCCTCCGCCTTCCGCTCGTCCGGCGAGGCCGCGGCCGCCTCCTCCTCCTGGTGCGCGGCGGCCTCGGGCAGCGCGAACAGGCGGGTGTTGAGCAAGGGCGAGTAGAGGGCGAGGCGGCCCCGGGCGCGGCCGGCGGGCAGCGTGCGCGGCCCCAGCGAGCACTGCACGGCGGCGTCGGCCTTCGCGTTCACCTGCACGCCCACCTCCTTGGTGTTGGCCCGGCGCAGCCGCGGGGTCAGCCCCGGGCTCACCTGCGACAGCAGCGCCTTGAGCTGCGCACGGCGGCAGCTGTCCACGTAGTCGGCCGGCAGCGGCGTGGGCGGCCCCGCGGGGAAGGGGCCGAGGCCGCTGCTCTTGCTCTGCTTCCAGCTCGGCTGCTTCGGCGTCGACTCCCCGCTGCGGGCGGGCGTCAGGCCGCTCCTGAAGCCCTGGAACGAGCCGAAGGGGGGAAAGACGAAGCTCTCCATGGTGACGGCCGCGGAAGGGTCGGCTGGGGGGGCGGCTCCCGGCGCTGCCTTTATCCCGTGTGCGAGCCGGTGTTAATTGCCGCTAATTGAGGGGGAAATTGGGAGCGGCTTGCCCTCCGTGCTGGGTCCCGTTGCTCGGGCCGGAGCCCATCGCTGCCGCTCCCGCGGCCTTCCTGGCGATGGAAGGTCGGGCAGGAGAGAGCTGGCGAGCTGGGGCTGACAAAAAGCAAAGGATGCGGGCCGTCAGTCTTTTAAAAGAAGTCTTTGTCATGGGTAAAAGCTCTTAACGTCCCCATTACTTAGGGATGGTCTGCGTGTTCCTTTTCTGTCAACTGCACTGTTGCGGGAGGTGGGGTGCGCTTCGACTCCCAGGCGGAAAACAAAGCAAGTAAAGTGGCTTCATGTCTGAAAAGAAGAATCCGTGGGGATGGTGCCTTTAAACTTCCACTGCGTGGCTGAGAAAGATCCCTTTGAGCGCCTGAATTCTTGATGCGAAACTTTTTTTTTTTTTTTTTAATAGAAGAAAGGGTGTTACCGTTGAGGAGACGGTCAAAGCTAAAAACGAGATGGGTTGAAGTAAGGTGCTGTGATTGGTTTTTCAGAGCACCGTCCACGTCGAGTAAAAAAAGCGAGATCTCAAGAGGACCGAGTTAGAACTTCTGACTGCAGTCTGGGCGGGAAGAAGGACAATAGGATGGGGAATAACATGGAAACTACGAGGCGACATCCAAATAAATGGTATGGCTTTGTACGGGAAGAAGTGAGGTCTGCAGGAAGTTTATCGGAAGGAGAAGGGACACGGAGAAATTGAAGAGAGATACGAAGAGAAATGAAGAGGGCGGCACGTGAATAAGTGATGAAACCATAGAGGAGCGACCGGTATGGAGAAGTTACACGTTACGCGTAGAGGCTCTTTTATAACCCCATCGTAAACTGCGAAACACAGAACGGTTTGGGTTGGAAGGGGCCTCAAAGCCCACGCAGTCCCAGCGCAGTGCTGTGGGCTGCCGGGCACCAGCAGCTCAGGGCCACGCACTCGAGTGCCGCGGGTGACGGCGCCAGCGTGAGCTCCCCACAGGAAGGACCCGAAGCGCGGGCACGGGGAGGCGGGCACGGCGCTGGCCGCGGCGCGCATGCGCCGGGAGGCGGTGTTGGCGCCAAGCTTTGAACGTGGCGGCGCCGCGGGAGCGCGCGGCTCGGCGGGGTCGCGCCCGCGGGTAACCCCGCGCGTGGGGCGATGCTGCGACCGCGGAGCCCTCCCGGGGGCCCGGCGGAGGTAACGGCCCCGCGCGGCCGGCGTGGGCGCTCCGGGGTCGGGCCGTTCGGTGTCAGCGGTCGGCCGCTTGTGGAGCGGAGGTGGCCGAGCGGAGCGAGCCCTGGGCCGGGCGGGGCGGCCGGGCCGTGCGCGGGGAGCTCTGCCTGAGGCGCCGCTTCCTTATGTCCTCGCAGGTGTTCCAGTGAGGTAAAAAATGGCTTACGAACCTGGGAAAAGACCGACTTTCTTTGAAGTGTTTAAGGCGCGATGCGGTGATTCAGGTACAGCTTGCCTGCAGTAACTTGCGTTAGGGTCGCTTTGGGCTGTTGACGTGTGCTCGCGGGTTTGGTCCCGCCCAGCCGGGACCGCACGAAGCGGTTATAAGGGAGCGCCGAGGTGCGAGGGGTCCCAAGGGGAGCGCGGCTGAGGTGCCCTGGTGTGCTCAGCACAGAGCAGAGCAGCTGAGGGGAGCCCTGATGGCGGCTGCAGCTCTCGCAGCTGGAGGGGCAGCGCTGAGCTCTGCTACTAGAAAAGTATTATGCAGGCTGTTCTTGCGCTACTCAGCGTTACCTGCTTCCTTGTGTACCTGTACGCAGGTCAGCCTTTGCCAAATGAGTTGGTGGTAGTACGGCGTATCAGTTGTGGTGTCATAGAATTGCAGGGTTTGAAGGGATCTCAGGGGACTGAGTCCTGCTAAAGCAGGAACCCTACAATAAGTCACATGGGCAGGCAGGATATCTCTGTAGAAGGAGAATCCACAACCTCTGTGAGCTGCCAGTGCCCTGTCACCTGCACCGTGAAGAAGTTCTTCTGCGTGTTAGTACACCCTACGTTCAGGTTTTAGGGCATTACTTTTTGTCCTGTCACTGTGAACTACTGAGAAGATCCTGGCCTCATCCATTTGCCTCCCATCTCCCTTAAGTATTTATAAACATTAATCAGTTCCCTCCTCAATCTTTTCCCCAGGCTAAACAGACCCAGGTCTCTCAGCCTTTCCTCACAGAGGAGATGCTCCAGGCCCTTTACCATCTGTGTGGCCCTACACTGGTCTCCTAGGAGATCCCTGCCATTTTTGAAGTGGGAAGTCCAGAATTGGATGCTACTCCAGATGTGGCCTCATCAGGGCAGAGTAGAGGGGGAGGATCACCTCCTCGATTTACTGACCGTGCTCATTTTAATGTGACCTGAGAGTGACCTATCAGTATCTTAATGGGGATATAAGAAGGGGGGGTCAGACACATTAGCAAGGTCTGTTACAGGACATGGGGAAATGATTTTAAACTGGAAGAGTGGAGGTTTAGACTGGGTATTGGAAAACCTTTTTTTTTTTTTTTTTTTTAATAAGGGTGGTGGATCACTGGAACGGGTTGGTTAGAGAGGTGGTGAATGTGCCATATTGGAGACATTCAAGATCAGACTGGATGGGGCTCTGAGCATGTGATGTAGGTGTCCCTGTTCACTGCAGGGGCATTGGAGTACGTGGCATTTAAAGGTCCCTTCCAATTCAAGTGATTAATTGATTCTGTGATCTATCTAGGAATAGAATTATGGCAATGGAAGTGGTAAAGGATTTTCTACTGGCATATAAATGCATAATATATTTTCTCGTCCTCCATTGAGCATTAATTCTGTACAGCTAATTGGGGTGCTCTCTTACCTGTGTCATTAAGATTTCCATGGTTAGTTGGTTGGTTTGTTTGTTTTTTCTGTATAGTGATAGACTTGGGGCCTACAAGTCTTGACTGGTTTGAAGAGCTCAGCTCAGAAGCACCCCCGTATGAGCCTAAGTTGTTAGGAGAACCTGATGGTCCTGTTGTTTGGCTTGATCAAACTTTTAAAACTCCAAAGGCAAAATCCTCTACGTACAGCCAGCTGGCATCAACTCCACTGATTTTTAAAGAACAAAATACAGTGCCACCTTTTTCTTCTCCTGGAAAAGAATTGGATCAGAAAAAAAGGGGAACAAGTAAGTAACTTTTTATCTGCTAGCCACTGTACCTATCCTTACTGGACAGAAAGATGAATCTTTTCTATGGAGAATATACTCAAGATTTTATGTAAGAATTGCTTCTGTAGAAGATGTTTAATTCTTTTCCCTGCAGTGTTTGTACGTTTACTGTCCTCCTAACAACAAGATGAGCTTTTCTTAAGTAGGTTCCAGGTGAACACAAAACTGCTTATTGCTGAACTTGTCCTTAGGCCCCAAAGCAGAGTCTTTAAAGGTGTAGAACCATCTCACCATTCAGATACAACTTTGCTTCCATAGAACGCTCCTCATTTCTCTTAAGATTGTTTCTGAGCTTGTGCGCAACTTAGGTGAGACCATGGTTCTAACTTGAGCTATACAAACTTCTGTAGTATTTTAAGTCCCTGGTGAATTACTGGTAGCATTTCACAAGCCAGAAACAAAGGAGCCCTGCGATGGTTCTGTTTCATAGCAGGCACTTGTTTAGGCTCCCCGGTGAAGAGAAGACTGTTGCTGAAGTTTCAGTGGTTACCCATGTCTGGCCCATGGTCTTGTTCTCTGTTTTCTTGGTTAGTCAAGTGGCTCGTGTGCCTCTGTTTCCTTCTTGTGAAAGTGAGAGCATGGATGGAAGTGAGATCTGGTACTGGGGTGCAGACGTGCAGTGTGTATACGCTTAGAAACTCAGGAGTGGAGAGGAATGCAAGAAATCTGATTTCTGAAAAGGAAACCCACTGGCATTTTCTCACTGGGAACTGTTTTGAGTGGGTGCTTGTTCACACCAGAAGCTCGCTGTCAGGAGGATTCTGCTGCTTTGCTGGGCATGCTTTCACTTTTACCTGGAGATGCATAGAATTGAAGTAGCTCAGCTGCCAGTACCGTTGGCAGCACCTCCAATAACAGTTTCAGAAATCATTTTTTGTTTAGTGCTCCTTACTCAAATCAGGAAGTGTATATCTTAAGTAAATCTGAGAGACATCCGTGGTAATGCATGTTGGGATGTACTGGGTTTCCTCTAAGGATAGTTTCTGCAATGATATGAAGTGCACAATATAGTGTAGCGTGCTGACATGGAATAAGTAGCTTGAATAATGTCTTGGAAACAAACTGAGACGAATCTTTATCAAATTAGTAAGGTGACAAAATGAGTTTTTTGACTGTATATGTACTTTTGGCAGAGATATGGTGAGCTCTATTTGGACATGCTCAAAACACTATAGAGAAGAGGGTAGTGTTTAATGTGAGTTTTGTACTGAAATCGTATTTTGTATAATCTTTTTAAAGTTTGTCTTTACACTTGAAAATAGAAACGGAGACTGCAAGATTATGTTGGTTGCTGTGTCTTATGTTGCAGGCGGAGAGAATTTGCTAAGTCCAAGTATTGTAGGAAGAAAAACAGATCAAGAGAACCAAACGCTTGCTTCTCCTCATGGTATCTGCCACAACTACACTGCTGCTAGGTATGCTAGATTTGTCAATGCAGATAAGAGAGAAACTGGATTCTAAAGGAAAAGCACTTTAAAATCACTGTATTTTTCTGCTTAGCTTCGGAGTAGTGAATGACCTCATATATCTTGTATGTTTATGATGCTTGTACGTTGCTAAGCAGATTGAAAAGAAAATGCTGGCTAATTCTGAAGACTTCTGTGCTTTTATGTGATCTTATTTTTCTGCTCCTTCGTAGCTGGTAAGTGACAGTTATTGACAGTATTTCAGCTTCCCGAATCCTTAGTGTCCAGTGCAAGAACTAAGAGTTGTGATGAATTTTTACAGGAGTGGTTTGTAAAACTGTATGTCGTCCTTATTGTGATGTTTTAGTAATGGTTTGCCTTGGTTTGTTTTTTTTACACTTAAATGCATATTTTTCAGGTTAATCTCCTGAAGGTTCTCATGTTGATTATAAAGAACACTTAAACTAATTACTTGATTAAAATAAATCGATTGGGCAATTTCCATAGTTTCACACAGCATGTTAAGGCATTGATAATTCTGTTGAAGTCCAGCACACTGTTGATCAGCTAAATATCATTGAAAATTAACGTATTTCACAAAGGAGGCATTTTACTGTTTGACTTAAACTCAGTAGGGTCTAAAATTCAGACTGGCAGTTAGAAGAAATCTGTTTTATTTCATCAGCTGTGGTTGCAGAGAAAAGAAATAACGGAGACAGTAATGTACATAATGTCTGCTATGAATATTTACTGTTATTTTCAGAAATTGATACGTTACATTTCTTTATTTTGCAGTCCAACTATTTTAAGGAATACTTACAGAACACCACAGAGGAGTAATATGCCTGGTTTGTATTTTTGTGTTTTCGTTCTACAAACTATCTGACACCTGTAGGTATGTCTTCATTTCTCAGGTCGAGTTTGTTGTCCTCATTTTATTAATGTTTTGTAGGACAATATGAAAGCTCGTTCTGCACACCAAAATTTCTGGAGGTAAATATTGCATGTGCTTTATTTTCTTTTTGTGGAGCGGTTTGTTTAGAGTTCTCTATAAAAATGTATGTGTTTTTAATACATTTCTAGATCCAAACTCCAAAACGCATTTCCGAAAGTTTGGGAGCAGAAGTGGATCCAGAAATGTCCTGGTCAAGTTCTTTAGCTACTCCTCCTACGCTTGGTGCGACTGTGATAATAGGTAACTCTGAAAATGAACAGTTGCCAAGGGTTAAAAGCTTCAGGTTATGACACTACTGTTACTTTAAAACTCTTTGCAGTGATGCTTTGTGGGTGACTGTAAATAATGTAACCCCGAATAGAAAAAATGAAATTGTTTATTCTTGCTTTGGAGATGTTTTCTTCTCGTGTATAAGGATTTAGGGGATATACATTTAGAAATAGTACAGCAAAGCATGGAAAGATGATTGGTTAATGATTGCTTGTGTTTCTTCTATCAGAAAACTAGACAATTAAGTCATGTGAGTGTATTACTGTGTCAGGTTGCAGCTTGCTGACTCAGCAGCAATGCTGGCGTTGGCGTTTTGAGCTCTCCCTGGGCTCACTTCTTTACTGGTGCAGGTAGGCAGGCTGAGGTGCTGATTCCACTGAAGAAGGATTTCCTAGATTATTCAGACCAAACAGTTCCTGGACCTTATTTCCTGTGCAGCTGTACAAACAGCTGTGCCAGTATGACTGAGCTGGTGGCTGCGTAAGTGTCACCAACAGTGGTGCCAAACATCAAGCCTTGACTTAAAGTGTTGTTGTAAGTGGAATTTCTTCAGCATGGCAAGCAAGCAAAAAGAAATTTGAATTTGTGGGTTGATGATAAAAGCTCTCGAGAAAATAGGAAGACCTGGATGTCTGCTTATCTATTGGCAGTGCTTTGTTTGTTTGTTACTGTTATACTATCTCTGTATGTGATAGTATGCAAAGTATACAAACTTGCAATGCGTGTGCATGCAAAGCATCTAAAGCATAATAGGAGTGCATACCAAAACTGGAGCTCCCCTTTGTTCATGGGTACTGGGTGTTATTCTTCAGTGGGTATTTGTGACTTCTAAATGATGTGACTTGAACAACTGGGGGAGCACCCGTAGCTTAATGGTACTCTTTTAGGAAGTGAGTTCTGCTTTGAACTCTCCTCATTTTCTCATTTCCTGGATGTGCACAATTATCCTATAGTCATGAAGTCCACTTTCTGCCATCCGTTGCCTGTAAAAGGAAAAGTCATTTGTCTGCTAAGAAAGAGGAGTTCAGTTTATTAACCTTAATACCAAATGGGAGCCTAGATACCACATCTATGAAAGATGTTATTTCAAGGTACTGCTCTTAAGTCGTCTGAAAAGTAGGGTTCACATTCTCCATTTGTAATGAAGTTGAAAAGATATTACTGTTCTTGTGGGTGGAAATGAAGACGGGAAAAATAATATCAAAGCCGTGATAGTGGCTTGGAGAGTTCATCCAGACAATGTGGGAGGAAAATAAATAGGGAGTAGTACCATGAGTAACAGCTGGGAAGGGGAATGGCAGCAGTAGTGGGCTCTTAGTGGTAGACTGGTACGCCTACACAGCAGCAACTGGATTATATGACTTTTTGTTTTATGCTGTTAAAAATGCATGTGCTGTCCCTCAGACTCACCTGTAGGGTGTTTTACTTAGAACTTCTAGTTAGTTTTCTTAGGGGTTTTTGTGCACAGATTTGAGGAGCATTTAAAATAATCAAAAGAAAATCTCCCAAATTAACTGGATTTCAACACACAGTGAATTGCTCAGGAGCAGATGAATTGACTTCTCTGTCTTTCTTCTAAAGCTACAGAAGCAAAGCAACAGGATGAAAGAGCTGAGATAGTAAGTAGTTTTTAAGAGCTGCACTGTTCTTTAATTTCAGTTAAGTTCTTTAATTTTATTCTTACATTCCTCGAGCCCAGTACAAGTAATCCTATTGTTTTCATTCTAGGTCTTCCTATCTGGCTATTCTGGCTATTTTTAAAAGTTTTTGCTTGCTAAACTAAGCTTGCAAAATGTAGCTATAGATCTTATTTTCACAAATACCCCCTCTGAGGAATATTTTCACTGTAAAAAATAAAAAATAAGTTTAGGTTTAGTACCAGTGGGAGTCATTAAAAGAAAAAGCAAAACTAGGAATTGCAACATACTGGTTATCGGAGGGTTCACCTGTTCCATTTTATTCCCCTTCTGTCAGAGTTCTGAGTTATTGTTTGAATTAGGATGTCCAGTAAGTTCTTTTGCTCAACCCCTACACCAGCAGTTAAAATTGAGACTTCATTTCAGTCCTCCGGTGTTGTTAGGAGAGGGGCAGATCCTGCATAACTGTAACTTTACTCCGTGTATATAAAAGCTGAATGATTATTGAGACTGAAAACCCGGAACATCTCTACTGGGATTTTTATTGTAAGGGATGCAGAATTATCTAGAAAACGCAGCTGTCTATAGCTGCATGCTTTACTGTTGGTGTCACTGCTACATAGGGTGTACGAACAGATGTTCCATGTCATCTTTGGCTGTATCTCTGGTTTGCAGATTCTGCGCAACTTTTTTCCTAAAGATGATGAGTGTACTGCGAAGAATGATACAAGTCTGCTGTCAGTACCAGAGACAGAAAGGCTAAATGCTAAAGATGACTTCAGAGATCTTGGTAAGCTTTGGTGTTTTACTACTGTTACTTAATGTATTGTGAGGGAAGACTGAGGTTAAGTTGCACAGTATGTCTTGAAATGACCATGCAGCTTGTTTCCTCTGCCAGCTGTCTGCTCCCACTTTGTTAAATGGTTTGCCTTTGTGGATTTAGTGTGGCCATTTGAAAAAAAACAAATTCTGTTTAGTCTGTGAATCAAATCAGGTTGCAGTGCCATTGGATGGCAGCTGGGTTTGTGCTGGTGTAAGTGAAGGCGTGAGATCTTATGGGAAAGTTGAGAGAGAAAGGGTCCAGGCTCAAGGGGGAGCAAGACTGCTACCGATGGCTACTGAATTGCTTTAGTGCAATTATGAAGTTTCACCTCAACACTCATTCTTCTGTGCTGAGTTTGTACTTATTTCACTTACTGATAGCTCAAAGCATGACAAAACTATGAAGGAGGAATGTTATTTATTTATTTTTTTTTTAACAAATGCAAAATATACTTAGGCAAGGAAAAAGAGGTTTTGATTTTCTGTTCTTAGAATATTAGCGAACAAGGGAAATGAGCTCCTTAGGTTGAGCTTTTTGGTTATTTTGAGAAACAGTGACAGAAGGGAAGAATATAAACAGAAAATTATTAATCGTGCGGATGTAAAAGGATGCGGTAGACACTGACACAGGCTAGATGGGATGATGCATCCTTGGGATGGTTGTCTCTCCTCCTCACCTGAATTGAGTCGGAGAATGCTATAAAAGCATTGTTTGACAGGTGTAAATAATTGTGAAATAATCAGCTTGGTGTTTGACAAGGAGAGCTGAGAATGCTGGGGTCAAATAAGTGTTGTGGCTTGAAGAGTGATATGTACTGCTGATGTGTAGTGAAGATTTAAGCATGCCAAGGGTGAAAAAGGAACTAAGAGAAAAGGGTTTGAGTGCTATATTTATAATGATTCAAATTTGCACAGTTTAAACAATCATTCCACAATATCCAGAGCAGAAATATTCCCAGCCTTTTTTTTTTTTTTTTTCCTACAGGAGAGATGTTAAGAAAAGGGATTAAGTAGTTATTTGCTTAGTTAGGACATAAGCTGGGGGGAGGAAAGTCAAATTCTCTTTGTCAGTCCTAATTTTGAGGTTATTTGTTGTTTCCCTGACACATCAGTGAACTTAGGGAAGTTCATTTTGACCTCCTTTTTTATTCTGTTGGTGGGATTTATTTATTTTTTAATTCCACTCCTTGGCATTAGAATATTCAGTGTATAATGAGTATCTTCATGTTCATTCAGATATTTCTGGCTTGCTTCCTGTTTTCCTGTAATAGCTCCTGTTTAAGATAATAGTAGTACAAATGGGTAGTGTTGGAATACTCTCACAAATTATTACAGGACAAAAGGATGTGCATACAGAAGTTACTCCAGAGGAGTGCACCTTATTAAGGGAAAAGAACTTGTACCTCCAGTCTGTAGTGTTTATAGTTTCTTCTTTTTTGAGATCTTGTTTAGATACCTTCAGGCAAAAAATAGAAAGTAAAGAGTATGAACAACTTAGAGATATGTTGAGAGAGGTGGCTTTGTGCGTACAGCAGAGGGCATGAAACAGTCACTGGAGTCTGTTACAGTTAGCTGTGTATGTGAAAAGTATTGAGAAGTGGTCTATGGATCTCCAAATGGAAAGTCTTTCAGGCATTTGTGTATTTAATAGTTGTAGTAAAACATATATAATATAGACACATCGTTTTGAGTTATAGTTTCCTGTTGGAGAGTTTCACCACAGCACCACCACAGCCCTCAGGAGCCTGGGTCATCTGCACCAATACATCACTTGCCTCCTGCCTCTTATCTCTAACAGCTGCTATTAGAGAGTAACCTGTTTTAAAGACATGCACATTTATCTTTCCAGACTCGTTCCTGAGCTGAATAAAGGTAACAGTCACAAACTGAAGCATAGGAAGTTCCACACAAACGTGTATGTGGGAACTCCTTCCCAGTGCAGTGACGGAGCACTGGCACAGGCTGCACAGAGAGGTGGTGGAGTCTCCTTCTCTGGAGACGTTCCAGACCCGCCTGGACGCCTACCTGTGCAACCTGGGCTAGGGAGCTGCTCTGGCAGGGGGTTGGACTCCGTGATCTCTGGAGGTCCCTTCCAACCCCTACAGCTCTGTGATTCTGTGTAACAACCATAAAATTGAACGCTGTATTTATGCATAAAAATACAGTGCTTTTCTGAAGTTATTTCCTGAAACATAATTACTACTTTTATTTTTTTTTTCCCTGCCCATTTTCTCTAAACTATTTAGAGTCAGAGGTGTTAGATGGTATATTTGCTGAGACAACTGGCTTTGAGGATTCGTTCAACTTGCCTGCTGAATCCAGTGGAACTCTTCTGCTGTTGCCACGTGCTCTGGATGCAATAGAGAAATGTGAAATAAAAATAGATGAAGAACAAGGAAAGGATGGTGTTCTTTCTGAACAGCCTGTTAGAAGAAAGACTGCCATTTCACAGGAGGTGAAAGCTGCTAACTGGACTGAAAAAAGCTGCTGTGTTGAAGTGAATGATTCTGTATTCCAGATCTCTGATGAGGTTATGATGGATAGTAAAGACAGCTGCTTAATAGGGAATGAAAAAGAATTGGAGCATCTTAGGATTGCAGGAAACTTGCAAGATAATAGAACACAGAAGTCATCTGTGAATGAGAAGCTTGTAAAAGATGTGCTGCCTTCATCAAGCCAGTGGTCTCAGCTGAACTTGTCTGATCTTGATGTAACTCATCTGGAAATGTCTGTATGTAGCTCTCCACCGTCTGACTTACACAGAGAGAAAGGTCTAGAAGAGAAGTCAGTACTAATGACCAAGGATGATGCCGTAGAAACATCTTTACTGAATACTTCAGGCTTGAAAAATGCACAAGAGTTCTTGAGTGCCAATTTGTCAGAAAATTGCAGTGATACAAAAATATCTAAAACCAACCCAACATCGGAAATAACTCCAGTAAAATCTGTGTGTGAGAGTCCAAAGTTGGCAAAAGGATGTGCAACTGAGGAGATCTCTAAAATGAGCTTTTTAAACTGTAGTTCTTTTTCAATTGAAAGTACAAATATCATGGAGTATTCTGTAGTCTACAACAGCACCTTTTGCACACATTTAAAAGCAACTTCGAAGTCTGTGGTAACTGATGTTCTGTCTCACCAATTCATTTGTAGTGCTACATCTCCAGATGATTGCAGTGACCTACATTTAACAAATAGCAAAAACGCCCTTAGTAAATCTAGCTTTAAAAGCCTAAATATGTTATCTAGATTGAGGAAGAAATCCAAGAGATTTATTTATACAATAAATAATACTTTAGTGTATCAGGAAGAAAATGTACAGAAAGAAGTGACTTCTGAATCACCTGCTAATCCTGTGTTAACACATTTGGAATCTGATTCACATGAATTCAGAGGTTGTCAGGTGGCCACAGATGGTAATCAAGGTATGTTATTAAGCTTTTCTTTGTTTTTGGTGGATTCTCCATTTACTAAATGCCTTTTCTGTAAGTACTTTACTTAAAATTGTGTAAAACATTGTATTTGTGATAAAGCAGATCTACTATTTTAGTAACCAGGTTATGGTACTGATCTGTCATAGTGACAGAAGAGCATAAATGTTTTCAAGTAGTGTGGTGCTCATTTACTGTTTTCACCTCAGGTTGTCTTTTGCAATAGAAACTTCCACAGTGAGTCACTCTTCTAATTGATGTGCTTAATTGTGTTTCTCAGTGCTGTTCAGACATCCAAAGTGTCAAGGGCCATGATCTCTTAGAGGTTATCAACAGAATGTTAAAGCTGAGGGTTTTTTTTTCTAAAATAAGATGATTTAAGAATGTTGATCTGCTTCTTCTAGAAACACAAAATATTTAATGTATACATATATATTTAATGAAAGCAAGGACATACACCTATTTCTAGAAGCTGTTACTGCTGGTGGAAGAATTACTTAATGTTAGGAACAGAAGTACTGTTCTGTAAAGTTTGAAACAAGTCCTTCTGTTGAGACATGAGGAATGGAAGTCCTTCTCTTCAAATTTCATTACAATTAATTATTTATTTCTTCAAAGATAGCATTAACTACAGCCTGCTCACTTGTTACTAGCTACTAGAACAAAATCAGATGAGATAGATCACAGATCCTTTCAAGGCATTCACATTTGAAAATTGTTCTTTATGGTACCAGTGTTAAACATGTGTAGAAAAGATCATACAGGCCAAAATTGTATGAAATTTTTAATTTGCATTTGTTTGAATAAATGAGAGCTGGTTTAACGTATCTCTTCTGTAATGTCTTTTCTTGCAGACTGCTTGCTTTCTGCTGAGAGGCAATCAAATATCAAAGAAGATCATTTCAACACTTCTACGGTGGAGGAAGATACGATGGATAACTCATCTGATAATTCTGTCAACAGTAGGCCAAAACAAGAGCTGAGTGACTCAGGGAAAAATGCAAGAGAGTGTCAGCCTGCTACCTCATTTAAATGCATAGAAGCATCTCATGCTCAGAGTGAAGAAACAGCAGACTGTTTAAATAGTGGAAGAATTTCAAATATAAAACGTAAGGCGCAGACTTCAGCATGCCTAATGGCTGGAAGGCGTTCCGGATTGTTTCCTGAAGACTGTTGCTTAGGGAAAGGCAAGAATGATACATCTGTCAGCTCTAATGTGAGCAGTCGAGTTACTGTACCTCAGAGCCCTAAAGGACAGCCACCACAGTCCTCTCCCAGTAGTGATCACTTGATTGATATGCACCATGGTGCTGCATTTGTGACAAGCAGCAAGTTCAACAATACTTTGCGTCAGGTCAAGTTTGGAATGAACATAGTCAATAGTAACTCTTGCAATAAAATTTCAGCTGATAAAAATCACGCTACAGATCAGTTGTCCGTAGGTGAATGTAGGGAAATAATTGCACCTTTGGGAATAAACTGCTTAGAAAACAACAGTACTGGCTTAACACAACGGGGGGCAAAAGATGTAGCTGAAAATAAAGGAACGCCCTCTGTTGAAAACAGCGAAAGCCCTCAAGCAGCTGTTTGGAATAATCTATCTGCGGAGATTGCTGAAGAATTCTTGGATTCTATAGATAATAATTCTTTAACTGAAGTAGTTTCTGAAGAAGATAGACAAACAGCACCAGTGTATTGCAACAGAAAGCCAGTTGAGAACCTAGAGCAGAAAGAGAAATCATCAGGAGATATTAACGTATGCAGTTCAAGTCTGAGCTTTGGCGGCTTCCAGACTGCTTCCAATAAGCAGATCAAGTTATCTGACAGCAGCATAGCAAAAGGCAAAATGCTGTTCAAAGATATTGAAAATGAATGCTTTGAAGCCTCTTCCATGGAAAGAGTCAGAAATTTTTCAAATCAAGTTCAAAAGGAGAATGTATTTTCCTTGGAAAGCAAAACAGGCAGTACTTTATCTGGTTCGCAGACAAGGCATGTGCAGTTTATTCCACATAAAGTTAATTTATGTAAAAACTCACCTAGAAGTCAGTTATCCATGCAAGAGTCAAATCAGTCTTTGACTGCAAGCCAAGAAGCTGAAGTTGCTGAACTTTCTAGTATCTTGGAAGAAACGGGTAGCCAGTTTGAATTCACACAATTTAGAAAGCAAAATAACATGATACCAAGTCATGTTCAGCATTTTGGAGCAACAAATGTGGAAAATGCTTCTGAAGCAGGGGAAGGTGCTAATTTCTGTAGCACTCTTAAGTCTGGAAGTTGTGTGATAAATGAGTATTGCAGTAAATTGAAAGGTGAAAATGAAGAACGTAAAATGGTAGAACATGAAAAAGAAGACACGGTGTTTTTCCATAAAAATAATAAAAATGTTACTTTTACTAACTTGGACCGAAATGAGAGTGAAATATCTGACCATGAGAGCTGTCTGGAACCTTTACAGGCCAGCTTTTGTAATTTTGTAGGATTTACTTCAGCTGGAGGTAGAAAAATAAATATTTCTAAGGCAGCTTTGACCAGATCTGCAGAGCTTTTCAAGGACTTGGATGATGACAACTTTTTGTTTAAACCTTCTGAAACTAATACCGGATGCTACAGTTCAGATGGGCACGTGTCTTCTAACCAGGAATTTGTCAGATGCCAGACAAAAGAAGATAAAGGAGGAATTCTTCGTGTTCCAAACATCAGAAGTGTAGGTCCCATTTCCCACCATTCAGAGAAAAAATACACAGAAAATGTTAGTACACCGTGTAAGGAAAATGTAGAAAACTGGACAGAAATATTAAGTGATAGTGAAAATGTTGATTTCAGTTGTACTAGTGCTGGATATTCTGCCTCTGGAATGAGAAACAGTTTGTCATCCTTTAAAAAACCTCACCAGAGCTGTAAAATTTCTGATCAGTTTCTGAATCAAGGTGGCAACCAGGCTGAAGGTTGTCTGCAAGAAGACTCTTTATATGCGATGTGTCTAGGAGACAATATTGCCAGTGCAGAAGAAGATGGTTTAAGTGTTTCAGGTGAAATGGAAGACCTGTCGCCTAATCAGAAGGAAGACAGAAAGCAGGAAGATGAGCACCTGCTGCAAAACTGTCAAGCTGCAGATACTGATGCTGTATCCGTTTCTCATTTATCTGTGTGCAGTTCTCTACGTGATCTCAACGTACAGTGTGAGGAAAGAGATGCAGGTGTTTCAGAGAACTCTAGTAAACAAAAGACAGATTGTGTCGGTGTGGAAAGAGAAGACTCCACGCGTAAGAACCTATTTGTGAATGAAAATGGGATAAAAATAGGCTCGAACCAACATCATCAAGTACATTCTGAGCAAGAGACAGATGTTAAGGGAACTTATCTGACTGGTTTCCATACTGCTAGTGGCAAGAAAATAGCAATAGCTGATGGGTTTTTGGCTAAAGCTGAGCAGTTTTTTTCAGAAAATAACATTGACTTAGGAAGAGATGATAATGGTGATTTTGAGGACTGCTTAAGGAAATGTAATAAAAACTGTGTTAAAGACTGTGACTTATGTATGGACAGTGTTGCTCAATGTGATGCAGGTGTGCTTAATTTGAAAGAGAAGTTTGTTCCTGAAGAACCTGGGGACCAATTGAAGCAGACGATAGAGAGGAGTCCCATTGAACGAGCTGTTAATCACGGCAGCTTTAAAGTGGGTGCGCTTATTAATGTGGATGAAGATTGTGAAATAAATTTGGCAGCTCCATATGCAAATAAAAAAGCTCATGTCAGACCTGGAAAGTCAGAAGTAGAATCTCTTCATGGATGTGGGAGTAATTCTTTAAGTACGACTCTTATGTCTGAAGGTGGACAATTGTTTGCAGAGAAAGATGTGGAGTGCTCAGCGAAAAAGAGGAATAACTCTGAAAGCAAACCTGACTTTCCTATGCAATCTTCCACGTCTCTGCATTTCATGAGCAGCCTTGCGGATCATTCTGTGCCTGGTGTTACTGGTAAGGCTGTGTTTGCAGAGGATAGTTGCAAATCTAGTCAGTCCCTCCTCTTCACTCACAGTAGTGTTCCAGAAAGTACCGCATCACATTTGAACTGTGGCAGTGAGAAGACTGACTCAAAGCATTTAAACAAACCTGGTTGTAATACAAACTGCTTCACAAGCACTGTAGATAACGCTCACCGAGAACAGTCTGAAGTTGATCTTCCTGAAGATGATTTAACCTGCTTACAAGAAACATCACTTGATGCTGAAAATAGAAAGAGTGATCCGAAATACGTTGTGTTCAGTACAGCAAAAGGTAAAGCAGTCTCTGTTTCAGAAAGTGCATTAGCAAGTATCGGACAAATGTTTCAAACAGACTGTAGTGAATCTGCAAAATCTGAAATTGAAACTAAGTCAGGAGCTAATCAAACAGAAATAGCTGGAAATTTGTCTTTCAGCATTTGTGCTGGGGGTCCTGGTTTTGCTACGTTTTTAAGTAATACAAAAAGTGAGACTGATTCGGCTGCATCTCATTTTATTAATGAAAACGGGAATCTTAGTGAAAACAATCACCAAGGTGCAAACACATTTGCAGAGGCAGATTCTATTCCAGATTCTCAGATGCAATGCTTTGAGGAGGAGAGTAAGCTTTTAGGACACTTGCCTGTGCCAGGTAAGCACATAGGGCAGATAAAGCAGTCAGGTCCTTCGAGCAACCTTGGATTTTTCAGTACAGCAAGTGGGAAGCCTGTGCAGCTATCGGAAGAGTCGCTAAAGCAAGCTAGACAGCTCTTCTCTGAGATGGAAGGTAACCATTCATCAGGGTTACATGATGCACTTTTACCTGAGGAAGATGCTGAAAAACCCAGAAGCCATGATGAAATACTTACTAGAGAAATGCAGCTAGCACTGCCAAGAGGGAAGGGGAATGCTGGCACTGATATGATTTCAAGTCCTGCTTTGGGGTTCAGCACTGCAAGTGGAAAGCAAGTGACGATCTCTGAAAGCACCTACCGGAAAGCAAAGGCAATTCTACAGCAATCAGATGACTTCTTAAGCAGTGAGTTCAGTGTCACAGGTGAACTTTGTGAAGTTAAAGACAGCGGTCAATGTGCAAAATGTTTAACTGCTAAAGTAATCTCAGAATCCAAAACTGAAAAAAGCTGCAGTGAGAAGCTTGACTTGGAAAGCATTCACACTCAAGAAATTAAGTCTTTTCCAGGCGTTCACCATGTCAAAATCACTGAGTACGTACCACATAATAAGAGAAACAGCCAGTCAGCATCATTTAAAAATAGCTATGAGCAAGAAGAGACCAGATTATTCAGAAAAGGAGAGCTGAAGCTGGGGACGAAAACGGAGTCTGAAGCAGATTTATGCTGTGCCACATCTAAAGCAGAAATTAGCATCTTCCAAACTCCAAAAGGCTACTTGAAGACGGAGGCTGTGAGAAGTGCCAAAGCTTTTGTGGAAGATGATCTTTCGGAATCTGGAGTACAGGTTAAGTCTGCGCAGTCCTTCATTGGCAAGATGTCAGATAACTTTCAAAATAAGCCCCTTGTGAAGAGACACTTGGAAGAAAAAGACTCACTTGGTAAGTCTGATATTTGTTTCAATTATAATAGGTTGTTACAATCTTGCATTTAGCATTGATTTTTTAAATTACTGTTTTCTAGAAACTGACTTCTTTATACCTTACTATCAGTGGCAAAAATTCGTCCTGTGTTCATCTTTTTGCAGCCTTAAATGCACAGCTGGATTTTGTAATTGTGAAGGTGTGCAGGTTTAGAGGTTTTAACATAAGGGTAAAGGAAGGAGATCCAGCTTCTTTTCTTTTTTTTTCCTCTCTGCACAAATCTAGTGTATTTTAGTTGAAAAATGAGTATTAGTATTTCCATTTTCACTATCTTGTGCCTTGTAGGTGAGGACAGCATTTCATGTATATTGGAACCGCAAATCAGACGTGAAAAATAGCTGTTTAAGAGCACACCTTCTTACCACTTAAAATTGATTTGATTCAGGGCCGTAGTGTTGTACGTGATGCTTTACGTGGTCAAAGGCACTGCTCAAGGACCTGGGCCAGCCAAAAACTGTCTGTGGGAAGTGGGTTGCCATGGGCTTGTGTAGCTGCACAAGTTCAGGCACAGGTGTTGGGAAGAATAATACGAGAAAGAGTGGGTAGGAATAAAAAGGCGGGTGGGAGTCTGTCAGTCCAACCTCAGTCAGCCCACACCGCAGCTGAACCGTAACCTGGAGGGAGCAGACCTACTGACTGCAGAATGGTCTGTCACAGGCTGCGTTGTATGGAGCCTTGAAACCATTCTCAGTAGCACTATACGGGCTGCTTCTTGTGCAGAAAACGTCCCAAAGTGTACTGCACTAGGTCTGTGTTGGAAAAGGATGTTAAAGTCATCCAGAAGCTTGCTAATTCTGTTTGCTACGACTGCTTCAGTGCTGTGTTTTGAAATTTAGATGTACAGTGTTGGCAAGAAACTGAACTTTTAATAGAAATATCCCTGTTTCTATCCTAGGAGAACCTCCAATTAAAAGACAACTACTGCTTGAGTTTGAGAAGACAAAGATTCCTCCCAGACCTCTGAAACCTTCGAAAACCACTCCTGATGGTAATCCTAGTGTTCTTGTGTCCTAAGCAGTAATCTCATGTTAGACATTACCTTCAACATTCTTCGATTTCCTGTTAACTAACAGAAAGAGATTGCTTAAGTGATTTTTTTTATCACCATAGTCATGAAAATTCAGGGAGACTGCTCTGGTAATGCCTGTGCTGACCTGAAGTCATGTAATTAATGGTATGCCTTACCATGTGGTATCAAATAACATTAAACTGCACTGCTTCTGCTGTATTAACAGCATGGAAGGAATCCATCCAGTTTCTCATAGAAGTTCTCAATTTCCAGCTTCAGTAGGAGGAATGTGTTTTACTGATCTGTTATTTTTCAATCAAAATTTGTATCTACAGGAAAGTAAGAAGGTGCTGATGATTTTATCTTATAAATAATTAGTGAGGAATATGGTTACTGATAGCTGTGTTACAGGTGCTTTTAATATTTCATACCAGACAATCTGGAAGCTCTGGAAAATGAAAATTAATGTTTTGAAGTTTGAGCTGATGCTTTATGAGGAGCTCATTATGATTGATGTGTGAGGATATTGTGACTCTGAATGCTGCTTTTGCTCATGGGATAAGCTGAGTTTTTCAGGGAACTTGTTCTTTCTAGCACTGCGTGCTATGTCACCTAGAACTTGGTATCAGTGTGCACCTAGTAAGTCAGAAGAGCATGTGCAGCTAGTAATTATTGCCAACGAGCCTGAGATGAGAGGTGTTTCTTTACAGCTGCTGCTTTTTGAAGCTTTGGAAATGATAGAGCATGTAATGGAATCCACTTTGTATCGATTGTTTTGGTGTTACAGAGGACTTCCCCTTTCACACACAGGGTGCTGTAATATTGCTGGTAGTTCTATGCAACATTTCTTGCATCTCATTACTGTGATGTCCATTTTTAATTGTCC
The DNA here is from genome assembly GCA_036925125.1 of Oreortyx pictus. Taxonomy (NCBI): domain Eukaryota; kingdom Metazoa; phylum Chordata; class Aves; order Galliformes; family Odontophoridae; genus Oreortyx; species Oreortyx pictus. The sequence goes on from JAUPFR010000001.1 coordinate 20,488,587, forward strand.
CAGCCAGCTGCCCTCTAACCTAGGTATAGTGACCTGCATTACTCATTGCAAGAATTTAAAAGCCTGTGACATGTCCCTTGAAGCTGTAAAGCAGTGGTGTTAAGTGGTTGCTAGTGTTATCTTTGTGAGATTTGGTCCAGTTTTGTTCTACATTTATTGTCCCTTTAAGCAACCTTCTACACCTCGTTACTTTTATTAAAATACTTCGAAATATTATCTAGATTTTTTAAGGAGGAGGCTGCAATGAGGGTAATAGTTAATCTGAGATTGTGAATGTTTTCTTTCACTGCATTAGATACAGGGGAAAAAAGAAACAGTATTTTCAGTAGTTCATGGGAAGTTAAAATCACTTCTTAAACACCTTCTTCCAACTTACAGACAGTTTCTTAGATACTTGATGGGTTTGCAGTTACCCACAAAGCTGGCTTCCTTTTGGCAGTACAGAAGCACCAAGCATTTATGGATACTATAGTAACTGCAGTGGCTCACCTACATCAGTGTAACTAGGATTAGATTTTGTAACTAGGTATCTGAGTCCAAAAAAGTGCCTCTTGTGAGCAAATGTATCGATTACTGCATGCTGCTAAATATCTTGTAAGTACGAAATTAATTTTTTGAAGTTTTTAATGGAATTTGTAAGTTGCTGTCAGAGAATAATTTTATACTCTTCACACGTAAGTAACATCCTACCCTGCAGCAGAAACTTAGCAGTTACTCTGGTGGAACAAAGGAAAACAATTCTGATAGCCAGAGTCAGGACTGTTCTGGAATTGGGAACACGTAGCATCTTGCATCTGTGGCTTGTCATCTGAAACTTCCTCCTGGAAACTTAAGGGCATCCAAAAAACGGTTTCAATTCCTGGCTGATGTGATTTAGGTCTGTTGCTAACAGCGAAATAAGCACATCCTTAGAAAGTTCGAAAGGGAAGTTCTGTGCAAATGTACCCTTTTCTGTTGCAAATGTAGTTGTTAGGGTTTTTTGTTTGTTTGTTTGTTTGTTTTTTAAAGTTGCTAAACGAGTTCTAAATTGAATGGGAAGCCTGGCTGGAGTTAAATATGTGTTAAGTGTTTCTATTTCAGGAGCCTTGCAGGCTTACAAATGGGAGCTTTGAGGAGTTCAGCATTTCTCTTTTAGATCTGCTTGCAACTAGTGTGAAGAACAACTGAGGCTTAATTAGAGAGAACCTCAGCTAATATTTGGTTTTCAGTCTCTGTTTCTACTGCCAAGAACCTGAAATAAAACGAATCAGAACTCACGTGCCCCCAAACGTGTTGGAATTTGTTCTGCATTTAGTTTCTTCTAATGACCACCAGTCACTGACATTTAATGCCTGCCAAGCTTTTTTGATATTGAACAAGGGAACGTTGGTTTGTTTTGTAATTTTTTTCTGTGAAGAAAGATGGCAGGTGGTTGAGTGTCATCTTTCCCAAGATCTCCCACAGTCAGTTGTTTTCAAGAGAGAAGAATCTTTAAGGAAAATGTAGAATCTTGAAATGGAAAAGTAAAATAAGTATCAGTCCCATGAGGCTAACCTCACATTTTAACTTACCAGGTATATATGTTGGACCACACGTGATTTACTAGAGGAGGAAAAAAGTAATTTTGTGCCTTGAAAATGAATTTTGCACTAATGATAGAGTCATAAAATGTGCAAGGACCTGTCACTAAACTAGTGATAGTTCTGTTCTTTTCCTTGCTTTTACCCGCAGTCAGATTTCTCAAGAGCCTGTAGAAGTCTTCCCTTTCAGTGCCAGACTTGTTGTGTCTTCACTTCCATTTTTTTAATTGCCTCTTAAAGGTCTTCCATTGGCTTATAACAACCTGTAGTGTTCTTACTTTTGTAGGGGTAATCATATTGCTTATATCGAAGAAATATTAGCTTGCACCCCAAAGAAAGCTAGTCACTGAAATGGTAATTAGGAATATTATTTCTAGTGGCCATCAGATCATGAGACAGACCTGTACTTCATTTTTGTAGTATTTGGTAATATTGAAGACAATTGCTTTTTCTTTCTTTGAAGGATTTATGTAACTAAATGTCACAAGCCTGTTTAAATCCAATCTGCAAATTCTGGTGTATTTGTAACATGATTATAGAAGAAATGTGCTGTAAATATCCCTCCATGTAATGTACTACTTCAAACTTCTTTTGTTCTAATTATCTTGTAGGCATTTTCAAAGACAGAAGAAAATTTATGTACCATGTTCCTTTAAAACCAGTAACTTCTCAACCTTTTGGGTGAGAACCTTTTAATGTATTTTTGAGTTTTTCTAATGCACTTTCTTGCAAGTCCTTGTAACTTTAAGAGATACAGCAGTAACTTGAAACCCAATTTTCTTAAAGATTAATAATTTTATTTCAAAGTAGATGTATTAAATGGCCGTGCAACGTAAGTTGGTGCGGTAGGTTGATGAGATGAGGAGCAAGTTTTACCCCTTTATGTCTATTTTTCTTTATTAGAAACAAATTCAGCATTCAGTTTATAAAAAATAAGACTAAAACCTTGTCTTTTTATCAGTGTGGTGTTGAAAGTTACGTTATTGAATAACTGATGTTGAAACTGACAAGGATTTTTGTCAGCATGCTGAAGCCTACATGTTTTTCATCTGTAGGACTACTAAGGAACAACAAGAAGTCAGGAACCCTATGCTTACTCTCCCTGATCAAGACTTGAAAGGATTTAAATCCAAACCTGCTGTTTTCCAGCACTGTGCCCTAGGGCAGTCTTCAAGTGGTGCTTCAGGGTTTGTTACTCCTCCTAAGGCTGAGGCCAAGGAGAGCAAGGAAACAAGAAGTTTGTACAAGTCAGGCAAAGCTGTTAAAACTTTTGTTCCACCCTTCAAAATGAAGCCAACGCTTCCTACAGGTGAACAAGGCAGCAGCAAGAGATGTCTGTCACCAACCAGAAACAGTGTGACGGAGGAGACGGAATTAAATGAAGTCACAGTTGAACAGAATATTGCTGAAGCTCAGGACCACCAGTCCTGCATCCTGCACGCTGCAGTCACTGACTTAGAAGATGACAATTTAGGTATTTTCAGATTTCCATCACTTATCTGTTGTGAATGCTAACCATCAGAATGCTAGCCAGAGTTAATGCGGAACATGAAAAATCTGTTCTGATGCACTGTTTCAGTCACGAGTTTAAAAGTAGTTTTTCTTTTTTTTTTCTTTTTTACTTAAGTAAAATATTTGAAGAAGTCTGAAGACTAACCTTGCTATACTTCACTCACTTTCACAGAAGCTTTATTCATTCTGCTTTCTAGTGATAATGTAGGCCTGACCATGGAAATGGTTGATTGAGTCTCTTTCAGAGAAACAGTTAACATCTCCAGCTGGCTGACTTTCTCTAGCTTGTGGGCTTAGGCCTTCTAACAGTTCTTGAATGTTCCAGTGTGTAAAATGTATGTAACTATTACAATCTGATAATCTGGATTTCTTCAGGACTCATCGTGTATATTGGCTTAAGCAGGTACGTGAGCAATTGCTAAATTGTAATCTCAGGATTACAGAGTTTGGCTGTCACTGAGCAGTTTCTGTTCATTTGGAGATTTCTGCAAAGATAGAGCTCGATCTGATAAGGAAATAAATGTGGCTTTAAGTTTAGTTTAAGTTAGACTTTATCTTCATTCTATTTTAAATATTATTTAATGCCTTCAGCAAATAGTGTTGAATATTTAGACTGCTGCAGATTCTAAAGATCTTCTAAGTGCCTTAGAAAATATGCTTCTCTGGTATGACTGCATCTCTTAAATTAATACATTAATACTGTAAGAAGGTTTTGATGAACTTTTTTTTCTCTGCAGTTATGAGCAACATGATGGCAAATCTCCGCTGTGCTAGAGATCTACAGGAAATGAGAATTAAAAAGAAATATAGGCAAAATATTAGCCCACAGCCAGGTAGCCTGTACATCATTAAAACATCTGCAAGAAATAGAATCTCTTTGAAAACTGCAGTAGAAGAAGAAACGCCCATGTTTCATTCTAAGGAAAAGGTATTGGTGATACCTATTTACTATGTCTTTGGGGAATGTGCTAGAAGACAGAAACTCAGCAGCTTTAGAATAGATACATTTAAGTAAAATGTCTACCTTTAGTTTTGAGCGAATTATTTACAGTAACTCTTAAAACAGTTGCTACAATTTTAAAATATTCCTGGGTGTGCACAGTTACAAGGTATTCCAAATGATAAGGGTCATATACATCTCTGCAGTATTGGAATCGAACTAGAGAAACACCAAACAAGTAAAAAAAAACCACCAATGATAGTTACTGACAACTTCTATCTCTAGGAAAAGCTGTCTGAAGATAACACGTGGCTAAAACTTAAGCTCAGATAGGTCAATATCCAAAGCCTTTCACTTTGGTGCAATGCTTTTTTAAAGGACAGCGTGATGTTCTGCTAAAATATTTTGAGTTCCTCTGTTCTCCTTGGATTGCATATAAAAAGGTCGCACCAAAGCTCTCTCAAGCTCTGGAAGACACTTTCTGCAAGTTTATAGCATTAGATGTAAAAGCTCTCGGTAGAATTGTAACTGTATTCTCATTATTTCGTCTTTTTCATCTTTTCTTCAGCTTTACACATACGGTGTTTCAAAACAGTGCTTACAAGTTAATAGCACAAATGCAGAATCATTTCAGTTTCTCATCAAAGAATTTTTCAGTAAGGAGTATTTGTTAGCAGGAAATGGGATACAGCTTGCTGATGGAGGATGGCTGATACCTACAGAAGAGGGAAAGGCTGGAAAAAAGGAATTTTACAGGTATCGTTACTTGTACACTCTAGGCAAATATGGAATTTATTACTTTGTGGTTCTCGTTCCCCTTAGAAGTTGTCCACCACTCAGTACTATTTGACTGCATTTTCAGTACAACTCTTACTAGTTTAAATGAAGTTATTGTGGGTTTGTAAATTTACTGTGCAGACTGATGTGATTTGTCTTCACTGAGCATTAAGGAAAACGAGTCCGTTTAGAAAATATCTGCAGCCTCTTATGTGACGTAGATAGTCTAGGAAAGCGATGCTGTTTATTGCTAATTTAGAGCTTTTATTTAAAAACATTTGTAAGTTTTGCTTTTTCAAACAGGAACGAATTCCTTGCTGTTGGGCTCTAGAGTTTTCGTGTTGGGAATGAAGGTTGATTGATGGAATGTTGAGGAATTTTTTGTTCTTTTTTTGCAGAACGAGACTGAAATACTTTTCAGTATAGTAATTTTTAAAGCTGATATGGTTATAAACTCCATTTTCAGTGTGAATCCAATATTTCAGTTGTAAGACTGATTCATTCAGTTTTTCCTTGAGTGTGTATAAGAAATGGAAATGAGGAAGTACACATACAGCTCTTGTACTCTTCCTGTTCCTTCTGTGGCTCCTTCTGCAGGCTGTTAGTGATGAACTGATAAAAGAATTATATGCATTGAGTTAATCTATTCTGCATCCATGCCCCACAACTACTGAGTTAAGAGCAAACCTCAAGACAGTGCTGGAGTTTATAGATCCGAGAATATTTAGGTTGGCAGATACCTCTGTTAGTCATTCAGTCCGTGCCCTGTTCAGTGAGGATGCAATTAAGATAATTAATCAGGGACCTGGCTGCCTGAGTCTTGAATATCTTCAGTGCTGGCCTTTCTGGATCCCCCATGCCAGTTGACATTCACAGTTTTTATTTCCAATTGGAATTTTGCATTTTCCAACTTGTCTGTTGCCTCTCATCCTGTTGTCACATGCTTCTGAGAAGAGTTCATGCCTGTCTTCTGTGAATTCTCATATTCCATAGTTAGAGACAGCAATAAGGTCTCTGCCTTCTCTCTTAAATCCAAACAATTTCAGCTCCTTGTCTTTCCTTGTGTGTCACGTGCTTGGCTTCTCAGAGTACAAGGGGACCAATCTTGGTGGCTCTCTGCAGGGTTTGCTCCAGTACACCAGCATCTTCGTCCAGGTGAACCCAAATCTCTACACACTACTTCAGATGTAGTCTGTCAAGTGCTGCAGAGAGTCAAAGGATCATCCCCTTTTGTGGCTTCACTCTTAACAACCCAGAATGTGGTCATGCTTCTGCTTTAAGGACACTTGCTGCCTCCCAGTCATCATGTGGCTCACCAGGACCCTGCATCTTTTTCTGCAAAACTGTCTCCTTGAGTTGGCTTTGGTCTGTCAGTGTTCCATGGTGTTGTTCCGTGGCAGATGCAAGACTTTGCTCTTGTTGAATTTCATGAAATTCCCCTGAGCCTGTTTCTCCAGCTTGTCCTAGTCCCTCTAAATAGCAACTCCCCAAGTTCCCCTCCAACTTAGCAATCAATTCCCCAAATTCACTGTCATCTGCAATCTTGCTGCCATCATCTGGATTTATTAATGAAGGCATTGAACAACTTCGATCCCTTTATTAATATCTGTTCTGCAAGTTCTTGAGTTTTCAGTTAGCCAGTATGTCTAGTTCGTCTCATAGCAGTCCTTAAAACATCTCGTGGTTATTCCAGATGCCACAAGGCAAAGCTAATCCACCTACAGTTCCATTTTGCATCCTGTGGCTCACCGTGACTCTGCTGTTCAGCTGACTGCTGTGGAGCATGTAGCTTTATGCTGAAGTAGTCACTTGGAGGCAGAGTATGCAGAACTTAACTTGTGGTTTGTGTTTCCTCCTCATTTGGCCAGTGTTCTGCCATTAGCAATACAGCCCTTAATTCAGCATTTCTCCCCGGTGATGACATGGCTGTTGAATGTTTGGTGGATGTACTTGGCTGGGTATATGCCAGAGCACTTGTACCAGGTGGATAAAAGACTGTCAGGAATGGCTGTCTGTGTACAGTTAGTGCAGGACTCCTCACCTGCATATCAGTATTCTGGAGTTGCATGCATTTTAGAAAGCACTCTGGTTGTTTTTCTCTCACATGAAATTGCCATTTTTAGGCCAACTAGCAACACCATTGTGAAAAAGGCTAGGAGATGAGATTCTGGTTGTTTTTGTCAAGAAGCAGTAGAACTCTGGGAGCAGTGTACCCAAATACTCTGGATCTCTGTTCTTGCAGTCTGTTGTTTGGCCGTGTTGGAGGTAATCTTGATTATTTTTACACTGTTTTCTTGTGAATGGGAAAGTTATTAAAGTATTTGCACAAAACCAGTTATTACTAGATATGCTAACAGTTTAGGCAGTCCAGCTTCTTGTTCCAAAGGAAGCTTGTCTTTATCCTTTCCACAGGTGCTCCTGATTCTGTGCTCAGGCCATCTGATACATGGCTTTCCCCACATTCCTTTTTCAGAAACAGAAAAGAGAAACCACCAACATACAGCTGACTCCACAGAGCAGCCAAGGCATTTTTATGTCAGAACCTGCTATGGGCATCAGTGTAGATCTGACCCCAAAGCAAGCAATTTGTAGAGGCTCTTCCACAAGCACTGCCTTCAGTTCCAGTGTCTTTTCTGGGTTTGCTGTATGTTATAGTGTACAGTTGAGAATAAATATCCACTGGTTGGTCAGCTGAATCACTCTCTTTGTTCCTTTAAATATATTAACTAGATCTCCTTCAACTTCATATGCCTTCGTTTAGTCATATATGTTTAGAATTTTAATCTTGGGCTGAATTCTATTTTCAGTTCCCAAATTATGTCATTCTTTATAGATCGGAGCATCTCCTAAAACTTAAGATTGCTTGTCTCTCTTCCAACTTAATGATTAATTAATTTGATGGTCATACCCGCTCCTTCACTTCCTGTATATTCAGCTACTCAACTGCTTCCTTTCCTCATCTGACTGCATTACTGTTCTTTAAAATCTTGAGCCTTTCTGCCAAGTTGGAAGTTCATTTTTAGTAGGCTTAACTTGAGTTCTGATCTATCTAATGGCTCATTTGAATCACTGGTCTAATTCCTTCTCCTTCAGTGAAATAAATTTGCTAGTAACTGGCAGGGCTGGAAAACACACAGGTTTCCAAGCCAACTCATATAGTTCATGGTAGTGCAGCTTGATATCAGTGCTACATGAAGCTCTGCTTAAGCCATCGCACAACGGAGAGAAGGAAATACTGTATAGCAGCAATGAAATATGTTGTTGGGGGTGCAATGGGCCATCAAAACAAGCAGGGGACATTCCAGGGCTGAAAGAGAGTACGAGCACACCTCTGCCCTTCTGTGTGATGAGCACGACTGCAGGAGTGAGACAGGGTCTGCCCCAGTGCTGTTTTTAGGGTCTAGAGTCTGCTTCAAAAATGCATGTGTGTAAATACATGCATGCTGCCAAAGCTTGTAAGGGCAAAACTTCAGGATTTAGACAATAACCAGACCAGGTTGTGGAACGTCACCTTCCTGTTTACACTGTACAGTAAACATTCCTTTGTTAATGTTGCCTATATGCATATGCTAAATACAGTGCTAGGGGAAAATAGGCAAAACTGCCAATGGTTTTCAGATTTGTTTATTAACTGTTGATCTGCAGGGCCCTCTGTGATACTCCTGGTGTGGATCCCAAGCTAATAACAGAGGCCTGGGTATACAATCACTATAGGTGGATTGTATGGAAACTGGCAGCCATGGAAGTGTCCTTTCCGCACAGATTTGCCAACAGATGTCTGACACCAGAAACAGTGCTGTTGCAGTTGAAATATAGGTAAGCACGTAGAAACGTATCTGGAACTGTCATTTTGAGGTTATGTGCTTTATAGCTCGCAATAATATGAAATATCTCTACCTTGCATTTAGTATTTATCAGAATGTTGGAAATGTTGAATTTGTACGTGTCTACGTTAAAAGTAATAGTGCACGTTCTCTGAGAATATTAGATAACTTCTGTTTTTCTACAATAGCACTTAATCACGTAGATGAAATAATAGTTTGCAACAATTCATTTTAAGGGAAAACAATGTGATGGATTTTGCTTCCTATATTAGTGTCACGGATTCATGTTTTGTAGGTATGACTTGGAAATCGATAAAAGTAAGCGATCAGCAATCAAAAAAATAACAGAGAGAGATGACGCAGCAGGTAAAACACTCGTGCTGTGTATTTCTAAAATCATGTCACTAAACACTGCTGTATCTCCTAGTAATAGTAATAACAATACGGAAAGTGAAAAAGCAGCAGCAATAATTGAAGTTACTGATGGCTGGTATGGGATTAGAGCCCTTCTGGATCCACCTCTCAAAGCTTTCTTACGTAGAAGAAGGCTGACTGTTGGTCAGAAGATCATAGTGCATGGAGCAGAACTTATTGGCTCTCCAAATGGATGTACGCCACTGGAAGCCCCAGATTCCCTTATGCTAAAGGTAAACCAAAGTGTGAGTTCAGCTTGATTGGATGTGACTGAAAGGTGTAATAATTGCTATTTACTTGAGCCGTGCTGTAAACTGGATGGGCTTTTGTAAACATAAAAGGTTTCGTCTGAATTTTATGAACAGACAGCTTCATTTGTTTTAAAACCAGGTTTTAATAACTGGATTTGTAAGACACAAGGTAGTTAACACATACTAGTCAGTAGGGTTGGAAGAGAAGTTAATAGTATCAAGTATCAGATACATAGTCTACAAGTACTTTTTTTTTTAAGGTTATATGATATATAAAATTCTGTCAAGTTTTGCAGCATGTTGTGTCAGTTTCAGCTCCCTAATACTGTTAAGCATTAGGTTGAGGAAAGTGTTTATCCATCATACACATATGTGGAGGGAGAACGGAGGAGAAAACAGTTTGCGGGAGGGTGGGCTGGGGTAGGAAGGATTTGTTTGAGGGTGATCCAAAGTGTGCACAAAGTTGCAGCGTAAAGATGGCGTACCTCAGAAGTGCGTGTTTCCTAGAGAATTAGAACTCAGGAGATTTTTAGTACTTGTTTAGGATTAGTTTTTCAATGCAAAAGGGAGTCCAAAAATGAAAATTCAGTATGCTCAGATGTAAAAAACGAGAGATAAGTTGGATTTCCTGTTGACCCTTCCATGCCAGTTCATCATTCAACATTGAACTTATTCAGATCTCAGCGAACAGTACCCGATGCGCACGGTGGTACGCGAGGCTGGGCTTTCATCGGGACCCCAGAGCTTTTCCTCTGCCTCTGTCATCGCTGTACAGTGAGGGTGGTGCAGTGGGATGCATTGATGTGGTTATTCAGAGAACTTATCCTATCCAGGTATGGTACAAGTATTTGATGGATCTTACAGGTTCTGCGAGATCTGTGTTATCTGATGGCTGGTTGCTGTATCGTTCCTCAAACGTGACATAATGTGGACAGAGAAATAAGTTTAAGAAATGTTATCGTTATGTGTGATTGCAGCAGAATTGACTCTTGCAGTGTGGATGATTTCAATTTTTCAGAAGTGTATCCTGTTGGAATATTTCAGCATACACTCCTTGTCTTCTGGTTCAGCTTCAGAGAGCCGGAAACTGCCAGAAGTGTTGGCTGTAAAATCTAAAAGGCACAGTTTGTTTTAAAGGAGGAAAAAACATCATGAGATTCAGTTTTGAGTAGAAATGTAAAATGAGGGTGTTTTTTTTTTTTTCTTCTTACTAACGTTACGTATCTCTGCAATGAAGTTAAGCGTGGAACTAACATTTATTTTGGTCCCAGAAAGGCAGCCGTAATCTCTTAACCATCACAGCAAATGGTTTCCAGTCTGAGGAGGAAAGTGGTGCTTTGTTTCTCCCTGTCTCCAGTGATTGACAAGCTGATGTAGATTTCTTCTAAAACACTGAGAATCTTGCTCAGTCATACCAGGTTATAGGAAGATTTGGGCTGGCTGTCTTCCTTTGACTTGTGATTACTGTGCTCCTCGACACAGTAACTGTACTTAAAGCTGTCAGACTAAATGGTGTAGGGAGTATTAGCCATGCAGTTAGTGAGGCACGCAGCCTGTTCCAGACTGTTTCATAACGATCACTCCTTCAGCCTTCCTCATCCTACTCTGCTATACTGTCTTGCTGTTTCTCTGTACCCTGGGGCTGCTCCTCTCCCATAGCTGATGTAGTTCGCAAAACCTGAAGTAAGAAGACAAAAACAAACAAAAAAACCCCACACGATAACAGTACAGTCAGTGATGAAAGACAAATAAGATGCAGTTCAGGTGTATTTTTTGAGGTCTGCATTTGCTTTGTATCTAAATGTATCTACAGGTGGAATTCAGCTGTATTCTAAATTACATAATTGATGCCTGTTATAATCTATGGTTCTTCAGCTGTTGAATTGTTTGACTACAGCTCAGTTCTGTCTGTATATCTTTAAGGAGAAGATATACCAGCCAATGCTATTGTATTGTTTTGTTATACTAAAAGAACTTACGAACTTGTTCACTTTTAAAAGCCTTTTTGCTTAACGGTGAGCATTGAAAAGAATCTAAATAAAGTTAAATTTCAAACAAAAAACATTTCTTTAAAAGATGTTATATTTCAGTGGATGGAAAAGACATCATCTGGCTCATACGTGTTTCGTAACAGCCGAGCTGAAGAAAGGGAAGCCGCCAAGCATGCAGAGGGTCAACAGAAGAAACTGGAAGCTCTGTTTGCAAAAATTCAAGCAGAATTTGAAAAGCATGAAGGTAAAGCTTCAGAATAATTCAGAATTAATTCAGAATGTGTAATAAGAACACAAATGCTTTGGATGTTTGCAGATGACTTTAAAGAAATTTGCAAAAACTGTCTGGTGACAGAGAAATGGCGATTAGGGTTTGTTTTCTGCAAGGGTTGTCTGTGTGTTGGATTGTTTGTTGTTCTTTTTTTGCTTTCTGTGTGTTACAAAGTCTGTTACGTGCTTTTTTCCTGACTTTGCAACTACCTATGAGACTGTGAATTTGTTGGTAGCCAAGCTACTAAAAAATACAGAATCACAGAGCTGTAGGGGTTGGAAGGGACCTCCAGAGACGATGGAGTCCAACCCCCTGCCACAGCAGCTCCCTAGCCCAGGTTGCACAGGTAGGTGTCCAGGCGGGTCTGGAACGTCTCCAGAGAAGGAGACTCCACCACCTCTCTGTGCAGCCTGTGCCAGTGCTCCGTCACTGCACTGGGAAGGAGTTCCCACATACACGTTTGTGTGGAACTTCCTATGCTTCAGTTTGTGGCCGTTTCCCCTCGTCCTATCACCACACACTGCTGAGATGAGTCCAGCCTCGTCCCTTTGCCTCCCTGTCCTTTAGATATTTATAGACGTGAATCAGATCTCCTCTGAATCTTCTTTTTTCAAGGCTGAACAGCCCCAGGTCTCTCAGCCTTTTCTCCTAATAAAGGGCATGGAACACCTCCCTCATCTTTGTGGCCCTCCGCTGCATTCTTTCGAGGAGATCCCTGTCTTTTATGTACTGGGGAGCCCAGAACTGGACACAGTTCTCCAGGTGAGGCCTCAGCAGTGCAGAGTAGAGGGAAAGGATCACCTCCCTCGATCTCTCTGACTGTTGGCCTTCTTGGCCACCAGGGCACACTGCTGGCTCGTGGCCAGCCTGTCATCACCAGCACGCTCAGGTCATTCCCTGCAGAGCTCTTCTCCAGCAGTCATCCCCCAACCTGTACTGGTGCATGCAGTTACTCCTCCCTAGAGTAACTCCCTGGAAGGGTGTAGATTGAGAATAGATATGGAGAAGAAATTCTTTACTGTGAAGGTGGTGAGACGCTGGAACAGGGTGTCCCAGAGAGGCTGTGGACGCTCCCTCCCTGGAGGAGTTCAAGGCCAGGCTGGATGGGGCTGTGGGCAGCCTGGTTCTATGAGTACTGTGCTGAAGAAAATCACAAACGATCGATCATAAAAGACGATTTAAGGAGACAGTCGTAGTTTATATAAAGAAGTTAACGTGGCTTTTAGCTGGTGATCCTCATATAGAATCGTAGGATGGTTTGGGTTGGAAAGGACCTTTCAGACCATCTAATTCCTGCCCCCCCATAGGTAGGGACACCTCCCTCTAGACCAGGTTGCTCAAAGTCAGTCAGTCTGTCTTTCTGTCTCCATACGGAAACGTTTTGTGGTTTTGTTCTAGCAAGGCCTACGTGCTGTGATGCTTCCTACATAATTTTCCTTCGTTTTTAAAGTGTATTGGTTGTTGTACTCAGTGTAACAGATTTTTCTCAACAGAGAGAAATTGCAGAAGAACACCAAGATCGCACGTAGTGACAAGACAGCAAATCCATAATTTGCAAGATGGAGCAGAACTTTATGAAGCAATTCGGAATGCACCTGACCCTGGTTATATGGAGGTAACTGTACGGCCTGCTTGGCTGATTTTGAAATGCTTGTGGAATCATGTCCTATATAGTTCCTCCTGCTGACATCAGGTGTTATATTACTATTATTTTTTGTCACCTTTTGAAGTTTTCTGCAGTAAGCTCATTAATAAGTAAACGAAGATTTACTTAGAAATTTGAAGAATAGTTTAATAAAGTCTAGTTAAAATAGATGAATAATACCTTAGATTACAAAAGAGGACAAGTTGTTTTCTCTTGATATATAAAAAGAAAACAGAACTATTACCTTTTTGTTTATGCCTTTATTAATTAGATACAGGTGAGTAGTCCTTACCAGCTGTTAACAATATAATGCATCCTTTGCCTGTTGCAATGCAAGGTACTCGACTGTCATGAAACCATTATAACCTGTGATTTAATTTGATAAAATGTTATGTGTACCTGTGCTGGAGGTGTCTGGATCTTGAAGGGTTGGTCAGAACAGTAACGCTCCCAATGGTTTCAGCATAATTAACTGTGTTAGCTCAGAGATAGCAGCCTGCTGGGGGTGCAGCTCTTCTTCTGGCAGAACTTCTTTGCAAGATGTCTTATTTGTTACTGTGCAGGCAGACATGCCTCTTGTATGAAATCATTCACTTCACTTACGTGTTTTAAGCAGGCCTCTCACTAGTTAACACATAACAATATGTACTGTAATACAAAGACAGCTGAGCACCAGCCAAGTGCCAGTCAAGATGGGTGACCCCAGCTGTGTTAGCATACAGCATTTACAGTCCTAGTGCTGTATCCTGTGTCAGTTGGGATTTTTTTCTTTTGTATTAGTGGAAATAAATATACTGAATGCACTTTCTCTTGGCCACAGGGATATCTCAGTGAAGATCAGCTAAAAGCTCTAAATGCTCACAAGCAGCTGATGAATGATAAAAAACAAACTCGGATACATGAAGAATTCAAGAAGGCCGTGGAGTCTGCAGAACAGGAAAAACATGGGTGTTCCAAAAGGGATGTGTCTACTGTATGGAAATTATTTGTGGTAGACTATAGAAGGCAAGAAAAACATAAAGGTTAGTACTTGTGAAATTATAAGTAAGTCCTATCTGCACAGGGTAACTGGCCAACATAACAAGTAGACTTGAAGTTTCCCCACCGTGTTCTAGCATGCATCTTGCAGTTTCCAGTTTTGTTTTGTTTAAAAACCTTTACATTAATATTGCACACCTAATATAGCCTAATCTGACATCATTAGGAGTGATCCTGAGTATCTGGCGTCCGCTGCTGGATGTGTGTTCTCTACTGAAGGAAGGCAGTCGGTACAGAATCTACCAACTGTCAACATCACCGTCCAAAGGAAGATCAGACTCAGCTAACGTACAGTTATCAGCTACAAAGAAAACCCGGTATCTACAAGTATCAGTGAGTGCTTTAGCTGCATAAAGATGTATCATGACAAAGCACTGCAGTCTATATGTCAGTGCTGGGTTTTTTCCAGGTCTCACAGAAGATGCTGGTGCAGATTTTCTTTCCAAGAAAGGCTCTACAATTCACCAGCTTGTTGGATCCTTCTTATCAGCCACCGTGTGCTGAAGTTGATGTAGTTGGAGTTGTAATATCCATTAGCAGAACAGGTATGCCCTGAACCACATGTGTTGCCGTGGTATGTTTATCAATTAGAAGTCTTCCAAAATGCACGTGACTTTTTTTTTATAGGTACAAACTGCAGTAATCAACCTTCACTTAAAGGTGTAAGTATTAATTCTACTTTATTTTTTTTTTTCTTTTAGGATTTGCTACCATGGTTTATTTATCTGATGAGAGCTATAATCTTGTGGCAATAAAAATCTGGGCAGATCTCAGGCACTTTGCTATTGAAGATATCGTTGTCCGCTGTTCGTTCATTGCTGCAAGCAACCTTCAGTGGCAGTCTGAATTCAGATCAGAGATCCCTGTGCTATTGGCTGGAGATCTTTCTGCATTCTCAGCCAACCCAAAGGAAAACCATCTTCAAGAGAAGTTTAATGAACTGAAGAGGATGATAGAGGTAAACCTTCAGAGTTTTAGTTTAATGATGAGTTCTAGCTATTGCAGTGTTACGTTTGTCACCAAGAAGTCTGTCAGTACCAGGAAAACTTAGGTAATGCACCTAGTGTTGAATTAGAGGGGATTTTGTTGGAGGTGGGAGAAATGCACTTTTCCTGGGGGACTCTCCATATCACCTGTTGAATATCTTAACTGGTTTCATTCCCCCTGCCCCCCAGCTCAGCACTGCTGCTTCAAGCACGTGCTGCAGAATCTTCTCTGGCCACCAAACCCTTTTCACTTGTCAGCAAGGAACCTGTCACGGACTATTGGGCTCTTCCCTTTTTACAGTTGAAATCTTGCTTAGTTGAGCACATTCGGTATCAGCCAAAGAACTGTTTATTTTTATTTATTTATTCTTAATTTCACATTTAGCCGTGATAAATACCACACCTTGGTTGTGCATTCTCACTTTTTATTGCACACAGATTTTAAATTCAGAAGTTTATTTTTCTTGTTAGCAGTAAAAGGAAGCGTATTTTCTTCCATGGACAGACTTCTCAGTCGTTGAGGGAGTATAGCAAGAAAAAAAAAAGCCTATTTAGTATGTATGTACTTAAATAATGACACACTGTAATCTGTTCTGCTTTATAGAATGTGGACTCCTTTTGCTGCGATGCAGAAAGTAAACTGACCAATTTGCTACAAAGAAATCGTTCACTTACACCCATTTTACCTAAAAGATGTGGTTTGGAATGCTTTTCTCCTTCCTGCAACTCAGGCCTTTATGCAGAGGATAAAAGTTTGGTAAGCTGCTAGTAATTCCTCTTGGTTTTATACTGATGTGATGTACAGTAAGGATATAAGCAGGTTTTGTACCGATGGTTTCTACCCACAGTCCTCCCCGTAGGGTCTCTTCGGGGCAGTGCATCTGATCAGGTGCAGTGAAACCTTTGTGTGGGTTAGGATTGCTCCTAAAATAGTCCTAAACTAGACTAGTCCTCCTCTGAGCAGTACATGGGAAACACCCTCTGTGGCCTGTGCTTCAGCAGCATACTTTATGCACTCTGAATTTTGTATTAGGAAGATGAATCCTCCTTTCCCTGTAGATGGTTTATTACTTCTTCAGTCCTGCTGTGAAGGTTATCTGACATGTCTCCATGAGAGTGGTCGGGCACTGGAACGAGCCGCCCAGGGAGGTGGTGGAGTCACCATCCCTGGAGGTGTTCAGGGAATGTTCAGACGTTGTACTGAGGGATGTGATTTACTGGGAAGTGTTGGTGGTAGGTGGATGGTTGGACTGGATGATCTTGGAGGACTTTTCCAACCTTGGTGATTCTGTGATAGACATCACTGGGAGGAAAATGCTTGATATGTATCTCTTTCTTCCAGGAGAATGCAGTGTGTGCCCTTGTTCAGAGAACTGACTTCCTGGTCTTTTTTTCTAGATATTGCTCACCGTTTGTAGATTGGAAAGGGAAGAGGTATCACCTAGTAAACGTTTGCATTTTACAGCAGCACTGCCAAGCATTGAGTGAAACAGTACTCCAGGCTTCTTTTAAGGCTGCTGGAGATAGGTTGTTCCTCGTGTGCAGTACTGAGTGCAGTCAGAATAAAAACATTTCCTCCCACTCGTTGTGAGGGAGGTGAAACACACTGATAATAGGTCTGTAATGAGGGCTAGAGATGTCTGCAGGGTGTCCTTTTTCCAGTTCAGAGGAAGTGCTAATATTTGATTCTGAAGGTTTAGTGGTATACATCAATTTATTAAATACAGCAGCCAAATTGAAACAAACGAGCACTGAGGGTGTTCTTAAGTACGTGTTCAAATGGTTTGCTGTGCAGTAGCTATCTTGTGTGTGTGTACCATAGACTGAAAAATGTGTAGATAATGTTCTGTCCCTTTTTCCTTCAAACTTTTTTCTTCATTCTTCTCTGTTAAATAAACCATTGAGGATATTTCCAGTGCAGAAGGCTCAGTTAACTCAACTTTATAATGACCACTTGGAATTCTTACCATCTGGCACAGGAAAATGCCTCTCCATTTAGCTGAGATCTCAGACACAAAGTAAATGTGCTGTCTTAGTATCACTGAGTATCAGTATGTTGCTTGCTTTCAGAAGTTAAGCTGGATGTGAATTAGACAGCACTGTTGCATCCATTTTTTTTCCCTGTTGCGTGGAAGTAGTTGAGGAAGATAATGGGTTTTTCAACATAGAACTTCTCTCTTTTTAACTAGATCTCTTCCAGAATTGAAATGAAGCATCAGAGCCCCTTGTCAGCGAGCACACCGAATCCAAAGCTTTTCCCACAAGGGTCGGCGGTAACGCCTTCATCTGCTGCCAGTAACCAACACCACCCCAGAAACAGCAGGAAGAGGAAAGCAATGGACTTCCTCAGCTGCATGCCTGCCCCTCCCCCGCTCACACCGATCTGTTCCGTCATTCCTACGTCTTTAAAAAAGGCATTTCAGCCTCCGCGCAGTTTGGGCGTCCAGCACAGCAAGTTAGCACGAGAAGCAAACCCCACTACAGGTTATGTCACCCCCAGTGGGAAACTGAGAGAAACCGCCCAGCTCTCCGAGAATGACCTGGTTGCTGATGAAGAACTCGCCATGATTAATACGCAAGCACTCGTAAATACTGCACCCGAAGAGAAGGTGGGTCATGGGAGTAAAGTCAGTACAAGGGCTGCTAGTTTATCTGCTGATCTTGCACCCAAAAACGGTTCCAGGTCTGCTACAGAAGCGAACAGTTCATTGAAAAGCAGCTCTGGAGGAGCTCTCCAGGAGGACCCAGAGGAACCGGAGGGTTCCTTATCCGTCCGCAGGGTGCCGCGCAGGCGCAGATGCCTCTAGGTGCACACGGATTATGTATATTTCACGTTCAAGTGGTTTTACTTTGTGCATTAAAGTACTTAATAAAGTTATGTTACCAATCCACGAGATGGCATTCCATGTGGCGTGGCTGTGGCCGAAGGTTTCATAACCCGTTACTTTGATCCTGCTGCATTCTTACTTTACAGCAGTGCCTTTGTTTGGCCTCGAGCAGTTTCTGCAGTGTTAGAGCAGTTGTTTGGCTGCCAGGAGTAATGCGGGGCAGAATGGACAGTTCTCCAAGTCTGTGTAACCAGTTACAGCAGTTTATTCCGAGTTATTCCTCACATAGTTCTGTACCTTTTTCCTTAAAACTAGATTATAGTTTTTTAAAAGATTTTTAGAAAGAACTGTAACGATGGAAGTTTGATTCATAGCGAAATGACATACAGAGGTGTTAGTAATAGACACAGTCCTGCAGGCAGCCTCGCTCTCACACAAAGTGTGTCCCTTTACACCTCTTACACTTCTGAGCACTGAACTGCTGGATCAGTTGTAGCTGCCCCCTTGTTTCCTGATGTCCAGGGTGAGCTGCCTCCGTTTCCTCAGCGGCTTGCTTGCCTGCTACCATCCTGCTCTATAACTACTGCCTGATGTTCTGTACTGACTTCAGAAAATCACCGTCACAAAAGCTGGGTTTTGGCAGCACATTTCACGAGGCTTCTTGATAAGGGCAGATCAGTAGGGTTTAAAAATACAGGAGAAACTCCTGCAGGAAGGCTGTTTCACCTCATTCAGGCACTTCACAGTGGAAGGAGTTAATTTCACCCTTAGAAACACTTTTCCCTTTCCTTCCCCTCCCCTTCCCTTCCTTAAGCTGTCATTTAGTGCAACGCAGTTTGTACTTGCAGGGTCGGGCACTTGGTAGCCTTGCAGTGCAGCTGTTCAGAGCTGCATCTGTAATGCTGTTCCTTCTCAGAGTTCATGAGCCCGTGTTCCCTTCTTCAGGATTGCCTCCTCTGGCACTCCAACTCTTTGCAAGATTAAGGGCACAGTTTGGTGTGCTGAAGTTTCTCTCCTTGATGCTAGAGGTGCCATTTGGGTGTGTTAGAGATAAGGTTAAACAGCAAAAACCCAGGCAGGGGGTGTGTGGGGGCAGAACAAATCTTGCTACAGTATCTTAGTGCTTCTACCTCTCTTAAGGCTTGAAGCAATGTTCCAGACAAGGAGTGGGGAGGTGCATAAAAGCATAGGGTAGTAAAAAAGCAGGAGATGACCGCTGCACGGAGAAAGAATTGGCCATGTGGTCTGTGAGGGAGAATGGAGGAATGCTTAGTGTTGTCTGCAAGAGAAAGAGCGATGAAGGAAAAGCACACGAGGCCCAGCCAGTAACAGACCACCACAAGCATGAATGAATTGCAGCAGAGGAAGAGATGGGGGACCCAAATTGCAGCAGAGGAAGACGGGAGGCCCAGCAGTTCCTACAAGGGACAGCGGTCATCACAGATCGCTCAGACTGAGCTGACGTTTAACGACTTCAGAAATAAAAGTCCCATGTAGAAAACCAGTAGAAAAAAATAGAAGAATAAAAACGGTTTAGAAAAATATGTAAAACTAGAGACTGTTGTACCCTGATAATCAAAACAGAGGAAGGCACCTCTTCAGTAAAAGGCCGCGTTGTTTGCACGTGCCGTGTGAGCTCTCCTGCTCGAGCAGCCCGCAGGGGGGAGGGCACAGGCACCCAGCCCATGGGCTGCATTTGGTCCAGGGGGGCTTCTGTCTTCTCTGCTTGGTTTCTCAGAGTGAAGAACGCTGTGGAAGGTAACGTAATGCTCATACTGCTCTTTCATCTGTTGTATCTTTTGTCGAGGGACATCGTGGATGTTTTTTCTGTAGAATCAACGTTAACAAAGAACGCATTACAAGTCATCTTAAACTTGCTACAGTTCCTGGCTGGTAGCTGTTGCTGCCTTATCTGCACGTGGAGCAAAGTCCTACCTGCTGTGGCTCAGAAGTGACGGGGAGGCCGCGCTGCTGGCTGCTCCATAGCAAGCAAGCAAGAGAGAAAAGAAGGAACTGGCAAGAGAAACGTGGAACGTGCTGCTCGTGGTGGAGAGGCTGCCCATGGTGATGGCAGGGCAGTTAGATGTGAACTCTGAGAAGGAGGGGAGCAGCTCAGGCACGCAGGGCTGTTGGGATGAACCAGTCTTCCCCAAGCCAGCCAGGGACACCTGCTGTCTGCAAACGCTGAGGAGATTCGTTTTTACCATTTAATTGCATCTTTGTTTCACAGCTAGACTTTCAGAACCCTGCCGTGTGCAAATCCTGGAGTGCCCCACGTGGTTTTCCCCCATGGGATTAAGGGGACGCTAATGCGACAGGTTGGAGGCTGCAGCATCTCAGTATGCTGTGGGCACGAGGTCCTGCAGCAGCCAGTGCCCCACGCATGGGCAGCGCGAGCACGTACAGGAAGACTGATACTATGTGTCATGCAGAGGGAAGCGTTTTGTATTGGCCCACTCGCTCTTTGTAGCAATGAATTCACTACAGACTCAGTACTGCGTACTGCAAATGTTCCACAACAACCCTGCTGCTGTCATTTACCAGGTTACATTTTAGGGTGCATGAAGAGAAAGAGCGCTGACCTTCCTCAGAGCACGTAAGTGAGCAGCAGCCTGCTGTAGCAAAGAGTAAAAGATGTACCTCGTCAGTTCTCGAACATTGAACTTCCAGGGTGTGTCTGGTTCTCGGAATATAACTTCATAGCTATGTTCACGTGCCTGAGGAGGTACACACAAGTTTGAGAGTTATGGCTGCCAAGCTCAGCAGCAGCCGATCTTCCATACCCTTGAGATTTTTCGTCTGGTCAAGAGATGCCTCACGCATCCCTAGGGGCCAGAAAGAAGAAGGCAGCCAAAGATTCCACCAAAGCCATCTGACTCCCAGTTCGTCTGATTCCCAGCTCAACCACTCCTTCCTACACCACAGGATTTGGGTCTCCCAGCAAAACTTGTCTCAGCCTCAGCAGTGACCCCACTCCCCACGTATGTAGTTAATGCAGTTACTGATAGGTTTTGTTTTGAAGAGGAGAAGCGTTGCCTCCCAAGGACATTACGTCGTAGCAGAAAGGAGGCAGGGGCTCCTGCTTGTCTTCCCACACCTTGTCCCCTCTAGCTGAGGTCTCTCATTTGCTTCACTGTCACGCAGAGGCAGTCACAGCTTCTGCCAGTGGAGCACACACACAGGGTTTCCAGCACCATTATGCATTCTCACCTCTTTTGAGCTCCTATAGGAGCAGTACTTAGCCTCAAACTTCTTAAATTGCAAGATCATAGCCAAAGAATGTATAGCTGTGCACAAGCATGAGTGTAACATTATCAGGCCATACAATGAAACCATAATCAGAGGACTGAGGGAAAATGGAATTATTTTTAGCCTCATTAAGAACTGTTTCAGTTAAATCACCTCGTGTATGTCACAGCTGAGCATATAGAAGCAATAAATCATAGCTTTCCCTACCATCATCACATATGGCTTCATTTCCCAAGCATGGATGTTGGTGTTATCAATGATAACCGGGCTTTTCCCATTCTTCATTGCTTTGCGTGCTGCAATGTAACACATGAAGTAAAGCTAAAATGCATTAACAGACTGAGCCAGGTCCTTCCAGCCACGAAGTGCCCTTTATCTGCCCACCCTTAGCACACTCAGCTCCCTGCTGGGTTTGTACCTCCCACCCAAACCCGAGCAGTTCAGCTCCCAGCAGGTGTTTCCTGGAGGCAGTGATGAGCTGAGCAGCAGGACCGGAGATGCTTGTGGAACATATTTAGGTGTATCTAGCTGAGCACTGGCTGCTTACAGCAAGTCCAAGTGGCTATTATTTCCAAAAGATGTCTGTTTCATGATCTCTGCGTGTTTGCCATGGCTACCAGTGACTTCAGAGCACAGCCACAAAAGCACGTTACATTTTCTATTTTCTTTCTGAAATAGAAACCCTGGTGGTTACATTCCCCCACTGTCATTCGGTTTGCAAGTATTCCTTCTGGCTACCACTAATTCTTCGTTCACCCACTTCCAGCTTGGGACTGACACTGAGAACATACAGCCTGTGCCACGCTGGGCATACAGCCGTGCTGAGCGGCTGCAGGGCTGCTATCTGCATGCCACCTGCTTTCCCAAACCTCAGCACTGCTGTCCACTGGCCACTGCTTTGCTTCCAAAAACAGTACCTACCATCACCAGCATTTCCTCATTCTAAATTTCAATCTCTAATGCTCTGAATAACTCACAAGTGGCAAATGTTTTCTTAACCAGCAGAGCAGGAGCTTCGGTGTATGACAGAACTCTGAGATATATTCCCTGGGAACCAAACTTAAAAAGAAAATCCATGCTGAAAAAAATAAAGCATTTCAGTGAATTCAGTCACCTCTCTTTTGGTTCCATTTGTGTGCATCCTCTAGGAAGTCAGGGTCAAACATGTATACACCATTTCTAGAAAAGAAGTCATCAGTACTAAGAACTACAGCACTGGGATAGTCACATTTCAGTTGTCTGGAAAAAAAAAAGGAAAGAAGGATTAGTACATGCGAACACACACCTTTCAGGGAGCATTAAATCAGGAGCCACTGAGTGCTCCACAGACTTGCACATTGCTGCATTTTGAAAATCCAGGTAGAAGAGCTCTGAAAGTGGTGTAATCAGTGGATGGACACGCAGGAGGAAAGGAGCATACAGGATGCGTGACTTCTTTAGGTCAGCGGGGAAATCTACAGTGGACTGCCAGTGTGAGACTTGAATGGTAGTAGGGAATTCCATTTCCTGAGTTATTTGAGAAGGAATGAAGGTACAGCAAAGAAATCACTGCTAATCCCGTGGAGTTGGTCCCAGAAGGGGATTTGATCAGGGAAGATTCAGTGCAGAGAGAGATTTCTGAAGATGACCTGGAGGAAGAGTTTGTCATTTAGTGAGGATGAGCCGTAGTACCACCAGCTTTGGCAGGAGCTCCCTGAGATTGGTGGCAGTGCCCCTCCTCGTTACATTAGCAGTACGTGTCCCACTGCGGTGCCGTGGAGCTGTGAGCTGCCTCCCAGCCTCAAGGTGAAAATGCTCCCTGTGTGCTGGCTCACATTTCAAAGGTTGTTCTGCAAGTCCTTAGCACAGAACCGTCCTGATGCAAAACTGGGTTTCTGTTTGTGAGGCGTCCGTGGGCTGAACTGTTCATTTCTTCAGACAAGGGAGCACTGGGAGGAGGAGGAGGGAGGGAATCCCCGAGAGAAGCAGGGCAGGCACCCAGCACAACCTCGCCACTCACTGTCACCTCAGGGCACAGGAGCCAGTGGAAATAAAGCAAGGCCAGTCCAGAATCCCCGTGACTGCGACGTGCACTGCGCTGCTGTTATCTCACCCTGCACACAGTCTCCATGACTCAGCTCAGCTCTTCAATTCATCCCCACCGGCGACAAAGCGACTATTTCTCAATGCCTTATCTAGTTGAGCACAGGCAGGGAAATGGTCCCTCTGGGTAATCAGCAGAAAACAGACACCCAGGCAGAAAAGGCTTAATTCTGTCATCTCCAGCTCTGCTCTAACCACTTGCTTACCAATTTTATCCTAATCTGCCCACCAGAAGCAATTGCTTCACTGGGATTGCACATTGCTTTTAGCAGCTTCTGACTTCATTCCACCCACACCGTAACTTCCATCATTTGCTGATTAATTAATCTCGTTCTGGGGCAGCAACTGCCACAGAGCAGAAGCTGCTGGCTGGCCGGGGCCGGTGCCCGTGCTGCAGCCCCTCCATTACATCCTGGGCAGCAGCTACCTGTGCTCCTCTTCTGGCTCAGAAGAGATGTGTTAATCACCCAATTACTGCTGCACAAACAGATCTCACAAAAGTCAAACACTCCAAACTCAGTCCCGTGCAAAGAATTCTTATCACGAAGAGCAGAGGGCATCTAGTGCTTTTATGCTTACTCCTGTTACACCCATAGATTTATTTCACCGCCCAGTGCTTACCTCTCTGTTGCCTTACCAATCTTCTTACCTATTAAGAACAGCAAACCACTGGCACATTTGCTATATTCATACCAAACCAAGTCCTACTAACAGGAAACGCTGCACAGCTGTTTTTCCTTCTGCCTATTCTGCTTTGACATCTGGCTTTCTAAAACAATCTGGCTGAAGTTTACAGCTGCTTTCTGCAATCCTTTGCAGCCCACGACACCCGTTCCCATTGGACTCCTAACCACTCTGTGCAGTAAAAATGCCTGCATCTTAGTAAAATATACAGCACCTTTGTAAAATGAGAGGAGTTGTGGCTGGCGTTAAGAAATTTTGAGCACCATCCATTGCTGTTAGATCAGTAAGTGTAAGCTACACGAAGGAGGGGAAGAAAGAAGAAGTCCCTTTGCAAGACCAAGGGCTGCTTATGAGCTGTGTTTGCATTAAAGAAAAGCCACTGAACTTTAAGCACTGCGTTGTGACAAACAGCATCTGCCTAAAGGTCAGCACTGATTTGTCCACATGGCTCACTGAACTGCTTAGCAGTGCACTGTCTTGCAGCAGTTACATCATCATGTGTTACGGACAGCGAGGCTGTGTTGCAGTGTGTTACCGCTCCCTCCCTGGAGGCACTCAAGGCCAGGCTGGATGGGGCTGTGAGCAACCTGCTCTACAGGGAGGTGTCCCTGCCTATAGTGGGGGGTTGGAACTACATCATCTTATAGGTCCCTTCCAGCCCAAGTCATTCTATGATTCTATGACAAGCAAAAGTTTGCTCTCTTTCTCCCTTTCCTTCCAGATTGCTGCAGGCAGCAGGGAGGCTTGAGATCAGTGTAGGCTCCCACCTCCTCCTCCACCCTGGGCAGCTGTATGATGGCTGAGATGATTTAAAAAAAAGAGAATCTTCCTATGGAAAATACAACTGTGCCATAGCAGTGTTGAAACAGCTGTGTGAGTGAAGAGAAAGGGGGTTTTAAAGCCTTCTGAATTATTCATCTTAAGAGCTGTTCCCATGATTTATACAGTTTTTGAAGTCTCCTTTTTTATTAAAAGCATCTTCAGTACTTTCAAACAACCCTTCTAGAATTTAACTGTATGTATTTCTCTCATATAGGGCTTGGGAGTTTTCACAGTCACTAATAACATCATTGGAGAAAGAAAGCCACAGCTGCATTTCATAGCCTGGTGTGATTTTCTATCAGGAGATTCAGAAGTAAATGAATGTCCAGCACTCAGTCTGGTAAGGAGATTGGAGGAACCTTCTGAGCACTCAGAAAAGCTAACAGAACTGTGCATCAGCCAGATATCTGAACTGCTAAACACGCAATCAAGGTGCAGTCTCCTTCCAAGGTAACAGTGAGCATAACATAGAATAATTTAGGTTGGAAAAGAACTCTATCATCAAGTCCAACCACTATCCTAGCACTGCCGGGTCTACCACTAAACCATGCCCCTAAGCACTGTATCTTTTAAATACCTCCAGGGATGGTGACTTAACTACTTACCTGGCCAGCCTGTTCCAATGCTTCACAATGCTCTCTGTGAAGAAATTTTTCCTAGTATCCAACCTAAACCTCCACCACGTGACTTGAGGCCATTTCCTCATGTCTTCTCACTTGTTTCTTGGAAGAAGCCTCACCTCACCCTCCCTTCAAATAGCTGTCGAGAGCAATAAGGTCTCCCCTGAGCCTCCTCCAGACTGAACAACCCCAGTTCCCTCAGCTGCTCCCCACATGACCTGTGCTCCAGACCCTTCACAGCTTTGCTGCCCTTCTCTGGATAAGATCCAAGGCCTCCATGTCCTTCTTACAGCAAAGGGCCCAAAACCGAACAGAGTACTCAAGGATTTCAGGTATTAGCATCACACACAGCTAGTTGTTCTGGTCACTCTTCCTAATACTTTTCTGTGGCACCTAAAAAACATTCACTTTCAACAACAACAAACCAGAAACATGAGAAGCAGGGTACAGCACTATCAGCTGCCTACCATGTTTTGACAACTCCTAGCTCCCTGAGGACTTTGGCTGCCAGGCCCCTGACAGTGTCCACACCTCTCCCATGGGGATGGCAGCAGCAGCTGCATTTTGCAGAGCAACAGGCTGCAGAGAAGTACCTGAAACACTATACTTTTGTATGTTTACAGTGTGTTGCCACCTGGAATCAGGAGCTGCACAGCTGATAAGCAAAGTCCACAAACTGTGGCAGAGCTTCAGTTCTGCACTAGGGTTGGGATCTTGACGGCAAGCCACAACTCGCCAAATGCAGGGCTGAGCAAGGGATTTGGGGAGCAGGGAAGAACTAAGTTTTAGAGCAGTCCTAGAGGTCAGACTGGATGGGGCCCTGAGCTGCGTGAGCCGGTGAGGGGCAGGCCTGCCCATGGCAGGGGTTGGGCTGTAACCCAAACCAAGTCATCCACCTGCGATGGATGCAGCAGAGAACTGGGGAAGACACAGCATATGTCAAGCACTGCAGTGTCAATGTACTTTTCCCCTTCTGTTTCTTTGACATCTGTTTGGGATGACTGTTCACCCTGTACTTCATAAGGGAGTACAGGAATGATCCCTGTTTCAACAGCAGTGGCTCAAAAGTTGCAGATTTGATCATGCCTGGTGCTTGAGTGAAACTGATACCTTGTGTAAGGCATGTGCTTTCAGCCAAAACAGAGTCTGCTGTGGAAACAGACACGAGCTTGCACGTGACTTGATTTTTGGAGAGGCTTTTGGAAGCTACTCCACCTCAAATAATTGTTTTCTTCGTGGTTGCCTTGGTTTGATCATTAACACATACTGTGAAGTCAGGGAGGAATGCCTTCAGGTGAAGGGTGTTACTCATGTCTAACAGAGGCTCCTGGAAGTGTGACTCCCTCTCTCCCTTTCTTCTCCCACTCTGGTGCTGAATGGCAAGGGAACCAGTTAGCTGATCCTAATACATAGGAAATTCAGGAAAGCATATCCTTAGCAGTGAAGTAATTGGAAAGGTCTGGAATTTGCCCGTGAGCAAACCAAATCCTCATTCTGCTTTGACTGTTAAATGTACCGCTGCCTTTACCAGCAACCAAAAACCAGACCAGAGCTGACCTGACCCAATGCCATGCCAGCTCCTCTCAGCTGGGAGTGTCTTGGGTGGGAAAACTGTTTCCACAAAGACACTGTAACCATATCTTACAGCGCTGTATCCAAACTGTGCCAGGTGATGCTGAAAGGTGTGGGAATCAAGTCACCGAGCTTGTTACTGAAAAATGCACTGGTGTGACAGAGTGAAAAGGGGACACTTTGCCAGAGTTATCAGCAAGCTAAAGTATTGTTAGTGATAATATTCACGGCTCATGACATTTCTGAGCGCTGTAAAGTAATACAGCTTGCAACAGAAATACCAGCTGATATGAGTAATGAATGAATAGGGAT
Organism: Oreortyx pictus; assembly: GCA_036925125.1. Classification (NCBI taxonomy): domain Eukaryota; kingdom Metazoa; phylum Chordata; class Aves; order Galliformes; family Odontophoridae; genus Oreortyx; species Oreortyx pictus. The sequence goes on from JAUPFR010000001.1 coordinate 20,515,964, forward strand.
CCATGTGAAAGCAGCAGAAGAAACAGCAGAGCAAAGGTTAAAATAACGGCATGTACTGATAACCAAACAGCACTGGGAGACGTGCCCTTCACCCACAGGTCAAGCCCCGCTGAGCCCAGAGCAGAGGCCTTGCCATGGGAAGCCTCTGTGAGCAGCAGGATGCACCTTCTGATTTCAACCACACCACTAGTGCATGTGTACTTGCAAATATTTGGGTATGGTGCTGTGTGTGAATAAAACCCAAGAGAACAAATTTGGATGGGTAGAATCAGATTACCCAGGGACTCTGGAAGTAAATCTCCCCTCTCCAGTAGGATCGTGCACTGAGCTGGTTGTATCGATTTTAGAAATTTAGATTTAAAATTTAGAAGTTTCTGCTTAGGACGAGCCAGAGAGGCGATGGAGTCACCGACCCTGGGGGTGTTCACGGAACGTTTGGATGTTGTGTTGAGGGACTTGGTTTAGTGGGAGCTACTGGTGATAGGTGAACGGTTGGACTGGGCGATCTTTTAGGTCTTTTCCAGCCTCGGTGATTCTATGATTCTACACTGCACCAAACAATGGGGGATGTGGGAATAGATGTTGGCACATTTCCTTCCTTCCAAAATCCAGACAGAGCTAAGGGCCAGGTGCTAAGGGCAGTTCTCACAGCTGCCCGCTGAGCCACGTCCTGCAGTCACACAGTTAACGGGCCCACATGCAGAACAAGCACCTCAAGCACTCATCATACACATGAGTGAAGCGACGCTTACGGTTTATTTTGCAAACCTCTCGTTAATAATTAACCTCACATTGTAAGGAGAGTCAGCTGTTCGCGCTGGCTGAGAACGCAGCCCCAAATCCTTCAGTTCAGCCCGTACCGTGAGAAACCTGAAACCCCTCTGACGGAGGTGGGACCCGTACCTAAGCGATCTCTCTAAGAACAGGCGCGTCGAAGGGGTTTCACGCCAATTAGCCCCTCCAGAATCCGCTCTCGCGTCTCACCGCGGCCGGCCGCGAGGAGCGCTCTCCCGCTGCCGCTGGCGGAGCCGCGGCCGCCCGTCCTCGGCAGCGCCTGAGGGCTCCGCTCCCTTTCGCGCCCTTACCTGGCCAGCGTGCTCTTCCCGGAGCCCGGCAGGCCCCGCAGCAGCAACAGCGTTTTGCCGAAGCGCCGCGGGGAGCGGCGGGGCGGGGGCTGCAGGTTCAGCCCCCCCAGCGCGAGGAGCAGCCGCTCCTCCATCGGCACGGCAACGGCAACGGCAACGGCAACGGCACGGCCCCGAGCGGAGGGCGGGAACTGACGGGGTCCGGCCCGGCCGGCCCCTCCTGCTCACAACGGCACCGTGCATCGCGTCGCTGAGGGCCCTTGGGGCGGAGCGGCGGGAAAGCTGCGCGAGCGGAGAGCAGCTGAGGGCGGTCAGCTGCCGGCGGGCTGCGCGAGATGACAGCCCTGCGCTGAACCGTTCAGCCTGGAGTTCCCTCGGTCAGAGGGACGGCGTCATTTCAGGAGAAAACAACACAAAACGCGCGGCTTGGGATGAAAGAATGGGTAGGAGAGAGTGGGGAAGTCCTCTACTCGACACGAAGGGACTGGGAATTAAGGATGAGTAACAGGATGAGCGGGAAGAAATAGGATAAGACAGCTGGTACACCCTTCATGCTCTAATACATGTGGCAACACTGGGGGCCCTCATACCAATGAACTAAACACCCTTTGTGCTCATAAAGATGTACACATACATTCCAACCGGCTTCAGAAAGTGACCTTTTACCACACAGAACAAAAAATGATCTCAATTTTGACTTTTATTGTGTGGATAGAGAAGCTGACACTGGGGGAGGGGGGGAAAAAAAAAAAAAATTAGATAACTACAGATTCACACCAGAAATCAATACCAGTTACTTTCTTCCAGGTCGCTCCTTACATTTAAGACCCTTGGTTGCAAACTGAAGTCCTTCCACAGTGGAATCAAAGCGAGGAGCATCTGTAATAGAGGAAAGAAAAAAATGCTGTTGAAATATCACAATACTGCAGACGTTAATTGTGTCAAATCTGACCTTCGGACTAAAGAGGTCACCTGTCTGACGATTTACAAAGCCTGCTTTTCTTTCATACTCAGCTGTTGGTACCTTTTGTAATAACTGAAAAGGAACAGAGAGGAAAGCAGAAAATAGAAAATGCAGGGGAAAAAAAAAAAAACATCAAAAATGCATGAAAAATGGAAAAAAGAAAATGCACATGTCAAAGCAAGAGATAGCAAGGTTCTAGAAATTTCAAGGCTGAAAAGACTCAAAAATAAGGAGAAGAATAACACAATGAACACTTCCCTTTTTATTTTTATTTCCTATTTAATTTTTGTTTTCCTTCCTCGTGCCTTTTATTTCCTCTTATTCCCCCTGGTGATTATGCTCTCTACTTAAGTAAGTTTTAGGCCATGTTTTCCTAGATAGCACCATAAAGGGTAGGTGACGTATTCTGGTCCTACTTCTATGTGCTGTTTAATGCTAAATATCAAAGGACAGAGATTTTTTTTTCCTTAATTATCACTGTAGTAAAGTTACAACTGGAAGAGTTTGACCCTGGGAGGGTATAGCATCTTCTGTAGCATTACTGGAGAATGGGGTTAGTTTGCTTTGTATTTTTCAGATGGTTTTTCATTCTAGTCAAAAGAAATCTGTGAAGCACCAGATTTGCAGCCTTGTTTCTTCCAGTTCTCAGATCTTCCTGAAACCCTTCATTTATTGTGACAACACATGAATGATGAGGTACTCACTTAACATTATACTTTAAATCATATATTTAACTGGTATCCTCTTTAGCATTTGTTTCAAGCTAAAAACACAAGGAATACTGAGAAAGGAATTTGTGAGCAGGGACCGGAGATGACATCATCTCTTTTGTCAGCTCTTGAGAACTGTGTCAGCTTTTGAGAAGCTGAAATTAATCAGGAAATAAGAATTAAAACCAAGTTCTAACAGTAGTCAAATCTTCACGATTCCTACTTGTTCACAGTAGATTGGTGTCACAAATCCATTCTCAGTGTTCAGGTGTAAACGCACTTTTTTCCTTTTATCCACATCTGGGAAACTCACTCAGACTTCCCTTTTCTGCTCAGTTCCAAGGACAACCTTGCTTTTGCCACCATCACACCTCAGAATCCTTAATGTCCTCCTAAGCCAGAAGTTTTAATAGCAAGGCCTCTGGAGAGAGGGTATCACCCCTCCTGTCACTTCTCACTCACAATCACCGATTTGACCTGGCTGTCAGACATCTCACACTCACTCCCAGGTGGTTCTTTGCTGTTTCATTTCCTGGGCAGAGCCCTCCCAGAGAAGTTGGAGCACCAGCTTAAGTGCAGAGCACTGCACACCAAAGCAAGACTGCACTGTATGCAAAGTAATGCACGGATAACAATTCATTTCAGCCTGACTGATAACATATCATCAGGAGATTTGTCTCACCCAAACAACTGCCCCGTGGGGCTGTCCTGGAAGACAGAAGTTACTGCCAAGTGACTGCTATGCCTCAATCACAAACATGCCTTTATTTTGTAATAATAAATGCAGATAAATGCTTAAACTGCTATCAGCTTTTGTCAGCTTGCTCTACAGCTCTAGTGGCATCTGGCAATGGGGAGTCCTGGTCTAACAGGAGCTTTTAGGCACTACAATAATAGCCTGTGTTCACTGATCACAGAATCACAGAATTGTAGGGGTTGGAAGGGACCTCCACAGAGATCACGGAGTCCAACCCCCTGCCACAGCAGCTCCCTAGCCCAGGTTGCACAGGTAGGCGTCCAGGCGGGTCTGGAACGTCTCCACAGAAGGAGACTCCACCACCTCTCTGTGCAGCCTGTGCCAGTGCTCCGTCACTGCACTGGGAAGAAGTTCCCACACACATTTGTGCAGAACTTCCTATGCTTCAGTTTGTGCCCATTTCCCCTCTTCCTGTCACTTCACACTGCTGAGAAGAGTCCAGCCTCGTCCCTTGGCCTCCCACCGCTTACATATTTACTGACGAAGAAAGAAAAGTCAGAGGGGATCTGATCCACAAGGCTGAACGGACGCAGGTCTCTCATCCTTTCCTCATAAGGGAGGTGTTCCAGCATGATCTCAGCATTTTATTATTATTGTTTTGGTTTTTTTTTTAATCAGGACTTCTTGCCTAATCTCTTCAATAAATACCGATGCGCTGCCAACACTGCTCTAAGGAGCTTTCAGAACTACTTGAGATGTTTTCTCAGAGAAATGCAAACATTGTCTGCTCTCATTTCAACAAACACAGCCTCATGGAACAATACAGATGCACGGTCATCTGACTAATAATTAAATAGCACTTGGCCAATAATACGCAATAATTAATGTTGGAAAAGACTTCTAAGATCACCAAGTCCAACTGCCAGCACATCCACACTGTGCCCCCTAACCACATCCCTCAGTGCCACATCCACATGGTTCTTGAACACCTCCGGGAACGGTGACTACACCACCTCCCTGGGCAGCCTGTTTGAAAGCCTCACCGCTCCTTCTGAGAAGGATTTCTTCCCAATATCCAACTTGAACAGCCCCTGGCACAACTTGAGGCCATTCTCTCTCATCCTACAGCTGTTACATGGGGGAAGAGGCTGAGTAGAGAGTGATAAACCGACCACAGCACTTGAGGTGCAGCCCCATCAAATCTGAGTGCAGAGGAATGATTCCCTCCCTGGTGCTGCTGGCTGCACTCCTGCTGATACAAGGCAGGGTGCTGTTGGCCACCTGGGCACTCTGGAATGTTTACTCTCAGCTGCTCAATAAATCAGGAATATAGCACAGAGGTAACATAACTCCTTACTGCTCACCTCAAGTAATGAAGCTGGCAACACGGTGCAGCTGCAAAGCATTCTACACCACTGCATTCACATCACCAGGCAGAATTTAGATTTTGAGGAGGGAAAAAGGATTCGGCTCTAATAGCAAAGTGCTGCCCACTCCTTCCCACTTAAGCTTAAAAACAAAATGAGACCACCAAAAGCCAACAATCCTCCACCTCCCCCACCCAAAAAAATAAAAAAACATAAAAAAAGAGAAAAAAACTCAAAACAAAAAAACAAAATAAATCCACCTTTGATCCTAATCTGAAGAAAACAAAAAAAAGTAAATTGGGCGATGCTTAATGCACCTTAGCAGTTGTAACAACCCGTGTTCCTCAGATATTTGGACAAACCTAACAGAAGAATTCAAACACATTTACAGGTGTGACTCATTACCTTTTCCTTCATCCAATTTTTTTTAGTATTTTTAATTAAGATGTTTTGTCACAACTGATGGAGGACAGCTCCCAGACAGCTGCTGCTGGCATAGGTCGTGGTGCTCTCTTCCATCGGCCCAGGAGACATTTCTGGAAGCATTTCAGAAGAGTCTTCATTCTCGTGGTGACTTTCATTTAGATCTTCAGGAGTAATAATATCATCTAAAAATAATAAATTATGAACTGCAGCTAAAAATACTTGAAGTTCTTTTATATAATTTTAATCATGTCAAAAAGGACTGTTTCTAGAGTAAGGTTTTATTTCATCAGAATGCTCATGATTTTGCTTCCTAAATGGCCCCACAAAGAAGCTAATTATTTCAGGTTTAAATAATATAGACATACATTTGTCAGAGACAACGTGTATATACATCAGTTTTACATATACATCCCTACCTAAATCCTGCATTTCTACTTCCTCTCAGCTCTCCAGCTAAGTATCTTCCTTTTCTGTCTGTTTCTGCCCCCCCATAAACAAACTCCTCTCCTATTTCAGGCAACAGATCTTATCAACTTCCAGCAAGCAACTCAAGTATTTTAATCTTGTTGTGCAATTTATACTAAATGACACTAAACTGATAGAGAAATAATGGAACAAAACAACCAGTCACCGGATTCCATAGCTGCACACTCTGCAGGAACTGATGTGTACAGAAGTCCTGAGCAGCTCACAGACCTCAATGCCTCCTGATCATAGAATCACAGGGGTTGGAAGGGACCTCAAGAGATCATTGAGTCCAACCCCCCTGCCAAAGCAGCTCCCTACACCAGGTAATGATGCTTGAGAGAGAGCCCAACCTATTGCTGGGATGACTGTCAAGCTGAAGGTGCTCAGCTTTTCACAGAGAAAAAAGACTTCTTCATCTTAAATTTCCTTCTGATGTAAAACCAGATAAACTCGAATTAAATATTTCTTCACCAGAAGTGATGACTCAGAGGCAGCAGCTCTGCAATACTACCTACACAACCAATGGAGGCACATAATTCGTCAGGGGGCTTGGAACTAGGTGATCTTAAAGGCCCCTTCCAATCAAAACCATTCTGTGATATCCTACTACTTTTGCACAAAGAGAAGTGTTATCACTCTTCTGTGCCGAAAATCTTCGTCATACTTCACTTCAGTATTAACTATATTCTCTACTGATATTTTATGCCAGTTTTGTATCACAAAATACACTCACCAGCCAAGGCACTTCCGCTCTGCAATTCATTTGCTTTCTGCTTCTCCTGAAATACATAACAACAGTCCAGAGAAAAAGAGAGAGTATGAGACAAAGAGTTTTTGTTACTCTGGGACAGAACAAGGTCTGTGTTCTATTTTAGAGCTACTATGTCATTGTACCTAAAGGATTTTCCTCATTTCCACTACCAGACAGTACACTCCTCCTCATGTAAAATCAAACCTTTACAAAGCAGCAGTGGGAAGTAGCACAAAAGTAATTTGTAAGTCACGAGTTCTAACTAGGCAAGGAAAATGAAGCTGCTACCAGTTGCTCTGTGACCTCTCTGCTCTCACAGGAGTAGCCACTAAGTAGATACTGTCTGCAGATGGTGGCACTTGCTCAGGTGATGGGAGAAAACCAAGAGGAAGAAGAAACCAGATACAGTACATCGTATTTAGGGGACATAGGCCAGGTCAGAAGGATCAAGGAAATTTTATGGTTTGTTTCTGTTCCTGTGGGAGACTTAAAAAAAAAAAAACAACTACTTTGTATATAGTTCTGAAGCTGAACTTTCAAACTGTGGTCCGATCATGGCATTGAGGTGGTTCTGGAAATATCCAGAAGCACACATAAAGCATCCATCTCCTCATTGTGGATATTAAAAAAAAACAAGGAGGCTTTATTAGCAGAGTAACACCTTGCTTCATGAACTGAATGATTTCTCTTTACACCTGGACTATTGGAAAGCCTTCTAAAATCCCCTAAAATTCGTACCTCCACAGAGGTCTTCCACAGTAAATAGATCATCTTTGAAACTTTCCAGTCAAGAGGAACTACATAATCATCTGGCAACAAGGATTCTGCAGAAGAAAATATTTTTGCAGTTCAGTGTTCGTATCTCTTCATGGATGAAGTATATCACTGCATTATAATTTTTGCAAATTCCAACACGAGCCAGCAGCAAAGCCAAAAAGGACATTTTACAGAATCAAAGGCCAGTGCATGGGAGGGAAGGGAAAGAGATTTGGTTTCGTTTTCATTTTTTAGACAAAGACTTTCGTTTTCCCTCTTCCCAGAACCACGGCGCAAACAAGAACAGAAAGCTCTCAGCCCATAAATTCAACACAAGTCAGTAATAAACTCCACATTTCAAATGCTTAATTAATTATAGGGAGCTCTGCAGTATTATTCAACAACAAATTACTTTCTAAAATGTTTTAACTGCAGCAACTCTTCACTCTTTAAGGAGCTGAAAAGAGATTCTTCATAGGAAGTCGGGCTAAAATATATTCAGTGCTTACAAGAGAAACACCCAAGCAAGTAAGCCAACTTAATCTTTCATTTATAAATATCCAAGGACATTTACTTACCAAAAATTCTCCCTCCAAAATAATTTAAACAGAATTTGTTGGCAATTGCCACTCACGCCATCCACTGCCTGATGGAGGGGTTGGCAACCCTGCCCACAGCATTCTGTGATTCTATGAGTAATTCTATGAGTACATCAATAAATAACAGCCTATCAATCAATCCACAGCAGAGCATTCACAATTTTGAGGAGAAGAAAAAACCCAAACAAACACAGAATCACAAGCTGGCAGGAGCTCAGAGATATCAGGGAGGCTTTATATTTCTTGCAGGTTGTTTCCAAAGGAAAGAATGGCATTTGCTGCACCCAGCAATTGAGTGCTTCGGAATGCTTGTTCTGTTTGCTTTCCCCCTGGTGGATCACTTCTTTTAAGTCCCAGCCAACTCCAGTCCCCCCTAGTTGGTGGCAATCAAGGCCACAGACATCAGCGCTTGCCAAGTTCAGAGTGTAATAATGTTATAACAGTTGAGGACAACCCCGGTTGCTCATGGTTCTGCTCAGTCCTGTACACAAATGATTTGGTGGCAACCTGAGGTCAGGCAGCTCTGCAGGTTCTTTGAGCACACACTGAGGCCGGCAGTGCTGCCAGGGGACTGCCATCACTGCCCTGGCAGGTAGCAGTGCTATCAACTTGTATGATAAAGAATCTGCAAGCCTGTTTTGGCACACACACAGCACATAAGCTGCTCTTCAGCTGACTTTACATTTTTCTGTGAAGATACGTGGTTAAATTTAAATTCCATTGAAACCAACAGGTGTACAGGCTCAACAACTGGTCTGTGTTTTGAAATCTATTTGTTTGCCAAATCAAACTTGCTTTTTTTTTTTTTTTTTCTTCACAGGCTAAATTTGGGCCAAGGAAGTTGCAGACCTTTACACGCAGGGAACATGGGTGGCTCTTTCCATCACAGCACACTGCAGTGATTTCCAGACATGCCTTTGCTGCTGACTGCAGCTCTGTGCGGCCAGCTGGCAGTGGTTTGGGAATCACAGTTGCCTCACACAGCTCCCCCGAGCTTTGATGGTGCTTCTAAGTAAGATAAAGCACTTAAACTGGAAGTAAAAACATAGGGATGACTGGAGCTCCAGAAAGGAAGCTTAACACTCTGACACTTAATCACACGTGATTAAAAAGAAAGGAATGAAAATCTGAAAATGCGTCCTGTAAGTCTGATACAAAAGTGGAACTTAAAGTAGATCCTGGAAAAGTTTTTCAATTGTAACTAACCCACATTAGGGTTTATTCCTTTTTCTTTGTTTCTCATAAACAAAGAAAAAAAGAATGCTACCATAATCTACCAGAGAAAATAAAAACAAAAAAAATCCAACATGCAAGCTTTATATAAAAGCACATCCTCTGTACCATCTTTTCCATTTAGTTTTGTAATCAACAATTTAAAGTCTTTTTCAGAATGGTGTATTCACAGCAAGAGCTTTGTGCTTTCGATTCAAAGCTGCCAAGTCACCATCACTACAGAGAATGTGCAGGTGAGGCCAAACCCAGTGGCCCCTGGAGAGAAAGTGAAGATGGTTTTAGTTTAAAAAAAAAAAAAAAGAAGAGAGAAGGAGGGAGGGAGAAGAAAAAAATCACTAAAGCAGTGATTGCTTTCAATAGGGTTACTATTTCATTAACTGTTACCTGCAATCAAAATGAATATTTAATCACAAGCACACATATATATTTACACAGCAACAGTAAGAAGAGCATTACCCAGCGGAAGACCTGGAGAACCAAAGAGCTGCACGAGTTGGAAAGCAAATCCTATGGATAAGGGAAGTCCCAGGAAGGTGGCTTTCATATTCACGTCTTGTTTAAATTCAGGGGGAGAGGCCTCTGATGGCTCAGGGCCATCTGCTTTGTGCAAATTTGCAGCACAGCTTTCCACGATGCTTGGACCTTCTGAATATTCAGAAACAGCTTTAACAGAAGACAAAATATCTGGTTGGCTGCTTATAACATCTGAGGAGGTTTGTTCACTCTCACCCTCTTGGTTATCAACTGCTTGTTGTTGCTTTGGAGTGTGAGCTCCCTCCTCCTTTGTCCTGGAAATCACACAAACACTACAAGAATTCTTTGGCATTGGAGAGGACTGTCCCAAGTGAAAATATGAAATATCTCGTAAAGGGGAATCCACATCAGGGGTGGGCAAGGAATAGGGGGCTTCAGGACCACTGCATGGTGCAGCATACTCCTGAAACACAAGGTTCTGTTCACGTCCCAGTCCACGGTCCTGGCATAGGAAGCCCTTTTGCTCCACATCTAACAAGCTTCCTGAGGGACCATCACCATTTAGCAGGACTTCCTCCTTTCTCTCTATTCCACCAGCAATCTCTCTGGGCAGATTAAACTTGGGTGCCAAGTTGACTATTCTTCTGTACCTTTTTCTTTTTGGTGCAACTGGTGCAGCATCACTTCTTGAAGCATTTACTTCCACTGAACACCGCGTGGAGTTGCTCCTGGGTTCCACAAGTAAACCTACACGCACTTCACCAGGTGGAGGTGCCAACAGACCACTGCTCTGTACATTACCTGCCTCCTCAGTCACCATGTCCTGGGGATCTTCCTTTACCAATCCCTCACAGGACTGGGGGCAGTTCAGCTCTGTCAAAATGTTGGCACTCATTTGTTTGGGCTTCCTCACTTTCTTCTGCCTTTGTTCACCTACAAAATTATCCTCAGACCAAGAAGGAGAAACTTGTGTATCAAAACCCTGCTGCAACTCCTCAGTAGACAAATTAATTGAAAAAAAAGCCCAGGAGTTAGAGCAGTTCTCTTCTGGTTTCATTGCACGTTTATTGTCTGTGTTACTATCAGGCACATTGTAACATACTTCCGAACCGTGACAGAGAGAGACCTCTTTTCCTTCACCATTTAAATGTAACTGTTCAGCTTCCATATCAGGTTCACAAGTAGTTTTAAGTTTGCTTTCCGTGCTGGACAGCAGACTGTTACCTTTGCAGTTGTACTCTGCTTCCTGGATACAACTCGCATCATTCTTTATTTTCAGGGAACTGCTCTTGCAAAGATCTTCCTCATGCCTTTGATTCACTTCCTCATCATCGAACATGTTTTTGGTTGTGCTTCCAGTGCAAAGGGGTTCCTCATCTACTGGAAGTGAGCTCTCACTTTCTGCAGGCAACTCATATGTCAGCATCCCGTTGGACACAGCTGAGACCTCTGTGGCAGGAGAGCTCGCAGCTTCCACCCCACTTTCCTTATCAGCGTTCGGCCGCTCCTCCAGATCCTCAGGACCTTCCCCAGACACGGACACGGACTTTTTGTTTTCCTCTTCGGAGTCATCCTCCTCACTTTCAGATGTTTCCTGGTTGTCTGGAACAAGATGAGCCGCTCCACCCAAATTTTCCTTTGTGATTTCGGTGATTTTCATTTTTTTGTTTCTCTTCCGCTTTTTTCTCTGCTTTACTCTTGTCAAGGGATGCCCATGGTGCTTCTTTAGAATTCTCTCCCTGTGTGAAAAATAATAATAAAAAAAGTTTAAAACCCCATCTACATATATTAGCATTAACATATTTGTGGTGTTCCATTTGAGGGGCAGGTATTTACCATTAATGATAGTCAAACACTGACCATACACTTTTTTACTACTGCTCCATGTATTGTGAGTAGGCACGTACGTTTAGAGAAGAAAATACTTCACATTTTATTTGCAACAAAATAATACGCTGCAGACAAATTATCTCAGCTGTAGGCAGTGATTTAAAATGAATTTTGCCTGCCATGACTTCTCTGAAATTGTGCTGTTATTTATTGAACATAAATAAGAAAAATCTTCTCAGCTTCAGTGCAGCCACAGCATTACTAAACCAGAACAGGATCCAAAAGCCCCAGTGCCCTCACAGTGATGCAGTGAGCACCTTGGATCACAAAGAAAGCCTTGGGGAAAGCACACACTTAGCTGCCACGAAGCGGCATCCAGACCAGGAAGCATCCTCCCTGGAAAACAGATTTCCTTCCCATGTTGGTATTTAAGCCTATGTGATGCTCCTCTGTCTAAAGAGATCTGCCTTCCCCTTGCACAAGTTGGTGTATTTTCAATACAGGGCACTGTGCATTAAGTGCAGGTACCTGTACTGCAGGTACGTAGTTAGCCAAGATGAATTCCACTTGGCATTCTGCTCACACTGCACTCCCTACTCTGAAACACACTCCCTTTCACCCAAAAGAGACACAGTATGGCTGGAAAAAAGTAAAGAAGTTTTAGGACTGACTAGATTTCCACTGTCTATTGATACTCATTATAGAAAATCTAAATGCCTACAACAGCAATAAGAGAGGATTTTTTGTCAGGTGAAATTCGTATGAGCTGTACACTTGTCACAGAATGTGCCTGACACTAAGATTCCCCCTTCTGAAAGGAGCTTTAGAAGGTGTTTTTAGAAGAGGAACTTCCCTGAGGCTTTCAAATAATAATGCCCCTCGCAAATGGGGTACAACAGAACATTCTATTTGTCCTTGCTTTGAATGGAGCGGGGAAATAAAATACTAGGTTCTCCACGGAACTTCTTTATCTCTGTGCTGTCATTACCAGCTCTGCAGAAATGACCAGCAGATTGCCAGTGTCAGCACCAGCACAGGAAGGCTAAAATCCAGCAGCAAAGGAACAGATTCCACCAGCCTCACCACTGCAGTAGCTGTGCCTGCTCACCATTCATCTCTCCCAGATGTGGGTTTGCACCGCTGCCCAAGGGTGGGAACCTCTCTAGCACAAGCTAAAGCACGTCCCTGCTGCCTAACTCCTTCTTTACCAGACCACCTTTTCAGGATAATCCTGACAGAAACATTCTCGGGGCGGGCTGGCACGCTAAGAGGTTCTGAAGAACTCAGCAAAGCGAAGGCAGAGGCTGGCACATTTATTTCCTGTCCTCACCAGTAACTCTGATTCAAAAAGCAAAAATGTGCTGGAGAGGATTCACGTCAGACTGCAAGAACAGCAGAAACACACCCATCAAATAATATGAAAAGCGGATAACCCAGAGAATCCAGCGGCTGTTACTGCACTGGAACTGTTGCATGTCATAATAATGATGCAAGCAAATACTGGTTCTGGCTGATGATTTCGTTTGCCTGGAAATGCCTTTTAATGGTGAGAATCAGCAGTTCATAATAAACACAACCATGTCATTTCTCTGCTTTGGAATAGAAATTTTAGAGCAGATCAGTGAAAACAGTTTTCTAAGGGTTTGGATTTCCTCCAGAAAGGACTAAAACAAGAAGGGATGTGGAGGACTACTGAATGAAGAATAATTAATTTTAGTATTCTTCACTTCTTCAGCCAACTAGTCCCAACAAAACACTACCTCTGAGAAACACTGTAACACACTGCGATGTCACAGCTGAAATTATCCTGTGTGGGATATACCCAGTATTGCATTATACATATATTTCAATGTAATAAAGTGAATTGTCTACTAATTTTCTTAAATTTTAACCCACTTCCTCCTCTTTCAGCCCACCTATGTGCTTTTTGGAAGAGTTTTCCCCACTCATAAAGCCACATGGCAAACAGAGAAAGTTTGAGAACCAGCATGGAGATGGACTTTCTTCCAGACAAGGTGTTTGCCAGCAAGCTGCTTTAAAGCAAAGAAAACGCACAAAGTGGGAAGAAAAAAGTTGCAGGTTCAGTTGTTATTTACATTCCATCATCGATTGTGCATTTTAAAAAGACACAGCTGTTTAGAAATAAAGACCTGAACAAGGTAATAGTATTTTTGTTGAAAGAGCATTTCACTTTTCCACAGTGATACTCTGAAATTTCTCAGCCTGCCACTTAGACAATATTAACAGCTTTTTGCCATAACTCTGTCACATGCGACCTCAGGGTTTAACCCAGTGCTGAGAACAGCACCTGCAGCCTGCCTGGGAGGCAGTGCTCAGCCTCTTCACTGCAGAAGCAAACACTTTCTTCACAGAAAATGTTAACTGATAAATGAAAGAAGCGATTGAGTCTGTACGACATTTAGCAATGAGATACACACTCTTTGAGAAACTTGTATTACCATTGATTTCCAAAGTCTCCATAAAGTATGAACTTTCAATGAGAGTTCTACCAGAGCTGCTTACACAAAGAGGTCATTAATGGGATACGGTTTGCCTTCCCTTCCTGGTAAGTCCACATACATGATCACAAACACATTCTTCTTCATGGCCTGATCTGACCGCAGCAACAAGCAGAAATGGTGGCTGTAACTTTGGAATAACAACAACAAAAGCCATAACATCAGCCTCTCGTTGCATATTTTGCCTTTCCTTCTTAAAGGACTGCTGAAGATGCAGTTCCTCAAAACCAAATGGAACATGGGTATCAGGTGATCAAGCAATAGGGAAAAGCCATACACAAACTAAATTTGAGACTGACACCCTAAAAAAATAATAACTGCTCAGCAACACAGGCCTTCCTGAAAGGTGAAATCCCATCAAATGCTGAGAATCCAACTTTATGTTGCTGTAAAAACAGATTTAGTCACCCTCTCATACTTTGTCCTGAATTTGCTGATTCAAGTCACCAAAACAAGAAGAAAAACCTGTGTGTAGCTAAAAGAAAGCACGTGGTGGAAGCAAGGTAACTCCTTTCAGCAGCAGAAAGTTGGGACAGAAATTCACCATATACAATTCATAAGAAATGTTTCCACATTGCAGTGTTGTGAATTAACGCTCCCCATCCCAAACCAGTAACAATCCCACTAACTGGGTTCAATCTAAAGTAACCTTGCACGTGGCAGGGGGCTGGAACTAGATGATCTTTAAGGTCCCTTCCAACCTGAGCCATTCTATGGTTCTAATATTCCTCATTTACAACAGCTGTGAGAATCCAACAGGCACCCTCGTAAAATACGCTATTCTATCACAGTGCTCGAAGAGCTACTCCAGTCTTTACCGCTGTACAGGACTGCTGTTTCAATGGTTCCATGCACTACACAACCAGCCATCAGATTCCTGCCCTGCTGCAGTCCAGACACAGGAGACACTGATCCAAAGAGAGCGCAGAGAACAGCATACAACAGGTTTGATCACAGCATGCCTTTAGAAGCTGTTCATTTAATCAAACACACATGCAAGTTTACTACTTCATTTTGAAGTAAAACACGTAAAGAAATAAACAACAACCAGCTGAAATCCATCAACAGCTCCACCTGCCTTAGGTGCTAGTCACAGCAATTCAGTTTTCATATGATGTTCCATTCACTCCTCGAGAAGTTTCGGGTGGAGTGATCGCATTGGTGTCTGTCCTGCCTGCTTGAAAGCTGTGCCTGCCTGAAAGAGCTCTTCTCCTCTTCTGAGTCTTTACTCATGGAAGATGTTGAACAACATTAAGGAAATCCACCCTGACTACACTCATTGATACATTCCCATCCATGCATTCATGCTGAGTGCATTTCTGCCCAGTATCAAATACCTACAACCTGAACAGGTGAAACAATTCAGAAGCCACCCCTAATATCATTCAGATGCCACAAGTATCTCACCTGATATATCCCAAAATACTAACCAGAACATAGAACAAATGAGAATTATCACTCTTCTTATTCATGATGGCTCAAAGAATCAATTTTCCTTTAAGGTCCCCCTGGGAACATTTAGTATGGCAACGTTACCCAATAGAAATACAACACAAACCATGTTTTCAAGTCTGGTAACATTTCTCACATTACAGTTCTATTACTTGGATGGTAACAGCTTAACCATGAAGACGACCTGTCTGAAACGAATCTAGGTTAGACACAGCTATGCTGCTCTGAAAAGCTGTCTGAAGACATACGAAATGAAGTCAAATGTGCTCTAGCTAAAGTTGGGTGCAATCTGCTGTGCAGCACTCCTCCCTGATTTGCTACTGACGTGAAGACATTTTTATATGAGGCTTTTTGGAACACTTAATGGAATGGTAAGTTGAATGGATTTGGAATTGGAATTGGAATGGGAACTTAACAGGATGGAAAAATCCCACTTTCCCTGACAATGAGCAATCCCAGATCTGCATTATTTTATTACTATTATTAGGGTTTTTTTGGACAAACTATCACTAAACGCAGATATCAGGACTCAAAGCAATCAGTTCTGACTAAATCCTAAGCACTGTCAGCAACAGCAGAGCACGTCTCATTCACCACATCCTGAAGTTGGTAACCCCTGATGGTCTGCTGCTGTTTCAGGCAGGTGCTTATGCAAAGCCCACCTGCATGGAAAAGGTGAATTTGCTGAGGCACTCATGAGAGCCTGAAATACTGTCTTACAGTGTGGTCCACAGTAAGGCAGGCTTTCCAGATTCTGATTTCTGAAAAATATCCTCATCATGTACAAACTACTTGAAGTAAATAAATAAAAAACACTATTTTTTTTTTAAACCGTAAAACAGAGAAACACGTATGGTGATGATGTACCACCATAGCACCTGAATACAAAGGTAACAACCACCAAACCCAGAATTTAGTCAAAGCAAACACAACAAAAAGGCGTCGAAGCCAAAAATAGATTTTTATAGGGTGAAGTGTTGGCTGTTCTTTGTCAAGATATGATCACACCCAAACCAAATGTCTTATGTCAAACCTCATTTTACAACAAAAATCAAACCGATGAGAACCACGTGGAGGGGCGTGAGGAAGTAACAGAGGTGCAATGAGAGCAGAATGGACTCCTTGGAGGTACGGAATAAGAGCTTTTCTGCTATAAACTTTCAGTGAAGAAAAACAGATTTTAGCTTTATTCAAAAGAGCTTCAGTCAACAGAACTGTTTTGGAATCATGCTCAGTTCAAGCAGAGGAATAAAAGGAAGAGAGAATAAGGTGCAGAGCTCTGCACACAAGTTGATAACTTCAGGGGAAGAAAAGGGAAGGGGGAGAGGGCTCCAGAATGGTGAAGAAAACTGTAGTAAATGAACTCGCAGAGACAAGTCATGCCACATCAGTGACAGCAAGACACAGTTTGGGAGGAAAAAAAGAGAGGGGGAGGTAAGATGAAAAAAGAAAACAACAGTATCAGCTGAAATTCAGCTGCTGCCTTAGATGATGGCAATGCTAAAATTCAATTAGGTACAACTACAGGCAGTGATGCTATTAAGAACAGCTGTTGTAATCATTAGGCTTATTCCATGCATCTCACAAGTGGTACAGAACACTGGGAGCCACGCAGCATTCCACTACACACATTCTCAGGAAGATAATCCATTTCTTTCTTTATTTAAACTAATTCCAGTATTTTGTCATCCTGGCACCTGATTTTCGCTCGCTATTACTGTGTACTACTCTTTCTCCTTTGTAATATTATCTAATTTCCCATTTAAACTTCTTTCAGCAAAAGAACCAGGGGTACACTGGGGGTACAGCCCCTTAGAGATGACCGCTTTTTACAAAACTACACGTTATCATTCCTAGAGTGATAGGGATGAACAGATGCAGGAAACTACATCCTCCGGTTCTGTAACACAGTAGATGTCAAGAGAAGTTTGTCTCTGGACAGGAACTAAAAACTACTTAGGCCTAAGCTAACATTTAGGTCGCTCCAAAAATAACGTCTCCTATTTATTTCTACACAACGGATACCAAGAGCATGATAACACTATTACATAGAGCAAATTCGCAGATAAAAATCACTTTTTCAACGTAACTACCACTATTAGCTGTCTTTTTTTTTCCCAGCAATGAAAAACAACCTGCACCCATAAAAACCTGCACCACTGTAAGTTGCACTCTGTTGCTGTAGTCACTGCTGAAATGCGTCACCCACCACTTCACTGCACTCACATCCACTGCTGGGTCTCCACAAACATTCAGTAAGTATCAGTGAATGCCACTGGGTGCCATTCTTTCCTCGTGGTGGAATTCAATGACACGCCTTTCCTTCATCTGCACTTCTGTGCCACATGCTATCTGTCAGACTGCCCCTCTGCTGCCATCTGTCACATGGCAACGACATGTAATGGAATATTGGTGGGAAGGTTCAAGCTCTACTGTCGTAGCATCAACATCTGCCTCTGGAGATCACAGGGTCCACCATGGGCTCAAAGCAACACCAGCTTAGCTAACGTTGCTCAGGGCCTTGTCCAGACAAGTTTGGAATGCTTCACGAATGGAAATTACACAGCCTCTGGGGTACCTCTGCCAGTGTCTGACCAACCTCATGGTTTTTTTTTTTTTTTTTTTTTTTTTTACCCCTCTTAAGATCTAATCAGAGACAGCACGATGAACATAACTTCAGTATTCATTATTAGAAACAGCAACTCAGTCTAGACTGCTGGAACTGTGGGAGAAGTAATATAACCCCATCCACTCCAAAGAGGGTTCACGAACCATCAGAAAGTTCACGGTACGAGCAGGGTGTGGGAAAGCTGTTCAGGAAGCTACTGGGATGAGAGGTGTTAAGTTGCTCCAGGGGAGGTTCAGGTTGGATATGAGGAACAACTTCTTAGGAAGAGTGGTGAGGTGTTGGAATGGGCTGCCCGGGGAGGTGGTGGAGTCACCGACCCTGGAGGTGCTGAAGAAAAGGGTAGACGTGACAAAAAAGCAAAAAAAAATTCTACCACCACCAAAGCCTGCAAGTAGGGCTGAGAAAGTTACTTCACAGTTACAGTATGTCCTGACTTAGCAGAATGTAGCACTGATACAGCACACTAAGGTACACAGTACACGGTCAAGGATCACCTACCTGAGAAAGGAAGGAGCAGCTCCCAATGGGGAAATAGCACTATCAGCTAAAAGGAAATGAACTCATTCCAGATGCTATACATTTCAATTCTTTAGTTTTTCTTGACCTATCTGTCACAGTCTACACAAAGCCAAGAACATCACTTGCTGCTTTTCTGTTATCACAAAAATAAATCAAAACTGAAACCATCTATCTCTTATATACTGCTTTATCTTCTAGATGCCTCAAAGACCACCTATGTTATCCACATATTTTTCTGTGAAGTGAGAACAAGCTGATTTGCAGCTATCCAACCCAATTAGCTTATGCAGAGAAAAACATAAAACCTGAATTGATGTATCAGTAGATTCGCATTGAGGAAATAATTAATATGGAGCTTTAATCAAACGAAGAAAATTTCAGCAATACCACGGAATCATAGAACGGGCTGGGTTGAAAAGAGTCTCAAAGCTCATCTAGTTTCACCTCCCCTGCCACGGGCAGGGTCGCCAACCACTAGAGCAGGCTGCCCAGAGCCACACCTAGCCTGGCCTTGAGTGCCTCCAGGGATGGGGCACCCACAACCTCTCTGGGCAACCTGTTCCAGTGCGTCACCACCCTCTGAGTGAAAAACTACCTCCTAATACCTAACCTAAATCTCCCCTGTCTTAGTTTAAAGAGAACTACTTCCACATACCTGACCTATACGAAACATCTGAACACTTTTAAATTTAACATTTGATTTCAATTTTATGAACTGCGTTTCAGCACTACGTTGTCTCGTCGCTTCTTACTGAGAGTTGTACCACAGGTCTGTTTTCTTTTGCATGGAAACCCCTCAATTCTCATCATACACCCCATGATGTACCAGCAGGCAGGGAAAGAATTTCCTCCAGTAAACTTGAGTGCCAGGAGGAGGCAGGAGTTCAAATGACAGGAATCACACAGAGGAACATGAAGTGATGAATACATATATTTTTTGCAGCACACTGAAAATGAATTACATCGGTCAGCTCAAAAAAAAGAAAGTACTGACACAGTCCAAATTACATCAGGAAAGAGAGAAAACAAGCAATGGAAAATGAGTTAGAGCCCAATCTTCCGTTATCTATTAACAGGGAAATAAAGAAAACCTCCCATCTCCACAGAATAGTTCAGGAGATATAACATAGAAGACAAAAACCAAGGAAATCGAGATGCAGCAGTTTAGATCAAGCAGTAAAACAGGAGCTTTTTTCCTCCAAAAAACACATCGGCTAACCACTAACAAAATACGTATGCTCTGCCTAACTGATTGGAATGTCATGATTAGGAAAACAGATTTTAAGCCTGCAGCACAGCATCTCAACTCTTCTGTTTAAAATTACGTACCAAACATTTCACTAGTTTGAAATAAGCAGCAGAAATAGTTACGGTAATGTTCAGCCTGCTATTCTGTCACCATTATTTCATCAAATACTATGAACTGGCAATTTGTTAGAAACCAAAAGAAAACAACCACAACGTACCCACGATGTCTGAGAAATCAACAGGCATTTCACACCGTGCTGGAGTACAGCAATAATTAGATCTCAGGTCTAACGGAGCTGAGTTCCAGCTGAAAGGAATCCGTACATTTCTTGTATGTACTTCTTGGCAAAGTAAGACACCTTCCTCACTCGTGGGCCAGCAGGAGAAATTCAACACCTGCATCATGTGTACTTCATATCCTCTTTTTATTCCCGTCTTTATACTGCAGTATAACATGCCATCAGTGATGAGAGACCAACTTCTGCCTGCACGCATTTCTAGTTAGCAGTTTAAAGCACAAATGTGATATCCTCACAAAATGTGAATAAACCATTAAACTGCAACTGTGTTCTCACCTGTCATGTCACTGTACTTACCTTGGAATAGAGCATTATAGATCAAGCAGCTTCCAATAGTCCTTTTTTATTCTGGGACAAGTTGCAAAGCACTCTGTTCTCATTACGTGTCCTCTGCAAACAGCAAGCCCTCACTGACCAACACGCCTCTGCGTGCCACAGCTACTCACCATCCACCACCGATTTATTAAAACAATAAAACACAAAAATGCTGCATCCTTTCAAAGCTGTAATAATTCATGTCTACTTATAACCAAAATTTCACTTAGAGAGAACTTAAGTAACAATTAAATCCTGTTTTTTTTTAAAAAAAGCCAGCTTTTGAAGTGTGCTTTTACACTGAAATATAAAAACTTTGAGATAAAACAATGCTGATCATTGACAATGATTTCCACAAATCCCTTGGGACAGGGAAAAAGATGGCAATGGAAATTAAAATAGAGCAACACAACTGGTGTGGATAATATACAACAAGGGAGAGCTTCTTTTTTAAAAGAAGTATACACAGTGGTTCAATATATTAAGAGTCCATGCACTATTAGCAATGTTTTTCCAATTATTAAAGCAATTATTTAAACATGAAACGGCAAAAAACTCCTACAGCTAATAAAATCCCTTAGAAAAATGTTATTCCTGACACACGTTAGATGGCACAAATAGACTTGCACAGTAGCTGTGAAAAACACACAGAAAGATACTTCATCACATACCTGGATTTTCAAGTCTTGTTACTCAGGTTTTAAAGATCAAGTAACTTTTAGGGCCCCTATTATTACTGTCTGTAAGTAAAAAATGACAATCATGCTGGCTTCAGAATTTTCCAAATTCTGATGACTATTACACTCTAATAATAACAAAACGGAGAAAAAATGTTTCAGCTAGGTTCTCATGTTCTTTGCAGCCTTCCTCCTCAAGATCTACTCACTCAGTGTTTTAGAAAATCAGAAACAGACATGAAGAAAAGCTTTTGCAGCTACCAGGTTAGTAACAGTGCTCGTCTGCACAGAAGCTTAAAAATAAAAAACTTCCACTGAATTACTAAAACAACACTGAAGACAAAGACATTTTATTAATACAGTAAGCAGAAAGCAAGCAAAGTGAAAGCTCACGAATTCATCAGTTTTTAAGCAAAATAATAATAAATTTAAAAAAGCAATAGATTAGTCAATCTCCATGCTGGTTCATTTGCTGTTACGTGCTACACAGATCACACTGGCTGTGCCCACGTAAGACCATCTTGTATTCTCACAGAAGTATATCCATTATTTGTATTGAATGGATGCACCCCAACTGTGGACTGACAGCCTAAAGATTTAAGTGCTTCATTTTTAAATGAAGGTAACTAAAAAAGACTTAATGAATTTGGCTTGCAGTGATTAAATGTAGGCGTTTTTAAACACAAAAAGGTCAATGGCGTCCAGACACCATCACACTCTATATGCTGCCACTGAGAATGTATGAATAAATGTAAAAAATGGAGTCCACAGAGTTTAAGGCTGGTGAATACTGCTGCTTCAGCTGAGATGAGCTTCTGAGATGAACCAGAAAATACACGCCTTCTTTTTACCAATAGCTATTGGCAATATATTCTAGGTAAAACAAAAGCACAACTCAGGGCATCGTTGTTTTTAAAAAAAGTTTCATCAAAGATAACGAGAATCATTAACACTGATTAATTCATAAATAATCTCTTCTTTTGGGACTCAATTCTGCTTTCAAAATATCTAACAGGACCCTCTTCTTTAAAGAAAACCTGCTATACAGTTATTTGTTGTATGAAAACATCATCGTCTCACGGTTATGAAGAAAGACTGTGCTACACCTCATATTGTATCAAATATTTTACTAAAATCAAACTTATTACAACTGTAATAAATATAGTTGTTTAAAACACTTAATGTACAATTTTATTTACATCCAAGTCCAATAAAGGAACGATCTTCCGAAGGAAACGGTCTTGAACCAGACCTAATTTAAACCAGAAAACCCACTAGTTTATTGGAGGTGATGTATTTTAGAAGGGGGAAGTTACCAGATTTTTTATCACTGACTGCAACTGTGTTATTGGCTGCTGGAAATACTAAGAGAATTCCACGAGTCTGTACTGCCTCCCCACCTATGTCTTCGCTGCTGAGGTGGCCTCTGTGTGTGTTTGTGAGGAGGTAACTCTGAATTCATGACAATGGGTATGGACATTTGAAATTCGTATCGTTCCAACATCTGAGCAATCTTCTCACGGGTGACCCCATGTTTATTCCTCCTACAAAAATAAAAATTTAAATGAATTGCCTGGTTATGTTTACAGTCTATAAGAAAAAAAATATAGATATATCTAATTTCACATTTTTTTCTCCTTGCTTTTCATTTCTTAAAGAACCAGATGTATTTTCCTGTATTTCTTAGCAGTAAGCTTTATGTAATTGGAAAACATACATATCACTAAGTGATTGTGTAAGTTTTAACTTAAAATAACATCTCAAATTTAAACTTTTTATTAACATTGCATTCTCATTCTCTCAGCATTCAATTTGTGTTAACGCTTATTTTTAACATTCACAATGAATATATAAAGTAACAGAAAACAATACAGCTGTTCTTCTTTATAAAGAAACTTGATGTTATTCCCCAGGACAACACACCTTAATAGCCCTAGAAACATTTTTGTTCCTATTTATTCTTAAGAATTTTTTTATTGCATACTAGCTAATGAGTAGAGAAATGAATGAGTTATAGACTATTATTTAGGAAAGTAAACAAGCACTAAAAAAAAGGGAACTATATGATTTCAAGGCTTAATGACAGAATATTTTCTCACTAATAAAACTAAGAAAAATGAAGAAAAACATTTTTAATTTTTTTTAAAACAACCAGATGCTCGTGATACTTTTATCTACTAATTTTTGCTGATACTTGTTGCAAATTTGGAAATATACACAAAAAAGATAAGGCAGATAAGGGAAAGGAAGAGCAGCCAAAAGAGACATCCTGTTCTTTCAGCAGTTAGTGAGCAGTCACTGCTTTCAGTGAGAACTTTGCCTGAGAGCCTGAGACATTAGATATTACATTGTAATATACGATGTCTTCAGCACCTATGGAAGAGCCACTCAAAATTCACATTAGCAGAACTTCAACCACTGCTAAGAACACAATGATGAGGCCAATGCACAAAGTGAGGGTCAGGGAATTACCACAATGCAACAGAACTGAATCTCAAAAAAGATCAAGACAACATATCCTCTTTGAGCACGTCTTTCACTAATCTTTTTGGCCGCTCAGCAACACTGAAGGAACGTAAAGGCATCTCACCCTTCACCAACAGATGTACCAGCAGTGTCTCCTAACAAGCTTTCAAAGCACAACTGTCAATCTGTTGATACCAGCAAAGTTACGCCGCTATTAAGAGCTTCTACATCAGAAGAATCCTGCCCTGCAGAGCATCCCAATTATTCATAAAATAATACTACATAGGCCTTACTACTTAAAAAAAAAAACAGCACAAGCTCAATGAAGTCAACGCCAAACTGCAGTTCCATGGTCATACAGGAAGAAAATGAATATATTTCATTTGTTTGCATTTCATTTCTGTGCATACGTTCAACAGGTAACTTCTACTGCTTAGACTGGATACCTGTTATTTTCCAGACATCTGAATCAAACATACACCACTTTTTTTTTATTTTTTTTATTTTTATTTTTTTATGTTCTGCCTCCTACTCAGAAACCAAAAAAGCTTTCTGAAAGAGCACTGGATGAGAACATTACCCTAAGTGAGCATCAAAACTTCTCTCTCCTGCCAATGTGCCACTCGTTTGCTCTCACTTGCAGTTTTCAGTTTCATAAAAATTACATCTGGAAGTATGAAGCCCTCTACATAAAAGTTCTAAATACTGTGTAACAAGCCTTAAGCACTGCTATAAGACACACACATGAAGTCAAGACCTTTTCACAAGTTACGTGAAGAATACTCAACTAAAAGCAAAAAAATTACACACAAGTGAGTCTAAATCCAACATGTACCTCATCAACATGTTGGAGGAAACAGAAGACACTGAAAGCACAATTTGTCATGTTCTTGACCTCGGGAATTCACCTAGTGTTGACATAGCTCTTTTCCTTTCAGTAAGGCTTTTCACAGACTCCACAAACACTAAGCCACAGTAGAAACAACTCAATAAAAAAGTTATCTAGAAATACATGAGACTTCTACAATATCAGCAAATTCCAGCACTGAATAACAGTTACTAACAATCTCATTAAGTGCCAGAAAATAAAAATAAAAAAGAGAAAAAAGAAAAGAAAAAAGAAGAAAAGGAGGACATATCCACAATACTCTGGCTAGGTAAAGTACAAGGTAGCGTGGTTTTATTCCAAACTACAAGAAACAAAGAGTGCAAACTTAGTGATCCTGTTTAGGAGAGAATTAAGACTTCAGACAATTAATATAATCTCTGAATTCATTACTAGGATAGTATTTCTCCACTTACTGCACAAAATGCTGAGCTCAAAATTTGTAAGAGGAAATCCCCAAACTACAATAACTTCTCTCTACAATTCATCTCCTGAACACACTATCAGGGAAAACAACAACACAAACCTTTGAGATAAAAGCCCACAGCACTTTTCCTAAGCTCTCAAAAGTTTGCTGACCACGCGTATCTCTTCAAATACACAAAAGCAACTGGAAAGGCTAAAAATGTTCCAGAAAACTCCTACGGACAGGTAAAATCACATCACAGTTCAAGGGCTCTCTTTTCATTTTGTTAATGATGAAAACTGGTCTTAGAATTAATGACTGAACAATGAAAACAACAGTAACAGTAACACTACATCTTAGAAATATCTGGTTACTACAACAGCTTCCTTCCTAACTTGGCAGTCCTGTATGAATACCTAGAAAATTCTGTTAGAACTCATCCTAAAGAGAGACGACTCCATCTCTAAGAATAAATGACTGGTAGCTTAGGATCAAAAGAAGAACATTTTAGAAGATTTATTAAGAGCACACAAAGTCTCAGTCAGTAATATAGGTATTACACAAACACAGTTGGTGTTGTGCAAGGGCTATTTTACAATAGCTGAAACAATGATAACCCAACTCAGGTGGATGCAAATAAAACTACGAACAGTGAGAGAACATGAAAATATTACATTGCATTTCCAACACAAAGTCCCCCACGTTGGGATGGTATCTCTCAGATTCCTAAAGATTTGTCTGAGAGAAAAGAGACACTAACCAAGAATAAGAGACAGCTTTTGAGGCACTCCCATGACCAACAGGTCTGACAACTCATGTCCAAAATTACTACTCCAAGTTAGATCCTCTGAAGACTGGGAATGGTTTCACAAAATCCTGTGACAGAATAACCTAAAACACAAACTTTCTTTTTAACCTTTACTGATTAGAAATGTACTACTGCTCCCTAACAATGAGGCATCTAAAGAAAGTATACACAAAGCACTTCTATTGATGCACTCTCAGTAAAATGCACAACTTCCTTTCACCTTCTAACTATTTATTGTCTGTTTTGTAACAACAATTTTCCCAGGATAACTTAAACCTTCATCACAATAGAAGCACTTTCTACAATAGTTCATCACTTTTTAATTCACTTCCAAGAAAGCTTTAAGAAAAGATTTTGATATCCACATGTCTAATGTATCTCAACGTGCATGTTTTAAACAAACAGGTATATTTTCACTATAAGATACCAGATCAAATATAAAATTCCTATATATATATATACATACATATATATATATATATATACACACACATACACACACATGTTTACATGGGCAAATTGATTATTTCTTTCTATAAGTAAGTACAATGATTTTTGCAATATAAACCTTACTTTTCTAATTCTTCAGGGTCAAATTTCCACCAAGTATCTGGCTCACGAAACTCCACTCTGTATCCTTTTTCTAGAGCCTGTAGCAAGCAAAGAAAAATGCTTCATGTGAGTAACATTATTAAAATAAGAACAGCAATGACTGTAACAAGTTGTTCACGGACCACTACAGTAGACAAGTGTAGTGAAGAATACACTGGTAGTACGCTGAACTCCACTTGCCCCAGACCTGTCTTAGCTTTTACTCCAGGCTAAGCAGATTAGATCATTTCATTCTAAAACTGTTCTGGACTACTGCCACACCATTTTCTGACTGTATAAATAAGCAGACTCTCTTCAGAAACCTGACGAAGGAAGACACTTCTGCACATGGGAAACCAGCTTATTGCATACAAAGATTAACTTTCGGAGCTGTAACAGATGGTTTCATGATAAAACCTACCACTTCCACATATGGCTTCATCTCCCAGGCTTGAGTATTAGTGTTGTCTATTATAACTGGAGATTTTCCCTGCTCCATTGCCTGTTTGGCTGCAATGAAAGAAAATGCACGTAAATAAGCATTTCAAATAAAACGGTGCATGAAAGAGTTTTTGCATTAATCTCATCTGATCGAAACACACTGTGCTATGAAAAGTAGTGATGGAAATGGAAAATAGTATGAGCAAATAGGTAAGAGAAATGAAGCAAGGAACATAAAAGCAAGGTAGTGGAAAACTGATACAAAGGGTTAAACGGGCACTGAAGAATAAAACCGAGTTGCTCAAAGTATGTGTCCTGTTGAGGATTAATAAAGAGACTCCTGGCATGAAACCATATTCTGGTTCCAGCCTTACCAGCAGCACATGCTGCATTCATAACCGGAATCTACGGCTAGGTAGTGCAGCTATTCAACAAAACGTTAAGAAAAGGTAATCTTCACATAAAGACATCCAAAACAGTAGCGAGATCCATTAAGAAAAAACATCCTCATGTCCAAACCTGCTGAGGTTTAACTTGGCAAACAGCTGAATACCACACAGCCTTTCACTCACTGTCCCCAGTCCCGGTGGGACAGAGGACAGAAAAGAAAGAAAAAAATAAAAGCAGAATTCATAGGTTGAGATAAAAACTGTTTACTAAAACAGAAATAATAGTAATGATAACAATAAATACACGTATATATTCACAAAACAAGCAGTGTGCAACACAGTTGCTCACTACCTGTGACCAAAGCCCAGTCAGTCCCTGAGCAGTGGCTGCCTCCCCAGCCAGCTCCCCTCAGTGTTAAGAGTTTCCTCACAAGACTCACAACTCACCTTACCAGGACTTGGCCATGGAAAACAAAATATGCTTAAAAAAGGAGTTGTACAACATAACTAACAAGCACGACTATGACAACCAGCTTCAGCACAATGATACATAGAAACTTACCCAAGCAATTTAAAAACTCAAGTACTTTAACTGTACCAGCTTGACATCTAACACCTACTTCAGAGAAACTAGGATAGCAATTAAGCTGTTCTTACCAGAAGTGCAGAAAGAATTAATAAAAAAAAAAAAAGAGTACCTACAGAGGGTACTGAAATACCTCCCTTTTGACACAAACGTCCTACCTTAATTTTCATTGTTTTAATTTCTTTTACCTTCTAGATCTGAAAAGAAGGCTTCTATCACCTTCTGTAGAAAGGGACACTACATTGACATATTTAAAAAAGGACTACTTTGTGAATTAGGTTCTTTTTGGAGGGGGAGAAGCAGATCTATAACACGTGACATCAGATTCATGCATCAGATTCATCAGTGCCCCTAACAATTACTCTAAAGCATCTTACAATCAAAGTAAGATCTTTGTCAAATCCATAAAATATATTAAGAATAGTTCTTCTGCTGTTTAAAGAAGTCTTGCAAAGATGAATTCCATTGAAAAAAAAATAAATCAATTGCTCTAGTACAACACATTAAAAAGAAAAGATTAACTCTTACTTAGTTGTAAACAGTATTAATGATGTGAGCCACAAACATGTCAAGAATTACACATTTCAAAGACCTCACAAGATGAAGAGTTCAGTCTACCTTTCAAAATGCATAAAAAGCAAAAACCTGAACCTTTGGAGATGCATGATCCATGGCTGGCTGCATTGTAATTACTGGATATATGCATTAGCGTACCACAATTAACATACGTCTTCCTGCACTATCTCCTCCCATATTCTCCTACCTCTTTCAGCACATGGACTTGTTCCAGGGTTGGATTAGGAGTATGTGTCAGATCATCAGCATGACTCAAGCATTCCTCTTTTTTGAGATCATTGTAAGATAAATAATGAGTAAGCCAGGATGACTGTAAATGAAGAAGGATCATCTTTTGGTGAACACTCTCGAATATTCCAAATGGACACTACTTTGTCTGATCTTCATTTTCCAGCTGCCAGTTTCAAAAGTCAGAGAGATCGTTTACAGAAGTGGTATGAACTCACATGAGAACACTGAAAATGTATTTTGAATCTGTAAAGTTCTATTGCTACAACACTTCATGAAGAGAATGTTTAAATTGCTAAGTCTGGCATCCAAGATAGCAGGTTATTTTAACAACTGTGCCTCAACTTGCCGACAAAAAAATATCAGAATATAATATCACTAATGCTCACAGGGAACTCACGATGATTAACTAGACGACAGAACTGAAACATCTGAAACTCCAAACATGAAGAACAGCACGGTAAAGAAGTTTCCAGGAGAATGAATAATGTCGCGCTAAACAGAGTCAAGAAGAGTATATATTAAATGAAAAGAAAGGAAGAAAAAAACGATTAAGTTATTGTTGAGAACTAGGGACTCATCCTGATAAATCAATCCATAAAACAAGAAGAAACTAAAGGAAAAGAGGCTGGGAAATAACCATGTAGATGGAAGGGAGGAAAAAAGATAGCGTATGTTCTATCAGAGCACTAAGAATCAGTAGAGAAAGCCGTGAAAATCGAACAACATATTGCTCTGGCTTCTTTAACCTTGCACAAGTGACAGACTGATATGACAGGATGTCAGAAGCAAGGGAAAAATCCTGAAAGATAACATGCAGGAAAGAGTA
Organism: Oreortyx pictus; assembly: GCA_036925125.1. Classification (NCBI taxonomy): domain Eukaryota; kingdom Metazoa; phylum Chordata; class Aves; order Galliformes; family Odontophoridae; genus Oreortyx; species Oreortyx pictus. Next base: position 20,545,188 of record JAUPFR010000001.1, read on the forward strand.
CAAAGAGTACAAAGGGAATAGCCAATTTGCCAATGAAGATAACAGAGTGAAAATTTGCAAAAGCTCGTGAAGAAAGACTGTATTGAAGTCATAATGGTAAATTAATTCCAGCATTTGCTGTTATTTGCACACTTGATCCCACAACCTATGATTTAAATGCATATGTGCTTTGTAATCAAGGATATATAATTCACTGTCTCATAAACATTCAAGAGTTTTAAATCCCGTTCATCTGAATCCCCCGCGCAGTCAGTCTATCTTCTCAGCTTTTCTGCTCCCTAGACAACTGGCAACTTCTTTTAAATACTTATTATCACTGCAGTGCGATATCAAAAGTGCTTCTTATAAGTTTCACAATTCCAATTACGGCTCAAAAAAAATTCTTCACTGTTCATTTGTAACTTTTCCCCAGTGCATCACAAATTTTTAATTGGGGCGAGGATGGAAGAAAATGGGACAATATTTGTACTGTCCTGCAGATTTTTTTTTTTCCTTTGGTGCTCCATAGCTTTTGATGAAAAGGATTCATTTTTCTTACACAGGAAGGAAGCTTGTTTATCTCTCTGCTGCAATGACTTCATCCACATGTACAGGCATAAGAGTTGCTCAGTTTGTCCCATCCTTGGAGTGGATCAAACACGTACAGAGATTCTTAGCAAACATACTAGAGGAAGGGTGAGAATCAGCCTGCCTCCTATCCTTACCTCAGGTACCTAATTCTCTACCAGCTAAATTCAGTCCTTGACTGCTAGGTGTAATATCTCTTATTAAAGTGCTAACCTACAAAAGAAAACTAAAGCTTGCTTCAGAAAAACTCTTCCATGAATCCTGGATGAACCTCAGATCGGCAAAGACTGGAAGAAACAGGACACTGCTGATGCCAGCAAAAAATGCATAAGGATACTAGCCTCAAATGTAACAAATCAGCAGGTCATAGCACAGAGAAGAGATTCTGTCCTTAGAGTTTGCACCCTCTGCAATTTCAAAATCCAATATAAATTTACATACTGATTAAAATATAACAAACATTTAAAATACAAAGACTTAAGCACACTCTGACCGTTTCATTTATATATACAGACACTCCTATGCCCTCACACACACATGGCATGCTCTGTCTCATACATACTATCAGCACACGCATGTTAAATTGCTCTTCTATTTAGAAAACAGAAGTATAGCATAATAGAATTTCTTTTATGTGTTCAAACCTCTCTTCTGGTTCCAGTCATGGGCATCACCAAGCTGAGCAGCATTATATGTATATCCATCTTGTTGACGAAAGTAATCATCAGTGCTGAGTACAATGCCATCACGACTGTGACCAAGCAGAACACTATTGAAAAAAGAGAAATGCAAAATATTACAAGATTTATTTTTCATACTAACCCCCCCCAAAAAAACTATATAGGTAAATAAAACTGTGCCCTACTTACGAGATTCTTGCAAATTTCAAGATGGTTTGTACTGGAAACACAGAAGTATACTATTCATTCCAATACAAACTGAAGTAGTATTTCTCCCCCCCTCCTGTATTTGTTGTCTTTCCAACTTAAAAGAAGTCGGTATTCATATACTTCATGGCTCTGTCACAACAGGTTCAGAGCACATCACAGTCATTTGTTACATTCATTAACATTTCCCACGTCAATCCTTATCTGTAATTATGTTTAGGAACCAATCTGATCATGGGATCTGGATATGACTGAAAAACGAACTGGATGCTTAAATAGTTCTTCCTCTAAACAAGCATTATTCTGACCACTATCCATGGCACTTGAACATACAGCGTGTGTTAAATATGAATAGCAAAAGAAAAGTTCTGAGGTTTTCAGCAATGTTTTCAGGGAAAAAAAATATAACATCGCAATAAAATTTCAGGATCGTTCTACCAATGAAAGTCAGGATTACGGAAAAGTATACACATTCCATTTCTGCCTTCGGCCCCAGCCCAGGCCATGCTATCTTACTCACACCCACCTTCTCATCAACCATGGTACTCACTGAACCTACAAGTTCTACAAGTTACTCAAAAAAAGAGATTTTTTTTTTCTGCGTCAATTTTCAGAAACTTAAATATTTGTGCTTATTCCAGAAAAGGACCAAAAAGATAATACAGATTTCCCAGATAACTAATGACAGGACGAGAGGGAATGGCCACAAGCTGTGCCGGGGAAGATTTAGATTAGATTTGAGGAAAAATTTTTTCTCTAAAAGAGTGGTCAGGCACTGGAATGGCCTGCCTAGGGAGGTGGTTGAGGCACCGTCCCTAGCGCTGTTCAAGAAGCGTTTAGATGAGGTGCTAAGGGATGTGATTTAGTAGCTTAGTGGGTAGGGATGGTGATGTGAGGATGGTTGGACTAGATGATCTTGTAGGTCCTTTCCAACCTAATGTATCTATGAATCTCTACAAGGAAAGCAGTCAAAGAAGATCAATACAGACCTCCTCTAGCAGAGCAGCAGTGAACTGCTACAGGGGGAACCACATCCTGTAGAACTGCAGTTCCACTCTAATAGGTGACAAGAAATTTAAGATACGGTTTTTAATCTGTCATTCACACTTCAGGGCTAACAAGGTGATAGGAAAAGCATGTGTTTTACTATCCCTGCATATATTAAACTTCAAATCAGGAGGAAAACAATCGCTTCTTGAACCACTTAAATCACTTAAGTGATTCAAGTGGGTTAGCTTGGCTTCCTGAGGAAATGCCATTTTACGGTGATCTTCAACAGAGCATGAGTTTGATGAGTAAAATGAGAGGGGAAAAAATGGTAAGACAAATCTAAACAAGACAAAACAGGAAGCGAATGAATAAAATGCTGAGATTCAAACCAGAATCCAAAAAGATAAGAAAGCAAAACGGATCGCAGTGTGAGGTTTCCATTTACCCAGCCTTTTAGGCCTGTCACTTCTAAGCAGCACAGATATCTTACCAGAAGTTTATTTCATTTGAGGGTCAGAATAACCTAACATTCAAAATTACAGTTAGATGAAAACAATTTCAACAGAACAAAAGACACTGTGGGGAAATCCAACTAAGGCAAAAAGGAAATCTCAGAAGAAGTGGTCATAAAAGTTTATTGTTAGCACGTTTATTTTTATTCTGTTTTGTAGTATTTCACACTTTTGGTAATGTTTCTGAATACAATATTAGTTACTGCAACAACCAGTGCTATTAGTTACACTAGCTACTGCAATGAGCGATGAAAGAATATTGCACAAATCTGTTCAACTTTCCTAGAATTCTACATTTGCACTGTCATGAAATGCAATAGTTGAACCACTGAGAGGCATAACTGAGCTGATTTTTGGAGTTAAACAAAATTCACGCTCAGTGCTGCCCAGGAACTCCAATAAATACCTGTGAATCAGAAAAAGCAATGACAGCGAAGCTGCAGGGGGAGTTTCCCCTTGGCTGATCAGCAACATCAGAACTCCATACATGTGATCAAACCCACATAAACTCAACGGAGTGAGTAATTCCTGTCAAACATAAACCTTATTCTCAGACAATCCTTGGAAATTGATGCTTAAAGGAAAATCCTGTGAAATGGAGATAATTCTCCTTGAAGTCACATCTACTATCCGATCCCCGTGATTGTTTTTGTTTTCTATAGTATAGCCAAATTTATAAAAACAGCCAGTCACTGCCACAGAGCATCTAAATCCCGTCGAAAATCTGACATTCCACTGCCCAATGGCAACCACTCAGACTCACAAATAGGCACTGTACCCAAAGGCTACGAAAAGTGAAGTGCACCAGCAGCACGCATGATGCACTGCTGCTGAGGTGCCAAGAACAGAAGAGAGCTGGCCAAATCCCAAACAACCTAAGGCAACCAATGTACGTTAGCTCTAAGTTCCCAAGCTTTCCCATAAATAGCTGCAGGGAGTGCTACTTAATTCCCACACAAGGAATTTGCTATGTATTGCCATGCCATCAGCAGCAGACCTTGTAGAGCTCATAGCTGAAGTCTGTGAATGGCCCAACATTACATCACTTACAGATAGAGACTTTCATTAAAAACTCAGCTGGGAGAAAAATAAATCCAATTTTATCTAAGAACAACAATTATAAAAACCCACCACAACAACACTGTATTAAATTAATTATTTACATTCCTATACGCTTACTGCCTTACAATTAAGTTGTTGGTTATTCTTGCCTTTAAAGCACATAGATTTAAAACAACAAAAATAAAATTAATGAGGAACTGAAGAAAGTATGAATAATGCTATCTGTGAAGTAACACGATCAACGATGCCTTCGAGCTGTTTTTCCCCTTTTTGCTCTTTCTCTCTTTTCCAGAAAACAAGGTTAACCCAGAATAAAGAGCTGTGCTCTTTCAGAGAGCAGAGTAAGATATGACAGAAGTACAGCCACTTTGTTGGACATCATTTAATCATTATTGCTGTTTGACTCTTTGTCTTTTAGTAGGACCTGTACTTCACTGGTAGGACAGCACAAATAAAGCAACAGAACGGCACCGGTAAATGATACAGCACAGAAAACAGCATTCCTTTTTAATACTAATTCCTGTTCCGTATAAAATATTTAACATGCATTCATTAAGTTATCTTGCCAGGATTTCCCACATGGCCCAATTTTCTCACTTTCTGTATTCTATATCTGCCAGCTAATAATGCTCAAAACAACTGGATCCATCTTCTACACACTTTGTGTGTGTGCTGAATGCATGTGCATGTATATTAGAGAATCAGACACATCTTCCTTAATAAAGGAGATATGAAGTAATAACTGGGACCAGATTCTTCCACTAGCTGTAAGAGCAGACACGGGCACCCACTGCAGCTCTCAGGAGCGTGGTTATATTTGTGTGGATATATACAGACTGGTGAGTGAGCACACAGCAACTAATGGGGCACACACCCATATTTTGATTTCCAGAAACAGCTCAGAGTTCTGTAAAATAATCTATTTACTCAAATTCTTCTATCGTATTTTTCCAAAGCACAACAGCCCTAGCAATAAAGAAACACTACAAGGGGGCAGAAATCTCGCACAGCCATAAACACAGTTTATTCCTGAAATATTCCATTACTGTCCCTCAGTGTTCAGACCATACCACAATTTATGAACCTATACAACCAGCGTTAACAGATTTAATACACTGAATGACTGCAAGAATAATCCTGAAACTGTGTAACTGGGGAGGCAGACTGACTACCAAAGATGCTAGGGTAACAGAATCATTACCCCAAATACAAGACACAGACCACCTCCAAGTAATGAGTTTATGACCTAAAGCTTCAACTACTATGACAATGTTCATAGCCCATTTCATAACTATGGCATTAAGTCATAAAACACTTTAAAAGTCTAACAGTTGCCTCTTTTAGAATCTGTGGTATTTAAACTTGCAAAATTTTCAACACCAACTCGATACGGAATAATTTACATACTACTAGGACGCACTTGGAAATAAAATTCATCCTAGGCTCACAAACTCAAACACAGAGCACACCCATGCAAAGAACAAATCATTACTATTTAACCACACAAAGAGACGACCCTGCGGCTGTGAAGTGGGAAAGGAAAAACAAGGAAGATAAATAATTCCCCAACAGGCAAGTCATCATCAGTATGCACACATGTGTGACACAAGTAGCAGTATCAGCCAACCACTGCAAACCAGCTCTTCATCCCCTTGGATACATTCCCTGCAACTGAACGTGCCCCTCTGAACCAACAGGACAGAGGCACTGAAGCAGATAGAAAAGCTACAGCAGCTCACTTTCTTTTTTTAGATACGCCAGTTCATCCAACAGAAGCTCTCGCTTCTACAGACAAAACTCATCTGGAAGTTCAAGGGCTCACATTAACTGGTCAGCAATCTAATACGTTTTTTCTAGCACGTACATACCCACACACACCTGCTCACCTGCTTTTAATTTAGCTCCTTCAAACAGTTCTGCACCCTGCGTTAGTCTGTTTTGCTAAATAACTTCACAGTTGTCTTATAACCTAATACATTATTTAAAATAGCTAACTTAGCATATAGACAAGAAAAAAAAAAACAAACTATAACTAAATAGTTTCTAAAAATCTACAGCACTATTACTAATACTAAGCTATCTAAATGATCCTTTTGACACTGCTACAGGCAGAGTTTTTAAAGAAACGCATAATTAAAACAGCAGCACAAAAATATTTCCACATTCAGCTATAAATACTTATTTAACACATTCACACCCAAGATCCAGAAGTCCTTCACTCCAGCAGCACTCCCCTCTTTCTGGGTTACTCTCTCAGACAGGCCTACCAACAGATTTAATTTCAAATGGATCTTATAAATGACACCAATATTTTTTCAACCTTGTTAAGCTAACCTTTATACAAATTCACGTTCTATTATAGAGGAATGGAAAACTGGAACTGCTGCCAAGTTTATTTGCAAAATATCTTAAAAAAATCAAACAAAAGACTTTTCCAATGGCATTTACATTCTAAAATCACATTACCAACTACTTAAAATTCTAGCACTGCAGAACTTGATGATGCAATTAATACTGGTTTTTAGTTTCTTCCCTCAGCCCTTCCCACCTCTTGGGCACCTGAGATCCTGAAATATGATTCTGCAGGAATGAACAATTGAAACCAAGCTCTGAATATACAAAGTTGCATATAGCTGAATACAAAGACAACCAAGTCCCACACAGTTCAAATTCTGCACCCAAATTCAGTGACTATGACTGACCTCGATCTTACAGCACCCACTTTCCCATCTGTTAAATTAAACTAGTAATCACCCGACAAGTAGGAGACGAAAAAGCATGAACATAGACTCATAAAACTTAAAATACTTAGGATCTTTCACTTACCGAGAAAGCGTTGATTTCCCTGAACCAGGTAGGCCTCTTAAGATCAGGAGCACTTTCTGTGAACAATCAAACCTCTCCTCAGGCAGGGAAGAAAATCTGTGCATTCCCTCGGCACTGTATGTTTTTGGTTCTTCCCAATTTTCCTCTCTGGTTTCACAGAAACCATTACTTTGGAGTTCACTCTGGCCATTATTTCCATTTCTGAAGACCTGAGTACTATGGAAATCAGTATGACCAATATTACCGCTACTCTGATCCTGCAATGGACCACGACAGTTGGTGTCACGATTTCCATGGTAACCATAGCAATTTTCATAAGAAAGTTCATCATTCTGAGAAGGAAAAGCATTTGTTTTTTGCTGTCGGGAATTAAGTATGTGAAAACGTGACTGATGGTTCAGTCTAGGAGGAGGAGGTCCCTGAGGTACTATGAAAGACCCCCTTGACTGCCAGGCAGGTCTGAATTCAGGCACTGAATAACTAGACTCCATTTGTCCATTAAAGGCATTTTCAGTTTTCCAGCCACTTGTTTCCATGACAAACTGCTGCTCATTGCTTATTTTCTGACTTCCTTGTTCCCCAGAGAAATACTGTACATTCTCATAAAAGGGTTGTGGGTTGTCCAACAATACACATTGATAATCCTCTTGCGACGTTTGACTGCAATTATACAGAGAATATTCTTCCTGAGAAGTTTCAGTTTCTTTTCCTTGAAGCATATTTAAATTTTCACTTTCCAGCTGCTGAATTTCTTTGTAGAACTGGTCCAGTTCATCATCCATTCCTGTCACAGAAGAAGAAATAACTTGCGCATTATCTGTCTCGGCTCCTTTAGCTCTGTTTTCATGCATTCCATCTCCCACACTGCTCTGATATTCATCACAGCTCCCAGACTGGTCCTGTTTATTACTCTCAGCAGGCTTGTAAATCGGTCCAATAAATTCTTTGCTTGTAATAAACTCTTCATCCGAGTCATTTCTATTTACTGAGAATGGTTTACAACTATTTTTAGTATTATCTTCATTGACATCAACTGTGGTATGGGGATCTTCCTTTTCTTCATCTTTAGTGTCATTTATTGATACAAACTGAGGATTTATACTCTGCACAATCACAGAATCATCTGTTTGACTAAACTCTGGATTACCTTCTGGAAGCGCTTCATTTGCTGCCCCCATGACATTCATAGATATTTTCTCTTGCTTCTGCACTTCATATTCCCCTTCATTATCTGAAACACACACCGATACCAAATCATTAGATGCTCTGTCAGTGTCCCCTTCTTCTTGAATGCCTTGGTTGCCACAGTCAGAGAGCTTCTCAAAAGCACCTTCTGCTGACTTCATCTTTTTAGAACACGGTTCAGTTGTGACTTCATCCTGACACTCCAAGAGCCTTACTCTACCTTCAGCATGAAGCATCTTAGAAAAAATAATAACAATAAATCAATACATTATCAGCACAAACAATTTTAGAGCAAAGTAGAAAAAAAAAATCAAGTTACTGAGGCCTACGATGCACATCTTCAGACTCTCTGCTATCACAACTGAATGTGTCACAGAGAAGAAAAGCAGGCAGTACCTACTGGAAGTCTTGAGCAGCAGAGTGGCAGTTCTGTTTAAATATCTTTACATGAGAAACACATTAGTGCTGAGCCAGTCTTGCAGTCACATTTTGTATCTTTACATGCTTTCTTCACATGAATGTTATACGTGAAAAATAAATCAGAACAACTTCTGTTCTCCACTGACCTTTGTTAACTTGCCAAGTGTTACAGATCTCTATGACAGAATTAACATGTGCCAAATTTCAAAGCACGTGCTAATGCCTGACATCACTAGTAAGATGACCAACAGAAATGCAAATACTTCAGACACAAGGACTATTTTAGGTGACAGCAACTGAAGACAGCTAATTCATTTAACACCAATAAAACAGTTAACAGATGACATCTACAATTTGGTACTGGTTAAATAAGGCTTAAAATTAAATTTACAATCTGACATTATTTTTCTGGTTATGGAACAAGTGAAGACCTCTGTTAGATACCAAAACCACTCAGCTGCATATTTTAAAAAGTAAACTGAAAAGGTGATCTTAGCACCAAATGAATTACAACCTAAGAATGACAGTAAATTCCAGAATGATAGATAGACAGCAATTAAAAACATAAAGTCACATACTGCTGATCAGTGTGACATGCAGTCATGTCATTGCCCCATCCATTATCCAAACTTCAATTTTCCTTTGCACTCTGAAAGTCTATATAACGCAAAAAAAAAAAAAGCAACAGTCATCATATAACAAATTAAGTGCAAAGTAGTACACTTAGCAAGCCCTCTGGAATAAAAAACGCAGTATTAAATGAGAAAGTAAGTATTTTTCCTGCCAGGAAACAACTTATTTTCTTTCTGTCTCTCTGTCTGAAAAGAATCTGTACGTTACACCAAATAAGTATTTGTAAGTAATATTCATCGCTTTCAACTTCACGTGTAAAGCTGACAGGGTGTTTATCTGGACACCTTCTCACCTAATGTACAAATTAAAAAAGAGTCTGAAAACGTTTAAGCCAAGGAGATTTTACTGTTTCCATTACATTTTGGTACCTGGAAGACAGCACTATTGTCAGATGGTGGGAAAACAAAGCCATGCATGACAATACTTCCTTGTAATTACTGGCTCTGGGTACCACAGTCTCCTCATCTCAAGACACACACATTGCTTTTCACGTATCTCCTGCTTTTCAGTTACTCCTTTTAGCAAATTAGAAAGAAACCATGATGTATGTCTATATCCCCCAGCTATTCAAAGATGCCACTTCACCTCCACTCAAAAACACTGCAACCTGCTGTAGGCGATCTCCTTTAGCACGGATGTTGGACTCAGAGATTTCCAGAGGTTTCTTCCAATTCCTACAATTCCGTGATTCTGTGAAAAACTCCTTTACCCTCATTTTTATCCTCATCTCTCTTGTGGGATGGAGCTTAGGCAAAGCATACACACATTCTTATGCGGAATGAAGTAAAGGAATATGTGAGCTACGTGCTGCATGAGAATTTCTCTCTTGATTAAGGATGCTGCTCTATGACTGTCCCACACAAGGAATACCCTTTCTTTCTAATCTTCAGTAGACTCGCTCAGATATCCTTAAGGGAAAGATAAATTACATATGAAAACATTTCCATGTGCGCTCTCGAAGCACGTACATACTGAGAAAATGCAATCTAAGCGACAGCCTTGCCTTCTGAATGGGACAGAATAGAAACACAACACAGGTTGGAAGGGCCCCACAAGGTCCACGGGGCCCAGCTTCTGGTCCCACGCAGGAACACACAAAAACCAGACCATGCGTCTGAGAGCATTATCCAAACACTCCCTGAGCTCCAGCAGCTTAAGGTCACGACCGGGAAGCCTGACAGCACTGCGGTGAAGATACGGTCGGAAGCACCAAACCCGAGCTGCACACGTGATCCACTTGGCAGCGCTTACAAACACCGTGTCACCACCTTAAACCCGCCAAGCGTCTCCAGCAAGTAACCCCTAAGCTCCACGTCTGCAATACGTTTACAAAAAAAAAAGAGGACGCGTGTGGCAGCAGCTGAAGTTGGGGGGAAGGCCCGGATCTGCCCCTCTGAGCACGGAGGAGGCCGCGCTTCGGGCCCTTCACGCTCAGGGCCGCTCCGCAGGGTCGGGCCGGCAGCGCTCGGGAGGCGCGGGGTGCGCCCGCCAGCTGCTCCCTCCCCCCCACCACACGCTTCCCTCAGCCCGGTATCACAGCTCCAGCAGCCGGCTCCTGGCGCCCGCCTCCCCCCCCCACTGAGCCCGCGCTCTCCCTCAGCACACAGCGGAGGAAACGCACCTCAGGACACGGGCGCCCGCCAGCCCGTCTTCCGCCGCCGCGGCCAGCAGCGCAGCCCCGGCCGGCGGCGGGGGGAGGGGAGCGGAGGACAGTCCTTCACCTTCAAAATGGCGCCGGCGCCGCCTCTCTTGGGCTCTTCACCGCGGCCCGTTCTGGGACTTGTAGTTGCGCCCCGCAGGGTGTGGGACTACATCTCACAGAAGCACCCGCGGCGGAGCGGGGTTTGCGCCTGAGGAGCACCGTGATCCTCGGCGTTAAGGGCGGTAGTGCTGCCCGGGCTCGGGTGCTGGTGGAGTGCCTAATAGAGTTGTCTTTCTAAACCCAGTTCCTTCTCCCCGGCGAATTCTCGAAGCTAACTCGGGGCGGTGGATTTTAGGCTGTTTGTTTGTTTAATTCGCAACCTGCGAGTAGCACCCGTATTTGTGTAGGTACTGCCTACGTGCTGTCAGACCTGGGAAATCCGCGTGCGGCTTCCTCTGTGGAGCAAGGCTGGCAGAGCCTTTTCCCACCACTGCTGTCTTTAAAAGCAGCGTGTGAGTCCCTGTGGAAATTGGGAGCGGTTCTGTGTTCGGACCTGGTCTTGCTTGTGGCACTGAGGCCTGAGTTTTGTTCCATAATTTGGACGAAAGAGTCAAGAAGACAAATCCTAAAGCTGTTCTGAATTAAAAAGGAATTTGTGAGGATCCGGTCATTTCTATGATGGGGAGTTCTTTCAGGAAGGGAATATCACAGAGGAAAAAACTGGCCTTTGTTACTGGAAAGAAAAAAAGGTATAGGTGCAGCATATACAAAGAAGCAGTTATTGCAGTTGGGTGGACTATTTCTACTCAAGTATTTTTGGATATATAAGGACCTGTGTTGCTTTATTCTTCTATACTTTGTATGAGATTATCTAAAAAAAAAAATACTAAGAGTAGTCCTTAATTTTAGTATTCAAAAAGATTTTGCAACCAAGATTATTGATTTCTTAGATAAGGCTTGATTGCTTGTTTCTAAGGAAAAGAACTATTTCCTATCTAAAATGATATTTATAGACGTCTACACAAGCTAAATCATGAAAAATTCAAGTTAATCATCTACATAGAATAAGGGTGTTCTTTCACCTACTGAAGACAGTGCCTGTAGATCGAAGCTCTCAAGCAGTTCATGGTGTGTAGGTAGTAATTGTCTCAGATACATTTAATTCGGGGAATTCTCCCAGTATTCGTGTGTAAGTCAATAAGCCACACATTGCAACTGACAGCGCTCTGTCATTTTTTTAACCTCACTGAGAGTAATTAAATATGTTTTCCTGATGATATTACAGCTCTGACAGATCTCACCCACTTTGATGCTTTCCTGTGCAACCTACTGTAGGGAAGCTGCTTTAGCAGGGGGCTGGATTGTTGATATCCAGTAATTGCTTCCAACCCCTACACCTCTGTGATTCTGTGATCTCATAGGGGAAGATGTTATACCTATATCAGACAAAGCCATAAATGATTCTCTTAGAATACTGAGGTACTTGAGGTGATTAAAGTATTTCCATCAGAAACATCATCAGGAGAAGCTGGTTGGGGGGTTAAAAGTAGTGTGCAACTACCTGAGCTGTTCAGGACTAACCAGAAGTTATTTGACATGTACGTCATCACCTTAGTACTAGTTGATGAAATGTTCTCTTTATCTGAAAGAAAAGTGAAAAGAAAAAATGGTCACTTAATATAACCAGGTTTTCCAAGACTTGTAAGTTTGGGTTAATTTGAATGTTACAGATAACAGTGGCATCCAGTTGCAAAGTGGATGGGGACTGCTGAGTCACAGCCTGAAATGCGGATTGAGCACCTGAAAGAAGGACCTGGTCAGCTGTGGGAGCACAGGTGAAGGTGATTCACCTGTGTGACCGGGAGGGGTGGAGACAGGCTCCACTCCTCTTAGACGTCATTTAAGGGCTGACTGCCACTGAGGAAGAATCTCTTGTTAGAGCTCCCTCCTTTTGGAGTTCTCTGTGAGCCTAGATCCTTGGAGACAGGTGCACGTTCTTTTCCTTCATTTTGTAATATCTCCTTGTTTGTGCTGGTCATTTTGCCTTTACGCCAATAGAAAACTAAAGAAAAAAATGTACTCAATTTTCTCAGCTCTCAGGTGGAGTCAGTCTGTGCGGAGGCAGTGAACCAGTGTGGGCACCTTTAAGTCTTTGTAGAGGCTATGTCTAAAGATTGGGTGTGCTGCAGTGGGAATGGGCAATGGGAATATTTGTCAGGCTAGGCTAATTACCAGTTCCTGTTCTAATAAAGGAAGAGCACTAGGTATTTTTAATTAAAAAAAAAAAAAAGTTGTACTTTTCCTGTAAAGAAAGATATCCCTTGAATTTGCTTTTAGAATCATTTTCAATAAAAATTCTCAAGAATAATTAAGCAGGAAGAAAGTAACTGGAATGAAAAATATTAGTCCAAAAATTAACTGTAGGCAAAACAATACATTTCTGTTTTCTACCCTTTAAAAGGAAATATAAGACGTGTCAATCAGACTCAACCTGTAATAACACAGGGAAAAAAAAATCAAGAGAAATACCCAGAAGACTCTACTTGATGTTAATCTTTACTGCTAAGGGTTAATACAGAACAATAGTTTATCTATTTAAATATTTTGGTGTGATCTTGTTATCACAGTTAGCAGAATCCTCTTTTTCCTTCTCAGAACCCTGTTCTGCTAATCACGTTTTAATAAGGCATACATTTGAGTTCAAGAGAACTACTTGCAGATAAACTTGTCTCTTTCTGAAGAACCTTGTGTCTTAGTTTGTCCTGCCACTCTGTGCTTCACGGCATCTTTTTAGAAAAAGTGAGGCTTCAAGATTAATTAGGAAACACTCTTGCATAAGTCTGTGGATTGAAATCAAACTATAGAGAGAAATCCTGATGAACATTAAGGGAATTGGCTTACTCAACAGTCTAGCAATATTTCTCATCAGTTTTCTGGAATGTTTGTATGGCAAAGTATACTGATCTGAAAATGACAGTTCAACATTTGAGTAAAAATCCAGGAATAGTATTTGGCTTGTTGATTTCCACTAGTAAAGCATTTTTCATTTTCAAATTTCACCCTGAGAATTAACATAGGAATTCTGTTTTGCAGTTTTGATAACGCCCTATCTGTTTGCCTGCTGTTTATGGGAGATAGGAGTACTTTCTGATGCATGTAATACATTCCAGTAAGTGATGTTTAAGCCACGGACTGGCTGCTGTTCCTTTTCACTATGATACAAGTAGTTTATCATTTGGATATTGTCATTTGGTTTCCTTCTAGGTTAAGACGAGCCGTTTTGGACATAAGAAACACTGGAGAAAAAGCGAAAGGAGTATCTCAAGAGTGGATTTCGGAGATTCTTAAAATCTTTGATTTAATGTTTTATTTTTTAAAGCTGAAATCTGCAAGATGTCTTCTACTGTCAAGAAAAATCTTTGTTCTGTGAGTTAGATCTCAAACGCAACAGCAAAACAGAACTAGCAGGACCGAATGTTTTAGCCCTTGTTTCAAAGGACAGTGCTTTAGAAAATGTAACTACTGCTGGCCTGAGGCAAAGCTGAGCTTATAAGTTGTGAAATGTTAGGGGAAAGCAGACCAAGAAAAACATGATTGCAAACAATTCATACGTTTCAAAGTAGAGTAAGAGGAGTTTCTGGGGAGAGACGCTTCAGATGAAGATCCAGGCACTGCATAGGCTGCAAGCCTATCTAAACAGCATCTCAAATTTAAATAAAAATTGGAGGATGCTTGGTATAATGCTTTCAGTGGGCTTAAATTCAATGGGACATTAAAAGAGCTAGCTTTCAACAGCAGGCAGACAGTGGAATGGTAAAAGGAAAATGTGTGAGTAGGAAAAAATGAACATGAAGCAGCAATTGAAAAATACCCAGCATTTTTCATAACAGAATGTATTTAAGTATTTAATACTTAATACATTAGTCACTTGTGGGAGAAGAGCAGGTGATGAAATGCTATAGAAATGTAGTGCAAAATATTTATAAAATTGACATCCCCGCTATTTTGTAGAATACATGCTTGTTTAAACTACACAGTTGTTACTTGAAATTACTTTTATTTGAATACTTGAGGTTTAACAACTGATTTTTTTATCTTTCAGATACAACTAGCGGTAAAAGCATTTACCTCTTGCATATTTTTCCAGTTTTGAAATACTAAAAGCATTGCTTAAGAATATTTGGATTATGGACTCTCCCACCTCCCATCCTACATCTCAATTAAGTGTGGAAAGCATTTAAATCAATTAAAGGTATCTCAGAGGAGAAACTAATTTAATTCACTGACAAACTGAGCTATCACCAGGGAAAGAAAGACTGCTGGTATAGAGTCCCAAAATACTCATTCTCTACTGTCAGCAAGGCATTAAGAGAAGAATATACGTGTATATATAACCAACAGTAGTCATTATATAAAAAAAATATTATATATGTGTAATATGACTGCTGTTGTTTTTTAGATACTGTCTGTGAGGGGTCATGTTAGTTGTAAGCATATGTTGCTGACCACTAACCACTCCAAATATTTATCAAAAATATTCTGTGACATTTAGCAGCAAAACTAAGTTAAGCCACACTAGAATGTAAAACAAACAACAACGACAAACAAAGCAACAATAAGAACAACACACTAACATGGTATTTGAAGCCTTAAAGGTTTGTGTATTAATTCTGTCATGCAGCAAGATGATTAGATTGTGTAGCTAAAGCAGAAAAGATGCAGTAGTTGGTACCAAAATAAAGCATGATCAAATTCTGACTGCGGTAAAGAGACAGATTCTGTTGGGAACATTAACATTGTAAGTGACACTTTCCACTTGTGTAGTGTAACATGAAACATTTTGTTGCCCTCTTTCCAGACATGTCTTTGGAATCCTATTTGAAGAAGAGAGGTCAGTGATAAAAATACATCTACAGTTAAGTGGAGATGGCATGTTTAGGGAGGCTGCAGTAGGTACTGTTTTAATAGAAAGACTTCCTTTAAGTCATTTGATCTCAGTAGTGTACTGCTATAGATGTTAACTACTGGTATGTGAGAAAGAGATGGTGTGAAATGTTTCCTGAAGTTGTCCTGTTAAATAACATCTCACCTCTTTATTTATTTATTTTTTTCAATAATAAAATATCACAGACTAATTACTGACTCCTGTATTTCTATTGGAAAAACAAGACATGCAGATGTTTTGTAGTCAGACTAGTTAGCATTAACATTAAAGTGTTACTTACTAAACTTATGAATTAAACTGTATATTTGTTAAAGGTGCCTTCTGAGCATCCGCATTTCTTCTTCAGCTTTTTGATATTTGTTTACAAGAGACAGTGTTGGCAACGGAACTCACAGACAGTGTGAGTCTAAAATTCCAGTCATCTTAAGTCACTGTTTCCATGTGGCTTGAGACGTATGAGATACTAAAATTAGTTGCAAAGTAACTCATGTTCATAGTAACTTCAGTTATTCAATTCAAGAGCAGAAACAGGGAGCTGTTTTTTCTTTTTCCCTTTGAAACAAATCACTACACTTACAAGTAGAAAGTGTATATAAGCATTAACTCTCACTCCTATGTAACAAAAACCTTACTGGCGTGAAGGGCTTAGCACAAAAAACAAATGTAACCCATCTGTATTGTTTTTCTAGCAAAATACTTTGTGTCATGGTTTTATGATTTTTGGTATTGGTATTCCACATCATAACAACATGTAGTGCATTAAGAGTTAAAGAGTTAATACTCCAACTCCATAGATCATTGATATTTCTGGGTATACCTGTCTCAGAAGAGAAGAACTATATTCCCCAGAAGACTTTGCGATGCTTTGCATTTTTACATATTTTCCACTCAGAGGGAAAAGATAAAAACACTCTGCGATCACGGGACACTCTCTTTCCTTCGGGATCGACTCAGCAGTGGGTGCTCGCTGCCGTATCGCCTTCAGCGTTAGCGTAAGGCCTTCGGTTTATCGGACACTCTCTCTTGCTCATTTTATTTGATTTATTAGCTTCAATTCCAATTATATTGTATTATATTGTGTTATTTTGCTTTCTGATATCTTATTTAGTAAATTAGCTTTCCTCCTCAGATCGTTGCCGCTGTTTTGTTTCTAGGGCCATCTCCCTTTTTTCCTTTTTCCTTTGCCCCTTTCCCTTTCCTGGGGCGTGGGTCTGTGGGTCCCCCACACCAATCGTCACGGAACCGGGCCGATCCAGCCCGGTAAACCGTTGACACTTTGATGCAGTGTTCAAGAGTTGTAGGAGAGAAATAGAAGGGAAAAGTGGCCATGACTGCTTTGGAAACAAATTGCTACATTAAGAAAGAGTTCAGAGGAACATGGTAAAAAAGGAGAGAAAACCTCCATTTAATGTTACAAAGATATTTTTTTAAATATGTGTTGGCTTCCATTCAAATTCAGTTAGTTTTGTTGGCCCTTTCTCAGACTCCAGTGATATCTGTGTAGAGGGATTTCAGAGAATCACAGAATTGCAGGGGTTAGAAGGACTCAAGAGATCATTGAGCCCAATCCCCTGCCAGAGCAGCTCCCTAGCCCAGGTTGCACAGGTAGGTGTCCAGGTGGGTCTGGAACGTCTCCAGAGAAGGAGACTCCACCACCTCTCTGTGCAGCCTGTGCCAGTGCTCCGTCACTGCACTGTGGAGATTTGCTCAGCAGTTACTCTGAAGCAATCTTTATTTATGGAAGTTGATAGAACAATTAACATTTTGCTGTCAGAAGCAGGAGTTCTTGGTCTCTGCAGTGTAACTCTCTCCCTTCTGAAAAATAATAGTAATAATAACAAAGAACAGTTTGGGTTGGAAGGGACCTTTAAGATCATGTAGTTCCAACCCCCTGCTATAGGCAGGGACATCTCCCTCTAGACCAGATTGCTCAGAGCCCCATCCAGCCTGGCCTTGAATGTCTCCAGGGAGAGGGCACTCACGACCTCTTCAGAAATACCTTTTAAGTTGGAATGTCTTCATGCTGTTCTCTTGTTGAAGTTAATGAGTGAAAACAATGGAGAGACAGAAAGGCAAGAAATACAGAGAGGGTCATATATGTGGGTGCCTCAGTATTACTGTAGTAAGGCATGAGACTCAGTAAAAATGCTTAGTCAGTCTTCTGATGGTGGTGTTACACTGACAGTTGTTGCTTCTATTCACACTGAAACACCAATAAAAAGAAAGGAAGAAAGGAAGAAAGGAAGAAAGGAAGAAAGGAAGAAAGGAAGAAAAAGAAAGAAAGAAAGAAAGAAAGAAAGAAAGAGAGAGAGAGAGAGAGAGAGAGAGAGAGAGAGAAAAGGAAAGGCCCAAAGGAGCTTGGACTTTGGTTATAAGACAACGCCATGAGATACGATCAGATTTTACAGTTGAGGAAAGTTATACTTAAGGTGAATGCAGAATACAGTTCTTAGCCCAGCACACAGTGAGCTTTGGGAATCTGCTGCCCAAACAGGCTGGAAAATATGCGGGGTCAGCAGGCACATAAAGGTAGCCAACAGGTCCATAAAGAAGCTCTGAAGGGAATCGGTGAGTATATGCCATCCATGTACAAAACAGAGATGTAACACCTCTATTGCAGCAACTGTGAATGCTTGGAGTGTACGATGGACAGAGACTAGGCAAATCTCCCCATATAGTATCTCTTGCTATTATTCTTGTTTTATACAGGGGAACAGGACTATCTCAAATTGTGCATTTATGTTCCCTGTATTTGAGAAAAATGCAGGGACCATTGAACCGGACATGCAGTGCATCAGCCTCTCACTGGGAGTGCTGTGTTGCTAATCACAGTGTCTCTCTTTGCTGCTTACCAAGTTATGAACAAGACGGGCTACTGATCTGACCCAGAAGGGCATCTTCATCTTTCTGTAACTAAGGCACGGAGTGGCCCTTGTCACTGTACCCTGCAGTTTTCATACCACGTTTTTACAGACAGTTGTGAGAAGGTTACTGCTCTAAAGGGTGGCCTTTGGGATTTCTATCATCATCCCTTGAGCACTGAGCCAGTCATCCTTGCGAGATGCGACATTTCAGGTTGTGTACTAGGAAATGATTCTTCTCAGAAAGAGCAGCGCTGCGGTGGCACAGGTTGCCCGTGGAAGTGGTGCCATCACCGTCCCCGGAGGTGTTCAAGAGCTGCGTGGACGTGTCACTCAGGGACGCGGTTGGTGGTGGGGCGGATTGGTGGCTGGATTCGGTGCTGGCGCTGCCTCCTGAGCCCGTAGCGCGGCCTCGCGGCGCCTCCTGACGGCCCAGCGGCCGCCGTCAGCTCCCGCGCTCCGGCCGGCCCCGGGCGCGGCGGGACGACGCTGAGGGTCGGCGGGCGAGCGGTGTCGGACGGGCGCCCCCGTGAGGGCGGAGAGCGGTACTGCCGCTGGGATGACGGAGCCCCGGACGGAGCGGAGCGCGCTGCTGGCGGCGGCGTCCCGGTTCTGCCAGAAGCAGAACCAAGGAAGGAGGAAGGGATGCTAAGGGGGTCGGGAGGAAGGCCAGACAGTGGCTGGAAAGTCTTTCTGAGCGCGTTACGCCTCCGAGCACTCAAGCCCCAGACGTCCTGATGGGAGCTGGAGCGCGAGGTGCTGCTGTAACACTCTCCGCGACGCAAATGGCTGCGAACAAGAGCGCGGCAGCACGGTGGCTGCTTCCATAGCCAGACCCGCTCCTCCGTGGCTTCAGCGGCCACGTGGAAATGTAGCTTTCCTGGTTCGTGCAAGTCCCGGCAGGGCCGACCGAGCCTCCGTCCGGGGATGGGGACGTTAGCTTAAAACGTGAACGAAAACGAGCCAAGCTGACAACGGCAGTGCGCTGGCATGGCCAGGAGCTCCGGGCAGCTTGCTGAAGGGCTCAGAACACCGCTTAGAGGCACGTCAGCTGCAGCGGTCCTCAATCAGCGGTACCGCGCAGCAGGCGCTGCCCCGGCCCGGGCACAGTGGCTCTACTGAGCACAGCGGTCCCGGTTTTGGGATCTGAGCACTTTCAGCGCTTCTGCCCTCTCCCCGTGCGTCATTCCTAAGCGCAGCACTTCATCTGTAGCAGCGGGGAGAACGGCGTCACTGATGGGCTCAGGCTTTCCCCACGGGGCGCCTGCGGAGCTCTGAAGCCAAACCGAGCGGTTCGCTGAGCGGTGCCGCTGCTTGTTCCGCTCTTTCCCCACAGCGAAGGGACTTTCACCCGCTTATGGTTTTAACTCCCAATTCCTACACAGGCCGTGGAAAATACCGATTTTCACGTTACACAGCGATCGCAGACAGCAGAGCTCTCTCTCCGTTGGGGCCGTGGCTCCGTCCCCGCCCTCTGTGCCCTCGTGGGTGCTGTTCCCGGCCGGTTTCCCAAACGCCCCTCGCCCGCCGTCAGCCGGCATTCCCGAGCGCCGTGCCGGCCGCCGTCGGGGAGTCCCGGGCTGCCGAACAGGGCTGGGGCAACTCGGGGCCGGCAGGGGGCGCTGCTGCCCCGCCGCTGCCCGGCTCTGAGCCCGCTCGCTTCCCCCGCGGTTCCATTGGAGCAGCCGGAGACAAGTTGGCGCCATTTTGAAGCCGACAGGGGGACCGGGGCGAGCTGCGGAAGGGGAGGGGGTTAGAGGCGATTGGCTGCGGAGACGGCGGCAGCTCCTCTCCGAGCCCGGAGCGGCGGCAGCGCGGAGCGGACCCGCCTGGGACCAGCGAGGAGAGGCGGTTGCGGCGGGGGTAAGGAGCTCGGCTCGGCGGCCGCGCGCACCCCCACCCCGTGCACCGCTCCATTTTCCCTTCTCCGCGGCGGGGGACGGCAGCTCGGACCGCGCTCCGCGGGCAGCGCCCGAGGAGGAGCGGTGCGAGGGTTCCCCGCGCCCGAACACCCCCCATCCCCCTCGGCCCTCCGGCGGGGCCGCTCCCCTCCCCCCTTCCCCGTGGCCGCCGTCGCGAATTAAATTTGCCGCCCCCTTCCTAACCCCCTCCTCCCCTCCCCCCCCAACCCCACGGGGCGCGGCGGGGCCCTCCGCTTGGGGGGGGGGGGGGGGGGAGGGAGAAAGGGGTGGTGACCTTGGCCAGGGTGCGCTGGGGCCCGTGGTCACCCTCCGGTGCCCCCCACCTCCGCCCCGGGTGGCCCGGCGGGGGATGGCGGCGGGAGGCCGGCTGTCCCCTCCCTGCCCCTCGCCGCCCGCCCGGGCTGTGCCCGCGGCTCCGGGGCTGTGAGGAGATCCCCCGCGGCCCTTTGGGTCCCCGTGGCCGCCCCGCTCAGCCGCGCGGACCTCGGCTCGGTGGGTACCTACTCGTGCCAGCCCGGTTCTTTTATGCTGGTTGTTTGATTTGTATATATATATATTTTTTCTTCTTCTTTCTTATTTTTTTGTTTCTTCCTTTTCCCTCCCCCTTTGCATCAGGCTCTGTTAGAAAGCAGTCGAGAGGGAAGTGTGTGTGTGTGTGTGTGTGTGGGAGGGGGTTGGCGCTGCCTGCGAGGTGAAAAACTATGAATTTTACATCGGAATCGCCAGATGGAGAATGGTTAATTTATAGGTTGTGCGTTGTTTACGTTGAGAGCCTCTGGTCAGGAATCTAGGTCTGTAACTTCATCCCGCTGCAAATAAATCACTCTCTCTTCTTCAAAACAAGTCAACAATTAATGGTGGTGAACAATCCCGGGGAGCTGAACTGCCGCCGACCCGCTCCTCGGAGCTGGGTTTGGCTGTGCGAGCCTTCTCCTGACTTTTCGCTGCCTTCCTGCACGAGCGGCTGAGAGCCGCGGTCGCCCGGCTAGGCGGTGCTGCCTGCCTTAGCACAACTGCCCAAGTATGTTCGTGTTGCTCTTTGTTTTGTGCTCGACGGGTAGGTGCTGGGCTGCAATTGATTTCTCTTTGCGGGAAATGGAGTAGAAGGGGTGATTAACATTCGAGTGGCTTTATAGCTGAAAACGGCTGTCAGATCGCATTGTGAGAAGGAGATAAGATGACGTGCATTCCTTCAGGTTTTTCGCCTTTCAAACTGTAGGAATACTTCTGTTCTCTGCCGATAGGAATTTTGTTTGGTCCCCCTTAAATGCCACATAGGTGTGCTCTAGGTCCTGTGTACTTGTGTGAGGAGACGCAAAGCCGCACAGTTTATTATTCTGTTTAGATTACCCTAAAAGAGAGTGGAGAGCGATCGACAGCTCACGATAGTTTAACTGAGGGGTGTGCATCACCTCCATGTGAAAGCGTGCGCTGCTGGAGGAAGTAGTTTGGTACTTGTGTGACATCTTGTGTCTGTGTTTGAAGCAGGGTTGTACTTCGCTGTGATACAGGGGGTGATTTCATTTTGTTCTGAGTTCTTATGCGTTATTAATTGTCCGTGTTTTTCTTGCGTTCTCTGTTCTACCTATGCAGGCTAGTTGTTTTTGGTGGCAAAGCTAAGTAAATTAAAATGAAAAGTTGTGTGTGTGTAGCACTTGTATGCTGCTGAGTTGTTTTAATGTGTACCATGTAACTATTGGCTTTGCAGCGTATCTAGCAGGCTTACTTATGGACTTATATTGAGCAAGTCAGCTAAATTGTTATTAAGGTGTAATTAAAGATATTAAAAAAAAAAAAAGTTACTGCTAGCATTCAGGAAGGTATTGTCATGAGATATGGACATGACCGTGGGCATTATCCAATTCTGGCTTTGAGCAGGAAGCTGCGTTACCTCCTGTGGATCGAAAGAGATGCTTTTTCTTTTGAGATAACTTGCTCTTTACCAGGCTCATAAATTATACTTTTCTTTCCTCTCTCATTCTTTCTTCAGATGCGCTGTTTATATTTGTACAGAGCAGTAGAAGTTTGTATGAGCATTTCTAGGAGCCTCTTAGTAGGGGTTCTTTATTTAAAGGTTGTTGGAGTAAATGAATGCTTTTATTGAAATTTGTGTTTGGAAGAGGTGATCCGGGCTACTTGCTGAACACGGGTGGGTGGCAGGGGAGGATGAATGAGAAAACATGGAGCTGAATGGTAAAGGCATGTGAGGATGGAAAATAAAGGAGAATGTGATACAAATGGAATTAATTATTTTTCCCTGCCAGTTTCATTCAAATTTCCTTTTGCTTTAATGTTGGTTAGAGAAAGCTTGAGCTTTCTTTATGTAGTCTTTTTTCCTTTCCTTCAGACAGATTCCCTCATTAGAACCAAGCGATAGTCCTGGTGTCTGGTACCAACGAGTGGTGGGACAGTGTATCATACTTGGAACAAGTTGCTGAGGTAGTGGTGTTTTCACTCTTAGTGTGAAGTACTGATATCGCAAACTGAAAATCCTCAGGAAGACTGAGGAAATATTGGAGGCTTTTGGTCAGTTGTAGAACTGCCTGGTAAAGGAGAACTGAGGAAACCACTGCTTTTTTAAAAAAGAAACTTGAGTTTCACTGTCCTGGGGGGGGAAGTGTTGGGTTGGCTGACTGTGTTTTGTAGTGTTCTCTGGACTAGTTGAACAGCGTTGGTGGATCTTGGAAGGAATCACATGCAAGCTTTTGAAGAATTGTGATACATGTGCTTTAAACAAAACAATAAAACCAAACCAAAACTTCTTTGCTGTCATCTGAAAGTTGAAACTGTGCGTATGTAAGCAGAGTACCTATTCCTCTTCCATTGGTGATAACTTCAGTTGAATATAGTCTCCTAGAAAACTGGATTATTTATTTTATTCGTTCTTAGTTTTGATAAATGCATCAAAAGGGCAGTGTGTAAATGGAAAGAAACTTTATTTGAGCAGATTAGTGGTTTATTTAAAAAAAACAACAACAACAAAAACCTGGAACGCTTTAGATTCTGTAATGCAGTGCTATTAGTGTGAATAGTTACTGAGACACGTCCATCTCAAAATATTTCAGTGAAACGCAACTCATATTTTATATAACACTGCTTCTTGATAAGAGTGGAGGAGTAAACTTTTATAGATTATTACTGTCTCTCTCTGCATATGCTGCTTTTCAACTTTCTCTAAAGGATAAGGAAATTTATAGTCCTTGGTGTGGATTCTGAGGGTTAGGACCCCATTACTTGATCCCCATCGGTGGAATTTACCCTTTTGCATCTTGTCCCAAGCGCTGGAAGTCTTCCTGCAGCGTTATCCTTGCTCTGTACTATCTGATATTCAGCTCTGTTATTTCAGCTCATGACACTTTCAGTACTAATATGCTTCCAAAGATGATTTAAAAAGGGAAAAAAAAAAAAAAAGGCATATCTCATTGGGAACAGATGGACGTGTTTGTACTAATCATCTTGTGTCTGTCACCATTTATATGGTAGTACCGCAACCAGGGATCAGGACCCCATCTGGGGTTTTCTAATTTATACCCTGTTCTTCTGAGATCAATTCCAGACAACCCTAACTCTGTACTTATTCTCTGACTTAATTGGGGGCTGTTTCTGCTGAAATTAGATGCTTCACTTCCATATTTTTTGACAGATAAAATGAAATTAGCAGTTAAAAAATGTTATTGACGTAACTGCTTTTGTCACCTAAACTGCATTTCGTAGCTCTGTTGAAGAGGCACCAGGTTCAGCTGAAGCCTAATTGTTAATGGCTTTCAAAGTGACCGTTGAGTGAGATTTTCCAGCTTTTGTGTAAATTTACCTATCCGTTGTCCACAACTTCTTTCAAAGCAGCCTCTGGTCATCTGTGAGGCATCCCTCGTGTATCCACATGGATGTCAATTCAACATCAAGAATCTGGATTCTGAGAGTCTTAGGTGGAGGGGAAAAAAAAAACCCAAAAACTGTTATTTGCAAAATATAAATCCTTCAGCTGCTTAAAATATGAAAATTTCTGTTGGGGAAATGAACAGCCTCACACATATGTCTTTAGGTGTGATACTGTCTTGGGTAATTGCTTTGTTTGACAGTTCGGTATGAAACATTGCATGTAGTTTGTTGTGACTTCGTGTACATGGAAACAGAGTGGATGGAAAAGTTGGTAGCTTTTGTAGCATCAATTTGTGAAAGCTGGTGTGCAGGATGATGTCTGTGGACTTTCTGTGTGCCGCTCTCAGCTTTTCAAATGTCTGTGGGAAACAGACAAGTCACGGGCACCTAATTCACAGTTTATTATATAATAAAGTTCACACTGGATTTTCTTCCTGTTGGGAGTATGAACTAGTCAGAATAAGGCTGCAACGTTTTGCTTTCCTGGTTCTTGGAAGTGGAGAAAAGGATGAATATGCCAATTACGTACCTTTTAGAAGATGCTGAGTGAGGTTTTCAGAGAGATATAAAGAGACAGAGACGTTTCTCTTCGCTCTGCTCAGCTTAGATTATGCAGTCCATGGTCCTCTGGAGCATATCCATAATTGAGGGAATTAGGAATGGAGATTGCCGTGCATATAGAGTGATCTGAAATAAATATTCTGTGCTCATAATGAGAGTGTTCTGAGAACTTGAAACATTTTGAATGTTCCACGTAACAAATGTTGCCTATAGTAAACTCTCCATCAGGTTGTTCATGCAATGAACATGTGAGTAGTTGCAGTGTTTTATTTCTTAGTGTGTCGTTGTCTGCTTTGTCTCCTTAGTGTGTTTCTGTTTGTAGTATAAACAACATTCAAATTTGTTTTGAAGATACAAGGAACAATTTTAATTTTGTCCTTTTAAGCACCTTATGGTAATCTTTAGCTATAGTTAGGAATTTATGTATTTTTTTTTTTATTTAGTTATGTTTAGGAATGTTCAGGAAAGCTGGGGAAGGAACTTCTTTGAAGGGCTTATAGTGACAGAATGAGGGGAAATAGTTTTAAACTGGAGGCATGTACATTTAGATTAGGTATTAGGAAGAAATTCTTTACTGTGCAGGTGCTGAGACACTGGAGCAGGTTGCCCAGAGAGGTTGTGAATACCCCCTCCCTGGAGGCACTCAAGGCCCGGCTGGATGGGGCTGTGAGCAACCGGGTCTGCAGGGAGGTGTCCCTGCCTATAGCAGGGGGTTGGAACTAGGTGACTTTAAAGGTCCCTTCCAACCCAAACCATTCTATGAATTTGAGCTGTGTTTTAGAGTTGGCTGACGTATTTTTCAGAAGCTGGGAAATGTGAAGTGAGCTGATGGGGGAAGTGTGTTGAATGTCGCTTTGGAACAGTGGGATTCTTTCTTCCCATCAGTTTGTTGTGTAGCCAGAATAAGTCTGTTTAAACTGAACTTTTCCGTAGTGCTCGTTAGTAGCGTTTCGATTCCCTGGGAGATGAGCTGTAGACCCTGAATACTCCTGCATGCCTCACCAGCAGCTCTGGTTTCATGTTGTTTGATAATACGACATACTCTGAAAGCTGTGGATTCTGTTCCTCAAACTATACAGGCAAAGCTGGTGGACAGCTCTGAAAGTTCATTCTGTTCCTCTGGTTAGTTATCTATAAAATAGGAGAAATGCCAGTTTCATTAAGGCATTGTGAAAATGAGTTAATTTATATTGCCCGCAAATGTTACGTTAATTGGTCCTATACAGGAGCCCTGTAGGAAATTGAGTATCTTCAGAGCACGGTTCTAATAAATTGTACTGTGGGGTACATGAAATGACAAGGAGAAAAATTGAACAGCTTCTTTGCTTTTGACTGGGTGGAAGAAGATAGTGAGGGGTCAGGTAAATCATCTCCTTTGTATGTATTCTTTTTAATACTGTATCAGAGATCTTGATTCCCTTGTTTTCTAACTCTTAAAACCTTACTTTCCGTATGTGTTGTTCTAGCACCAGACTTCCATTATTCCTTTTTAAACCAACTTAGTGAAGAAATCTGCTGTATGGATATGCTCCTATGAGTCACTAGATTGTAACCTTTAGCTATGTGTAGCTCATACTAATTAAATTAGTGGAATGCTATTAACAGTAATGCTTTATTGTCTGTTAACCAGTGTTTTGTGTGATGAGATGAGTGCTTTCCTGAGGATTCTTGCAATACTTGTTATGGACGGAAGAACAATGTAACGTGCATGATTCTACTTCATTCTGGAGCCCCCTGGAAGGGGTTGAGTTCCCTGGGATCTGCTTTATTTTATTCTCCTCACCTGCAGCTGATGTTTCTGTTGAGATCTCTCTCATAACTCCTTTGCCAAGTTTGTGCTGATACCTGTTCAGGCTTCTGATTAATACCTCATCGTCTAGTAAATCCTACTTCCTCTTAACTTGTTTGGCAGCTCTCTTCTGGCCTGAAGATTCTGAAACTGTGATGCATTTTGTTTGTTTTTCTCCCATCAACTGCAGTTCTTGATTTATTTTTTTATTTATTTTGCCTTTCCCTGTGACTCCTGACCTTTTTACTTCATTAGTCTGAAATGACTTGTGAGTTATGGACACATTTACCAACATGTTCCTATACTTAAGGTTTTTTTTGGTTTTTTTTCCGAGTGTTTCTGTCTTAAAGACTTAACGCAGCCCGTCTGTGAGTTGAGAATCTGGGTGTGGTGTGGACAACTCCAGCTTTTTCTTTTTAAGAAATGGTGATGTTTGGCTGTGAGCAGAATTGTGGATTAGTGATGGATTCAATTGTCAGAAGGATTTACCGGAAGCGTTTGATAGTGTCAAGATCTGGCTACATTAACCTTCTAACTTGTGAGTGTTAATGAGGAAGCAGGAGACAGGAATGTGGAACGTACACATGAACAGTTCATGTACCTGAAGAAATAAGAAGAAACTCTCAGAGCTGTCATACCTTGCTTGGATGCTCGTAGTCATTAGACAGCGTTAGCAGCTATATCTATTTATGAAGTCTTAAAAACAGATTATTTTGTTATTAAAAATAACGTTTTATAACGTGAAGATTAGTTTCTGTTGAGTTACCTACTAATCTATCTTAACTATTTCCATTTACAGAACATAGTGTGTGTTATGGTTGGGAGTGTTTTATGTGTTTGGAGGTTATGGCACGTTTCTTTTTTCTCCTGTGTATGTATGCTTGTGTGCCTCAGTGCTGATGTACGAGGGCTGCTGTGGAAGTAATGCCTCCTAATTTATGTTACTGGCCCATGACATCAGAGGTGGCAGTTGGTGGTATGGCAGTAGAGGTTGAACCTTCTTACCTGTATTCTGTCGCATATTGTTGCTGTGTAACAGTTGGCAGTCTGACAGAATGGCGTCAGATATGGAAATACGGATGAAGCAGAGGCACATCATCAGGTTCTTCCACGTGGAACACCATCGTGGCATCTGTGAAAGAGCAGGTCATCTCCTCTGGTGCTGATTTTTGTGGGCGTAGCTTGCAGGTTTTGTTCATTGCTGAACGTGTAAGGATGGCGACTATGTTGAAAAGTAGTATTTTGTCGCTGAGGTTTTGCTCTATTAAAAAGTGTTACAGTACTCATTGTAACTGTTGCACTTTCCATGGAAGTATATAGGAGGTGTTACTTTTGGAGTGACCTACATCACCTTTCTATTCTGGGTTGATTTGTGTCCTCCTTGGATGGGTTATTGTAAGGAAGCAATACAGTGTCTGTGCAGTGAATATGAATGAAATGAGCTCCAGCTGGAGGATAAATAAATACTGAAGATCAATTTAAAAAGGAAAACAGAAACTACAGAGTTCAAGTTCTTCCACTGAAGAAGGCTGGTATAGCTGTAGTAATACATGCACTTGCGTGTACCAAAGCCAGGGTTCAAATGTATCAACAAGTATAGATATCTGAAGCAAGAGTGTGAAGTGGCTGGAGCCAGGGTCTGTCAGTGGTGCCCAGTATGTGGACAAGAGGCAGTGGGCGCAACCTGGAGCACAGGAGGTTCCCTCTGAACACAAGGAGCGCTTCTGTGCTGTGCACCGATACAGGCTGCCCAGAGGCTGTGGAGTGGAGACCCTGGGGCTCTTCCAGAGCTGCCTGGATGTGGCTCCGGGATGAGTATGTGAAAACATGAGCCCTTAGGAGTATATAATTACATAGGGATGAATAACTGTATCAAAAGAGACTACAGGATTCAACACATTATTGATGAAGAAAGTTACTTGTTGGTTGAACATAGAGATGTTAAAGCTAGACTTTGCAGATTAAAGTGTCAGAAGTCTTCAGGGTGATTTTTTTCTGTATGGTGATCTTTCTGGTGTGTTCACCTGGCAGAAGTAGTTCTTTTTTTGTTGGTATTTTATAAACATAATTATGGGTTCTTCCACAGTCGTCAGAGGTGCAGTTAGTTTTTCAGTCTGTGGCTTGCTGTCGAGTCAAAGTTCTGTTAAAAGCAAACGTTGTAGTTATCTGGGGAAAGAAGAATCTGAACTGATACAAGCCCTCTAAGTAGGCAACTTCTACTTATAAAACACCAATTGAGTGGTGTTCTGGTACTAAGATTCCAGCATGCAGCACCAATACAAATGTTTGTAATTGATATCGATTAGGAATGGGTGCAGTGTTTCTTAGCACGGCAGCAGTAGACTACCTGCGTGTTCTGTTGGGTCACGTACTCCAAATCATCCTGCTACTGATTTTGTTTGGCTTTTTTTTTTTTTTTTCATTGTTCCTCAGTAATTGTGATTGAATCATCTGTATTAGGGTGCAAAGCGTACTGATTGATTGATTGATGTTATTAATCATTAGATACTAAGTTAGGAATGGGAGGGAGCCTTATTTATATGTACAAGTTCTGACTTGTTGCCAAAGCAGTTTTGTATTTGTTGTCCATCTGCGATGTTTATTTCTGTAGTAGTGTGCTGGTGTTCTTAACATTTCTGGAAGGACTCAGCTTTATCGTTGAGGCTCTATAAGGCATTTTTTGCCAACTAAGTTAACCCTTCCCTCCGAAGGGTTAACATGGTGATGAAATTTCATTTGTTCCCAATGTGTGTTGTAGTTATCTGCTTTCTGTCATATTCTCATTATTTTCCCAGTTTTCCCAGTAGCACCTATGCCACTCTTGCTTGTTTTCTTTTTCTCTCTTATATATAATAGTAAAAATGTTAGCTTTGTAAAGTAATATACTTTGGTAATGCAAAGTATGAGGCTGTTATGCCTGGTTTGTTAGGGGGTTTTGAAAATAGAGTTAAAGGAAAACACCTCACCCCCATTCCTTTCCAGTGGAAGGAGGCCATTCTTGCCTTACTGAATCTTGAAGTTTCACCAGTAAAGCAGAACCGTACCAAAGTAATGTCTACAAATTAATGGTATTGTGAAATACCAGTTTGTTCAGGCTTGATGTCAGTTCTTCAGTGGTGAAGAACTGGGGGAGGGGGGAGAAGGGGAGACGGGGAGTCTTCCCACATGAATAGTCTTGTCTGCTTATCTCTTTCCCTTTGTGACTCCTCTTCAGTTATACTGTTGTGATATAGTAGAATTATGTCACTTTCTCCTGTTCTAATTATCATAGCTATCTATAGTTGAATGTAGTATGCCAAGAAAGTTCGTAGCAGTTTGTTGGATATTGATATAATTCCATAGCAGTGACCTGTAATCTTGTGATTTTCTGTGCTTACCTTCCCACTTTTTTTTCCTCGCAGTGATTTTCTTTCAGGTGTTTAGCATATATTCTTTTTTAGCAGTTCAAATACAGTCCTTGTACTGAAAAATATTTGTCTTTTTCATCTTTCCTTTTGGTATTTTGCTGAAGAAAACTTGATTAATCTCCGCATTAACTGTGTTTTTCAATTTAGTGCTTTCATAATACATGTTTTTAAGTGTGAGGAAAAAATGCAGAATGTTTTATGACGAACTGATCAACAAATTATCTGAGCATGATATGATGTCCTTCTAAGTTGCATTTATCCCTTTATTTACTTCCAGAACACAGATTTCTTTTTTCCTAAACTTAAAAATCGTACTGATCTCAGAGTTGTGCACCTGCTCACTATTTTTCCACTTTGCATTATTACAAGAAAATATAGAGAGTACCGTAACTTAATCTAATAGTGTACCACATCTTAACGTTTAAATTCATTTAGAGTGCTTTGGATATTGCACTGTTTCAAGGGTTTTAAGCTAGTGTCTGTGTAATGCTTTGGTTTGGAAATGGAAAAGTCTTAACATAGACATCTGGTTGAATAAAGGGGAATTACCAGGGGAATTAGGATTTACCTGTCCTTTCTTAAAAGATGGGTACGAAGCTGACTTCAGTCTGTTTCTGTATTATTTTGATACTGTGTCAGTGTTTTTGCTTTGTTACAGTAGCTATCTCTGTTTGGCTCTTACTCTGGCTTCATTTCTACACATAATATTCTTCGAGTAACTCCTATTTCCCGAGGACTGTGATTACTTCTTAGAATTTAAAAAAGTGATCATTTGAAATTGTTTAGTAACATGAAAATATTTCTTGCTTTCAAATAAAGAAAAACAGTCTAAAAGTTTAAATTGTTTTGTGTTTTTGGTGTGGATTTTGCCCATGATCAAGATGCTGAACTTCAAGTCAGTTTTGTGTTTGTCCCTTTCAGAATTGTAGATTCATTTCTTCTGTTTGCCGCCACTAAATATAATCATTTGTCATCTCTGGGCATTGTCAGAATCTGTCTTGTGTGATCGCATACAATGATATTGTTTGCCAAACCTAAGTGTTGTCATATATGTATAGGTTGGTGAATAAACTACATCTGAAGTAAATGCAGCATGGTGCAGTTTTGGTTATGCAGATGTGTGCACGTGGCTTTCCCAGCAGCAGGGCAAAATTTTTATTTTGTTCCATTTTTCTCACAGAGAGCACTGTTCTTAGGTGCAGTGTTAGTTCATGGGAAGCTCACGTGAACAGATTTCACTGCTTCTCCTTAGTATGGAAGACTTCCAGAGTACGTGTAGGATGTTATTATAGTTTCAGGTTGTGGAAAAGCAGCAGAATTATCCATTCTGCAAAAGGTCCATATACTGTTGGTTCACCATGAGAGATGCCTGTTGATTTTCAGAATGTTTATTATTGTCTCCACTGATGCTGACAGTTTGCTGGATTGATCTCCTCATTTTTCCAGGGATGAAAACAGGATTGCAGGTGTGTCCTGAAGTATTTGAAGCTCCAGGATGTCAGATTTCTTAGCACCATAAAGTATGGCATTTCAAAGGTGTTCCCCTAAAGATGCCAAGTGAATTGCAAGGTGGTCATTGATTTTCAATATATTTCTCCCTTCCCCCCCCCCCCCCCCCCCCCCCCCCCCCAAAAACAAACAAAAAAAGCGCTTCAGCTTCTGTGTGACCAAAGTGGCTTTAATTTCCGTAGTTACTTCAGATATTGCTCTCAACAGCCACCACAATAATAACTGTTCCTGTCCAGAATCAGTGATGTGACACCTTAAGCTGCTAGATACAAGGAATGATAGTTGGTGTTCGGATGGATGCTTGCAGGTTGCACGCATATTGCAACAGAAAGCAATCTACAAGTAAAGCTTATGTGTCAAGATAAGCTGTGTGTGAAATGAGTCTTTTTTTTTTTTAACCAGTGATAGATCCGATAGTTTTGAGTGAGCTTTGTGATCTTGCATAATTCTCCCACAGTGTCCTTTGTAATAATTAAATTATTGTACTTTATTCTCAGGTCTCATCAGTATTTCTAAAACGCGAGCCTTACACAGGCGTTCTTACTTCAGCTTAGTGCTGATTAGCTTGAGCCTTCTGTACGAGTGAGTTCATCTTTTTTACTGCAGTCATAATGCTAGCAATAAGAATGCAGGATTTCTCAAGTCAATATATTAACTTTCATTTTAATCTTGCTTAGACCAGGCTCTTTCTGTAGACACTAGGTACTTTTCTGAATATGTTCTTTCCCAAATTCTATTCGAATCATCCCAAGCCATAAATTATTAAGGCATGAACATAATACAGACAATTTTGTAGGTTTTATCTCTGGGGGGACAGAAGGGGACCTACAGGAAAGCTGGGAAGGGACTTTCTAGATGGGCATGTAGTGATGGAATGAATGGAAGTGGCTATAAACTGGAAGAGAGTAGATTTAGTGTAGATATTAGGAAGAAATTCTTTACTGCAAGGGTGTGAGACACTGGAACAGGTTGTCCAGTAAGGTTACGGATCCCCCCTCCCTGGAAGCAATCAAGGCCAGGCTGGATGGGGCTTTGACAGCCTGGTCACATGCTTTGGTGTGATTAAAAGTACTCCTGTCCTGAATTCCTATTTGTGTTTAAAGTACAGTGAAATCAGCTCTTTAGACAGCTCTGTCAGATTCGCGATATATTTGGTTGAGTTTATTTTGTGTTGGATGCGTTGTTGGATGTGACTAAACCTTTTAGCAGTAAACCACAAACCCTTTATATGGGCTGTTTCACCTGCCTTACTCCAAGTTTGTCAAAGCTGAGGTGTCTAAAGACACGTATGTATGAGTGTGTGTATGAATAGACACTCAAAACTTGACAAGAAGTGTTAGCAGTATTTCTTTGTTAAAGTTAAGTAAAACTTCATAGTATTTCAGTGACCTTTAGTGCATTTCATCATTTGAATGTTAAGGTGTCAAGGTTGTTGTCAAAATCTTTGTCCGTTTCTCAGACTTATTTACCCCTGTTCTCTCTCCCTCTCTCCTGCATCTCCTACCCACAGGAAGTGTTATCGTTCTACAAAATCCTGAGTCCAAGCTTTTTAAGTGAGAACTTCATTCTCCTGAATCACTCTACGTGATATCTTGCCTCTTTGCATTCTTTTTTTTCCTTTATTTTAAGGCATTGTATTTTTCTAGAGCAAAATATTTTACATCTACCTGACTGCAAGCTTCTATTGTGTGTTAGGTAAAAATTGCCCTGCTCTTGTCCAAACAAATTGAAGTTAGAATTGATATGAGTGGCTTATTGGACTTAGTGGGTTCTCTTTACAAGGTTTTTTTTTTTTTCTTTTTTCTTTTTTTTAATCACACAGTTATTTCATAGTAATATCACGTGCTTGTTTTAAAGTTTGCACAGAGGAAACTGATCAGAGTCTGCTTGTTATACTCTTGCTTTTTTGGGTTTTTTTAACCTTTTCATACAGTATGCTTGCATAATATGACCCCCTAACATGCGCTGAGAGTTGATGTTTTCCTATACGTTTGACTGACAAATATATTGGAGATGTGTTTTACTAGCAGATTTTGAACTATGTTCTTTTCCACTCTGTGGAACAAATATTGTTCCTTAGTTTAGCTTTGTTTTTGGTTTTTCTTTCTTTGTCAGAATGTTTTGGTATGGTTTTCCAGTTCATATCTCCTTATCGTTTCTTGTCCTGCAACTATGCCCAGAGATAAGGGATTGTAATCATAATACCTACAGTTCATCTACTTTGTCTTGTGTAAGAG
Organism: Oreortyx pictus; assembly: GCA_036925125.1. Classification (NCBI taxonomy): domain Eukaryota; kingdom Metazoa; phylum Chordata; class Aves; order Galliformes; family Odontophoridae; genus Oreortyx; species Oreortyx pictus. Next base: position 20,579,022 of record JAUPFR010000001.1, read on the forward strand.
CATGAGAAAGCTGAAATCCCACGAAAGAGAGCTGTTTTGTTTTTTTAACTTTTGAAACCTTGCTTTATATCACTAAAAAATCCTGCTTTCCTAGTGATCTTTAAAACACAAGCAAATAAGAACAGAAAAACAGCACCCTCTGCTTTTAATCGCATCAGTGATGCTAAAATGTACACGTTGGCTTGCTTTTGTATCCTGTGGAAGCTGCAGGTGTCCACAGCACCACTGGAGAGAGCTGTATGCTGAGGTAAATCAGTATGGAATACCGTGTGCTATTCTCTGGGAGGCTTCTTTATCTAATGGCTTTTGAAAAATCTCACCTGCCAAAATGGTGAGTTACCTGTGGCCATTTGTGTATGTATGCTTTGCAGGTTTACAGTGTGCTTGTGAAAAGAAGCTGTGGTACCAGAGTCTGTATGTTTTTATTTTTTCTTATTTTCTTGAATCTTCCAAATCCTCTGCACATAATGAAAGTATTTCCTCTTGCAGTTATTCCCTGCACACCTTTTCATAATTGACTTGCTAGGTAAATGCTTGGTGGGTAAGAAAACTTAACACTCTTCACACTGTTTTCTAATGTGAGGTTGAAAAATGCAGTGCTTCCTAGCTTAAATAAGCATTATGATCTAAGTATTGACTGTCAAAGGATTGCCACTAATCTGTCATGTAAGCTTGGTACTTCTCGTATCACTTTCCTGGTTGGGAGTGTTACTTCAGTCTTGTTTGTCATTCCAGAAGAACATTAATTAGTAGTTTCTGTAAATTCTTCCTGTATCAATCCCTACTATGCACTCTGCCGTGCAGAACTCAGAACCTAACATTTTGTCAGTACTGTGAGTAATACTAGTATCTTCATTTAATAATAGATGAGTAAACACTGTAACTTATTTCTAAAAGAGAATGCAGTGCGTTCATGTAGATGTATTTCAACAACTATGAAAATGTAACTGAAATTATATGAGCATACTTAGTTCAATGCTGAAGTTTTCTATTTTACTCAAAGATGAAAAGTATCCACCAAGATTCAGCTTGGAGTTGCTTTTTATAGCAGAGTTATAACTCCTTAGTCGAAGATTTATTATGGTAATAGATTTAATATAGTGGCACTTACATTATGTGAGTGTCTAACACCTCAGTCACTTCTCACCTTGGTCAGTTGTTGTCAATCAGCTCTGCATAGCAGGAATTTAACAGGATGTAAATTTTTTTTCTGTAAATGGCTTAAAACATTGAATTATTTGTGTTTAATATTAATAACCCTGTTAGAGAGAAAGGTGTCTGCCTCTTCCATTTGCACATTGTGGGTTAATCTCTTCAGAATACTTTGTATCTTCTCCTCAAATTACAATCTGACCGTTTTTTTCACACGTACTGTGTTGCTGATATGAAGCTACTGCTTTTAAAGCATTTGTAGTGACCTATTTTTATTCATGCAGGGATGATACCTACCGAGGGTGCAAAAATAGAGAAATAGTCAGCAGAAATGGCATGCTAACAGAGCAACAGAGCTATGGAGTGAACTCTGTATTACAGATTGAGTTGAAAAAGTTCTGACTTCCTTACAGTACTCTGCGAAACAACATAGTGAAAATGTTCTTCGGATTTGCTTCTAAATCCTTTTCATGTTGCTGATGGAATGGCCTGTGATGGGGGGACATTTCCATTGGGTTGTAGAGAATGGGTTGGTAAAAGTTATGAAGATGTTATTAACTTCATTATTATTGCCCAGAGAGATTATGAGTGCCACCTCACTGGAGCACTCAAGGCCAGGCTGGATGGGGCATTGAGCAGCCTGGTCTACAGGGAGATGTCCCTGCCTATAGCAGGGGGTTGGAACTATATGGTCTTAAAGGTCCCTTCCAACCCAAACCATTCTATGATTCTGTATTTATGTTGTTTTGAATGTTGAGAGGTTTGAACGGTGAGGCCGTAAACACACTTGTATGTACACAAGTTTGTTGAAGCTGGATTCATGATTCTTCTCTTGGAATAGATACATATGAAAATACTTGAAGGATTAAGGTTTAGGAACTCATGGATGTCTGTGAAAGTCCTGTTGACATGTGACTTCATGTATGTTAAGGCATAGTTTATTTAATGATTAGCACAGTTAATTAAATCACCGTAGACAGTGTGAGCTGTCATCCAAACAGAATACAATTACATGTGATGAGGTTTAAATCCACCTTGTAGATTGTTGACTTAATATTCTGTAATGATATTTATTGACCCGTAAAATATATTGTGAAGGTACTTAACATGCAAGATGTCAATCCAAGTTTTTTTTTTTTTTGCATGGTTGTAATCTGCTTTTTGCTATTGAGTAAGTGTGTATTTAGATTATTGATGAAACATTAAATACTCTATAGAAACATTTTGAGTATCAAGCTCCTTAATATTTAATATCATGGCCATTGAAATTGCTCAGCTGGAACTGGATAACTACAGGGTCTTTCTAATCATGTACAGAACTTAAGGTCTGTATTTCAGCTACTTGAATTGGAACACATTTTGGTAATGTCACCTGTTACTAATGAATTCTGTTTAGAGTAATGAATTGTTCTGTAAACATGCTCTGGTGGGCTTTTATAATTTTGCATTAAGTGTGCTCTGTTGATTCAACTTTTTTTTGCGCAGAAAATGGATGACGAATCCATCCTGTTTCAACGTGCAATAAATGTGTGAATGCATCTTCAGTTTTTAATGCTTATTCCATGCTTCAGTTCTTCAGTTATCCTTGTACAAAGAATGTGTATTTTGTCAATTCTGTTTCTTTCCTTGCAGTTGTTTCTTATGTACTCCCTTCCTTCCCTCTGCATCCAGCAAGAGGAAAACCACTTCTTGTTAGCGTTTTTTATGTGCATCCGTTTTACCTTGCACTTCTTCAGACATACGGACTTGCTCATGGCTTCCCTGACTTCGTGTCTTCCAAGTCATAGTAGCAGCAGTGCTTCTGGTTGAAAGAAGCAGCATCCATTATCTCAACTCCTACTGTACCACTGCTTTCTGCGCAAGGAGTGTAGTTCATATTTGAAATGCTGGATTCATTCAGAATACACTTATTTATGTTGTGGAGTAGTTTTCCAAGACTTAGCTTTATAGTAATTCTGAAGATAACCAAAGCCTGGTGGAAACACGATTTTTATTTTGTATGGTTTTTTAAATTATTTATTAGGATTAGCTTTTGTTTATTTACTTGTTGAAGTTTTGTTTTTGTATTTTTTCTTCTTTTTATGATCGCATAAGAGGAATGGCACACATTTCTGTGAATTGGTTAGGATAGACTTACATTCTGTGTCAGAACTGTTAGATGGCCTTATAATAAAAGGTTCAAATGTATTGTTGTGTTATTTGAAAATGCTTGTTGTCCTTCGGTATGTTCCAGAAGACAGTATAATTAAAATAATAAATAATAAAAAAAACAACTTTTTAAAACTGAATCAGTGGACCTTGTCTATAAATTGATCTATAAATTTTCACACTCGAAGATGTTCCAGATGCTGCTGAACTTGAGACTGCAATTCTTAGTTGTCACTGTCTTCCTTTTCCCTGGCGGAGGTTAGCTGTAACTGCTGGCATAAATGTTATCTGAAATCTCTTAAGACTTTCATTTGGATAGAATCAGGTTAAAGTCAGCCAGAAAAATTCTCAATCCCATTAAGTGTTCGACACAGATTATTTTGATAGAGCCAGGTATACACAGCTATACTGACAGTCCAGAAGATCACCATTTCCAGCAGTGGGATGTACCAAGCTAATTCATTTCTGTTTAGGTAATGGTTCAGCTGAAACAAACAAACAAACAAAAAGTAGTTTAGTGTTGAGTTTTCTGTTGCTGAATGAGAGGTTTCTTTACTGCCTCTTTTACATCAAAAATTTTCAGTGAAGCTTAATGTTGATCCTGGAAAATATTTCAAAGAGTGTTGCAGATTTTAATTATGTGGGAAGTTTAAAAGCATTATTATTCTTTCTTCCTTATGGTCTTAATAATAGGCTACTCCATCGATTCTCTCAAAGTTAATTTATGGTCGTATATTATTATATGCATTAATTATGTGGAAAATGGATTCCTATTTAGTGTTCCCTGTACTTTTGAGAGGGATATGTTGTTATGTACCATATGTAATTGTAGACTTGTCAAGATTTATTATTCGTTGTAAGTGCAAAATGAGGCATAAATTAAAGTTCTCTCTGGCTCAGCAACTACTTAGGCCTGTTCCTACCAAAAGTCCAGATCCTACACCTTGTAATGTACTTTCTGAATCTCAGCTTGTAAAGGAAAGGCAGCTCCAACCTGATCAGTACTGCAGTGCTCCAGAAGGCTGTGCTGCCCTTAGTGGTAGAAGTCCTGCATTTGTGAATTTCAGACTCATTTCCATTGATGGGGCAGATTAGTGAAAGTGGTTGTGATTTAAAAACTGCAGACCATTCCTTCTGACTGAACAGAGTGGTTCATTTTGATAATTTCCAGTTTCCTCCACAAGGAGGAAAAATCTTTCTAGTGATTGCTTTCTTGATGCTGTAAGATGTTGTGGTGGGTTGACCTTGGCTGGCTGCCCACCATGCTGCGCTCTCAGTCCCCTTCTATGCAGAACAAGGGAAGAAAGTCAGAAGGAAAAAGTCATGGGTTGAAATAAAGGCACAGAAATCACTAGATACTGTCATGGGCAAACCAGACTTAACCAAGGGGAAGTTAATTTATTGCCAGTTATAAAAAGAGCAGGAGGATGAGAAACATGGACGTAACTGTGTCACCTTCCTCCCTCCACACCTTCTTACAGTCATAACTTTACTCCTTTCTCCCTGTTCTTCCTCCTCCTTTCCACACCTGCCCATCTGTTGACACAGGGGCCATGGGAATAGGGGTTGTGGTCAGTTCATAGTGCTTCATCTCTGCTGCTCCTTCCTCTTCTTTTTCATTTGCTCCAGCGTGGGTACTTCCTCCCTGTCTGCAGTTCTTCGTGAACTACATGCACCCTTTTCATGGCTTACAGTCTATTCCTGTCAGGAACAGATCCATCAGCGTGGGTCCCCTGTGGGCTGCAGCTCTGGCCTGGGGCCTGCTCCTGCCAGCTGCATGTGGAGATATGCTCTGTGTGGTGCCCGTGGGCTGTAGGGGGCTTCAGGAAGCTGCTGCTCTGCACCTGGAGCACCTCTTGTCCTCCTGCACTGACCTTAGGGGCTGTAGGGCTACTTCTCTCTTCCTGGTTTCCCCATCCCTTACTCCTCTCACACAGCAGCAGCTGCATGGTGGTTTGTACTCTTTCTTAAATGTACTCTCGCAGTGAAGCCATCAGAGTCACTGCTTGGCGTGGCTCTGTCTGGTGGGTCCCATTTGGATCTGGCTCTGGCGAACGTGGGGGCAGCCATCTCATCTCACAGAGGCCAGTTCTGCCATCCTCCGCTACCAAAACCTCGTCATGTAAATACAAATGTTCCATGTTGGAGATTGCTTGCCAGTCAAGCTTAGAAGCTTGTTTGTGTGTCAGTAGGACATGTCAGCCAAACAGTTCAATTTTGTCCATAATGCACAAGTTTGTCTTCAGATTATTTTGTAGTGCTTCAAATGGGACTGCGTCACCATATTCTAATCAAATTTCAACCAAGTTGATCTGATCTGTCAGCTGTCTGCCACTGGAAAGGGGGAGCTTTGATTCCCAGTTCCCTTAATTCCTGTTTCTTCCTTTGAATGGACTCTGATGCTTGTCTCATGCTTTTCAAAACAATTAGGCTTATTTTTTTGAGTTGGTGACTTGGGCAGGTCCAGGAAACACTGAACGCTGTTGGAACATTCTTAGAGTGAAGACAGCAAGGCTCCTGTCTGCTGTGGTGAACTGTTAAGATAAACGTTTGCATCAGGTATAACATCCCATCTGGAAGATGGAATGGGGGATCTACATCAAACAGCAGGAAGAGTGAACTCGGTCACATCTTCTGTTTTTGAGGAGTACTAGACTTACTGTCATGGTGGTGTATTAACAAATACAATGGGGATTGGAGTGGTGCTGTACTTTTCCGGGAGTGTTAGAAGAAGTTACTTAATTGAGTTTTGTTCGTCCTCCAACTTCTTCATTATCAGCTCTTAGTACAAGTGTAAGTAAGTGGCACTCAGTTCAGCTGCCCTGTAGATGTATGTGCAGAGGGATGATAAACACTGGCTGCTGCATAGCTATTGAACTGCATCTCATATCATGCCTGTCAAGTGTCTTCAGTTTGCATGTTGAACAACGAGGTGACACTAGTACGTGGCATACATAACAGATGATGTGGGAAGCGGCTTCGCCCGAGGATGTTCAAGTGAAGGGTGAAAAAGTAAATAAATCTCACAATGAATTGTTGAAGAGCTTTTAAACTGGAATGTGCTTGTCTTTGTTCTTGATTATTATCATTTAGGGATTTCTTTTTCAGGCTTAGTGACTCAAAGATTTCTTGAAAGCTGATAACTTTCTGGCGAATTTGTCTGGTTCTGTTCATTCCACTTGTTTTCCCCATTCCCTAAATAAAAGTTGTGTGCTGTATGGGTTCTTTACAAAAAAATAGTTTAGTGAAAGCTTGCTGATGGTTAAATGAATTCTGTAACTTACATTATCATCCTGAAATGTGAACTGAGGTTGGGCTATTTGGGGGAATGGGTGGGTGAGTTTATTTTACGTTCCAGTTTTCTTTTGTTGTAGAATGACATTGATTTAGGTATGTAAGTCTCGACTGTGGCAAGTTGTGCTGTCCTTTCACTACAACTGTACTGTCTCTCCATGCAGATTCTGGTCATTTTTTTTTTTGTTATGGTCCTGAGGAGTTCTGTGTTCTGTACACGAAGTTAGTAGGAAGACAATGCCTGACTTGGACTGCACAGTTCAGGAAGGCAAACACTGGGAGGAAGTATTTCAGACTAATAAAATGGGGTGGGAGCAAAGGAACGGTAGTGAAAAGTTTCCTTTATTTTATTTTTGCATTCTTGACTGTGCTTGCTTAGTCTTTTTTTTTTTAAATCTTAATTATCCCAACATGTGTCATTTAGTTTTATTCACTGTTGTCTGATTTCATTAATTGCTTTATGTAAATAAAGCTTTCAGTTTTCAAGTAGAAGAGTAATGTGCATCTTCTGCTGCTGCAGTAAAAGTTTGCAAAGTTCAGGATGGATTAGGTGACTAAATTGACTGAAGCACAAATTAAGGGACTGAATAGCTGAGTTGTTTTGAAAAATGGAATTTAGGAATAAGATATTGTTGCTTATTTGCACTTGTTTGTTTAAAAACTTGGATTTTTGGCATAAAGGAAAGACTTCCAATGAGCTTGCTCTGTTCCTGTACCTACTGCATTCCGTTTCAGATTGCTTGTCTAGATTTACTCTCACTCTCTTCAGGGTGTGATAAAAGTTTTTGAAAATGAAGTGTCTGCAAATTAAGATTGGTGATGCATAACACTGCTGAAGCACTGCTGTTTTGACTTTTGGGAAAATTGGACTCTATTTAATTGTTTAGAAAACATGAAGTTCACATTAGATGCCTGTATTTAGAGAGTGTAAGAATCAAAGCTGGTGAGAGTTTATTGTTGACTGTAACAGCTGAAACAAGCTACTTGGTTGCATCTCTAAGTGTGATGATCAACTATATTCAGGAACGAAGGGTTTGGACTTGACAGCTGTGTACTTCTTGGAAGTTTTATTGTACTATAGGACAGTCTACTTGAATGTCAAAACCATTGATGCCAGCCACAAACTGGAGACAAAAAAAAGTATATATTTTGTCGAATTTTCTTTACTTACGCAGTTTTTGTCTGTATAATTTTAGTGGGATTTTTGACCCTTCAAATCTATGTAAGTGCTTTTAGAAGCAGGACTGAAAAGGTAAGCATAAAGTAGGTAATTAATATTGATTCTTTTTTTTTTTTTTTTTTCCCTCACAGTTTTAAAATTGTGGAATCATGGCTCATTCAAAGACGAGAGCCAATGATGGAAAAATCACATATCCTCCAGGAGTCAAAGAAATCTCTGATAAAATATCTAAAGAAGAGATGGTGAGAAGACTAAAGGTTAGTAAACACACTGCCAGTGATTCTGTGATGTTTATTGTATTCAACATTCAATGGTTCTATTACTGTATTTTCTATCTGAGAGGATTAATTTAGGTTTTCTTTTGTGCAAAACCTTTTCTGTGCTTGGAAGGAGGAACTCATTGGCTGTTATGCCTTCTGTTGATTTCTTTCTTGAAGTAACGTGCCCAAATATATTTAAAAGAGGTTAAAACAAACAAACAACATATGGAAATAACGTATACTAATTTCAAATACTTAAATTTTATTTCACCTCCTGTAGTAATTCAGTGCTTTTAGAGATGAAAATACTGGAAAATGTGAAAGGGAGTGGATCTTAATTTTGGAAAGAATACGGATACATCAGAATATATTCCATATATGCATTTGTGCTCCTCGCTGGGGTTGATTATAAAACCCACTTTATAGAGGCTAGTAGGAGAACAATGAAGTCTTTGATTATACTGTGTAAATGTATACTAAGTCTCATGAATTTCTTGACCAGTTTGTTTGGCGTATCCCTACAGAAAGAATGGAGATACTTGGTTGCCAATTATGTTGCTCCTGTTCTTTATCTACCCATGTACTTTGACAGAGTACCAGACTTATTAGTGTTATGCAAAGGGGAAGCTGTCACTTGGACTTGTCCTCAGAAACAGGAGGAAACAGAACTGGGAGAGGTACCTTACATATTTGATGATTTGGAAAAGCTTAATTTGGAATTCTCCTAAAATGTAGTTTGAAGTTACCTGGAACTACAAGTAAATGAACACAAAAATTCAGACCCACAGAGCACAAAGATTCCTTCCTCCTTCCCTTACCATTAACCTTTCTGTTCCTTGGGAATTTAATTGATGGCTGTTATGGTGCATTCTATGATTTTTAATAGAATACAGTGTATGTTATTTCTGCTGCATAGATAAAGATCGTGCTGGCATTTTATTTTTTTTTCCTAAAAGCTAAAAAGTTCTTGAAAATGCCTTCTGATTTTATTAATTTTATTTATCTCATGTCTTCGTTTGCTGGCTTTGATTGTCTAGTCCTTGTACTGTCATTTTGCGGGAGCAGTGTGCTTTGCAGGATGTCATGTTTCTCATCCAGCTGTTCACACTGACTGTGCATTCATGGTTAGACAGTGGACCCCACGTTCTCCTTTTACTGAATTTTTTGGTCCAGGCTGTTGAGAACACCACAAGTGTGTACACCTGCATTATAAACACAGTTGCAGGATCTAAGGAAAGCAGGTCTACAGATAAGTGGACTGTTAACCTCCTCATTTCCCCCTCTGCTGAATTCACATAAATATGAGGAAAGAAGCTCTTCTCTGTAGATTTTGTAATTCCAAGCAGGTAGTTTGCTATTTGTTAAGTAAAGAGAATCCATTTAACTAAACACAAAATATTGTGAAGTCTGAGAATAAAACATGCGGAGTGAATTAATACATAACTTGGCAAGTTGTAAGCATTTCTGATCAACTCGTTCTCCAAATCATTGTGAGGGAAAATAAATGCTCAGGTGGTGAACGGTGATGAACGTTTTTGGAAATGGTAAATACTCTGAGGAAAGCATTTCTTCCACAGTTTTTCTTAATATGCAAGACCTAAGGAATCACCTTATGAACCATATAAATCTTGGACCAGCAATCTAATAAGATACTTTTACGTAAATTATTTGAGATGAGGTGGTGAAACAAATTATTGTAAGAGGGTGTAAGAGCCAGAAAAATTGAATGGATGAAGAAATGTGGACTGCATCTGGAAGCTCCAGGTGCTTGGGGTGCAGTTTAAGGCTCAGAAATTCTTTGACACATTGCTTTGCAAGAAACTAGAAAAGTGTGCTAAGAAAACGATCCTGTTTTACTTTGTCCTCCTCAAGTGCTGTGACAGATGTGCTCTGTAGAAAAACTGACTAATTTTTTTTTTAATCAGTATGGAATTTCATCTTATCAGGGAAGAGAAACTTAAGGTTCATTTCTAGAATAGACAAAATCTATGCTTGTTGCAAGAACTCTTGTGACACTTGAATATTTATTTGTTACCTTGTTAAATATGTAAATGTAATTACTTTCCATAGAGATGAACACAATTCTTCTTTGATGTTTGTAAAATTACATCTATATTATCTAAGGGTAGCACTGAGACTCAGGTGGGTCTCCTTGAAAGGAGATCATTTTTCTCTCAATGGAATTTGTGTAGATAAATCAGTAGTCTCCTCTACCAAACTGTTTATTGCCATTCTGGTAAATTGAAGGAGTTAATAACTTAAAATAACTCCCTGATACAAATAAGAAAGGACAACATAATTCTTTTTCAATTTATTTTCAATTTTTTTAATTTTCTCTCTTTTTTAGTTATTGTTTTATTAATAGTTTTAAAATGTAAGCTAGCAGTTACTTATTGTGGTTTTTTTTCCTGCTGTTTCTGCTATTATTCTGTTTGCAGAACAGTTGGTGTTGCAGATTATTTTTCTTGAAGCACACTTGATCGTAATAATACTAATTAGCAGTTAATCCTGCTGGACAACATGCGCTGCTGGGATATGCTAGTTATGCTTCTGCTGAAGCTCTGGGCTCTGCTTCTTTTTGTGGGTTACACAGAAGAGAAACTTGTCTTCAGAATCAGTAGTAGGAGAAAAAAAATCTGAAACTGAATAGAGAATAAAGGGGAAAAAAATACATTGAAACCCTAAAGGAGAAGTGCACAATTTGAATAAAGTTTTGCTGTTATCCAAACTGTTCAGTGGATGCTCCTGTATCTTTTGTTTTCTGGTCAACTTGACCATGTTTTTGCTCTAAAAACATATATGAAAGCCTATTCCTGGGCTCTTGTTACCTCTGAGACTGTCTGTTGGGACAATTGGCAGAGAATTTGACTTAATGCTTTTCATACCCTGAAAAAGTAAGGCACTGAGTTTACTACTGTTATTCAAACAATTACTACTGTATTGCTTCTGATAGATGTTTTGCATTTTGTCATCATGTGTATTGAAGTCTCTTTTTACTTTCTTTATAGATGGTTGTGAAAACTTTCATGGATATGGACCAGGACTCTGAAGAAGAAAAGGAACTGTACCTAAATCTTGCTTTACATCTTGCTTCAGATTTTTTCCTCAAACATCCTGATAAAGATGTACGTTTGCTGGTAGCTTGTTGTCTGGCTGATATTTTCAGAATTTATGCTCCTGAAGCTCCATACACTTCACCCGATAAATTAAAGGTAAATGGAATTAATCTGTTTTATTTTCCATGCCTAATTTTTAAACTGAGTGATTACTATGTTAGGTCATAACTCCTTTTTCTTTGTTTATTTCTGGTTCAGCCTGAGCTATCCGAGGCTTTCATGTGAGTGTTGAATAAAGATGCTCTGTGAGGTCAAAAGCTCATCATTTAAAGTGATACGTAGTACATCTTTCAGTAACTCACAGATATTTGGATTTATATTGGAAATAGATATATTATTGAACTGTCTTTGGAACTCATGGGTACTGGTAGAATTAGTCTGCTGACTATAGCTTTTATTGTAATAACTTCAAGATACTTAATGCTTTCACTCAGGAAAAACGTCTGCTGTTTCCAGTTAAACTACTGAGAGATGGTTTCTGTCTGTAAAGCTCTACTGAAACAAAAATACTTCTAAGTAGAGAATAACTATTACTGATGTGCATTGGAAAATGCAGTAATTACAAACATTGCTGATCCCACTAGATGGAGATGATTGATTGAGAAATACCAGCTTTGAAAAGGTGATACAGATCTGCCCCGTTTGTTTCAGGACGTTTTGTTTTAGGTTGCTTTTTCATTTTAAACTCTTATTTTAATAGATGTCTAGTTTTCTTTCTGTCTTAGAAAATCAAACCCACTTCCCTTATGCAGTCTGAATCTAGACTGATGAAATGACTTACACAGAAAATATTGCAGGGGAAAATAATGCTGAAAACCATCATATTTGATCTCCCTGACTTATGAGTGTAGTACAGACACACTCTCTCTCCATAGCAGGATAAAAGAACAGTTATGGTGGAAGAAGTGTCAATTACAGTGGGAGAAATCACTCTTTCTGATCTAGTAGTTGTGTTGAAAGTGCTTCTTAAGCAAGTAAATCCTACAGTTGCAATTGAAGTTGATGCTTTCTTACCTGATCTGGGGATTTCTATAAGCTGTATTTTTCTTAATTCTGGTTATTTAATCTCTGATCATACTTAATCTAGTTACCTTTGTTATTGATTACATCATGTCCAGCTTCAGGCAAGCATGAACTTTCTCTACTGGGCTATGTTTGTCTGATGTTCAGGCTCCCTAACTTACAGTTCAGTTTTGAGTGTTTTCCTTTGCTTGCTTTTTAGTCTTATTTTTTTCTTCAGAGTTTGGCTAACAAATAATATTAGCCCTCCATACAGAATTTCATCTGTCAAATACTGCAAAGTTTCATGTGTTATTATTGGAAGGTTTACATTACTGATCTTTTATTTACGGTGTACTCATGCTACTAGTACTTAGATCTCTAAATAGACCACGGACTTCTCTGTCAGCATCCAGTTGCAGACTGTGCAGACTGTAGAATTTGGTGTCCTGATGCAGATTTCTAAATGCATTTTGGGAAACAAAGACAGGACAAGTGGTAGATCTTTGCCCAGGACTGTTGAGGTAGATTATTGCAAACCAGTTTCCGCTGAACACAGCTTTTGTGGTTGCAGGACAAGCTCTGATACATATGTTGAAGAGTTCCCTCCACCTTAAGACAAAGAGGTAAGAGGAAGAACACTTCCTCTTGGGTTATATCTTGGCACTATTTTTATCTAGTTTTTAACATCATGCCTATAGTGCAATTTCCAGAATCTTCTTTTGTCAGTATAGCTTACACGTTGAAGATGGAAAAAGGGAAACGCTGGAATGGTTAATTTTTGAAGAGGGGAAAACATCAGTCTGAAATTTTTACTCTTACTTCATACATCTCTTTATCTCACTTGCACAATGTGTAAGCTACACAAAAAGGGGATCAGAATTTGTGGTTCCCCTCTCTTATGTGTATCCTCAGCATAAATTTTTAATACCTCAATGAGTGTTGAAAGATCTTTAACAATAGAGATGGAAAATGCCATGAACTGGGTGAAAGCAGAACTGGAGTAGGACTGCTCCTGTGGGACATGAAAACTTTTAATTTAGGGCTGGGGAAAGCCTAGAGCCCAGTTCTAGTTTTCTGGGGTGGAGGTATTCTGATCACTGGTTTGTGTCAAAGAAAACCGCTGAGGCTTTAGGATGGTTTGCTTGACACAGCTGAAATGGAAACAGTTAAGCAGCAGAGTGTCAAGCGTCTGAATGTATTCTGTGGTGAAAGCTATGGCTCTAATGCACACTGAGGCCATTGTGTGGTTAATTTGTATCAAGAGAGCAATTTACGGAAAACATCTGATACTCTTCCTAAAGTTGAAGCATACACACTTGTGGTTTTGGAGTTTGGGCTTTAATGTGTGCTTGCTTTATGAAATCTGATGTGAAGTAGTAGTGACAAATTTGTGGAAGTATGGTGATTTCTTATCTGCAGCCAAAGTTAATTTCTCCTGTGTTTTATGTGTACAAATGCGTGCTCAAATAAAACACTCTATGCTCAGAAAAAGAAAAAGGTCATGTAACACTGTGTACTTAAAACTAACAGATGCATTTCAATGTAGTCTGTCTTTTAAATGAGGAACTGAGGGGGGAAAGAAAGGAATAAATTCCTTAGTTTTTCAGATTACACCTTTATTATTTGTGAAGCATTCAGATGTTAGACATATTGCATGGTATTCATTAGTATATGTACTCAAATACAATGCAGTCAGAATCTGGAAAACTAGTTTTGATCTCATTATAGTCTGAGTTGCATTTACTGAATGCTGCATACCGAGCTGTAGGATTAAAAAATGCAGATACGTTGTTAAATTAGCACAACTTCTACAAATAATGCTTAAAAAAAAAAAAAAAAAGAAAAATCCTAACCTTCCCTGGGATTCAGTTTGTGTGGCTGCCGGCCTTCACAGCACCTTTTGGCCTGTCATCTCTTCTGATAATAGAGCTCACTGCCCTGGGCTGCTGGCCTAGTAGTGCTTCAGGCACTGCCTTTAGGGGAGGATTTTTCAGACTGGTCTTTGTCTATGGACTGGATGTTTTTTCAGTGGTTGGAGTCCATTAGGTGTACCCTTTGAACTGCATATTCTGGTTTAATTTCAACCACAGAGTGTGGTTCATATGCTCCGCAACTGATCTGAAGCGTGAACCAAATGGCAAGTCTTCTGATCCTCCTTAGTTAACACGTCAAAGCTACAGTCTCCTTAAATTCCATGAAGCTGCACCTTTGAGCCCTGTGCCTGCTGTAAATTCTTAATTATTATTTTATCTACGTTTAATCTTTACTCTTTTTTTCCAAGAGGTAATGATGTTGTATATTCTAATTCCTGGTTTTTTTATGTAGAGCAGTAAATGCTTGGCTTATGTATTAAGGCTGGATTTTGTGCTTTTAGCCTTGTAATGATGGAAGTATATTCTCATCTCTTCTCATCTTGTCATTCTTGGTTGGGGGCAAGGTGGAATGGTCAGTTGAAAACATAACAGAAGAGCTTTGTAAAGTTAAGTGGACGGTATGTGGAAGAGGCTCATGAGCTTCCCCTGTATATGTATCTATCTTAATGCGAAAATCATGTTACAGTTAGCTTGTACATCTCAATTCCTTTCTTCTAAGGAAACTTTTCATGGTTAACTGTAGGCTTTCATGTATTTATTACAGCAACTTCGTATACTTCGTAATTAATTTGCACCCAAATTATTATGAATACACTTGAGGCTGTGAACACTGACTCTGGATGACGATGATATGTACTTCTCAGTCTTCTGATTTAAAATAGTAGCTAGGAATTTCTAGCTATTCATTGTTCAAATATAAAAAGTAGTTTAAAGGGTCACTTTTCTCTGTTTCTGTTCTGTTCATAATTGATTGCTTGTTCCTCACAACCTGCTTGAATTTATTCTGAGAGATGCTTTTTGAAAGAAGTTTTCTGGTGCTGAAAATAGATACAGAAAGTAGGAGAAACTTAGTTTATTGTTTTTGTCAGTCTTTACAAGAGCTGTGGTCTGTCAGTAGCATCATGATGGAAAAATGCACAAACTCTATAGTATAAATGTATTATAGTGCCCTTATGAAGGCTCCAGTTGGTTACTACTTAAATTTCCTCTTTTTTTCCTGCTCAAACCCACAGTATTGTAAAGTAAAAACTGAAAGTTCATTGTCCTTGTAAATAACATTGACTTCTGTGTCATGTCAGCCAATTGCAGCTTTACTTATCAAATTGACTGTTTATATTTGGAAAAGAAAACCCTTTTGCTTCCTCAGAAATCTAAAACTTCCACAATTCTTTTTTTTTCTCTTTAGAGTTAGAAGCATTTTAAGACTGCTCCTTGAGAGGTTTTGTAGATTTTGTTTTTGGATAGTAAAATAGCATCTCTGTGAAGAATAGTAACTTCAAAAGGTAATTATTGTAATTTTAAAAGTTTAATTTCAATTGATTACATGTAACTTCTTTTCTTTTCAGGATATATTTATGTTCATAACAAGGCAGCTTAAGGGTTTAGAAGATACAAAAAGCCCCCAGTTCAATCGATATTTTTATTTACTTGAGGTAAGCTTGATAACTTTTTATTAAGCTTAAATGCTGTTTTTAAACTAACCTTTCATTAACTGCTTCATTTTTTCCCTTTTCAACTTAGAACATTGCTTGGGTGAAGTCTTATAACATATGCTTTGAGTTAGAAGACAGCAATGAGATATTTACACAACTATACAGAACGCTGTTTTCAGTAATAAAGTAAGTATTGTCACTAATATATCATTGCATTGTTGAGAAGTTGTTTCTGACTGTATTCAGTCTGTTGTTAGGCCTTAAGCATTCAGAAGCTTAATTTTTACAACCCCCTCTGATTCAATTTAACTAAAAGTAGCTGTCAGTTCCACATGCTTTAATTAAACAAGATACACAGCAAATTGTCTTTTCTTCCAAGAAAGTTGTATTCATTGCCTCTTACTGCATTTATTTTACTGTTTTCTTTGAAACTGAAGGTGAATGGTACAATATGCAGTTCTAAGAGAGCTGGGGGATTTGTGCTGTGAAGATGTGGTGCAGGGGATAGTGAGCACCAAAAGGAATAATTGGAAGTCATCTAGTCCAACCCTCCCTGCTCAGCAGGGTCAGCTAGCCCAGGTTGTCTTCAAGGATGGAGGATCTGTGGCCTCTTTGTGCATTCTGTTAGTAGTGTTCATTCACTCTACCTGGAAATAAATATTATGTCTAAATGGTGTTACCATTTAAATGGTATTCTATTTATTCCTATTGCTTTTTGTCCTGTCACTGGACACCACTGAGATGAGTCTGGTTTTGTCATCTTTTACTTTCGCTAATCGAGTATTTATGACATGTTCTCCCTGAGCCCTTTCTTCTTGAGGCTGAAAACAAACAAACAAACAAAAAAGCCAGCTCTCTCAACCTGTCCTTTTATGAGAGTGGTTCCAGTCTGTAATCATGTTTCTGGCTCTTTGTTGGACTGACTCCAACAAAGATTCCTCCAGATGTGGACTCGACATTGTCGAATAGAAAGGAAAAACTTCCTAGTATTCTGTCTTCTTGTGGTAGGGACTGATGCAGTCCTTTTTACTGTAGTTGTAAACAAGGAGAGAATATTTTGGTTGGAACTCTGTCCTTTATGTGAATAGTACTCTGAGAATTATTGTTTTTAATTTCAGCAATGGACATAACCAGAAAGTACACATGCACATGGTTGATTTAATGAGCTCTATCATTTGTGAAGGAGATACTGTGTCACAGGAACTTTTGGATACAGTGTTAGTTAATCTAGTGCCAGCACATAAGGTAAGAGTTACTAGTGGTTAAATTTGTTTTTGAATCCTCCTTAAGATTTGTATTTTATTCCGATATTTAGATTTTGGTTGTGATAATAGCTGAAGCAAGTATGTTCCTATTATTTGATTTATTATTTTTACTAAACCAATTTTAATAACTATAAAATTTAGTATCGCTTTATCGCTTTGATTCATGTGGCATAAACCAAAGTTATAGCAGTCAAAGTAATTTTAAATCTTTAACGTGAATGTATGCATAGTTTATGATACATGACCAATGCTGCCAGACATTTATATGGAAGGTACATATGTCCTTTGGAAAGCTTTTAATTAGTGTGATGCTGTATGGACAGTTCAAAACATTGTGCTGCCCTAAGCAGGGGGGAAAAGGTCAATGTTGACTTGGTGTTGTTAGAAGCACATCGGCATGTTTTGGATGCGGTCATAGAAATAATCTTGTTCAGAAATGACGGCTGTCTTACTTTAATGAGCAGTGATGGTTGTTTTTAAATAATAATAACAAAAAAAGTGCAGTTAACTGTGGGAAGCTTCAGCTTTGTTAGCATGTGTCATGACACTAAAAAAGCAAGGAAGTCTGTCTTTTTTATTCAGAAAGTAGCTAGGTCTTACTGAAATCTGCTGGGTTGCAGTCAAGAAGACTTGTAAGATTCTGCTAAGTTCTGGGAAATTATGTAGGGAATGTGTACTTAGCAGGACTTGGGATAGTTTTGTGTGTCACCTGACAGCTTTTTGTTGTTGTATTTTTTTTCCTTAAAATGTGAGTTCAGTAAAAAGACTAACTTCTTTAATTGTTACTTCTAAAAAGCATTAGAGTTGGGTGAGCTGAGTGGATGTGAACTGAGAAGCGATGTTGTATCTGAAGAATCTGAACAGACTTCTGATAAGATGCTCCATGTTCATACGTTGACATCAATTTCAGTAAATAAGCAGGAGATTAATTATTTTTCTGTTGACAGTGAAAGACTAAATATTTAGCATAGGCTAGTCTTGTTTTTTTTTTTTTGTGTGTGTGTGTTTTCTCCAGTTGCAACAAAGAAACCAAGTTTTATAGCTGTGTCTTTCAGAGAGTACATTTGTGCCAGGACCTGAATGGAAATTATGTGGCTAAAACTCAGATTCACGAAAGAAGACCTTACAATACAGGAAAAATAACAAGAATATGCTAAATGTTTCAATTTGCATTTTATCAGTTGTGTAAACATTTGCTAGTTGAACTTACTTGACTGCACTGTTCTTATGAATCAAGTTTATTGAACTGATTTTTAAACAGAGTAATTTGTATGCTGTTAGTTTGACTCTAGCACTGTAACAGTTTTGTTTCCTAGTGGATTTAAAGTTACTGACTGGGATTATTATAATAGGATAAGGCATTTTGGGTTCTGTATTTTCTTTTGTCTGTGATTAAAACTTTGGCTGTTTGGATGGGACACGTGTTCATGGTTTGCTTTTTAGCTGTAGCACTTTTGTAACTCTAGTCCATGTTCTGAATGCTTGAAACTTTGATTTTTTAACCTTTTTCCTGTTAACAGAAAAAAGTTTATTTTATTTTTGTTTCATCTCCGTATCTGTGTATAATGTTAATGTAAAATTTTGGAGTTTGTGTTTGGGCTACAGAAAATGGTTAGGTGAAACTGTGTAATTAATTTAGTGTGAGAATCTTTCCACTAATGAAATATCAAAGGGATTAGGTTTCAGACATGCCATAGGTAAGAGCTTTGACTGATGTATCTTTTGGGCTGTATGGGTTATAGGAGAGAGAAATACAAAACCAGATTGACCGCCAGAAATGACTCAATGGCAAGTGTTGGTGTAATGGTTAGTAAATCATTCTCTAGTTGGATTCCTGTGGATCCAAAGCAATACTTTTGATGGAGTGAATGAAGTGTAGAGTTGTTACTCACTCATATTTGAAAACGATAAGAAGAGGGATTGTTGAGTATAGGACAACTATGTTAATGGCAAGTGACATGGGCAAACCATCTAATTTCAACACAGCTGGGAGGGTGGCTGTACAACGAGGGACCGTGGTGTGAATCGAGCGATGGTACAGTGGAAGATAATGATATTGGAAGTATGACTTTAGGTGTATAAACAGTTCCATTGGGTAGTGCTAAGTTGAAGGCTAGAGGAGCTTAATTTTTCTATTTTATCTAAGGAGCCTTCTCTGTGTTTTGGGAAGAGGGGAAGAGAAAGTTCACACAACTCCTGCAGTTATGAACCCTGGATGCTAAGGTTGGGTTTGATACTAAAATTACCTGAGTGTTATTAAGAGTTATAGTAATTAAATTACTAATTTACTAAAGGTTACTTCACTTACTGGTACTTCTTAAAATCAAGGTCAGCATTTTTTTCTAACAGAAGTGCTGAATACAAGCCGTAGTTCTGGGTAGCAAGTCTGAATAAATGATGGTGCTAGAAGGACAACTGCAAAAATGTGGGCAAAGGAGCACATACTGAGAATGTGACATGCTATTGAATGTCTGTCTGCCATAATAAGTAATCTCTGAAGTAGTGTCAGATGTTCTATCTCAGTTGAGCAAATATCAGATAATAAAATAAAACAACACAATTTGTTGGACCATTGCCCAACTCTGAATTTCTTTGGTGTTTGATCATCATCTTCCTTTTCTGATTTGGCTCTTCTTTCTACGAACTCCATTGAAGTCCTGTTGGTAGGATTACATTAAGAGGGAATGAAGTTAATAGTGAACTAAACTCAAAAAATATTGGAACGAAGGGAGTAGTAGTAAATATAAAAATGCAAGACAAATTAATAGTTTTTTAAATTAATTGTCCTTTTCAGATTATAATGCCTTTATTTTAGCACCTGTAAACAGTTCTGTGTTTGTGCTGTGCAAATTGTGCTTCATTTCCTTGGGTGTTTAACAGTGTTCTATTTTCAGCCTCTGGAGTGCTACAGGGAATCCCACACTGCACATCCAACATGATTAACATGCTTATCTTCTCAGAAAAGTGATATTGACAATTAAATTCCTAACTGTCTCTACTAGAAACTTGCTTAATAATTAGTACTATCTATCTTGACAGCACCGCAGCTGCTTTTTCTGTGTTGTCAGCCGCGCTTTAAAACCTGTCTCCTCCTCCCTCAGAACCAGAGGATCTGTTTGAATTTGCTTTGCAAAGTGCTTTTTGTATACAATTTCTCCTGCTATGCCCTTGATAATGGGAATAAAATTGAATGTCCTTTTCAAATTAAAAGAAAATACATTTTTTGAAAATGTATGTCTTGAGGAATATTTGCTGTAGATATGCAGTCCTAAATATAGGAGTAAAATTAAGATGCTATAAAATTAAGGGCTGGTTTGACACTAGCTGCACTTCCTTTTTGAGGAAAATGATAAGGGGCCAGCATTTGTTTTCTCCTTTTAAAATATGAGTATAAATTATTTCATTCTTAATTGGTATGGCCTGTGTTAAATTGGACTTGATGAGGCAACTGGAAGAAGTGACTGGGAAAAATATCCCGTTGTACCTATGTGACTGGTTTGTGGCAAACTGTCCTGGAGAGCTGTGCTTATATAACCACAGAAATGTCCCTGCCGTGCTGTGAGAGAGGCTGCTGCTTCTTTTGTCTGTGGTAGAAGTTAGACATTCTGGAGAACAGGTATAAAAAAATGGGATGACAGAAGTGAAGTTTTATACTTTTGGAAGGTGGTGACGCCGTATAACAGTTTAGGTAAGGAAAAAAAGACATTTAAGTTAGATCTTACCTTATGGCATTTCTCCTTCATGAGAAGGTTAAACCTTCGTCAGAAGGCTTGAATTACCGTTATGGCTATTACATTAGTTAACAAGATAGGCTTCTTCAAGGTCTTTCAACCGATTTTGTTTTGGCTTGGTTTGCTCATGTGTTAATTTCAGCTGAAGCAGTGCAGCTTTTTCCTGGTTTTGCTTATATCCTGAAGCTGGAAGAGGGAGGAGAACACTTTTTCCTGTGCTTTTAAGACAAGTTTGACATTTATTTTCCAAAAAATACAGCTTCTGGATGTTTGAGGACTCTGGCTATCAGCAGAATTAAGTTCATGAGGCATGGGGGAAAGAGATGCTTCTTTAGCAAGAAGCTTTCCTTACACTGTAATCAACTTTTATTTTTTTATTAGATAGAATGCAGTGTAATGTGAGTAATTTACTCGGGGTTGGAAACTGTTACTTCTAGCACTTATCTCAGCAAGCATTATGGTATTGGGAGATCTTTTATCTGGTATTAAATGGCTTAATTATGAAAAATCACTGTTCTTTTAGACTTCCTTTCCTAAGGATACTTACAAGAATTTGTTGATTTCTTTTTTAAGTTTTAGTTATTAGTAGTTGTGCGAATGACAGCTTTCTCAGTATCAGCTGCTGTGTGAAAGATATGAGTGGAAAATGTAATTAGTATAAATCAGAACAGATCTGCCCGTTGGAACTTTGCTGTGCTAGGTCTGCTGTTCAGACCTGTTTTGCATGTAAACGAGATCCTGCTCAGGATATAGTGTTCACTCTAACCCAGCTGAAAGCTGCTGTCTTGGCCTTGGAGGTGGTGGACTGTGGTAATCAAGAAGGGTCGGAACATAACTGCCAGTAACATACAGTTCTTATTATGGCTATTTATGCATTTTATTTCCTGAAGAGTCACAGTTTTGATAAAATAATAAAAAACTGATGCTGTCTGTGGGATTACTTTTCTATTTATTTATTTATGCATGTATGTATGAAAACCTCTCTTTTCTGGTGTGGAATATAAAGCAGAATAGTGGAATAGTTACAGAGTTACATGGTTTTATAAAAAGACTGCCAATGTTGACCCTTATGTCCTCTTTCCATATAAGGGATGGGGAAAAATTACAAGGATGAAAATTAAGATAGTGATTATTACTCCAAATTTTAAATTGAGAGGGGAAAAGATTGAAACAAAGTCTTTCATTTTCAGTGTTTGGAAGCCTCTGAGATACCTTGTTTTGAGGCCACTGTTAGTAAAATGAAGCAAATTGTTCTGAGAGTCCTGGTCGTTTTAGCATATTTTCAACATGTCTCAAAGAAGTGATTTAAACTGTAGTAACTTTGACAAGAAGCTTTGGCTTTCCTTTGGTTGCCTTTAACTGATAAATCTGAAAATACCACCACTAATGGTGACTGGTAGGTTACTTTATAGAGCCACAAAAAGTATGAAGCAAGCAGAATAGCAAAGAGTACTTGATTGCTGAACTGCTTCTGTTACAGCATGGCTTTAATTTCTTATCTCTTCTGTTCGTAGTTTGATGTGAAGGCTATGTTTCAGTCTTCCTGTAGTTTATTTGTTTCTGCAAAAGCAAGGAAGTAGTCTGGGTTCTGTATCTCACTGGTATTCAGAAGAAGGTAGGGATTCACTGCAGGCTGGGCTTTGGTGATTTCTTTTTGTTAGTATTTTCCATAAATTCCAGTACCTTTCTAGGACTGGCAGTTTTGTGCACCCATCTCTATTGGTTCTGAGTAAAATAAATGCTTCGGACATGCTCGTCCTGGTCTTCTGACTTCAGTTGCTCTGTTTGGTTGTCAGTAGGTGAATCATGGCTTCTGCTGTTTTATTTTAACAGGAAATATTAATCTCTTCCCGCTACTGTCTAGAAGCCTGCGTTTCTGTACAGCTTTTTGAATTGCAGGCCTAATATTGTCAGTCTCTTTGTAAAATCTTTTAAATTCTGATAGCTACACAGAACTGCACACATACATTACCTGTAATATATCTGTGTGTGGCAGTGCGTTGTGTTTACTATTCATTTGTGCTAACGTAAATTTTACTTCCTTATAGATGAGGTGCATAACAAATTACCCTTTTAAAATGTTTTCTAGTGAATGGACTGTTGTGATTTTTTAATTTGTTTCGCAAAAACATCAAAATTGAAAGGATTGTATTTTTACAGAGACTTTTAACTATTAAATGTTCCTATGAAATGTTTGTTATTGAGTACTTTAGTGTGTCAGTGGAGTTTGCAGTGGGTGTCACAAGAGCTGGGTTGCATTTTGTTCTGCAGATTGGTTTGAAAATAGTTGGAGTCTAAAAATTGGAGAAAGAGTATAGGGAGCGTGCATAGCGTGTGGTGGGGCAGGAAGGAGATGATGGCAGACCAGTAGCCTCATTAAAGAAATGGAGGAGGAGGAATGTGTGGGATTCTGTTTCTGTTTTTCAATTTGTAAAATTCTTGTTAGTTTCTCATATTTACACTCATAGGTTAAAGTTGTATGTTTTTTTGATTGCAGGCCAAAATACCAAGCCTCTCTGGGGGGTACTTTAGAGAGATTATGGTAATGGTTGATGGGTGGCTACTTGATTCAAGGGCAGAATTCTGCTTTATGTTACGTTCTTGTTAAGAGTCTTGCATCAGTGTTGCCTGTAAATACCTTGAAGTTGCTTCATATTGCTTTTCTCATTTTTGGCAAAGCTGGTAGAGAGCAACAGTTAAATGCAGGAACTGATGCTGTTGAGTCTTAGGAGGGGCATCTGAGAAGTAAGCTCTGATTTACAAGAAAAGTTTTCTAATCTTTGTTTGGACTTGTTTTGGTTTGACTGTGTTATCTTCATAACTGAAAGTATAAGAAGGTACTGTTTTTTTAATATGTTCATTGATGCATGGTAAATCTAAACTCTTCTGTTTAGCTTTTAAGACTAATACACGTGCTTAACATTTTTGTTCTGTTTTTCAGAATTTAAACAAACAAGCCTATGATTTGGCAAAGGCTTTGCTTAAGAGGACGGCACAAGCAATTGAACCATACATTACTAATGTAAGTGAAGACTGCAAACAAATGTGGAAATAAATAAATTTTTGAACAGTAAGCTGTGTTATGAAAAGAATGAATTGCCTAGAGTCAAACAGGACTGTGTAACTTCAGAAGCTCGTAATTGTTCTTTGAGATAATTGTTATGTTATTGAAACGCTCTCCCTTTGAGTCCATTTGTTTACCATATAAAAACTAATAAGTCTTAACAATTTTGTTTTCTGAAATTGAGTGGCTAGTTTACTTTCTGCTGCCTTGAGGGACCTTCCTCTTAATCCTCAACCTGATCAGAAGGTACAATAGAATCACAGAGTCGTTAAGTCTAGAAAAGACAGAGATCATCTAGTCCAATCATCGAGCCATCCCCAGCATGCCTTGTTTCTTGAATACTCCAGGGACTGTCACCTCCCCGGGCAGCCTGTTAAAATGCATTACCATTCTTTCTGAGACGTTTTTCCTGATATTCAACCTAAGCCTAACTAAAAACTGTTACCTCTTGTCCTGTGGCTGTTACCTGGGAGAAAAGACCATCCCCCGCCTTGCCACAACCGCTTTTTAGCAAGTTGTAGAGTGATTAGGTATCCCTTTGGCCTCCTCCAGACTAAACTATCCCAGTTCCCTCAAGTTCCCCAGAACTTGTGTTCTGAACCAGCAGATGTGCTTATATGTTCCTATTGTTCTCGTGGCAAAACACGGATTTTTGTTTGTTTTGTTTGCTTGTTTGCTTTTGGTCGCTGTTTTATTTTGGAGAGTAGATAAGACTATTTAGAAGCTATGAGAAGTGCAGACAACAGAACTTCAGTGTTTCCCTCTCAGGAAAAGAGGAGAAAACAGAATCTAAGAATAGGTAGTAAGGAGGAAAATTGATTACTGAGTTGAAGTGCATAGCCAAGTTGAATGTAGTCAAAACAAAATAAACAACAGTGAAGAACACCGATATGCATTGCACATGAAGAGTAAAGACAGGAAGAAAAGGTCATACATAAGTATTCTCTGAATTAAGTTACACAATAGGAGATACACAATGGGAGAAGAAATAATGCTTTTTTTATTTTTTTTATTTGTATTTTTTAAGTAGTTAAAGATTTAGCAAGTCTCATGGAAGCTATCCAAACCTCAAGAGCTTGAAAACAGAGGAAAATCTTGAATGCTTTTTGTTGCTTTCTTTTAATATTTGTGGTACTTGGTACTTTGGTACTTGGGAATTGAGTATGTTCTGAGATTTAAAAAGTATCTTCAGTGAAAGCTCTCACTCCAAACCCACTAGTCACACTTGCTCTTTCAGAGGAGATTGCATAGGAATGTTTTTCTGATGTTCAGCTGCAAGGTTTCTTAAATTATTCACAGCCTTGCTGTAGTAAACTAAACATTACATTTTGTGCATTTCCTTTATATGTAATTTTGAACCAGGGTTGTATGTTTACAAGACCTTCTATAATGTTCTACTGATCTGTTCTCTGCTGCATCCTCCTAACCATCCCTCCCATTTATGCTGTAAAACTGCAGTATAGATTTAGCAGTGGTCAGGCTTGGGATTTAGAAAATTGTGTGTACATATGTACATATGTGTGTGTGTGTGTGTGTATTTTTATAATATTTTTATATAGATATACATATATATGTATATGCACTGTTGTTATTGATGTACACTCTGTTTTGCTTCCTAGTTCTTCAATCAAGTTCTGATGCTTGGGAAGACATCAATTAGTGACCTGTCAGAGCACGTGTTTGACTTGATTCTGGAGTTATATAATATTGACAGTCACCTCTTGCTTTCTGTTCTACCCCAGCTTGAATTCAAACTTAAGGTAAGCACTTCTCATACTTTCCATCTTTTTGAAACATACGTATGCATGTCACTATTATTACGACTTTTGTACTGACAAAATCATCACATTGTTTTGCCTATTCTTATATGTAAAACACGTCTTCTCTGCATTGCTTAGAAACTCATGAAAGCACTTGAAAGCATTTTGTATGTTAAACATAAAATGCAGGTGTGCATGTTTTTCAGGCTTGTATCAATCAATAACTTCATTTTAAAATAGTTATTTGTGAATTACTTGAGGATTGGATCCGTTTTGTTCCTTTGTTAACTGTACTACTTACTGTGAAGGGCTTCAGTATGTTGAAAGTATTTATTTGAAAGTCTGTCAGGGATAGGTAGGACCCCGTGCTAATGGAAACTGGTGCAGTGACCATTTCCATCGGCTAGGTGATCTTTCACAGGTGGAAACAGAAACAGAAATATGTCATGTATTCATTGCTACAGTGAATGAGCTTCTGATTTATTCAAGCTCATTTCCTCCATCTGAAAAAAAAATAGAAGCTTGTTTGCACTGTGTCTGTTTGTTGGTTTGGTTTTATTTTTCTCCTTGGCTATCTGCCATTTCAGAATGTCTCTATCACTTGGAGAAAGTCAGTATAACAGCTGATGCTCCCTTTATTCTATTCTTTTTTCTATTCACTTTGTTGTTCCACAAACTTTCTGTGGAAGAACATGGGAATTGGATTAGGTTTGGTATTATGAGCTTTGAAACCAATTTCTTACTAAACTTAAAGGCTGTTGTGCAGTGGGCAGCTTTCTAAATTTGGATGTATTTTAATTATTTAAGACAAGTTCTAGATTTGTAAAGCTGGTGGCCGGTTCATTATAAGATGGCAACTTGATCACATCTTGCATTTTTTCCCTTATCTTTCCTTGTCAGAGACTCTGTGTTGTTGTATGAGTTATTTTTAATGGTTATATCTTTCCTGTTTCTAGAAAAAAATGTAGGTCTCAGTTTACTTCTTGCTGTCTGACTTACAGTAGATCTTTTTCAGCCTTTAATGCCTGTTCCTGGAGATGGAGAACAATTATTGTTCTAGTTCCAAGAAAAACACAGTTTGTGCAACTGAAGTTGTTATTCAAAGGATTTCATCTTAAGCGCTGCTGCATCGTACTTTTGTTTTTCATAGCTGGAATTGCAGTCAGTTTTCCATTTTAGTTCTGTTTAAAACTGTAGCTTCTTGAACTACCTTTGTGCTCCTTATGTGCCACACTTTACATTGACTCACATATTCCTTTATTTCAATTCATTCTTGTTTATATCCCATTTTACCATTTGAATAAGTAAGTCTAGTAGCCAAACTTTTTTTTAATTCCTCCAGGAGCTTTCTCTGGTCTGTTCCTTCCAAAATCAACCGGATGATTTCGGTTCTCAACCTTTCCCCATTTTCTTCATCTCCCTTGTTTAAAAGGACATTTCTTTGTGTCTGTATTTCTGCTCTTTGTTTAGAGGATTCATCTTAGATCATAAACATGTATTTTGTTGCTTTCTATCTCCTCAATCTTCAGTCTGTTTTTTCCTTACAGCCTAAAAAGCACTGATGGTAAGGTGGTAGACGCTTTTAGCGTCAAATGCTAAAATGTTTCCAATAGATGTAAATGTTAAAGCTACATTGTTACTGCTCACATTCCTTGATCTCCTGTTAAACTCCAGTGCTGTTGGTTATTCCCTCCAGTGCGCTGTAGTGTTACTGTATGAGTGATTTTGTTGCTTTGAGTGTGGTCAGATTACGAGAATAAATTTATATGCTTGGCTTGTCCTATTGGTTGTCAAATCTAATTTGATCCATCTTTTATAGTAAAAATAAATAAAAATCCAAACCCATAAAACTTTTTTATGGAATCCTATAATCCTATTTTAAATGAGTAAAGAGGTCTTCCTGTGGTTAAAAGAGTGCTTTGAAGATGAATCTTCTGACCTATTAATGAACTGTACTCAGCTTGTCTGAGATTAGCACAAGTTCTTTCTTTCTGCAGTCTTGCAAGTAACAGTGTAAGTACTTTCTGCTCCAACAACAGCTGGCTGTATGCTGAACAGTGGCAGCTAGTGTCAAGCACTTTGAATTCAGGTCCAAATAAACTGAATATTAGTACACTGAGAAGAGTACAATTTCAGTATGGTGGAAAGCAGCTAATGTTGTGCTGATTTGAATGGAAAGAAATTGGACAGCAGTATGTCTGTTAGCTTAATGAAGCCTTGGATCAAATGGGTGGTGAAGGAGAGGAATATGCTTGGCAGTCCCTATTGGATTATAGAAGGGAGTTGTCTTTTTTGGATAAATATCAAATAAATTTAGTAGTGCAACTTCAATGAGCTTTGCATATTATTAAAAGCTTGTCTAGATGGTTCTAGCTTTTCTGAAATTGGTGCATAATGTGTTGTTTAGTAGCTCTGCCATATGAGCTTGCATGCTGTGGACTCTCTACTAGGTATTTAAATAGAAGCTGGAGTGGAGTGCAGTTAGGTCATGGATAGTTTTGCAGAAACATCTAATTTTTGTTCACTGAGGTTGTCTACTACTGCTTTTGGATATACAGTTGTGATGATAATAGAAGTTAAATACTAGGGATGATTCTCAAATGCTGATGATGTAATGTGACCATTATAGTTTTCCAAGACGTCACATTGCATCTCTGATGCGAGGGGTTTGTATTACTCTTAAAGTGGAAGACATTGAAAGAAAGCTGTGAGTGTCTCAACGGTTGCAAGTGTCAGTTCTGAGCAGTTAAGAAGTCAGGATGATCTCATTTTCAGGTGTTGAACAAATGGAAATGGGAAATGGGAGAGGATCTTTTCAAAGAAAAACTGGGTAATTGCTGTCTGTTTAAGAAAACATGTGCATTTACTTTATAATTGGCTTCCAAAGCAGTGAGTTAGAGAAAAATTTTGGCCATGTGAAGTAGGCCTTTTGTAGACTTCCTCTGAGCTGGATGCCAAGTGTTCCAGTCAGCAAGATGCTGTAAAAAATATCTTCAGATACAACCTGAGTGAGTTTTGTACAATTTAAACAATAGCCAGTATTTTTGATCATTTCAGTGAAACGTTGTGTGAGAAGAACTTAAGTACTTTTGTTTTTGTCTTTGCAGTTTCTGTCATTTTTTTTTTTATCAAAGAACTGCTCATTGTAAGTTATTTTTACTTGTGTCTCAAAATTCTTTTTACACGTAAAGAGTGATAAATAACTGATTTTGTAGAGATGCTAAACATTTGTTTTTTAAATGTTCTGTCTCTCTCTGGAGAGCAGTGGAGATCAGCTCAGTAGGGCCTGGGCCTTTAAAATGAATTGGGAATAGTAATTGTTCATCTATATAAGAAAAGAGTGATGTTACGTGTTCTTACCAAAGACAGGTTCTACAGTCCTTGATTACAGACAACTCAGAGCTTCACTGGGCAGTGTCCATGCCACTTGATTGGACTGCATTGTTCTCAGTCTCTACAACTGTTAGGGTCTTGAGGAAGTGAACAACATGTCTGTGACTTGCTACCTGTCAGGTTCTGGGTGTCTTGCGCTCCATCTCCCTGAACTTCCTTGCCAGTCTTTGTGGCAGGAATCCTCTTGGTTCCTTCATGGGACTGGGGTCTTAAAGAAATTCTAGGCCGTTTCTTTTCAGTGTGGAAAAATTCAAGGGCTTTCCTGTTGATGACCAAATAAAGTTTTTGAACTTGTAATAGAGTGTAGATCCTCCAGTAACTCTGTGCATGTTCAGTATTTTGGATCTAAACAATGTGGCCACCTAGTGTTCAAGCACCTTGTATCTTTGGTACAATTCCTGGCCTTTAGGTCAAGATGACAGGTAACTCTTAATTACTGTGAGATTTATACATGTTGACCTGAATAAAGAATGAAAGATTGCAGCAGTAAGTGGTGTCCTTTGAAATGTACGGCTTGGATGCTTCTTTCCCTCAGTTGCTTTTTGTCTTATCTATCCTGAGAATCTTTTAAGTACTCTTGAAGAGAATTGAAATGCATGTCATGTACTGAATAAAAACAGACAGACTGTTTACTCATTTGTATCTGATAGAGATGGAGTTAATGTTCTTTGGAATAGCTTTAATGGTGCTGGACTTTGTGGATTACACATTGTTGCTACCCTGATGCGTTGGATTTTGCTGAGTAGTGCTCAGACAGATATTGTCTTTCTCTTCTTCGAGCTAGGAGGCTGCAGTGGGGCAAGATGTTGTGAAGGGGATATGCTTAGAAGAAAGGGAGAACCATTGTGAGTTGTAGTATATATCTTCTCAAAAAAACATTATGTACGATGAGACTACTTTCCAGGAGTAGGCTGGATATCTGCCTGCCTGTGGAAAGTAGTGAATAAGTTGCTCTCCTTTTCTTTACTTGTGTACATCTCTCTCCTTATCGCTGTCTCAGTACCAGGTCTTCTCAGCTTCCATTTTCTCCCCTTTTTGTCTCTGTGTAGGATGTAGGGAAGGTGTAAGTTTGAGTGAGTGTTTTGGCCGTTGACTCAATGTTTTTTTAAGGTGATCATGGTGTGGAGGATAGGCTGGTCTGACCTTGGGGGCTCCTCCAGCATAGGGGTGGATCATCTACCTCATCCTGACCCTGTTCTTCCAGTTCTGGAATCTCAGCTCTGGTGTGTAAGAGCATCTGGAAGCCAAAGTAGATGACAAGGAGCCCTGAGCAAACTTGTGTCCATTCACCTCTGTCCCCGTCAAGTTACTACCTCCTGGCTGATGAGGAAAGGGTATAGGATCCCTTCTGTCAGGTTGCTGCTAGCAAAGGTTTCCCGTGGTTTTCCTGTTGGAACAGGAAAGGAGTATTGCTGACTTCTAACACTTGAAAAATGGTGTCAAAAATGAAGATTGCCTCTTGTTTGTGAATAATTAATTATTATTTTTTTAACCTTATTTTGGAGAGGGAACTGTGGGACCAACAGGAGGACACTCGTTGGAATTCACATAACTTATCACTGTAATGAGGACCAGTCATTAACGCCTGAATGCTTGCATTAAAAAGTGGTGTGTTTAGTGATTCACTGATACGGAGTGCAGAAGAGAGTAGAGATTAGGCTGTCTTGTTGTACAGGTCAGTTTGTAACTAAAACTCATTTCATGCAAATTTTAATATATTTGAAATTTTATTACTGAAAATGAGTATTCATTTAATATTCAGGAGAATGAAAAGCTCATGAACCAGGTATTTACCAAATAACCATAATGGATTGCAGCTCTTCGTTTTCCTATTCTATCAAATCAATGTTAATGAATAACATTTGTAAAATATTGACTTCTGTCACTTCAGAGTGGTCTTTCTTTCTGGATCCAGTTAAATTTTTGACGAGTTTCAGGTCTTGTCTACTTCTGCTTCTAAATCACTCCAGATCAGCAGTACTGCATATTCTTTTGGACTTGCTAGTCATAACAATCTGACTGAATTCAGCTGCAGTTAGTGACAGACCATAGGATGTAGGCAGAACAGCTGCCTGTGGCTTGTGAGCAGAGCGTAAGGACTTGGAAATACGTGTTCAGTGTCAATTCCTATTGGAGAACCATTAGAGAATGCTGTCAAGATTAGAGTGCTGGGGTGTACCTAAGAAGAAATGTACAAAGTCCTGTGACACAATGCATCAGAAGGTGGAGAAGGATTATGGTTTTTCAAGAGCTTGTGTTACTGATTTTTTAGAAGTGGAGATTGAAGTAGAATAAACAAGAGAGACTGTAACAGCCATGGCTTCATTTAATAACAGATACGAATTTGAGAATTGAGAATAAGAATTTGTTAGGTGTCGTATGCCTATGGTCTGAAACTAGGGATGAAAAAAGGTGCTATTGACTGCAGCCTAAGAGGAGGTTGTATATGACTCAGTGAATAGTCGATCTGAATTTGAATTGGATAAAGTAGTCAAATGCAGATAACATGTGTTAGTATTAAATACTAAGGTGTGTTGAAAATTATAGTTTCATGTAATGTAGTAATACAACAGTGTCAGAGATTTCTTCATCCTTATCTTATCCTTGTCTGGTATTAAAGGATTTTAAATATCCTTTTACTATTCTTAGGGGGCTGAGTTAGAGGATGTACTGGAGAACTTTTCTGCCCATTTATGGTATTGAATCCGATAGGAGAAATAGTTGGTTTTTAAGACTGGTGTGTTACAGAACTCTGGCAACTACACTGACCTCTTACTTAATGTTCAATTTCAAATTGTGATGTTGAACCAATAAAAATATCAAAGATGACAGAAAAGGATGGTATTTGAAAAGGTCCTTGTCTGTTGCAATAAAGAGGAGTGAAATTACAAGGGGTGAATATCAACTAGTTAATGCTAACTCAGCTGTGCTGCTTGGTTGTCAAAGAGGAGCTGCAGTCAGTTTTTTCTTTTTCTGTAATGAATAAGGAACTGTATGTATGTGCTAATTGCACAAGTGCTAGCACACATTTGCAGAGTATGTTTTAAGCTTCAAATACAGTGTGTTGAATTAAACAAGTGTGATTAAAAAACCAGCACTACTGGAAATGTACTGAAAAAGATCTTGTTTTATCTTTGCTAATGTTAGTTGTTGAATATGAAGAAGAGCATCTGTTTTAACTCAGCATCTTGAAATATGGGTCCGGATACTGATATGAAAGACCTTAGGTACTTAATTTGTTGAAAACTTTTTGTTCATAATGAAACTGTTCAAGAGAACGGTTCTAGATAAGGAGACCTGCTCTAGATAACTTCTAGAGAAATAGAATGAGGTTTGTGGCTTTTGTGCTGTGATAGATTTTGTATATGTTTGCATAGGCACATTATCAGACTTCCTAGCAGCATCACCTGTAATGGAGGGTTAAAAAGACTGTTTTTCACTGTATTTTGTTCAGTAGGGTTTTTTCTTCTACACTGGTTATAGTTTTTGCTGCCTTCATTATTTTGTCTTTTCCCAGCATTAATGAATGGTTTTAATTTTTCCCAAGATACATGTTTATATTAAAAAAAACAAACAAAAACACCTTTTTTTCTTGTTGGGAGGAGTATTGGGGGAGGTGTGTATTGGTATGAAAGCTTTACGAAATAGTACCTTGTTGTTTTTTGGCGGGTATGTGGTGTTGGTTAGTTGGCATTTACTTATTTATTAATAAATGTTTTCTTTTTCCAGAGCAATGACAATGAAGAACGCCTGCAGGTTGTAAAACTTCTAGCAAAAATGTTTGGGGCAAAGGATTCAGAATTGGCATCTCAGAACAAACCCCTCTGGCAGTGTTACTTGGGGAGGTATGCTATATTAGTTCCCCTCCCAGGAGATGAATAACATTCAGGGAATTGTAATTCAGTATTTTTAAGCAGCCTTCTCCCCCTCTCCCTGCCTTTTCTTTTCTCCGCTCAAATGATACTTTTAACTGTGTACCCCTCTGCTGTGTCTGAAATCTGGCAGGTAATGTTTAGGAGGTTATTTTATATACATCCTCTGCATTTTTGATTCTGCAGAGTGGACAATCACTAGTCATCACTTTTTAATTCTTTTTCTTTTTTTTGCAACTATCTGTACTGCCATTGCCAATAAAAATATTTTTATTTGTACTTTTTTACAAATGGCACTATTCAATGATGGACTCATTTTAAACAGTATGAAGTGATGTTTGCAGTATTGGATGTTACCAGATCTGGTTTAGATGAGGTTTTCATGTACATTATTTGTTTACTGGCTACAATTCTTGTATAATTTGAATACTTTAAAAGAGGTATATCATATTTACAA
This sequence comes from Oreortyx pictus, assembly GCA_036925125.1. Lineage (NCBI taxonomy): Eukaryota > Metazoa > Chordata > Aves > Galliformes > Odontophoridae > Oreortyx > Oreortyx pictus. The sequence continues at coordinate 20,612,242 of JAUPFR010000001.1, forward strand.
TGCAAAAAACAGCCTTTTCTTCTTGAAGTATTCTGCCAGTTTGAAATAGGAAATAGGGCTGGAACTTGTAGTCAGAAAGTAGAATATCTGCTGTGATGAAAATGTTTTGTGAGTAAATAAGGAAAAATTCTATTAATTATTGTGAATGCAGTAGTAATTTAGCATTCAGTCATATCGAACACAGAATGTCCTCAGAGAAATGCTGCTTCTAAGAGTATAGGAGTCTTAACTGAGGGAAGGCTTTGTGCTTCTAAGTATGTAACAATTAAAACATTGCATGTAGTTTAAAAATAACAGTTCAAATTGGATTCCAAATAAAATGATACATTGTGTTGCAATATGAAACAATGTAATCATATATTTCTTTTCATAATTACTGTTTCCAGCTAGTGATGGACTACAGATGTGTATTTACTTTTTTCAAGGATTTTAATTAAGTTGCAATAGTTTACTACTAGAGAAACCATTCTTAAATATCTTCATTCAGAAAACATAACTACCTTTTAGTAAAACAGACATATCTTAAAACATCTTTGTTTTATAAATAAGCATTTCTACAGAAAGAGTGTTCTAAAATTCGACTGTTTAAAACCAGACATTTTAATGCCTCTAAAATGCATTTTATTTTTCAGAAGAAGGTAGCCCTTATTGTGTCAATAGTTTTGTTTGTGTTATTGGTTATATCAAACTTAAGCATGAGAAAACGCTAGTTTTCAGGCATCAAATCTAGTTAGTCTTTCAAAAGCAAATTTTATGGAAGATGAAGTATAGGTGGTTGTTAAGAGGAAATTGTACTAGATTGGATGTCCATTGATTTGTAAAGGGAAGAACATCGCCGTTTTACAGCATTTTTCATGTGCTGATTCACAGTTCATGCTTAAGTAGCATGAACTACTCAAGTAGCTTAGAGAAATGATATTTAAAATGTAAAACATCTTTCAGTAAATAACTGTTGTCTTGTGAGTTTTTCACATGTACTAGGAGAGGATATTTCCCTTCCTCTTTAGAACTGGAATCAATACATGGCCATGAGACTTTTTTCTTAAGGAAGATCAAATGAATTCCGGGAAATTAGAGCTGTTCTGTGTGTGTAACTGTGCATGGAAAGTGTAACAATCTTTTCAGGGACTACTGGAGATTGTGTAGAAATATAAATGAGTAAGGAGTGACTATTTTTTTATTATGATTTTTTTGTTGTTGTTGCCATTTTTCATGTTGTAATGTATTGTCTTGTTTCAAAATAGGTTTAATGATATCCATGTACCTATTCGTCTTGAATGTGTGAAATTTGCAAGTCACTGCCTTATGAACCATCCCGACCTAGCAAAAGACTTAACAGGTACCAGACTTATTATAACATTAAAATATAATTTTAAGTCTTGTGGAGAAGTCTGGAAGGTTAGCTGTAACGCTTAATAATGTTCTGTGATCCTGTGGAGGGTGTAACTGAGGTTGGTTTTCTTACCGGCAGAGTTCTTTACCTTCAGTGCTGCCTCTCAGATAAGGAAATCGTGCACAAACACCTGAACCCAAGGGAGAGTACCCTCCCTGTCTTAGAGTAGTAGCATTCCCAACTGCTGTTGAAATTAAGCGCCGTGGGATCAGTCAAAAGCAGCCTGGCCAACTAACTGGTCTTGGCATTTCTTAAGGTGCAGAGTGCAGACAAAGTTCCACAAAGCAAAAATGTGTAAATATTATGTAGCCACTATCTAAAGCATCAAAACAGTCCTTGGAACTGTGACCACAGCCATTGGTTTCTGCTCCTTCATACCAAACACAGCCGGTAATTCAAGATCTCTGTAGGAAGGAAGCAAGTGCCATGCATAGAAGCATTTAGTATTTCTCTCTCCATATGTCTTAATGAATAAAAGTGCAATCAAGGAGAATGGATTGCTTTTTTCAAAGTTTATGTGAAGACTGCATCTTCCCCTGGTCACTAAACTCCCACTTTGGAGGTGGTATGTTTGCCACCTCCCGTAAGGAGGAAATTTAAGGGGCTGTTACATGCATGGGATTTCCCTCCTGCCTGCTGAGCATTTGGCAGTTTAGACAAAACCATGCAAGCTTAAGTCACATCATAGTTACTGTATTGTTAAGCTCAGATTTCTCTTTCATGGCAATGATAAAGATCAGAAGTGTATTTTCGAGGTATTTTTTCTTTCTTTTTTTTTTGTTAATATTGTTGAAAGACATTGTGCCCCCTCTAATGGTATCCTCTGAGAAATGTAATGTAGCTGCCCCTTTCCCTTCCTGCAGTACTTATCACAGCCAAATTGTTCAAGAATTACTCTCACTCGCTGGTGTTGTAGACAGTAATTGTGCAATGGCAGTCTTCTTCAATTGTTTTAGTTTGTTTTCATGTGAAACAGGTTTTTCAAAAAGCTGTTTATTTTTAAAATTCCATAACTTCAATTCCAAAGCTTTATTTTTATGCGCTTTTTTCTGACACTTGTGCTGATTACCAGCAATGTTAAGGGTGAGTATTTCAGATGAGACTTGGGAATTATCATTCGTTGAGCAGTAATAAGAGTGCAGTAACCTCAGATAATTTAGAATAAACTTCAAGTTTTCAGTGTTTCCTAATGCTGTTAATGTTTCATTGATGTTTGCTGTGTGCAGTGATCTTAGTGCCTTCTGTGTGCACTTTCCTACCATGTGTGCTCATTCTAAGTTAACCTAGAATACATGCTTTCAAAGATAAATGAGGTTTGCCATCTGTTTTGTGCTTTTGTAAAATGATAGAAGTTCCTAAAACATTTGATACTTAACAGCAGAAATCTTCCAAGTGTTTATAGGAAAAGATTAGTGGTAGTACCAAAAATAGTAGCAATGTGCCGAAGTAATCTAGAAAAATTGCTTGAAGTTGAGTAAATAAGGATTTGTCTGAGTCAACATCTACCTCACTTGAGTGTGCTTTTTTGATCTGTCTTGGCTTACTATGCTTACATGATTCACACTGTGGAGTGTTCCTAGAGTATATGAACTAGATTCAATTTGGAAAATATGCAGATTGTATTCAGGAGTGCAAGTAATGTGCACCCTAAGTTAACGGGCATAAAGGAGTCTGCAGGAAGACAGCAACCTCTAGCGTGAATTAAGACTTTAAAACACATATAGTGTGGTTATCAAGTTCCTAGCACTGTCTGTTCAGCTTTAGAGATCCAATTCTCTTGGACTGTAGTAGTTGCTAATCTAGAGATAATATTTAATATAGTAAGTAAATGAAATGTTTATTACAGACATGCCAGTGAAGATTAAGGGAAAATTAGTAGTTTCTTACTGTCAGTGCTGTGAACTGTAGAAATCCGTGGATTTCTGATTCTGTCAGTTGGATAGCCTCTAAAGAAATAGAAGTAGCTGAAGCTATGTACTTAAAATAAAGTACTTATTTTATTTTTATTTCTCCAGAATATCTTAAAGTAAGGTCACATGATCCCGAAGAGGCGATAAGGCATGATGTTATAGTATCCATAGTTACTGCTGCTAAAAAAGATCTTCTGCTTGTCAATGATCACCTGCTCAATTTTGTCAGAGAACGAACCCTGGACAAGCGGGTAAGACATTACTACTGCCAATAGTGTCTTCCATTCTTTTGCATCTTACTGTAATTGGCTTTGTTTCTGAAAAGTAATGCTTCAAAAATGCTGAACTACTTTTAAATTGTCTGGTGAAAACTCATATAAAGCAAAAATTTTTTGAAGAAACGTATTTAATGAGGCATCTTTTGCCCCTGACTGAGCTGCAACATTTTTCATTGTGTTATATCATTATGATAGCCGTGTTTCAACATACAGTATCTTTTGATCATGCTACCAGTTGTCTAGTTTTCATAATTTTAGAATAAAATTAGACCCTTCTATAACATTGACATATTTCATAAGAGATTTTGAGAGCGAATTTCAAAATGTATGGCTGATTACTGATGCAAATTATTTTGCCATTGGAGGTGGCTGGATTGCTTAATTTTAATTAATCACTGGAAGACTGTGTGTGTAGTAGCTTTCAAATGTCAACAGCCTTAAAATTTAGTTTATCTTTGGTTATTTTATGAAACTTGGGAGATTTGCTGCTTGTGTTAAAGCGAGGTAAGCAAGGCTGTTAAAGGAAAATTTAAATTATCACTTGACTTTTTTTTCATTTGGTGACATGCTTTCCCCTGTAGCAGACATAACATTATCTTAAGTATTCAGTACAGGCTTGTGAGAAAGGGTGCTGGCTCCAATTGCTAATAGTTCTAAATTCAAGAGGTGTACCTGTATAGTAGTTACCTATGTTGATATGTTTAGCATAATAGACACAGTGTAGTGTTCGTCCTAATGAGAAAATACTGTGCTTATTACTCAAACTTTAAAAATAATTGAACTATTGTATTTGGAGGGAAAATGGGAAATACCTACCAGGAAGTTCTGCAGTTTTTTCAGGTTTGAATTTTAAACTGGTGCTATTTCTTTTTCTCAAGTGGAGAGTGAGGAAAGAAGCTATGATGGGACTTGCACAGATATACAAGAAATACTCATTACAGTCAGAAGCAGGAAAAGAAGCTGCAAAACAGATATCATGGATCAAAGATAAACTTCTGCATATATATTATCAAAACAGTATTGATGACCGGTAAGTCAGTCTTTTGGGAGCTGGGATTTTTTTGGATAGGTGTGCTAACTTCTCAATTTGTTTTTCCTCTGAGTTTAAGCGTTGACAAGATGCTCATTCTGTAGGTTTTGAAAAAGTGCGCAATCTTCTATAACTGCAGTCAGATTTTCATAAAATCATAAAAAGGAAAGGACCTCAAAGTTCATTTAGTTCCATCCCCCCTGCCATGGGCAAAGTAGCAAACCACTAGATCAGGCTGCCCGACCTGGCCTTGAAGGCCTCCGAGGATGCTTCATCCCCAACTTGTTTGAGCAACCTGTTCCAGTGCCTCATCACCTTCAGAATGAAGAATTTCTTCCTAACATCTAACCTAAGTTTCCCCCCTTTCACTTTAAAGCTATTGGGCCTTTCCTGGTCAGTCTTTGGCAGCATAAAAACCTGAACCCCCTCCTGCTTATAAGTTCCCTTCAAGTACTGGAGGGACACAGTGAAGTATCCCCAGAGTCTTCTCAATGCTAAATAAGACCAGCTCCCCCAACTTTCCTCCATAGGATTGGTGCTCCAGCACTTTTATCATCTTCCTGGCCCCACTCTGGATACACATTGGGAACCAGTTTGGGAGCTAGTCTGCCTTGACCAATCAGCGTGATCCTGTTGGCTTTGGAGATGGATCTTTTGCTGTTCATAGCATAACCAAATTCAAATAACATTGTAAACCCAGACAAGCCTTTCTAAAAAATTGTACTCTCAGGAAATGTCACCTGCAAAATTAGCAGTTACTTCCTTCGTACCATGAAAATAGGAGTAATTGTCTCCTCATTCACAGTTTAAGAAAATTTCAAGATCTTTTAAAACTAGCTGAACTTGGATTTTGACCACCTGATCCCATTGGAAGACTCTAGTAATGTAAGCTTGTGCATAAGGATGATGATTTTGTTCTCATTTCTGGACTAAATGTACATGATTGCAACATGGCTGTGGTTTTCTTTCTTGCAGTCTTTCTTGGAAACTGACAGACCCAGACTTTGTTTCCTCCTTTTTCTGAATAAGCATGTTCCATGTTGAAGCAGGAACTTTCATGAATTTCCATGGGAATGTACTTGGAATTTCACTATGGAAGCAACGGAAGTAGGATAACTCTTCCCTTGAGGAAGGGGCCAGAGAGCAATAGGGGAAAAGCCAATTCCTTCTGAGTAGTATCTCAGTTCTTCTGGGCTTTGTGATAATGTCTAGTAATCAAAATGATTTTTATTTCTATTAAGCTCTCTATATTGGATCAACTCAAGAACTGAATCTTTTACTAATCTTTTAGGCTGATAATTGAGACATCCTTTGATTTTTGTGTAGATTAATATAACTGATTTTGATAATGTCATCTCCTAAACATTCTTCTAACATCAGTATTATGACTTCCTTAGCTATCTTATCGTTTAGGTGATGCTGAGTTTTATTGAAATTTAAGTGACTTCACCTTTAGGCTTTGGGATCTTTATATGCCAGAACTTATTTATAGAGAATTTCTGAATGAACTTGATAACAATTTAAGGTCAATTTCTTGCTTTCAGATTACTTGTTGAACGCATCTTTGCTCAGTATATGGTCCCTCACAACTTGGAAACAAATGAGCGAATGAAATGTTTGTATTACCTTTATGCAACACTGGATTCAAATGCTGTGAAGTATGTGCTATTCTTTACTTAATGCAATATGATTTTTAATACAGTTGTTATTGTAAATTAGTTCTAAATGGTTATGACTTGCCTAAGCAGTTCACAAACAATTAGTATCACTGCATTCCATTTACTGTATGCTCCTTCAAATGAGGGTCTGAAAAAACAGATGGGGTGATTTTTAAGGTGTGGTACATTTTAACCATAGAAAGCTTGAAAAAATAGTGCCAGAAGGCTGCCAGGAAGCTTGTGTGCATGTTCCTCCTTTTATATCTGGAAAGAGATAACATAGATCAGTATCACTGACCAGCAATAGATCTTATCTGACAACACTGGGATTAATATGTTCCTCATTTTAGTAGTCAAGATGATTTAAGTGTGGGAAGGAATTGCTTGTGTCTTCTCCTTCAGTATGCATTTTACTTACAATTGTGTTTAGAGAAGACAATTATTTGCCTTTTCCAACATAAAGTAGGTGTGTGTATGTGAATTAGAGTAATGATGGTTTTGCTGCTGTATTCCTTAGTTTTACTCCATTTTTCATTTAGTAATACCCAGTTGCCTGATAATCAAATGTGCTTTTTCACATAGAATGTCTTAAAAGCAACCACAGGATTCAGAACTAGGTGTTTGAGTGCCCTGCATTTGTCATGTAATGTATTCAAAGATACTACAATGCTAAATTAAAAAGTTACTGTTGTAGTAATCTCTGGTATGGGCTAAACAAAATATGGAACAGGATTTTTTCGGTACTTGTTATTTCAGGCAACAAATCACTTCCGAATTCTACAGTTTTCATACACTGCAGGGTGTATTTTAAAGCTGTGGTATATTCACTTAGTTAAATGGAGCTGACTTTTACTTTTGGATTCTAGAAGTTTTTAAATTGAAATGGTTTATTTTTTTTTCTTTCTTTTTTTTTTTTTTTTTAAGATGGCTTATTTTTCCTGGGAAGTGTGCTAATTTTCAGTTTTGTAGATTCTATTGTATCCCTTTCAAGTCTAATCATGCCTACTTTTCATAATTTGGACATTTAGTAGGTGCTTTCTGGGAATTGTTTTGATGATAAAAATCTTAAATATCTGCTTTAGCCTGCTTCTCTGAATGTCTTTAGAAGAATGATTTGGGGCTTGTACAGATAAGTTATTTACAAGACAAGTATCACTTATTGCCCACTTTTAAAGACAATGAAGCTAAGTGTTGGAAAAAGTAATTCTTTTTTCAAAACCATTCTTTGTTCCAGTATAATATGGTCAGGTAAATTTTCTGTATAATTCTGTTAGGAAACATCTACAGTTTGCTCACACGGTGGTAAAATTTTGGGTGACAAGCACTCTGCTGAGTCTGTAACTGAGAAAAATGTGAAGGCTCTTGTTAGACAGTTATGGTTTTTATTGAATAGAAGATTTAGAAAACTCTTTTTTTTTCTTCTCTACTTTTTTTGGGTTTTTTTTAGAGCATTGAATGAAATGTGGAAATGTCAGAATCTGCTACGACATCAAGTAAAAGATTTGGTTGACCTAATAAAACAACCTAAAGTAAGTTCTGTTTGTCTTTATCCCGCAGTGAATATGTGTTACTTAAAACAATAACCTGTTTCTAATTACATTAATGCCAGTGTTTCCAAACGTCATTTTTAATGACAGAAGATATTTTGATTCTGTTAGACTACACTTGGACTAAGAAACATGCATGCATTATGTCAGTAAGAGTGAAGAGAGTTGTTTTTAAGAAATTCTTGAAAATTTTGCCAGAGATTTGTTGCTAAAATACATGCTCCCAGTATTTGAATTACATCTTGCCAGAACTGTTCTGGTTCCTGAAAGAGAGGAAGAAGAACATATGATTTTTAACTACCAACTGCAGCAATTAAGAAACCATATCTGAACATTCTGATTTCTTATGTAAGTTAGTAACATTTAAGAAATGTATTTTATCCCAATAGGTTGTTTCTCTTCTCTTTTGGAATCTTCTTAAATGTTATGTTAGAAATGTTAGATTACAGTGGAAATCTTTGTTTAAAAGTTTACTCAGTAGGAAAAATAAACAGTCCTAAAATGTTTAGAATATTCTCAAGGTAAAATTTAGATTTGTTTTAGTTGTACGTACATATTCTCATCTGAAAGAAAGAGTTAAGATGGAATTCTGGGACTGATTTAGAATGTGGGTATAGCAACTTTTGCCATTAATTTTTTCTAATTTAGGGCTCTTTAAAATAAAATCTAAAATGTTAAAGTGTTGCTATGCTCATATTCACATATTTAAATATTCCTTATGTATTTTGTGTGTATTTACTAAAACACAATTGCAGTTTTATGACTGAATTATCAGTTTGCTGAAGTTACCTGAACAGGATGAGTGGGTAACTGTGTTTGCACAAGTGTAGTTGGATTGTGTAGTGTGCACTTGTCTTGCACATAGGAGACCTGTCAAATTCCTACTGCTTCAATCCTTTTGTAGTTAAGCTGATTGCAGTGAAATCAGCAGTGCATTTAAAACATGCTATAATGTTGTATTGAACTTTAAATGCAAAAATTGCTAATACAGTAACACTTTCTCACGTTTGAGTGATGATTGAAATAATTTAAATCTACTAGCCTGAGTTTGCTTCTTAATTTATTCTACATTTCAGTTGAAAGTATTAGGGGCAACAGCACAGTGATGAGTGACAAAATATTGCTGAATTTCATTTGTTGTCAGTTAACAATTTTAATCATTAATTCTGATATTCAGAAATAAAAGCAAACAAATAGGCACTTAGCAAAACCCTCTTAGGCTCCCCATCAGTTTTCCAGCTTCGTGGTCTCCAGTCTCCTTGCTGCGTGTTGTGGTAGTGGTGTAGCAGTTCCTTTTCCTGCTCATTTAATTCCTTACTGCTGTGCTGTGGGTACATCCACTAGCTGCAGTTCCTTTGGAGTCAGTCATACCTTCTCCTTGTTTCTCCTTTCCACCCCTGCTCTGGCAACTCTTACCCTTGCACCTGTCCTCCTCTCACATTTCTCTGCTCCTGCTCAGATCTCTTTTGCCCTGCTGTCCTTCCTGCCCTGGGGTTTCTCGTCCCTACCAGCTAACAACCTTTCCTTAATATGTTTCTACAGAGGTACTGTGGGCTCCTCTGACCAGTTTTGGTGGATGGGTCAGTTTTGTTGAGTGTGGGGCTGGCTGGAACCAGCTGTGACTGGTGCTGGCAGGCACTCATCTCCTTCTGTCCAGATCACTCCTGCAACCCTTTGCCAATTATGCCCAATAAAGATGCTCAGCTGATTTTAGTAAAACTTACTTTTTTTATTTTAATGGAAATTGTCAATCAGTCAGAAGTCCAGCATCTCTTTTATTTCACAAAATGAGACTGAATGAACTTGTAATCTTTTAGAAGGTAACTTAATGATTACATACGTTTTTCACTTTTTTCTAATTTCTGTCTTTATTGGTTAGAATAGCTTAATTGTTGACTTTTCTCCATGTGGCAAGTGTAGGTATTGCGAGAGCTCTGAGATACACTGGGGGAGGATAAGACACAGTATGAAAAAACGGCCAGTGGGAAATTCTGAGTAGATAGCAATGAGGAAAAAAAGTAAGACACTAAGGATGATAAAATATGGGAACAGTTTGTCCAGAGAGGCTGTGAAATCTTCATCCTTGTAAATACTTAAAACACAGTCAGATGAGGCCTGGAGCAAAGCCTAATCCAAGTTGGCCTTGCTTTGAGAAGACAGTTGAACCAGGTGACCTGCAGTTGTCCCTTCCAACCTAAATTATTCTCTGATTATGGATCTTTGAATTTTTCAGTCCACTGTTTTGCCCCCATCTTAGAAAATCCCTTTGACATCAAGCGAAATTCTTCAGGGTTTTTCCTTCTCCACCCCCCTAAGGCTTTTTTCTTTTATTACCCACTGTAGGCTTTCCCCAGTGCAAGCTCTGTTGTTTAACAAGCATGATTGAGGAGACTGAAAGTGTTATGATCAACAGAAATGGGAAGTTTCCTAACCTTTCCTATTCTATGACAGAACAGACATCAATCCTGTCTTTAAGCAGAGATACTTTTCTGAAGAACAAAGGCATAAATCAGACTGCTTCTAATTTTCTCCTCTAAAAATAATACAGTTAAATTTGCTTGTTCACATTTGGGAAAAGTGGGTGAATACTGTTTTGTCTGTATTAGCATTATCAGCTTTGTTTGCTGGAGATATGCTGCTGTTCTGATGCTTCTGTATCATGAATGCAAGGATGTACAGATAACTAACATGCCACAGTAGATCTTCCAAGAAGAAATGTTTCTTTGTCATCAATCTGACATTATTCAGTGGGGTCATACATCTAAAAGTTAAAAGAATCCTTCTGACTCAGGCTGTCTTGTATTTGGATGAGGGATCTGTATTTCGTGCAATTTAAAGGCTGTTTTAATGAGAACTTCAGCCAGGAGTGCTAGAAGACCAACTCAGTACTGGAAGATTGAACGATCAAAGGAGCTCCACAATAAAGGGTGGTGGTTTTTTTTCTTTTGTTTTCTGATTTTCAAGAGGAGCGCATTATAGAGATTCTGTATCAGGTGAAATCTGTAAACAGGAATTGATTTCTGGGGTTCTCTCTGCCACCATCTATTTCTGGTCTGAATGTGCCAGTTTAGCTCTGAGATGCAAAAGCCCCTAAAGCAACAGCATTCTTCTGACACTTAAAAGTGATGGAAAGTTCTCTACAAACATTTAATGCCTGGAAGGGTGTCCATGTCATAAGACAAAGACAATATTCGCTGATAACACCGCTAATCTTAATCTCACACTTGTGGTACACTTCAATCTTTCCAAGATTGACACAGTTCTCAAACATTACAAGAGTTACTACAAATTACCTGATCAATTATTATTATTGTCTGCAACAGTGCTGGAATTCAAATGCCTGTGTTCTTTTGTAGTACCTAGTTTTCTGCAGAATGAAATTTCCTCTGAAAATTTATAAGATAATTTTCCTGAAAATAGACGCTTCCAAGTGGTAGCCGAAGTTATTGTAAAAAATAGTAGCTGTGTTACCTGCAAAGCTGATTGGCTTATTTGAACCCTGTTTGAAATCTAAATGTGAATTTCACTAAGAAAATAGAAATTGGATATCCCTCGATATGACTTTCACCTCTGTCTTGATGGTTTTAGCCTCTGCTCTGTAATAACGTCGAGTCTGACGTAAGAAAATGTTAGTGTCTTGCAACACCACAGCTTACTGATGACAAGAACCTGATGAAAAGAGCCACCAATAATCTTCATTTACCTCAGTTTAAGTGCTTTGATATGAAGAATGTTTTGTCTTCTAAGTAGAGACCACTTTCTGAGTTATTTGTCTTTGTTGCCTGATGTAATTTTTAGGCTTGTCTGTTACAAAGTAAGTTCTCTGAAAGACCACTCTAGCAGTGGTGGTGGCTACGCACTATTCTTTTTAAAATAAAAGATGAAACATGATGCTTTTCAGTGAATGATCTTAAAGAGTGGCTGTGTTCCCATTAAAATGATAGTCCTCTGAGAACAATTTAAATGTATCTATCAAGGGCTAGAACTTATCTATATTTATGAATAATTCTGCAGGTTTAGTAAGCTGTGCCACTAAGAATGCTCCTTAAGAAGTCACTGGGCAAAAGAGCTGTTTTCTTTATGGCTTGGAAGCTGATGTGCTCTCGGCTCCTTTGCTATAAGCTTAAATTTTCATTCAGACTCCAGTTTTTATCCTTCTTGTTAAGATTTCAGAATCTCTGGAAAACACTTATTCCACAGCAGTGAAATACTTCAGTTTGTTTGTTGTTGCTAATTCCATTTTCAAGCAGAAAAATGTTTAAACTTACTGTGTTTTTCTTTTGTGACTTGCAGACAGATGCCAGCAGTAAAGCTATATTCTCAAAAGTGATGGTAATAACAAGTAAGTCAGTTGAAGTATTTATTGTAAGCAGAATTACATACTGTACAAAGTAGTCTTAAAGCTTATCACTTGACATTTTGGCTACGTTTCTAAATGTTGTAGATTAATTCTAAGTGTAGATCGCATAGTGTTATTGTGTCCTTTAGCATTTATCATGTGTTACCAGGTGTTGATTAACCTACTGAATTACATATTGACTTACTTGCTTTTGAGATGTGAGTATTGTGTTGGGAGAATGAAAAAGAGTTTGAGTTCTGATAGTCAGGAAGACACTTTGAAGATGAAATAAATTCTGTATAATTCAAACTCTTAGGGAAAATGGGGGAGAAGGCAGAAGAACAAAAGAAGCAATGCTTTTTTCCTCCCTGGCTTGCTGTGCCAAAAACATTACAACCAGTGATATCAAGTTATTTGACAATTCTCAAATTTTGGTTTTAAAACAAAGAACAGACAAAAGCTAACTGTTCTTTTGGCCATACAAACAAATAAATAAATAAAGCAGTCCGAGCCATGCTCTTTTGTTGGCCATGTCCAAAATCCTTTTTTCTTTGTAAAGCTGATCAGTTTATAATAGTTCTAATTGTTTTATATATATATTTCATTTTCAAACAATACTTAAAATAAACCCAAACATACAGTGAAACAAATATTTAGTAGAACTTGTTTTGAACTAATGGTCCTACAGTTAGATACAATTTTCCATGTTAGCTTTGCTTAACGTCTACTGTACTAAAACCATGAAACATTTCTTTCGAAGCATATGAATACTTTGTCAATAAATTCTCTTGTTAAAATATGAAATGCAAAATATTAATACATAGCTTAGAAATGCATTTTTAAAAGTTGATTAAAACATTATAAGTCATTGTAGAGTTTAGCTTTAAAGAAGAAGCAATTAGCAAAAATGCCCCTTTGAGGTTTTTTTGCTTGTTTTATCAGTTTGTTCATATGCAGAGTGTACTTCTCTGAGTATTGTAGGCTTTGCATATTGTTGCTGTGGTTAGTTTCAGCTGTTACTAGCATGACAAGTACACTTGCTCAACGTATACTATATTCATGTGAGATGAACATAAGAAGTGAAAGGGGAAACAGATGACGGGAGAAGAAAGCAGCAGACAGAGGTGTATGGGTATAGGAGTCTTTGAAAATCAATGTCCTCATAGACCTGAACATTTAGGTGTTTTACTGCTTTTTCTTCTCTTGTTGGTTAACTTAAATACACGAGAAATTCTGTCAGTGAGACGTTTCAAACTTGTGTAACTTAGTCCTAATATTTATTGAAATAAATAGTAATTTCTCTTGCATGCTTTAAGGAAACCTTCCTGATCCAGGGAAAGCTCAAGATTTCATGAAGAAATTCACACAAGTTCTAGAAGATGATGAAAAAATAAGAAGTCAATTAGAAATGCTTGTTAGCCCAACATGTTCGTGCAAACAGGCTGAGGGATGTGTGGTAAGAATAGCTCTTAGCATACACGAATGTTTTGGGAAATAAATTGGTTATAAATGTAACTGAAACTTACATTGCAGAGGGAAATTACAAAGAAATTGGGCAACCCGAAACAACCAACAAATCCTTTCTTGGAGATGATTAAGTTTCTTCTTGAGAGAATTGCTCCCGTGCACATTGATACAGAATCCATCAGGTAACTTTATGTGTGTGTTGTGGACTGCAGGTCACATAATTTGAAATTAGAATTTCTAATTTTGCCTTTAAGCACAAGCAATAATGGATTCACTATGGGAGGGGAATTTTTACGGCCCACTGACCAGCAGTATTTTCTTATGTTTTTCCTTGCTAAGGGATTTTTGTCTCCTCATTCAGAGTGTAACTACACAATTGTTTGTCATTCATTGCAGCTGGGATTAACTGTCAGCAAAAATGGATTTGTTACTCATGGGGGAAGTTTAGTTTGTGAATGACTGCCTTATTTAAAAGGAAATTTCTGTCCATGGCTATTGAAAAACTTCATTAAAAATTCTCATCCAGGGTATTAGCTCATAGTAACCTAGACTGAGTAATTTGACTGAGGAAGTAAAGGTTGTGGTGATGAGGCACCAAGTGTTTAATCAGGAGTAAGCCAATGAAATTATAACAGTTAAATAAGTAATTGCTGAAATAATTATTTAATAGATATATTTGAGATATGTGGTAGTGTTTTAGAGAAAACTAGTTCTAAATACTGGTAAATTCTTATCTGCTAATTCCAGCTGTACTAACTGACAATTTTAAGTACTTGAGTTTTTCAATTTATTCTTATCACATACACAATGTAATGGTGCCATTGAGATTTCATGTAAAAAATCTTTCAGAAACAGTTTTTCTTCTGATCTTGGAAAAAGTACAGCTAGATTTTTGCTTTCAAATTTGAAAGTACATTAAAAAACATGACAGAAGCAATATGAAATGTATGTTTAAAGTAATTTTCAAATGTGGTAAATTGCGATGTTTGTTTCACTATGTACAATGCTGACTGACCCCCTTAAAGTAAATACGGAGAGAAGGGGAGGAAGTTTGTAAAAAAATAAAATAAAATAAAATAAAAAAGGAAGAAAAGAAAGAAGAAAACAGGTATTTTTAGTTTTGGTTACAGAGTTGATCATCTTCCATCTTTGTAAATGTTTCACTAAATTTTTCCTTCATTTTTGAGACTGTCAGACTGTTTCGTCTCCCTACTGGTAGTTAATTTTGTCCAATTGTCAAGGAGAAATATGCAGGAGATGTCTGTTAAATTTCTCATCAAAATTCCAGAACAGCTGTTTAGAAGCTGTTTACCTACTACTTTTATTGATCATTATTGTCCATCAGTTTTAAAGAATCCATAGGAACTAGTAAACTCATCATAGTTCTTACCTGCATTTGTTACTTTAATTCTCAAACTGTTTTCTTACTTGGATCATCCTTCCAGAGTAATTTATATATACTGCTTAAATCATGATGGATAAATGTTTTTTTTGGCTTAATGCTTTGTGGGAGATGAGAACAGTTGGATTATGTATGTAGTTGACTTGCAGTTATTTTATTATATGTTTATGTTTTATGTGTCTTAAGTTTATTTAATAAGTGCATGTCCTGAACTTATGAAAGCAGTCAAACAGAATGGAATTGCAGTAAATTCAAGGCTGTGATTTTGTCTTTCTCTTCAGTGCCCTTATCAAGCAAGTAAACAAATCTATAGATGGAACAGCTGATGATGAAGATGAGGGTGTGCCTACTGACCAGGCAATCAGAGCAGGTCTTGAATTGCTTAAGGCAAGTGTACTCTTGATTGTCCATATGCATATGAAAACTCTCTGTAAGGTTATTACAGTTAAAGTAATTTTGTAATTAGCAATTAGTAATATGTTTCTCTTAAGACCAGCTTCTGCTCTAACCCAGTACTTGGTGATGTAGATGTAGCCCCTGGAAGGTACGTGCTTACAGCAATAGAAGAGGAAACAACTGAGACTGTGAAATGCAGTAAAACTGATAAGATTGTGTATAAAGATAAAGAGATTTAAGTGATGCTTTAAAAAAAAAATGTTGTATGTCAAAAACAGGCAGCACATTAGAAATATTCCAAGATAGTAGCAAAAAATGACTCTTGAAGGAGCATTCTAAGTGGACCTTTAAAAAATGTTAACATGTTTGTTGTTTTTGTTTGTTTGTTTTGACAGGTGCTTTCATTTACACATCCTATCTCATTTCATTCAGCTGAAACGTTTGAATCTCTTCTGGCTTGCTTGAAAATGGACGATGAAAAGGTGGCAGAAGCTGCATTACAGATTTTCAAAAATACAGGAAGCAAAATTGAAGAAGACTTTCCTCATATAAGATCGTAAGTTGTATATGTTATTATGAGTCGTGTTTTTAATTACATGGGATTATAGACATTCCAATTCTAACTTTGAATGGTATGCTATTATACTTCTTTTGTTAGAAGGTACTACTTCAGACAAAAAAGAAGATTTAGATGACTTTAAAGTGGAGGAACTTTTTGAAGCGTAGAATTGAAATATATGTGAAGCAGTGGTAATACTATAATTTGTTTAATTGCCCTTCAGAATCACTTACACTTTATTTCCTAAATTAAGTATATAGCAATGTAAAAATGTTCTTTGCAATTTAATATCTACAAAGTGAGGATGTGTAGACGACAGCATTTAGTAGCTTGTGCTTCTATAACAAAAGGATTTTCAGTTTTCTCAAATGAATATTTGTATTACCTTGTGTGCAGATCTAAAATGTTTATTTTGCCAAATGAGATTTTATCAACAGAAACCACTGTGGTGGTCCCTTTCTTTGAGGAAATTGCCCAAACCAGGAGAATTAGCATTTTTACTGAGGTGTGTAGTGTTCCGTAGATGTGGTTTTTGTTAGTTTGATATTTTTTGAAGATATCTATTTTTGAGGACGTACATGTGGTTTCTTTCTTTTCTTTTTTTTTCAAGTGCTTTGCTTCCAGTGTTGCATCATAAAGCTAAAAAAGGACCTCCTCGTCAAGCCAAGTATGCTATTCACTGCATCAATGCAATATTTTCCAGCAAAGAAACACAGTTTGCACAGATATTTGAGGTAAAAATGCAAATATTTATTTCTTTTTATTGATCTTTTATAGTACATATGTAAATTAAGAGATGCAGTGGCAATTCATGTGGTGCGTAGTTATACCAAACTTACAGAAGGTATTTTTCCCCTCTTCTCCCTCTCCCTTTGATCCCATACAACTTGACATTAAAATGGTAGTAGAAGATGATTTTATTTTTTATTTTTAGCATCTGATGATCCATCATGATGCTGGAACAGGTTGTCTAGAGAAGTTATGGATGCCCTCCTCCCTAGAGCTGTTGAAGACTGGGTTGCCTTGGGATGCCTGATGTAGTGGGTGGTGTCCTTGCCCGTGACAGGGAGGTTGGATCTGCCTGATCTTTAGTGTTTAGAGGGTTCCTTCTATGTTTAGGGTTCTTTATTTTATTCAGTTATAGAGTAAAACTGAACCTTAAACTGTTCTTGGAAAGAGGACCTATACACCACCCCTCAGTGCAGTTGGGATTGACCCAGAGTAGTCAAGTTACAGAAACTATGAAAAACTGAATTATGGTATAAATTACTTAAATAGATGTCATAGTTAAAAATGCAAATGTTCTTTCTAATCAGTGCCCATCACCTTGGAGGGCGAATCAATCCACTACTGAAATTGCCATCTTGAAATGCATTTTGCTCACCTCTTCAATAGAATATTACTTATTTAATTCATTGATACACAATCAGTTCTGGTTGGGCTACCATTTCTTACGCCACCCATTTTTTCTTCTTGATTGTTTTTCTTCCAATTTATATGAGATCTGTTGGTGAACCTAACTGTAAATAACAAATATTTATGTTAAAAAATGTATTCCTGGAATAGGAATGTCTTTTTCCCCCACCCCTGATCCAAATAAGACTTAATTTATATAAGTAATAATTGAATTTGTTGCCTTTATTCTAGCCACTGCATAAAAGTCTGGATCCAAGCAATTTTGAACATCTCATTACACCATTGGTTACTATTGGCCATATAGCCATGCTAGCACCTGATCAGTTTGCTGCCCCTTTGAAGTCTTTGGTTGCTACTTTTATTGTTAAAGACTTGCTAATGAATGATAGGGTAAGTACTGTTAAAATTTTGTTCTAAGATTCTCCTGTTGTAGGCTGCTTATCAAATAGATGTGATCTTTTGGTGTTGCTTTTTGCAGATGGTTACCCTTGGATTTCCACATGTACTGTGTGACCCAATTGAATACCTGCAGTACAGGAAAGGAAGGAGTGCTAATTTGGTTGTCCTTTAAAAAGAGAGAAAAAGATAGAAGTGTATGGCAGTATGGCACAGCATTTGGAATGACTCATGTCTGGCCTCTTTTTAAAAGTAGGAATAGTGATACTGACTTCACTCACACTTGCTTAAGTGAGCAAGTTGTATTTGTTGTATTTTTTTGTTTTTTTTTTTATTTTTAAGGAAGTATGTATATTGGCTTTAGATAGTGAGCTTTCTCAAAGGAGCTGCAGAGATGAAGAGTTACGTACTGCCCTCGATCCCATTCTCTTTCTCCCTGCCTTATTCAGTTGGGGTGGAGGCAAGAGGATAGAATATTTAAGGTTGAAATTGAGCCTCGAAAGAAGCAGGACTGTGGGAGGAGGATGGTTTTGGTTTTCTTTTATTTCTCAGTGCCTGACTCTGATTTTTAGTTGGCAGTAAATTAAATTAATCTTCCCAAAGCCGAGTATGTTTTTTCCCATGATGATAACTGATGAGTGATATCCCTATCCTTCCTAAATGCACAGATTGTTCTATCAGGGTTTCTCCCCTGTCTTGCTGAGGAGGAGAAATAAGAGAACCAAGAGAGCAGCTGGGTGGGCACCTGGCAGCCAGCCGAGGTTAAACTGCTGCAGTATGATGCATTTGCAATTAAAATGAACTGAGACTCTTAATGTTAATCTGCATGAGACTTCTGTATTGAGGGTGCTCACAAAGTGAAAAAATAACTTGTGTGTTGTCAGCCAAGTTTAGGCAGAAAGCTACTGTTAGTGTGCATATGAGATTTCAGCCTACTGGATATGAAAAATACAGATTATTTTCGAAGCAGTGCCTATTACATTCTTAAGCAGTAACATTCAGGTAATAGACAACAAAAGAAAGCATTTTATAATTGATGGATTTACTACTTGGTGTTTGAATAGTAACACAAGAACTGTATCCCACTTCTGTAGTGGTTACTTCTATAAAATACATAAAGCATAAAGCGAACCAGTTAGTGCTGCTGTGTTATTCCCAGAAGCAAACAGGAAAGAGGAGATTACTCTTCAGTGAAAACTGCTGTTTTCACTGTGGCGTAACAAAATCTAAAATTTTGTTTAGCTTCCAGGAAAAAAGACAACAAAACTTTGGGTCCCAGATGAAGAAGTGTCTCCTGAAACACTTGTCAAAGTAAGTAGCATTTTCTATAATTGTGTTATAGATATTAAAATTAAATGTCTGAATTCCTACAGCTGTCAACTGTTTCCTTGTCACGTTTATTAAAATAAAAAGGAGTAGAGATTCCTAAATTAATGGTTTCATAAGAAAACACATTTTTGGATTGATAGAAGAAAATAACTTGCTTTTGGGAGCATCTATTTCTTTTATAAAACGAAGACACTAAATATGCACTTCATTGACGTTTTAGTGTCATTTATTATATCCTTATGTAAGCATTGCACATGAAATCTATTCCAGATGTTAATAGAAATGAAGTTAGTGTGTTTTTTTTCTCCTGTTCAACAGGGATTAAATATCATAAAAACTTTTCCCCCCCCCCTTTTTTTTTTTTGAATTTTTAGGACATTTCAAGAGACTCATAGTGGTGTTTTGGAATACGGAGAAAGTTGATTTTGAACTTGTCATTTTTTTCTCAAATGAGTACATGTGTTACATTGCATGTGGAGAAGTGTAATAACGTGTATTTAAGAAAATATTCTTCTTTACCTGTGCTAAAAAATGTAATCTGAAGCTTGTTCTTTCCCTGATATACACTTATTACTGCCACTTCTGTTCTTGCTAGTGGTTCATTTTTCACTCAGACTTATACTGGAGAGAGTAGATCCTATGTCTTTTGTTTTTAAATGCCCTTCCTCCAGATCAGGGAGATATAATAGTTTAACATTTTCTTTTGTGATTAGGAAGATGCGTGTACTCTGTACCGTGCTGTTTTGAAGTTAATTAGAGCAGTTATTTAATTTCCAGTGCCTTTTCAATAAAGTTGCTCTGATTGTTTTAAGAAACCCTCTGCTTTCTCTATTGAAGTTATTAAACTCTTTGCGCCTTAATACTTCCTGGTCTGCTAGTTTAGTAAGTTCTTTGGTTTCCAGCTTAGTACAAAAGTAATGACTGGAAACATTTGGTTATGTTTGGAGCTGATTTGTTAGCTTTCTACTCATTCAACTACAGCAAAGGTATTTTCCCTATGCATGCAATGCCATAGTTTCATAGTACGCTCTGAAACCTGCTAGTTTAAAATAGATATGATTTCACTTCTGTGATTGTGTCTGTAACTTGGAGTAGTCAGTGTTGCTTGACGTATACATTTTTGAAGAGATTTGTGAAGCTTTAAAATGTGCTTTTTGTCGATAAAGCTTTTTACACAGCTTGGCTATTTGGAAGTGAAATTGGCTCATAGAAAATCTTAAGGCAAGCTGGCGTTGAAGCCAAGCTTGAAAGCTGTGAGAAGCATTTATTGGCAAGTGAAAGCAGGTTATTGTGAACACCGATCTGCAAATTTAATTAACATTTATTACCACTGCAAAACCTATATTTAATGAAGAGTGCAGGCCATACCATTAGTAGACAGTATTTTACTTTGGCTTTAAAAGCCATTCTCCCCTTTTGTAACTTAATTGTTTATACATCTAATGACTATCGTGGAACTAGCAAGATTAATTATGAATATTTCAGTGTGCCTTGCACCTAGATTGAGACTTACATAGTGGCAGTAGTATTTCTTGTTTCTTTCAATGTGTCCTACAGTATTAGGTTTCTAGTCCTACTTCTCTAGCTGTGTTTTATGTAAGCAGTGTTCCATTTTTTGTTACTGGGCAAAACTTGAAGTCCTGTGATATTTCTGTGGTATTTGTGGCTTTAGAAACTTGAGTAGAAGGAATTTGAGCAACCTGTTGTCGTTGTACCATTGAGAGGGTAGGGAGACAGTGTTTGCAGGGTTGTTTTCTAGGATGACTACATGGCATTGGAGCCCATTATGTTTTTATAGTGGGGGTATGATGGTATCCTAGATCAGAGAAAAAGGCTATACTTTACTGTTGATATTTTTTGGTTAATGTTCATCTTTAAAGGTTTGTACGCATTTGCTGCTGATTGTTTATGTAAAGCTAGTTATTAATTTCATTTCCCTTATGACAAATCAGTGATAACATCATCTCTGTGGAGAAGAGTAATTATGTCCTATTGTATTTGATTGCACTTAACATACACCTAATTCACGTGATGCTATCTTATCTGCTACTACGGAGTCATTTGTGATCTTTAATGTGGGTCTCACCCATGCGGTGTTTTGACTTCTCTGATGCTGTGTATAATCTAAGCCTTAATTTTTGATATCAGAGGAGAATTCTATGCCGAAATGAGATTCGGAGTAGATATAAAGGAAGAACTGTTCAGATTTAGGCAGGCTGCCAAGAGGCTGTGCAGTCTCCATTCTTGGGGGATTTCAACACCAGACTGGATAAAACTAACTTCATAGTTGATCTTCTTTGAAGTAGAAGGTTGGACTGGGGACAATGTGAAATTCCTTTCAACCTGAATTTTTTTTTTGGTAGTTATTGTATTTGTCTGCAAAAATAAAATTTAAAACATGAAGGTGGTGCAAACTCATGTTTAAGTATTCGGGTAGCTAGATGCAGTGAGTGAGGATTTTCCTGTCCCGCACTAATTTTATTGGAATATTTAATTCTGAAGCATTTTTATAATGTTGTCAAAACATTGTTAACACCAGTAGGGAAATAAGGAACAGAGGAAAAAATGAAGGAAAATTGTGAAGGACCTGGGTTTAGGACTTGCTATGTGGTAGTCTGACTAGAGTAGTAGGCTTTTTAAAAACTAGGAGCTGTGGAGGGGAAGAGAGGAGCAAAGGTTAAAATAAAAATTGATCTGGAGCTGACCAGAGATGTGGGGGCACACGGCAGCATGTAGCTCTTCCCTGACTAAATTTGTATGGACAGTAGTTTGGTGTTAATGTAGTTATGCATTTCTAGGAATGAGCATTCATACGGAGAACTTACTTGAAGACCAAATACAACTGTTACGTTTGTCTTCACAACAAATGTGAGGCATTAATGATATAGGTACCGGTTGTGAAGTGAAACAGTTAAATAGGTAGGCTGCCAAAACAGCTGCTGCTGCTATTAATATTGTCATCATCATCTTCTAGTGGATATCTACAAGCTGCTTCAGTGGAAGACCAATTGAGGGACAGGGCAAGACTGCATTTCATTTCTGTTCCACAGACTTGATTTGTGGTTTACCTTCTTGGTAGCCTGCCTCCTGCTGGTGTTCCCAGTGTAGTTAATTCTGTTGGTGGAAGCTAAAAATAAACTAGTGAAGATAACAGTGACAGAATTTACAGACCTGAAGGGACCACTGTGTTCAGTTTTGCATGAATGAAGTCGACTATACTTCATTCAGTAATACGTTGAATGTTGTTGATAGAACTCCCTTTCCCTGCAAGACAAAATTCTACGTTACTAGGTACAATCACATTTATATTAAAAGAGAATAATTGGATTTAGCATGTAGTAGGTTCTGCTGGTCCTAGCTTCATATTTAGTTTATTTATTTATCTTCTAGATTTTGGATTTCTTTTTACCCCCAGATGATATCTACTTGTTTTAGATGAACATTTTCGTTTTGCTGGAAGAAGATATTCCTCATTCTCTTTTTGTTGCTGTCTCTGCTCTCATGCCATAATCTCCAAATTCAGGCTTTACTGTCACTAAAGAAATATGAAATTATTCAGTGTTTCATTATGGCTGCTAGGTTCTGCGTGCTTCTAGAAGCTTGCCTCAAAAGACTTGATGTTTCCATTGGCAAAGATCAAGTTATCTTAAATAACGGGCTTTGAGGCTTTTCTTTAAATAGCTATGAAAGATATATTCTTTTCCGGGGCCAGTTATCTTAATACAGGTTAATACTGTGCTGGTCAAAACGTATCTAAAGTGGTTTTTAATTTCCATTTTTAAAATACTTTTATATTCAAATGTTACATATGTCAGGACTTTGTAGGGATTATTTAAGCATAGGAATTATAGGAAAATAGGAATGTTTCGCATTTGGATCCAGTAGCATTTTCTTAAGTATAGATTGTTTTGCTGATCACACGATGTTGAGTAGATGTAAGGACAACTAAGACAGTGTCTTCACAGTACAGAATGTGATTGCTTATTGGAAGAAACTGCTCAAACTGTAAATAAATGTTGTATTACTTCAGTTTGCTGTAATAAATGTGCTAGATTTTCAGTGAAAAGTTGCCATTTTTAATCTTTATTGTTATCTGTCTAGTTGTGTTTGAGTAGTGGGCGCAGTATTTTAAATGATGTTTTGCAGTCTTGACAGACTTACGTTCTTAGTAGTAAAAGGCACTCGAGAAAACTCTGGTTAAACTGATTATTTTAAATTGTTGTGAGTTTGTAATATGTTTATAGCATAAATAATAGTGGGTACATTATATTTATGATATATTAAATACGAACAAAATTATTGTTTTTAAAATGAGACATATGATGTGATTTGACGTTTGCTCCTTAAAATCTTTCAGATTCAGGCCATCAAGATGATGGTTCGGTGGTTGCTAGGAATGAAGAACAATCACAGTAAATCAGGAACTTCTACTCTAAGGTTGCTAACAACAATATTACACAGTGATGGAGACTTGACAGAGCAGGGGAAAATTAGGTATGTAACAGATGGTAACATTTTGATATCCCTGGCAGTGCAGTAGGTAAAGCACATGAATTTTAGTCATAGTAGTACTTAAACTGTTCTGTTACCTCATAAGAATCTTTGTATGATTTGTTTTTTAAGAACTCAATGGTAAGCTTGGCTGAATTCCAGTAGAAGTTTTCTGAGTGGTAGTTCATTTTAACACCCTAGATACAGCTGTATTTTAATGTTTTTTTAATCTTCTTCTTTAAAGAACCATTACTCAGAGTGCAAGAATAAACTGAATAACTTCCTCTATACTGCTGAAAATAGGTTTTAAATTTTTTTTGTGTATCTTACTGTTGCTGATGTTCCAGTTGTTTTATGAGAAAGGCTGTTTATGGATTTTGAGCATATGCAACATAGTTGCCAGCGTATTGCAAGAGTATTGTCCCCATCATGCTGCCAGAAAGCAGGTGGGAATAGCTAGTACATAAGGCACTTCTGTTTGAAGGCTGACTTTATTCCCTGGAGGCCTCTGGAAGTGAAACAAAGTTGGAAATGTGTAAAGAAGATTAATTCTCAATAAATGATTTCTTATTTAGATGGTTGTTTGACAACTTACTTGTTTTTACTGGGTATTTTCTTGATCTTCTGCTGTAGAAGAAGTGACAAGTTTTCAGGCATTATTGTTTTCCAAATGTTGAAAACTTATGTCTACAGAAACTGTTAAATGTATGTGTGGATTGTGCCAGTAAGAGTAATAAGATTTTAAGTTTGGGACAGAGTTAAATGTTGTATTGTACAGCCATCATACAAATTTAGGCCTATGTTGTGTGTGTAGAACTGCAAACCTGAGAATGTTCTGGTGCGACTTTCTTAAAATTCCTCCTAAGTAGTTTTATCATTTTAAATACTGTAATATGACTTTTGTGGCAATTACAGGGGAACTAGGTAACACCATAAGCCTTTCAGCATAACTGCTTGGAGCTCATTGGTTAATCCAGTCCAGTAGTTTTGTGAAAAGGAGTCCAAGAAAGTTAGTTATTATAGGGTGGTCCATTCTGACATAGAAAAGATCAGTCAAAAATGGCAGGATACCTGTGTGAGTGAACCAAGTGCTCCTGGAGAAACTCAGACATAAAGGAGGTATGCAGAAGGTGGAAGAAGGGACAGGTAATCTCGGGGGAGTACAGTTTGCTGTCTAAAATGTAGAGACAAAATTGGGGCAGTCAAAGCCCAACGGAAATTAAATCTGAGGAGCGGTGTCAAAGACAACAAGGTGAGCTTGTGCATAGGTGACAAAAGGAAGACAATGGAAGGTGTGCACCCACTGTTGAATGGGATAGGAGCCTTCGTGATGCAGGACGTGAAAAGGTTGGGGTGTTGAATACAGTGTTTGTCTCAGCCTTAACTAGCAAGAGCAGCCTTAGGAATCTCAGGGTGTAGAGAACAGGGGAATGTCTGGAGAAAACTAAAGCCATCTCTTGGAAGAGTCAGGGAATGCTTAAGCTATCTAGACAAACACAAATCCATGACTCCTTATGGGAGGACCCTAAAAACTGACTACAGGCTAGTCATACTCACCTTGGTCTTTGAAGAGTGACAGAGCAACTAATTCTAGAAACCATTTCCAGGTACATGAAAGGCATCAAAAGTAGTTAGCCTGGATTCAACAATGGGTAATCAGTCATGCTTGACCAACTTGATATTCTTTGATAAAATGACTGTTTTGGTAGACAAGAGGAGAACAGTGGATATAATCTATAACCTTGACTTCAGGAAGGCTTTCAACTCTTGTCTTAAAACTCTCTGAATGGTCAAGCCCAAAGCATGGTAATCAGTGGCACAAAGTGTTAACTGAGGGCCAGTAATTGGTGGTGTACCCAAGAGGTCAGCCTCTTTAACACCTTCCTTGATGGTCTGGATCATGGGACAGAGTGTACCTTTAGCTGACGCAAACTGAGAGGAGTGGCTGATGTGCCAAAGAGATATGATGCCGTCTAAAAGGACGGAAATGGGACTGGATAAATGGGCCATCAGGAACCTCACAAAGTTCAACAACGGGAATGGCAAAGTCCTGCACTTAGGAAGGAATAATCCCGTGCAGCAGTACCTCCTGGGAGCTGCCCAGCAGAAAGGGGCCTGGGAGTCATGTCCTGTTGAACCTGAGCCAGCTGTGTGCCTTGGAGACAAGAAAGGCAGTCAGCATCCTGGGCTGTAGCAGGTGCAGTGTTGCCTGCAGCCTGAAGGGGATAATCTTCCTCTACAACAGCACTGCTGAGGCCTCACCTGGAGTACTGCATTCAGTGGTACCTAGTGCCTGGACTAGAGACAATGGGTGTGAACTGAAACACAGTAGGTTCAGTTTGAGCATAAGAAAACATTTTTTCCACTTGTGCACGTGTCTGAGCAGGGACATATGTTGATCAGGGAGGTAGTGGAGTCTCCTTCACTGGGGATACCACTGGGGATACTCAAAAGCTGTCTAGATTTGTTCTGGGAAACCTACTGGATGTCCCTGCTTGAGCAGGAATGTTCAGCTAGCTGACCTGCAAAGGTTCCTTGCAACCTCAGCTATTCTGTGATGCTCAGTACTGCACTTTGCTTCTAAGGCACTAGGAGCATAGTTCTGCATCTACTTCTGTGAGCTATAGCATCCAGGCTTAAAGGTATCCTCATAAACTGAAGCAGGGAAAATGATACTTATGCCACATTAGTTCCACACAGAGCTTCCTGATATCTGGCTGACGCTTCCAGACGTTTGTTCTTCATCCTTGAAAATACAATGGCAGTATGCATTGGGTCCCTATTGTGGGAATCTGATATTTCTTCCAGGTTGCTGTAGGCTTTGAAAAGAGTCAAACTGTCTATTCAGTGCAGAATCTTGCCTTCTAAACTACTAAATCTGCTGCTGTTCTGTGTAGTATCAATTTTTGTGTTTGTGGCTTGCGTTTGTCTTTTAAATAATAATGTGTAATTTGCTAAAGATAATTGAATTACATGAAAGTGACTGGGTTCAGGACACATTTGACCTCTTGTAGGCTGAAAGTCATGTTGTAATCATTTTTATTGCCGTTCACTTTGGTGTCATAAAGTGTTGTAATCCTATTGTTCCACATCATTAGAAGGTTGTACTAAAGGTTCTGTAACAAGTATTTTTTAATCAGCCATAAAAATGACTTGGTTCTCATTCTTTTTAAAATCTACACAGCTGCACTTTTTCAGTGACCATGTAAAGATATGGGATCTATTAAATTTCAAAGCATGATTCAGCCTAGAGTAGGGTGTGAAGACAAGGGCCCACTTGGAAAAAAAACAAATACTGTCTCTTCATCTTTCTCACTTTGATATAGAGGGATTGTTGACTTTGTTGAATTGCTTTTAATTACTTTGAAATGTTAGCATATGTAAATTAAATTCACTAGGTGTCAAGAATAGTTTGTTTAATATTGAATTTTGTCAATAAATGCTGTCTCGGTGGTGCTTTCCAGGTATTTGATTTATTTATTAATTACAAATACTTCTGCAAATTCAAAATTCAATATGGTACTGATTCTCTATTTCTGATTAGCTGGATATTATGTGCCTTATTGGTGGTAGAATTTTAATCTATACAGAGCATAAAATTAGATTGTCGGGGGATGCTGGCAGTTGTGGAAAGTACTGATGCTACATATGAACCTGCACTGAGACTTTTGGAAAAGCTATCTCTTATTTCTCCTTACACTGAAGCTCACCAAGAAAAAAAAAAGTGTTAATCTTTGGCTTTTAGAACTTCATAGTTCTACCGTGTATAATAATAACCTGCCACACCATCTGACACACAACGTTGTCAGAGGCTCTTTTTAGAAGAAACATTTTATTCTGTGGAAAATGGAAGATTCTTACAGTATTGGACATGTTTATAACCTGTGGAGGAAAAGGAAAATCTTAACTACCAGGTTGTGAAGTGAGAGGTGATTATACGCTAGATGTGTTTTGAAGACACATTTATTTGGGTTAACTTTGTGCATCCCAGCACAGTAATTTACACTTGATGACGTCTTTTCACGTGGTTGCATTTCTGTTCTGATTTCAAACATCTGATCTTCAGCAACAATAATAGCACTGCAGAAAATAAATGTCCAGGTCCCCCTTTTAGCTCTTATGGAGTCTCTGATATGACAAGGGTGTCTGAAGTGTTTATTTTCAAAGTGTCTAGATGTAATTGAAAACTATACTTACATCAGGCTGAAATTTTAATTTCAGCCTGAATTATGTATGTTGGGATAATACAGAGTAGAAAATGTTTGGTTACAACAATTGCTAAAAGGTACATCTTTTAAGAGTTTCATTTTAGTATAATCCTCCTGGGAAATAGGTTCATCTTGAGTCATTAAAATGCGTAACACTGTCCACCTCCTCCTCCCTGCAGTGTGCTTGCATGCTATAGGTATTTCTGGGAAACAAGAACATGTTACATATACTCCACAAAGTTTTAGCCAGCTTGTATGTGAAATATCTTTTGATTCAGTTTTCAGAATTAAATGCTATCACTGCCAAAGCTAAAGACTGAAAGTTCTAAATTTCATCCTTTCTTTGGCTCATTCATTCTGTACCAGTAAGTTACTGCTCAGTTGTCACTGGTGTGCAAAATAAGCAAATGCAATAAAAATTTTAGCACAGTAGATGTAATTTAAAATGAAATTTAACGTTTGAGGACTGGACATTACCACAATGATTTTCCTGTCCTGTTTGAAATCTCATGTAGTTTTGTCCTGTCATCTGGTTGCTCACCATATATTTGATTTTTCCATAAAATACTGAGGTGTATATAAGATCTGATTAGATAATATGAAAGTTAAAGCTCTTCAGGTATTTTTTACTGTGGATTCTGTTTAACAGTGGCTTTTAATCTTATTCTTTAAAGGCTTTCTACAGTTTTCATGGTAATAATAAGCTTAGGAATACAGTGCTTCCTGTTGGAAAGAATAAAGGGCAAATGGTAAAGAAATTAAATTATATTAATCCTGTTCAAATGAGTGATTATTTTTAATTTGGAATACAATTTGATTCTTGCTCCAAAATATCAAAGGGAAAGGCTGCACTTAATACTACTGGGTGTAATTCTTTAGTGAGTATTTTAAGTGAGGCAGTAAACTTTTTACTTTATTTTACTGCTTGATCCGAAGAAAGGCAGTAGTAATGTAGTTTTTCTGTGATAAAGTTTCTAAGAGTAAAAGTCAAACTAAGTTTATTACTGGACTTGTTAAGTGGATATCAATTTGCAAAGATCATTTGAAGCTTTTGATATTTTGGGGACTTTTGTAAACGTGGTTACAGTCTGCAGAAAAAAATCTCTTCATCTTTTGATATGAAAAATAGCAAATGCTTGGAGCGTTTTGCTAGGTAGGAATACAGTTTGCACATGCAAGCTAATAATAGTACTTCCAATATGTTAGAAATATTTTGATTGTTACATCCTTTTTGCTGTTGTCTTAAAAATACAGTTTGCTTGGTCACCTATGGAAGTATTTAATTAATATAAATTTGTGTGGAGGTGCAGCCTGGATTTTGAGCTATCTATCAGTACAAGGGAGTCTGGGGACTGGAAGTGGGCTGTTTCTTTGGTGGGAGCCCCCTGCTGAAGGAAAACGAGCATGCTGAACAGAAGTATGTGAGAGGTCTGATGAGGTCTCTGAAAGGCAGGCTGCACCGTGCTGATACAGCGCACAATTAAAACAGATTTATGGCCGTGTTGAACTTCCAGGAAGATCTGAGAAATATTTTCATTGCAAAGGGAATAGGTATGTGGTAATATACTGTGGGATCTGGTGAAGTGAAAGCAACTTCTGTGCTGTTGTCTAGGAACTGGGACTGTGTGGAGGCCGAGTCTGTGGAAATTTTTCCTTCTTTTTAAAATACCTGTCTTTCAGCAATGCTAATTCACTGAAATTTAATTAAGTCAAATAATATTATGTTCTTTTATTAATTCATAACCTGTGTGCTTGTTTTTCAGTAAACCTGATATGTCTCGATTGAGGCTGGCTGCAGGTAGTGCTATTGTGAAGCTGGCACAAGAACCTTGTTACCATGAAATCATCACCTTAGAGCAGTACCAGCTGTGTGCACTAGCCATAAACGTAAGGAAGTTGGGTGTCACGTGTGGGATATTGACAACTATATCTGTGTATATATTGTTTGTTGCATATACTTCTGCTAATCGGTTTTATGCAAAACCATCAGAGTTGGCATAAATTTGGTTTTTCCAGCTCATAATCCTGAGAACTGATTTTGAGAGAGCTGATTTTGGACTGCAGTGACAACAGAGGTCTTCCTTTCTTGATACTTGGCAGAATGCATTTGGAACATGAGGGTCTGTAAAGGTTTTTGGTATATTTTAAATTGCAGAAGAGTTAGAATTGTTTTCACATGAGGTATAGGGAATTGTCATCCTGAATTTCTGCCTTTGAGACTGAAGTAGCAGAAGGGAAATAGCTTTCAAATTAAAAGTAAAGCTACAGATTTCCTCTCTATTCATGTTTTTAAGCTTTGTAAGTTTTACAGTAATTGATTGACCTTCGTATTTGTTTACCAAAATTTAGACTAAGCTCTTCCAGGACAACTTCTACATTTACTGATCCATGAGGCACCTAATGGGTGATGTATACCTAGTAATAACTTCTGTAGACCTTGAGGTTTTCTGCAGTTTTCATCTTTGTTTCAGGCTGAAGAGTTCAGATGCTCAGGTGCAGACTGACTGCAATGGTTTCAGTGTTTTCTACACTTCTAGATTATATTATCTATGTGGGAGATAATGCCATCTATGTGTGTGTTTGTCAAATATTTGCAGGTATATTCATGCACGTGATTATGTTAAGTACTAAAGTTAATTTACTGTTGGTGGACATGAGCTCTTTGGACGATGTGTAGTCCTTTTTGTCACTATCAAGTCTAGCCAAAGATTAGGACACGCGGGTGACATTGAGGCCAACTCTGGCATTCCATAACTTAACTTACAGCAAATTTACTTCTAGTGGACAGATCAGGAAGCAGATAAAACAAAAGGAAAAAGGTTAATTTTTAAAATTTATTATGGTCTCATGTGTGCTACTGCATTTCTGTGCATGATGTTCAATTTTTTTTCCTGAGAAAATGCCACATTCTCTAATGTGGAATTACTTGAGAGTAGAATACATAATTAAATGCTATTGCCCCTTTTTTTAAAAACAGAAACTTCACAGTGATTAAGTGCACATAATTTTAGTCCTTTTAAAATAAGTAATGTATGTATTTTCCAAGCCTGTAATCTCACCAGCAGCAAAGTGCTTTGTTTTACAGAACAAGCTGATATGTCAGCAAAGCTTCATGTTGAGAGTGAGTAGAAAATAATGTTGAGTACTTTAGTATTCAAAAGATTTTCAGATCAGATTTAAGATTTTAAGATTAAATATTGAAAATGCAGTTCTAATTGTATTTAGAACAAAACTTTTTTTTTTATGTAAGTTGCATTAAAAAAATAAAAAACAAAAAGAACCACTAACAAAAAAAAAGGAAAGGAAAAAAAACAGCAAACAAACATGCTTAGATTCTTTCATAATCTCAGTTTGAGGGCATCTTAATTGTTTAAGCAGTCCTGTCAGTTTTCACAAATCAGAGGTATTTCTTAAAGAGGGGTACATGCAGCTTGCAAGATACTTTCAGGAAAAAAAAGAGAATTGGAATTGAATTCAGAGAGTAAGTAGATAAAATTATAGTGGTAATGGTATGCAGGGAAAAAAGAAGGTAGTACTTGGCTGAGTTTGGTCCCTGGTCCTCTGAATGAACTAGTGTAATGAGATGAATTTATGGTTATTCTTGATATTAGGAGATAAAGGAATAAAAATCATTCCAATTTTTATGTCACAATGACATCTATCACAATGAACCATACTTTCCCTTAACTCTAAATTAAGGAGGATTTCCTTTTCTGTCATTCCAACTATGCCAAAGTTTGTTCTAAAGGTTTCTGAAGAGTTTGGACGTATGTAATATTAAAGTGCAGGGGATGACAGCTCCATCTTCTCAGCCTTCTGCTCAGGGGTGGATTTACTATGAAGGGAGGCCAAGTCCAGATGCAGTAGACCTTGAGTATATCTTACAGATGGAGTTTGCAGTCTGGGTTGCTGAAGCTTCAGTCAACTGGCATTTCAGGAGTTCAGAATGAGTCTGTGGAGGAAGGCTATGGCATCAAGTCCAATGGGAAAACAGGGCTTGAGGAATTTCTTCTTGATTTAATTTTTGTTCAGGGGGGCAGTGGAGACTTTTTTTATTTTAATCTTACTATATCTTTTTTAACCTCATTTGCAAGTTCAGCAGATTGGGTGTTACCACTGACTGTTTTGTCTCTACTCTTCCTGTTGACTGATACCTGGAAACCCTCTAAATGTTTTCTGATTTCAGAGCTGTCATTTAATCTAATAGGTATTTATTCCTGTTGATGTTTTTTCTTCATATTTAGATTTAACAAATCTTTTTCCTCTCTATCTTTTTTTACTGGGATAAATAAGTTAACAGTATGTTTTCCTGTGCATTTTTCACACCTGCATCTGTTAGCCTTCCTTGGCCTTAAATGGTGTCCTGAAGTTTGCAGGCTCTTTTCATAAAGAGAATGTTAAAGTCAGTATCTCCTCTGGGAATACATTGTTTAATAAATCGTAAGAGTACACTTGCTCCCCTTTGTATTATTACACTTTGTGTTCATTGACAACTGTTGGTCTCAAATTATTCCCTTCTGTGGTCAGTCATGGTTCATAGGTTTCTACATTATGATGGAAATGTTTGGTAATTTCTTAAGCATGTGACCTTTAATTCTGTTAAATATTACTCTGTTTCCAGTGCTAATGGCTTGATTAAATTTTGTGAAATTGCAGTATTGAAATCAATACAATGGTTACTGGTGGTTAAAGTGTTTCAGTGCAGACCTTTACGTTTGGCCCCACGGACTGAGTAGTCTTATTATAAGCAATTTCTGTGCCTCTGTACCATGCCAAGTCAGGCCTTGGATTCCTAGTGTGGCATCTTTCTCCACAGTCTGAGACGTAACTTTGTTCCTCACCCTCAGAGAAACTTCAGCTGATTAATTCAATTGAAT
The DNA here is from genome assembly GCA_036925125.1 of Oreortyx pictus. Classification (NCBI taxonomy): domain Eukaryota; kingdom Metazoa; phylum Chordata; class Aves; order Galliformes; family Odontophoridae; genus Oreortyx; species Oreortyx pictus. The sequence goes on from JAUPFR010000001.1 coordinate 20,644,938, forward strand.
CATTTTGGATTGGTATTAGGAAAAAAAAAGACCAACAAACCCAAGCATTTCTATAGTTCCTCCATTTCTGTGGTGGCAAGATGTGAAGTTGTGACATTAACCCAGCCTTCTGTGTTTTAATTCACGCTCTATATTAATTTTAGAGAGGTTCACTGTTTGCTTTTGTTTTGTTTTTAATAGGATGAATGTTACCAAGTGAGGCAAATATTTGCTCAGAAACTTCACAAAGGGCTTTCTAGACTACGGCTGCCGCTTGAATATATGGCTATTTGTGCACTGTGTGCAAAAGATCCCGTGAAGGAGAGAAGAGCTCATGCTAGGCAGTGCCTTGTGAAGAACATAAATGTCAGAAGGGAGTATCTGAAGCAACATGCAGCAGTTAGTGGTAAGAGAATAGAAGTCACTTTTTGGTACAAGTGCTGGAATTCATGGGTTAATGTTAATATGCTGTGAAAATATTGTTTCCTGTTTTAATACACAGAATGGCTGTAAATTTTTGGTAAGTTTTACTTACAGGTCTCTATTGAAAGCTGAAAACAGAGTCCAGATTTTCTTTTGCATTTCAACAGAAATGGGAACTGAGATCTTTCAGTTTCTTTAAAAGTTTTGTTAATGCTCATGCCGAAGTATATTAGAAGTGAAACAGATTTTCAAAGGCAGATGTGTACTGTTTGAACGTAATGGTTAATTGTTTTAATTGATGTAACAATAATTAATTTTGCTGAAGTAATTAATAATATGCAACCAAAGTGATGTTTTAAATGCTGCAGTAAATTAACTCTTTGAGCTGCTGTACCAAGTAGCTTCTTATCTTGTCTTATGCTGGCAAAGGGCTGTATCTGTAGGTGCTTAGGATGAGTTCATCTAAGTCCTTTCTTTCCAGTAACAGCAGTCTGATCGTAGCAATACTTTTTAAGTTATTATGGACTAACATTAGCTATTTTTCTCTTAAAATCATTCTTGGTCCCTTTGGACTGCACAGTGACCATACTGCATGTGCGTGTTTGGCTACACCAGTGTACAGATGTATGATAACATCGACCTTTCTGAAGAGCTCATGACATTTTGAGGAAGTGTCTTTGGAAGTTTTATTTAGAGGATTACTGATTGTTCTTGGCTCTGACATTTGTGAAGTGATGTGGATTTTTTTTTTGTCTTGGAGTACCGCTGTTTTGTGAGTCTGTTCTCGTGGATGCTGTCAGATAACAGATTTCATTCTGCATTTATGAATCACAGATTTTTATTAGCCATGTCAGTCTATGTGATTCAGTCCCATTAGACTTAGATCAGAGAATAAGTCTGCAGAGAAATCCTTTTATGTGTTGTTAATTACACTTGGAGGGGAAGCCAGTACATTTTTCTCTTTCCTCAATAACAGGTAGAAAAGAAAATTCCATTCAGCAAAGGCCTTTAAGTCATCCTCAGATTATTCCTCTTAAAAGCTGAAAAATCATTTCAGTTTTGGAGGAGGAAAGTATAATTCTTCTTATCTAATTAAACATAATTGCTGATTTCCTAGTTGAACGAAGATAGATACTGCAAAGTTACTATGGAGGAGTCTTCAGAAGCAGTGAAGTGAAGAGTTGGTGCATGAGAGCTCTTGAATTCAGTAGTACCTCGAAGTGTGCCTGGCATTTTGTTGGTTTTTTTCCTGAAAAAACTTACCTTGAGTCATTGCACTGAATGGGTTTTATACTGTAGTCTGTGAGATCTTCTAACTAGCTATAGCGTGCAGGATTTTTTGGGGGGTTACAATGCTAACTCTGTGATCCTCGTATTTACCAGTCTAAGATTTTAACAAACAAGAAGTCTTGAATTGTATATTTCTCATGAAATTATTACTACAGTGTATCATAGATGGAGCCCACTTCAGATAAGATCATACTGCTTAGGTGTTTGTCTCCCATTTCTTAATGGCCATGCAGTAACTCTTGCTAGTAATGATCCTAGTATGTACTTCAAAAAGCTAAAGATGAGAATCTGCTTCTTTTGTTAATGCAGTTAGTTTTGTGGTCCTACAAACTGGTGATTCCGGGAAATTTGGGAGGGTATTTCAGCATTTGTTAAAAAGATGATAAATTTCTGTATGCCTTGCCTAAGAGAAATGTACAAAGGACAGGTACCAGACAGAAAACTGATGCTGTGCTCCATGCTGGAAGGCTGGTAGCTGCACTGAGATCTGCATGTTCTCTAAATGGTGTTCACAGTGGAGGCTGCTTAAGAAGATATTCATTTTACTGTGTACCTTCATATTACCAGTGCTTTCTGTGTGGAGACTTGTCTTGCCTGGGAATCTTTGCTTTCTACTTCTGGATTTGTACTTTAAAGTCAGGAAGTAGAAAACTCACAAGAGTAATTGATTTATAAAGAGTAATATAAATAATAAAAAAAACTTTCTTAACTGCTCAAGGATGCATCATCTGGATCTGGGGGACATATTTCAAGTACTTATAGTTCATGTCCATGAAGCCATCCTGCCTTTCAGGTAGTCTTTGTCTTCTCTTATTAGAAATGAAAGAAGATAGTGTTAATGCTGTTTTTGTAATGATGAGGGTTACATATCCTATGTTTCACTGTATCCTTTTTATGTTTTAAATGAATCTGTTTCGGTTTGCTTTGCAGACTCAGTTGAAACTATTGCTGTAGTTACATTATGACGTGTACAAATCAAGAAGTTACTGAAATTGTGTTTCTGGGCTCTTAATGAGCCTTCTATTTAAATTCAAAATTAAATCAGCTTTGTATTTCCAGGGACATGTCTATGGCAAGCCATTTTTGCTAGTGTTCTGAAATTGTAATTGATTTTTCTTTGTGTCACCTCTATTTTTCTTATTTAGCTGATGACTGAAATGGAGAACTGTGCTTGAAGAAGTGGAGGATGTTTTGAAAGTCAATATTTGGATGTCACTTTGAGCGCATTAAAATCTGCTTTTTATTGTCTATTTTATTTTGATGTGCACAGTTTTTAAGCACATTCATGAATACGATTAATGGAGGTTTAAAGAAAAAAAACAGTGCTTTAATGTGTTATTAATAGCTTTCAAATAGCTTAAAATTAAATAGCTTTCAAATAGGATTATACACAATCTTATAGTATATAATGTTTATATAAAGTCTGGACTTCTTATTCACGATAGTTAAAGCTTACTGAAGGAAGATTTTTTGAGATCACAGAATCACAGAGCTGTAGGGGTTGAAAGGGACCTCCAGAGATGATGGAGTCCAACCCCCTGCCACAGCAGCTCCCTAGCCCAGGTTGCACAGGTAGGCGTCCAGGCGGGTCTGGAACATCTCCAGAGAAGGAGACTCCACCACCTCTCTGTGCAGCCTGTGCCAGTGCTCCGTCACTGCACTGTGAAGATATGGTCATATCTTTCATGACATTCTACTTGCTCAAAATGTGATCAGATATTTTCAAAAGTAGAGCCAGAAATTTTCCCCTTTCCTTCGTATGTTCTTTCAAACATGTATTCATAGACATGTTTATACTATGTACCTGTGTGTGCCACAAGCACTGAGATGCTTTTACCATAGCAGTACACATGATACTAGCGTGCCTTGCCTATCGTCCTGCCTGTTGCACAGGACACAGCTTTAATAGCTTAGATGTGCTCTGTATCCTTCAGTTGTTCAGACATTAGTCTGGAGAAGACATGTATGTCTTTCTGTCGTCATTACGCTTTTTCATTCTGTTTATCAAACTTTTGAAGTGCTGAAACTCTGTCTGCACAGTTAGCTCAGGAATTTTTTTGCCTCAGGGGGTGTGTACTTTGTGACTGTCAGAGGGTCTTTGTTAGTAGTCTTTTTTTTTTTTTTCCCCTCTTGAGGAAAGTTGGTCTATCTGACTGTTGTGATGTGTAAGACCTCTGTCGTCCTTGCTTAGCATTGGCTGTAAGTCATGCAAGGTAGTAGAAAAAGTTCTGAATGCTCTGAATGTCATAGTTCAGTTGAGCTGCTCTGCTCAAGTGGGAAATCTTTCAGACTTGAGTGCACCACTTCGTTGTGATACCTTTCAGCTTTACCTCACAACCCTTCTCCAAGAGATGAGATGGGCTGTAGGTTTGGAGAACATTGTGGCAATCAGACCACAAGGTTTCATTTTCACTTTTTTTTTTTTAAACTGCTTTTTTTCTATTCTCTTGGCATCAAGTTTCTACTGCAGAATGTAAGAAGGAGTAGTAGCTGGTCTCAGATACTGCAGTTAACATGGATTTTGTGATTCATCATCATCTGCTTTTTAGTCTTTCAGAGTAATGGTTTTGAAGCAAGGAAAGGACTCGGGGGTGGAGGGAACTGTAGCTGATTTTCAAGGAAGCTAGGAAATACCCAGCCCTGAAACATGGTTAAAATCTCTATTCTTGTACATATGAAACATCTACACATCAGCAATGGGATTGATATCAACAAAAACATCATAAGGAAATGATGGATGCACGTGGCATGTACTTATGCTTTATATTAGTGTTTGCTGACTTTAAATTTTGCTCTTTCCTTTGCAGTAGAAAATATTCTAGGAAAGTGTGCTTCTTGAAATGCAGTATTTTAATGCATCTTTCTTTTGCTTTATAGAGAAACTTTTGTCGCTTCTACCGGAGTATGTTGTCCCCTACACAATACATCTTCTAGCACATGACCCAGATTATGTCAAAGTCCAGGACATAGAGCAGCTAAAGGACATTAAAGAGTAAGATTGTCTTTAATACTGTTATTTCTGAGGGTTATAGTTTTATTTAATAATAATTTTTCTGAGGATAATAATTTTAAGTAAAATTTTAATTGAATGAGGTATGCTGATACATGTACATGTAACAGTGGCAATTATTACTGTGAAACGCTGTGGAAAAATAGTGTATGTGCCTGTTTGGTGCTCTTTGATGTCTTACAGAAGAACCTGCACCTTATGTGCATCCTGACCTTCATTTCTTCCTTCCAGTGAATTGGGTTTCCTGGAGTTAATTAAACTACTTAGATTTCTAATACTAGTAAAACTTGAGTAAACCGCTTTTGGAGTGTGAATCTTTGACAGTAGTGTTTTTATTCATGAGTTTATTCATGAGGAGTACTGCCTTTCTCCTTAGGTGTTTGTGGTTCATACTGGAAATATTGATGGCTAAAAACGAGAACAACAGTCATGCATTTATCAGGAAAATGGTAGAAAATATTAAGCAGACTAAAGATGCTCAAGGACCAGATGATGCAAAAATGAATGAAGTAGGTGACACTTTTTGATTGGAAAATGTGTTTAATTTTGATGTGGTTCTGGAAATGAGTTACTTTTGTTTATGCGTCAGTGTGAAAATATCTTTTGATATCGTTGTACAGAGGACATATGTTGTTTAATGTAGTGATGATAGTATTGCAGTTTAGATGTCAGATGTATTCTAACAGATGTCCTGTGTTTCAGTAGAATGGAATAGTTTGGCATCATTCTGTTTCAGTCTCAGTGGCATTACTAAATGCTACCTTTAGATGTATGTAAGCTAAAAGTTTTACTCTTTTAAATCATCCTGTTACATAAAAGAGTAAAATACATTCATGAGATGTCTCCAGTTTGAATTACATAGTGAATGGAACAGTCTCTCATCTTGTTCTTGAAGTTTTTGGAAGCTACTGTGCCTAAAAAGCAACATTTTGAAGCTTAGAATTTGTTCTATCAAACAGTGTTACCGTGCTCTCTGTATCTGTTGTGGCTTCCATGGAAGTAAGTAGGAGGCATTACTTTTGGAGCAACCCATGTGTGTCAGTTTGTCACGGGTTTATTTTTCCCAAAGGCATTTGGTTTGACTTTGTCTTTGAAACCTTCACGTATTTTGTTTGGCAGCGTGCTGTTTGATATGGACGCTGCTGTTAAATATTCTTTTCAACTCCGACCTCCTGCAATCCTCCGCTCAAAAGAATGTTTTCATCAGACTTCGTAATGACCTTCTGGCTTTTCATTTTTACTTTCTGTTATTTATTACTTACAGAAGCTCTACACAGTCTGTGATGTAGCAATGAATATCATTATGTCAAAGAGCACAACATACAGTTTGGAATCCCCTAAAGATCCCGTACTTCCGGCACGATATTTTACTCAGCCTGACAAGGTAGACCTTGGAGTTTAATTTTTCTTGAGATAAGTCTGTTTCAATCTTCAGTAGTTGTAATGCAAGAGTTGTGTAGATCTTGTAGGTTTCTCCATGTTATAATTAGTTGAAGATACGTGTTTGTTTTTGTATTTGTGTACACACATCTTTTGTTTTTTTTTCTTTTTTTAGATGTTACAGTTCAGACTTAAAATTTCAAAACTGTAAACGGTGTAAAGAAAACCTCTTCTAGTACCACTTCCAAAATGTTTATGTCTTGTTCACTGATTTTTTTTTTTCTGTTTTTATTCCTTCTTTATAGAATTTTAGTAACACCAAAAATTATCTTCCTCCAGAAATGAAGTCATTTTTCACTCCTGGAAAGGTGTGTCTTCGTTTATTTACTTATTCTTAAGAAAATTCATCTCTCTACTTTAAATAAATAACAAAGAAACCCTGCACTTAATTAAAAAAAATTATTATTTAGTAAAGGAAAAGACAGATCGTGGTTTTCATCTGGATTAATGTATTCCAGATTGCAGAAAAACATTTATCTGCTGCATTGCTAAAGAATAAAAAGTGCAGCGTCTTTGTTCCCCTTAACTTTGCCAATGGAGCATTAGCTGTGAGCCAGCTGCTTTCTGGTACAGGTAGAATGCAAGTTAGGAAAAAATGCATTTTATATTGTCTTTATTTCTGAAGATGGAATCCATTGTTTGCTGTCTAAATATATGAGCACTGCACTGAGTGTTTTTGAACTCCATGAATTAGAGATTCACCTTTTACTGGAGATACAGGAGTTCTAGAACTGAAAGTGTTATCCCTACATTTCAGATAGTCAGTTTTAAGTTCTGTCATCCAGTGTTTGATAGAGAATTCTTGTGTCCCAGACTTGTTAGTAATTTTGTTATGACAATGTTAAAAGACAGGTAACATGATTTATGCTACTGTGAAAAGTCAAAGAGCGGTTGGGATTGGAAGGTCAGCTGGTCCCAGAGCCCCAGTTCTCTCAGCCTTGTCTCAACCGAGAAATGCTCTTGTCTCTTCTGGACTTGGTTCTTCAAGGTTTATTATTTTTTGGAGAGGATACACAGTTTTTTCATGCTCGATGCAGAGCAAAGTATGAAATTAAGGCTGGCTATAAAAGTTAGCCTCCATGGTGCCTATCTGTGAAAAAGGAACACTCAAGGCTGTTATGATGTGCATGTTACACTATGGCTTCCTTTTTTAGGCTGTCACCAGCTAGAATCTCGTATTGAATTAGAGAATGTATCATCCTAGATGTTGTGAAATCTGGGCAGTAGTCTTTAACTGTTCACCGTTTTTGTAGGCAGGTGTTTGGCATAAAAGTCTATTCAGGAGTAACGAAACCCTTTCAGCTTTCTCAGAAGGTACTGTGAGCGGGAGGTGCTTGGCATATCTGAAAGATAATCCGCTTAAGTAACCTGAAGCTCACCGTTTTCTGGAAAATATTGGCTCCTATTAAATCCTAACTAGTTCCAAATCTGTGCATGAATCATTGGAGTCTTCTCTGAAATATTTGCTTTTGAGGCCCCCGTTCATTCCCAGTTGAAGTCAGTGTGGTTTGCCGTTACAGCGAAGCCAGTTTAACGGCCTGTTTGCTGGAAGTGCTGTCCTAGTGCTACTTTTTTTTTTTTTTTTTTGCCAGTTGGGATGCTTATCTGATTCAAATGGTGAGCTGCTTCAGGCAGTTATATCAGCAGGAAGGGACCTTTAGAAGTGCTGAAGTGGCTTACTGCAGGCTCAGGTGACCGCCCAGTTCTACCAGTGAGAAGAGGACAGTTATAAGTGTTGACAAAATAATACTGTTTCTGGTGGCAACCAGCAATGTGATTGCAACTCTATCGGCTTCCTTCTGGTATCATAACTTCCATATTCTAATGTTTATTATTTTGTGATGTAATCAAGATTCTGATTGCAGAAAGTGAAATGTGTGTATATTTTACGTATAGTACGTGTTAATAATATCTAAATGCTTAGTTTAAAATAAAGAAAATGTATTTTTGGTTTCAGCCCAAAGCAGCCAATGTTCTTGGAGCAGTTAACAAGCCTCTTTCGTCAGCAGGCAAGCAGTCTCAATCCAAATCTTCACGAATGGAAACTGTAAGCAATGCCAGCAGCAGTTCAAATCCAAGCTCTCCAGGAAGGATCAAAGGGAGGTTGGTAGACAACAAAGGAGCTTTGATATTTCAAGTATTTGTAATGGAAACTTTGAATATTTCTATTATGCTTTTTAAGTGAGAGACAGAATTCTATCATTTTGAAGTGAAGTTATAATGGCCCATTGCATAACGGCAACCACAAATTGAGCTTTCCAACAACAGAAATGAGGGAAATGAAGGGAAAAAAAAAAAAGGTATTCAAGAACAATCACTTGAAAGAGATCAAATCACATCTACAGGTTTGTTGAGGAAGGGAGAAAGAGGTTCTTAGACATTCATATGTAGAGCTGCAGATCCTAGGAACTTTGTAGCCTGCTGTAATGTTAACATGTCATAGACAGAACAGGTAAGCCATAACTTCCTCCTCCATCAGTTTGTGCTGGACTTAGCAGATAAATGTTTCTGGGATTTAGATTCTGTGATAAAGGGAAGGCCATACTGAAATATTAGAGAATTTTTTTGTCTAGTTAGCTAGCTATCCGTAAAATGTATACGTTGTTTATATTGATTTTCCAGGTTACGGTCTCGGTATCTGTTGTTTAACTGAAGGTCACAACATTAATTTGTTTCACAGAGAAATTGAGATTGCATGGTCCCCACTATTAATCTTTCCTCACATTCATTCAAGACTGAGAGAAACTTATGTTGTGAACTAAGGCTTCTCAGTTGATTCTTCTGTGAATATTCAATATATACTATTAATTTGAAAATAGGGCCGTGCTGTGCAACAAATACTTTACCACTCAACAGAAATTACACAGATCTGTAAGAAATAAGTCATACAAGTTCATATGCAGAAATATATTATTGGCTAAAGGCAGACTAGAATCCATCTTCATATCCAGTGAAGTGAATCTGAGATTACACCCAGTCTATTTAAAAAACATACAGTAAAAATGCTGCACTGGCAGCCTAACCTATTCTGTCATCTTCATGGCCTGTCCAGCTCACTTAAGTAAAATCAATTAGCATTTCAAGTGGCAATACCAAAGAAGGAAAGTCCACTAGAGGCAATGGTAATGATTCATTATGCATGGTATTTCCCATTCAGTATGACTGAACACATTCATGCAAGCTGGCGTCCATTAAGGTGATATATAAGGACTGTCAGAACTTACTGCAGGTTTCCTACTTGTAGAAGAAAGTCTTTCTCAGTCTAGTGCCCAGGACAGGGAGTTGGTGTAGCTAAATGCCTCATGTCTTTTTAATGCATAGAGTATTTATTTACTGTTAAACTCTGCACTGTTATTTAAAAAACAAAATTAAAGTAGCTTTTTCCAGCTTCGGGGCAGATAAAACGAAATCACTCTTGCAGTTTGGCTTTTGTGTATTACCTTCTACTGTGGGTCTCAGTGTTTTACAAATCACTGCCCACTTTTACATATGTAGAAACTGAAATAAAAATGGAATTGCTTTTACATATATGCTGCTATGAATAACTAAGGAAAGCTGAGGGATGAACCACCTCTGAAATTTAAATCTGCTGTTCCGCAGCACAGACGTCACCGTAGTTTGGAGCTTCAGTTGGTCTGTGGGGATCTTTGGTATGTTGAGGGTGTGCAGATGTAAACGTGCACAGATCTCTTGTATCTCAGTAAGGCTGTTCCGTTTCAAAAAGATTAGCTGTGTTTTGTGTTTTTTAACGGAGATGATGGTATTGGGCTCTCCTGTTCATGGTTTAGGAACAGATTTCCTCTGAGGGTTGTTCTTAATATACATATAGTAAATGATATTAAATTACCCTATTATTATAATGAGGAGAACAAATGTTTATTGATTCTAGGCTTGATAGTACTGAAATGGACCACAGTGAAAATGAAGACTTCACATTGAGTTCACCATTACCAGGGAAGAAAACTGACAAAAGGGACGACTCTGATCTTGTAAGGGTGAGCTGCTTGGTTGCATTACACGTTTCATTTTCAGTCACCGAGACTTTAGAGTAACAAGGACTGTGTTGATACTTAATGTCATTCTAACACGAATCTGAGGTTATGTTTCCAACTGCTGGAAGATGAAAAATGGAATGAAAAGAAATGTTCAGTTTGGCTGACTGCATTACCTTTGCATCATACTGACAACTTGAGGAAGCTCTCAAGATTGCCTGTTATGATCTGCAGGGTTTTGAAAGGAGTAGGTTGTGCCAGAGCTACGTTGGTGACAACTGGCCCACAATTTGTCTGGTGTTTTGAATTCTTTCACCAAGTACTTGAAACGTTGGTCAAGTTGATAGCTTGTTTGGACTTCTGTTTCCCAGCACAGGGCAGCTTTTTGTATGTGCCTGATGGTTAGGGAACATGGGACTTTGTACGAATTAATTGGGCTAACTTCAGAATGTTCAACTCTGCAGGAATTGTGGGGGAGCACATTAACCTGTCTGAGATTTCAGACTGCCTTTTGAGGTTGTAAAAATTCCTTCTGTAAATGGTTGATTTGCTCGTAGCTAGCAGAGTGGTAATACATCAATTACAGTGCTGATGTGTTAGAATTCTTACCTTTTTTGGTGCTGTACCGTTTCTGTGTGAGGGCATGTTCTTCTTTTCCAGACAACCGCCTTGTTTTTCAGAAGCTGTAGGGAACAGCAGGTCTCGGGCTATCTTGAATAGCAAGAGGGCATCCTGATTTGACACTGGATTTAGAAATTCAGGGAAGACTTAACTGAACAGCCATATGGATTCTGTTCTCTTGCATGTAATTTGTACAGCAGTGAGAGCAGGAAAAATCAGGAAAAATGGATGGTTCTGAAAGAGAGATATCACAGGCAGAAGCTGCAGCATGATTTTGTCTGCGCACGCTGTGATCTGCTGAAGGCTTTAGGGCAGAGTCACTGGATAGTTCTAGACCAGCACAGCCTCACAGGATTTGCAATAGCCTTAATGCTCAACAAGCACATTGCCAAACTGTTCCGAGAGAACAGTGGGTGAATGGTGTCGTTACTCTGCTGATCTACAGGGTCAGCATAATTCAGAAGACATTTACACCTCTTTGAAAGAGGTTTTGGTGAATGACCGTCCATGAATGCCTTAGAGGGCAGCAGGCTTCTCCTCAGCCGTTCTTACAGGTGGGCTCGTGTGTTTCTGTATGTCAGCAATTCTCAAGATCCCTGACGAAAACTTAAGGACTGATCTGGACTCCCACTCAGCTGTAGGGTTCTAATATGATTAATGTAAGTATTAACAGGCTGGATATTCAGCCTCAGCAATATTTGAACATGGTATGTCAGAATGCAGGGAAAAAATGAAACAAGAAAAGTAATGGATCTTTTGTCAAGAAACAAAAACAACACAACTGTTGAGCACTGTGTTTCATAATATAACCTTGACATTTTATTTCTTACGTTTTGCTTTCCTCTCAAGTTTTTCAAACCACTGTTGCCATATGTACACATGCATTCTTTATTCTAAAAAGTCTAAGTGGCATAATGTGAATTAATACATTTATACTTACATAGAAATTCATTCATTTTAATTACAAAACTATTTCAGCAGCTTAATTCAGGTAAGGGAAAGCAAGGTAATAGCTGATGTTCCTTCTAGTGGATAAAGAACTTAAACATCTTGGCTTGGCATGTGGCATCAGCTCTAAGTGTGAAGGGTGGGACGTGCAGTAGTTGAGGGGCTGCAGGTTGAATCGGGAACTGAGAAAAATCGATTTCAGGTACTTCTAAGGGCATTTATATCTCATTCTGAATATATAACAGAACTGCTTAAGGTAATAGATAGTAAGTTTATTTTTATTTCTTTGGAACTAGGGAGCAGACCGCAACAAGTAGCGGAGTACTGAACTGGCTTAAGCTGTCCTCATTGTTCAGATACATTTATTTTCTTCTAGTAAAATACCTTGTCCTTCAATTTCTGTTGCTACTTTTGCTCATCTCTCTTGTGACTGTTCTTGCTGTTGGTTACCAAGGTGTGACTGAAGTGGACAGAGACGTTTGAGTGCTGTCTTCTTTCTTATGGCACAAGGGTGATGTGAGGGGAAATAACGTTTGGTTTTAAGTAGCATAATCAACACTGTGTGTTTGCATGTGCTAAAATTCAGTAATTTTAATTGGAAGTGAACACCACTTTGAAACTGTGGAGTACAGTAAATATTTGGACGCCTGTACCACAGTTTTTGTTGTGAAAACTTACAATTCAGAAAGGGTTCTGCCTTTCTTTTCATGACTCATTTTGCTGAGCAGAGCAAATGTTGAGTCTCAGTTCAGCTGTGGGAGCAGTGCTTGGGCAGCTACTGCTAATTCCTGTCCTTTCTTCTCTGAATATGTCTCCGTGTTGCCACCATCTCCTGTGCGTGGAGTCCAGGCATAAGCACCCTGCAACTTGCAACACAGTTTAAGCCTCAAATGGATCACTCCCATCCTGTCTTTATATTTTTCTATTGGCAAAACTGCAGTCGTGAATGTTCAAAGCGATTGTGTTTGCCACAGATGAGGATGCAAATGAGGAAGACCGTAATACACTTCTGTGATTTAACTGCTTATGTTTAAGATCTTCCTTTGTGACAATTGTTTTGTGCGTGTATATATATCTATATTTGTGCAAAGGTTTAGAAATGGACATTGTGAAGACTCGGTACGATTTCATGTATTTCAACTCTCTGTCTTGTTGGGTTTGAGTTCTACAGCTTTTGTGCATGTGGCAGTTTAATACAGCGATTCAGTTTTTTAATGTAAAGATGCAATCTTACCTTTTCAGTCAGAGATTGAGAAGCCTAGAGGGAGGAAGAAACCAGCTATCACAGACTCAGAAGAGAAACTAAGCATAGATGACCTAAATAAACTGGGACAAGAGCAGAAGCTCAGAGGCAGTCAGCGGGGAAGGAAGAGACCTGCAGTTGTTTCAGAGTCTGATGAGACGCAATGGCAAGAGGAGAAAAGGCTAAAAGAAGATGTCATAGAGAGTGAGGACGAACAGAACAGCCCACCAAAGAAAGGGAGAAGAGGACGCCCTCCCAAACCAAATAATGGGGGAACACCAAAGGAAGAACCAGCAGCGAAGTCATCAAAAAGGAGCAAAAAAAAACAAACGGCAGCAGCAGCAGTAGAGGAGGAGGAAGAGGAAGAAGAAAGGCAAACTGAAAACATCGAACAGAAGCCAAAAGGCAGGCAAAACAGGTCGACAAAAAGAACGCAGCAGAGGTAAGTCTGTCTTCTTGTAAGCTGCATCTTTCTCCTTTTGTTCGACATCAGTTATAATTTGATGCTTTGCAATTTGGGTCTTCCTCAAAACAGAGCAGAGCCATCTGAATCTAGTACAGTTGAATCAGCACAGTCTGCGCCACAGAACAGACGAGGAAGGTCATCAAAAACACCACCATCACAGCAAAAAAAAGTGTAAGTGGTGAATATTTTCTGGATTTGTGTTTAGTGAAAATTAAAAATATTCCTCTGTGCCCCCAAGCAATCATTTGCTTGAAAATATCAGAGTACTTTAACTTTCAGTTATGCAAATAAATTGCTGTTGTTCTTTCTAAAATGTTTTCCCCAGCTGCTTCTCCTAGAGCATCTCAAACTGGAGCAGAGAGGCTACGAGTACATGTAGTGTGCTCAGGCAGCGTGTGCGTAGCGCTGCTCTTCTAGGAGAAAGGTCAATACAACAGGAGAGAGCCTTGAAGACAGGGCTCTGTAAAGTCTGCAAGGAACAAAGGTGTTACTGTTTGGTTTAGATAGGGAGGAAGAATCAAATTGTTACTATTGTGAAACAGTACTGTCAAGAATAAACATATTCTGATTCTTTTTAAATTGATTTTCACTGACTTTCTAATTTATTTGTGACCTCGTTATTGTAAGATAATGCATCACCCACTTGAATCGTTTTCACATGAATAAAATGTGCTACGGTTTATGGAGAATGGTTGTGCTTGAAAATTCTAAGGTGTGCTGAGCTACAAAATAAACTCAGTGACTAGTTTCATCTTCTGGTGCCTGCTGTAAGAACTACTGCTATCTCTGCCTTCTCTTCACACGTACACAAAGTATCTGTAAAGCAGAGGTGAACAAGTGGACAGGAAAATAAAAACTGGAATGTGAAACAGATTTGGAACATACCTTTCCAGGAGCTGGTAGTAAATTCCTTAGGGTGCTACTTAGACACATCTTCATTCTGGCCTGGTTTACCGTTGTTGCCAGCATTGTCTTTCTAGCTTCTGGGCTTCTGTCGATCCTCCTCTGGCAGGATCCAGATTTGCCTGTCCTGGTCAGCCTGCTTTTTCTATACCTGAAATCCTTGCCTGAGCAGGTTTGTATCCTCCATTGAAATTCCAGTTTCACACCTAATCTCATGATCTGGACTCTGCGCTCACAGTATCCCATCTTTTCCAGTACTGTTTTCCTGCCTTTTTTCACCCATGTGTGAGAAGATGAAGCTATCCTGTGAATAATTCTGCTTCCTTTCTGGTTGTGTTGCTTCTGTCAGTCTCAGAAGCCCTCACTTAAGCTACTGAATTTTCAGAGGTTGCCATGTTGTTTGGTTGGTGCTGGAGCTCCCACTGTACTTCTATTATATGTAATTCGGTGGTTTTACTCTGAGCTGTGGTTCTTGTGACTGAAAATTCCCTTCGTGTATGGTTTGAAGCAGTTGGGGGACGGTTGTTTTGGACCTTATCGCCCCAATGAGGACTGAAGTGTATGGTGGAAGGGAGTTTCTAGTTTAATGACATCCCAAAAATCACCTCGTTTGGGTGCATCAGGACAACTCAGCAAACCAAACCAAAGAGTAGCAAGTGGGATAGCTCAGTGATTGAACTCCAGACTGCACTAACTACACAAACCAAATTGGTAATGTGGTGTGGCTTTCTGTTTTAGATGTGCATCCAGTTTTCTTTTTTTCTCTTAGGGCAGGGAGAGCGTGAAGGGGACTCGTTCTCGTTTTCAGCATACAATTAGGTTATTTTGGGTGGGATTTTTTTTTTTTGGCTTGTGGTTCAGCTCTAGGCAGCTGCTCTGGCAGGGGGTTGGATTCCATGATCTCTAGAGGTCCCTTCCAACCCCTACAATTCTGTGATTCTGTGTGATTCTAATAACAAAGAAAATGTGAGGTACTGTTGACTTATTGTTCTTGATTATCCTGATTGGGATGATATTGTTGCTGATTATTCCTAGATTATTCCTATTCTTAGTACCAGCTAGTTTGGAAGCTTTAGGTCTACTGCAGTGTTAACTTCATAAATAGCAGTATGTGGGTTCTTCTAGGTCTGTAAAGTAATATACACACGGTTATCCAAATAAACTGCTGAAGGAGTAGAACACATCTATTTGTTCACTGAACTCAACTACAGGAATAAAAATACCAAGTATTCAGTCTGTGGCTGTTTGGCTTTTCCTGGCTACTGTTGTGTTGTCAGCCTCCCTTGCCCTGTGCCCGGCACTGAAGAGCAATACCTGTGTTGTGTATAGATGAAAAAAATTATCCACCGTTGTATTCTGAAAAAAATTGGCTTCCAGTTGCTGTTGTTCATATTCCTGTTAATATCTCTACTGTCCTTTGCACAGATGAACTTGAAAAGGATATCAGGTAGAAACATTACATGGATTGAAACTTTAAGGCTGCTGCTCTTATCAAGAGGAATTTTGTTCTCTTGCAAAGTTGATGCATCTGAAGACCCACCTAGCATGGAACTGATGTTCATTTTTCCTCTGATTTTAGCCGTGCGGGACGTTCCAAGCAAGCAGCTAGTAAGGAGAATGAATCCAGCGAAGAGATGGATGTATTTCAGAGTAGTTCACCTGTCAGTGATGATGTTCCCCAGGAAGAAGTAATGGAAGAAGAGGAAGTTTCCACAGTCAATGTAAGAAATGCCTTCTGGTTTGGGTACTTTTTTTTCAGTCTGTAGCATCGTCTTTGTACTGATGTGTTCGAAGACTGACTTCCCCTACTCCTAAAACTTAACCTTCCTCCTTTAAAGCAACGGGGTGGTGCTCAAATGTCAGCGCTGTGTAGCAGCGTTGCAGTGTGGTTTCTTAGCTAATCCTCGTTTCTCAGACAGAAAATGTCAGTTTTTGTCAAGAATTGTAAGCACAGCTATTGTTACGTATCGGTCTGCATAGAGCTCCATGGGAATTTCCAGGTAACTGATGCGTTTTCTTGTCAGCTGGATTATAATAGTGAGTAGTGTAACTAGCTTATTTTTTAATAGTTGGAGAATTCAGGGTTGGTAACATAAATGAAATTATGCTGTCATTGCTCAAGGCTTGTACCTGTGCTAAGAGCAGTGATGAACGATACCGTAGGCGCTTACTTACGCGGTACTGTGAGAGAGAGCATTTTCTAAATGCATTTCCACTACAGACTGTATTTATTCTTGTTTTTTTTCAGAGCTTGGTGTTTGCGTAAAAATATCTAAAATGCTTCTTTCTTTCCCCAAACAGGTGCGTCGCAGAACTTCCAAAAGGGAAAGGCGATGAGTGAGCATGTAGTTGTCGGCCTTCCAGGTGAAAGCTTTGAAGAATGCTTTTGATATAAAGCTTGAGACTGAACAAAGCTGTTCGTGCACAAAAGGGGTTGCTAAAAAAAAAAAAAAAAAAAAAAGACAAACCTATTTTACTCTTACTGCCCCTGCATTCGCAGTCCCTAGGTCACAAGCTTTAGCCACACACACGTTGATATCATTAACTGTGGATTTTTGTGAAGTGTAATGTGCGCTGGCTTTGTAGACATACGAACTAAAGAAGAAAACTGTAAATAGTTCTTTTTTAATGTTTCTGACTTCTAAAGTGCTTGTATAGCTTTTATCTGCAGCTTTAAACTGACAGTGCCCCACTGTTTATTGGATCTATTGATTTAAAAATGATCTCAAGCAATATCTGTCAGTGTTCGTATTTGTACTCTTGTTGACATTTAACTGTGAAAAAATCAGTTGAACAAATAGTGCTACTTTCTCTTTCCACTATTTGTTGAGAAGAAGAAATGCAATGATGTCTGTTTGCTCCGTCAATCTGACCTAGCGTTTACCTGTAGGCACCCACCTGTCATCAGAGGTGCTAGATTCCTTCCTTTTACAGTTGAACGATGTTGGATAGAGTGAGACAAGAGATGCAAATTGTGAAAGAAGTTGTTTGACTTGTTTTACACCTCAGTATTGATGCCAGACCTTTCTGGACTTCTAGTGGCATTGAAAAATTCAAAAAAAAAAGATTTAAAATATTATAATTTTAAAAGCGTGTTATTAAATAATGTACTGAAACCCCACCCCTTTTATCTTCCCCCATCAGTTTTTATTAATCTACTGTATCAATAAAATTCTGTAACTGAGTTTTTAATAGTCTAGTATGTTAATGTGTATAGATATTTCCTTCTGAACGCGATGTTCACAAAGAGCAAATTATTACTACATTATAATATGAAATCTGATATATAAACATTAGTGAAAATACAGTTCTTATTACAATGTAAAGTTAATCACAAAGAAAAAATTTTATTGATGCAGTGTGTCTTTATAAAGCTGTTCTTGAGAGCCAAGTGTTTTGTATTTTATAGTGAAGTTGCATGTTTATGAAAAATGTGCTGAAAATGGGATGTAATGTTTTTTTTGGAACTCGTATCTAGCAGTAGTGTACGGTAGGCTGCCTCACGAGAGAGCCCTCTATTCAGAGTTTATTGTACTTTTTTCTTTCTTTTTGTGAGCCAAATTTTTTTGGTATGAAGAGCTACAGTTTTGTTGAATGACTGCAGTCGAGCTATTGACGATTGCACTCACGGTATTCAAGATTTGAATGAAGCTCCGTCTTTCTTTTACGCTGCAGTAGAGAAGTGGTATTTGTATTTTTAGGTATAACCCGGGGAGGAAAAAAAAAACAAAAAACAAAAAAGACATCGGAAAAAAAAATTCTTAAGTCGGTGTCCTGTATGCAGTTCTACAGTTTACAAACTGTGTCTCTGAAAACCAAAACGTGGAGGTTATTGTCCTATGCTTCGCAGAGCACACGTGATAGTTTCACGTGCTGTGCTCTCTCTGGTTCCCGACAGTTGGCGACGTGTGAAAAAAGTCCATTTCTAACTTAAGAAAATGCGTCCCATTGGATGGTGGAGCGTTTTCATGTAACCCATCAAGAAATACGTTACAGCTGCGAGGTGACCTGTAGGCATTTGTGGGATGAATAATAATGCTGAAACACGGATTTGCCAATTTCAAATTCAATATCACTAGTAAAGAGACCTTCAGACTTTTTTAGTTACGTAGTTGTTGTTGCCGACAGGAAAAAAAGGTGTTTTTAAACTAGATCGTCCACGGCTCTGCTTCGTTTTCCTCTCCTCCTGCCCCAGTATTCAGCTTTTCCACATTTATACCTATTGGTATGGGGGACGTGCTGCCTGAAAAGGCAGTTAGGTTTGGTTTGAATTGACTTCAAAACAGTCGGCACACCTGAACTGGCCTCCTTAGTTCAGCAGTGCAAATGCAAGTTGTTCTGTTGCGTTGGGCTTTTTTCCTTTATGGTATAAAATGACTGAAAGCTAGCTTTATATTTTCCTCTTTGACAGAATTGCACTGAAAACATTTATGGAAGATGTATCTTTGAGTCCATTTTATACAAAAATATGAAAAATTGATGTTGAAACTGCTGCAGACTCTTGAGGCTTTATGTGCATAAACACGGTTAGGTTAAACTTCATCCAATATTGATGCACATTACTGATCATAATGCTTAATGTAAATTTAACTACAGATTTGCGATTTAAATGTTGATTTCTTGGGTTATAATGTGTAATTCATTATTTCTTGAGAAATAAGCACGGCAAATATTCTGTTCTCATATTCGAGCCTCCTCTAAGTTCACTCTCATCTCATAAAGAAAATGAATATTTTATGTACTAACACTTTGAGATCCGCGTACAGTAGCTACAGTAGAGTATAATTATATATAAGAGATAAACTGCTAACGTTCAGTTAGCATGCTCTTCTACAATGATAATGTTAAGTTTATAAAATGTACTGTATTACATTAAACGATCAAACTGAACTCACTATAACAAGTTCCAGTATGAAATTTTTATGAGATTGCCGAAGGATCTTGCTGTACTTCGCAGCAAATGCAGCTTAATTTGTGTTACGTTTCTTTTCTGTGCTGCAGTGCAACAGGAGACTTTCAGTGATCTGTAGTTCATATGTAAAAAGCAAAGAGTGTCTGTAATCTTGATACTAGCATTTAAGGATAATTTGCTATGATTTCAGAAGCATGGGGTTTTTTACTTTTTACCGACTCAGATTATTAATATTTAGCACTAGCTCATCCACTGATAGGAAGGAAATATATGACGTTGCTTGAAAGCTGTAGTGTAAGTACACCTCTTCCACCTAGGATACTCTAGATTCCTCTATGAATGATATTTGACTCTGCCAATTGACTTTATTTTCTGGCAAAATTGAACCCTTTTTCAACTATTTTCATGTTTGCTGTTTTGACGTTTCAGTCTCTGTGAACAAAAGCAGAATTTACAGAAAAAGCATTCATATTAAAGACACTTCTACTCAATATGCATACGTTCAATTTGTGACTAACGTGCAACAATTTGGACTTGAGATTCGAAGTCTGCGTTTGTGACCGCGTACAGTTTACGTCCCCGTGTTTGTGGGGTTAGTTTGTCCTGTGCCAATACAAGTGCAACAACGGCTACGTGGATACGTTTGAATGTTCTCACAGCTGTGCGTACAGGGCATGTGGTGGTAAGGGGCACACGTGTCTTAAAAGGCACATACCCGGGATATACAAAAGTCTGAGTTCATAAACAGAATTTTTTGTAAACCTGTCTGTTTGTTAGCATACCTGTGTGTTCTGTAAGGATCGGCACGTCTCTACCTCACCAAGGTAGGTACAGTCTGTAGTATATAAAGAATTCTTGAAAGCACTGCAGTCGGATGTCCTTCCTGCTTACAGGCCAGCACGCCCACAGCAGGCGATTGAGACAGGCTGTGGTGGCCGTCCTGCTGCGTGCTGACGGCTCTTTGCTTCTACAGTCATGGAGACCAGAACAATAAGACGTACCTAACCGGGGTCTTTTGTCCTGACCTCCAGAGCCCCAGTGCGTTTTTGTTTCCTGTTACACTCCAGTCTTTGCATCTTTGTTGGATGTTGCCTTCACAAGAAGATGCTTACTAATTTAGCTGCGGTTTCCTTACTTACAGTATACAGATAAATAACTCCGTGCTGTGTCAGAAGGGTTCTTCAGCTTATTTAGGACACTCACCTCGTTGTGTACGTTACAGCTTCTGGAGCTCTGTCGCTAGTGGAAAATAAAGAAGTCAGTTGTTGGTAACACGGCTAGAAATGCTGGGCTGAAAAAGAAACAGTTTGCTTTGAACTTCTTGAAATTCTGCTGTCCAAAAGATCTGACCTCTGCACAGAGTTCACCAAGTGCCATTACGTTTGTGCAGGCAGAGGATAAACGGGCAGGGAGCTGCTCTGGCAGGGGGTTGGACTTGATCTCTAGAGGTCCCTTCCAACCTCTACAGTTCTGTGATTCTGTAACATAAATATCATACAGTGTGTGTATGGAGTGACCAAAAGTTTCACACTTGCACTTTTTCCAGTGCCTCGCTACAGATGTGAACTGGTTTTCTGCAGCACATTCATTTCTGTACCGATAACGTGTATTCTTCACAGATAGCGGCTTCACACCTCTCTGTGTGTGAAAGAAGGAACGGCTCTCAGGTGCTCATTTCCAGTCCCACAGATTGGTATTCCAGTATTTTGCTGGTAACACAGTTTCTTTGGAGGACGGCTGACGTCTCATGCAGTGATTTATTTGGCTCGCTGTGCTTCTGATGCCACACGTGGATACAAAGGAATGTGGCATTTTGACAATCAGAGCAGTATTATTGAATACATTTCCTGCTTACTCAGAAGTCATTTTATTGAAAATAAATAATGCTTGCATGTGAAACTTTGTTCCTTGCTTCTGAACAGATCCAGAGAACTGGAGGCTAAAGATTCTGATAAGGTTCTGTGAGACTCAGCGTTGCTGGATTTTGTTATTTCCTTTAGACAGGAGATGATCGCTCAAATTATGACGCATGGTGAAAAGGTGAACTCAGGAAGTGTCTTACCAGTAGCAATTTCTGTTACGATACAAAGGGAAGCGTTAGTGTGAGACATCCTTCCACTATGAACCTTTTCTTTAATACACTGAAAAGAGGTAATGCCGAACAGCTTTCTCCTGAGGCCACGACAACCAGAAGTACTGTGATGGGGAACAGCTTCGGGTTGGGTTTGTTTTTTTTGACGTTTATCTCAAACTTACAGGTTGCTGTATTTCTTGTAGTACATTTATATTCAGCACAATTCGTGTAAACTAAAGATATTTTGAAGAAGAGAAGAGTTTTTTAATCCGTACTTAACAAAAAAAGACAATAATCAAGGTGTTAATTTTAAGTAGCGAGTTTTATTTTTATAGCCATATCTACAGACGTTATATGTTAATAATGTATTACATGAATCTGTACCCCAGCATTTCTCTGGAGCCTCTGACCCACAGCGCACTGAAAGGTGCTGGAAGCTGCCCTGTGCTTTCCTGGAAACGCAGCTGCTGCTGTCCTTCCACAAACATTGCTTCAAGAAGTAAGAGCTGGGAGAGGAAGATGGTTGGTTCTCTTTACCTTCCGTTTATATTCTGTGTGGCTTAGGTGAGCAGAGAACAGTGGTGCGTGGAGGAGTGCCGAGTGAAAAATGGGATGTTAGAGATGAGTTCTTAATGTGGCACAGAGATGGGGAAAGGGCGGGGAGCCAGCAGGTGACATGATGGGAAAGTAGTTCCTTGGTAGCAGGTGACTGGCAGTAGGAGGCTTCTATTCAAAATGACAGTCTACGTGAGGGACACTAAGTTGGTGGGCTTGTTCATTTTTGTTTTGCTTTTTGTTTGCTTGTTTGTTTTTTGACTTAAGGGCAGAACTGAGGATGTGTTGCTTGCTTTGGTTTGGAGGAAGAGGTTGCAGCGCTGAAACATACGTAAAAGCTCCTAAGAACTGAGGCTACTTGGAAAGTGAGGCTGAGAGCTGCTAGAGGCCAGACTTCATCTGTAAGGGATGTGTAATAATTATGAACATGAGGGATTCTAACCTCTGTAGCTGTGAATGTAAGGTAATGTGTCGTCCGCCTGAATGCAGTGCTGAAAGGCAAGACAGGTCACGACAAGCGGTTTGGAAACAAGAACTCTAAAAGCTGCCTAATAGTGCACCTGTAAACACTTCAGCTGCAGATAGCAATAATTGGTAGTGGTGTCTCCCACACTGCCTCTCATTACATCTTTCAACTTGAGCTGTTTTCCTCACAGCTTTACGCAAAGCCTCAGTGATGCAGTCTTCCTTAGTCATTCCATCTTAGCAGCCTCCTCACGTCCGTAACGCCTCCTGCTAGGAGATGTGTCATTGCTGCTTCGTGGGCCCCAGGCAGCTGGGGGTCTGAAGCTGTTTTTCTTGTTGGAGGTGACTTCTGGCTCACTGGTTTTGAACCAAGTGCAGACGCCATGCTGCGGTGTCACAGACATGGAACTGTGAAACAAAAGCAGCCATCAGTCTCCTGCCCACAGCATACACTGGGAGACGTGCACTCAAGTTCTGTAGCTCTGGAGGGGCAAGCTGCTCCCAGGGGAATCATACCTCAAAGCTGTGAAATCGTCTTCCAGTGTGTGACCAGTGTTATCCAAAGAAAGGTCGGGTAAGCGCTGATAGCAAAGTTGGGTTTATTATCATATCATACATTTTGTATGATAACTGCTCTGAAAGTAACGCCTCCTGTTTCATTGTGTTGGGCCACCACATCAGAGGCGGTGGTACGGCAGGAGAGGCTGAACCCTCCCACCGAAATCCCACTGCATGTTGTGACAGATGGCAGCAGAGGGGCAGTCTGACAGAAAGGCACCTGACGTGGAAGCGTGTATGGAGCAAAGGTGTGTCACTGAGTTCCTGCAGGGCACGCACTGGCATTCACTGATACTGAATGTTCCGTGTGCACCGTGTGGGGACGGACGGTGCACTTCAGCACCGGCAGCAGCGACCTGAAAGACGAGCCACGTTCTGCGTGGCCACGCAGATTGTTAGGAGTGCAGCTCTTGTTCATTGCTGGCCAAACTGCATAGCTAGTGGCCGTGACTGTGTTGAAAAACGCTATTTTGTAGCTGAGAACTTTCCTTATCAAACAGCATAGGGTCCGTAATGTGGTGCTGCTGCGTGTCAGAGCCTTCATCACACAAACAGTCATGTATGTTGTACAACCTCAAATCATTGTTTTCAGTGTAAGCCATTTGTTTCTCTTGGGGCTTATGGTGCTGCAGAGCAGCTTTCAGCAGTCAAGACAGACCTCCCTTCCACTCGGTACACATACACTTGTAAACTGAGCGTGTTGTTCGTGTATACGTGGTGTAAAGCAGCAAACTGAAAGCGGAGCTTTGAAATATTGTATTTAATACCTGGAGAATTGCAAAGCATTTATATGCACATGAGCACGATGAGTGTTTACCAGAAGCACTGACTGCTTGGGGCTGGAGAACATTTCTGCAGTATTCAGAGAGGTTCCAACTCCCTTCTCCCTCACACTGCAAGTCTGCACGGACAGCGTGCCTAACGCCAACACTGTTTCTTTTAACTTGCTGACGAAATGGCTTTTTGAGTGCCATTTCTCTGCAGTGTGGTCTGTGGTCCTCTTAGCAACTGCTTCAGCCTTTAGAAAGACTCGATGGGTTGTGCAGGTGCAGGGGCTCCGATCTGAATGGGGGACAGTTTTCAGGTGATATTCGGTTCTTCCAGCTCCGCACTGGGAGACAGAGGGGCACACCTCTAACTTCAGAGAAGTGCCACTTTTTCAGGTCCCTTTGCACATCTCAGTCAGTTTGGGCATTCTGAAGTTCTCAGAGCAAACACCTTCTCCATTGTTAGTAATACAGGCCAGGAACATGGTTTTCAAGTTCTCTCTCTGTGTCTCAGTGCGTATCACTGTGATGCCATAAGCCCAGCTCTACAGCAACTATGGAGTCTTAGTAGATGAGCTGTCCTGTGGAGCTGAGGTGGCTTTGGTCTTCCGGAAGAAGGACCGCCTGGCTGGTCAGGAGGTCACTGGTGACCTTGTTCCTGTAGGAGCAATGCCACTATTGTCATTCCAATTCTCAGCAGGAAAAAGTCCTCAGTGCTGAAGCTCCCTCTGCTCAGGCTCCGCCACCCTATTTAAATTCAAGACGACAAGGACTTCTAAGTAGCTGCTAAGTAGCTGAGTCATCCCTCTGTAGTACAAAGGGACTAAAAGATAAGTGTTCCACTGCTGAAATTCTTGGGAAGAGCGAAGGACAGCTGGAGGGCTTCTCACAGCGAGCTCCCCAAGTGAACATCTGGGTTCCGTGGTCTTGGTCCTGAGATGCGAAGTTCCTCTGAATAGCTGTTCCCTCTATGACAGATGGGGAGATACTGGCATTGCTCTGTTTCATCTCAGCCATGGACGTTGCTTCAAGTCTTTTTCTTCTGACCCTTTCGTTTTTAGGTCTAATTTGTATGTCCCAGTCATTGAAGGCACTTTGATTTTTATCTGCACGGTCTGAGGCTTCGGGACATTTTTACACTGTCCATTTCTCCTGCAGGTGTTCTGCTGTGCATAACCAGTGATTGACCGACAGTGCCCAGGTCTGAAAACAATCCAGCCGTTGGTGGTTACAGTGTGTTCTGTCAGAATCCAAAGTGTTGGAGCAGTGCTTGAAGATCTGCTTCTCCCTGGTTATCTGCTGCATGTCTGTCTGGGAGCGGCTTCACCCGTGCTTTCATGAAGCTAAGATCAGGTTCACCACTCAAAAGCTAAAGCCAACGAGGGGCATCTCATAGAGTGCTACTGATGCGTCGTGAGATCTGAATCTTCTCCTGTGATTAGTAGGTTCCCCTCCTTGGAGGTGTGCAGAAGCCAGCTAGGTGTGGGCCCAGGCACCCTGCTCTGGGTGTCCCTGTTGGGTTGGGGTGACAGACGTCACCTCCCACCTCAGCCGTACCGTGCCCGATTCCAAGGGAGTGCATGCCAACTCACGTGAAGTGTATGCGCGGTGGGGGATCTTCAGCAGTTCTGAACATTCTTCTTGCTTTTTCCCTGTCCTTTGGTATCTATTAGAGACATACCTGCAACTGAGGGGCACTGAAATACTGAGCAGGGGAGGAGGTGACAGTCTGGAACATTACAGCTTTCCATATGGCGAGAGAACTCCTGTTTCATGTGGCAGGAAGAAGTACAACCATTTAATAACCATGGTTATTAAAGTAACCTACGCATGTATTTCCTCCCTGTCTGCTGCCACTCTTCTGAAACATTTTATATTTTAGTTTCATGCTGAATAGCGACTGAAATGGCCCAGTTTTGTCTTGTACACTGCTTGAGAGAGAGGGCCATGGGAGCATACACTCCCCTCCCCGAGAATAAGAAACACACTGAGAAACTCCTGTGAGTTCAGTGGAGAGCTACAGCTACCAGGGCGGTCAGGGCCCGGAGCACAGCCCTGTCTGTGAGGTGATGTCGGTGATGGTCAGCCCAGCAACAGCCCGACTGCAGGGAGCTCAGGGAGCTCACACAGATGGGCCCGGACTTCCTACAGCAATGTGTGATAGTAAGAAGAGAGATGAAAAGAAACTGCAAATGATATGAGATATACATCTCCCTGATGTAAGGGAGACAGTAACCACAGTGAGATGGGTCAGGGAGCAGAACAAATCGCTCAAGGAAATCACACATTTTCCCTTTGGAGGTGGTCAGGAACCAGCTGTGTAAAGCTGAGCACTGTGGCCTGACCCCGCTTTGAACTGAGTTTGGACTGCAGATCTCCTGAGGTGCCTTCCAGCCTGACTTACCCTGTGAACCCTCTCCTCCTACGCTGAAGCCCATGCAGTGGGAATGGTGAAATGGGGAAGCTTTCCCTGACCTGGTAAATTTAGGTCACTCTATTATCGAGTATAATTTTTGTTCCTTCCTCCCCCTGCTATTCAGCATCACGGTAGATGAGTGTTAGCATGGTTTAAAAGCTAACAGATTGCTTCACCTTAAATGCAGTCACAAGAATGAAAAGTGAAATGTGGGTTCCAAAGAGCTTATTGTGTGTATGCGTATTTAGAGAGAACCACGCGTGGACGTATAAAAATGTGTGTGGATCTGCACACATGCCAACAGCTTGGAATCTGGATTTTGCTCACTTCTAGTTATCAGTACCAGGAGTGTGTGCAGTATGTTTTATAATGTGCTGTGTAGTACATTCAAGGCTACATGGCTGTGGATGCAAATTACAGTTCTAATCCAAATGAAATAAAATCTCAGTGTACTGTGGTGGGCTTTGGATCTGAGTAAGTGAAGAAGGACATCAGCACATTGTCGGAAGAACTGTAAAGCGGTTTGATGCAGCAAGATGGATGTTCCTCAGGGACAACTGGTGACCACTGAAGGCAGCCCTGGGTTGCTGGAGAAACACGTTTATAGAACTGCAGCAACTTCTGGGATCTGCTTTGAAATGCTCTGATGGTCTGAGTTTCTTCTGGTGTTGGTGAGGGACTCCTTTTGGGGCATGTCTGGGTGCTGCTGCAGCCTCAATGCAGTCCAGCCTGTCCCTAAAGAATGGGAACTCGTGTTCCATCTGGCTCCTGGCTGGTGTGGCTGCAGGTACAGGGCAGCCCTTACAGGCCGTTCCACAGCGCACACACCAGCAGCTACTCTGGCAGCTGTCCATGCAGTGTTTGTGGTCTCAGTTTGGTTTGAGGTCGCAAAGGAGAGTGCAGTTCTGTGGGGCTAAGGGATGCTGAGGGTCTCTCAGCAGGGCCGAGAAGATGGGCCTCTACCTGCATGAGTTGGGCGCCCTGCGGGGTCTACGCTGCCAAGCTGCAGTGCTGTAGGAGGAGGGCAGTGGCTACAGAACATCAGGGATGACCAGAACGACCAACCATACCTCTTACATGACCCTGAAGGTTGTAAGAACCCTCTTGCCCAGCTGCACCTAAGAAGGTGCTGGGAGAACCTGTTGGGTGGGAAACGTATCACAGAACTGCAGAGTTGTAAGGGTTGGAAGGAACCTCCACAGACTGAGTCCAACCCCCTGCCAAAGCAGCTCCCTAGCCCAGGTTGCACAGGTAGGCGTCCATGCAGGTCTTGAATATCCCCAGAGAAGGAGACTCCACCTCCGTCACCCTTACTGTGAAGAAATTCTTAGGCACATTTGTGCAGAACTTCCTGTGTTTCAGTTTGTGGCCATAATGTAACACTCAACTACAGCAAAGTTCAGGGACTGGTGACTCCTGGCTCCACAAGCATGGCTCCTGCTCCCCTTGCAGACCTGTCTCTAGCGCAAATTGTACCTGGCAGCAGGAGAGGGGCAGGAAGTTCCCTTCAGGACAACGTGACCACCTAGCCCCATGATACTACTGGAAGAAAACAACGAATGGCAGCAGGAGGATACTCCATCTGCTGCCCTTCCTCACATGTAGGAGGGTTGGCTTCCTGGTGGGGGCTCTGATCCTGCTCTTCCACAGGGGCACTGACAGTGTGAGCAGGGAGACCTGGAACATGTTAAGTGTGACTGCATGGCTCTGGGGGTCGGAGCCAAGCACTTGGGTTCCCACTTCTTTATCTTCCGGATCCTGCTGCTGATGCTACTGCTTAAGGAGGAGTAAACAGAATCATAGGGTTCAATTACTCAGTGAGCAGCTGCTGTTTGTTAAGAAGAAATTTTTTTTATTATTGTTATTTTTTTAATGAGCATGGAGCCCTCTTCAGGGCCTGCTGGGAAGAAAGAAGATCTGCCCAGCCAGGTGGGACAGAGCATCTTTGCCAGCAGGCTGTCCAACTCGGTAAGGAGAGCTTCCAGCTACGAGTAATAACGGACAGAAATGTTTAACCCTGCATCGAGTGAGGAAGTAAAGACCAGACTGGCAATCAAAGGGAAGCAACAAAAGCAGGGCTGAAGGGGGCCACCCGCTGGAGTCTGTACACAGATAAGAAAATGCCTATAGCAGAGCTTCACAGGGGCAGCTCCCATAGCTCTTCTGGGAAACGAGCACAGTTAGGTGCCTATCTGAAGTGTCTGTGTGCAGCTGTAGGACAGCAACCTCACTGGCATCACAGATATGACGAGGTAGCTCATGGGACAGAGCATCACCATGCATGGATACAAGCTCTTAAGGAAAGTGAGACCAGGAAGACGAGGATGGTTGTGGGGAGTTTCCCTGTGTGTGAAAGCAGCAGAGGTGCATGCAGCTCTGCCCAGGGAGAGATGAGGCGCTAAGAGTTTACAAGTCAGAATTAAGACTGACAGCAGTGATGCCGTGGGCATCTGCTTGCAGACAACCTGATCAGGAATACTTGAATACTGTGCTCAATCGTGGGTCTCTTACTACAGGAAAGGGGTTGAGTTCCTGGAGCGTGTACGGAGAAAAGCAATGGAGCTGGTAAAGTCGCTAGAAAGCAAAGACAAATGAGAAGTGGGTGTGGGAAACAGGGTTGTCAGTTCAGGGAAGAGAGAGGCTGAGAGGAGATGTCATCACTCAGCTACCTGAAAGGAGGATACAGTGAGGTGGGTATTGGTCTCTTCATTGGCGACAAGTATGAGGATGTGAGAAAACAGCCTCAAGTTGTGCCAAGGGAATTTTTTATTAGAGAAGGTGGTCAAGTGCTGGAACAGGCTGCCCACGGAAGTGGTGGAGTTCTCATTCCTGGAGGTATTTAAGACACGTGTGGATGTGGCACTAAAAGACGTCTAGTGGTGGAGTTGGCAGTGTTAGGTTGATGGTTGGACGTGATGACCTGGAAGGCCTTTTCCAACCTAAATAATTCTGGTACTAGCTAAGTTCTAGCTAAGGCCTTCCTGAGACAACTGGCAGAAGCCTTGTATTCTGAGGCCGTGGTTCTTGGTGAGAACTTGAAGCACCAGAGGCCCTCTCCAGTCTCAGCTGTTTTGTGCTTCTGTCATAGTGCCTTCTAGGAAACACACTACTGCTGAGAAAGAAGAACTACAGAATTCCTTAAGGAGTTAGGTGCTCGCTGCAGCTGAACGTTTGGATGACTGTCTCCTTGTGCAGGGACCAAGGCGAATGGATATCTCAAGTTTAGCCATACCTCATCTGCTGTATATACCTTTTTTTTTTTTTTTTTTGACAGATTTGGTAGTGTTTTGGTTACTACACTGTGAGTGGCTGCTTATAGCAAAAAAACAAAGAAGGCAGGTTATAATCTTTTTTTTCTACGATGGGTAAACAAAGCTTTAGTTTCTGCATGTTGAACCACACTGCCTTCTCTCCAGAAGTCTTGTCCTTCCTGTACACTGGCCAAATCAACAAGTGATGCTCAATCACAGCTGTATCAAGGAAATTCCCTAGCTATGGGAGTTTAACTCCTCCAGCAGGGACAGCATCCTCTGCCTTAAATGGCAGAAAGTGCGATGGAGAGAGATGGTCCTTCACAGTTCTGTTTCCTTTAAAGTTGGTTGCTCTTTTTTCACTTCAAACAGGTGAGATTTTTTGTTCAGGATCATGAGACCAGAGCTGTAACAGAAGTAGGTGAGCCACCACTTTATTTTCCAAACACAGGAAATAATATCTTGAATGAAAACTGTATCCCCCATCCCTTCGCTCTGCGCTCCTGCTAGGCACCACTGACTTATTAAATATGGAACTGCTAAGGAATTTTGCTTCACCTTGTGCTCCTCTACGCTCCTGTCTTTTTGTTCTAAGTTGTGTAGTCCTTTGCAGTCCTGATTTTTCTTCTAAGTAAATACACATTTTCAAAGGCTCTTCACAAAGAAGTCTGTGCAAATTACTTTATAGATGACTGAATGTGATTCTCTGTGGCTTAGGGTAAAAGATCTGAGTTAGGGTGGCTGAGCCTGGAGAGTCCCACTCATGGCTGCTGTCCTGATGTACAGGCACAGCCTTCTCCCAACCCAGGGAGCAGTGTAAGAGGACATGTGTCTGCATGTTGCCCCTTCCTCATGTTAGCAGCAGCTCACAGCCCTTGGGTTGGGCTTTGTGCCCTGAGCATGTGAGCAGCTGTGTCCCAGCTCCTCTCAGGGAAGGAAACAACCTGCAGGCAGGGTCTGACCTGCAGACCCCAGCTGGGCTCTTCTGTGCTACCCCCTGGTGTAACTAGATTGAAAATTATCTGCTGCACAAGATTCATATTTTTTTATTAGTGTGGATTGATGTGGGTATAACTGATCACGTTCTGAAAGTAGTTCCTGCCACTATTTTGAATGTCGGTATCTATAAATCCAGGGTTGTTAACATGTGTTAGGTTTGGCACTGTTTCTGAAGTGTTGCTTTGGATTATCACTGATGCTGTACATGTACTGAATAGTTGTTTTTGGTTTGTTTATTTTATTCTTTCTTTGATCTAGGAAATTAATGTTGTCATTAAGAGAAACAAATCGTCTGTTTGACAAGCGTAAAGCTGAGTTATCAGCATGGCTAGTGGGCGTTAACGTGAGCTGCTTTATCCCCTGTGACTTTAAACCAGTGAAACTGATGATAAGGGCTTCTGAGTTGGGACAGTAATGATCAAGTTTGGCGCCTCAGTTTTTTATGCAGGTGTTGTCTATTAACTGCATTACGGATCGTAAGAAATAATTTAAAAGCACAGTATGTGAACAAGACAACAGTGCTCAATCATCTGATTTCAAATTGATCTCAGTGCAGTTTGTTAAAAGCTTTGGTACTTCCATGAAAAAATAAATATGGAGGCTATGGAATCTGTATGAAAAAAGGAAATACAGGGCAAGGTAAGACACATACACAAGAGCTTTAAGCATATGAACGGTGTGGTGATTAATGTGAATGGTACTAGGTAGGGTAATCGCCCAGGGATGTGTGGAAGGGAGCTGCAGGGGAGCCAACATTCCTGGGTACTCCTGGAGGAAGCTGATGAGAGATGAAGAAGTACACAGAATAATTTAAACGCTGGTTCACGCTCTGGGTAATTTCCTGATGACTTAGTGGAAGCTGCTTTTTTACCCACATTTTAGTTGAATCTGTGTGCATTGTTGTTCTGAAGAAAGATTATTTTCTCAAAGACAATGTTTACAGTTTGCAAGATGATCAAACAGATGGTTTAAATTTGTTCTGATGCTCTGTGTTTTTTCACAGTCTCTTTGTAAGTTAAATAAACTTGAAAATGATCTGTCTAGAACTGTGTCATTTCCCAGACAAGATAGTTTATTGAGGACATGCCTGTCTTCTCTCTGCAAAGAGAATAATCCTCATCTTCACTAAACAGCAATGGCTGTGATTCCCTGCCCTTCCAGGGCTTTTGTTTTTCTCCCTACTCTCCAGCATGAGCCTATGACCTCGCTGCCTCCTACTGTAGCTTCTGAAAGAGGTCCCTAATTGTCCCTTGTCCACGGATATTGTCCATGTCCTTTTCCTGTTAGCCACGCTAATACTATTGATGCTGCCATGTCAAGAGGGAGCAGGGAAAAAGCAAGGCAGCATGAAAGAGGTGATATTCCCAGTGTGCTGCTATTCAGAAGCGCAGACACTTCCTTTTAGCATCCCTCCAAGTGTTCAAATCTCTTTTCCCTTGCTGGCAAAGCACCTACTCAGCAGCCTACAAAAGCCACATGGGTCATTTTTTTAATTCTTTTTAAAGAAATGAACTTGTAATTGTTTGCCCTAGTTGATGTGAGTTTCAGAACTAGCTCAAGTTTGTTCAGACTGGCTCGTTTCAGTCCTCTGTAACTGGGTCTGCAGTCCCCAGTCAGCCTCTCACACAGTAAATGCAGTTATTTTAAAGATATTTTAATGGAATGGTATACTTGATTAACTAAGCAGTTCCAGAAAATGTAATTGTGCATGACAGTAGCACTTTTCTGTTTGTTTGTTTGTTTGTTTGTTTTTAATTAATATTATGGAACAGGGCTGCAAAATCTAGTCTTGATTGCTTTGTGCATTCTGCAGCTTTTATAGTTCAGAGAGTCTACTGATCATAAAGTCTTGTGCACACATTGCTAGAGCCTGGCCAAAGCCTCTCCTGCTTTCCTGAGGGCTTTGCCCTGCTGGAGCTGCCAGGTATAGGTGGGCCGGACAGAGAGTGCACATCTTGTACGTGTCCCCTGGGTTATAACTTGCCAGATCTCTGAACTGGCGTGTGTGCTCCATTTCTGAGACCTTCACTGGAGGTTTATTATTTACACTGCCATGTTCCATGACGGGTACCTACTGAAGTGCAACAACAGCCCAATGCTGTTACAAAAGTTTCTGGTGAAATCTAAGGTGACAGGAGAGCAAAAGGATGTGGGGAAAGCCGATGGAGGTGTTGTTAGGACCCCAAGTTAGGACAAGACTTCGCAGTGTTGGGTTCCCTGAGTGCTCATAAATGATCCAGGGATTTTTCTAAGTCCCTGAGCACGTTAGGCAAACAGCCTACTCATGGATGCAAATGAAGAGGGATTTTAATGAAACAAGAACAAAGCTCTCAGACGTGAACGCAGGTGGGCATTCTGGGCATGGCAGCGTAGTGCCAGCCTGCAGCAGGATTCTGTGGAAGGTTTGTGGGGAGCTGGAAAAGAGATCTTGGAGGGGTCAGGTAAGGCAGGCGGAGGGCTTGGCCGCCATGTCAGGGCTGAAGGTCTTAAGAAGAAATTAAAAACGCAGGAGCAGGACTAAGCTGGGGCTTGAAGTTGTAGGAAGGTGCCTTAAGGGGCTTTAATGCGAGTGCCTGCAGCGCCGGCCGCGCCCGCTTCCTGAGGGCGGCAGAGAGTAGCGCGGGAAAGCGGGACCGCGGCAGCCGGCAGGTGGCGCTGAAGTGCCCGTGCGGGGGGGGGGGGGGGGCGGGGCGCTCCCCTTATCCTGAGGGGATAACGGTCGCCTGAAGGGGCGGTGAAACGGCTTCAGGCGGGCGGTGCTGGAAGGAGTGTGGTCACAAGCACGTGATTTCCATTAAAAAAAAAGAAAGCAACCGAACAAAAAACTTAAGCCTGTCGCGTACAATTGCTTGTAGTTTCCAGTGACCGGAGCGCAGCATTCAAGGTGGGCCATCCCCTCTTCGTGGAGGTGGCTGTAGGGGATCTCCATGCCAAGATGGTCCTTCCTTGCCTGCTTGGAGTTGCGCAGTGCTGTAGTGGAGACAAGGGGCTCTGCTGTCCCTATGGGAGGTCCCACCCCCACCAGTGAAGTGTGCTGTTCTGGATGCTGCCTTGTCTCTGGGAGGTTTCTCCCCCCAGGATGAGCGTAGGCTCCACGTTTCCATGTAAAGGAGTGAAATCAGCCTCCCCTTAGAGCAGTGAGGATGAAGCAATTTTGTGTGTGTGTTTTTGTGTCAGTTGTGCAGTGGGCGTAGATGACTTCTCTGCTGTTATTATCCAGGCTTAAGAAACCTGCTGATGCTTTTTGTATTCTATAAACACTTTCCTGTAGGGGGGATATCAAGGAGAGATGGAAGAGCTAATTACCCAACTTCCTTGCTGCCCGATTTCCTCTCTGATCGAACAGGGCTGACACATGCTTTGCATGGAGATTAAAGCTATTTTGTCATGGAAAATGATAATTAGGCTGACCACCTAAGTAATACAGGGGCTCTCCAGTGAGCCCAGTGAATCTTTGATTTGACATGGATGGCAGAACCCTGGATGTCATGATAAATAGGACAGGCCTTTTAGTTGGTGAATAAACTATGGGTGGACATTGGTCATTTTATATTTCTTAGCCGTCAGAAGCAGTTTTGAGAAGGCAAAATTTCTAAATTGCTCCTACTTTTCTGGCCTGTTTTCACCAAGCAATCTAAGGAAGCAGGAAGTAAGGGAGTAATAAATTCTGTAGAGGAAGTCAGCTTTCCTGAAGCAGTACCACATTAAAGGAAGAAGAAAAATGAATTCTTGTTGTGATGGCAGGTTGTACTGGAGTGGACCTGAACCCAGACCACGTATGTGTTGTTGGTCTCCATTCGTCACTCCTTCGTCACGTCTGTGATGCTCTGGGGCCGACTTCCAGCACTGTGACAGGCTTTTTGTGAAGGACCTCGCAGCGTCTGTGTCCCACATCTTAGGCTGAGATCAGTTTGCCTCTCTGTAGGATGTGTGCCATAGCAGAACTCCAGAGTGCGGCATACATCAGAGAGTCTTGCAGAGATGGGATAGCTCACCTCTTTTGGGCTAGTGCCAGCCTTCTTCCTTTTACTTTCATAAAAGCGGGTGTGTAGAGACAGGTTGAATTGGTCTCTGCGTTTCAGGTGAACTTTTAGAACAAGAACAGCAGCACCTGTTCAGTCTTACTTTTCAAAAGCTTCCTGGAGTCTCCTGTTCTCCATCTCTGGGCTCCATCACAGCTTGACTGTTAGCAAAGATGCCTGCAGTGTATACAAAGCTTCGGGAAGAGAAGAAAGATGAGAGGACCTGCAGAACTCACGGCACTTACAAACTGAGAGTGCCTTTTCCACATTTTCAAAGTTTCAGAGCCCACGTCTGGGCTCCAGGGTGTCAGCACTGGCTCATCACTTTCAGATACAGAGAGCGTAGAACTTCTATATTCAGTGTGCTACTACTTAAGTGGTAGCAGTATTTCTTCTGGTTATTCCACTGTTTTACTGACACCTGTGTGCTTTTCCTCTTTGACCTTGTTATGCCTTTTTCACAGCTGCTGCTTGCTGGAATCTGTCTTTCTATTCTGCAGTAAGAGTGGCTCTGTTGGTCCCAGACACATGGCCTTGTGTTTGTATGCACTGATTCCCAATCAGAGTGGAGCTGCTTCTGTCAGCCTCTTTGAGCTTTGAGCAAGATGAAAGTACGGGATGTGCCTAACATCCACTGATTGAAAAGCAAACAAACAAACAAAAGACAGTTTTAAACTAGATTCTAGTGGCTTCTGAGCTATCTGGGAGCAAAGTCTGCTTTAATAATCAGACTCCTATGGGACCTAATAAAATGAACAGTTTGAAGTGCTCCTTTGCAAGTCTGTCTCCTCAAAAAATAAAAATAGAATTTAAAAAAGGCATGAAAATAAGCCTGGGAAATGTTTCAGTCTTCAGTGCAGACAGACAAGGAGTACAGTCGCCCTCTCATTTTTCCTCCTGATTAGGTTGTTCTCTTCAAGATGTGACATTGTCAACGGTTTACCGGACTGGATCGGCCCGGTTCCGTGACGATTGGTGTGGGGGACCCACAGACCCACGCCCCAGGACAGGGGAAGGGGGAAAGGGAAAAGGAAAAAAGGGAGATGGGCCTAGAAACAAAACAGCGGCAACGATCTGAGGAGGAAAGTTAATTTACTAAATAAGATATCAGAAAACAAAATAACGCAATATAAACAATATAATTGGAATTGAAGCTAATAAATCAAAGAAAATGAGCAAGAGAGAGTGTCCGATAAACTGAAGGCCTTACGCTAACGCTGAAGGCGATACGGCAGCGAGCACCCACTGCTGAGTCGATCCCGAAGGAAAGAGAGTGTCCCGTGACCGCAGGGAGTTTTTATCTTTTCCCTCTGAGCGGAAAATACGTAAAAATGCAAAGCATCACAAAGTCTTCTAGGGAATGTAGTTCTTCTCTTCTGTGACAGGTATACCCGGAAATATCAATGATCTATGGAGTTGGAGTATTAACTCTTTAACTTTTCATGCACTACATGTTGTTATGATGTGGAATACCAATACCAAAAATCATAAAACCATGACAGACATGGAGCCAACTTACAGTGGAGAGGCTTTCTTTCTCAGAGATGAGAAGGTCTGAACAGAGAAGACCATCATAAAGGGCAGGGTACCAAGAGTGACACACTGACTATCAAATATAACCTAGGCTCCCCCACCTTTCTGTTTATGCTGAAGTGAAACCGGATAGCACTGAAACACTGAAATACGTTGACACTTTGAACCTGAAATCTTGCACAAGGGAGACTGAGCACTGCACCTCAACCTGACAGGTGAGTACTCCTCAGAATGCCATGGTTCAGTGTCTAAGCTGGAGCTGCCTAATGTACAGGTAAGGTCAGCCCTCGTTCCCATGAGGAATGCAGTTCTGTGCTGTTTCATTAAGGGGATAATGAGAACCACAAGATTTGTTCGTCACTGTAATGTTACTGGTTTACCAAGGAAAAACAGTAGGGATGACTTGATGGCAAGAAACAGTGTGAGCAGCAGCTCTGACCTCCCAAGATAACTGGGAGAGTTTGCAGGAGCACAAAGTGCTCCCATTAGAACAAGCTGTTCTTCAGAATGCTGAAGAGCTGTTTACTTGCTCTGCTTATTGCCTCTGGCCAATTTAATCTTGAGAGTATGCCTGCCTTGTTCACTGCTTTGATCTCTTTCCTTCTGAGGGAAAACACAAAGATATTATTAAGATAAATTAGTAAAGACAAGCTAAGGAACTGGGTGGGAAATGCTGATCATCATCTCCCTTGGAGATAAAGTAATCCCCATGCTCAATCAATTCAGGGTATGTAGCAGCCCTGAATGACTGCTCTGAAACATGGGAAGAACAATGGTGCTCTAGGAATTGATTGTATTTGGCCTAATTATAGAAGACCTTTGCATGGGAGTATTTAGAAGTTAATTAGAGATAGTGCTAGAAACGTGTAACGCAGAACAGGTTTGTGTGAGCTGAGTAACCTTTAGGCTGCAGCATTAAATCTCTGTGCAGGCCTGGTCTTATTAACTGTCGTAAGCAAAGGAGCGTAAGAGCTCTGGAGAAAAATGCTCTATAAAGTTTAGTAAAGAAAAACACATGGGAGCATCTGAATCGTATGGCAGTGTTTCTGACAGAACAGCCCTCAGGAATGATTTGGTTTTGAACAAAGTGAATGAAAGGTGAAGTTTGGGTTTTTTTTTTATGCACGTGCTGTGCGTTTGTGTGGAGATAACGGCCCCATTTGGGAGCACGTAGGTTAAGCTGGCAAACTTGAGCCACTGAAGATTAGAAATATCCTAAAAGGAGAAGATAAGTTCCTGAGTTATTCTGAAGAGAGAAAATGAGTAGCATCAGATAGATAGAAGACTCAGATAGTTTCTCTAAGAAAGCTCTGACTTAGCGTGCAGCTGTAATTCAAACCGCCCATGGAACAGTTTACAGATCACTTTGCAGTAATCTCATTCTCTAGAAATACCACTGAGAAACAATTGCTTATTGCCATAATTTTTCCTAAATGGTACAGCAAACAATGTTTTGTGTATCGCCTACTTCTACTTACAGTATAAATTCAAGGTATGATACAGTGTAATTAATATATTGCTGCTGTGATTTTTATCATTGCTGAAAGTCTGTGATTGTTTACCAGCACAGAGCTGAAATGTGTACATCCGAAGCAGCGTGAAGCACCATGGTACACTGCAGGGAAAGGAGGAGGTTCTAGTCCAGAATCTGAGGAAACCCTTCCTGGAAATCAGCTGAGTTGGACATGGCTGTGACCTTGAGCTTTCAGTTTAGCATAGCTGACTTTTCAGGTGCTTGGAGTTTCATCGGCACCGAAGTTTTATTCAGTCTGGTCTAAAATGAAGAAGCCTGAGCGCAAGCAGGATGTGTTTCTGAGGTGCGAGATCTGCTGTGAGATTGTGGAGAGGAGCTGCACTGCAGTTGGCAAGGTCAGTGAAAAAAAACAATAAAGGAGGCACGGCATGAAGTGTTCTGACTTTCACCTCCTTCCTCTTTTGCCTAAGGCTTTTCCTGGAAAGATGCTGATGAAAGGCACGCCATCTCAGGGCTCTCTTCCATAGTGTGATTGGCTTGCAGAAGAAAATGGGAGGAAAGAAGGGATAGCGGCTTTATTTGTGCAGTGTTACAGTGCACACTTAAGGAGTCCACCTCAGAAACGACAAAACCAGCTTGAAGGTGATCTTGTGGATAATAAAAGAGTAGCTTGCATTTAAACTGATGTTTTATCTACCATCATTGATCTGCTTCTTCGTAAGAGCTTAACTGACAATGCGGTGGCAATTGGGCAGAAGATCAGCCCTGATCACAGGCTGCTAGCAGCTTACTCAACCTGCAAGGAACTGCTGAGGAACCAGGAAGACAACCCAGTTAAGCTGACTCCTGAGTTTAGGGATCTCTTTATGGCTCATTACTAAGAAACTGTTCCTTGTATGCACTTATGGCTTTGCCTGAGCTGAAGTAGTACGTGGAAAAGCCAGTCACCTTTGTTTGTTTTCTGTCTTCAGACCAGGCTGACTATTCAGAGTAGGAAGGAAATGATACTCATCAGTTAGTGCGGTTGGGTGTCCCTGTTAGGGAGAAGTTAATTGCTCCCAACTGAAAAATGAAGTGAGTACAGAGAGGAGCCTGAATGTACCAGTTTCCCTGTTTGCGAGCCTTTGTGACCAGGTGATTCATGTCCATCCATGGTTCTGTAGGCTGTCACACATCCAAACTTTGCGTAGCCCTGTGGCTCAGTATTTACTGTATTCATGCTAACACGCAAGGGGCCAGAGGTAAAGCTCCAGGACTTGTCAGGCTTTGTCTGGGCTTGTCACGGCCTGCCTGCAGCTTTGCTTTTGCTTGTTGAGCTGCAGCAGCTGTTTTCTGAAGATCAGATGACAATTGTCCATTTGTTCTACTTTCGTTTGGCTTTATACAGTTGTGTGACGCAACCGTAATTTTTATGTAGCTGAGAATAACAAGTAGCTCTTTTATTTAGAATAAAAAATGTAGGACCCTGGCAAAGCAGTGCTGTGTGGAGAGCTGTACTCATAGCACAGGCCTCAAAAGGTAAACCACAGGATGCACTGCAGAGATGTGCAGAGACAAGATGGCAGTAGAGGACATGGGATGATAGTTGAGACCTCAGAGCTATAAATAACTCATCAGTAGTTATTATTACTAATAGCTCAAAAAAAGGCAGACCTGGGAGCTGGGTGAAACTGGTTTTTTGTTGTCACAAACGCCAAGTATCCAGTCTGTGCATAACCTCATGTGTAGTATGAAGCTAGCAACCTTAGAATCAGATTGGTGGTGGAAAGGAGACCTGAACAGTGAAGCAGGGGTAGGAACTGAGAGCTGTGTGTGACGACTGTTTCGCTGTCTCATTACCGAGACTTAAGAATGCATTCTCTGTTTTTTTCTTCAATTTTTTTTCTGTAATAATTACATCAGGACTAATAGTTCACTGCTTGCCAGCTCAGGTTTACTTTATACTAATGGTACAGCTTTGTCTTTTTCATGAGGCGCGTTTCTTTTCGTCCATGTCAGGATTTTGACCGTAACGTCTTGCTCAAAAGTGCATCCACCAGTCAGAATGCTCAGTAAAAAGCTATGGAGGTGGAACAGCTCAGACATTCCATCAAGTCAGTACTCTGTGTCTTCCTTAGGCGTTTACTTACAAGGAGACGGATTGCTTATTTGTTCTGTGGAGGTGAGCAGTGTAATAAAATAGTGAAGAGGCATCCCTGTGATGCAGCAGTTTCAGTCAAATATGCATCCTTTTCTCAGGATGTTTGTTATCAGCACTCCAGGAAGCTTTACAAAAAGGTATTCACTCTACACCGTATGTTTCGGGGCGAAGGGAAGGTGAGTGGATTGCTGGCTAAGAGAAAAGCTCAAGGTCTTTTTTTTTCTTCACCGATCCATCCATTATGTACAGTAAATATTTCAGATATTTCATGGGGCTGTATTTTGAATACAATGCGTTGTATTTTATTTTATGCTGTAAGATTTATTATTGGAATATGACACTGAATCAAATAATACCTTTGTAATGCAGCTTGGCACATATGCTGTGACTGTATTTTCCCTGTGCAATTCTGTATATCGACATCCAGTCTCAACTAATAAGCCTCTAATAAGAGAAAGTTTTGTGCGTAATTCATGCCAACCTGGTGGATTTATTGAAATATGTCCTCATTTTCCAGATCAGTTTAAGCGTACCGCTTGAAAAACCTTCCAGCATGTTCTGGCATATCAGTCACATTTGCCAAGAGTAAAAATCTTTGGTGAGTTTTAGTGACAAAATTTGATTCAGTATAGGGCAGTCACTATTAATTAAGCTTTGGTTTCAATTCTGACAGTGCAGCTTTTGGTTATCAAGTAACACTCCATTAAGATACAACATAAACATTTACCACCAAGAAACAAATGTTTTAAGCACTTGATGACTGAGAAGCAGAATTCAGGGCTGATTTCTGCTGCCCAACGTGGAAGTCGTTGCGAAGTGAGATGTCACATCCTTTTCCCTCGTCTCACTTCCACACATGAGCACCTTAGATTTAAAGCTGCAGCTGCTTGCTTGCCTGAATTATGGTCCACGGCTTGCCACTTCGTACTGCAGCACTGGAATTTGAGCCCACGGAAAGTAGGACATGCAGTGGTGGGAGGATATTTGGATTTCCCAACAAGATACCGTGTCTTTGCAAAGCGCGGGACTGAAGAAGTCAGCTGAAGAGCTCATAAAGATCCAAGGACACAGTGAGACGGTGGCCAGCTGTCCTCATTAGTTATTGCTGAAGCTGCACAGAAAAATGTAATTCTGGAATGTATAATGATAGGTTGCATCAAAACGTTTTGCTTGGAGTGCATCAGTCAACCTTCTCCTCTGCCTGCCTCTGTGGTGCTAGTCCAATGGCCTCTGGAATTGAAGTTAGCAGTTCTTACCTGACTTCCGTGTGATGCGAAACGTAGTTGAAGATGAAAGCATAATTGGAGAAGCTCCAGTTTTCATTGTGCTCTGTCTCTGTCCTTCTCTTTCTGTCTCTGTGTCCTCTCCCCTCTGTCCCCCCCGTCTCTGTCTCTGTCTGTCTTTCTCTCATTCTCTCTCACTCTGGCTCTTTCACTCTTTCTCTCACACTCTTACGTGGTTTTTTTTTTTTCCTTTCCTGGCAGATGTCTTCACATCTGAAGGGTATTTTTACAGCGTCTATCACCTCACTGAATGCAAAGGAAAATAGAAGCTCTGCATTATTCAGCAGCGAAGTGATGGCAATTCCGTAGCAAAGTAATCTACTATTAATGGTCCTGTGTACTCTTAAAAGAAACTTTGGTTTTCTTGACACACCTCAGCAATAAAATTGAATTATATTCTTTTTTTCTGGGATTCCTCTTGACTGCAAAAAACACAGATGATCAATTTATGACAGAACATGTAATTTAATGAAAACACTGAAGCTGCATAACTATAAAAAAAATGGCCATTAATGTGCATTTTATCTTCCGTGCCGTTCTTGGTGGTGCCACAGGTCTCTCCCTCAGACAGTGCTGGCTACCGTGGGATCTTTCTTGCTAAGCCACAGACTGATTCTGTTGGTGGGGCAGAGGCTGCATCTCCTCAAAGGCCTGCCCACGCTTCAGCTTTATAGCACAGAATCAGAAGAACTTCCTCCAGTGTGTTTGGTACTCTCTGTACTCACAGCTGCCCCCGCACTTACGGATGATACTTGAGAATTTGATGGAGCCCCCGAGGGCTTCACAGTGATACAGTACCCTTCTAGCCCATCGTGGGATGCGAGCCCCTCTCTAAATGAGAGTGTCTGTTTATGCAGTCGAGGAGACAAGCTTATGTCCTGAAGCAGGAATGGTTTGCATCTGGTGTTCTGGGACATGTTCAGCAGGCCATAGACTACCCACTAACTGTCCTTACCTGGAGGCTATAAACTTATATCATATTTGTGGCAGATGCAGCTGCTCAGAGAGGTGTTCACAGCACGAAGCTGCAGTGCACAGCCATCCCAAATAGGCGCGTAGCTGTGAGCTAATGGGAAGTTACGATCAAAACAACCAAGCCTCTGGTTGCTGTATGAACTCGGCGCTGCCTGAATTTCTTCTTCCACCAGCTGTCTCTGCGCTTTGGATTCCTGTTCACCTTCTTCCTGCCACTGCCCCTCCCTCTGCTGTTGGCAGTGTAAACAGGCTCTGTCCTGGCTCTCGTCAGAGAGAGCAAGAGAAAGGAGCTGTCCTTTTTGCACAGAGCAGACACAGTAGTACCACGTGGAAAAAGAAAAGGCTGCCTCTTCCTTTTGTTGTGAGCATCCTGTGGCATCCACAGATGGACTGAGCTGTTGCCTGCTGCTTGCTGCGTGCGTCTGTAGTGAAATGTGTCTGTATGGAAATGTGTCTGGGTGAAGCTTCTGGTCCGCCTTGAAAGTGGCAAATGCTGGAAGTTTGTCTTGGGCTCTGAGAGAAGCTGCATCCTCCTCCAACACATGCGTGCTTTTCGTCATGGAACGTGGGCCCCCTTACTTGCCTGCCTTGTGAACTACCTGAAATACAGAGTCGATGGATAGCACCTGCCAGCAAGTTTCAGTACGTAGCTCCAGAGGAAAAAAAAACAGTTTAAGTAATACTCTCTCTCTCCTGCGCGTCAGGGAAGAGTGATTTAAAACAAAACAAAACAAAAAAAGCAACAAAACAACTGGAAAGACTACTGAAGCCTTAGGACATTTCATTTCTTTTTCTTGGGGCTAATGCAAGTCTCTTTCTTATAGTAAAAACATTTCAAGCTCCTGTTCTGAATTTATTTAGTGACAATACTTCTGAAGCTTCCCTGGAGAGCTTATTTTGTAATTTAATAGATGTCACAGTTGGGGATTTCTTTTTTTTAATTCTAATTCACAAAGCACTCTGTGTTTTTCATCTTTGAAGCACATTACAGACATGAAATAACCCGTGGACGGTCACTGAGAGGTAGCTAAGCCATCTCCTCTCTTACCCTGAGTCTTTCTATTAATAACTCTGTGGGAGCTCCATTCAACTTAACTCAGACATGTTTTTTTTGCTGTTAAATGAGAATTCATATTATGCTAAAATGGTAGGTCGGGCACAAAAGGTGTTTCGTTCCTGCATTCTCTTTTTAAACTATATACAACCTGCTCATCGTTTCGAATGTTTCCTAACTTCCAGCCCTTGCAGCATTTTTCTTTTTCCAGTTTTATCTTATTGCTCTTCTCTGTACCCTATATTGTACCTCTTCCCTTTAAGGCGTATGAGGTGTGCACAGATGACTCTGACGCGGCCTTGTCATCGCAGGGCCCGGCTCTCTTACCCTTGTCCTGTTGAGCCCACCCTTCTTCTGAGCTAGACCATCTTTTACCCTGACATCAGACTTGTCTGACACCTCCAGGGACCAGCTTGTAGTCACATCTGTGTTTCTTCTTTTCCTGCCAGCAGCAAAAGTTTCTTCATTGCTCAAGACAGCTAGTAAAATTGCTGCTGTCTCTCGTTCATCCTTCATGTGGAAGGGCAGCGCTACTGCAGCTCAAACTGAGAGAAAAATCACTCTCTCTTAATACCTGAGAAATATGTCAGAAAGGCGTGAGTCTCAGAAGATGACACCAGTGCCCATTGGTGGGCGCCAGTGGGAAGGAAAGAGTGCAAAAATGCTCTGTGATTGTTAAGAAGCTGAAAGCCTTTTGTTATTCCTGCTGAGTTGCCCTTGGCCAGCCTGCATCCTTGTGTCCTTGACCTGGTGCCTGAGCCAGAGAGAACAGTAAGATCTCAAAATGCCTAGAGTTGAAAGGGACCCACAAGCTCCTGGCTTCACGCAGGACCACCCAAAAATGCTTCTTGAACTACACCGGGCTTGGTCCTGTGAACACAGCCCTGAGGTTCCAGGGCCCAAGCACCTCTCAGTAAAGAACCTGTCCCTGACCCCCAGCTGCCCCTCCCCTGACACAGCTCCATGCCATTCCCTCGGGCTTTGTCGCTGTCACACAGAGCAGAGCTCAGCGCTGCCCCTCCGCTCCCTGTGAGAGCTGCAGCCGCCATCAGGGCTCCACTCAGCTCCTCTGCTCTGGGCTGAACACACCAGGGGACCTCAGCTGCTTCTCAGGTATCTTTCCCTCTAGAACTTTTGTTATCTTCATAGCCCTCTTTTGGATGCTCTCTAATAGTTTTGTGTACTACTTATTACTGTGGTGCATCAAACAGAGAGGGTGGTTGCCGGCACAGCACTGGTCCCTCTGGGGCTCCCTCTGCTTTCTGCATGTCTGTGAAGCCATTGCCAATGGGATTTGAAGCGCAGCAGCTGGAATTAAATGTTTCAGGTCAGAAAGTCTGGGAGACTGCTTGTGAGGGTCATGAGGTCATGTCTCACCCCTTTGGCAGTTTGGCCAGGGCCCCCAGAATAGCACCTATTATGCTTGGCTGCACACATTTGTGGTCATGCGTGTTTAGACCGGGTTTTGGTGCAGAGGTGTTAATATACCAACTCTTGACCAGGACACTGTTCACCTCTCATCAAGCAGCTGTTAGTGCTGCAT
The DNA here is from genome assembly GCA_036925125.1 of Oreortyx pictus. Taxonomy (NCBI): domain Eukaryota; kingdom Metazoa; phylum Chordata; class Aves; order Galliformes; family Odontophoridae; genus Oreortyx; species Oreortyx pictus. Next base: position 20,689,274 of record JAUPFR010000001.1, read on the forward strand.
GCTTTCATGCTCATGCCTTGCCTGTGTAAGTTGTTCTAAATGACTGCTGCCTTACAGTGTGTACACAGCTATAAATAGCACTGGCTTTTTCAGCCATCACGTTGCATGCTGAACACTTACCTGATAGTAGGCAAACAACCAGCACATGTAAGAAGGAAAATCAAGGTAGTGATCAAAAGAGCATTTGTCCACTTTGTTTGCCTGGTAATTTCTCTTATGGATTGTGCTGTCATTTCAAATGTAGTGAGTGCCTGTATATTCAGCTTGTATCACTCCAGATGGCCGGTTCACCTCTTTCATATTTCATAATCTTGTATTGCTGGGCTGTATTTAAAACTGCTACCTCTTTAATAGTTAACTACGGGACAAAACTACACACTGCCTCAAGCCCAATAAATAACTTAAGGAATACTTGCAATAGGACCTTGACTTTTTAGTGTTGTAGTGTGCCTTCTGTTTTTGCTTGGGTAAGCTCGCACAGGGAAGAGCCATATGTTAACCTGACACACCTGGCGGAGCAGATCAGAGTTTAGGCTGACGTTATATTTCAGGACATCTGTAATACAGTTTTAGTCACTGTTATAGGCAGATACGAGTCAAAGATTGAAAGAAAAGCCATCTGTGTATACGGATTATTAGCTAATGTTCGTGGATTAAGGCTTTTATTCTGCACAGTTTCACTGGTAGCACATGTATTCCATCAGCACCTCCGGGAGGACTGCACTTAATTTTTGTTTTGTCAGCAAGACTAATGCCAGTCCTCCTTAGCACTGCAAGCCAATATGTTCCACTGACAGAATCCTTGAGTCACGTTGCAGTAGCTGTTGCAAATAGGCCTTCAGAAGCTATTGCACAGTGCCAGACCCTGTAGTGTGAGTGAATTTCTGTGCTGGGTGAAAGGGGTGGTACAGGAGTTTGGTTTATTTTGACAAGTGGTAGAAACTAGTGGGATAGTTGGAGGTGCACCTCAGTTCCATGCTGAAATGCACACCTGGATGGGGATCCCGTGGCTGTTTAATGAACAACACTAGGCATTTTACACCTTCTTCTCTTTGTTTTGGGGCTCTCTGAACTCTTGGTTCCATACTTGGTAATTTCTGCTCTCAAAATTAAGTACTTTCAATATTTAACAGGGGCTGACAAGAAAGACGGAGAGGGACACTTTATCAGAAAATATAATGACAGGACAAGGGGTAATGGCTTTAAACTAGAAGAAGGTTAAATCACATCAGACATTAGGAGGAAATTCTTTACTATGAAAGTACTGAGGCACTGCAACAGATTGCCCAGAGAAGTTGTGAATGCTCCATCCCTGGAAGTGTTCAAGGCCAGTTTGGATAGGACTTTGGGCAGCCTGGTCTAATGGGAGGTATCCCTGCTCGTGGCAAGGGTATTGGAACAGACAGTCTTTAAGGTCCCTTCCAAACCAAACCATTCTGCAAGTCTATGAAGATCCATGCTACTCAGCAACAAAGCCTTCTGGAGTAGTTAGTTTACTTCAGTTGTTTACACCAGTAAAACGAAGGAAAGTAGAACAACTGCAAGCAATTTTAAATGGTCACATAAACTTGGTTCTCAGTGTTATTCTGATGTAGGGCAGGCAGACAGTTTTGTAGGGATATAAATGTATAGGCAGTAATCATTCAGATAAAATGCATGGTTCATGTCCAATGATCTTAGCAGTTAGCTTTGAGTCTGTATGAATTTTATGATTGACTTCGTAATGTAAATAGGAAAATTGTCATGTTTTGAATTTTCATTAAAAGACTCCAGAACAAAGGAGCTGACTGTTGTTCTGTGGTGCAAGGCTAGAAGTTATAGATAATATTTTCCTGTCTCAAAGGACTTGAATTTGAGTGTGTTTGTCAAATAGACGCTGGTGACAAATATCCCTTAGGCTCTTTGGCCTGACTGTGCCGCTTATTCTCTGGCAGTGTGTTTTTTATGATGCCTGCCCTGTGAAGAGCTGCTTTGCCTTTCCTGTTATTTTCTTTAATTTCCTTCCCTGTGTTTGCCACTCTTGGGATGGAATAAAAGGGTTGGAGTCCCCACTGCTTTCATTGAGATTATCAACATTTTTAAGTATTGTTATAACTAAATTATCTGTGCTGTTGAACGTAGACCCAGAAAGCGAGAAGAGGCTTAGAAAAGTCCCTGACACACCAGCTGGGACTGCTGAACTACACTGAAGGAAGTGAAGCGGAGGTTTAACTGGGTCATATGTGTTTATCATGTTTGGTTTATCCTTTCCTAATATAAACATCCCATATCAATCAGTCTTTTTTCAAGTAAATCACTGTCCATGCCTCCAGTCATTCTCCCTACCACTTCAGCATGCGGTCTGACCTGATCATAAAAGCAGAAATGAGTTAACTTAGATATTGAACAGTATCGGTATAAAAAGTGAATTAAGTTGGATATGAACGATATCAGCCAGTGTTCAAACCTGGACCCTACTAAGTCTGATAATCACAAAGTTTTCAGAGTTCAACAGAAATGAGATTGAAATGAACACTTGTTTTAATGGGATGATACTTATTGAAGAATGACGAAATTCATACATCAGAAAATCAGTATGTTCTCATGAATCTTTAGAACTTTCATACTCCACAACCATGGATTGTCTGATAGTGGATCTCACATATAATGAGAATCCTAAAAGCCCACTTCCCTCCAGGGTATATCAAGACGCTGAATGCTTCTCTTTCACCCAACAAAGTGATTCCAAAGTGTCCTGCAGGAGGAAACTTGTCCCAGAGGAAAAAGGGCTTCTCTGCCAGTACCCACTGTCTCTTGCCCTAGTAGCTGATTGTCTTTTCTGTACTTACTTTCTAGCCAAGGAATTACCTACAAAGGGTCTGAAGAGAGAGAAAGGGTCCCAAACCCCTGACACTTCTAGTACAAAGGCCACCAAATATCTCTTGCTGCCTGAACACAGTGCTAGAACAAAGAGGCAAAGGGCATTGCCAGTGTGTTTCATGAGGCATGCAACTTGAAGCACTGTGTTAATAATATTTCCATTACATTTGGTGTTGCAGCTTTAAATTCAAAGCGTTAGATTTGCTCAGAAGGTCAATATAAATAGCTTAGAATATCTAGGGGAGTCATGAGAAAAGTATTTAGCGATTTTTTTTAAACTATGCTTCAGAAGTTTTATATTTTTTGCTGTGTTAATCCCTCATAAACATGTTTTCATTAGCATTCTTTTTTATTGAATGCTAAGATTATCTCAAAATGAAGGTCATAACAAAAGCTTTATGCCGTACAAAATTGCAAAACAACCGTGCTTACTGAGTTTGCTAATTACTGCCAAACCTTACTGCAGGGATGCCAGTAAAAACAGCTAGCAAAACTATTGGAAAAACAGCCTCACAGTGTGCCCATATGGACCCCAAGGTTGCATGGACAGGCATCTGGAAATGGCTGGGGTTTGTGCACAAGGAATTAGAAAGATAACGGAGATTAAAGTGACTCAGCCCTGCACATCACAGAGCTGCAATGATCCCAATTGACTTGGTTCAGGTGAAATATTTGCAGCCCCAAAATTGAGTGTCCTGTTCAGTGTAAAGAACTGTATTTTAATTCAACATCTTCGTCAATGACTTTGATGAGGGCATAGTGTCCACCCTCACTTGCTGATGGTACAAAGCTGGGAGGAATGGCTGGCACACCAGAAGGTTGTGCTGACATTCAGTGAGACCTGGACAGGCTGCAGAGTTGGACAGAGAGGAACCAGATGAGGTTTAACAAGAGCAAGTGTAGAGTCTTGCACCAAGGGAGGAATAACTGTGTGCACCAGTCTAGGTTAGGAGATGACCTGCTGGAGAGGAGCTCTGAGGAGAGGGACCTGGGTGTCCTGGTGGATGACAGGCTGAGCCATGAGCCAGCAGTGTGCCCTGGTGACAAAGAAGGCCAATGGGATCCTGGGGTGCATTAAAAAAAGTGTGGCCAGCAGGTCAAGGGAGGTGATCCTCCCCCTCTTCTCTGCCCTGGTGAGGCCTCATCTGGAGTACTGTGTCCAGTTATGGGCTCCCCCGTACAAAAAAGACAGGGATCTCCTGGAAAGAGTCCAGCGCAGGGCTACAAAGATAATAAAGGATGTGGAACACCTCCCTTATGAGGAAAAGCTGAGAGACCTCAGCCTTGAGAAAAGAAGACTCAGAGGAGATCTGATTCACATCTATAAATATCTAAGGAACGGGAGGCAAAGGGACGAGGCTGGACTCTTCTCTGCAGTATGTGGCAATATGACGAGAGGAAATGGCCACAAACTGAAGCATAGGAAGTTCTGCACAAATGTGCATGGGAACTCCTTCCCAGTGCAGTGACGGAGCACTGGCACAGGCTGCACAGAGAGGTGGTGGAGTCTCCTTCTCTGAAGAGTTACATAATAGTACAACCCATCTGGATGCACATGGACTAGTTGGCCAGAGATATGGTGGATGACCCATTTCTGGAGACTTTCACAGCCAGGCTGGACCAGGCCCTGAGCAACCTCATCTTGTGGTGCACGTCCATGTTCTTGCAGACAAGTTGGACTAGATGACCTTTCAGCGTCCCTTCCAACTGTAAGGATTCTGTGATTCTACACTAGTTAGCACCTGGCTATTATTACTAGTTTTCGTCGTATCAGTGATGAAGACTGTCTTGCAGCAGTAGTGCGTGTATGAATTGATTTTTCTAAACCTCATTGAAAATCTTTAGTAGAATGTGTAATAGAAATACATTATTTATAAATGCATAGCACTTTACTGCATGATGCAAGCTGCAGTGATGATGTAGCCTTTTAACTCCTTGGGGGGAAAGGAAGGCATTTTTTTGTTTTAATGTCTAGATAAACATGAGAAAATGTGCCTAGATTAGTACAATTTGAGCATGAAACAGTGACAGTGTTGTGTTATCACGTTCTTAGAACCTGAACAGACTGAACCGCTGCTGAAATTATCACTCAATTTTTAAAATAAATGTACTTTAGCTGGTGCTACTGCTAGTGATCTATAATTAACAGAAACTATCCGGTGGAGTACAAGCAGGTGTGATTGTCTGGAGTGAAAGCAGTGAATTCCAGACGGTGTGTGCAGAGCTTCCCCTCCTCTTCGCTCTGGGTGCATGACCATATGGAAATCTGCTTTTGGTGCTTTTACATATGAGCCCTTAACTTCATTAGGGGAGAGACAGAAACACAGACAAGGAGTTGTTGCTAAATCTAAAATACCATGGTACAGTTTCTCATTTTTTCTCCCCATCTCCTCTCACGCAGCCAGCTGCTAGCTTTGGCCACTTGCTGACCCCAGGCAGACAGTTGACAACATGGAAGTGAGGTGGCCTGCCTGCATGTAGGAAGTCGTGTGTCTCATAAAGTTCTGCTTTTCAGTCTTGTGACTGTTTCTATTTTCTAAAGGCATTTGCCATTCTGCCAGGGCAAGAGAAATCTAGAAAATGTGATTTTCAGTCCGTGCACAGGCTGCTGGATTCATCTGATGCTGTCCAAGGGACCTGTGACAGATACTGAGGAAAATCAAAGTTATTATCTCTAGGCTGACCTTCACCATACTGAAACCCTCAGCTTCTCCGGGGAATTTTCAGATTCCTATATATTTAGAAAAGATGGAAAGCTGCTGTCTTGAATCATAGTTTATGAGAGCTGTAACAATAATGCTTCTATGGAGAACTCTGCTGAGTAAATGTGCATCCCCATCCACCTCCTAATGCCACAAAACATGCAGTGCTAGATGCTTATTTTTATAAAGATTGACTGCTCCTATATCAAATATTTCAATATTTGTAAATTAATGTTATTGCAGTATAGGTTATTTGTTACATAATCCCATATTGCAATCCCATGTGGATTAGAAATGCAATATTTCAGTGACAGGTTAAGTTCTGTGATTTAGTGATTTTACTAGATCTCAGTATTACGGTGGAGGAATTCTATCTAGCCACCAAAACGAAACCCTTTCTATGAAGCATGGACAGCAGTCTACTCCTTCTATTATATTTTGCTTTATAAAATTTGTGCAGTCCCTAATTTGAGGTGTTTCCACAGACCAGGACTCTTATGAAGTAAATCTGTGGGCAGTCTCACAAAGCACGAGGTAAAGTTGAGTAATGCTCATTTTTCTATTTAAAGGGAGATATACCAAGGGAACAGCAGTGCATTCCTTTATCCTGCTGCATTTACAGTTCTTGCATTCAATTGGACAACAGAATCTCTTCCTACTTTGGAGTTCAACATCTGTTTCAGAAAGAAGGGCCAGATTGCTTAGCAAATACAGTAAATGGTTTAATTATCATCAATTCTTTAGAAGTATTTTTTTAAATTTGGGGAAAGATGGTTTAAAGGTTGATTTATAAAAGTTGCCTCTTTCAGGAGACAGAAGAATAAACAAATGAGTATGGATGGACTTCAACCACAGGATTTGAATCCAAGTACAGCCTTGAAAGCCTGGGTTGTTTAAACTCAGGGCTCCCCATCATCCAGTTGTAGTGAAGGAGGGCAGACACCTGTTTGGATTTCTTTCCAGATTTCCTTAAATATGAGAACAATTTTAGATCTGGGATTTTGGTTTGGGCCCATTTGCAGTTTCGATGGTATACAGCTGTGGAAGAGCAGTGACAGAAAGGCAAAGGTTACACAGAAGAGTGATTATTCATAATTGTAATACAGGAACAGACAGAATGTTGGTAAGATTGTTTAGCAGCTGTATTCTCACAGTCCAAGCTCTGCTGTGATTCTATCAAGGATCTAAAATAAAGCTATTCATGGTGAGAGGGATGTCCTTAAATAGAAAGGGCTGGATTTTTTTTCATAATAATAGCATAATCGTTAATTATTTACTGCTATCCCTGATATTCTTGCTTCAACCAGTGCTGACATCATTAGGCTGCTTTTGCAAAAGCACCTTGTAATTTTGCAGTTACTCACAGCCCTGACTTGTTGTCTTTAACACCGTAGCTGTGCTGGAAGGACTGATGGCTGGATCCAGGCTGCTGCAGGCTCTGACGTGCCGAACTGTGAGGTCCCTGGTATTCTCCAACTGAGTCAGACATTTGTAGCTCTCCTTTGACCTGTGCTCCTCAGGACTCCTTGATCAAGACAGTTTTATAGGGATCCTAAGCAGAGATTTTTTTCTGTCTCCAGCAGCCCATCCTATCCTTTCCATTTCTCCCTGCTGCTGTATGTCTAGTGACTGCTCAGTGGCCATAATTAGTGGATAGAGTATTGAGACAATGGGCTTTGTTTACCAGGAGCTGTCTCAGAAGCTCTGAAGATGTACTGGCAGCATTAGGAATCTGCCCATGCTGCAACAGTTGAAACCGTACATCACAGTGGTAACATCCCATAAAGGAAAAGAGCAGATTACTGAGGCAGAAATGACTTTGTAATTTCACTCTCCCTGTTTGAAAATAAAGCTAAGAATACCAGCAGGAATTTGAGGTATGGAAAGCTCTGTATAAAAAATAAGCATCTGTACAGAACCTCAAAAATAAGCAGTGTGTAGGCTGGGAGTAGGAAAAAGTTAGCAGTGAAGTCACTAGTAAAAATGAGATCATGCTGTGTCTTAAATTTCTCATGTGTAGTGTTTCAAGGCTCTGGTAAATAAGATTTTTCTCTGTTTCTGGTTATTTAGAATGTTTGGGTTTTGTGGGTTTTTTTCCCCCTTATTGTCTCAGCGTTCGTGTGTGCATGGAACTTTAATAGGAGTGAAGGAGTCAGAAAGATGGGAGGGAGGGAAGGGCAGGGCAAGTGAAACTCACCCGTAGATATGAATGACATTTTTCTATATTACAATTCTAGCAAGAAAGATAATCTTCTTCTGTTACCTGGCGTAGTGCATTCTGTGGTGTACAGAGCAGACAGTAGTGCTCCAGGGGAGCTGGGCATGGTTCATCCACAGCCTGCATCACTGTTCTGATCATTGTGTATCCTCTTGTGTGGCATCATAGCTCTGTGGTCCTGTGCTGGCTGCATATCACCTGAGATTTTCTTCTTTTCACACTACACCCACCACAGAATAGATTGGAAATTGGCCAAGAAGGCCAATGGGATCCTGGAGTGCATTAAAAAGAGCATGGCAAGCAGGTCAAGGGAGGTGATCCTCCCCCTCTTCTCTGCCCTGATGAGGCCACATCTGGAGTATTGTGTCCAGTTATGGGCTCCTCGGTACAAAAAGGCAGGGAACTCCTAGAAAGAGTCCAGCAGAGGGCCACAAAGATAATAAAGGATGTGGAACACCTCCCTTATGAGGAAAAGCTGAGAGACCTGGGGCTGTTCAGCCTTGAGAAAAGAAGACTCAGAGGGGATCTGATCCACGTCTATAAATATCTGAGACAAAGGGATGAGGCTGGACTCTTCTCTGCAGTGTGTGGCAATATGACGAGAGGAAATGGCCACAAACTGAAGCATAGGAAGTTCTGCACAAATGTGCATGGGAACTCCTTCCCAGTGCAGTGACGGAGCACTGGCACAGGCTGCACAGAGAGGTGGTGGAGTCTCCTTCTCTGGAGACGTTCCAAGACCTGCCTGGGCAGCCTGGGCTAGGGAGCTGCTTTGGCAGGGAGTTGACTCAGTGATCTCTGCAGGTCCCTTCCAGCCCCTATAATTCTGTGATTCTGTGAATACTTTGTAAGGTATTTAGGGCAATATAAGAGTCAGCAACCAGTTTGTGCGTCAAGTGTACATATTGGTACTTGTATGCAGGTAGCATTGCAGTGAATTTTCATAGAAGATCTACTTGCCTTTCAGATTTTTCAGATTTCAGTTACTGGTTGGCTGCTACTTACTTGCTCTCAAGATACTTGCCTTAACTCTTGATTTTTCTGGTTTTGGTTTCACATTCAGTGCCAGTGTGTCTTTTATTCACTCAAGTGCCGGTAAACAGCTTCAGTGTTTTTTCCATGTCTGGAGCCTTTGCTACTACTGTGTTATGGAAAAAAGTCTTTGCTTTCTATCAGCAATAATGGTCAGATTCCACTCTGATGTTGTTTTAATATGTTTCAATTATTCCTTGCTAAAGGAAAATATTTACTTGTTTATTATCAGCTGTAAAGTCAACGCTTTACTGTTCACAGAAATAAATACCTTATTATCAATGCAGTTCTTTTTTCCAGAGCCTGAGGAAAATAGCTTGTAATGGAAATTAGCAGTGGCTATTGCTGAAGAGGGAAACAAAATGTTTCCTTGTTTATTATTTGTCCTATTAATGGTTACCAAGAAAAGTTAGTTGACAAAGTAGAAAAATTAGATGATGTCAAGTAATTTTATAATCTTATTTTGTCCTTCATAATGATGAACCAGAGGAGACCCTAATTATGCAGCTACATGACACGAATAGTCTTGTGACTGTACAAATTGCATTTGCAACATGCCTTGAAAGTGTCATCTGAGTTATGAAGAAGTAGATTCTAAACCGAATTTCTTTCTTGTTTAATTCTTCCGTGCTTCCATGCAGAGGCAGTGATACATTTCTATTTGAAAATGTGAATTGAATTTCTCAAGCATAAGTAGCGATAACATCACTTTTTCAAGTTTAAGGTTACGTATGCTTCAGAGTTTGTTAGTGTCTATCCTCACATTTTACTCAGATGTGGAAAATAACTTTTCCATGTATGTCACTCCAAATGGAGCCAGTTCACCCAGCGCTTGTACCTAAAGCACTTCAACAAAACGACATTTTGTAGGTGGGACACTTCACCAGCCTCACATCTGCACTCACAGCTCAGTCATTTCCACCCCAACAATTAGGCGAAACAGCAAATATGACTTTATGTGATTTTGGGTGTGGCAGAACAATTTGATTGCTTTGATATTGTCTCACTGTAGAGCTCCTCTACCTTTTTTTTTGTATTGTAGAGAGAGTGGAAGTGCTTATGCCTGAAAATTTAGGCAAGTGTTTTCCTTCCAATTTTAGATCTCTCTCCTAACTCCCTTGAATATTTATCAGTGTTGTCTTTATAGCTTGAAATTACAACAATTGTTAGTAATTGTTGAATCGCTCTTCCTGCTTTGCTCAGAAATCTTTTGCCATTTAATCTGTTTATATTGTATCAAAAGACCTTGGACTGCCAAGTATAATATGGAACTTAGAAATGTAATGTACAATAAATATGAAAGTGCGTAAGAAGCCTTAGAATTTCAGCAGAAGTACGCTGGGGTACAGTGGAGGTTCATTTATTCAGCTGCTTCTCACACAGCATTTTTTGCTTATGCTGGGGGTTAGTTAAGGTAAAAGTGTCTTATTATGTATAGGAATGTAATCAAGAAGAAAAAAAAAAACTGTTTAAAAAAAATGCTGCACTTTCAGTGCACTTGCAAATGTTTCCCTTGTTGATTGTACTCACAGAAAGTAACACTACACCAAAAAAAGGCACCCTGCCACAAATTCCCCTTTATGATTTTTTGAAGGTGACAGCACCTCCAATTTCTCCTGCATTCAGAGATTGGTTTTCGTTTGGTCTTTTCTGACGCATCCAGAAGATGGATGAATCTGCTGAATTGAAATAAAACTCTGCACCATCTGTTTTACCAAGGTGAAGAGTGCTAGGAAAAGGTCATAATTTGTATATATGCCTCATAGCTCAGAGAGAAGAATGGATGCAACATTATCTCATGCATTTTTTTTTCCCCTTGTGGTGCTTTTTCTAACTGTGCCAAGTGACTGCAGGTAAAAGAAAGCGACAGCATTGCAGTGAGGGCCAGTGCGATCCAAAGGCCACCGCATTCCTGCTGTCATGAGGACTTTACTTAGTCACCATATGTGCTATCATGAGTAAAGTACTTCCTTGTTCTGCTCCTATTCACTTATTCAACCCATTGAGCAAACCAATGTGAGAGGCTGCACATCAGTATTCAAGATGCAACACGAGGTGAGGAATCTGTAAGGGGGGGCTTGGCTGATTACCTTTGAAATGGGATTGAAATTGCTGAGCATCTAGTTCTCACAGAGCCCTTTTTGTCAAGGGGCCTCAAAGGGTTTCTCAAAATTAACATCATTTAGAAGGTAATAAAAGTCCAGTGAAAGAAAAGCGAATGATTAACCACCAGCAGTGCCACAAATAGGTCTCAACTCTCCTTTTCCACCAGACAGCACTGCCTCTCACAAATAGTGTGCAGATGCTTTCTTTTCTCACCAGGAGCTGCAGGAAGGAGCCCGTTGCAGCAAGGAGCCGGGACAGGGAGTGCTTTCCCAGGGGCAGTCCCTGTGTGCCCCGCCCCGACCCCTGCCCTCTGCGGTCACTACTCGAGATGTCCAGGCTCGCAGTGCTGGACCAGGGCACCTTTGAGGTGAGTGGGGGAAGCCTGTGATTCACAGACCACCCCTCAGGCTACCTGCATAGCCACGCTGCCACGTCTGCATGTCACACATATTTTATTAGGACTGTGTTCAGGACCGTGAGACTTAACTTCACCTTCTCCTTTACAAGAGAATCTGATGAATTTACTGCAGTGAACCAGTGGCAGTTTGTGCTTGGCAAAGTGCTGTGTGAGGCCAGGGACCAAGTGACTCAGGGAAGCTATTAATGGTCTCCATTGGGATGTTTATTGCCTCAATAACATGAATCATTAATTTGGCTTTTTAATCATTAAGAAAATACCTTTGTTTGATAGAGCGTTTGGGACAAAGTCAGACGTAAGAAATTTTTCTGTTTTTTTTTTTTTTTTCCCCTGTTGCATTAGTTATTAACTAAGCCACTAAACTCCGAACTAACCTCTTTTTGATAATTTACATCTGATGGAATAATCATTTTTGTGTATACAAATTAGCGTGCGGCTAAATCATTATTTCAATTTGTATTGTTTTCTCAGTGCTCTGTGTTGGCATATGAGAAATTTGGAGCAATAAAGCACGTAATATAAACAAATTGAATTAAAGGAAGTGTTACGGAGATTTACCCAAGGCATTTAGCTTGTCTTAATACCATTTCCTAATGAAATTATGAGAAAATGTCTGAAAATTATTTCTACTGCTAATTTTCATTATTTTCTCTCTTTTAAAATTATCCACTGCAGTATTAAGGTGTCTTCTCCTTCAAGTCACCTCTATTCTACAAGGCCAGTCGAAAGTTCTGTAGTTCTGTGCTCACTGCCATTTGTCCTTTGCTCTCTCCCCTAAAAATCAAACAGTAAAGCAGGCAAGTTCCAGTGATTCGGACAGGATGTAAGCAGAGGATCATGAATGAAGATCAGCCTGGAAGTGGGTTAGAATAGAAGGTACAGCTCTGGCTGTGTTTCCACTACCACTCCTCGCAATGAAGATTATTGAACAGGCATTGATTGCCAACTTAGGTCCTTATTTTGCCTTAGAGATGGAGGTGATTGTCCAAAAGATGCTTGCAATGGCACAATTTACAGCTCTTCCCAAGAATGTGTGTAACAGCCATAGTGCTTTGTCCATGCAAGCAGGGCTGGAGCAAAGTCAGCCTTTAGGTCTAATCCCAGGCAGGTACGAGTGAATGCCTCCCTGGACACCCTGTCCACTTTCCAACAAGGCACTGGTGCCTTTTTGTGCCACTCTTCTGTGAGGTGGATAACACCTGTCCTACCATCACCTGCTTCCCACTTGTATCCCATCCTGTTCCACCTGCCAAAGACTTGCTCAAAACAGATTGAAAAGTGTCTTCAGCCCGTACTGTGCCCTGCATGGCTTTCTCAAAAATAATACCCTACAGTTTTGGTAATTGAGGTTATTAGTGCAGAAAATCATTGGCAGTTTGTTATGGTCAGAACCTTTTAATGTTATGTTCATGAAAATCTTATCATAGTGCATCTTCTTCAGTAAAATCTTTGAGAGGCTTTTTATGTCAGCCAATCCTAGAAAGCCTTTTATATCAATATTAATCTTACAAAGTCCTTCTTAACAGCAGCACGACTTCTGAAAACTTTTTTAACCACAAAAATCTTACCAGCACCGTTTCTAAATTTACTGCCATTCAAAGGTAAAAATCCAAGTATAAGCAAGCAGTGCATTACAAAGTTAGAATACAAGAAGTGTTGCATTCTTGCAAATCTGAGTCTCTACGAAACACCGCTCGTGTTGTGGTGAACCTTAAATGCAGACCAAGAAAATGTGAGATATAATAAATGATCAGAAAATGTCTGAAAAGGGACACAGCTATCACAGGGCAGAAACATCTTCTCTGCCTCAAGCAAGAACTTCTGGTCTCTTCACCATTTAGAACACCAAAAAGCACAGTGATGAGTAAGATCCGTTTGTATGGTCCATGATTTTTCACAACCTTTCAAACTATATTTAATCTTGCTGTTATCTGCAGTGCTTGAGGTGAGGCTGCACAACACAGAGCAGAGTGGGACAGTCACTGGGAGTGACTAAAACAAATCTGTCTGCTTCAGTACAGGTAATATGGACAGGGATGTGCGATTGACATTATGACCAGGGAACATGGGCTGTTGGACAGCATGTTCCAAGGCTGCTCATAGCTTCCTAAAGACAGAGCATCAGAAGGACTGCCAGTACTAGCATTAGAGCCATCTGAGATGGGAATTGTTTTCCTGAACAGCTCAGCCTCCTTGCAGTCTGCTGCTGGGCTGTGACCATGACACTTCAGATCCCCATCTTCTCAAAGATCAGAGGTTTATCTTGTGGCCTCAGGCTACCTGCAGGTCCTTTCAGAGCCTTCAGCTCTTGTTGAGTGCTTTTTGCTCTGTTTGCACAATTCAGAAAGCGTCAGACTCTGTATTTTGCACTTTTGACCTGTTTGTTTTGATGACGCTTTAAGTCAGATTCTTATTTACAGGCAGGCTTTGTTCTGCCAGATGAGAGGCTACTTCTAACATGCACAATGTGACCTGCGGGCTTGAGCTTTCAAATAGATCTTGCACTAAGTTGCACTGAAAGTTGACAGCAATAGAAATTCTTGAAATGAAGCAGCACAAGTGCTGTGGTTTCCCCAGGTTCATGATGCACAGCTGCCCTCATGGTTGTTCAGCACACACCATACTTGTCCAAATCCACACAGCTGCCCAGCCAGCAGAGCCCCCATTTCTCCACTCCAAGCTCATCCTCTCTGTCAGGCAATTTCAAGCAGCATGTCAGAACCATCATGTGTAGATAAACATGATCCTGGTAGTTATCATCAGAGGCTGAAAGTGCTGTATGAGTTGTTGAGCTCAACCCCAGGAGAAAACATGCTGTCACAATTCAAGGCCATTTCTTCCTTAAAGCAAATTCTGTTTCCCTCATATTTACTTCTTTATGAGTTGAAGCTGACCTGTAAGAAGTGTCCTCAGACTGGGCAGTAAAATTCACAGACTCTCCCAGGTGAAAAGGAGTGATAGCACCGTGAATATGGAGATTATTGGATATGCTGGCAATCGCTCTCCCTTCGTCATCTTTTTGTTCTTGTTGCTTAGGGAGTGGTTGAATAACCCTCAGTAAATTCTGCTGAGAAGGCAGGATCGCTGCTGGAGGCATTGACCTCTTTCTAGTACAGAAAGTCAGTGGCATTGCGCAGAGACTGATGGGGTGAAAAAAGAGGCTCCGAAGGACTTGCTATCAGTGTCTGCCAGTGTGTGTGAGTAGCAGTTCAGGCCCTCTCTATTTGGAATCTTTATTGTTTCATGAAAGCATTGTTCTTTCTATGGGACCAGGGAGTAGTTCCCCTAACTAGAACCTGTTGGTGTGTTTTAAGTTGTTAACGAACCACAAAAACAATGAAAGAATTATTGCCCTTTCACCTCGCATGGGCTTCAGCATTCCTGAGCCTTTGAGGGCTGCATTTGTAGGTGTGCATATACTAAATACTAACAAAACAACAACAACAACAACAAAACCCCAACAAAACAAAACAAAACAAAACCCCTTTTTAAATATGTAAAAAATATGTCAGGTTGATTTCAGGAAAAAAAATCATACCTTTTATTTTTTTCTTTTTTTCTCCTCATTTTTCCCTAGCTGTAACAGAGGTGTCTGGCTTGTGTTTTAGTGTGCTGACATGTGGGTTGTTCCTCAGTGAGAAAGACCCATCCTTGCTGTGGGAGTGGGACTTTGGTGGAGCACAAATACAGTCTTGCACCTTCCCTAAAAAAGCCCCTCTGGACCACGAGGCCTAATGCAGCTTTATCAGCCTGTGAAAAAGAAACTGTGAAATCTCTACCCACGACAAAAGCCAGCCTCATTTTACAGCACAAAGCAAATTAACTGCCCTCTGTGATGTAGGTGGATTTTTGTCTCTGAGTGCATTTCAGCAATCATTAGATAGGAGACAATCCATGAAGTATTATAGGTAGAGCAACCCATAAAATTTGCGTTTTATTTTTCAAATCGTTTCCAGTCTCCCCCAATTAAGCCAGCATTTCCAGTGTGATACGTGTACTGCTTATGAGATGAGGCTTTTTCCTATTTGAGTCTTGTCATTTTATTTTGGCTTTGAATTTTTAAACAAATGTAATGAATTGTGACAGGGTGCAGTGTTCACCCAACATCTGGATGCTTTTGTACATTTCACAGTTATCTCAGCCCTCTTATGATAATTAATACCAATTTACCATGATTCAAGCCAACATTTCTGCCCTTTACTAGAGTGAAGAATTTTAAAATCATTTTTTCTACCTTAGGTTATAGATATGTTAAAAGGTTTTAGATGTATTGATGCGGCTTTGGCTCATTTCAAGCTTTGAAAAGCCACTGTGTTTTCCCACAGGTGCCATGTCACACAGTCCCTTCCCAGGGGAGTCTGGCTACGTATCTGCCACCACCGTATCTGCCTCCCTTCTATCAACACAGGGAATGTCTCCTGCTGGCAGCTGCAGGTACTGTGCTACATCCTGCCCAGATTGTGTGCAGATATAGACAGACTTGCTATGCTCATCCGCTTAGATTCTGGCATGAGTAGCAATCTGAATGCAGAAAGGTACCTGCTATTTGCAGTTTCATTAGCTCCATCTAATTATTATTGCTGTTTTCTTAACGTCTACGGTCTTGTAGGACCTCACTGCAATGCTTTGTTTTTCAGCAGCTTAGAAAAATTGTGGAAGATATATAAAAGCTTTTTGTACAGAATGGTATCTCGGGCCTGTGAGTTCAGCCATTTGGCTGGGTTGGGGACACCTCTATGTAGGTACTCAGGATTGTTTTCAGGAGCAGTGCCAGACCATAACTTGAGTCATTGAGCCTCTGCACCACAGTAGATAAAAAATATCCAGCATTGCCCCTGAAAAGGTTTAGGAAGTGAAGAGATCATGACACGAGTAAAGGCAATAGTAGTAAAGGCCTTGAAAACATCATGAGGATTCTCCTTTTCCAGAAAGGACAGTGAAATCATCTCATGTTGTTGTGGTTTAACCCAGCAGGTGGCCAAGCATCATACAGTTGTTCACTCTCTTCCCCCCCTTCCCAGTGGGATGAAAGGGAGAACTGAGGAAAAAAACAACAAAGTAGAACTCATGGGTTGAGATAAAAACTATTTACTAGTTTAGAGAAAAGGAAGAGAAAAAAAAAGGATAATGGTGATGATAATTTTATATATATATATATATATGTATAACAAGTGAAGCACAAGCAATTGCTCACCACCGATGCCCTGCTAGCCCCCCAACCAGCAGCAGGCCACCTGATGAACTCTCTCTTTTTCAAGCTTTTCTTCTGCATGATGTCTTAAATGGAATATCCCTTTGACCAGTTTAGGTCAGCTGTTCTGATTCTGTCCCCTCCCAGTTCCTTGGGCCCCCCAGCACTCTTACTGCTAGGACAGTAGGAGAAGCTGAGATAACAAAAACATCCTTGACTCTGTACAGCACTGCTCAGCAACTACTAGAAATGTTAGTGTGTTATCAACATTGTTTTTCTCCTAAAACGAAGACATAGCATCATACCTTGGCTTCACGAGTGGTTTCCCCCAAAGGCCCATCTTGGGACTGGTGCTCTTCAACATCTTCATCAATGACATATACGATGGAATCAAGTGCACCCTTAGCAAGTTTGTGGATGACACCAAGCTGAGAAGTGCAGTTGATAACATTGGAGGGAAGGGAAGCCATCCAGAGGGACCTGGGCAGGATGGAGAAATGGGCCCATGTGAACGTAATGAGGTTCAACAAGCCAAGTGCAAGGTAAAATGGGTCCAGAGGAGGGTCTCTAAAATGATCAGAGTGCTGGAGTACATCTCTGATGAAGAAAGATTGAGGGAAATGGGCTTGTTTAGCTTGAAGAAGGGAAGGCTCCAGGGAGACTTCATTGTGGCCTTCCAGTACTTAAAGGGAGCATAAAAACAGGAGGGGGAATGACTGTTTACAAGGGTTGATTGTGATAGGACAAGGGAGAATGGTTTTAAACTAAGACAGGGAAGATTTAGGTTAGATATTAGGAGGAAGTTTTTCACTCGGAGGGTGGTAATGCACTGGAACAGGTTGCCTGTAGAGGTTGTGGGTGCTCCATCCCTGGAGGCGTTCAAGTCCAGGCTGGATGTGGCTCTGGGCAGCCTGAGCTGGTGGGTGGCAGCCTTGCCCATGGCAGGGGGTCAAAACTAGATGAGCTTTGAGGTCCTTTTCAACACAGGCCATTATATGATTCTATTATACCAGACACTATGAAGAAAATTAGCTCTGTCCTAGCTGAAAATGAGGCGTGATCATCATGCTATCTATTTTGACTGCTATGTGCTTGATTCTGGTACAGTAAAATCTGGATTCAGCCTCTTATGTGCCTCACTAAAAATTAATAGCAAAGTAATATTGTAAAAGTCCAAGTACTCCACAAAACAGTGACTCCCTTTTCAAAGACTGGCTGTATGCACTCCTTTTTTGGGGGGGTTGGACTAGGTGATCTCTAAAGGTCCCTTCCAACCCCTACAATTTACTGTAACACTCCATATGCACAAAATGGACTGTCGGGATAAGGACAAAATGTGCCTTATAGACAGTGCTGCCCCAAAACAGCAGCCAATGTTGGTCTTTATAAACAGCCAGTGATGGAGCATCTCTCCTCATTGGCATGTGACTGTGATTCTAAGGGGCCAGTTTCCTCAAGGAAGAGCTACTTTTTATGAGTTCCTCTCTTGATGACAGTTGAGAATGTTTCTTTCATCCCACCTGACTTTTAGTTAGAGCTGTGTAGAACATGTGTAGCGTTTTTGGATGACTACATATCCCTTAGTTTAAGCCTGTTGCTTACTTTTATGAAGTGTCCATGAGGGTAATTACTTGTCTGTTTTTTTCTATGAGTCATCACTTCATCTGTTGCATGAGTAAAAGGTGGGTTGAATTCAACTTTTACAGAACCCTGATGAACAATACATTGGTTAGACCTTGTTTTCTGAGTAGAATTCAACTTGAGGAAACAAAAGATAAAGAAAAGTATCAGTATTTTTTTTTGTCTTGATCTGTCTTTAGAATTCACTGACTTGCAGAGCAATACGAAGAATCTCAATCATGTCTTTTTGTTTGTTGGCTTGACTATACTGAATGTGTTATGAAGAGCTATGATGAAATTGTACCCAGAGAAAAAAAGACTCATGGAAACATCTTTTAGCAAACAAATACTTGCCACACCTGAAGATTGTTTAATTTCTAAGTGGGCTGAGGTTACAGAAAAAGTTTTTTAATTACAGTAATATATAGTATTAATAATATATCTTTCTGGAAGGTCCTAGACTGTTCCCAGGCATAATTTTTATCAGTGCTACATGGAAATCTTCATGCAAACTTATCAACTTTGAAAAGGGACAAATGAACTGTTATGAATTGGTCTGTACTGGAAGGAGGAAAAGGCCCGTGGTAGAACTACACGGACGAAAGCTTTCCTTTGGAGCTTAGCAGTTTGACTGGGACTGAATTGCAGCAAAGAACTGAGGGAAAAACCCTCTCAAATAAGTCTAATGTGTGCAACTCAGTAAGTGTTTGTTGGAACCTAGCAGTGTGAAGATTGAACAGCCTGGTCAGAAAAAGATGAAGATAAAAGAATGATAGAGAAGTAGTCTGACTAATTTCTCTGGAGGATGTTTTGAGTTATATTTGCTGAAAGCTGTTTCATCTTCCTGGCAATCTTGATTGAAATAAAGTTGTACATACTTGATTTCAAACAACCTGATCTATGGTATACACAGAGTGAATCTTAAATTTCTCAGTCTGAATATGAATATATGTACTGCTGCCTTTGAAACACAAAATGATGATTGGAATGAACTGCCAGAGGAGTTGAAGTCTACCCAAAATAAATTCAGCTAAGTACTGCAATTTTGTTCTTTTTTTTTTTTTTTTTTGTCTGAAGAGATCCATCATGTACGTCATCAGGAAGTAAATAGAAGTTGTGTAGGACAAACCATTTGTATCTCAGTGTGCAGAGCTACAGAGCTGCCAGGGTGATCATCTTCTAACTTTGTTCCTCTATGCTTGGTTCTTTGAATTGCATTTTTACATGTATTGTGACTGTGGTGACTGCAATGATTACATACCATCGAAGAGGTATAAAAATGTACTTCATCATTTGCATTAAAAGTGGCAACACAATTTTATATTAATCAGTAGTCAAGAGGACTGTCAGGTGAAAGAAAGCATTCAACTAGGGCAGATTATAAAAATAACTTTACTTCTAAGAATGAAACCCTTGTAATACCTATATTTTTTACTTTGCTGCTAAAAAATCTTAAACTGCTACAGACACCATCATGACTGGTGCAGAAACAAGAGAGGTTTGGTGTAGAATAGCAGATATTTCTGGCCGTCGTGTAGCCATCACTTGAACATAACAAGAAATTAAGTACTAGTATTTTGTAAGATTCATTCATTCATATTTAAAATAACACAGTGGAAACTGGAGTTAATGCCAACATAACTGAGAAAGCAATTAAAGGGATCACTGAAAAACACATACTTCCTTTTGTGGTCAATGATTCTTCAAACCATTAAATATCAAAATGCTATTTATAGCTTTATACTAAATAGTTGAAAGGGAAGTCATCCATTGTGTGATTATTTTTAAGACAACAGTAAATCTGAAGAAAGAAAATGCATATTGACTTCCACCCAAATGAAAAAAATCATGTGTGCAACTCACTGTTTGACCTCGACAGCTTTGCATAAAAATTCAGTTGTTTTTCCTTATCTACTAAAGAGTTCTAGAATTACCAGGAGGCATTTTATTTTGTTAACACAAATGTGTATAAATTAGAATTAAGAATGCAAAAAGGGGTATCCTCTCTATACCTTGTACTTGAAAGGATCTGAAATCGCTTTTGACTGTGTAGAATAATCAGTGTATGTTGAGAAAGGATTTCCTAGCTGACATTTTAAAGTTCTTAAAGGGTAGGCCGTAGAGAACGAGGAAGAGAAATAAGTAACTATACATGATTTAAATTCCTTTCTCACTATATTCAAAATGTTTGCATCCTTAAAGAAAAGAAACAACAGAAATGTAAATCTCTAAGTTTCTGTTGGGTGACAGCTAAATTACTGCGATGAATTGACAGTAGGAAGAAAAATACTTGAGATTTTTTGGTCTGTTTTGGGTTGGAAAATGTCAGTTCCTTACAAAATCAGAGCAGGCGTGTTTAAGAGCAGGATGCTTAAGATGTTTGTATGTAAAATACAGATGTGTAATAAAATGTATATAAAATGTAAAATACAATGTTGGGGTTGAGTCAGACACTTAAGTCTGCATGAAAAGAATTATCTCAGAATAAGGTGCAGTGTTGATCTATGAAAAGTAATCATCTCAAGATCAAGCAACTCCAAAAAACTTGTGGAGCATCTTACAGACTTTTCTTCCTCAAATGCAACAAAATAAAATAATTATTTTTCTTATGTAAACTGAAGCACATAGATTGCAGAAATCTGCAGCATATTAATTTTGTTAAGGATGATGTTCAATTTAAACAGTTTCAGTTGCATGAATAAAAGCTTTTGTTAACCATTTTAAGGGGAAAAAAATGGATTAATTGAAATAAATGATACATTAAAATTGATATTAAACACAATCTTCGGCCCAAACTGGAATCTTTGCATGGTGATTTCTGTACTCTTTCTCCCCAGACACTACCCTTTTTAGTGAGTATCATTCTGATAAAAAGAACGGAAGAGACTTCTGGGTATTAGGAAAAGGTTCTTCTCCAAGAGGGCAGTTGGGCACTGGAGCAGGCTCACCAGGGCAGTGGTGGTGGCCCCAAGCCTGCTGGATTTCGAGAAGCATTTAGACAATGATCTTAAATATAGCATTTGAATTTTGTGTGTTCCTGTGTGGAGCCAAGAGATGAACTCAGCGATCTTTGTTGGTCCCTTCCAACTCGGGATATTCTATGATTCTATGAAGGAGTATCTTCTAGGGAGCTAAGAAATGCACCACGTATCAGTGATAGTTCATGCATTTTTGTAAATTGACAGGAGGTGAGCTTATCTTACTTCATAAAGAAGTTAATACACTACTATCAGTGAAACAAAAATGGATTAATATATATTAATCTATTAAAAACTTGTGTGTAAATACAGATTTTCTTTTCCAGAGTCCATCCAAATGGTTCAGACAAACACCACACAGTAGAAGATGCTTTCATAAGGAAGTTTAAGTAGTTAACATGTGGCTTTGGTCAGGAAAAAGGGCACATGGTAAAGCCGCCTTCCATCGTCCTGTCCTCTACATATACAGCTGGCTTTTTGGGTGGCTGTCAGGAGATGACAGAAACAAAAGGAAATGAAATCTGTTCCATTTTGCCAGTGACCACGTTTGTGGCTGACAGCAGTGTAAAGCCTTAAAAGATATGAGAGAGCAGCAATAGTTTCAGCAGCATACATTTCACACTGGTGAGGAAGGTGATGTCCTTCCTCTTCTTTTTACTTATTATTTAAACATCAGCCTTGATGCTCTGCTCTTGGGAATAATGTGTTTATAGGAATATACTTTATGGCACTTTATATTGAGGTATCATTTGCTGTTACATTAAGATAACTTTTCTACCCTACCAGAAAGGATGTTGACAGTGCAACAGATTAAGTGTGAAGTGCTGGCCAATTTTTCAGAAAGAAATACTCTGTCTTGCATAGCATAGCTGAAAGGAGCAGTTACGTGGGAAACAAGTGGAGCCAACAGCTGCCAGGTTGGACAGGAATCAAGATCAACAGGGTCCAGATCCATGCTGTGATCTAGCACCAGATGTCTCAGAGACAGACACCAGAAAACTGCACATGACAAGTATAGGATGCTTTCCACTCAGAAATTTCTCTTTCATTTGCAGTGAAAACTACACAGCCATATAGTTAGGAATTTCCTTAACCACAGAAGCAGGAGGGCTCCCATGTGAAGGTATGCTCAGCTCTGCCCCCAGACCTCCTCCTTCAGCCTGGCCCCTAGCTGTTATGCCCAAGGCCTTGCTCTCTAGAGTTATTCCTTAATCTAACACATTTGTGGTTGACTGTATCATTCACATTATTGGTACTTGCTTATTCTCAGCAGATAGTGCATTTATTACCAACAAAGAACCTGTAATCTGTTGCTTCAATAAAGAACATTTTTCATTAAGCTAGGCATGAGAGTTCTTATTGGGTTCAGCCGAACTCCTTAAAGGTGGCTGTGTGGACCCATTTGAACGTGACCAGACTGATAGCACTGAACTGGATATTTATGCTTTAATGCAGCAGCTTCCAATTGGTCTTGCCATTAGCATGCTATAACGCTAGTTATTCTCTGTCTATCTAAGAAAAACACGAGCCTTTTTCAAATGATTGTGAATTTGTGTCCACATATTCTGAGCTTTCCTGTTACTGGCCCCACAGCAGTCTACCTAGAGCAACTAGACATTGCAAGCCACTAGGATTATTTTTTGAGAACAAAATTTAACATTTCCATAAGGAAGATAAGCTTGTGGAGGCAAACACTGAGAGGAAAAGTAATATTTGAGTAAAAAGTAAAAAGCTATATCTGTAATAGATGCAACCAATGTGTAGGTAGTCAGTGAGAGAGTTTATTGTGGGGAAGTAGAGATCCTGCAGTTGTTTGATGTCTGTTTTCACATATGTATCTTAAAATCTTTTACCAAACTCTGAGTCATTAGATTTTGCCGTCCTTGACTAATACAGCTTGTATTAGTTTACATCCTTGACTAATACTGCCTCTGGTCAGTGAAGCTTTGACAGCACTGCCTCTTGACAGTGAAGCTGTGGCCATGCTTAGTAGAAGCAGCTTATTTTTCTCATTTACTTCAGCCTTCTAGGTACTTATTTTCTTATGCAGATACTGAGATTGATGAACTTGTTCTACTGAACAAGCAGTGTGTGTTTTGCTTAGGCACATTTGTAGTTGCTGAAATCTTTATGGAATTAATAGTAGTAGGAAGCAGAATTTTTCCCTAATCTTTAGACTTTTCATAAAGGCACGCACATATTGTACAAAATAGTATACAATATGTAATATACATTATATACATCAAGTTTTATAATGCACATGTGTAACATATGCATAACATTTCCAAGAAGAAAGTATCACAAATGTTTTATCAGACTCTTTAATTTGTGTTTAAATTTTTTTGGGGGAGGGCAACTGTGAGATAATCTCTATGCAGTGGCTAAAATACTTCTTGTGCATCTGTGCTAGTGTGCAAATTAAGTGTGGAAACCTCTGGACTGGGTAGAAAGGTAAAGAACAGACTGCATGACTTCTCTCAGTTCTTCTAATTGTACCTTCTACATTTCTGTGTCATGCAAACTAAGATTTAGATCTGTGAGAAATTCAGAATGCACACAGTGGAAACTTCTCCAGCAGAGGCTATGGGAACTCATTAAATAATGCACAGGTTTTTGTAAACAAAGAAATGCATGATGATATCCTTTCAAAATGCTTTGCAGGTTGTTGAGGAGAAAATGATAGGAATTGATTCTAGAAAGCTGATCCAAGTGTTTCTCAAATTTTTGAGCAATGTAGCTGCTCACTTCTTCTGTATCTAGTAAATCATCTTTCTACTTTATATTAAAGTTTGTCTAAATTTTAGCAAGTATTTCTTTAGTTCTACCTCCTTGTCCCAATCTTTTCTATTCATTTCTGGTTTTGGAAATGATGGGGAGCATCACCTGGGAGTACTGTTGGAAGTGTGGCCTTTCTGGAATGCATCACTGTGTTTCAGTTCAGGCTTACTTTATGGAAAACAAAAGTTTTCAGTGTTATTCGATGATAGGGACAGTTGATTTTTCTACAAATGTGAAAATAGATTATATTATACATCTATATATAATGTAAATATAAATACATAATATATATATGCAAATATATGTAAAGATATAAAATATAATATATATATATTTTTAAGTAAGACATCTGTAACCTTTTTGCCATCAACATCAACATATGGAAAAAAAAAGGTAGTGTTGATATAATTGCAGTATTTTTACTCGAGTATTCTTTATTCCAGAAGCGCACAATGTATCCTTACCACTGATCAAAATGCAGAAGTCCCATTCTCTACCAAACTGGAAAAAGTGACTGAGACACATCTGTGCACCTGTTCTCCACTCAGACAGATCCTTGACTATTGAGGCTTCATCATCCTGTGGATTAGGCCGACCTAAGAGCCAGGAACAGCAAAAGTGTCATTGTTGCCTTCTATGCGCTCTTTCCTTTAATGAAGTGCAATGAATCTGAGACACGAGCATATTTCTTGAAGACTTATCTGGTTTGTCTTTTAGCTCCTATTTAGCTCAGACTGGAAAGGCTTGGTGAGACATTGGAATAGGTTAGGTTGCCCAGTGAGGTTGTGGATGCCCCCTTTCTGGAGGCACTCAAGGCCAGGCTGGATGGGGCTTTGAGCAACCTGGTCTAGAGGGAGGTGTCCCTGCCTATAGCAGGGGGTTGGAACTTGATAATCTTCAAGGTCCCTTCCAACCCAAACCATTCTGTGATTCTATGATTTTCCGAACCTGTTTTTCTGTCAAACAATTGTCAAATGTGTATTGTATATTTTTACCTCTGCCTAGAGGTGTATGGGTTGGTGTCAGGTGCTGCACCTCATAGCTGCCCTACTCCTCTATACTTTATACAGTCATTAGCATTAATGGAAAGTGATTATTAAACCACAGTATAACTTGTGGTTTAACTGATCATGTAAGGGCGAATCAAACTAAAATCAGACCCAAAATGACTCTTACCTGCCTGGCATCTTGCTCAGAAAGGTTGGAGCTTGAATTTATTTTTATTTTTATTTTTATTTTTTTGAGATTCCATTGTATCTAAACATGACTTGAAAAAATGAAAATTGATAAAATCATTGTTGTTACATAAGATTTGTAGCACAGATTCCTAAGTGAAGAGACACTACTGCCTTTGGCTGGTGGTGCTTTTATCTCATTCCTGTGGCAGAGCAACAGCAACTTGTAAATAAGTGTGAATGTTTGTTTCTTCTTGGCAAGCAGCAGGAGACTTGCATTCCTAATGTCAGGCAGGGCCAAAGTAGTAAGAAGAAATTTTTCACCTAGCAAAATCACTGGTCCAGACATGATGCAATAGGAGATAGAACTAGGGAGTTCCACAGAGCTAGGCTTGGGTTCAAGACAAAGAATGGTCTTTCAAACTGTAGCTTATGGCCCATAGAGACATGGTTCATAATAATGGGCTCGACTACTTTTCTGATTTCCAGGTGATAATACAAATCAACAAAACAGCCAGAAAAACTTCTTTCCCAGCACGTTTTCCCTTTACTGGGAATCTTTGCTGTGGTGGCACAGCTGTTCAGTGGGTGAGATGATCTCTCAGCTGAAGTTGGTAAGGGGGACGGCTCCCCAGACTGCTCTGCCTTGAACTGCAGCTCCGGCTGTGGGGAAGCTGAGGATATGAAGATGCTGATTAATGACATTTTCAGCAAGAAATGCATCTCCAGCACAGATTTTTTAAAAAGACCCAACATTTATTTATTCATTCCTTTACTGTGTGCTAATGTATGCAGTTAACATTGTACTTCAAAGGCACTTTCATGTTTTAAGGGAGGTGTTTTTCCATCTGTTTGCACTGTGTTTTTATGTTGCTCTTAGTGGGTCTTTTTCTCTAATCCAAGCTATTTCTGAGCTGATAATTTCAGAACTGTGGGATCCACTGCTGCATACTTTGTGTCTGCAGTGATAGTTTGTCTGAATTCTCCTGTGTTAGTCAAAAGCCAATGACAAACATTCACCAGCAGCAAAATAAGTTGCAGCCTGAGCTAACCTCTTCAAGTGTGTGCCACACTGCACAGAGGACATGGGGAGGAAGAACACTGTGTGCTGTCACAAAGGGCTTGTAATCAATTTTTCATTATGCCATGAGCATTGCATTGGGAGAAGACGTCTCTTTTCATGCTGTCTTCTAGCAAAAGCTCAGGAGGAAACTCTCACTCAGTTCTATTTGCATTTTCTCCTATGCCATGTCTGGATCTGACTTGCCCGTGAAGAGCTCTGGTAGTAGAACCTTCTCTGTATTTCAGTCTTGTACTATGCTTGCTGTTACAGAGTGTTTTCTCAGGTGTTCTCTGGATCTTCTGTTCTGCAAGTCAGGTTCTTCAATTTCAGCCATTCTGATGTAGATTTGGCGAAAAGATTGTTCTCTTTCTTTATGCAGCGTTTTTTTACGTTCTTGAAATCCTCATGTTCTCCTTTCCTTTTAGGGTAAGAAATCCCACTTCATTGAGCTTTTCCTGATACGTCCTGCTTTGTAAACCTCTGATCATTGCTGTTGCTCTGCCTGTTCACCTTCTTCCAAACTGCAGTGCCCGTGATCTGGTATTTCTTCTAGCTGCAAGTCTGTTTTCATATGCATGGATGGAGTTGTCTTTTCCTCAACCAGAAAGAGATGGCTGATTCAAGTTCAGCTCTTGGTGTGTGCTAACCCTTAGATCCATTCAGGAGAGCATCAGTGCAACTAGTGTTTTGTCACTTTGTACTTGTTATTGATTATTCCTGACTGTATGCAGTAACTTGCTTTTGCCTCTAGAGAGGAGCATCTTTTTTTTTTTTTTTTTTTTTTTTTTTTTTGGGCTGCATCTTCAGTATATCAGGAAAGCTCTGATCTCTGTCCTCCACTGTCATGTCACAGGGTTCCCATTTAACCCTTCTGCAACGAATTAGCACATTTTGCCAGAGACCAGTATGTCTGGTATTTGGAAGACACTTTCCACTTGGAGGGGAGCTGACAATTTCTGTCCTGCACAGCACTGTTTTTATTTGCCGTGCTGAAGTCCTCTGGGAATCTGCAGTGTGCCACTGGGTAACTATCCACACACTGTGAACTATGTAATATGCAGTCAGTAGTGAGCACAGTATTTACCCACGTGACTTCCATTAGACTTTATCCAGTTACTTTACAGTCAAAAGATAGAAGCGAGCATCCCCAGGCAGCTGGAGACAACGGGTGTCATACAGGCATGTAAATCAGATCGGTGAGTCATCCTCTGAAAGCGCCCATCCCGCTGAACTGACTTAAAAGGAGCATGGGGTGACTGCCTCAGACGCAGCCATGCCTCTCATGAATCCCAGCCCGTGTTTTTGGCTGTCATATTACTCAGTGGGGTGAAAAGGGTTCATGAAGAGCCTCATCTTCCACTGACTTGCGAAGAAACTTTTATTTCTGATTATGCTACCAAAACAAATATAATAAATTATTGCTATGGGAAACTGCTGTCACTCTCTAAAATTAAGGAAATCGACCTGAAACCAATGCTTCTGTTACTGCTTTTTAGCCAGCGAAAGATGATCTATTCATCAGGAAGATCACCAAAATCTCTTTGTGGACTTCAGTAGGGACTCAATCAGTATTCAAAAAAGGATTTTCAGCAGAGGAAAGACACATGTTCGGGCAAGGGGAGGAAACTATGAGCATCATTAAATTTGGTTCTTTTATTGTTATTTCTTAAAAGCAAGTTGCATTACAGTAGCTCACTCCTTTTAGAGTGGCTATAGGAAAGAAAGGGAAAGACTTGTTTGCAAGTTGTGATAGGACAAGGCACAATTTCAAACTAAAAGAGGGGAGAGAGACTGCGTATAAGAAAGGAGTTTTTTACAATAAGGGTGGTGAGACGCTGGAACAGACGGCCCAGTGAGGTGGTGAGTTGCCCATCTTGGGAGATCCTCCAGGTCAGGCTGGACAGGGCTGTGAGCAACCTGTTTGAGCTGCATGTGTGCCTGCTTATTGCAGGGGTTTGGACTCGGTGGCCTTTAACAGTCCCTTCCAACTCAAATGATTCTGTGATTCTATGATTTGATTCCATATTATTGTTCCACTCATTTATTATATTATTCTTGTGTATGTTCTGCACTTACAAATGGAAATCATTCTGACTCAGTAGCCCCTTACCTCATACACAGGTCTGAATCTGATGTAACGATTCAGGAACTGTGGTAATATACATATAGTAATGCATCATAACCTATAACAAAATAGTGCAATAATAGAATATCAGTATCTATATCTGCATGTCCCTCAGAGCCTCTCCTACGTTCTTGCCATCTGTAGCACTGGCCTGTTGGCGTGGCCATGCTGGGGAACACTCACACACTGTCTCACTGACAATACACACTTTTCCTTGTTTCACTCATTATTCATTACCACAGTAGCGGTAAGCCTTCCACCCAACATGGCTCACCAGAGGCTCTTGTTTTCCTTTTGAGGGCATTTCCTTAGAAGTCTTGAAGCAGTGAGTGATGCTTTGAAATCTGGTTTTCTTTTGTCAATAGCAGTTGTGCTTACCCTATTCACAGCAGTCAGTATCAGCTCATTTCCAGACCTGTCTGTATTGTTTCCAGTCCTCATACTACTGAGAGATGCAAGATCCTGTGAAAAGACAGAAATGAAACCTCTCTTTATAATAGTCATAAAGCTGCATAAAAATAAAATGCATTTTCAAAGGGATAACTGTCTAATCGGAGACAGAAAAACTCTCCACAGAATAGACTGAAATTTTTTCCAAGCACTACTAATGTTATTATGCTTATGTGTTTTGCTCTGTAGAGAGTTTGATCAGTGTGGCAAAGGATACTCTATAAGATAGTGCCACTGATTTCTGGAGGGACAGTGCAACAGTTGGCAAACTATCTATCTTAGCTATAAAATCTATCTAGCTGTTGCATGTAAATTGTAAAGGTTTGAGTTTACTTGTTAACCAGTTCTTGCACAGTGCCTCTAAAATCCTCCCTGACCTTGAGAAACTGAGTTTGTGGTTTGGTTTGTTATTTGGTTTATTCCAGCCAAGCTAGCAGTGAGAGGACTGGGGGATACGCGGGTAGGAGAGTGATCCATGTGAAAATCTGTCACAATTCAGTGCCTGATGATAAGATAATTTCAGTAATGGAGAGAAGCTGCTGAAATCTGCCATCTTCACTGTTGCATTAAGCAGTGAGGGAGAGCATTGGCCCTTTGGGTGAACAAGCTTCCCAGTTTCCAAAAAGCCAAGGTAAACAGCAGATGGTGGCACACCCTGAGGAAGGTGACCTGTCCTTTCTTGGGCCCTGCCTGCGCTGCAGGTACATACGGGTTGGAGAATGCAACTTTTTTTTGTCTTCCACTGAAGTGAACACATTGTTCACAGGATACTTGGAAGTGACACAAGCTTCTTACCAGTTTTTCCTTGAATTTAGTTACTTCTTGAGAATCGCTTGAGAATTTCTTTGAAAGCAGGAAATCTAGTGACTGCTTCTGACATCAGCCTGATGTCAGCATGCACTCAGTGCTAGCACGATGACCACACACACAGTGGGTATGTGTCATGTGGCTTGTGACACCATAGATTTTGCTAAATAAGTGACAAGTACTATGCAGCATAAAGTAATATGAGCCACACTGTGTTTATCAGCTTATTAATTTCAAATTTATTTGATGATGTTCTCTTTGTATTTTATTTGTGCTTGTTCATTTGCAAAATTTGATCATTTGCAGTTGGCCAGTGTTGTTAGAGCTAGTTAGTTCTGCTGAATATTGGGCTTAATGTGATTTGAGAGTGTTATTAAATATGATGCCTGGCCTATTCATCTCATTTGAATGTGCTTGACATCTTCATAGAGAGCTTTGCTTTAGTGTCTGTTACAGGGCAGTATCAGCTTCTGAGGAAGCTGCAATGCTGCATGCCATTTTTTCTAAGAGAAAGAAGGAGAGAAAAACAATTATTTAAGAAAATATATAGCTTGTCAATCCCTACCTTTTCTAGTCTGTGATGTGAACGGTCTTTCAGAGTGAACACATCACGTATCAGTTTGTATAAACAGGTCATGGTACATGCCACAAATTTTAGATTGTGTGTCATTTTCATTTATTTTTCCTTATTTTGAGTAGCATCCCTCAACTTTAAGCATGAAAAAATGCTCATTGAAGAAGCCTTGTGGATTTATCACCCAGCAGGTATCGGTGACAGCTCTTGCCACAGGGATTATAACTCTTCTCTTGTCACTTTCTCCTGCAGCACAAGCTACACAGCCTGGGAATTTGAAACACCAACTAATGAGGGATTAGAAGCATGTAATTTTTAGAACTCTTGCTCTGTCAGAGAAAAAAATAATAGCACGTTTCTTCTGTCATTCGTGCCTACCTGATCTAAATTAGTTGGAGAGGCTGCAGTGAAGGACACTTCCATCTAAAACTCTTATTTTCCTGTCAGCTACTTGGTACATCCTGGTGACCTCTTTGTCTCTCACAGGGAATGACAGGGCAAATTCAGCTCTGGAGCTGTAAAGAGCAGTCCTGATCACCCTCTGGACTGCAGATATGGATGTGTGTATGCACAATGCACTCACTAATTCTGTACTATAGGCTTTTCTTGTTAAAAGTGACCAGAGCTCATTAGTGGTAAGGACTGCAGGTTTGGCTTATGTGGTTACTGAAGATCTCAAAGAGGACTTAGAGATGTATCTTGAAAACATCAAAGTAGATGACAAGAAGTGAATGAAGAACAGGTAAATATCTGGTAGGGATGTATCTGTGGTGATCCTCTGGTCATAACCACCTCCAGTGTTCAAAGAACATGAAACCTGTGCATGGTCTTGTTCACTGAGATCAACTCTAGGTTACGTCCCTTTCCCTTAGCAGTGAAAGTGTCCTCTTTGAGTATCTTAAAAGGTTCAAGTTAAAGGAAAAACTGGTTAAATATGTTGGTGATTCACGTCTCTATGGGTTTTGATAGTCTTTGCTTTACCTTTACTTCACTAATCAACGTTCTTTCAGTGTTGTTAACTCTGTTAGCCAAACTGAATGCCTGAGGAGAGTGTGTCTGGCTACAGGCTGTAGTTCTGTCCTGTTTTTGTCTGAAATAGAGTTAGTTTTCTTCAAAGGAGCTAAAATGATGCCACTGTTTGGATTTGGGAAGAAAATAAAACTGATAACTCACTAATGTTTTAGTTATTATTGAACAGTGCTTACACTAAGTCAAGGACTTTCAGCTTCTGCTGCTCTGCCAGTGTGGAGATAGGGGGGCACAAGGAACTGGAAGGGGACAGAACCAGATCAATGGACCCAAACTGACCAAAGGGACCTTCCATACCATGTGGTCTCATGCTGAATAATAAAACTGGGGGAGTAGACTGGGGGCTGCAACTGCTTAGGGACTGTCTGAACATCACTCAGCAGGTGGTGAGCAATTGTGTTGTGCGTCAGTTGTTTTGTGTATATATATAAATGACCACTTTCCCTTCCTCTTCTGTTCTTTTAAACCGTCTTTATCTCAGCCTGTGAGTTTTATCTTTTTCCAGTTCTGTCCCCTGTCCCACTGTAGGGGGAATGAGCTGTGTGTGCTTAGTTGCCTGCTGGGTTGAACCACAAAAAAATTTTAGTTCTTTTAGGATTTCTTGTTTGTTTCTTAGTAGAGACTGGGAAGTGTTTTTTTTCTGGAGACTTTATACAATCTCTGGATGTGGTCTTTCATTCCAGAAAGTGCTTTTAATGGGGAGGTAAATGTTTAGAAGATCGTTTCACAAGTATCAGGCATCTTCTGAGAGAGACAGCTCTGGCAGGAGGAGCTGCATAGGGCAAGTACAGCTGTTTTTACCCACATATCTTTGAAATCAACACTTCATACTTTAAGGATGGATAAGGGAGATGTGCTAACTCCTGTTTTTGATACCAGACCCTAAAGCTGATGTTACTTTTTGCTTGTTTTCCCAGTATTCTCTTTAAAGGACCAAATAAAAGTTATAAAGAAGTTAAGACATAATAAGATTTAAAACAAATACTATTTTCCACACTGGTGGAAAAGAATGTTTTTAGCAAAGCAGCAAAAGAAAAGGTCTTAGCAGCAGTGATAAGGGGCAAACCACTTTGACCTTGAATTTGTATATCATCTTTAGTACCATGATTCAAGCAAGTAGGATAAATAACTCCATGCCCTTTTAACACAGACTGCTGTGCACAGCGGGTACTTTACAGCATTGTGGATATTCTGCCCAGTCTCCCTAGAGTTACACAGACTTTGGGCAGAGCTCAAACCCTCTTGTAAACACCGTCAAGACTCCTTCTTTGGTATTCAGCTATTTTAGCTGACCTCTGTACTTATTTATCTTTTTTGAAGTCTGTTCCGCTGGACTGCTGCCCACATCTGGAGAGTGGAAAGGACTTACACAGAAGTGCTCAGAACAGATAGATAAGCAAGCACAGTCACCAAGAGCAGAAACTCTTTTGACAACTTCAGCATTTCCAAGCACTGATTGCTTGTGGTGGCAATCATTTCTAATGTACTCACTGCCTGTAGGTATTGACATGTTTGTTCTGATGCTCAGTCTTTGTTTAGGTCTGATTACTGTGATCACTCTTTCTGGTGTAAGTTTGTACATCACCAGTTTAATTACAAAGACAGTTTTCTCTTAAATGTCAGCTTGCTATATTTTTGCTGTCCCTGTAGCAATTAATGCCTTTGTACTGATTCACCAGTGTGGTTTTACACAGTAGACCTTGCTACCAACCTTGATGTCAATGTAGTTCTTCCGTCTCACTTAAAACAGGAAAAAGGAAAACGAGCTTCTGTTTTTCCCTCAATATGAAAATGTTTATGTCATGTTTATGTGTGTACATTTACTATTGTGTGTGAGGAAGATATACATTCATGACACTGGGGGACATCTTATTTTGATGAATGGCAGTACATTGCTTAGTGATTCATCAGGTCATGTCACACTGTCGCTAAGCAACAAGATATGATTTGACAACACCATTAATCTTTCTTTTATATGTTTACTAGTTCTTTAGAAGTGCAATTATTTTTTTTCATGACTACTAGTAATTAACTATGAAATTCTAGTTAATGCTTTTATTTCCACTATTTATTTGCCAGTTATTTAGACTCTTTGCAGTTTGTCATGATTGTCATCATCTCAAATATCCCAGAAAGCAACATTCTCAGTTGCTCCGAGTGTAAATTACAGCTGTGTGAAATTAAAAATGCTGTCAGTTCTATCATGCTGGATTATGCCCTTCTAGCTCTCATCACTTACATATCAGTGCTAAGCAGTGACAATCATTCACTGTGTCAATTCACTTATCAAATGGCAAAGATATTTTTAGCTTGGGTCATGGTCTTTAGGTAAAAATAGATGTACTTTCATTTGACCCAGACTGAAAGGAACTGGTGACCTCATTCAGCAGAGGATGCAGGTAGCTATTCTCATGATTCACTTTATTTGACTTCTAAGCCACCCTTTCCCCAAGGAAGAAAGGTATAAACCTTGTGTGAGCATTTTGCTCTTCATACAAGCAAAAGCCTTGTACTTGTTGCAGAAAAGGGTTGATTCTGTCCTGCTTATAAGCTCCCATCAAGTACTGGAAGACAGTGAGTAAGGTCTCCCTGGAGCACTTTCTTCTCCAGGCTGAACAAGCCACATTCCCACAGCCTTTCATCACGGGAATGGTACTCCAGGCCTCTGAGCTTCTTCATGGCCCTCTTCTGGATCTGATCCAAAAGTTCCACATCCTTCCTGTACTGGGGGTCTCACATCTGGATGCAGAAACTTCCACTTGTCTGCCTCTGCTCTTCTCTGTGCTATCTTGAATATCAGAACCATGAAAGTGGTGATGCCCTGCAATGAGGGGGGATCTGCCTGGGGATACCCACCTGCTCTTCACAGCTAGAGATCCTGTGGGTTTTACAGAACTCTCCTTGGCTTTATGCATTGTGTGTCAGGGAAAAGTCAAGAAACAAAAGTGAATGTTTCATGTTTGGGGCTTGTTTGAGTTACTAAGCTAGATGACACTTGCTCATCTTATATAAGGCTAACAATAAGGTAAATGTTAATTTCAGGTGGCATGCTAATGAACCGTGAATAGAATAAGGATGTGGCTAAAAATAGAACTGCTGCCTTCCAGTAAAAAAAATGATTAATACAAGTTCTGTAGGGCAGTGGTAACCATTAACTAAGCTGGCACCATCCCAGCCTTTGTTCATGCAGTTGCAGCATAGTGCAGACCTGGTACTGGTCAGACTTTCTGAAAATTATTGGAGCAAAAATATCACCGAACTCAGAAAAACAATTAGGGAGCTTTTTCACTCCCATCTACTTAAGAA
This sequence comes from Oreortyx pictus, assembly GCA_036925125.1. NCBI lineage: Eukaryota > Metazoa > Chordata > Aves > Galliformes > Odontophoridae > Oreortyx > Oreortyx pictus. The sequence continues at coordinate 20,723,705 of JAUPFR010000001.1, forward strand.
CTAGAATCGACTGTTCCTAAAAGAAGAAAGAATATAGTAGATATAGAGAATTTTTACCTTTATTTCAATGTGCCAACACCAACAGTGCCCTCAAATGGTGCTGTTGGTAGGGGTGATTCTGGTGAACAGAGTTAAATCCTGCTGGTGACTGCTTTTGAACGGTGTTCCCCAAGGGTTGGTATTGGGGCCTGTTCTGTCCAGTATCTTTATTGATGACCTGGATGAGGGCATTGAGTGCATCCTCAGTAAATTGGAGATGACACCAAGTTGAGAGGAATTGTAGATCTGCCCGTAGGTAGGAAGGCACTGCAGAGAAATCTGGACAGGCTCTGGACTGAGGCCAGTAGGATAAAGTTCAATAAGACAAAGTTCCGGGTCCTGCACTTTGACTGCAAAAATCCCAGGCAACACGACAGGCTTGGGGCAGAATGGCTGGAAGACTATATAGAAGAAATGGACCTGGGGATGTTGATTGACATTTAGCTGAATATGAGCCAGCAGTGTGCTCAGGTGACTAAAAAGGCCAGTGGCATCCTGGCTCATACCAGAAATAGTGTTGCCGTCAGGAGCAGGGAAGTGATTGTCCCTTTGTACTCAGCCCTGGTGAGGACGCACTTCAAAGTACTGTGTTCAGTTTTGGGCCCCTTACTGCAAGAAAGACGTTGTGGCCCTGGAGTGTGTTCAGAGAAGGGCAGCAAAGCTGCTGAGGAGTCTGGAGCACAAGTCTTATGGGGAGCAGCTGAGGGAACTGAGATTATTTGGCCTGGAGAAGATGAGGCTCAGGGGAGGCTCTCTACAATTGCCTTAAAGGAGGGTGTGGTGAGGTGGGGGTCAGCCTCTTCTCTGAGATAATTAGCAATAAGAGTAGAGGGAATGGCCTGGACTTCTGCCAGGGGAGATTCAGGTTGGACGTTAGGAAGAATTTCTTCTCCAGAACAGTGGTTAAATGCTGGAATGGGCTGCCCAGGGTGGTGGTTCAGTTGTAATCTCTGGAGGTGTTCAAGAAATGTTTCAGTGTTGTACTGAAGGACATGGCTTAGTGGGAAGTATTGGTGGTAGGAGGACAGTTGGACTAGATGGTCTTGAAGGTCTTTTCCGGCCTCGTTGATTCTATGATGCTATGACAGACAGTGTAGTTCTGTTGTATTACTGGCTGAGATCTATCCTACTTGCATACCTGTGTGAGGCTGTCTCAAGGGAGCTGGACCTCCCCACATCTCTACCACCTGCCCACAGCTGGGTCCTGTGGTGCATTCTGCAAAGGTGAGGCCAGTACAAGCATAACTTGTGCCATGAGGGTGAAGGCCAGATGGTGAGCACAGGTGGTGAAGCTGTCCTGAATCCCTTCTGACCCTGATCTGGAGAGGTTAATAATTGCAGAATGGTTGTTGTTGTCATGATCTGCAGGGGAGCAGTGCTGTGACTTTGTCTACAGACATGATGCGGCTATGCTTTCTACATCCATGCTGGATCAGATGCTGCCTCTTGGTCTCCCGTTCACCCCAGGGACATTTCTGGGTGGCTTATTAGGGCCCATGTTCGTCAGTGCAACAAAGGCAAATGCATTTTCTCTTTATGCATTTCCTCCTCACAAAAACTCCATCAGTACAGAATTGCCAGTTGTGTGTTTTACCATGAGGGGAGCAGTAGGCCTCAGCTCTACAAATAGGCTGTGCTACTCAGACCTGCATTTGAGGGTTCCCTGTCATTCTATAGCCATCCTATTGCCAGTGGATAGATTATGAGTGGTTATTTACTTTTTTTTTATCTTTTTTTTTCTGTTTGGGACGAACTGAGCCCTTATCCACAGCCAGGCACTGTCTCTTAGCTGCCAGACAATAACTTCTTAAGATAGGCTAACAAAATCACTTGCAGATGTACAAAATTACCCTCAGGCTCCCTCTCACTTAATTTCCCTTTCTCTGGTGCTGCAAAGCCCTCAACTGCGTGGCATGACAGCATAGAATCATAGAATCACTCAGGTTGGAGAAGATCTCAGAGATCATTGAGTCCAATCATGGTCTAACCATATTACCCTAACTCTTAACAACTCTCCACTAACTCATGTCCCTGAGCACCACATCCAAATGGTTTTTAAACACATCCAGGGGTGATGTCTCAGCCACCTCCCTTGGGAGCCTATTCCAGTGCTTTAACAATCCTTTCTGAGAAGAAGTGTTTCCTGATATCCAACCTATCCAACCTAAGCTTACCCTGGCACAACTTAAGGCCGTTTCCCCTTGTCCTGTCACCTGTCTCCAGTGAGAAGAGACCAACCCCACTCTCTCTGTAAGCACCTTTCAGACACTGGAGGAGAACAATAAGGTCTCCCCTCAGCCTCCTTTTCCCTAGACTAAACAGCCCCAGTTGCTTCTGTCTCTTCTCATAGGGCTATTCTCCAAGCCCTTCACCAGCCTTGTTGCCCTTCTTTGGACCTGCTCCAGCACCTCAGTGTCCTTTTTCTGTACTGAGGTGCCCAAAACTGAACATAGTACCCGAGGTGAGGCCTCACCAATGCCAAGTACAGAGGCAGGATTAATTCCCCAGTCCTGCTCTCCACACCATTCCTGATACAAGCCAGGATGCCATTAGACTTCTTGGCCGCCTGGGCACACTGCTGGCTCATTTTCAGCCAACTGTCCATCAGTACACCAAGGTCCCTTTCTGTCAGGCAGCTTCACAGCTGCTCCTCCCCAAGTCTGTAGGGTTGACTGGGGTTGTTGTGACCAAAATATAGGACTTGACACTTGGCTCTATTGAAACTCATACAGTTAACCTTGGCCCATCAATCCAGTCCCTCTGTAGTGCCCTTCTCCCCTCAGGCAGATCAACATTCCCTCCCAACTTCGTGTCATCTTCAAACTTACTGAGGGTGCACTCAAACCCTTCATCAAGATCATTAATAAAGACTAATATTAGATAGAAGCAGCCCCAGTACAGACCTCTGGGGGACACCACTCATGACTGACCGCCAACTGGATTTAACTCCACTGACCACAACTCTTTGGGCCCAGCCATCCAGCCAGTGTTTCACCTAGTGAAGTGTATGTGAAACATCGGAAAACGGGGAGCATCAGAAAGAAGGACACAGACCAATTGTCCTACGTCTGTAAGTGGGAGAGTTTGGTGCCCATCTCAGAACTTGGCACCTTGCCTCCCTATTGCTGCAGTGCCCAGCTGGTCAGACCTGGGGGCAGTGAACAGACATGGGAGCTAATGTGAATATGCCCATATTAAAATACTATGTGCTCTCAAAAATAGATTTTATTCTTGGACCGGAGACTTAAGCAGGTAAATTCTGCATAAGGAAGGTAAACTTTCCAGTTTGATTAAAAAAGAAGAATATGAATCTCTCACAAATGGATTGTGAGAGATTCCCCAAAACTGAAGTTCAAGCACATCTGTCTCTATGCAGAATAAAGGGAAATTTAGAGCAACAGTGCTCAGCCTACCGTAATGTTTCCTTGCTGTTTTCCCACTGCCTCTTTTTTTCATAAAATGAAAAGTGAAATCCTGACTCGTTTTAAGACTTGGTTTTTAAAACAGACCCTTAGACTGTCTCTGTTTTACTCCATTTTCCATTTACCCAAAGCCCCACAATGGATAATTATCCCTTCTCAATTTAGCCCACTGATTGAAGCTCTTCAGGGAAGTATAAACTGGTGTAATGTAGGAAGCCCTAAGTTGTTCCATCATGGATTCACTCATATATTTATCTCCAGAGTTCAGAATATACATCTTGAGGAGGTTGGAGGGCGAAAGGCAGGGAATCTGGGGGAAAAAGGCTGGGACTTCTCTGTTTCATGTCTGTAGTAGCTCAGAAAGACTTGGATTGCATTGGATTGGATTGCATTGGATCAAATTGGATTAGATTACACTGGATTGCATTGGATTGGTTGTACACAGCCATCTCAAAATAGTAGGGCTTGTTCTGGAAAAGGAATGAGAATGTATGAGCAGCCGCATCAACATTAATTGAGTTGAACAGATGTCTGACTGGATCATGCTACCAGGATGACACGGGTTGTTGTAGGACAGTGTGACTGCCCGCACGTGGGTCATGATCCACTGATATCCCAAGTGGGAAGTGAGGAGAAAATTGATGGGTGCAGTCCTGGTTCCTCAGACTTGCTGACTATGTTGGCTCAAAGTCTACATTACTCCAATATCTGTAATCACCCATCCTGCTTAGCACAGTCCTTACCACTATTTTGAACAATGGCAACTTGTGCTCTATAGATGTATGTTTCTTGTCCAGGTATGAAAGCAATTGCTAATTTACAAAAGATTTCACATGAGATATATCCATTTGACATGACATATATCACTGTGAATGACACATAAGGGCTTTAAGGAAAATGTGTAATTTTAATCATATCTTATTCTTTGTGACCATGATATCCAACTCCTTTCACATCTTTGGTGTCACAGTGTTTGTGGCTGGTTATTCTTTGTTCTGGAGGCTCAGGGGGGATCTCATCAATGTCTACAAATCTCTGAAAGGAGGATGCCAAGAGGCTAGTGCCAGGACCGGGGGCCTTGGGCACACAGTAGTACACAGTGGGTTCCCTCTGAATGCCAGGAGCACTTCTGTGCTGTGCAGATGGTGGAGTACACGTTACCCAGAATCTGTGGAGTCTCCTCCAGAGCAGCCTTGGCGTGGCTACGGTCTTCTTGTTCTGGGTGTCCCTGATGGAACAGGGATTGGACAAAATGGCCTCAAGAAGGCCCTTCCCATCTCTAGCCATCATGTGATTCTGTGGAAGAACTTGACTGAGGTCCTAAAGATATCTGTCTTGTGCTCAGACTCTTATGAATGATAAATTACCTCCAATGTCCTTATTGTTTCCTGTTGCTAAGACATACTTTTTCATTTAATTTCTGAGAATAACAAATGATTAATGGAGATTAATTAGATGAGGCAGCAGCAATCAATTTAAACATTCAAGAATTCAGAGGTCTCTTAGAGCAAGGATGTGGTAGCTGATAACAATTGTAGAGTTGCAATTAGAGTATTTTACATATTCAAAAAGATGTTCTTCTTGGAGAGGCAGATAACTTTTTTTACTCTAAACAAAGCTATAAAAAAGTCTTTTCGGTATGACTGCTTAGGAAGTATGACTTCCCATCTCTTGCATGTGTGTTGATGACTGTTTGCACCCTTACACACAATCATCTTTGACTGGGACATGCTGTTTGTGTCAGACACAGAACTGCTGTTGTAGTCTCAAGCTGGCTAGGCTGTGCATGGCAAGTCACCAAGAGTGGGTGAAGGAAAGTTCTTGAAAGCTGAGAAGACTCTGTCTTCATGCCTTGTCTTTAATAAGGTGGTGGGAGATACCCTGAGAGATGGTCACACTCTGCATCTTTCCCTACCCACCAAACCTCATGAGGAAAGCCAATTCTTCAGGCTGGGAGCATATAGTAATTGTTTTCCACTGCTGTGTTTCCCAAAAGAGAGACTCACACATAGTAGTGCCATGGTGCTACTTGTGTCTCTCACAGTGCTGGTAGGCCTAAGAGAGAAGATGGGTTCTTATGGTGTGGCCCACATGGGGTTTATGTCAAGGGCAGTGAGCCTGCTCTGATTAGCTTGGTTGTGAGTTTTAGGTCAGACAAACCTCCTTCCGCAGAATACTGTATTCTCACACCAATTTATCACTGAGGTGAGAAGGAAGCCGTGTGCCACTGAATCTTATTCCACTGCCGATCTTGTGGGTCTCAGGGTGAATTTAAACTTCATTTTAAACAAGCAACATTAATCTCTTTAATCTGCTTCTTTGCTTTGTGGAGTTCACTTGTACATGTTGCACTGAAAACTAGAGTCCTGCATAGCAACCCAGTGACATGGATAGGGATGAAATCAGACTCACTGATGGCAGCTTGGCTTCAGATAGCTGGTACACTTGTTGCCTCTGGGTGTCTATGTACTACTAGTTATGGATGTCTGACTACTTGGAAATCAGCTGCGGAACCTTTAATTTTGATATTTTAAGAGAAATTATCATTGATTTTGCTGCCTTAGTCTATAAATGTGAATCCTGAGAATCTGTTTCAGAGGAAACTCCAACATTCATGTAAGTGGAGCCAATAATTTTGACAGTCTTTTTGAGCTCAGCATTGCTTGTCATTCAGAGCTCTTACAAACTTAAACTGTCCACAGATACATCCCACAGACCCCTGTGATAGAAGACACATACAGAAAAAAAAGATACAGATCAAGGTAAAATGCAAAGTTGGAAATGGAGCAATGACAGTGAGTGGTGGCAAAATGCTACTGAAATAAGTAACAATATGTCTCTGGAGGGCTGAGTTTAAACCTTACTTAGATATTATTACAAGGCCCTATTTGTCTGTGCCACAAAACAGCTGACAAATACTGCCTAGCAGAGTGCCAGGGCTAGTGTAATAGGAGATTTGTCAGCTAAAACTCCTGGGCACTGGCAGACCTCTCTGGGCACTCACTTTGATGCACCTCTGGCACATATTAGTGTACAGGCCCCTTGCTGTACAACCAACCCAAGGAAAATGAATGGGGACTGGGGTTAAATTCACATCTTAAACAAACCAGAAGAAAAATTCTGAATCAGCGCAAACACAAACCTGGAGAAAGCATACCTGATGTAAAATGTGGTATTTTGGAATATGTTCAGAAGTAGAAACCATTATTTATCTTCTGCTAAAGCAAAACAGAACAAAACAAAGAAAAAAAGATAAAAAGTAACACAGAAAAATAGGATTTCAGCATGCTACTTGCTTTATGAGCAATGCAGTCAAGCCATGCACTCCACAGCAAGCATCCAGATCTCTCTTTTAAAGAAAGGGATGTTGCTTTCTGTTGGCTTTTGTGAAAGATACAGGAAGGGCAACTATTCACTGATCTCCTGTGCTTATCTTGGTATGCAGATACCTTTACTGATAACTCCTGTAGAATTTGCTTGAGGTTAGAAATTGTATCAGATGTTTATGTAATTTCCCAGAGTTTAGCCCCAACTGTGGCTGGGAGTATCATTGCAGCAGTATGCTGTGGGTGGTTTGGAGACTCCTGCGTTCTCTCTGTAAATGCTTCAGGCTGCACCATGGTGAAGTGTGATCAACTTTGTACCATTTTACACTGATCAACAAAGAAATAGTAAACTTCCTAAGTCACTGAGAAAGGATGGGCTTGAAGCAAATGAGTGCTCTCTAGTGTGGGAACTTGGAGTTTTCTCCTCTTTTGACATGGACTTCATGTAAAATCACCCTGTAGAGAAGGAGTTGAGGGTCCTTGTGCAAGAAAAGCTGGACATCAGCCAGCATCAACAGAGAAGTAGCCAGCAGTATGAGGGAGGTGATTGTTCCCCTCCGCTCTGCCATCATAAGAACCCATCTGGAGTAGTGCATCCAGGCCTGGGGCCCCCAGCACAAGAAAGATACAGAGGCCTTGGAATGGGTTCAGAGGAGGGCCACTAAGATGATCAGGGTGCTGTAGCACTTCTCCCATGAGGGAAGGTTGAGGGAACTGGGCTTGTTTACCTTGGAGAAGAGAAGGCTCTGGGGAGACCTCATTGTGGCCTTCCAGTACTTATAGGGAGCATATAAACAGGAGGAGGAATGACTGTTTACGTGGGTTGATAGTGATAGGACAAGGGAGAATGGTTTTAAACTAAGACAGGGAAGATTTAGGTTAGATATTAGGAGGAAGTTTTTCACTCAGAGGGTGGTGACATACTGGAACAGGTTGCCTGTAGAGGTTGTGGATGCCCCATCCCTGGAGGCATTCAAGGCCAGGCTGGATGTGGCTCTGGGCAGCCTGAGCTGGTGAGTGGCAGCCTTGCACACTGCAGGGTGTTGGAACTAGATGATCTTGGAAGTCTCCTCCAACCAAAGCCATTTTATGATTCTGTGATTTTATAATTATACATGTGATATACTTTTGGTAAATAATATAAATTTCCTGGGCTTAGTGCCTCTGATACAAAACAGTTAAAATAATACTACTTTTCTTATAGTTGTTGTCCATTTTGCCAACTGAAATTGAAATTGAAGCTGTCAGAGCTGAGAACATCTTTGCAATTTATGTGTACAAGGACTTGCATAGTGGGTTTGCAGTCTCAGCTGGGATGCTGAGGCATTGCTGTACAGATGTTTACCATTATTTACAATAATTATTCCTTTGTGGAGGTGCACTTAAGCATGGCATAGATTATTCTGGAAGAGAAAAACTTGGTATCAGTTGGCTGAATTGGTTTTACTGACCTGCATAACAGTGCAAAGGAAAATTATTTTGCTTTACACAGTTATTCTTATAACGAAGGAAACTTTAGAGCAGCTGCTGACTTATTGCAAATTTGTTTGCTAGTTAAATTTTCTGGAAGCACTGAAGAAAATAAGATTTGGGTAACTGGAAAATCAAACCAAGCACATTAATTATTTCTCTCTCTTTTCTTTACAAGTGAGATACCCTTCATGCCTCAGAAAATTATTGTTGAAACATCTGAAGTATTAACTTAAAAACTTTAATTGAAAATTTATCTTCTGAGAATTTAAGTTCCTCAGCTGTGGGCTCAGACCTCCAAGATTTTCATATACACTGCTGAGGGCTAGCGCACTGGGACATATAATCTTCTGTGGTGAATGATTAAAATAATTTTTATTAAAAAATTACCCAATTGTCAGAATCCCTTTCCCACTGAGCTTGGTGAATCACCAAAGCAGATACATTCTTACCCAAAGAACCTTGCTTTTTTTCTTTCCCCCTTTTTTTTTTTTTATTTTTAATGAGTATAAAATACATGGAAAGAGAGAGAGGCAGAGCAACAGGGGTATATTTTTTTAAGAGAATTCTTGCAGCTTGTCTCTGTTTCCTAATGTTTTCTAATTCTTGTTCATTCCTCACTGTTGGATTTTCTTGATGTTAAGCCTGGTTTCCTGAAGAAGTGAGGCTTATGAAATTGTTTCTGGTTTCTCCATTTGCCTGCCTATAATTTCTCAAAGATACTGTGTTTCTGAAAGTTTCAGGAGAGCAGGAAAGGTCTGAGAACAGCGAAGACATAGTTTTTGTCCCCTGCAGGAGGAAAGGAAAGAACAATAAAGACATCTTCATCATGTAGCAGATGGGAAATGTGTCACAAAAACATCTCTGGGAAAAACTCTGCATTTTTGGCTGAGCATTTCAAAAGAACTTGATAACACATCTGGATATACAAAAAAAAAAAAAAGGCTTTTTTTAAAATTATTTTTTAATAATTAAAAAGACAGCGTTATTTGTTTGTTTGTTTTGTCTTATTTTGTTTAAGCTTGCAGAAGTTTGGATCCAATTTGGAAGAAAATTTTAAGGACTGAACTCTGCAACTTTCAAGGGGGCTCCCAGCAGGAGCTGCTGAGTTCAAACATTGTTGAAAACTCAAGTGTTTCAAATACTTAAACTGAAGCTGATCTGCTCTGAACAGCTGTTAAGATGACCAGATGTCCTCATTCATCTGGAATGTTGGTCCTCATTCTGGCAGCCCAAATCTGCTATAAAGCAGGTTTTCCCCACTTTCTTCCCCACATTCCTTAGGAGAAGGAAAAGTGATCAGCATTAGTTCCCAACTGAACATAACTTCAGTGATCGCTACCATAAAATCTGGTTGAGGAAATACTTCCACAGTGGGATCACAGTGCTCTTGCACTTTCTAGCTCCAGATGAAATCCAGGCAGAAGGCATGCACTGGATGTCTCAATGCTGTTTTTCTCTCATGTGTACTTCAAATGAATATTTTGTAATATTTAACAAGATATCAGCAAGACTAGATGCCTAGAGATGCTTTTTCTAATGAAATTGCTCAGGGATCCATACTAGTCATGTTTCTAGCAAAAATATATCTTCATACATCAATGCTCTGGAAGTAAACCGCAAATAAAATTTTAGATGAGATTTGTGAAACACTACTGGTGAGACCAGGTCAGTCATGATCAGCAATATAAATTACTTGTTGATTTCAGGAAAGGATCAACAAATATGCGTTTCTAAAGGTAAATGCAATGTTTTAGAGCTACAAATAAGGAATTTAGTCTGTTATCTCTGGAGAAATAGGGCATATGAAAACATTCTGTAAATCATCAAACCATTGCTGAGGTACAGCACTGATGAAGGCTAATGCAATCAATGAACACTGATGGGAAGCAGATGAAACAGAAGGTAATTTTTGTTTTAAGGGCATTATTGACACTAATATGGAAGGGATCCTCTAAGAACATTGCACAGGGATTCCTGCACAAACTGAAAGCTTCAGAAAGAGGAATGTGAAGAAGAAAGGGCAAAGGACTCTACTCATAGGATTCAGCAAGGGACATTTGGCTAGTACTGAGGAAATGTTATTTTTTACAGTGATGGTAGCCTGGTACTGTGACTGGCACAGACTGCCCAGAGAGGTCGTGGAATGCCTGTCCTTGGGTTTATCCAAAGCTTATCTGGACACAGCTCTGAGCAACCCCTTCCTCCTTGAGTGACCCTTGTAGTTCTTCCCATTCAAAACTCCCTAACTCTCCACAACTCTTGCCCCAGGTCTATATAAATACAGTCAAATATAGATGTCAACTTGCAAGTGTTTAAATTTTGTTCAAGTGAATAATACCCTAAAATGTTCCTGAATCCTGTAAAGACTTCAAAAGAGCTGTTCCGTGGAAGCTGAAGCCAGTTAAACTAGAATTAAGGAGTATATTTTTAACAGGAAGAATGATTTACCTGTTGAAGTCAGTTCCCCATGCCTTATATCCTCTGCTCAAAACTAGACTATCTTAAGAAAAGAAATTCATCAAACTATGAAACAGTTAAACATTCTTGTTTGGTAACATAGGTACTCATAGATTTGAGCTCAAAGGATACATTTCTTTGTGTTTAACTTTTAATTCATTAGCATAAACACATGGTGGCAGAGTGTCTTTCTACTCTCAGTAATTTTCTAGGTGTCTTATGCTCTGTAGCATGATAGCTTACATTCCTTTAAAAAATCTAATAAAATTATGGGTATTCTCATTACTTCAATACACATCTAATCTTATGTTTTAAAATCTAATAAATTCTTCTCTTTGCTCAGTTCTGCTGATACTTTCCTCATTAATTAATGATAAATTACATCTTGTATCAATACAAATGTTATGCCTTTCGGTGATACTAGAATGCCCCTTAATTTTGATCTTGGAAAGTGGAGAAGTAGTCCTGCTTTCCCTTCTCTGTTCCCTTTTTCCCTTCAGCATTTTTCTTTATTTCTTTATTTCTTTATTTTTTGCATTGTGTATCTGCCAGTTTTTGGTCAAAACATAGAATTTAGGCTTGATAGACATCTTCAGTAATATTTGCAGTTGGTGTTGTGCAGCCCCAGAGACAGACCTGATCTAATCTCTCTCCTGTCTTGTGCATAGATAGATATCTGTAGCACTCAACTCTCACACAGTGATTTTTATCAGAGCATATCTTGGAGCACTGTATATTTTGTCATCTCCTCTGTTTTGTTTTGATAGACTTTGAAGTGCAGAGATGTGAGATGACATATTCATAACTTTCTTGGGACAAGACACGGGACTAGAGCCAGTGCTCCCTAGCACCTCAGCCCTGGCGTGCCCATCTCACTCTTCTGCCCCCTGCCCCCTATGAGTTACACCACATATGCTGCAGCATATTTTAACCCATTTCCGTCCCACCCCCAACCTCCTCCTGTTTTTATAAGATGAACTCAATTCCTCATTTCAGATCAGTAATTCATTCTAGGTAATATTGCTCTGCAGGCTGGATATCATTGCCATTGCAGTAGAGTCATTTTCTCTGGGACCAAAGGGTGAGGTGGACAAACCCTATCAGAATGCAGCTCTCAGCACAAATATGGAGATTTGTGTAGATTACAAGCATTTGGTAGCTCGTAATCATGGGAACTATTCAATTTTAATTCCAGCTGTGTAGGGATATGGATTATTAACAAGGGAAATAAAGATGAGAAAAATTTCATGTAAGAGTCATTGTATGAGTTTTGGACTTGTACTGAACATGGCCTTCTTTCCAGGTCTGCTTTAGACTTGTAGTGTAAAAGTGAACCAGCCATTTAACCTTCCTATCCCTGTATTTTCACATTGAGAAAATGTGAGTAATATTTCCAAAGCTTTAGGGAGCAATTTGAAATCCTTGTAAGGTATCAGAGGTCAGTAATTGTGTTTGCTATTGTTTGGTTATATTTTTCCACAATGATACATTGAGAAGCACTGGGTAATACAAGGCAGTTAATTCTCATCAATATCTAGTTCACAGGTGTCTAGCTCCAAATAATGAAAGAAAGATTCAGATTTATTGAAGACAATGGGGAAAAAAATGGAACATACCATTTTGTATTTGGTGCACTTAGTTTAAAAGAAATGTCATTCTTTAATTTGTGTTTATGAAGTATGCCAGACATTTTCCGTTCACTTTAAACTGTAGGTTATGAAAGTACGATATTACTCTTTCTGCTGTTTTTGAGCCTTCATTTTCTGAATTTTAGCTATGATGAACTAGGAAGTATCAAAGCTATTTGCTAGAACCATTTTGTTTAGCTCCTATTACTAGTCACAGGTTTTGTCTATTATGGAAATGTCATTAAAGTCTGTAAGCTTAAAAAGCATCTGTACTTAAGAAGAAAAAGAAATACAGTGGAACAGCAAATACATCAATAAAACACAAAATGAAAATGTGAGAGATATATTACATACTCTTTGCAGTAATGTGCCATGGAGTTATAGCTTAATTTCCTGAGTATGAGTTGATGTTCAACATTTTGAAGATAACATAATTTTCAGTGATTTTTTTTCAAAGTAAAATCTTATAAAAGTACCCAGAAGGCTTACCAAATATTGACCTGAAAACTAGATATCTCTAAAATTCATTTTGCATTGGAGTCAGAGAACCAGAACGGTACTAAGAGAAACAACTCCAAGTTCCGTGCACAAAATGTTGACAAAGTGTGTTTAGCTTCAGTGATTACTAGGACTCTGAACCTCTGCCATCCCATTAATCTTTAACTTGGGTGAACACAATGCTAATTTTTCCAAAATTAAAAAAATAAAATAAAATGTTTATAGAGTTATTTTTTTACCTGCCTCAAGCAGTAAAATACAAAGGTGGTGTGGAAGGATGTATAGTAGGATCCTTTGGGGTAGTTCAAGCCCTGCATGGAGGAAGGACTGTCTAGTTTGGTTTGGAAACCGTGCACTTGAAGATCACAATGAAAGTCCTATGGCAGACAGTGAGTGATGTTAGCATCGTAGAGTGCCTGACACCGCATATGGATAAGAGCAGCTACTGCAAGCTTTCTGCAGGTTTGGGTGGATGATAAGTTTTTTTGAATCAAAGGTTTGTAGGTATTTTTTACTTCCACAAAATGTACAAGTGAGTTTATTTGTTACTTGTATGAACTAGAAATGAAAATTAAAGTATCCTTTAGGAGTCAGTCTGAATTTTTGAATTTTGGGAAGTGCTGTGTAGAGTCAGTACTCAGTGCTTCTTGATTGTCCTTTCCAACTTGGGATATTCTGTCAGTGTAATTCTAGGAAAATATAACATTTCAGTTTATATATATTGGGTGTTAGGACACCATTATAGCTGTTCACCTCCTGTGTTAAAAACTGGAGCCAAATATTCAAAGAAGAAAATATGGCTCAGAAACAGTATCATAGTCAATTTTTCTTGATTCATTCAAAATACCATGGGAACTTCTTCATACATGGATGAATCCTCTTGTGTGCCTTCTTTCCCACTGGTCTCACAGTTTCCATCTACTAGCTTCAATATATAGGAACTTTCTCATAATTAATAACGGAAGAAATAATAATTCTTGCACATTATGTTTTATATAAGTGGCTCTTTTGCCTTCTTTTATGTTGGTATAGCAAATATTATTCTACTAGGAGATACAATATAATTGAACTTTTTTTTCTTTTATTTCCATCATTATGAGAATTGATTTACTAATTAGTATATTGAATTTAGTCTGGTGAATTTACTACTATGATGATTATTATCTTTTTCTTAGGAAATATGTTTCTTTTTTAAGTCTTCAGATGAAAAAGTATTATGACTGAAACCAGTAAATGCAAAAAGAAATATGTGGTACTGAAGAAACATTAAAAAACACAAACATATGGAAAAAAAAAAAGCAATGGAAGAACAATATGAAAATACCATAGAAGCCAATTTAGAAACATTTAGAAGCATTAAGACTTTATAATCAACAGTGGGTGCTAGTGAAAGCATTCATGGTCCCCCTGGTCGAGGTGAGAGGTGAGACTTTGGAGACCAAGAGCTCTGAAGCAGCCTACACAGCTGAGGTTTCTTGCTGGACTGTGCTTCAGGGCTTATGATTGTCATAATGATGTCTTCTCCATTGTGTCACTATAGATGTTTCTTCACTTTTCCACATGTAATCATTTTTATTATGGTTAAGTAAAATGCATTTGAGAAAATTTGAGAAAATTAGAAGCCGGAGCCTTGAGAATTTGTACAATGTTGTATTTTCCTACTGCATTTCATGCTGTTAGGTAGCACTGTGTGTGCTGTGCTTTCAAAGCAGAGACGTGAAAAATGTAAAGCTCTGGTGGGTTATTCTTCGGTGTGTGTGTGTTCACTTATTGTATGATAAACATGGAATGAATTTGTATCCTTATTTAAAGGTAACCTAATTCCAAAGTAAAATTGAAACACTGACAAGGAGGGTATTCGGTCCTGGTCTTTTTTTCAGAAGAAAAATACATGCTGACTTTAGCAGGCACTAGATCTTCCTTTACAAATTTGTGACATTGAATTCTGACCTTGAATTATAAGTCATACTTAATGTGGAACATTACCAAAGATTTTCAATCATGCTGGTATTTTTCATGCCTGCTCAGTTCTTATAGGAAATATTTTCAGGCATTACGCACAATTTCCCCATTAATTCAAAATCTATTTTGAAGGAATATTAAAGGAATTAGAAAGCATTTAGGATTTCCTCATGGATTCCAGAATACTAAAAGACAGTTCTTTTGGTCAGGAGACTTACAGTCTGAGTAAGAAAGTATAGAAGCAAGTTATGGTGATCTATGACATTTCTATGGTTTTGGGTTGTCATCCCATAAAAATCACAGATATTATTACTCCTGAACACTAGCATTAGCCTAACTGCATTCTGGAAAGAAATGAGTCTCACTTTTCATCTGTAGAGTGTGTAAAGTAACTGAATAATTCTTGATCATATTTTACTTCACTGGATAAAGTAGAAAAGCAACAATGTATTCCACAAGTTGTTGTAATTTCAAGTGATTTTCTCATTTTGTCTCAGGCACCAAAACACCAGAGGAGAGCTGGGGTCTTGAACGTGCTTAAGAACTGCTATGGAAGTCAAAATTCCCCGAGGGCCTTGAAATGTTCTTGCCAGTCTTGATGACTACTCACCATCTGTTTTAGAAATAACTGACTGTGACTCTCAGGGTCTCAAGACAGTATATCTTAATACAGCAGTGCCCAGATGTGGTTTGTCTTCTTGCCAATGCTGATCACTTGCTTTTCCTGGTAGTTTAAAGCAGGAAATACAAGCTGGAAGCTTCATCATAAGTCACGGTTGCACCAGTACGAACTTCAAGATTGTCAAAATTCACAGGCTGAGTTGTAAAGGCACTTAACGTGTTGGGACTGTGAGAAATCCAAACTCCTCACAAAAATGGTACCAAAATGGATAACAAGGAACTAATGCTGAAATTTCTGATGGGGAAAGGTGAACTTTTTTTATCTCAGTCATCTTTCTGAATAGCAAATAATGAAATGGAGGACAGATTTGTGCTCAAACTGGCTTCAAATGTATAGCTCTTTGATATTATTGTACCCAAGATACTGAGCATTTTTCTGTTTTCTGGGAAAACTTTCCAATGGAATTGTAAAGCAGCATCAATTAGGATTCACTATTAAATTTTCATCCACTCTTGGGTACTAGCACTGAGCATGCAAAACAGAGACTGAAAAGCAGGAAATGTCTTGCTTCTAATGAAGTGGACAGGTGGTAACCTCACTTCCAATTCCCAACATGTGTGGATAATCATGGTGAAAGGCTCTAATTATCCAAGTCAGAACTAAGTGAATTTCCACAGGCCAACCTCTGAATGATGCAAAATGATGGTTGTCTGGTGATCTTTTTAGCTTTTGATACTGATAATTTGCTATGTATTTTTCACACAGCACCATTCTAAGATAATTTCTGTAGCTGGTAGAAAAGAATTTTTAAATTGTATATATTAGAAGGTATTGTGGATGAGATTGTTTGATATCAATCTTCTTATTATTCTGTGATGATTCTAAGTATTCTTTTCAGAGCATGAACGTGATCTGGAAGCTTGGGAATTATTGGATTAGAGTTCTGATTTTGGCAGAAAGAACTATTGCATGACATTATGTGAATAGCAAAAATCCATGATGTTCCCCTATTGCTGGCGGTTCAGTGGAGAAATGACAGAAAATGATGCTCACCTCAAACAGATGCTGATAAACTTTATTACTGTCTGCAGACAGTCTGTGAACATATGCAGAAGGTTATCTGAACCATTTATTACCTGTCCAGTGTAAGGTGCTGAGAGCCTTGCTGTGGTAGATGATTACCACCTGAACAACTATTGCTTTGAATTTCCTCACCTGCCAAATGCTGATATGGTTGGCACACATGCTTTTTTATAACTTCCCTTTTTCACATTTTTCTTTCATCATATACTTCCACAGCATTTTTCCTTTCTATTTTGTCATACAGATCTCACCTTCTCATCACTCCTTTTTTGAATTTTCTAACATTTCTTTTTTTTTGTTGTTTTTTTTTTCCTCCTTTATCTCATTTTCCATCTCTTTTCCTACACAGCTCCCTTCCCTCCCCAGTATTTTGTTGGCTCCTTTCTTTCATGTTCCCTCTTCGTTCTTTCTGTCACTGCATTTTTTCCTTCTCCTTAATTTCTACCCAGTATGTTAATAAAAGATTCGAGCATTTAGATATTTTCCTTCACTGCACTTCAGGCTTCTGAATTATTGCAATAGTTCTACCAAAACTTAATTACCACATCAAAGAGGAACTGTCCTCATTTAGGCAGGATTTCAGCTTTTTCATTTTTTAAGTGTGTTTGACCTAATTAGGAGCCCCATTTAAAACGATACTTCTACAGAAATAGGAGGAAATCGTACAAGTTGTTGCCATGTTATTGAGCATATCTTACACTGATTTTGAGAAATATGAAAATGTCAGAAATTTTATTGAACCATCTTTTATAACAATCTTACCAGTGAGTTGTAGGAGTTGGAATAATACTGATGGTTAGATATAATAACATCCTGTTTTTATGATAATAGCCATATTTTCTGTGTCAGGTAAATACCGTCAATTCAATGTAATAAGCAATAATCAAATGTCAAGACTTGTAATCACTATACTTTATGGCAGGAGGTATCATTTTATGATCTACTTGTAACAAAAGCACCTTTTACCATCTCATGTTATTGTGGCTTCCTTGTTTCTGATGATGTAAATTCACTTTCCACTGAGTGTACATCAGACCTGCATAGAGTAAACTGTTGAGTTCTACGGATTTCTGCTCTGTAAGTAATAGTTATTAATTCTTTGTAAGCTTACGCTACAGCTGTTGTTATTTCAACTTGGGTTTCAAGCAGTGTGACCAGTACAGAAACATCACTTCAGGTCCCCTCCAGCCCCTTCTGTGAAGGTGAGTTTCCACTTAAATCTTTATTAAGTTAAGATTGGCAATTAAAAATATTGTAACAGTCTCCACTGTTAATCAGGGGAACCATTCCCTTAGAGAAACGGCATATTCAAAACTGTGTTGGAATTGTAATCAAGGCTGCAAGGCCTTCTGAAGCACACAGGGATGCTCAGACTGAGAGTCATAGCTTGTTTAGCATAAAGAAAAATCTCTTCTGCTGGAAACTCTGGTGTGTGTTATGCAAGAGACCAGATGCATGGTGGGGACTTCCTGACCTTAAACTCTGCAGGTAGCCACTTCTGCTGGCTGAACTTCACTGATGGGGATGGAGTTAAATGAGCAGGGAATTTATTACGAAATCCAATTCCTTTAATCCTTCGAGATGGCTTGAAGGTATGTCTTCAAACTCCACAGCTTATCTTTAATATATAAATAAGAAAGGTTGCTGTGAGTGTGAAGTACCTACCTGCTTCCTGGTTCTGCAGCTGAGCTCCACAGGGCAGGAAGGATTTAGCCTGCATATTTGCAAGTCTCTGAGATTATGACTTACAAAGCTGACATTTTTTATAACTCTCTGCCAAGGGTTAATTTGCCTCTGCTGTGAGAAAAAAGCTAAAAGAAATCTCGTCTGTTTTTATGAACAGTTCTAGAGCTGGAGGACAGCGAACAACAGGTTGGAAGGGGGATTAAATTAAAACTAACTAAAAGATGTTGTAACTCTGTGTGCACAAACTTTCAGAAGGCTAGATCAAGGGAGGTTGTCCATCACTCTTTCTACATGTAAAGTAACAATTTAATAACAGATGACCTAAGAAGGTCATATTCAGAAGAAAAGCAGTCTGTGCCATGGATGTATTCCTAGTTAATGTAGTTGCAAAGCAAATATGCAGTTCAAATGGAGGGAGACCATGAAGTTACAACACGCATTACTTTCTGAGGTCATGGTAGAATCCTTGCTTCTTCCAATGTGGCAGATTAATAAATCAGAAATCAATGGACCTCACTGAACATGTTTCTTGGCTCTAGTTCATTTTTTCACAAAGTCCTCAAGCTAAGTCCTTAGTTTACTGCTTCAAACTCAAGGGGAAGCAGACTTTTTACAGGAAACAGAGAACTTCAGCACCAAATAGCCTCCAGCCAAATAGCTCTGGATTATAAATGCTATTCTCAAGCAGAATAGTGACTTCTTGAATGATAAAAACCTGACAGAAATGTGTCTTCATTTGACAGGAGCCTACAGGTATAACAGTAATTTAAGTGTACAATAGCAGCTTTCAAGACGACTCTCAAAAGTTTTGTGGAATTTACACTATAAATTTGGGTCTTTTCAGTTGTTCCAAGGTCTTTTTCCATGTGATGGACAATCCAACACATTTTCTGGCTAAGGAATCCATTCTAGAAAAGCCTGTTTGTTGGTGGTCTTATTTTGCATCTGTGATCGCTGAGCTAGCTTTGCAGCTTCCAGAATGAGAAGCAATAGGCCATTCTTGGCCCCTAAGCACAAGCAGGAAATATGTGAACAATGTTTGCTTACAAGTAGCAACTTTTTGAGCATCATACATGGCAACTGAACGGAAAAAAAAGAATGGGAAAAAAAAGGCAGAAAAATCCAGTCCTGTCTTTAAAGCCATCCTTTCCTTTTCCATAACAGATGTATGAATATATATATATATATAAAGTCTCTTTGCTGCCTACCAGCATGACAGAGTTCCCAAGAAGTACAAAGCACAACTAAATGCACAAGTAAATTTCTTTCATTAAACACCATTAGAAAAATGTATTTTTGATGTTGTTCCATGCAGTAGCAGATTAACTGTGGGAAGCAACTTATGCAAGAGATGATACCATAATATTATGTTAGCCATTAAATAGTAGTACTACTATCATACTAATTTAAATGTGAAATTAGGATTGTGATAATACAATGGGACTTTGCTCACAGCACACGCACATTGGCACTTTCAGAAACTAAACCTCGAGCTGTTCCTAAGAAAATACCATTTGTGAGACTAATGGTCAGATACCGAGTATCCTCATTTTCACTTGGCTCACCATCAGCAGGAGGTACTCAACCACCATCAGTGAAATATTAAGTAGCTGTAAAAATGGGAACTTTTGCTCCAGAGATATGTTTGTGACGTAAGTCTAGTCAGAGATGAGTCAAGTTATTCATGGGAGTTTCCAGGAATGAGCAATTTTTGACAATGTGATAATCCTAGTTGCAGATGTGTCCACTCTTTGGATTTTAACAAGTGCTGATTGAGCACAGTGGTTTGTGACCTTCCAAGAAGACCTCACTTTGAAAATTACAATCTTAAAATATATTCAGTCTCACAAGGTATTAAACTTATTAGCCAGTATGAAGAAAAGTACCTCTTAGTGCAGTGTGGTTATACTCTGAGAACAGATGGCCGATATAACACCATAACAGAAATAGTTCTTGGACATACAGTGCAGAATTTGTCATTGCTGCCATTTAAATCTTCAGTTTTTCGATGGTAAATATGAGAAAATGTGACAGCATTTACATAATTAATGCAATTGAATGCATTTTACAGCAGCATTTCTTTTTATTATTATTTGTAGTACAAATGGCATCCATGCACCAGAAATTTATTGTGCTAGATACTATGCAAACACTAGAAAAACTTGATTCCTGTCATTTATGTGTTTTTTAATTGTTTGCATAGGAGAGAAAATTGCTCGGAGAACAAGTGGAATCTGCACATCTAAGAATATTCGAGACCAAACTGCACAAGGCCCTGTGCACTCCCACCTTGAAGCCTTGAGGTCAGGAGATTTCTTCCAACATAAGTATTATATGAGTTTACCTATATATATATATATATAATTTTATACTTCTGTTATGACCCAAAGGGCATGTCAAAAGATATTTACAGAGTATTACATTGTGCAAAAGGTTGTTTGATGTGTGGAAGAAAACAGAAAGTAGAGTCATGGTCAAAACTAATTTTTCTCTTTACTCAGTGATCCTTATCATATTCTTTGACTCTTCTCACGAGCTCAGTTCCAGTTTGACTGCACTTTTACAGAATAAATTTCAAAAGGTGCAGACAATAGAGCAAGCCAGACAAAAAAGTTCCTGTCAATCATTTCTCAGCTGGATGGAACTTTTTCGTATTTGTGGCTTAAACATAACAATAAACTGTTTGTTTTCCAATGTTTAGGACTCTTTTTTTTTCCCCATCTTGTTGATCAGCAATTTCCAGCAAAATAAAGTAAGGATAAAAGGTGAGATCCTCTTGCCATGAAATTGTGCCATAA
The DNA here is from genome assembly GCA_036925125.1 of Oreortyx pictus. Classification (NCBI taxonomy): domain Eukaryota; kingdom Metazoa; phylum Chordata; class Aves; order Galliformes; family Odontophoridae; genus Oreortyx; species Oreortyx pictus. The sequence continues at coordinate 20,744,699 of JAUPFR010000001.1, forward strand.
CTCATATACTTTTAATGTGTGTTTGTATGAGCTAGAAGGATCTCTTTTTCCATCTCTGTCACAAGATCAGAGGGACAAGATCACAGATAAGTCAGGTGTTTAGGGATGCTCTTGGATCTGAAAGTTACAACACTAGTATTAGTACATATTACTATTAGTTCTGACTCCCTACATGGCAGATATTATGTGCTGAATTTGGCCAAGAAAGATTTAGTAGAATGAGGGAAAAAGTTTTAGGGACTGTCAGACTAGTTTTGTGTTAGTCCCAGTACTCTTTTTAATCTCTTTTTTTTTTTTTTTTAATATTGAGCAAGAAACATCAATTGGGAGCTAAGTGTGAAAAAAAGTCATAAAAAGCATTCCACTAATTCTCAAACCAGTTCATTTTAGACTGCCAAAATGGTGTTTGGCCATTTTTCTTGGTGGCTTTGAGGAGTAGAAAACCAACTTTTAATGCCAAACATAGTTATAATTGACTCTGTTGTCTATTGAAAATATCTCCACAAAGTCATTCTTTCTAGTAAATCTATCCTGTGCAGCAGATACACCTTTTCTCAGGTGGATCTGTGTAGTCATTCAGTTGCAGCAAGGGATGAAGAAGCGCATGCCATGAGTATCCCATAACTGATGGAAGACTCCAGAGCTCTTGCCCATTTCCCTACCTCCAGCAGATTAAAAAAAAAAAAGGCAGTTTTTAATCTGACTCCTCCAAAAGATCTCTTTGGAACCCATGGGTCACACTATTGCCAGGTCAGTCAACTCATGCCTGTTAACATGACGGAGAAGAACCCACATTCTCTCTAGGTTAGGTTGTTGATAAAGTTGCAAATAGGAGACTTTTAAAATGCTGTCCTTTGCTGTTTCTCAAAAATTTCCTCTTAATCACTTGCTTCATGCTGATAGTAATTATATTTAGTACTTTTATTCTACATGGAAAGGAAACTATGGCTCCCACAGCTCAACAACAGATGGGCAAAGTTTGACAAAATGCTGGCTGATGCATTAGACTGAATTCAAAGTTCTCTGTAAACACTACTTCTTTTCTATTTGTTACAGTCATATATTTTTTAATGCTTTGATGCATTAGGGAAAAAAGAAAATGTTAAAGGTAATGAAAAACTCTTAAAAATGCACAAATGCCATTTTATTCTCCAGTAAGTTTCCCTATTGTATGTCCAAACAAAGCCAGAAGAGTTTACAGAAAATGCTCTTGCTGGTGCTTTGCTGTCAAAATTAATGGGACTGTAATACCATTCAGCTGCTTGAAAATGGAATTAATCTTATCATACTCTTTGGGTGTAAAGAAATGTACTAGGCAGAATATTTCTTGCAAAAGGCTTCCACTATAATGAATGTGGTATTCATTACTTCTCTTAGACAAGTTTATTTTAGAAAAAGAAAATGAATACAAATGGGTTATTGAAAGTCATTTGTGAATTCACTCAATATTTTGAAGGGATAAGAAAATGTCACAGCCATTGCCAGATAAAATGGATATCTTTAATATTACAGCAAGATGGTTATATAACACAGGCTGGTCTCTTTCCTGTCCCTTCTTCCAGTTTGCCAAGTGCTGAGGACCCACACTGTGGCTTTCTAATTCATCTTTGCCATGGAATAAGGCACCCTTTTTCAGAAGTGCACTAAAAAAGGCACATCTCCATTTCAGGTTCTGGTTATTACAACACCATTTTCATTTTCACTCACTTGCCTTTTGTACAGGTAGGCAAGGAAGCAGGTGCTATTGCATATCTCAGTCGCTGCTCTCATCCTCTATGGACAGTGTCCCACTGGATATAGCAGCCACCCATTGACTGCTGAAGGAGGATTTGAAAGTCACATTTATTTCCTTTAAGGAAGGAATATTAATCACAGACCCAGGTTACCCAGCACTTCCTCATGTAAGAAATGCTCCAGGTCCTTTATTATCTTTGTGACCCTCTGCTAGACTCTTTCTCAGAGATCCCTGTCTTTTTTGAACTGGAGAGTCCAGATCTGGACACAGTGGTCTAAATATGGCCTTGCCAGTGAAGAGTAGAGGGGAAGGATCACCTCCAGAGGTGAATTTAAGGTGATCATACATAGGTGTCATACATATACACACCTCTATAATACACCCACTAATGCACATGCAGACTTTCTGCGCAAATTTTTATGCCACTGAGGAGCTAGGGCTGACTCAGCCACCCTTGCTGATGAATTGATATTTGGTGGATCCTGGAGAGAAAGACTGTACGTGGAAGCTGAATGCACTTATGTTTAGTTACTACTTTGACGAGTGAAATTAATTTTATTGAAGTGGAAAAGATTAAAAGATCTCAATATTAGTCTCATCCTTTCCCCTGAAAGTTTGATAGCACTGATTCCTGGGCAATCTTTCAGCCTGTTGCACAAATCAGTGATGAGTTGTAACTGCCTTAGATGGAGACCAAACTCAACCCTGGACCTTCCACATCCTACTGGCACACTCTAGGTATTCAGGATAGTCACAAAAGGAGTTTCTTGCTATTTCGTGAGTATAGATTAATCCAACTTTTCTCAAACAAAAGTATGCAAGGAATTCTACATATGAATGAACAGGTTAGAGATGATGAAAAATACTGCTTACTCAGTGAAATTAATCTAATTTCCTAAGTGTATACAAACCATAGAATGTGAAGTCCTATGTTTAAGAAATTCCTAGAAACAGATGTCTCATTAAACATATGGTTTCCTTAGCAGAATCTTTACGTCAACAGAGACAAAACTAATTCTAATAACTTTTCTATTTTAATTTATAACTCTTTATTATTAATTCTTTCCTATAATGCCTCTGCCTAATTCTCTGTCCATCCACTGTCAGTCCCAAGACTGTACAACCTGTCTGTACACACAGACTGGGGAATGAGATGCTGAAGAGCAGCCCTGCTGAAAGGGATTTGGGGGTCCTGGTCAACAGCAAGCTGTACATGAGTCAGCAGTATGCTCAGGCAACCAGGAAGGCTAAATGTATACTGGGTTGTATCAGACACAGCATTGCTAGACAGTCAAGGGAAAGGATTGTCAAAAAAGTCATTCGAGCAAATTAAACAATTTGTTCACGTTGCTGGTAAAGATAGATGTGAGGTGGTGTATGGGGACTGCTAAGCCGTGGCCTGACCTGCTGATTGAGCACCTGAAGGAAAGATCTGGGCAGCCCTGGGAGCACAGGTGAAGGTGATTCACCTGTGTGACCGGAAGGGGTGGAGCCAGGCACCACTCCTCTTAGACCTCATTTATGGGCTGACTGCCACTGAGGAAGGTTCTTTTGTTGGAGATCTCTCCTTTTGGAATTCTTTCCCTGTGAGTCCAGTTCTTTGGAAACAAGTGAGCATTCATTTTCCTTTGTTTTGTAACATCTCTTCACTTGTGCTGGTTTCTTTGCCTTTACCATCCTTACAGGTGGTTAAGCTCCTCTTTTCAGACTGCAGCCTTTCCCTCAGTAGGTAGGAAAAATATGTAGGCTGGAATGGCTGGTTTCTTCCTGGTGCTTGGACACAGCAGACAGACCGAGGGAAGGCTTCCTCTGGCTATCTTATACAGGGCTGTGCAGGTTACCTGTGGTTTCAGACAGATCTGTGTCGTAGTACTGCTGATCTTGGAGTAGAACTGTTTTGAAACAGTTTATTATTTTTGCTTATAAAGCTCCTAGGTAGGTTTGTCTTAAATTAGCTGAATCGCTTTCTAACACTGCTATTAATAATAAGTGTTCTTTGGATACCCAAATAACTCTATTTGAGTTCCTTTGAATGATGGTGCATAGTAAAAGCTCTAAGTGATGCATTTAAAATGTTACAGCAGAGAGAAGAGACAAAACAAGCTTCCTGTGGATGGTGTGCTATTATAGATAACTGAGCACCACTGTGACTTACATAATGCTACTCCATACCTCTGGCCCTCGAGGTTGCTCTGTTCCTTCTTCCTCTCTATCTTCCTGTGAAAATGACTTCTTAAGGTTTACTGAGATATCTTGAACATTTCCCTGTGTGCAGAATACAGCCCTTGCTGGCATCACCTGCCATGCTGCATGCCTTCCATGTCACATGTCATGGTGGCATCTGTGTAACTGTTAAGCCCTATACATCCATTTTCCCTGGGAATTAGTGCTGTCTCTGTCCTAACACTCCTGAACGGGTGTAATTCAAGAGGATCAATGGCTCAGCAGGAGAGCTAGGGTTCCCATATGAAGTCGTTCTCCTATTTGACCTGTTCTCTTGAATGTTAGAGAAAAGCACTACAGCAATTACATGTCCCTACTACAAGATGGAGTATTTGATCTGTTTATACATTAATAGAATTAAAGTCAGGACACAAACCAATCTTGGAGATAGGGCCAAAGAGATGGTCCTCTTAATTTTATCTAAGTAACAGGAACCATGAGGTTTTCAAGATGCAGTACAACTTGTAGTCTAGAATTCTCAATTATCTGCAACAGACAACCCAGCACAAGCAGGTTTTCAATTGATAAAGGATTCAATGGTTATGTGAATCAGTCTAGATTCAGCTCTCAGCACTATTAACCTTTGATTTGTAAGATTAACTCTGCTGCATTGCTATCTTCCAAGCAGATAGCTAGGCTGCTTTCCAGCCACCTGATTACCACTCATTTTATTAATCTTGCAGACATAAATGCTTGCTTTTTTTTTTTCTTTTCCTCCACTCAATTTTCTTGTTTTCTTATCCGTTTTCATTTTATGAAACTTTTTTTGCATTTAGTCAGCTTCCTTCAGGGACTGCACTCACCTAGTGCTAATCTGGACATTCAGGAGCAGTCATTGCAATGCTAAATATAGCCAGCTTTCTGGATGTGGTGCAGGGGCTAACACTGGAGTTTTCCCTCATGTGTCCTCAGTCTCCTGGATCTATTCATCCAGGTCAACTGCCAGAAGTTCCATTATCAGACTCAATTCTGTTTGGGGTACCATGCTGCAATAAGGCTTGTTTCTTCTCAGTGCATCTTCCTCTTGGAGAGCTGAAACTCGTGATGGAATAGCTGAGACTGCTAGAGCCACAGGATCTTAGGAAGTACAGCTCCACATGATGTCATGATATGGAATACTGATAAAACCAGAACACCTGCAATGAACAGGGACACCTAAAGCTAGATCAGGTTGCTCAGAGGTCTGTCTAGGCTGACCTTGACCCCTCCAGAGACAGGGGATCCACCATGTCTCTGGGCAACCTGTGTCAGAACTTTACTACCTTTATAGTAAAAAAATCTTTTCTTATAACCAGGTCAGCTAGATGTTAGAGGTATTGTTTTCCTCTTTGTGCCTTCATTTATGATTTCCAGTTCTGCAATCTACTGTTCAAATCCAACAGAAAAAGAGAAGCCTAGTCACATCTGGAGGTAATGAAACAGCTTTTAGAGCAAAAGCAGAGACTATCATTTATCTCATGCTCACTGAATATTTGACTCAACCTTACATTCCTTCAAGCAAAGAAGGGAAGCATGGTCTAGATGAAACTTCTGTGAAGAGTTTGGAAAAGTTATTCACAAAGCCATTATCAGCTGTTCCCTGCCAACCAATAATAAGGCACTGACTGCTGTTTTCAGGAGGTGCGACCAGTCACTGATACTAATGAATGTGATAATTTAGCAGAGAGCCCACTTCTCACTTTGCAGATGATATCAAGCTTGGAGAGGCTGCAAATGAACTGGGTTTGGCTTCAGAGCAATCTTGACAAATGTGTGAAAACCATCTGACCTTTCCTTTCTCTGTCAGTTCAGTCCAAGAGAGACAGACACAAGTTGTGCATCTGACTGGAAACAAATGTGGGACGGGAGGTGACTGATAAGGCAGTAGCTCTGCAGAAAGCAATCTGAGTGCCACAGCAGATAAGAAGAAAACATGAATCAGCACTGTGCAAAAAAGGCAGACATCATACTGAGGCATATAAATAGGAGCCTTAAAAATAGGCTGGTTCAAATAGTCCCTCTACTTCACTTGGCACATCGGAGTGCTCAGATGGCATAAAGTAGTTCCTGACTTTGTTATTCAAAGGTTTTATTTTATTTTTAATCTAGAGAAGAGTGAACTGAAAAAAGAAAAATATCAGTTGAATTAACCTAAATCAAGAGTTCAAGGTACTCTTGGTGCATGTCCTTACAGTCAGGACAATGAGCACTGGTTGGCAGCATTGGCCGGGATGTTGTGGAGTCTCCATTACTGGATGCTTTTAAAAATAGATTAGACAAACTGATGTTAGGAATCTAGCTTGTTGAAAGGTAGTATGACCTTTTAGCAGAGGGATGGAATTCAGGCTGTACACATGCACTCAAAAACCTTCTCAGCTGTACATTTCTGTGATTCTGAATAATGTGATACTGAGAACTGAGGTCTGGAGTTTGGGTTGGAAGGGACCTTTAAAATCGTCTAGTTCCAACCCTCTGATATAGTCAGGGACACCTCCCTGTAGACCAGGTTGCTCAGAGCCCCATCCAGCCGGGCCTTGATCCCTTCCAGGGAGGGGACATCCACACCTTGCTGGTAAATCTGTTCCAGTGTCTCACCACCCTCACAGTAAAGAATGTCTTCCTAATATCCAGTCTAAATCAACACTTCTCCATTTTAAAGCCATTTCTCCTTGCCCTGTCACTACCCGCCATTCTAATAAGTCCCTCCCCAGCTTCCCTGTAGGCCACCCTTCAGGTGCTGGCAGGCTGCTATAACGTCCCCCTGGAGCCGCCTTCTCTCCAGGCTGAAGCACCTCAGCTCTCTCAGCCTGTTCCTGTAATGGAGGTGCTCAAGCCCTCTGATCATCTGTGTGGCCCTCCTCTGCACTGGCTTCAACAGCTCCATGTCCTTCTAGGGAGCCCCAGAAATGGGTGCAGTACTCTAGATGCATACATGCTAATACCAAGGTATTTTCTTCTGGGCTCTTAACCTAAATACCTTCAGAACTCATACTGCAAGATTTAACAACAGATTGTTATATTAAAATAGCAACTCTCAAAATGCCACTAAAATTTGACAGTATGTAGAAAACAGACTAACTCTTCCAAAACCTCAGTGTTTTCATATGCAGATTCACTTTTCTGCAAGACCAGACAGAAAATCACAACATCCCTTTATCCAGCCTGAGAAAAAGCAAAATGAATTTGACAACTGGCCTTAAACTCTTTCTCCTAAACAATTCAAAGAAAAAGGAATCCATCTAAAACTGTTGATTATTTCTTCAAATACAGGCAGAAAGCAATATCTTGCAAATCTGCGCCTTACAAGTATGATAAATAAATGTATAGACAGAGGGCTTTCTTTTACAAGGTCTTCAAACGGAGCTTTTCAAAGGATATAATACCTATTTTGTATTAGAGAATGATTTTATCTGTACAGTTTGTGTCGTGTAGGAGACATAGGCTCTCATAAAGGTGACATGAACTATGTGGGTAGAGTTTAGCTTTGAGGAGTTACCATGGATCTAAACTAAAGACTCTCTCCTTTTTCATACAGTCCAAACAAGTATCAGATGTGAGACGCTAAGCAACAGTGCAGATAAAATATCTTCATGTTTACTTGAGATTTGAAAGAAAGGCAATAGCTGTGGATTCCAAGGCCAAAGTCTCAGAATATTTAAGAAACAATTCAAACTTTTTCTCCCCCCAACACATTTAGAGCAATTTAACCATTACATTATTTTTTAGGGCTAGTTCCAGCACAGAATGTTGTTGTTGTTGTTGCTCTCAATAGTCTGAGTTGTGGAGTTAACAAAGTTCAGAATTTAAGAATTCCTCTAAATCCTTGGAGTTGTATCAGAGTTTTCCACATAGTTACATAAAATCCCTGAGCTCTTTTTTGCAAATAAACCAAAATCTGCTCCTACTTTAAGAAATATTCTAATAGATTTGGTGAAATATAATGTATTTCTGTGTTTATATATAGCTTCATGAGAAAGGACAGTAATAAGAATCTTATTGCACATCCATATGTACACATTTAGGGTGCTATAAAATATCTGATTACATCTTACTAAGGGAGGACACTATAATTAAAAAACCCTCTTCCACATCTTTTGAAACCTGCACATTTTCATTAAAATGAATGCTAGAAATGTACAATTTTCGGAAACTAATTTATCTTCCTGTTTTTATTTCTTGCAGAATCATAGGAGGCTTTTAAAAGTCATTTCCTCAACAGAAAATAGGAAATAAACTACAGTAACTTTTATTGCATCTGGAGAATATAGTTTCCCCGGCTGTGCTATTCAGTGGTAGTTACATGACTCTTTGAGACATGCTGACATAAAACCAAAACAAAATAAAACAAAACAAAATACTTTGGGACAGATGAGAAATTTTAGGAATATATTTCTCAGGATGTCCGTATTGAAGACTTCAGCACAAAAAAGACCTATATCTTTTTGAGCCATCATTTGTAATATTGTGCAAGTAAAATATATTAAGAAAGGAAAGAAGCAAGTCAAATATATTCTTGCAAGGCAGAACACGCTGTGCATGCAAATGAGCTCGTGTATAAGCCCAACTCTTTCAATGCAGTGAAATACTGCTTTGGAGCTCTTTCAGAATGCAAAATGTAGAGAAGCTATATGGTAATCAGATGCCCTCTAAGCAAAGGAACTCTTATGTTCCTACAAAAATAGAGACTAATCAGTGGCGATTAGTCCCAAGATAGAAATAAACGTAATTCTCACATTCAGCTAATTAAAACAGTTCATATATGCTTACATTACGGTTGAGGCCATTGTTAGAGAATCAGAAGTGTCTCAGAGAAAGCTACTGTTGGACATATCCCACTGACAGATGCATCCACTCCTCAGTAGTTCTCTGTGACAAATAACTGCAGGCTCCCATTGCATTACATGGAGCAAGACATTGTGGGCTCCCATACACACAGAGCAGGACACAACTGGCCACCTACCTAGGACCAGCAGGTGAGTTAAGAGTTTCATTTGACACTGGAGATGAAATCTCCATTTGAACTCTTATCTCCTAAGAGGCTATCTGTACCTTAAAGCAAACAAAAGATAAGACTAAGTACTGGCAGTTCTGAAAAGCAACACCAGCTCCCCGTGCTCCAGTCCTGGTAGCTAATGTGCAATTGGCTTCACCTAACATCATCTCCTGTCACTTCTTCTCATTGGATTTAGTTGGTGAGTTCATATTAGTGATGAAGTCCATGGGTGAAGTGTGTTCCTGGGCCAAGGATCAGGACTAGACTCACATATGACTTAACTTTTTCTCTTAAATAAAATATGAGAATTAAAGAATTCATAATCTGTGTTTACTTAGATTCATTTCATTCGGACAAAATTCAGAATGAGAAAGAAGATACACCAATTAAAAAATAATCAAAAGACTGATGTTTCGTTGATGAAAAGAGACTCCAAGAGACTCAGTATAAATAATAAATGAACACTGTAAACATTTTATGTGGGTAAAGAAAATCAGTATATTGTATTTTGGAAGGCAACGAGCAATATTCACAAAGCAGCCTATCAGACTCCATAGTAGCTGACTGACTGTAAAGCAATAATTTGTAATCTTCTTACAGTAATTTGTAATTGGATTTTTAATGTAAAATATGACCAGAAAAAGAGAGTAATGGCATTACATCTGACTATATTGGTACAAACAACATAGTACGTGGAAGAACAAATTTAATGTATACAAAAATGAAAACTGGATAGGTGTTTTTTTTTTTTTTTAAGTTTCACCTCAGAATGAATCCTGGACATTCTATCATAATCAGACAGAAACTAAGCAGTCAGAAGAATTTGAAGCTCTGTAATAAGGAAGGACTTTAGCATCTGTATGAAGATACTGAGGTCTGATGTTCCCAGACTCAGGGTCAAAAATCACAACTGTCAACATAATTTGTAATGAGGAAAAAAGCACTGAACAAATACTTAACAAATACTCAATTATGGCAGTGTAATTACAACAGACACTTTTACAGCGCTGATGGAAAGCATGAGTGACCCTTATCTGACACGTATGAGGCTTAATTTTTTTTGTAATAAACTTTTCTTGACAAATTTTGGATTTAATTTCTGATTGGCATTATGTATACTTCCAGGGGGGTGGTTGCATTGCAGATGAATATATGCTAATTTAAGGAGTGTGACTTACAGCTTGTCATACCCCTTGCCTAAGGCACTTTGATACTTAGATTATGTTATCTACTCTTGTGTCTGGTCATGTGAGATAACATAGTTGTTAAGCAAGTCACATTTATTATCTTCCTACAATATGTTCTGTTATGACATGCTTACTTAGCAATATTGAGTACCTGGAGAAAATCTGAAATGGCTACTCTCCTGTCAAAAACAAATTACGTGGAGTCAAATGCCTCAGATTCTTACAGTTCACATGGCGTAATTTGTGTTTCTCCAGAATGCGTCTGTGCTTTCATGGGCAGTTGCTCCCTTGGAAAGATGAAATCTATTTTCCTATGAGTCTATTCTCCATTCATAGCCCTTTATATCTTTGGAATGTTGCATTCTGAGGGTGTACGCTGCCAAGAGATTTTTCCATCTATCCTGTGGCTGTTAGCAATCACAAGATGCTGTCAAATAGCACAAGGCAGATCAATATTTGGATCTGCTTTGCCATACTCAGACCAGAGACATGAGCTTTGGCTTCCTTATGCATATGCTGATGCTCTTGTCACATTGCATCTGTTGGCAACTGCCCTGCATGTGCATTTCATGACCACTGGGCTTCAGTGCAAGCCTCTCGCTTACCGATTGAGAACAGCTCATCCCAGCACAATTGCATGAAAGGGGTGCTTTCCTGATGGGTAGGAAATTGATCTTCAAGTCTCCAGGCAAAATCATGCATTGCAGAAACTTCAACCTTCATTTTCCGTAGGCATATAAGTTAGCCAAGCCAGAAAGTTATGATGATTTCTCTAGATCTTTAATTTTTTTTTAATAAGAAAATTCCATCCTATTAAAGCTGGAATATGCATTTCTATTAAAAAAGCTGTGGTTTTGATAAAGTTGCATTTTCTAATCAGAAATACTTCCTGTTGGAAAATTCCCAACCTATCATAAGAAATACCATTTGGATTACATGTTCACAAAGATAAAATCATCCTATTAATAGCTTGAGATTTAATATACATCTTTCAGAGCAAGAAAAGCAGACTCAAATTTTCAACAGCCATTTAAAGGAAGTTGTGCCTCATCTATCCAAACTTGTTTTTAAAGTAATCTTCTAAAACTGAATATTTAGTGAGATCCTTCCTGTAGCATCATTAGAGTCTCTCCAAACTAGTATTAGAAACTTCTGATAACTACCACAGCAATTTATATAATTGTAGTGCCTTTACTCCCTTTCAAAAGCTTGACACTGAACACGAAATGATGTCTTCACTTTCCTTTTTTCCTCTACAGCACCAAGAAAACCTAGAAAAACCTATATAAACGTCAAGATAGGATTGGGAATTCAGAGAAATAACAAAATAAGATTGATAGTGTTAAAATGTATGATGAACAGTTCTGTCAAATAGTTGAGGCTTAAAAACATAGGAAATTTCTGTGAGAGAATTTGTAGATAAACTTTTTGCAGACAGAAACAGGAGGGGATATTACACTGTTACTTTTGTCCGGAAAAAATTGTCTAGTATAATTTTTCCCCCTTTTTCTTAACAGATTTAAACAATATCTCTTGTTTATACTCCCGAGCCCTCCAGTAAACATTTTTCCACATTGTTCACATGCCCAGCTGGCCTGAGAAGAACTACTCATCCACTTCCTTCCCTTGCAGCTGAGGAACCTTGAATCTCCTCAGCTTCAGGGAGACCAGTACTCAGGGGTCAGTTGGTCCCTCTTCCCAGCAAACACCTGGATACAATCCTGGCCTTTGACATTTCCAACCCTGAGAAAGAGGGAGTTGAGAAGCCCAGTTAATGTATTCATGTCATCATGACACAAACTCAAAGAAAATAGTTTCAAAAGTATGTATGGACTTGCATAGATGTTTGTAATCATTTTCAGAAGTACGTACATCCTTTCGCCCAGAGAGATGGTGATTGCCCCATCCTTGGAGACACTCAATGTAAGGCTGGACAGGGCTCTGAGCACCTGATGGAGCTGTAGCTGTCCCTGCTCATTACATAGAAGTTAGACCAGCAGACCTTTAATGGTCCCTTCCAACTCAAATGCTTCTATGATTTTGCTGGTGGAGGAAGACCTAATCAGGTACCAGTCAGGAAGGCTAGATGACTTACAGATAGGGTTCACTGGTTATTGATACATGTAGAGATTAAAAACATAATGCCAGTACCAGACAGAAAGAGCTAATTGCACTTTTGGCTACGTCTATGTTGCTGAATAAGAGAGAAGAGCATAAAAGAGGCTGATTCCTGGCTTCTGGCTAAGTAACACCATTTGGCCCAGGTCCATAGTGGTTATGGCTGCTCCTATTTGTAGCAGATCTGTCTTGCAGAGAGTTGTCCAAAAGCAGAGACATAAACGGGTAATCAAACAGATCAAGAGATGAGTGCTCAAGCACACTGCAGCTCTTTTATTTACCAGTACATCTGGGCCAGTAGATGATTTTAGGAGAAGAAGCTCTGGCAAGACCATCCTGGTTTCATTCCTCATAGGAATATAATAGTAGCCTTATAGGGCTGCTGGATTACTTTATTCACTGGTCCTGTGAGTGACCAAGGCATTTCCCAGTTCCAAAGAGGAACAGAAACTCCAAAATCCTTTGGAAAAAATGCTATTTTTTTCCATTAGTTTCTCACTAAATTCTCTCTTTCACTAAGTTTGTAAATCACATTTGTTCTTTTATTTTCTCCCTCTGTAAACTGCAGATCAGCCTGAACTTTTTACCATCTAGAGACTTCCTCGTGGATCCAAACCTCTAGTTAAAGGAGCCTAAACATGTTTCTGGTGATGAAGATTATTCTCTTTCTTAAACCTGCACTCCTACTAGAACTTTTACCACTGTTATTATTCTATAGTATGCTAAGCTGGCTATAGGAGTTGGACTCAATGATTCTTATGGGCTCCTTCCAACTCAATGCATTCTATGATACTACTCTTTACTAAAAGTTTTACCATTTATATGCAGCTTTATTATATCACAGTGTACATAAAGCTGAGAAAACACGTTGCAAAAAAACCCAGGTTGCATAAATACTTTTCATGGTAAAGGTCCTTCCTACGTTTTCTTTAAGGAATGGGCACCTGTCTGTAGATATTTTGGTGACATTTGTTGTTAGAGAGGATATTCTACAGCATTGTTCAGTACTGTCCTTAGTATATGGGCCTAATAAAACAGTGTCCAATTTAGCCTGAGCAGTGAATTGAGGATAAAGCAGAAATCCTCTACACAAGCTAAAACAATAAAGGAAATGTTTGTGAAATGCTGCTTTGGAGTGTGTTTCACTCATGAGTGACTGTGTTGTATGGCCTAGGACTCAGATGAAGGGCAGGAGAGGTGAAAGATAAAGGAAGGGAAGGGAACAAGGGCAGGATGCAGCTAAGCAGTGATGTGTGTGAAATGAGATACCTGATTTGTTTGGATCATTGTAAAAGAGGAGTTAGAAAGGGAAGCACTTCATGTTAGCCAGGAGGAAGACTACAGAGTGGTGTCAACACCTTATTTCAGGCAAACACGCAATGCTTCACCAGTCAGGTCATCGGAGTGTAAAGGCCATGGCTTGGAGGCAGTAAACCAGGCTGAGCCTTTGCACCAAGCCAAGTCTGTCATCATTTTCAAGAGACAAGAGCAAGGCTGCAACCTCTAGAGAACAGATTCGCTGACCCTGAGGTCTGACAGCACTGACTGCACTGATAGCTGTGAGTCTGTGGAGGATGCCCTCAGCCTCAGGAAGCACTCTTCCTCTGCTGCACAAAAATTTGCTGAACTTTTTTTCAGATACCTGCCTCACTTTGATAAATCACCATTTTCCTGCATTTGTTTATGGTCTTTCATGAAGTGCCTCTGGCCGGCTGAAATAATAATAACAAATATGCCAAGAGAGTCTCACACGCTGCAGGCATTGGTACTGCCCTTACAGCACACCCACTGCAAGGGAATGTCCAGAAAAGCCACTGCACACAGAAAGGAGGTTCACAGAATCACACAGAATTGTAGGGGATGGAAGGGACCTCTAGATCATCTAGTCCAACCCCCAACCCGTTCTCTAGAGGCAAAGAAATAAAGGCATGAAAAATAAATGGAAGTATTTAGTGAACTGCATTCCTCAAAAATTTCAGCTTTTTAACTTAAAAGTAGATATGAACTACAGATAAAAAGAATAAAGAGAAACTGACACAGAGGCATTACTTTCAAGGAATCTATGTTTATCACCCGAAGATCAGACGGAAGGAAAACTTAAAGAATTAAATATAAAAATTAAAAAAGACAAGATAAACTCTTCTTGATACCTAGAGAACTAAGGCAGAAAATGCCATATGTTCTGATCTTTCATTGCCCACAAACACCTGCCCTGACAGCATGACCCCAAATGTGTAGCTCACTCAATAGCCACTCCTTCATAACTAACAGAGAAATTATTTGGCTAAATACTGTTTTCCCCACATTTTCCCTGTTTCATCTGAGTGGAGGAATAGCTTGATAATGCCTAATCCTAGCTCACTTTTTAGTACCTAATACATTTAAAACTCACTGCTGTCTCCTGTGAAGCATGTTTCATAATGTCAGTGGTCTGCTTTTCTCTCTGTGGGTGGGACTGCCTCACTGTGTGTACATGAAAGAAATTTTGCTACAAAGGAAGTTTTTTTCACTTTTATAAGTCTAGATTTGGATGAAGAATACATACACCATGCTGGTAAGGGAGAACATTCTCGCAGCAATGAATGCAATTGAACGTAGTTATGCAGAATCCAAAGTGTTTTTTCAAGCTGAATTTTTGCATGGGTTACATTCTGGGCATATATAAAAGAGCATAGTAAATGAAAGATTTACACCTGGAAAATGCTTACTTCAGATACTTGTACCAATCAGTAGATAATCTTCCTGCAGGCCTGACAATTTCTGAGAATTATTCTGCTTAACTTTCTTACTGGTAGCTCAGATACACATACATCAAAACTTATTCAGTGTTTCCTTCAGCAAGATTTGTGACGTTTCTCACACCCACTGAACAGACATGTCAGATGCGATTTTTCTTAGAATCACACAGATATTATGTTTCCTAAAGGTACCTGATGAGTAAAAGAAGTTAACACACTGATATGGCAACCTTGCTTATTCACTGTGGCCTTTGACTTACTTAATTCTGCATTTGGTATCTGGCACTGTGAAATGCTGCACAGCTCCTCTTTACTTATTATATTGCTCATCCTTCTGTGACACTGAAGGGGTAACACAGAGTGGCTGGTGGAAATCTGATCAACAATCCTGAGAAAATTCATAGTAATCTCAGAAACACTCAGTGTCACAGAACTGAAGACATTACCTAATTCACCCCTGCTGTTCTGGTCCAAGGAAGAGGTTGTTATCTTATCAATTAAAGAAGATAATAAACCTAAAACATGTAACAGTCTGGCTCTTGCCTAAGAAGAATTCTGTGGTCTTGAAAACTCTTAGTAAATATTATTCTGTCTCTAATTTCACCTTAAAGAGATAGGGATCATATTTCTCAAAGGATTTCAGATGTAGGTAAAACAAGACATTAGACTAATCATGGTAGAAGATGTAAGGTGTATAAAAATGACAAAAAAATCCATTGTACCATCCATTCATCATACCATCCATTCAGTTTGAGAATCAGGTACCTAAAAGTCTTCAACAAGAGAGGGATGACAGTGGTATCAGTGAATCCCATGCAGATGTCGTTGTGGGCTGCTGGAGATGGAGCCATACCTACATGTTTGGGCAGGTGAATCACTTCCTCCATATGTACTTTAGTGTGAGCTGAATCAGTCTCTGGGCTGCAGGTACTACATTGATAGGTTTTCCTGAACAGTCATGGGATCAGTTCAGTTCATCAAATACAGGTATCTATGCCCTGAGATGCACCGGCACCCAAGACATTAATGTGGAACTGCCAGATAGGACACTATAGTCTATATCAAACCACACTAATTCTGCTCTGCATCTCCTATACATTACCTTATCGTGTTTTCTCTATGGGAAACATCCAAGCATTCTACAAGGTAGTCATTACCAGCACTGTGTATTTTCATTAGGTTGTTTACCTATATATATCCAATTTGTACATTTTCTGATCTGAACATCATTCTCCCTACATGATATGTATCCAGTATAGCCTCTTAGTTCTTAGATGTCCTACTTGTTAACCTATTAACTGCTTATCAGATAATCTTGAGCTTCTCATTACTTAGTCGCACAGCTCCAATCTTTAAATTTCATAAATTCTAAGCTTTCATAGAAGTGCTTTAGTCTCTGCTGCTGTCCCACCTGCAGGACCTTGCAGGAACCCACAGATATTCCTCCACCTTTTCCATTTGACCAGATCACTTGGACGCTGTGACTGGTGACTGCCACTCTGCAGTGTGATACAAAACTATTTCCTAAAGTGGCATTCAGAAATCTCAGAGAAAGCACAGGGAAGGAAGGAAAAAAAAAAAAAAGGAACAACAACAAAAAAAAAAAACTCCCACAAAAAACGTACCATGGAAATTACTTGACTTTCAGTTTTTGAAGTGGTGTATTGATTCTTCTGAACAGCAGCTGTGAAGAAATGCTTAATGTTTAATGCTTTGGCTACTGGGCATGCATCTATGCTTTCATGCCTCAGAGGTGAAATTCTCTGCAGTATTCCTCAAGGCATTTTCTTCTTATTATTAGAAAGGTTTACATTTCAAGACTGAACTGTTGCAACATCTTGGCCACTTTGCAACTGTATTTGAAGAAGTGGGCTCTGAAAACTCTTAGAAGTTACTGTGCATACTTAGTGCTTTCGAAATGTCTTAAATTCCCAATAGTTTTTAGCCATTCTCAGGAAAACAGGAGTACAGCCTTGCTAGATTATCTGGCAATAGCTCAGAAGTACATTTACATGATTATGAAGTATGCAGTAAAAGACTAAATGGCTTATCTGTTTATTATAAATCACATTGCAGCGCTATGCATCTCAAACAGTACACAGACTGAGTTTTTGCTACTCTTTCAAAATTACTTTTGTATATTACAATCAGTGTTCATTAAAGAGCATCATATGCCTGTATCCCAGAAAAAAAATATTTGTAGATAACGTTATCTGTACATTTGGTAAGACAGCAGTGCAACATAATTTAAACAACTAGTATACAAAGTTTCACTTGTGTTCAAAATGATAATAACTTTCAACTGCAGAAAAGTCATCTAGGCAGAAATTCTTAAAAAGAATCAGAAGACTACAGCAGTTCCTACAACCATTCCTATGTCTTTATTAGTTGATCTTTGTCTACAGTAAAACAGAACAATACTGGCATGAGCTGAAACCAACAAGAAGCAAATATCTAAACTGAAGTGTCATTCATCTTCATATTGAAACACGGATTTATCAATAACTAGCTTGTCTTGCTCTGTGATTTTATCAGGTGTAATTCTTATCCATTTTCCTATGGAAAATGATCTAAAGATATGATGATAGAAGCAATTCTGCAGGATATTCTTCTCTGTCTGAGTTTAATGCATAAAAAATCCAACATCCAAGTACATAAAATTCAGCACTGCATTTTCATTTTTTTAATAGTAGTGCTTTTTATTTCTTCATTCAAGCCTCCATAGATCTTTCTTTTCATGAAAGGTATGGCATTTTGCCAGAGGTTTTGAAATAATAGGAATTTGAAGAGTGAAGGGAACTGCTTCAACAGTGCCTGAACTGAAGAGATAGGATGATTGTATACGAAAGGTCACCATACATGTCTCTAGAGTGCTGATAGCATTACACTGAACCACAAAATTCAAGCTTTGAGCCATTCTGTGGAGACTGAATGAAATTGGTTTCAAAATGATAACAGTGTATCATAAATAGTAATTAAAATAGAAGTGAGAACAGCAAAATGATTTGTTCTCTTCTTCACATGATATCAGAGATCACATACTGGGATTTTCACAGGGTTGCAGCTCTTAGGGTTGAGATCCATCTACCATGTCACATCTAAATTGTCTACTCCCTCGGCTTTCCAGGATTATCTACATTAAAAATGCCTTAATTCATTGGACAAATCCCTTTTTGGTTTGTAAGTTCCCTGAACACCCACCTTACTTGTTCTCATGAGTCCAGTAGACTTTGCAGAGGCCAGCATGTTTCTTCAGCCATTGCTGCCAGTGTTATGTTGCTGTCTAAAACAGAGACAAAACCCATGGCTTGTAAACTGGATGGCTGAGTTGGCAAAGAGCACTTTTTTCTGTCTTTTCTCCAGCAGTCATGACTCCTCTCCCTCTGCTCTGGCGCCTCCTTGCCAATGAAGCCCATCTCCTCTATCAGAAGAGAAAGGCTGTACGCACCTCTTCCCTTCCCCTGGCAGAGAAACCATGCTTTTTTACTTCTGTTCCTTCCCACCAGTTCAGAAGGAAGTTCCTGGTTCTTTTGAAGACAGGGACACTATACACAACTTGGCCTTATCATTTGAGATCTTCCAGAAGTAAAAGATGTCATTTTCAATATGATTTTTAAAATTATATTTCAAGAAGTTATTTCACCTTTCTTCCCTTCCCTCATCACCTTCTGTGATTTGGGAGTTGAAATGGGTTCACTGGTTCTCCTGAAGCAAGGTTTGTAAGAATGGGAAGGTTTTGCAGCCCCTTCAATTCAGGTATAAGGAAGGATATAGATAATACTTGTCACCTCCTGGGTTATAATAGGGTGACATGCAAATAAAATAGACATTTGTTGGTGTGACTTGAAGTTACTTCTGGTCACCCTCCAAAGAGGAATTCAAAGGAATCATTATCTGCT
Source organism: Oreortyx pictus (assembly GCA_036925125.1). Lineage (NCBI taxonomy): Eukaryota > Metazoa > Chordata > Aves > Galliformes > Odontophoridae > Oreortyx > Oreortyx pictus. The sequence continues at coordinate 20,763,571 of JAUPFR010000001.1, forward strand.
TTCATAGAAGGGAATGTTTCAGATTTGGCCACTTCTTAGAGACACAGTTACAAAAATTACATGAAAATGTTTTGAATTTAGATTTCTTATTTCCTACACTCTATTTCCTACACTCTAGATCCTACCACAGAATAAAGGAGAAAATTCAGTCTCTTATGGGCTAAAAAGGGCGGACTTGTCACACTGGATACAAAAAATGGCTAGAGTCCTCAGGCGTCAGAAAGGGTATTTCAGATTCCCTATGATACTTCTGTATTACAACAAAGCATGGATAATTTATCATAGAATCATCGCAGTATCATAGAATCAATTGAGTTGGTAGGGATCGTTAAGGATTATTTATTTCAACTCCCCTGTAGTAAGCGAGGACACCTACAGCTCCAACAAGTCCACAGAGCCTCATCCAGCCTGACTTTGAGTGACTTCAAGGATGGGGCAATCACCACCTCTCTGGGTAACCAGTTCCAGTATCTCACCAATCTTATCATAAAAATCTTTTTGCTTATATCCAATCACAGAATCATAGAATGGCTTTGGCTGGAAGGGACCTTGAGGGTTATCAAGTTCTAATCTCCCTGCCACAGGCAGGGCTGCCAACTGCTAGATCAAGTACTATATCAAGTTGCCAGGGCCCCATCCAACCTGGGCTTAAACACCTCCAGGGACCAGACCATCTACAACCTCTCTGGGCAGCCTGTTCAAGCACCTCACCACTCTCTCAGTAAATAGCTTTTCCTTGACATCCTATCTAAATCTCTAGTCTTTTAGTTCCCTGTATTCTACTTTATCTACCCTTACAAAAAATTGATTTTCCTCATGCTTATAATCTCCTTTTAAATACTGGAAGGCTGCAATGAGGTCTCCCCACAGCCTTCTCTTTTCCAGGCATAATAAAGCCAGTTCCTTCAGCCTATTTTCATAGAAAAGGTGCTCCAGCCCTTGGACCATCTTCATGGTCCTCCTCTGGACCTTCCCTAAAAGCTCCACATCTTTCCCATGTTGAGGGCCCCAGGCCTGGATGCAGTACTCCAGATGTGACCTCACAAGGGCAGAATAAAGTGGGATAATCACTCCTCTTGCTCTGCTTCCCACCCCTCTTCTGATGAACCCAGGATAACATTGGCTTCTGGGCTGCAAGTGCACACTGCTGGCTCACATTCAGTTTTTCAACAATCAGGGCCCCAACATCCTTCTCAGCAGGGCTACACACAAGCAGTTCTCCCAGTTTGAGTACATATCTGGAATTAACTTGACCCATGTGCAAAATCTTGCACTTTGCTTTCCTGAACCTCATTATATCCAATCTGATGTGGTTTGCTGATTACTGCTATAAAAGAGGTGGATTTGACATCTTCCCAAGTATTCCTCAGCACCAAACATGTTCGTTACACCAGCAGGGATGTTTTGGCCCTGATAACACTATGTTTCTAATTTCAGTACAGTCCATTACTGTCTTTGAAGTCCTTCAGACTATACTGTGAATGCATGTAATTAGTGGGATCAACAGAGGAAGAAGGAATAGGTACAGAAGGATGCATTTTTTCAAGCAAATTGAACTTGCACCTCTCTTTCTGAGAGAACGGAGGAAGAGCTTATTTGCCTGGTGGGCTGAGATGTTCTGTCAGTGATGAAGAAGGTAAATCTAGAATGCTATTACACTGCTTTCCACTGGGAGCAACGATTCATCAGCAAGTGGAAGTAAAATGTGATGGGAATTAGAACAGTTATGCAGTGATGGAAGCAGTAGGGAAAATGCACAAATCTAATTCGGAGGGTAATTTTTTTAAGCAGTGTCCCCAGTGAGCGAGTTTTGTTCCTTGAGAAATGCTGAGGGTGTAAATCTATTGCACAAGACGATTTTCAACTGAACGTATGCTCGTATATGTTTGGAAATAGCCTTGTCAACAGAGAAGGGACATTAAAGCAGAAGATGGCTGTTTCAGGCACCGAGACTTCTTGTTCTGCCACAGTGAGGAGCACAGATACTATCGGTATAAAGCTGCAGAGTTCTTCTGCAGAGATTTTCAGATGAGAAAGGGATTTGCTGCATTGAGACAATGCATGATGAGACTTTGGGGAAAACTGTCAAATGAATCTAAAGCAATAATTGAGTTATTTTACCTAAAAATGTCAGTATCCAAGAAGGTTCAGCCTCTTTGGCGTAGAAAGAGCAATGCCTGGTCAGAACACTGTCGGATTTGATTGCATGTCCTGCCTGCACAGCTGGCAGAGAATTCCTCAGCACAGCCTGAATGAAAATTATACTGACACCTACAGTGACCATTATATGTATTATCAAAAGTTGAACCCTCACTAATCAACAGTACAAAGAAGTCTGGAAGGTAACAAATCCCAACCTGCCAACCTGAGGCAGATTGGCAGCGTGCTGGCTCAGCAGCACAGATGTACAAGAGACATGCCTTGAGCCCAAGGAGAAGGAGGGAGGGGACTCTGGGTATCTGCAAGTGTTTGGCTGACCTTTTTGCGTGGTTAGTATTGCACAGGATTTGTCAGAGGAGAAAAAAATATATATTGGACCAGAGCGTGGGTGACTGTGCTGCTCTGAAACAAGAAAACAAGCTTTCTGTGTAAGAAAACAAATACAAACAAACAAATACAAACTTCCAACAACTAGAGGTCACAGTGCACATTTTCTGATATTTATATTAGAGGAAAAAAAAGAGGAGAGGAGAGGAGAGGAGAGGAGAGGAGAGGAGAGGAGAGGAGAGGAGAGGAGAGGAGAGGAGAGGAGAGGAGAGGAGAGGAGAGGAGAGGAGAGGAGAGGAGAGGAGAGGAGAGGAGAGGAGAGGAGAGGAGAGGAGAGGAGAGGAGAGGAGAGGAGAGGAGAGGAGAGGAGAGGAGAGGAGAGGAGAGGAGAGGAGAGGAGAGGAGAGGAGAGGAGAGGAGAGAATGGAATGAACAGCTTTCGTGTGACGGACATACATGTAAAGCAATGAGGTAGGAACTCAGGGCCAGATTTCGTCCCTCAAAAGTGAGCTTCTTACTCTGGCAGCACAGTCACTGCAGCTCCTTGGACAGCTTTCAAGAGGACACCCACCTCCAGAAGCTGACTAAGATCTCAGCCAGCCTGACTCATACCAACGCCATGAAGATCTTTCTTTCTTTTGACTGCAGAGAGACTCTGGAAGAGACAAACTCCTCATGAAAGTTCTTCATTTAAGTGTCTAACTGTAAATAAGATTGACCTGTGTTTTAGTTAATAATTAGCAGATGTATCAAGATATATTTTAAAATCTCTTTTGACACTGGATAACCACTGAAGATTTTTTCCTTAAATGCCAGCAATGGATTTGGCATTACTAATGCGTATACCCTAGGATATTTCTGAGACATGACTTTACATCTCATTTTTCAAAATACTCAGGCACTGAGCACATTGCCACTGAAATTGGGTCAGTTAGAGGAATAGGGCTCTCCACACTTTGCACAGAAAGAAGCACAGCCATAGAGTCAGAGAATCGAGGAATCATTAAGGCTGGAGAAGACCTCTCAGATATCTAGTCCAACCATCCATCTGCCACCAATATTGCCCTCTAACTATGGCCCTCAGCGGCCACATTTCCAAATTTCTTAAACACCCTCAGGAACAGTGACTCCACCACCTCCCTGGGTGCCTGTTCCAATGCCTCAACCCTCTTGCTGAGAAGTTTTCCTAATATCCAACCACTGTGCACCCAACTGACCTTCAGCTTCTGCAAGTAACCACCATGTGACACTCACAACTTTTTCTGCTGCTGAAGTTGGAGCTCAAGTTATCACTTAGCCTGAAATCAAACATTATTAGCTTGTCAGACTGTAGCAAACTCATAGCAGCTGCTGCACAGACTGCCACTTACCTGGTCCCACACCACAGCCTTCCTCCCTTAAGGAAGGGCTGATGGTGGTCCCCCATTCATACCTTTATCTGCCTATAGTGGGAACAAATTAATCACCCTTAATAGAAACAGATGAAACAAGGAAAAGATCTGCCTGGACCTGAGCAATGTGAAAACCCATCCTACACACTGGAGGAAACCTTCAGCAACTTGCAATAGGCATTTAAATCCATCAGCTCATTATTAGTAATTACCTGTAATTTTACCTTGAGGGGCGTCTATTTTCTAAAAATAAAATGAAATGCTCTTAATGCCTTCACTCTTGAGTTAAACAATAACGTTATCTCTTGGGAACATCTCTCTAACAGCCTGTCTAATTGGTGTTTTATTCCGAGATGTCCCAGCTTGTGTTAGAGTTCACACAACCAACTACCAAGTTTTTGCAGTGTGCTGAACCAGTTCTTGCCCAGGTTTGGTTGTGTAGCAGCCTGAGTCCTGCCTTTAGGATGAGGTCCTTGCATCAACGCCCACACGGGCAGTTAAAAAGTGTAACCAAAGAATCAGACTGAAATGTACAGCTTGATCTGTTTCCATCGCATAAGGATTGGAGAGGTATTTCTCATCAGAACGTGCTTTGCGTTCAGTAAGCAGCCACACGTACTGACCTCCAGCTCCAGAAAGGAGAAGGCAATATAGCTGCGAGGTGATGGTCCGTGAATTACCGGGGGTGTCAAGACCTTGGTCACCGAGTCTCTCTTCGATTATTATTAGGAGCGATCACGGTAGTGATGTTCCTTTACACAGTGCCACGAAAAAAACAGCAGGTGAAGGGGAAAAAAAAAGGAGAAAAACAGCGGCCATCAGCATAGCTCCTTTATTTCCTCGCGTTTACCCCTTGAGAGGGGCTCCCTCCCCTCTGGGCTCAGGGATACCGCGGCTTCCCCGACGGCGAGGAGCGGAAAGATGCGGCCGTCGGGGCCCTCGGGGCTCCTTGGGAAAGTGGCTTGGGTCTCAGGGACAGAAGGCAAAAGGAGCAGCGGTAAAAGGAGGGAGGGACGGAGTGCGCCTCCGAATCCGCGGCCAGGTGCGGGCTGCCGGCTTCCCGCGGGGACCTGGGGGGCATCAGGGCCGCCCCCACCGCGATCTTCTCCCCAAGGGGCCGGGGTGACGGAGGCGACCCCGAAGGGCAGAGGGCAGCCGGCTCCGTTCCACCGCTCCGCAGCCGCCCGCCCCGTCTCAGCACGGGTCCCGCCCCCGAAGCAGCCCTACTCCCCGCGGGAGCCGCTCCGCTCCCCTCGGCGGCCAAGAAGGATGCGGGCGGCAGCTCCGAGGTAATTATTAATGGCCGTGCCCACCGGGGGGGGGGGGGGGAGAGGGGAGGAAGGAGAAAGGTGAGGATAAAAGGGAGCGGCGGGGGGCTGGGAGGAGGGAACTGCCGTCGCAGAGCCCCGCCGGGAGCATGGCCCCGCCGCCGGCGGTGCTGCCGGTGCTGCCGATGCTGTTCCTGCTCGGACGGCCGCTGCTCGGGGCACCGGGGCAGGGGGCAGGCACCTGGGCCCGCTTCGCCCGCCTGCCCTACCCGCAGGACCAGCTCTTCCTCCACGACACCTTCCCCGACGGCTTCCTCTGGGGCGCGGGCAGCGCTGCCTATCAGACGGAGGGAGGCTGGAGGCAGGGCGGCAAAGGGGTCTCCATCTGGGACACCTTCACCCACCGACCCGCCACTCCAGCAGAGTCTGTCCTGCCGGGTCCGATGGGTGGTGATGTGGCCAGCGACAGCTACAACAACATCTTCCGCGACATCGAGGGGCTGCGGCACCTGGGGGTCTCTCACTATCGCTTCTCACTGGCTTGGACTCGACTGATGCCCAATGGCACGGCACCCATCAACCCCGTGGGGCTGGCCCACTATGTCCGAGTCCTGAGCCGCCTGCGGGAGCTGGGCATAGAGCCTGTCGTCACACTCTACCACTGGGACCTGCCACAAGGCTTGCAGGATGCCTTCGGTGGATGGGCCAGCCCCATCCTGCCTGAGCTCTTCCGTGACTACGCTGAGCTCTGCTTCCGGCATTTTGGCGGTCAGGTCCGCTACTGGTTGACCATGGACAACCCTTATGTTGTGGCCTGGCATGGATACGGCACGGGGCGGCTGCCACCCAGCGTGCAGGGTGGTCCACGCCTGGGCTACCGTGTGGCACACCACTTGCTGCAGGTAAATGAAGGGTGCCTCCAGAGTGGGTGGTGGGAAGGGGCCTTCTTCCCCCATCAGAGGAGCTGTGGTGGCCCCTCAGCCTGTGGATTATGTCAGCAGGAAGGGTGCCCACAGCCTTCAGCATTGCATGGATCAGTTTGCTGGGGAGCAGCTGAATTAGAAAATAAATCAGTAAGGAATGACGGCTGGGGCTGAATGTGCACCCTGCTCCCTGATGGTAGGCAGGCAAAACATTGATGCTTCATAAACTGGAGACACGAGCTTTGTAGTTGCAGTTATCTTAAGGTAATGACAAGATAAAGAGACAGAGAGGTTGTGGATGCTCCGTCCCTGGAGGTGGTCAAGGCTGGGTTGAATGGGGTCCTGGACAACCTGATCTAGTGCTTGATCAAGGGGTTGGCAGCCCTGCCCAAGGGAAGATGGGCTGGAACTAGATCTTTGAGGTCCCTTCCAACCTAAAGCCATTCTATGCTTCTGTGATTCTGTGACATGGAGTTGAAATGTTCTCTGTATAACACAGAAATGTTTAGCTGCAGGTGCTATCGGGGATGGGTGAGGTACATTCATCTGTGCCAGATCAGCGCTGGCTTACAGTTACTGTGGAAATACTCAGCACAACTACGGAAAGAATTTAAGCATTTGATTGAAAAAAGTCTTACTGAGTTAGTGTAGATAGTAGAGATAGCTGAAATGTCATACTGAAAGATACTCTTGACAAAATATAGACTCTTTTGACACTGTAAGTAATTTTGGAGAAAAAAAAAAAAAAGAACCTCTGCTCCTCACCTAGTTTAGTCAATGGCATGAGTACTTTGCTGTAAATGATTTTTATACAGCATATATGGAATAATTATATTTTGTAATGGAAGTGTTTGTGGATTCTTGGGGAGAAGGTAAAGGACTGCTAGGCTCCTGTCTGTCTAGAGAGAGTGATGTGGCCCCTGGCATTGTCTGTCACACCTTGGTGCACATTCTTATTCTCTGCTAACATTCTTCCACTTAACATGGCTTAGTGTCATGCGATATCATACATGAGACGAGAACTTCAAGAAAACATCCAACACTTCTTACTCAGCTTTTTGACACTTTCCTCCAGTGCCTTTGCATTGTTTAGAAGTGTAAACATTTTAAGACTTACGTATTTTGTAGGTGGGGAAGATGTGGGCAAGATTTCAGGTGGCCCTGAAATTCCCAGTCCAGAAACTTTCACACTCTTCAATAGCCCCTAGGCTGCACCTGGCCGCGTTTGTGATTGTTCAGTTCGCTGAACTAAGTGAGTAAGTGAATAAAGCTATTCCTAAACTTCAGAACTTGCAGGATTAGTCACAAGTTTTGCAGCAGGACTGCATCACCCCGCATTTTTATGCTGTTCACAGTCACTGTATCCATGCATTATTTGGTACACTTTATGTAGTTGAAGGCAGTGGGGCTGTGCATGACTGTAAGGGTTGTCTGCTTGGTGCCTGGGATGCAGAACCTCAGGGACTGAAGCTCTGTTTCTCTCTCCCTGTAGATGACATGCAACAGAAATCATTAAAGCTGCAAATGTGAGTACTCAGGTTGTCAAAAGGAAGATTACCTTGGAATCATTACTTCAAGGGGTGTAGGCTTGTTGAGATAGAGTTTTAATGTTGTCTATCACTTTATTATTTTTCTGAAGTGCTGTGCAAAATGAACAGGTAATGAGGCAGTTCATATTCTGTGCAGTTCTCCCCTCTACCCATTGTTCTAATTTGTAGCTTCAGAGTCAAATTAATACAGGCCTTGGAGAACAGACAAATAAATGCCGCGTCTGTCCTTGGCTTTTCCATGGTGCTGTCTGTTCTAAGTATTGATATCCCACATCACCACTGCATCTCAGTCTTTCATAATCTGAAGCATATGGTTGTTTTCACAAAAGCACTGTGAAGAAGGGAAGTGTCTTTTCTATTTACCAAAGGAGAAACTGAGGCACGAGCTTGCTGAGGCACTGTAGAAAGTATAATTAAACCAGGGAAGTTTTCCAATACTTGATTTAGCAACAGAATCTCAGCATTAGTTTTCACCTAATCATCATCATTCAGTTTGTTCAGAGTTAGTAAACATTTCTTTTTATGCAACAGTGTAAGGCAGCAGGGTATCATCACATTTTCCGTGTTTCACATGTGAGGAACTGAAACACAGATGCAATTAAAGACCCAAAGTGTCCACTGATTTTTAGTGTCCTTTTCCTGCTGTGTGATTGCTCTCTATTATTGGTCAGTTATGTTTTCAGCTCTTCTACATGTGCAATCCCAACATCTCATATCATTCCCAGAGAAAGTAAGGAATTTGGAGCTCATGGAGAAGAACTCCCATCCATGACTCCTCCAGGCTGGAGTCTTCAGCAGAGGCAGAGATATGTCCTTAAGGACCAAAAAGTTATGAGTACTAGCATTGCAGTCCTTTTTTTTCCTTTCTACAGTACCAATTATATAATATATATACCATACCATCTTATTCATATTAGACCTTTCAACTCATGCATGCACTGAGATAGGAAGCTTCAGAGTATTACTTCTTTGACTACACAGCCTGGTATCTGTAGTGAAAGTGTACGCAGTCTTGTAATGACTGACAAAACAATGCCACACACGGTAAAAGCACTGAATTACATTTCTGTGTGCAAATTAAATTTTCCTCTTACGTAATGATTGCACAATTGACTTTACAGTTTGAATACCTTTTTAATGGATGTGGGGAGGTGCATATAGTGTTGTAGGTGACTTTTGTCAGTCAATCTCAGGAGCTGACACAGCCTTGGTTAGTATAAGAACAGTAGTTGCTGCTCTATTTGTTCATCACTTAGGTTGGAGGGTGTGCACTATGTTAGTGGGAGATCCAGTTCTCACAGCTCCATCAGGAGCTCCTTTCAGGAGCCCAAACTTTTTCTGCTTTTGTCTTACATTACCTGAAACATTCAATCCCAGGTTTCTTCCTAATTCTTTGTCCTTCTCTGCGCTGTTCTTGTCTCTTTTCTTACAGTGAAATTAAGCTTGCAGAATGTTTGTCTTTTAAGAGGTGAAACATATCCTCGTAAGTGTTTGGTTCTCAGCAAATGAGCAGACTAACTCTTAGCATGGCATTTTCCCCCTTATTTTTAATATTTAGACAGTTTTAAATGTCTTCTTTCTGCATTTATTCAAACTGAAGACCCTCCAGAGTGGAAAGCTTAATAGTCAGTGAAATCTGATGTTAACTAATCTATTTTACTGGACACTAATTAAGAGACTAAATAATTTCATTTAAATTCTTGAAAATTCAACAGGTATGAATGCGGATTTTGGGCTCTCTCTTTTTGAATGAGTTATTTATTATATGAATAAATAATCCAATAAGGCTCTGATTCAATTCAGGTTGTTCAGTTCAGAGTTGCTGAAAACAGGGTGATAAAGTTTGATCTGATTAATGATGTTTTAGTTTGGCTTGAATGGATTTTATCCTATTGTCCTGCACTTTTTAATTACCTTTCATTTTTCCACTACTGCAACAAATAAGACTCTGACTGGACAGAATAGGAGACAGTTTTCATGAAGGCTATATAATAATAATGTAAAAACGTATGTTAGAAAAAAGTTTAAGGATGCATCCATAATTGTTTGTTGAGGGATGTTAATCAGTATTTACTGAAAGCATCACCCTTTGATAGTATTTCCACTGACACTTGTGCTGCTTTTGACATGCACTTCAAACCTGCTAAGAAAAAGAGGAAGCTATACACATTTATTCACAAAATAAATAGGTTGGATCAAGAACAGGTCATAAAGGTTGGCATTCTGTTTGAGTCAACAGCCCAAAAATGTGCCAGCAACCTGTCATGTATATGATGCATCTCTTGTTGACAGAGGTCATTGTATTGTGTTCTGTTTTTTGCAAATGCTTTTTTTTCGTTACTAGTTCACACCTTATTGTCTGAGTTGGACACACTTGGATTTACTCAATACAAACAGCATTTGCAGAAACAGAAGAACACTTTGTTTCCCAAAGAAGTGAGTGGAACTGCTGCTTGGAAACCAGTCACGTAGCAACAGAGTACTGATTTCCCTTCCCTTCCAAAACAAAAGGTAAGTATGCTTTAGTTGACCTTCAGTTCTAAACCTAATACAGTGTCAATAATTGCAGCACAGGAGAATGGTCTTTTCTTGCTGCATGTTCTTTCTTTCAGCATTCAGACAGCCATCAAACTTTCACTCCTTACAGGTGGAATGATATTGAATTTTCCTAAAGTAACATAGCTCACTGTAGTTGTAAAAGGACATGATGTTTGTTTTTTTTCTTAGAATATATATTCTTAGAATAATTTGAAGTAATAGTATTTCTTTTTCCTGTCCTTATTGTTGTAAGACTTAATTCAAAGAACAAAAAACAGATTGGTTATGTTTCCAGTTCTGAATATCAGTCTTTTGTCCATTTGGGTAGTGTATATATATATATGTAGTTGCAAATAATTTACTGCAGTAATGATTATGCTAATCACCAAGCGTTTGAATTAAGTAGTTTTCAAATGCTGGAGATGACAAACAACTACAGTCAAACCATGCAGCAAATTCAAATGCGGTATTCTGTGCAAGTAGCTAAGAATGTTTATGCTGTGTTCACAAATTGTATCAACAGCTGAAAGCTGACATACCTTCCTGAAGCTTTAGTCATCAAAAGGAAAAAATAAATTGAGTTTCATTTTCAAACAGGAGTCTCGTCTTCCACTGATACTCGTGTTATTAAAATTACCTTCTAAGATAGAGTATAGAACTTGCCCCTTGCCATTTCTACCTGATAACATACACATTTGCTAAAGGAATGTTGTTTTCAAGTATTCTACTGTAATAAAAATTAGTTTGTTACCTTTGAAGAGTGCCTTGATGCTTAATTATTAAAATATCAGGAATACTTGGAGAATGAGGTGTCAAGGAAAAGTAAGAGTGGGCTCTCTCAAGCATAGACAATCTGAAAGTGTAGACAAATATGGCAAGCTTTTTTAGAGACTAAAGAAGATGTTCTTAAAACTCAACAGAAAGGACCTAGAAAGGCTGTGTATCATTGTATTTAATTTTATAGACATCCCCAAATCCGTATCTTTACATCTCATGTTAGGTGCCACGTGCTTCTTACAACAGCAGTCGCTGGAGGTACTAAGGTGAAATTTCTGGTTCCTATCCAAGGTAGTCTAGTATGCTTCCTTTTTAAATACCATGCTTTTCATTTAAGATCAAAGTTTTTGCTTAACATATTGGGCAGGGCTCTGCTCTGTGCCAGAAAGATAATGAGTACAGATTAACAACAGTTTAATATAGATAAGGGCATTTAGATAGGCAAAAAGAAATATCACATCTCACAAAGTGTCTTTGGATACGTGATTGTAAAGCTGTCTGCCCCTTGATGCTCTTTTGATTTCCGATTAATAAGGCCCAAGAAAATCAATGCGTTCCTGGTTCTGTCTTTTCAACTTCTTTCTTCAGTTAGGAGAGATCATGTGTTTCTTATAGTTGGAGGGATCTGAAGTGAAGTGTGAGGATTCCTGTCAACATGTGTTCCTTTGTGTGACTAACTTCTCCAGTTTCCACTTCATCTCTTATGGAAGGTTTCCAGTACTGAAGGTAGTTAGTTGATGAATGTGATTCCTGCATATGCTTTAAGATATTCATTTTTTTAAGAATTAGATGTGTGTTTTAATTTGAGAGAGAGCTGGCCATTTTTTAGTCCCCACCTTTTTTTTTTTTTTGACCCAAGGCAAGGAACTTCTTTTGCTGTCCCCATGATGTGTCAGGTAAAAGAAGCCTCTATTCAGCCACTGCCAGCAGGTGAAACAGTCCTTTCCTGTTAAGTATCTTCTCCTGTGAGGATGATATGCTTTCTGGCATTAGAAAGTTGCTTCAAATTCTGATCTCTCTTGCTTTGGTAGACACAATTGAGTAATTACCTTAGGGTCATTCCTCACATTTATTAACTCTTTCTTTGAGTAACAGCATCTCCCTCCCAGTCTACTCTGAGGAGCAAAATTTTTTTATCCCTCACCTTTTACTATTTCTTCAACTAGACATGAATACAGGCAGTGAATGCGTCTATATAGCTGATAGTACTACTTCCAAGCAGCAGCCATTAAAACAATAAATGGAGAACAGTGCAGCATGTGTGGATTTGGAGATGCTGCTTTGGTGACCAGGGTACCAGTGTCCAGTCAGTCCATAAGCAACATCAGCTCTTGGTTCTGTCCCCTGCCAGATCCCTATGCCCCCACAGCTCCTTGCTGGCAGAGCGGTGTGAGGAGCTGAAAAGTCTTTGGCTGCAAGTGCTGCTTTACAACTAAAACATTGGTATGTTACCAACATTGCTCTCATCCTAAATCTAAATCATGGCATCATACCAGCCACTCTGAAGAAAATTAGCTCTACCCCAGCCAAAACCAAGGCAATAAGGTTGTAGAAAATATCTCAGAATGTTTTGGAAATTGCTGGAATAAATATTGGACAGATAGATCTGAGTGAGAAGGTGACCCATGGGATATGTCCCTGAATACAAACATGAAAGAAAGGACTGGCTTCTAGAAGAGAAATAGAACTGATTTTCTGCACTTGAAAGAAAATGTGTCAGCCAAAGCAGAAGGTGGGTTGACAAGAAAGAAGAGTAACTGAGTAAGCACAAGAGGAGAAATATGTATTGTCCGTCGCCAGAGACTGGAACTTTCAGAAAGGTGGGATGAGTGGGAGACAAATGATTACAAGGACATAGAAAAATTATGTTCACATTAGTGTTCTCTCTAAATACTCCTAGGCATAAATATCAATGAGAATAAGAAAACGTAGTGTTAAAGGGATAAATATTCCGCACCAATAAAATGAGATTATTTATTGGAAGACATTGGTAGCCAATGGAGAGCACTGAGAAGGTGTTGAAGGTCTTTGTTTCTGTAATGTCTTTTCAGCATTAATGATAGAACAGAAACCCTATTTCAAGACAACTAGAACAGTTTGAGAAATGACACTTCTGATGCATTTCATGGCAGTGAAGGTGACAGGACTTGTAAACACGCATTGTTTTTCTTTGCTTGCAAATTCATAGCAGAATGATACATGACACAATCTCTTCTTCAGTGGAAGAGAAATTATCATACGATATATATCAACAGTGAACATAGTTTGTGTAGGATACTGGTGACAGCAACTTCTGACTTCCTCTAACAGCTTCAACTCTATTCTGAGAGCACAAAACACAAGAAAACCCTCACCTTCTATAGTGCACCTGTGGTATGTTGCCCTGGAGTTTTGGCCGAGAAGGTCATTCTAGATGCATATTGGGGTAAGCAGGACAAAACAAAGAGTCTCTGAGTTTGGCCACATGTAAGCATATTTGTGTTGCTTCCTTTGTATGTATGTTTAGTCTGGGTAGAAAATAGTGTTCTCTGTCATGGAAAACTACAGAAGTTTAAAGTTTAGTTTTGTTTGGATTCTGAACAAAAAAAATATTCCAAATTCTCCCGGTTACCAAAATCTTTGCAGATGTTGTTTAAAACAGCTGGCATAGGAACTGAGGGAATGGGACTGGATGGTTCCGGTGCTGCTGGGGAGATGGACTCTGCTGCTTCTGTGTGATGGGAAGTGTAGGGGCTTGTGCACATCTCAGGATCCAGCCAGCCTGGGATGCTGAAAGGCTGGGTGTGCTGCAATGGGCTTTTAAGCAAAAGGTTTAGACATGCATATTTCCAGTGGGCTGTCACTTCTGCACATTTTGATACTTGTTCTTTAGGTCATTGTAACAATTGAGCTTTGAGTTCTGTTTTACTCAGCTTAGCACACTGCTGAAGACAGCTGAGTCATTTAAAATTGGCCAGGAGAGATTATGCTGTGGAAATGCCTTGTTATTTTGAGAGTCCAAAAGTCAACCCAGAAACCCTTTCATAGGTTAATGAGTTTAATGCCCTTACTAAAGGCTAGAATATGTTGGCCTTGCTGGGATTATATCTTGCCATGAAAGTTTACAAGCTATTTGCTTTACAGTTGGAAAGAGAGCAGCATCTATTTGTTTTGATTGTACTTCTAGGAAAGATGGTAAATAGTTGGGTGGGAAGAGGGGACAGGCTTGGAGCTGTTGTTCACACACTCTGATAAGAGTTCACTGGGATTTTCCAGTGCCTTTTCCTCAGTCAGCTTTTTCCTTGTTCTTTTGAATATTCAACAGCTCCACTGGATCAGTTGCTTTCCAGAGCTGGGGGCAAAGTTTACTCAAATTGTTTATTTAACTTCCAGCATTTTAAGAAATACTTTTTGCTGCAGGCGCATGATGTGCATAGTTATTGATTAATTATTATAATTTTCTTTCCTTAATGAAGTATATGTGGATAGAATTATGCAGCATCTGTTTTCTTTTAAGAAAGTAGATTAGGAATATATCGCATTGTCAGGCTGAATGGTTATTCTTTTGTTTTATATTGTGAAAGTAATACAACTTTACTTAAAAGTCTATCTAATAATTCTGACCTCACATTTGAAATGCAACTTTAACTGTCTTATGATGGCTTAATTGTAACACACTTCTTATTTCATTCTTCCTTTCTGTTCCTGTTGTAGAATGATGTCAGCTTGGGAACAAGCTGTGTTTGATCAGATCAGGTTGGTAATCTGAAAGACCACCAGAGCAGAACACCATAGCCACTTACATATCCCATGAGGGGGCACAACCCAGCCAGAAAGAGTCTTAACAAAAGCAGAGGGTGATAGGAAAGGGAACTGCTAGAAAAAATGGACAATAAATGAAGAGCCAGGGAAATGTGGGGTGATGAGTGCTGAGTTGGAATGCAGGGGGATGGGCTTATGAGAAATTACTGCATTTTTGTGTGCGCATTTGGCACTGAAAATTGAACTTGATGTGAAATGAGATGGCTTGGAGTCCTGCAGTGGGAAGGAATTCTTTGATTCATTTTTATTTATAAATCTTATAAAAGCTTTCCTGGGGAAGCTGGCTGGTGGTTTCATGAAATCACACATCATGCTTCATAGCGACGGAACCTCAATCCAAGATCCTGTCTTGGCTTCTGATGTTCCACTTGCTGTCCTCCCCTTGCCACCAGCACTGGGAGGTAGGGAGCACTAAGCAGCCAGGAAAAGGAAGAGAGCTGCTGTGTTAAGGCACGGCTTTTCGAAGGAGATAAGGAAAATCAGTAAGAAACAAATTTTCCTTTAACATCTTTTGAGAATCCTGTCACTTCCAAGCAGATAAGTAAATTACCATGTTCAACAGATGTATTCCTTGAAGAACATGCGTATTCTTGTACTCATGTAGCACCTCAGCCATGCCAAGTGTAGGACCTTAGGTACACACTGAAGGAGCTCTTGAACTCAGGTTTTTCATCCGTTGCCCTTCCCACCCATGAAAATCACAGAACCATAGCATTGTAGGGGTTGGAAGGATCCTCTAGAGATCATGGAGTCCACCCCCCTGCCAGAGCAGCTCCCTAGCCCACGTTGCACAGGTAGGCACCCAGGCAGGTCTGGGACGTCTCCAGAGAAGGAGATTGTACCGTCTCTCTGTGCAGCCTGTTCAGTTCTCTGTCACCCTCAGTGTGAAGAAGTTCTTACGCACATTTGTGTGGAACTTCCTACGCTTCAGTTTATGGCTATTTCCCCTTGTCCCGTCACCGTGGGTCGCGAAAAGTGTCTGGACTTGTCCCTTTGCCTTCTGCACCTTAGATATTTATAAACATGGATCAGATCTCTTATGCGTCTTCTTTTCTCAAGGCTGAACAGACCCAGGTCAAATCACTTAGCCTTTCCTCATAAGAGAGGTGATCCAGGCCCTTTATCATCTTTGTGGCCCTCCACTGGACTCTTTCCAGGAGATCCCTGTCTTTTCTTTGTACCAGGGAGCCCAGAACTGGATGCAGTACTCCAGGTGAGGCCTCACCAGGGCAAAGGTGAGGGGGGGATCATCTCGACCTGCTGGACACACTCTTTTTAATGCACCCCCAGAACCCATTGGCCTTCTTGGGCACTAGTGCACACTGCTAGCTCATGGACAACCTGTCTTCCACCAGGACCGCCAGATCCCTCTTCTCAGAGCTCGTCTCCTGCAGGTCATCCCCCAGTCTGAACTGTTGCATGCTGTTATTCCTCCTTAGGTACAAGGCTCTACACTTGCTCTTGTTAAACCTCATCTGGTTCCCTTCTGCCCAGCTCTCCAGCCTGTCCAGGTCTTGCTGAATGGCATCTCAGCCTACTGGCGTGTCAGCCATTCCTCTCAACTTCATGTTATAAGCAAACTTGCTGAGGGTGGACTCTATCCCCTCATCGAGGTAATAGATGAAAATGTTGAACAAGACTGGACCCAACACCAGTCCCTGAGGAATACTGCCAAATACAGGCCTCCAACTGGACTCTGCACCACTGATCACCTCCCTGTGAGCTCTGCCAGTCAGCCAGTTTTCAACCCACCTCATTGTTCACTCATCTATTCCACACTTCCTCATCTTCAATATAAGGATGCTGTGGGAGACAGTGTCAAATGCCTTGCTGAAATCAAGGTAGACAACATCCACTGCTCTCCCCCCATCCACCCAGACAGTAATGACATGATAGAAGGCTACTGGGTTGGTTGAACATGACCTCCCCCTGGTGAACCCATGCTGACTACTCATGGTAACCTTCTTCTCTTCCAGTTGTCTGGAGATGGCATCCAGAACAAACTGATACATCACCTTTCCAGGGGTAGAAGTGAGGCTGACTGTAGTTCTCAGGATCCTCCTTCTTGCTCCTTTTGAAGACTGGAGTGACACTGGCTATCCTCCAGTCCTCAGGCACCTCTCCCATACTCCAAGACTTCTCTAAGATGATAGAAAGTGGTTTAGCAATCACCTCTGAATGCCTTTTGGTTTTTGAATGTGAAGGGACAATTGGGTACAGCAAGCATGGCAAGGACTAAAACTGCAGGAGTATAGTCCAGTGGTAGTTTTGCCTCCTGGTAATATGTTTGGTACAATCAAAAAGTCCTGCTTTTTCTTCCTTATTGTTACCTGTCATTTGTGCCCCCCATCAGGGCAGCTCACCTTCCCTCAGATTGCTAATACCTTCTGTTTTCAGAAAGTAATGTTATTGAATTAGAACAAGTCAGAAGAATCCAAAAACTATGCAACTGGAATTTGCTGATTCACTGGAGTTAAAGTATTTGAGAGAGATATGTCAGTTTACCAAAGAAGCTGAGAACTAGGGGAAATAAAAGGTCATCATTTTATTTTTACATTACCATGGAAATTCTTTCCAATTTTGATGTGTTATTGAAAGATTTTCTTTTGATACAGTGAGTCAATCAGTTATTTCATCCACTGATTTCTGTATTCCTTCATTGGATGAGTGCCCACGGCTTCAAATTGGGTCAGTTTACCCTTGTGAAATTGCTATATAAGCTACTGCAGTATGACTGACTTCTTGAAGCTTCAAGCTGATGTCTTTTATTCTTTGATGAAATAAGTAAAACAGTCTCAGAGCTGTTAAGCCAGAATTCTTGCACAGTAGCTGTTTCCCTGTGTCTCATATTCATATATGAGCTGCTTGTGCCACTTTTGTGTGAAACTGTAATTACTCAGTCATTTGCCCCACTCCCTTACCCTATTTCTGGCAAATAGGAAAATGGTACTTGGAGATGGTTGCTTACAAAGGGGGAGAATTCCAATAAAAGCAGCAGCAAATTGGCACAATCATTCTCAGAGTCTGGATATTAAAACAGGCAAACTGTAGCATAAAGCAGTTCAGAAACTGTATTTTTCCATAGCACAGGTTAGAATAATGATACAGAGAGGGTTTCAAAAATAGTTGTTGGTGAAATGGTAATAGGAGCAGCATTGTAAGGATACTGGCCTGTGGGATCTGATTTTGAATGTTCTGGCCTGGCAGTTCAGGAAATACTTTCACCCAAGTTATATTTTCAAGTAACAGTTATGGTTCTTGTTTGAGGAGAGCCACGAGGATGATCAGGGTGCTGGGGCACCTCCCTTATGAAGGCAGGCTGAGGGAGCTGGGCTTGTTCAGCCTTGAAAAGAGAAGGCTGCAGGGTGACCTAATTGCAACCTTTCAGTACCTAAAGGGAGCCTATAAACAGGAGGGGAGTAAACTCTTTGAAAGGGAAGATAACAGCAGGACAAGGGGAAACGGTTTTAAGTTGAGGGAGGGAAGATTTAGGTTGGATGTCAGGGGGAAGTTCTTTATGATGAGAGTAGTGAGGTGCTGCAACGAGCTGCCCAGAGAGGTTGTGGATGCCCTGTCCCTGGAGGTGTTCAAGGCCAGATTGAAAGGGGCCCTGAGCAGCTCGGGCTAGTATTAAATGGGGAGGCTGGTGTCCCTGCCTGTGGCAGGGGAGTTGGAGACTCATGATCCTTGAGGTCCCTTCCAACCCTGGCCATTCTGTGAGTCTGTGATTGTTCTGCCTCATTCTTCCCTTCTCTCAAGTGACATGGAAGGTTCCCAGGTTCAACAGGGAATTTCATCTAAATATTTTCCCTTGTGTTGCAAGTCTGATGATATCTTTGTTCTCTCCGGTTTTATTTGTATGGCCCCTTGTGACATTTGGGGAACCTGGGTGCTTTTTCTCACACTGAAAGGCTTCAGGATTTGTTTTGTGGCTCAAAATGTTGCAAATGTGGGAAAGAAGGGTTGAGTAGTGGATAGTACTGACTAGTATCTGGGTCTAGAAGCTTGCTATCATGTTTCAGGCAACTAAACTTGGTGATCCAATCTTTTGCTAATGGACTGTTTGTTTTGTGGGTGTACTTCATGGGGAATAATTTTAGGGATGAAATGAGTATGCAAGTGTGAACTAAAAAGTGAGAGAGGAATTGGAAAGGGTCAACCACACACTGCTACAGACAGGGACACCTCCCTCTAGTCCAGGCTGCTAAAAGCCCTATCCAGCCTGTTCATCATGTTCCCAGCGTGGGAAAGGACCTGGGGAGTCTAGAAACAGACTTGTGGAGCACTAGCATTTCATATTCACTGGGAATCGAGACTCATAGACCATGTAGAAATGCCTGAGCTCTTTCAGCATATGGCAGAAAAGGTCATACTGGGAGGTATGCGGGAAAAAGCAAGTCAATTGGTACGTCAAATCTGTAGAGATATTCACCAAAATTAACTATCAGAGAACATGGCTTCCTGTGACACTAATCACAGAATTGTAGGAGTTGGAAAGGACCTGTAGAGATCATCAAGTCCAACCCCACTGTAAAGCAGGCCCCCTACAGCGGGCTGCACAGGTGGGCATCCAGATGGGTCTTGAGGGAGAAACCACAACCTCCCTGGGCAGCCTGTTCCAGTGCTCTGTCACCCTCACTGTGAAGAAGTTCTTTTGCATATTGGTACATAACTTTCTATGCTCAAGTTTATGGCCATTTCCCCTTGTCTTGTCTCCACAGACCTCTGAGCCCAGAACTGAATACAGTACTCCAGGTGGGGCCTGACCAGGGCAGAGTAGAGGGGGAGAATCGCCTCGCTTGATCTGCTGGCCATGTTCCTTTTGATGCACCCCGTAGCAATGACAGCTGCCCAGAAAGCTGCCAGGCAGACTCATATCTTCTTGTTACATCACAGATAGTGTAATAAAAAAATTTCAGATATCTAAGTGTTTGCTGCAAGCAGCTGAAATCTTATGGGACTGTCGGAGTAGAAACTCACAGACCAAGATAGATTGCAGGAGACAGTCTTCCTCATTTGAAATTAGACTTTCTGTAGTATTTTTCTTTTATGGTTAGGAGGTTTTTAGCTGTTTTCCTGCACTCAGCACAACAAAACACAGCTTGTTTTATCATGAATAGCAAAGCACTTCTATTTGGCTCATTTTGGATGAGGATTTTATACCAGATGTTGGAATCTGTCCTGAGGTGATGCTGACGCTCCTTGACTATCGCTAATAATAATATTCAAAAGAAACTGGCTCTTGAAAGACATCAAAACTGAACCCTGTCATCTTTCCAAATTCATTAAGTTGGACAAAACATTGTTACTAAATATCAGCTTTCATTCTTTCTAGTATTTGTCCACGTATTGAATTCTTCCACTCATAGTAAAGTTGACTGCTTATTCTTGTTACCTTATCCTATCTGACATATATAATTCCTCTTCTCAAACCCATTCCCCATGACAGCTTAATTATCCTCATCATTGGCTATTTTTGTGTCTCCTTGTTCCCAGCACAGAGGATTATCTTCCCTTCAGTATTTTCTTACTGATTTTCTTCTCAGGAGGTAGCCAGAGGCCCCATCCTTATTTTGCAAGATTGCAGATCTTTCAGGTATTGCTCAGTATAATTTGCTCTTCCTAGGATGCTTATTGTTCTTGGACTGAACACCTACTCATCTATGGTTAAGGAAAGAAGGATGATCTTGTATTGGAGACAGACAGTTTACCTGAGTGCTTGGATTTCTGAATCTGCTAAGAACAGGTAGAAAGGAAAACGGGCAGTTTTAATTACCGTAAGTTTGGCAATAGGATACCACTATGATGGCCAGATAAAAAAAGAACCCAAAACATTGAACTAAGGAGATCTAGATTTGTGTTCTGAGAGGCTTTCTCTTGTTCCACTATTTTTTATGTCAGTGGCCATGTAAAAGTACACATGTGAAGAATGTCTTTGATTTCAAGCAGAGGAGTTGTGTCAGTTTCCTAAATGCCATGTACTGCTCAGGTGTCTGGTCTCTGTGCCAGCTGTATGTTCTCTCCCTCTCTCTGCCTTCAGCTTTTCTGCAGCCAACCTTCTGTACATGACTTTTGTATTTCCTGTTGACAGAAATCACTGAATGATGGCCTTTATGTGATGCAGTGGGAGAAGGATAGGACAGATTAATATGACACTTTGTGGTTTAAATAAGATACATGCTTAAATAGACTAACTTACAAAGTTATACAATTTTTGTCAGTAGATAACACAAACAAGACTAAATTTTATGGCTTAAAGCCCATGAGACATTTCAGATGTGGGCTAGGAAGGAGCTGAACACTACTCAAAATTCATATTTGCTACATGAGGGACTCATGTCTTATGTATGTTCGCAGGAACAATCAATGAATAGAGAAGATAGTAATTCAAAACTAAAATAAGAAAGTAGTTTGTTATGGCCAATTAGGTGGAGGAGCTCATTGATTAAGGAAGGTTCTCAGACCAAAAATTAGGCGAAGTTTAAATCCAGGATTAGTAATAAATACAGATAACAATCTAAAATGATTATTCATTTTAAAAAGATTTTAAAAAGGAAAGAAAAGAAAGATGAAAGCTCATCTTTTAAAGTTTAAATTGATCCCACTCAGAGATCATTATGATACCTGAACGGTGGAATATCCCACATTTGTCCAAGGTGCTTTTATATTTTTCTGTGGAGCACCTTATTATGGAACTTCTTCAACAGTTATGAGATGGGTTGGACAGCCTGACCCATTGCTGTAATTCTTATAGTCTATTACTCTTTTACTTTCTTGGCCCCTATGTTATATTTCTGGTAAGATTAATTTTTGACCCCACTACTGAATAATCCACTATTTTATTTTATTTTATTTTATTTTATTTTATTTTATTTTATTTTATTTCATTCCATTTCATTCCATTTCATTCCATTTCATTCCATTTCATTTCATTTCGGCTATAATTATCTATTGGTTTGGGAAATACCAGCCCAAACCCTCAGTTTTGTGTCTCAAAATGTTTAAAAACTAAAGTATATAGAGTAGAAGACATTAGGCATTATGTGCCATTCTGGAATGTGTCCAATTAAACCAATGCACCAGTGCAGTTCTGCACTGCTGGAATGGCTTTGCCAATGGAAATGCAAAAAACAAAAACAAAAACAAAAACAAAAACGAAGAATTATTGGAACTGTTGTGTGATGTGGTGATTTGGATATGGATAAATGCCTTTTCTAGCTGAAAAATGTTTGGCTTCTTTTTGCTGACTGTGAAGTGGTGGGCTAACTGAAGAACAGTCTGTAGGATGTTCTAGCAGTTTTTTTATCAGCTTATCTCCTCCAGACAGAGGATGCAGGAGGGCAGGCAGGGAAGACCTACTCAAGGGTGGACACAGCCAGTGCAGAAATGATGCTTCACTTGCTAGCTGGCTGCCAGCTCTTGATCTGTGTCATGGTGCTAATAGGAGAGATGGATGGAGATTAGAGCTGGCAAAGTCCCCCACATTTGCTTTTGTGCATAGCATAATGGTAATTTTTTGGCATTGGGTACAGCTGAGATAATCTTCAACCTGCGAAGTTTATCAACAGCAAATTATATTTATCCGACATCTGAAAACATAATGTTAAACTACCTGAGGTTCACATCCATCCTGAGTTATAGCTGTCGGCAGCAGGGTATTTTGCTAGCTTGAGAGAGGCCATATTATGAAAAATAGATCTTGACCTACAGTTTACCGGCATCATCGTGCTGTCTTCCAGGCAGTGTTTGCATCAGCTCTGAGACACAGTTTGGCATCTGCTTGGCTTTTCAAGACTTGGCCTTACAGTAGCCATTATAAAATGTGGTCTAGAGTAAAGATATTTCCCTTTAAGTGGCTTGGCAGCATTCTCAGTGATCCCAGGGGGAACAGCAGCTTGGGCTTGTTCTCCACCTCTGAGTCAGCTGTCCACTGGGCTGACTAGGGGTGTAGCTGAGTGTCCTTTGGCTCTGCACCACAGTTAGAAAATGAAGACACTGACTAAGCTGTCCTTGACTGCTTGCAAAACTTTGACATAGAGGTGGATCATTTCAAGTGGTCAGTAAAGAGCCTTAGAGTAATACAGTGGTGCTGTGTCAAGGTTGGCGATGGTCAGGTAGACAGCTCTCTTTTGATGTGGAATTGACACAGGGGAGAGTTATCCTGAGCTAATAACTTGAGATAATTTTACAGCTGTTTTATTCCTGCAATATAATTTATTTTGTTGGGTCTTCTTACAGGTAACGGAGAGAAGTGAGCATGGCATATCTCATCCTAAGACTGAAAAAACAAAAACAAAAAATCTCCCAACTTTGTCTACAGGGAATTAACAATCCAGAGTGAGAAATTAAAATCCAGGTTTTTGTAGAGACTACCACACTTGGGTTAATAAAGGTGAGGAGAGTTGGAATGGATGGCAGAGGAGGAGAGTTCAAAAACTGGCTTGAAGTATTTTGTGCCCTGCTATATGTTCTGGATGATACGTAGGTTTTGCCTTGGCCTTACATGTTTAAGGCATGTGCTATCTTCTGTAGATCTATGGGGAAATCCTGTATTTCCTGCTCCACCATTTTTCCTGAGCACTCAGCTGAGTCTTCTGACACAGAGAAGCATTTGATGGACATCAGTACAGTTTCCCCAGGCAGTGCTTCCTTGGTCCTGTAGAGCTGGAGCAAGCAAATGGCCATGGTATTCCATGCAATATCTCATGGATATGAGTAGCCTTATCTTGTGGTTCTTCACTTTGTGTAAGGAAAAGTGGGACAGGGTTAGATATACAGCCATCAGGTAGTGAGGAAATAAACAAATATACTTCCAAAACCGATTAATATTTTTTGTCTGATCATGTTGAGCACTGAGATTCATAGACAGGAAAGATAATGAGGATGAGAGTTAGGTGTAGATAGTTACAGGTGCAATGGACCCCGAACACTGCGAACTTATGGTATCAGAGTCAAGCTGATAGCTCTCTGTGATAATTGGTTATCTGGAGAAAGAAAAGAAGATAAACCTAATCTCTATCTCAGTAAGGCAGTTGAAATGTCCGTATAATATGATGTTTCCAGCAGAGATAAGAATTATCTTACTAGAACATGGCTTATTTACCTGAATAAGAGCACTGTGAGAGGATAAACTTGCTTTCTATTAATAGATCAGTGGCAGAAACAAGAAAGAAAATAACTGCCTAAGATGAATGACAGTTTTGGTTTAAGAACAAAAGTGTTTAGACTGAACATGAATAAACTTAACTCCAAAATTGTAAAATAATTGGTAACCATTTGTGAAGTGTGACTCTGCAGTAGTCTTCCAGAAGGAATAGAATGAACAAAATGCCTAACCAATGTCAAAGTGAATCTGGATCAAGTTATGAGTGGGCTTGCATCATATATATGCCCACGGCAGCAGAGTGGTGCCCTTGAGGTTCTTCTTAAATTTATAATCCTGTTTTTCTAATCCCTGTCAGGTAGTAGACACAGGATCAAAAGGTGGTAATGACTTTCCATTTCTTGTAGTGAAAATTCTTTGAAGTCAGAATTCCTTCACAATAATACAACTCATCACATTCTTCTGCGGTATTATACGATTTAACAAAGCCTTTCCAGTGCTTTGCTCAGAATGTTTTATACTTTTATGTGAAATCCTTTGTTGAATCCACAGTGAAAATGCAGCAACTGATTAACCACCATCCTGTGAAATCCTAGAGAGACTCAGATTTAGCAGAACTAACTCCTGCTCTGCAGTAAATAAGACCTGTACTTGAAAATCAGGACTTCGCTTCTTTTCCATTTTTCTTTCCTGCAGTGGAGAGTCATCCTCACAGGAGAAATTATGGAGACAGCACTCAGGGTAGCAATAAACTTCTCTTACTTTACATATGTATTAAGCTAAACAATGCACTATAAATTAGAAAGAAACAATTAAAAACTGGTGTGATTATCTCACTTTACTTTAGATGTTATTTTGCGTGCATTTACATCTGCTTTGTTACCTTATGTTAACTTGATGCTCTTAGAAGACTTTTTAGGGCATGAGACTTCTGACCAATTTTAGCCATGTACATTAAAATAAGATAAATTGAAACCTGAAATTTCCTGATTCTCTCCATGGAGAGTAAAAGAAATCTGGAGCAGAGTTCACTCTTTTTTCACTCTTCTGTAACAGCATACATTCATGTGTAAAAATCTTCCAGTGAAAATCAAAATTCAGTTAATGCAGGGAACAAGAGTCTCTTCTGTTTCCTTCCTTCCTTCCTTTCTTTCTCCCTGACTTCCTCCCTTCATCTCTGCAAAACACCTGGATTTTCAAGCCCTGCAGACCATTGGCTTGCTTTCCATTGATGTTTGGGCAACTGGTTAACATGGTTGAACCAAAGTTTCAGGTAAGCTATGCTAAAGCATCATACTGATGCAGTGTATCTTCTCCCAAATCTGTTTTTTTTTTTTTTTTTTTTTGAAATACCTTTGTATGATATTCTCATTGAGGGTCATGTTGGCACAACTGCAGCTAAAGTAAATCTTTTTCTCTAGGAAAAAAAATGCTATACAACTCTGTCACAATTGTATACATCACACTAAGTCACTCAAAATGAATGGTTATTTTCCTGTTGGATTTTGATGAGAAATATGAAAGATTTCTTGCTTTTATAGAGTTAAGCTTTTGAAGTATGCTTGTACACAGGATTGTGTGTTCACAATCAATCTTCTAATTGTCACAATTTGCTGCAATATAGTTCATAGCCTGAAGTGCTAGAGGATTGTCTTTGGGTGGAGGTAATCTGGAAAATGCTCTGCAGAAGCACACCTCATGTACTCCAGCTGCTAATCAGCTTCTGGCCCATGGAGTTTTTTAGATAGTGAGTCCTCAGCACCAATTAATTGGCTCTGTGTTCTGTTGCTAAAGGAGATGTAGGCACTATGGCTGGAAATTAACCAGCTACATATTATAATTTTATTAGGCACAGGGAAACACTTAATCTCCTTTTCTATCTGACAAGCCCAGAGTATATGTAAGACATCTGGCTGCTTGCATGAGCTTGTACTGCCTTAAAAAACAGACAGGATTTAATAACAGTTCAGTCACTGGGTTTCTAGCTATTCCTGCCCTCCACTATTCAAGCCTGACATGTCTGCTCTCCAGAAGAGGGACTGTAACACTTAGCTAGTTTATAGAAACCTATATAGCCCTGAGAGTTTTTTGATGACTGTCTTCATGGAAATCTACTGAAAGGTTTGGCTGTACCCATGTAGCTCTTGAGTCAGTGACTTGGAAGTGTGATGTCCCTCTGACTCTGCTTTGAACTGCCCTTCGTTAAGACAGGTGATACTTACATGGTAGTGCCCAGTACTGTGGTGTTGAGAGTACAGAGACTGAGCAGGTGTTGCTGAAAGGGAAGTAGCTGATTAGTTTTTATGATGGTAGGTATAAAACCAACACAAGACCTTTTCTTTATAACTTAGACTAAACCATTGCCCTGACATCTATCCTTCTCTTTTGGTGTTTTCTGCCTTCTTTTCCTTTCTTTCTGTGAGGATTGGATGACAACTCTTTTTTACTATGATTTTTACCTTGAATTGCTAAGGTTGGGATTGCAGTACATCGATGTATCAACCCTTTCTCCATGCTATATAGCAGCATATAAAAATAAAGGATATATATAAAGAAAAAGAAACAACTGTGTCTCACATTTTTATCTCACCTTTTCTAACATTTAGCTTCCTAATCATTATGTTAAAACATTTATTCAATATTATGTCAGCCAAACTAATTAAATTCATTGTATACAAACTGGTGAAATCTGGCTTAATTTCCACATATAATCAACAATATGAGCATTATGTTTATATAGTAAGTGTTACATAATCTATTTTAAATGTTTCTTGTTTGTTGCAGTTTTCTGTTCTGTAAGATTCCACCTAAGAGCTTAAATGATGCTTTTTATTATGTTTGTAGAAGGGAAGAATACAGCAGGCAAACTTTCATTTGTACGCTTCTGAGTTAATACTCATGTCTATAGCAGAGCAATTTTATAAATGCCATTAAACTTGCATTTAGAAACAGACATAAAGAGACTTCTTCATATCTGAAAAGTATATTTTTGTGATTTCAGTGCGTGCTGGATGAGATTCTAAATGCATTTCCCAAATCAGAGGAAATATAAATTGAATCCAGTTTAATCTGTGACTGCAGTATAGCTGAGAGCTTGTGGAAGAACCTCAGTAAATACATGTAAATTATCCTTGCTCTGAAGAAATAGAAAAAATCAAATTTTGGCTTCCCTTCCATTTCTGCAAATGGATGTCCCTTTTTGTTCCCCCATCTCTTACAGATGTCATAGCTCTGTTGAGTCTTTAAAAATGCCATGACCCAAGAGTTTATCTTGCCCCACACAAATCTTTTCCCTGTCTTTCCTTGCTCTGAAATTTTTCTCTCTTCTTCTGGGATGTGATTTGAACAGCTGTACTTAATCTGCTGAATGGCTGCTGAGGTGTGCATTGATTCCACTAAATAAAGGTGTGTGACCAAAGTCTGCCTCCCCCAGTGACTGGAGACACTAATGTGGTGTACCTTTTCTGAGTAAGCAGATTTAATTCTTTTGGTTTCCCAGTCTTCCTTTCATAGCCAAACATCATGGATCCACTAACATGAGAAAGAACTACAGCTAGTTATAACTAGTGTATTAATTCAAGCTTTTCATGACTTTATGACTGTGTCATAAAGGAGGACTGACAACTGAGACATCAAGCTTTCAGAGGTTAAGTGTCATTCAGACCTTCTTGCCTGGTCTGCCTACACTGCCCTGTGATTCACACCCCTGCAGGGATTGTTACTGGTCTAAGACTTTCAGAGGAGAAACAGTCTATTTTAGGTCTACTTGGATTCCTTGAACCTTTCTAGAATTTTGAGACAGACTTATATGATCTTCCACAACATTTTTCCTCAGAGCTATAACTTCCTATGATTGCAAGGCCATCTCTTTAGAAACTATTTGGGCTAATAAAATTATACACATAGACAACCATGTGTCGTTTCAGAAACCTACCTAGCCTCCAGCTGCCAGTTCAAAGATTTGTGTTAAATCTGTCCATGCAGGTGTCTCGATAGTCCAGAACATCAAAAATGGTACTTAGAGGCTCCTGTATAAAGAACTAAATCTTAGTTTGCAAGTGGAAATAAAGGCCTCTGACATCTAATGCCAGGATCTGGAGATGATTTATATGATGGTGTAGCTTGGTAGTAGCAGTAGCAGTAGCAGTAATGTATTTAATGGGCTTTAAACGTTTTTCACTAGTCTGCAAACTGTGAATTATGATTGCCGAATCTAGAAATAATGTTGTTAATCATCTTATGGTTTCTATGGATTAGAAATAAACAGTGGGTCTTCTTGGAGGCATTAGCACTTTCTGCCTGGAGTGGCCTCAAGATAGCCTTTATAAGTTTGAGGTTATTCCTTAAATCTTTCTTCCAAGGGTATAGTTAATCCCCAATTTGCTCATTTTTTTCTTCTATTTTGCACAAATCAGGAAGTATAAAAGACATAGGTAGGATTACAGCTACATGATCTAGAACTAAGTTCAAAATTCCTGCAGCTGAAGGGGACCACACACGAGGGACTCCCATCAAGAATGGCACTCGGCCTTCTGTCGCAGTTGTTATTTCAGTTTGTTTGTTTTTGCAGTGTGCTGTAACTATTGCTTTTTTGGCTGTTTTTTACAGCCAACTGGACTTCAAATGCTACAGAATGCTTTATTATCTGCAAGCAAATATGCAAAATCTACTGAAAAAGTTACTGGATTAAAGTTAATGTAGTATACAATTTCAGTAATCTTTGCAACTTGAGCAAACATACTGGATAATTGAAGTCACACCGTTCCAACAGCTCTGTTAAATGCATGCAAAACAGAACAAAACAGAAATGAGATAATTTATAGCGATTACTGTATATCGGGTATGCATACAAACACGGCTGCATCTCCCATAAACAGTTGCAGACTGATTAAAAAGAAAAGGAAGAATTCTGTATTCACATCTGTTCAAATTATGATCTAAATAGTTGTCTGAAGATTGAAATCTGGTATCATCCCATGTATAGTACTTATCCTGGTGACCTGCTCTGTGCATCCATCTAGAGAGCCAGTTGGAACTTTCTGTCTTATTCTGTATCCCATTGACAATGATGCAAAGCTCTAATCTCAGAGTGATTACATTTAATTGCCATGGTTATAGCACAGTAAATCAAGCTATGATCTCATCAGTGACTGAGCTAGGTTTGGACATGAACAACTGCGGTGTATGGTCTGTAACAGTTTGTAATATATTAGTTGCATATACGTAGCCTGATTTTATAATACCTCTGTCACTGTATAGGACCAAATGTCTCCATGTTATCCACTGGAGACTTCTTCCAATTCCTACTTCACTACTACTGCCCCGTGGCTGTTGTTTCTCACAGAGGAACAAGCAGCAGGAAAAAGTGTCCACCAGTACATTCATCCAAGGCTCCAGAAATACTTTCTGATGGTATTTGGTGGGTAGAACCCCTGGTAATCATTACTCAGCGATGATGTATCCAGGTACAGCAGTTACTGTTTTGTTGTGAGATTAAGTACTTACCAATTAATATTGGCAACCACGGAGCTGTTATCTTTGGGTGCTGAAGACAGAGGTGATCTAACCTGTGTAGTAGAAGCATGTGCTGTAGTACACATTCAATAATTCTGTATCCATTATTTAATGTTTTCTCCCAGAGGGAACTATCTCCTGTTGTTCTAGCCTTCTCAAAGTGACTTTTCCTTTGAACAAATTGGATGTGATCCCCATTGTATGCTGTGGGGACCCCCTATTGTTGCAGCTCATTGTTCTGCTGAGCCCACAGTACTGATATTCTTAAATAGGCTGAGTTTGCTAATTACGTCTTTCACCCACTCCACTGTTTCTTGATCTTCCTATTATGTTAGCACTAAGTCTCCCAGGAGCATCGCATGCTTCTTTTCATACAGAATGAACTGAATGCCTTTCCTTATGGAGGGCTGATGGCATGCACATAAAATGGCCCCTTAGGAACAGCATTCCCAATGTCGCTACTGGTACAGCCCTTCTTTGTATGCTAAAGAGGTTAAATTTTGTTAGATCTCCACTCCCATCACTGCAAGGTTTTAATGACTTGGTTAAAGGAGTAATCATATCTGCAAACATGGATATAAAATCATGGAGAAAAATAAACAAACCAGAACAGAACTGAGCTCATACAGACTTGTAGAGCAAGGGGTTTCCTTTTTGCTCACGTTGTTGGTGAGGTAATGAGTGTACTCCTAAATATTTCACTCTTGCCTTATACCACTTGGTCTATTCATCAGTTTTTTTAGAACTGTTCTCCCAGAGTTATGGACTGTACTTATTTAGTTAACTCTTTGAGCTCTGGCTAAGAGTAATTTCTGTTGCTTTTATGATAGGCCACATCAGAGCCTTAGAAATCCTCAATCTTCCTGAAATTATTCCTTGCTCCAGTAAGCTTCTCTCTGTGTTTTGAGATATTTTTACCCCTGTGGCTGATGGAGAGGATCCATAAATACTTTGGCATGGGTCCTCCTGCAATGTAATTTCTTTTGTGACCATTGTTGGGCCTCTGTACATCTGGGGCCTTTAGGGCAGCACATGAATGTACCTCAGGAATAATTTCTGCCTGCCCTTGTCAGCCTTTCCCAGCTCTACAAACACTGATTTGCCAAATCAGAATAAGCTGATACTCATTTACAAATTTGACATTACAGGGTTTTTTTTGCTGTCTTTCTCACGGAAAATTCTTAGCATTAATTTACACACAAAATGTTCCAGTACATCTCCTGGAACAGATCTATACTTCTGCAGGGACAGTTTATTTTGAATCCACTGCTGTGCCCAGGTTAAGATTTTATGTTAATCATTCACACCAGAGCACAGTGCTTCTACCCAGGATGCTTTTAATTCAGGGATATGGGTAGTGAGTAATCTGGGTTCTTTAGGATAATGTGTAATATACGCTCTTTATTCTATCATTTACACCCAAAATTATAGATCATATTTAACATCTTTCTGATCTGTGTTGTGGTATAGGTAGTTAGATTAATCCCAGTTTTGTGACTTTCTTGTCTGTCCAGGACACATAGTGATGATGGGCTTTAGTCTTCTTTGTATACTTCTACCTCTTGTTAAAGCAGTTTTTCTTCCTAACACACAATTTTAATTACAGCTTTTCCCTAGATGATTGTTGTCTGGGTACCCACTGAACCATCAGAAATGCAGTCTCCCTGTTAAGCTGTTGAGATAAGAAACACAGACTAGTAATGTGTAGAACAAGCATTTCCAAGTGGTACGTTGAAGAGGTGAATATACACAGACGGGTGCATCAGTTGTCTTTTCCAAAATTTCTCCCCATTAAGGTATGGAGGATGTTTGTCTCTTATATACTCATTTAGATCTTTTCTTTCTACACGTAACCAGAAAATAGTTTCTTTTTTTTTCAGCTGATAGATATGTTAGTGAAAGGTTGTCCCTTTCACTGTTGTCTGGCAGAGCAAAACTTTTGATCTGTTTATCTTTTGGTTTCTGCCATAGCATGGGGAGAATTGTGAATTCTGGAGTCTTCGCAGCAGTGTTCTTTAGTCTGAGATCTGAGAGCTTCCTGCAGGAGATACTCTGCTTCTTAACTGTTTTGTTTCATTTGCTATCCACTTTGTATAAAAACGGATGAGACCGAAGGTTTTATCAGGAATTGATGCCTTCTCCTCACCAGTACTATTACAGTTTCTCTCTTTTCCAGTTTGCTTTTAGCATCTGTTTAATCTCAGTGCTGTGACTCAGCATTATTTTGTCAGTGTTACATATTTTATATTTGTATTCCATAGATACCATAGATCACTTTTATCTGGGTTTTGTATGTTTGTCTTTTGTGCTTGCTGGTGTTTCTAGCATACTTTCTCTTCAACCAGTGTGTGACTTAAAATCCTTTAATGTTCCTTTTTCTTTTTGGGTAATAATATATTCAGTTGCCTCAGCCTTTACCTTTTTTCCTGGTAAAGATTCTTCCAAATTCCTGATGCTTTTTTCAATCTTTTTCTAATGCATACATTTCCAGTGATTATCAGCTCTTGCAAAACAGTATTATTATCTTGATTTTCACTGTTGACAGCAATGTAGAATCATAGAATTGTTCGAGTCGAAAGGAACCTTAAAGGTCTAACTCCCCTGCAATGAACAGACACCTACAGCTTGATCAGGTGCTCAGAGCCCCATCCAGCTGACTTAGAGTGTCTCCAAGGATGGGGTATCCATCACCTCTCTGGGGCATCCTGTGCCACTGCCTCACCACCCTCACTGTAAGAAACAACTTCCTTATTCCAATCTAAATCTCTCCTCTTTTAGTTTGAAACCAGTTCCCCTAAAGTCTGTCCCCTTCTTTCTTATAGCCACCCTTTTGATACTGAAAGGCCGCTCTCAGGTCTCCTTGTAGCCTTCTCTTCTCCAGGCTGATCAGACCCAGCTCTCAGCCTATCCTAGTAGGAGGGGTATTCCATCCCTTTGATGTGCAGTTCCATGCAGTTGTTCTTGTGGATTACAGCTAAATTCCCCGTGTCTTTTTCCCTCACGTCTTTCTTAGGTGGTATTTTCTGAATACTTGAGCATGTCAACAGTGTTGGAAACTGACCTGCCCCCAAGAGGTTTGCACTCTGGTTGATGGCTTTGCAGACCAGACTCACTTCTGGAGCTTTTATATGTCTACATAGTTTCAGTGCTTCCAAACCAGTTTTGATAGCAGTGATTATTTCTTGGTCTTCCCCTAAATACTGTATGAGTATTGTGTCCCAGATTCCAATCAGAGTCAAGTCTTTTATCAGGGACTAATTTAAGCTCCCTTCAGTACTACAGGATTGTCTTTCAGCTTTAAATCACTCAGACTACTCTGTACTTTTATCTTCTTTTTGTACTCTGCTTAAGAGTCTCTCATATCTTTAATATGCACATGGGTCACAACATTCCTTGAACTATTTTTGTGCAGTTCTGTAATTAATCTTTTCTGTCAGAGGTAACGGAAAATGATTAAACGCATCAAGTGTCTCAGAAGCATTTGTTGTCAGAAATAAAGCTATTTTTATCGTGTCTCCCATTGCTTCTTGGAGTCAGATGCTGCCTAATTCTTTTCCAGATGACCTTTACATATTTTTTCAGTGTCTCATGAGACCTATAGCTGCTTTCCCTCTTCTGATGCTTTGGTTTGCTCAGACAGAACATGGGCTCCAGTGAGTGGTGCCAACTCACCTGTGGGGGGAGTGAATGGAAATGCACACTTCAAATTTCACTCTCATCTGGCAATTAGGAGTGGCTTGGTTGAACTGTGGCCTAAAATCTTCTGCCTTTGTCATTTGCCTGAATTTCTCAGATGCAGGTGATGTCAAAAAAGAGGTGAAATGAATTTTTTCCCAGAGCTGCATGGTTGAGTTTGCTCAGCCTCTGATGGTGATAGTAGGATTTGCATGGCAGGTGTGCACCATCCAGCTAATGTTCCCCAGGGTTTCCTGGCCTTTCAAGGCAGGATGAGATTCAGAGAGCTTTGTGCCTTTAGACGAATATTTAATGCCGTCTTTGGTGCTTTTTCTTAGAGATTAGAATCATTCCAAGCAGAAACATCGTTCTGGAGTTAATACACTGCCCTAACAGTTAAGGTACTTGGTTAAATTTTGCTTCTATGCATGCCATAGTATCTCTGTTTGCTCCTCTTAAAATAGGAATGGTATTGCTTCCTGCCTTCTGTATGGCATAAATTAATTCATGTTTGTGAAGCATGAATGTGTTACCATGGCCCACAGCCAAAAAAGAACCCATGAGTACATTGTACTAAGAAAGGAAGTGCAACAAAATAATGTAGTTCAGGTGAAACTAGATGTAGATGATCTCTGGAGGTCCCTTCCAAACCCTACAGTTCTGTGATTATGTATTATCAACTCTGAAAACTAACATTATAGCAAACTGCACATTAAATATTTATGGACTTAAAAATGTTCACTTAGCATCCTATGTATCCTTTGCATGTCTAACTCTGATCCCGTGTTGTTGAAATTGGTCAAAAATACCAGACTTGTAGAATCAATAATTTGTGGTAATGTTGACTAATAGACATTAACAGGAAACTAGAAAAACAGATATTTTTGAAAAAAAAATAGAGAAAAAAAATGAAGTAACTACATGACTAGCATATTATCTACAGCAAGGTCTTGTGCTTTATGTGTGAAGATTTTATCCTATTGGCGTTAGAATATAGGAAAATTCTCAAGCACTATCTAAATTTCTGTATCTGTTACTCAGTGTTAAGAATATCATTTTCTTGTGAAAGATGATGTTTGTCAAAATACTGTCTGGATAAAACCTACTTGACTTCGAATCTGAGTGAAACATTACATGAAATGTGACATTCTTTTTTTTTGTGTCTTTTGATTAAAGTAAGTGTTTTCTATGAAATGGGAAAAAAAAAAAAGTGATTGCATCTTTCCTCTTCTTGGTAGAAAGTATATTCTGACTAATAATACACTAGAGTTTCCCATACCATTCCAATAATTTTATACATTTCAGAAGGGCTTTTGATGTAGGACTGAATAATGACATTTTTGTTGGAGGTACATCAGCCTGCCTTCTAGTAATCAAAAATCCTTCACACATCTTTTCCAATTAACTCTTCTCTTTGTATTACTAAATGAGTTTTAGTAACACTTCCTTATTCAGCTTCATTAACATGCAAATAGAGAGTTAAAACAGATCATTCATCTGAGCATGGAGAGCAGGTAATTTGTGCAGTTTACTTGTGAAATGAATGGTATTATTATTGGTTGAGAAGACACAACTGAAAACTGAGGCAACTTGTTCTAGAGGAATGAACACAAATTATTGAATCGTGATGTTCCCAGTTATAATTCTTGATTTGTTGTTGTGAAGGTTATGTATCATGATAGACATAAGCACTGAGAATTTGTAAAATGCTGTTTTTCAGTGCCAGACCCAGGAAATCCTTCATGATCTTGAGCTGGAATTTAGAATAGTCAGGCAGACAAATGTCTGTATGTTACTAAACTGACTTTACCTGATGATTCTTGGACTGTGTAGCTCTGCACTGCAATAGAGTAGGATATGACAATGACATATTATTAAGGAGGCTGTTTGCCTATGCTGAATTATTTCTGCCACTATTACAGGAATTTGGACTTTGTAGACTGGCCCATGCTATGGCATTGCAAGGGACTTTTCAGCCTTGGAAATGTGTTTGATCCTTCATCTAGGCTGAACTTGGTCATTATTGTGCTGATAAATACCAGTGTTTCACAGCTTGACTATAGGTTGAGCATGATTTGAATATTGTGTGGGAAAAATAAGGGAAAAAATACACTAACTTGAAAAGAGTTCTATGCTACAGCCTGAAATATAAATTAAGTACATAAATGTGGATGGTCTTAGACAAGGACAAGCTAATCTTGAGAGTTTTTTCCATTTTCGTAGTGATAGAAAACTTTTTTTTTTAGTGCTGAAAGAATTTTAAGGGTAAAGTAGAAGTGTTTAAAAGCTTAGCTGAGATTATGTTCCTAAAGAATGTACAGTAGTGAGCATAGAGTCCCCATAGAAACTGGCAGCTTTCCCAGTACCAGCATAGCTCAAGTCTAAGAATGTAGGGAGTATCCCCCAAAAAAGGTGTCAGTCAAGTGTTTGGTATCTAGCAATATGTGCTACTGTCTGAAAGCAAGTAATAATGACAAGACTACCCAAATTCAGCAACCTCAAAACTAGGACACAAGCTGTAGCAGTTAATTCTGCTCAAAACACATGGGTGACTGCACAGTTCTTATAACCAGCCTTTTTTGTTAAGGTTTTCCAGTCAAGCCAAATGATCTGTCAGCACCATACATCTGCTTGAGGTAACAAATGAACAGTCCTCAGCAGCTTGCAAGGAATCACCATGTGTCATAAAAAGTATTGAAGTGTGGTTTGCCATGAACTTAATCCTAGTCAGATGTTAACTAAAATGCGTACTAGGAAGTTGGTGAGATGAAGAAGTAATATTTCAATTAATGAGGTAATAAATAGTAGGCTGGTTTATGCTTCTTTTCTGTGCTGTCCCTCACAACATCCTGGTCGCCAAATTGGAGAAAAGTGGATTTGATGGATAGAACACTCTCTGGATAATGAATTGGCTGGATGGGTGTGCTCAGAGTGTTGCAATCAGTGGCTCAGTGTTCAAGTGGAGACTGGTGAAGAGTGGCATTCCTCAGAGATCAGTACTGGGACTGGTGCTATTTAATATCTTTTGTAGGCAACAAGAACATTGGGATCAAGTACATCCTCAGCAAGTTCACAGATAACACCAAGCTGAGTGGTGCAGTTGACATGCTAGAGGGAAGGGATACTCTCCAGAGGGATCTGGACAGGCTTGACAGGAGGGCCTGTCTAGCCATATGAAGTTCAACAAGGCCAAGTGCAAGGTCCTGCACCTGGGTCAAGGCAAACCTAAACACAAATACAGATTGGATGGAGAATGGCTGAGGAGAAGGATTTGGGGGTGCTGGTTGATGAAAGACTCAACAGGAGCCAGCAATGTATGCTTGTAGCCCAGAAGGCCAACCATATCCTGGGTTGCATCAAGAGAAGAGTAACCAGCAAGTCAGGGAAAGCGATTCTGCTTTTCTGCTCTGCTTTTGCGAGACTCCACCTGGAATACTGATAGGACAAGGGAGAATGGCTTTGAACTAAGACAGGAGAGTTTTAGGTTAGATGTTACGAGGAATTTTTTCACTCAGAGGGTGGTGATGCACTGGAACAGGTTGTCCAGAGAGGTTGTGGATGCCCTGTCCCTGGAGGCATTCAAGGCCAGGCTGGATGGGGCAGCCTGCTGTAGTGGTTGATGACCCTGCCCACAGTAGCATAGTTGAAGCTATATGACCTTTGAGGTCCTTTTCAACCCAGGGCATTCTATGATTCTGTGATTCTATGATTCTATTGTTCTATGATTCTATGATTTGAGTCATCCTACGATATTCTGTTTAGCCTCCAGTTCCTGCTCCAGGAGAGCATGGCCTTCATTTAGGTCCTGAATCATACCTGCCAGCCTTGGTTTTGTCTCAAAAGGACCTGGGCACCTACACTGAATCCTACCCCAATCCCTATATTACTGGGACTTAGACAGCAGTTCTGCTGAGTGCCATGATATGGTCTTCATACTGTACAACTGAATTACTCTCTTGACTTCATTAAGCAGATTGACTTGAGTGGGATCTCATTAGCTCAGCGTAGGTAGTGCTGTGTGAGTTTTCCAAGGCTATTTAGGGCTTTTACAGGAACAGCCATCATTCTGGAGTGGAAAATAGATGTGAATATTCAGGTAGCTGAGTGGAGCCTGAGTCTCTACACTGGGCATCTAGCTTACAAGTAGATGGCAGAATTCATTTCAAACAAGTCACAACCAAGCAGTGGAATTGTATTTATATGAAGATAGGTATGCATGTGCAAATTATAATTCAGCACATCCTGTTAGTACCCCAGGCATCTCAGTAGGGCTGGCAGTTTTAACTTAGAATTTGTACAGAACTTGGCTTTCTGAAACTGCAGCTAGAGGCTGGAATACTCTGAAGTATCTAAAGCTACACTAGGCATCTGATTTTAGGAAAAGTAATTCTGTTTCAGATATCTAGAGAGATTCTGTTCTGTCACAGCTCCTTCCAGCTTTATTTCTGTGCATGTTTGAACTGCTCCATTAAACTATGTCCACCAAGCCTGGGAACTGTAATGCCCTATTTTCTATGTTTAGCTGGTTTATTATGGATAGTATACAGTTATGGGTAGTATAATTCCACTTCATGCGCACTTCAGGAGTCAGATGCTTAAATGGACTTCCTGCTTTCAGCTGTCTGTAGATTATAAGTCTTGTCTAATCTTAATGATAGGTTTTGTCTGTCAGCAGTGAAAAGAGATTCACACCCAAAGAATGACTCATCCTGCTTATTTTTAGCACCAGTCTCCTCATTTTCTATAGAGAAAGACTGGTTGACCATCTTGGAAGGTAAAGCTGAATGAGATAATCCCACATTTTTGCACTTCATATTTTTTTCATTGTTATAAGATAGTGAAAAGCACCTCTTTATGTAAAGGGATGACCTATGGGATTTCCTTCTCCCTTGCTTCATTGTACTATCAATAATGTATCTCCAGACAACCCTTGAAGTTGCAAGTGATGACATGTTAGTTCCCAGTGATACTTTAAAAATCATGTTTGTGATGTTGGTTGTGTGAAATTTTGGTCATGTCTTTTGTTCTGTTGTCAGCACAGTGGTGCTTCAGTGTAAAGTTAAATAAGTGCCAGTCAGCTTCATTCTTGTCACAAGACTTTGAAGTGGTTGCTATATTCAGTCTCTCACTAGAATCAGAATAATTCTAACATAGACAAGTGGCAGGACTGCATTGTGTTAATTGTTGGTATACTATACTTGAGAGCATGTATGTTAAAGTTTGCACCTGATTCAGATGTGTATACATAGGTGTATCCTACAGTGATAAAGAGTTTTCAAAGTTCTTTGGGTGACCATTCTAAAAGGGCATGGCATCAGTTTCCTCTACTGGCAGTGTCAGACACACAGGTGTTTTACATATCCCATACTGATGACTCAAAAACAGTAGGTCTCTGTGTGGGAGAAACTGAACTGAGTCCTAATTGTTGATCTTACCTTCAGTTGACCTTCACTTCCAGTCAAAATTCTGCAAGAGTGGTATAATGATAGAAGACATTGTTTTTCCTTGGTAATTGATGGTATCTGTGTAAAAAATGATTAATAAACTTAATTGTTTAATGTTTTTAATAAGGTTTACAACTGGAAACCGCTGCAGTTGAAAGCTTGAATGGTGAGAGTGTATGAAAAGGAATCCATAAAAAAAGTTATGTTATTAAGGATAACATTTGCTAACATACCAGCTGCGTAAATTGGAAGATTGGTTTTCTACATGGCTTTAATTCCAGGGAGGACTGAAAAAAATGCCTGTGACATTTTGATTAATAGTCTGTCATACATATTCAGCACACCTGTATGGCAAGAATGAAAAATCGTGTCATCACAACATTATATGAACAAATACTAACTGATAAGTCTCAGAATGCAAGTGTAAACTGGGCATAGTTATCAGGTAGACTTTGTTCTAATGAAAAGGCCTTGTATCTTTTGTCTTTTAAGCAATTACCTTGAAAGATGCACTAAAATTTCTACTAATGTGAAGATGACAAGAAGATATGATGTTGATCCATAGATCTGCCAAAGTTTGATAAGCTAGGTGCAGAGAAAAATATATTTTAGGAGGTGAAGTGCTCTTGAGATATCATGGTATTTTAGATGAGTATATGCTCATAGTGTAATGCTATGGCCATATAAGCAGAAACAATATATTAAATTATCTCTGGTTTCACTGCTGGCAAGACTAACACTAGTGTATTATGTCTAATCCTGCTTCGGGAGTTTGAGGTGGATGATGACAAATTGGAAGAGATTCAGAGAACAGTGAGAGTGGTTGGAGGGCTTGAAACTATGCCTGAAGATAATGAAAGGCTCCAGGAACTGAATCTATTTAGCTTTCAAGGGGAATATCGAGAGACTGCTTCAACTAACTGTAGGATTATGGGGAAGAAGTTTGGTAGAAAACATCCCATAGTAGCACATAAAGTTAGACCAAGAGTCAAATGAAATTTGATGCTCGAGATAAATAGCAAATTTTAATGAATAAGATAAATTGAGTTCTTGGAATAATTCTTC
The DNA here is from genome assembly GCA_036925125.1 of Oreortyx pictus. NCBI lineage: Eukaryota > Metazoa > Chordata > Aves > Galliformes > Odontophoridae > Oreortyx > Oreortyx pictus. The sequence continues at coordinate 20,803,107 of JAUPFR010000001.1, forward strand.
AGCTGCAGAGATAAATAGTTTTTTTTTTCCATAGACTTTTCTAAACCCAGGTTAGTGGGTTTTCCTATGCTGTGTGTCCTAGTTCAAATAGAAGCAAGTTTGCATGATTTCTTTGTCTTTCATTGTTTGAGAGATCTCAGTAGATTGTACAAATAGGCCTGACTTCTTCGTATGTCTGTGCATCTGCAAATAAAGTGATATTTATAAAGAAGACATCTTTTGAAACGTGTTTAGTTAAATGCACTTTCATTTTTGGAAGTCGTATTTCCAATATATCCAAACTCAGTAATAAAAGCTAATAAAGATGCCTAGCTGAATATCAAAGATGTGTTCAGTGTCTGGAGTTGTATCTGTCTCACAGGAAACTGCAATGCAATTTTCCCAGAACAACTAGAGATTTGTCCTTCGTTATTTTATTAATGAAAAGTTAAATAAGGAGTTGTGAACTGCTGATGAATAAGAAGTTAGATCAGATCATCAAATGCAACGTTTTTGCAATCATCACATGACAATGGATTTTACTTGGGACAAATTACAATACTTAAAATGGAACTTCAGGCGTATTAATGACAGTCTTTCTTTTCCACAGGCACATGCTAAAGTCTGGCATCTGTACAATGATCATTTTCGTCCAACTCAAAAAGGAAAAGTGTCCATTGCCCTTAGCTCCCACTGGATAAAACCTCAACATATGACTGAAAAAAATATAAAAGAATGTCAAAAATCCCTTGATTTTGTGCTTGGCTGGTTTGCTAAGCCCATATTTATTGATGGCGACTATCCAGAGAGCATGAGGAGTAACCTCTCATCTCTGCTGCCTGAATTCAGTGAAGAAGACAAGAAGTACATCAAGGGAACAGCTGACTTTTTTGCACTTTCTTTTGGAGCTACCTTGAGTTTCCAGCTCTTGGACTCTCACATGAAATTCCAGCAGTTGGAATCAATAAGCTTGAGGCAGCTCCTATACTGGATAAGCACTGAATACAACAAGCCCCCAGTATTCATTGTGGAAAACAGCTGGTTTGTTTCTGGTACCACCAAGAGAGATGATGCCAAATATATTTACTATCTCAAGAAGTTCATTATGGAAACTCTGAAAGGTAGGATTGAGGTTGTATTAATATGTGCTTGTCAAAATAATTATGTAAAATAACATAGCCTGAAGAGATTTGTTTAAAACAACAACAAAACAGGCTGAAATATAATTTGGTCTTTAACATTCATGTTGACATTTGTGAAATGAGACTCCAGATCTCTTTCCAGGGTTTGTTCGTTTCATCTCTGGAAGTCCCATAATATCTGCAGATAGCATTTAGGGCTGCTGTCTTTGAAGTCAATAGGAAGATTTCATCTGTCTTTGGTGGGAGGAAGTGCAAAGCCTGTATGAACTATGCTCTCAAGGGACTCAGGGAAATTAATTATGTGATTTATTAATAATCACCTTCCACATCTTTGGGGTATCACTGCATATTCAAAATTTGAGAATACCTACATGGAAAGGTAAATGCTATCCAATAGGAGTTCCTCTGCAAAAAATGTCTAGGTAAAAAAAATACTTTTCATTCGGCATCTCAGTTTTGCACTTGCACAAATGTTGCATTAATACAGTTCTCAATATCAATCACAATAATCTGAATTTGCATAAGTTTAAGGAGAATTGAGTGTCTGAGGTTGTGTAATGTATGTTATTTGTTAGCCTATCATTTCTTTTACAGTAAGAGAAATAAACTACCTTGTTACTATCTATTTTCCCATTTCCTTGTGCCAAAACAAATTCTTTAGTCCTCATCAATTAGTTGCTGGGGTTCCAATTTCCAGTTTCATCATCTTTGATTTGTTAATTTACAAATGAATAATTGACATATGGATCTGCAGTTTACTTTTCTGGTTTTAAAAACAGGATTATTATAGGTATTCAGACAAGAGAGTCATTGTGTTACATTGCCATTTTCTTACATCTGATGGGCAGAAACAACTTTAGTTGTATTCTCAGTATCACAAAGATGTAGAAGAATCATATACAATTCCAGAAACCTATTTATTACAAATAAATTAAAAGATTAATAAATACATGAGTCAGTGCATCTGAAATGGCAGTAATAGAAAGTGAAACAGTAACTGTTGTGAGAAACAGTACTACTAGTTTGTATGAAGTCAGATGAAGTAGTGAACTGAAAAGGCTTTTACCTTTATGACTGATACCCGTATTTCTGCTCCACTTATAAAGTCCTGGATATACGTACATGGATTTACCTTTTAATAATAGCTGGCTGGAGACAGTCTCACTTCACAGAGTTTCTTTCCTGTTACTGTAAATAGTAACAACAGCAACAATGGCAGGGGTAGTGTTGTCATTATGTTAATTTGTGAATTCTAAAGTATGTCTGAACTTTGAACAGGAAAAAAAAAAAAAGAAAGCAAAGACAGAGGACTGAATCTGCACAAGGGACTTCGGCATCATTACAATTAAATCTGCCCATTAGAATCTGTGGAAATCAAAGTTTCCTGTGCAGCACCTAGAGAATTAAGTTAAGAAAGATCCACAAAAGACATCATGTTGGCAGTGAGCAGTCTTAAGTTCTACAATGTGAAAGACAAAAGATAAACTCATATATTGCCTCTGTCAGAGACTTAGCACATGCCTGTCCTGTGTAATAAACCACTATCACTAGAAGATTCAAGAACTAGTTTCCACCAGATTCACTCCAGCAATGACAGGGCAGTAAAATGGTATTGCTGTTTACAGCACGGAGAAGGAAGGATATTTAATTTTAGATCCCAGGCCACATAGATGTGATTTTGCTCCTTCCTAGATCTCGCCAGTATCTCAGCCTGATACATTGTGTGCATGCACCAGTTCCATCAAAACTTTGTACTTTTGGGTCTATATTGACAAGTACAGCCCCATTGGAACAAACCCAATGAGTTGGTGTTGAGAGCCAGGTAGCCACAATGTGTGCTTTCCTGAAGCGCATCTCTGTTTTAATTTCACCCCAGAAACTCAGGACGTGAGTCCTCAGACCATTCTGCAATGTGAATCAAAGTTGGGTGAGTTGTTTCCTGTGAAGCTGAGCATGTAGAACAGAAGGGCATGATGGTTCTTCTCTGCTATGTTGACTAGCTGAGAGAATAGGTCATCACCTGGGAAGTTGGCAGATTTAAATTCAGGGAGTAGCTAGAAGAATAGGAATGGCCAGGCTTCTGGCAGGTCATGACTGTGCTATTTTCAGGTATATAGGGAGGCAAAACATACATTACTAGGCAAATTCCACATGGAAATGGTCCCATCCCTCCAGGATGGATCAGCCATGGAGTGTAGGGTTTTAAAGATCTTTATGTGGTATTGACTGATGTGGCTTCTTAGGCTATTTCTAGATTACTGATCTGAACAGCTCAGGAGCTGAAGTACTGGTAGGATACAGTCAGTATTATTTAACCATTAACTAAGTTCTGGCCTAGCTCTGTGCAGCAGCATACGTCTAGGCATGTTTGGGGACTGCTTGGCTCCAGCATTATTTCCAGCAGGTCTTATAGACAAGGGCACTCATTTTCAGACACAGAGCTTAGCTTTCAGTAGGTCTAGTTTGCACACTGACAGACACTAAAAAGAGGACAAGGAGACACAAAGCAAAAATAAAAAGGAAAAAAGACAGTCATTTTTGTTGTATTTTTTCAGTTATATGCAATTCTCAGGGGAAACTATGTTTGAGACTTCTAAACTTCCTTAAAAGACTTTTCAAGTCTCTTCTTTCATAGGCGAGACTTTAAAGCTATTACATTTTGAAAAAAAGGATTTGAGGAGAACTTTTGAGGTGCTCAGGAAGCACAGGAGTGATGTGTGATGACTTACAGAAGGGGTGATGTGCTGTTCAAAGAGAAATCCTGTCTAACAAAAGTGGACCTGTGCCGGCTTTTACTCTGCTGGTATGGCAGATGTCATCGTGTGTATGAGCAGAGGTTAGAAAAATACCACCATATGCCAAACATAAAAGAATTATGCCTTTAGGAGGAGATGTGTTCTACTTCCTTAGACATTTTCTCATGACCTGAGATAGAGACCGAGCCAAATTCATAGCTTATATAACTACAGCTAATTCAATGGATTCGAACAGGGTTACAATCAAGAATCCACGTGGTCCTTCATAACTTACTTTAATGAGGTGCATTAACAAAACCAGGAAATGAGGATCTTGATACTCTGGTTCCCTGAAACATGCTCTTAGTGTTAGTTGTTATGTTGGAAAATATTATCTGCAGTCAATTCTCAGTTTGGGTTTACAGAAGATGTTGAGTAATAAAGACAAACTCCTCTGACTACTGAGCCAAACTCAAGTTCAAAAGAACATTTAACAATGCACTTAAATGCATTGCTGAATTAGGTGGGTCTAATTACGTAATTAAAATAAGCACTCTCCTATGTGCTTTCCTGAAGCTGAGCCTTGCCCAGGAACATTTTGCTGAATCTCAGTGTTTAATACAAGTAAATGTGAATATAGCTTGAAATATCAAAATAAAGCTGTAACACTGGCAATGCTAACAGATGAGAGTAGACTCCGATTTTAACCTAAAAAGTGTGTGGGGATTCATAAAAGCCAAACAGTTGATCTAGAATATATATAAATATTTTGGAAATTTTTGAATATTTATGCTGGAAAACTCTTTGCCATAAAAGATATAAAGGACCAGGTAGTGCTACATTAGCGACACCTCAGATCCCTCTGAGTGAGCTGCAGCATGTGCTCAGCAGAGTGCAGTGTCTGGCAGTACTGGCTCAGAGGCTGCACACTGTTCAAGTGCATCATGCCCTGCTCCAAGGCCAAGGATTGGCACACCTCGTCAGCAGCACTGCTTGAAGTGCTGCTTCACCGCTTCTTTTTCTAAATCTGGCTTCTTTAAAGCCAAGTCAGGAAGCTCTTTTGCCTCGCACAGTGTGCCCATGCCCTGGGAGCCTATCCCAGAGCATCCTGAGTGCAGCTGAAATTTCTTGCTTAAACAGGGTTTGAAGCAGACCCTGAGATACTTATCTGACCTATAGCATTGTTCTTAGATGTAAATACTGCAAAATTTGCTGATACAGCGTAATCTACTCAGGAAAAAAAGAGCACTGTGCTGAGTTTGGGTTTTGTTCTTTCCTCAGCCATCCGGTACGATGGAGTTAATGTGTTTGGATACACAGTCTGGTCCCTCCTGGATGGCTTTGAGTGGCACAGGGGATACAGCATTCGGCGTGGATTGTTTTATGTTGACTTCCAAAGCCACGACAAAAAGCTGATACCAAAATCTTCTGTTTTGTTCTATCAAAAGCTGATAGAAAAAAATGGCTTCCCTCCTTTGCCTGAAAACCAGCCCATAGCAGAGGTCTTTCCCTGTGGCTTTGCCTGGGGCATTGTTGACAACTACATTCAGGTAAGTCTGATGGTGCAGCCAGTAGGTTTTTCAGCCAAACCACTGGACAAGATCATGTTGGTAAATCTGCTAAATAGAGTCATTGCTGGCATATATTCCCACAGCACCATGAGGAGGTGGGTATAAGTGGCAAACAAACACTGTGCCTTTCATCCTTCATTAGACTTTCTGCATGTGGCCAAAGAGAGCCAGTCAGATTGGGATACAGTCTAGAAAAGAGCAACCTAGAATAACATACAGAAGCAAAAGGGTCTCATGCTCCACATCCCTGGATGTGTTTGTGGTGTGATGTGTTACCGGGAGTCAGTTCTAATTCTGTTTAATGGAAGTTGCTTATATGTGCTAAAGCATATTTCTAAAGGTCCTAATTTAAGAGATGGAAAGTGTTACTGCTTTTTCAAGTCAATGGCAGTGTATCTGTCTGCTGTGCTTATGTATGTTTTAGAAAATTTCCTGAAAAATCCCAGTGTTTGAAATGGTGTATTTCTACATCTTACACATGTACATTTTGGCACCTTTGTTAGAGGACTTATGTGTAAAAAAATAGTAAATTATTTGGATTTAGATAAAATTTCTGTATTCCTTCCTTGCCTTTTAGTAGAGAACTATCTCTGACTGAAGCTTCAGTGCCCCTCGACAGCAGAAAGATTGACTGAAGATCCAGTTCATAGCTTTCACTGTTTTTATTTCTGCTAAATCTGATATTTCAAGAGAACCTTTCAAACATTAAGGCTTCATAATATGTAAAAATTGTGGCTTAGTTGCAGTCTCTTAACTGTTTAGCTCTGTAATTCTCAGATGCTGCTTTGGCTTACAGGGCTCCTTCCACCACAGTGAAGATGTGCAGTTAAATTCAGCACCAATACTGGCTCCAAGAACAGAATTTTTAATGTAGATTTTCTACAAAGACAGAATATTTCTTCTGGATAGAGTATAGGGGACTCATTTGGTTTTTCTTACTCCAAAACTAAGATCTAACTTTGTTCTCTTGAAAAATCCAGCACCCTCCTTATCTGATACATTGATTTCCAGGAAAATTCAGCAGTCATTATCCTCCCAGCTCATAGATAGATTAGGGACTGGAAATGAAATTGCTGTCTTTGGGATCGATAACAGCTGTGAAGTTACGGAGTCAGTCAGCCTAAGATAGTTAAAAATCCCCCCATATCCCCTAAACCTTCAAAGCTGAATATTTTCATTTCAAAATGCTGTCCAAACAGTTTGTGCTGTAAGGCTTAGGTAGCGTGATTTGTAGATGCATCACAGTGGAAAAACTCTTTTGACAGCATTCCCAGAGTATTAGTGGAAATGCATGCTTTAGTAATCTACAAGGGACAATTCTCCAGAAAAGCAATTTCCCTCAGACACGCTGTTTTTTATTACTTTCTTCTATAAGCACTGCACTGACCTCTCCGGAGAAAATAGCAGCTGATTTTCAGCAGCTCTTTATACGGTCTGAAGAGCCTCAGCTGTGAGTTGAACACTGGTTGTAGGCTGACACCTGCTTTTCAAACAGAGGGCAGGACAAGGAAATCTTAACTCAGGGGAGCCTTTCACCAGAAGGAGAGAGAGAGGGGCAAATAAACAGATATACAGGAACAGCACATTTAAGTTTGGATCTTTCTTTTATGTTGGATTATAAGAGAGGATTTTACTTTGTGCACTGTTTTATGTAATTCCTTTTTCCATTTCCTAGTCCGTATTATGTTTATGATACTCACTTAAATGTGAAATTGTAGTTCTGTTGGCCTTGGAGGAGCACACATTTTGTTGTATGTTGTATGTCATAACAGACACATATGGCATCTGAAACCCTAAGACTTACAGGAAAACTGCTTATTGTGGGGGTGACATATAGCAGGCCTACTCAGAGGTCTGAAAAAAAGTCCGTCAGAAATCGACATCTTACTGAAATAACTTGGAACTGATTTCAGTATGAGTGAAATAAAGGAGGACTTCCTTAGCAAGAGGGAAAAATTTGGGTTGTCAGCTGAGCTTGTGCTAAAAATCAAGTGCAGAGCTTTATGCATCTTGCATCACAGTAATGAGAAATCCTGGACACAGAAATTATGCTGCATTCATTATTTCTTTTACTGTGTTCAGTAAGTGGTCTTGAAGCCAGTGGGTAATTTACAACAGCCAGAACCTTTGGTGTAGCTTAATCTTGAAAGAAAAGCATTTCAAAAATCCTGTAGTCTTTGCTGCAGATGTGCTTCTCTGGAGATGTGCCGCAGGTTTAATGCTTTAGCCCTGAGTGTTCCCTCTTTTCTAATGTGACTAATGCAGCAATCTGGAGGCAGTATAAGCACAGCAACCATTAGCATAAGCTTGTATGGAAAATAGGATGAAAAAGATATGTAGATTTGGTACTTTTCTGACATCATGTTAGCGGAGGATTAATTCTTTCATATGAGCCAGAGATGTTAATGTGTTAGAGATTTGAGAAATGTTAAATGTAATGTTTGTCTTGCAAAGTTCTGTCTCTATGTTGTGCCTGATGGTAATGATGTTCCCACGTACCTTGAACAAACACCTTGAATGTGATGTGTTTCTGATTATACCCAGGTAGACACAACTCCTGCCCAGTTTCTTGACCCTAACGTTTACATGTGGGATGTTCACCAGACGAAGAAATTAATTAAAGTGGATGGAGTTTTCACCTCCAAACGCAAGCATCACTGTGTTGACTTCGCTGCCATCAGGCTCCAGATCTCTCTTCTGCAGGAGATGCATGTCACTCACTTCCATTTTGCACTGAAGTGGTCTTCAGTCCTTCCTCTAGGAAACATTTCTCTAATCAACCACACACTTTTACATTATTATCAGTGTTTTGCTAGTGAACTTCTCCGAGTTAATATAACTCCTGTTGTTGCTTTATGGCAACCTATGGCCGAGAATCAAGAGCTTCCAAATTATCTTGCTAAATATGGAGCTTGGGAAAACTCAGAAACTGTTCAGGCTTTTGTTGAGTATGCCAAATTCTGTTTTGCAAGTCTTGGGAACCATGTAAAATTTTGGATCACAATGAATGAACCATCTGTGAAAAACTTGACATACACTGCAGGACACAATCTGCTGAAAGCCCATGCGAAAGCATGGCATCTTTACGACAAAGAATTCAGAAGATCTCAGAAGGGTAAAATATCTATAGCTCTGCAAGCTGACTGGGTAGAACCAGCTTGTCCCTTTTCCAGGAATGACCAAGAAGTAGCTGACAGAATTTTAGAGTTTGACATTGGCTGGCTTGCAGAGCCCATCTTTGGCAATGGTGACTACCCACACGTGATGAGATCATGGCTTCACCAGAGAAACAGCATTGACCTGTATAATTTCCACTTGCCTTCTTTCTCAGAAGACGAAAAGAAATTAATCCAGGGCTCATTTGATTTCTTTGCCTTAAGTCACTACACGACTACCCTTGTGGGCTGGGAGAAAGAAGATGCACTAAAATACGACCACTATCTTGAAGTTCAGATGATCAATGATATCACCTGGCTGCACTCCCCCAGCAGAGCTGCAGTAGTGCCCTGGGGACTGCGTAAAGTGCTCAAATGGGTTAAATCAAAGTATGGTGATGTCCCAGTTTATGTTATAGCTAATGGAATTGATGATGACCAGAATATGGTGCACGATAAGCTCAGAGTACATTACATACAGAATTACATCAATGAAGCTTTAAAAGGTAAGGGATCATAGGTATTTTATATCACAAATACCACTTTCAGTCTGTGACACAGTCTGTACTCTGTGACAGAGAGTGTTTTAAAAAGTGAAGCATTGCTAAGAATATTACATACATTATTACAGCCTGGTTTTTCCTTTTATTTACAACTGATTGGTGTTATTAAGCAGAAGGACAACTGGCCTTGTCTGTATTCTGCATAACTCAGCAGAAGAGCTTTTTGGTAGGTTCAAGAGAGTTAACTAGATGTTATGTGAGTAGCTCCGTGTGTGTGCAGTCTTTTCTTCTTCCTATTGCAATTTGACCGTTCTATTGTTTTGTTGCTTCTCTCTTCACTCATGTGCTTCAGAGCTGGATATGAGTTCTGTTCCACATCTGTCTCTGTATCTAATCCAGCAGTTATCTTAGCTGTTAATAATATTTCAGCTCTCTACCTCATTGTGGTGTTTCCTGGACTCTTTCCTGCTATTCAGAACTTAATCCAGTTGCTCTCTCTCTCTGTCTCAAACATTCATAAATTATAAGGAAAAATGGAGGCCTTTTGAGTCATCCTGTCACACAACAATGATATTTTTTAGAAAAACTCAAAACCAGGGTGAGTTAATTTTTAATGAAGAATTTCTTACACTTCAACATAAGCCGTTGCAATGGTGAGTTACCCACCATTTTCATATATATAATTATTAAAAAAACCTGATTTCTAGTGACAATTTCTTTGTCTAGAGTTTTCAGCAATTTCGTAATGCATTTCCATTTATTGGCAGTGTAGGAATTCACAAGCAGAAAATAAGCCTGATCAAGCTGTAGGTGTCCCTGTTCATTGCAGGGAGATGGACTAGGTGACCTTTAAAGGTCCCTCCAACTCACGATTCTGTGGTTCTATAAGCCACCTCTCATTTAACTCCCTAACAAATACTTCCAACAAAGCTCTTTGTGTCCCTTAGATAAAACATGATTTAGAATCTTTCAATTATTAAACTTTTTCCTGTTTGCCAGCATTCTTCCTGAGATGTGTAAATTCCAGGTCTGGACACACTGTTCCTACCGCAGCCACACCTGTAGATGAAGTGTGTATAATGTTACCTTTTACAATTTTACTCCTCTCTTGTAAATTGCAGCAGACTATTAGCCCTTTTGGCAGCAGGTTGGTCACATGCAGTCTGTTGCTATCTACTGTCATCTGCTCATTAAAGGATCCCCCCCCTCAGGATGGGAACTATTTGTACTGCAGTGTGTTCTACTTCTATGCCATCCTTGTATTTATTCGCATTCAAGTACCTCTAACCTCCTTGTGAAAAATTTGCTGCACTAGCTATCTCCCTAACGTCTGTATTATTTGCAAACTTTGTGAGTAATAGTTTTATTTCAGGTTGCTGAAAGATGATTAAATACCTTAGTTGTAAAAGCTATTTTTTTGTGACCACCTACTGGGACATTCACCTACTGGGACACTTATTCTCTGCAATTACATTTCTAGACTTACCCTCTCTATTTAAGTCCAGCTGAAATCTGTGTATTATGGGCCTATCTTGACCTCATAACGTTTTATTTTCTTGATCCAAAGGCCATATAATACCAAGTCAGTTGCCCCATGAAGTTGTAAGTATATCACATCAAACATTACTTATATTGATCTACCGATCCCATAAAAATGATGGCAAGTTAAGATGTCAAATTAGTTTGACAGGATCTATTTTTCATAGAGCTAAGCTGATTGGCATTAATCATGTGTATCTTCTGTAATTCTTATTTATCAAGCCTGATATAATCCGTTCCATTATTTTGGTAGGCAGTGAAGGATGGCCGGGAGTTCCATCATCTTGTCCACTGCTTTAAGTGTTGGCTTTAATTTCCTCATCTGTAATTTCTACCTCCTTTGAGAATTAGTCAACATCCATTCTAAGTACCCAAGAGTTCCTTTGGCAACATTTTCAAGTACTGGGTGAATGTTCTCTGCATCTGCATTTAAAAACTTATCTTAGATGTATTTGGGCTTGTGATTTCAATCAGTTTGGTTGTTTGCTTTGTCTCCTACCTAACATTTCAGGTTGTACCAATTCTTAGGATGTGTGTGAATATGGGCTTTTCTCTCATTTCCCATTAGTCTGCACATACTCCCATTGTTCACACATCTTTGTCATTCATACAGATGTGATAACAGTATCACCCAATTACTCCTCACCTCTTCTAAACAGCCTGGAAATGGCTACTATATTTTCCAGTAATAAGACAATCCTTGCGTGAAAACCACAATTTCCAGGCTTTCTGCCTTCTTTGTCATGGGCGAACATATCCCTGCTAAGCAGTCACAATACTTATCCAGACCTCTGTCTTCCAAGGAGCTTTTTCACTCTGTTCTTCCCCCACACTGTTACTGTGCTTTTGTCCATCTTCTCCTTACATGTGTAACAAGCTTTTAACCTTGGCCCCCTGTCTGACTCAGGTTTCTCCAGGACTTATGCTTTTTCTGCAAGATGTTCTGCACTTCCAGGAACTAAAAATCTTTTGTCCTTACCTTAGTGTCACTCTGCAGAGGAATGAGGGGTGTTGGTACACGTGTGTGAAACACCCTTGAGTTTCCTGTTCTGCCTTCTTCCAGCTGGTCTCTGGGGGCTGCATGTGGCTGCACTGGCACATTGCTCTCCTGCATCATACCAGCAGAGCCAATAGGTTTATGCAGAATAACAATGCCAGGGTACAGTACAGAACCATTTGGGCTGGGGTTGTATTTTTTTGTGGAGTTTTTATATTCACCTTTGTTGAATTAATGCTCTGTGACAGCATTAAGTCCACATGCAGTTTTACAATGCAAACTAATTATCCTGCATAGCAGCTCTGTTAAAGGGTAGGTAAATGTCTCGTTTTGCACTCGCGAAGTAGGTTAGAACTGCTTTGTGTCTTGCATGTGGCTGCAGAGATAACTACTTCTGGAGAAGCTGTGGATGCCCCATCCCTGCAGGTGTCCAAGTCCAGGCTGGATGGGGCCCTGGGCAGCCCTGCTAATGGCAGGACTGGGTGGGCTTTAAGGTCCCTCCCAGTCTAAGCCATTCTGTGACCCTATGATAGGAAAATCCAGTGATTGCTAGCTTTCAGTTTTGTGTTCATTTGCAAGAAAGAGTTGCTCTAATTTGTAAAAAATCATGATTTTGAGAGATGGAGCATTACATTTTGTTTTTACTGTTGTGGGTGGATTGGTTTTGTCAGGTGGGACTGACAGCTGAAGGTTAATGTTCCAGCTGCTACACTGCTTCCAGCAGCCCGGCTAGCCAGCATGCATCATGGACTTGTTCTCTGTGGGTCTCCTGGATCACAGACCCAGCGGCAAGAGTGGACTCTGATTTGCATAACCATCCCACCAGTGATTTCCCAGAATTTGACCTCAGCATCAGTGTGCCTTTCCTTGATGTCACCATCCCTTTGGTAGTGAGAAGGGCAGCCTGGTATCCTCCTAACTTGGCCTTTCCCTTGGGATCCAGGGGAACAGGCTGCAGAAGTCCCAGTGCAGGGACACCAAAACCTGCTTTCTTGCTTTCTTCTATGCAGAAAAGAAGACTCATCTTTCCACAGTAAGCTTCAGGCTGATCATTAAACAGAGTCCTGTGCTCACAGCTGTGTTTACCAAGTGTAAGAAAATAATTTACAGGATACTCAGAAATCACATTGTCTGGCAGTGGCTGAGAAACTCTTTTATGACAAATACTGCATGGATATATGTGTACCATACATTATTTTTAGGAAGAGAGAGGGCAGGTTTGGGTTTCACAGTCTGCTGTTCCTGATGTATGTACTGGTATATGATACTGCTCTTGAATGCCGAAGTGACATTTATTCTTTTTTTTTTTTCTTTTGCAGCTTACACCTTGGATAATGTTAATCTCCAAGGGTATTTTGTCTATTCTTTTAATGACAAGACTGCTCCTAAATATGGTCTGTACAGTTATGTTGCAAATCAATATAAACCAAAGCCTTCTATGTCGCACTACAGAGAAATAATTGACAGCAATGGTTTTCCTGGTCCCAACACCGCTGAGGTTCTGTGCCCAGAGGACAATGCCTTGTGTCCTGAATGCCACTTTTTCCGAACCAGAAAATCATTATTTGCCTTCATCTCTTTCATATTTGTTGCCTTTATTGTTACTGTATTCTTCATTACTTACTACTCCAAAAGAGCAGAAAGACGGTGTAAGTAGAGCTGCCCCTGCGTCCATCTCACACTGCACTTTTTCTCACATCCCTTTGGGAGATCTGAAATGGGAATACTCAGTGTGGTGGTCACTTCAGCACTAGGAAGGCATGTGCACTGCCTGGTGCTGCAGGACATTGACAGTGAGCAAAGATTTGGCTTCCAGAAACCACTTTCTGTGGTTTAATACATTTGGTTTGGGACCTGCCTTTAATTCCTGTGGTTGGAGCTATCTCACACTCTTCCCTGGGACCTTTGGCTGAGCAGATGCTTTCCCCTCTGTGATTTTTCCCTTAGTGATTTTGGTAAGTGTGTTTTGAGCGCACTGAGTTGTGGAAGAGCCTGAATGCCAAAATTATGCAAGAGAAGATGGAGACAAGATACTTCCAAGGTAGGCTCTAATGCTGATGTTAGGTGATCAGAGCCAACACCTGCCTGGAGCAGGGCACGTGGGTGAGCAGAGACAGAGGAGAATTGCATGAACAGCAACTCTGATTGCTGGGATTCACACTGCCACAAATTATTGCTGCTGCACCACTGACTTGCTGTCCTGGCTTTGTGCTCCTGAGCACAACTCGTCTGAGCAGGACTTGGTCTCTTTGAGGAATCTTATTTCAAGGATCTGTGTCTTTATCAGTGGGAAAGGCAGTAGGGATGTGTCCTGAGATGGCAGGGATTGTGCAACCCGATAGGAAGAGTTGAGAAGAGTGCAAGGACATTTCTCTGCACATAAGTTGTGTTGAGTGTGGAGAATTTAGATCCCAACCTTTTGCTGTAATAATCCAGCACTTTATTGCTGCTTTTGCCAGGGTCTGAGATCTTGGAGCTGCTGTTTCTGAAATGAGCTGACCATGTTCCACGAAGCTCTTCTGGTTCTGCAGGATCTGCAGGATCTGCTTTCTTTTGAGCTATGGGATTTGGCCCTGACAGAATTTCCTTCCCAAAGTATTACTGGGCTGAAATTAGCAAAATATGAGCAGCATCGTTTATTAGTAAAAACAGAGATGGGAAATGGAAGAAGACTTGGTGTTATTTTGCCTGCTTTGTGAATTACAGCATTAGGAGCCTCCGCGGTAAAAAGCGGTGTGGCCATTTTTCTCCACTTCTAACTCTGGGCCTGCATAGCCTTCAGCTGTAATTGTGTTTTTATTGCTATTTGAATAATGTCAGTCACTGGAAAGAATATTTTAAAGGAAATGTGCTCTGTGTTAATTAAGAATTATTTATCTACTAAGCTCATTAAGCTGTATTAAATGTGATGTTTATCTCCTCGATGGCAAACAAATGACTGAATGACCTCCTTTGGTTCCTCCTAATCCAAATATTTTATGAATCTGTGATTCTCTGCTGTAAATTAAAACTTATGTATGAAATACTATTTTCATTTGTAACTGAAAACTGTTTTCATTTGTAACTGAAAACTGTATGGTTTTCTTAAATAATCTGCAGAAATAGAAAAGAGTATTTAAGAGATTAATATATTTGCCCTTCAGTTCTGGTCGCAAAATCGTCTTTCTTTGCAGTAATGTAAATGTTGATATCAAGGTGAAAATATATTTGATATTAAGGTGAAAAATTCCAGAGAAATCAAGAAGTAATAAAAATATACATAAAAAATTGTTTATAGCATGATAGCACTTGCTGAAGAAGAGCAAATTTTAAGCTTCTGTATTTATGTTTTGCTGCCTGGTGCGGGGATTACAAAGAAATTGCTCACCCTAAATGTATGAAATGCAAAATGGCTTTTTCCGTGTCATGGCAGTGAATTGCACAGCAAAAGCATTTACTACATTGTGTCAGACACCTCCTCAATCCATAACAAAAAGTGACATTTATTTAAAATGCAGCCAGGTCACATGTAACTTCCACATTGTACGTGTATGTATGCTGTAATGCTGGTAAAATAAAACAAAACCAGGCCTGAGCTTTTTGGGCAGCTGAGCTTCCGTGTCTGCCCTGAGCTTCAGAGGTTTCAATGGACCTGGGAAGGCAAATCCAGGACAATGTGGTGCTGTGCTGGTGGATGCTGAGGGCCTGGACTGTGCTGGCACTGAACTGGCAGCTTTCCATCCTGCATGTTAATGGACAGACTGGTCACAGTGCAAGGGGGGAAAGCCAGCAGTCCTAGTGTGGACACACTGCAGGCTGGGTGATATGTAACCACTGGCAGGCAGATGGCACCAGCTGGATAGTTAATTTGTAGGTAAAATGAGATCTGCTACTGCAAAGCTGCCCGATCACATCCTGTAATGGTGCCATGGCCCATAGAAATAACACAGCCTTTGGTGCTTTGCCCTTCAGGAGAGGGTTTAGAAGTCACTGCTAAGTTGGCCCTGGGGATTGCTGAAGCTCTGACCTCAGCTGCCTACCTGCAAGTACAGGTATGACACGTGGCTCTGAGCACCCTGATGGAGCTGTAGGTGTCCCTGTTCCTTGCAGGGGAGTTGGATTAGGTGACATTTAAGGGTCCCTTCCAACTCAAACGATTCTATGATTTTAGGTAATCAGGGGGCAGTGCATGTTTCTTGTCAATTTTCTTAAAAATGCTAACAACAGAAAAGCCATGGAGGCAAAAATCGGGCCCTGGCCAAGGGAGGAGAGCTGCAGTGCGCTCACATAGATAGCTCACCCAGTGCCTCCTGTGATCCAGCTGTGACCATGGGACTTATGGACTGAAATGTTGTTGCTCGACGCTCCAAATCAAACATGTTGTAAAATTATATATATATATATATATAAAATTTTATATATATATATATATATATACACTTCTATTCAAAATATTTTTGTGACTTCAGTGCAATCTTTCTGTTTTCTTTCTTAAGACTGTGCAGGGTGAGTGCCAGAGGGATCTTCACTAATTGCAGGAATGAATTTTATATTGTTTTTATAACAATCTTAGAAACAAAATAAAGATATTGTACATAACAAATGGCAATCTGCTCTTAATTTTTAATCTGTCCAGTTTTCCAGTCTGCAATCTGAAGTGCAGAGGGTGCCTTCAGAGAGGCTCTAGTGGTAATTCTGCAAGCAGTTTGTGCTGCTGTTTGTTTTTCCAGTGCTGCATGAATAACCTTGACTTTTGAGGGAGAATGCTGGGGCCTGCATCTAAGCAGAGCTCTGACTGGGGAACGGGAAGGGTTTGGCTTCTTCTTTTTTTTTTTTTTTTACCGTGACTTTAACTAGTAAAAAACCTGTGGAAGTAACCATACTTCTACGTAGAAGTTGGACTCAGTGATCCTGATAGGTCACTTGCAGCTATTATAGAATCATCCTATGGAAAGTTCTGAGGTTGGATGTTAGGAATAATTTCTTCTCCAAAAGAGTGATCAGGTGCTGGAATGGGCTGCCCAGGAAGGTGGTGGAGTCAGAGACATGGTTTAGTGGGTAGTAGTAGGTGGATGGTTCTTCACAGTGAGGGTGACAGAGTACTGGCACAGGCTGCACAGAGAGGTGGTGGAGTCTCCTTCTCTGGAGACGTCCCAGACCCGCCTGGACGCCTACCTGTGCAACCTGGGCTAGGGAGCTGCTCTGGCAGGGGGTTGGACTCCGTGATCTCTGGAGGTCCCTTCCAACCCCTACAGTTCTGTGATGGTTGAACTAGATGATTTTGGAGGTCAACCTTGGTCATGCTATTCTAAGATTCTAAGTTTGTTGTGATGGTTTATTCCCTAGTAACACCACCATAAACTTTACTGGTCTTGTGTTTTAGCAGAGATGCCTGGAGACCTGAAGGAATTTGTCAGCAGGCCTGTGGCATGAAGCAGGCAGCTTCTGGGACCTGCACCGTACAGCCTCAGCAAAGCACATGCCACAGTGAAAGGCAATGGGAGCAGAAAGGAAAAAAGCTAATGAATGGGATAGCAGCCTTGCAAGTGACAAAATGTTTAAACACACACTGCTTTTCTAACCATGCTTTATCGATTTACTTCTGAGTCATTTAGAGATTCATTCTGTTTGCAAAAACCTCACAGGAAAATAACTTCCATCCTTCCTCAGGGTAAAATGGCTGGTTTTAGGTGCTTCAGCTTCAGCTGAAAAAGACCAGCTTGTTCCTCCCTTCCTTATGGAGAGCTGCAAAGCAGAGGTGAGGAAAGGAAAGGAAAAGGTTTTCCCCCTCTCCCACGTCTTGCTCCCAGATTGCTGAACTGCCCTTCACCAGCAACTGCAAGACTGAGGCTGGCACTGCCTGGCTCACCACACTCTATAGGAGACTGAAAAAAGAAGAAATAATAAGGTAACACTGAAGTGACAGAGTCCAGTGTATCAGAGGCTTTTGTTTTGTATTGTGAGTTGAGCGAAAACACCTCTTTGTCCAGCAGTTCTGAGAAAATCAAATTCATTACGAAACCAGAAAGTTGCAGTACCAGGAGCCTGCAGCCAAGATGCTTGTGGGTGCTGACATTTTGCTGGCTAGTACATTGTGGTGCTGTGTGTGTTCGGGCAGGCGTGGCAAAAGGACCAGGGGAGCAGAGAGAGAAGCCAGGGAAAATACTAACGAAGCAGGGCAGAAAAGCCAAAGGCACAAGAAAATGTGCGAATTCCTTGCCCTGATTGCTGGGAGGACAGTGTCTGCGGAGCCTTTTGTGCCACAGGGCTGGTGCTAAACCCAGGGGCTGAGCACCTCTAGAGCCCACAGCACGCTGCGGTGTGGTGCTGGCTGAACAGGATCCAAGCAAGGAGCTGGTCCTTGGGCAGGGCTGAGCAAACTGAGCACCTGTACAGAAATCTGTTTTTATCTCCTGCTGCTGGAGGGAGCTGCGAATTGGCCAAGTGTTTAGTTCAAGAGGTGCAGCGTTATAAACTGCCTGCACTGTAAAGTTTTATGAGGTGAGAATGTTTTGTAGGTTGGCAGAAGCAATAGCACGTGCTGGAGAGCGTCACAGGGCCTACCTGCCTCTTAATTCCACCTCTAAGGGAAGTCTGGATTTTATATACATTTGTAACTCATTTATCAGCCACATTGCTGCGGGGTGTGTGAGCTGGTATTGCCTCTCCTTGTGTCTCAGACCTGGAGGCTGTGGGATCCTGTGCTGCACAGCACGTGCCTGGTGCTCACATGTACACTGCTGCAGCTGGTGACATGTTACTGCTGGGCAGGAAGGAAACCAAGATCTTTTTATTTTCTTCTTTTGTCTTTGTGGTCATGTTAATTCAGAATAATCATTGTATAAATGCACAGGAGATGTAGTGAAGGGCACATTCATTTTTGAAGTCCTCCAGTGCTCTTACACTTCAGTCATTCATCTTCTGTCTTTAATTACAGCGAATGATCTCAGAGGCACTTAAAAGATTAAATTACTCAATTATTAAGAAAATCCTAATGCAATAAATGTATCTCTTCTCTGATAAAATACAAGTGATTGCTGAAAAAAGTTGCCCAAGGCAAGAAACCTGGTGAGGCCAAGGAAGTCATAATGTAGCATTTTGGCTTAGCCCAGTGACAACCATTTAATTTTTCATTATTTGCAGCAATTATTTTTAGTTGTAGTGATGGTATCCACAGTCTGTTCCATTGCTGTCCTGGTGATGTCAGTGGTGAGATGGATCATAGAATAATAGAATCATAGAACCATAGAATCGTAGAACCAGAGGATCACAGAATCATAGAATGTATTAAGTTGGAAGAGACTTCTAAGATCATCCAGTTCCAAACCCACTACTATACCCAGGGATACTTCCCTCTAGACCAGGTTGCTCAGAGCCCCATCCAGCCTGGCCTTGAGTGCCTCCAGGTAGGGGGCATTCACAACCTCACTGGGAAACCTGTTCCAGTGTCTCATCACCCTCACAGAAAAGCATTTCTTCCTAATATCTAGTATAAATCTACTCTCTTCCAGTTTAAAGCCATTTCCCCTTGCCCTGTCACTACCTGCCCTTCTAAAAAGTCCTTCCCCAGTTTCCCTGGTAGGTCCCCTTCAGGTGATGGCAGGCTGCTATAATGTCCCCCTGGAGCCATAGCTTCTTCAGGCTGAAGGGCCTCAGTTCTCTCAGCCTGTTCCTGTAAGGGAGATGCTCCAGCCCTCTGATCATCCTCATGGCCCTCCTCTGGACCTACTGCAACATCTCATGTCCTTCTTGTGTTGGAGGCCCCAGAACTGGATGCAGTACTCCAGGTGGGTTCTCATCAGAGCAGAGGGGCAGAATCACCTCCCTCAACCTGCTGTTCACACTTCTGATACAACCCAGGATATGGTTGACCGTCTGGGCTACAAGCACACATTGCTGGTTCCTGTTGAGCCTTTCATCAGCCAGAACCCCCAAATCCTTCTCCTCAGCCATTCTCCATCCAACCAGTATTTGTGTTTAGGTTTGCCTTGACCCAGGTGCAGGACCTTGCACTTGGCCTTGTTGAACTTCATATGGCTAGACAGGCCCACCTGTGAAGCCTGTCCAGATCCCTCTGGAGAGTATCCCTTCCCTCTAGCATGTCAACTGCACCACTCAGCAGATCATCTGTGAACTTGCTGAGGATGCACTTGATCCCACTGTCTGTGTTGCCTACAAAGATGTTAAATAGCACAGATCTCTGAGGAATGCCACTCATCATCAGTCTTCACTTGGACACTGAGCAACTCTCCTTGACCGCAACTCTCTGAGCTTTCCCATTCAGCCAATTCCTTATCAAGTGAGTGGTCAAATCCATTTTCCTCCAGTTTGGAGACCAAGATGTCATGAAGTTCCCTGGATCTTCTTTCTTTCCATTTTTGAAAATGGAGGTTATATTTCCCCTTTTCCAGTCAGTGGGAACTTCACCAGACTGCTATTATCTTTGAAATATGATGGGCAGTGGCTTGTCAATTTCATCCACCAGTTCTCGCAGAACCTGTGGATGGATTTCATTGGGTTCCATGGACTTGTGTGCCTTGAAGTTCTTTAGATGGTCTCAAACCTGATCTTCACTTATGGCGGACAGAACTTCCTACTCCCAGTTCTTACCTTTGCTTTCTGCAACTCGGGCAGTGTGGCAAGAGCTCTTGCCACTGAAGACTGAGTCAAAGAACTCACTGAGTACATCATCTTTCTCTGTATCCCTCATGACGAGGTCTCCAGTTTCCTTCTGGAGAGGGCCCACATCTTCCCTAGCCTTCGCTTTATCACAGATATACATGTAGAATTTTTTCTTGTTCTATGTCTCTGGCTAGATAGAATAATGTCTGGGTTTTAGGTTTCCTGACCTGATTCCTGGCTGCTTGGACAACTTCTTTGTAGTTCTCCCAGGTAACCCATTTCTGCTTTCATTCCCCATGGACTTCTTTTTTGCATTGAAGTAAGTCCAGGAGCTCCTTGATCCGTGGAGGGCTCCTGGCATTCTTGACTGCTTTCTTCTTTCTTAGGATGAACTGCTTCACTGCTTGGAGAAGATGGTCCTTGAATACTGACTAATGCACTTTCTTGGACCCCTCATCCCTCCAGGGCTTTATCCCACATCACCCTGCCAAGCAGTTCCTTGAAGAGGTCAAAGTCTGCTCTTCTGTCTCCTAGACAGAAGTCTAAGAGAGATGCCATTGCTGTGTTCCATTGCTGTTGCTCCAAGTGTTACAGCAGCTCTCGAAGTACCTAGAGAGGTTGTGGATGTTCCCACAGAGATATTCAAGGACAGGCTGAATGGGGTTTTGGGGTTTAGTGAGAGGTGTTCCTGCCTATAGAAGGGGGGTTGTAACTAGATGACCAGCAGCTCAACACGACAGAAAGCCACAGTTTGTGACACAATGTGGCCAGGGAGTAAACCCCACTCATGGTGATGCTTGCAGATCCCTTTGGGGAGAGTCTGCAAAAAATATGGATGTGGTGGCTTGTTCTTGATGGGGTGAATTGATGACCGATAGGGGTGTGTCCAGCCTGGAGCTGTCTCAGCAGCCCTGGGAGAAGAAATTGAATGACCAAATGCTGACTCCCTGAAGGAGCTGATGGTGTGATTCATGCGTGGGCACTGCCAACGGTTCTGTGACAATGTTGTGGCCATATTTCCTTGGAGGAAAGAATTGTAGAATCATTGCATCATCGAGACTGGAAAAGACCTCTAAGATCATGTTGTCCGATTGTCCAGTTACCACCCATATTGCTCACTAAACCGTGTCCCTCAGTGTGATACAGTGTCCCACATTTACATACTTCTTGAACACCTCCAGGGATGATGACTCCACCACCTCCCTGAGCAGCCCATTCCAGTGCCTGATCACTCTTTCAGAGAAGATTTTCCTAATATCCGATTTCCTAATACTCCTAATAAGTTACACCTCTGCTGGTGCAACTTAAAGCCATTTTCTCTTGTCTGGTCAATGGGGAAGTGACTCTTTGGGGAAGCAGAAATCCGAGCTAAAGAGATAAAAGATGTCAGTTTCTCTTTATGGGCTCAACTCTGAGCCCTGGTGATCAGGGTAGCACTCAGCAGGACACTGGGGCAACTGTGAAGACAACATGACCTGCACTCACAGGGCTGGTGGGCTCCTCATTCATGTTGGTTGGTGACAGCCAATATTGCTAGATGAAGGGGGGTTCTTGGTGTATGTTAAGCAGCTCCCTCATGGCAGATCTCAAAACTGAAGGAGTGTGAGAAAAAACAGTCAAGTCAGACCACCTATGGGACTCCTGAACTGTGGAGATTCTACAGCTGTGAACATCAGGCCCACCAACTATTGGTGATGGATGGATGGTTGGGCTGGATGATCTTGCAGGTCTTTTCCAGCCTTGGGAATTCTGTGATTCTATGATTCTGTGGTGGGGGGCGGAAGAGTGTTGGAGCTGGCTGGGCCTGGCATGCTGCTTGGCTCAGGGTTAGTGTGTTTGGGTCAAGCTGCCCACGGGTGCACAGTTCACATCTGTCCTCCACACAGGGCACTGCCAACCGTCAGATGCTGCTGATAGAATTACTGCTGTCTGGTTGGCAGTCTGCAGTTCCCACATTCATGCAATTTAAATAAATAAATAACTAAATAAATAGTAACTCCATAGGCAGCCTCTCAAGGAGAAGGAATTGTTCCAGTGAACCTACAGAATGCATCAGGCATGGTCTGGGGATGGACAGATGGCCATGCGACTCATTTGCACCCATAAATTGCAAACTGTTGCAAATCCTTGCTGTAGCAAGTGCTGGCTCTGTATTTCAGCCATGTGTCTGCTTCTGAGCTGATACAAGCTGGTGAGAAGAGCAGAGTCTGCAGTTTTAGTCTGAGTTTCCCTAATGCCCTTTTGCAGAATTGAGTATTTTGATTTAGAAATAAGCTGCAATCCTCTTGTTGGCATGTCAGTGAAGCTCCATGAAGCTGCTCTTTCCAAGCAGGGCAGTTTCCTGCTGGAGAAGATACTGCCCCAGAATGATGTGTTTTTTTGTTAAAGGGCAGCCACGACCTGCGTCCCATCCTGTCTCCTTGCAAATTGGTGCCAATGAACTGCATGCTGTGTTCTCTGCTCAGAGCTTTCTCGCCTCACCTGCTGTGGTGCATGGACCCTTTGAAGACACAAACCCTGGCAGGATGGCAACGTCCTCTGTGGTATGGGGCTGTGACCACTGACTGCTTGACCCTGATTACCCAATTCTCTCTAGGCTACATTTTATCCCAAAAAAGTGCTAGTCTTCATCAGAGGCACAGCAACATTTCTGTTGTCTGGGTAGTTTTATGGATTAGGGATGGTTTCAGTGAAGTGTGTGAGAGCTTTCTCAACATCACTCCAGAAAAGTCAGGCAAATGGCTATTGGTATGTTTCCAGTAATTTCCTTGTTGACCCAGACATTGCTCAGATCTACAGCCTACAACCTACAGTTGCACCATGATTATGTGTAGTTGGTATCCATTTCATCTTTAGGCAACCACAATGCTGAGGGCATGTGAGCTAGATGCCTTGTAATTTGAATTTGTACGTTTTAGCCTAAGCAAGCACCCTGTTTTGAACCTGGGACTTGATGACCTGCACGCTGGTCCAGGCACAACATGGTGAGGTTGTAACATGATCAGCCTGGCCAAACACCTGTCTCAATAAAGCCCTTGTGCAGCTGTGTCTGCTCCACATCTAGTAAGGAGAGCACCACATGGCCAAGCTAAATCCCTGAAGAGTGAGTGGCTCATGCTCTACAAGTGCTGCTTGCAAGACCACTCCCTGGCTCTTCTATGTCACTATTGAGCTAAAGTGACAGTATCATTTTTCACCCTCTCCTACTTGATTTGCAGCAGTCTTTTGTGCAGGTCTGTCAATGTTTTCATCTCACAGCCATTTCATAATGTCCAGCCTGTGCTCTCATCTAACAACTACCCAGAGATGTAGGCCCATCCAGAGGGAAATAAATTCCACGTGTAGCTATGTGTAAGACAAACCTCAGGCAGTGGTGGATTTCAGACAGCCCAACCAGCACCTGAAAGTGTGAACCCAACAGTCAGCATTCCATCTCCAAAGAAAACTCTTGCAGATCTCCACACAACTTATTGACAAGTATGTAGGTGCAGAAACATGGCTGAATTCATAATTCACTAGAGTCAGAGACCTAAGTACTGTTACAGACCTGAGTTTACCTTTCTCAAGACAAGTCTTCCAACTTCCTGGCTTTTTTGGGAAACACTTTCCTCATATGTCTTTGCCACGAAGCTCTGGTATGCTTATGATACAGGAGAAACATGGCAGACAACAGTATCACTTTGAGCTCAAAATAGTTACTGAGGTCAGAAAGGCACAGCAGGTTGTGATAAAGAAAGCAAGGGCTACACATTTTGTCCTGAGCCAGTGCATGAAATGAACACATCAAACAAATGTCATTCTTTAGTGTATGCAAATTTATTCAATTCTGCAACAATTTATTTACAACTAAATGACTGATACCAACAGATGAGGTAAAAATATGAGGTATTGATATGAATATAACATTTCAAAACTTAATTATCATAATGTATTCTCAATGGCAACATAACAATAGTACTGTGGTAGCTGAATGGTAGACATGGCATCATGTGCATTTTTAAGAAAAACATATCTCATTGATACACAGCTTACAGATGCTGGAAGCATATGACAGAGCTTCTGCAACGGTAGGAGGACACACCTACCTTGCTAACGGTGGCAGTGGCACATGGCCCTTCCAAGATGAGTGACGAGTTCTCAGACAGGATAAAACCACTGTCTGAGTTTTCCCTTCATTTCCTTCAGAACTTATTTAATGTTAGGCAATTGCTGTTCCCAGTGTCAGAGAACGTGCACCCATTGATACTGAAGCACAATTGTATTCATTTATGCAAATTAATGTAGCAAAAGCACTCTAATTGCTCCTGTTTTGGAAAACAGCTGGTATGAAATCTGCTGCCATGGCTACAGGCATTGATGGGAGGAGGTGCTGCTCCTTGGGACTGTAATCCCAACAAATGGCAGCAGGGGAAAGGCTGGATGTGGGCAGTGGGTGTTGTCCATGGCTGCTTGAGGCCTTTCACCTGGGGAGAACACAGACCTCATCGTGAGTACATAGGGTGCAAGTGTTCTCACTCATCATTTAATACTTAAAAACTCCCGATATTAGGAAGAAATTATTTATGGTGAGGGTGGTGAGACACTGGAACAGGCTCCTCAGTGGGGTTGTGGATGGCCCCTCCCTGGAGGCACTCAAGGCCAGGCTGGATGGGACTGTGAGCAACCTGGTCTAGAGGCAGGTGTCCCTGCCTATAGCAGGGAGGTGGAACCAGATGACCTTATTGGTCCCTTTCAACCCAGATTATTCTATGATTTTGTGATTGCTGGTAACGAACTCAACATACGAGCTCAAAGGCAACCGAACTCCCTCATCCTGTGCGTTGCTCAACAGAACATAGGTGAGACAAAGACAGCAGCAGCTCACAACAGACAGATGCCAGTGACTTTTGCTGCTTCGTGGTGGACCATGCTGGGTCACCCTGCCCACCCCACTTTCTCAGATGGTGGTGTTCCCCACCAGCACAGCCCTTACGCATGTGCACAGTGCCATGAGGCCATGCTCTAGCACCAATTGTCCACCCACAGTCCCTGTACCCAGGGCAGATTCACCACTCCAGCAGAGCCACTGCATGGGAAGACTTTTCCATAAAGTAGATCAGGGCACAAGACTGTTGTTTCCTGTAGGAAATGTCTCCCAGTTCACTGACCTCATACTAAATCTTAGTGGATTTTGTTGGAAGGACTGAGCTAAAACACTGGCTATGTATGACTCAGCTGGTTTATGCAGCAAGAAATAAAGTCAAAGTGAACAAATGCGATTAATGAAGAACAATATTAACAGGCTTGTACATTCTTATTGAATCACAGATGTAATATCATTTTTGGTCTTAGGTTAGTTAAAAACAGAAGAGAACCCTGCCTCAATGGTAACATCAGCAAATCATTATTTTGACTTTTAAAGCATTCTTCCATTAGCAAATAATAGGTCCCTGAAAATGAAACAATATAATAGACTTACATGGCTCCTACTCCTCATAGTCAGGGGCTGATCCTGCTCCCACCAATGCCTATAGAGGCAGGATCATGCAGATCAGTGCAATATAATACAAAAATGCTTGCTGTTACTATAAAAGCCATCTTCCCAAGCATAGTCTGCATTTAATCTTTTACATCTCTGAGATGTGTTTAAAAGCTTCAAAAAGTTATAGGAAGAGTACTAAAAGGCATGGTGTTCATCTGTACATCTTTGTGTCCACTGGATGTAGAAAATCTGCTTTGGAGCTTCTTAATAATTAGCCATCTCTACGGATCAAGGAAAGAACAACACAGAAACACTTCCTCACTGCCTAGATGAAATGCTAAACAAAAGATTTACAGCTTAGTAACTTACCAGCCTGATTTCAGATACCCCAGTACCCACAGTGTTATCTTGTGCTCACTAAGAATGAGCAGTTATGCTGAACACTGCACATAGTGAGGTTCTCTAGTGACAGACAGACCACTAATTAAGGCAATAGCCAAGTCTTCAACATCTCCTTGTACTGGCAGTCACAAACTTTCTGCAGCTGAATATAAATGGCCTTCCAAATGTCTCAATTACCCTTCATGCACTGTATCTGTCAAACTGATCCGCTCATTATTTTTAAACCTACAGCCACTTCCCTCTTCCTTAATTCTCTTAAATCTTCTACATCTATGTCTAGGTACCTTCTCATAGCACACAAACACAAAACAAACTCAAGAACAGACATTTCTGTTATCACGGATTATGCCTGGTAGCCCCATGATAACAGCAAACACAGCTTATGTAGCAGTGACACACTAAGAAACAAGTGACGGATTCATTTAAGGTCCAACTGATGCACGTGACTTCTAGAAAGCACTGAGTTATATACAAAATAATTAATTTATACATATACATATATATATAGATATAATATAGATAAATATATACACACTGTACACCATTTATTTACAATTAAAATATGCTTCTTAGAAGCCTTTAAATACCAGAGTTATGTAACACACAAGTCATGGCGATAGTATGATTTTAAAACAATAAAGATGAAAGGTCTTTGAAGAAAATTTTACTTCAGCAATTGAAATTAATGCAGAAGGAATGTGGGAGGCAAAGTCTCCAGAATAAAAGGACTTTCCTATAAAATTCCTTTTTCAACTCTGTACAGACCTGGGTGTGGTCAGACTTCTGCAACCTAAAGAAGATCTTTGCTTTCTGTCTTCCTGATCTCTTCTATACCCTGATTTACACGTACACATGTCCACAAACACTTTCCTCAGATTTTTGTTTCTGGTCCCTCAGCAATCAGAGGCTGAAACGAGTTTCTGATCCTGGCAACTTCTGCTGCACACAGATGTCCAAAGCCTTTGTTATACCACTCTGGGGAATGTCCTCTGAAGAAACAGAAAGACGTAGTTACTGAGAAACCCAAATGCACAAGAACTATACTCCACAGGAAAGGGCTTGCCATGCTTCCTACTGTCTGCTACCCACGGTGTTGTCGGGGACTCTGAGTACTTGTCATTGTAAGCAGTGCTTCCTTGCAGTAATCCAACAACTGGATTTATTTCTATGATCACATCCATAGAAATGAGCCTGGTGGATAGAGAAATCTGCAAGAGGACTCCAAAGCAGCAAAGCTATGTTACCTATGCCATCTGTTCCCAACGCCTCCCCTCCCTGAGCTGGAAGTTTTTGCCTCATTGAATGAACATCTGCTTTTTGCAGACAGGATACTTACTTCAGGTCAATTCTGCAGATATGGGTCAGCCTGGCTTTTCCTGAGCCACATGGCTCTATCAGGTACTGAGAGTCCATCACGATGGCTCGCACCGCTCCCATAAGAGGAGCCTCTTCATGTTCCACAGAGATGGCAACCAGCATGCATGTTCCCCTTGGCAAATCTGTCCTCCACGTCCTGCAGCAAAATAATCAAGATTGAATCACTTTAGTAATTAGTTTTTTGGAGACGTGGAAGAGAAGGGAAGTTAAGTTTATTTTTTTGCTAATCCTTGTTAGGCCAGGAAGCTATATCCTTGTAAGACTGATGACAGAATATTGTCTCTAAATACAATACACGAGAGTGGGAGAAGAGATATATTTAAGCTGAAATCCAGTGCTGGCACAAGAACATGGACAGATTGGACAAGATTAAGGCAGACAAGTGGCAGAGGGCAGGTAGATGCAAAACCTGCATGAGATGTTCACGAGAAACCAGGGCAGTGGGAAACCAACCAGTTCTCAGAGGCACATAAACTGACTTTGTCTATGGAGCTGTTGCCAGTTATGTCCTGTGAATTCCTGATGGAGTTTTGTGTTACAAGTCCATTGGGATTGTTGCTCAAAACAAGACACAGAAATTTTATCAAGCTCAGTCATTAGATCTCCTCCCAGAAATGTATTAATTTTAATGGTGGGTGCCATAATTTTGCTATGAACTGCTAGGAGATTAGGATATTTTGGTGTAGGATGAGGCTAATCAACCCCTGAACGCTTACCTTCTGAAATGACTCAGGGAGAGATTTTGCAATCAATGCTATCTGGGTTGCTTTCCTTAAAGTCAACATCCACCTGGTTCTGCTGCCCCTCCAAGTAGTGAATCTGACCATGAGGTGGAACAGCTGCTGCTGCTGCTGGCTCCAGGTGGAAAAAAGTTTGCTTCCCCTCACAGGGATTTTGTAACCATCATATATTAGAGACACGACACAGCCATTTGCAGTCAGACAGGCAATAACTTTGCCCATACATCTGACTCTGAAAAAGTTGAATGATTGCAGGACTGGGAAATCAGATGGTGTGCAGCACAGTAATGGCTCGGATCCAGGACTACTCCAGTGATGTGATAACCACTAGGGTAGGAAATGGCCCATTTCTGAAAGCTTTGGAAAGACCATGAAGTGAACACAAGCCGTCCAGCAAAGGCTGAAATGTTGCACTGTACCCATGCAGACTGTTAGAGAGCAGCAAGATGTGTAGCGCAGCAGAAATTCTCACCGGCTCCTGCAACTCTCAGAACGTGTTTTGAGGGCGTATGGATGTAAAAAAAAGAGTATCCTTTCAGTTATGCAATTATTCTATCAATGATATGAATGTACAATACTCTTGGAGATGTTATGTATAAATGCAGCATATTTTATCTGGGCTTTCTGATGTTAAAATCCACTGATGCACAGCAGCTGAGGAAAGACTCCTCATGTGGCTGGTGGTATTTACATGATTATAATTTGCCATCACACACTCCAAGTGGCAGTGTCAAAACACAGTCTTTAATGATTAATTTCTTGCAATAGCCAAAGGTTGGAACTTCATGGTAAGTCTGTTAGGAATGATAATGAAGTTGAGGCTTCCTTTCCTTAGACAGGCTTTGGTTTGCTGCCAAACAAACATCTGAACCAATATCTTAAGTACACCAGACGGATGGATCACCCTGGCACAAAGGTGTTGTCCATTTGCTTCAGCCCTCCTGTCACTCCAGAAAGAGACATTCCTGTGGAAAGCTTCTCTTTTCCAGTGCTACAAAGGGAGAACCAACATGCTTCTGCAGGCCCTGAAAACAGTTTTTTTCTACATCTTCTTTCAGTAGGGTCTACGCTCTATGTTCTCTTTTCTTACAGAAAGAAAGGAGCACTTTCTTTCAGCAGTGTTACAAAACTATAGAGCAAATTTTACTCAGGAAGAAGCAATAACTGTGAAGTTTCATGAATAAGTCACCACATTTGTCAGCCAATTACAGATAGTTATTTTCTTATTAGCAGTCAAATTTCAGGCCGGCCTGTTAAGATGTATTTTTGTTTTCAGCACCATCGCTTGTTCCATCTTTTCCATCTCCCAAGTTTCTAGCCTCTATGACAGGCTGCAGATGTTTTTTACAGGTTCAGGAGATCTAGACTTTAATACTTAACATTTTTTTCTTGTTCTGTTGGCATTCTCTACATTTTCTGGTACCTCACATCTTTCTTGTCTGCCTGGAATCTCACAGGACAGACTGTTTTCTTTTGCTATGCTGTAGAAATAAGAAATTTCCACTGCACTGCATTATGTGCATCACCTTGCCACGGACTGTCTGAGATAGGGATTAAGCTACCCTGGGAAGCTGCATGCTTGAGCAGGTGAGCAGCTTTCAAGGACTGATCAAGTCTGGACAGCAAATATTTTAACATTCTGCATTTCTGTTATTAAATTGAGCTGCTATTCAGGAAAATGCAGAAAAATACTGATTTCACAAAGTTTTGCATGTGTATGTACATCAATAAAAATGATGAGGAGATGCAACACATGGAGAGGTCTCTGCTGCAAGATGCTGAGCTACCACCTACACAGTGCTAAGCTGAGACCATATCATTTTGGTAACTCTATGACACTCAGCTGTGTCATTTCTAAAGTAGAAAACTATGTATACCTGACTTTGCAGAAGACTTACAATTGCTATTCTTGGTTACATGGATTTAGGCTGGTTACTGTACTTCTCTAAATATCTGCAAGAATAAAAATAGGTATGACACCTAACTCACAGACATGCACTTAACTAATACTTAACTAATGCTAAACACTTGAGCAATCCTTAACAAAAAGTGATGTAAGTTCAGGGCAGCTGAAAACTGTCACACATCCCTAGCATATGAAACACTGGCTCTTTGCTCTTACCCTTATAGCATTCTCATGAGAGCCTAATCCCCTTGTTATGACTGCCAAATTAAGAAGCAAAGAACAACGAGGTTTAGCCTTTTACAGCCACCAGTTTGACTGGAAAGGGGAAAACAGCAGTCTGTTAAAATATATTTATTCACGTCCCCAGAGGTGAATTATAATTTCACTGTTCGCTTCCCACCAATCATAATGTATCAAATTGACTGCGATATCTCTGGCTAACCTTGCTCTAGACTTAATGATATAAATCAAAAGAGATAAACAACAGAAAGTGACAGATCTGCCTGATGGCTGTTTCCAGACCTCAAAGACCCACCAGGATTGAGTTTTATGATATATATTTCAGACCCTGGAGGTCATTCTGCCTGGGTTAGTGAAAAGAACGAGGACTTGATGGCAAGATTTTTCTTGAAACGATGTGACTGCACAGCAGGTCTTTAAAGAACATAAAACACCATGAAACCTAATAGTGAATTAAGTGGCAAATAAGAGTATAGAATTACGGCCATCAAAACCTTCCTGCCGCTCCCAGACGAATTTCTGGGAGCTAAGTAGAGGGTCAAATTTATCACTCGTATAAATTGATAATATGTAAGAAAATCAATTATAAAATAAATCAATTTAGCCCAATATTCTGTGGGAAGACAAAGGAAATAGAGTAATGGAAAGACTAGTTTTCACATTATGAAATCTTACAGAAAATATTTCAAAAATCTTCCTCCAAAAGTTCCAATATTTCTTCCCCTATTCTAACAGTATCTGCTTGTTATCATTCTCCAAGAGAATAATGAAATTCATAAAAGAGATGTACTGTTAAAATTATATTTTATTGGGCTCATCCTTTTCCGTCAGTCTTTGTTCCCTCTAATGCAGTTCTGACTGACTCACTGGACTATTTTCATTCTCAAAACTGCTTAGTATTTGTCTGGCACATCATTTCGGTCGAAGAAAGCAACGACCGAGAACGGGAACACACAAAATCATCCTGAAATAAGTAACTGCAGAACTGACCCTGCAAGTGAAATATGTCAACACCTCCACAATAGCTCCTAGCAAGAAAAGGGTCAGGATTTCAAAAGCGGGATGTACGTAAGAGGAATACATTTTTGTCTGTTCTGTAGGGGCATTTAGACAGTGGTAGAACTGAGGCCAAATTTGGAATATTAATATACAACCATGTTTCTTTGAGAGATCTCATCCCCTGAAAACAGTTTGAACACAAATCTACCACCTCTTTCTGTTCATTTCCACACTATAATTTTTATGGGTTAGGGTTTCTTGGTCTGCAAACACTTCCACCTCAAATCTAAAGTAACAACTTATATAGAGACTATATAAGACTCTCAGCTTTAAAACATTGCTATCTTCTTCACTAAACATTTAGCTCTTAAACTTGAAACACTCCCCAGAGAACAGCAAAAGCAATGTAAAAAAAAACAATTGGGTTCTGTTTGCACTGTTTTGACAACAAACAAAACTAAGAGAAAAGCAGCTATTATCAGACATCTGTTCTAACGAATGCATGATATTTATGGCCTCAGGAGTACGTGCTTCTCAAATTACATCAGAGAAAAGGTCAGCATGCTCTAGGTGTATAATTTTAATTCAGTTTAAGAAATAAATGCTGCTGCCCAGAAGTAGAGTTCTCAAAGCACAATTTACAGATGCTAAGGCTGAGGTGAGATAAGAACAGATCTTACTTGTCTGCATTGCAGACAGCAAAGATATCAGAGAATTGCCTTCATCATACCTTAGAACAACAAAATCTCGGACGGGATGAGGAGCCATGCTGTTCAGAACATACTGGTAAACTTCAGTCTGTTTGTCCAGGCTCTCGACCACCTTCCACTGCAAGAAGTCCTCATCCCAAAGGTGACGTTCTCTCAGCACTCGGTTCAGGACAACTGATGGTGGGGCTTCAACTTCCACAGAGGCTTTCCAAAGCCTTAGAGGGTTCCCATCTCCAACCTGGAGTAAAGCAGCAAAAAGCACAAAACTCCATGCAAATATATGCAAATACTCTGCAGAGAATAACTGAGGACAAAATCTTAGTACAGTTATCTGACTTGAGCATAAGGTGAAGTTTGAGAGCATGCAAATTCCCCTGCTAATCATCACTATTATTGCTACTACCGCTCTTCACATACAAAAACTTGTGCATACTACTGCTGGATGGAACACTAAAGTGATTTAATACTTCTACTTTCACACCAGTGTATATCTGGTCCAGTTCTCATCATATCTGTGGAACTATTTCTCGATTGCTCTATTATTTCTGGTGCCACAGACACTATTCTAACCTCAGGTAGACCAGGTGCAGTGAAAAATATAGGTGTGTAAAAGCAATAACAGATGAAAGCACAGACTCAAACTCTGTTCTGAAACAAAGCTAGCACCCTGAGTAATCTGATGCAAAAGCCAGAACTAAGGGTCAGCTCACCTAGCAGAACAGAAAGAACATGAAGGAGCAGAAAATAAGTTGATTCACTTATGTGTCAGATACACAGGTGCTTCCTCAAAACAGCTGCAAGAGAGTATTGGGAAAGCACCTTTAGAAGAAAAACATAAACTACTTGCCAGGTCTTTGTAGCTCATGGATCCTGTTACACCTTCATAGCAAGCAGTAAGGGAGCAGAAAGTGCTGGGTTATGTGCAATATGAATATCCCAAATTCCTCACATGAAGCACTTCTGTGTGGTTTTAGGGCTGTTGTATTTCAGGCAGCAAATGAGTCAACTGGATCTTCGAAGACTTGCCTTCCTACCCCTCCCAATCCTGGCAGCCTCACACAGGAATTCCAGTGCTCCAGAAACCCCCAGCACCTCCCACAGACCCAGAATTGTGTTCCCAGAATCACAACTCCCACCTTTTGCATCTTAAATTACTTCATGTTGTTCTAACTGCTCTTCCCTATAGGTCTCAGATCTCCAGTCCTCCCACCCTGGACTGCTCCTAATCCCCTCTTCAATCTCCTGTGCCCTTGACTCCAGACATATCCAGGCCCCATTCCCCAGCATCCCCCACTCCCACATCCTACTCCCACCTTTGCCCTGCTCCTCACTCTCAAACCTCCCCCAGTACCTCCCCCAAGGGGTCACGCACAGGAGCTGACTATAAAGCAGAGTAATTGTGATTTCTCGGTGTTAACAAAGGGATTGCACTTAACAGGGAAATGCTGCTTCCTGTCCCCCAGACTCCCTGTCCCCTCACCACCCAGACTACAAACTCTTTCCAGTGCCCTTCACAGTATCACAAAATGGTTGAGGTATTAAGGGACCTCTGGAGGCTACCTGGCCCAATCCCTGCACCAGCAAGGTGAGCAGGGTGCCCAAAGCAATCTCCAGATGGCTTTGGAAGATCTCCAAGGAGGAAACCCAACAGCCTCTGAGCAGCCTGTGCCACTTGCACAGCACAGAAGTGTTGCCTGGTGTTCCCTGGAGGGCACATCCTGTGTTCCAGCTATTGCACAGTGCCTCTCGTCCTGGCACTGGGCAACACTGAGCAGAGCCTGGCTTTGGCTTCTTGGCACTCTCCCTTCAGAGACTTAAGAACACTGATGAGATCCCCTTGAGCCTCCTCTTCTCCAGACTGAGCAGTGTCAGCACTCAGCCTCTCTTAGGAGTAGAGATGCTCCAGTCCCTTTGTCATCCTGGCCCTCCACTGGACTCTCCTGTATGTCCAGGTCTCTCTTGTACTGGTGTAACTACTTTCCCTACCATGCCAGAGTCACCCAACCTTAGCCTCCATCTCATATTATGCATGCTGGTGTGTGGGCCTCCATTCTGCTTTTAATTCCAGCAGCCCTGGACTATCACTGCCTCAGCAGATGGAAGGATTTATATTTAGTTACACAAGTCACTGGGTCCCATAGCTAGACTGTATTTTACTTTGGGTTGTTTATCTTCTCTTCCACTTCTCCCCTAACTACCTTTTTGTAGGCGAGTTCTGTATTCTCCATACTGGAACACGTGACCCATCCTTTGAATTTCTCTTTTGCTTCTTTGTGGAGATTCTGCATGAGACTTTCAAGGTACATCTGGTAGTTCCCTCCTTCCTCCTCCACTTGTTTCCCAAGTTCATCCAGGGTGGGAGAATGCACTTCTGCATCGATGTAGGAGTTTCGGGACTGAGTGACCATCTCATGTGGGACCTGCATCACAGAAGTGGGGGAAATCACACAGGGAAAATCTCCTGCTGAGAACTTTTCCTTAAGGCAATGCTTTCTAGACTGATGGACCACTTATAGTCCAATTGCAATGAGCCCACAGTCAGTAAAATGGATTGTTATTTTTGCCTTACTGAGAAATCAAGGCAATGTAACGGAACAGTCAACGGGACAGAATAGCACTGCTCATGCAAAACCATGTTAGACAGATCAACCCTATGACAATACAACTGCATTACTCCCCTAGTCCCCAGAAATGCTCCTTTATGCTTCCAGGGAGGGAACACACAAGTGTTACCTCTTTTACACCTGCAGTGAAAGCAGCTCCAGGAATGACTACATCTCCCTGTGTGACTTTGCGGTTATTGCATGACACAGAGAAAGAAAATGGATCAGCAATTCTTCTTGAGATGGATTAGTTTTAATTCATGTACTAGAAGCTTTATAATAAAATGAAATGTTATAACAGCAGATTTTGATTTTAATTCAACTAAGATTTATTAATCTTTGAGTTGAAAACAACCATAGAATAATTAGTCTGCATTTTTAATTGCTGCGTCTTCAAATGCTAGAAAGGAACAGTCATTAAGAAACGAGATAGATAAATTTCAGATGGAGCAAGTTTACAAATAAGTGAGGCACCATCAATCTCTGTGCTAATGCAAGATAGAGAGCGCAAGCATAAACATAAATACTTCAAAGGATGCTGCATTATGTGTCCATGAATAATGCTGTTTGAGTCTCTCACTCACCTCAAAAAGTTTGTTGCATTCCATTATCATGTGAGCAAGTCCCTGAGTAGCTGCCAGGTTTTCACTGAGATCCTTCTGATCTGGCTTCCCTGTTGCATATTTTTTCTGTATTACTCTGTAAATGAATTTAGTGTCTCAGGTAAAAAGAGCTGGATCTTTTCAAAACAAAAGCAAACATAGTGGCAGGATGTTCTTAACACCAGAGCAAGAAGTCTATCTTTATCTTTTGTTTATCACAAAGATTGCTCAGACCACTGGGCCTTTTTAAAAGGAAAAATGTTTACCTAAAATATTATTCCTGCAAAGGTAAAGCAGAAAAGACTACGTGTGTCCTGCATTAGGCATTATATATTTTGGAAAGGATTTCTAGCAGGCACAATGCTACTGCTTAAAGTGCTTGCTCAGAAAATATTATACATGGACACAACCATAGATCTCAGTGTTGTGTAAATCAGACAGGAAAAACTGTCAGAAGGCACACCAGGTTGGAACTACTTGTGTTTAGAAGTCTATGTCCTGCTTAGTCTACACTCACCATCTTACACATCTTCTTAACATGGTTTGAAATAAACTCAGTGATACAGATGGGATCAAGATTTCCTGATCTGCCATCCCACATTTGTCCTGCCTCTTCCCTTAATAAACATTGCACTTAATTTCTGAAAACATCCACCGTCATTATCAAGGGTACAGCTTTACACCTTGTACTGCTTTGACTTTGACTTCAACCAGAGCAAAATTAGGCCCTTTTTCTTCACAGAAGCCAACATTACTAACACAAAACTTACTCATACGTCATTGAAAATTTGCATGAGAAGTCAGCACTTGCATATTCACACTATGCAGACAGAAACACCCTGCTGGGTTTGCAAAAACACCTTCTGTGCATGTGCAAAAGAGCTTCTGGCTCAGCAGTGTCGGCTTTCCCCTCTTGCTGAAGCCATGCCCTGTGTAACCTGTCACAGAGAGCAGACACTTTGGAAAATTTTACCCTGTATGCTTTTTTGGGTCAAGGACAGGCTAATTTACAGTGCTAAGAAGAAACTTACCTCGGAGAGCTTTCCTTCTTCACTATGTTGAGATGGAAGAGAGAAGGGGCCAGACAAACAGCTATGTTCATAGGAGTCATCTGATTCTCCTCCACGGAGGTGACGTCGCTCAGGAAGCACAGCAGCGTCTGCAAAACCTCCCGGTTCTCATCTGCCATCAGCATGATGGCTGCCTGCACCG
The DNA here is from genome assembly GCA_036925125.1 of Oreortyx pictus. NCBI lineage: Eukaryota > Metazoa > Chordata > Aves > Galliformes > Odontophoridae > Oreortyx > Oreortyx pictus. Next base: position 20,839,581 of record JAUPFR010000001.1, read on the forward strand.
CCTGCAGCCGCTGCTCCTTGGGGACATCTGCAGCAAAGCAAGTGATGTTCAGTGGGGTTAACTGTAAGATCAAATAAAGGGCTGGAAAGGTCACTTCCCAAGAAAAAAAACTGGATTTCGTTTAAAGTTTATGAAAGGAATACTTGGTTGGTATTTTTCAGGTTACTTTTGTCCCTTGGGAAGGCAGTTCAAAGCTTGTAGGGGAGCTTCTGCAAAATGCTAAAGCATCCTAAATGTAACAGAATTTAGTGAAAGCTGTAATGGATATGCTTAAACAGCATCTCAGATTCATGTCTAAAACTGCCATAAGTTTTCTCAGTTTGGATTCGGAGCCCTCCTCTCCCTATCACTTATGCTCCTATACAATTGAAGGATAACAACAAAAGTAGATTTACTGTACAGGGAACAGCCAGCTTTTAAGCTCTGCCTGTTAATCTTGCACAAGCACTTCATTTTAAAAGCTTTCAGACATGAATAATAAACTGAACACAGTGCAATATCTCTGATTTTCATGAAGCACCAAGGCCACGTCTTTCTGGGAAGTCAGAGGAGCCTCTGCCCCTCTTCTCATAGGTCTGTAAACATTAGGCAACTAAGGGCTTTAGGGAAATGGAGAAAGTTCCATCACTGCTAAGCCATACAGACTAATCTTCTCATCCCCACTTCTCTGTTACAGCAAATCAAACCATTCTGGGTACATGAAAAACATCCTGGATATCTGAAAAAGATGTTCAGTAACTCCCAGAAAGCCAGAAATCCCTTGCCAATAAACTAAGAGAGGAAAAATCCTTTCTAACCTCACAGTAATAATTTGTTAAACAGGATGAATGGGAAGAAAAAGTTCCGGCTACAAATTTATTTAATTGCAGACATTATGAAATCCAATTGGTATCCCAGCAATTTTGAACATTTTTCTTTCTGTGAAAGGGATTCTGTCAGTACCATCTAAATGAGGAAAACATATTTGCTGTTGGTCAAGTGGAAAAAACAACACTGCTGCTTGTTTTTAATCCAATTATTGTTTTCTGGTGTCAACAAAAGCCCATGTTTTCCTGTTCTCACCTCATTCTAATAGACGTATAATCAAGACTTTCTGAATTCCTTCAAAGTACTTGTGTAGTACAAGAATATCTTTCCAAGCCTTCTTTTTACTCTCACAAATGTAAAAAGAGTTATTCAGACTTCTCAGTGCAGAGTCAGCCTGTGCCCCCTTCTACAACATTTTCTGTTGGCTGGTAGCACTGTCTCACTGTTCAGCCTTTTGGCTGCTGTGAATCCTAATGCCAGGCTCCTGACTTGAAGATGGGGATTCCTTCTGGCTACAGACCTAATAACACTGATGGCACAGAGATCTGCCATATTTCTATGTTGTTTGTTAGCAGTCTCTCCTATGCCAAGATAGGACAATCCAATTTTCATCAAGCAATAGTTTAAAAGCAATTTGTTTCCAAGGATATGTAGAATACATCCTTTTAGACAACAATATTCTCTTTGGTTACTTCACTGATGGAAGTAATTGTGACTGTCATTTTATAAGCACCAATAATTTCTGTTTCTTTTCTGTACAAACTCGCTGATGTGCATGTAAACAGATATATTCTTATGCTGAAATGAAAGCAAGAAATTCTTGGCTTTTTTATTTCTTTGTGAGATCTTCACATAAAAGCTTTACAAATAATCAAGTCACAGCAAGGAACAGACTGCACAGGCAAGCATTCTCATGGGCATAATACTTCTCCATGCTCAAAAGACTCACTTATATTGAGAAATCTGCATTAAATAGGCCTACAGTATAAAGAAATGTGGCAAAAAGGAGTCTTTTACATTTTTAATGTTCATGGCCAGTCTGCCTTTCTGGTGTCTTCTTGACTGCAATTCATTCAAAGCTTTTTAAGATTTGAATGCTTTCAATATTTTGCCAATGAAGCCTTCAGGAAGTTCTAAAAATCTCTCGGCTAAGGATTTTGAGAGCAGAGATGTTCTTTTATGTCTCAGAGGTGAGCAGAAAGAATCCCATTCAGTGTTAACACCTCAAGATCCCTTACAATTTATGATAATGTAACATACTTTGACCTGTATATAATAATAAATATTTTGCTACTTACATTGGTAGATATGTAGAAAAGTCTCTCCCAGCTTACTTGTGAGGAGGGGTTCTGGCAAGTCGCGGAAGAACTGCTTGACCATATCTGCCACATCATATGCCGACTGGTCTTCATAGTTGACATTTTCTGGGGAGCTCTCATTCATCTGACGCAGGGCCTGGATTCGAGACTTCACTCCAGATTTTCGAAACAGACCCACCTAAGAAGGTGCCATGTGAAAGTAAAACAGTGTTACTTACAATAGTTTTAAAATTCCCTTTGATGGGAGGTTTACAACGGAAGCTATTTTTGCTTACTTTACACTAGGCCACAACAAGGGGAACTCATGTAGATGCCACAGCTGTGACTTGCCTATGGTCCTGTACTCAACTGTGTGCTCTGATGGTGGGACTGAGAGAGTTAAACACACTGCAGAGCTGTATCAGATGGTAGATGGAGCATTCAGAATACAAGTGGTTACGCTGCTGCTTGAAGAGTATAAGATGCTTAGCTGATAAAAATCAACGTGGCTTGCTTGGCTTTGGAAACTGTCTGCTGATTTACTCCAGCTGAGAATCTTCTTCCTCATCTTTATTTGAGTAGACATTTTGAAGATTAACAAGAAAATATTATGCTCAACTAAGTAATAAATGCTGTGGCAATAGATTGGTACATCCTGGTTGGGCTTTCAAATCAAGACCAAATCTATTTTTTTCCCTTCCTGCTCTCTGCTTCCCCCACATTCCACTGAAAACCCCAGTCTGAAAGTGGAGGCTGCAGAGGGATTATTTGTGCAGTGTCACTAAGATACATTTTTATCTTGTTTGCTTTCTATTCTAGAGGAAGTGGTAATTCTTAAAATGAGGCCTGCCAGTGCCTTCACAGTGGTGCTGCCCTTCCACAGAAGTTCTCACAAAAGGAATTCCCCCAGGGCGAATTCCTGAGCCTGAACCACACAATTTATTCCCGAGTTTCCAGGCTTTCATTTGGAAAGTGTTAGCACTGTTTTGCCTTCACTTTTGCAGGGGAAAAGGTGAACTATTGAGAAAGATCCATAAAAAGGCACATTTATGGCTTGGATGTTAGCTTCTCCTTGTCTGCTGTCTCACTTTTCAGCCTTCTACACAGTGTATTCCACCCAGTAAGAAGTGTGAAAGCAAGGAAATACGCCCTTCATCCTTAATCCTCTCACTTCTGCCAGCACAGAGGTCGGCTGGGTGCATGCTCATCCTGAACTGCCTCTCTAGAACACTTCAATCATAAAGTACTTAGGACTTTTGTTAGCTTGTACATTAATAGCACAGATGACATGGATCACACACTGTGCAGCTCTGAGAGAGGATGTATTTGTTTATATGGAGACGAACTATTATGCCAGACTGTGAACAGTGGCAGTGAGCTGCTTCTCTGTATGCCTTCTTATTTGTGAATGCAGTGTCGCTCGTGACCTAACTTCATATGTAGGAATTAGAGAAGCAGAGTTTGCCCTTTGTACATCCTGTGTATTGTATCTCCCTTCACAGGTGAAGCTCTCCTTAGTTTTAACCAAAGAACGTAAGAAAGAGCATTTGGCTCTTTTCATTCTGTTCTCCCTTTTCCTTCTTCCTTTCAAATCCCTTTTCCTCTTAGAAATGTGTTCTGAAGATGCAAAAGGACATACATTAATCCTATGCAAATAACACAATTTGGGTATGTGGTAGATAAATGCAAGAGCAAGAGCTCACTTCACTGCTTTTGATGGAAAGTGTTCTTGCTGGTATAGAGAAGCTTTAAAACCTTCCAGCTAAGTCTGATGCGTGAGGTCAGACTTCAGATCTCACCAGCACATCTCCTGCTGGACATCATTCTGCTACTCTCAACCTCTGATTTGTTTAATTATATTCATCTGAACTCTTCCCTTTATTTATTTTTTTTATTTTGAAAAACTCATTATTAATCAAAATAGAACAATTCTTCTCTTGATATGAAGAGATATTTCATCTCTGTTCTTCAAAATTATAGACTCATTCTATAAGTAAAATGAGACTATAAATCCAGTGATCTGTCTGGCCCAATCTCTTCATTATCCTCGTGCTGTGGATCATCAGCCCTATAAGCAGCCATACGATGCATGACAGAAATAAAGTTATAGTTGACAAAGGCAAAGCATTTTCTATTTCACAAACTGAAACCAAGTAATATATTCTACAAATAATGGTGAGGAACCTCATATCATCTTTAGGCATTTCATTGTCAGATACCAAATCTTACAATGATTTACAGCAACCTCAACTTTACTAAGTGCAAAAACTCTGATGCCTATTCAGGACTTGAGACTGCTTCTGCAGCACCCAGAACAGACACATAAACAAGCTGCTGGGAAGACTGGAGGCTGCTCAGACCCCTGGCCAACCATTAGGAGACTTTGAATTAAATGGAACAAAGGAATGACTTTAAAGCAGAAAAGCTGAGTTGCCCGGAGGTTTTTGGCCTAGAAAGGTTTTGGTGGAAGATATTTTAAATTGTCCTGATTTGTACTTCACTTTCTATTCCCAATTCCACCCTAAGGGGAAACTCAAGCTGAGCTGAAATGACTCTTCACGTAGCTCTGATGCTTCCCAGCAACCAAACCCTCCCTCTTGGCATAGAATCTTGTCTGAGACTGCCCACTGACACTCCTTTGGACTGCCTCAAATCTCCTGAGAGCTTTTTCCTTCTCTTTAGTTTTATTCTCCCTTTTACTTTCTTCCTTGTTTACGCGCCTGTCTTTATTTTTTCTTCCAACTGCTTATTACTTGGCTAATTGGCCCATTCTTGTCTCACCACCTCCTACCCTCATACTTACACAATTATCTCCTCCTTCAGTCTCATCACTGATTCTAGGTTTGCTGCCTAAGAAAAACAGTAGTTTTTCCCAGAATGGGTTTCCCAGCTCAGTCCACAAAACCAGCTTAACATAGAGATAACCAGGAATGTTAGGTCCTCAGTGTACTTTTTTTTCGCTTTTCTCTATTATCTTCTACTTCCATCCTCTCCCAATACATTTTCGACAAGATATCCATCCCACCCCTTGACTTCTGCACTTCAAATAGTAAGACAGATCTCATCTCACTTCACTTTCGGCACCCAAGAGTCAGATATCAAGGTCTGACCACTACACGGTCTCTATAGTCAACAGAAAGAAATGATAGGAAGTTCTGCTTATGTCTCCCCACTAGCTGCAGAAGGAAGCAGATGTGACTCACAGGTAGACATATAATTTTCAGACTTCTGTTCCAGGGAAGACAACTGTTACATAACATCACAGACACATATGGGACTGAGTGATCAGAAGCAGCCAGCATGGGATTATGAAAGGCAGGTCCTGCCTGACTAACCTGATCTTCTGTGATAAGATGATCTGTTGAGTAGATAAGGGAAAGACTGTGGGTGTTGTTTTCCTGGATCTTAGTAAAGTTTCCCACAGTATTTTCCTGGAATAACTAGCTGTTCATGGCTTAGACAGATGTACAGTTCACTGGGTGAAGAACTGGCTGGACGGCTCATGCTTACACAGTCCCAATGAATGCAGTTCAATCCGGTAGGCAGACAGTCAGCAGTAGTACCCCCTTGGGCTCACGTTTGGGTACAGTTTTGTTTAGCATTTTTATCTGTGATGTGGATGAAGGGATAGAGGGCACTCTCAGTAATGCTGGAGATAACACCAAGAGAGACTGTTGCCTGAGGGCAAGAAGGCTCTGCAGAGGGACTTGGGTAGGCTGGAACAACAGCCTGAGTCAAACTGCATGACATTCAAAAAAGGTTAAGCATCAGATCCTCCATTTGGGTCGTAACAACCCCATGCAGTGGTACAGGCTTGTGGAAGAGTGGCTGGAAAGTCACCCAGAAGAAAAAGACCTGGGAATGCTGGCCAACTGCTGGGTGAAAATGAGCCAGCAGTATGCCCAGGTGACCAAGGACAATGTCATCCTGGCTTGTAAAATAGTGTAGTAAGCAGGACAAGGGAATTGACTGTCCCTTTGTATGCAACATTGGTAAGCCTGCACGCTGAATACTGTGTTCACTTTTGGGCCCCTCGCTTCAAGAACAATACTCATTTGCTCTAGCACATACAGAGAAGAGCAACAAAACTGCTGAAGGGTCTAGAAAACAGGACTTATGAAGAGTGACTGAGGAAACTGAGTTAGGCTAGACTGGAGAAGAGGAGGCTAAAGGGAGATTTCATTGCTCTCTACAACTACTTGAAAGGAGACTGCAGCAAGGAGGGTGTTGGTCTCTTTTCTGAGGCGACAAGTGATAGGATGTGGTGAAACAGTCTCAAGTTGTGCCAGGGGAGGTTTAGACTTGATACTAGGAAGATTTTCTTCATTGGAACAAACTGCTCAGGGAAGTGGTAGAGTCTCAGACCTTGGAAGTATCTAAGAGATGAGTTGGTATGGCACTAAGTGACATGATTTAGTGATGGGGCTCTACAGGTCAGATTGACAGTTGGACGTGGTGATCTTGAAGGTCTTTTTCAGTGAAGATTCTATGATTCTCTAAACATAACAACTTGAACAGCAGACAGAATAGGGATCAGAAACAGAACTGACCACTTTCACCCACACCCTGTTTGCTCAGAGCTGGGAAAGTCTGCAGAGTAAAATGCTGCTTGCTCCTTTTGAACTTAAAACTATCTAACAAGAGTTACAGAAGAGTTTATATGACATGATGCCAACAATAGTAAAGAAGTGAACTCAGTGAACCAGGGGGCTTCTCTCAGCCCTATGTTCATCATTCTTAGGGGAAGAACAATAAAAATAGGATGACTATGTCCTTGCTCCGTAAGTAAAGGGAATGAAAACATCTGAAATGCTTTGCATGTACGGGCTCCCCAATTGGCTTATTGCAGTTAAGAACGCTATAAAAGGAAATGTACCATAATGGCTTTGGCATTGAACCCGTGCTGACCCAAAACTATCTGGATATGTCTGACTTTGTCAACAGAATACTTGGAATATTTTGCTGAGTTTGCTCTCTGTTCTTGGACTTTTCTTTCTTTGCTAAGTAAATAAAACTTTTTGTACCATATCTTGTGAAATGGCAAATGCATTTAACTCTTAGTGGCAAAAATGAAGCATAAGCAGTGCAGATACAAGTAGAAACTGGGAGTCCTGAACGCTTTCCAGGACTCAAGAGATTTGAAGATGTCATGGAATTGAGTGCACCCACAGCAAGTTCACAGATGACACCAAGCTGAGCGGTGCAGTTGATACACTGGAGGGCAGGGAAGCCATCCAGAGGGACCTGCACAGGCTGGAGAAGTGGGCCCGTGTGAACCTAATGAGGTTCAACAAGGCCAAGTGCAAGGTGTTGCACTTGGGCTGGGGCAATCCCAGGTATTTACACAGAGTCGGGGAAGAACACCTGGAGAGCAGCCCTGCGGAGAAGGACTTGGAAGCCCTGGTGAATGAGAAGCTGGACATGAGTCAGAAGCGTGTGCCTGTAGCGTGGGGTGGAACTGTATCCTGGGCTGCATTAAAAAAAGGGTGACCAGCAGGGAGAGGGAGGGGATTGTCTTCCTCTACTCAGCTCTTGTGAGGCCCCATATGGAGTACTGTGTCCAGGTCTGGGGTCCCCAGCACAAGAAAGATGCAGAGCTCTTGGAATGGGTCCAGAGAAGGTCCACTAAAATGATCAGAGGGCTGAAGCACTACTCCGATGAGGAAAGGTTGAGGGAACTGGGCTTGTTTAGCTTAGAGAAGAGAAGGCTCTGGGGAGACTTCATTGTGGCCTTCCATTACTTGAAGGCAGTGTATAAACAGGAGAGGGAACAACTGTTTACATGGGTTGATAGTGATAGGACAAGGAGGAATGGTTTTAAAATAAGACGGGGGAGATTTGTGTTGGATGTTAGGAGGAATTTTTCCATTCTGAGGGTGGTGACATACTGGAACAGGTTGCCCAGAGAGGTTATGGATGCCCCATACCTGGAGGCACTCAAGACCAGGCTGGATGTGGCTCTGGGACGCCTGGTCTAATGGTTGGCGACCCTGACCATGGCAGGGGGTTGAACCTCAGTGGTCTTTGAGGTCCTTTTCAACCCAGGCAATTCTATGATTCTGTGATCTCACATCATTCCTTGAAGCAGATTATTGTATACAAATAATCAGGACTGTTATATATGCTAGAATTCAACTATTTTGCTGAGTACAAATCCCAAAATAACCAATGATCAGTAGTGGTACCAAGTATCAAATCAATGGAAGAGATCTGAGCCCAACATGAGATATAAGACTCTTCAAATAATTCTGCTATTAAGTATAAAAAGGTTCACCATTGCTTGCTTAAGAGTTTTTCTAGAAAAATCAACTATATTTCTGGTAGCAAAATTCTCACCTGATCTAAACAGTTGCCCCTTAAGTAATGTAGTGCTTGCTGAATGCTTTGGGGAAGAGGCTGTCCTGTTCTCTGGACATGAACTATAAGAGGCACGCCAAAGACGTTCTTGTCCTTGTAGTCAGGGACTTTCATCCGCTTCATGAACTTTGGCACAGACCTAAAATTAATATGAACAGGGTGCATGAAAATACTGCAGTATTTTCAGAGCATTTCTGAGTAATACCATCAGCAGAAATTGGTAACTGGGATCAGCTCCTGTTTTATAAAGACAATCAAACAATTCTTAATGTGCAATACATTGACACCTTACGATCTGTATAATCAATGAACATCTTAACAACTTTTATAGGTAGTTGGCCTCTGGCTCTAAGATAACAGTCACTCTAGCAAAACACATTTACAGAGCAGCTGTCATCCAGCTGAAGGCAACATGCTTTAAAATATCTATTAAGGACTCAAAGGAATAGTACAGCACAGTGGAGAGGGTATCTAAAAGAAAAGGAAGTACAGTTCTCTAGCATAATGAACAATATTTTATAGTATTAGTAACATAACTTAGCATTTCTATTGTTGAACAATTTACAGTAATAAACAATGGTGGGAAATCCCTATGTGTCAGATGCATCCCTGGTGTCACACAGTTGATTCCAGCCAAGTTACTTAAGTGAAGCTGTTAAGCTTGCTTTCTTCTGTAACTGGTAGTGAAAACAGAAACAGGATTCCCTCTGTGAGAGTCATGACAACAGCGGAATTTAAAAAATAAAAAATAAGAATATGACCTGAATATGAAGATTTTCTTTTCGAGAAGGAGATAAAACTAGGATTAAATGAACTACTAAAGGACATCATACAGATTTAAGCTATTTATAGGGTCCCACTGCTTGTAAATTCTTAAGAGACTGATTATACTAACTGAAGAAATATTAGTCAGGGAGGGAAACCTCAGTACAAACAGCAAGATCTAGAACTTGCTGTATTCTAATCTGCCTGTTTGGAGTTGCTTAAGGTGAGACTCATTTCAGCACAGACATGTGGTCAGCCAGCCAGAGGAAGCTGCACCAAAAGAGAACTGCAAGCTGAGAGCTCATCTTTCCAAATTTTAGCTCTAAAAAATAGATTTCAGAAAGACTTAGCAGTCCTAAATGCCTCTATAACCAATGTGGAGGGAGGTATCTTTGGAGGTTTACCCAAACCTTCTGGCTTGGATAGTATGAGTTGCCTTTGAGGTTGCCTGTCTTCTTCCACTGACCTCAGAGGCAACCAACCCAACTTGCTCAGATGAGACTTTAAATTTTTTGGAGTGGCTGATGTTAGTGAGGTGGTTCTCACATGTATCTCCCCGTATCTCTTTCTCCATTTCTGAACATAAACTTATCTTATTTAGCACACAGAATAATGAAGGTCAATTTTGGTGAAATCTTTTGAAAGTGGAAATCACCATGTAAATGTCAAGTCATATTATTTTTGGTCTCAGATTCCAAGTAGTAGGAAAAGAAACATCCTTTTGATTATTTCCCAGATAGTCTCTTGTCCATGTTCATTTTCACTCCAGGTTACTTCAGTCTATGCGGTCGGCCAGGCTGAGTACACTATTATACATGCAGATTTCTGTAGCTGGTTGGATACAAATGGGCCATATTGCTATTGTTCCTGTCCTTCTGCCCCTGACTCCACTGTCTGAGTGACCAGGTAAGTATTACAAATGTCGCAACCACAAGCTCACTTTAATGCAAGTCCAGACCTAGGACATAGCGTGCGTCTTTCCATTTGTACTCAAAATTCTTCAAACTTTTCTAACTGTCCTTTCAAAGCACAAACAAAACAACATCAAATATATGAAATACTATCAGCAGATGTTTCTTTTTGAATCACAAAATCAATTTTGGGAAAGACTTATTGCAAACACTTCTTCCTCTCAATCACTCTCTTCCTACTCCTGTTTGTTTTTCTGGAACACAAGTGTTGCTAGAGAAGCTGAAGTTGTTTCTCTTTTAAGAGCACAAGAGTGAAGTCAGATCTCCAGGATCTGACTTGGCCACTGAGTCACTAGGTAGTAACAGATTAAAAGAGACAGTTTCAAATGCTACAGTTACTGTGAACTGCACCTCCTAACTGTATTAATTCTATTTACTATCACAATAATAGAATTAGGAAAAACCATTTCCTTCTAAATATATCTCTTTTCCAGTTACTGACAGTACTCACCAGGTCCAGCCATGTTTGTTTGACATGGAGTACTTTTCCATGATGGCTGTAAGACGAAGTAGAGAGAATTTCTGCAGCAAATTCAGCTGGGCTGCTGACTGATTACTGATGTGAAGTGATGCGATGGAGTGTCTCAGATGATGAGAAATTTGGAAACTATGCCATCGTAATTGCCTTTAGCAAAAAAAAAAAAAGAAAAAAGAAAAAAAAGAAAAAAAACAATAGAGACAACTCCTTTAATTGGGCAGAAAAAGATAGTATACTGTGAGATAAGAAAATGTATGAAACATACAAAACCATATGCATATTACCATGCATGGTGTGTCAACTGGAAGAAAATATATCTTGGAAGCATATAAAACAATTTGTTTCATCTTTTCATGTTGGACATATTAAAGCTTTTTTTTTTTTTTTTTTTTTTTAACATTCCCAAGAGGGTGAGGGCATCATGCATGTACTAAAGGAAGTAGTGTGACTTTTTATGTCCATTACCCTACACACTTCAACAGGATGTGGGAGTTCCAGATTAAAACATTCTCTTCCTGACACAGAAATGGGATTTGATGCCTGGTCCCTTACCCCTCAGGAGAGCAGTTTAACTACCAAGGTATTTATAGATGAAGTTCTCAAAATATCTCTATTTTTAAATAGTGAAGGTTTTTTTAGAGAAGGGATTGAACCCTGAGTCTCCTAGGTAAGAGCTGTAACTACCAAGCTACACTCACATCGTCTGTTTATTCCAATGTATTTTCTCTAAATACTGCATATATTGAAAAAAACCTGTCAGTTTCTTGTTTTGCTAAACATGAATTCTGGCACAATGCCTACAAACTTCGACACAGCTTATTTACTTAAGCAGCTTACCCAAGTTCACTTGCTTGTGATGGTGGTGAGCAACCACGGGCAGCAATAAACCATGGCATGGAAGAATCCTCTGTGAGGATTCAAGACTGACTGCAGATCAGAAAGCAACAGGTATTTGCTCGCTGCTTCTGCACACACAAACCCACTCTATTCACATCAGTATGGACCCACAAAGGCCTTTACAGAGGGCAATGCTCCCTTGGCTCAGCAGAACTCATCCGGATGTTTTATTAACATGTTAATAGTATACTGTAATTTCAACCAGATATGTGAGAGACTGGGGCAGGGTAGGGAAATACTCCTTGAGAACAAAGGGACAGATTTTTAAAGTAAACCAGTGCCTAAAAAAGTGCATGAGGCTACTGACACATAACACACTGGAGTACATAATTTGAAAGACAAATTGAAATTAAGATTCCAAAATATATACAGTGTACTATTCTGTAATTGAATATTACGGATCAAGAGAGAAAAAAATGTCTTAGTTTGCCAGTTCTCCACTGACTGCACTTAAAAAATTCCACAGTAGGATGCATTTTCTCCAGAACTCCCACACTTCCCCTGGGAAGTCCCCTCTCCCATACAGGATGAGTAGAACCACAGTGATGTAATGATGTCAACCTCATGACTCCCGGACCGAGAGCTTCTGCATCATTTATCATATTTCATAGTCTGTCTTACTGTTAATGAAAGAGGAAAGATGGATTTCCATACCAAATCTTGCTACCTACCTGCTTGGCCTTGTGAGAGATGCTCCCACCCCAGAGTCTCTCCTCTCCCGAACACCAGTAGCCTCTGATTCATTCAGGGATGTTCCATCTCTCTCCATGTCACTTGGTGTGGTCCGGCCATCAGAGACAGAGTTTCCTTCAAAATCAAGTGTGATCTGTGTGGGTGACTGGAAAGGTAATGATGGAGACTCTCTGACTGACACGTCATCAACTGGCAGACCTGGCAACACATTCTTTGACCAACCATCTACTACATCCCGGAGTCCATTGACATGTTGCAAAATGTCATCTAAATGAGGAAAAAGGACATCTTTTTCTAAATCCAGAAGGTCTCCAGTACTAGCATACAAGTGGGAACCTGGCACATTGTCATAAATACTCATTCTGCTCTCTTTAGGACAGCAAGCCATCAATCCGGCCTCTTTTGGAGTAGAGCAGTTCTGTTTTCCCAAAGAGATGCTGCCTGTCCTCCAGTTCACACCATTACTGTTGTCTGTAGGTGAGAGGCTTTCAATAGAAAGTGCCTTTGGGAAGGTCCCTGGTTTGTGGTCCTTGGGAATATGCACAACCAGATTCTCTTGGGAATGGAATTCATTTTTGCGGTTTTGGTCCACCACTTGCCGTAAAGCTGTTCCTGCCAGAACATCTAGATCCTCCAGGTACATCCCACCTCTCTTGTTTGCTTCATGACACTTGCGTTCCTTCAAACATGGTGTGCTCACCCCACTGCTGCTGTTTTCAGACTGACTGCTTTCACTGCTGGATTTGGCAGAAAAGGAAAGTCCTCTTTTGCCTGAATCTTGTGCTAAGTTTTGGAGATCTCCATTGACTATCTGTACACAGTGCATGTCCTTCAAGGACTTTGGCTCACGCTGAAGAACAGGTCCACTTATCTCTAAAGGACCTGCTCTTCCTGAGCCTTTTAGTTTTCCATGCACACCTTTTGCTTTTAGTGTCTCCATGCGCTTCAGAAAGGTTTTTGCTTTGGTTCGTGTTGGTTTCTCATTCTTCACATTGTCCTTGGGGGACAGGGTGGTATTTATCACCGTTAAGTCTGGCAGCAGTGTGCTCTCATGCTGGCCAGAGCAGTTGCAGGTCTCTCTGGCAATGCTGCTAATGCCAGACTGACTCCTGTTGTCGCTTCCCCCACTGCTCTCACTGTGAACAGATGAGACCTCAGGTTCACTCAGATCTGTAAGGACACTCTCACTGCTTGTTGTATTTTTCATTTTAATATCCCCAGAAGATCCATGTCTGTCTGACTGGTGAAGTAAAGCATCAATGTCGTCCACTCGAGACCATCGTCTGCTGGTTCTTTGGAAAGTCCATTTATTACTGATAGCACAGAGGTCTTCTTCATCTGAATCTTCACTCTGGAAAATAGCAAGTGCATACATTAAAAACAGGTGTTTTTCTTGCTTTTCGAATTAATGTGACTGCTGTTCCAGGTGAGCAACAGCTTGCGAAGTCTCCTTGAACTGAGTCTGATGAAAGAGCAGAAATAAGTCCCTTCACAACAGCCTCCTTCATTTAATTGTAAATCACAGAATCACTCAGGTTGGAAAAGACCTTAAAGACCATCGAGTCCAGCGAGCATACTGCAGTGAGCATCTTAAAAAGTAAGTAATAAAAGCCTTCTCTTTGTTAGGGAGCTCATGAGTTCTATCAACACCCCTAGGCTTTTGTGGAGTGATCTGACTGTGCCCTAAACTGCATAGGACTGATGCTCACAGTGACTGTGTAGAAGACAAAAAAAGATTTTCAAAGTCCCCGTAGAGGGATCTGGACTTGTGGGGATGGCGTTAAGACACACAGCAGCACAGACCGGGCAGTAGCTGAGCACTACAGCAACATGAGACATTCAAGAACTCAAAACATCCAACACTGAACTCAGTTTTGCAGCAAGAATCAAGTAAACATCTGCAAGAGCATCAATAAACTTCAAAGAGCAGGTGAATCCAACAAGCCTTATGTTTCAGAAACACATCTTCAGATAAACAGCTGCAGTGCTTAAAATAACAGTAAAAAAAAAATAACTTTTGGAGGCATTGCTTAAGATGTGTTAGAGAGCAGGCATGGGGAAGAGGAGCAGCAGTGCTCAGTCCCAGATGGAGCAGTGTCCACTGCTGAGGTGAGCCCTCAGCCTCAGGCATACAGTATTGTGCTTATGCTTTGGCAGCTCTGGGAGCTAATATAAAATGCAGACAACATGCACCTTGAAAAAAAATGGAGAAAAAAGTCCTCCCTATGACATTTCTCTCATCTGCTTGCCCAAACAAAAGAGAGACATCTTCAGCACGAAGCACGCAGCTTTGAACTTGCTGCGCTCAGAGGATATGAAGTCCACAGCTGCTAATTAGTATCCTTTCCCTGACTTTCAACCAGATTTATACCGCATTATTCCTGTACATTTGTTTTACAGCAGAACAAACTTACTTCACCTACATGACATCCACACAGCTCTTCACATTCCTGGAAGCAGGCAGAAGGGAGTAAAATATGACAGGCTGTCAGACCAAAATGAGGTGCTAAACCAGAAAGACTATTTTGGGAGTGGAAAATATCTCATTTTAAAAGTCTATTATTGGAAGTAATTTTCAATGAAGTTTTGATGGTAAAGTTATCTCCCATCTCTGACTAGATCTTCACTGGCCTGTCTAATTGAAAAATGTAAAACAAATTTTATCAGAACCTCTAAACCTTAAATAATATGAAGCTTCAAGAGATAGAATTTAGGATCAGCAATGTGTCAGTTCTCCTTGCTGCCATTTCTTCTAAGTTTATCACCTCAAGTCAGCCTGATGACATCCAAATTAGAAAAATATAGCGATGAAATTTGGAGTTGGTCATTCCTAGTCTGTGTGTTCATGTTGAGATGCACCATGTTCCTGCGTCTGGTGTTCATGTGTGGGAATGAATGGATATTTTAGTTCTGCTGCTAGCTAGGGAGAAAAATTAAGCAGCTAGTGATACAGCAGGAAAGGGGCTAGAGAAGGCTAATAATACTTTGGCTGTTTTGTCTATGGGGAAGAAATGGAGCATCAGTCGGCTCCGCCTTTGTTTCAGCTTGGCAGTCTGCTGTAAACATATACAGAGAAGTTGACTGCACAGACTGAGGCACTTAAAAAACCATCTACTGTGGTCTTCATAGTGCCACAAAGTGGATATTTTAGAAACCACAAGGGTACGTACTTGAAAATATTTAGTGGTGGTGATTATATATACAAAACATATCACTGATGAAGTGTTGATGGCACTAATCAATGGGATAAAAATATATATTTTTGTTTATTATACATCCCAATAAACAACAGGGACCTTAAAGAAGATTCCTGGCAGACACAAATCCCCGTAGCTGCTCTGACATTACTGTATGACCTCACAGGGCTCATTCTGTATTTCTTACAAGCTGGAATTGATTAAACTAGTCCAAGTGGTGGAGACGTTGCGAAAAACAAGAGGAGTGCACAGAGTAGAAGATAGAAATAAATATAAATTTGGTTGTGAATGTACTTTAAATAATTTTTAGAGGAAAATAAGGCTTTTCGCTTGTTTGTTTGATTTAATATAGAGATGAACCCAAGTGGATATCGGCAGTAAACAAGTTTTGCAACTAACCACAGCAACGAGGATTACACTCTGCCCAAGAACCAGCCAGAAAATATAGAGGGGTTTTACTATTGAGAAGGGAAAAAAAAAAAAAGATTTAAAGTAGTGTTTTAATTGGTAATGAAACATGGTTGTGTTTCATCAGAAGAAAAATCAGACAAATGAATTATCTGGATACTGAAATGCTACCATGGTGACTCACTCCAAATTCGGCTGCACTGTGTGTCCTGTGACATAATGTGCTTTTTCTTCTGATGGAACCAGTAGAAATTCTGGAACCCACAAACATCCTGAATGACCCAGTGTTCTTGTTATACATCAGAGTGCCCTGACAAATGAGACAGTCCCCCAAAAATGCGGGGAGCACTTTGCCAACTGACGCGTCACCAGCTATGGGGACAGTCTGAAAGGCACGATTCATTTCACACGGAGAAGCACACATCTTGGAGCACTGAGTGTGTATTTCTCCTGACCTAGGTCAAAATCAAGTGCACAGCTTTGGAGCACATTCAAAAGCCAATTTAATACCATTATGCTTGGGAAGACGAGAAGAGGCAAGTTTCTTGAGGAGAGACTGATAACATTTGCCAAAGAGAAAAAGTTTTTGGCTCACGGATTTGTCACAGCTGATTTAAAATAGTATGGCTGTTTGACTGAGGGTGTACTTTCCTCGGATACAGAGGGATGCTAACAAAAGGCAAAAAGTAGGTTTATTTGCAGTGGAATTTTGCCACATTTTTCCAGCTGGGGGCAGGAATTCTCATAAATCGACAGCTGCAGAAGGCAGTTAATCCAAAAGCTAATCTCTGCCTGTCCAAATCGCTTACAGACATATTTGCAACACATATATGAGGGTTCCCGCGTGCATGTTGATGAAGCCAACAGGAAGAGAGCAGCCTGCAGCATGAGTGCACCTCCTAGCATGAAGCAGGTGGTGGGGAACGCTCACCCTCACTGGCTTCCATAGTCATCTCCTCTGGCAGCTTGCTTGGCTGTACTTCGGTGGATTGCTCAAGCAGCTGCTCTAGTCCTGTGTGAACCTGTTATGCTGAACTTCCAAAACAAGCTGATTTTGCTTTTCATTGTTCACATCACCATAGAGACTACTAGGAAAGGCAGTATCTACCACAAAAATGAATAAAAAGTAGTTTACTTGATTCAGTTTTTAATTACAGACCCAACTTTCAGCTTTTATACTTGCATTTACATTTTCTTTTGTTGGCAGTCTTATCTTTCACTTATCTTCACCTGCCATCCCAAATCTCTTTTATCCCCTCTTCCTCCACAGTCATCTGTGCTCCGCTTCTCTCTGGCCCTGTGCATTTAAGGACTGACCTAGATGATAAACTGAAGGGGGACCAGGCAAGGCAGCCTCATCTTCACATCAAAATAATGGTCACCTGCCAGGAGAGCAGCTGAGAGTTTCAATCCATTCAGAAGAGGAAGGAGTGGCAGCAAAATTTAACAGAACTGGTAATAACAAAAACCCCTCAATTTTTAACACAGTTAGACATACAACAAAGCAAACAAGCAAACACACAAACCTCGCAAGAAAGCAAAAAAAAAAAAGATAGGAAATAACATCTAAACAAATTTCCCACAGACACTTGGTGTTCACCTATATGATATTTTCTGTAATTCTATCAGTTTTATTACCTTTGCTTGAACATGAGAACATGTGCGTATGCACACATAACTAAAACTGCTCCAAGCAGGTCAACTTGAGTTGGATTTTGCTGATCAACTTCAACTTCTTGCTATATTGCCTATCTGCTCCCAAACCTCTAACTTTATTGCCTTCCTGTCCAAACAATAAAGTGATCTCACAGCCAGGAGAGTTCACTGTTCATCCTGTAGGTGTGAGGTGAGAAGTGTTGGCATTTAGCTACAACAAGAAAAATCCATCAATGCTGAGGAAGTGAAGAGACAGAATCTCAGTGGCTTTGTGAATGGACAAAATGCATGCTAAGTAGGGTACATGAACAGGGGAACAAATGGGCATGAGCAGAAAGTAGAATATCTAAAAAGTGAACCCATTCTTTGTACAAAGTCCCTCAGATAATAAACTGAGTATGAACAGATAATCAACAAAAATACAGAAAACATAGCTTTTGGAGTCAGTCTTTAAAAAGAATTAGACAAACAGCCTAAGAAGCACAAATAAGTACCAAGTTTTCTCAGCACCAGTCACCATCTTTGTACACTACTGACGTGCTTGGGGAAATTTTTTACTAGAAAATCAGATGTTCAAGAGTTAACACTGACATGTTACAAAATTCTCAAAATCAATAGGCAGCTCCTGCATTCCTCACTGAAATCCTTTAAAATAAAATAAAAAAAAAATACGATTGTTACATACAAGTTTGTAAGGAAGACAGTATTTGTTTTCATATTCTTAACAGGCAATAAGTTGATACAAGAAAGAAAGAAAAGCTATTGTTTGCATTCTAGGAGTCTCCATTTTGTCCCTAGCAGCATTTTCCATTGTGTACTCAAATGGCACTGGCAAACAAGCCAGTAACGTATGACGTACAGTTCTTTCACCCGCTAACTTGAACTGCAGATACATAAAGTTTTAAGTATTTAATGTGGCCTTCTGACACAATGTGGTATTGTTCCCACTTTATTCATCTCTGTTTTTCATTTTTTCTTTACATTTTCAGGATTCAGCAAATTGTTCTACTCCCAGATACTGCTGACTAACATGTTCAGACTAAAATACACTTAACTTTTAAGAGCATTAGTTACTAAAAAACCAAATTTGGGAGCTCTTATCACAAAAGCCCAGGCAAAGCCAGTACATTTCATGAGGCTGACTTACCTTTTTTCTTTGGAAGTTCACATCGAGTTTCATTGAGGCGCACTTGTTCAGTGTGTTCAGTCGTCTACAGAGGAAAGCAAATTCAACAGATTAGCTGCCTCTGACTAAAGGGCACGACTTTTCATAAGTTCAAAAGCTTTTCTCTTATCTGCCTGTAAAGTGCTAACTGCATAAAACAGGCTTCAGAAAACGATACCGTTCCTATTATTCCAAGCTATGAAACCACTGTGTTATAAAGGCAACCAGGCTTTACATTCCTTAATAGTCAGTTTTCCTATATTGCTTTTTAATTCATAGACACTTAATCATTTGACAAAGGAAAATGGCATGAACAAAACACCTCTGTTGTATGGGGAAATGACAAGAGAATACGGAGGTAAAATGCTTTCTGTAGGAACATAACGTATGATTAAAGGTAAATATTAGGAGATTTCAAAGCACTTGTGAAAGACCAAACAAAAAGTCAGTTTTGGATTCAGTTCCTCACTTTTGATAGTTATTACAGCTTTTAAAAAGCTGACACAAAGAACTTCTAGAAATTAAATATTTCTTTCACAGCTGCTAGATCCTCCCCTAAACATAGGGATCTTAAAGAAACGTTAATGCACGTCAAAGGAGACAGATTAAATATCTTTAAATATTTCTCATTGTTTTTGACCATGATTTGTTCACAGTGATGTTACCAGGATCTCTGCAAGACTTATTATCTTTAAATTCATGGATATTCCATGATATTAATGGTTTGAAATGACAATCTAATAATGATGGAAAGTGACTATGTGTTAGTGTGTGGACAGCACAAGAAAACATGCTCCTTCAGTAGTGAACCAACCATGATAAGCATAATTTCTTTGTCTTTATTTATACTCAAAAACTCCTAATTCATGAAATCATCTACTTTTTAAAAGCAGAGGCTCAGAGTTAAGTATGTTAAACTGTAAACGTTTTCCTGATTTGGGGCTGAAATATGAGCAGAGTGAGAGTGGCATGTGCCCTCAAAACACTTCGGAGGGCTGCCTGTATCTCCTAAGTCCTTGCAGCAACAGCTGCCCCTTGTTTCTGCACCCCAGGAAGAGGCTGCAAATCTCCAGAGCTGGTAACATTTGGAATATCTGTGATAACTTACAGGGACATGTCAAAAAAAAATCATGTCAACGATATAATCTCTCATTACGGCATTGGCATCCCCCTCCCTGACACTTGCAGTATTAAAAACCCTTTCAAACTGCCACTGCTTGTAAGGAACTGGCTCACCAAATGCAGACCTTCCCCCCAAAAATTCCCCTGCAAAGTACCACCTGCTCAGTCATAGATAAAATGCTCCTCCTTAAATCAGGCCTCTAAAATCCTTATGCTGTATCAGAAAAGCCCTATGCTCATCACATTAATGTGGGTACAATGAATGCACAAGCACACCACACATGCATGGTAGTCATGTTCTTGTAATAAATTGCAGGCTTTGTGGCTTTGTAACACTATCTTCAGCCTTCTGCCCACAGACACTCCTCCTCAGGGGTTACATCTGTAATTGCAAAACTCATCTTTTGCCCAAACATGGAATTTCACAACCCAAAGTCACATTTTCTCGGGCTCCAGCTGAGCAATGTTCTGTTTTGATAAATTTGTGTATTGATATCAACTCCAAACATAGAGAGGCACAGACACATGTTCAAACGACTCCAACCCAACTTTTTATCTGTGGAACCTGCTCAAACCAGAAGCTCAGACCTCAGTTCCTGCACTTCTGCATTAACTGCCTTGTACTGGAAGAGACAGGCTCGTGGCTGCATTTCTACCTCCCTGTGCTGCCTGTATATCAGACCTGGCAGCTGGACATCCAATTCAAGCTGCTGCAATGACTTTACGTAAGTCCATTGAGTCTGCAAAAAGCACTACTAATAGCAGGAGGTCTCTAAAGTGGCACCTGGATTCACCTGAACACAGCAGTACCCTCAGTTTGTGTTTCCTGTCAAGCATGAGTGAGAGCAGGGGATGTCCTGAGATTCCACTTGAGACTTATGGGTTAGGTTTCTTTCCTCTGTATGACAGACTGGGGATGAAGACCATGGTCTGCTGGACTCTGTCTGACAGAGCATCAGCCAGAGGGAAGCCAGACCAGAGACTGGGAAATCCTATCATAGAGTTCCTGTCACCGAATTGTTTGAGTCAGAAGGGATCCTTAAAGGCCACGTGGTCCAACTTCCCTGCAATGAACAGGAACAGCTAGATCAAGTTGCTCAGAGCTGTCCAACCTGACCTTGAATGTCTCCAGGGATGGGGCATTCACCACTTCTCTGGAAGAGAAGATTCAGAAGAAAACACTTTGCATGTGGGAGCCAACACTTTTTTCACTCAGTATGATGCTGTTTGCCATCTAAAACCACCAAAGCACGCAACACACTTTAGCAGCAGAGTGAGAAGAAAGTGACAGCCAGCAGCTTAACACTTTGCAGAAAGTGTTGTGGTATTTCTGTACTAAAGGGTTTCTTCTTAAGCACAGAAAGGTGCAGAAAGCTCACGGTCGACCAAACAAAACCATCCAAAGCAATTGCCTTCCCGCTAACTGCATTAGTCTCAGCAGAGAACTGACAGGTCAGTTCTATCCAAGAGGGTATCACTGCTCAAACTAAAGGCTTAGAAAGCCACAGAACTGTTCTGACCACTTTCTAATCTGGCCTTTCTATGAGGAACTCGCTCCATCAAAAATAAAACTACTTCTTAATGGGAACCAAGTGCTCAACCTTAGCTTTTGAATTTATGCATCTACAAAACAATGGCATGCTGTCTGGGGCCCTTCCAATACCAATGGAAAGATTTGCCAGCGAAATTAGAGAACTAATGATCAGATTTGTTAGCTTGCCTGTTACTAACAACTCCAATCAAAGTGAGTCTGTTCCAACTTCTTATGCACTGCTATGTGCCAGAAGCGGTAGAAAGCTTTTCTCGTTTGCTTAAAGTTGTTAGATGACTGTCAGCCAAGTCCTCAACAAATCTTTCTAAAACCAAAAAAATAAATGTCTCTAGCTACAAAAGGCTGCTATTAATGTCCCAGCCAAAGTGAGAGAGGCGCTACATGGGAAAGGGGTGCTTGCTAACGAAACACAAAACCTGGACTTGAGAAAAGGCACAAATACCACATTAAATAAACACAGGAGAGGTGACTATACAGCAAACAAAACATCTAGGATGCATCTGAATGCTTGTTTGGAGAGCTCTGCAGTGTTCAGAAGAACCTTGGAAAATATTCACTATAATAACTACTTCCCTGCTAATGTTATTTCTTCTCCAGGTAATCACAGATGAACGCTATGTTGAAAAATGTCCCTTGATAAAATGCTTAAACACATGAGGAGTGATTCTGGTGCCTGAACAGGAGTCTAATGCTATTTTAGATCCTCAGAAGTATCAAGCCTGGCCTGCAGGTACTGCAGGTGCCCTTTGTCAAGCCAGCCCATGGAGAAGTCTGAGCTGCCTTAGCAGATCTGAAGTGCCACTAGAGGCAGGTATTTAGGGCTCTGAATCCCACTCCCAGTGCTGTACTTCTTAACCCATCTGATGGAAGTTGATCAGCAGAAGAAAATCTCTGCATTTTGCATACTGTACAGCACCAAGCAGCACTTACAAATAAATACAATCTTGTAGCAAAGATTATCTGGAAAACCTCATGGGTGACCTGTTGCCCTGCTTGAAAAGCCATCTAGATAATAGAAAGTCAATTTTGAAGCAACTTGGAGCTCCACAAATTCCATGGGAACCATTCAGCAGCTGTGTGCAGCAGCTGGTGGGGAATGCAGCATGGGGTTCCACCTCCTGTGGGGTGGGAAGGGCTGCCATGGGCTGCAGCACCTCCTACCTTTGCAGATCTGCACATGTCCTGTTATAGATCATGATCAAGCAAACACATTTAATAGTTCTCTAAACTCATCTCTGAGGGAAATCCTACACTATTTCTTTTATTGTTATTCCTAGCCAAGTTTACGTGCTGTATACAAAATGCCCTTCGCTGGTTTCTTCTGGTGTGACAGAATTTGGGAAGAGGACACTATGACTCCTCATGTGGGACTGTGCTGAAAACTAAATGCTGAATTAAGACCTTCCCGCTACTAGAAGGATACTGGTGGCAAAACTTGCAGTGGCACATCCCTACTCCGCTAGTTTTGCCTGTGAAGAGAACATGCTGCTTTCCAGTCCTATCACTTCTATACGTTCACACAAAGAAAACAGAGAGAGTCCTGGAGAGGCCTGGTAATCAACAGAAGACATTCTACAAAAATCAAAGCAGACCTGTGCATCTGGAGAGCCTGGCTTACTTCCTAACAGCACCCACAGCAATTTAACTCATCAGAGTGTGCTGACTGTACAATCACCATTTCAAGCTCTAATAGTATGGTATCCCATATACAGTGACTTTTGGATTGCTAACTTGATTGTTAGAGGCACAGGCTATGGAAAAGAAGGCTGCTGACTGTTTGGCACAGTTCAAATTGAGAGCCTTATTTAGGGCCCTAGTATCAGACTTGTATTTCATACTTGTTCTTTACGTTCCTAGTCGCTGTATTTACATGAATACAAAAAGTACAGCATGGCTTGGCTTCTCCTTCTCACCCTCTTATCACAGTGGCCACAAAAGTTCCCAGAGCAGCATTTGTTGCTGCTATTTTGGAAATGACACAGAGATCCAGCTATAAAATTTTCATGCCCAATTATTATTTTGGCGGGCTGACAATGCTTGCCTGCAGATTGCATGGCAATTTTCTATTGTTCGTTACTCAATAAAATCTGAATGGAATCTCTTGATAGCTAAAAAGATACGCCTCTAACCCAAAGGCCTCCAATTTGGGCTTTGCTCTGCCAAATTTTCAAATGATATTGTAAACAGCAGGAGTGTTAGAATATCTCAAAAAGGTCACAGAAATCTTTTACAGCAGGCAGTTTTAGGCTTTCTGACTAAAATACTACCAGCTGCTGTAGAAAAGGTTCCTTTGCATTTGTGCCTCTTACTGTCTTGTATATTGAATGGCACAGAAAACTGATTATAATGAGGTTAAGAGTCCGATTTCAATCCAGAAGAGCAGAGAAATTCAGGGTTTAAAGTTACCATCTCAGTAAGAAGGAGAACCCTACTCTGTTTACTACCATGCCCTAAATGAACTATTAGTCAGTGTGAAGGCTTGGCCAGGCAACAATTTGAGGGCAGTGGGAGTTTTGGGTGTATGAAGAATGGAAGTTAGGCACCCAACCTGGTAATTTGTATCTGCAGAACTAATAACCTACCTTTTCTTATCTTTCTATTTCAGAAAAGCATGTCACAGCCCACAGCTCCTGAATGGTAGACAGACTGTCATTCACCTCATGCTAATGCCACCACAAAACAAAGCAAGGGTAGAAAACTGGCCACTGTGGCCAGCTAAGCTGTGAGGACTTACAGTACGGTGGAAAACTTGGAAGATGTTGGTTTGGTCGCTAATACAGTGACACAGCTTGAAGCAGGGGGAGTGTCTGACACTGTTTACTCTTTCTGGTGAACCAGAAACTTGACATTTGGCACAACTGCTTTTTATGGGTCGGTCACTCTCAGCTAGAGGTTCAGTGCTGCTGAACTACTGCAAATTAAAATTCTGCAAACTGAAAACACGATTCTCCCGTCTATACAGCCTGTATATAATGCTTCCCTTTCTACCTGGCTCAAACACAAAGTGTCATTTCCTTCTAAACTACAAACTGTTTAAAAGCACTGAATAAAAATTAAAGCCAAAGAATGTTATCTTCTGAATAAAATTATTACAGCATTACTAAACAGTACTAAAACCTTTATTTTTGAATAAACTAATTTGCAAAGACCTTGGAAAGTCTTATGTACAGCAGGTCTTCTCAGTATCATTCAGTTTAGGTGAATATAAGGCATTGTCTTAATCAGTACATCTCTACTTTATTTTTTTAAATCTCATATTTCAGTAAAAGAGAGAAAAAACCCACCAATTTCTAGCTTATATTCTACTCACAAAGAAATCATCATAAATGCAAATCTAGGGTAATCATTTAGGCACGTACCTGAGACTACAGAGTTTGAAAGAGCAAAACATGAGCTGTCACCACTTAGCTGAATAGGACTTGGACGCTTTTGATCATAAGTGAAGTATCACTGTTGTTAAGTTCTTTAGAAAAGAAATGCTGGGGAGAGTCCTAGAGCTATGCTATGACTGCCACTCACTGTGTGCTCTCATGACAATGGGACAGGGACTGAGATCATTCTTGCAATTCTGGACGGTGCTTCAGTTTTGTGGGAAAGGATAGATGGAAGAGACTTCAACCTCCTACCACTTCCCACTTCTTGGACTACAGCAAAGTGGTGCCAGATTAAAACAGTGGGATGTATATATGCGTGGGAAGAAAGTTTCTTAGGCATGGGCAGAGAAGTCCTTCCTACTAGGTCATGCAGCACAGCAATTAATCAAGCTTGCAGGCATTCTTGAGAGCAATTACTGAAGGATCCAGTTTTTTTTTCCCTGCAGATTTCTTCTCAAACATGAAGGTTACTACAGAGATAAAATGAATATTCTGTTCCCCATATCTGTAATATACAAATTGGGAAGTAATTTGCACCAAGGGAGTTTTGAGAAAGCATTCTGACATGTATCCAAAAGAATATCCTGGTTCCTCCAGGAAGGATAGATCTCCTGGCATGGAAAGAGGGATTAGATTAACTGTCTTCCAGCCCTATTTTCTGTCGTTGTAGGACATCCTTTCTGAGGTCCTCTGCCACATCCTCATTAATGCCTGCAAGCGCAGAGCAGTGTGCCATGGAACAGTGTGCTCTCTGATGACTTTAGCCACAGTTGCAGAAGGGCAAACAGAGCTATTCTCAATATTCCTATGCTAGAATTGTGGAAGTTTTCATGACATTTAATAAAACCTGTTTGATTAAGGGCCAGAAGCTCCTTTGTCCATACTGAAGTGGAGAGGAAAAGAAAGTAGCTTGAGATGAGAGCAGAAGAAATAAAGAGGAAACAATGTCTCTGTAATGAGGTTTTGCAGAACTACCACAGGATTGTTGCTTCTTAAGTCCTGGGGGGCAGCACTGGCACAAAGCAATACAGTGTATTCATCACAGGCAGAGAACAAAAAGCCAGAAAACAGCAAACATAAGCCTCTGAGAAGGGCAGACCAATGAGTAGTTGTAGTAGCTGCAGCATTGTAGGGTTCTGGTTCTAATTCTGTTGATGATGCCAAAAGGAGAGTAACAAGGGAACCACAGCAACATGAAAGTCAAGACTACACCTGCAGAAAGTACTCGTGGAATTCTGTGCAATGAGGTTCTTTTCAGTTGTGCTTGGACATAGAGTTTTCATATGCAACTCAAATATGACTCCTTCACTTATTCAGAATTTCCTTGTATTACTGCTGTTCTCTGTTAAAATGAATGGGATTCTAATCCACTTGATTTGGGTCCTTCTCAAATCTTGTGTCTTCTCCACCCTTAATGATTCTGTGACTATGACTCTTGTGCCAGGCTGCTACGCTAAAAGCAACAAACCAGCTCTTGTTTTTGAATTATCACAAAAGAAACTTTAGGTGTTATTTACCTGCAAAGAGGTTCTACAAGGTCCTTGTCAAGAAAATCATGATCTTTCTTTACTGCAGCAATGTCAATTGGGAACTGGGAGTCTACAAAAGGAGACATAATATTAAGACGACTGCTTGCTATTTAAATGAAAATAAGTTGTATACAACAAAAATGCTTTGCATGTACTTGCTGGCTGAAAACTAGTATGACTGACTTCACTCAGCTCTGGTTCCCTTCCAGCTGTATCAGTGACCCTTTCAGTCACTTTATTATTTTTTCCTCCTAAATGCTGAGCATCCTGTGCACCAAAGAGACAGTAATATTATTTCACTTTGGCTTTAATAAGATATTAAATTGTTAGCTGGTGCCTAACACAAACAAATGAGATCAGAGAATTACCAACATGCTTTCATTATCCAACATGAGCAATAAGGTTCTCCGTTCCCATCACAGCAACTTAATGAATTGCTGGATAGACTTTTCCCATGAAACAGGAACATTCTGAGCTTTTTGTTTTTAATACAACTCCCAACAACAACAATTTCAGACTAAAGGCTACTCATGTAACAGAGATGAAAAAATGAACTGAATTATAACCCCCAATACCAGCCAAAAAGCCAGACTAGTGTTCTGGAAGCTGACATTTGTAATGAAAAGTGACATGGCTGCAACACATTAGTGGGCTCCATAACAGTGGGATGGGCTCCAGTGCGATGGCTGCGCTCCAGATCGCCCTGCCATGTTTAGGCACTGCAGCAGGAGGCTGAGACACAGGGACCACAGCCAGCATTTTGAGACACTAGTGCTTAACGTTTATATAATAGATGCCTGGAAAAATGACCTTGTTTTCAGAGAGGCCATCTGTCTAGAGTGCATATCGATTGTAAGAGGGACTGTGGGAGCCCAGCACGTGTTGTGTTTTAGAGGGAACATCCCTGTGAATTCAGCAGGCACTGCACTCTCTCTGGGGGAGAGGGGAAGTGAGATACTCTGAACACAGACACAAAAGGTACTGTTGGGCACAAGGGGACCAAGGTAGATGAACATCTACGTCACCTCTGGGTCACAGAGGTGCTGGATTTAGGAGAGCCCACCTGGCTCCTGCTGAGCGGTGCTGAGCTGTCCATGCTGAGCATCCCTGTGCAGACACTGGCTCTTCCCAGTGCACCTTCCTGGCACCAGCAGGCCCTCAGCAGACCAGCAATCCAGGCCCTCCTCCAGTTAGGAGCCACAGAGGCGTCCCCAGCACCATGCTCCCCACCACTCCCAGCCCTGCAGAGCTGGCTCTGACCCACGAGGCTCCTTGGCTCTGTGCAAGGAGCTGTGCTGCTTCCAGACCCAAGCTGACCCTGGACAGAGTCCAGCAGGGCTTGGCAGAGTTGCACTTTGGCTAATAGTCTTGAGTGGGCCTGAGCTGGCTCCTGGTCTCTGGCAAGAGGAGAACAGTCAGTTTGGAAAAAATGAGGATCAGCTACAGTTTGCCTGTCAGGATTGAGCTACAGAGAGCAGAAAAGAAACACTCCCACACCCTAACCTGCTCTGGAGTGCAACAGCAGTGTAAACAATTGCCCTGTCCTTCAGGATGTCACTCTCTTTTCACGACTGTGTCATCTACCTACCACAGAAGCATTCAGGAGGGGATGCAGCCATTTGCACTGAGTTAGCACTGCTCTATTTGTTCCTTTTGCTTTACACTGAGGAGAAATGTGAAACAGCTCAAGTGGTTCACTTCTAGTAACTCTGCAGAGTTTTCAATCTTTTTTTTTCAGTAAGACAGAAATTTTCTAAAATATTCAATATTTGTAATCTTAAAATCTAGGAAGTCTTGGGGAAAAAAAGAAAAGAGAGACATACATATTTGGATTTTTTTGTGCCTTTTTTTCTGTTAACCTTCAAAGTTTGCACAAGCTGTATCCCCATTTTTTTTCCATGGCCTTGAGGGCAGGAATCTTACTTTTCTTTAGGCATTCATACAACTCCAGCAGCTGAGGCTTTGTGAAGCAGCCAGTCACAGCAATAACTCACTCAAATGCAGAGCTGGCTGACTGCAAGCCCTCCTGGAAAAGACTCACTGAGCTTTCAGTTCTGCACAAACAGGAGCAAAACTTACTTACCCTCATACAACTGAGCATACTGGGGGAATCCAGCTGCACGTAACCAGTCACACGCTTCCTTTGCTTCGATTTCTGAGGAAAAAGAGAAAAGAGAAGAGTTCACACTTCATTATTCTGCATTAGAAGTTCTTTAATTACAAGGAAATAGCAAAGAGACTTGGTAATAGATGCTCCCTGCTTAAAAGCACTGTTATCACTCAGAAGTATTTTTTCATGGCATCAGGAAATAGAACCCATCAAAGAAGTGCATCTGCATCCATAGGTCTCCAGGGTTCACACAGCTGTTTGGTGCATGGGACAAGGACAATCACCTCCACAGGGAAGGAGCTGCTGCCAGGTCTGCAGCTCTGGGTCCTATCCTCTCCCATGGGCAAACTGATGGGGAGAGGTGAAGATGAAGCCAGGTGGAAATGAGATGACAGGGAATATGCTCTGGGTTTTCTCCTCATTTGAGACTTCTCACAGAGAAGCCAGGAAAAGCTCTGAACAGGTCTAACCCTACAGGTGGGATGCACCTGCCTACCTATAGTCATCTGAACTCTGTTACATAGAGTCATTCCACAGTCAACAGACAGTTACTTCTGAAGGGTGATTCATTTCACCTTGAAGTGGTGTCTAGAATAGGTGGGATAAATCACTTACTGACAATGCTTTCCTCTTGTGGCGGTTAACACAGGCAGGATAAATTGCTAGCTGCAGGTATGCCTATGCAGCCAGATGAAATAAAGACCATAGCAGGCAGCAGCTTCTAGCACTGCACCCAGAGTACTCACTCTTCTTTCATTTTAGTCCACTTCCAAGCCTGTTTGGGACTGCTTCAGTTATCTCTCTTCAAGACAAATCTTCTCTTGAGAAGGCTAGCACTAAACAGTGCGGAGATGAATCAATTTGTCTTATTTTTCTCCCTGAAGCACAGGCACAGCTTTCCACTTTCAAACAGCTTTCACTGGTAAGGCATTGGAACAGGCACCCAGGGAGGCAGTGGAGTCATTGTTCCTCGAGGTGTCCAAGAAATGTGGCACAGAGGGACAGGGTTTGTTGGGCACGGTGAGGATGGGCTGATGGTTGGACTAGATAATATTAGAGGTCTTTATGATGGTCCTTAATGATTATGTGATGATGTAAATTATCTTCATGGAAGAGATAAAGAAATGGCCAGCTGGACAAGAGATCTGTCCCTCCTTAGTCTGGGGCTGACAATGGGGATAGGCAAGTATGGGGTAATGGATGAAAACCACACTCAAAACATGGTCATTCTCTGACCTCTGTGATAACCCATTTTATGGTAACTCAACTTTCACCAAGAACAACTGAAAATAGAGGAACACCCAGATCCACATGGATTGTTAGTGAAATCTGGGCAACACTTCCCTGCCACTCAGATCTAGAACAGTAGCTACAGCCTGACTGGTTCTGGTTTACAAAATCAAAGTCAAAACACACATCTGTATCTCTTATTTTTGCAAAATCTAGATGTATGTCAGCTAAAGAACGGAATGTGCAGGTGTTGAAAAAAGTAGACATTTATACTCCTGATAATTTGGCCTGAATGGATCAGTCCAGAGTTTTGGCATGTTTGCAACTGTAAAATCAAGGCAGTCATAATATGAAACCCTAAGTATAAAATAAGCAATGGAACCAGAAAAATAAAATCAGGCACAGTTGCTCTTTTACATGTTCTGCCTTGCATGCAAAAATATCCCAGTCATAAATCTGTTTTGTACTAAAATGCACTTTTATAGATAAGAGGTGCTGACACAATTTTTCCCCCATGCAATTCAGTTCAAATCAGTTATACTCCTAATGACTTTACCCACTGAAGCTCACCATAAAACCAGCTTTGAATACACTCCACAGAATGTGACCCACACACCTTTTTCTGATCCTTCATGCACTGAATCACACCAGCGAATTTTGCTGAAGAAATAAAAATTCAGAATACAAGGGCTACTTATCAAAAGCTCAATTTCCCAAAGATGATTAGACAACCAGGAACAGCTCTGCAATGGCCACAATCATTAGCAGTGCTGAATAGGATTTGCCACCAGGTCTTCATTTGCTTTGACATTAGCTCATGTCAAGGCCAAAAAACGGAGCATGAAAGTACATTCAGTTCTTAATACTGCACAAAAGAACGAGCAGCTTACATAAAACGTGGCTCTCACTAGTGCACATCTGTGTGCTGAAAGCACATCTCTATTATGTTCCAGTGAAGCTGAATATTTTTATTAAATGCTTGGAGAAAAGACAAGGCTTTATACTTCTTCTTTTGCTTAATTCAATCTTGTGAAACACAGATGAATCAATCCCATTTCAAAATGTATTTTACAACTCATAACAGCTGTACGTACATTCTAGCTTCATCTAGCCTGGAAGCACAAATAACAGACTGTGGGTGATGGAGAATGCTACCATTTAATGCTCTTATATGCTTATCATATTTCAATGTTTTTGTGCAGTTGGCTGCTCACAAGAACTTGCTGAAGAATCTTCCTGAAACTCAAGTGAGATCGAAAAGTCTCCGGTTGCAGTGGGTGGATAATTGTAGGCAACGATCTTTCCCATTCAGTATTTGTTTGAGGCTACTGTTGGTTAAGGGCATTGTTTTTAAAGGCTCTTTGTAATGTACAGTGATCCCCTCAAACTCAAATTGATTGACAGATTAACTTCTGCCTTCAAATCTTTGACCATCTCTTCCATGAAGGCGTCTACTTCTATTTTCTATTCTAATTTTCTCAACGATCACCTCAAATGAACAGATGCAGACTTGAACACAATTTGCAAAATCAGCTTTCAGCACACTGTGTCTCAGACATGTATAACTGACCATCTTACCTCACTTGCTTTTTTGCTTTTAGGTCTAATTCAGAGGAGAGCAGAAAGAGAGAAGTGCAACATGCTACTGGCCCTGCCAAAAGGATGACTTTGCTCACATCAGTGAATTTCTTCCTGTTAAAGGCACTTGTTTCAATCATTCCCCTCTTGGCTGCAATTCAAGTTTGAGTGAAAAGGCACAGGCAAGCATTTGCTCTTCAGCAGAGATGAAGTTGATTTCTGTTATCTCATTTTGGGCATCTAATCCAAGTTATAGTTCAGTATGCAATACAGATTTCATTACTGGATATTGTAATGCTTAAAATACAATTTGAGATGCTCAATTTAACATTCTCTATTTGTTTTTCACTGCTTGCTAGTTAAACATCAGCCAAGACTTACTTGGGAAGAGATGAGCACCAAAAAGACCTCACTGAAGATGTCAGTGGAGGGTTGCAGAAATATTTTTGGCAGCACTCGTCTGGTTCTGCTCCCACATCCAGGCTAAAGCAGCTGTCAAAGCCAGCCTGCGGCAGTTGTGCTGCTTTGGTGCAATCCTGCAAGCACCTGGAAAACTGCATGTGTTCACAAGTTGTCAATTGCACAAAGAAGGGCTGTCACACTGAGAAGAGTGGTTTAAGCAAGGACGTAGAAGGACATGGCTCCTAGATTTGTGCTGAATGCTTGGCAGGAGCCACAGAAGCTTGCAAACCCAGCCTTAGGGACTGCATCTCCTAGCTCCTGTTGGGAATTTGGGAAAGTGGCTGCTTGCCCCAGCTCATCCAATGGTGAGGTTTTGCATTTGCACTACTGTACTGCTCTACTGCCTGAAAAATAGTCATGGATAATTTTCCAGTTGCTTGGGTAGCAGCTAATGACAATCATCCGTTAGTGAGGCAAGGCAGTAACTCACTTGCACATACTAACATGCATCAGCATGTCTCACAGAGCTGTAGTTCTCAGGGCTTTTTTTGCTTTTAGTTGAAGCTTGGCAAGAAGCAAGTTACTCTCCATTCCTCTTTTGTACTGGCAACAAGTTATAGCTGATATTCACTTCCTCAGAAGTTCTTCAGCCACATTTTTGGGGAGACTTAAGAGTTAAAGAATCATTCAGGTTGGAAAGATCACCAAGACCAACCATAACCTAACAATACCAAGGTCACCACTAAACCACTTCCTTAAGCACTCACAAAGATAGGGGCTGATGATGGACTCCAGGTCTTCTCATCTACCAGCACTTGCCAGGAAGTTCATGCAAAGTCCACTGCACACACATCTCTGCTGACTTTCCTCACATCTTGCACCAGTGGCACCTCAGAAGCCACGCCACTTCATCAAAACCTTTCAGTGCACATATGCAAGCAGTGGCTTAAAACTTTGTCATACTTCTCCTCAATCAGCCACGCTATTAGGTTTTATGGTTGTTGGTTTTTTTGATGCCTTCAGGATTATTTCTTAATCTTCCTGGAGGTGTCCCACTGTGCATTAAATTGAATGCATATCAGAGACACAGATACAAAAACCCAAAGCACTTACTGCACAGTACGGATTAACGTGCAAATCTCACATCTATTTTGTTTATTTACTTAAGATGCAAGTAGAATGAAGTACAGAAAGTGAGGTTCACCCCAAAAGCCTGACAGATGGCAAGAGCACATCTGGGATATGGCTTCAAGTCCATGTTTGGTGCTACGTTTGCACTCATCTCCCGTATACACTGTGATTGCTCTGACTATTCTGGGGCTGAAATTGAACGATGGTTTGCAGTCTTTCTCTCTCCCAGTACTTTTCCTAACTCCTATAATGAACTGCTTGAATGGCGTCTGACACCAGAAGACTCCAGCAGTCAGTGTTTTCCATCAGGAACACCTTAGCCAGCCTGCCCCCACCTTGCTGACTCCTTCTCCTACTTCCCTCTATGACATACCAACTCTTGGCCAACCCACTGGAGATCTGTTTAACCCTCTAAGCTGGCAGAAGACTAACCCCAAAATCTCAGAATGCTGTTGGATTAGCAAACTGACCCAATGCCCCCATGTGTCTCATTTAGTCCATGTTAACTGCATTTTAATTAATCAAAGAAAACCAAACCACTGTGACAGCCATTCCTCACATGAAAGAAAGAACTATCTAAAAATCTGTTAAGCTAAAGTCATTGAAGTCACTGTCAAAAGAAAAGCATGGAAGTAAATTCATATCTAGCTTGGAACCTTATTACTGTAGCTAAGAATCAATTGCTACAGTTCTCTTCCTTCTTCCATCCAGACATGAGAAACATCATCTTGTTTCAGCCTTTTGGCCACACTCCTGCTTCCTGTCTATTCTGCTTTGGTGTTTCTCTTTTTTTTTTTCCTCCTATAGTTTTAAGATTCAGATATCCCTTCACACAATCCAGCAAAAGAAATAGCAACAAGAATAAATAAGGTACAGAATTACCTCATCTATTGTGTTTATGTCAACTTTATGTGTGATAACGTTTATTATTCATCTGTCTGTAACAAATCACTATTTATGCTCTCTTTTTTTATTCCCTCCATCTTGCTAACCACTTAAATCTAATTTACTAGGTTTCAGATAAAATATCTGGAAGTGTCAGTGAAAACGATGGATCAAGTTATTGGAAAGGAGTTTGTTTTCCTGCACAGCCACATCAGTGAGTTCCACTGGAAGCCAGAAGCTGGCCTGCTAGGTAGAAGAGGTCTCAGTTCTACAAGTGTTGTTTGGAAGCAGAGCAACTGTTTGGTCACAGTTTCTTGGATTTGCAGTTACTTTGGTGCTATTCTATGTTAACAAAGGATCAAAATCCTTGTCTTATCCTCTCCTTCAAGATTAGGAAAACTGTTGGGACAATGTCTTCCTAGCGTTTTAGAGTCAGTTGGGAGGCTCAGCTCAGCCTTGGGATCAAGAACCTCCTTTACTTTCAGGAACCCCAGTGCAGCTGTGAGAAAGGTGACCCAAATAGTACTGGGGGGCAAAACATTGACCAGATCTCACACTTGAAGAATGCTTGAGGCACTGTGTGGGTGAGTTCAGCCTTGTCTAGCTGACCTGAATGCATCCCTTTTGTCCTGAGCACATGCCATGCCACACACGGTTTGTGTGACGTAGGTGTGTGATTCCTTTACCTGTCCATTAAAATAAGGCTATGTTACTCCTCAGGTACTAACACTCCTAGAAATCTCATCTGGAGACCAAATGTCAAATTTCTGAAGTTCTGAGATACCTGAATGCATCATTCTGCTGTCACTCGGCTACTACATAACACTGAAGACTGACAGGCATCCAATGAATGGCATTTACTGAGTCACTTTGGAGCAAAGAAATTAACCTTAAGGAAGGGTTTAGGTGCTAAATTGTAAAGAATAATTTTCAAGGTCACAGCAAAACAGAGGCTCAAAACTACAGCTTGCAAAGAGCAGGTTAATTCCCTAACTATCGGATTATTGTCTTTCTCCACCACAGTAGCCAGGCTGGTGTAGAGCAAGGAAAAATATAAAGCTTTTCATGTTCCCTCAGGAAAAAGTCCAATACAACACAGTAAAAACAGACAACATTTTCTGTAATGTTTTCATCTTGCATTATAGCCAACAGAATTCTTTAAAAGGAAAATTCATAAGTTCTATTTATAGGACAGCATAAATTTTTATGCAAAGTACATTGATGTCTCTGAAATTATTTAGGCTTTTAGCATAATTTCCCAAGACCTCCATTTGAAGGAAGGCTTTCAGGTTGAGCTCTTATGGTTTGCTTTATTTCCTCTCACTCTGCAGGACTTTTCCAGAAGAATCCCAATAATAATGCAAAGGCAATTGTACCCATAAAATTACCATTTATAGCACTAACCTATCACAAATAAAATAAAACATAAGCATACAATGAATTTGTATTATATTACTACGCCATGGCACACACTCTTCAATAAATCCTGGTAATAACATTTTCAAAAGTGGAATTTCATTGAAATTACTTTATATCATGTGGTATAATTACTATTAGAGGCAAGGTCCTGTTTTGCAACCAAGGAAGAAGTAAAGCTGTCAAAGCATTATTTTAATAGACATTAAGCTTTTGCAGAGTACTGCAGTACCAGTAATAATACAATAAAATAAGGACCTTTTAAACTACTATGGCTGAAAATAATTCAAATGTCAATAGAAAAAAAGATCTTTTCAAGCTCATGAGTACTTTCTTTCTCTGTAGCTCTTTACACTCGGTGAATAATAGTCAGATGATGTCCATTCATACTTTGACTTTTTAGAAGGGATGAAAGTGGGAAGCATGGCTATTTATGGACATGAAAAAAAAATCTCATAAACTGAAAGATGAAGAGAAAGATTGAGACTGTTTACCTTGGAGGGCAGATGAATAAGGAATGCTTATGATAAGAGAGTACAAAATCATGGGTAATACAAAAATAGGAAATTGAGAACTTCTATTCACACTGCTTTGTAGCACAAGGACAGGAAGATTAATGAAACAGAAGGAATGAAAAAAGAAATAAAGTGATGTGAGCTGATATATATATATATATTTTTTTTTAAAGCAATCTATAAAACTCATTGCCAAAGGACACTGGGATCAGGGGAAGAGTGGGCTCAAAACTGACCTCTAGTCTTATCTCAGTACTCAGTTCTACTACCTCAGATCTGGAAAAGGATTCTCCTGAATTGAATAAATGAAACCAAACTAAAAACAGTGTTATGAGATTAATTTTTCCTGGTTAGATGTCCCCTGACTTAGCTTTTCCTTCTGAGCCACTGACATTTTTTATGCTCAGACATAGGCTGGGGTCATATTAAATATTTATTTGACCAATTGTGACAATTCTTTTTTTCCATTCTATACTCAAATTCTGTACAGTCCAGGTTGGATGGGTTCCTCCTCATCAGCCTTTCACCTTCATCTAGGCTGCGTTTCCCAAGAAGAAAGGTCTGTCATTCCAGACAGGAATTAGGAGCTTAATTCCTCTTTGAGTGAAAGGATTATGCTGAATCCTTTTCCTGAGTTAATGTGAAACTGGTTAAACTGGTAGGGCTGACATTTATAGCAGGTTCACGAGGCAAGAAACTTTAGAGGTCTGGGAACACTGTCTATGTTAACAGTCTTCACCTGAAATAATCTCCCTAGGGAATTCTGCCCTTTTGAAGCTTTCTAAGTAACATCCAGGTGATGGGGTGTTTGGCACAGCCAGGCACCTAAGTATGAGAATGCAATGAGACATGGATACCAAGTTTATCTGAAGGTCTCAGACATTTGAAAGTCTCAGACATTACATTAAAAACACAGCAAAGATGTTTAAGAGAGACAAATGATGTTGAAAAGTCATGTCAGTGTTAGATGGTTCAGCTATATGATAAAACCAAGATCCAGCTCTTCCTTCAGTATTCTATCCAGGTCTTTAATTGCAGCTTATCATCATGACCATTTCTATTTACTGTTGATTTTTCCTTCTCCTCATCTTTCTTAATCTTCCACTCCAAAGTCCCTTAAAACTAACTCTGCCATCCATTACTATGACATTTTTGCTACTTACTATCCCACATCCATCCACTTTATGCAACCTTACTCCACATTAGTTTGTTTCCTATTTTTTTTTGCCATATTCCTTTTAAATCTGTAAATCAGGATTATAAATTCCCTCTAACTGATACAATTCTTCCCTATCTTTAAATATCACTTTGAAATTACTTTTCCTCTTAGGTTACAATTGATTTGTATAATGCAGCTATTTGTGATGACACTAATAAAACAATACCCTGCATCCCACATGTCCTCTTGAGGCACTTTAAACGGTTATAAAAACTGATGTGAAAGTTATATATAGGGATCACATCATCCGTGGGTGAAGTGCAGCTGCATTAGGATGAAATGTGGCAGATACATAAAGGAACGCTGCAGCAGTTTATGACAAGAAACAAGAATACTTTATCCAGCTGAAACTACTAGTGGGATTTATGAGCTAGATAAAATTCAAATAATATATTTTTACCGGGAGCTGACAAGGACACCAGGCTCTCCTCCCTTTCGTCTTAGGAAAAATACTCTGATATTGCTAATGGCCAGAAGTGATTAAGAGTTGATTCCCTTCACAGCCTCCCCCACCCTCAGTAGGATTTATATTCCTTTTCTTGTCTTTTGACAGCCCCCATGAGTGCTAGCTCTGTGCAGATTCAGAGGACAGACCGCTACCCACCTGTTTTACAGGACCACGCTGCCTTTTCCCACCTATTCAGTCAGCCACACAAAACCTGCTGGGCTTAGCACCACTACTTGAGAATTAACAAGGCTTTCAAAAATAGTTATGCACGAGCACTGTATGTCCACTGAAAAATGTGTTTGGATAAACTCATGGAAAAAGTGAGTCTTTAAAAGGTTTCTAGTATAAAATATATTGTATCTTTAATGTGGAAGGAGTAGTATCAAATAAGCACAGAAGGGGTAACAGTCTCATCCTTCGGGATCTATTCTAATACTTTTGGTGACTCATAGAGTCACTGTAGGCCAGATTGTGAAAACAGACTCTCATGAGTTTCTGCCTTTGGGTTTCCAAGCTGAGAGATCTAGGTAGGCTGCACCTAAACTTCCATGTAGAATGGAGCAAAGAGTGTCCCGAAAGACTAAAATAACTGCTGAACTCAGTTTTCAAAGGCAAATGCTGAGCCTAGACAGTGTTTAGAAAACCTTCAAGTGTATGCCACCCACTTATGCTGAAAAGCAATTTTTACAGCATACCAGTGATACCACCATAACAAATAGATATAAGTAATAAATAGTAACTGAAGCGTTGTACTTATATGTGGCTATTCGTGTTTTATAACCGTGTTATATTCAAGTTATGTACCTTCTAATGAACCACTGTTTTTGAAGACTTAAAAAGCAAGTGAGCATCCATAAAGATGGAAATCAGCAGTGCAGAGAAGAGCCTGAGTCCAAGTTGAACACAAGGTAGCAATGTTCACTTGCCACAAAGAAAGTTCATGGCCAAGTGTTGCTAGGACATTGAGAGGTGATTCTTCCCCACTATTCATCACTGGACATTGAGAGGTGATTCTCCCCCATCATTCAGCACTGGTGAGGCCAGGTCTGGAGTGGCTGAGATCTGTTTAGAGCTCACTGGTACAACAGGCATAGACATACTGGAGGGAATTCAGTTAAGAGCCACCAAGATGATCGAGGTCCTGAAGCACCTCTCTTGTGAGGGAAAGCTGAGAAAGCTGGGACTCCTCAGCCTGGAGAAAAGGAGGCTCAGAGGGATCATCCATGTTCATAAATCCCTGAAGAGTGAGTGCAAAGAGGTCAGAGCCAGGCTATACTCGGTGTGCCATGCCAGGACCAGAAGCCAAGAGGATTCCTCTGAACACCAGAAGCACCTCCGAGCTGAGCAGGTGATGGAGTACACATTGTCCATTCCCATCACAACTGGGGATTTTCTAGGGCTGGCCCTGGGCAGACTGCTGTGGGTGTCCCTGCTGGAGCAGGGTTGGTCCAGGTAGCCTCCAGAGGTCCCTTCTAAGCCACTCTGTGGTTCAGTGGCTGCTTCAGGAAATGTGTAAAACAAGCCCTAATCTGATCAGTGAGGAGGAAGAAATCTCCGTCATCGACATCATATTTCTCCTAGTGGAGAACTTCAGATGAAGACTTTCAAACTACTGTGCACCACTTTTCTTTATGAGGAATACTAGTACCATTGATTTTAGCACCCAGAGATTCATACGAAAGGTAAGCATAACATGAAAAAGCACTGAAGCTAACAGG
This sequence comes from Oreortyx pictus, assembly GCA_036925125.1. Lineage (NCBI taxonomy): Eukaryota > Metazoa > Chordata > Aves > Galliformes > Odontophoridae > Oreortyx > Oreortyx pictus. Next base: position 20,878,502 of record JAUPFR010000001.1, read on the forward strand.
AACCATATATGTATCAATTCCAGCTGTACCATTATTAGAAAGTAGCCATATTTGAATACTTGGAATTATTAGCCTTCAGAATTGTTTTCTTTGCATGTGGACTCTTTGCTTAGATTGCTAATACTTTTAACTATGCTAGCAATAAATTCTTTCCTCTGTATACAACACATGTTTCTTTAGTGCACATAAATTGCACAAGGTGTTTTTTCTGGTACTCTGCCCTTGAGACCTGGTTTGAATTTGGATGCAACAGATGGACCCCTCTACATGCAGCTTTCATCTACCCTCTTTCCTTGCAAGCTTTTGGAAAATGACATCTCTTGCAAAGCTAGGGGGTACTTGAAGACAGCTTGATTTCTCACAGCTTGCAGGATGCCCAAGGTCTGTGGAGTGGCCCAATGTTCAGAAGGCACCTAGGAGTGAGCAGCTCTGCTCTGAGCATTGTTTCAGCTCTCACGGGCTTTTGTAACTCCAATTAGAGGACAGAAATTTATTATCTCTGGAAACCATGCTTTTTGAGCTCTGTGTCCTAAACTGGAGGTCAAGTTTCAGATTAAACATCTTTGCTTAGTTTTTCCACAGTACCCAACATGGTCTGCATGTGTGTGGTACTTAAGTTAATTGGCCAAACAGTAATTGGAGCTCCTCAGATGAAAGGTGCTATGGAATGCAGGAGAATGCTTCATGTTATAATTCAAGTGAAAACGTAAACAATCACCCAGAAGATAGATGTAGTCACAGTAGACTTTCTCCCTGAATTATGCAAATAAGTAGTACAAAACATAATTCCTTATCATCGTATTAATTATGGTTTGATTATAGCCTTCATGTGCTGTAGATGTTCAAATTACATGCATGCAATCAGATACACATCAGAGAATCTCTACCCATCTGAGGTGGCCTTCATGCTGTGAATTTATATTAAACACAGAGCATCACTGTGAAGCTAACTCCCTTGGAGATCATACTTTGATGTATTAATAAAGAAGACTTCTCAGTTCTTGTTTATTATAAATTATGATTAAAGCCATTTCTTTCGGAATTCTGAGTGAGAAGAATAATTTGTATCACAAGAAACATTGATAAGATACAGCACATACGGAGGAGCTGAAATATTCAAGTTACTCAAGACAGAAGTCAGGATCCATTGCTTCTGTAGAATTTCAGAGAACATAATGCCAAGTGCTGGTGTTATCAGTATTATCTGCTGATGCCAGCTGATAAACACAAGTGGGTCTCCCTTTAGATCCCACTGCTTGCTTATTAGCTCTTTCCATAAAAGGTCTATTGAGAAAGATGGGCTCTGTATTACTTCTGAACAAAACTCAATCTGACAGCAGAATGTGAGTTGATCACAGTTATGAAGAAGTTGCCATCTCCACACAATCCATCAACAGGAGAACCGGCATTATCCTGAAATTACAGGCAAAGTTGAACCTACAGACCTATATGACTTTCTGATTCACAACTATTCTGTAATTGTTATCACTGAAGTACATCAACTTTATTAACATTCCATCATGCCTCAAGACTGTTAGTAAAGAATAATTATAAAATGAAAGTGAACCTAATTAGTAGACATCTACTTTATTATTATTTCTGAGATCATTAAACATCAAACACCTATTTCTATTCAACACTTTTCTTCAGCAGCTATTTACTACAAGAATAATACTAACGAGAGCTGCCAGGCTGTCTCCTTATCACTGTGTGGAATAACTTGAAAAAGAGTTAATTAACCCTAAACATAAACATTATTTTTTTTTAACTTGACATTCTGAACTCAGAACATCTTTCTATCTGGAATTAAGACTGATCCCATTTTAGTACATGATGTGATGCGGTGTGTTAAGTTGTCTCCGTCATGAGCAGGGGTCAGACCAGACAACCTCCTTTGTTCAACACTTCTACTACTTTTTAAGCTTATTTCATGTAATTAGTGAAATATGCAAAGATGTTATTGTAAACTACATCTTACCCTTTGCTTTGTGTGCTTCAGTATGATCTAGTCCAGAGCCCCTAATTAAAGTACTGTATGCTGATCTTAATAGAATCAGGAGAAGAGCAAAAAAATTAAAGGAAACAATTACTCACTTACTTTGAAAAGAACATCTTCCATCATTCTGCCTTCAGAAAGGCATCCATTTTTACAAAAGTGTCAGGCCAACATTTCTCTCCAACACAAAAACAATACTAAAAGTGAGAAACTTATCCGATTAAAGTTTCTGTTTGACAGCAGCAGCAGAGAGATGTTCAGACATCTGGACAGACAGTCTTCATCATCCACCACACGACAGAAATTCTGCTTAATTTTACTGAATTGGCAAAATTCACTTCTGTTATCAACATGGTGAACTCAAAGGGCTGAATTTTCAGGATATTTATGTTTGTTAACTGGCAGGGGGTAGTCTGAACATTCAAAGAAGTTCAAAGTATCCAGCTCCCATATGCCTGCCCAAGTACCTCACCACCATGGATCCCACCTTGACGTGGTGACATGGCTGCAGAAATTGGAGGTCAGGACTTCAGTATGTGGCTGCTCTGCACACAGCCATGGCACATACATACCTAAACATGCTCAGAAAACACAAAGGCAAGATTATAGCATGAACACTTTTACCAGTGTACCGACATGTTCTTGATCTCCGAACTAAAACACTTCTAGGAATTTCTTCACAGAAGTCACAGTTTAGCCCCTTCACAATGAAAGCTGTAGTCCATATAGCCACTGAGCAATATACAGAAATCATGCTAAAGCAATTCCTACGTGACAGCTGTACATAAATATGTATTCATTCATACTGAAAGGAAGAAGGAACAGACAACTTGGCTATGTCAGTGTAGTTATTATTTTTAGTATTTTGGCTGAAGTCTCTAGTTTCCTTTCCATATTTTTTTAAACAGAAGGCCACTGGGGTTTTATATGCTCCTTCAAGTAGAAAACAGACTTTTAGTGTAGTGGAAATACAGGTTTTCCATTCTACAGCTCACCAAGGTCTGTTTCCAGCTATTAAAACAATTGTACAAAGTAACTGTTCCCTATAACACAAAAGTTTGCTGTAGCAGAAATAGCACTGTGTATTCATAGCACTGCCACTTCTCATTGCCTTACCAGTGCTGCACCACAGAGCGCATGGAAACCAGACTTACAGGAACCCTGTAATTACTTGACAGTAATCATCCCCAGTAATAATGCAGAATTAGCAAAGAACTAATTAGCACACCACCCAGGACTACAGCGCTCCACACTTTTTCACTCTTATTTTTAGCTACAAGAAGGAAAGACATAAATTGTTCTTTTATCAAATAGCACGAAAGAACTTATGTGAGTTAGACGCTTGCAGTTATCACTCTCTAGACCTGAAGTCTGCCCTTTCAGCTCTTTGCCATGTATTGCCCTGGAAGAAGACAATGGAAAGGATAGAGACCGACCAGTGCCTGCTCTTTGATGGTGCAGGAAACAGAGACTGTAGGGTGGGCAGCAGGAAATGGAGAAGCTACCAAATCCCCAACCATTTTAATGTAAATGTCTTCAGCTGGATAAAAAGAGGGAACATAGAAGTGTTGTCTCTGCAAATGTCAGTGGAATACAGACCCTGGCACTTTTTAACTTGCTTGTTGAATTTCAACAATTTCTTAATCCTCTAATAGTTGAGGGGAAATCAATCAGACAGCTTCAGTTGTCACCACATCTGTGCTCCAGCTGCTAAGCGCATGTCCTCATTGGCTTCACAGGCCTACATGCCTGCCGTAGGCTGCAATGGTTTGGTCACTGGGTAGCACTGGTAGCCAGATATTTGGAAAGTAATGACTAATTCCTTACTCAGCTGGACTTTCAGTGGGACATGTCACTTAACACTTACACTTCGATTCAAAATGAAAAGAAATGTTCCTCCTTCCTCAGGAAGGATGGTTGTGAGAGTTGACGTGCTGAAGTGTGCACTATGCTCAAAAATGTGCCCCAAGTACAAGAGGCCCACAATGCCATCTTATATGAGACAGTCTTTCCTGTGTGATTTTGGTGACTGGGGGCTTGGATAGAAGATGGGAACACTTTCAGTGTCATTAAGGTCTTGCTCCAACCTTCAGCTGATCTCTAAACTTACTAATTTCACAGGAGCATCTGGCCACAGACAAACATAAGCAACTTGTCCTTCCAACAGATTTACCCTGCTTGGAATTATGAGCTATCCTAAGCCACGACCTGATTCCTGATCATTTAGGAGATCAATGAATAAACTCCACGCCTAAGGTCAACTTAGTCCAAGAGAGAACCTAGTGAAGGAAAAACAAACAAAAAACAATCATGGGATTTTATAAAAACCCAGAAGAGTGCTGAAGTGCATACTTGAAATATTTCCTCTGAACACTGCAGTGTTGCTGGCACACTGCTACTTCAGCACTTGGTGCTTATTCAACGTGTGCTACGTGGATGCACCAAGAGCTGTGTACATACATTTGCCAAGCAGAATGAAAGAAATAACGTGGCTATTTCTGAAAAATGAAGTGTTTATGGCTTGCTCAGTTACAGAATATGTTTCATAATCTTCAGCACTTGCAGTGTGTCACTCATGGGCTTGCAACATGCTTCCCACAAACAGAAGCTGCTTTGTGCTCACTGCTGAAGGAGCATGTGCTGTGCAAGTGCCATACTGTAGTTTGGCAGTAGCTGCTAGAAGCTAATTTACAATGGATTAAGGAAATGGAGGGCAACGTGCCTCTTAGTGTTTAAAGAAAAGATGAGAAATAGCTGCTATTCAAAATCTCAGGGACTGAGGTTCAATTGGTACAGTAAAATTTCCACTTGGTCTTTGGGAATGGAACTCCTAAGCAGCAGCAGCTGTCCTTCTCCAGAGGAACTGTGTGAGGACACATCCCCTCTTCAGGCATGATCTCTAGGCAGAGGGCCACCAGGGCTGTGCAAGCTGGTAGCTTCCTGCTGGGATCAGCTCCTTCCCCATTCCAAATGTGCTCCATGAAGAGCAGGATCCCAGGGCTGCTCTAGCACTGTGTCTCTTGAGACCAGAACAAATGGATGTGCCTAGGAAGGAAGCCATTTTTGGTTGTCTGGTGCTACAGTAATGGGATATACAGATAAATACAAAGACAGAAAATTGGCTGTGTTCATTTTGAAGGAGGAATACTTTATTTTCCAAGTCTAGCATTTTTGTAGCCTTGACCCTGGTCTGCACTTTTAAGAATCTGACATTTCTGATGGTTTATTTCACTTTCAGATTTTGGCATGGCCTAGCCTCAGATATGCCAGAAGTATGATGAGATAAGTTGTTCTCCAGACAGAAACAGAAGCAGAAAGCAGGCAGTTCCCTACAAAAGATCATGTCTCCTATGGATTTCACTGCAAAAACACCTGGCTTAATTTTCAAGAGAAGACTAAATCTGACAATGAAATCTCAGCAAAATGGAAGTTAAAGATTTTAAATAACTATCGAAAGATCCATTTTATTGGCCTGAGCTACTGGTTAAAACTGTACAAGTGATAAAGGTATTTTCATTTAGTAGATAGGCTGTATTTTCACTTTACTCTGTAGCTAAGAATCCTGGGCCCATGGTAGTCTGTGTCCACTCCGTAATCCTTCAAAATCTCACTTACTACTAAGTGATCACACTGCTGAACTGAAAATAACAGTTCCTTATTTTCTGGCAGGGCTTCATCTTTATAGACAAACAATAACCCAAACAAACCAGCCACTAGTTTACCTGCACTGGAGAATGTGCAAGGAAGGCAACACAGGCAAAAGGTGAAAATTTATAACTATGATACTCCATTAGCTGACTTCAATTTTGGGAACTGAGTTGGGACTTTCATTAATCTTTCTGCAACAAAAGCCAAAGCCAGTTGCTAAGAGAGCCTTTGTAGCCTCAAAACTGACCCTACAAAGCTACTATTTGTTCAATGCATTTCAAAGCATTTTCTCCATTGTTTACCAATCTGGCCCTTCCTAATCAGCAGTAGAAAAACTGTAGAAAAAATGTGAATGCTTATTACCTCCAAGCTTGAATTCTCGTGGAAAGAATTTTTTTCAGAAAATGCGGTGAGCACTTTCAGGGAGTGCTAGAGTTCTAAAGTTCCTCATGATGTTTTGCTTTTTTTTTTCTTAATGAACAGGAAAAAGCTCATCTGGCTCTCATGTAAATTCTCAATAGACTTCAGAAAGGAAATTCCAACCAGAAGTGTATTCCTGCACCTAAAATCTACGTGAGAAAGATGCTGTATAGTTGTTTCAAGCCAAGAGCAGCCAGGAGAACCATCACACAGGCTAGGCCAGCAGTAGACCCTCTTGTTCCACATCATGTTAAGTGTCTCAGCAGAACACACTTCATCAGGATAGGTCAGAAGCTCAACATTAAGCATATACTTAATTCTCTAGCTGTTCTCCCTTCACGGCAGCCTTTTTGTCATCCGTGCACAGTATTTACATACATACACAGGGATTTCTGCATATAAAGGCTAGAAATCGCCTCATCTGAAAGCAATTATACTGGAATTATACTGTTCATCTCAGATGCCCTTTAAGTCTCCTATAAGTGGAGAGTAAGAGTCAGTTCCATGAAACATTCTTGAAGTTAACTTCATATCTTGAAGTTAATGTAATAGGGGCAACATGCCTTGTGCCCAGAAAATGCTCCTTTTGTATGAACTATACTGACAAGGTGTGAGGAACAGGTATATAAAGCTGGAGACATTTCCAACATGAACTAAATTCTTTGAGACATACACCACTATTGTACCATGTGATTTAAGGTTAGTAAATTCTCCTATTTGCACCTGATTTTCCCCATTTGCAGTGATAGCATAAATGATCTGTATCCGTCTTTGTTAAGGGATTTGAGAATTATGTAGGAACATTCCTGTGTAGGTGCTCAGTGTTTACCACAAATAGCTTGTTTTTCCCATACAAAGCATGTCACTGAACTAGAGTTAACTGACCTCAGCATTCACTGATCTCAAACACAGGCAGGGAACTAAGTACTTGAGTTGTTTACCCCATGTGTATCCTATTCACCTCCTGGTTCCCATAGGACATACCTAAATCTCACTTACCAGAATTGAACTACTCTTATTAAGATCAGGTTTTCTTTTAGTATTCTAAGTGTATGAACAATCACAAGCACTCATAATTTTCAGAATGTATCACAAAAATCCTTTTCTTTCCTTAAAAATGCAGGTTATCTCCAGCCAACATTAGCTCACACACAGAACAAGAAAAGTTTTTTCTAAGCCAATGACATTTTAAGGGAAGGTCTTCCCTGAACTCTCAGAAAGGCAAGCATTCCTTCTTCCCATCCCCACAGAGCTCTTGTTCCTACCCTTTAGCCTACCAGCTCCACTGGTTGATCAGTGCACAGTGCAAACTGATGTGCAGATGTGATCCTGGCAAAGCTCCACCAGAGCATTCTTGTGATTGATGTGGGCACAACAGAACTGATTTGTAGACACATAGCCCGGCATCCTCCACACTCTAGCGGTTTCCTAAAATGTTTTTGATTGCCTTCTTCTCTGCACTTCTCTTCTTTTTCAGTTTAGAAATTTTTGGAGAAAACTTTTAATAGCAATTGGCTTGTGCCATTCCTGGTTGGCACGCGGCACTGCGCTGCTACACAAATAAACAAGGAACACGATGTAACACCACAGCAGCAGAGTTAACTGAGATTCAATTGTGCCTGATGCCATCTGGATGTGGGAAGAATGTTCCCTTAAATGAAAAATCGTATACAGAAAAACAAGCTCACCCTTCACAAATATGCACCATAACATAGGACAAAACACCAGTTTTGACTTATGACTTCATCAGTAAGAAATTGGCCTAGTAAGTGCACTCCAACAAGCAAGCACCCTCCCTATTACAGTGTTCCTTCCACACAGACATGAATTTGGGGTATCCTTCAGAGCTAGTATGAATCCACCATTTTCTAGGAAGTGGTAATCTGTCTTGCTTTACCTCGACAATAAATTACTTCTGGCTGAACTGCCAGCAATAGGACTGGGGGAGGCTACTGGCTCTTGATTTACATTATGAGATTGTCAGCATCTAAAACAAACAGCTCATATTTACAGGCACCATTTATGTACTGAACTGTCTCAGTCCTTTTTACCGTGTCCATCAAAGCAGAAACTCGGTGATAGCCTGAGTAAATGCTTTGACCTGCAATACACAGTCACCTAAAAACCTTAATGACAAGTTATTTTCCCCAAAGACTTAAGGACAAATACATTTCCAAAATCAGGACCCCTAAAGAGGAAATAATTCAGGGAAAATATTGTTATTAGGTGACAGTGACCAAATATTTAACCAGGGATGATTGAAGCAGACTGTGTATGCTAAGGATTTAATGAGCAGCCTGGAGCAGCTGATGGCCTGAGGCATAGCCTCAGGTCATTAAACCTCAAATGGTTATTAATCCTCAGGAAATGCTTTCTGTCAAGGTCATTAATGCTATTATACAGTGGAAATTGAGGGTGCATGGAGAAATTAGCATGTAGTCTGTCTGCAGGAGAAATGCTCTCAGTAAGCAGAGGCAGGCCACTGCCAGGAGGATGCTGCCATGCCTATGAGCTTGACGAAATTTTCATTGAGTTGTCTGTACCACTTCTGGGCCAAGTTGCTTTTTTTGACGAGTGCCACTGCAGGAATGTCATCATACACCGAGTAGTTAAATTAACATCTCAGTGTAACTCCAAGGGCTCACACGAGCCCCTCCTGCTGAGTGAAGATACCATAGTGTACATTTTTGGGTTGGAGTCTTGCCCTGCTAACTGCCTCTTTTGAGAATAAAAATAGGAAACCTGATTTAACTGATATGTGGGCTGTCAAACAAAGCAGATAGGGAAGGGCAGCATGTGCTGGCATCTCAGCCTTGGTCTTAGCTCTGGACTGCTCTGTGTTGGGTGCCTCCTGAACAATGGCTCAGACCTAGTCACTCCTCCCACTTTCACATCAAGTATAGGAATTCCTGGCGCACGGATTCCAGGATTTTTATAAGCAGGCAGTTATTTTTTCAGTACATTTTATGTAACTAATGGTCAAGACTGGAAAGGAGATATTTTTTCCTGATTCTGCTGCTGGTTTATGATTTGAGCACATAGTTAGATTATCTCTGCACATCATATTTTCCTACATTAAAAAACATACCCACTACAACAAATATTTTGAACTTTGAATTAGATCCATTTACATAGGAACTGGATAGCTTTGGTTTCAAAAATATTACAATGATCAGCAACTGATTTTTAAGCCAATAGCACAGATTGCAATTGTCTAAATCTGTTCCTTTTGTTCTAAGGTAAGCAAACAGCAAACTGCTACAGAGAAGAATCATTTTGATTGCATCCTGGAGGATGATTTAGCACCCTAATTATGCAGATGTCCAAATTAACAGAAATCTTTCCTTATTAAAGAGACTGAGGAGATTTAGACTGCAGCAGTATATTATACAAAGTAAAAACAAAGAACTGAAGGACATGATGATATATTTAATTCAATGTCTGCATTAAATCATCAGTGCTTAAACATGCATTACTATTGTTATATGCCTTAACATTCACTGTCATCAATGAACGCATCATTACTACAGGGAACTTATGTAAATTTATTTCAATTAAATGTCTCTGCATGGGTGTTAGCAACACACCCATCCATCTATGTGGATTCTAAAAGCAAATTCATCTTTATTTTTCTGATTGTTTTCCTGAGAGATAGACATTCAATGAAACTGTCAAATTGTTGGAGTACAGAACAGTACTTTTCCAGCGACACTAAGGAAAAGAACCCAAACAACTACGTATGACTACAAAGCTTTTGCATGTATTTGGGTCTTTGATTTTATGAAGCATGTAATATGTATGCTTAGGCACTAATATTGTGAAAAAGCTTGTAATTCTTTTAAAATACAAATACAGCTGAAAAGTTCTAGCATAAAACTTCCACTTACTTTCTGTGTTAGACATCATTCCAAATACCTGAAGAGGAACTTCACACATGCCACACTAAAGAAAATTTTATTTGGCAGTACTGGGTTATATATGACTATGAAGTCATAAATCAGATAAAATAAGTATTTGGACACTAAATTATTTCTGGATTGGAAAATTCCACTACTGCTACATTTATAAAGCAGAATGTTCCTGTAACCTGGATCCCAATCAAGAGATATATTTAAGTTCTTATTCTGAAGAAGAAAAAATGAATTCCAACTTCTGCATTAAGGAGTGCAACTGCACAATTCAGTGCTGTCCTGAATAAGCCTGCTTTTCCAATCGGGATTTTCCACAGATTCATAAGTGGAATTGAAATCACTGCACCTCAACATGCCTAACATCCATTGGCTTGCATGCTTTGCTGGACTGTGCCATAAGGCACGTGCTGTACGACTGCAAAAAGAAACAGATTTTTTAAAATACACATCCTTGATCTCTTCTGCATATTCAATACAATAAATAATTCCTTACTGCTGGGCCCTTCACTTTCTTATATTGTTGTAAGTGTGCCTTCTCTTCCCAACTCCCCAGCTGCTATTTTATTCCCTTCATTCCCACACCTATCCTGCTATGATGAGGACACTTCAGTGACTGTCTTATTTCATTCCTCCATTTGATCTCCTGCAGTGGGTGTAGGAAAATGCTGAATATGACAACCACATCTCCTGCAGTGGATCTTATGCAAACACACGGTAAGGAATAAGTAGATAATACTTCCATCTGACTCATGTACTTTGGAGTGATAATAACTGCAGCCACATCCTGTAAAATGACCATTCTGAAAAAACAAAAAAGACTTGAATTTTCCTTTTCTCACAAATGACCACACTCATTTTTATTTTGAAAAGGCTTCCTCCAAGAAAACTAAATTAACCATAGAAAATAAGGTCAAAGTGGAGACTGAAACTTCATCTAATCCACCCTCTGCCGAAAACTGCAAGACTAATATTTCCTCTTCCTTAGAGGAATGTGGGATTCAAGAAAACTCTGAAAGATATATATTCTCAGATACACCTGACCAAACAGGTTGCTTTGGTCTCAGACTGGCTAGGTGGCAAATTTACTACTCTGCACTGAAGTAGCAGTTTTCATGACACAGTTCCAGCTCTGTCCTCTGTTGCAGACTTTAACGTAAGCAGTGTTCGCCTGCCACGGCTGGAATGTGCTGCTTACTTTTCCACTTTTTGCATTTAACTACCTCTGGATTGCCACATCAGTAGCTATTCAAGAGAAACTCAGTAAACTTCTCATCTTTTTTCCTGCAGACGTTATCTTTATATTACTCTTGCACTGGCACAGTAACATCATTTACATTCCTGCTTAGAGAAATGGAGACACTTTCTGCACTGCCCCTTTCCATGGCTGGTACCTTCAAGTTAGTTAACCCCCACATCCAAGGAGCCCTGAACCACGCTTCTCACCAAACATTCCCAAATTCATGTGGATGAGAGGCCTGCACACCTGAGTTTCTGAAGGTGGAGGATTTGACTGGAGGAAAAGAAAAATATTAATGAAAGAAAAGCTAAGAATATCCTTCTAAAGAAACACAAAGAAAGAAAAATGACAATTTCTCAAATAATATTGCTCATTTAACAGTTTCCTGTTGTGGTAACTGTGTAGTTACAGTGACTATGAGTAACTACTTTTCTTGTCAAACATCACTCTCACTACTAGTAACTCAAACAGTAGATCACTATTTAGCGCTGATGAAAATATCAGAATTTAGCCCTAAAAATATTTGTATGCAAAGCCTTATGTTCATAGTAATGTGGTTAGGCACTGGAATGGGCTGCCCAAGGAAGCTGGTGGGGTCACTGACCCTGGAGGCATTCAAGGAATGTGTTGAGGAACATTGTTTAGTGAGAGCTATTGGTGGTAGGTGGACAGCTGGACCGCATGATCTTGTAGGTCTTTTCCAACCTTGGTGATTCTGTAATGACAACTGTTTTTCTCTTCTTCTGCAGAGAAATGCTCAGTCAGCAGTATGCTTCCTTAAGCATACTTAAGCTGCCCAGAGAGGTGGTGGAGTCTCCTTCTCCGGAGATGTTCCAGACCCGCCTGGACGCCTACCTGTGCAACCTGGGCTAGGGAGCTGCTCTGGCAGGGGGGTTAGACTCCATGATCTCTGGAGGTCCCTTCCAACCCTACAACTCTGTGTCCAATGAAGAGAATCCAACTAGATTTTGCAGGAAATGGCATTAAAATTTTTTTTTGAGAATGTCCACTAATACTGTTTTCCATTTTTTACAATAAGGAAGTTGTCATTTTGACCAGCAAGGAAAGAAACACAGATGTAAGAGGAACTGTTTAAAACCTAATCGTAGGAAAAGAAGTTATCCAAGTGTCTGTCAGGGGGATCAAGTACAACTGCTCTGCACCATTAATTTTTAATTACATCTGGCAGCTGGCTTCAGTAGTCTCCAAGACTTTATGGTGCCCTGAAATGGAAAGGGCAAAACATTCTCTTCCATCATTTTAGAAGACAGTGGTACGTTAGCATCTGTAGTTAAGTGCAAAGGCCCTTCCAAAGTGGTCTTTAACAGCTGTGAGCTCAAGGAGCTGCTTAAAGCACAGCAGTTGGCAGTGAGACCAGTAGTACCAGCTCTCCCTTGCAACAACAGTACCACACCCTGAAGGCAAACGTGGCTTTCAGGAGATGAAAAAATGAGATGGCAGAGCAAATGGGTCCTGAGGAATGATCTGATGGAATTTTATCCTTAACTTCCTTAACTGAAATATAATGCATATTTTACTGTTCTTGTTTGTTTTTACCCTGGAATTACCCAGGAATTTATCTCTAACTACATACAATTTGTATGATGTTTAGATGTCTGGAAATGGTCCCTGCATCATCTTCTATTGGTCACAGCAGTAAGAGCAGGTGAGAATTAAAAGCACACAGGAGTAGGCAGCTTGACTCCAGGCTATGACATACCCAGAATTCTGCTATGCATATCAGAGGTACATGCTTTCACAGTGCAGGGATTTCTTGTTACAGACAATTTATTTAATATGACAGGGTATGACAATTTATTTAGTATGCTAGGGTAGATGTAGAAAAAAAATCAGTTTTTCCTAAAATCCCACATCCATCATAGCAAGAATCTCTTTCTAAAAGGCATACTCTAGACTGAACTCTCACTTCTGAGTTATTACCTTCCTAATATCATTACTGCCTCCCCTTACTGCCCCCCTTCTCTCAGATGGTGAATTTGACCATAAGTTTACAGGGGCGGACTGCAATAATCTTACAATCAGTTCTCCCCTTTTCCATTTTGGATATTTGAACTAAAATTCTTAAGTAGTGAGAGTGAATAATTCATCTCCAATTACAGCGTGATACCTTGAGACCACTGAGTCACTTCATCTCTTTAATCACAGCCTAAAGACGACATGTTGATTCAAATAAGAAAACGTACACCTTCAATCAAAGAAAAAAGGTGCTCAGAGAGAATTCTAGATTGGCCCTTTATAAAGACAAAAGGTCTAAGGGGAAGACACATCAAAAGTATTCACATTTGTGCTTATACTGAATATGTCTAATGTGAAGATACTTTGATTCAAAGTACTTTCTGGTTCAGGACATTAGTTTTTAAAATTTCCTGTCCTTAGGTTACAAGAGACCTTCTCCCAAAAGTATTTTTTTTTATGACTTGATGGAAAAATAAAGTGTTTCCATATATTTTTAACACATCTGCTGTAGTCCCCACTGACCTGTCTTTCTTTCCGAGTGACCATTCTGCCACTTGGCAATCTCTTAAATCCCTTTCCAGAGTTTAACTTCTATCAGTTTTTGGAAAGAATAACACTGGCACTGCTTGTTTAATTCTGAGCTCATTCATTTAGGGGGTCTATTCTGCTGCCAGCCTGGGAGATGAGCATTGAAGGGCTTTCAAATCAATACTCAGGGCCTTTGGCCATTGGTGTTTTTCAGACTGCTCAGCTCTCTGAGGGCATTCTGTGTGATGAGGCTACTACACATAGAGATGGTACTTTGCTTTCACCTGCAGGAGAGCCCTTCCACTCCAGATGGATTCTGCAGTGATAACCAAGATGTGCAAACACACTAAAAGTCTCATTTGATAAATAAAGAATGTACTTTTATTACTGTTCTCACACAGAAACGACATGTCCTGCTGCGCAAATAGCAGAGTACACCTTCTCAGAGATTAACACTTTGGGTCAACCTTTTCAAGTAGAGATTTATTCTTTGAATTGCACCTGTACACTGAGTACTGGGTGAACTGGGAAACTGACCCCACCAGGCTGAAGCCAGTCTTTGACCACTACTATCCTAGCTCCTGACTTTCAGATGTGGCACTAGCAAATGATGATCCTAAGCCATGCAGACACTGAAAATCTATCAGATTGATAGATCATGATGGATTGCCACAGGCTGAGAGATGATTATGCAGACTAAGACAAAGAGGTAAATGATTATGCAGAATGAGATAAAAAGTACTAGAACAGCTTTAGGAGAAAGTTGTTAGAGATCTACAAGTGGAGGGTAAATTCTAAACTATTAACACATTGGTGGGTTCCATACGCTAAATATTTTGGGGACAGTAATATATTTCATTTTTGTGACTTCTGCTGAAGAATCTGTATCAAATTCATTTTCAAGATGAAAATCAGTTTTCAAGAGTGGCTAGCACCTCTGAATGCCCTCCTTGAGCTATCAGTAAATGAACTGCTCCTGCACAACTGAAGACCAACTCCGAGCCAATGGAAAAAAGAAAGTCTTCTCATCATAGCTAATCTTTACTTCTTTTAAAATGTGAAGAATAAGCCATATATGAGCCATGGTATCTTAATAACAGGATGGGGAGATGCAGAAGGAGACATCACTTCTAAAACTCTCCTTCAATGTACAAATCTTTTAATATAGTTTGAGATATAAAAGCAAGTTTATTTCTCTTCTAAATATTATTTAATAAAAATTAGGCATAGCTAATAATACTTTTAAAGGTGTCAAAGTAGAAGATGGCAAAAATAACTGTCACTTTATAGAAGCAAAGCAGTAATCTAACTTTAGCTGTCTGTAGGCTGTAGTTAGTTAGTAAGCTTGATAAACTCGTACCAAATTCATCACAGTCTATCCATTTGCTGGGCTGAAATGCATTAGAAATGAATGGACAGGGTGGGTCTCATATTTTCCTTATGATGAGTTTCTCAACAATTCTTCCCTATAATAATTTTAAAGATTTTAATGCAAACCTATGAATGTGCTCCTTTTCTGTCTCCATAATATCTATCATACAGCTTCACATAATGATAATCCACATGATGCATTTAATTTCTACTTGCTTTACAGTAAGGGCTCCGGATTCAGTGAGATGTGGAGAAAGAATCCAAATCCACAGGGAACCAGGCTGCACTGATGCTGATGCACAGAAAGCAATTCATTTAGTTCTGTGTAGGGAATAAAGGTCAACCACTACTCATCACTGGGCAGTGGGCTCCTCCAGCTTTTGGCAGCTCCGGAATGACTCAGAGAAGGAATACATCACTAGCGCATTCCTCAGCAGTGTTGCAGGAATGACTGCATAAGGCGGGACATTGTCCTCGTGGCTCCTTCCCCTGCTCTCCGTCCCTCTCAAGAAACTCTTAGACAAGATACCAAGGGGCTGTTACACAGAGCAGGAGCTCCACAGCCTTCCTCTGTCCTGTGTTATATACTTTTCTAGATCAAAGGAAATTCCTAGCAGAGTTGCAAGACAGGGATCTGGAGCACCATATTTCCCAGATTTGTTAAAGTCAGGCACAAATGCCTCTAGAGGAGACAAAGAAAAATGAGGAAATTGTCATGGCCATAGAAAGTCAACGAGCAGCCAGTTACACCATAAATACACATCAAGTCCATCTGCACTGGAGACACATCCAGGTTCCATGAACTGCACCACAACCAAAGGCTGTCCGAGGACATCTTCTACCAATACTAGTCAAAAACAAGTAATGCACCTACCAGAACAAAGCTTTTATTCCGCTTTTTTGTCTTTGTGATATGGAGAAATACATACTGTTGCTATTACTTATATTTCACTACAAACCTCAGCTCAAATCTGAATCAAAGAATCACAGAATTGTAGGGGTTGGAAGGAATCTCTACAGATCATCTAGTCCAACCCCCCCTGCCAAAGCAAGCTCCCTAGCCCAGGGAAAAGTCAGCACTGCTCAGACATTCAATGACAAAGGGGCTGCTGCCTTACAGAGTTTACAGTCTTCACAGACACACGCAAAATGAAAGAATAAGAAATAAAAGCATGGAGACTTACGAATGGTCATCCTGTGAAGGCAGGAACTAAGTTCCTCTGTCTTAAATGTGGAAGATGTGAGCTCAGACTACCCAAGAACAGAGCCCAGGAGTCTGGGTGAGTGCTTCAATTCTTGGGTTATTATGCAAGAGGAAGATAAGTCACATCCATCCTCAAATGACTAAATGGATCTCAACTGCATGGAGATGCCAGCATTTACTTCCTATTGTTCCTCTATATTCCCAGTGGAAGAGGTATTTACTTAACTGAGGCATGCTGAATCATCCTCGAGTGGGTGGATGGACATAAGGAATGGGTCTCCCTCTGTGGGTCTTCAGCAAGGAAATACCTCTCCCTGGATTGCATTTAAGCAGCTACATCAAGTAGTTCAGATCATCTGTTTAACCCCAAGTACCTAAGCACCTGAATTAAATAGATCGGGTTCTCCACAAGATACAATGCCTCTCCAGCAAATGCCAGTGTTTCTGGATTTTTCAGACAAATACCATGGTATTGCTAATTACAGTGGGCCTGACTTTCATCTGGAATAAATTAGTGTTGCTGCCAAAGATTGGTCCAGAAAATTCATGTAGAACTGCAGGATCCCTGCAAGAAAATGAGGCTCTGTTAGGTGGAGCCTTGTCGCTAGGAAGGCCTGTTGCTGAACATTTTAATCCGAAAGATTAAAAACAAGATGTGACATTATGGTCTCTTAGCGTGGTAAACAGCTTTCAAAACCACAAGCTAGTAATAGTGCCTTTGTCCCTGCTTGCCATCAATGGCAGACTCTCTTCTCTTTCTTTTTCTCAAACTTATCCACAAAAATAAGACAGAATAAAACCAGAAACCAAGTGGTTTTTCCAAGGTAGAACGTAATTTAATCTTTGAGACATAGAACAGAAGAGCGTGGGCTTCACTAACTTCAGACTTCTTGCAATTTAACTGAAGATAAATATTTGGATAGTAACCAACAGGATATTTAATTGTCAGGAACTATTATATTTAAAGAAAGTGCTAGAGATTTTCAGACTTGTTTTCCTACGTGTGTTGACAACCCATTCCCATCATTTACACTCCGTGTGTCATATACAATACAGTCACTGTTATAATTTGTAAATTGTTAATATTAGGATTGTAGGAATGGCTGCACTTTCAGCTCTACATTAAAGACGGCTTTTACATCAACATCTGGCTAAACTTCCATTACTTTCTCATCCGTTACTTTTACTTCTCCTTTTTCTCAGTCTTCCCAGTTGTCGCCCCATTGCTCCCTTTTCTCATCCCATCTGGGAACCCTGGCTGCTCTTTGCTGTTGTGCTAATTATGAACCACAAAACAAATAAACATGGGGGGAAAAGAGCAAAACCCAACATAAGAGGATATTTGATATAACTAACCTTGTAGACATCTTAAATCATGCACAGAATCAGGCAATGGCACATCTGAACTTGAACATAGTATCCTTCCTTCCTAATCTCTTCCCTACTGCTTGTGGGACTCACTTGTGGCCCCTTTTGCATGAACATGAAAAGTCTTCAGGTCAGAATCACAACTTCTCATAAATATGTTCAGCAATCACAGCAATCACTAGTGATGGGGCAAAGGGTTCTTGACATGTTACTGTCATTAAAAAGAAACTAACTATTTGATCTGAAAAACCTAAAATGGATTAGAATAGTAGAAGTTTCACGCTTTTCTGGAGCTATTCTCAGTACCATGTCATATTTACTATGATCAGATGTTAGCTTTCAATCTTTCCATTTCTCAGCTTATCTAGATGTAAAATAATTCCATAATAACAATTTGTTCATAGATATTTCATTAAGTATTACTAATTGGAATTTGAAATCTCTGAATGAAAATCACAAATAAGTGGATTTATATTGGACAGAATCTCCAATTGCTTCCTCAGTGAAGCTACAAACAAAATACTACTTTAAAAGCTATAGTAAAAGAATTTTAATGAGAAATACATATATCAGCAGATAAAATATAATTTGACAGCTTCCTTTTTAAGAGTGCACGTGACAAATCTTTTGGGGTTTTGAGAACACAAAAACACCCCCAGAAAGATCCAGAGAGCATTCCTTACATCAGAAGAACAATTTTATTCAGACAATAAGAAAATGTAAACACTTCTCCCTAAGAAAATGAATTTGTAGGATGATGCAGCTAGAAACAAATTACATACATTCGATTAATCAATAAAATACAGTTGTCAAGGGAATGCTGACATCAGAAAGTGAAATACAGAGGTCCGCCTTACATAAACACATACACATACCAATATGTTATGTGAACTTTTGCAATCGTGCAGTGACTTCAAGGAAAAATATGTTTTCACAAAAGAGCACATATTTTCCCAGGCTTGATAAATTCTTGTGTAAGAGCTTTTATGAGATTTCAGACAAGTTGTATTTTGTTTGGTAGCCTTTGTTCTTGTTCTTTTCTTACTGGAAACAAGAAAATGTTGGGAAAAAAATCTCTTTCAATGTAAAAAAAAATGAAAAAAATTAATTCTTTCTACTGAAGTGACTTAAAACAATGAAAAGTGGAAGGGGAAAAAACTCTACTAAAGCATTAGACTATCAGTCCTAAGCATAGTCAATATTAAAAAGCTTGAAGATTGAATACGTATTCCATTATGCAGATCTAAAAGGACAAATTCTCAGTACAAAGACTGTAAATTAAGAAGGGATTTTTTCTGCACAAGACTTAGAATTCTTGTCCTATCAGTGTTCAAGCTGGAGGCTTAGCTCTGCTGCCTTATTCAATAACCGTTATAATCCTACTGGGCTGAGCGGAATGCATCACAGAGCAAGATGCCATGGAGGATGACCACAGGTGATACCACCCAGCCCCTTCTAATCTCTGATTTTGTATTTAATGTGAATTGTTCAGGGACTTAGTTCAAACCTACCTACCAGAGCCCCCTCAGTACAAATGTAGGTTTTTGGCATATAAGCTGCTTCTTCCATTCCACCTAAATGAAGTACAGATTTTCAAGCAACGTTCACAACTTTTTGTCCTTTGTTGCAAAAACCATTGACAATACTCATTATTCTTATGATACGACCTTGTGGCTCTCTAAATTACTGCTCATGTTTCACCCCTCTGCACTGTCAGCCACCTGGAGCTGGCAGATACTTTCCTCACTTGGATGCCATCAAAGCCAGGGTTGAAGAATTAAGACAGAGCTATAGCTGTCTACTGAATTCACTCTTGAAGCTCAGGTGGACTATATAAATGTAATAAAAATAAATAATACAAACCATGAGAGCATTCAACTGCTGTCTTAAAAGTCTGCCCGAACGCCAGTTATCAGCATTGGGCTTTCGAGACTCCATTTTCTGAATAATAATTTTTAAACAATTTTTAAAGTGAACTAATTTAGTTTAGCATCTAAAGTCACTGAAAAACTGCAGTGAAGATATCTCACTGAGATGTGAGACAGACTCCTAATCTTCAGTTTCATTAAAAAATGAAGTTAACTCATTATGCAGTTGCCTGCAGTGCTCTTGTAACGACAAACTCGTGGTGTTTTCACAAAGAACTGGGAATATGGGATGGCATTTTCAGGTATGTGTAAGCAATTACAGTCCAAACAAAACAGTGTCTTCATTCCTCACTGAGTTAAGTGATGAAAAGACTGACTATTATGCATGATTATTTCTTCTATTACTTTGGATGTATAAATTAGACATGTTTCTACAGGTCTATGGAGATTTAATGTACAAAGTGCTAAATATTCATGCACATCTATATTTTGAATTCAGTGCCTCAGAAACACAAGAGAGGTCCACACTGTTGTGCCTGTATATCCCAGTGGCTCCTGGTCATCTGTGGACATGACACTATGAACCAAATAAGGATAAAAGGGATGCCTAAATAAGTCACTGGCCACTGGTGGACAGATATACCTCTGTTACGAAATATCTCCTGGACAACTTGCTATATTCCACAGCTCCAACAAGAGGCGGCCATTTTCCTGCCCTTATATATCCCTGCTGGGACATTGGAGAGAGTGGGAAGGAAGAGCACTCCGTTTTGCTAGAGAGAACCAGCAGAGCTGCTTTCTGGAGTCCGCAAGTCTAGGAGGGCAGATGTGGGAAGTCATGAGGACAGTGTCTGCTGGAGAAACTGGGGCACCCCATGAAGTTCTACCGAAGTCTGGAGGTGACCATGTGGGGCATGGGATGCTCAGCAATCACCCACCAATGCAAGCCAAGGTAGAATCTCCAGAAGTTTCCCCAAAACTAAGCCAGGTATGACAATGATGGGATGTTATCTATACTCATGTCTGGCAAAAGACTGAAATTCACAGTTTTCAGCCCTGTTCAGAGCCTGCTAAAATGCTAAGGCAAACAGTACTCCATTTTTCAACAAAGTCATGGAATCATAGAATCATTAAGGTTGGAAAAAACCACTATGACTATTTTGTCCAACCATCAACCCTTCACAACCATGCTCACTACACCATTCCCTCAAACCAAGTCACTCTAATATGGAAGTATTAAGTAAATTCAGGCTTTGTTCCTCCCAGCAGTGCTCTTTAAAGATGTCCCAGCCTCAGACTACAGGTTCCCATTCACCTTCTGCCCAAATTATTGGCTGTGCAGGCAGATTTCAAGAACTGTGACAACCCTTAACAACGTTTTCACATGGCTTCAGTGCCATTTACAAGTAAGTAACTTAACTGCAGCTTTAAGTGACACTTACTTCTGTTTTAACCTTGATGTATAAGATCATCTCCACTGAAGTCCCCTCAGTAAATCCTTTCCTTTTGTGTATAATGTTCACAGATTCAATAGAAGCTTTTACGTGACACAGTATGATTATGTTTTACAGAGTCTACTTGCTTTCAAAAGCATCAATAAATCAACAAAACAGAGGTAATTAAGGAACAAAACAAAGCTAAGGATTTGATTTAAATACCCAAACCCCAGAACATTAAGGCCTCAACCTCAGCCCATCCTGTCTGTCCCTCCATGCAAAAATGTTCTTCAAACAACGACTGATCTTAGATCATCTGGATGTGTTCATGGATGGAAATAGAGTTTAATGTAGCTCCCCTGCCTTTTATCTGATTAAATAAGAATCCTGTTATTATTTTAACTTTACAATCACTTAATTAAAGCAATGTCCTAGCCAAAAACAATTGTCTGGGTGGCCTGACTATTATACCACCATGTTTTTTTATGAGGTGACCTTTCTGCTGAGTTCAAGAAACCATGCTTGATCACTAGATTTGGGTGGGAGTTTTGCTTGTGAGGATTATGAGTACATTACAAGCAAATCCTTCTTGATTTATGCATATTTTTTCACTGAAGGTACAAAAAAAGTAGCCATCAACTTAATGCCACTTAATGCTGAAGGCTTTCGAGGGTCACATGAAGCCATCATTTTTTGGGACAGCAAAAATTTCTGATTCTAGGTTAGACTTAAATGTGAATAAATAAATCATTTATGCATCACCTTCAGTTGGCCCACTCTCCAACCTCACTTGGTACATAACAGCTTTCCTGTTGCTGTATGTCCGACACAGACATTCACTGAGGACAACATCTTATTATGTTCCACAGCCTGCAGAGCTCCCTTTTTTAAAAATATAAACCTGATTTTCTTTTTTTTTAATCAATATATTGGCTTCATCTGATATGAAAACACGAGACAGCTGTTGTTCTACAACCCGCCCTATGCCTGTCACATGCTACATTGCATAAAGGACGAAATGTATCAAAAAGTGGGACAGGGTGCAATGACAGTGTAAGCAGCCTACTCATGAAGGCACCCTTGCAGCAGCGACATGAAGGACACTTCTAGGCATGGAAGAAACTTAACGAGCTGACTAATAGGAAAGCAAGAACCATAGGAGCAGTAGAA
The DNA here is from genome assembly GCA_036925125.1 of Oreortyx pictus. Taxonomy (NCBI): domain Eukaryota; kingdom Metazoa; phylum Chordata; class Aves; order Galliformes; family Odontophoridae; genus Oreortyx; species Oreortyx pictus. The sequence goes on from JAUPFR010000001.1 coordinate 20,900,636, forward strand.
GACATGGCTGGGCCAAAACATGTACCGTGACTTACAGCTCTACAAACCTCCACAGAAGAGGAAGGAACAAGGACTGGCAGTCCCCAGACCTGTTCCAAACTACTTGGCAAATTCAGTCCTAATGGATGAGAAAACAAATTTGCATGGTGTTTTTTTTTCCTTCTGCCAAATGCAAGATTAAAGTAAGTAGGACAGAAGTTCATGTCAGATGCAGCTCCTCTAGATCAGGAAGTGAATAGATAAAATGAAACATCTTAGTTAATGAGCTCAGAGAGAGAAGAGGTGTCTAATAGGGTTTTATTAACAATACACCACACACTTACAAAGGATCTGTTTTCTAGCAGTACCTCGATATAAGAGTATTCTCATTGAAGAAGGTGGTCTCTCTCAGGGACCCCGTGATAATGGCAGATCTGAAGAAGTCATAGGAGCACCAGATTTACTCTGTAACAGAGCAGCTCAGGAGCACAGCAAGAAAAGGATTGGCAGCTTCACCCAAAACCTAAGCTATTAACCACTCAACAACTGACTCCCTTGATTACATCTACCAAAACCAGGAAAGAATCAAACACATCTGATCAAAACAAAAAATGGCTAGCCCTCTGGGGGGCTCCTAATAAAAAGATATTCTGTAAGAGAATAACTGAAATACATCCCTCATCCCTTCCAACCCAAGCTATTCCATGATTCTATGATGTAGTGGTAAAAAAGAAAAAAAATAAGAAAATCAGCAAAGTAGAAAATGTTAATATGAACCTTAATTCCTGTGAACCTACAAATCAGAGGTCAACACATGAGTAATTTAGAGACATCTAATATCCATAAGCTATCCCGAACAACCAAACACAGAAAATGACCACACCTCAAGAGAGCCTGGTGACAGTGAAAGCAGAGAACCTCAGCATGCACGAAAACGTCACAGGACAGCAGTAGAAGACAGTGTTCAGAAGGGAAGTGATGCTGGGTATACTCCTGGGATACTGTTTAAGCACAGCACAGTGCTTAACAATTTCTGTCAATTGGATGAAAGTATTTCATAAATATGTGAAGTTTCCTTGGGTGCTGGGGTGAAATATGATTTTTTTCTTTCTTTTCTTCCCTGCTCTGTTAGTGAAGAATGCCTTAATTGTACTGACTGGTATGTATGGGAAACTGGATGTGATGAGATGGAAACAGTATTTTTCACTTTCTCCAGCTCTGCTGTGTGATCCTGCAGTGGACACAGCACTGCAGCCAACAGTAGAAGGACCTGAGAAGAGACTGCTGAGTTTAAAATGAAGTCATACTGTCAATTGAAAAATCTGTTTTCTTCACATTTTTGTTTATCTTCAAAACAATAGCACTGCATTGACCAGTAAATGTTACCTCTGTGTTTTGTTTCATTATACTAAAACACTGGCATGAATTTCCTACAGTATGAAAGTAAATGTCTGTAGATATACCTGGCACATAAGCAGCACAATGACTGCCATGCCACAATGTGAGACTGAGTTCAAGGCAAACACCTTGACTAACAGGCAGACGGAGCACACATGAAAACAGCAGTAAGGTGAGGACAAAACTGAACAGCATACTTTTATCTTTTAATAAGAAAAAAAAATAGAAAAAAGAGAGGGAAAAAAGAAGAGAATCGTGCCTATTTTAGCAACAAACTGTGTCATGATCCTAGAGTACAGAAGTCATGTGCCAAAGTGGGATGAGCTTTTTCAGCAAACCCTGCATGCTGAAAACAGACTTTTCCCCGCGGACAGGAAATCTGTTTTGGTCACAAATTCTTTCCTCCATCTTCAATAACACTGCCCACTGTTGGCCAGACTACTGTCAGGCTACAGAGACCTGTAAGCAGTTCTGTGCATTCACCTTTTGCAATTAATTCCCAAAATGTACCCAATGCTGCCAGGAAAAGGGCAATGCTGGTGGAGGGCATGGTGGTAAGCACAGCCTGCAACTCTTCACTCACTGAGACCCAGAAACAAGAAGCAAAACTCTGTGAGCAGAAGAAAAAGCAGCAATGAGATGTACTGGGCTGTCCACAATGGTCCAGTTTCCTTTAAAGGTGCCAGCAACCCTAACCAGAACAGGATGTCAGGATAATGCAAAGAATCCACGCTTTTGTTGTTTTTTTTTTTTTCCAGTTGTCCCCACCATCAGTCACCATGCCCCCTCCCCCTAAAGTAAATGAAATCAATCAGCAGGGATTTCTGTAAAATACATAAAACAGTCATCTTCCAGACTCTACCAGAAGATAAACGGTTCCAGACATTGGAACGCAGCCATTTTCCCACACATGCTACAGTGTTTTGTCATCCATATTGGGCCATAATAGTGAGTGGGTTTTTTTTTTTTTTTTTTCTCAGTGAACAGCCAATGCTTCTGCTTCTAGAATGGAGCAACTAGCACATTACAATCACAGCAACAGGACTATTTTTTTCAGTACAATTTGCAAGACGACTGCTTCATTGCTAAAAGCACAGCCTGGAGTCTCATACAGGATTCTCGCACTATCTGCTACAGCTAACGTTGTCTTCTCACTTCCAACCGGAGCCTCACAGACCCTGTGGGATTAAAGCATATCACCCCCAAAACAGCCACTGAATGAAAAGGACACAAAACTACGAGCAGAGCAAACCTTATCTGAGAACTTACTAACAAGAAATAACAGGATTGCTTACAATCTCTCGTGCTGGCTTTGGCGCTTGTTTCAATGAAGGATACAAACACATGAAAAAGATGCACCACAATGTGAGTTTACAATTCATTTATAATAAACGTATTTTAAAGGGAGTCCTCAATAATCTGTTAACACAAAATGCACTTTGGAAAGAACCATGGGGCTTTTTCATCATTAAGAAATGTGCAAGCAAATTCTATCCTTAATTAAATCAGAAGTAATTTTATTAACTGCAGTAGACTTAAACTTGCCTTACATCAGTGTAAGCAAGGGGAGAATATAGCCCCAGGGTGATCATACGCCGCAGTTCCAGTTAGTTCAGATCTATTTGGGTGGGAACTCCTTTTCCCTTTCCAGAAAATACACTCCTGCCTACCCTTTTTCACCTCACAACTGGGGCCAAAGCAGTCTTTCTTCAACAATATTTTTCAGAAAGGTTATGAACAAATCTTATCCTCAACAGGAGATGACCTTATTAAATAAAAGCAGCCTCTCAACTGACGGACACCAGCAGTTTTAAAGTTTGTTTACAAGTTTTTAACAAGCCACCTCAAACAGATAAACTTATTTATATCTTAAAAATAAATAAGAACTTTAAGTAAAAGCTATTTTATAAAGGAGACACTTAAATCTGTTTTCAAAGCTGAAAAGCCCTTCCAAACACTACTAGCTGCTGCATCAAACATTACTGCCACAGCGTAGAAACTTACTGTCTGCAGATAGATATCCTTAGGCTTCACTGTACCTTTGAACCAAAATCACTTTCTTCTGTACTTCATTTTCTGGTTTCTTGAAATGTGATTCTCAGTTTCTGACAGATGGCTCCTCTGTCACTGAGCGCTGCTTCCGCCTCCTTATCTCTGCCAGCTAATACTTCCACCAGGCTTAGCTGTTGTCTGCGGAGCTGTGCTCTACATCATTTCTACTCTGATCAATGCTCTGCTTGGTTTTAGGTTGGCTTCTAGTCCCGCCTCCCGCTCTTGAAGAAACGAAAACTCACAGCTGGATTTTCTATAAATCATCCCTTTTAATAGCGGCTGAGCAAGTATGGCAAATACTACAGCTAAGACCTGCTGCTCTATTTGAAACTTCAAAAACAATTCTTCATCTTAATGATGCACACATGAAAGTTAATCATGTACTAAAATCACTAATACTGAAAAATAGTGGCCAGATAATTGTGACCTTCAGGGCTCAGAAACTGATTAATGTAATACAAAACTTCTCTCTGTTCCAGAGGAGGAAAATAGTAAAACACACAGCCTCGGTGAACTGTTTTATATAATGTTTTGCTTTGAACAGGAGCTTGTCATTCTTACAAAGATAAATTTACATTTACAATATAGGGCTTTTGACAGGCTAACCCCGAATACACACTGTTTAGGCTAGCAGCCCTTAGCTTGAAAGAGCTTTTACCACACCAGCTCTTTTGAAGTGTGAGCAGGAAATACTTTTATTTTCTGCACAGCGCTGAATACTCTACACAGCACTGAACTCATTATCATGTTTAACAAAGCGTAGAGTATAAAAGCAAGGTGGTACCATAAAAATAGCACCGCGAACTTTGTTCCCATGAGCAGAGCAAAACAAAGCTGCTTTTGTAAACTGCAAATTGTTTTAATCCTCCACCCTCCAGATCTTCTTAAGAAACTGCGCTGTGGAAATTAAAAATCACTGGGCAGATCTGGGTCCAGTCTGCATGGGCTGCAAAACCCAGGGGTTCTCCGCTCTTTCTGGAGTGAGGGCCGCACCCTGGCTGAAAGGGTCTGCAGGGCTCCCTGCCCTATGACTGAAGATGAAAAGTCTCCCAACAAATGCTGTGGCACACAGCATCTCCTGACCGCTGCCCATGGCTAGATCAGCTGAGGATGGCAGCCTCAGATGAGAAGAAGGAGTCCTTCAGTCCCATTTGGACACCAGCTCAGGGAGATGTGAGGAACTGTGCACCAGGAGGGGCTTTCCCCCAGACATGCCTCTGCTTTAAGCAGGCAGGGATTGATGAATTTCACCAGACAGATGCTGGAGCTGGACTACAGTACTCAGTGCTCACGGCAGATCCATCTTCTGTGAATGAATCCAGTCCTTTTCGAAACTGATTGTGCCCATTCATAGCATGTTCTAAAAATACAGTGGAAAAGCACAAAAAAAAGTACTTCTGCCTGCTTACACCTACTCACTAACCATTTCATTTCATGTCCCACAGTTCTTACAAGTTCTGTTTTTCCACATGATACATTGCTTTACAGGCTTCTGTCATAACTCATTTAATCCTTTCTTTTCTATTCTGAACAATCTCATCTATACAGTGCCCATGCTGATCAGCCTTGCCTCCCATCCCCGTGTGCACCACTGCTCCCATAAGAGATGCAGTTCATCCTTCAGTTCCCATGGCAGAGGCTGACAGCACAGCATTTGAGTTCAAACCATGTTCCCAGTCCGTGACATCAACTTATGGAAACAGGAAAATACATTCCGTTTCTTTGACTATGATTTTGCAGATAATCAGTGAGTAATCTGAAAGCTCTCAATAACCTCCACGTAAGAATCTGAGAACCACAACAGACATTTTCAAACAGTTACTAGCCAGGAAGACTAAAAGAAAGCCATGTAGATTAAGTAGCCAACAATGCTCTTAGCAGAGGGCAGTGTGGCTCTGATGTAGCTGTCCTCTTAATTAGCAGTCATACGACATGGGTCCTGGGCCTTCATCCAAGCAACTGAAGCTCAGATTTGAAGTACTGCAACCACAGTGCTCTCCTGTGGATGCCCTTGTTGATCAATACCACTAGTTTGATGACAGAGAGCAGGGAAAAGCACTATGTCTATGCCTAATCCAAATATGTAAGGGTGAATATAATTAATCTTGCTTTCCACGTGCTGCTGTACATTCAATACTTATCACTTAACAAAACACACGACTGATTAAAATTACTTGTTTGACCTTTAAAATGTACTTGAAAATCCATAAATGAGACCAATCAGTAGTACATAGCCATCTGAATAATAACAGAACTTTGAATCTCTAGCAAATAGGCGATTAAAGCCTTGATACCACACTGTGACGTGCACCATATAAGCCCAGGATTTGGATCTTCCAAGGACTTTTACAGAGCATTTGGTCTACTGCCTGGAGTAATGTTTATGGCACACAGACCATCACCTGAAAAACATGAATAAAACATGCTACAGGGTTTGGTTTCAGACAGTTTGCTAGTCAAGAGATCATCCAGGGATGAAGGACAGCAGGATAGTCTTTGCTGGCACTATTTGCAGTCAATGAAGTCCTCATTTCCCTCTCTCCTTGAGCTAGTCGTGAGATCTGCTGGGACTGGATTCACTGAAAAACCAGCAGAAAGCCTGCTTACCTACAGTCTCTCCCTCTGCTGACAGCTGGGGAATCACCAGAAGAACCACAGACCTATATTTTGTTGAGTAGGCTTGAAGCAGAGGAAAATCTTTCACACTGATATAAAAAGTTCCTCTATAAGGAACTAGATGTGCACCCAAAGGCATTCTGTGCTCACAGCCCCTGTGATAAAATTATGGCAGAGTAGAGCTCCACGACTCTGATGAAAGTCTGCCTGACTTGTTTTTAAAAAGCTGAATCCTGAAATCACAGGGCCCTCCAATAATTAAGGTTGAAAAACGACTCCAGGAAATCTCAAGACCAAATTCTTTGGCCTTCTGGCCCTTCTGAAACATCAAGTTCACAAAGAGTTTCAGATCCCTATAACTGCACTGGGGGAGGAATATATTTTTTGCCATTTTCTTCCTAGGCAACTTGTAAACAGAAAAGATCTGCCTTCTCAGTGCAATGAGAGCACTTATCCCTGGATGACTCTTGGAAGCTGTGTCCATTTAATGTACTGAACCTTTTACCACAAAGCTGTCAGGTGGGAAGGTTTTAATAGTTCAAAGGCACTGTGACAGTGTATTTGCTTACAATGCAGTAAAAAGGATTATGAGTCTCTTGAGAAGAAACAAGAGGTACTAGGACACTGCTAGAAGGATAACCAAGCCGACCCTACACGCAGACGAGGACTCGTGTTTTGCCAGCTTGCTTAGCTTGACAGATATCTCACCCCCAGTCTGCTTTTCTGGTAGTTGAGAAACCCATTCCAAGATGAAATTTCTTCAGGGTTGAGCTACACACCTTTGCTCTCCAGCCAGCACTGCCCTCCAGCTCAAAGGCTGGTGTCCATCTTTGATGTTCACCCCACAGCTGCAGGCAAGGAGAGAGACCTTGCTCCTCTTCGCATGGACAGGAGACCGAAACACAGCCACTGTTCTAGTCTCCTTCGATAAGCTATTTCCCTTCTAATGGCTTTTCCAACGAACCAGTAGGTGCTGAACCAGGCTGGGTCATGGTGAATGGGAATTGAGTGCTGTGCTGCATGGGGGGCCTCACACAGCCCCCAGTGGAAATGCACTGGTAGCAAGGCCAACAGAAGGGCTGCCTTGTTAGCCTACATTAGTGACTGACTTGCCACTAGCCTCTAATCTGCAAGCACACATAGGCCTTTGTTCTTCACTGCTCTCAACTGCCAGGCTTCCAGATTACAGCAGGTATTTCCTGCTGCTGTCCCGTAATCACAGCACCATGCAGCCGATAACCTCCCTGTAGAGGCCAGCCAGGCTGCCCTCAGAGGACACATTCAGCGGGTGCTCCTCTCTGCCCTATACACCATACGCACTCAGTTGAACTGAAATCCACGTGTACAGCTTGTGGCATATGCTTATGCCACTTGGTGAGTAAAAAATAGTGACTGCCAAGAACATTTAACAGAATCATGGAACAGAATCACAAAATCCTTAAGAGTTGAAAGGGATCATTAAAGGTCATCTAGTCCACCTCCCCTGCAATGAACAGTATTTCAAACTACCTAATGTTGTCTTGAAAGAAGAAGCATGGATGAAGAGTGCTTAACAAAATATGGACAGATAAGTACTTTTGTGACTGGACAAATAAAATGACTGTACGCTTAATTTCTAAGGGAATCATGTCAGTTTTCAAAGATTATAACTGGAAAGACATAATATGCTAACATATACTGCCAACTTCTATATATTTCAAAGAATATTCTGTAAAGATAAAGCAGAATAAAAAAGTCTGTCGTCTCAACAATGTATTTTTTTTAATTTACAGCTCAAACAGACTCTATTAGAAAAGGTAGTTATGTGGAAGCAAACGTGACTGAAAAAAAATCTAAGCCATCTAATTTATCTTGACTGAAAAAAAAAAAGGGTTTTCTAAAACCAGTTTGTCTGACCAGAATATAGCCAGGGAAACTGAAGAAAAAGGAAATTTTATTGAAAAAAATTTGGAGAGTAAAGATGTCATTTCCAAACCTTATGCTTTGGCAATAGATGAAAGTATCAATGCTACAGATACGGATCTATTTGCAGTTTTTCTTAGAAGTACTGAAAACAAATATGTCACTGAAGAAACGGCTTCTTTTCTGTCATTAAAAAACAGGACTATTTTTTTTTCTTTTTTATGTTTTAATAAATAATAATTGCAAAAAAAGAGAAAGTAAGTTTTGTTACTAATATACATGAAATACGTTACATATTTTATGTGCAGCCCAAGACAATTCCTCTTCACTCAGTGCAGCCCAGGCCAGCCAAAAGGTTGGACACCCATCATCTAGAGGCTGCAGCTTAATTCAGAGAACACCGTCTCCTGCCTGTGGCACTTGCAAAACATTCTCAGTTTACAACTGGCCTCTGAAATCCTGAACTTGAGAACATTTTTATATTTTTGCTTTCAAATAAAATCAAAAACATATTCATCAGAGTTCAAGTTTCTTCTATAAAGACGCTCATTTTTTTCCTAAAGATATGAAATTCTGAAAAGCTACAGAGAGTATATGCATAATTACCCTGATACACATTGAGCAAAAAAAGACAGGGAACAAGGGGAAAGGAAAAACAATATCTAGGTTTTTATATTTGAAACTTTGCATCAGAACAGGTATTTCAAGGCAAAACCAAAGAAAAAAGTGATTTGAAAACTTCTCTCTAAAGAAGAAAGCTGCAATGATAATATGTTGGGCGTGAAAGACTGTCATATGCAGTTTTTGTGCACAAGGTGCTCTTAGCCGAGACTGACATTTTTTCAAAGGGTTCCCGAGCCATTTGTCATACACTTAGGATTGCAGTGCTTATGTAAAATAGGACAGTTGTACCACTTGATGAGAAAGCCATATGCTTTTGCATTTTTTATATAAAATACATTCTTTAAAGGATCAAAATATGTATTACCTAACTCATTTTTCAGACAGATCTACCTCATTTGTACTTTGTACTCCCGTAGCTTCTCAGTGTCTTTCTCCTGCTGGAAAATCTCTGTAGTTTACAGGGCATATCTCTGTGTCATGTGTTCCCTTTAACAGAGAATATAAATGTTTTTCAACTCAAAACTCTACAGCTTGAGTCTCACTTACTGAAGTCCAGCGGCATCTCCCTGCTTTACTCATCACACCACCAAACGGCTGCTCAGCAACCCACCTGCCTTGCTGCAAACAGGCAGCTCTCAGAGCTGAGCCAAGAGCAGCTTGATTTGGGTCAAACAGTGTGATAAATCCCACCCTGACTCCCATCTGGTGACACAAAACACACTCCAGCAAGCTCTGTGCCCTCGCATTTCCCTTCCCAAGGACCAGTGCTACTGCCCTTGATTTAGGGCCATCTCATCCTTGTCTCACTGTTCCTGCAACTCTTGCACCCTTTACCCTGTACCATGCCTCAACATCTGCTCTTGATAACAATATTCTGTGGGACAACACATGTATGATAAAACCGAGGGGCCACAAAATGTTACTTACTGTACTTAGAACAGTACGAACCCACTTTAACATGAGGTTCAACTCGAGCACAGCAAAGGCAAAGTATTTCAATTGTTCAATCAGATGCTTCTAAGAGCTACAGAACTAAAAATTCTTGGAATTGTTACATGAGTCAAACTTTTTACAAAAGTTTATGTTAAAATTGTGATCGCTGGTTTGCTTCAGGGGGGGAAAAAGATCTTGTTTTGAGCAAAATGTCCTGAAAATAAGTAATTAAAAACATCACTAACAGACAATAATCATCTGGAGTGCTAACTTCCTTCTGTACATAAAAGGCTTAAAAAGGACAAAATAAGAGAAAAGTTCAGCATCAGCATTTGTCTCAAGATCCAGTGCACTCAGGACCTGACTCAGGATCTCTCCTGCAGTGCAACAAGAACTACAACAGTTATTTCTGCTACTGCAAGGAAAAGTTGAATTTCTGAAGTCCAACACAGCTTAAAATGATTTGAGTCACAAGCAAACTACCATCTGAAATGTCATCCTGGGAGACATCATCTCTATCATCCCCCAAACACGGGTCAGAGTGCTGTCATCATGGGCAGAAAATGCAGAAGCTACTGGCAGGTTGCAGAAGTGCTGTACAACAAGAAAAGACTGGAAACGAAGAATATGGTTTCCAAATTAAACAGCAGGAGTAATTTCTGCCGACAGGATGCAATTACTGCTCTTGTAAAAGAACCGTGGAACACTAAATGGTTTCAAGCACCTATGGAAACAGAGCGTTCTCTAAATACCCAGCCAAGTGCTAGATTATAGTTGACTTGGAGAGCAGTAAATCACCAAGAAAACATCCTGTACTGCCGAACACTTCAAGCACCTCATTCCAAACGCTGCTCTAGCTTGAATACTTACATCTTTGAAATCAGGTATGATCGCAGCCCAGGGTGAAATTTCTTCCATAACTCACAGGAGCTTTACTTAACATACTGTGCAACAGCCCTAAATATAGACTTTCTATCATGAAATCACAATGCCATATCTATGACTTCTTCAAGTAATTTATCTGATAAGACTACTTTCTGTTAAGAAACAGTCTGTTTCTTAACACACAGGATCTGAAACCACTTAAAATACATGGAATTATAGAATCATAGAATCATCAAGGTTGGAGAAGACCTCCAAGGTCTGTCCACCTATCACCAGTGTTTCCCACTAAACTGTGTCCCTCAATACAACATCTAAACGTTTCTTGAACACTTCCAAGGATGGTGACTCCACCATGTCCCCGGGCAACCCATTTCAGTGCATGACCACTCTCTTGCAGAATCACAGAATTGTAGGAGTTGGAAGGGACCTCTAGAGATCAGAGAACTATTTCCTAACATCCAACCTGAATCTCTCCTGGTGCAACTGAAGGCCATTCTCTCCGGTTCTATTGCCAGTTATGGGAAAAGAGACTGACCCACAAACTCAGGTAGTTTTAGAGGGTGATACGGTCACCCCTGAGCCTCCTCTTCTCCAGACTAAACAATCCCAGCTCCCTTGTCCTCTCAATGTAAGGCTCCAGACTCCTCACCAGCTTTGTTGCCCTTCTCTGAACATGCTCCAGGAACTCTATGTCTTTCTTGTAGTGTGAGGCCCAAAACCAAACATAGTACTCGAGGTGTGGTCTCACCAGGGCTACGTACAGAGGGATGATCACTTTCGTGCTCCTGCTGGCAACATTAATTCTGATAGAAGCCAGGATGTCATTGGCCTTCTTGGCCACCTGGGCTCACTGCTGGCTCATGTTCAGCTCAGAGGTGACCAATACCCTCATCTCCATTTCCTCTGCACGGTCTTCCATCCACTCTGCCTGCAGCCTCTAGCACTGCCTGGGGTTGTTGTGGCCAACGTGCAGGACCTGACACTTGGTCTTGTTGAACATGTGATATCAAGGTAGATTCAGTAAGATAACAACGTTTACATGCTTCTGTTATCATTTTCTTAAGATCTGACCAAAATACATTTCCAGAGCAGAGGTAAGAAGCACCATCAAAATACAGCAATGCTTTAATTATTTGTAGAATGCTTCCAATTTTTGAAAGCCTCTTTGTAGAAAGAGCATTGAGTGAAGTACGCCAGACTTTAAAAACCCTACAGCAATTCAACTCTTGCATTTATATGCAAAAAATTCATAACCATACTTAGGAAAACAGACAAGCAGAGCTCTCTCTAAGCAGCTATCCTGTTACAAATTTCTTATTAATTTTACTAATGCAGTCTTCAGCTTTAAGGAAAGCAAGTGTCCCAGAACATTCTCTTTTACTTCTATCAAAAATGCAGTGTTTTCAAGCCATAGCTGTATAACTGAAACCTCCAGCCTTCTCGCAGAACTTCCAAACAAGTCTACAAGGCTTACCTCATCTCTTATCCTGCAATTTTAAGACGGAATTTACTGAAATACAGATCTGTGTTACTTATCACAGGTAAAGATTGTATCTAAGCAACAAAGAAAGACAAAGTTTTTCTGCACTGTCCTATCTCAATCCTCACAAGCATCAGCAGAAAAAAAATGCTTAAATGACAATTCATTTGAACAACTGCTTTGGAGCTTAACAGGCTCTAATCAACACATCAAAGGCTTTATTTTGAACAAGCACTTATGAGAATGCATGTAAATTCTCAATGCTAGCTGTGCCAATGAGTTTGAGATTCTCCCATATTCACACTGATTGAAGAGAGCAAATGAATCTGGTTTGTGATTACTCTGCAGCATCATTCTTTTTTAAAATTCTTTTTTTAAAACACTCTTATTACGCAAAATTCAACATACTTGAGGCATGAAACACTGTCTCCCTTACCTTTCAGAAACTGAAAGATCTAAAGATTGCTTTTTTGTAAATTATGCTATTGACAAATTTGTTTTCTTTCATCACAGGCATGAGTGCACACACACGCACAAAAAGCTTTGCCAATCATATTTCTGTCACTGTTGTCTTCCAGATCATTTGGAGCACTCTACAGAGGGGAAAAAGAGAAATCAGATAAAAACTGGAAGTAAAATGGCAGCTTTGGGAAAAGAAAAGAAAGGATTCTTCCAAAGTTGCTTCCTGCAAAGCAAGATTTGCTTGAGAAATCTTGCTTACTTGGAAGCTACTAGGACACATGAAGCCATCACAGATGATGCAGCCAACAGAGGATACCACTTAGTTATAGAAATGAAGAGCCAAAACACAACCAAACAGGACAAATGGATTTTTCAGAAGATTCAGAGACCACGAGATTTTACTTCATTCACATCATTCTACTGCTCCTTTAATAGTCCTAACTAGACACATTTTTGTGGACCAAAAAACCTATGATACGTCTTAGCCTCCTCTCATGGAAAAGGCAAGATAGACATCCCGGCACAAAAAGACCACGCTCCAGTTTTGTTCTCAAACATCATTTCTAGGAAAAAGGGCAGAAAAAAATCCTTTGCAAGATACTACACGCCAAAGAACAATGCGGCATAGTTCACTGTGAGTCATTTCAATCTCTGCAGGTTTGGCATTAGTAGTACGATCTCAGAAAAGTCATTATTGATAACTTTGTCATTTCATGTGCTTGCAATAGATGAAAAAGAAGTCTTTACAGTAAGATACCACTTCAGGGACACTTTGAGATCATCTTGTTATAACTTCAACCTAAATCCATTTAAAATGTTTAAACAGTATTTTCAGGTTCTCTAAGTAAAGCAAGGCATCCAACATCTGACTTGGAAGAGTTCTTCAAGGGAAAATGAAATGCTACAATAAGTGATACAGACGCTGAAGGAGGCAATGCACTTTCCCCTTGCTCATGCCAAGGACTGCCTGTTTTCTTGGATTAACCAACAGTTCTGCTGAATTTTCTTCTCTCCACTTCACTACAGCTAAGCAAAAACTGAGAGATAAGGTGTCATATAAAACCCCTGAAAAACAAAGTTTTTCATTGTTTTAAGAAACTTAAAGGATTTACCTAATACAAATTCACAGCTGACGGAATATGCACGCTGGTGTTCTTATCATCACATGGGAACAGCTTGTATGAACTTTGAATAAGAGTTTACCTATGAGTTTCATTTGTCATATTTTCAAGACCACTGTTTGACAAGTCTGAATGAGCAAGCAGAAAGCAGAAAGCAGAAAGCAGAAAAAATATAAGAATCGAAGATTTTTGGAAGCATCCATACAGACTTATAAATGATGAAAACTGCAGTATGATATGAGTGACATGGGCAGCACCAGCACCCTTCACCTTCCTTCTCCACTCCCAGCAAAACTATCTGGCAGTGCCATTGAAAAGACATCATGTTCGTTGAGACTACATCGTCCAAATGATCGAATATAATTAAGGGTCAAGACCTATAGCAGCATATGAACAAACAAGTCTGATTTACAGAGCTTTTCTGTTCAGAATTTTTTTGTTTCCGTAACTTCTTTCCTTTGCTAATAGTTTAAAGTCTTGTAGTGTGTGAAGTTGCATCGTAACAAAAACCTTCCTTTTAGAAAGAGTGATTTTATCCTCAACTCAAGCACATTTTATCCTCAACTCAAGCACATCTATCACCATAAAACTCAAAGGAACAGCTTTTCAGACCTCAGCAACTTCAACCAAACTTAGGGGAAATCAGCCAACAGGCCCAGAACTGCTGAGGGCAGGAAGCGGAGACAGACTGCACCAGGAGACTGTTTTCATTAAGTCTTGCTACCATAGCAAACCAGGGAAATTGTGTACCAGCTAAAATGAAAAGTTTTCTATAGTTTTATTTACTGGCTGGAAACTCCTGCAGCTCTGGCTGTTGCCCACTAGAGGCCGTGAAGCACTTATGTCTTCCCTGACCCAGATTACCAGAACCAAATACAAAAGAAATGAGAAATGGAAAATGCATTGAAACCTAAAAAAATCTGCGAGTATTAACATCTCTAACCTCTCCCATCCTTGTCAATCAGCTGTGCTCGTGTGAAACAGGCCTTGCTGGAGCAGGCCAGGCAGGACCATGTGGGGCAGCTGAACGGGGGGTGGCTGCTCCTTCATGGCAAGCCCAGCATAAACAATGAGTAGCCAAACTTAATGGGCTTCTTTTAAAATAAATTTGTCCTTTTGAGTATCCTTCATAACTGCATCAGAGCCTGGCAGGCTGCGGCTGTCATCAAGAGGATGTCAAGAGAGAGCAAAATTTAACAAGGGGAGTTTGCTGGAGGACTTCAGCAACAAACACACATGGACAGAAACACTGGGGAGAAGACTTGACATGCTGGGAAGAAACCTGAAGATTTTTGCTGGTATGCAGTGGTGTGAGCGAAAACTGAGGTGAAAAAAGACTCAACTACATCAGCATAGTGGAGGTGGGAGGCTCAGACACAGGCAGTTCTGCCATTACAGGGCAGGCTGGAGACGAGAGGAGAACAGACCAGGACCCACTGACCAAGGGAGTGAACCTGACACAGCAGATGTGTAAAAAAAATAGAGACAAAAGCAGCTGTAGAAGATCCATGCTCTAATAGGGAAGCATCAAAACATGGCCTCTACATGGAAAGCAAAATAACATGGCTCCTACGAAGCTCAGTGCTGCAAATCAAAGTTAAATGTCTTCTTGGAAACATAATTTGTTGCAGGTTATCTAGGAACTGACAAAGGGTCAATGTAGATCAGATTATTCTTTGCAGTTATTGATTGCCCTGCTTTCAGCAACGTTGAGTTTCATCTGCCATTGTGCTGTTCACAAACCCGTCTCAATTATGGCCCATTTAAGTCCCTTTATCTTCTTCTGTCTGGATTAATTGGATACTTTTGTGTCTTCTGAAAACTCTGTGGTGTTTTCCATGCTTTTGCCATACATGATTAAACAACCCAATTATGTCACAGTATTCCTAAAATGAAATTTCAAGGCAGCCAAATGAAAAACAATGGCCTTAGTGAAATTGTTCACTTATTTCTCTTCTTTGAAGAAGCCTTCATGTATTTGGCAGCCTTGTGGTCAAATACTGTATGAAGAATATATTCAGAATATATAGATGATAGATTATAGATCTGGGGACTGTGGGTTTAAGTCTTTTCTGATTTGTGTGCAGATACCTCAGAATATTAAGGTATTATGCAAAAAGTGAAACTTTTCCTCTGACAGTTGTTTTGCAAGAACCTAGTGATCGGGTAGTTCGTGCCCAAGTATACAACTTGGACCGCTCATTGTGGATGGAGATTTAGGTTTTTGCATCCCATCTTTACAAGGATCTTGAGTTGTTGATAAGCTCTGAAATGCAGCAGGGGGATTGTTTGAGGCAGATGCTCCTCTCTCTGCTTCCAGCCCAAACCCTGCTGAGCATCACACAGCTTCTCTGACTGACACTCAAGGAGAAGCAAAATCCTCATCTCCTACTAACTTCTAACATGCTTCGCTTACTAGTCAGCCCTGAGAGCAGCTACAGGTGTTCACATACTCTTTAATCTAATCTTTTGTTTCTTTGTCTGGTGTCATAGTAGTCATGCTTAATAAGTTTGCAGTTATTAGGCAGTTAGAAAAGTTATCTCCACTTTGCAGTTTACTACCAGAAGCGCAGCAAGAGACAAGCACCGATGTCTTGTGAATCCCACAGCTGCCACGACTTTTCAATTTAAAGAAAAAACAGTTGCATGAGGCATTGTAGAGAGACGCAAGAACACAGAAACAGTTTGTTAATTCTGAAAGTGAATTTGCAGTTACTGAGAGCAGATGGTCAGTTCTCACAGTGAATGAACCCTAAATCATCTAGGCTTACAGGACTTGTTGGACTGGATGATCTGGTAGGTCTTTTCCAATCTTGGTGACTCTATGATTCTATGACGGCTGCAAATGACAGAACAATACCAAATTCATAAAAAGAAATCCTATGTAGTTACAGAGGTTGGCTCAGATTTGAATCCTCTAGAAAGTGGCTTAAACCCAGATAAAGTTGTCAATATAAAATTGAGTCACAGGCTTTACTCCAAAGTTTCAGTCCCTTATTTTTGCTGGTATATATAAATCTTATAGTAGTCAAAACTAAGCTAAAATAATAAGGTTCTTAATAAAATAATTATATTAGCGTCGTCAATAAAGCCAGGAATTAAGCTAATCCATCCTTGTGCCACTGCAATTCTGTGGTCACAGTACTAGTGAGAATGGAAATAGAGATCTGAAGTTACATATAGCCATACAGATGTTGCTTTAACAAATTGATCTGTGACATACTCCAGAGCTTGTAAATTCTTTCCATACACATGCTGCTTGTAAAGGTTCTATAAAATAGCTTTATGGAGGCATATATGAAATACTTTTCAATGCAGACTGTGGGCAAATACAAGTTATTACTGCTACAGGTAATAGTGGGTCTATACAAATGGAAGGCCTTCCATAAGACCGCATGCCTTTCAGCCTACACTTCAGTTTCTTACCTCATTTTCTTAATCAAATAGGAATTTAACTATTGGGGAGAAGAAGGGAGGCTAAAGCAAAGAGTTATGTTGTGTGGCTCTTTCTGAATGTGTCCTGTGACTGAATCCCAAATAGTCAGACACCTCCTGCGAGGGCCATGAAGTCATCCTCCAACACCTCCTTCTCTGAGACGTGTACTCAGCTTTCCAGCTGACTGCATCTGGACTGTGAATAGTGAACGACAATTGAGGTTAATCTGACTGTCAATTTACAGGTCTTTGCAAATGTATAAACAAGTACTGAATTCTGTGTACTGACCCAAAGGCAGCTGACAGGGAGAGCTGGAGCTCACCTGATTCATGGAGCTTTCAATAAGAAGAGAACTGCACTCTGAACTGCAGGAGGGCTCTGAATACTGGCCAAAAGGCTGAAACAGTACTGAAGATTGAGATGAGGCATATCTAATGGAAAAAATGTATGGCCATTGTATTTTCAGCAGAGGACGGGATGCTGGTTTGGTAGGACTGGTGATGAATGCAATGTACTCTGACAGATCCTTCCTTCTAAATTGAGGGCTAACAAAGCACACACAGATTTGACTTGGTTTGGGGTGCCCTGTCATTGCTCACTGTTGGTCCTATATTACTTCTTTTGACCATACTCTTCTGGCTTTGGCAGTGAACAAGTGAAGTAGGCAGCTCATGATGGCGAGTTCAGTCATGAGGACTTCAAAACTTTGCATTATAAAATCCTGAGATTTAGCTGATTGTAGACATCACATTCATTTCTGTATTGAGTACTTAAGATGTGTATTTGTGATAACCATAGAATCACAGAACTGCTCAGGTTCGAAAAGACTTTCAACATCTACCTAACCATACTACCCTAACTCTAACAACCCACTGCTAAATCACATCCCTGAGCACCACATCCAAACAGTTTTTAAACACATTCAGGGGTGGTGATTTCTTCATATTAATGAAATAGGTCATATTTATTTACACAGTGGTAATTAATTCAGCCTCTGTGTATTTCATGGCTTTGAACATACCAAGCCTTGCCACAGTGCCCTCTGGAATGAAAGTGGTTCCGATAGGGAACGAAGGTAGAAACAAATGAGGGACCAAACAGCCATGCACGGTCAAACAGCGAGTTTAGGAAGATCTCTGGCAATGCCTGCTCCTGTTTCCTCTCCTACACATCTCTTTTCCTAATCCAATATTTCTAGGAGTGTACTGACTACTCCATATTGACTACTAACTCATAAGAGCTCTTTTATTGCCTTCCCTTTTTGGGATGGAATCCCCTTAATACTGTATAAGTACCACCTTTCCTCTGAGAAATCAATGAAACTTCTACACTGCTATTTTTTATTTAATGGGAGAAGTTCCTTTCTCTGATTGCCCCCCAAAAACCCCTCACATTACCTGCGGGTACCTGAATTCGAACTTGCAAGAAGGACAGAGTTTAAATTTCCATGGATATGCTTATCATATCATGCTCATCAGACAAAAAACCTCTAGTCTGTATTGGGCAGTAAACTGCATTCTCCTCTAAAGCCAAAAATCTGCATAGCAGGCCAGTTCATTTCCAGATCACTGTAAACTTCAGCAATTCCATGTTCTGGCTTCATGGCACGATGTACAAAAATAAGTTGTAGCATATGGCAAGCTTATCCTGCAAAAACACTTCCCATACCTGTCCTTATGAAATCTGTAGGTGCTGTAGTTGTTTTGCAAAACTGTTTAAGTGTTGTAACCATTTGCAGAATCCTTTCTGTTGTAATTCCTTCTCTAATACTCGACTTGGAAATCCTAGGGTACTGTAATAGTACTGCACTGTCAGCTACAACATAATGTTAAGATTTTGGTACCTTGACTCAGTACTGCAGAACTTCTTCAAAGTATTCTAAACCACTAAGAAAGAAAAGATTATTCAAGTGTTTTTTGCTTTCTTTTTTTTTTTTTTTTGACTGATTGCAATCTACTTCATAAATTGAAACAAAATTAAAATACCTATGAAAGAGTAAATCTAAAATGATGTTAATCCCAGTGTGTTTGCCTGAATCTTTTTGTGATCCTACTATTATTTTAGTAGTCGATAGTATTGTATATTCCTTAACAATTTCATAACAATTAAAAAGAGGGTGGCAGCTTCACAGGAAAAACTAAGAATACTCCATGAAAAGCTGGTGCTATACGCAGTCTGCTGATTCATGACCCAACTACTCAGGCCCTACAAACAAAATGTATAATCAACGTAAAACTCACTTTTGAAGAGGGCAATTGCACCAGTCTGCTTAGCTGGTAGCCCTATGAGTCCACCAAGCTATTCTGCATAGTTTCATTTTTCTAGAAGGTTGTAAAAAAAAAGCTTGTACAATAACTGCAACGATGATCTGAGGTAGCACTCTAGACAAAATGTTGAGGTGAGGAACGTGATAATGAAACAGTTGTCTGAAAAGATAATTTTTTCACATGCCTTGATCAGTTCACCATTTATTTTTTCTTATTTTTTCTGAATCTCATTAGGTAGGTAACATCTCCTTTAGGGAGAGCTCTACCATTAGTAGTCCAGCTGAACAACCATGCAAAATAAAAGCAATCTTAGCAGGAAAAAATGTGATTTTGGCATCTGCTATAATAACTGTGAGGCTCCAACAGAAAATGACCATTTGAAAACTGCTTTGATCACAGAACACTTGGATCTCTGTCCATCAAAAAAGAAGGATCTGGAGCTGGCTTAGCTACTCAAGGATTTCAGATTTCCAGACACATTTCTAATTTTGTATAATTACAAATTATTGTAAATATATTTTTCCTTCTCGTCCTTTCTAAATCTGACACTGCTCTTCCTTAAAGGCCAGGATTTGGAAAAAAAAAGCAGAAAATCCCATGGGATTGAAAACAACAGATGTTGTCTGTTTTAAGCTTTATCCCAAATCGCTGTATTTAGTGCTTTTAAGATTTTTCTGCCTCTCTTTGCAGAAGTCTGTGATTTGCTCTTTAATGGATTTTCAAGAAGTTGACTCAGATTGGAATATATGCGAGATTTTCAACTTAAAATGTACCATTTTTCTGGGGAGTTAGTAAAAACATGCTAAAAATAAGAAAGAACCAGTACCAGGGCAGTATCACTGTGGATCCATACTTTGAGCATAAACTCAATATATTACTGTCCCAGCAAATGGGTAGTGCACTCAACTGCCCTTGTCCTGCTCCTCCATTTCAGCATGGCTCAACTGTCAAGCTCAAATTACAGCGTCCTGCCCCTTGTCTACTGCAAAGGGATTTGCTATCTCTCCTTAGAAACAAAATTACTTCTTTTTCTCCAGAATAGGTAATGTTCCAGCACCTTCTCATCTGCTCTCCATCACCACAGATATGGCCAAATAGCCCCAACCTGCAGCAATAAAACTCATTCCATTTCCAGGTGAGTGACTGCATCTTTCAAAAAGATGCTGTGATCATGATTCATTTCACGGTAGACGTGCCTAAGGCAATTCAGGTACTGCAAGAGTATTCTGAAGGTAAGTGGGGATGGATTTAAAAATGGTAAGAAATGGTAAGAACAGTGGAGCTAAAAGCAGGATCTGCACTGTGCTTTAAATGTACATTAATATTAACTGATGTAAAATATGAGAAGAGGAAAAAGGAATGCAGACTGGGCAAATGCATCCTAGAAGTCTATGATTCCAAAAAAGCTTGAGTGGAGAAATAGCTATGTGGAAAAAATAACTTAAATATACATCAGGGGAAAAAAAATATGGAAGGATGCTGAGGATAGCTATGACATTCATTTCAAAAAATCTGAGAGGTTTCAAAAAACAACCACAGAAATTATTGAAGTGTTGGATACTGTACAACAAGCAGCAGCAGTTTCACTCATCTGAAAAAAAATTCTGGGAGAGAATTTTATCACAGAGTAGTGGTAACCAAGAGTAAAGATCTCTTCATCCCATGAAGAGAGCCTAACAAGAACCAGCATTTGGAGTGTAAGCACAGACAAATTCAAATTCAAAGGTAAGCATGTGTCTTATGTTTTTTTTTGCACAGGACAACTTAGTTCTAGATCAAACTGCCAAGGAATGTGATAGATTCTGCTTTTATCTACAAGGCAAGACAGGATTCTTCTCGAGGAAGGGTGCTGAAGCTAAGCAAGCAAGTTATGTTCTTATCACAAGGCAGAAGACAGACAGGAAGCTGGGCCCAAACAGCTAATGCTTTTATGCTTTATCAGGTCAGATATTTCTATTAAGTGTCAGAAACTCTGTGTTTACAGTGAATATAGATGCAGTCATTAATAAAATTAACGGAAACTGACTACTCTTTGATTCAATCACATTTGCATTGGTGCAAGATCACTGAACTGCAAACAGATAGAATATTAAACCTAATCTCTTCACAGGTGGTGAGATTTTAACAACACCTTTATAAACCCTTGATCCCTATTTTATGCCTTGGTTTCCTCATGTATTCCATTTTTTTTTTACAACAGCATATACATTACAGAAGCAACAGGAGTTAAGCTGTAACGCATTTGTGTTGGTTGCCAAGCTTGAAATGGATGCAGGTATCAGTCCTCGAGGAATTGGTGTGCTATTCATGTTCTCTTAGAAATAAAAATCTATTTTTCAGGTTAGTGTAGAGAAAAAAAATATATATATTCTGGTCTTCAGTGAGGACATCTCAGTTTGATACTCTGTCATAAAGTTTTGGAGGCTCATGGATGCTGTTATTCCTAAAAATATATATATTTTTATAAAGATATTCTTCAGTTTGCTTCGGGGTTGTTGCGCAACTGGGAAAGAATGTACCTATAGGATTTGCTGACCGCAGGAGATACAGAAATTCAGTTTAATCACAAGTGATTTTGTAAATTGTTTTCCAAACTGAAATTCTAACATATTCACTTTTCAGAAAAAGTGTTTGGCTCTGGACTGTCTGGAGCCCAGTTCCAGACAACAGCAACACTGGAAACAAGTAGCACCATCATGAGCGCCAGGTTCAACAGATTTGCGGTGTGCTGAGGTCACCCTGTGCTGGGTCCATGGACTCAGAAGACATTTGCAAAAACCTGAGCTGCATGTATGGAAGAATTTAATGTGACCTCCAGCCTCCTGACCAGGACGCAGGGAATCTGGAAACCAGGTACTGAAGGCAACCTTGAGTCATCACAACTTTGTCAAATCTGGCATGCTTTTACTAAATGTTTCCATTCCAGCACAAAATCATGAAAGCCCTGAGAAACTTTAATTGAAAGTCCAGTGTGCCCTGTAATACTTCGGTTTCTTTATTTTTTTCCTGGTCTGTCTATTTAATGTTCTCTGGAATAAACGTCAGTTTCAGAAATGGAGCAAAGAGGGAGATTTTGATTTTTGACACCATCTCTTTGCGTAAACTACATTTTTGTGTAACAATCTGTATAGACAAGACATGCCTTGCAACTTTCTGTAATTTAGTTTTATGAAAAATATGCAGTGATTCAACAGAGAGGAGAAAATATAGCTGTAAAGAAACAGAGTTAAAAATATGTCCGTCTGCTCTAACACACTCATCTGGAGAAGTGAGCTATCACGAGACAACATATGCAGATAATGCGTTTTAAAGAAGAAGCTGCAAGCTGCATCCTTCCACCCTGTTCCTGGGAACACCCTGATGAGTGCAAAGAGAACAACTGTGAAACACTCAACATGCTGCTAATGTGCGAAGCCCTGTGTTCTGGGAAGAGAAGAGCATTCAGCAGTAATTGAATCATTCAGGGCTGCACTCGGCAGATACCCTAAGGTGATTATGTTCAGAACAGAAGCTTTCAGAATGCCATTTAGTAAATGAAAACAGAGTTGGATACCAGTAATAAACTCGTGCCCTCCAGCTACTCATTTTTTATAGCAACTTAATTGAAACATACAAATCATTTAATGCCCCATACCTAGGAAAGAGGGCAGCACTGAGACAAAAACGACAGGCACTGAAATCAAGCAATAAAATGTAATTTTGGTTCCAGGAAAGAACAATTTACTGTTACAGTTTTCTTTCTCTGGTGATAAAGAAGAGTTTGTCATACCCTGAATGCTGCTCCCAGGACAGGGAATGAACTGGGTCCCTCCAACTTTCCAAGTGTTAGCAGACCCAGTAAAGTGAAACCCAGAGATAAAAAAGAAAAGTTTTCCTTTCCCATTATGTCTGCATTAGCAACTGAATCATCAGATTTCTATTAGCTAATTTGCAAGAAACGGGATTTTACTGTCTTTAAAGAACAGGCATATATTTATCGTGGGCTCAAACTACAGTCATTAAAATGACATGTTACCATTACATTTTGGATTCCCGCCTTTTATATGCAGTTAGTACTGTTTATGATAACACTCAAAGAAAATTTCAGCAAGATTTATTCAAAGTTTTTCAAACTAGAAGTACTTCTTGCAGACAGATGTCCCTAATTCCGCTGCTTTATTAAACTGAACACCACAAGAACTGTGAATTGGCTTTGGAAATGTACAGCTGGAATTTTCTAAATCTGAAGAAGGAAAAAAAAAAAAAACCTTTGCTTGTAAGTTAAAAGTCATTAGCAAGAGAAGTATAAGAACGAAGCCTCTTTGTTCTTGAGAGCAGAAAACACTCCCTTTTTAATAGTGTACTTCAAGACCAAAACTCCAGCTTAAATGCTTAGTACGCCCTGTTTTACATCCTGGAAGTTCAGCAGTGGTTGAGAAAGATTTGGACTTAGGTCTTAAGATGAGTTTGGGCACGAGCACTACTTGCTCAGAACTGAGCTCGTCATCCTGGGAAGGGCAAAGGCACTGGAGAACAACATCCTCTTCCTCCAAAGGCAAGCCATCCCCAGCTGGTCCCAGCAGCCCTTCCTGCCAGGTGTTGCTTCACACACCTGTTTAGGCTGTAAGATTTCTGCACAGCCTGAGGTTCCAGACAGTGTCCCACACTCTTCTCCTGCCTACTGCCAACCCATTTTTTTGCACTACTGAAGGCTGCAAGTATCACCTACAGCTACTGAAGGATTTTGCAGGCTGTCTCTCCCATGCAGCAGAATTCCATCATTTCGTGCAGATTAGTTAGCATTTGTTGCTTTGAAGATAATTGCTCAACAATAAATTCACTTCTTAACACTCATTTACATTTCCTAGAAGTTTTGTCAAGCTACTGCCTTTGGGGCTGACGCTTTCTACGTTTAATCTCAGCCCAGTGGTGATTTCCATGCATGTAAACGAAAATTCAAATAGTTTACCTGTTCTCAAACCAGACACACGTATGAAATGGATTTCCTGGGAGCCAGATCCAAACAGCTGCATAATTGCTCAATGTCAGAAAAATATTTCAAGAGATTTCATTGGGCTCTAAGGAATAAGCCAAGTTAGAAGAAAATTCAGAGACTTGAAAATACCAAAGTACTGAAATACTTGTTGCTCCCACCTATGAGGATGGCATGGGCATCATCTGACTCCTGGGGTATTAAGACACAGAAAAGGGGTACCAGCAGCAAGGGATGTGGGCACCAGTTCAGTCATACTGAGTGAGACGACATTAACTATCAGAGTGAGCAACAATTCGGATTAAACCCTGTTCTGCATGAAAACCGAGTTTCAAGAGAAGTCTTTACTTTCCCTGAAAAGGCGGGAGCTGGGGTGAAAAATTTAGCTTTATTCATTCCACATCAAAACACTGAGTGTGTGCGATGCTGTCATTTTTCCACAGTCAAGAGAGTCTTAATTACTGGTGTGGTGAAATTAATGATCACTGAACACTGTTAAATAGAAATCAATACTTTTGTGTCTGTCCCATATGGCCTATTGCTAGATAGTTATTCACGGTCCTATTTCTCTCATCCAGTGAATATTAATGAAGTAGGAAAAGACTGAATATATCATCGGCTTGGAAACAAGGATTTTGCAAATGCAGGTCCTCAGCAAAACAGATTACAGTTAGCAGCCAGCTGATTTGTGGGATGCTAAGCAATACGCCTGCTCTAACATAATCCTTCATTTACTGTTCAGATACTTGTTTACTTCTGTCACCATTTATTAAAACAGTGTCCTGCAATAATTATAAAAGGCAGGGCAACGTAAACCCCTTAGTACCTCCTCACCGAGATAAGCAAGACACCATAACAGGAGATCCCTGACAGACAAGTACACATGGGGCTACATTCGCTCCGGCTGTCTGTGTGATGGCTTCCTATGTGAGTAAGGCACTGCAGAGAAGCAGGTCATTAGAAATTACCCTGCCATGGGATGGCTGGTGTGTACAGATTCTGTAATCCTATTAAGGCAGAGGCAGGTTTTCCATATACTTTATATGGCTAACCATGCAAGCGTGAGACTCTGCTTGGAAGAATACTTGTAAGGCCTCACACAGCCTGACTGTGGCCCTGATTTGGCCTTGGTGGCTTATACAGCTCTATAAATTAATTTTCTACTACAAAATGCAGAAAACCTGTATTGCCGAGACTGTATCTGATCCTCTGTATCATATCATTACTGAATAAATCATAAAGTGTAGAGGTAACAAGTGGGTAGGCAGCTTAAATGGTATAACACACACACTGTGGTCCCATGTAATGCATGGGACACTCAGGTCCTGAGACAGAATCTCAAGGTGAAAGAAACCCCAGCTTGCTTCAGCCTCTCCTGCCAGGATCATCAGATGCCCCACATAAAGGGTATTTGCTATAGTAGCCATGTTCCATATGAAAAAATTCTGACATTTTTGCGGGAACAGGTCAGTTTGTAGATGCCCAGGAGCAAATGATGGTGCCACTCAGTGACCTGTGCGAGGGATTACCAGTCACCAAGGCACTCCAAGGCAGCAGTGGGTGCTGGCAACCCGTATGGCCTCTAAGGCAATTCTGCTGCATTACAGTAACATAAGGAAACAATCCCACAATTATGACTAAGTCCCACTGGTATTTATGACCTAAGAATATTTCTGTCCCCGGTACAGGGCAAAGTGGAGACATATGTTATATACTAGTCTTAATTTGCCATCTTATGCAATTATATACCATTTTTTAACATAAGAAACCTAAATTTCCCACCTGATAAGGTTTTATTTTTAAATTACTGAGTGGAGAAGAAACTCAATATCTGTGCTATGATAATCCATATGTTCACATCATAAGCCTCTGGCCTTGCTTTGCCTTCAATTGCCGATAGTCATATCTTTCTTGCATGCACTCCTCCCATCTGTTGTAACCAACTGTTGTCCCTAAGCTTACACTCAGCTTCGACCCTGCAATGACTCATGCAGTTGCTCAATATAACCTCCTTTGTTTGTGTGGAACTACAGTGTTTACAGATAAGGCCCAGAGCCACCACTGTAAGCTTTCTGAGTAAATTTGTTTTGACAAATGTCTGTCAAAAGCCCGGAGCAAAGGTGCTGCAGCTGCCTCTGCAGTGCCAATAGCACCATGCACTGAACTGGCATGGGCTGAATTAAGAGACTTCTTCACTTCGGGCAGCTTTGATCTCTACAAGAGCTGGTGGACAGATGTGGTGTCATGCAATGCAAATAATGGCACTGCAGAAGTGGTGAGACATCTGTGCACATTTAGGTGCAGGTCTCTAAGGAGATCCTACTGGCACAGCTGGATGGCTCCTTTGGCCAAGTAGCTGCTTCCTCAGTAAGCACTACTGCCACGCTTCAGGTCTGGTATGGGGATTCCCCTTGTGCTGCATTTGAAAAATAGGGGAAAGTTCCCATCTGTAAATTGAAATTCTCTTCTACCTGCTCTTATAAACCAATTACTGTTTTTCACTGCAGAAAATTGTAATAAAGATAACTAGTCCACAACAACCCCTTCCAATCTTTTGTTTGTGTTGTGTACTTTTAGTCCAGTTTCCTAAGAAAATGATGCTCACACAACCACGCTTTGTGTGTTGCTTGATATCTGTCTGTCAAAGCCAGGCTCCTCATCCCCTCCCCTGGTCACTTTTGAGTGAACTGGCTATTCTGTGAGACAGATGGCTCAAAGGTATTAAAATCTTACAAATTTTCTCAATATAAGCATCAGGGTAATGGAAAGAGAGCCTCTTAGTGGCCCACTGAAGAAAAGGCTTCAGCACAAATTCAATCCTTTTTAAGCCTAAGAAAATCCGCACAAAGCCCAAGCTCTCTGTGCAAACTCTGCTCAGGGAACCCTTTGCTGAACCTGGCAATGATGAACCCGCCTTGTTATCTATTGCTAAGCAAACATCACTGTGTTTACTGTAGAAATAGCCAGTTAAATTTTTAATAAGGACATTGCTAAGGCAGTTAATATGCAATGCAATGATATTCATTAATCTTCATACCCTAAGCCATGCGGCTTGCTATACTTACATGCTGCCTAGCTTTGACACCATGTCTGAAAACAGTATTATCACAGCATTTAGGGCTCAGATTAAAACAGCTGACATTGAAATGCACACCCAACTCCGGTCAGCGTGGCACTGAAAAAACAGCACTCAGCACTACCTGAGCAGGCCCCTGAGCAGCCCCCACAACACACACATCATCCTACAAACAGCAGAGGTGGAGAAAGCCTGTACTGGGATCTGATGATAAGTTCTGATCAAACAAATGCCACCAGGCATTTATACCGAGCTCCCAGCCCTGCACACAGCAGGCCTGATGGCTCCATCCCTGCTGAAGTCTCATATCCTCAGCTTGCAAAAGACACTACACTTTCCAGGATTCTTGCCTTCTTCACCACTTCACTGCCAGTAGAACACTTGAAATGCTGAGGGTGTGATGCTTACTTTTATATCATGTTATAACTCAGAACTATGGCCATCTCTAAGAGCTTAATTAAGAAAGAAGGCACAAACCTGTTATCTTACACTTCTTGTCACATTTCAGCCTCACTTAGTGACATGAAAGCAGCAAGAAATAAAGCGAAGTGAGAGGCTTCACCATCACATGGTACTGCACTCCCTGCTACAGTGGTTGTCTGTGTTACTGGGATATCTACACAAGGCATCTCTTATTTCCCTTTCTGGCCCAAACTTGGCCTTTGTGATGAAAAATGCGCATTCTGGTTGCATTCAAAGACTCAGCACACTGGCATCCAACAGGTTTTACAGGCACCACCATCAAGCCAAATGTGCATGTTACCTGCATGTTACCAACCAAACCCGTAATGCAGTTTTCTTCCGCTTGTTGCATTCCACATGCTGGGGATCTCAGACAGTCATGGGCACTGACACTGAAAAAGTAATTTTTCTCTTTCAAGCAAAAGGAGATTCGCTTTTCTCACGCGGTTAAATGCCAGATCTCTTGGTCATGTCAAGACCATGAGCACTGCCAGCGGATCCTCTTACCTCTTTCTGGCCACCTTATGTTCAGAACCCTTTCTCTTGAGGCGAACGAACAACGCCACCAGAGCCCTACACAGTGGAACTAACTCCTCTTGAGGCAAATACCACCTCACGTACTGTCTGTGTTCATCACCCCTAGCTCCTCTGACATCCCCAGTGGGACACTGCCAACTGGTTTCTGGACCAAGGTGGTGGTGGAACCTAATTTCTGGGCTGCACTGATCAAATCGTGCATCTGCAGTTACCTCTAGCTAACCTCCAGAGAATGATTACCAAACTACTCAAGGCATTCCTGGTCGTCTTAATCTCCACGACCGTGTAATCCCCTCACTGGAGTGTTCACCCTGCTCCAGACATTCCTGTCTGAATACAGCTGTGCCACAGGGATTGCAACACACAGCAGCTGTCTGCCCGCTGGTCCTGTCAGTATTCAGTGTTCCCGATCTCATCAGTCCCGTCTCAGGTCACAAGCCATTTTGAAATACCACAGGTCTCTCCCAAACAGTATTTACGCCATGATGGCACAACTGGCTGCAGAACTGGCTTCACGCCTGACCATGAAGTTTACACAGTCAAAGGCCTTTTGTTTCTTGTGTTACCCAAAAGCCCAATGGGGACTACCCTGGTGGCCCACAGAAACTGACACATGATTCATCAAGGGGTCAAGGCACTAAGAAACCCCTGCAGTACCCCACTTGGGGTGTACAGATGTCCAGAGGGCAGAGCAGAATTTCCTGTGTGGGTTTCAGCCGGAACATTCACAGGTGGAAATGGCAGGTCTTGAACCACCTTGACCTTGCAGATGAGACAGATACCTTGGTGCTGCAATGCTGCTGAAATTCTCACATACAAGCCCAACAGCAGAGACTTCCTTTCATAGATAAATTTCATCTTCTCTGTGAATTGTGGAAGACTTACGCAGGGGATACTGAGCTTAGTGAGGCAACAACCGTACAGTTGAATCATGGCTTGGAACATGAAAGGGGTAGAGCAAACTCCTTAAGTTCAGTCTAGCTTATAAGAACTTTCATTTCACGTTCAGTAGTACCAGCATCTGAATATACAACATCATGGCAAGAAGCAATAAAACATATGACATGACATCATGTTGTACTGCAATGGGTATGATCTCCTCTTAACTCCTACGGGTATGATCTCCTTTGTACTGCTTCAGGGCAAGGGCACGTCAACAAGATACGGGCATAATTGTCTAAGTCAAAAAGAACTGAGAACACTAACTGAAGTAAATCACCCTAAGCCTCAGAAACTGGGAGTTTTCCTATAGGGACGGATGAGGTCTCACAAATGAACTTCAGAAGTTTACCCTGGTAGAGGTAGTCTTGGTGCTGCCTTGCAGACAGTCCTGCCTTCTCAATTGCAGGGAATTTGTACCGCAGCCTTCCCAGATGACACACATCTTGGGAACACGCTGATTTTACTCATGAGTGTGCCTGTAGATGAGCATTCACCTCTCTGATTTCTCAGTATGCAGCAAAGTAGGCTCTCAAGTATAAAACTGCAGATTTTTACCTTTAACAGATACACAATGAAAACATTCCAAACCCGTGTGTTTTGTAATAATCAGTTCAAAAGTGTTACTTCCATTTCATTTACAGAGTGAGAAGGCAAGAGGGGGAAAAAAAGGGTGAATGGGGGCAATATACAAACAAAAACTGTGCACCCAAATAAAAATATGCATGAATACTGAAATAAAATATACATAAACTAAAAATAAATAGGAAGCTTTTGTTTAAATAGCTTCATTTTATTGATCAGTGATCTTAAGCACATTAGAGTTCTGTAAAACACAGAACAGTACATTGTTAGCATACTTTGTAAGGAGATTTGGAAGAGGTAGCGTGTGTGGAGTGTGATAAGGAAGGGAAAAATACCAAAATGAAAATGGCAGTTATAGAAAGTTATCTCTGCAGACAGATGCAAAATATAGGGCCAAAATCTGTGTTTTTATTTCTTGTGGTACAGAGTGATAAGGCAAGAAAGTAAAGCAAACAGAGAGGAAAATTTGGGCTAGTAGAAAGATAAGCAATTAAATCAAGAGCTTAGACCTGTTCTGAACCTCTGCATTTCCCAAGCATGCTCAAGAGCACTACGATATCACTGGCACATCACAGCCTCCTACCTGCTGGTTCACATGAGCTTCCAATATATTTCTTTATGACTAATGCCAAGAGAATCTGGCTTTTCTCTGCCTAAGCACTGCGTGCTTTGCTTCCACTGATCTCTCTTGAAATGTCAACTTTACATTTCCAATATCCATAAAGAAATTCTTAAGAAAAAGATATGATCTGCATTTCAGAATGAGACCTTTAAATCCTTTAGCTCTGCCAGTTTCTGAGAAATTTTTGTTAAGAATGACAGCCGCTATTTAATAACACCGCCCTCCAACAGTAATCAAGAGACTTGCAAACATCAGTGCATTGCAGATAATAAAAGCTGTACGGTCCATGCAAATGGCCCAGCAATGGAAACAGGATTCTTTATTAGATTCTTGTGCATGAACGTAGAATAAAAGGATGTAATTTGTTCCACGGATAACCTTGCTGTGTGTCTATTTAATGTAACTTAAAGTAATTCTACGTACTTATGAAACAAGAACACATCAGAAGTGTGCAAACAAATCCAACACTGTGGGTTGCATTTTTGCCTCTGCCCACGCTGATTGTACAGCCAAAAGCTTACTTTGCTCTTAATTCAGTGACACCACTGATTGGCATTAAAAAGAGCAGCCACATCCCTCAATGCGTATTTTTACCATCTCCCTTGCAGTAAAATCATATAGTCACAAGCATATGTTTTCTGATGGTCTTGACCCAGCCCAAGCCACCCTGCACTTGCATCAGATTCTCTCCAACAGAAGGATTGCCCAGGCACAAACACACCCCTTCATTTCAAAACTTGCCATTTCAGCTGCATTAAGTGAAGATGCACAGCACAGAGAGCTGAGGAACAACCTGGTCACATCTCCACACCAGCACTCAGGTCACAGCCCAAGTGAATTAGGCCCAGCATGTTCTGAGGTTCAGAAGCACTGCTAATATTGCTTGTCAGTGTAAGAAGCTTCATTCAGGTTTCAACAGAGGTAGCAGTGACTACAGTTTTGGTTCAGCTGCATGACAGAAATGTGATGTGCTGCATTTTTCAGCAAAAGGTCCCTGTGGATCCCTGTGGGTACTGACTCCTGGTGCTGCTGCGTTGGCACACAGAGCTACTGAGCAACTGATGGCTGCTGCCTCTGTCACGTGGCTGCTGCCATACCACCTCCTTAGCTAATTCCTCTGGAAAGAGATTAAGAAATCCGCATGGAGTAAGTGATCGTGTTTTAGTGCTAATGTACCTTCTGTGTGATGTTCTCTTCTGGAGAGGCACTGTGACCTACTGTCCTCGAACACAGTGCTGGGAAACATGGGGTTCTAATTCTGCCTTTACCACGACCTTCTCATCCTCCATCAAAACAGCTGAGTTTCATTGTGTCCAGCTTGTGGGTTTTTAAGATGCAACATCTACAGATCCCACATTACGAACCTGCTACCCGTTATCAAAGGGTGCTGAACACCAGACAGGGAAGCTTGCCTCCAGTGTCTAAATAGGGTGGGGAAGAGGGTTGGAAACACTCAGAAAACACATCTTCAGAATCATGCTGTACTTTGAGAACACACAGCATTGCTCATAATAAAAGGTAAGTATTGATGCTGCTGAAGTTTTCATCTGCTCAATGATTTCTGCTAGCCAGTGGGAACTTTCTTTAGTTTTTGATGTGGTATGAAACATTTCAATGACGAAGATGCTTTAGGAAGTTTTTCTCGATGCACAATCACAGTGGACTCCTTACAATCTAAAATCCTTGAGGCTCTTTCAGGCCCAAATCATAAAAAAGAAATATTTTATGGATTTTTAATGTTTAATGGAATGAATAAATGAACATTTTTCATAAGCATTTGTTATCAGGGAATTTTTTCCCCTATGCTGGTAGAAATTGTGTCAGACAATGTAAAAAAGGGTAGATAATAATAATTAGATCTCTATTTTTAGCTCCAAACTCAAATATATGTATATTTTGTAGGAATAAAGAACCATTCAGATTCATTTTCTTATGCGTACATCTCTCTGCAGCAGACCTGCACATACTTGCCCTTATTTACCTGAATCATTTTTGCAATGCTGGAAAGGTAATGGAAGTTTAAATACAACTTTCCATTGCCATTGACAGGAATAAGACTCAGAAGTCAGAGGAAAAAACTGCTAATTCACGAACTCTGAATATCTTTGATGGTCTCCTCTATCTACTGAAGTAGCAATGGCAATGGCCTGCCCGGTGTATTTCCTTTCTCCATACCCAGCCCACTGCTCAATTTTTTTATTTCTTTCCCTCTTCTGCTTATTTCAGATTTCCTCCCTTTGTTTTACATTTGATCTCAGTCATGGCTTCTTCGTCTGCTGTGCTGGGACAGCCCCACCTCACACTTTACACCAAAAGTTCCAATACTGCGAAGGGTGGAACAGACCTGCCTTTCCCGTTATCTCACCTCATATCTTTCCTTTGCCCCATATTTTCTTGTACTAATCTGCATCTCCTCAGGCTGCTATGAAACAATTTAATTCAGATGGCATCAACTCATTGCACTTGACTGAATTGACTAGGCCGAGTATACACTGGTAGCTTAGCCAAATCACACCCAAGTAAGTCTGTAATGTATTTTCCTCTGCTTTCACCACACTTTCCAATTTAGAGTCTGCAGAGGAACTGCAGGTTAGTTTCATTCAATGAATTATGGAGACAATGTGGAGTACCTTGCAGAACTGAGAAGTGTACAGAGATTGATCTCACAGCGTAGCACTTACAGCACAGAGTAGCAAAGTCTGAGGTCCTGGTTCAATTCTCTGTGCTGATGTATGGTTTTTAATTTATATAGCACTGAAAATGACAAGAGTGACAAGTGAGAAAGGCTTACCCTGGCATGAGCAATAGCACAGGAATGTAAACAAGATCTTGAACTCAGATCACTCATAGACATGGTGTTATGTCTGTGAATAAACGGAGGCAGACTGTAGGTGCTCAACTACAGGATGAGTGGAAACAATTTGCAGCCTCATAAATCCAATCGGATATAAGGGAAAAGTCACCATGAAGTTGGTCAAAGGCCACTAGACAATTTGCGGAAGTGGTGGAATATCGATCATTGGAGATAATTAGAAATAAACTCAGTGTGGCCCATAGCAACTTGATCCAGTTTTACTGCTGTGAGCAGGAGCTGGATTCTTAGGTCTCATCCAACCTAAATGGTTCTGTGATTCTGTGAAATCTTTGGTCTCAGCTCTTGTACACTGAAGATCTGGAGGTCTTCATAAGCTTCACTGAAGCAGACTGCTCTCACAGAATCATTAAAGTTGGAGAAGACTTCTAAGATCATCTAGTCCAACTGTCCACCTACCATCAATACTGCCCACCAAGCAACGTCCCTCAGTGCCATATCTACACATTTCTTAAAACACCTCTGTGGATGGTGACTCCACCGTCTCCCTGGGCAGCCTCTTCCAATGCCTCACCACTCTTTTTAAGAAAAAATTCTTCCTAATATCCAACCTGTACTTCCCTGCTGCAGCTTGAGGCCATTCCCTCTTATCCTATCACTGTTACCTGGGAGTAGAGGCCAACCCCCACAGTGTTACAACCTCCTTTCAAATGAGCAGTAGTCTGGAACATCAGACCACAACCAGGTATATTTCTTGCACTTTGGGATGCCCATGCACAAGTTACCTGTCTGTAAACTACAGCTATTTTCAGCAAAAGGTTTTTTCCTTGCTTTCCTGAGCTGTATAAATAGTGTCTTGAACTCTGGTTTTACGAGATAAACATCCATTACAGAGCAGGGGTGAAGACAGTATGTAACCATATTTACATCATTCTAGAGGCCAATGTCACCTGTCCCCTTCTTAAAACTAGAACCTGAACTGTATTCCAGCTGACTGCCATTTGATTAAAAACCAGATTGAGTGAAAACCCAAGTCCAAAAGACAGTGACCTTTTCAGTAAAACAAAACTATGTGGAGGTTGATACATGGTTTTAAGCCATATTTAAGAACTCCTTGAAATGTCAGCTGTCCAGTCTGCTGAATCTAACACTTTGTTCCACTTTAAGCTTCAGAATAGAAAGCATCCAATCTCAGTCATTCATGTCAACAGGAAGGGGCCTAATATTGCCTTGATGCCAACAACTAAAGAAAACATTTTACAGATTGCCTGACACCTTTTGTGCTTGCTTTGCATCATAGGAAAAGTAAACGAGATCACTAAAAGCAAGCAGCCACAAAGAACCAAGTTCACTGCAAATCTTCCTCTGGAGAGGATGCAGATACACCAGCAAATAATCTACCATCTCAGTGTGTACTTCTGCAGAAGGGTGAAGCATACGTGTGTGTCTGATGTGCCAGATTCAGAAGAGAATGTTAATGTTATAAAAAAACCAAACTCTCCTAAATTACACAATGAACAAAATCACAACATCTGATCTGAAAGCAGTTACTGCCATAAAGATCTCCACTTTGGCTAATGGATGGATCACATGTAAATGATAAAGATTTCTGTTCACATCAGCAAATTAATCTGTAACCTTTTTATTGTGGTTAAGTTGCAGCAATTATTACTCAAAGACAGAAAGACAAATTTTAAGCTTATACAAAGGCTAAAATCTGACAACAGGGAATTTGAGTTGTTAAAAAAAAGTCACCACAGTTCAATATTTTCAATTCCTGTTGTGTAGCATTTGCCCCTCTTACGTGAAACACTGATTATGATTTTGTTTGGTTTTGTTGCAGCTTAAACAGTGACATGAACCTAAATTCAGTGTGAATGACATCAGTTGTTAGCTATCTAACAAGAAATGATCATCACTATAAATCTATTTTACGTTTTACAATGATTGTTTAAGACAGCTGAGGCTCACGTGAGCTGAAAGAGTATGTCAGCATACAGCAGCTGCTGATAATAACCAGCATGTGCTGGCAAGAGCCTTTTGTTTTCTGAAGGTAATTAAAACTTGCTATAGTTTTCCAGCTGCTACATAGTCAACAAGGAGTACTCTTAAAAACGGAGGGAGTATTTCTGGTTCACTTTAGAAGCACTGTGACCATCTCTACCAAATGTTTATGTAAAAACAATTATTCTACAATTTCAATTTTTTCACACATTTTCTACAAAATGCCCTATATGTCAGCAGTTTGCATCAGAAAGCTATTAACAATCAGCTTCAGACGTTTAGGAGAAAAGCACTGTAATAACAATCATTTTGCTGAACAGTAAAACATTGACATGCAACTGTTTGCATCCTCACCTCTAAAATATGGTATTATCTGTATTTACTTCGTATTCTTAAGGCTACAGTGACTCTTTATTGGAATGAGGGCTTTCTTTTTTTTGTGAAAAACGTTCAGTTCTCAGAATCAGTCAGCAGATAAAAATGGAGTACCGCAGGTACGGGAAATAAATGGCTCTGTGGAGCTACAAATAAAATGCCAGTAGTTTTATACCAGTACTCACTAAAGCCTTAAGATGGGACGTTTCCAGGGTTTCAGAACCACAGTTATCCTCCAGTTCTTCCCTAACTTCACAAAGAGTGAAGATTATCATCTCACTTGCCAATGGCAGGCAAACTTTAGGTCCTATGCTCAATTAGAATCCAAAAGCAATGCAGTATTTCTCTTAACCAAAGTGTTCAGGAGTGGTTCAAACCATGACCTTCTAGAATAATGCAATTTAACATTTCTGTCATTTCTGATTAACACAGAACTATTTGGTTAAGTCAAGTAAGTGAATGGTTTCTTGAACAACCTTTGTGTGCTTAGATATGAAAAAATAATTGGTTTGAAGCAAAGCCTCTGACCTCAGGGCACAATTAGTCTGAAAATACCATTATTGTCAAGGAAACAGAAAACATTCTCAAATTATTATCAGGACTATGATAAAGTGCTGTACTCTCTTTCTTCCACATCTCACACTTAGCTGGCTGCTGTTAGTAGAGCCAGTCCAGGCAAGTACACTGTGAGCAACCCTGGCCAGCAATCTTAATTGGAGGTTATCAGAGAGATAATGAATGAAGCTTTCTAAAGGTACATCCCTCAGCACCAGGAAGTGAACACAGGAGAACTGTAAGAATAAACCAAAGCAGAAGGGTGAAATTACAGTTGTATGGGGGCAAAATGCACCACCTGTCAGGCTGGCCAGAGAAAGGTCTCAGCTCTACTCCGGAATTATCCCTGGCTGTGACAAATCTGTTACAGAATAGGTTTTTTCATGAATCAATGTAATGAATTTTATACTTGTTCAAGTATTAATTTCTACATAGATAAAGCAAATGAGTACAGAATTGCGTTTGTTTCATACCTTTCACAGCTGACAGGATGATGTTGTATTACTGAGCCTGGTACTCTTCAGTACACCCTGTGCTTGGGGCTGGGGAGAACGTTCTGGGTCAATCTAACTTCCAGCAATGGTGAACTGTTTAAATCCTTGGACTTAAAATGCCTATTGCCCTCAGAGATCTAATTTTCGGGCTTATATATTTATATAAATTACTATGCAAATACACGTACAGAAATAGGTAACAGATACGAAGTGTCTGCTCAGTTTCTCCATCACAGTCTAACCAAACTGCACGCTACCCCATGGGCTAGTGGTGGCAAGAGGCTCTGGTGTGCTTGGCTAACAGGAAGACTGATCCATCCTAGGCCACTCTGATGACTGATGACACCTATGACATAGGCTGAGAGAGGTGGGATTGTTCAGCCTGGAGGAGAGAAGGCTCCAGGGAGACGTCTGCAGTCTTCCAGAACCTAAAGGTTGGTCTACAGGAAAGCTAGACAGGGTATTTTTACCAGGGCCTGAAGTGAAAGGACAAGGGGTAATTAATAACTAAAAGATAGTGGATTTCAATTAGATAAAGGAAGAAATTCTTTATTCAGAGGATGGTGAGGCACAGGGATGCCCAGAGAAGCTGTGGGTATCCCATCCCTGAAGATGCCAGGTTGCATGGGGCCCTGGGCAGCCTGAGCTGGTGGGAAGCATTCATACCCATGGCAAAGGGTGGAACTGGATGGTCTGAAAGGTCCCTTCCAGTCCAAACTGTTCTATCTCCCTAAGACCATCTGCTCTGTTAGTCTTAAAAGAGGTTTTCAGGACTTGACAGTGGAGAAAATAAGGACTACTGACAAAAAAAAAAAAAAAGAAATAATTTTTTTACTTTAACAGCTGCAATTGTTGCCTCTTAAACTTCAGAGGACAGAACTAATGAATTGATCATAACATAAGGGACTATTTGAGATAATAAGACTCTCAGCAAATAACACTGCCATTATGTGTCAGTGAGCTGAAACGCTTATTATGCAGTTTAGCTGAAACTCAAAGGCACAAAGCATTGGACATGACTGGCAGGAGCAGTGACTAAAAATACTTCAACATAAAAGGGATTTAAAATGTCACAGGAAATCTCTTCCTTAGAAAATTGGCGCTGCCCATGAATAGACCATTCTTGGCCTGAACAGATGAAACCCTGTGACTCGTGTGTGCTGGGGGTGCATGAAGGCACCCTACTGCCTCCTGAACATCGCTACGGCCCCATCCTGCATGGAAAGAGGCAGAGCTCTGAGCTGAAAAGGCCTCAGATAGCTGAAGGAACGCCTCAAAAGAAATGAGAGCTGAGCATGACAGCCAGCTCTCATTTTCAAGGTGAGATGCTGAATAAGGAAAGGCTGCACTGCACGCTGTGCATCACCAACAGCGCTGTTTGATCCAGAGCACGCTGCTCAGGCAGTACTTTGAAATGCAGCTTTTGCTGCAGTGGCTCTGGTTTTGGCAAGGGACATCCAATTTTAATGCAGAATCAGCAGCTCAAGTGATAAAGTGCTTCTGGACTACATATTTGGAATCTCTCAGCCTGTTTATTTTGAAGGGACTTTTAAACCAGATATACACCAACGAATGCTTGCCAAATTTAAAGGAAAATAAAAGTCCATTTAACTTAGGGGAAGGCTTAGGCAGACTGCCACTCTTAATGAAGTGAAACTGACAGAATGGCAGTTTTAAAAATTCCTCAGAAAAACATGTAAATATAGCTGTAAAATTAATAAGGGAAAAGTAAAAAGCCAAGGACTCAGCGTCTCATCATCTGTGCCAAACAGTTAGCTTTTGGATTTTATATTATCCCCCTCAGATAAATGTTTGCAGGAAGAGAAAGCCATTATCTTTGAGGTTACAAAATGATTAGATATTCAGCTGCTGCTATCAGATGCAATTAAAGGCACAAAACAAAACTCAGATTCATCCCACAGAACATTTGAGTTTGACAAATACATTATGAAGAAGAGCCACACTGTGTGGCTATACGAGCCTTCTCCTCTCCTGACTCCCACTCCCATCCCAGTTGGAGACTAGAAATAACTAATCATCCTGCCCATCAGTGACTTGTGTGTCTCTCATATAAGCTCCTCAAATGCTATGTTTGTGTGATCCAGCTCTTCAGAGGGATTTCTCTGGTCTTCCTAAATCTCTGGTTCCTTCTCAGACATATGCCACTAAAGGAAAGGCAGCCCAATTTGTTTTTTCTTTGTCAAGCAGCATCACCTGACTCATATCTGTGCTACCTGGGACCAGTTCACTCTCCAAAAAACTTGCTCAGTGTTGTGCTAATTGAATAAGGCCAAGACAGAGTCAAGGAGTCTTGCCAGGAGCTTGGGGAGACATGGATAACCCACAGTGAAATACTGGCACAAAGGATGCACGTAGTAAGGAATGGGACAACAGCAGTTGGAGATCTAGAGAAGAAAAAAAATGTGCTGGAGGTTCACAGAACCAGCAGCTTCCCTGTACTGAAGTGTTAGATGAGGAAGACCTGAACTGTCATCCTACCTTCTAGACATATTCAACAAGTTGCACTGGAACCTTTAGCAGAATGTCTTTCCTTCAAGAAAAGGTGTAGTATTTTCCTCCAAATGCGACTTCAAGAAGGAAGCTGAGAAATCTCACAGAGAGATGTCAGATTTGGGAGAGAATGGGGATGGAATAAAGGGGGGATGAAGATGGGGTAGTGAATAAATAGGATAAGAGCTAGAATTAAATCTAAGGATCACACATTTACTTACTATTTGTTTCCCATACTCCCCAAGTACCTCATGACGGAGATTTATAAACCGGCATGGCTTCACTGACAAAATAAACAAACCATGAGAAACACCAGCACCTCATTAAGGAGGAAACAGTCAGAATATCCTTTAGGCTGTTAGGACTATGAATGAGAGAGGCAACAACAAACATACAGATTTTGCTTCCAAATCCTGCAACCTTTGCTCAAACAGACCTTTCTCCAACTACAATACTGTTAGAAGAGAGCACAATTATTGCCAAAGGCCTGAAATATCTAGCTCATTAAAACTATACCAGTTGACATTATTAGGATTTATTACTTCGCTCCTTTAGTACCGAAAAAGATTCATCTGAGTACACTGCAGAGCTGAGTCCTTCTTTGGCAAAGGACATCAAGTGGA
The DNA here is from genome assembly GCA_036925125.1 of Oreortyx pictus. Taxonomy (NCBI): domain Eukaryota; kingdom Metazoa; phylum Chordata; class Aves; order Galliformes; family Odontophoridae; genus Oreortyx; species Oreortyx pictus. The sequence continues at coordinate 20,940,358 of JAUPFR010000001.1, forward strand.
AAGCAAAGTGTCTGGTATGCTCCAGCAAGGCAGCTTCCACGCCAGCCAGATGGTATTTACTTAAGACATACTGCACAGCCCATATTTTAAACTAAGTTATTTCTCTGAGTTCACTTAACTTATCACAAGGAAAGAAACTTGTGCTCGTCTGTGGGTGGATGTTAGCAACTCCCCAGTAACCTGAAGTGTTATGGAGCAATTTTCTTCTCCCGCTAGAATTAAACTCCTCAGTAACAGATCAGAAGCGAAAAGCCACAACGTGTTTCCAGACTGAGTCATGCACATGCTTTTCAGCTAAGCTCCCAAATTCTCTGAATCATGCTGTCTGTGCTCTGTAGTTCTGAGCGCCCTGCTCAAGGTGCTCCAGCCCTGCTGTCCCCCTGGGATGCTGTGCTGTGATGCCTGGCTCTGGGCAGATCAGCTGACCTGTGGAACTGAACCTTAGGTTCTGGTTTTTAAGCAAAAAACGTATGCATGAGAAGAGAGGAACCATTATCCTAGCTTAGTTTGATCTCTTGTATCCCACAGGCCTCAGGATTTTAGCCAGCAACTGGTGCATGAAGATGAGATATTACTGACTTGCCCACATTCAAACATCTGTCTAATAAGAATAAATAAGAAATGACACAACTAGCATATAATGGATTATTCCTGCCATAGAAATCAGTATTCTGTCTTTGAAAGCAGCTGCTACAAAGTGGAAGAAACAAAACTACAATCATTTAATAACCAAATTACAAGGGAGCTGGCTTTTAAGTCCCTTCAGTTGGTAGCTTAGGCTCTAATCTAAATACACAGTATGTCTGATATGAAACAGATCACATAATTGTTTAAGTGCAACAAAAAGTCTGAGAATATTGTATGATACAAGTAAGATAAGAACAGTGACTATGGCTAAGATGCTGTTGACACCTTCATAGTGTTAGCATCTGAACCAAACCAAACCAAACCAAGAAAAAAAGCACGTTAGTGAATATTACCTAAAGAAAAACATAATATGTTTCTGGAACTTAACATCAGTGATTTTTTTTTAATTAACACAGTGCTCTGGGCACAAACATTCCACTTTATTTTCAGGGCTTTACGTATAAATACAGGCACAAGAACCTCCCGGTAACAGAAATTATATGTTCAGATTATTCTTAATTAGTCTGTTTCTGTGAGTAATCTCTATTTAACTTCTGCATTCTACAGCATTTTATATACCCCAGTGACTTATCAGTTCTAAATATAAAATATTTAAAAATTTAAAAATGTATGCAAAATTATTAGTACAGTAATGATTCATTTATTGAGTATACATCTTACACTTGTTGGATTCAATGTCTTTTAACACTACTGGCTCTGATTACACGACAGGCTTAATTTGAAAATTAAAAACCTCCTCAGTGATCGACACAGGAGACATAGAGCAGCACATACAGCTGCTCATTTCATCACGAGCAATTTCAGAACAAAAATGTTTCATTTAGATTTCACCTTGGCTGAAAGCTGGCTTTCAGTGAAATCGAGAGCAAAAGTCCCCCAACACAAAAGATGAGCCAACATGTTCTGCTCTGCTTAAATTATTTGTGTCAGCACAACTAGCCTGGCCGCTCTGTGACTGTAGAGTTGTGTCACAGAGAATCACAGAAAGGCTGAGGAGGGAAGGGACCTCCAGAGGCCACCTTGCCCTGCTCCATCAGAGCACCGAAGTGCTCCTGGTGTTCAGAGGGAAACCTCACACGATGCAGTTTGTGCCCACTGCCTCTGTCCCTGGCACTGGTCACCCCTGAGCACAGGCTGGCTCTGGTCTCTCTGCACTCTCCTTCCAGGTGAAGGCTTCCCTAATTTTCCTTTTCCAGTGTCCTTCCTCCTATGGAGTATAATCTTGCAGAACCTCAATTAGCTGGACTGCAGTCTTTCTATCTGCTATTTATATATATGTTTTTATAAACACACCTCAGGGTACTTTAAATTTATAAATATCCCCAAGGATGTTTACACATTTTGTGTGAAAGACTCAGCACAGATATTTCAGCAAATTCAGAGTACAAACTCAGAGAAAAAAAAAAAAAAAAGAAATCCTACAATGTCATTGAAAAGCTTTAGTTCATCTACAGTTTGGGGTGAGGTCAGTGTAAAAAAAAATTACGGATTTAGTTCTAAGATCCTTTCAAAGACAAGTCCACTGCCCTAAATACTGCCTCAGCTGTGAACATGCACTCACCACCACACATCTGTCTTACTGGGGAGGGCCATGTCCCAGCTAAGTCTGCCATGCAGCTCCACAGCTGAGGATGCTTCTCATGGTAGGTCTTCTTCATGCCTTCTACAAGCTCCTGCTGCACCTCTGAGGAGCAGTTCACAGAGAGGAACTACAGCTTCAGCCATGAGTTATCCCAGGAGTTGAAAAGGCAGGAAGGAGGTTACTGCCATAGGTCACGGACAACCCAAGTGGGGATTTCGAATCATTATCACTGTGTTGAGTCATGTTGCTTTATCTTTTGGTTTCTTGGGTTCAGACAGTTAACAGAAGAAGAGGTAAATGGCCAGCATCCAAAACGTATGGAAAGCTATGGTTGAGGTTGCCTGAACAACCACATTTTGGCCTCTTTGTATGTTTGAACAAAACCACAGTCTTTAATTACACAATCATATCCTGCTTCCAATCTCATGTGATGGACAGGTGCTCCCTACCTGTACACATATCCAGAATGTGATCCAGGACTTTTTAAACACAGACTACAACATTTTCACGTGTTGTAATGACTTCAAGTTCTCATTACGAGCACTATATAGGAAAGTATTAAATCTATCTCTTGCTGATAGTGTTTACATTGACATATAAAATGCAAAGTCACCTGGAACAGACATTTCACTTAAAATCCTCTGCAACATCTTTCACAAACTGGACACTACTCATGCTTAGAAAGAAGAAGAGTTAAACATGTTGAAGTCCAAAGGGAAGAATACAGATAAAATGTAGGGAAAAACATGTTTGTACTGCTAATGCTTGCTCAAACCAGACAGGCACAGGTGACACGCAGTTACTGTACTCAAAGAAGTTCAAAACTGAACTTAAAACATACAAAGGTATAAAACATCTGCTGAGTGATGAACAGAGAGTTTGCCTTGAGAAGTTATAATATGCTTTGAGATTGTTCCATCAAAAGATCCTCTTAAACCGCTTTTGCCTGTGGACACGAACTGAGACAAATAACAGAGCATTACTCACTGCAGGCAGGAATTTACTCCCAGAGAAGCGGGATTCATCTCTTTCTTTTTTTTCTTTGTATTATTTTTTTTTCCTAAAAGTGCAGCCTAACAATCAGATTCTTCTGTACATAAACTGAGACCTTTCTTTAACAGCAAGCCTGAGTTGTGCTTGAGCATAATGCAGCTTCCTTCACCTTGACTTACGCTGTACTTGAGCTGCACAGCCACTGCTTTCCATACGATATTTTCAGGTTATGGCCTTAATTCTTCATTGCTTTTCACCTACAACTACTTCATATTTTCTGTTCCGCTCTGTATTTAGCCACGTACTCTGAAAGAAATAACAACTTTGTGACTCATGTAACATAAATTCTTGAAAGTCACCACCTTATTTATTTAAAGCGAACATGAGTAATCATTAATGAATTCTCATACAGCTACTACATACACCGTTTGAATAAATACCTCAGCCCAAGCGTGCTACACCCTGTTCCTTTCCGCTGAGGCATGTGTCCCCTTTAGCGTGGAAACTAACGGGCTTAGGGGAAAAAGGGAATCATCAAAAGATCACATTTTGAAAATACCTATCTAATATCAGGCAGATAACTGCTGCTCACATTCATAAGCTACCTCATAACTCTGCCTCACAGATTCGGAGTGAACACAAACCAAATATTTAGGACATTCAATCAATGATCTGATCAAAATAACGGTCTAGTTCATTTCATTTCTCTTATGGTGGATTTCTTTTTGGAAATGATTAAATAACAACATTACTATAACATTTCATTTTTTTTATTTTTAAGAAACACTAAAGGAAAACACAAAGAAAAGCTTCTTCAGTAGAAAGTGTTTTTCTTTTTTTTTTAAGTAGGAAAAAAAGCTGTATTGCACAATATGATAGAGTAATTTAGCAACATTTAGAACAGCACACGCCACTAGTGACAGAAAAGCTACAAGTGCACACAACTCTTGGTAGCATTCTGCATTAGTGAAGCAGGTTCATGTCTCCTATGGAAGCGCCGATACTCTGTGCACTGCTTTATAGATCATTCCTTTCACTAAGGAAAGCTATACCTGATGTAAAAACTTCTATTTTGCTATTGCGGGTGCCTCTGGTTTGAAATCCAGCAACCAAGAATTCACTGTATAAGAAGCAGAGAGCAGGTATTCAAGAAAGCCCCAAGGCAGCTTAGCACTTAACTATGCGGCAAGTCCCTTTTCAGCAAAGCAATTAAGCATGCAAGGCTCACCTTCCAACCATATTAAAATAAAGACTGGATGTTTTTCTAAACATATGCTGCACTTCAAACAGTGATTAGACTGGGGAGGTGCTAGCAATAGAATTAAGGTAGCAGGGCCCAAATACACTTCTGTAATGGTATCATCTGGCCTTAAAAAATGCGTATTCGGTGATATATGAATGCAGGGAGATGGAAGAACGATTTGTATGCTATACCGAACGGGGCTACTGAGAGTTGGTTTGGGTTTTCACATTGCATCTCCTGACTGAGTTTTCAAAATAGTCCTGTTCAGCAGCTCTTGGCACTGCGCTACTACCTAGCTGCACTTGTCAATTTGTAAAACTCATTGTTCTGTGAGCACATCACAGTCCTGCTCTGCCCACACACTGGCTCTTCCACTGACTTACAAAGTCTTGAAGAACTGCACGTAGTGCCAGTCCCACCTGGCACAGCCCCAGCTTGCTTGTGCCTACAGGAGGAAGCCCAGAGCAGGACAGGCTGACCCAGGGAGGCCTTGAGGAGCCTGTCAGTGCTTCGGCTAGGATTGGTGACTTGGATCTAAGACTTCATCCTGTGTAAACAGAAGGGTTGGGGCTGAGTTCTGATAGTCAGACTTAGCTTTCTTCAGCCTGGCTAACACAGCTATTTTTACCAAAATTATTATTCATTACTTGGGGCACTGTGTACCTTGCATGTGATCTTCCACCACACCTGTCTATTCCTGCACGTGGGCACATACAGACACATCAGCACCTGTCTGCACATTCAATATCATTACTGCTAAGAACTGACACAACCAACAGCAGACTGTCTCCAGCTTACTATCAGTAAGTGTATTCTTAACAATCTGAAATACATACATTTATTTTGTGTGGGTGCATGCTGAACTGCAACAAAGATCACATCATTAGAGCACTATACAAAGCACAGAGTCACAGAGTTGTAGGGGTTGAAAGGGACCTCTAAGATCACAGAGTCAAACCCCCACCGCTAGAACAGGTTTCTGACAGTAGGTTACACAGGAAAGTGTTCAGGTGGGTTTTAAATATCTCTGGAGAAGGAGACTCCACCACCTCTCATGGCAGCCTATTCCAGTGCTCTGTCACCCTCAAAACAGATGATTTTTTCCTTGCGTTCAGTGAAACTTCCTATGTTCCAAGCTATGCCCATTGTCCTCTGCCCTGTCACTGGGCACCACCGAAAATAACCTGGTCCCATCCCTAAAGAGCCTCACCTGTTAGCTATTTATTAAGCGTTAATAAGGTCCCCTCACATGTAATTCCTACAGCTTTGTACAGGACATTATGGAACGTAGTGGCAGATTCTCCATATGCTGAACAATCAGGCAAGAAACTGCAGGCAGAAAAGCTACAGCTCAGGAATTCCTATCTGTGCCACCATGCTGCATCTTGAGCCACGGCAGTACGTAAGTCTTCATCTTCAATACTAACTACAGGATCCAGTTACCTCTGCCACTGCACCACGTAGCCAAGGCTGCTTTAAATGACCCAATTTTCAGAGAACATGCCCAGGATGCCTCTATTACAATCTCTACTCCAGCCTTTCTAGTCTGTCACCTAGCACCAGCTTCTGAGAAGACCCACACCATGAACAGCTCCAGGCATCCAAATGGTTTTGCAAGACCCTGGAGAGAAAGCTGTAGGGCATGGCAGGCAGAGGAGACACACTGAACTATTTCATCAGTAGCTGCTGCATGAAAATTAAGTTGGCTCTAATACCGTGCCTAAAGCACTTCCAAATGAATTTGAGGAGAAATAAATTACCCTTCCTTTCCATTCAATCCCAGCTGTACACTGTGTACACAGAATTACATAATATCCTTCCTGAAATTAGAGCTGCAGTAAGGACCAGTACCCTTCAAACAGGACCAGTTCCTGAGATTGCGCTGCAAACAACTGCGTTTTCCTAATTGCCACAGAAACTATCTTCTTCATCTTTTTTTTAAAAGCTGGCCAAAGAGATATGTATTGTTTTCTTCATAAAGACAATAAAGGTTTCATCACTATATCCCTGTACTTCTGCCAGGGCTTGACAGCCACAGCTACCCACAACGTTACTTGAAAGCAGCAAGCATTATTAGCCACTCTATGTGACTGCTGCTGCTCAGAAGCTCACACCAGTTTCTTCACTGTCTCCCAGGTAGTGGATGATATTAACTCTATGGCTGTCCCTAGTTAGCAGAATAAAGCACCTTTTTGTAAATTGTCAAGAACGTACCTGAGAAACCGTTATCTTCAGGATTTTATTTTTTTTGATGGCAAATACATGGCATTCTGTATGCTGTGTGTTGGAAACTGGCATTCTGCAAAAATGATGCTACTAGGTAATAATTTTTTAATCTGGAAAAACTAGCTCAGTTGGCATTTTTTTTTTTATCTTTGCTTTAAACATTCAGAAGGTAATTTAAATTGCACATTCAGGCCAAAGGATTTGTCTTGAGGCCAATCTGCATTTAACTTCAGTACTGTAGATACTCGGAAAAAAATCAATACTCTGCAACGACCATCCAGATAAATGGACAAGCAACCACAGCAAGCCAAGTCAGCAATTATTTTTAAGGACATGTGACAAGTTTCCTAATCCTCTGACAGCTACACATGCTTGTATCCAGAGGGGGTTACTCCGGCTGCTCTCCTCCAGCTGCCCTGCCACGTTTCTACCTGGCTGATCAGCTACTCCGTGTTACAGCAGGCGGGTTTTACCTGCAGCTCTCGGGGCTGAGGTGCCAATGCCAGGGACTGCGGTGCCAGTCGGAAAAGATGAACTTCAGCACCTAAAACTCCTGCATAGTTTATGATTAAAAGAGAGTATAGTTAAATAGCTAAACAGGCATTAGCATTTGTCTCTCTCCCTGCCTATGTGCATACGTGCAGAGTGTAGGAAGAACAAGTTATGAATGACTGCCTCAAACTCTGACCCGAGCCAGATTAGTTCAGAGCAGAGAGAGGAAAAGAGGCAGGAAATTTTGAGGCATGAGAACACCTTCTATTACGAAAGCAGGGAGCTGTGGAGGGCTCCCGCCAGGCACTCACTCACCTTGCTGGATCTTGGTCAGGAGCTGCTGACGTGCAAGAATCCTGCTTGTCCTGTAGGGAGGGCGTCTCGCTGTCTGGTCAAACCACAGGTACATCTCCTGGCCCTCGGGTGACACTGAGTTTAGGTAGTAGCAGCCCGTGCCTGACGTCCTGGGCACCTGCTTCAACATCTCCACTCCTTTAAAATCCCTCCTTCGCTTTCCTACGGCTACTTCAGATTATAAACAGGGTAACGAAAGGAGGGAGGTAACAAGCCCTTGGGAGCTGAAAAGAGCAAGCGCTTTAGAAGAAAAAAAGGAGTGCCAAAAGCTACAGCTCAGGATTCCTGCTTCTCCCACATGATCCGCGAGGGCCAATCGCTCCGAGAGCAGCCCAGGGAAGTGCTGGGCTGACTTGCTGTCCTGCTCTTACGGCCCCGCACCGTCCTGCCGGCTACAGCGGGCTTCTGCCCTGCGAAGCGTGCCAGAACCGCACACGGTGGCCTTGGGAAACGAATTAAAAAGGCTCTAGGCATTTGGGAATACCTATTTCAGCCTGCAGAACGCCTTATTATGGAGGGCTGTGGGAAACCTTTTCCTACTCCGCGGCGCGCAGCTGGCGAGTCATCTCCTGAGATGATGCCCTTACTCATTTTCTAAAAATCACACCAGTGCTTGCCAAGGAAAAGTCAGCTCAGGGCTGGGCTCTCTTGAGTCCCCAAAACCACACAGTACAAGGAGGACTGGAACAAATGAAGCCTTTCCAATTGAAAAAACAAACAAACAAACAAACACAGCGAAACAACGGAAACCCATAGCAGTAGGTACGCAAGAGTTGGTAAACAAACCCCAAAATTCCCAGTACCAGTGTTACTGAGAAGCAGAAGAGAAGGAGAGGGAGAGGCTTGGTTATTTCGGCTACTTGGTGTAACGCTGTTTTTTAACAGAGGGGCATCTGTTTTTGTTCAGTCCCATGTATCAGCCACACAGCTTGCAACGCACAGGTAGCCAACCTGAGTAAAAACATACAGAGTAACACCAAAAATGCCCTACTATTAATTGCCCAGCAATTAATTTTCCATTCTATTTCAGACTACCAGCATTCTATTTCAGACTACCAGCATTCTGGCTCAGTGCACAGCCAGACTCACCTGATCTCTCACAGATCCTGCCAGCGTGCCCTGTGATGGGGATGGTGTCCATAATGAGCACCACAGGCAGATGGGAAGCTGTATCACAGCCCTGGGCATCGATTTCACACTCATAACCGTATGACACTGGCACTGCCCTGCTGCAAGGGCCACAAGACATCACAGTGTCCCCACACACACCCCAGGCAGGGCAGGGCTGTAGGCTGGCACTGCTGGCATGCCCTGGAGCAGTTAGATTCAGCAGCATGAACGCTAGTGTAACCCACGTACCACCGTCTCACCTTGTCATCATCCCACCCAAAATGGAGAATAGGAATGAAACAATGTAGGATAGTTGGGTCTGTTCACAATTATTCATTTAAATGAAACTATGTTAAAAACAAACAAACAAACAAACAAACAAAACTTAAGGCAGAGGTTTGCTAACACCCAGTCTGTTTGCATTTCATTTTGCACCTCATCCATGTGGGGCTTCTCATTTGCAGTAAAATGGAGAAACAGAACCACGAGTGCTAGACATTGAAAACAAATGCTATAAACTGAAAGCCTCCAGGAGCTGTTATTACCATTCGCAGCCACCTGCCAGTCTTGTAGCTGCCATCTCCAGCTCCAGATGTGGCTGTGAGTCTCTCTGAGACTCGAGGGGATGATTTCAAACTTAAGGCAACATCTTGCACATCAGGATGCAGGTCGACATCCCCAGCAGCTGATGCTAGGAGCCACAGGGTGGGGGCCACCAGCTGGAGAGGCAGGACAGCTGCTCTGGTACAAGCAGAAGGATGGTCACTGCTCCCACCCAGATCCTCTGCTGTGTTCTAAAGAGCAAATATCCCACGGACTCCTGAATGACAATGACATGCACAGTATTTAAGCAACATTGCCATTATGCGGAGAAATTTTTATTTGATTAATCTACAGTCCTCTGATCTAATTTTGCTTATGAAATGGTATTGCTGGAAAGCAGTTATTAACATTTCATAGAGCTCTGTTTAAATTTTCATAGGGATTCTTTTTCTTCTGGAAAATGCATAGATTTGTCGATGAGATTCTGCATTGTTACTTGCAGTATTTCCAGAAAGTCACAACCAGTTTAATGGGGATTTAATGCTTCAAAAACCACGCCAAGGGGAAAAAAAACCCAAAGCAAGAACAAGTGTATGGCACTGACTGGGGAACAGGTTTGCCAAGGGCTAAGCCCCAAGGGCCCAGCTGTATATTATGATATCAGAGAGCGATGCACAGCCCACTGCCCCCTCCCATATATGCACCAAGGTACAGGGCAGCCCTGAGCAGTACATCTCACGTGAAGAGAGCAGAACGAGAGGCAGGGCCATGAATTTCCTTCCTTCCCACACGTGGGGGTCAAACCCCAGTGTTGGAGCTGCAGGGCTGCTGCAGGCACCGCTGCCTCCTCTGGGGCTGAATTCTTTGGCTGTGATCCAGCCCTTACATAGTAGGCAAATTAAACAAGAAGCAACAAGAGCTAGCTCCTCTCAGAGCACTCATTTGTAAGCTCCTGTACTTGAGTTTGTGCTCAGAGGAGGGAAGACACAGTTCTCATTTCACTTAAAACAACCCCATCTCCTTGCTTGGTGACTATCTGATCACTCACCATGCATTTTCAAAAATGCACAAGCATGTCATTCAAATGAGGAAACACCTCTGGACACCAGCCTTTCAGAAGTACTCGAGAAGCATAAACTGTTAAGGCTTATGTAAGGGAGCTAATTAATATTTCAGTTTCAATTTACAGTCTGCTTCTGGAATATTTAATAGAGGAACACTGAACTTCATGCTAATGCATCTCCCATAAAAGCATTAACAAATGAAAGCATCCGCACACGGTTTACCAAGGCTGGAGGGGATGCATGAGACAGCTCCACGATGTCCCACAGACACAGAGTTCCTTGGGCTTGGGTTAAATGTCCTGTTCTCACACAGTAATCAGTAGCTTGATCTAGCTGCTGAGATCCATTTCCCTTTTATTGTTAGGTACACTTATCTGGTTATAGCACATCTAAAATTAAATGGCAACGAGATGGTTTCTCTTCAATTGAATGCCTGAATGCTTTGAGAACAACATTGCTTCCCAACCCTGGTGTAGCACAGGTGTTATTAACATTAATTACTCCATGTTATAAGAAGACAGAAGCTCTTGTATTCAAGCCACAGAACAAAAAAAAAAAATCAAATGTCTGATTTTAACATGCTGATTTCTTAAGCTCCTTCTATCATTCTGCAGGCAGAAGACTATCTTGCTGGGTTCTGGCTAAAACATGAATATCCTATATGATTTCTTGCCCATATCTGTGTTTACTGATGCCTGCACAACAGATTAGACATTAAAAGCAAGTTATTCCTCCTCAGATCTGGGAGGACTCCTATGTGGGGAGCCCAAAGCTTCAAGTCTTTTCTGTGTTTCAAATCCTGTAATGGAGTGCAGGACATTTAAAAGCAGAACTTGAGGGCCTGAAAGTATTAATGTTTTATGTTTGAATGCAGATGTATTTCTGAGAGCACAGCCAGCCCCAGGGGTACTCTAGATGCCTTCCCACATCCCAGAAGCACATGGGGCTGCCAGCAGCTGAACTGGGGCAAAAAGAAAAGAGCACAGGTGAGACTTCCTCAGGGCTGGGAAGGGGGATGGAGAAAGCACTGCACTAGAGAGCTGTCCAGTTGGAAAGCCTAATCCTGAGGTGTTCTGTTGGCAAGTCAGGTTCTGTGTGTGTATTAAAAGTGATACATAAGCTTTGTGCAACAGAAATATATTTAGAGGTACGAAGGATAGCAGGAAGGAAGGGGTGGCAACCAACCCAGCACCACCCAGGCAAATTTACACCAATAAGGTCATGTGCAAAATGCCAAGAAGATGAGGGTCATGGTAAGACCACTGAAGCAATTCCTCATGTCAGCTCTCCCTTGGAGGAGCTCAGGGACTTCAAATCAATAAAATAAGCAGTAACAAATCCACAGGATGGAACAGGCTGCACCAGGGTCCTAGAGGAGCTCAGATGTGAAATGATCATGCTGTCACCCTGAGCTCCAGCTCCTGGCTTAGGGTCACTCCTCATCAGAGGAGTGGAAATTAGAGATACAGTTTTTACAAAGGGCCTCCCTGGGAATCTGGGGAGGGAGAACTTGAAGAATCTGTTAAAAAAAAAACAGAATTACTAAATGCCATTAATTTGTTACAAGGAGGAAATGTCAGCTCTTTTTGTAGCCTTAAGTCAAGGCCAAAATTTGAGGATAGATTTTAAAGCAATTATATGGTTGTTCTGCTGGCTTTTGATTTTGCAAAAGGCTCCACTAGGAGGACCCACTAAGGAGAGATCATACAGAAGCTCAGCAGTCGGGGACAGAAAGGAAACATCCACTTGTGGCTTAATGGTTGCTTAAAGACAGGAAACAAAGGTGATAATAAATATGCCTTTGTACGGCAGTGCCATGTTCCAGCAGACTCCCCCAGTAACTGAACTGCACTGGAACAAGTTCTGTCCACTGTACACACATCCACCATCCACACATCCATTATCTGCATCGCCATACAGGAATTTCCAAAGGGACAGAGTCAAGAGGTGGCAAAATCCTCAGTCAGCTTGGAAGTCAAAGCAAAAACTAGTTGGAAGCACTGAAGGCTTTTATGATATTGATTAAGAAGGCTTTAAAACTGCAGCTTTTAAGCGCTGATAAATGTACCAGGGAAAAACACCCTTCAGGTACACAATGCACAGCACATAATGATGGGATTTAACAGAGCTATTATCACTGAGGAAATAGATTTTGGACAGGTTTATGAAAATCCAATACAAGTGCTCAGCAGGAAGCAAAAAAGCAAAGAGGATTTTAAGATTTTTAGAAAAGTAATTGAGAGCAAAGCAATAAACATCTTTACTCTAAAGGTCTGCCCACCACTTGGTAGTTGTGTGGTCCTTTCTTGCAGTGAATGTAGCAGGGAACATAAATTGAAATGATCACGGGGCATATTCAAAGCAAATGAACATAAGTTCTTTGAGCTGAAAAATTCTTTAATATTTCTTTATTTTATGCAAAGCTGAACTCTAGAAGTCATTGTGAGAGAATGCTGCAGGTGCCAGGAGCTAGGAGAGCTCAAAAAGAGATCAGGTAAATTCCTGCAAGAAGCCAACAGGGGCTGTCAGCGCAGAACTTGAGCTGGAGGCTCAGGAGGTTCCTGAACCACAGGAACAGGGGTTGGACACACGGTGCACAGAGTTATCACTGCATACTCAGTGACGCCACAGCCTGGCATGACATTTTTCCCAAAATAGCTGTGACTGCCCACTAATCACTCTGCTAGTTCATAAATGCAACAAAATAAGCACTGCTGTGGTCTGTGGCTGCAGCCTGCAGGATGGCCTGGCCATTGCTGCCCTCTTGTTCCATCTGTTTGTGCCATGTCCATCAGCATCCTTCTACTGTCTCACTCAGTGTCCCTGTGCCATGCCAGTCAGCAGCCGTGTGCCATGTCACTTGATGTCCTTGTACTGTACCATTTGGTGCCCCTGTGCTGTGCCTGCTGGCAGTCTCAGGGATGTGACCTCCCTGTTCCCTTGGCTCTCCCATGGGGCTGGACGGCATGGGGTGCTGCTGGGCTCATGCAAGCATGCGGTTGTTTGTCCATGTCTGGCTGCTAATTTAGCCACTACGGTTTCACTCCTACTCACTTTTAAACATCCTATTTTTTTCTCAGTCAAACCACACCAGTCTCTGAATATAGACTAAGGCTTCACTTAGTCCTTAGCTGAACTCTTCATGTGCCTACCTGAGGTCTGAATTAAGCCAGGAATAGCCAGTATCCCGCAATGCAAAGTCCCTAAAGATGGTGTTTTGCAACAGAAAATTAAAAAAAACCAACAAAAACTGAGAGTTCAGAAGGGAGGTCAAGAGAGAGGAAGCCATGCCAGGTGATGGGCTCCTTCCAGTGCATTTGGAAAGCACTGTCAGAGGAATGAGCTAGAAGTAGTTTCTGTACCCTCAGTGTAATTCCATCTGCTAAACCTCTGCGCAAGACAAATTCCTAAAACCAAACCCACAGGAACTGTGTGAATGTGTTTAAGCGCTGGTGGGCTAGCACACATCCTATCTCCCCAACTCACTAACAAAGTGTTTGGATAACACAGTGATAAGGTAAGAAAGTGTTTAGATAAACTTAGTTTCTTATGCTATCCAAATACACCATAAATCCCTACACAGCCCTACTGCTGGTGTCCCTGAACTGTGGGCAAACATTCCTATGGCAGCACAAGGCTCATGCCTGCACCAGCTTCATGGGAGGCCTCTGATATTTATTTTCCTTTCAACAGGAGTCCAGGATCACAGTGTGAAAAAAGAGAGAAGTTGTGCATTTTGGTCTGGTCCTGACAGAGATTTCCTTTTTTTGTCTGTGCTGGAAAGAGAATGTCCAAGTTAAATTTTGACCCCCCTGAAAAACCAACAACACAACAGGTCCTAAAACCACGGCACATAACAAAATAGCACCTGGCAACACTATTTCAAACACGACAGTGTGGGACTGGTGCATGGGAACATGAAGGTTATTTTGTCCAGAAATTTTCTGCGTTCTTTGAAATGCTGAGTATTTATTATGGGACTTCATTCTGGGATCCAGGCTGACCTGAGGGTGAGGGCCGGGACTACCTGGCTACGGCCTGCTGTGAGGGAAGTCATATAGGCTCTCTATGCACCAATTTCCTGATCGATAATGGTAATTTTTGGTATTATAGATTAAAATAAATAAATAAATAAAAAGGAAATACAAGTTTGCGAGCAGTTTCATTTTCCTTATAAGCATAAAGACGGGTTCCTTCAGATGAGACACTTATTGCCCAAACCTGGACCAGGATTTCCCAATACACCTCTAAAGACATGCTATCAGGTATTACAAACACTGCATAACAAAGATGTTGTGTTTGTACATGCGGCTCTACACCGACCAAAGCATTAGGTCCTGCCTCTACTGCCATGCACACACCAAGGTGGTTCTGCACAATACACATAAAGCTGTTCACTACCAGTTAAAATAGTTCCTTTTTTCCTGCAATCCCCAAACCATCGCGACCAGGGCTATCAGAAGGCATAACAAGACCATCACTTTGCTGGTTGCTTCTGTGGAGACCCAGGAAAGCTGCAGTTTGCCTGATGAGCAGAAAGGTCTTCCACAGAATGTAAGAGGGATGAGCAGTGAGTTTGGTCACTAGACCCAATAGTGATGTTGCAGCTGTGATCAAGCACCCATACACCTCCTGGCTGCAGATTTTTTGCCATCCTGGTGCCCATACAGTATTCATAAATACAGGAGCTAGGACAAATATGGGGCATGCACGTATCTCTTATCCCTCACTCAAAGACAGAAACTAGCATTATCTGCATCTCTACAGTATATTAGTTGCCCTGTGGTGTGTAACAGAATTCCTGCTCCCTTTGGCTTTTAATCCCAAATTATTATTTTTTAATATCAGAAGCTCATGAGTATCAGACAGTTATAAGGTTGTGGGTTTGTTTTTTTCTTTTTTGTTTTTCTTCTTTTTTATACAAAGAAAAATAATCCCTGTCAGCCTTTCCACAATAAACCAGCAGTGGAACAGTTTACAACATAAACAGATATTCATGAGTTGCACAAGTGAATTGTTCAGGGTTTTCTCTCTCCCTGCAGCCAACTGCACTGTTCACAACTCAACCTTTCCATTCCTGGAATCTGTACTTCTTCCTTGCACTTTTTTTTTTTCCACTCGCAGATTGCAATGCACTACACAGACACCGCAGAGCTCATTTATCTAGCTGGATAAAGTCATCCTGGCCAACACGCTGCAGGTGTTGTTTTTTGCTGGTTTTTTTTTACAGGGTGGGAGCCTGCCAAGTAGCTGGAGCCATGAAGAGGAAAGGGCTTTGCCCAGCTGCCTTGCCAGCCACCACACTGCTTCTCCTGAGAGCGAGCACGTAGCCTGCTCTCCTCCTTCCCCTCCTGCCTTTGAGAAATGCTTTGGGTGAGTGGGAAGGATGGGAGGGAGCCCAGAACCCGACACACGGCAGCAATGCAAATCATACGAATTGCCCTCCAGCACACGTTCCCTCATCCGCCCTCCCCCCCTCTCCCCCATTCGTGTCAGCCGTGCTGCCTTGGAGCACATTCCCTTCTCCGCCTCTCCCCCAACCCTACACCCTCTGCACATCCTCCCCCCTCCAGCAGCTACTCACCAAAGCTTCTCCTCTGCTGATTCCCCCGCTGCTCGAAATAGGCAGACCAAGAGAGCTGGTTGATAAGCTCCATACCAGCACTGAATTTCTCTTTACTATCTCGATTCCAGTGTGATGAAAATCTTGCTCTCTGCCCTCTGTTTATGCTGGCACCCTATCAAGTCCCTCTACCAGGCTTCCTCCCTGTCCCACTTTCTGAACATACAGCTCTCTTTCAAATCAACCCCACCGTGTTCCTCATTTGTTGTTGTCTACTTAAGGTGTTGCTCCATGTTTATGGAATGCAGTTTTACTGGAAAAATTCCTTGGCCAAAACCTTCAAAAGGAACTACTCATCTTGGGTCGATTTTCCATGACACTCGCAAAGCTTTGGCTTTCTGGGAGTGCTGGTTTCCTCCGTGTGAACATAAGCCCTCTTTGAAGTACCTCAAATTGGGCAACCAGAAATTGCAGAACTGAAGTTGCACCTGACCTCTGGAAAAGGTCGGTCCTGTTTGTGTTTGCTCAATTAGATCTTGACAGGTAAGTGCCGTACTCCTCTATAAGGCCATACAATTATGGCAGAACTGGAACCTGAAGGGCCATTCTGCTGTGGAAGTCTTTTTACGCCAAACCAGAAATCAGTGATCGCTCAATAGTCATCAGGATTTGTGCTGGTGTGGATCAGAACTGTGTCTGAAGTTCTGTCTATGTGTGGTACACACATTGCAAAAGATTGAACCAGCGATGATTCACAGACTTCAGGCTTTATTTTTCCCCCTTTTATGCCCTGTGTAACTTACAACAAATAACGTGCTCTCCGCTTCATAAATACGTTAGCAAACAGAATAGGTTGTACAATAAAGGAAAACCAACGGCATCCTAAACCTTTTGCATTCGAGGCATAACAAGCCCATAATGCTTTTAAAATAAACTTTGTTCCTACATTGCTCAGAGTAGTGAAAGTCCACGTGACAGGGAGGCACCTGTGAATGACTGGGAAATAATCTGCAAAAATAGCAATTGTGATGTGAAGGATTACACGTTCCCAAAAGACTGCGAACCGGAAACAAGCTCTGAGTCCCACCAGTCTAGGTGCAGCTCGGCTAGGAAGTGCTCGCTCACATTGTAAACCTCCTCCTGACTGTGTTCCTAATTGGCAGCCTCGTTAACAACATCAGCAGAGAACTATTTACTGAAACCTGCAAGCTAGGAGCTCACGCCATAAACTTGTCATGGCCTCACTCTAGAGGAGCCTGTGAAAACCAGGACACGTGGTTAAACTTCTGCGGCGCTCAGGTATCACCGGTTTCCTTATCAAATGCACTCATGGCAGCTGAGATTGCTTTCTCCACCTTGTAGCTGCTGCAGACACATCTATGCTGCTGTCACTTGGCCAGGATCGCAGAGGGCAACAAGCAGCACCAAGGGCAATTTGCCTCGTCCGTCTCTGACACCTGTTTCGGGGTGACATGTCCTGCCTACACAGGTCTCTATTTCTGTCTTGACTGTAAAGGACTCTGTATGACCAACACAGTCCTTGCAGAAGACATCCCCATCCTGCTTGCTACTTCAAGTCAGGGCAGACAATTCCCACCCTATATGTTATTTGTAACAGAACACGGGGCTATGTGGATAGAGCACAACAGAAAGCTTCTCCTCCAGGGACAAAACAGTACATAAGTGGAAGAGGAAGCACCACAGCCTCCCTTGGGTCTGCCTGCCAGTCCCAGGGACAGGCATCTTTGTTTCTACCATTGCACTAGCATGGGTTGCATAAGCAAAGACTTCAAACTGCTACCTGCTAAGGAATACAGAAAAGAATTCAGTACTAATTTTATAAAAACTACAGCATCTGACAGCTTCCTCCTGATTATTTCCTACTTATTGTTATTCTGACTGTTTCTTCCCTTGAAGCCATGTGGACATGTATGTATTACTCAGGCATCTACTGGAAAAAATAATTGAGAGACAAGATGTCCGGTGTAAAACAATGCTTTCTGTTAAAGGAGTAAGTCGTTAAATAAGAGCATCCACAAATAGAAAGGGCTGTAAAAACAAATAGGGGAAAGCATCTGGTTTGCAACATCTTTGCACTATTTGCAGTAGCTAAATCTGGACCCAATTAATGATCTGTTTATTTTTCAAAATTTCAATAAAATGCCTTGGCAAAAACTTAATCTGTCTCTGGAGAACGTCTTGTTTCCTTCCATATGTTGCCTGATCTGTCACAGCAATAAAATCCTTCCCAGCTTCAAGATCCCTGGCGACTGCATCAACTGATCCTCTCCATAAAAGAGGAGAGAATTGTTCCAGCGCTCTAAAAGTCGTGATCCTTCCTTAAGAGAGAGCAACAAGGAGTGAGTGTGGTGTGCTGCAGCCTCTGCCATGACCTGAGCCCCAGAGATTTACAACAGCCCTGTGCATCCTGGTGTTCCTACCTACAATTCAACCCATCTGGTTTATAATCCCTCTGAAACCGCTTCTCTAAAATGCTGCTGTGCCACAATTAACGTATATGCCTCGGCTTGGCAATACTTGTCCTGTTGTCCTTGTTTCAAAAGAAACAGCTTTGGCAGTTTTGTAATTACATATTTTTATGGTTTTGTATAAAACGAAACAGATGTTTCACAGTCAATTTTATTTGGTTGTGTCTTCTGTAACCTAGATTCCAAGATTCATTTGATCTCCATTTGGAAATTAGGTGCGGTAGCCTCCACTTCTTTGTACATCAGAACTGCAGATGTGTGGTACCATCCGGCTACTAATGAACTCTTAATGCATCCTACTACACTGATTTCAAACTAGCACTGTTTAAAAGAAGATGCTGTCAGTTCAGAGGATAAATGGAACAGAACAGATGAGCCCAGAGAAGTGAAATGCTGTGTTTAAGTTTACATAGCTGCATAGCAGCTGCTCTGCTGAATTGAGGCCATAATCAAAATATCAGCTTTGTTTTGAGGTAAAACCAAGTGGAACTTTCATGGACATATAGAGAGAGCAACTAATTATCACAACATGCATTTGCCAAGCTGATGTAAAGCTACATGGAACCAATGTTTCTTTACTTTCAGCAGTGACAAAGCAGATCAAGATAAAAGCTGTCCTCAATCAGAACCCAGAGCGTTTCTGCTGCTTTCAGAGAACCTGCTCTATAACTCATTATTTTTGTTAGAACAACTGGCAGAAAAACAAAAAAACACAGAAGTTAAAATCTTGAACTGATAACGAAGCTGGAGGAGATCTTCCAAGGGAGGAAACAAACAAGAAAAAACAAAACAAAACAAACAAGCAAAAAAAAACAAACAAGAGAAGTTCAGGTTACATATGTCTGATTATGCATGTTAATGGAGATTACTGACGTTTTGAAAGCTAACTGTGTCTTTTTCGCTACATAACTTCCAAGTCTGTTCAAAGATAGCTGATGTGCTCAAGGGTAATACAGGGCTTTGAAAATTGCAGCTGAGAAAAGTACCAGAAGATATGGTAAAGGTGGATGAAGTTATAAATAGTGGAGAAGAGAACCCGTTGTCACTTTTACTTCCCTATGATACAAGAAATGCAGTGATGTTCAGTAAAGTATTAAAGCTGCAAATTAAAGTTTAAAAATTGAAGAGGAGTGATATGTGCCATGCTCTGAACGTACATGATCTGAGTTACTAGCTATGCTCTTGCAAAGCAGTCCTCTTCCCATCAGTCTTCTCTCAACTCACAACTCCTTCAGTAACTGCCCATGCTGTATCATTTTCCTCTATTTCTGCTACTCCGAAGATGCATTTACCCTACTTCAGACAGTGACATCAACAAATTGAAACTAATCTGTTTTCAATAAAAAATAAACCAGTGCCAAGCTTTGCTGAAAATCCTAACTTCATTACACCTATGAAAATAGTCACCTTCAGTTGCTTTTATTTACCATTAAAAACATTTACTACACAAAAGCGTTCCTTCCTAAGTTTCATGTGAATCTCACATGCTTAATTCAGTCCACAGCATTTTGAAGTTGCTCACTGCTCTTTTGTTTTGCACCATGGGACAGATAATTCCATATTTTCTCCTGAAATTGCATTTGCAACTTGGGATTACTGCAAAATATTTACAACAAATGAGTGTGAATAGTTCACAGACTTGTCAGAATCCATCTGTCTGTGTCTATTAATGGGTGCGTTCCCAGCTGTGGTCTCTCCAATGTCATAAATAAAAAGTTCTTTCTTAGTACAAATCCAGTGGCAGAAATCTCCCTGTGTAAAATTGATTCATTTCAATGAAATCTGTCCTTACGTTAAAGAGACCTCTTAAAATGAGTGAAACCATGAGATGCCAATCGCATATTCTTTCATCAGTAAAACGACACATAAAGGACTCACAGTCTCAAGTAATTTACTACAGCATTATTCTGGATAAGCTATTAAATAGCATGTCTTTCAGCTCAGGACGGGTGGGGGTGGTATGGGAGACTCACACTGAAAATAACATAAAAATGATGAATGCTCAGGTCTCTCTCCTCCATGCAATGAATCTATCTCTCTATGTATGCAACACACTTTGGGGAACAACAAACTATCAGGTGATACTCAGTCTTTAGGAATTCCTTCAGTAACCCTTCTTTAGCAGTGCTAGGGATAACTATTCAGTTTTCTGATGGAAAGAGGACTGTTTGGACCTCTCTCCCCCAGCAGTCCCTCACGCTATCTCCCTGGATTCATAGAATGGCTTGGGTTGGAAGGGACTCCAAGGATCAAGTTCCAAGCCCTGTGCCACAGGCAGGGCCATCAACCTCCACATCTGCTACTAGACCATGTTGCCCATCCAATCCAGTCTTGAACACCTCCAGCATTGGAGCATCCACAGCCTGTCTGCGCAGCCTGTTCCAGCACCTCACCACTCACTCTGTGAAGAACTTCCCCAACGTCTACTCAAAACCCTCCGTGAGTTTGAAACCATTCTCCCTCAGTCCTACCACTATCTACTCGAGTGAAAAGTTGATTCCCCTCCTTTTTATAGTCCTCTTTTCAATACTGGAAGGCTGCAGCCTCGCAGCCTTCTCTTCTCCAGGCTGAAACAGGCCCAGCTCCCACAGCTTGCCTTTGTAGGGGCGATGCTCCAGCCCACCAATCATCTTTGTGGCCCTCCTCTGGACCCTCTCCAACAGCTCCACATCTTTCCTGTATTGGGGGCCCCAGACCCAGTCACAGTGCTCCAGATGAGGCCTCACAAGCATCCTTCTCAGAGCTGGCACTCCAAGAACTTCTTCCAAAACTGCAGTGACAGAAGACCAAAGGCATTTCAAGCTCGGATTCAGACAGATCTATGCATGACAGGAGTAATGCTGGAACTCTGTGCTGAAGGTACGTTCCCTTTAAGTTCTTTCTACAACAAAATGAACACTACAGTTCTTGTTTCCACTGTGCTCCTGTGTTGTACCAGCCTCCGAGGGTGTGGTGTCTTCTGTCTCATCACGAGTACTCCAGCTCCCAAAACAGGCTGCTTGACTTCCCAGGGGGAGCCAACACAACTCATTTATGTCTAGCAAAAGAAAATACCTGTTATCCCTGTATCATCTTAGATCTGTAACCAGTAAAATTAGCCAAGTATTGATGGAATACCGAAAGCTATTTGCTGTTTTTGAGTTAATGAACTTCAGGGACATGTTTTAAAATATTTACAGAATTGCCACTCAGGTAGGCAAAATGCTGTATCAGTTTGGGCAGTCCTGTAAGTGAAAAGGATTCACAAAGCACCTTCAGCAAAGCTTACTTACTTTCACAGGCAAAACTTAGGATTCCTCTGAGTCCTGCCCTCCTTTCTGCGGTCATGTAGATCCCAAACAACATCACAGTCTTAGTAAAACCAACTATTGTGTGTAGTATTTGTCAATGCACACTGTGCACGCATACTCCTTGATATTACTGTATGTAAATTACTGCCCTCTACTGGAACGACTGGCAGAGTGTTTCACGTTAAATTAATTATTGCCTAAATTAATTTGATTAATTTTTGGAGGGGTTTTTTTTTTGTTTTTCTTGGAACCAAGAACACTTAACTGCAAATGTTCTTGGTCCCATCTTGTACCAAGTGCAGTTTCTTGTTTGTTCATTTCTGTATATATTTAATCTCTACTTGCTTGCTGGCTATGCTGTACCAAGATGGTGTGATTGTCAAAATATTTTATCTTTTTGATCTGTAAGCAGACATGCCAAGGAGCCACTGAAGTGCATCTTGTTGATGCTCAATGCCAGTCAAGAAGCCTCTTACACTGTCTTACTTAAAGCCTGTAATAACAAAACCATCACCCAAACTGAAAACCATTGAAAACAACACTCCCCAAACTTACTGTTTAGGAATCTTGAGAGAGGTACTACTTCTCTAAAATCATAAGGCTGGCTTACAAGTGTGATGTTTTACAAAATATATCAGTTCTGTTTGTTTTCTTCTCCCCGGGCTGAAGATCACATTTTCAAGCTTTCCTTTTCAAACCTGTGGTTAAACTAATCTTTGCATTTATTGAACATAAAATATACTTTCATATAAAAGCTGGGTTTCTCAATGAGTTGTGACTCAAGCTGATAATGTTTTAAAGGAAATATAATGGATAACATTGCAGAAGTTGGCCATGCTATGACAGGAGAATAAAAGAACAAGACAGCACACCTGTCTGACAAGAATTGTGAGAGATATAAAATATAGAAAGCCAAACATCAATCAAACAACTGCTCTGCAGTAAGGCCATACCAGTACTGCTGGCAAGTATTACACACTGTGAAGTTGTCCAAGTTCTCAGAACTGTTACGACTATTTCTAAAAACACTGAATTTGAGGACCTATTTTGCACTTTCTTCATTCAGGCAGAAAGTGACGACACAGAACGTCCATCAGAAATGACCCTGTGCTAATTCCTAAACCTGAAAATCTCATCCTGCTGTGGATGTGGTGGGAAAGCAGTAGAGCAGGAATCCCACTGGCAGAGCCCTACTGAGCTCAGAAGCTCCCCATGTTGGGGATCTGCTGGCCAGCCATCAGTGAGGCTGCACTGACGCAAATTACCGGGGTGCTCATGAAGCAGCTAAAAGTTTATTGTGGTATAAATGTTCTGTATAAACGGTCTGGCACAGTTTATTGTAAATAAAGTCACTTGGGCAGGGATATTGAAAGTGGACTGTAGAAATATGTTCATACAAATAGATACAGCACGCCTCATAGGAAATAATGAAAAAGATGCATAATTTAGCATACCGTGACTGGGATTAAGAAGCAGTCTTGGGATGGAGAAATGTCATTACAGTCATATGTCTGACAAATAAGTTAAATATTTACACCAATCTATATGAGTTTCTATATATTGTAAAAATACAAGAATACCAGTAAGTGCATGCAACATTAAGCTCCTATCTAAATACATAGAAACATAAACAGTAAGTACCATACATTCTTCAGAAGAAACAGTACTGTGATTTGTATCAAGTCCTGGTCAGCAGACAGGAGCAATACTTCCAACTCTAATGAGAATCCTTCATAAAACTGTGATACACCATGATGAGCAGTTATCAGCTTTATTCTGCTCACATAGGTGGAATGAGCCACGCATTGTGTATGTGCGCAGAAATACTGAAAAATATTTGTTTATCGAAAGAACCTGGTGGCAAAAGTGAAGGGCAAAAATAGACATAAAGAGGTTGTACTACCAACAGAACTAACCTTGCAACATTCTAGGAAAAAAAAGGTACGTTCTGCAGATGGATGTCATTAAAATCAACGAACACCCAAGCTCTGGAGAGAGTGAGATTTATCGAGGCCAGTTGCCTCAGATGGCATCCATCCCTGTCATCAGCAGCGCCTCTCCATTTCAGCAGCAGAGCCTCGTACTTCATAACATTAGGAAATTAAGTAATGAAAACTGAATTTCTCTTAGGAAAATAATCCCTGATACAGCTCCCTTTGACAGAGGCGGGACTTGTTCAAATACGGAATTTGCGTATCATATGTAAAACCAGGAGATTAATTTTCCTGTCATTCTCAGATCATCACTGTTCCTCCAGATCTCACACAATGATCTCATGTGGTGAGCGGCAGCAGAGCCATGGGAATGGGTACAACAAAAACCCACATCTTTCTCTGAATTTTGAGACAGTGGGGAGCCCTCGGTCAGCCCCCGCCGCAGTCTCCTGCTGGTAGAGAAATACTTGGCCTGTTAAGCATACTGGTACTTTTGTAATTGTATTTCTGGCACTAACTTATGGTTCCCGCGGGTCATGGGAAGGCGGCCGTAGTGACAATGGCTGTATTCTGCCACCACTGGCCCCTCTCTGATCCAAGCCATGGGTCTGCACGGGGCGCCCAGGAAGGACAGGGACATTACAGAGCACTGACACACAGCACGAGTGCATGCACAGAAGAGCATCTCTACATTTTTCAGAAATTCACCTAAAAAGCCCTGCTACCATTAATACTGCACGTGTATCAATTAATATAATTGATGAGATCAGTGACTACTTCTCTGGCTGTATCACATATTTTTTAGGACCGATACAACCACAAAACATTTCCGGGCATGACAAGCCAAAAGCATTGCTCATAAGTCATTTTCTTTCTCCCCCGAAGCGCTGCATCTCCAATAAGGAACATCTTTCAGAACGGTCCTCCTTGACAAAGGACAGCCTTTTCCCATTGATGGGGAGGGTTATGGGGGAGGTTACACATCTACATCTTATCAACATCCGTGAGAATCGGCATCTGGTGCTCCCCAGTGTGCTGCCAGGGAAGCAGACCGCAATATCTCTGCTCTGCCTTCCAAACAAACCTGCAGAATTTTAAAATGGAACACACAAATTGGTCCCAACAAACGCCCGATTATTCACACGCACACCTCCCATGCTCCCCAGTGAAAACTGGCCTGGAAAAAAAAATACTATTCTAATAGAATTGCTTTAATTAGATTAACTTGCTGCATTTGCACTGTATACAAAGATCTAAATCAAGAAGAAATAGCAATAGTGCAATACTGTTAAGATACAGTAGACTTAGGGCTGGCCCCACGGCGGTGTGCAGGGGTCTCTGAGGTATGGCAGCTTGGTACATGTGTTCCCTCCAGGCTCTCCTCGCACTGACCTCAAGGTGCACCACACCAGAAATAGTGCTGCTATAATAACAATAGATCTGCTACAATAGATCTGCTTCCCAGGGGCAAACTTGCAAAAGCAAGTTGCCTACTGGAGCTGCTAAAAACATTTCATGTTAACTGAAAGCTAAAAATTATGAGGCACTGATAGATTTGATGCTCCTCTAACTATGCTTCAGAAGCATGGCTGCTCTTGGCTCCACACTGGAACGACAGAAAACTGTGCTGAAATTCATTTAGCACTGGATGTGGACAATACTATTTTCAGAGACACTCTTCCCTTCCTCAGATCCCAGGACCAAGAGCTTGGCTGGTGCCAGGGAGCACCGTGCTGCCAGAGGCGCGAGCACAACTTGGGTTTGATCATCTGCGCCCAATAAAAACCCAGTGACTCAAAAAACAATCATAGGTTACTTTGTGGAGGAGAAGGGACACTGCCTTCACGTTGGTGCCACATTCTGGATGTGGAAATTACCTCCTGTTTTACAATGCCTTCCTGCATTTTCAGCTGGACAAACTATTTTCTATCCTAATTCAAACATTTGTTTTTGTCTCTGACATAAATGCATATCAGTCACCTTTCAAAATATTCCTGTAGCTGCAAATCAGTGAGAAGTTCTTCCTCAACAGTAAGGATGTCCAAAGTGTAAGTTTTCTAAACCCTTCAATTTACAGATCTTAATTTTGGCTTGTTTAGACTAAAATTTGCTTTAATTCATAAGCCTTCATGCTCCTGCTGTTGATGATACACATCACAGAGTCACACAGAATCACAGGATCGTAGGGGTTAGAAGGGACCTCTGGACATCAAGTCCAACACCTGCTAAAGCAGGTTCCCTACAGTAGGTTGAGCAGGAAAGTATCTGTGCAGGTCTTGAGCACCTCCAGAGGAGACTCCACCACCTCTCTGGGCAGCCTGTTCCAGCACTCTGTCAACTCACCCAGTAAATTATTTCTTCTTTGAGTTTGTATTGAACTTCCTGAGCCCCAGTTTTTGCCGTTGCCCCTCATTCTATCACTGCACACCACTTAAAGGAGTCTGCCCCTGTCCACTTGACTCCCACACTTTAGATATTTATAAACAGTGATGAAATCACCTCTGAATCATCTCTCCAAGCTGAACAGCCCCAGGTCTCTCAGCCTTTCCTCATACAGGAGATGCTCCAGGCTCTTTGTGGTCCAAAGTCAGCTACTTCCAAGATGATTTCAGACCATGCTGTGTTGACTTGCTGAATATTTTCATGCTACTTGACTGAGAAACCAGTGCTTTGTCCATCACAGCAAGGGATCAAGAAGCTATTCCAGTATCATTCTCTGAAAGCTCTGTCCAGACCTGAACAATTTATAAAACTTTGAAATATCAGTCTGAGGAAACCACTCATGGCTTGTGGAAAACTTTCTCTAATTTCCATTTGCACGGGGAATGGCCAAGTTCAAAACTGGGGAGGACCAGCTGAGATCTGTGCCCAACATCATACCAGGCAGTGTCTTAAGAGAGCTGAAAGGGATATCTGGTCCTGTGTTACTGCCAGCTCTCAGGAAGGAGAGGAGCTGGAGGAGATGGGGCATCATCCCTCTCTTTGAGAACATAGGAGGTATGCTGGGACAAGAAGCCCAAATGAGAAGAGATCTGACAAAAAGGCTGAGGGTCAATATACACTGCAGTCACAGAGCAGGCACAAAGCCAGACCTAGGAAATGAGAGGCTTCCTATTATTAAAAACTCCTACTATTAAAAGTATGTTGCAGTAACTAAGTCAAGTCTTCCAACAACAGAAGGTCTAAGAATTAAAGTCACCCATTTAATCCCAGCGTAACCCTCAGCTAGCCATGATGACGTCTCTGCTTCATCATCACACACATTGTCTGATGGACAATGATCTGGTCATTTATTGGAGTCCTGCTGCTATGTTAGTTAAGCCAACAGCTGCAGGACCAATAGACTTCTTGTTGATGCTGGAAGACATGCAGGAAAGAGTGGGAGACAACAAACAAGAAAAAATGGAGTTTCTAAGACCACTCCAAGTAACTGGTGCTCCCAAGCATCCGTGACTGTCTGATCAGCAGCGAGCCGCTTGAAATATTTGTCCATATGGAAAGGAACTGTGACTTACTCATTCCCTGGCATAGCACAGTTGGGTCCTGGGAGCTGATCTGCACAAATGCTGCGCAGCAGGAGTCACCAAAGGCCATAATTTGAGTAGTAAAGTATTGTATAAGGAAAAAATAAAAAATGCAAGTTCTAACATTCAGAGTTCTTGATACTGCAGAGTTTAACCTCATTGTGCCTCTGCCTCCTGTCCCTAGCGCTGTTCAAGAAGCGTTTAGATGAGGTGCTAAGGGATTTGATTTAGTAGCTTGGTGGGTAGGGATGGTGGTGGGAGGATGGTTGGACTAGATGATCTTGTAGGTCCTTTCCAACCTAATGAATCTATGAATCTAAAATGGGAACATCACCTGGCAACTTCTAGGAATACAGTTAAAAAGTGAATGGTGTGAAGTATGCCAGACTCAGTGAGCAAACCTGTACTTTGCATCCGGCTCTAGGGTGGATTCCCCTTGGTAGTGGGGATCCTGCACCTTGAATGAAGTGGAAAAGCTTGGTGCAAAAATGAGGGATGCAATCACGGCATCAAAAGACACTCCAAGGAGACTGGGGACAAGGCAGCCCTACCTCTGGGGCTTCCTGACTGTGAAATCCTGAACTTCAAAACTTATTTGTTCTGAATTTTTTAGTGTATGGCTAGTGTACAAATGCCAGGTAAAAGATAGCACTTTTCAACCACATACAACCAGTGAAGTAACTATGGCTTGCAGTGTTTTGCTCTAATGAGTGATCATGATTTGCCTAGAGATCTCATTACTTTTAATAGTCTGTTAATACCTACATTAAATTCCTAACGCTATGGCTTTCCATCATGGCACTGTGGTCCAGAATTACCCTAATATTAACCCAGTAGTATTTAATATGACTTTTTAGGCCCCACTCCAACAAGGGAGTTAAATCCTTGCTCATTTCCTTATGAATGGACAGAGGGTGTGTGTTTCATGATGGCCTAAGCAACACTGTTCTGCTAGAGGCAAAAAACACAAAAAATTAATTTCCCTTCATAGTTCTTTAAAAGGTAGTAAACACTAGAATTAATGTATTAGACACATTTTGGCAGCTTAATTTATTTTACTCTCTTGAACTGGCGTACAAGCAAGGAATGCGCTTCTGAATCCTAACTCAGAACATAAGCATGGCAGGACATAACCAGCATGTGAACTATCTCTGCAAAAATTACAAAAAGAAGAAAAAAACCCTAAAGCTGGCATTTGTATCACTGCAGTGAGTACAGCCATTGTTCAAAAACCAAATCCAGGTCAGTGAATCAGAAAGACCGGTCGGGAGCTGTTGGGCAGCAAAGCTCCAGCCCCAACAGGAGACAGCGTGGGGCAGTCCCAGGGACCTGACCACTTGCTCCTCACCTCTGTTGCAGGGCAAGGGGCTGGAGGGAGGAGGGAAGCATGCAGCAGTCATCTTTTCATGCTCAGCTTTCTTCCCACAGCAGCCCAGCCATGCTGTCTACATTTCTGAGAGTAGCAGAGCCAAGGCTCAGCTCTCTCCTTGCTCCAGCCAAGGCTGGGCTTCTTGCTTCACTGCGCTGTGTGCTGCCCTCTGCTTCAGCACAGGACTCAGCTGCAGAATATCTTCCCTAGGAGCTCTGGAGGAAGCCCTGAAGAGCCAGCCATGCTCCCACTGCTGAGCCCACCTGGAGCACTGCAGGCCTCTGGGGTCTGTTCTACCCCACATGAGGATGTGGGTTTGTGAGAAAAGAAGTAGCTGTCTTGTGCTCGCCTTCTTTGCTTTGGTGGCATCTGAAACTTCAATGAAGAGATAAAAAAGTGAAGTAGACCAAAAGAGTAATTCCGTGAGTGTTGATAAAGCCGTTATCAAAACAACTTAACTTGAAGCCCTTATTCGTCCTGATGGGTGGCCTAAGAGAGCAGACTGGTGGTTAAAACTGCTTTTTTGTTTGTAGTGCTCTGAACACCAGTTATCAGTTGCGTCGCTGACTGTCAGGGGTGAACCACGGATGTGTACTTCGGGAGAAAGAGGGAACTTGTACATTGCCCACCTCAGTGGGGTTGGCACTATCGCGTCGCAGAAGAAGCTGCGTTGGCCAGAGCAGCCAGCAAGTAACGGCACATTCAGACCAGCTTAAATTCCCACCTTCCCATTAACAAAAGTTGGAAGAGGCGTAGCAGTATGTGCTACAACTACAGGGGCCAGAAAGACAAATAAATATAGAAACGAGGACAAAAATCCCAGAGACATAAAAGCACCTCAACAACAGAACATCCTTGGAATCAACAGATGTTATTTGTACACATTTTGTTATGCTGTCAGATAATTCATTTAATTAAAGGGCACGTGTATTCATGTCTCACCAGTGTATTACGAACAGCACTTCAATTATGGCAGTGCATAAATCCAGGACGTTCGTATTTTATCCACCCTTACCATAACGACTGACTCCATCAATTTTAATACACAGTGGATTTAAGAAGTTGGCTATGCCTCCGTGGCAGCCTGCCCAGCTCCTTTGCTCAATCAAGCAATAGTTGTCTTTGACCAAAAAGAAGAAGAAGAAGAAAAAAAAATAGCAGACAATGTCCTTGCTGAGTGTCTGCTGGCATTAGCACAGGAGCAAGCAGAAAGCTCTCAAAGACATTCGTATTTTGAGTAACCATAACGCTATAGAACTGAATGGTTTACTGGTTCATTACTGAAACGATCCACTCCAGACTTGTTTTCCAAAGCTTACTATGCCACTTATATCCACGCATTTGTTTGCGCACGTGAACCAGCGTGCTGTAGAGACAACGCAGACGCCCACACCACACATTTCACCCCCACTTATACACCACCAGCATGTCGGGGTGCCCTGGGCAAGGTCACCGAGCTCCTAACGCTGTGTGGGATGTGGCGGAGGGATCCATCTTTACCAATTAGCCTTCATTACACGCGGTGCCGCTCATCAATCTTGATGTGCAGCTTTCCAGTGTCATAACTCTGCCTCGTGCTCCGCGGACCCTCTCAATCTTTGACTTTACGAAGCATTTCACACAAACAAATCAGCCCTATGTCCGCGCTCTCCAG
This sequence comes from Oreortyx pictus, assembly GCA_036925125.1. Lineage (NCBI taxonomy): Eukaryota > Metazoa > Chordata > Aves > Galliformes > Odontophoridae > Oreortyx > Oreortyx pictus. The sequence goes on from JAUPFR010000001.1 coordinate 20,970,436, forward strand.
GTGAGCGCGCTGCTACGGAGCGGTGCTGCACGCGTGACCCGGCGTCCCGCAGCACCTGTCCCGCTGCTCTCACCCGGCTTCGGCAGCCCCACGAGCAGCGAGGCGCAATGGCAGCGCCCGAAACGAAGCCGTCCGTTTTCCTCCGGGACTCGCGGTCCTCCCCGCACGCAAACCTTCCCCGAGGAACGCACCTGGTCCCGCCACGGACTCACAAAACCGACGGCGGCAGCAGGTGAGCCCGATGCCCGGCGGAGCGGCCATCCCGCGGGGCTCCGCGCTGCTCGGTGCCGCGGGAGCCCCGGGCAGGACCGCGGCAGCCGGGACCCGGGCAGGTGCCGCCGGTACCGCGGTTCCCGCCCCTGCCCGGGCGGGACTGACCTGCGAGCCGCCGCTCCCTGACGTTCCTCCACAGCAAGTCCCAGGCTTTGGCCGTGGAGTCCCGCAGCTGCTCGCTCAGCGACCGCCGGAGCCGCGCCTTGGCCGGGACGCGCTGGCCGCTCATCCTCGGTGGCTCCGCATGCCGCCCCGGGCAGCCCCGCTCCGCTCCGCGCCGCCGGCCGCATGGGGCCGCGGGGCAGCCCCGCCGCAGCCGCGTCAGCGCCGCTCCGGGCGGGCGGCCCCTTGCACCTGAGCGCCGCCCGCCCCCAGCGCCCGGACCTCGGCTCGCCGCCCTCCCTCCTCCTTCCCCGGGGTCCGGCCCCGCCGCCGCGGGCGTGCTGGGGGCGGGAGGCGGCCCCGTCAGAGGGCCCTGGGGTCGCCCAACTCCGTGGCACCTCGCGCCTCGGTGCCCCGTGCGTCGCTTGTGGCACAGCTCCTACGTTTCGTGACCCCCGGCTCACAGTCCCGCTGCCCTGAGGCCGGGGCCAGGGCCCCGGCTGGCACGACCCACGGTGCCCAACTCGGGGCAGACTGACCGGCTCAGGCCCGCAGCACCCGCTGCCCCGTGTCCCCGGGATGGCGGCCGGTGGCTGTGTGGTGACCCGCAGCCGGCTGCAGGGGGTTATCTTTTTCTTAGGAAGTACTAATGGCCACTTCACCCTCGCCACCACTTTTGCCAGAAGAAAACCATTTTTCCAAGGTCTCCGCTTATCAACTGTCCACCAGAGTTCAACTCACTCTCCTCGAAACTGTGTACATCCTATTTCTTTACCGCTTTCTCTGCGTGCCACCCACTCGTCTTCCGCCTCCCTCCCCCTGCTTCATTCCTCCCATTCCCCCCTTACATTATCTCTTTCTCTCTAACGAGCTCCTGAAAGTGTTCAGAACTGAACTCTGGCAGCCACCTCTTGCACACATTGGCAGACAGAAAGGAATCTCAATTCCTCCATCCGTTGAGAAGCCAGAGAGCGACATCGTGCCCTTACCCCATTTGGGACAGCTGAGGCCTCTCCTTCCTTTGGGGTCTGGGAAATACTGTAGTAACGACTGCCCTTTCCCTGTGCTGGCCGCCCACGGAGCGGATGGTTCCCAGCATTACTGGCAGCAGAGTGATAGCAAGGAAGGACAATAGGGGCTTAATTTCATTTGGTTGCAAACCGTTATTTATTACTTACTATTTCTGTGGAATGTCCGTGATGTGCAGTGAAGAGGCTGATGTGAGTGCCGCGCACTGAAGCAGCAGAACACCCTGGTGAAGCAGTCGTGTCAAACAGAACAGATATCCCCATCTTGCTTAAATTAAAACTGTCGCTGCCATGTCGGCGGTACCCACGCAAACTGAAGGCAAACACACAGCCGTGTTCCACATTACCACTCAATTACACTAATGTCTTTTGCCTACTTGCTGATGTTGTCATTGTTGTTAAAATGCTTAGAGCTCATCTTGAGCTGCTGTATTTTATTTGATATGGTGGACATGATGTAATTTACAGAACTTGTGAAGATGTATGTTATTTGTCCTACTGCGGATCTAGCTACAGCATCCTCCCTCCATCTGACTGGATGAAATCTTACGGGGCCAGATGCCCCCAAACATCTGGAAGTGGGACAGCATAATCATGTAAGTACCCCCCCCCCACCTGCTGATGTTAATGGGAGGAGAGAGGATTACAGTTCCTACCATCAGCTCCTCCGCCCTGTAAATCGGCTTCTGACCTCTGCCTCACTTTATTTAATTCCCCACAAACACAGACAATACCAGTAACTCTCGCAGTGTTTGTTCTCTGCCATGGGATCCCATCTGCTAGGAACCAGGCAGAGATGAGCACTGCATCATAGAATCAAAGAATCGTTAAGGTTGGAAAAGACCCCTAAGATCACCTAGTCCAACTGCCAACCCATCCCCACCACACCCACTAACCACGTCCTTCAGCGCCACACCTCCACATTTCTTGAACACCTCCAGGGATGGTGACTCCACCATCCCCCTGTTCCAGTGCACTGCCACGCTTTTCAGAGAAGACATAATATCCTAATATCCAACCTGAATGTCCTCTGGCACAACTTGAGGCCATCCTCTCATCTCATTGCCAGAATACTGTAATAGATATTCTCTTCACTTTTGTACCACTTGGAAGACATAAGTTTATAAATTTGTTCATAGATGTCTAGGTTTATTGAGAACAGCTAATTAGCACTGAGTTACTAGCAATTGCTAATGCCATGTTATCTCACTGCGGGTTCCTGAGATAAACCCCAGTGATACAGCTGTATTTCATAATCAGCAGAACAGAACTAGCAAGCCTCGACTGATTCTGTAGCTGGCATTGACAAAAATCTTTCCGATTTCAGGTGCCTGCCGTTACTGTGGAAAATTAAATCTGGCAGCACAATCAGATACTGTATTATTCTCCCCAAAGAAAACATTATCATTGAGTAATGAGAAAATAGCTCATGCAGCAACTGGCCCGTTCCCATTCTGTGCCTTTAATCACAGTCAGTTGTTCAGAATTCAAGTTACCAACCCCAGTACTTCTGACGCACTGCACCTAAAAGTAACCAACTGATCGGCACTCCTGTCTGTAGGACTTTGATGTCCCCAACAAGACAGATTTTCTACAGAAAGAGCAGTTTTCCTGCTTCATTCTGTCACGCCAAGATAATTCTGTCGAGATTAATTGCCATAAAAAATGCAGTACATGATAAAGAGAAAAGGAGAAAATTCCCAGCAGCCCTAAAATGAGTTAACTATGATGCTTGTCTTTTCTAATTGACAGTGGAATATTGGTAGTGTTTGTCTCTGAAGGTCTTGCACCCATGTACAATGATGAGAAAAAAATCTAACCTGATTAGACCTGCACTCTGATGCCACTGGGGCACCAAAGTCTGATGTTCTAATTACATATTTAGCAACTTATATTTCCTCCCAATCACTGTGGTAATTAAATGTCAAGCTAACTGATTCTACATACAATCTGGCCTCTCATTAGCTGCATGTTTTTAATTTGTTGCAGATTCCATAATGCAGCCTGATCCAGCTTTAATAAAGTCACTATAAAAACTCCCATGTATTTGGTAAGAACAGAACTGGGCCGAAGGACAGAGAAGGATGACGGTAGCTCAGTTTGTCATCTGTTGACCACTGAAAAACTACAGAAGTGTAACTTCTCCTCTTTTTGTCCTCTAGAACTTAGTTATGCGCAGTCGGGATTTTCTGTTTAACACTCTTTAGTGGACACGAGAGCCTCAACTTTCATCTCTTAAATAAAACAAAGAGGAAATCAATTAGTACTTTGGGATCACTGATGCAATCTCATGTTCATCAGTGTAATACCAAAATAATACACCCAAGTCTTCAGGAGCTGACTGTAAGTTAGTGAAGTTTCTTGAAATACAGCATGTAAGTGGTGTTGCTGCGCTTTTTCAGCTTCAAACAGTCACTCAGTCCAGATATAAACACATCGAGTGATATTTATAACTCTGGCAATGATCTTTATCTCTTTGGGGGTCCTACAGCTCTGGAATTTGTTTTGTGGCTCAGGCCAAATGTCTTGAGACCGATGTTGCAAGTCTGGGTTACCACTGGAAGGGCAGAAAAGATTAGAGGTTTTACAGTACTTGTTTTGCCAATAGCAGACCGTAGAGAATTGCATGCTAGTTCTGTGGTCGGAATTATGTGAACAGTACCAAGGGCATAGGAGTAGGTGTCCTCTTTTACATTTAAGTAAACAAACAAACATTTTGCAGAGAGAAAAATAAGAATTGTTGTGAAGGAGGAGAAAATGTTCCAGCTTGTTCCCTGGCACGCTCTCCTTGCTTGTTATTTCTATATGCAAATTACCATCATTTTAAGGTAGCTTTAATGGGGATCAGTTGTAAAGCAGCTTCTCTTCTGATGGAGAGATTGGCACCTGTCTGTTCATCCCTCCCCAGTTCAGCTTTCCGAGGCCCTGGGAAAGGATCGCCCCGCATTCTGCCAGCAGCAGAGCACTGCTGGCTTTCATTAGTCAGGACCAGATTCTTTCACTTTTGTTCGCAGTGATTAATTCTCAAAGAAACCGGACTTCTTGCAGAATTCAATGTGCGGAGGCTCCGGGCTCAGATATAGACCCTGGTAACAAAGTATCTGCTGTTTGACTGCGCTCCACCTCCCTTGCTCAGACTGGCATGGAGGGGGATGGTGTGGGGGGAAATCAAGCTTTTCTTCTGCTCATATGACAGATGGTAATTTATTATTAATAATAAACTGTATTATCAAAGCACCTAGAAGCAGAAGCTGCGTGGAGCAAAAATATAATCTTTGCCCTCAGGAGACTGCAAACTAAATATAAATCAAGACACCAGTGGAGAGAGGAGCTAATTGGGGTAGGAAGGGTGGCGAGCAAGAGGACAATAAAACAATGCTGGCCAGTGTAATAACTACTGGTGTTCACACAATAAAGTTAAGTTTGGAGGCACTGACACAAAGCAAGTTAGCGAGAGGGTCTCAAGGGAGGTTAATGTGGATATCTTAATATATGCAGAGGATCAACTGCCAAACATGAGGGGCAGTTTTAGAGAAAGCATGCCAATGTAACGAAAATGTAATGAGTAGACAATGAAAGCTGACATCCTATGCAGACAGACTGTGGGAAATCGACCTTTTAATATCGAGCCAATGATAGATAGGGGGAAGGCCTACAGCCTTCACCCATGTGGCCTCCACTGGATACAGCGTAAAGAGAAGGTGAGGCTGCAATGGACAGTGACAGCAAGGCGCTGCCAGTGTATTTGCCTCTGGGATGCACTGCAGTACACCAGATTTTCCTCCCCTCCCCTCCCCACCCCCAGTCTCTCTTCTCCCTCTTCTCCCTTCTTCTCCCTCTGTCTCCCTCCTCTTCTCCCTCTTCTCCCTCTTCTCCCTCTTCTCCTCTTCTCCCTCTTCTCTCCTCTTCTCCCTCTTCTCCCTGCTTCTCCCTCTTCTCCCTCTTCTCCCTCTTCTCCCTCTTCTCCCTCTTCTCCCTCTTCTCCCTCTTCTCCCTCTTCTCCCTCTTCTCCCTCTTCTCCCTCTTTCTCCCTCTTCTCCTCTTCTCCTCTTCTCCCTCTTCTCCCTCTTCTCCCTCTTCTCCCTCTTCTCCCTCTTCTCCCTCTTCTCCCTCTTCTCCCTCTTCTCCTCTTCTCCTCTTCTCCCTCTTCTCCTCTTCTCCCTTCCCCTTCCTTCTCCCTTCCCTTCCCTTCCCTTCCCTTCCCTTCCCTTCCCTTCCCTTCCCTTCCCTTCCCTTCCCTTCCCTTCCCTTCCTTCCCTTCCCTTCCCTTCCCTTCCCTTCCCTTCCCTTCCCTTCCCTTCCCTTCCCTTCCCTTCCCTTCCCTTCCCTTCCTTCCCTTCCTCTTCTTTACTTTTTCCTTCCTTTCCTTTTCCTTTTCCTTTTCCTTTTCCTTTTTCCTTCCTTTTCCTTTTCTTTTCCTTTTTCCTTTTCCTTTTCCTTTTCCTTTTCCTTTTCCTTTTCCTTTTCCTTTTCCTTTTCCTTTTCCTTTTCCTTTCCTTTTCCTTTTCCTTTTCCTTTTCCTTTCCCTTTCCCTTTTCCTTTTCCTTTCCCTTTCCCTTTCCCTTTCCCTTTCCCTTTCCCTTTCCCTTCCCTTCCTATAGAAAATAACTGCCTTTTCCTACTTTTACAGTAGAGTGGGATTTTCACATGACAGCCAACCTTAACTTGGACTTCTCTCCACCCCTCACATCTCAGCTGTGACTAGCTCCTGCACATTCTTTCCAAATAATCCCTCTATCTTTCTTGCCTTGCCTCCTTAACTCAGTCTACAATATTGTAAGAGAATGCAGTTAGGAGCTGAACTCAATGACCATTATGGGTACCTTCTAACTCAGCATATTCTATGATTGTAATGCTGAACTCCAAGGAAAGGCCCTGTGTGAGAGGCAGCAGTTCTGTGAGTGGTGACAGAAGGGACATGGAGACAGATGCCTATTGTCTACTGCCCACCTCTAGAAGAAGAAAAAGCAAACTGAAATCCTCTGACTTGCAGCCACAGAAGTCCTTGCTTGTCTTGCAGCAGAGAAGAATGACCAAAATAAACCAAGTGCCAATAAACTTTTGCTTCCTTTCATAAGATGCTCTGTGGACATCTTTAAAACACAGTCAATTACAGACAGAAAAGCTGAGGCTGGACAAAGCTGGTCTCTGTAGAAACAGCCAGTTCTTCAAAGATTAAGCAACTGGGAATGTGGACTACATTTTACGTGTCTAAATACAGTATTTTTTAAGAGCTTGACATTTTGAGATGATTAATGTCCATAAAAAAGTGTGCAGATATGTTGAAACAAGAAATGCCTCAGCACAGAATATTGCCTTCGTATCTTATTCTGGCTTCTGGGATCCGTTTCCTTTTTCCCCACTTCTTAGTTGCTTGACAAAAATATACTATTCTAAATTACATTTCTCTTTGCCCTCAGAGTGCTCATTTCCTTGCTGTTGTATTGGGACTTGTATAAACCAAGATTTTATTATTACTTTTTTTTAATTTGATTTCAAGTTTCCAGCTGTTATTATCATCACAGTTGAAATAATTGGAACATTTGTGAAAGAAAAGCTTGCAGTAGTCAGTAGCAATTTAGCACATAGCATTTCTGGATATCGGTTCAGAGACCTGAGAGCTTTTTCTTTTATTTTAATAACTCTCCTGGATTACATGGTCAAACTTGATCAGTTTTGACAACAGGTTCTAACAACAAAGCAGTGGGGTTGTTGCCAAGACCAACTTACTTATAAGTAAGAACTTAGCTACGCAACTGCTCATGTGCACACACACTTTCCCAGACTTTAAGCTACTGACTGATGGGAGGATATTGCCAATAACAATATGCTGTAAGCTGTGCGTTTTTACAGAGCTTCCTTCCCTCCTTGTTGCACATCTACTATTTAACTCGTTTAGCAGATTTGTGAAAATGTTTGATGGAATTGAAATGCAGCCATTTCTGGAATTGAGCACAGCAGATGTGTAAAGGCAAAGCGATGCCACTAGCAGTTTTTGACACGAAATAAAGAATGTTGTGTGCAGTTGCAATAGGGGATAGGATTTCAGGTAGGCAAATTCTAATGACCCAAGTCACAACATGGCTGAGGCCCAAGTTAACCCCTATTAACCTAAACAACTATACAAGGTCATTACTTATTACATTAAGGATGATTTTGAATTTCTTTTTATTACCTTAGTAAACAGGGACTGGTCAGTTGGTCACAGTATTATCTGGGTCTTACGTGAGGCAAAGTCCGGTTTCTGTTGAGCATCCTTTCCCACAGTCCCATGGGGAAGGTTTCCCTGGCAGACCAGAGTCCACCTAAGCCCTCTCTATCACCCAGCTCTGGCCTTACACTGGTCTGTGTTCCAGCAGCTCAGTGGTACCCTGGCTCCTGCTGGTGTTAAGGAACTTAAGCTCAGGAAGAATTCTTGTTTCATGACATTTAACAAATGTGGGTATTCCCACTGAGAAGCAGGATGTTCATGCTGTGAAGAAGGGGCTGGCTTAGGTGGATCTACAGCTCTTTCTATCCAAAAATGTCTCTGTTTCTGTGAGAACATTTTGGTAGTGTCAGGCAGCACCTGTATTCCATTAACTCCAAAAGCATTTCATTGTTTACAGTAACCAGGAAACATCGATGTCTGTGTTAGATTAACAAATCAGCAGTAACCACTGCAGTTTCAGATTTTAGAGCTGAGCAGAAAGCAGTTTACTGAGAACTGCTGAAGGCTTTACTTTTTTTGGCTGAAACACAGACAGGCCCATAGTACTGCCCTCAACACTGTTCAAGACAGCAGGTGGGAAGAAAGCTATCAAAGGACGTCTGATATTGCTTCAGTAATGGTTTCATATAATTGGGAAGGTAAAACATCAACAGCTGTGAACTAGAGGTCTAAAAATGATTTGTGACACCAAATTTATAGCTGCTTCACCTTGATTTTGCTTATATGATTTCTTACCTTTGGCATGCAGTTTAGCAGGTTCACAACATGGTCTAATTTCAATCAATATATAGTTTCTTGGAAACAGAGCTATATTATATCTTTATACGGACAATGCTACATACACATAGGCAGCAGAATTTAAGACAGCACTGATGTGCTGCTGTGTAATCATAGCCTCTATGAAAGAATGCCACTGTGAGAATTAAATATTCCCCACCACTTGAAGCACAAATTACTGTGATCTTCCAGATAGAGTCCAACTTCTTCACATAAGAAGCAAAAAAAATCTATGCTATTTATCTGCTTGCTTTTAACAGCATTTAACACGATATGAAATTACCATTACATAAACATAAACATCAAACACCTTGGGAGAAAGCTAAAAAATATCAAGATACTCTTCACTCTTGGGATGGAAAGTTGTTCTTTGTGAGGCAGCTTAAATTCCCAAGAAAGGCAACAGCAGGGACTCTTCTGTCACTGCCCAGTGTGCCAAAGGCAGAGCTTGAGGAAGCGTTCCCATCACCTGCCACACTCTACAGCAATGGGAGTGACAACAGAGTTGTTGGCCATTCCCAATTTCTATTCTGAAATCTTGCTACATGGTTTTGCAGGGATCTAAAGGAGTTCTTCGCTGTCAGTCAAGTCATGAAGCATATGGTTTCATCTGGAAAACAGTATCCTCCTTTAGGATGTACACAGATTTGGATTATTCTCCTCCCTCCTCCTTCCTATCATGTAGCTCATCTTTTAGAGCTGAGCAGGGTAAATGCAAAGTGGGTACCGAGTCACAGAAGCACCTTTCTCTACTTTGTACAGATAGGAATTACCTTTTAGTGCACAGCTGATGAAACTCAAGGTTTTCTCTAACATCACCAGGGACAGGCTCCCTTCCCACAAACACTGACCTACTCACAGAAACACAGAATGGTAGAATCATAGAATGGTTTGGGTTGGAAGGGATCTTTAAGATCATCTAATTTCAACCTCTTACTATAGGCAGGGACACCTCCCTGGTTGCTCAAAAGGTTGCTCAAAAGCCCCATCCAGCCTGACCTTGAACACCTCAAGGGAGAGGACATCCACAACCTCTCTGGGCAACCTGTTCCAGTGTCTCACCACCCTCACAGTGCAGAATTTCTTCCTAATACCTAGTCTAAATGTACCCTGTTCCAGCGTAAAGCCATTTACCCTTGTCCTGTCACTACATGCCCTTATAAATAGTTCCTTCCCAGCTTTTTCTGTTCTTTCTCACCTTCAGGTACTGTAAGGTCCTCCCTTCTCTTCTCCAGGCTGAAGAGCCCCAACTTTCAGCCTGTCCCCTAAGGGAGGTGCTCCAGCCCTCTGATCATCTTCGTGTCCCTCCTCTGGAACTGGCGCAACAACTCCATGTCCTTCTTGTGTTGGGGACCCCAGAACAGGATGCAGTACTCCAGGTGAGGTCTCATGAGAGCAGAGAAGAGGGGCAGAATCACCCCCCTTGACCTGCTGGATGCAACCCAGGATACAGTTGGCCTTCTGGACGACACTGCCAGTGCACACTGCCAGTTCCTGTTGCATCTTTCCTCAACTGCCTTCTACTCAGGGATGTCAAGCCCACCTGTATTTGTGTTTGGGATTGCCCCAGTCCAGGTACAGCACCTTTCACTTGGCTTTGCTGAACTTCATGAGTTTGGTGTGGGCCCACCTCTCAAGCCTGTCCAGGTCCCTCTGGATGGCATCTCTTCCCTCTAGCATGTCAACTGCACCACTCAGCTTGGTGTCAATCTGCTGAGGATGCACCTGATCCCACTGTCCATGCCACCAAAAAACATGTTAAATAACATCAGTCACAGCTCTGATCCCCACTGATGAGGAACACCACTCATCTCTGGTCTCCACTTGGACATTGAGTCATTGATTGCAACACTCTGAGTGTGACCATCCAGCCAATTCCTTACCCAGTGAGTGGTCCATCCATCAAGTCCCTTTTTCTTCAATTTGGTCATCAAGATGTCGTGTGGGACAGTGTCAAACTCTTTGAAACACTTTGCACAAGACCCGGAAGATGACATCAGTTGCTTTTCCTTTACCCGCTGACACTGTAACTCCGTCATAAAAGGCCACCAAGTGTGTCAGGCATGATTTGCCCTTGGAGTCATCGAATTGCTCAGGTTGGAAAAGATCTTCAAGATCATCAAGTCCTGCCACTACTTGCCCTTACAGAAAGCCCCAGCTCTCTCAGCTGGACCTCACAAGGGAGGTGCTCCAGCCCTCTGATCACCTTTGTGGCCCTCCTCTGGACCCCTTCAACAGCTCCATGTCCTTCTTGTGTTGAGGGCCCCAGAACTGCATGCACTACTCCAGGTGGGGTCTCATGAGAACAGAGTAGAGGGGCAGCATCATTCGTAAAAAAAAAAAATCCCACAGTATTTAGACTAAGCACTAGTAACAACTTCACATTAATGTGAAATTCTTGACTTGCTGCAGTAATTTTCAAAATTCCCATGTGCTTCACTGAAAGATTTCTTCCAATGTGTCCACTTTCCCTGTTCACTTCTATAGTGCTCTTCAAGAATATGTGAGCATAACCTCCCTCATATTCTGGCTCATTTGATGGTCCTCATCGTTGGGAAAACATGTTTCAGCAATTGGGGGTGCTGCTGGTTCTGTTTCTTATGTTCACTGGATATATCCAGATCTTAAAAATGAGTAGAAATGTATTACTGCAATATGATTTCTTATTAGTTCTTTATGTAAAATGATTGTATTTTCTCTGCACATTGTTCTTTATGGCCTTCTCTTTTGCAATGTTAACAGTGCTGGAATGACTGTGATTACAGTACCATCAACACTGTTCTGTATGGTTCACATAAATTGGTATTTTATTCACTTATGTGATGAGTGCTGTAAACTGAACAGATGTTTTCCACTGGGCTGTTTTAGTTAAGCTGTCCACGATGTTGCTCAGGTGTTTTTCTGAACTGGTAACACTCAACACTGATATCAAGAATGTGATATCAGTGAACACTTCAATCATTCCCAACATTACCTCACACTTAGCTAAATTGGAATCCTATTTGCTTTGAAGCTGTCAAGTCACCTTGCTTTGGTGATCTAGATTTAATTCTCAGTACCAAAGGAAATCTTGAGTTTTGCCCTCTGTTCACTCATCTGTCGAGATACAGAAGCTTTAAATAATACTTCTCCTAGTAAAGGCCTTACAGGCGACCTATTATTAACCTCTCTTCACTCTAAAGATGAATAAGTTTAGTGTGGCCGTTTATGATCTTTCGTAAAGTTTTTGTTCAAGGACGAGTATTTCCTTCAGACGCTTTGATTTCTCAGGTTATTTCCTATCTGTTTTGAAGATCTCTGGAATACTAGTTTGGAAAGCCCAGATAAGTTTCCTCTCTTCCTGTTTTCCCAAGAAAAAGCTGTTTCTTTTTTCTTTTACACAGTCACACTGGATCCTACATCTGTATTCTGACTGGGTGTATTATAGCTTCCTTTGTTGTATTTTGGTTGGTGGGTTTTTGTTTTTTTTTTCAGAAACATATGTGATAATTAATATGAGAAGCTTTATTTGTTTTTGTTGCCTACAATGCCTTCTTTTCCTCTTCAATTATAGGTATCGTATTTATCACAACTGAGCTGATGAGTGCATCACTTTTATATCAACTTCTGACAGTACAAAGAGGACTCCAGAATATACTTGTGTTTGGGAATTTAGTGTGGAAATATCCTGCCCAGGCATGAAAAAGCCACAATTTAAAATCACCCATATTCATATCTGATGTAATGATAGATCATAATAGTTTAATTGTCCAGCAAGAGAAAAAACGAGATTATGTTTTGATAGCAAGGTTAGGGAGATGAGTGTTACATGTGGCTTTAAAGCTTGCAGAATCCATTGACCATTTCACTGAGAACCATAGAGGACTTGGGAGCTCTGGAAGACACAGAGGTTTGGGATGGACACAACAGGAGAGGCAGAGAGAAGACTACTGTACTACAAGGCATGATGAGCCTTGTAATAACCAGGGAGTAAGCAGACTGGGAAGTAAATGTGCATTTAAGAGGAAACAGAGTAGTAAATGGAAACAGTAAGACGAGAAACTAAAACTGGACTTTGGAAAGAAGGATATGAAGAGGATGAGCTCAGATAAAAGACCCCAGAGGACTATATGAAACAAATATGGTGGGCAGGAAATATGCATGGTGTAGAGAAGCCTAGAGAGCAATGAACTAAGTGCTCTGCTTACACTGCTGTCTGTGCTGCCAGTCCAGGCTAACTGAATTAACTGAGTTAAACTATTTTAAAAATGCTCATTTTTACACTTCATTCTTCCTAAAAATCCATTAGTCAGAAAATCTAAGAAAATGTCAAAAAAAAGAGATATAAGATTAAGACGCCTTAATTTTAGGAACCCATTGTTAAAAGAGAACTAAGGGAGGTGGGGAGATGGAGGGAAAGGGCTGTCCAGTAACATCCCACCCAAGAATGGCTGCCTGGAAGGGCTGCTGGAGGAGATCTGTGAAGGAGGACTTGCTCCAGCTGGAGAAGATTTTACACTCTGAGAGTGCCTCTCTCCTCCTACTGATTGAAAAGGTGTTCAAGGGGCCACTTTCAGTAGGATTTCAGTACTTACCCATTGTCGGCTCATTTAAAAATCTCAGCTTGGTTATGAAAATCTCAGTTTTACTCTATTTTTAAAAGACTCTAATGGATTTGAAAGTCGTCACAATTCTCAATAGAATTTGCGTTCTGCAACCCTGTGACTTATTTCTCCTTTTGTTCTTTTTTTAACACAGGCATGTTTTGATGTGGAAACACTGGAACAGTTTTGCTGTAAAATAACATCTTTTCTCTTGTAGCACCAGCTGTAAAACATGAACACCTTGTTGAATCACACTCCAGAAATCTGACATGGGAGCCCTGCCAAAGCTCTAGGCTTCCTTTTTGCTTTGACTGTGGCACGGCTCTTCATGCTGTTCGTATCATGTTCTTGCCACTTACGCTTTTCAGACACCTTGGCCAAACTCCTTCCCAGTGCAACTCTCTGAACACAATGGGGCTGCAGTAGAAGTGAAGTTGTCTCAGTATGTCTGTGAATTAACCAGCCATTTAAGTTGGAGAGTGTCACTGATAAGCACTAACAGCACAGGAGTGGCAAAAGGAAGATATCTCCCAGTTAGTTTTGGACAGCTGACATGAACTCGGCTGTCAGATAAGTCTTACGGACTGTGGGAAATACTGACTGAGAACAGTCACACTCGCTGCCTGTAGCCATAGGAGGAAAACAGAGAGGAATTCAGAGGAAATCTCAACATTATCTGCAGCCTCTATCCCCTACCAGCATGGCAATCCAAACCACAGTTGAGTATCAACAACCTCTGTCCGTGGCCCAAACAAATGTGTTTTCTTGGCAAAGTTTTCCTCAATTTTAGAGGCAAGAGATGAGGCAATGAGAAGAAAAGAATCTCAAGTGTGTGGAAGGGAGTGCTTTCTGACAAAAAAACAGGAGCTGCTTTTCTGAATCATCCAACGGACAATCCTGAGAGAATAAGGCTGCAGACAGAGGTGACTACATTCCAAAGGACAGTTTTCCGAAGGACATTTCTACACAACAGAGCTCCAGTGCTTTGTTGCCTCAGTCTCTGCTGACGTTGTCAGTGATGGTCAGCTACAAGTAAAAGGAGCATCAAACCCAGGGGAAGAAGACTGTCCATAAGGAATACTCAGTGCCAATCCAAACTGAATCACCTACGAATAATGTGTAGATGTTACATACCAGCACTTGAAGAGAAACAGTGTTTTCTCCATGTGCTCATAATCACAGAATTGCAGAGGTTGGAAGGGACCTCAAGAGATCGTGGAGTCCAACCCCCCTGCCAAAGCAGCTCCCCTAGACCAGGCTGCCCAGGTAGGCATCCAATATTAATCATCATCATCATCACCAGTAGTGATCATAGGACACACAGTCTATCAATATGTAAGGAAGCACAATATATACTGCACTAACATCAGTGCTCCCTGTACACACCCTAGCAGTGAAGACAACAAAAAGAGTACAACCAAAGCAGCAAATGAAAGGTGCACTTTAAAGTAAGCTGCTGAGTATTTTGAGTTCTCCATTAGATCAGCCAGCCATTGAGTGTACTGTATCCATTCTGCCTAATAAGTATGTGAAAATACAGAAGAGAAGAAATCTGAGTTTAAGTGTGGAAATTCACCTTACACTTTTACTAAGAGTCCACTGAGCAGTAAGTCAGAGATGTAGACAAACATGCATTGGTGGGCAGACAAGAAAGAAAAGAGACAAAAAGCAAGGCAAACTTTATGCACAGTATGTTTGCAAAACAAAAAACGCCAACATTGGCACTCTGCTAGTAATGCCAAACTGTGCCATGCATCTGCTTTACCTACGAAAAGACACTGGAAATCAAAACTAGCAGCAAAGAAGTCCTGGCAGGATGGGGACCACAACCTGGATACCACTTGGACCATGAACCAAACTGCAAGAAAATAAAAAGTTCTTGACAAACGATTTAAATGTTGACTTCAATATAATTTTTAAACCTTCACTTTTTTTATATGAAGAAAATCATTGGTAATGTAAAGCTGTGATGTTTGTGAAGAATGAACTGCCAACACGCCTCAAAACAACTTAGCACTACAAGTAAGTCATAGTTTTAAGACTTAGCTAAAAGAAACAATACATATTTCATGAAACATAACGTTCCTCAGCTTCCCATTTTCTCAGATCAGTGGAATTATAAGAGGCAGAAATGATACATCATGCATCCTTTTACATCCTTACAGATATGATTTATTTTCTGTAATCTGTAAATGCATCACCAAGAGACTAATCCTACCCTCTCCAAGTTGTCAGTTACAGCAATCAGCACAGAATCAGGTTCTTCAAATGCAGGATCCTTAAAATGCTACAGGAAAACACTGCAAGGTTTTATGCTAGAACCGGTTTACAGAATTAAGGCAATCTTAAAAGAAATGTATGATTATAAATTGGAATTGGAAGGTATCCCTGCCTATGGCAGGCAGCTGGAGCAAGATGATATTTAAGGTCCTTTCCAACATAAACCATTTACATGGCTTTGGACTTGCTAAAACCAAAAAAACCTATAATTTAAGCAAGACGTACAGATGTCCATTTTTCTGTCTTTTAAAAGCAAGAGTTTCTCACTAGCAAGTGTTATCTTAGTGATAATTCCACACCACATGTGATCACATATTACAGGAAGGACTGAATTTAAAGTAAGGAGAAAATCTTACAGTCCCTAGAAGCTGTAAGCTTCTTAGTAGTAAGTTAATACTAAGCAATAGGTGGCACTGAAAGTAATGTCTCTGCCATAGAAACAACAACAGATACAAAGAGCATAATAACACTGTTAGAGGAAAATCTCAGTTACAAAACACTATTTTTCAACATACTCTCCACCACTGGCTATGTGTTTTTGCCAGCAATGTACAAGAGCATGCATGCTGCACTCGTAAAAATCTGCACCAGGGGAGGTGACCACAGTTGCTGTCACCACTGCTGAAATGTACCACCCACTGCCTCACTGTGCTCACATCCATTGTTTGGTCGCCATAAGCGTTCAACAAATGTCAGTGAATTTCAGTGGGTGCCATTTTTTCTGCACAGAGGAACTCAATGACACACCTTTGCTCCATGTGCACTTCCGTGTCAGATGCCATTCAGTCAGACTTCCCCTCTGCTGCCATCTGTCACACAGCAATGAAATGTAATGGAACACTGGTGAGAAGGTTCAATCTCTACTGCCAACATCTATCACCAACATCCGCCTCTTGGCATCGTGGGCCAAGAGAATAAAATAAACTTTTGGAGCAGCCCTCATACAATGACAACTGTAAGTGAGTAATAAAAAAAATACTACTAATTCTATTTCATTGAATAAATGCATTTTTAATTGCCATTGATTAACAATAAATTTAGCATTTCTTTTCAAATTTCCACACAGAACTCACCCAAGCTAAATTTCAAACAATGCACGCTTTGTAGCTAGTCCTTCTTATTCATCAGTTTGCAGCTGATAATAAGCACCTTCTCAGCAGTCAGGCAGACCTGCTCCTGGCACAGAGTGTGTGCTGGGCAATTTTTCATTTTGCTTGATTTCGTACCTGGACTGAATTGGTGCTTAAGTCAACTTCGTGTAAAACCATTACACAAGAATTAAAGTGGGGAAAACTTTGTACTTTTACCTTAAAAAAGGTTTTCCTGATGTACATACTAGCCTTCTAGACTAGAGTCCTCGGAAACAAAGAAATATTCCAGAGTGTTTATGTACCTAATATAAACAAATTCCAAATAAAAAACTAAAGCTATTACCTTCTTAGCTGCACCAAGACCAGAAGAGCAGTATCAGAGCTATTCAATAATACCTACATAGAAAGCAACCTTTTTGCCACCTGCTTTCTTGAACTTGCTTTTCCTATTGCTCTACCTTCATAAAGACACCAAGCCAAGTTCATGAGTGATAAATGCCATTACATGCAATGGAATGATACATGGGATGGCTTTGGCATGACAGCTGTGTTTGTTTGCACCTCCTGCCTCCTCTTAGCACTGCACTTCAGCTGTGGTTTGACAGCATGGTGGAAGTTTTGCCTTGTGTTGAGTGCTCAGCAAGTACCAGCATCTGTGTGAGCACTCCTATCTTAGCTACTTGCTGGCCTGGATGGAATCTAATACAGAAAACAGGAAGGACAGAAACTAGGTGACTTTCAGTTGAAAAGCCTGCAAAAGCAACTCTGTGTTTTCTTAGGAAGGTGTCCAGCTCAGTTAGTTACCACTGCGTAGTTCTTTGTCCTCCTCTAGTGGTCCCACCATAGTTAGGAAGAGGCTCCTGCAGTTATTGCTTGCCTTGAGTTAATGTAGTTATTACTTAAGTGCCAAAGTGCTAAGGCTCACACCTGAAGATCCCAGGTGCAGTAACACCGGAAGCAGTAATGGAGTTCATAACTCTTATCTTTGTGAAAGTGAAAAGTGAAGTCATGATCACCAAGAGACACAGAGGCATCAATTTGGCTTTGCCTGCATGGCATGCAAACAAAAAACCATGCAGAATCGATCTTTTTTCCTAAGCCTTTCAATGAGGAGCTACAAATCACTCTCACATAGCACAAAAACCCATGAGCTACTCCTTAGGAAATGATGCTAATAGATAGCAAGAACTGAACCTAGAGACTTATTAGATGACAGTGATGCTGTCTGGTAGGAAACACTGGGTCCACTGCAGCGTAAGGCCTGTTGGGAAGGCTTCTTATGTGAGGAGGACACTCCTACACAGCTGATTGTTCCACACATCTCTCTCAGAGCTGTAATGCTCAGTCACCACTGTAAAACAGTAATGATTTATTTTGTAGCCTGCACACTTTAAAATGTTTAACCTTTGCAGTTTTGAAGCCATACCTTCCCCAGCAAGTAAAGTATAAGTACAGTTTATGCTGCAGTTATCACAGAGGTCTGAGGGAAAGGTCTACTTGAAATAGAAAACAGATCTATATATTTTTTTATTATACAATGAAAAAATTCCAGATATTTTTGTTACATTTGGAATAAATGTTAAATACCAGAATGTACCCTCTTCCATGACGCTTGGAAAACCTGAGTCTAAAGAAAGTCCGTTGCTCAGATGCAGTGCAGCTGAATATGGCTGTTTGACTCGAGAAGCCTACATCCCACTGACTGACCTCAGCTGGTGGGAGAAGCTCCTAAGAGGCCAAACTTTGGAGCCATTTATCAATTGCATGAGATCATTTACAGCAAGGATCTCATCAGAAATTTCAGAGTCTCAAGAGAAGTTACAAACCTGAACCCATCTATCAGCTTAGTGTTCAACTCATCAGCAGTCAAAGGTGTAAAGAAAAATGAGTTAAAGTAGGAAACCTGTTAATAGTATCTTTTTTCTGAAACCAACCCCTTTTTTCACTTATTAAGTGTATTTCACTACACTTTTTCAATCGTATTATTTTTAAGATTTACCACCTCTCGTCTTTCTAATATTTTTTTATTACAAATATTGACAAAAAAAATCTAAGTTACAGAAGGAGATGCTGAATAGGGAAACGAAAGAAGATACATAGAAGGACACTGAGTATCATTATGTGTAGAAAATACCTATACATTACTTTTTTTGCTTTATTGGTGAAGTTTCCAATGTAAGATTCAAAGTATTTCTTAATGGTTCAAGCTTTTATGTAAAGCTTGTAAATATATGTTTTACACAGTAAAACAATAAACATATATTTTTGCATCTATTTTTTTAGAAACAGTAGTATCCTGAAATACATAGAAAGTGTTCTTACTTTACTCATTTCCATTGCAAGAGCTGAAGATCACAGTTTGCCTTCAGTGCCCCAGTACAACAGTAGGAGCAGGTAAGCAAAGATTTTCCTATTCAGAAGAAGCAAGGAATTTGTTCTGTCATTGCTGATTCCAAAAGGGACATAAAGGCAGGAAGGGCCAATCTCACTACCTAACATTAGGAGCCAAATGGAACAGAAGCACAGGAGTTGAACAGAAGCCAAAGGAAAGAACCCTCTTGTGCACTGGCTGAAGAAGAAGCACCAAGTCTACTTGCTTCTAAATCGAGCCATACAAAGTGTACTACTCAGCAGGCCAAGGCCACCAAACACCTGGTGGCCTATTCACTAGTTTATTTTCACTATACCACTGTGGGGAAAAGAGCCTGATCATTTTTCAGGACAAAGTAAGCATCTCATCTTCATGTTAGAAACACATCCCAAGTGACCCCATTCACCTTTCTAGTAAATGCACAGGAACTTCAGATGATAAGGTTTTATTTTTCCTGGTTATTAAAGGCTGGAATTTAATCTTGGGTAAACTTGTATAGCTGGAATAACAGTAGCATGGGTCATAAGTGCTGCCTCAGCCTAGGAGGGATGGAGTGTCCAACCACGGTTGCTCTCCTGTGCAGAGGGTAGGAGAGGGAAGCTCATGGATACAACCTCAGCTCCATCACCAGCAGACGCGGGCTTCCATGTCAGGTGAAAGGCTCAGAGACCAACCACCTTCTCCACTGCCACAACAGCAAGAAGAAAACCCCAGAACAGAAGATGGTTCTGTAAGCCAAGTCCATTTTCCTGTTCATGTTGCAGTCAAGTCCTGCCTGGGGAACGTAGCATGGGTAAAATACAAATATCAACGTTGGCTTTTATATGACTGAAGAAACAAAAAATATGTAGTCAATGGGAAACACTGTATAGGTTTGATCTGGTCAGACATGCAGGACCCAGCAAAGATCAGATGCAGTTTCCCCTCAGTTCCTAGAATCAGGCCTTTTGTGAGCAGTGGTCATTCAGCTGCTGTATAGGTCAGTTCTAGTTTCTCAAGCAAAGGAGATCTCTTCTTGAAGTCAATTAGCACTATTCCTGAACAAATAATGCAGGATCAGGCTATTTGTTAAAGCCCTGGGACCACATCTGTCTCCATCTGAATTTCATAACACATCAGTCAAGGATACCCAGTGGTCAAGGTCACCTGAGGACTTTATCATATTACTGCAGTGCACCACCTTCCCTGCCAGCCCATTGCTGCTCTGCTAGAGACTACATTACCATGCATCAGCAAATACACCAGCACGCTGCTATATTTAGTGCTTCATACATATCACTAAAGTACAAGATGTGTCAGCTTTTAATCTGACTTCAAATTTTTGTCAGCAAAGTAAAAGCTCATTTTCCTTACCAGTGACGAAATGTGCTCTGTGTTGTTCATCTTGAGCTATTGTGGTGCTAACTTTAAAATACACCAGGCAGCCAGAATGCTGAATAATTTTACTAAGAGATACAACAGGAGATGGTAAGAATGCATGCTATCAGCCAGTCAGGTTTTTAACAGTGACTACCATAGGTTAAAACAACATTTCCTCAGCAATCTGATGGAAAGAAGAGCAGCTCAGCAAGCTGCTATACACAGCTCCGCAGCAGGTGGTTAAAGCACCTGGGTGACAAATCCAGAATGGGGTCAGGGGACAGTGGTGAAGGCCTGACCTGTGCCAGGTGTTGTGGACCTGGAAGTATGAGAAGAAATTGGTGATGATGACTGGGACAGAGTGCTATACTGCACAGCGATGGGAGCAGAGCAGTCCTATTAACAGCAACACTCATCAATGACAGCAAATATGTATGTGACACTGGTTAGAACAACAACCTTCCACCAGGAGAGCCATGTTCATTCTGGAGGGGTCCAGTGAATGAAATCCGGCATTTTAAAAGATATTGCTAAAACCATAGAAGAGGATATTTTGACATACGTAAAACTTACATATTCACGTCTCCATGTACAAGGAGTACAGGTTTGAACCGTCCTCCTGTCTCCTACGTCCAAGCAGAGCAGGCAGTTTGCTAACCTGCAGCCTAGTGGCAAGCTTATCAGGAGAGCCAGGCATTCTGGTTAACACACATGGGAGACCCACTAAAAATCAAGGAAATGTTGCATTTATTCACCCAAGAAAAAAAAAAAAAAAAGCAAATGAGAGAGAATGACGGAAATCCAAATGTGGTGCAAAAAAATAAGCTTGAGGAGAAGAGTTCTGTACTCTACTCATGGCAGATACAGGCAAGAAGGGGTTTCTTCTCATTTGGGAAATTCCAAAGCAAAAAAAAAAAAGCCTCTAAGCCTAAGACAGAAGGCAGAGAAAATATCAGAGATGTTTGAGAACTGCTGAGCTGAAAGAAACTCTCTTCCTCAGTCTTAGACATAATTTTTGCCAATTAGGTAATTTAAATAATATGTTGGCTTTGACCTAAATCATGCCTTGCTTTAACATAACTCAAATTTCAAGTCTCAGAGTTTCAAAGAGCAACAAAAAAAAAATCAGACTTCTGCCTCTCAACACTGTTAGAAGATCCCACGTCAAGAAATGCACATCTATTATACAGAAATGGCTGCAAAAAGGAACTAACAGATGCAAACTTTTCCTGCAAAGTGTCTCAGTTTGAAGGAATTGGCACTTTCTGCCCAAAGCGTTTTAATGATAAGTTCATTACCACCTCTGTCATATACATATACTCAATTTCCATGAGTAAAATTCCACCTCTGTGATCACAGAATCACAGAGCTGTAGGGGTTGGAAGGGACCTCCAGAGATCATGGAGTCCAACCCCCTGCCCAAGCAGCTCCCTAGCCCAGGTTGCACAGGTAGGTGTCCAGGCAGGTCTGGGATGTCTCCAGAGAAGGAGGCTCCACCACCTCTCTGTGCAGCCTGTGCCAGTGCTCCGTCACTGCACTGGGAAGAAGTTCCCACACACATTTGTGCGGAACTTCCTATGCTTCAGTTTGTGCCCATTTCCCCTTGTCATATCTCCACACACTGCAGAGAAGAGTCCAGCCTTGTCCCTAGATATTTATAGACATGGATCAGATCCCCTCTGAGTCTTCTTTTCTCAGTGCTGAACAGCCCCAGGTCTCTCAGCCTTTCCTCATAAGGGAGGTGTTCCACGTCCTTCATTATCTTTGTAGGCCTCTGCTGGACTCTTTCCAGGAGATCCCTGTTTTTTTTTGTACCAGGGAGCCCAGAACTGGACACAATACTCCAGGTGAGGCCTCACTGGGGCAGAGTAGAGGTCCCCTGCCATTCTCCTTCCATCAAATATTCAGCCATCATCTTCTAACTGCTGGATGGGTGCTAAACTTCTTCTCTTCTTCAGTGACCAAATTTATGTTACCACAAAGCAATTCAAGTATTTGTCACAGTCAAAAACAGGAGCAATGTTAACATAACCATCTTTCTTTGTCACAAGGAGGTTTTGATCCAGTCAGTGCAAACTACAGAAAATAAATAAAACTCAAAATTGATGGAATTTACTTACCTTTGGAAAACCACAGGCACATTTTCCATTGGCAAATGTCATCATGGAATGACAGCACTTGAATGGAAATACTTAACCCTATAGTACACTCAGCAGACTCCACGTACGTACTGACCCATGCGAAGTACCTGAGCACAGTGTTGTCCATGTTTTTGCTCAGTTGCTAGGGCAGGGCTCCTGGTAGCACAACCCCGGCACTGGCAGTGGTGGCTGCAAAGGGCCTCACTCATTGGCTCCTAAAAGGATTATGGTGGCCTTGGAAAGAGCTGAGGGTGCCATTTGGAGCAGAGGCAAGTGCTGCTTTGAGCAAGGAGAAACCACTGAGTTAGCAAACTGGCTTTGCTAAGTCATCTGGGGACATGGATAATTACAACAAAGATGTCCAATTGCTTACATTTTAATTGACACATACTGCATACACGTTGACTAATGAGACAGAAAAAGCAGTAGGAAATGGGGAGCTCCAGAGGTCAGCTGTTTTGTGATTTATTTAAGTAGTGCTAGCTGGCAAAAGCTTCTGTGGGAATGAGGATTTCCTTGGACTTTGGGGACATTTCTTCTTGCAGAGCTGTGGGGCTGTTATTAACTTTCAGTAATCTCACATTCTGGGAAGCATTTTCTTTTCTCTATAGTTCCTGATTGTGCTTATTACAATTTAATAAGGACATTTACCCTCAATTGAGCAAATCATTCAAGCAGTTGCTTGCTCCCCTTGCAATGAATTGGATTTGTCAAATGCAGGTTTAATTGCGTGTTAAGTAGCTTGCTGAATCAGGACCTCTGTGAGCATTGCTGCCTACCCAAATCTTTCCTTAGCTCCTGGCCTGTTAACATAAGCAGAGGTCTGCATATCCATTTTTATAACTCAGCCAACTGCTCTGATCCCAGTGCCCTGCAGGATGTTAGCTGTAAATAAATCATTTTCCCATATCAGTCAAACACTGCAATGCTGTTAATATTGCCAACCCCATCGACTGCGAGTGAGCTCATGATGGTGAATGACAGATTCATCATGACTGCCACTGGGGGCAAAGCCGGGACAGTGTTCATATTACTTACATTTACATTTTAAATGGCTTTGCAGAGCGAACCTGCCACCAGCCTCTTCACAAGAGAATCCACTCACATACATCAGTGTACCACAAGCCTTTCAATGCCATGGCAGGCCCCCTCACCCCTCCCTGACACTGAGAACAAATACTTTGTGTTACCCTTGTTATTGCAAAACTGACGTTTCAAGGTGTAAACTCAAGACTGCTGTATTATCAGCTTCCCTAAGAACCAAATAAGTCTTTTGCTCCATAACTGAAGGCATGGAAGTAATCATCACAAATGCACAAAATAAATAAAACTCGGAATATTCAGCAATTCTCCTAGGTCCTCCATCAGTGCATACATGTGCACGAGCCACCAAGTAACACTGAACAAGTAATGCAGTGTCTTACCTGCTTTCTCCTTAGTCAGCTTCTGAAACAGAACCTGCAAGAAAAACAGAAAGATATTTTTTGTTTAATAATTTCCTTCATATAGGTTGCATGTTTCAGGATGACAATACGTTCAGGTCTTAAGCACAATCACCACCTTACAAAGCTCATCACAACAAGTGACAGGGAACATCTAGTAAGTTGGCTTGCTGAGGACAACCAGGTGCCCATCCCAAGCCGGGCTACTGCCACATAGACGGTGAGTTCGGAGCTCTCCTTCGCACAAGCGGAGCAGGCAGAGCAGGAACACACGAGGCCCAGCACACCAGGGCCTGCCTGCTCATCTCCTCCTGGTCATCTTGGTCTCTTTGAGGGATGTGGCCAAACTGACTTTCAATATTGTGTTCTTTGTATTTTTCATCACCCTTCTCCGGGTACCATTTACCATTTAAGTAGAAGCAGAGCCATTAATGTCATCCTTGGATGCACCCCTTGGTCCATTACTTTTCTCTTTAACAGCCTTCCATGCCCAAATCAAGGTTATTCTCACTTTAAGCCAGCAATTAAATGTGCATCACCCATTCTCCTTTCATGCGACAGTTCTAACAACTCCAAGCAATGCAGCCTGCAAATGAAACTAGTACCAGGTGTGAAACTGAGCCCAGCCTTTTTTTTTTCTTAGTCAAAGTGAAGGCTGAGCTGATTCTTCCAGATAGCAGTGAGCTCACAGGTGGGAGCTGCCCAGCCTACCACCAGCTGAAACAGCAGCAGCTCCTCTGCCTGCAGGGACACGCTGCCGGTGCCTGCTATAGGCTCGTCCCCGTATGGACAGCCATCTGCGTGTGTCAGATGCACTGAGAACTCCATTATCCATACAGTAAATACTGCCTTTGCAACGTTAATAGGAATCTGTCCATACAAACATGCTTTTGGTTTACCTTTTTCTTAGTGAAAGATTTTACTAAGATACTGGAAAATTCTTTCTCTGAGCACAAAAGAAAATTGCTTGAGCACCTCTGTTAAGTAATGGGGAAAGCAGAGCTGAGCTAGGTAGAGCAGGCTACAGCTGCCCTTTCTACAAGGCAGCTGCACTGTAAAACAAGACCCTTACTCAGTCTGAAGGTCTGCTGGAGCCACAGCTGAAGTTGGTTTGCCTTTAGCTCACAGGGGCCATGTAAGATGGTCACTCCCAGGACAGAAATAACCAGTAGCTGAGTCCGACCCAGGCTTCTTTTAGGATTCTCTAGATCTTCTGTAGCTCAGAAAGGGTGAGTGGGCTTTTTGGCTCAACTCACCTCTGCATTGGCCCGTTCTGCAGAGCTGAAGAAGCAGGAGTACAGCAAGCCAACATTTCCTCTAGCAGAATTGCATATGGATGTGAGTGCCAAGCCCTCAGGAGAGGCTTTGGCAGAAGCAACTCATTTTCTTAGAGGAATGGGAATTTCCAAAACATAGTGGTTAAAAAGGACCTCTGGAGGTCATCTAGTCCCACCCCCTGCTAAAGCAGGTTCCCTAAGAGTAGGGTGCAATTTGGACACATGCTGGGATGATGGGCAAGGTAGAGGAAAGTGTCCCCCCATCTTTCAGGGAAACGTCATCTGGCCCTTCCACCATGCAATGAGATGTACTGCTCTCCACCATCCTGCTGGGGACAGGCACCTGATTTTTAGCACTGTGACACTGGCATGCACACACTGCAGGAGGGTGCTAAAACCGCTGTACTGGATTTTGGGAAGATCATTTCTTGAAGAAGACATAAGTGATATATGAACCAAGATAAATACGTCAGCCTTCCTTGGATAGCTGCTTGATGTGTTCTAGCATAACCACAAGGGCACCAGTTACTATAAAATCAAGTCCATGCTCTATTAACTTCCAAATATTTTCAAGTTGCCATACAAAAAAAAATAAAAAGATGCAAATTATTGCTGGAAAAATCCCAAGTGGCAACAGAAAGCTGTCAACTAGAAGTCAGTTATGGAAATAATAATTATAATGCTCTATATAGCCAACTGTGTAACAAAACTTTATTGAAGTACTAGCATCCCATCTGAGCAGCATGACACCATCTAATCAAATATATAGAAACCATGGACCAAGAGAGTACAACTCTAGCCAAGAGGCTGTTGCAGCACCTGCTGCTATGAATAATAAAAGAAATCATTTGTTCACAACTCCAGCTGTAGCAGTGTTGCAAGTTGTAGTATCAAACAGAAGCCAAAGTCAAATATACTGTGCTGATACAACCATGTTCTATTTGCTACAGCATGTAATCCAGAACACGGAAAGCAGAAATGTATTTGACAGATCTGGAGTCCAGGGAGGACAAGGAGATGGGGAAGGTTCAGGGAGGCTTGGACGTGGGCTACGCACTGCTCCACAGCCCTCATTTGTAGTGCCCTGTGAACACTGCCTCACAGCCTCTGCTATTACAGGCACAAGCCCCACTGAAATCACCAAGATGGACTCAGAATTTTGTTACCTGAATCTGAACTTAGAGCAAGATGAAAATGCTGTCTCTATTCAGCAGGTAGTTAAAAAACAGGTGCACTTCTGCGTCAATGATCCCACTAAAGCCACTTTTCTCCTACAGTCATACATGTAAAAGTGTGTTTGGGACACAGAGGGGAGAAGTGAAGGAAGGCTGTAGATCTGCCTGGGGAAGGAGAGGGAGCCCAGGGTGTTCAACAAAAACCTGAATGATTCTCCTGAAAGGCCACCCATATGGAAACCAATTACTCAAATGAATTCTTTGGATTAAGTGGAAGTGAAGGTAGAAGCAAAACATGAGTATTATGAGCTCTATGAGCAAAATAAACACACTCATCAAAAAATGGTTTCTCTGATGTATACAGAATCTTTCACGGTTACAAGAGATCAGGGCATGGAACTCAGCAAACAACTGGATTAAATGATTTAATAATGTTCCAGTAAGCTGACTGTCACATAAAAACCTTTTTCACCCACGGAAGATGAATATGGAGTGGTTGACTATAAAAACTTCAAAACCATTATAGTTTGCAATGGCACAGGGATTCTGCGGTGCCAGCCAACCCCATAACATCGCACACCACTTCCAAAAAGAATACCATTGTATGCAAACCTTTTACTTCTTTCTTCACCATCAACGCTTATCAGTTATTAGCTATTTTACGCTCTCAACATAAACATTTCAAACATGCCCAGATCTGCCACTGGTATTTCAGAGTACCATCAAAATGTCATCATTCAATCTCAGCAAATCACATCTTCCAAAAAAGAAAAAAAAAGTAATTAGCATATTTATTCAGCTTGCAAATAACGCTTTTGGATGTTTAATAAAAAGCTAGATTTATTCAAGGCAGGTATGGTATCAACACTATCACTGCTATCAAATAAACTCTGGCATTTTGACAGGACTGCTTGACATCTGCTGCTAATAAAAAAGACTTTGGGTTCTGCAAGGTTATGCTCAGTGGTAAAAAGACAGCAGCACAACCCTGAGACACTTCCTTCGGAGAACAAAAATGACAAATCTGCATGACTTCTCACCAATGAACTGACACAAGGAAAGCACTTTGAGCTAGAAAAAGTCCTGAAAAGTGTAAAGACTGGAAATCTTGCTGGTTCTTGATGCTGCCAGTATGATAATCTGCTGAGCTTTCATTACATGAAGGCAGTTGCAAAGACCAAAAACCTCCATGGAAAACTCAATAATCTGATTAATAGCTTTATTAATCCTTTCAGAAAGTGTCAATTCCTCTCCAGATTAGAAAGAAGGGAGAATGAGAAACTGAAGCTGAGCTATTGCACTGAAAATTGTTTATGAGTCAAGGGGTGAAAGAAAGAAAGAAAAATGGCTTCCCACTCCTTAATCAAGCCAGTTCACTTGCTCCTTCACAAGTGGGAAAACTTTGGTCCAGATCCCCTTTCTGGACTCTTAAGTATTTAGAATAAGAAAACATTGTTAAGAAAACAGTGTTCTGAGGATGCTTTTGTCATGGTACTTAAATACAGCATAAGACATGGTGAAGATGCACAGCACCAATCAAGGCATTCTGGGTTCTTGCATGAAAGCCACTGGCAGAGGAACTGCTCAGTCCAGGGCAGGATGGGACTGAAGACCGTGGTGTGTTTACAAGCATCAGGCTGTGGGAGCACAGAAAGCACTAAGAGGACGCAGGGGGTCCTGTGCCAAGTACTGCATGACATGGACACACACAGTCTGCTCTGCAAGGCCTATCTTCAATAACCATGCTGACGTGAAGAACGTTTTCTCTATGTTATCTTATGGCTCAGCTGTCATAGGCTACTTCAGGTTACCTTCAATATAAGGCTGTAATATATATTGAAGCTGTACAATATGATGTATTCCAGTTACTACATAAAACTCCTGTAGTCCAAATATGTCATTTGAAATTATTGTGTACGTGTACCCCAGCAAACTACAGATTTGGCCTCTTATCTACTGATGTAATAATAAACATTTATAGGACTTGATGCACTTTGAAGGGATTTCTAAGGCAGCTTGCTATCTAAATGCAGCTATCCTGCACTCCAGTATGCTATCAAAAATGAACATAACCATTCATAAATAAGTAAAATTCTTCAGAATTGCAGATACGCTGTTTCCACAGACATCTTAAACCTCTGTCACTTCATCTTGTTTCCATGAGAGCATGTAAAGTTTCATGTGGCTGTCAAGAAAGGAATGTAAGTAAAAGACACCGTCTAATTTAGAAGTTCTAATTGATCTCTTTGCCTCAAATTGGTAACATTATACAAATGGTCGTACCCCACTTCTTCTGAGGATCTAGCATACAGAATCTTCGTGTGCAAAGAAAATTGAACTGAAATATTACATGATGATACTTTTAAATAATCCTGAGGGATTTAAGCATCCACAAGAACTCAGAGGACATTGAAATGTCTTTTGAAAACCCTAGACATAATATACTGAGTTATACTCTAAAAAGATGAAAAACTAAATGTAAATATAATTAGCAGTAACTGATGATACTTTGAAAGTGCACTGTATTAATAGAAAACAGGTATTTTTACTTCCAAAAGCTGGTAATATCATTTCAAACTGTCAAACCCCTGCAGCACTGCTGGTATCACCTAGATTTTAGTGAGGGTGGTTCAGCTCCAATACACAGGAGCACAGCCTGCAGTGAATGTTAGGGGGTGGGTGGTTTTACAGTATTAAATCAGCCTAATTGTTGAGTTTGCCACCAGATTAGAAGGCCTCGTTGCACCTCTTGGCTCAGTTGGCTGTGCCTATTTATCTTGCACAGGAAGGCCTGCAGCATCCCCTAGGACTCACTCTTGCCCTGTAGAAGGCAGCCCCAGTGGCAGCAGTACACCAGTACACCATCTCTGGGCAAAGCACAGCTGAGGCATACTAGGAGGCCAACATCTACTTCTCAGTCTGCTCTGAGAGGGAAGAAAGGGAGAAAGAAAGGGAGAAAGGAAGTGTCTCTTTGTAATTGACAAGGCTATTGGAGTTGCTGTTCCTACTCATGCAGATTTCTCTCTCTTAATCATAAATTTATTTCCATGTTCAGAAACCAGACAGTCATGACAGTGCTAATCCAACAAACATGGAGTTAAAAACTCTTTTTATCTTGACTACTTCTAGATGGGACAACTCAGACCTGAGTTAGCAACTGAATATTAGATTTTTGAAATCCTACTCAAGGAAAATCCAAAAAGGTAAGAGAAATCTTCCCAGATGAACTAATGACAACTAACCCAATGCTTATCTTTTGGTACACAAACGCACTGAAAATTTCAGTTGCCATATTTCTCTATGAGGGCTTCTTCTATAATTTCACAGTTTTCACCAGCAATTTTCTTGATACTTTCACCTTATGCCTTCAGAGTTCTGTGAACTGATTTATGTTTGTCTGGTTTTCACAACTGAAAATGTACTGCTACTCATGGCTAACAAATAAAGCGAATAACACTCACTTACTCCTTGAGCATCTCCTTAGAGACTTTTTCTTTTTTTGCAAGCCTTTTTCATCACATCAAAAGCAACATGTTTTGTTAACCACTGGAATAGTTAACACTTTGGAATATGGAGTCCAAAAAACATCATATTGTTAAGAATATTGAAAACATTACAGAGAAAGTTGGTTGCAGGAATTCAGCCACACAGTTTCAGTGCACTAAATGCTTCCGCTGGACTGATTACATCTCAGTGTTTCTTACAGAAGATAAACAGGGCTCAATCACAAAATTAATTAGTAAAACAGGTAGGAACAGGAAATCATTTCAAAGTTGAAGTATCACTTATCTGTACCAGACATACCGAGGTAACTGAAATTAATGGACCGTACCCATACCAGGAAACAAATGCAACTCGACATTGTGGCTTCCTAGTTTTGTAGGTGTAAAATAATAGCAGGAAGATTAAGCAGTATAGTGCAAAAAGCCTTTAAAATTATAGAGGAGACTACATGACAACAAACCAGGAATTACAATCCAGACTGAATGTTAGTGGCCACTTCTCCCACAGTAAGTTGTCATTATAGTTTAATGTTGATAAATAGCCATAAAAGTAGGAAAGCTCCATGAGGCAAAGTCACCTAAGAGTAACAAGGAAGTAATATTCGATGTGGAGAATATCTGTAGCAGTTGTGGGAAGTAAAATGAAGATGAGTAATGTCAAAGCTACCCAGAGCTTATTCTGAGTAGAAGTCTGATATGAAAAGTTCAAAGACTTCAAGGATCTCCTATCTCAAAGCACGAAAATAAGTTTCAAACCTAAATGAGAGATCTAGACTGCATATAAGGAAGAAGTTTTTTACAGTAATGGTGGTGAGGAACTGAAACAGGCTGCCCAGAGAGATGGCAGACGCCCCACCCTTGGAGACATTCAAGGTCAGGATGGATGGGACCTTCAGCACCCTGACTGAGCTGTAGGTTTCCCTGTTCATTGCAGGGGAGTTGGACTAGCTGGCCTTTAATGACGTCTTCCAAGTCAAATGATTCTGTGATTCATTTATAGTAAACTTTTACAGAAACGCTGGGTGCAAGATACTGTTTCTTGAAGAACTGAAGGGTAGAAACAAGGTGTTTATAGTGGGGGACAGGCTAAGAATTCAATGCTCATTAATCCTAAAATATAGGAAACTGTCACGTAGAACTATGTATGAAATTAAGTAAACGTGTAGAGAAGCAGAAAAAGCACAGTGCAGTTTCAAAATGTAATACAGTGTATCCTGAAATTACACTGAGAGAACAGGTAAATGCATTTGATCTTTGTTATAGAGAAAAACATATAAGAGAAAAACATAGGAAGAACAACTAAGTTCCTTCAGATCCATAAACATCATCTGTCAGGGAAGCTCCTAATACACTTTTACCATTAAGTAGTAATAAATACCAAGCAAAGTCACTCTTTGCAGTTTAAAAAACTACTAGTAGCTTTCAGTGCTTTCAGTATAGTTTTCAGTATACGGTGAGGTACACATCACTGAATGTGTACAATATTTGATTTTAAAAACATGAAGATCGAACTGAGTAACCACCATCACTGTTTACTGTCCACCAAAGCTTCACACACTGCTCAAGGTGAGGCCGCACCAGTGCAGTGTGGAGTGGGACAATCCCTTCCCTTGACTGACTGGTAGTGCCATGTTTGATATACCCAGGGACACCTACAGCTCCCTGAGGAGCTGAGAGCCCCATCCAGCCTGACCTTGAGTGTCTCCAGGGACGGGGCATCCACCAACTCTCTGGGCAACCTGTGGCAGTGTCTTACCATCCTTGCTGTAAAAGTCTTTTTCCTTATATTCAGACTAATTTTCCCTCCTTTAGTTAATTGCTCAAGGTCTTCATAACACTTTCTACTTTTTTTTTTTCTTTTAAGTAGGCTTTAATGGCAGTTGATATTTTTAAATCTAATCAAAATCTAATATGACAGCTTAGTGCTGTGTTCTTGCATGAAGAAGTCAGGAGCAAAGTAGGCAATTCTGAAGAAACGTATCAAAGTTTGGTCTGAATGTTCAGCTCACCCTCTATTATTCCCAAAACCCACCCTCTGCAATCACTTCCTTACAGGATACAGTTACGCCTTGTTTCAGCAAATTCGGTTCCAATGAAAATGCAAAAAATGTCCTATTTATGTTTTTAACTTTGGCAAGTCCCAGGAGCTCTTAGCTATTTTGAGCTCTTGACCCTGCAGCAGGAGTAACATCAACATGCTCAGAACTGTTCAAATATCAATTAATGCTCAGTCCTTTGTTAAGATAATCAGCAATGTGTCTGTATAAACAAAGGCAGGGGCAGAAACTGGAGATAAGTGCTAGTCCTCACGATATGTGCCTGGGGGTCAGGTGGAAATGGGATGGGGCAGAGATGGGAGGAAGAAAGACAAAAAGGAGAGCAATGACTGCCAAGAAGAGGTGGACAAAAGTGAGAACAGTCCCTGTTTTCTTAACAGTCCTGGAACAATGTGGTGACTCACTCATTGCTATCATTTTTACCTTCTTAAGTAGGAAGAAGTGCTGTATCTATTTTAAAGATAAAATGAAGTGGAAAAGTTACAAGAGGTCACCAAACAACAAAGAGAGGAATGAAATCTGGGGATCCTGCCATCCTGCTGTGGGAAATTAATGACTTTTAAAGCAAACAGCAGTAAGCAATAATCCACAATACAAAATTAAAACCAATCCTTGCAGCTCTGGCTAGAGCCATGTTGTTATTTTAGCTTGGTCCAGAGCAATACATGGCTGGGAATGAGCCATGAACAGCAGTCTGCATGTTTTCACTATCAAGTGTCCACAGACATGGTTTATGATGCTGAGCTCTAACTGGATATCAGCTATTCTCTCTGACAGCCAATAAAATTTATCATTGTCATATAACCTTAACTAAAAATGCTCTTTCCCTAGTAAACTGATACATTAGCAGTTAGTAAAAATAGTGCTCAACATCTTATGCCTTGTGAGGAAAAACAAAACTAAAATAGGTTTGATACTCAGCTTTCAGTAAAACAAGCAAACAAACAAAAACAGGGTAAATTAAAGAATGGAGTCTGAAAAAAGTCATGGAAAATTACAGAAATTGTTCACAGGCAATCCTCCTGAGAGCATGTGTGGGGAGAAGTTCTGGTGTGACAGCAAAGGCAGATGTCCTACAGAGAGACAGAGATGCCAGTTGCTTTCTAACTCATGATTTCATAACTACTTTATCTATTTCAGATTGCATACATTTCTGTACTGGAAATCTGCTGCAGACCTTCCAAGGTCTGATCTGTTTATCTATCCCTATCTATCTACCTATCTATCTATCTATCTATCTATCTATCTATCTATCTATCTATCTATCTATCTATCTATCCATCCATCCATCCATCCATCCATCCATCCATCCATCCATCCATCCATCCATCCATCCATCTCCCTACCTCCCTCCCTCCCTTACCTCTTTATATATTTTCTGTTCATCAGTTTGTTTTTATGCCAGATGTAAACAAATGACATGCTTTCTCCACAGGAGGCTTCATAGCTCTCCTTTCCTGAGAAAGAATAGCATGTCTTTCAGCATCACCAGCAGCAGGTAAAGCAATGCCATCTACTGCAGCAACTCACACATCCATGCTAAACCCACACAAGATTTCAGAAGCCACCACTATGTAAGCTGCAGTCCAGAAGAAAATGAACTCTTATCTGTGATGTACATCAACTCACGTTGTTTATTTTCAAGATGAACCATTCATCCTTTGTGTACAATTCACTGAACTTTTAAGTTAAAATTTCCAAAGAAAGGTATACATCTACCCTTGCTGTCTCTTTTGCTGTCAGCAAATGCTCAAGTGCAATTCAGATTACTAACACATACATCTAAACAACTTCAGAACTCTGTGTTCCCAGCCATCTGCAGTACATTATGCCTTACCTTATGTCCTTCCTGCTAAGATTATGCAGAACAGCAACCCTATCATGAGAAAAGTTGTGTGAATTTATGCTGCATTAGGAGTCAAGAACCTTTTCTGCACATGTGAACTGAAGACGAGTGCTGCAATGCAGCAAAAAGAACCCAAATACAGTTATGGTTTGAAAGGATTTATAGTAGATGCTGTTGGTGTTAAGCACGTGCTTAAATCCTTTACTGAGACACGACCTCTGTCCACATCTGAGCAGAACTTGGTGCAAAATTTATGGATAGAAGTTGGCCATTCTTGAACACAGAAAATACAAAGCCAAGGATTCTCATGCCGAGGCTATCACTTACATCCACTGAAAATCACTTATTTTTATATACCATTTGTGATGTTGAACCATTTTTCACCCAGCTCAGTAGAAGTGAGAGACTGTGACTAGGAGCTCCGTACCACACACATGAAGTACAAACCACCATCACCCCATGCTTCCACTCCAAATTACTACCTGCATCATATGACTGCCTCAGAGTCACCCACCTGTATAAATTTTTCCCTTCAAAAACTGCTGAAATTCTCAGAGAGCAGAGATTTGTGTGCACTTTTACCACAGGTGACCTTCAGCAGGTCAGTGTAGTACTGACTGAAGGAATGGATGGATGTTCTTCAGCTGCCCTGAGCACCACTTCTACAGCTTCACATGGATTACTGCTTAATCCCTTTGGTCTCAAACTTCTGCATCTGCATCACTATTAAGTCCACATCCAAACCCAACTGCAAGCCAGAACTACAGGATACCAGAGTGTCTGTAATGATAACCATATTTCATAATTTATCCTTTCTCATCACACAGTTATCATAAAATGTCTGCATGGAAGCGTTAATACTTTGACTTTTCTGAGTTATACCATGTTTAAAAAATATGAACAAAAATCATAATGAGATACACAAAGTTCTGTGTGCATACTTTCCTCCCAACAGAAGAGATCAGAGATTTGTTAAGGGCTGGCTTCAGTTCTCTCCCCATCTCTCACTCGCACAAACACACATACTCATACGCATTCCTGCATAGCCTAAAGCAGCTTGAAAGTCATTTAAATATACATACTACTGACTTGAGATATTTTACACTGAAAAGGACATGCTTTACTTCTTGAAATAGGATAAAATAATTATGCTCCCACAGGGGGGGGTGTTAAAACTGGTGTGTACTTCTTCTCAGCTGTCATGATCAGCCAAAACAAATATACTTGCAGAACTATCTCTGTACCTTTTGCTCCCATGTGATGAACTGATTTTATGCTTCTCTGCAATGCAGACAAACATTTCATTTGTCTTTCATTTTATTTTACTATTTCTTAGCTAAGCAAAGCACTATGACCTTCCTAAAAATCTTCAAGGATCTTTTAGTGGAAAGCTTCACAATCCTCTCACAGCATTACTATTCTGGGTAGTTCAGTATAATCTTTGAACTGAATTTAAGATTATTAAATTCCAAGAAAGTGATGTTAGGTAGGTTTAAGACAATTAAAATAAGATTAAATATTTCAAAGTGTTGCCTAATATTTGTTGCATAATTCTAATAGTGTTAACATGTTTTATGGTGAATAACTGACAGATTGATTAGTATTTTTCTAACACCTTGCAAATCTGCTTGCCCTTAACCACTCGGAGACAAATATCCTCCTCTGTTTTCTGTTTCATAATTCAAGTAAATGACAAGGGCTTGAAACTTGTTTTTACAGTTAGATTTAAGGCACTATTTGTCTTTCAAGAACCAGTGATTTGACAAAACTCACCACTGCTTTGGCCCATCTTAAATCAAGGAACGTCTGATTTATATGAAGTGAAAGTCAGGTCCAGCAAGGATATACTTTTAAAATGAAAATTATTGTTTTCAATGCTGAAAATGGAAAATCCCTACAATAAAAGATGTGTCTACAGATCCACATCTATCCTCTGTATAATTTTACTCACATAACCGTAACAACTAAAAGGAATACTAATTCACAACACAGCACCTGGACTCAACAATTGATTATTGCTCTTTTTAAAATCCTTTCTAATTGGTGCATTGTAATTTTTCAGGAAGAATTAATAAAAGGCAAAATGCTTTAGGAAGTTCCCTCAATGGACAAAACCTACTAATTAGTGTAAGGAAGAAATCTCTTCTCCTTATGTTCTCTGCCTGTGTTTCTGGAATACAAAAAAGCAATTAAGAATATAAAAAATAAACAGATAAAAGAAATCATAAAAATGTAATACAGAACTCAATTTGTTCTCTTACAGGACTTAAATGTATTTCCAAGAAAAGGCCTGGAGGACATCTCCGCTAGCGAAAATAGTAGACAAGAGAAGAATTAACAGTGGATTATCAGAGCAGATTTCTGTGGTATGTCCTATGAAGACTTCCTAGAAGTCTCAGAAGTTGGAACAATGATATAGTACTTCATAGGGTAATGACATGATAAGGAAAAAAGAGTTGTCACGTTCCAGTCACCCTGCTTCCTGCACTACAATTCATAGCAAGATGTAGCTGATATCCAAATGCAGTAGGATGGGACCTCTAAATTATCAGCATCTGTTTAGCTGCAGAAGCATGGAGCTTCATACAACTACATTTTCAGAGGCTAGATTCTCCTTTGCCACTGAACACTTGACTTCTGAAGAATAAGCCCTGAGGTCCTTCTCCTAGGACAGTACATCAAGTTTGGAGGTGAGGACTTGACTTCACTTAGAATATTCTGCACTCATAAGAGGTAGTGAGACAATCTTATGGGTAAAACCTTAGAATGAGCTACCAGAGATGTGTCTGGAATTTTGATTGGTTTATTATTTTAGCTGAAATGTTTAATCACTTACAGCAAGTTATCTTAACAGTCAGTTGCAATCTCACATTCAGGGCCCGCCAGTATGTCTAGGGGGTCTTTAAAACTCATCTGTCACCAGAAATGCCTATTAATGTTTTACTGTTGATGAAAAGAAGAAATGTTTGATTTAAACATTAATTTAAATAGCTCAGTGTTTGCACTAAACCAAATACGAGAGCAAAAAATGAGACAACGATGCACTTCATAACAGCATGTTTTACCTCATCATGTATAACAACTATGCACTGTGCCAAGTCGCCTTATCATACATGCAATTAGAGAATGAGAACAGTAATACTAGTTAGATGATTTAAGAAGGAAGAAATGGTTTTACCTCTTGCTTTATCTGACTGTGAGTTTAAGGAATTATCACTATTTCACTTTTTTACATTTCAAAATCTTAGTACCTTTTTAGTTTGAATGGACTGCTATGCAAGTCCAACCAGCGACCAAACACCGGCCATACATATCACCATGATATACAGTTGGAGTTCCTCAGATCTTCATGTTAAACATTATTAAGGCTCTTTATAGAAAACAGTCTGACATCTTGCATTTTCCCAATTACTTATACAAACATTCACCTTCATTCTATTCCAGATGCAGTTTAAATCTAAGTTCATTGGATACTGAATAGTGTTCTGTCCAGAACACCTCAGTTTTAGCAACTAAGCAGTCAGACAAATGACAGTTCTAGGATGTCCGTCATCTCAAACTGCTCTGGAGGAAATAAAAAGAGACAGGAATCATTTTATATCTGGTACAAGAACATACCCATCTCACATACCTCCACCAAATTTTGATCTTGTATTGTAATTTTGCAGCTAGCTTGTACTTGCTAGTCTTTTGGTGGTTACTGAATTTTTGAGTACCAATTTAGAGCTTCCTTTTCGTATGAGCTTAAAGATCCAATTCAAGATTGCAATATGAGAATGTTGCAGCCTACCACTGGCACAGTGTTATCATTTTTTACTACTTGCACTACAAAACATTGTGTATTCAGGATGCAATCAGGACCAAGTTCACTTATGTATGCAACTAACATATATGAAAAACTAAGTGAGAAACCATGTGTAAGTACAGGATGACAAGCTGACCTTAGAGTCTAGATAGTCTTAGCCTTAGAGTCTAGATTTCATTCTAGATGCCTCAGTGAAGGTGAGCTCTGATATGTAAATGTGAAGTAGACACCATTGCTCTGTTGTGTGCCTACTCTCAAAAGGGTAACCCAACCTTGGATCTAAAATGGATGGAGAATAAAATGTGTAGACAGACACACAAGCTCTGGAGAGGCTGAGGAGCTCAGAAATCCCCAGTGATCAACATTTCAGA
This sequence comes from Oreortyx pictus, assembly GCA_036925125.1. Classification (NCBI taxonomy): domain Eukaryota; kingdom Metazoa; phylum Chordata; class Aves; order Galliformes; family Odontophoridae; genus Oreortyx; species Oreortyx pictus. Next base: position 21,008,128 of record JAUPFR010000001.1, read on the forward strand.
TTTGCCAGCTGTAGGCTCCTGTTCCAAGAGAGAGACTGTGCAGATGGCTCCCAAGAACTGTAGCTGTTGCCAGTGATTGTAGAGGACGTTTGGGTGCCTACTGCAGATCCTTAAAATTTCTGACTGGTGCCAGCAGATAATAGGTGCAAAAAAAAAAAAAAAGAAAAAAAAAAGGCACAACATTTGTTCTGCCTCTAACAAAGCTTGTAAGGAAAAGATTGAAACCTGCTATTTTGCATACAGAAGGAAAAACGTATTTATGTATGAATTCAATATGGCACTAAGTTCCCAAGCTACGTTGCTTCTGCAGCCATTCTAGATCATAAAGTAAAAGATTAGGAAAAAAATTATAAAAAAAATTAACAAAAGTATGTAATAAATTCCTGGCAAGTTTTACATTCCCCTTTAAAAAAATTACATACACCCTCCCTTCCTCCCTTTGCTCCAGCAAATACCATTCATGTTTAAGATTAGATTATTTTTCTCCTGATTCCTTTTTAGCTGCCAGAGTGTGACTTGTTGTCAGACTGACTTAATTACAATTACAGAACTTGTTCTTCTGGCATTACAAATAAAAATTAAGAAACATAAAAGAAAGGGTCAGTACAGGAGGACTGTATGAGCCAGGAGATGTTAAACAGTGCCACTAGTGATTACCATTGATTTCAGTTGGGTAGTTGTTGCCTAGCCTAAGATTAGGTACATTAATATAACGGAAACTAGCTACACTTCCCATCTACCCTCCTGAAAGGTGGGTCGAATTGCTATACCACACATCACTGTTTTAAGATCTTGGGCTTGAGAGTGAAACAAAAACAAGAGTAATTTAATAAAAGAGATGTGACAGAGTTACTGTCAGTAAAATAACAATCCATGTAAAACATGCACAAGAAAGCCACTTTTTTTTTTTTTTTTTTGAAATTGTTAGAAGTTTGGTAATAATTTACCATCAACTGTTCTAAGATGTAAGTAAAGTTGGAAAGACTTCTTAAAATATGCTTGCAAAGGTAATTCTTTAGCATTATTACTCTAGGGATAATGTAAACTTGTACTCTAACTTATCTATTTTGAGGTAAAAGTATACTTAGAAAGAGAGAAAGTCTTTCCCAGAGAATACCTATCTGTTGTTTGTTCTGAAGTTGTTTCTAGCAAGACAGGGAAAGCCTGAATTAAAGAATCTTGCTTTGACAGAAAGCTTACTTAGTAGTAGTAACAAACATGGAAGTTTTACCTTCCAGTAATAACTGCAATTATTTTTCTATTTTCACATATCTCTTACTTTCAGAGAAAACCTAATTAGACAGTAGGTACTTAACTGCAGTATTCTCATCACTGTCTTTATCTAGCAGCCTACATTATTCAGCTAAATATTTTACCCCTGAGTCCCCTCAATTTGTTCAGAGGTGCTGACATGGTTGTAATAAAACGCACAGCCACCTTAATGGTTTTAAAGGGGAAACAATTAGTACACTAACAACACTGAGCATTTCAGAATCAATTTGCTCTGCTGGAGAAGTTCTATGAAGACAATACCGACACAGTGACACTCTGGAAGACAGTATTAATGCCAGAGGAGAGAAGAAATGAATTGAAATAAAGCTGCTGATGTCAATCTGTTTTCTTCATAACAAATACACCTCAATTAAAAATATCTATATGGTATCAAAGCTGCCTCCAAGTAGACAGTAGGTGATTGTGCAGTTTTGAAAATATTTGTATTTCCAACCTGCTGAAAATTAGGATTTTATTTATATAGCAGAGCAAGACTTTAAAAGCATATTTACTGAATTCTCAACAGGTGAATGACAGCAAATTGTTGACAATTCAAAGTGGTGTCTTGTGGTGCAAAGTAACGTGATGTTTAATGAACTATATAAAAGAACATACAGGCATACATTCCCTGTTGGTTGTGATCCCCACAAGATGTCATCCTCCTGACACACATCATTGCTTCTCCCTGCCAAGCCCCCAAGACCTGTCAGAACTGTTCCTGTGAGAACTCTGTAGGCTCCAAACAAAGAATACACAGAGTGGAAATGAGAATGACAGTGATAATTTGACAATATCCTTCGGTGAATTAGTATCAAGTAAGCAATGTAGAAACCTTGATGACCTCCTCTTAAATGCAGAATCATAGACTGGGAGAGCATTCAGAGCAACAAGGAGAGTTTTCATGAAGAGAGCACGAGAAGAAAGGAGTGGTCTGGAAGGAAATAAACAGCACAAGAGATGTTCAAAAGTATAGAAATAACAGAAAAAAATATCAAGGACTCATCATGGCTAATTTGTAACTCCACAACAACATCATCCAAAAAATGAATTTTAAAAATGGCAATAGGAAACAGCTTTTTCATGAAACAGGACATACCATGGCAAACACAGGAAGCTTTGTGATCAAGAACTTAGCAATAGGCAAAAGCTACTTAGATGTTAGAAATATTCAGATCTAAGAATTTTTTAAGATAGTGCATTTTGGAAATGAAATGAATGAACCTATTTCCACAGAGAAGCAAAGTTTTTTGAGTGGAGGATGAGACCTTACCTGCAGTTTATACCATGTAAGGCTATGAGAATATTGATGTCACTCATTGAAATTTCTGTTTCTGGTCAATCTGAAAACTGACATAGAAAATCTCATCCAAATTGTAAGTTCTATGCCCCCTCAAACATCTACCAAGAATTCAGAGAGAAATTCCTGGTTGATGACAGGCTGGCCATGAGCCAGCAGTGTGCCCTGGTGGCCAAGAAGGCCAATGGGATCCTGAGGTGCATTAAGAAGAATGTGGCCAGCAGGTCAAGGGAGGTGATCCTCCCCCCTCTACTCTGCCATGGTGAGGCCTCACGTGGAGTACTTTGTCCAGTTCTGGGCTCCCTGGTACAAGAGACAGGGGTCTCCTGGAAAGAGTCCAGCGGAGTGCTACAAAGATGATAAAGGGTGTGGACCACCTCCCTTATGAGGAAAAGCTGAGAGACCTGGGGCTGTTCAGCACTGAGAAAAGAAGAAACAGAGGGGATCTGATCCACATCTATAAATATCTGAGGAGCAGGAGGCAAAGGAGCAAGGCTGGACTCTTCTCAGCAGTGTGTGGGGATAGGATGAGGGGAAATGGCCACAAACTGAAGCATAGGAAGTTCTGCACAAATGTGTGTGGGAACTTCTTCCCAGTGCAGTGACGGAGCACTGGCACAGGCTGCACAGAGAGGTGGTGGAGTCTCCTTCTGTGGAGACGTTCCAGACCCGCCTGGACGCCTACCTGTGCAACCTGGGCTAGGGAGCTGCTCTGGCAGGGGGTTGGACTCCGTGATCTCTAGAGGTCCTTCCAACCACTACAATTCTGCGACTATGTGAAATAAAACTGAATAGTAGAAGATATATTGATTATCTTTCAAAGTAATATGTTTCATGTAATTATGTTTCAAAGTAATAAATAACAGCTGTGAATGAAAATCCTTTCATTTTTCATGTTCATTTTTTCACTTCTTTGCTTCCCTTAGTAAAAAACTGTAGATATAATCTGGGCTCTGCAACACAATCTGCTCATCAAACTAATTACAGTATAAATTTCTGCTCAATTTGTTCAACTAAGCATTAGTTGGAAATTTCTCAGGAAACCCTTACTGTGATATAGTGAAAACTGTCCTTTATATAAATCATTCGAAAGAATATAAGAAAGGGAGAAATCCATTGAAATTTAGCTCTTAGAAAGCTGATGAATAAGCTGATCTGTTACTGAGTGCTCAATGTTCAATTATTTAAAAATGGCACAGGAACAAAAACTCATGAGAATGCCATTGTTCTGAGCTATTTTCTTCTCTTAATTAGTCCTAATGCTATTTTAAAAACGATTATTCTCTATGCTGTGTATCTTTGATATGAACGTGAAAAAATGCAAAATACAGAAAATGGGTACAAGATCTTCCAAAGTGGAAACTCACACCCTAAACTGGAATTGTAGCAGTGAGTAAATTACTAAATTTAGGATTCTTTCAGGACAGGAATTGAATATCTTAAATTTATTCGTCAAAAACAACGGCACAGTGTACATACATGCAAAACCCAGCAGAAACAAGGGAAGGTCAGCAGGCTAATCACTTTGGCTTATTTCCCTTTTCTGTTCTCCCATCTGCCTATTTTCTCTCTCTCTTTGTATTTAAAAGGAACAACTTGAACACAGTTAGGCCAAAATTTGACCTACTTTTCTTGTTCCTTTTAATGATTTTCTTTTTTTTGGCAACATCCATACAATTTCTATACCTTTTACTTCACATACGGTTTCTCTTCAAAGCAGACCAAATAACGCCATGCTTCTGCAACTTATGAGAAAGCCTGTAATACAACACGGATGACCCATCACCAGGGATGGATCTTTGCATTCAGACAGTGTCATTTGCAGAACTGCTGCCTGTGTGTTGAAAGCCGGTCATCTTAACATGAAATTATAATTAGTAAGCCTGCAGATCAAACTAATAGAAGTAGAATCTCATATTTCAGGAATATGGTTACTTGGAAGTGTACTTTCACACAATTTTGTGTAAATAGATTCACCTAATTTCATATGAAAACAGGACACTTTGCCCTGAATTACCTCTTCCCAGCCCAGCCCAGCCCAAGTTAGTCATTAATTAAAGACTGCGGAAAAGGCGTTTTATCAGCAGTTGAGTACAATCATTTGAGAGGAAAGAAAACAAACAACCTTAAGTACAGAAATCTAATCAAGTGCTACAAAAAGTCCCCTGTTCAGGTATCAGCAACGCCAACCTCAGAGAAGGAACATTTAAAATTGCTTCAGGATGGAAAAAGAGCCAAGACTGAGTGCAGAAAGAGGCAAACTTGCCAACTTTACATCAGATCACAGGGCCTAATAACACACCAACCTGCAAGCACGTTCTTACAACTGCTGTCAGATCTGTTCAGGAGTGACTAAGATTCCTACCGTCATGTCTCATGAAGGCTCTAGAATGAGCAATGAAGAAGTTGAACTAGAAACTGAAATTGTTGAAGTCTGAATTATTGCTTTCTTCCACAAATTTATCCCTCTATTCCCTTTTTTTATTTTGGGGAATGGGTATGAAACTAAAAAAAACTATCAGAGCTTTAACAAGGATGGAATACAGGACAAAGAAAGTCACTCAGGCAAAGTTAACTGGAAAGAGAAGTTAAAAAAAAATCAAAATAAAAACCTGTTGAAATAACTGATGTTAGATTTGTGGGACCCACTCAAAATTCATGGCATAGCCATGCCAGAATTCTCATTGAAGCCACTTCTCATTCTTGGGAGATAACATGCAGAGGGTAAGAGTTTGGGTGTGGTGGCCGACATGAATGTGATGGGACTGTGCCAGGCATCACATTTGTATTGCCTTGTTTGGGCTTTCTGAGGTCTATGAAAAGATTGCTAAGGGAGGTGGTCTGATGAAGAAAGAAGGAACCGAGTACCCACAGACAGCCTGGCTCTGGACCAGAACAGATTCAATTTGCTGCTATTTCTCATGGATCCAAAGCAAACCCAGCATACCATCTCACATCTTCCTCCAGTCTCTTGCCAAAAAAAAAAAAAAATAATAATTCCTCCTGAAGGCCCTACTGAGGCATGTGGAAAATACTGATGAGGTGATTGGTGGTAACCAACATGGCTTCAAGTTTCTTCTTTTAAGCACTAGAATGGGCTCACCTGGGAGATGGCTGAGTCACCAAACCTGAATGTGTTTAAAAATCATCTGGATTTTGTGCTCAAATATATTACTTAGCAGTGGGTTGTTAGAGTTACGGTCATGTAGTTAAGTTGAGATTGGACTTGATGATCCTGAAGATCTTTTCCAACCTGAGCAATTCGATGACTCCAAGGGCAAATCATGACTGACACACTTGATGGCCTTTTATGACGGAGTTACAGTGTCAGCGGATAAAGGAAGAGCAACTGATGTCATCTTCCAGAACTTGTGCAAAGTGTTTCAAAGAGTTTGACACTGTCCCACACGACATCTTGATGACCAAATTGAAGAAAAATGGATTTGATGGATGGACCACTCACTGGGTAAGGAATTGGCTGGATGGTCACACTCAGAGTGTTGCAATCAATGACTCAATGTCCAAGTGGAGACCGCAGATGAGTGGTGTTCCTCATCAGCGGGGATCAGAGCTGCAACTGATGTTATTTAACATCTTTGTAGGTGGCATGGACAGTGGGATCAGGTGCATCCTCAGCAGATTTGTGGTTGACACCAAGCTGAGTGGTGCAGTTGACATGCTAGAGGGAAGAGATGCCATCCAGAGGGACCTGGACAGGCTTGAGAGGTGGGCCCACACCAAACTCATGAAGTTCAGCAAAGCCAAGTGAAAGGTGATGCACCTGGGCTGGGGCAATCCCAAACACAAATACAGGTGGGCTTGACATCCCTGAGTAGAAGGCAGTTGAGGAAAGATGCAACAGGAACTGGCAGTGTGCACTGGCAGTGTCGTCCAGAAGGCCAACTGTATCCTGGGTTGCATCCAGCAGGTCAAGGGGGGTGATTCTGCCCCTCTTCTCTGCTCTCATGAGACCTCACCTGGAGTACTGCATCCTGTTCTGGGGTCCCCAACACAAGAAGGACATGGAGTTGTTGCGCCAGTTCCAGAGGAGGGACACGAAGATGATCAGAGGGCTGGAGCACCTCCCTTAGGGGACAGGCTGAAAGTTGGGGCTCTTCAGCCTGGAGAAGAGAAGGCTCTGGGAGAACCTTACAGCACCTGAGGGGGCCTACAGGAAAGCCGGGAAGGGATTTTTTATAAGGGCATGTAGTGACAGAACAAGAGTAAATGGCTTTACGCTGGAACAGGGTACATTTAGACTAGGTATTAGGAAGAAATTCTGCACTGTGAGGGTGGTGAGACACTGGAACAGGTTGCCCAGAGAGGTTGTGGATGTCCTCTCCCTGGAGGTGTTCAAGGCTAGGCTGGATGGGGCTTTTGAGCAACCTGGTCTAGAGGGAGGTCTTCCTGCCTATAGCAGGTTGTTGGAAATAGATAATCTTAAAGGTTCCTTCCAATGCAAACCATTTTATGATTCTATGAGTCTATGAGTCTCCAGTTTGTCTGAAAGAGCTTTGTTCACCCACTTTTGGATCTGTCGTGAAATAAGCAGGTTGTGGTGCATTGTGGAGCTCATGCTGGATACAACTTCCAAACACAGGGGAATTACACTAGCATTGCTTGCACCATTACTGTGGCAAAGGAGAGACCAGTAGGTGCTCTGAAAGGTTTTTCACTACACAAACACACACTAATTTCCTCCAAGCAGACCAGAACCAGTAGTGGTGATGGGTCGTGAAGTCTTCCAGGGACATCCTGCATGAGGACTCTGTCTGAAGAGGACTGGGCAGAGCCTTCTTCCCTCTCCTCACTGGCAAGTGAAACAGAGACTTAACTCTCTTCATTGCATAATTCTGGAATTATGTGATATCTGTCATGTCCAAGCTGTGCAACATCAGATAGCTTGGCCCCTCTGGGAAAAGAGGGGAGAGGAAAAGGATACTGCAAAGAGTCTTCTTTCTAGCACACTCTCAAAGAGGTTAAACTATACAGATGAGTAAAGAGTTTGTGGCAACAGTGGTTCTCAGAGCTTTTCAAAGAGTCTTCTACAGAAGACAAAAGTATACATCTTGCACTCAAGATAACTCATGATAAACTAAATCCTACAGAGCATTCCTAAATATGCAGGATATCCTTAAAAGAGCAGAAAGCATCAGTCTACTCTGTTACAGTGCAGAATGCATCCAGGACAGCTTGCAAGGCAGATCTTGAAGGCGAGCCTTTAATTTTTGGAAAGGTAATTTTTTCCATCTTCTCCAGAGCCATACAGTTTCATAGGGTAAGAATCCTGTCTCAGACAGCATGGCTTGGGAATTTACTATTCTCTGCTGGAGAAATGCTAATGAACATACCCTTTTATTCAAAACATCTAAATGTCTGGAGATCTTGCCAAATTGTTTGCTTGTTTATTAAGAAGTAATAAACTTCTCATGCTGAGAAGTTGCAGCAGCAATCAGAGAAGCTGCTGTAGAGGGAAACTAAGAGAAAATGTGAGTCACATTTGGCAGCATCCATCAGTACACATCAGTATATCAGCACTTAAGCCAGTGCTTGCTAAAGCAAGTGAAGTAACAGAAATACAGACTGATCCATCAGCATTGCTGTATAGGTCAGCATAGGCAGATGCAGAATATCATTTTGACCTGGGAAGCTGTCCCAAAAGACCTCGGGAGGGCTTCCACAGAATGATGCCAGTAATTCTAGAAAGGCCTCAGGCTATCTGCACAGCACAGCAGATGCCGAGATAGAACATATTCCTCTCAGGTACAGAATGGACTGCCTCTGCTGGAAATGCCACTAGCCGTCAGAGGAGAGACAGAGTGAAATCCAGGCTATCTTTCCCCATATCCCTGAGGCTGTACGGCAGATAACGGGATGGGCTTCTCTGCCTTTGATGATGAAGGGTTCAGAATCATAGCCTGGATCACAGCCTGGATCTAGAGTGACAGCCTAGGATCTAGGACAGGAAAAAGGAACCCACTTGAAAGAAAGCTGTAGTGCTCCCTTTGGTGTTCCTTTCCTAGGTACAAAGCCTGAATGCTTGGAAAGACTGTTCATTTCACTCAAGATAGAAAAAAAACAACATCCCACACCAAAACAAACAAACAAAAAAGTGCTTTTACAGAACAAAAGTGCTTTTTCAAACACACAAAAATACTGCAAGACCTAAATGCACAAACTAAATGCACAACAGTAATGGAAAGACAAAACAGTGACAAAAATCATGGCTTTCCTTTAATAAAAATCTGAAGGGATTTTCAGCTCAGTGCATTCCAGTTCTGCTTACTTTCAGTTCATGCTGGCTGCTTCCAACAAATCTACTTTTAATTGAACTACATAGAATTACACTTTTTATGTCTGATTATCTGATCTCTTTATCCACATGCATTTGTTATCAGTGTCATGCTTATTAAATATACTTACATTATATCTACATGCATATGTACAGATGCACATATAAATGAGAAACATCTATGTCTCCTGGCCTTCCTTCCAGCTGTGTAACTGCTAAGCTATGTACTCAGCTATTACCCCTCTAAAACTGTTCTTTTGATCCCAGCTCAGTTACAGTTTGCTGCATCTTGTTTTCATTAGGCTGTAAAATTAAGATGGTGGAGGAGAAGGCCTGTGAGAAAACCACTTGTACAACAAAGCACACAACAAAATCACAAAAATGTTTTATTCAGCTCTTACGGTAAAAGCTATAATCTGCTGATAAGATACTAAAGGAAGTATTCTCTCTCTCCAGTTGGGATGCATTTCTCTCTTTTTTTTTTTTTTTACACACACATACTCATTGGAAAGATGTGCTACTTCTCATATTAATAAAAATATATCTTAAACCAATTAACCCCTCTACTATATCATAAATACAGTTCTGCTTTTATGAGTGTTGTATCTTTTGCTGAGTGCCAAGATCTCAACCATTTCACTTCCAAGACAAATTGTCAATATCCCCAGCAGTGTGTATTAATTTATAGAAGAGCAAAGTCTTCGTGGTTATTTCCAGCTGCTCTTCACATTTACATCTGTTGCCAAAATAATCTTTCATAACGTTCTCTTGAACCACTCAATTACATGGAAAAACATCTGTAATGACCAGGCCTTGGCTCACCTTGCTCTCCTGTGGAAATACCATTAAAGCACAATTCTATGGATTAGGAAAAAATACATGAGGATGTAAGAGTTGTCTCCGAAATGTTTGGCTCCTCACACATTGGACAGCAGGCTCTGCATAAGAGGTCTGGCCTCTTCTCCCAGGCAACAAACAGGACCCGAGGAAATGGGCACAAGTTGTACCGGAGGAGGTTTAGACTGGACATAAAGAAAAACTTTCCATCAGAGGGTGGTCAGGCACTGGAATGGCCTGCACAGGGAGTTGCTGGAGTCACCGTCCCTGGCAGTGTTCAAGAGGCGTCTGAATGAGGAGCTATGAGATATGGTTTAGTGCTTGTGGTAGCAGTGGTAATGGGTGGACGGTTGGACTAGATGATCTTTCAGGCTCATTCCAACCTCGTGATTCTATGATTCTATAAGGCCATCTCTCTGGAGAACTTCACTCGTATTTACCAGTGCTTTTATTTGTACTACGGTATGAAGTATAGGCAAACCTATTGCAATAAGTACCCCTTGTATGAAACAAAAGATGCCCTATATTCCAAAATGCTTTCCTTGTAAGTGTAAAAGAGGCACAAGACAACAGCAAACTGGAGAGCACAAAGAAGCAGCAAAAGTGCACTGGATTGGTGCACTGCTGAGCTCAGCTTGCATACGGCCTAGCTCCCACCAGTGTTTTCAGAAATGAAGATTTAAGGTTTTAAAAGGAAGACTGTCACTGAGCCCTGGCTGTTTATGAAGGACATTTCTAGAGCATGAGGCTCCAAGCAAGGGCAATTACAAATGAGCTTCCATGAATCTACGAGCAGGGGAAATGGAAATGAAGACATGGAAGGTGCTAGGGTGTGCTAAGAAGAAAATACAGTAAGAAAGGAATGAGCTGTTAAAAGAATCTGAAAGTGCGAATAAAGACCTTCTCTTTGATAAAGAAATAATAGGAGGCATGGCATGAGAAATGGGGAAATGCAGTTGAAATGAAGGATGAGGAAAACGATCTCTGCAGTAGTGGTTGGTAAAGCTATGGTAAAGCTCACCCTGAGAAGTGTATGGCCCAGTGCTGGGCTGCACTGTGATTCCTTTGGAACTGCCGTCACCTGAAGCACTATTAGGTAACATCTCAAAAGGAGTATGGATCAGAGGAGTGAAACAAAAATGACCAAGGAGCTAGAAAATGTGAGCTGCAACAAAAGTTGCATGGAAATGGGACTGCTAATTTAGAAAGGAGTGAGCTGAAACATAAGAGCACTTTTCGAACATATGATGTAAAGAGAAGAAATGTAATATTTTTTCCACATTTGAGGAGAAGAAATGAATTTAACGTGCAAGAAAACTCCGAGGTTACACCTTAAAGCAGGCATGTCCAACCCATGGCCCAGGCTGCCCTGCAGCTCCGCAGCCCGGCCCAGCTCTGGGTGTGCACTCATTGCTCAGCACCAACACAACGGTGTACTATCAGCACTGTCTGGGCAGAAACCAGAGCATCGGAAGGGTGCAGGGCAGCACTAACTCAAGTGATGGCAAATAGTTGTATGCACGTTCATACACTGGTTTAACACAGCCCTGTGAACAGCAGAAAATACGCAGTTGTGCATTCTGTTTTGATAAAGGAATTTGAGAACAGGTTTTCAGAGTGACAAAAAAAAAAAACAAAACAATTTCTGTTTGCGACTCCATTTTCAGTCAAAATAAATACATCACCTGCAAATTTTCAAATGGAATTGAACAGGGTAGCAATCAGATATCCAACTCAAAAATTGGATCGTCTCTTCACCAGACTTTTAAGAGTCCTCCCTTACCAGAGAGAAATGTTCGTCTCTTCAGAGTCACGCCTTATTCATGTTACCGCTTTTTGGCAGTACAGACATTCGTGAATAGTTGTCAAGGATGAAGAACAGGAAAAGTAAAATGTCATCAAAAATCTGTGATGAACACTGGGAGAACTCACTGAGAACTGCAGCCACTGCCACTGAACCAGCCCAATGCAATAGTCTGACTAAAAACATGCCACATATCTCACTCAGTTTATGATTTCACTGCTCTCTTTTAACATTTTAATAAAAAAATATATAAAAAAATATTTTGTTACTTACATGTTAACTATATTAAATGTTTTGCCAGGGCTGCTCTGAAAGTAATGCCTCCTGTTTTACAATGTTAGCCGATGACTCCAGAGGTGCTGGCACAGGTTTTGAGAAGCACTACACGCAGGCTCTTGTCCATTGCTGGATCATAGCTAATGGTGGTGACTACCTTGAAAAACAGATTTTTGTAGCTGAGAATTTGCTCTATCAAACAGTGTTTGCTATGTTAACTGTTTCTGTTGCAGTTTCCATGAAAATAAAAGGAGGTATTACTTTCAGGGTGAGCTACTTATACGTGGCTCAGGACAATTCCTCAATGCAGACCAGGCAAACCAAAAGGTTGGACACTCATGCTTTAAAGTAAACTTTCTAATGCTGAGATATAGCAAAGCAGCAGTTGCACAGTGAGACTGTTGCGTCTTCATCCTCAGAAATCTTCAAGAGCAGAGTACCCAAACATTAAAAAGAGTGACAGATCTAACTGATCCTACACAGTGTCCAAAAAAAATGAAGTATATACTTTACAGGAATCAGCTAATGCCTTTTTTCTCTTTTATTCTATTAACCTTCAAATAACCAGCTTTGAATAAATCTGTAACATAAGGTATTCTTCGTGACTTGATAAATAAAATGAGACATTTACACTATCCTTGAATTTTACATCTGTGACCTTGCTTAAAATACTGCTGTGCTGTGCTTTTTCAAATGTCTTATAGGAATAGGAGTCAAAGATCTGAGACCTGAAATGGATCATCACTCTTCATGTCTTGTTTTACAACTATTTCACACAGTGACAATGGGAAACATGGCACAGAAGCGTTCCTTACAGTACGGTAAGCAGTAAAGGTACAGTCCCTGGAACTGTGACTTAAATGGGTAGGTTCCCAGAAAAGACTGTCATTTGGGATCAGTTTTGTGATATGAAAAAAGTACCAGGATCATAGTTGAGAAAGATGAACCACTCTCACAGGAACTGCTGCTGGTACAGATAACCTTTCCTGTAAGTTAAGCCAAAGTATATATATGATTATATTTTCATTTCAAAATGATTTAAAAAAAGCTTAAGGACTGTCTAGTTCCAGTATGTTCCTGTATATTCATGGCTATACTTAACACAGAGATTATTTCTTATAATCTTCAAATGCAGCTTTACATTCAAATTCTGTGGGCCCTGTAATATTTTCAAGCCTTCTAATAAGATTCCTGGACAGTTGGAAGTGATTAACCTTTATGATATTTTGAGATTTTAGTGGAGTTGGGGGACTACAAAAAGCAAATTCCAGAGGACTAAGATTTGGAAAACAGTATTCCCATTCATGTCACCAAACTCACTACAGACACTTGAAAAGCAGTGATTAAAAATAGCTAGACTAGATGCATGTGTGTCAAGCTGCAACTGTTCCCAGAGGATAATCGCACAGATGTCCAAGCTCACACAACGGAAATTACAAGGCAGGGTGCCTGCCACTAAAGAGACATTTTTCCTTCACACAGAAAATGGGAGACAGTCTTCAGAAAAATGCTGATGCCTCGTTCACACAGATTAAACATTAAAGTCCCTACGGGTCTTTATTCTAGCAAAAACTGTGAGATAAGTAAAGACAGAGTATCTGAAAAGAAACAATTACTCCAAAAAAAAAAAAAAAAGAAGAAAGAAAAAAATGACATTATTGGAAATATAAATACAAACAAATCACAACTGAGGTCAGGATGCTGCTTTTAGTTCCCATGCCAAATCTTCCAAAATCAACAGTGTGGTTTGGCTGTATGTTATCAATAACTGCTTGCTATGCATTCATATGACATGACTCACTGACACTCAGCTTCCTTCCTGCACTTCCTCTGGCTCTCAAATATAGCTAACATAGCTCCGTATTCAAACTTAATTACTACTGATGTCACACACAGTCCTCTCAAACCTGCACTGAGCCAAGAGCCATGCTGGTGCAGGCAGAAGCCAACAAGTAGATACAGTCACTCATGGTGGCAAAGTGATTGAAATGTAAAAGTCGGGCAGGGAAGCATAGAAAAGCATAAAGTTATTGAAATCTGAATTCTAAAATAACTACTAATGCTGGTCAATTTTTTTTCAAGTGCCTGAATATCTCTGATTCAAGATGCGCATACAGAGCTTCAAAATAAAAATGGCTTTGGCAACTCAGTGCTTCTATTTGTTATCTTCATGTAAAAGCCTTTACCTCTCAAAGATTCTCATCATAATAAAGAGCACAACACGTTTCTTTGTGTTCTGAAGAATCTCAGATTATACCCCAAATAGAATTTTTATATGATTTCCTTGAAAAATATGTAGATAGCCAGGAAAGTTCGTTGAGACACCAGACAATGTAGGATGTGGATTATTAACCAGCTGCCTTTGCCAGTCTGCAAGTCTCATTATCCTGGCAGGCTGCTTTTTGGCTGTAACTGCTTAAAAAAAAAAAAAAAGAGAGAGTGAAAGAAGAAGAAAGAGAGTTAATGCCGGAGATGTCAATTCAAGGCAAGTTGCTCTGGGAGGAAGGTGCTCTTAACATGGACTCCCAAGCAACTCTGACAGTGCTACTGCCTGGAAAAACTGTTTATTATAGAAATGTTTGTCTGAGAAGTATAGCAAATATTGAATGTAATATAAAAGCAAAACAAAAAGCTGCATGGCAATTTCTATTTCTGTTAAGAGCTTTGAACTGGCTTTGCTACCACTACATGTTATACACCAGAAGCTTTTTAGGTTCATAGTTCTTCACAAAAACAAAGTAAAAATAGATATCTGCCCTTGAGTCTTAAGCCAACATAAAATATTTACAAGGATGGCATGACAACCAGTATACCTCAGACTCTGTAAGAAGTTGGAATTCCCCTGATAAGTGGAGCCTCTATGAAGTGTTATCACACTATTTATATCAAGTGTTATAAATGAAATTCTTATGTTGAGGCACACATATCCACAGAAAATGCAGCTTACCTTGACAATATTTTTACTGTTGGTTTTTACACAAATTGTTTTTTTTCCTAACTGCTGGCAGCATTTCCAATTGTTCTCCAATTATCTCTTTTTTTTCCTGAAATAGCACATTAACTACACATACATTAATCATTTTTCATTGTAAGTAAACTGACTCTGTCCATTAAATAATTTGTAATGCAGTTAAAATGTTAAGGACTCTTTTATTCTGAGTTTTTGGACATAGGAGGTAGATCTCGGGGTGAGCCATGAACACATCGTACATGGAGAAGGAACAACCAAGCTCTGTCAAACCCATGCAAAGCCACCTCGGATATCCTGGGTGTCATCAGCAAACTTGCTGAAGATGTACTCAACCCCTCAAAAGTTCCTTGGAGAACATAGGCTAAAGAGAGAAAATGCACCTCTTCACCACAGGCTTCCGCAGAATTGCTGTATTCTTTGAAGTTCTTTCAATTATGTGCCATAGCTTGCCATAGCAGAAGCTCATCGTGCTTCTGCAGGGACTGCACTTCCTCCAGCAAGCTGCTGCACTCTATGCTTTCCGTATCAACCCCCAATTGCCTGTTTATCCACTGCCTATCTGCATAACCAAAACTTCAGCCTCCTATGTACCTTGCTGAATAGTGGGTTTTGGTCTTCACAGTCTGAGATCCAGAGCATTATTATTATTTTTTATATATAAAAAGCAGCATAATAGCACATTGGCAAAATACCAGGTAAATACAGAAGACTAAGAGACAGCTTGGTCTCATTCCCATAGTGAGTAGCTTTATCATCAAGAGAATTCTAGGGAAAGGAAATGCTGAGAAAGGAAACTCGGAACCAGAAATCATTAGGGTCATAACTCATATGCGAGACAAAGCAAAGTGTTTACTTTAAAAATTACTCAAAGTGAGATATGCCTGAACACATCATTTCCCCAGTGATAACTGACAGTCTCTGGGAAGTACTTAAAAAATACATGATTCTGGAATAAAGGTTATTTTGATTTTTTTTTTTAATGAGAAAGTATTACCAATATTGATTAGAAAGCGAAGGGGTGTCTAATTTTTAAAAGCACATGATTTCTGAAAGTTCTACTGAATCATGAGAAACACATGCTCAGATGGATGCTGTTAGTGGACCTGACCCCTGTTTCAGGATTCTGTTAGTCTGTAACAGGAGCAAAATTAGAGAGAATACATTACTCTGACTCAGTTTATGAGGAGAAAACAAAGCTAAGCAAGAAAAATCCCTAGATCCCGAGCCATTTTTTTCTTTTAGGCTTTTTCCTTTTCTCAATTCATTATACATGAACTGTACAACTCAGAGACATTTGAATAATTCAGAAATCAGAGCCTCTTTCCCATCCTCAGCTGCAACTTGGTCTTGGTCTGGATCCTTCCAGCAGGAAGTCCCACGAGGAGTCTTCTCACACAGCTTCCCAGAGCCCACTGTGAGCCCCAATGAAGGCAACTCAGATAGGTATGTGGTGCACACATTTTGACACAGACACTTATACTATTTTGGACAATTCACTGTCCCAGCTTACACCCATGACACTTCTGCCATTATTTTAAACACACTGCTACTTCTAAGACCTCTCAAATCCCCGTAGAGATTCCAGCTCTACAGACTGCCACTTTGAAACTCAACCTTTCTCACTTGTGTGAAGTCATGGAAACAGCTCTTCTCAGCACATTTTCCACACACACAAGGCTGTGAGAGCTGAACTTCCCAGTCATTATATGGTAAATTTAATTGCGTAGTTATAGCCACCCTAAAGGGTAAGCCAAACTTTCATAAGCCTAAGGGGGGTGGTTTGACAAATTTATATGCAGATGGAAGCATATGAAGAGCAAACAGCTCGGCACTGACGGAATAAATATTCCCATAATAAGTGTATAACAAGGAGAGAAGGTATGGCATGCAAAACAGATGGCTGATCAGTGCAACTAAACATGCAGGTCCCAGCAGCCTCATTTAAGCTTGGCTTTTCCCCTTTTTTAGAGTCTTTGGGTTCTCTAGAGAATGAAAATAACAGAAAAAGAAAAAAATAATTATTAAAAAAGAAAAACAACCAGGCAATTTCTGCAGATTAACTGCTGATCCAACTCAATGAGATCTGCCAGACAAAATACACTGAAAATAAGGGTGCCCCAGCATCTGAACCATTGAAATCCCTAACAAACATTACCTTTCAGAAAAAAACAGGGAATCAGTTACCCTGCAGAGCCTCAGAAACATCCTGCAACTAAGTAAGGCGCTGAGATGCCAGAGCCCCTGCTTGGCTAATGAAGCCTTTGAAGGCAGAGGGGTATACTCTGGGAAGCTATGAGTATTCTGTACATTATGAGCTAGGCAGGAAGGAGCAAAGCAAGTGCTGATGGCAGTATACAGGAGTGTTCTGCCCAGCGTGGAAGACAATCCTGTGATCAATGACACAAGACCGAAAATCTAAAGGTGTGGTTGACTGTCACTGTCCTGTAAGAGACCTCATGAGGGTTGGTGGCCAATCACTTGCATACTGCCCTTCTGACTTACAGCAGCAAGATGAGGACGAGACATATTCCTAGGAAAAGCATGAAGTATCCTTTCTGAGACTGAAAACCTTACACTGCAATCCACCTCTTTGTGGCATTTTTCCTCCTGAAACAAAGAGCAGGGATGCAAGAATTCCTGAGGTGACTGAAATCTGTTATTACAGAAATGTCCATCAGGAAACACTGTACGTGAATTAATTCTAATTTACAGAATGCTTTCAGTTCCTTACACTAAAATGTTAATTATCATTTGAATTCGTAGTTGGAAAAGATCTGATGAAAGTATTCAATGAAAAGAATATGATCATCTACATTCAATCTACATTCAAGAAACAGGTCAGGGTATACATTTCAGTATTTTGTTCTTATTTTCTCCATAGTGATTTTTCAAAGCTATGAAAATGTGCAGCCTGGTTTACTGTGAAAATTGTTTTCAGCATTTCAAATTACAGAAAATTTTACTCTTGCCATATGGTACATAACTTTTGTTCTCACATAATGACCTCAAGGTCTTCACAGCTGGAGAATGTCTAATACCAGTAATTCATTCAGAGCTAGACAGATCTTTTTAATATAGTTTTTAATATCTTAGAGAAATATGTATCTTGGGGAAGAAAGAACATCCCAGGTTGATAAATGCCATGCTCATAGTTGCTGTAAACCTAATGACCAAACACACTGTCCAATCTGAATTGCTAGGTGAGAACAAGGAATTTTTCTTCTGCATACTTACATAAAGCTAGTTCTTACTGGAAGAAAATGAAATACCTCTGACAGTGCAAACATGGCACTGATCTACCAACAACACTTCCAACAGACTTCTTCGATGTAGGCATGACCATCATGAATGTGCATTTCCTACCCATGATTCTGACTGGCCTAGAGGATTCTCTTGTCAGGGAAGGCTATACCTCTTCCAGTCTTTACTCCAGGCTTTTAGTTTTGCCTGAGATGATGGATTAAGCCATGTAATTCATCTCTACCACTGACTCAGATACAGTGAAAAAAAACTTCACCTTGTACTGATACCACTGTGGACTGTACCTCAGATTTGATGGAAATGTTAACTTTTCAGGTAAGATGGCAATTACCCTGTCTTCTGCTGTAGACACAACAGAAGAATCCCCTCTAAGACCACCTGTGGGGACCCCACCAGACCATCCAGGGATAGACACTTGGACACTGGATGCTGCAGGACAGTAAAGGTGTGGAACACATGGAAGTGGGATGCGGGCGTGGTGTAGGCCAGCCAGGACTGTGAGGGATGCTGAAGCATTCTGACTTCCCAGGAAGTGTGAGCTGATCTTTCTGAAGAGTCTTCAGTCAGTTCACACAGCTGGAACTCCACATCGTGGAGCACGTGGCTCAGTACCAAGATCAGCCTCTCACAAAATAGGACAGACTACTCAATTCAGCACAATAAGCATATTCAGACTAAGTGTCATAACAAGTGTTCTCAAAGAGGTATATACCAGAACTAGGGCTTAGCAGAGAAGGTAGCACTGCTGACAGAACTTGATCAAAAAATTCCCTCTGGAGAGAAACATCACTAATTGACTCAAAGCCACATATTACCAAAAGCTCCCAAGCAGATGATGACAAAAGGAGGCTTCTCAATTAAGTAAGGCCAATAACTGTGCAAACTTCTATCAAACCAGAACCAGACAGTCCCAACCCTAGGTTGAATCCTTGCTGTGAGACATAGATACAAGGTACCTGTTGAAGCTACTCACTTGTCAGAACACAACCTCCTTTCCCCTCAAAGAAAGCAGGAAGTCCCTAAAGCTTAGCTATGAGTATGGCTGGGGATTAAAACTCCTTACAACTATTAATTGGTACTCAGTCTTTCTCTGTGCAGTCATTTAAGAAAAGATGCGAAAAAGAAAGTGGAATGCATCCAAATACTTTTCCCCAAATCTAAGAAAACACAGAAGAGTAAGTGGACTGCAAGAAAAAGGAGTATTTTTTTTGCTGTCACCATACTTCTCTGAACCAGCTTACTGCCAGCACAGCAGCACGGAAGCTCTGCACTGTGAGATCCCACCAGAGAAGGACTACACAAGTTACAGCGCCACGCAGTAAAATAGATATTTGTTGGTCTAAAGCAGCTCCAGAGGACTGGCATAGGCAGGTAGCTTTGTGCATGTTCTAAGATATGGCTTATTAATGAAAGACAGCAGACCTAAGGCTGCTCAGAAAGCTTGAAGGCCTTGCAGATTCCAAAAGAAATGTCACTATATATCTGGAATTAAAGGAATACACAAAAAAGATCAACAGTAAGACAGAATCGAACAAGGAGATCTGATGTCACCACCATTCTTCAAGCTTGCTGTCAGTCCACGGATCTGCTGAATTGAACCCAGTGCAGTGAATAAAAGCTCTGACAAAAGATCATCAACTTAGCACAGCTGATTGTTACATGCAATGACCTGGTTCTGCCCAGCAAAACTATGAATAAGCAAAAGCATGAATAAGACTACTGGTCCAGTGGAGAACTAAAGGCCCAGGCTCTACGACTTACACATCAAAGCAAACCAAGTCTCCTTCAAAGTCAGTATGTAGAAGTGGGTGTCAAGAATGAAGATGACTGTTTCTCATCTGGGAATAATTAAAACTAAGAAGGGATGACTGGATTGGAACAACAAGGCTAGTCCTAGCAGCTAAATTAGATTTGTGAAAAAGCCAAGAAATCACATAGAGATTACCTTTGCTTTTGTCCTGTGGCTCATCTGCTGAGGGGACCATTCAAAAGTGAAAGGCATCTGCGCTCTGCCTCATAGCAGCACAACAGACAAAGGACTTGAAGCTCAATAGACAAAGGACTTGAAGTTATAAGATTTGTTGGACTCATCCCTAAATGTGCAAATTCACTGACTGTACAGGCTTACCCTCAACAACAGCATCACAGCCATGTCTGTGGTGATGAGGGGTTAGTCTGGAAAGAATCTGAAGGAAAAACACGTGGCAAAAAAATCACCAGCAAAATTCAGGACATGGAAGAACTGTTGGCTATAGTTACCAATGTCACTAACATACTGAATGGATGGGAATCGGACTCCTTGAAGGGCAGATTAACTTGCTCTGCAAATGAACAGTAGGCAAATCTGAATAGTTTAATAGTGCTTATATTCTTAGACAATGACCTGATGGGCAAAGATAAGATCAGAAGCCTTCACTGGCACTTCGGAGACAAAGCAACAGATGTGCCTTAAATTCCAGGCAAATGTATACTCAACCACACAACTTCTATGTATGATGCCCCACAGACAGACAGCTGCTTCCACACTTGGCCATCTGTCCAGCTACTGAGGATGCCCACACTGCCACTTCCTGTGCCCTCTGGGCCAGAGACAAGAAAAATGACAGATGAACAAAACGAACTACTCAAAACCAACACTGTTGCCCTCACTGTGCATGTGGCCATTTGCTCTGGTGGCACACCAACTGAATGCTGCCACAGAGATGTATGAAACCAGTGGAATCAAAATCATGTGTTTGACATAGGCCATGTTCTTTAGCGTCCCATCAAAGCCAGAAGAAAGTGGCACGTGGTTACCATACACTTTGCAAGGAGTAGAAATGACTGTTGCAGAGCTGGATAGTAGATGAACTCTGCTTTTGGTTGATATAATGAGCATCTTCAGTAATACAAGGTGAACAAGTGGCTGGCTGCTTATAAAGGACAAAGATTAAGTTCTTTACTTTCTGTCACCACAAGTACAAGGATCAGGGTGGGTAAGACATCCTAACTCACCCAGAAAAGGTTCCCCACAAAAAAAAAAGCCTTCATTAAAAAGGATGGGATAAATTTGCACATTGTTATGTTTAAGATGGTTTTCTAAGCTCTCACAAAATTGATTCTTAGAGCAGACTGAATGACCAGCTGAAAAGCTGGTGCAATACAATCAGCAAACAGTCTAAGAATATGAGGATTTGCATCTCAAAACACTCAGACTGTACAGACCAGAGTCACCACTAGTCTAGAAAGACAGTGATGTCTGACATCAAAGCACAATTGTATTAGGATTGTATTGCCTGAAGAAGTGAAGAATAATTTACAGAGCAAAAGCTATAGATAGAAATCTCATTAGGCAGATTATCTGAGCTGAAATTTCAAGAACCTTTGGTAAACTATTTTTATACATGAGTCAAAGCCAACTCCATAAAAAACAGGCAATCAAAAGAGGTCAGGGCTTTGGATTTCACACTGCATCCTGCACTAGCGTGTCAGCAGATGGAAGCTGAGCACTGAGCTGAGCTTTTGCTTCACCTTGCTGCTGATGCAGAGGGAAGAGTGCCACCTACTGAGTCACTTGTTAGGCTTCCTGCAGCTTCTGCCTTGCCTTTCCTGTCTCTTGTCAGGCTGACCACATCTGATCTGGCTGTGGGGCATGTCAGAGATCCACACGCCTACCATCAACAGAGCTTCCTGCTGTGCTGCATTACTGAAGACACTGAGGAGGCATTCAGCCTGGGAAATTAAAAGAAAATATGATTCCCTTTCCACTTACAGTGGTAGAAAACTAGCAGGAAATCCAAATCAGGTTGTAGATCTCATGGGAATTGCTTCCTGATGATAAGTGTGGTGTGCTGAATTTTCTATTTATCTGCATGAAGATCTCTGCTATAACAGGCAGAGCCATGGATCAAGTTTGATCGAAAATACAAGCTACCACACATTTCTTAGGACATATTAGAACTAAAATCATGCAGGCTACATGAATTAATACTAGTGATTGGTAATGGAACTTTTGCAACTGCTCATGAAGAAGATGAAAGTACACCCACTGCGGATGAACAGTAAGAAACGACAGTTTTTCTGATTTTTTATCAGTCTGGTTATCTTCTTTCTTCTTTTTATTTTTCTTTTCCTTTTCACTTCATCATTTATATGAAGCTTTTGCTTTGTACTGAGAAATAAGTGTCCTTCTTTCAACAGAAAAAGTTATCCATTTACCATTTTGTGGGTTTTTATATACTTGGAGTACCACATGTCTTTCCTCTATTAGGACATCAAACAGTCAATTTTACATGTCTACTTACGTGTTAAGTCTCTTTCAGTTATTCCTGTATGGGACATCATCATCACTCTTCTTTCTCTGAGTTCTAAATGTTGTTTTTTTTTTCCCTCTTTTCTTGGTAGTGGTGACTGCAGGCTTACAGAGCCAGTGTATCACCAGGTACTTCAGCGCCTGACCAACTCACTACTGGACACTGCAAAGAGCCCGGATTCTGCTAGAGCTCCAACACATTCCTTTAAATGCGGCTACGAGGAGTGTATCTATCTAGGTATGGTCAGTGTGCAAGTCAAGATGGAACACGGACTTTGGAAAGCAGAACCTTCAATAAAAAACCAGATGAACTACACTGACCTGAAGAAGGAAGGTAGAAGGGAAAAAGTATGAACATAATTTGTTCTGCATATTGATGACAAATACAAAAAGACATTCTACAGCAAGAAACCATAGTAAAGCTGATGTGCCACTGAAACACAGAACCTGAACAGGCTGTGTAGCCTTGGTGTCTTAAAAAGAAGAAGTTAGACAAACTTTTATCAGGGTGACATGGGTATAGGTGATTCTGACGCAGTGTGGGGGTACAGTACAGAAGTCCTTCAGAGGTCTCAGACGCAGACTGCTCCAGCGTCTCTACATAACTGAGCTAACTTTAATTGATGTCCAAATCCACAATCCTAGCTGCAAAGTCCAATTTGTTAGCTCAGGCTGTAAGATGCTCCCAGCAGGAGCAGGGAGGTGATCATCCCCCTGTACTCAGCTCTGGTGCAGCCGCACCTCGAGTACTGTGTTCAGTTTTGGGCCCCTCACTACAAGAGAGACATCGAGGCCCTGGAGCGTGTTCAGAGAAGGGCAACAAAACTGGTGAGGGGTCTGGAGCACAGTCTCTCAAGCAGTTGAGGGAGCTGGGATTGTTTAGTCTGGAGAAAAAGAGGCTCAGAGGAGACCTCATCGCACTCTACCACTTCCTGAAGGGAGGCTGTGGTGAGGAAGGGGTTGGCCTCTTCTCCCAGATAACTAATGACAGGACGAGAGGGAATGGCCACAAGCTGCACCGGATAAGATTTAGATTAGATTTGAGGAAATTTTTTTTCTCTGAAAGAGTGGTCAGGCACTGGAATGGCCTGCCTAGGGAGGTGGTTGAGGCACCGTCCCTAGCGCTGTTCAAGAAGCGTTTAGATGAGGTGCTAAGGGATTTGATTTAGTAGCTTGGTGGGTAAAGATGGTGGTAGGAGGATGGTTGGACTAGATGATCTTGTGGGTCCTTTCCAACCTAATGTATCTACCAATCTATGAATCTATGTGCACACACCTCTGGAAACGTTCAGTTCAGTTTGCAGTGTGCTGCCTCACGCACAACACTGTCAAACTCTACTTTAATAGCTTGTCTGAAGATTTGCATTAGGACATTTTGCAATGTGGAAGCTTCAGGCATTTTTATTTTCTGAGCACTCTGGTTTTATAGCAAGTGATTAGTCATCATAATATTTAAACCATGTAATGCCAATTTAAAGAAGGTCATAATTTTGACATGTGGCTGCTTCAGAATAATGTACAGCCTTTCTCCTGCAGTGGATTATCAGCAGTCCTCATCTAACAGCTGGTAGTTCATCCCCAAATCACTGCTTAATCACAGTATGTTCAGTTCCACGCATTTACAAAAACGCAGTCTGAATGGTAGATAGATAGATATTTGATGCAAATAATTTTTGTGAAGTTGTACATCCCTCTGTACATCAAGAAATCATAGGAAACAACTTGGTTTCTGAAGCCCTGATCTGTTTCCCCATGTGTACACTGAGTGATTGGAAGATTTTCACATCTGAACTTTCTCCTGCCAAGAGAAAAACTGGCTTCTGTAAAAATGATCAGGGAAATGAAAATGCTAAATAATATCAACCAGTTTTCTCCTTCTTGTTGGAAAGAGTTTTTTGTTTTGCTTTATGTTTGGTTTTTTTCTTTCAGAAATGTTATTCTAAAAAACACAACAGAATAAAAACCAATCCTTAACTCATGGTGTATTCATGTTCTCCAGGCTTGGATTTGCTATGGTCCCCCTTTGGGAGCAGTACATTTATGTTATTTCTCTATTCTGTAGGGAAATGTCAAGACTCCAGGGAGAGGAAGGGGCAGCATCTCGTGAGACAAGAACTCCAGGAGAACTGCTGAAGGGCTCTCACAGCCCTGAAGCTCTTCACGTGGTTGTGGATGTGCTTCATGACTCTGGGACAACATGACACTGTTACAATTACCCCAGCCCTACGTATGTGTAAAAGAAAACTGCATCACCTTCCTGGCAGGACCTACTCTGGATAAGAGCGAGTCCTGGGTAGCACTCACTCCAGATGAAGCACCACAGAGGCTTCTGGAGAAGCTGCTGAAATGCTGTTCAGCAGGAGGAACAGAATGCAGGCTGCTAGAACCATACAGCAAACTACCCGTGTACAGAGTTACTGTTAAGAAAGTGAAGTGCAGAGACAAACATGCATATATAGATGTGTATGTACTTTTTTTCTTCTTGCTTTTTTTTTTTTTTTGACAAAAAGCTACAGAAATTTGTAAGAAAAGTCCTGGGAAATGATATCTGAGAGAAAAAAACCAATGCTCTGAGCTGCTGGATAAACTTGCTCAACTCGAGCATACTCCTGAGCCTTCCTGCCTCTACCAGCTTTAGCACACATCACTTACACAAAGGGCTGCATAATCCTATTTCAGTACTGTCAGACACCAAACGCCCCAGAACAACAGTGCGGCAGTTAGGGAAAGATGCCTCCTTCCAGCAGAAGTACAAGAGAAAGTTGTACCTTGAGAGGGATTATCTCTGCTAGAGAGACGGGATGCATGATTTGCTGTATTCATTTGCATTAAAAATGCTTTCCCTATGCATTGTGCCAGCCTCTGTTTCTGCTCTGTTAAAGATGGAAGTCCCTTATTCCTAGCGTGGGAAACGGGGGAGAGCAGCCTACAAGCTCTTGAGAGCACAAAGAGCCTGGGGCTTGCATTATGAGAGCCCTTTGCACCACTGCATAAGTGGGACTGGAGGTCCAGCTCTACCCAAGCTCCCAAGCACCACACAACGCTCTATAGCACAGGCTGCACTCATTTCTAACCATACATCACCTGTGATTTCAGGATCTCCCCTCTGTGCTCTTGCTGAGAACAACAGTATTGTAAAAAGTCAAAGGATCCGGCTCAGTCCTATGCACATCTGGTCATCGTGCTAAGGAGCTGAGTGCCTTGCCTGAATAATGAAAAAGCCCTCAAACAGGGGACAAGATGGTAAAAATGAGTAATAGCTACACTGAAAGAGAAATGACTGGTGAAACTATATACAGAGAACATATTCATTCATTTTTTTTCCGTGCTGTTACAACAAATATACTACAGGGACAGAAAAAGAATAAGCAAAACCTGATGAGTAAGCAAGCACATAATGCATGGTTGTTTGCACCTCCCCGAAGAAAACCGTACGCTTAACAAAACCCACAAAAAAACAGTACAGCAGTCTGTTAGGGCCCAGTCCAGCACACGACTGTCCACTCCCACCTTGGGAGATGGTGTACCCTGCAGCCTGCTCTTTTCTGTCACTGCTGCAAAGCATACCAGGGAACTGCCATCGTCCCATTAAACAATGTGTTGCATCTAAAAGCAGGTGTCCTGCTACTGGCATTAAACATGAGGACAGAGGAAAAGAGATCAATTGTTTCCATTTTGCACTTCATTGAGCAGAAGGTTAACTGTGGGGAAGTAATGTTATTTTCTTTATAGCTGCATGTGTTTGGTATAATTTACCTGTGCAGTTCCTGATCACCACTTCGTGAATTTACAGATTCATATTTTGACAGCTCGCATCCCACATCTACTGAGAGAGAGCCAAGGCACTTCAGTCTGCCCTTGAAAAGCAATGCATTTCTGTGGCTGGAATACAACTCAGCAGTTTTACTGTCTGTGATTAATAAGGTGGCACTACTAGGAAATATGGTTGTGTTCACGTGAACAGCCAGTGTTATCCCAAACATAACACAAACAATAGCACAGCAAAGTACAGGTACCTTGCATGACAGTTTTTGCAAAAGAATTCAGCTAGAAGATCTGAAAATTAACAGAAGAAATGCCATTCCAGAACGGTGATCACTTCAATTTACATATGATAATTGCATCTAAAAAGTAGGACACGTAGGCTTCATTTGCAGTGTATACGTTAATGAAACCATGCCTGCCTGCAGCTCTCTCCCCATCACCAAGGCAGGGCCAAGGAGCCAACCCTCAGCACGCTGCCTCGGGACGGGGCTGCCCGCCTCGGGACGTGCTCTCTCCACACCTCTCAGTGACAGTCGCTGCCCGTGGGCTCTCAGTGAGATGTCCACCAGCTGCCATGCAGCCTGCTGGAACTGCTGGCTGCTCGTGGCTGAGGTCACCTCCACTCCACAACGGGTCCCACCACAGCACAAGATTTCATTGTTTTTCGTACAGCAAAAACACACGTTATCAGTCTGAATAAACAGTCGGGCAATGTAGAGCAGTGAAAGCAATCGGTTTTAGTCTCCTCCCAATGCCTACTTGGACTTCACACACTTTTTGAACCGTATCAAATGAACTTTACTCCAAAATGAGTTGGGAACTCCCATTTTACTGTACACTGCATGCAACAAATTATTTTGCTCATATCCATCAAAAAATAATTACCATAGAATTATTATTTCTCAAAGCTGTTTTATAAATAAGGAAAACGGAGCTCTCTTTCCTTTCTCACATGGATAATGAAATGAGCTCTTATAAAATACATTAAGCACATTCCTGGCCTCCCAACAATCCTTATGAAAACTCAATGAAAGTAAAGAATTCGATGCAATCAAAAGTCTGTGTAAAATAGAAGCTGCTAATCTAACTGAAAAATAAGTATTTTCATAGATTAAGTATAGAATCGTAGAATCATAGAATGGCTCAGGTGGGAAGGGACCTTAAACATTATCCAGTACCAACCCCCTCTGTCATGGGCAATTTAACTGTAACAGTTCAAGGGAATATTAATTACTGCACAGCTACACTACAGCTGCCATCATCAGCTGACTTCAGTGTTTTTGTAAAAAGAAAAAAATGGAACTGAGCGAATAATTAAGGAACAGTGTATGTTAACTATTTTAAGGATCCTTACAAACTAAAGCTAAACAAACTATCCCATAAATACTTTTCAGTTAGTTCTCCTAAATGAATCATAATGATCTAAGTGATTTCACTGACTAGGAAGGGGCATTAACACTTCGAGTCCCATCAATCAAGACGACACAGTCTTTTCAGTCCATTTGGAGGTCGGGATCACTACCACCAAGAAATAAAGCCACCCCTTCACTACCCAATCATCTGCATGCAAAGCAGCTGTGATGTTGGAGTCTCCTCACTAAAGCACTTCAGGCAAAACTAGAAAGGTATGTGGTAAATCAGAACAAACAACGTGATCCGATATGTGCGCATTTGGAAAAACATTCTGGGCTGTGCGTGTCTGGGAAGAGCTCTGTTTCTTTCACTTGCTCTTGTATAAGGGAAGAGGATGGCTCAAATGCACAAAAGAAAACTCCAAACAAATCATTCCCTTTTAAACTCATATCTGATACACGCAGAAGCAGAATTTTAAGAAGTAGCAATTAAATTAACAGGTAACAGTCCTGCCTTCCCTTAAACAACAACGAGAGCATTTATGACCATTATACATAAACACTGATATGCCAAAATCCATTCTAAAATCTGTAAGCCTTACGAAAGGGAACTTACAGCTCAAAATTCCATTTCTAAAATGCAAATGCAGTACCCTACAAACTGGCTCAGTGACCTCTTTCATGACGGCAATTTTAGATATAAAAATCAACAGAAATGTGAAATGGTGCTGTTTGTCCAAATGGACAGGTGTACTGCTTGCCCCTTTGGTCTGTTTACATCTCCAGTATTCACAAAGCCCAATTCTATCCACGCTCTGCAGAGATAGACAGAGGATTTGCATGGAATTTAGAACTGCCTAAAAGATCTAACAGATGAGAATCCCATCTCCTAATTTTCACTGCAGAAGATTTTGGAGGTTTATCCACTCACTCAGAAAACACCCACAGTGAGCAAAGCTGGAGCCTGTATCACAATCCCCCTCTCCTCATACACCGCAGCTCTTGACCTCAGCATTATGCAGGACCATGGTGTTGGCTGGCTCGCTGACAGAGTGGGCCAAAGGCTGGTGGGAGGAGAGAATAAAGACAAAAGGAAAAAGAGAAGGGTTATGCTGCACTCTTACTTATGCAAGCACCCCTTGCTGGGAGAAGGCTTTGGCCAAAGCACTGTCAGGTGTACTGGAAACAAAGCGGATGAGAAAGCCTGGAGTATTATTTATTGTAGAAGAATAGACAGGAAGGAAGGAAGCTGTTTACCTTTCATTCCCCATTAGCCTCCTTGTTTTTTCCTGGAGATAATACAGGCTTTTTCAAGGACAATGAATTCCTCTACTGCCAACAAACTAGCTCACCTTGAAGCAGGGAAGGAGCACTTCCACGAGCACTTAATCTCAGCAAGGTCTGCAGGCTCAGGGTGCTCCTGGGTCACAGCTGCCATCTCTTCACTGTGTGGGCACAGCAGAAGAAAGCAAACCCAGTCATCCTGCTGGGACACGAGGATGCACATACGTAATGGGGCACAGATGGAACTTAGTGGTCCCTTCTCCTGACTTTTTACCACGCCTCTGTCATATTACAGACCAAAAGTGAGAAGAAAATTCTGCAAAGGTGGTGGCTCAGGCTACTTGCTTCGATAACAGATCACCAAATTACTCATTAATATCAATATTAAGGTGGCATCAAAAAGCAATTCACATGACTAAATGGCACACAGTTTTTGTAAGAATGAGAATAATTAGATTAAATGTTCTTCAACAGGAAAGAATGCCTGATAGCAAAAACATGAGTCTGGGACAGTGTCTAGATCCTGTTGTGCACTATGCTGCTAACCTGTATGATTTTCAGAAAGTCACTGAGAACCTCATTTCTATCAAGAGCTTTGCATCTCTTATCCGCATGAACTATGCTACTTGTACACACGTTTAGCTTAAGTATAGACAGCAATCTCCAGCTACAGGAAAGCCAAGAAATTGTGTCTTCAAGCATAAAATATCTGAGAAAATGGAGCGCCAAACTGTCTGCCTCTGGTTTAGGCCTCCTATCTCACCTCCTTGCCCTTCATGGATTGTACAAAGTGGCACAACAATGGTTAATGCCCTCTGAAGAAAGAAAACTTATAAGAGTACCCAAAAGTTACCTCTGAAGGTTTTACTATCAACTTTTCCAATGTGGAGCAAGGTCAGAATGAAGCATGATCTGTCTGATCATTAGAGGAAACACACCCTGCTAGGTGATGGGCATAACTGCTGCTGAAAATTGTACTGTGATCTGATAGATTGATGACCATCTCTAAAACAAATGGAGCATGAAATTTATCTTAGAACCAGGATACACACTTACTGCTTCATCTCGGATATAACGTGAAGATCCTGCTTACATATTTCACAGAGTGGTGGAAGACCAGCCAAAGGCTGCTAAATATGCACAGATTCTACAATTCCAAAGGCATGTTCAGAAGAAATACAAGCTGTTGTGGGTTGTCACACTGTGACTTCACTTCTGCATTGGATGAGGCAGCTACCCCATAAAACACTCAGTAATGGAATAAACTCTGATCCCTGATGGCCAGGGGGCAGCAATACTGAACAAGCAGTGGATGGGAAACACAATGACTTTGATTTTCCTTTGGCTGTTTTTAGTTTTGTATTTTTCTGGCCTCAAACGATGTCAGAGGGTCAGGCAGGCAACAGATTGTCTACAGAGAGATAATAACTACTCTAGTCATAGATTATAGTATTATTAGTTTTATATTTCTAAACAATGTCAGAAGATAACAGACATCTCTGGAACCTCTGACCTAAACTCTGAAACACTGCCCATAGCATCAGCCAGCATTTCTCAGCAAAAAAAAAGGAATAAAATTTTCTTAAAATAATCACAAACACCTCTCAGTCATGTAGGTTACAAGGCACTGTTTTGTATCCCATTTCCTGAATCAAGTGTCTTAACCCAGTTCAGTAAATTTCCACAGTTTAAGCTATGCTAAGCTGGCACTGATACTGAGAGAATCAACTCACCATCTCATCTCCAGCCACTTGCATATTTTATTCTCCCCTCTTGCATATTTTCTCATTCTTTGGCATGCACATTTATGCAGCTGAACAGTGAAACAAACTGAGAATACAGATTAAAACAAGACCAAAAGCTGTAAAACGATCAATTTTAGCACTCTCAGTAAGCAAATTGTGGAACTAAACCTTAAGAAATCAGAACTTTCCATCTACTATACTCACAAAGAAGGCACAAATGCAGACTTACATCTGATAAAGGGAAAAGCCCACCTTGTTACTAATATAGGTTTTAATTTCATCTTCACCGTGTCTCATTTTAAGCTGCCAGCATAGTTGGAAACTGTGAAAGTGTGCAGCTAGGCCCTGTAATGAGAACTGATCTGTGCCCGGCATAATTTTGTGCATATTATTCCTAAATTTCTGCATCCCTGCTATTTCTAACACTGGTCTCCTTGGCTACATTTGTGAATCACAATAAATAGTAGAGTATTTGGTTTTCTAAATGCCTGGGTATAAGAGTTCCTGGGGAGATGAGACAGATAAGCTCTTTTTGACTTCCAAACTCATAGAAAACTGGAAAAGAAGAAGATTCAGCTCACCAAAACAGAACTGGTCTGATTTATCTATGTGTTACACTCAAGTTATTTATCATACTGCTTGGATCATGGGGGATAAATGCAAGCAATCTCAGCGCAATGCAAAAGGAAATATGCCTTTTTTCCATTCTCTTTATTGTGACAAAAGTGATTTTGGTGTACCCTTTTTTGAAAATATGGAGAAGTCTGTATCTTAAAGGAAAAATGGTGGAAGTAAAGTTACTAGAGTCATGCCAGAGGCATACAAAACAATGTCTGGATCTAGACATGGCATTATCTGTACCTGCCTGAAATTCACAACATACACCAAAAGCAGCACTTCGAAGGAAGAAATGAAATGATCTGCTTTCCTGAATGAAATCTGCAAACAAGTTTCAATGTTCATCGTATCTAATTCAAAGCTCTGTCCAATACTAAAAACAGACCATTAACTTCTAAAGAAAGGCTGTGCTTCTGGTAGGTTTCTAGATGAGACAGTACCCTAAGCAACAGTGGTACTTCTTGCATCACACTGCTGTTACTACAGCATTCCAAGTTTGTTTGATACAATATATGGACTGTGCTGATAAAGATTTGTGTCCCACACTCTTCTAGCCAAACAGCATTACTGTAACACCACTTCAAAAATATTTACATAGTATTGGTGGGAGGGCAGTTAAGCAATGATACTTGTACATGCCTGAACATATGACCCAGGTGAAGAACAAACAAAGCTTACAAATAACCTTTCTTTTTTACTAAATGCTACTATGTATTCCAACTAGAACTAGTACAAATGTTTGTGCTTCTGCAGAAATGGAAAACAGCAAATGTATTTTCTAAGGAGAGGAAATATCTAAATGGAAGACAATAATGTTTTCAATTAACAAGTGAGAAGACCCCACCTTCAAATTTTCTTTCCAGTGAACAGGACCAGGCTCATTTAATGAAATGCATTTGCACGGTGGCATATATATCATTTTTTTTAGCAGACGAACAATATGACAGTTCTAAAGATGTCTCTAATATAATAAATCTTGTTTTAATCCAAAATGAGAAGATAACTTGAGCCATTAATTCAATGTGGTATTACTGCTAAATGCTACCTTGAGATCAGAGGAATGGAGGGTGGCATACACATGCAATATTGGACAGTGTTTCTGAAGCTGTTTGTGGAAGCAACACAAGTAGCACCAATATCCATGCAGAAAAATACCAGAAAATATGCTTAAGAACAGAATAAACAGACACACAGTTAACACTGACTAATGTGGAACTGTTAGTATGGCTTTTGGAGGTCACAGCCCAGGAATCCAGACGTGTTCTTCCAGTGATCATGCAGATACAGGTAAGGTGGCTGATACTGTGAACTTCCATTTCAGAAACTTCACTTTCACTTCTAAGAAAGTGATATATCACAGGCTTATTCTGCTGCCAAGGAGGAAACTGAAAAAAGATACCAGGAAATACAAGCATCTTTTCACTGATAAATGAACTCTTAGTTTTCTTTTTCTTTTCATAAGTTAATGAAAGTTAATGATTGGTTGCTTTCTTTTACAGTGGCCAGGTATTACCTGGCAGTCTAGCAAATATATGTCCAATATGCATGAATGATCAGGAGAACAGAGGAACAAAAATGGATAGTTTTCTGATGACATTTAATTACAGATGTTAGTAAAAACAAACTGGCTGTCACCTGCTGCAAAAGAATCTTCTGAAACTGAATAGGATAAACAGGCAGATAAAATTCACTGTCAAAGACACACAGTCCCACACTGGACTACTACTCACATGAATCCTAGGTTTCAGTTTTTCAGTACAAGAATTAAGGCCAAATTAATGATCCATCAGCAAAGTTACAAAAAGTTGTTTGTTTGGTTTTTTCCCTCCCAGCATTTTCCACAGTTAAACTTCAGAACTCATTGCTACAAAATGCTTTGAGTAAAACAGTAAAAGACAAGTAATGGCAAAAAAAAAAAAAAATCCATCCTCGGGTGCTACTAATTCCATAATTACAATATAACATCAGGTTTCAAAGTGTCTGCACAATAAATACCCTGCAGGAAGCTGAGAAGGCATGCTACCTGCTTACTCTGCCCTTATACTGTGTTCTTGAACTCCAGTGTTGGCCCCTATCAAAGGAAGGACACTGGACCAAAACTACCTTTTATTGAACAAAATGCAGCCATTTTTATGCTGTGTCATGTTAATGGACACTGCTGGCACTCAAATAATTTAAAGCTGAATGGCAAAAATATTTGCATTTTGGATCTAAGACACCGATCCTAAAGTAGTTTACTTCTACACGCAGAAATAGAATAACGTGTAGCTGTTGAGGAAGTACATTAAAACCTTTTGGGAAATGCCCCTAATGGATTTAACAGGCTAAATGCAGACTACAGCATCAACCCCTAAAGAAACAAAATAAATATTGCTATTCTGATTTAGAGCTAAGGCTTAAATCAACACCAGTGCTGAACACTTCCACTCACAGAACCCTGAACTAGGGTGATACATCCAGACAAAAAATCACAAGAGGAACACAAAAATCAGCAAAGAAGATTCAGTAGTGGCACTGAAGACTGGAATCCATCACGTTTAACCTCCAGATGAAAACATTCACTTTTCAGAAGTGCCTGTTTCTTTCTCCTGTCTATAAAGGCAGTCCAAGTGACTAGGTCAGATGTGGAACTCGACATTATAGGTGTCCAGCATTATATGACATGAATCTCATGTACCTGGAAACTGAATACTGAAATAACTTTCATCTGTACCCATCAGTCATAGGAACTCTCCCAGGCAACTGTTCCAAACGTAACGCCTCCTGCTTAATTAGGTCGGCCTACAACATCAGAGGCGGATGTTGGTGGAATGGCAGTAGGAATTGAACCTTGCCACCAATACTCCATTACATTTTATTTGCATGTAACAGGTGGTAGCAGAGGGGCAGTCTGACTGCATGGCATATGACACGGAAGTGCAGACGAAGCAAAGCAGTGTCACTGCATTTCTCCATGTAGAAAGAAAATGACCACCATGTAGAAAGAAAATGAACGCCACTGACGTTCACTGATGCTTGCTGAACACTTAAGGAGATCAAATAGTGGTCATGTGCACAGTGAGGCGGAGAGTGGTGCATTTCAGCAGTGGTGACAACAGTGGTCACATCTGCTTGCGTAGGTTTTTACAAGTGCAACATGCAGGCTCTTGTTCGCTGCTGAAAATTCACAGCTGATGGTGACTACGCTGAAAAATAGCTATTGTAGCTGTGAATGTGATCTATCAAACAGTGTAGCTGTGCTCACTGTCCCTGCTGTAGCTTCCACAGAAATAAATAGAACGCATTACTTTTGGAGTGATTTATATATGTTTTTAAGGTACTGAATCTCAGAGCCAGAGAACATTGTAAATATTCAGCAGCCACTTACATAAGGTTTAGGTCGTGCTCCAGTTGATACTGGGTAAGGTAAACAATCAAGATCCTGGTAGTCTGCACTTTTGTGCTTCCACAATCCTTTCCCTTGATGATCTCCATAAGAGCTTGTCTCCACTCGAGCAGGGCACTGTAAGAGAATTTTAAAAACCCTGTAAATAAAGGCAAGCCATAAATATTTTTCATGTGTACTGCAAGATAAAAACATTGGAATTTTATCTTTTTCAAACTTTTTTTTTCCTTGTGATGTGAAGTAGACTTTTTACCTCAATCTTTTTTCTTAAAAATACATGTTGCATCATTTTTACATCTTGGGGTAAAGAGGTTTCCTTAAGACTGGAGAATTAACAGATGTACATCTTCCTGAATATCAAGGAACTGAATGACCTCTGCTTTATATTAAAAAAAAAAGATTTTATTTGAATTATTTAGAATTGTCTTTTCACTTAAATTTACAATTCCATGTTCTTTTATGTAACTTAATTGAAGATTCACAACTTACTTTTCCTTATCCTCCAGGCCCAGGGATATTTTACTCAAATGCTTTACATCCATACAATTTTTTGAAAGACAAATATTCTAATACAGGACCAGTGTGCACATGGGTCACATTAACTTCAACACCAAGAAGAGATCATGCACAGCATTCCCCCATGTATACTAATTTGACTAAAAAAAAAACCAATGAGGTGTGTGAACGAGGAGCAAGCCAAACTGCAATCCAGCAGGATTTGCACTGGGATCAATCAGAGAAGCAGGACCATGGGTGCACTACAGAGCAGCACTAGACTGTAATTTGCAGTCAAAATCAGCCCATGTGCTGACAAGAGGACAAATTTGCTACTGGTCTATAGCTGCAACTGCATAGTTCCCAACTAGGGTATTCTTTGGGCTTTAAAATGAGGAGGCATTGCAAAGCTGACAAAAGATTCGATATACAGCCCAAAAATGTTTGTAGATGATATATTATTACAAAAGAATTGAGAGAATGTGTAAGTTAAGTTTTGTTCAATGAGAGCCACCTCTCTAATATTAGACAGGGCAACTGTAATTGAACAATTTCTGCGTCACTCTCTGTGAATGATGAATGACTGAAACAAAAAAAAGTATTATTTTGATTCTTCAGATCCACTGCTTTTGCTGTTGTTGTTGTTGTTCTGAAACTGAGTGTTAGACACAAAATGTAAATGAAAGAGATTTATCTAAGAAGTGAAGCACACTGCTTACAGCAAGGCTGTTTTCTCACTGCTGATAAAGCTTCTGATGTGGTCCCATACCACATTCTTGTCTTTAGATCGGAAAGACACATTTCTCAAGGTTGGAGTACTCAGTGAATGAGGAATTGGTTGAGTGGTTGCAGCCACAGGGTTGTGGCCAATGGCTCTTTGTCCAGGTGGAGGCTGGCCACAAGCAGTATCCTCCAGGGATCTGTCCTGGGACCAGTACTCATCAACACTGGTATGTTCCACCATCTCTCTAGGCAGCTTGCTCCAATACTCTGTCGCTATCACAGTAAAAAAGTTTTTTTCTCGTGTTTAAATGGAATTCCTTGTGCTCCAGTTCATACCCCTTGTTCTGTTGTTGGGCACCACCAAAAAGAGCATAGCCCCATACTCTTGACTCTCTCCCACTAGACGTTTATGAGTAAGTGTTCACAAGATCCCCTCTCAGTCTTCTCCAGGCTGAACAGCCTCACGTCTCTCAGCATCTCCTCATACAGGAGATGCTTCAGGCCCCTAACCACCTTCACAACCCCCCAGTATACTCTGTCTAGATGTTCCCTGTCTTTCTTAAACTGAAGAGACAGAATGGGACGCAGCACTTCACATGTGCCCTCACCAGGTCAGACAATCTCACACAACCCGCAGGCCACACCAGGATATCATTTACCTTCTTGCCCACAAGGGCACTAAGGTCAACTCATTTAAAGGCAACTAACTCTTAATGCTTAAATTAGGGCAGATGATTCAATTGCTCAGAAACTGTTTGATTACAAATACCTTTGCCTAACCAAACTGGCTTTTGCCTTAGGAGAATAGGCACAGTCATAAAATCACAGGTGTCTGAATCACCAGTTAACAAAATCTGACTGGCCCTCAAAGGGAAGTGCATGAACTCTGGTGGCCTGGATTTCTCTTTTCAGGCAGAAAAGCAGATTACATTGCCACCGCATTTTGACAAAAGCCACTGAGCAGTTTCCTCCAAGAACGCAGAATACTGTCCGTTAACAGATGGGAAGGCCGAGATAAGGGAATGATGAAATGAATTTTGCTGGAAAAAGCTGTTTAGACTTGCTAACATACAAAAAGAAAGAAATGAGGGACAAGCATGACAATTTTCTAACACTGTCACTGCGGAATATGGAAAAGCAAGCGGCAAAATACACACTGAGAGATGCAGCACTCTGAACTTCCCAGCTTGAGGGACACTGTGACCTGCACAGATGTTTACTCAAGGAATTCATTTTTACAAAATGTAGCAGCAGTGATGGGAAAAGCATTCAAACAAGAGCAACTTCCAGGAATTTCATGCCAGCACTAACATGTGGAACTGCAAATCCAAACAACTCTATCTTAAGAACTGACTTTAATCACAGGCTAAAGTAGAGAGTAAACACTCCTACTTCAGAACTTCTCACACTGTTCCTTCTCCAGTTACTCATTTCTATAAAAAAACAACTTGCTTGTTAAAAAACTGCTACAGTTATATTATTCTTTCTAAATCCCATTTGCCTTCAAAATAAAAGCTTGGGTAACTGCATTAATTGATGAAACTTGCCACCATAAAGTATCCTTAAGTACAGGAATGCATCTCCAAAAAAAAATACAAAAATTATTAAATGAACTCTTAATGAAGACAAACAATGTCTTCCTTGCTTTTGTGTCTTTATACATAAACATTACACGAGTAAATACACTAACACTGAACCTTCAATTTCATTATATTCTACCTTGAGAAACTGTGTCAAATGCAATCATCAGGAGCCATCCTCCCTCCTAAAAAGTGGGTTTAAAGATTTTAGGCCATGTTGACAGAAAACCTACAAGTCAGTTCCCGTGACACTTCTGTTTATCTGACCTGTAGATGTCCAAGCAGCTCAAAACGTTTTGTTACCGAGCCAAAACTGTAATCTACTTCATCCTTGAAACTAACTTCCTCAACCTATCCAGAAACACAAGCAGATCTGGAAACTATCATTTCACGAACATCTAATATCTACAAGTTAGAAAACATGTCATATGACACACATTCTTACCCCTTGTTTGTGCCTTGTGGTAGAAGGAGTACTGGAGGGAGATGACCTAGCACTCAGAGCTTCTTCAATTTCTAAATTCAACTGTTCCAGTTTCTTCATAAGACAGGACATGGAGTCTGACCATTCCGAACTTTTTTCTGATTGGGTCTAAAAGAAATTAAACATACATTAAGTCTTAAAGCATCCATGCTTTTTGTGGCTTGAAAACTCATTTTTCTCTCTGGAAGAAAGCTGACCAGTGTTTTCTCTGCCTATGGGTAACTTTCCCCATTTAGAAAGCTTCAATTACCACTCCTCTTCTGTTGAGACATAATCACTGCTGCTCTTCATACTCAAGTGATCACACTCCACCTCTGCACATGTGAACGGCTTTCCAACACTTCATCTTGAGTGAATTACTGCCAGATCAAACTAAACATCACCAACACCAAGAACCAAAATAACTTTAATTAGTCTCCTCCTATGGCTGTTTCCATTTTAGCGTCTTCACTGATCGCATACTATTGGTAAGGATCAGAAGACAGAAGGTTATCATGTACAAAGTATTTTATTCCTTCCCATGAATCCAGACTAAGTCTTGCAGCTTTCTTATGCCTATCTGCCTGACTGGTCAAAACATTTTCACAGAATCACACACAATCACGGAATTGTAGAGGTTGGAAGAGACTGAGTCCAACTTCCTGCTAGAACAGGTTCCCTACAGCAGGTTGCACAGGTAGGCATCCAGATGGCTCTTGAATATCTCCAGAAAATGAGACAACAAAACCTCGCTGAGCGGTCTGTTCCAGTGCTCCATCACTGTCATAGTAAAGAAGTTCTTTTGTGAAACTTACTGCCTTCCAGTTTCTGTTCATTGCCCCTTGTCAACCATGTTGTGTTTTCACAGATACATTTTCTCTTTTTATCTGAACCTTTTCACCACATAAAGAAAACTTTCACTGACCGCAGTCCAACTGTCAAAAATACTTCATTTTCCTTAGTTCCCTCAA
Source organism: Oreortyx pictus (assembly GCA_036925125.1). NCBI lineage: Eukaryota > Metazoa > Chordata > Aves > Galliformes > Odontophoridae > Oreortyx > Oreortyx pictus. Next base: position 21,046,810 of record JAUPFR010000001.1, read on the forward strand.
AGTCCTTTCTTAGTGACTACCACTGAGTATTTTTTCTCTGACATACTCCCACCGAGCACCTTCTTGGGGACATGGTTTAGTGGGAATGATGATAATGGGCTGACAGTTGGACTAGGTAGCCTTAGTGGTCTTTTCTAATCTTAATGATTCTATGATTCTCACAGCAATCCCTGTGAATGCTGCTGCATTATGCCTTATTTTCCTCATTCAACTCACTTCTAAAAATTCATAAGAAAAGCAGCCACAATTACCTCTGTCACCACATCCAACTACAAGGCCACTCGTTAGTCTCTGTTCCAAAGCTTCAGTTCTTTCATCCTCCTTACTTTCATAAACATCACATATTTTTGCAGAGGATCATACTATAACGTCCAATTCTAATGGTCTGATCATACAAACAATAATATTACATTACCATTCTGACAAAATCCTAAGAGCATCGTAACAACACTCCACAATACCTGCGGGAGCTAGAATAATACTATTTTTCTTTTTACCTGACAAAGTTTTGTTGACATTTGTTTCCTCGTGAGGATTTAGTAAGTAGAACCCAAATAAAATTGTAATTTGCTATCATAGAACAAAGAGTTACAAACAGAATCCACAAGGCTTATTTCAGTATCACACTGACATATCTGATTTCCAATAGAAATCTAAACTGCCGTTACTACATAGAAGCCCGCAGTCCTTCAGACACCTTGTCACACATTATTCCCTTCAGAGGGGGATGATATTCTGTTAGCAGCCATTCCTTTGAAAGACAGAAAATTAAATATTCTATTGTTAATTTTACAAATATTAATTATTGTTTTAATTTAGGAGCTCTAACTGAAGTGCTGTAAAAAGTGTAACGCTATTTTTCAACTCTGAAGCTATTAAAATTATCTAAATAGATTAAATAATTACTTATCATTTTCTTCACAAAGATTTTAAAGTAAAATACACAGTGCTCCACAGAAAATGAGTATCGAAAGACACTCAATATGTGGAATCCTTTCTGAGTGAGATGAACTTATATAGGAAATGTGAGTGTTGATGCATCCCTACGTACTCAATTCTAAACAAGTTAAGATTCCATATTTTCCTGTGGTTATGCTTCCTCAAGAACTTATCTTTCCAGTGCTAAAGAATGCTTCAACACATCCCCAATCTAACTCAGCAAAAAATAATGTAGAAAGTCTGTCAAAATTAAATAGGAAGGCTCTGGTTCTCAAGGCTGTTAAAACGTAATCTAACAAAAGGAGATGTAAGAATGTAGTTTCTTAGCAGTGGTAAACAATTCTGAGGGAGCCATTACACACAAAAATGAGTGTAATGTGTTTTGACTTCAGTGAGCTAAGCAAAAATTGTACTGGTAGGTGACAAATTTAGAAAGTTATATTAGGAATTCATGGTTTTCAGTTCATTAAAAAGTAGGAGAGATTTAAACAAGTGCAAACAGTCTCTGTAATTTCAGTATTTCAGTGGTTTGAAGAAGTACCTCAAGCATTTAGAATTTTCCATAAAAAATGTGAAGACGGAAAATCATGGAGACACTAAGAAAGGCCAAAGAACATTTCCAATGAAAATTTCAAGTGCGTGTAATAATTCATGCATGAAATATAATGTTACAGCAGACAATACAACTGCATGCGCTGAGATTTGGCTGCTACCTTGATGAATACATCTACTGGCCCAATACTCCTGGTATTCACCAATACTCTGCAACATTTCTGAATGAGTCGTCCTCTTTTCTGTTGTTTTTAAATTAATCTTCTTTAGCAGCAGCTGAACTCAAACCATAGTTGCTTCTTAAAAATTCAAGTTCTGTGGAGTTTCCCCGCACTATAACTCTCCTGTTTTTCTTCATTGAGATCTGTTCTTTCTAGTTCTGTAAGACTACACATTGTGTTTACTGAATGAAGGGGATGAGGAAAAAGATGGGTTTTCATTATCTTTGGAGATAAAGCTAAACGGGACCACTTAACAAATACCATTGACTAATTGGAAATCCAGCACAAAAGTGCCACTTGGAATAAGTGCTGATTGGCTACGTATTTCAAAGGTTGCCTGAAATTCCTGCTGAAACATGATGCTACTTACATTCAGAAATATACAGTTCACACAGTAGGACTTCCAACAAGAGAATAAATTCTGCTTAATCCATTCAGGAGGAACACAGCCCCTCAGAGTTTCACCCCAGGAACTGGGTTGGACGCGATAGAAACACTCGGAATATCAGAATATCCCGTCCATGGCAACTGCAGAGGCTGTGGGGTCAGACATTGGAAGGTTTTGTATCTTGCCCGTCGGGAGGGAAAAAATGGGAGTCAAAAGTATCTAAGAATGGTGGACCTTTTTATTCACTGTTTTTCTCCCTAAAAATGTGCACGGGGAGAACACTCCTTTCCTATCCTTTCAAGGCCTCCTTTATTTGTCAGAGCCACTTACTGAGCATGGGAATACTGTCTGAAGAACCTGAAAAGGTTAGAGATACAAATGCATTACAGGGACATATATTTTGTATGTTACATGTTGGACAACTCCGGGCAGATGAACAGTACTAGAAAGTAAGAGAATCCCTTGTTAAATGTATCCCTTTTTTCAAGGTAGAGTGACCTTGTCTGTGAAGCCCATGATATATTAAACAGTGTATGACATGTTGGTCTTGAATATGAACTGCTCTGTCAAGTGGATTTCTCAAGTTCCATGTACTTTTCTACACAACAAAAAGATAAAAATATCAACCAAACAGGTACTAATCTCTGCGTTCCACACATTTCTAAGTGTACACACTTTCTTAAACTTCAAACAGCTATTACTGCAGCTATTATGCTTCAGATAGGTATTCAGAAGAAACTTCTAAGATCAGAATAACTTATAGGTTGCTAGATGCTCCTGCAGTCACAGCTTGTTTCTGAACAGCAGCCTTGAGGTTTTCATTGCACATACTTGCATATCCAGAATTTGGGCTCACCTAAATAGCTGAAATTTCATTGCTACCAACAACAAATTACAAAGATAAAAACTGTGTACACGATAATAGTCCACCATCTAAACAACTGTTTGTTCATTTCTTAGGTTGAGAAGTAAATACATTCTAGACATTCAACTATTTGTGTCTTTTAGGACCAAAGGCTTCTGCGCCCTGTTTCTCAGCTTTCAAGTGTTCTTCACTAATCTTATTCAGCAAGAACATCTATGATAAAAGGCGTATCTGTTTCAGTGTTTTGCCCACGAAGCTTGTTGCAATAGGCATAATAGCTGCCAGCAAATCTATATTTAAACTGAAAGAATGTGGCAAAAATGAGCAAGTCCATATAGAACACTCAGGGGTCAGAGTTAACCTTGCTGCCAGACCTCATCATATACTGCAAGCAGCAGGGTTTCCAAGGGAAGGGTTATGAGAAAATTACACAACTCTAAATTTAATCTGATAACATGCGGCTTTCGCCTCGGATCCATTCAATGGGCCCAATTGTTCTGATAATTAATGTATTGTAAAACTTCTAGTGATTAATTACTAACCTCTACATATAAAAATACCAGTGCTTTTTAACCCTCCCTAATGTTAAATCAGTTTAGATAAAATTCTCTCTGATGTACAGGCTAGATCCACAAAGAATGATTTTGTGGAAGAACTGCAGAGACCAAATACCACATTCTGCTCTCACTGCACTGATGGGGCTCCTCTGTTCTCAAAAGAAGTTCTGTATAAAAGGTCACAACCACTGGTGGCTTTGCCTACAGGGGCTGGGGAAGGAAGCCAGATCGGAACAGTATAAATAATCTTTTGGGGGAAAAAAAAAAGCATATAGAATACAAAGGACTCCTATTCTCAAAATAGGCTTATGTATGCCTTCTATATTGAAAATAAAACATTTCAAAGGGAGTTCTGCCCTGTATCCCTCTACAGCATTGCTCAAATATTCACAGAGCCTTCAGATGGACATCTGTATGCCACCTTCCCCACAGAAGGCAGGTAAATAAACTCTGCAGTCAGCAGCCTTTCCACCTCTAACGATTATAATGCTACCCATCAGAAATGAGCAGAGAAAGTCTCTTCAGCCTCTCTAGTTAGTAGGCAAAACCATAAGCACAGCTAAGCTAGATCCTTCTTAACCCACAAACACAGAAACAGTCACCTAAGATGGGCTAACAGGATCTCAGAAGTGTTCCCGGAGTAAAGGTACGTGAATACAAATGCAGACATCATTGATCTGTTTTAAGGAAATACCTTGTACAGAACGAAGCCTTTCCCCCAAACCTATGATGTTTACACTTCCCATATATGGCTGCATGTGGGTGGAGCTTTATATTCCTTCTTTCCAGTTGCTTCTTCCCACCTAATTTTCAGATGTATAGCTTATTAAAAAGTATTCAGTTGTGACACAAGCCATACATGAGTGACTCTGATCAGACTTTCTAAAGGTTTGATGTTCCAGAGCTCAAGTTTGTGACTGAAATGCTTTTTCTTCTTTCATCAACCTTAGCCACGCCACTTCTATAACCTACACATTTGTGTCATGGAAACTATGTGTGTCTTTCAGGATGAACGCAGTAGAGTGTAGAAAAATAGTGCGGAAATACTAACCTCAGGGAATCATAAAGCCATTTTTAAAAACTATTTTATTAAAAGTGCATAACAAGAATGAAAGGGAAGCCAGAGATGTGGTACTATTTGAAAACAATATAACTCTTATTTCTAGTATTTGTATTTTCAAAGCAGATTAATGTAAGCTCAGAAACAGTCACTTATGTTTTTAATAGCTCTTTCTCAGGCAGAGACGTGGTAAACCTGGACTGATGTTCTACGACCAGGTGACCTGCTTAGCGCACGAGGGAAGGGCTGTGGGTGTAGTCCACCTGTGCTTTAGTAAAGCCTTTGACACTCCCTCCCAAAATATTCTTCCAAAGAAGTCGGCAGCCCATGGCTTGGGCAGGTATTCTTTGCTGAGTAAAAAAACTGCCTGGAGGGCCAGGCCCAGACAATGGTGGAGAATGGAGTTGAATCCAGATGGCAACCGGTCAGCAGTTGTGGCCCCCAGGGGTCGGTACCAGGTCTGGCCCTGGTTAATATCTGACCTGGATGAGGGCACTGAGTGCACCCTCAGTAAGCGCGCAGATGACACCAAGCTGAGGACACACTGACCTGCTTGAGAGTAGAAGGCCCTGCAAAGGGACCTGGACAGGCTGGATCACCGGGCTGAGCCAATGGGATGAAGGTCAGGAAGACCAAGTGCTGAATCCTGCATTTTGGTCACTATAACCCCAGGCAACGTTACAGGCTTAGGGCAGAGAGGCTGGGAGACTGTTGATGAGGAAAAGGATCTGGGGGCGTTGGTTAACAGCAGGCTGAGCATGAGCCAGCAGTGTGTTCAGCTAGTCAAGAAGGCCAATGGCATCCTGGCTTGTATCAGGAATGGTTCAGGCAGCAGGAACAGGGAGATGATCATCTCTCTGTACTCAGCTCTGCTGAGGGCGCACTTTGAGTGCTGCGTTCAGTTCTGGGCTCCTCACTACAAGGAAGACATTGAGGTGCACCAGGGGAGGTTCAGGTTGGATATTAGGAAAAAATCTATTCTCCAAAACAGTGGAACAGGGTGCCCAGGGAGATGGTGAAGTCACCACCTTCAGGATCTGTCCAAGAAACATGCAGTTGTGGCTCTTACACAGTTTAGTGGGCACGGTGGTAGCAGTTTGATGGCTGAACTGGACAGAAGTCTCTGCCAAGCTCAATGATTCTATGACACACATTTAAACACTGACATCATAAAACGGCATGTAGTTACCTGCACCAAAAAATTCTAATTTAGATTTGCTCAAATGATTCAAACCCAATTTTTCATTTTCCCAGTTCTAACACTCCTAACAAATGATGAGGTCGGGCAACACCAAATTTCACAAGCAGGCTGTCTGAGCAGCCTGCACTGCTGACACAAGCCACGGAACCAGCACCATGTCCAGACATACTGTCTGAACTGACGTCTGCTTGTATTTCAGCATACAAATTTATCATCGTGGGTTATCCCATCTTCAGCTGCTCAGAACAGACGACAGTTCATCATTTACCCACCCTACCACTTCCTTCCCTGTGAGAGGTGAGAAAGCAAACTGTCCTTCTTGCAACTCAAACACACCTGCTCTGTGTAGTAGACTTCACTTGCTCGACTGCATTGGGCTTGGCCCCTTCTACAACAGTGGTTTTATCTGAATATCACCATTAGTATCATGAGTATCAAAGCAGTTTATATACAAGGGTATTCAGGATGAATTTTTAGTGAAGTCAAATCCGCAACTTCAATATACTGTAAACTCATACTACGAAAAAAGTGACTAACTCATGCCTGCTGATAGCTTCCTGCAGCGTATCTTGACAGCACCTGAGAATGGGCTTCACAAAAGCTGAAGGGTCTCATCCCACTAAATCTGTAAGTTACAAAATGTAAAAAACAATGCACAGTGTTTTCAGTTGCATCTATCTTTTCAGAATCCATCTGTATTCTTAAAAAATTTAAGTGTTTCGCTTAATAAAACCATGTTTAGGCAGGATGTAGAAGAGCTAGGCTCAGCCTCATCCTTTGCCTGATGCACTGTATAGCCAACATTTAAAAAAATAAGCAGAAAGAAGAATTTTAGTACTGGCTGTGCAGGAAGTTCCTCCTCTTTTTCCAGAGGAAGTAGAAACAAACACAGTAAGCTTCTTTATTGGTTATGGCACCTAGCGTGATGGGAACACAGCAGAAGAGCTTTCACTTTGGTAAGACTAGTGTGCTGGTACTCTCTATCCCGAAGCAAGACTGAATTCCCAAGCTACAGTGAAGAAGCACTTCCATCACACATATCCCTGATTCATTCAACAAGTCTTTAGTTGTTTTTGCACAGTTACAGGAGAACCGATGCCCACCAACATTTATAAACAGAAACTCTTGCAGAAGGTTCAAACACACGAGCCTGTATTTTCAAGCAGTTGAGAAATCTGAACTCTTCCAGGGAAGACGAACCATCACATCCTGAAAGATGGAACTACATCGCTTCCTTTTACACATAAAGCAGCAGCCAACAGCGTTTTTGAAGACATTCATCTTGGGATATCCGGGTAGGCTGTGCATCAACCAAAGTGATTCAGAGTCAGCAGTCCCACCAAGAGCAGCCTCCCAGTCTGCGGAGCATCAGGATAAGCACCAAGCTCTTAGTCCTACCGTGAATCATACAACTCTGACACAACAAAGCAGGTGGCCTTAAATTGAGAAACAGCCCAGAAAATAATATAAAAACCCAGACTTTATCTGTGTGGTCTAACACACGTTCTCGAGTAGCAGTCAGCAAGCAATGCCCGAAGGAAGGATGCAAAAACTGGGCAGAAATAAACAGGCGTTTCATACCGGATGCTCTGCCAACTTTCAGTACCAAAACTCACAAGTCATATCTGTGTCAGAACACTGGACAGCAAATTGAATAGAACTCTTAAGTCAAGCAGCCGAACGCTTCCTGTGTCCTATATTCTTCTGGATTCAACTGAAACATTGAAAATATTCAGTGCAGCTCGGAATGTATTCACAGATCATAGCCACCAAGACATGAGATGCACAGCTCTTCCATTAAGACATTTTCCCATACGTGTCCACACTACAACATGCTTCAGGGTCCACTGTGTACTCTGAAACCTCCATCTTCTACTAAACGTGAGCACAACCTGAACGAGGTGGAACACCAGAAATAAAATAAATTAATAAAATAAAATCATTCTGGTTTTATTTTTTTTTAATAAAATGTGAGTAAATTGCCTAATCTAAATGCTAGATGTAAAAAAATGTAGTAAATAAATCCTGTGGTCTGACCTAAGCCTTCTAAGACAGCAGTGAACAACAGGTCACATTCAGCCTCATTCCCCACAACAACCACGTGATGTCAAGACATAAATCCCATAAGGAAAAATCACTGTCTTCGTTTTGGCTGGGACCAAATTGTTTTCGTTACTGTATCTGCTATGATGCTATGTTTTGGTTCTAAGAGGAAAACAATGTTGATAACACAGCAACGTTTACAGTTGCTGCTAAGCAGTGCTGCACAGAGCCAAGGCCATTCACAGGGAAGGGTCCCAGGAGTTGGGAAGGAACAGAATTAAGACAGCTACCTTAAACTGGCAAGAGGGATATTCTATGCCAGATGACATCAAGCATGGGAGTTTTGAAGGGGGTGTAAGTTCATCTTTCTCTTTTGCCCACTGGTGGGCTAGCTGGGCATTGGTTGGGGGATGGTGATTATGTGCATCACATCTCATATACATTCATGTATATACATATTATTGTGACTATTATTCTTTTCTCTTAGTAAAAAGTTTTATCTCAGCCCACAATTTCTACATTTTTTCCATTCTCTGCTTCATCCCACTGGAAGGGGGTAAGTTAAGTGAAAGGCTCTGCAGTGCTCAGCCACCTGCTGGGTTCAACCACAACACTCCAACAGGCTTAAGTGCAGCATGGAAGCACAGAGCTGGAGCCTGAGCAAAGCATGCTGCTGCTTGGCACACTCTGATGTGGGGCAGGGCAAGCACTGCTCCCCACAGCAACATGAGCACCCTGCCCTGCTCACCTGCCGAGCTGCAGTGCAGTCAGCAGGGAAGCCACTAGTGTGGGCTTGGCTTCACTTGCTACTGCTACGGTTAAAGCAGGCTCTTGTTCAGTACTGCTAATAACTAAAACTAGCAAAACAGTTGAATGAAACAAGGATTTGTCTCGTTGCTCTATACACCACCACCCATGCTCATCAGCCCACAGTCACAGCACACCTGCACAAAAGGTGGTGCTCTACATATGGACAGACCGCATTAAAGTTACTGGGAGCTGCTCATCAGCCCCTGCCTGTCAGGGTCAGCTCTGCTTGGCAATTCAACACAAGAGCCGAGTCGTCTTTCTGAAAGCACTACTGTCAACATTTCCTTGCAGAACTTTGGAGCAAATCCTAGAGATGAAGAAGTGCAGCAACATCTGTCACACTTCCAAACGTGCACAGCATACTTGAAATGCCAAGTGCCAGCACCTCCCCCCAAAAAACAAGGTAGAAATGATGCTCTTTCCAAGATACACAGGCACTAGTGGCTCTGTGAAGTCAGGTCTCACAATCCACTGTTACAAAGATACTCGGGTTAGCAGTGTGCTTCTACGCCAAAATTAATGGAAAAAAAATCCTCAATACCAGGCACACTCTTGCACAAGGACAGCTCTGCAAAAGAGAATTTCTGGTGGCTTTGAATATGCAGCGATAAGGAAAATGCCGGCGTGAATTATGACAAAGAACAGCAGAAACCTGGATGCGACACTCCTGAACCACATCCTGCTTTTACCCGCAGAACAATAAAGAGAAGGCCCACAAACGTAGCTCGGCTCAGTTCCCCCATCTGCACGAGCAGCTCCGCGCCCACGGTTAACCGCAGGGCCTTAAGGTCACCCACAGCGCAAAACAAAAGCGATCTCTGGGTACGCTGTAAGGCCGCCGCCTGCCCCTCCCCCACACAGCCGCCATGGCGGCAGACAGAGACGCGGGAGCCGCGTGAAATCAAGATGGCGCCGCGGGACGGCCGAGAGGATTCCCGCCCTCCCCGCCAACAATGGCGGCCTCCCGCCCTTTCCAGAAGCTCTCGCGCGCGCCCGGAGGAGGGAGGGGGAGGGAAGAGGCAGCGCCCCGAGCTGCGCGCGCAGCGCGTCCCGCTTCCTCTTGTTCCGCTCCCTGGCGCTGCGCGCATGCGCTGCCGTGACGTATCGGGCGGGTGGCGGCGGCCGTCGGCTCGCGGGGCGGCGGCGCCACCTGGCGGGCGGCGGCGGCGGTCCCAGGCGGGAGGAGGGCTTGGCCCCGCGAGGGGCTTTCGGCGTGCGCCGGGAGCCGGCCGCGCCTCGTCCGTGGGCACGGAGAGAGACGGTGCTCTCTGCTCGCTCCTCTCCGGCAGCCGTTGCCGCCCCGAGTTCTGCTGAGGGCTGGGCTGCGGGCAGCACCTGCGGCGCCTGCAGGGGGCGAGGCTGAGCGCCGCAGCCGGACTCCGCCCCGCTGCCCTCGGGGCTGTGAGGAGCGGAGCCCGCCTGCCCGCGGACCGGCCGTGATGGGGAAGGCGAAAAAGCGCTTTCGAAATGTGGCTCTGCCATGGAGCAGTGCCTCAGTTTCCCGAGTAGGACCTGCAGCTCAGCGGGCTCAGCTGGTGCCTTTCCTCGACATCACGGCGGGGTTAGATGGCACTTAAAATAGTGTAAATAGTGATCTTGGGGAGTATTTCTGCCATACACGTGCTGGTGCTGAGGTAGTCTGTCTACGTTCAAAGCTTGTTCCTGATACTGTGTATCAGGATACGTAAGTATCAGTGTCAGTACGTATGCATATCAGTATATGTATTTACTGATACGTAGATACGTTTCTGAATAGTCTGCACGCAGGCAGTCCACGCTAATCCACACTAATGCTGTAAGTGGAGTGTCACAATCGTGGGATGATAAAATCACAGAATGGCTGTGATCCTTCTTGTGTTAGGGACTCCAGGCCTGGGCACAGTGCTACAGATGGGGCCTCACGAGGGCACAATAAACCACAGCGATGCAGTTGTGGCTGATTCAGAGTATAATGTTGAATCTGAGGTTTGATATACTGCCTCGGTTCCAATAATCTTTTATGAATAGCATCATCTGAATGGATCATTTCAGACAATCACACCTGTAAAATTTGTCCAAATTCTAATAGCCAGGCAGCGCTGGCAGGCAGAGGAACACTGCTCCATTTGACATCAGAAGCTTGCTTGAACCCTTTGATTTGGTGCAGATTACCTTGGTACAGTTCCCTTTTTTTTTTTTTTTTTTTTTTTGCTGGTAGTGAGCAGAGCTCTACTTCAAGTAAGACGAAAAATTAATCAGATTCCTAAGTTTTGGCATAGGTTAAGAAATGAATGACTAAACAGAGCATTTTCAGAAGGATTCAACATTTACGTATTTGGTTTGGCCTATTAAAATGAGCCTGATTGTGCAGACTGGAGTGTCTCATTTTTTTATCTTTCTGGTAACCCAAGAAGTTTCTTCTTCAAAATCTTTTATATTTGTGGGCATGCACAGAAAGGATATGAAGAGGGAGGGAGGAAGAAAAGAAATCCTGGACACTAGAAGCCCAAGTCAGTTAATCACAGTTCCTTCAGTTAACAGCAATGAAGCCTGGCAAAGCTTCAGATCCACATTGGAGGCTCAGCCTCCTACTTTGGCACTACGACACAAATGGCAATGAAGAGAATCTAATAGAAGAGAGAGTCAAGGCTGTGAAGCCTAAAAATGTTACAGTACAGCTCCTGCTGCCAGGGGATCTTAATTTTAATTGTGATATTTTGTTTGATTTGGTTCAACACAGATGATAATAAATAAATCCCCTATTTATATTCTCCCGTAGTAAATAAAAGTCAAACCTGCTGGAGCCTATCAGTCAAAATATTTTTCAATGGCTTTCATAAATCTGTTCTTCTATTTTTCTTAATTTATAATGCTAAATATATTTTTCCTCAGAGTTTCTTTCATATCTTATTCATCCTCATATTTTAAATAATTATACTTTTTCTCCTCCCTCCCTCCCTCCCTCCCTCCCTCCCTCCTGTCTTCCTTTCGACCTGTTGTCATAAGAGGGCCAAGTCATACCATTCTTTCTTGGTGCTTGTTCAACTGCTTAAGAATTTCAGCCGCTGCTTTTGAATAGAAATGTTCATATATAGTTTCATACATATATTCATAGGCAGTTTCAAGTCAGTTTGAAGAATGGGAAGAAATATCAGAAAATTCAAACTTCAAAATTTAATCACGTTTTCTTCCTGGATAGACAGAAGAGACTCAAGTGACTGTGTGCTGTAAGCTAAAGATGAGGATGTATCATCCCAAAGCACTTGTGAGCAGCTGCTGGTGAGCGGAAGAGTACTAACTGGCCAGGCAGTGGAAACACAGCAGCTGTCTGAGCACACGTTGTCTCTCGTCAGAATCACAGCAGGTCTGGAGACATCCTGGGCAAAGGGAAACAGAGTAAACTTGGCCAAGTGTGGAGAAAATAGCAGGATGGTGGTGGAAAAACACTGAGAGATGGAGATTGGATGGTGAGCCTGGAGGCTACGGGAAACCATGATCCATTAGTTCTGCAGAATGCTACTGTGGTCATCTTAAATCTGAAAAACACTTTGGAGCAGTTCTTTACTTTTCTGAGATAACCTTGGTAATCACCTTGGAGTGACTAGATTAATTCTGTAGAAAGAGCAGGACAGTGCATTTTAACTTCCTATCCTGAGACACTAGATGTTATTAATGATGTCTTTTCCTTAACAAAGGGCAATTAATCCATGATCAAGAAATAGACAAAAAATAAATAATAATGGGCACAGTGGGCTGTTCAGATCTTGTTTGATGACATTAAGGGATTTGTATTGCTTATTCCATGATGATTATTTTCTGTCTGATAAGGTGGAAAGATGCAGGTTGAGAAGACCTACAATTGTTTCCTGTTCAGCTGCTCTTGCAGAACCTCAATGAACTCAATGAAATTCATTACAAATCCATCTCTTGTGGCCAAGAATCAGGACATGGATGTGGTCAGCCCCTTCTCTCAGCAGCTGTAGTTTAAAGCCCTGGTGATGAACCCAGACAGCTTGCTGCATAGTATGTTCTTGCCCCTTCTGGTCAGTTGTGTTGCATCTCATGCCAACTTTCCCAGTTAATTGAAGGTACATTTGTTTTTGTTTTATTGTTTTTGTGGCTTTTTTTTAATGTCTCCTGTGTTGCAGCATTTCAATTACAAGAAACTTGTCAAAATGACATAAGGACGCTGATCACAGCAACAAATACGTTGTGTAAATCTTCAGAAGTGAGTGAGACAAGTGAAGAGGTAAATTTTTCTTTTCATTGTTGTCTTTTGAATGCCTGCACTTGGTCAGATGGGATCTTTCTGTGGAGGTCTTCAAAGATACCTGTGTCTTTTCCTCTGACTGTGTAAGGACTTTCTGTGCTTGATTTAACAGATATTTTTTCTATAATGTGGAAACTCAATACATTCCTTAACACCCAAATCCAGATAACATATTGCCTGTGCCCAAACTCTATGTTAAGACATGTGCAACATTTCCACTCTTTCTCCTCCTTGTCCTCCACCCACATCCTCAGTTTGTCTGGGAAGGAAATGAAACTGTGAGACCAACAAGCCTACCAGATTGTATTGATGATCAGATACTTAAATATCTAGATTTTAAATGAAAATTAATTACCCAGTGTTTGAGTTTAACCTGGCAGGTGGCTAAGCATTACACAGTCATTCTCTCACTCCACCCTTCCCAGTGGGATGGGGCAGAGAATGAGAAAAACAAAAGCAGAACTCGTGGGTTGAAAAAAAACTATTTACTAAGAGAAAAGGAAACAGATAATAGTTATGACTGTATGTATGTACGAATGTATATCACAGCTGATGCACAAGCAATTGCTCATCATCCCCTGATCAGTGCCCAGCTTGCTCCTGAGAAGTGGAAGAGAGAGAGATGAACCCCCTTCAGAACTCCTTCCACATGACATCATATGGTTTGGAATATCCCTATGGTCAGTTTAAGTCAGCTGTCCTCATTCTGCTCCCTCCCAGCTCCTTGGGCTCATCACTGAGAATGGCCTTGGCTCTGTACAACGCTGCTTAGCAGCAACTATAAACATAACTGCGTTATCAACATTGTTTAACTTCTAGAACCTAAACATAGCATCATACCAGACACTGTCCATCCCAGCTGAAACTAAAACACCCAGATAGCACCTCTCCATCACTAATTTAGATAAACCTTTCAACCTGGAGAGACACTGACTTACTGGTAAAGTCTTACGTCACTTCTTACACACCAGTGAAACTTCTTGCAAGTCATCTCTCTGTGATTCTGGTTTTTGTTTTGTTTTGTTTTCAGTTTGTTTGTTAATCTGAAATATATGTTTCCACTTCTTTCCTCTGAAAAGCCACAACATCAGGAGTGCTGCTATAGTGATCTTTTACTGTAGTTTTTTGCTCTTTCTTTTTCCTCTAAATGACCAGAGTACCCATTGGTGTATGCAAAAACTAAGAAGCTGAAAGAATGATGTGGCGTTTAAATGCTGATCATCATCTGATGCAGAAGAACAGTCTTGTGCATGAATATGACTATATTCCTTATTAGCTTATGTATTATGTGTTTTTTCTTTTATTTTAATAGTTATCTGCTGAAAGCTTTCAAAATTTAACCATATTTCTTCTTTCAGAGATCAAAACACAGATGTACATACATTTTAAGTATTAGTATTTCTAAGAAGTTACTAGAATTAAAAAAGGTAATACTGAAGTATGTGGTAATGTATTATTACTGCAAAATGCTGACTTGTACATTTTGTTCCTCATGGACTACTGCTTTATGGAGATTACTGCTTTTAAATCATAAACTAAGAAACAGAATAGCGATTATAGATTTTAGCATGTCCTTTTTATCTGGGAAAAAGGATACCAGTTAAAAACAATAAAACTTTCTGCAAGAATCAGTTTGATCTAAATTTTCATCAAATTGCCTTAGGCGTGCTTCTTGGAGGAAATTCTGTTTCCCCAAAGGGTGTAAATATATTGGTTATACCATATAAATATTTTTATGTACCATAAAGGTTTGAGAATGTTGCTAAAGTCTCAAAAATTTTGTCACAGGATTTTCAGTCTTCTTTTAAAGAGCATGAGGGTCACTAAACAGCACCTGCTCTTGTTACATGAACAAGTTTAGAAGAGGCACCAGCAGCAACTGATTGTAGACCTATAGGAATTTTGCAAAATCTTCAAGACACAAATACAGACATTTTGGGGATTGTAGACCTATAGGAATTTTGCAAAATCTTCAAGACACAAATACAGACATTTTGGGGCAGGTGAAGCTGTTGCAACCCACCTCAGAGTTTGCATTATCAAGCAGAGGCTTAGCCTACCTGTCACTGACTTCCACTTCTAAAAGTCATTATATTTTGAGCAACTTCCATGTAATCTGCACTCTTTTGGCTCCTTGTGAAATACCGTAACCAGAACCATTCAGTAATTTCTTCTGTCAGTGTTAAAATATTTGGTAACCTTTTTTTTTTTTTTTTTGTATTTGGAAAAGTACTTGTTACTAAAAACAACAGCAACAACAACAACCAAACAGTAGTGCTATCGTTTGAAATTTCTAAGAGAGTTACCAGCGAAGAGAAAAGAAAACCTTCCATGGAGTGATTATCAGCAGTGGTATTTTGTATTCACGGGTACGTCATCCTTGTGAAAGATGTTAGCAAAATAAGCCCCATCAACTGCATTAATCCAAATAGTGCCAACATAACTGGCAAATAAGTGACAACAAGGAAGTCCCATTCTTAGTCAAGGTGGCTAGAATTTCAGCTAGTTCCTCCAATTATTTACTTCAAAAAACATTCAAAAAAGTGTATTTTTAGATACAGGAGAATTCACAATAGCAATACCCATCAAAATTTTCCTATTAGAAAGCAGCATGAAGTAGAATTGTGAAATCTGCAAGTTTCTCCTTGTTGGGAGGTCTTTATGTGTTGTGCTGGTACTCATGCTGTTCCCAAAAGTGCCAGGATATTAGTTGGACGGGTCACAGTTAAAGATGCATCTGATTGTAAAACTTGGTATTTGTCAGTTCCTCAAAATCGAATTAATTTTCAAAGACAGCTCAATTTTGACAACATTCCTCTGGGGAAAATACCTTCCTTTGCCAGTGAAGCTGTCCCAAGTTTCTTCATAGCTCTCATAGCACGCTTCCAACTTATAGCAGTTCTTAGTAGAGTTTGCTGTTGTTTCTGTTCATGATAATTTATTTTAAAAATCATATGACAGCCTTGAAATGTCAGTTTTAGAGTTTGCTGTCTGTCATTCATATGCAACATGCAAGTTTTGTCATGACTGAAAGTTTGGTTTCAAAACCAAATCGGGCCACATTTAGAATACTGTGTCCAGTTCTGGGCTCCCCAGTTCAGAAAAGACAGGGATCTCCTAGAAGGAGTCCAGCAGAGGGCCACAAAGATAATAAAGGGCCTGCAGCATCTCCCCTGTGAGGAAAGGCTGAGTAACCTGGGTCTGTTCAGCCTGGAGAAAAGAAGACCGAGGGCAGATCTGATAAATGTTCATAAAGATCTAAAGGGAGGTTGGAGGCAAATGGGTGAGGCCATGCTCTTCCCAGTGGAGCGTAGGACAAGAAGTAATGGACTGAAACTTGAACATAGGATGTTCTGTACTAACATGTAGAAGAACTTCCCAACAGTAAGGGTGACGCAGCACTAGAATGGGATGCCCAGACACACTGTGGAGTCTCCTTCTATGGAGATATTCAAGACCTGTCTGGATGCCTACCTGAGCAACCTGGTCTAGGGAGCTGCTTTGACAGGGGCATGATCTCCAGAGGTCACTTCCAACTTCTGCATTACTGTGATCGATTCTGTTGAAAGCATTTTCTAGACCTGTATAATGCCCTTCTGCCATTACTTTACAAACAATGGGGTCTGGGCCTGCATGTTGGGAGCACTGAGAGTATTCCCATTTAATCCATTTGTCCACTTTAGCCATTTTTTCTCTTTTCCTCAGTGGGATTATTTATCTCTGAAGATAGGAATAAAACTGTGAGTCCGTGCAGGTCTCAGATAAATCCCGGTAGTCTCCATTTTGTGTTCTGTGCAGTACAGATCATATGTTTAGAAACCAATTACATAAGAGTTATGTAATAGAATTTCAAATAAACCTGGTCTGTTTTTGTATGCCAGGGGGAATCTTTTTTTTTTTTTTTTTTTTTCCTGTTTTGGGTTAATCATCTTGTACCTCCCCAAAACAGTTTTCTTCCATCTATCTATTGCTCTAGTTGTTCTTATTGTATTAGTAAATTGAGATGACACAGCAGATAAAAGTACAGCTTGGGGTGAGCTCTCTGAGTCTGGCTGCTTAGGTGCACACTCAGCACAGGGACTGATCTTGGCCTGGCATGCTGTTCATAAAAAACATCTTGTTGCTAACTTTGTATTACTATCTGGACTTTTCTGTTTATTCTTTCTTCTAGTTATTGACCTTGCATACTTTGTTCTTGGTCCCTGTGTATGCTGTATGTAGTACAGAATGATATAAATACAAGTTGCAGTTTCATAGTCTGTTACTATTTGTCAAGTTTTGCAGTTCGTTTGACATTTTATTTCAAGTGAATCGGTCCTTAAGCAAAATGTAAGGGCTTTTGGGGAATCCTCATTACAGCTTCTTAAACTTCACCATTATATAGGAACAGTAAAGGAATACTGCAAAACTTACAGTAGATTAAACATTGCAGCACTGAATACATCATTGCAAAGATTAGACTAAGGCCAGACAACTTTTCTCTGAATACTCAGCATAAATGAGCTGATCAGTCTTTGGCCACTGAACAGAGAATCACAGGCTCAGGTAATCTGGAAAGAACCTTCAGGATCGCCACATCAGGATCATCAACCTGACCTACTGAGTCTCATCACTGAACCACGGCTGTCAGTGCCACACCTACATATTTCTTATTCCAGACTCTATTTTTGAAGTGTTGCATTAAAAGTTTAAATGCCTGATATATTTAGATACTGTGAAATGTCTCTGTAAAAAGACTCCAGTAATACAGACCAAAAGTTTAATAAGATTTCACTGAAGGCAGTTTCTGGAAGAAAAATGATTCGAATGCAGAAAATGGCCACAACATCCTGTCCCTTTTATTTCCAGATTTCAAACTGATTCAGATAAGGTTTCCCTTTGTTGGGTTGCGAACTCTTAGTTCTGAAATTATTCAAAACTTGGCAAAACTTTTTGGATGATGCATTCTTTGTCCAAGAATCTTGGATAGGCAGGAGCAGTCTATTTCCATTTTTACTGCAGTTAAAAATATTCAATGGTTGGAACGATTGATCAGTAATGTCTTGAGAATGTAGATGTTCTCTTCTATGGAAAATAACTAATTTCCATAAGCCAAGTATGTCATAAAATGAAATCTCAGATCCATCACCCTAAAAATTCTATGAAGTCCACCGCATTTTAATTTTTTAAGTTTCTCTGAATTTGTTTCAGGTGTGGACCTCAGTGTTAGCACAGGTAGCTGGCTATGTATTAGCTGAATGTGTGGCATTACCAAAATGATGACAGATCTCTGACCATGGCAAAATATATGACAGTATGTGTTCCCAAAGCAGTATCCAGGACATAGGTCTTTTGCAGCCACAAGCTATCATTATTTATCTGTCATTTCACATGGAGAATATTGCTGATTTTATTAACCTGGCATATGTTATCTAGGCTTTGGAAGTTCCCAAACATTTCTGTGTGTGAGGAAATTTGCAATTCACTTTTCTTATTCCTCCTCAAGAACTTCCCCATATTTAGAAATGAATTTTTCAAAGGTGTTTATTTGGTGAAGCTTTTTATTTTTATTTTTATTTTTATTTTTATTTTTATTTTTATTTTTATTGCTATTGCTATTGCTATTGCTATTGCTATAGTGCATTTTTATTTTAGACCTCAGAATCCTCACCTGTCATCCAACAAGCTTGCAAATGAAACCCAACCCATTCCCTCACCTTTTGCACAAGTTTCCAGGTTTACAAGTTGTTCTGCTTACTGCCCATCCCAAGGTTTATCCACAATCTCCATCTGCACTTTGAAGGAACAGCTAAATGTCAGTGTCACATAGACTAATAGTTTTATACACGTTTCCTTTGTTTTCTCCCACCTGAGACCCAGTCTCTAACTCTCAGGGCACACGTCCCTGTTCTCTCGCAGAGGAATGTTGTTCACCCACACCCTGACTTAGACGGGGCTGATTTTCTATTGACTTTTGCTCTACTGCTGTGGACACAGATGAGACACTCAGAAGGTCTCACATTGCACAGATTCCAGATATTTTCAAATGTTTGTAAAGGAGAATGCTGAGAAAGCTCTTGTACTTTATAAGCTTAGTGGAACAGTAAGTACATCCTCTTGATTTTTTTCTGATGCTGCTGTTTTCCTGGGGTAGCTGTATGGTTAAGGAATACTCTAATACACAGCAAATAAAGGAGTGACAGTCTAAAATAAATCACCACCCTGGGTACATTTAGTAATTATTCTTTCCCTTTAGTATAATGCGTCATTTTTGTTAATGGTTTGCTCTCCTGAAGCTTTTAAGATGAATGTAAAACATGCAGAAACATTTCTGAATAAGCAGAAGCAGGAGTTCCCAATATTTTGTTCCAGGATTCCTATAATTGTTTAATAGAAATAGCCATTCAACTGATTTCCACATTAGTAAGATGGAAGTTCAATCTGACAGCTGTCTCCAATTTTAATCACAAGTAGGACAAAAGAAATGTCCTATCCCAGTGGAAAATTGTTACATTATTAAGAATTGTAGGATTAGAGAAAAATGAACTTTGTACAAACGCTATGTTCATCATTAGTACTTGAAATTTGTGAAATTAGCAATAGACTCTTTCTTTTAAATTAATACCCAGAGGCCCTTTCTAAGCCAGTACTTATCTGACATTATAATTAAGAGATGATTGTATTTATTTAATGACAGGTAATAACAATGCATCATTGCTAAAATAATCAGCAATTCTCCATCTCCCTGCCAGGGCAGGCAGAAAACAAGCACAAATGCTAGAAACTCTGCAGGTTCAACAAACAACACTTCTGCCTATCGGCTCTAGAGAATGCAGTACCAAAAGCCCAAATCTCCCAGGCGCACGATGGAATCAACTGTACAAAAATACATTAGTCCTATCACAGACAAGTCATTTCCCATTTTCTTCCCCTTAACCTGCTGCTCTGTTTTCCTTGATCATTAATTTGGCGCTTGGCTCTCCTACCTGGCTGGACGTCCCATGTCTGTGTAAGATGAGCAAAAGGGAGATAATGACAGCAGTATTATTTCGCATGAAGAAGTCATCACAAGTTTGTAACCGTTCTCCTCATCTAGTTTTGGAGTTTCAGTTTGATAGGATAGAAACAAGAACAAACCTCCAAAGTATGGAAGGAATGGGGTAAGGAATTTGTGCTTCACTCTGATATGTTCTTTACTAGTTTTTGCCCTTGTACACCTGAATTAAAGAAGAGACTATTGCAGCACGATTTTCAGATACCTTAAATTCCACCAATGTTCCTGAGCCTCATTAATGAAAACAGGAAAGTACCTCTCTGAAAAGTACTTCAGAGTGGCCAAACAAGTCACTGAGCAGGAATGCACAAAGCATAACGTTTCAGCAGAACTTACACCATCCAAATGCAAGCTTATTTTGGCAGGCCCAATTACTGACTGTAAATTGTAGGCTCAACTGCTGTCTTAGTTTGATCATTTGAATTTCATTATCACAGTCTCGTTTGAATGAAGTAAATTAATTGTCAAAGCCTTAAAGTGTTCTGATTACTTTCTCATTGGATATGATTACTAGATTAAAACACAAACCAATTAATTTCAAAAATTGTGGCTTTGGATAAATACTTGAGGATTTATCTCTTCCAACATGTCCATATCTGTTTATCTTCTTGTTTTGCTTCTTTGGTTAATTTCTGGCATTTGTGAAATTAAGGATGACAGCATGGGCCAGAATCAGACAAAATGTCAGACAGATACCGTGTAAACACTTCCACATCACAGGTCAGCAAATTATTCCAGCCCAAATCTGAAGTCTTGTAGTCTAACATTATCTAGTGATTGTCAAACTTGTCACTCAGTAATGACTGTATAATGAGGATAAAATTTACCTAATTGTAGTACAAGGACTGAACAAGCAAATTAATGAAAATAAGTGAATCATCAAGGGAAGAGAAACTGGAAGGACAGAGATCATCCATCTTCCTGTCAGCAAATCCATTTGTAGACAAAAATAGACAAACATAATCCTAGGAAGCAGCTGAACCCAAACAGACAGAACTTCCCACCTGTTAATGCCTCACCTTCCCCAAATATATCTAAAAGGTGAGTCTACTCCCATCAAGAAGCAGCTCCAAGAAGAGGACTCATTGGAGAGCCCTGAATGTCCAGTGGGGAGAGATGCTTGACAGGGCTTGCTGGAGCTTGAAGGAAGACCAGCAAGGAAGAATGGCTCAAGCCATCGCTTCAGAGTTGCTGAGAAAAAATCCCCACAGAACGAAACACAGTGATATCAGGACGTGAGAGATGTAAGAAAGCTGCCATTCGAAACAGAGAGGAAGTCAGAATCACAGAATCATCGGGGTTGGAAGGGACCTCTAGAGATCGAGTCCAGCCCCCCACATGCTGTGCCAGAGTGATCTTACCTAGATCACCATCCAAAACGAGAAATAACACAAACACGTACTCGTAGTAGTCTTGATTTTAGCTCTTCAAATTGTTGCTCCCTCACTTGAAATAAACTTTACTTTTCACCAAAGAAGTCTATTCGAGCATGAAATACGCCATTGATTACAGATTTCTGAAAAGGAAAAGCAGTTGCCAAATCTGATGGAAAAACACATGAAGTGTACGTGGGTGTAAGGGTGAAGACACAGAGACTCCAGTGCTTTCAGAAAGTGAACGGAAATGTCATTTCTCTTGTACCATGCAGAACAGATGGATTCTGTATGCCTTAGGTTGAAAAAAAAGAGCATTTTTCATGGGCACCATTGTGTGAATTGCTCTCAGCACTGTTTCTTCCTCTTGTAACAGCATTGGCAGCATGTATAAGTTGTACTTTTTCCATCTTTGTTCTTGTTTACTGTTTAGCTTACCCAGAGATTTTTCTCTGCTAACTAGTTTGAACGAAACAAGAATTGCCACACGAATGCATGTAGCATCTGTGTAAGGGGAGATTCGGACACCTGCTTTGCTCATTGTCACTGCCTGCAAAGGACTGTGCTCTCGCCTGAAGCAGGGAACAGCCTTTCCCCCTGCTCGCCCCAAAATGGGAGATGTGCAGCAGTGCATCCCTCTGCACTGGGGACTATACATTTACCTAGGAATGCCCCTGCAGGGTCGGTTGCTGTCACTGTTTCACTGTGAGCTCTAGCAGCAAGGATTCAGCCAGATATTGGCCAGGGAGTTACCTTTGATAGCATGGACCTATGGCCAAGTGGGTTTGTTTGTTCGACTCTTTTTAGGTCTGAGGCTTAGCAATAATGGTTGCTTTTGACAGTGTTTTTACCCCATGCTGTCTTTATTTCATTTACTTTCCTGCCGAAAGACATTTCTCCAACAGCCCCATTTCTGCATAGCAGAAATAAATAATGTGACAGTGACACACATTTGCTTAGCATGGGCTTAAACCAGAGTCATGTGGGGCTTTTAGTCTGAGCACTAATGCATGACTGCTGCTAAAATTTCAGAGACAAGATCATCCTTTTTTTTTTTTTTCTTGTAATTCTTGGAGGCTCTTCGAGGATGGTACATACTTATTTACATAGAAAAAAAAATCAAAACCAGGACTGCATCACCGCATCTGCTCAGTTTTTGAAATGTTTTGACACATTCTCAGAGATTTACTAGGTAATTTCAAACGCTTGTCAGGCAATTTATAATCCATTATTTTTCACTACAAACTGCATCCTTGAGTTTATTTTATGGCACAGACATAAAGTAAACTAAATGACAACAGCACCCGTTCTTTCTCTTTTATCTATGGGAATGACCTTCAGTAAACAGAATCCAGGGGATGTTGTGCGTGCATTTTGATGTTTATTTCTATTAATGGGAATGTTGGGATTACTGTCCTTGCATAAATGAGGAAACAAGCCTTGGCTTAGGGTGGCAGAACAATCCAATTATTTATTAAGATGCGTGTCACAAGAATGTTTCAGGGTCAGTGTTGCATCAAAAGATGCACTGCTTTGCAACCATTTTGGGGCCTTGTTTTTCTGATATTAGCTGCTGAGAAAACTGTGATAATCTGGCTTCTTGCTCTGCGAGCTGATGGGTTTCCTGACTACGTTGGGATCAGTGTGAAATACAACCAGAAATCTCATGCTCATTTTAGGTGAGAAAAAAATTATATTAAAGAAGTAACTGAGCATTATATACTATAATCTTGATGTTAACTTGTCCATTCTAGTTCCAGTTCTGTTTTCTTTCTCTAATTTGGTCAGAAATCAATGAAGCAAGTCTGTGTAACTCTTCTAGAAGGCACTAGAAGTAAGGAAGAACTGAAGATAAATGAATGACACTGGGTAAAAGACAAGAGCTGCACCTGAAAATTCAGGGCGTAAGCACTTTTTACATAGAAAATAACTTACAAAAAGAAGGAGGAAGAGAAGAGGTATGGAGGAAGAGGAAGGAAAGATATGACTGACCTGCAGTTCAGAATTAATTTGTGCTGCATTTCAGGAACACTGGCATTTTAAGAGGTTGTTTTACCCAGTGTTTGGAATCACTTTGTATTTTTGTACTGGAACTGAACTACAGTGATAAACATGGTTAGATCCGGGCATTTGGTTTGTCATCAGCTGAGAGCAGGAAGAAAGCCTTGCTTATTCTCTTGGAAAGCTGCTATTCTTCCAGTTCCAAAAGACACAAGTAATTTACTCAACTTTTTTAAAGGGTAGGTTATAGCTGAATGATTCTTCTTACAGAAAGTTTTCCACTTTGTCTGAAATCTTCTTTGTTTATTGTTTTGGACATTGCTCTATCATAATGTGGACCACTAAAGATACAAAAAATCCTCTATTTTAGAGGCCCGTTTCTCGCCTGTCCTCCATATGACTGTAATGAAATAAAAAGAAAACATTCCTATTTTGTAGAAGCAGTGCTTTAAGTTGGGAAGAGTAGTGCTAGAGTACCGCTATTCTAAAAACGTCTGTTATTTAGCATGAAAACATACACTCTGCTCTTACAGTAAAGTTAAGCTCTGTCCTGTTGGAACAGTCAGTAGACTCAGAGAATAGCTAGGAATATATGTTGTATGTCTCATAACACGTAATTTTTTAGGACTGGGGAAAACTGAGCCAATGTTCCTATTTCGATATAAAACAGAAAGCTCAAGTTTGAACTTCTGGCTGATGGAAATAAGGCCAGTCTGACAAAACTGATTTGTATAACATAAAAGTCCAGCATTGTATTTTTAATGTTTTGTATATTGCTGTAGGTTTATGTTCTTAATTATGTAATTGACATTGTTTATCACTGTATAACAATTTGTGTAAGTTCTCCTCCTGTGAACAAGCTCAACTGATACCACTTACTTAAAAAACACTTGGAACAAAAGAATAGCTTCTATTACCTCCAACTCCATGTGTTTTTCTTCCTTGTCATGGTCCTTTGATTGGATTTTGGAGTCTTCTAAATGACAGATGTGTGGATACTCAGTAAGTTCACATTTATCTTGCTTTCTTGGAAAAACCTCTGTTTTATGAAGGCCATTGAAAAAGGCCTCATACAGTGGCAGTTTTGTAAACAGATCATCATCGCCTCTTCCATCTGCTTCTTCCTCTTCAGATGAAAAGTCTTCTTCTCCTGCCTCATGAATATGGAGTTTAGTGTTAGCTTCGTGTGATAAAAGTTCAAAATCAGAAAATGTGATGGCACTTGGCTTGTGTCTTATGACTCTGATCTCATGACTTCTTTCTGGTTTCTTGGCTGGATTTTTTCCTGCAAGGAGTGGCCACTCTGGGTGTGAGGTAAAGTTTAAAGCTTCTTCGTTTGGCTTGTGCCTTGCAGAATGCAATAATCCTTCACAGAGCCGCTCTGTTTCAGATTGACTGGTGGCACTAACGTGCTCTGCAGTCCCACCAGGTTGCAAGGATGTCTCACTGTGGTCTAATATGGATGACACAGACAGCAAACTCATCTCAGGTTCCAGCAAAACATCCTGAAATTCAGATGGACTTTTCTGTTCTTCTACGTTTCTTTGGTACTCTTGATACTTCTCTCCCTTCGGAGTCCCCAGGCACTTGGCAGGTGTAAGACATGATGAGTCTTGATTTGTTGCATAGATGTTGGTTTCCATTCCAGTGAGTTTTACCCATCAGAGATCAAAATGATTCCATTCTTGATTTTCTTTAGAAACATGACTCCACATACGTAGACAGGAAATATCTTCTTATTATTCCAAAACCATGATCAAATAATCATTATCAGTACCTGGATTCTTATACCAATCGTCTGAATCTTCTCTGTTGCTGAAAATTAAAAAGAAATAAGAAAAAAATTATTGATAGTAATGTGCTTGCATTGGAATGCATCAGCAGCATTAATCCTAAAATGTGACATTTCTGTATCAAATTTACCTACATCTCTCTCATTTGATGTATGCAGATTAGATGAATTTAAAACATCAGAACTCTGACATGTTTACCCTAGAGACCAGGCAGAAATGTTTTTGTAAAATATTGGCTTTACATTGATTATCAATGGAATGGATAAAAGTCACTTAAATGATGTTAGATACATGCTTGTTTTCAAAACTTGCCTCTATTCACTGCATTTTTACTGTCTGTTCAGTCATTGAGAACTTCTACACCATTCTGATAAAGCTACTGAAATGTCATAAGGAAGAAAAAGAGCCAAAGGAGCTGACAGAAAATAAAGAACATTTCCATCAGGGCGGTATCCTCTGTCACTTAGCTTCTCTGAATTGACAATGCAGTGCAGCACCTGTCCACTTCCAGTAGATTTGTACAGCAAAACAAAAAGATGGCTGAAAATACAGAGCTTCAGTTCTACACCAGGGTTGGCCACGCCTGGTTTAAATCAGTCTTAACTTCTGGACTCATATCTAGTGCATGGGCCTCCAACACATGCTAAGAGAAGCAGCCAAGGAACCAATCTTGCATCACAAACATAGCTTACATTCACTACATTCACTCATATATGTAATTTACTTTTTTGTGACAGATTGAATATTGATAGTGTTTATTTTAACGACTGTTTCAGTACTCCATCTGTGAGACAGCAAAGAAGAACAGAAGCTTTTCAAAACAAGAAGAGAATCGTACACCTTTGATGTGTGTGGCAAACCCGTGACTGCTGGGAAGACTTGTCAGAAGGCAGCTCTGTGATTGTCAGAGTGGGAAGCAAGCAGAGCAGGATGCTGGCATGTGACATGCCTGTCACTGCATGTGCCATAAGCTAAGTGAGATGCACTAGCTAGGCAAATTTTATTGCTGGTTAATATGCTTTTCAGTTTTATAGGCATACTTTGAGTAACGGAAATAATATTGTGTGTATATAGAAAATCTGGGTTTGTTATGTATCACCTTTGCCATTTGCTCTTTTGCTGCAAAAGGTGCGAGCATGCTGGCATGCACAATTTAGAAAGCCTTCCTTCCATTTATTGTTAGCAACGTAAAAGTCAGATGTTACTGTTAGCTGACTGGCCTCCTGCTGGAGTCAGCAGAGGGTGGAAAATGTTTCCTGAAGGTAAATGCCTATTTTAGCATGGGAGGTCTCCCACCTAGCCTGACGCTCTTTTCCAAACTATGAAGGAGGGACAGACAAAATGCTTACAAAAGTCACTCAACTTTTTGATAGGCAGATAAAGGCAAGAAGAAGGGACCCTTAAATGTCATCTGATCCAACTCCCAGCAATGAGCAGGGACACCCACAGCTAGATCAGGTTGCTCAGAGTGCCAGACAGCCTGACCTTGAGTGTCTCCAGGAATGGGGCATCCACCACATCTCTAGGCAACTTGTTCCAGTTCCTCACCACTTTTGTTGTAAAATACTTCTTCCATATATCCAGTCAATACCCCCAAGAAGAATCTCTCTCCATGACTTCTTTACACAATAATAGCAGTTTGCAATGTGTACATGTAAATGACAAAAGTGCACTGGGGGGCTCATCTTCTCAGAGTCTTCAAGAATGCCATCTAAATAGAAGGGACTTCACTTCAGAAGCACCGAATGCCCTTGATTATTTCTCCCTGGTATTACATGAACCGAGTGCAATGCCTTTGAAAAAGAAGACGCTCCTTGTAGGGAATGACTGAGGTAACTAACCTTTCACATCTTATTTCAGGCAAGATAAGAAAGCCTTGTGCAATTAAGGTTACTACTGACGATTATCTAAGTCATTACTACTTCTCTTCAGCCCCCTGGCATGCTCTACCCTGCTGGAAGGTACACCTCTAGCACCTACATTCTCACCCTGCAGAGCCAGGGCCAAGCAAAGGAGATGCTGCTATTCAAGATGACAACATCTTGAAAAGCACGTTGAAAAGCAAAAGAGCTTTGACTGCTTTTTATTTCCACTGCTTTCTGATGCTTTAAACTCCAAAACATGAATTATGCTCCCTGCAAAAAAACTGTACTTGCTGTTACCTCTGAATAATCTAGCATCTAAAATAAACTCCCAGCTTCTTCTTACATTTCACAAATTTATCTAAAGTGATTTCCAGTTTTCAAGGATGTGGTGCGAAGCTGTGGATTCTACAGTTTAATTACAAAAGTCATGAAAAAGATTTTCCTTTCATCAGGGTTGCTGTCTCCCTTGGGCTTATTTTTATTTGTCTTTGCCCTGCAATGAGACTGAAACAAAGAAAGAATGCGGGAACAGATGGGTTTTGTGCAAGTATGGCAAGAAATCTATGAAGAGGAAGTGGTAAAACAAGTGTGAGTTCACCCACACATCCTGTGGAACATCTCTCTTTACTCCATCTAGCAGAGACGGGGAAAAAAAGCACCCTTCTATGAAATATCAAATTCCACATTTCATAAAAAGTTGCACACAGCTCCTAAAAGCTGAACTGTGGATTGGAAATCCTGCCCGTACCAAAGCGTGTAACTTAGAGAGGCTTGTGCATTCAGAGCTAGATCTGTACGTGAAAGGCCCATAGCACAGACCTGCAAAATGACATAATTGCCACCATTATTATGAATGTACGTCCTTAAAAGTTCTGAAAAATAATGGACTTTCTGAAAAAGGTCTCTATAAGCACGGAAGTTACTTTCATACACAACGTGATTCTCAGTATAAACTGTAGTATTAGCTGTACCAACCAGCAGTGACCTACTACTGGTAGGTTCAGTTGCTGAGTAAAAAAAATCTCTTGGACATATATGCACTTTTTCTAATCAGGAAGAACAAAGACTGCCACAGCTAACTGTCCTACTAAAACTGATTCCAAAACAGCCTAAGGAGGAGCAAGATGAGATTTTTTTTTAAGGTAAAATGTGAAATCTGTACTTGAATGCGACACTCAATCAACTTGAGCTTTTTATACACATGGGTTTGACACACAAACAGCATTTTATTTTCCGAGGAAAGCTTCTTACAAGTCTGCAATGGATTAATACAGATATGAAGTACAGCTAGTGAAATGATGTGGAAGGAAAGTTTTCGGTTTGGTAGAAGCGGAGATATCTGTGCAGATGCAGAGCTAAATTTCTGTGTATCACCCTCCATTGGCTTGAATCCCCTTAGCCTAGACAACCATAACTTATATTAAAACACCAAGTTTTGCATAAACTTAATATAGAAAGCACATATTAGGCTTAACCATTAAATAGGAGAATTTTACTCATTTATATTTTCTTGAGTCACTACGAGGAGAATTGCTTTCTGGGGAAATTACTATGCTTTATTTCATAGGATTACTGTAACAACAAGTCACCTAAACTAACCAGCAAACACTGATTAAATTACTGCATTTCAGTTTGCATTTTGGTATTGCGGAGCTTGTGAATGTGTGGCAATTTCTTGCTTTTTAGAAGTCAATTTAAACATGAACTGACAGAGTAAACCAGCAAATCGAGCCCTGGTCTGGGCTGGAATGGAAGAGCACTCACCCAAAATAAAGTGTTTTTACCCCTCAGCCCCTAATGCATTTGCTTGCCCTTCATAACGACTTTGTTTAATATTTCCCATTGACTTAAACAGTCTTCCCCTAAAAAATTAAACAAGCAAGCCAAGCGAGTGTGAAACGTACAGACTAACAGTAAATTAGGAGAGCAGGATTTTCTTTTCCTGTTGATAATTTTACCTGTTTTGCAAGGTAACCTCATATTTTTCAATTCAGTTAATTTCCATGAGCGTAACACCAGGAACTCAGTAGCCAAAAGATCCTCCAAGCACTGGGGCGGAACAGAAAAAGAAATGAGCAGATCCTTAACAAAAGGCATTTCAGCTTGCTTGCTGCACGAGAACTCTGTCAACAGAAGTATGTGTGAGAATCCCTGGGGCTAAAACAGCCTTCTGCAAGCACCGGCCAAATTATTCACAGTAAAAGGAAGAAAAAAAAAAATGAGAGGGGGGAAAAAATAAAAGGAGAGCAAGAGCATGCTTCACAGTAACACAGAGTGCTTCTAAAAATACAGCGTGACCTCATTCTTCATACTGTGCCGGACCTGAACACTGTGCTTTGCTTTATCACCTGGAGCACCTGGAGTTGGGTTCCCGGTGTACACACTGTGCTCTGGAGGCTGTCAGGTTTTGAAAAGGGAGGCTGTTTAATGCCTTTTGATGTAGCACTTCCAAGCAATAGGAAGGAATACCAAAATTAGCTTACCATGTCACCTGGCAAATTCTTATTGTTTGTTTCTTCAAGACCTACATCTGCTGCCAAGACTTCACAAGTCTTCCTTTCTATAGATATTAGTAGGATTGTGCCTCACAGGCAGAATGTCTCATGTGTTACAAGGCAGAGCTCTAGTGTAGGCTCCTGGATGTTCAAGTTGCATGGTGTGAGTGTAAATCAGGTACTTGCAAACCTAGCCAGCAAAAGAAAGGGATGAACTGCACTGGAAATACGGGGTGAGAAGACTGCTGAGCTATACTATTAATTTTTGTTGTCTTTTTCTCTGCCTCGTTGATTAGAGCAAACGGCAGACTTGCAAAAGCTGCATCACCATTCTGTTTGTGCAATGGCTCCTGCCTGCCAGGAGCAGCAGATTACGTCTTTCACCTTGAAGTATCCAGAGGCAGAATTTCTGCCAAATCTCTATCCCTCCTGACTCATTGCATGAAAGAGGGAGACAGCCCTTAGATGCACCCGATTGCTTTCACGGAAGTTAAGCAGTATTTTAGTTAGCTAAGAATTCGGAATATTTATGAATGAATCACTCAGCAAATGAAGACACAGATTCAGGCAGCCATTTTATGGGAATGACATTATAGTTAAGGGAGGCTTGTCTCAGCTCTCCTCGCTGGTTCCGCCTCCACTGTGACAAAAGCTCATTTTGCATTGCCAGAGAAAGTATCTTCCAAAATTCAGCAAACGACAGTGACAAAGAGACAACTTTGCTAATGTAGCTGGGCCTGCATTCCCGTTTGTCTGTTACAGCTGTGCTGCTTTCCAACCACCATCTTCACTGATGCTCTTACACCAGCTGGACCTCAGAATCATCAGCATTCTCAACAGCACTGCCACTGTCACCTCACCACGATGTGGAGCAGTGGCTTAATGGCAACTCAGGTGAACAAATTGTCTCTGCAACACAGCTCGTTCAGTTTCTAAGAAGTATCTGTAACAAGTAAGATCTGGCCTTCCTTCGGCCAGTAGACCTCTTTTAGTATTGCGTTCAACTTTTTACTTCTTTATTCACTGTACTGCCTCAAGTGTTTTGTTTTGTACCTATGAAAGCTCCTGATGACATGTTGGCCTGAGGTTGTTTGACTACATGGCAAGGAGGCAATTTCAAGGGAGTCAGGATTACAATCTGAACTACTTGAGAAATGAAACCTTCTGTGGAGTTTCTGAAAATCCCAGTGCTCATGGGAAAGAAGGAGTGAAAGGTACGTGTATGCATATATATTTATCAGTAATATATGTTACTAAATAAAACCAGTCTTTTTGTTTGTTTGTTTGTTTTATAGAACACTTTGGCTTTGTTTTTATATGACCAGTGGACTCAACATAAGACAGGAAAAGCTACCAGTCGTACACAGACACTGGTCATAAGCAGAAACCCCCAAAATGAACTAACACATAATAAATACTTGAAAGGCAACACTGAATAAACAACATAGGGAAAAAAAAAGTAGCTGTCTCCCTTCAGGTTGAGGTTCTTGGCACTGGTAAAATCCTAGCTCTTCATCTAAGTAACCTGACTTCCAAACTGGAGTCAGGAAACAGCATTTCCGCAAGAAAAGTCACTGAGGTCTGAGCTGCTGCTCCCTCTGGCTTAAATACTAGCACTGTTTCTGCGGCCTGTAAAGTGAATTCCATCACATATGTTCAAAGGCTGTTCAGTAGACTGTCTGGAAATTAATCTTTTGCATAAGATGGAGGCTGGAAGAAACAGTTTTCTTGTGTTGGAAGATATCTGTGTTAAAGTGGAAGTATTAAGGGTCATATTCACATCTCTAAATTTCCTTTTAAACTGATGAAAGAGGAAACACATCAATTTTTCACTCTACAGGTTAGGTAAATGACAAACTACTTTTTTTTTTTCCTACTTAGCTCTTGTCTTTTGAAAGTTGCATGTCAGTGCAAAATTGTCCTTCACAACAGCTTGCAAATGGATATACTTTGGTTGGTTTCCAAAGTTGCATTCTTCCCTCTGAGAAACCTCTGCTGGACCTGTGATGCCCACCAGCAAAAATGACATTGGAAAATGGAAGTTATTTTGGCATTTTACATGGGGAGAGACTGGTACAGGTCTGCATTTATTGTATGATTCAGAATTATGTAAAGAGGGAAATAGACTTCTTTAAAATTATTTGCTGCTCTGGAAAAAAGAAAATACATCATTGCCTTTGGTGAGAACATATCAGATTATTTTCACTTGTTATTATCCAATGTCTTGTATAAGCAACTGGAAGCTTGTATCTACAGTGACCACATAGGTAGCAAGAGAGATGCAACCTGGAGTCAAATATTTTTTATGACGTAAAAGCATCTTTGTCACAGTTCATCTTCCATCCATAAAAAATTGGTTTGTTTTCTTTACGAACTGTCATGATTGAATTTATACAAACACTGAAGAGACAGCATTTTCAACAGGCATCATCGGCACTTATTTTTATAAGCTGAACTCTTCTTAGTAGTTGTATTTATAAAGGAGCTGCATTGCATTGCAAATGTCCACTCTTCTCTCCCCTACACACTAGATCCTCAATAGGGATAAGTCTTAACCAAACCAAACCCCCCAGCTCCTGATTTTCCCAGAATCTATTGGCTTCTCCCAGCAGCTCAATAACCCTTTAGAGCACACTTTTCCTTCAGGCTTCTCTTGCAGCAGAATCTTCAGTCTTTTCCATGCCTTAACTCTTGCTTCCGTTCTCTGTCGTTCCAAATCTTGGCCGTGCCCATCTGGGTACAGGGGTAGGAAGATTTGCAGCAGCAAGATGTAAACCCCTCAGCTGACACGAAAATATGCCTCAAAGGGCACCATTCAGGCAAACAGGTTGCACTTTCAGCTACCATAAGTACTCTATTCCAAAAATTTAACTTCAAGCACCTAATTTTGGTAGCTATATGGAGAAAGAATGTTTTTGTAGAACGGTAAGATGTTATGACTCCAAAGAGGTCCACAGAGATGCAGTAGAGCTCTGATACGTAAGAAATTCCTGCTTGCAGAGTAGAAGACCTGCATTTTTGAATAACATCAGGAGATATGCTGGTACAAACCAGTTCTGTGGTTTGAATGTTAGCCAAGGGGAAGGTTAACTGTGAGAATTTATCCCAGTATACTATAATAGGTAAAAACTAAACAAGAACAGGAGAACATGGAAGGGTTAATCAAGCAGTATACAGTGGGGGAGGGGTGGGGGTGTACATCTGCTATAGAATTAGAAGCACTGGGTAGACTGTAAATCCTGAAGTACTCGACCAGTGGGGAAACAGAGGAGGAAATCTACACTGGGAAATAGGAAATATGAACTATTGTGTCTCTGCGTTCTTATATACCTGTTCTGAAGGTTGCCTGCTATTGTAAAAGCATGAAATAAACCGTGATTCATAGCAAATTCCACCTGAGCCTGGAATATTGAACATGAGCATTTCTCACAACTAAATTCAGCTGGCATAAGAGCTATATTCTAAGTAAGTAAGTAAATAAATAAATAAATAAATGTCTATGTTTGAGCCTCCACGTTAAGAAGCTCCTATAGGAAGCCAAATTCATCAAAACTGCCAGCAGCCCTTGCTGTCTAACATCTGTATCAGTACTGCAGCATGTTAGTATGGAAGGTTTTAAGGCTAAATCAGAGCACACTCAGAAAACAAACAGCAGCGAGTTCTTTAGAGTCGTGTATGTTAAAGCACTCTGTGATGTTGCCACTCCTTGGGTTTATATTACTATCAGTGTTCTAAAGTCTCTGCAGCGTTTTGGCAACATGCTACATTTGTCAGATGAGTACACTGCTTAATCCCAGGCTGGTAAACAGCTTGAATAGGCAGGGCTTTGATTTATGGGCTGCATCAATATGGTAATGAGGACATTGGCTGGGCAATTAGTTTTAAATTGCATAAGCTCACACTTGCTCTTGTTTTTATGAGTACAAAGGTTTGTCTGAACACCTCTGAGTTCAGTATTGCAGAATCCTCCGGTGTCTCTATACCCATTAGACCAGAACTGTAGCAAATTAAAGCTCCCACTACACCTTTTGAAGTTAATAGCACAAAATAATTTGTATGAAAGTATCAGCAGTAAATAGAGGTACCCATTGAAAATGCTACTTTATACACACTTTATTTTTACATTCCAGTATTGGCTTTGGGCTCTTACAATGCCTTTATCACCATCTCTAATCAGATTCTGTACTGAATGCTGAAGAAGTGGTAACCCCGCGATAAGCACCTATTACTACAAGGGCCGTGCCAGAGGGCAGACTCCTCCTCTTGAGATCTACAAGATCCATGAGATATGAAAGGCTGTGATAGAGGACTGTGTCAGCTGCATTGGAGACAAGTTATTTCAGAGGGAGCTGAAGTTATTTCAGGGGAACCTCTTGTGATTCCTGTCTGTATGTGCAGCATGGTCAACAGGCATCCTACACAGTTCACACAGTTTTGGTTAAGCAACCATTTTTTTTTGTTAAAAAACTCTTTCCTCAAAAACAACGTTTTGTATGAATGCCCCAATATGTTTTCTTGAATTGGAAATAAACAAATCCATTTATGTTGGGGACTGTTCACATCTTTTGATTAATCTATTTAATTTTTTGGAGCTTCAAATGAAATACACAAAGTGTTCAGACAAATACTGAAGCATTTTCAACCTTTATATCTTTTGCTTCACCATGTCATGTTTGCTTTGTTTTAATAAATGTTTAAATATAATAAATATTTAGTTCTCACAGTTCTTCTGAATTATTCATTTTTTCAGTAAGTTTATGTGTTGTGTTTTTTTTAAACTAGGGTAAGTCAAAACACTCAGAAATACTTCAGTGACAGCTGCTTTAGAGGTATCCAAATTCTTATTTATGTACAGAAGGAAGTGTATCTTAAGCCAATGTGCATATTTGAGGCCTGAATTGTTATTTTGAACAAGTTCCTTGTTTACTTTCCGCTCTTAGTTATTTCTTCTCTTCCCCTTCGAGATCTTTACATCAGTTAGTTACACTCAACTGTTCACCAGTTTCAGTTCTTAAATTCCAGACTTCTGCTTACTTTCTTGTTTTGTTGGCTACATTAGATTCGTGGTATTAGATGATATTTTCCCCATAGAGGGGTCCTTGTAGACATTTTGTCAACTAACAGCTCTACTTTTTTGAGGAACGCGAACAAATAAGCTTTTCCAAATGGTGTAGTATGTGAATGTAGTACAGAAATACCTAATCCTGCTCTATGCTTCTTAGCCCAGGTCTCAAAATGATTCTGTGATTCTATGAAAGCAGTGGAGCTGAGATATACGTCTGTAATATGCCTTGCTTGTGATATCAAGAAGTTAGCCTTGAGATCTTTATGTAGCACATGCAATGAACACAAGCCAAGTTGATGGGTCCTTTTCAAAACTCTTCTCTAGACCTTCGGTATGTTTGGCATCAGATGCTATGAATTTATCCTTTGACATTCCACCTTTTCATCTTTCCTCCATATAGAATTAAACTGCTTTAGACACTTCCACATCACTTTGTAGAATGAAGCACCAAATAACCATTCCACCAAGAAAAATTGTGAAATCCAGAGCTGGATGCTCCTGGACGTTTTATTGTGCTCACAGTGCCTAAAGCATAGTCCACAAATAACATATGAGCTTTTATTTCCTTTCCATTTTCATTTCTTTCCCACCTGCAATAGATGAAAATGAAAGACATGTAGAAATCATAATCAAAGACGGGTGCCCATTGCCTGTCAAGATCATCCGGAATTTGAACAGTCTAGTTTACCTGGAAGCACAGTATTGATGCAGACTGTCACAGAGCCCCTTAAAACAAGCAGAATGGTTATTTCCAGGTTCTGCTCAGTGTACAAGCACTGAGCCAAAAGGTCAACGTCCGCCTCTCAGCAGGCAATGACTTCTGAAGCTCCATTCAAATATATTAAACTCTGAGATAAATGGTCTCTTTCATCTTCTCTTTTACAAGTACAAAGTGCGTTGTGTTAACAGGAGAGAGGTTTTCTTTTTTTCAGAGTACTGCAGATGACAGTAGTCATTAATTCAGATATCAGAGAGGAGCAAAATTATTAAGGTTTTTCCCTTGATACATGAAAAGGACTTGTTGCTTTGACTGAGCCTTAGAAGTGCGAGAAATTTAGTTTCAGTCTTTATTCATTAAAAACACTAGTGTATTCATTTGGGCATATTACATGTACTTACACAGATAGTCTATTACAGTTCAGCATGCCTGTAGCATCGTAAATGTCTGTCAGCAAACCAGTTATTCATGGGTATAAAACTCAGCCACTATAAATCATATCAGACTAAAATGCTGGCATGTATTATTCATGCTGGATATTGAATCTTTTTAACAATGAGAAGTAATCATTGCATTGGCAGTTTTTAGTTAAAAAACAGGAAAACAGGTAATTATATGCATGTGAAAATTTCATTACCTTTCTGGTAAGGATCTGGTAGAATAAATGCTTTCAGTCTTGAAGCCCTCCTGCCTCTATTACTGACAAATGTTCCGCACAGCTTAAGGCCAAAGTTTGTAATGTTTTCATCAAAAAATGTCTTAGGATTGATCTTCTGAAAGTCATGGGCCTTTCCATTTGAAAAGCATCAAGTACTACTAAAGCATGCTTCTCCAAAGGGACTCTGAAGGGTCATTTATCTCACAACAAAAATTCTGATTTCAAAACATGATTGGCTGGTTTTAAAGTGTTTTTTTTTTTTTTTTTTTTTGTCATCACTGTTTAGGAGAAGCTTAAAAATTCTAATAGATGACAATTAATTCAGTGTTTGCTCCCTGAGCCACACTGATACAGAGAGAAGAAGTTCTGAGAAATATAGACTTCCTGGTATACCTCTCTCAAGGCATAAATTGTAAAGAACAGCATCAGTGACTTGAAACAAGGATATCACCAACATCATCCACCAGCATGAGCCCCTCTAGCTGATGAGCCCTCACTGCTGACACCTCCATCCTTTAAACTTCAGCAGATGAACACTGGTTGGGTTTCTGGTGGACAGGAAACATGTTTTTGGCCTTGTTAACATTTCATTACTACGAGTCATGTTGAGGTTGAGCAGCACTGCATATGCAAACATGTTGTTAGGCCCAGGTTGTGCTGCATTAGTCAAACCCTGCTTGTTCTGATGATGCCCAAATGGCTGAGGAAAGTGGATCTAATGTTAGGCTTTTTTTTCAGGAAGAACATAGCTTTGTATAGGAAAATAAGCAAACGAGGAGAGTGGCAAATCAGCCATGCCATTTTTCAAAAACCTCTATCTTCAGGGCTCCAGCCAGCCCTGGAATAAGCATACTCTGAACTCAGGTGTTATGCTCCATTATAAACAAGAAATAGGCAAGTGAGGATTTTTATGTATTTAAAATTTCTGTTTCTCCAGCAGCTGGAAATTGGGTCAGTGACAGACTATGTAGAGATACACAAATAATTATAACACTTCCCTTAAACTGCTTATATTCAGAACAACACATTTATTAGCCTTTTTATATCTCATTTTAACCTATTATTTTTATGATCTGAAAACCTAAAATCATGTACGGTGATGGCATAATGAAACGTATGCAAACACTCACAGAACTCAGCTCATTAGACTACTCTCTACTTAGCTCATTAGTACTACTCGGCATGTCCTCATTACAGTGCACTGCTTCCATCATCCCTTTAACTCACTGGGAGGGCGGTAATGATTTTATATTTCTAGGAATCCCCAGTGCAGGCGACGATTGACAAGAATCAGACTGGGAACTGCATACACACCTTCATCTTGTTTTCAGTGAGAATACATATTATAGTTGTACTTACATGAGCCTAACTTCAGACTCTGATAACTAATCTGTGTTGTTTTACCATGCTTCTATATGAATTATTTGTGTAATTGTGCAAAAGGTTGAGTTTTCCTTTAATATTAATACGGTACCTACCTGGCAGCATCACATTTTTAGAGAATTCTTGTCTTAGATAACCTTCAGTTGAGAAATGTAAACTTAACATAAATAATTCCTGAGATATTTGAAAGTATCCTAAACAAACACCATACCATTGAGGGTACAGGCAGGCAGGAGATTTTTACAAGCTTCTGCCTGAGATATGACTGAGTTTCCTCAATCAAGAAGTTCCAGTGAGCATACGTGCTTACTGCCACACAGCTCCCTCACTACTCCATTTTTCTATATAAGGAAAAAACATGGGAGAACTACAGTGTCTGTTGTTGATCTGTGCTAACCACTCCCAAGGCTGAAGACAGTGTCAGCATTTTGGCTGTCCAGAATAAGTCTTTCATCTCGGGCCCTCTACCTATGCAAGCAAGATTGAAACACTGGGCTACAAATTTCCCAGATTTACCTTGTAAGAGCTTTTATTCTGTCATTCTGTGAAAGTACGGTTTTCCCAAAGACCAATTTAGTCTAAATAAATTGTTGGGACAGAGGAATGGGGAGCATTGTTGCCCCAGTGCCTTTAAAGTGTCTTTCAAAATAATGGACCACTTTGCATTCTTCAGGTACAAAGTTGGCCATTCCATTTCTTGGAAGTAATAATGGTTATTGTGCTTAAGTGGTGACAGAGAAATATTGCGTATGGAAAAAATACTTCAGGGAGAGTTTAAATGTTATTGCTGAAATGCACACCCAGCATACTCCAAAAGTAAGGAACTAGGTAACTAGGGTTGAAAAGACAACCATGGAAGTTCCCACAGATGTTCATAGATGGCAGTGGTGATTATGTACCTACAGAGCAGTTTAAATGCTTTTTACCAAGAACCATCTCGTCAAATCAACAGCTGTGCAACACAGTTTCAGTTTACTCTGGTGGGTGCTTAACCAGATCCTAAAAGAAATAAAATGACACTACATTTCAAGATTTTCAGAATTCTCCTTTTCCATTTTCTTGAACAAAGAGTTACAGCTTTATTTTGTGTAGTATCTTCTGTGGGGGGTGTATTCCATCACATTTATTTCAGGAGCGTGTGATAAACAGAAATAAGATGACTGAGGATAAGCAGTGACGTATCTGCACAGCTCTTACAAATTCAGCAATGCTATATGTGTCTCTTACTCCATAAAAGCTGGTATGACTTTAAGGAATTTCTAAATACAAGGTACTTCTACGTTTAACCAGGAACAGTGGCCCAGGCTGAACTAAGTGCATTCAATGTTTTTCCTCTCCAAAAGATAAAAGACAAATCACTCCCCATAAGCGTGCAGAGGATCTTAGCAATACCTTTATGGGGCACCTGAAAGACAGAAGTGTCTCTTGCCTGGGGAGTTGTGGGCTAACAGAGATGAACTGACCACTGATGTTGCAGAGAGAGAAGACAAACTTCTTCACTTCTTACAGGTGAAAGATGAGGCATCATATATTAGGTATACTGTAAAACTGATTGATCATCGGAGATAAAAAGATAGATGTTCCAATGTAGTGCTTTGAAAACCCAACCTTCTTTGGCTCCTGAACATCTTCCTTGATGTTCCTGATGCTCTTACATAGGCTAAAAATCTTTCAAATTGAAAACATTGCCTCTGGAAATTCAGCAAATCTAAACATATTGATCTTGCAGAATGAATTCAGAAAGCCTGCTACAGTGGAACAAACAGCTGGTTATGCAGCTCAATTTATGCTGTCATTTCTTTTGATACTCACTAACCATTAGCTTTCTGTCTTTTCCATTGTCTTTTTCTAAAAGCTTGAGCACTGTAGGCATCACAGTTAGATGTACTGACTACCGGAAGGGGCTGAGATCTACAGACATTACTGGGCTGAAGGCATCACAGTTCAGTATTTAACAAAGTTAGCAGAAGTGGGAATTGCAACTGTCTTCCTGCTATCAAAGCAACTTCACATCTTGTGAAGAAAAAAGAGACTTGAAAGAACCGTTTGAAATGGAGCAGAATAAATGCAGCCATTATTCAGTAACACATCTATCGACTTACCAAGAACTTTTTTTTAACAGTAGGCTAGAAGAAGACATCGAGACACAGAATTTGTGTACCCTTTCTATCACCCTTTGCAACCTCTTCAATTATTTTTCTTCAGGACCACAATTATTTTGGCTATGCTTTCCCACCCCACCTCCTCCTAATAGTTAGCAAGGGAAGGCTAAAGGGCAGAAGAGTGAAGCACAAGGTACCTGTCTGCTACAGGGGTATGAAAAATCACAGAATGAATGAGAAGCACAAAAAGAACTAATTTGGCTCTCTCCAGAGTCATTCCCTGCAACATCTAATGGTTCAGTTCCATATGTCCCAAACCTTTCCTTTGCCAGCCCTTATCGGCCTATTCCCACTTTTCTTCCCCTTTGCCATTTCTTCTTCCATTGCCATTTGACCTACCTATGCCAAACACGCTGGTGCTCTAGATGCCTCCCTTCCCTTGATGGATGTTCTGCAGTGACTGATACCTCTCAGACAGGCACACGTAGCCCTGGTTGGGCAAAGCTGCCCTGTTGCACATCCCATGGACAGGAGTGGGCTCCAGAAGCACTCTCAGGGCAGCGTGCTGGCAGTGAGGAGGCAGCTCTGCCTCCTGGCAAGTCTAGGCAGCTCTGCCTTCTATCAAGCCAAGTTGGCTGACTGGCAGTGCCTCAAGCGAGCATTTGTAAGCTTATTGTACGTGAACAACACCTCTGGTATTAGGCCTTTTGTGTCCCTACTTTGACATGTAAAATGAGGATGAAGATTAAAGAACCTGAGGAGTAGATTGTCTTGTACAGAGAGAAAGGGATTTTGAGGGAGGCTCACATAGATGGAAATAGAAGGTAATTTTTCAGAGGAGCTGGAAATGCTTTAAATTTAGGGTGAAGGTTGGTATTTTTGACATATGTGCTATTTTGAGGAAACTGACGCATCACTGCTGGCACTGGCACTGGTAGAAAATGGCTGAGCTCAGACTCTGTGGTTACTTGTAGAGGCTCCCTCATCCCACCTTAGGAAGTCTTGGAGCTTCACTGGGTCACAGTAGAGCTGTGTGGCAGCCTTGTGGCTTTTGGGATTTTCCAGACAGCAGGGCAGTGTTTTGGATTGAAAGCGAATGTCCCAACTCCCAGGCAGGTACTTCAGGCAAGTTAAGGAAAGCCTGTTCTGCCGCCAGGAGAGCATCGTCTCTTTAGGGTTGAAAAATCCACCTACCACAAATGCTATTAACAGAAAATCTGTTCAGAAATGTTTCCCTTGAAAGAGGATCTTGCTTCTCAGTCGGGGATGCCAAGGTTAGAGTGAGGGTCTTGACATGGGATGGGACCAGGAGGGTGTGGAGGGGAACACAGCACTCCAAGCTCCCACACTTTGACAGGACTGTCAGTGGGATGCTGTGCTGCCTGTAGGACATGCATTTAAACTTAAGACTTTTTGTAAACCAGGCTTGAGTTTACATACTAGGCAGGCCAGCAGGTCCATCTTCGGGATTAAACAAGAATGGAAGCCAACATACAGACACTGTTGGTAAACCAGAAAGGAGGATGTGTAGAAGATGAGTTAATCTGTGCCAAGGTAGGCACAGTAAAAAGGCACTGTACCTGGACAAGAAAGAAACCCCAGAAAAGGAATTGAAAAAGTGACAGTAAAAAACTGGAAGCATATTTCTCCACAGCCTGCTAAATCACTGCATTTTGGTGCCAAGAGCTGAAGTGTGGGGACGTAAAAAAAGTAAAAAGTCATCTTAAAACAAAGATTCAGAAATGAAGATGATGTGATGCACAGATGATTCACAAGCAGCACTTGGGATTTAGCTGGCGTGCATGGGGAGTTTCTCTGTTAAAGGGAGCTAACAGTTTGTAGGGCTATTACAAGAAAAGAGTTGCTTTAGCCCTAAAATGCTGTTTTCTAACAATGCTCTCCCTCCAAATCTGACTCAGAGAAGAGTTGGGATGCTGCCCGGAGGAACAGTATGAATCATTTAAACCGCTAGTACTGTCGATCTACTAAAAGCATCATATCTGCACTTGCATCTGTGGTTTGTGGGTGAGCAAATGTGGCCTAAGGCAGGATTCTTTTTTTTCTTTGACATGGTGTCAATAAAAAAAAAAAAAAAAAGTGCCAGAGTGTGTTTAATACAGGGTTGGTTGGGATTTTAAAATATCACTATAGAATTCTCAAAACATAATTCTTGCTTTTCTGGATAACATCTCACAGAAAGTCATACTTCAAAAGTCAGGCATTTAAAGAGATGAAATCTCTGATTCCTCAGAGATTGAGCTGTGCCAATATAAGAAAATGCTGTTTATGTTATGGTGATGCCGAGGCACTCTATAAAGCATCACTTCTTTATCATGAAAAAATGCAGTGTATTCACGGGCATGACTCCCTGCTAAGAAACTCACAGCCAATACTTCTGCACATCACACAACACACAACTATTTAGTGGTTGGGTTTACACTTTTAGAGGTCTGATGTAGAGAAGATGGGAAATATGTTACTCATCCAAATGCTGGTAACAGCAGATGAGGAGAAGGCTGATGTACTCAACAACTTTTTTGCCTCGATCTTCTCTGATAAATGCTCTTCACACAGCTCATAAAGAATTGGTTGGGAAGGAGGGGATTGGAGAAGCATTCCTTCTGGATTGATTTTTACCCCTGGAGTATTTCCTGAAGTCATTCTTGGTCTGTTATCAACTGTAGAAAATAGAAGACTCCTTCAAAAATGTCCTTCAGAGACATGCAGCTTGTTTTGGCAAAATAAGTTCTCAACAAACTTCTTTTGCTACCAAAGTGTCAACCAATTTCCTCCATGAATTAATCTATACTGTTTGCTTTTCTAACTGGATCTAGAGTTTCTTCTATTAGGACTCTCTTGGTGAGAGGCGGGGTTCTCCTCCTCTACCAGTTTTTAGTGCAGTTACTTCAGACAGTTCTTGAGATAATAGCATGCTAAATAGCAACAACACTATCAAAGGATTAAAGGCAGTTGATGCTTTGCTCCAAATGAGTAGGTGAAACAGAACAACAGGTTGCTGATGCGTCTTCTGCTTACACTCACACAGCCTTGACTTGGCAGGTTTACAGATGTGCTGTTTAGTTGTGTTTTGTTAAAACTGATAAATAACTTGCCCAGAGAATCTGTGGATGCCCACAACCTGGAGGTGCTCAAGTTCAGGATGGATGGGGCCCTGGGCAGCCTGATCTGCTGCCAGATTTAGTGGTTGGCAACCCTGCCTCTGCAGGACATCAGAATTAGATGATCTTTGGGGTCCCTTTCAACCTAAGCCATTCGTGATTATATGATTCTAATATAACGAGATTTCATAGATGCGTCATCTAATAAAGCAATCCAAAGCAAGACTGATTTTTTCTAAAAAATGCCATTGCTGCATTCTTTGTTTATTGACTCCTGCACTCAGGGAATTAACCAATCTGGGCTACAGAAATGAATGTATTATGTTTTTAGTATAGCTGAGAAAAGCAGACCTTATCTCGTGCATTCTGTGTGTATACGCACACATGCATGAACATGTGGTTATGGGGGTTGGACTAGATGATCTCTGGAGGTCCCTTCCAACCCCTGCAGTTCTGTGATTCTGTGATTCTGTGAGGAAATGCACGAGAAGGTGGGGTGGAAGCAAAACTAAAATTCCTCAAAGGCAGTTTATTTATATATATATTATCTTCTATTAGAAAAAAATGCTTGCTTCATTAAACTGCATGCAAAAAGAAAAAATATATATTTTTTTGAAACTTAGACAAATCGCAATAATTGGTTTGGTTTTTTTTGTACCACTACTCTGACATATGTAAGTCAGAGTAGTCAGCATAGTATGACATTATAACAGAACTTATAATTTGTTTGGTTTGGTTTGGTTTGGTTGGTTGGTTTGGTTTGACTTGGAAAAGTGTTCTACCAGCATTAATAAAATGCATTTTCTGTAATAACGGGGAATAAAAGACTAAAAAAAAATTTGGGTTTAGTATAAAATCTTTCAGGAATCTCTGTTTAGGGAAAATCAATAAATTTGTTTCCACCTCAATCTGCAAATAAATATATTTTAACCTCTTTAAATTCCTTGCAGGATGTAAACTATGATTTCTGCCATGCACCAACCCAAACTGTGAGTAAGAGAGTCTCTTCTCTAAAAAAATCATATAAATTGTGCAAAGTTGATAAAATGTTACTATTAATCTCATTGTCCATTTATGCCTGTACCATTTTACTGTTTTGGGTGCCAAAGGAAACTGTCTCTCACTTTTCACATGCCAGAAGTCCATCAGGATTGTTCAGTATTTGCTACACCCTTCTTCAGCACCAACACAGAGGGAATCATGCTGTATTGTGAAACCTACAGTGCTGTCTATATAGGCTATATAGGTCTTCAAAGCTTTTCATGGGAAAAAAAAAAAGGTTATGTATTTAAGGTTACGTATTTCTTACCATTAGTCTTTAAATATTATCTCTGTTACTAGCCCATAGAAGCTCAGCTTTGAGGAAAACCCCCATATACCCTCTCAGCAGCATAGGAGATTGAAACCCCAAATGACATAAAGGAATTTGTGACTGGAAAGAACCATCAGCAGAGCAATGTAATCACACTGCAAAAGTAATAAATAGGTTGCAATATCTACATATACTACCGTTTCCAATACCTTGTATCATTACATATACAAAATAGCCTTCTGCTGTGGGAAATATTCTTCAGTTTTTGCCCATGACCTCATATTTTACCTTTTTTCTATAGGTTCAGACCTAGCTCTGTGTTCTTCCCTTAGGTACTTGTGAGCTGTAATTAAATTCTGTATCACCTGCTTCTTTTTCACGGCCCAACATGTTAAGGTCTTGGAGCCATTTCTTCAGAAGACATATTCTCCCTTCTATTAAATCAGCCTTGTTCCCTGGACTCATTCCAACTGTTCCTTAGGGAATGCACCGAATTACAAACCTCTTGAAAGATTTAGAGGTCCAGTAGGGCTGCACGTGTTGCAGAAGTTGGGGAAGTTGGCTTTCAGAGACATGGCTG
Source organism: Oreortyx pictus (assembly GCA_036925125.1). Classification (NCBI taxonomy): domain Eukaryota; kingdom Metazoa; phylum Chordata; class Aves; order Galliformes; family Odontophoridae; genus Oreortyx; species Oreortyx pictus. The sequence goes on from JAUPFR010000001.1 coordinate 21,091,192, forward strand.
AGCAGATTGAAGTCAGTGGAAGGTCAGCACATGGAAAGATTAGAGGATCAACACTTCACAGTTTGAATACAGTATAACTTAAAGATGTTAGCAGCAATTCAAGCGGTGCCTATTCAAATTCTAAATCTAGTGCTAGCTTTCATTTACCTTTGTGCATTTTAATATCAAGTTTTTCAAACTCTCAGCTGGTGTCAGTAACTATGGCTGTAGAGCAATTTCAGCTATGGCTGCCCGTGGAGTAATTTCAATTTGCCCAGCTGGTATGCAGCCAGAGGGAGATACCAGAGTGTGCATATGATGTTGCTTAGATGGAGGACAGAGCTTGGTCTCTGTCCCGGAGACCTGGGGGAGGCAGAGAAGGAGAAACAGCTCTCCCAGGTGCTTGATTCCCAACCTGCCTGGAGCCGGGCTAGGAGAAAGCCAGACCTGCCAGACCCTGTTCTCCAAAATGGGAAAAGGGCACCAGAGATGGAGCACCAGAAACCCCATCTTGTTCACATCTCCAACAGGGGGCTCTGCTCCCCAGCAGCAGGGCTGGACCTCATCCTGTCCCACCTAGCTGCCACCACACTGTGGGTCAGCGCCTCTGGGATTAGCACAAAGCAATTATGTGGGATCTTGAAATGCAAAGAATGCATCACATAAATAAGCTGTAAGTGTAATTTGTACTGAAGGCAAAATAAATTCTCTTTTTAGCTATGCCTGATTGTTCAGTAACTGCAGCGAGCACCATGACAGTCACTGTGATGTACTATGCTCTTCTAAAGACTCTCTTAATGATAGCTGTGTGACAACTCATAAATTATGTTTGATAATGTCAGCTTCACTACACTAATACACTCAATTCTCCAATGTCCAATTGTTTTAGATATCTGGAGAGCAATGTCTGCTTGAGGAATGAGAAAATATCGGTGCCCTTTCTGTGTCATAGGATGGCCTAATCCCAATAGGAACAGAAAGCTTTAAATAACAAATAAGGATAGAAAAATAGATCACAGCATTTGCCCATTTATCCCATGCAAATGAGTCCATAAAACAAAGTTATTTTAAAACAGCAGTACTCAGAATCTTCCAGGGAGTGGGTCAGGAGACATTCAGTGGGCTATACTGTAACATGTGGACTCCCAGGCCTAGTGCATTTCTAGATACTGGGGAACTCTGTGAATGCTGCATAACAGCAGCAGGCCTGCTTTCTAAAATCCCCAACTGCATGTTCTGCTAGTGATCTCTTTAAAATACATGTTAAATCTAATATTTTCTATATCAATCATTCCTCCTTTGTAAAAGACCCCAGCCAAGTATCAACCAGTCTTGTTTAGATTTCATCTGTTAGGTATATATTGAAACTCCTAGAATCACTGTTTTTTCTAGCTTTCATTTTACTTCTTTTTGTATTTCTCATCTTATCTCCTTCCTTTATATTATAGGCAGGATGAAGAAATACAGTGTCTGTCAGTGTCTGTACAGCATTTCCTTCCAGAATTCATGCCACAATACTGTTCGATACTCAACAACCAGCCACCAGCAAGATGTTTTAAACATTCAGGTTATAAGTCCAATTAGTAGGACTACTGCCAAGGAGTTAATGTCTTTGCAAAGTATTAAAATATGCACTTAATTCTTGCCATCATTCAGCGCCAGAACTGAGTTTATTTGCATGTTTTAGACAGACTGGGTGAGAAGTGCTGAGACTTTAAGCACCAGTGGCAGCCTCCATGAATTGTTTGGCTCACAGAAAGACCACAGACAACAGACTCTACAAATCCATGAGAAATGGACCTTGTCTGGAAGAACTTGCAATTGAAACGTGGAACAAGAGCTTGAAGGAAACACAGAAAACTCAGAGCAGGGCAGCAGGTATGTGGTAGACTCTGACAAACAAAGTACCACTTTATCTAGAGGTGATAAAATAGAATTGAAAATTTTTGGTGATTTAAATTAGTTTTAAACAAATAAGCTCAAATTAACTCAGATAAACTCTGTGAGTCTACCCAGTCCACGGCAAATCCAAGAACAGACATTAGGAAGCCTAAATGCTTCAGTATTCCATGCTCAGTCCATACTGCTTGTGGTTTCACAGAATCACAGAGCTGTAGGGGTTGGAAGGGACCTCCAGAGATCATGGAGTCCAATCCCCTGCCACAGCAGCTCCCTAGCCCAGGTTGCACAGGTAGGCGTCCAGGCAGGTCTGGAACGTCTCCAGAGAAGGAGACTCCACCACCTCTCTGTGCAGCCTGTGCCAGTGCTCCATCACTGCACTGGGAAGAAGTTCCCATGCACATTTGTGTAGAACTTCCTATGCTTCACTTTGTGGCCATTTCCCCTCATACTATCCCCACACACTGCTCAGAAGAGTCCAGCCTCATCCCTTTGCCTCCTGCTCCTCAGATATTTATAGACATGGATCAGATCCCCTCTGATTCTTCTTTTTTCAAGGCTGAACAGACCCAGGTCTCACAGCCTTTCCTCATAAGAGAGGTGTTCCACGCCTTTTATTATTTTTGTGGCCCTTAGGCTCATGTCCAGCCCGTTATCCAATAGGACACCCAGGTCCCTCTCCTCAGAGCTCCTCTCCAGCAGGTCATCCCGCATCCTGTACTGGTGCACGCGGTTATTCTTCCCTAGGTGCAAGACTCTACACTTGCTCTTGTTAAACCTCATCTGGTTCCTCTCTGCCCAACTCTCCAGCCTGTCCAGGTCTCACTGAATGTCAGCACAGCCTTCTGGTGTGTCAGCCATTCCTCCCAGCTTTGTACCATCAGCAAACTTGCTGAGGGTGGACTCTATGCCCTCATCAAAGTCACTGATGAAGATGTTGAACAGGACCGGACCCAGCACCGACCCCTGAGGAACACCACTAAGTACAGGCCTCACGGTTTGGTATTCCTTCCACTGTTCCACATCCATCCTTTGCTTCCCTCTCCAAAGAAAAATCAAAAAGTGATTCAGAAGGACAGCATGATGATTGCACGCTATATTTACTTTAAGCTTTATTCTCTGATTTTCTAAAACTACGTGCTTTTTCTTTTTGTGTGTGTGTGTTAAAAGACTTTTAAGTTCTCTTGTTTAACAGACAAAAATACTTGTTCTTCTAAAAGACTCCTGCACTAAATATAAGGGCTGTTTAAATAACCTTTTTCCCATCTTCTCTGTAATCAGAGGATTTGAATTCTAATGCAACATGTTCGTGCTAGAACCTGATTATATCCCAGAGCGACAGTTCTGAGTGGCATCAGTCCATGGTATCTGACAGTATTTGCCAAAAACATGTCAGGACTCCCCTATACTTCAAATCACCCCATAAATTCTACCCTTACACAACACGGGTGACCTCATAGCCAAAGCATGCCTTAATGATCAAGCAAGTGGAAACGTTCAGCAAATACATTGAATGTTTGACATTGTTATCAGTGGGTGTTCCCTGGGTCTCTTGTGAAACAATCCCAAGATAAATGCAAGGCCAACAAGTATCAGCCAAGTGAAACCCTTAAAAGTTACTCAAGAAATTTAAATAGAAAACCATATTTTTCTACGCTAACATTCTGCAAAGTATTTCTTAGAGAAGTACAAAGGCAAAACAAAAACATATTTTTTGAACAGCTTATTCATCACCTTGACTAATTTTCCTTTATGTGATTTCTAATGATGTTGTCAAGCTGGATAAGTTCAATACTCTGACAAAGGATTCTGAGAAATTAAGGGTTTATAATTCTGTAAAGTCTTTGATAAAATCCATTATAAAAATGATGCTCAATATAGACATCTCTTGCAGCCTTCCAACCTCTCTGAATCTAGCCTTTGAAAAAAAATTCCAGTAATTGAAGTTTGATTGCAAAAGGGAAGGTTCAGGGCCCCCTCTGCAGTGCATAAAGGTCTTTGCTACTTCTGGTAATATCTGTGTCAGCAGAAACCACTGAAATGCAAGGACAACGTGACAGAGGGAGAAAGAATAAAATCAGAAAGAAACGCAGACTTTTATTCTCTCTCTTTCTTCATTCTCCCTGTTAGAAAGTATATTCTCTTGATGTAAACATGAGTGCTTTCCCACCCTGCATATGATGATATATCCTACACTGGACGTCTGGAGGAGGCTCTTAGGCCTACACTGACTATGGAGTCCATCCTTGTGTCTTCAGCTGAATGAGTAGCCCATCATAGAGAAAACACTTTAAAATTTCAACCACAACTGCCTTTCCTTGGTAGTCTTACTAAGAATGAAGCACTGACCCAGTAAGCATTATACATTCCAGGTTGTTTTACCTGTTAGCGTGATGAAGTGAATGGGACAACTCAAATGCTTTAAGCACATGTACAGAGAATATACTTGGCACGAGTCAAGAAACGTCATGTTAATATGTTAGGGCTGCTGTAAAAGTAATGCCTCCTATTTCATTACTTTGGCCTATGATGTCAAGAGGCAGATGTTGGCGGTATGGCAGTAGAAGTTGAGCCTTCCCACCAATATCCCATTCCATGTTGTTGCTGTATGACAGATGGCAGCAGAGGGGCAGTCTGACAGAATGGTGTCCGACATGGAAGTGTGTTTGAAGCAAAGGTGTATCACTGAATTCCAGCCTGCAGAAAAAAATGGCACCCAATGACATTGATCACTACTTGCTGAACATTTTTGGAGACCAAACAGTGGATGTGAGCACAGTGAGGTGGTGGGTGGTGCTTTTCAGCAGTGGTAGCAGCAACATGAAAGACAAACCACGTTCCAGACAGTCATACACAGCTGTTACACCACAAGAAGAGCATCTCGTTCAGCTCAACTGCATTAATTCATGGATTACAACCAGGGAACTGTATACAGAGCTGAATGTTGTATTCAATACACTGGAGCCAATGGTAGCAATGTCGTTATATGGCAAATTTTGCAGCAGGTGGATCCCACAAATGCTCACACAGGAACGGAAAGAACACTATATGCAAGTTTTTCAGGACCTGTGGAGTGAATATGGGGCTTAAAGTGTCAGTTTCCTGGATCACGTCATTACCAGTGTTGATATGTGGTCTCACCATTATGAGCTGGAGTCAGAACAGTGGTCTATAGAGAGGCGAAGTGAATTCCCCATTGAAGAAGGAGTTCAAGATGCAGCCCACGGTGGATAAAGTGATGTGCACAGTCTTTTGGGATAGGAAAGGGATTATCATTCCAGATTTCCTGGAACCCAGACAAATTATCAACTCTGACCACTACATCACATTACTGACTAAACTAAAGGCTTGAATTTCCAGAGTCAGGCCAGAGGAGAAGAAACCTTTCTTTTTCCATGTGATAACACCACACCCCACACCAGTTTGAATGTGGATCACAGTGCCAATTGAGGCTGGACTGTCCTACCACACTCTTGGCATTGCTGGATTTGGTACCTTCCAACTTCCATCTTCTCACGCTGATCCTAGCAATGATGCCATTTTAGCAGCTGTGAAACAGTGGTTCATCTGCTGGTGCAGATTTTTATGAGCATGGCATTCAGGCTCTTGTTCATCACTGTTGTTAAGTGCATAGTTAATGCTGGTGACTGTGTTGAACAACAGTGTTTCGTAGCTGAGAATTTGTTCTATCAAACAGTGTTATTGTGCTCATTGTATCTCTTATAGTTTCCATGGAAATAAATAGGAGGGATTACTTTTGGCAGTATCTCATACAGAGAAATAAAACAGACCAAAAAGAAGAAAAAATCCCTGACCTGCTGGTTGGTACTCAGTCAAAAGCATTGTCTGTCTATGTTTGCACTGAAATGACTTCCTTCAAAAATTCATATTCATTAACTGAAGAACATAAAAGGACGCTACAAGTAAGTGATAGATTTGCAATAGCCTGAGCTGAAAGAAACTTAATGCTTAGGATTACAGGGACCCACATGGCCCTATAAGTTGGCAGTAACACTGATCAGGGTGATGGTAAAAATGATGGATGGCAATCATATGGATGAGTGCTACGTTACTAAGTAATGAGCTGCACTTACTACATGTTTTGCCTCCAGGAACGTCTCCTTTGTCATTCTTTTATTCTTCTTTTTGTAGTAGAACATCGTAGTTTGATTACGAACTTCTAAGGTTTTAGGGGCGTGGCACTGTGCTGAATCTTTAGTCTCAATTACTGAGTAAAACAAAATATTTACAGCAAAGTAGTTCAAGAATTTTACAAAAAAGAAAATCCAATAAAATCAAGTCTGAACATTCATTAGCAGAAGTTTCCCATTTCCCTCCTCAGCTGTGGAATTCAAAACTTCTTCATGTTGAGGAGACTGCTCACAAGTAAAAATGCGTGGCAAGAAAAGCAATGGAATACACTTCCCAATATGAATTCTCAGAGCTGTTATACTTCTTGTGTATCTTATTTCATTTCCTCCTCCATGCCATGTGAAATGCAAATAAAAGGACCTTCATATCACAGGCGTTATATGAAAAATTCTTCATTAACACAAGATGAAAACTCACTCTATTTGCTTGTATGATTCTGGAAGGAATCTACAAATGCTGGTGGTGAGTGTGGAGAGGATTTCCTAAGGGAAAAGGCTGAATGGACTGAGAAACTCATGGGCTGATACTTACTCCTGTGCTGAACCCCACGGCACTGATGAAGCATTATGAGCGTCTTAGTGCAGTTCTCTAGCCTAAAGTAGTTTCTTTCTTCCTCATCAAGAATAAAGATTGTTTTTGATTTAAGCACAGATTTTTCAACATAGGGACTTTGTATGGATAGCATCTTATTGGAATAAGTGATGCCAGCTGTTATGTGATAGATTGTGATGGCCCAGTAATGATTTTTAATGTTGGCAGAAGACTCTATTACAATAAACAGAAAATATGTTTACTCTATTACAGCTAATGCCAAGGATAAAATCCTTTGCGACTCCTCTGTGTGCACACAAACCAGATGCTGACAGGCCCAGCTGCAGGCCTCATTTTACCAGTTTATCTAATTCTTCCTCAGTGAGTAATTGTGTCTTGTCTCCTTTCTAATCTAATTCCATCCATTATTCAAGATGGATAATTTCCAGGGATGCAGTACAGGAGCAGGAGCGTTTACAAAATAAAAACCTTGAAAATCTATGTTCTGATATTCAGCCTTCTGCTACACTTCTTCCTTGGAGTGTATGTATTGAAAAGAGGAAGAGGAGAGGCACAAGACACTAAGTATCCAGCTTTTATGTATCCTACATGGCAAAAGCTGGTGGACAGTCTGCTGTTGGTGATGGGATGCCAAGAGTACTGCCTTTAGCATAAGTCTATACTTGTACTTGCACTTTGTTTATCCATACCTCATTTTCTTGCCTTGTGCTATGTGGGAAGCTTATTCAGACATCAGTCACCGTTGTTGTGTGCCTATGTGGCAGTCCAAACAACAGAATCCTGGTTCATAAAGGGTGTTCTGTGCCAAAAGGTAACTCAAATTAAAACACATCTGTGTAGAAAGAATGCATATGAAATCATTGTCTACATGAAGTATGGCAGCAAGCTGGTCACTTCTGGAGATGCAGATGTCTCTCTCTCCAGTGCTCTCCCCTCACTAGTTCTGTCCCTGCAAATCCAGGTGGTGAAACAAAGGTATTTTAACAGCTTTTCAGTAAATGCCCTCCATCTCGGTGCCAGAGGACTCAAAATTCAGCAGTCAGTATTGTGGCTAGTCATGCCATTAGAAGTGAAACTGTGAGTGCAAAAGATAACGGCTTGTCTCCGGGAAAAGAAGACCTGAAGGAACAGAAGATTCTGCCTTTAAAAGTCACAGCCCTGAGGGAACTGCGTATGCTAACCACAGAATCAGATTGTTTATGAAATCGGATTTTTGTCTAGTTAATCGGTGTTCACGTGCCTTGCTCATTGTAAATCTTAGTATGTAAATCACCCAAGTACATGGATTTCAGCACATTCAGAGTTCACACAGATTTACAAACGGAAGGCATTAAAGAATTCCCTGTTTAGTCCTTAAGCATTTTTAAAGAGTATTTACAGAGTCAGAAGCATATCCCCCCACCCTGCAAGAGGAAGATGAGTTTGGTGTGCTGGGGCTGCTCTCCAGCTGCAAACCAAGATGCAGTAAGGGCCCCATGTCCTCTCCCCACCTGGTGGGGGCAAAGCTCTAAATCGTGCCATTCAATACTTGTCCCTTTGCTCACATCATGATTTGGGTCCCCCAGGTGACTCTCTGGGGTAATGAGGTCTCCCCATGCCAATTTTGGAATCTGCTGCTCAGTAGATTCAGGGGCATCAAGTATTTGTATAACTGCATGCTGCATGGAGGCACATAGGGGTGAAGGAAACTGTGATCTTGGCCCGAACTGGTCTCTGTACCCTCCAAGCCCATCTCTAGCATCAGAGAGCAGAGCACATCGTTACACAGTGTTTACAATGCCAGCTTAAGTGTTTTAATGCTGTCAGAGCCAGGACTCTGTTGAACTCACTTATCTCACAGAAGGCAGCAGCATGACGGAGCATAAAAACACACAATGGACACAAAAGCAGACTGAAGTTAATGTAAAAACAAAGCTAAACATCTGCTCCAAGAACCAGCTTTCTAACGCATAGATGGGAGCATTAAACTTTGAAACATTACAGAGTGTTTCACCAGTACCACACCAGCTGTTAGAAATCTTTGGCAATGGTGCAGATATTATCTGGCAAGTCCTCATGAGCAGCTGACAGGAATGAAGAGTGACAGATATAAGAAAGAGAAAATGCCAACCATATGGCATGAGTATTATGCTAATATTTCAAGCAGGTGTCAAGCAGTCGTCGCTTGTGTTTTAGTCTGCAAATTTTATACAGATTTTACTGGTTACGCAATTTTATACACAATTACATTTCCATTTCCATGTTGTTACAACTGTGATTTTATCATTTAGCAGTAATAGACACTGCTCCAAATTTGTCTACATAGGAGCTCAGACAGTTGTGTTTCCTTTATGGATTTAATGCCACACTTCCACCACACAGGTGTAATATTTACTCTTCTGAAGAGCATCACTGCAGTTAACTGAGCATTCTCATGATCCAGCCTGCAAGACCTCTCTCTCGTACGTGTAACATTGGGTTGACTGGCAAATGCTAACAGTCCCTGAGAACTGCAGCAACCAGTGTGTTTCTGGGTATGTCTCCACAAAAGTCATCAAAGCTGATTTTTATCACCAAACCTCTTCACACTACTGCTGCTGTATCTACTGTGTGTTTCCAAAGGAGAAACCAGCCCTGCCTTTGTCCAGGAAAGAAATCCCACAGAAGTCTGGGTATCCGCATTTCAAGCAGTGAGGGTGCGCCAACAAGTAGCTGAGCTCTGCCAGCTTTTCTTGTGCAGCTGCTTTACAGACTGTGATCCTCATCAGCACTACCATCGGGTAGGCCAAACACATGCAACGCCCCACAAGAGGCCCTAAGATGTGGTCTTTGAGACCTTTACATTGCTGCCAAATTGCTAAATTTTGGCGGAAAAGAAAAAAAAAGCTACTGGCAGGAGAAATGTGTCAATGCTGATACTTGCATACTCTTAAGGGGATCTGATCCACGTCTATAAATATCTGAGGAGTGGGAGGCAAAGGGACGAGGCTGGACTCTTCTAAGCAGTGTGTGGTGATAGGACGAGGGGAAATGGCCACAAACTGAAGCATGGGAAGTTCCGCACAGATGTGTGTGGGAACTTCTTCCCAGTGCAGTGACGGAGCACTGGCACAGGCTGCACAGAGAGGTGGTGGAGTCTCCTTCTCTGGAGACGTTCCAGACCCGCCTGGACGCCTACCTGTGCAACCTGGGCTAGGGAGCTGCTTTGGCAGGGGGTTGGACTCCATGATCTCTGGAGGTCCCTTCCAACCCCTACAATTCTGTGATATTGTGATTCTTTGATATCAGGCTTGGTGATGCAAAGAACTGCACACTACAACTTCATAGTCCATCTAAAATTATTACTGAAAATCTAAGTGTCCTACAGCTCATTCAGTATTTCTTTGTATAGCATGAATACCCTTTTTTAGGAGACAATTCACTGAGAATTATACTGCAGAAGTGGCAAATGCAACTGCTGGGCTACATTGATGGAGGGCAGAAACATAACTCAGGAACAGCAGGGAACAGTGAGATGCAGCAAAGGCTCAAAGGGAAACAACCAGACTGATTTAACCGAGCCAGGTTTAACAACCAGGATGAAGCACTGGGATTATCACTGGCTTACAGTGATGGATGACAATAGGGAATTGAGGGAGATTTCTGAATTACACAGCAGGAGATGTCCTACAGGGGATGAGGAATCAGGTGTTATTGGACCACTCCGACAGAAAAATGGAGTTGATGCAGACATGCTGACTGTGATGTTATTTGTGTCCACGCAAAAGAGTGAGGAAGTATGAAATCTCCTCTTAAACATATCTGTGGGGAAAGACTCCATTCCTTGTGGCATTATGTAGTAACAGTATGATGCAGACATTATCTGCACAGGCTCTCCTGTGTTATGAAGAGAGAGGAATCAGACACAGAAATTGTGGCGCAAGGAAGTCCAGCTGGTCCCTGGCTCCAAGTGGAAGTGAGGAATTCCTAAGTTTTGCAAATTTCCTCTCATGTATTTGTGACTCTGAGGATTAATTGAGGAGGTAGAAAATATCTGCCTAGCCCCGTCTGCCACAACTGCAATGTTAACATTAAGCTAATGGAGGATATGTTGCTTTTATCTAGAGCATGCTCTGTCACAAAAACACCAAAAGACAGTTTAGATGTTGCAAGGCAGCCTGAATATTCACCTGCAGATAAAAGTTGTGCTATGTTCTGCTGAATTCCTCATTACAGAGGCTTGGTGAGGGGCAGACTTGCACCCTGTGTAGTCCTGAGAGTGATCTAGCTTAAAGCTTCCATGTTCCTTAGACACAGTTTGTACTTTGAAGGTTCCTTTGGAGCAGCACCTTGTTTCTTTTACCAGACCCTTGAGTCTTGCAAGCACTGTAGAAGCCACTGTAAGGTGTCCCAGCTCCCTCAGGTCCCTTGCTTTACCACACCTGTGTCACCCTACTACCATCTCTGTGTGTCTGCTCTTGGCTGTTTTACTCAGCATTAACAGCTCTCTGATTATTTTCATTTCTAAATGTCACAACCAAGTATTTCCATAGGCGGAGTCTGGCTTTTTCCTGTCTAAAAAATCTTTGGGCCAAGTCTGAGTTTCCTTTTTCTTTCTTACATAGAATTTAGCACTTCCAAATGGTTAGTTTGCAAAATTCGCAATGCCATTTTCAATGTGTAATTTGTGTTCTCACAGGACCGATCCTATTCCACGCAGCCAGCTTTTAGGCTAAGCTTTGCAAATGGCATTTTTATACTGAGAAGAGTTTTGTTCATACTGCTCAGCTCAATGAGAGCTTAAAATGGAGGAAAATATTGCCCTAAATATTGGCCTTTTCCTGCAAAGGAAAAGCAAGGGTATTGCTTAAGCATAGCCAGAAATAATTTCTAAGGCCCATAAATGAGATTAGGATGGAGCTAATCCATGGTATGCCTCTGTGCTTTTGGTTTTGTACATTTTTGGTCTTGCTGTATTACCAAAGATAACTTGTTTCCACGTATGACAGCAGTTGTTTTCAATTACCTGTTTTATTTTGCTCTGCAATGGAATGAAGTCATGAGTTCTCAATTTAGAGGTGATAGCCAACAATTCTGCTGTCAACAACAGCTATCAGGTCAATGGTGCAAAATAATGGAAGCAAGGAGTACAGTTTTCAAAGCACGGTAGAATCAGTGACTCGCATAGGCAGCAGTGTCACTGCACAGCTGATGCAGAGGAGGCAGGAAGGTGCTTAAAGCACCCTGAACTTGAATTTAGAGGCTTTTTAGGATCTGGGCAAAGGCATAATGAATCTGGAACCCACCATTTCTACACAGTCCATGGTAAGGAGGATGTGGATAACAGAAGATGGTGGAGGCTGGTGTGGGCACAGGCAGGTTGGAGCTAAGGGACATGAGTGTTGCTGTTTCCTGCCCTGATACTATAATTGGATTGCTGTAGGGAATGCATTTCACATCTTAGTCTTTCTGTTCCTCCTCCCACCTTTTGTTTGTTATCTTTTCACTGTCTCTCACTACATTTTTATAAAGTGACTAGCATGATGAGGCCCTGATCTTGCTTGAGGCCTCTAAGCATGACTGTAATACAGATGATAAATGATCATCATAAAATAGGACAGCACAGATCCATAACTTCAATCATAACTCATAGCTGGAGTGTCACCATCTCACAGACACATGGCAAGGTCAGGGAGGCCATGAAGAGCAAGAAGTGAATCCACACAGAAAAGAGGGGATGCTGAATGTCTTAGAAATATTTTTAATATCTGTTACTGTTACACCTGTGTCAGCTCATTGCTTGTTTCTGTTACTGATATCACCTGACAGCAGTGTTGTGGCTGTGAAAGGAGTGGAGCTACATAGCACAAGTTGACTGTAGTCACCAGAGTGTCGCCTGCAAGAAAATGTGCATGAATGGTGGGCAGCTGCTTCCCATGCATGGCTTTTGTTCTACACTGTCCCATAAGATTTATAGACTGCACCCACACAGCAAACAGCCTGCAGTTGAAAAAGCAACTTGAGTAAAACATTTTTTCCCCCCTTTTATTAATTGCAAAGGCCTATAGACTCTTATTTTTACATCTTCTTTTTCCCCCCCTCTGTCTCAGGGAAGAAAGCTGTGTGGGTATCTCATGCGGTGGTTGTCAGCAGCTCTGGAGAGTTCATCCCGCCTGCAAGTCAGCTCAGAAATACACAAGGCAGAGCTGGCCAGGCTTGATTCCCTGACGGATCAGTTGTTGCTCAAATCAGCACCAGTCAACAACATGCTTTGCAAAAGCTGTCATCACACTCTAGGGTTACACATTTTTTCAGTGTCCCCTAACCTGTAGAGGCAAGGAGTTCAGGAGACCTGGTGCATAACAGGAAAGAGTTTGTTGCAGAAATGTAAGGAGCTGATGGTACAAAACCCAGTAGTTATATCCATTCAAAGCAAGTCAAGTAAGCATACAAATATCTAAATCATAATATCTGGCAAGAAGCCATGCTGCTTTCAGCCAAAGTGTGATTCTTTCAGAAAATTTAGCCTGAGTGAGCTGAGTACCAGATGAAATAGAAGTACTCAGGAAGGCTCAAGGTAGGGTGTGCCTATATTTAACGGAAAAATATTCTGATCTCAGTGAACTGAAGGCTTTACACTATTCCTCCCTGTAGCTTTGTGTCTGCCAGAAAGCAATGACCAGTCTCCTTCCTGAGATTAGAAATTTTAAAATATTTTTTTAAATGTTTCAAAGAAACAATCCTTAGAGTTTTCCCTGTGGCAGGTCTCTGAAGGCAAGCCTGTCTGCCACCTGGGTTTGATGGCTTACATGACAGGGAATACCATCTTATTTCCAGTTCTGTCTTTCTTGACAGGAGCTTTTTCAGCTTCTTCCATTTGTCAGATGACTTCATTTGTTAGAGAGACGAGTACAAAAAGAAGCACAGTTTTCAGAATTCACTTTCCTTCTGAAAGTTTTAATTTTTTCTCAGTGAAAACAGACTATTATTCAGTTATATTGCCAGAATCATGTATGTTATTGAAAGAGAGAAATCAGTCCCAGATTCAGACTCTGGTGTATCGGTGATACCAGAATGCCTCCTCTTTCTCCCTCTTTGTAAAGTAAATCACCATAACTAGGATGAGGACTGGGGAGAATGTCTTTGATTGGCAGAGCTGACAGCATAAATCAGATGAACACAGAGAGTTGAAACAAGGGAGCAGGAAGGAGACAAGGAAGAACGCCTGAGAGGTAACATCAAATAACGGAGATGTGAAACAGATGTTTCTGAACCTGGATAAGGATATGCTTTGGGATAAATGAAACAATCAGCAATGCAAGTGACTGTTTTCCGTGGAGAGCTTTAAAGAAGAAATCAAAATACAGAGAACACGTCATACTTGATATGATAACACATGCATTAGGCACAGGGAGAGAAAGGCCAGTACAGAAACATACCCAGAGGATGAAAAGGACAAAAAATATTTGAGCAGGTGGTAGGCAGAAGAGAAATGTGAAGTTTTGAGAATGTGCAGTAACAAGACTGGGGAAAACTAGACACTTCCTTGAAGGCAATAGGTAGATTGGTCTTCCTAAAGAAAGTAACACAAACGATTCGGACTGCTCAACAATGTTATGTAGGTGGAATGCCAATAAGCTTCCAGTTAGGTGTAATGTCACGAAAAACAGTGCTTAGGTATTTTTGTCATTTAACTGTTTCTGTGAAAACGAAGCAGACCACAAAGCAACAGCAGAAGGGACCTCTCTCTAGACTGATTATGCTTATGTCTTGCTTTGAGAAGGCCAAATCCTGGTAACGTTACGCCACCAACACTCTTGGCATTCCATCCTCACTGCAATACTCAGCACCCTTTGAACAACTTCACTTAAACTGATCCAAAACAAAGCTCTTCACATCTTGGTTTCCAAAGGTCAGCTAGTAAGCTCTCTCATCTTTGCCATAGATCTCTGCCCTGCAGTTCATGGTCATCTGACACTGGTTAGGTGACTGTGGACTTTTGCTTCTACTTTCTTTCTACTTCGTAGTTCTCCTACATGTTATCATCTCATATCCTCAACCTTCTGTGAAGGCAGTGTGGGGCTTTTAAACCATCTAACCGTCAGTGCATTTACTATACTGCAAGGGAAAAGTCCTCCTAAAGTAGGCAGTTTTCACTAATGGTAGGGCCAGAGACTATTTCAGGCCTTTCTCATCACCATCATCCCCAGGAAGACTAAGAGATAGCTGATGAACCAGTGTAATATCCCTGACCTCCATTTGCCCTTTGCCCTGTAGCTGTAGAGACCCACCCTGATCTCTCATTAACAACATGAATTTAAAAACACTGTTTTGTTTTCCCACCTCCAGCCAGCTGCAGAACCTTCTCCCTCAGCCATAAGACAAAACTCTTGTCCCTGGAGTCTGAATGCCTGGGAGAGACACTAAGCAATCTTGGTTTGAACTCTGCAAAATGCAGCAGTTTCCCGTGTCCTCTCTGCCTCTTGGCCAGCTTAATCTGGAATCAGCAATGGTGAGAGATGATACAGCCTGAACTCATAACAAAGGAATGCTGTGGAGAGAGCAACAGTGGCAGAGGAACAAATGAGTTACTGAATTATTTCACTTCTCAGCTATATAGTTCGCTATTTAAATGAGGAAGAGGTTACTCTCCCTGTCCTGAATCCCAGTGTTCTTGTTTCTTCATTGCACTGGCCTACAAGGCTTGGGCTTCTCAGTAGTGACTCCTTGCCTGTTTCAGCTCTGCAAGCCCTCAACATTGGTTCAGTCCTCAAGTTGTGAGCCAGAAAAACATAGTTAGAAAGAACTCACCCCCTTGGCTAATTTGGCCAGAGACTTCTCACGTGCGGAAAAGATCTGCGATTTACTTATGGGTGCAGCCCTACCAGGAGAACCGGACACATGGTCTTCTAACATTTCTGAATGCTTCCTAGGCCCTGCCAGACTTCTGGGGATTCTCCTGCTGCAGCAGTGTCTCCCACGCACATCAGTAGTAGTAGCTGGAGGAAAGACATGGAGTTGTCCAGAGCATGTAGAATATAATGTTTTCCTGGCTCACAGTCACATTCCTGAGGCTCCATCCAGCAGGCAAGCTTATGGAGAAATGGGAAGAGAGACAAAGAATAAAGCAGTCCCATTTACATACTACTGACAGGTATGGCCTTATTTGCATCATTTTTTTGGCAGTTTGGAAGTTCATCATCAGATAAGACTGCTGGCCAGATCACATGCCAGTGCCTGCTTCTGCAGTGCCAGGTCAGTGCAGAGTTTCCATTAGTCACTGCACACTCCAGTACACAACCTTCAAAGCACAACTTCTAAGACATTTTGGAGGAACACAGATTGCTGACATAGACCTTGGAGTAATCTAAGTCTCAGAAGAGGATGAAAACTGTGAAGACAGCCTGACAGAAATATTTAATTTGGCCATATTTGTTATCTGGAGATTGGTAGAAATAATAAAGGTTTCAGTGACTGATTTCTGCAGGGTCTGAAATATAACAGGTTATTAGACACGTAGCTGAACAGCTGCAGAATCTGACAGAGACATTGTTCTCCTGGAGCATTTGGTAATAGACTATTTCAGATGATTAAATAGCTAATAAAGTCTAAGTCTTCACTAAGTAGATGGATACCAGCAATATTCCAAAGGTAATTATAGATTTCTATCAAAAAATTTTTGACGCAAAATATTTATTCTTAGACTGAAGCTAATGTGCCGGTCTCACTTAAAGAGAAAACATTTTAGCTACTGTTAAAAGGTTTCCAATTTGCTCTGCTGTAGCAGTTTTCAATTACAACCAGTTTCAAGGTGTTTGTTTTCAGAATGAATATTCAGTTTTGTCAAGGTAAATTCTCACCAGCTGCCGCGTGAAACTATTTCTTTCATTAATCATGAACTCACAGGGCTTTTTGTGGCAGCATGGGGATCTGCATCTCTGGACTGTTGAGACTGTATCTTACTCCTTCATGGGCAGAAGCCAGCTGTGATATCTATGCTTCTCTAAAGTTGTAGAGCAATAATAAAGGGGCAAAGGAACAGAGAAGTCATAGGGACAGTTAAGAAAACTGCAGAGGAGTCCTGAATGCGTGGAATGATTTGTTTGCCTCTTTACTGCCATTTCAGTCTGTATTTTTTTCTGCTTTTCTTTTAGATCCTTTCCCTGTGAGGGTCGATATCCATGAGGCATAGGGAATAAACAGGAAGAATTAGAGATCTGTGTGTGGTTGCAGGGCCACAGTCTAGTGCGATCATGGAGACATAGTGAGACTGCTCCACAATAGGAAAGCTGTCATGGATGGCTATGTAGCTTTTAGGAAAGAGTACTGGAAGGTCCAAGAGTCCAAGGAAGTTGGTTGACATTCAAAAGCTACTTCTTCCAAGCTCAAGATCAGTAGAGCCCTAAGAAATCAGGAAAAGGTGGCAGGAAAATGGAAGAAGAAAGTCTATGGAATTTGAAAAAGGGGTCTGGCCACTTGGAAAGAATACAGGAACACTGTTAGGGCATGCAGGGATGCCACAAGGAAGGCTAAGGCCCACTTGGAATTAGATCTGCCGAGGGAGATCAAAGAGATGTTGGTACTGCATATAGTCTTGTTCAGTATCTTCATCAGTGACCTGAGTGAAGGATAGCATGCACACTCATCAAGTATGCTGATGATGATGCTGGGAGGAACAGCTGACACACCGGAAGGCTGTGCTGCCATTCATCAATACCTGGACAGGATGGAGAGCTGAGCAGAGAGGAACCAGATGAGGTTCAAATGTAGAGTCCTATACCTGGGGAGGAATAACCACATACATCATTACAGGCTGGGGGCTGACCTGCTGGAAATAAGCTCTGCAGGGAAGAACCTGGGGGTCCTGGTGGACAACAGGTTGGCCATGAGCCAGCAGTGTGCCCTGGTGGCCAAGAAGGCCAGTGGGGGTGCATTAAAATCAACACTGTCAGCAGATGGAAGGTGATCCTCCCGTTCTACTCTGCCACGGTGAAGCCACATTTAGAATACAGTGTCCAGTTCTGGGCTCCCCAGTTCAAAAAAGAAAGAGATCTCCTAGAAGGAGTACAGTCGAGGATCACAAAGATGATAAAGGGCCTGGAGCATTCTCTATGAGGAAAAGCTGAGTAACCTGGGAAACTTCGGCCTGGAGAAGACTGAGGGGGGATCTTATCAATGTTTGCAAATAATATCTAATGAGCAGGAGTCAAGGGGATGGAGCCTAGTGACAGCGACAAGGGGTGATGGGCACAAACTGAAACAAAGAATTCCATCTGCACATGAGGAAAAAAATACTTACTTTGAGGGTTACAGACCACTGGAACAAGCTGCTCAGAGAAATGCTGGTGGAGTGTCTCACTCTGAAAATATTCAAAACCCATCTGGATGTTCTCCTGTGCAGCCTACTGCAGGGAACCTCTATCAGGAGGGTGCTGTACTGGATTATCTCCTGAGGTCCCTTCCAACCACTACAATTCTGATTAGAAATAACATTTTTTTTTAATTTTTTTAATAATGTGTATACACAGCTATGTTAGGTAATTCACAGACAGCAGCAAAAAAGTTCTTTACAAGAGTAAATTATTCCCTTATCACAAAAGAACCTGCAGCAGAGCTGATATGTACATTGAAGCTAGTTTGCCTCTGCTTATGATTACTTCTGCCTCATTTATAGAAATGTAACAGATGCTCATTCCCATTTAATTGAGTCAACAAACACTGTATGGCAGTGCCCACGTCTGCTTCACTCTGCATTTCTTGAAGCCACCTCCCATGTCTGTTTTACCTACCCCATCTCCTGCCTGAATAAATGTTTTTCTCTTTTAAGTCCCTTGAGGACTTACTGCTATTGCAAATTAGAAGGCAATAGTTCAGCTGTAGAGTAGTACAAGATATTTTAAATACATACAAATAAAATACGCTATTTTATTTCTCTCCTAGATTTGAATGGTGTTGCATTTTTCAGGCAAAGCATTTCTGAGAAGCAGAAGGTTGCTGGGCATAGGGGTACTGCACCTGGGCTGGAAGACAATGGCTAAATACTGGAATGTTTCTATAGCAAATCTGGCTGTCACCTGTGGCTCTGGTGTCACCTTGTGCTGGGTATAGGACAAGCCCTGGGTACCCTGTCTAGAAATCCTTCCTGTCCTTGTATGTGATGTCAGAGTCCAACTGGCAGGAGCAGCCCAGCAATGCTGTGAGAGGTGCTGCAGTGGGACCTGACTCCTTCCTTGTCCCTTTCTGCCTCCCCATAACTGAAAAGGGTCATCCTAAGCCCACACCAGCACACGAGCTTCAGCCTCAGCATAGGTCTGTGGAGGGTTTGAGCCTGGGCTTTGACTCAGACCCATGTAGCTGAAACGCGATGTGGAGATGGCAGGTGTATGAGCAGATTAACTTGCTCTGACATTGCTAAGAAATGCCATCACCAATTTCATGTCCACAGATAAAATCCCCTAATAAAGCCTGCATAAGGAACAGTTGCCAGACCTGGAGCTCCTGTCTTCCAGGAAGATCAAACCATAGTTCAAGTCACGGCAGCTGGTGCTCTGTATCACATCATTTGGATGTAAAAATAGTCATGCCTAAGCAAGAGCAAGTCTATCCCTTGTTCTCAGGAACACCAGTCATACAAGCTGTCTGTAAATTACTGTAAGTGGGACTGCTACACTGTGGGGCAGTGATGTTGCACAGCGAACGTAAGCATGGAGCACATCACTAATGGATGAAAGCTACACAGCTTACAGCACACCACACAAGCACACTTCAGCACACATGATCTAGAAGGATTTGGAGGCTGCTGCAACATACATGAAACCATTTATCTTTACTTTGTATTGCTTGTGGGTGCCAGGTAGGCTTAGAGTTAGGTCCAAGCCAGAAATTCGTATAAAAATCTAAGTTTTGTTTTTCCTTTTATTTATAAATAAATCACCTGCTATGAAAATGGATCCTAGAGAGATCCTAGCTGCTAAACATTTGCTTAGTTTTTCCAGATGCTCACACTTTATCTTCTGGTTGGTTCTAGGGTTTTGATTTGTTTCCATTTCTGGTGAAGTCTGAGTGCAATAAAAGATAATCTAACCTCTATTTACTGCACAGTCCGCCTGCTAGTTAGATCTTTCGTTTCTACTGTCAACGACAATAAGAAATTGGTGACAAAAATGACTATCGTGTTTGTAACCACAGTGTTATTTATAAACAGCTAGATGCAGAAAAAATGCAATTTAAATTTCATTGTGAGCAGTGTTCAGGCTTAGAGCTCCCTAATGCACAACTCATAGCTGCTTAAATTGTAGTCATTACTCTTATGCTGCAACACTGTTTGTCATGATAAAGGGAGATTACTTTTTTGCCAATTACTCCAGTAAGATCAGTTAATTTACATTTGTAAAGGGTATGGAGCAGCATCTCAATTCTATGGAATGCTTCTCGGAAGCATTTGGCAATTCAGCATTTTGGGGAAAATGTAAATGCAATTCAACTTCAAAATTAAAAAAAAAAAAAAAAGATGGCCTGTACATCCCAAAGGCTGTAAACCTCAATAAAGAGCAGCAGTGAGGAGTAAATATATCACTTACAGGCTGCCAGCTTCAATGTTGCAGAAAATTATACTAAGGATCTGGAAGAAGGAAAGCTGCTCTCTCTTCACTACTGGGCAGCCACGCTGGCAGCATCTGAAATCACTGGTTCTGACTGTGTGTGAGTTGTGCATGCAAATAATCTACATACAACATTCTGCAAGTTGGGATCCCATCTTCTCCCATCTTTTAACATCTAGAAGTTTATTCAATCAGTGTTGGGATGTAGACACAGCAAGAGCCAAAAACATGTGGAGGAATGCTATTTTTATGTATTCGCATAAAATTTCTGGGTGAGTTTTAGCACACCTGATTGGATAGTCACCACCTGAGGCATCACAGGTCTCAGACTGAGCACTTGAGAGCGGGCAGGGTTAATACCTACGTCTGCCCTGCAGCAAGGTAGGCTAGCTTAAAGCACCTACATGCTGAGGTCACGGGTATTTTTGGGGAGTAGAGCAAGTCCAGCAGAGCACAAACACACTGTGTAGGTGTGCTGCCACTGCCTGTGTGCAGCTGGCACAACAGAGCTTAACCTCTAGCAATTAAAATGATGAAACACCAACAGCACATGCATCCTGAACATTGATGCTTATGTTCAGGCATGTCAGAGTATGCTGATCTTTGATCACAGAATCGTTTGACTTGGGAGGGATCTGATGCTGGTACCCTGATCATATACTGGCATCAGAGTCCTCATCTAAAACTCTGCCAGATTCCAGCAAATGCAGTCACAGTCCTCCTTTCTGCCAGCACTCTCTTGAAACGAGGGACAGAGAATCCTTGTGTCTCCTCCCAAGCAGAGCAATGCATTTGCTGTTGGTGTACATCAGTGCAGAACATCTGAAAGGCAGAATTACACAGGAGGGAGTTCTCTGAAGAGCCTACAAATGTTTGAGTGTACCTCAGTTGTAAGTTAACTCTCTTCCCATTAGGTTTAGTGAATTTGCTCAAACCAGAAGTGCACTAGCCATCCTTCACAGAGTGCTTAAAAATTATGGATGTTGATGTTTCCTTTAATTACTCTCTTTTAGTTGCCTGGATTTGCTTTTGAGATGTATTTTCTTGGCTAACATACAGTACAAAATTGCTGCCGTGCACAAAAGGTAAATCCCCATTCTTTCTAGGAATCAACACTTAAATCAAGTGGATCTAAATTCTTCCAGTTAGGAATGATAGGTATGAAGACATTAAGGGAGATGTAAAGATGTAATGATATAAAGGCATAAAGATACGAATTAAGATACGAATATAGAGATTGGAATTCAAAATTTCATCTTGAAATTATGACAGACAGTCTGCAAAATGTTTTTCAGACTCTTTTTCTTAAGCCACACTCCAAAATATCAAAGTCAGTCACATCTGTTTGCATACAGCTTAAATCTTTAAATGCCACTTGTTTACAATACTCTTAATTCTTTGGTTTGTGCAACAGTATTCCAAGGAAAAGGCTCTTAGCCCTTTGCTCACAGTGAGACAGATGGATCTTAATATCAGTTTCTGTCTGTGTATGATATACAAAGTGTTGAAAGAGGCAGGTTTCTGTTATGGCAAGAAATGCCATTCAAGGCACTGTAATTTCAGGACGTAATGCAGCGGCACTCAAACAGTTAGGTTTTAAATATTGAAAGATGTGGTTGCAAAGGTTTGAGGATCAATTGTACTTGGGATCCATCCAATTTCTCTGGTTTCTCCCCATGGATAGAGCCGATATCTCGTGCTGTGGGCTGCTCAGCACCTTCCCCACACACCGCCCTTACAACAGCGTGACCTTTGGCACATGAACATATCTTTTTTTTTCTTCTTAGAGTTGACAACCAGCAATTTAATACAGGTAATTTAATTTGTCTTCAAAACAATGCATTATGCATGAATTAAGTTAACTTAATTTGTCTTCAAAACAGTATTATTCATTCTCCCTAAGGCACAAGGCACATAGCACAAAAGGTAGAAAACAACATCAGAGGTACATGACTTCTGCTCACACGCTCATCTTTTTCCCTGCCAGGTTGTGTACTTTTCATTTTCAGCTTCAAGAAGCATTTGTGTAGCATTAGCAAAACTGTTTGTTCTGTGCTTTCCCTTGCCTTGCAGCTCCCTTTCTTTCACACGTAGCCTGTGGACAGCTTCCCTCAGGTGACTCAGAGGTCCAAAATTCACAAACATTTTATGAGATTATGGAATGATACTTCTCAGGCCTGGAAAAACACTGATATTTACCAGTGTAGCAGCCAGGTGTTATCTCTTATGTCCACAAATCACTTTAAATTTGAAGACTCAGGTATGTGCTAAGCGACTACTTCTATTTGATCCCTTCCATAACCCTACTGACTCAACTGCAAGACAAGTATCCCCATCTTACAAATGCCTTTAAAACTAAAAATATCAGGAAGGTATTTTTACCTTCCTACTGAAATTGTTTACTCCAAAATAACAGCCTGTGACACGTTCTTCTCATCAGCACCAGATGCAACAGTGTGATAAACAGTAAAATATGATACAAAATGAGATGAGGTTTTCTAAAACTTGAAAGAGCTGATAAGCAGCATATATCATATGAATACCGTGTGTTACAGGTAAACTGTATACCCATGCAGACTGAACTTAGTAAGCTATTTTGGATTAATAGGGTGCTGCTGTTGAGAACACACCCGCACAGCACAAAAAAATATCTGAGTAATGATAAAAAGCTCTTCAAAAGAAACTGCTTTAACTACAGTTCAGCTGAGCCTTAGCTTCATAGAATTCCCACTTCAGTGGTAGATATGAATGCACCCAATTCCAGGAACTTGTTACGCAGCAAAGAACAGACAGCCCCTGGCTTTTGGCTTTGCTGTTTTTTTTCCTAGTGATTCTGAATATTTAGAAACTCGAGTGGCCCTGGAAATCCACACAGCGGATAGCATTTGTAACCAACTCCTTAAGATTGAGGATCCCATGCTTGACTCCCATTCCGAGTAACTAGGAAACAAACCTCACACCAGATCCTATGTAAAATCTTCCCCTCAAGATCCTTCCATGCTTTGGCAATTCCAACTAGCAGAGATGAACTGCCATGGGCACACGTATCACGGAATTCAGTTCTTTAACTGCAGAAATTAGGGTATAAAGCAGCAGTGTCTGGACAGGAACAGAAGTAAGAAGTGCCTCTCCCATCTCAAACAAGGCCAAATTATTCCTTTGGGAAGAATTTAATGAGATAGGACAGCTTCTAGATAGCTGCATAAAACTCTGCCTCTCTTTAGGGCAGCAGCTCTGCAATATCCTAGCATGCAGAACAGGGAAATCAGAGCAGTCATAAGGAAGCCCCACCTACAGTACAAAATATTCCCATTAGTTTCTCCAGGACAAAAAGCTGGGAGTTATTTTGCTGTGTAGGTGGCCATGGGAACAGTGTAGATGTCATCACAAAGTAGAGGAGGAAACAGAGCTTTCTCTAGGAACTGGGAAGAAGTTTCTGGGACATCCCAGAATATCACAGAGAGCAGCAATTTCACAGCTAGAAATAAACCCTCCTGAAACAACATTACCAGTAAAGAAGAAAGTAAACCTAAAAATCATGGAGAAAAAAAAATCTAAAATCTTTCTGAGCAGGATGAAAAAAATAAAATAACACATACAATTTACAGCTTGACTTCTATGTCAGAGGCTTAGCACCTTTCACAAATCTGTGAGGAGACGTCACAAGTTGGTGCAGCAGAACTGAGGTTAAGCTGTGAGATCTTTTCTTCTGGAAGAAGTCCCAGGTGAAAGCACAACTGGAAGCTGGCAGCACCATGGCAGTCCTGCTAGCAACATACACAATTGCAGTATCTCTTTGTTTACATCGTTGCTTTGCCTGGCACGGGTGCCAGCTGCATGCATGGAACCACATTTCAACTCCAGTCACACTGGACTGAATCCAGGGTCATGTCATTGACTTCAGTGGAGTTATTCTTTATTCACGCTTGCCTAGCTATGAATCTGGCCTGCTCTATCAAGGTACAGAGACTGTCACATTAAGGGAACAAGAAGAACCAGGCTGTGTCACATGAAGGGGAAACATTTTAGATTATAAGGTTTAGAGAGGACCTTTAGTTAAAGAACTTTATCAGCATTTTAATGATGGGCCACTGGAAAGAATATCTGCATGTTGCACAGATTTATGTATTTCTACCCCAAATTTGTTATTTTGAGAAAATGAAAAGAAAATTGATACAGATTTGATTTTAATATTACTGAAATGAGACTACTGTTACTGTATGTTACAGAACACTAACTCATTATGCATTTATTAGTGGTTTGGATTAACACTTCTTCCATTTAGGGTTTCCTCCTTTCAGCTAAGAAGGCCTCTCTGATTGAGATTCATGATTTTCTCTGTGGCTGTATTTTTGTGTTAGAACCAAATTCTTTGGGAAAAACATTGTCCTCTTCTCTACTGGAAAAATCTAGTGTTTTCCAGCTGTAGTGACCAACAAAAGGTAGAGGAAAGGTATGAAGACAAAGGAAATTCATCACTGCTGTATTTCAGATAAGTTCAGATTCACTCCAGCCATGGCTCAATACCATAAATCTGCCTTTAGAGATTCCAGTGTTGAAACAAACACTCTTCAACAAATGAAGTAAGAGTACCGAAATGGTATAGATTTACTCTACAGCAGTTCATTTATTAAAGAAATACTGACATTTACTTTGTACTTGGCAATGGATTGAGTTGCCTCTTTGCCAGTTGTATAAAGTTGGTACACGTCCCATGTTATGTGCTCTGACTAACTCTGCAGAAATGCAGTTGTATGCCCACACCTCATTTGGATGCTGTTTATGTTGCTGTGTGATCTGGAGGTGTCCAGATGCAGACTAATGGCGGTGGAGGCACAAGGGATGGGATTTCTGCCACACCTACTTAGCATTAACACACCACTAATTTTTCTTTCCCTATCAGCTTTGGGTCCACTAGATAAACTGATACAATACACTTGCCAAGGCTCAGAAATGTTAAGCTGTTTGTTTTCTACGCAAAAGTCATACTTATATTGGAAAACTGTTGGAGTAGCTAGAGATAGCTGTGGGGCATTTTTTTCTGGCTTCGAAACAACTTTATTTAAAAGCATGTATCTCAGCTTTTTCTAACATCCACGTGAATCCAGAAAAGGTCTTTGCACTTAAGATTGTGTATAAACAGCACAGGGTCACAGGGATTATTGGGCAGTTTCCACAGGAAACTGAAAATATCACAGATCTGGGGTCACAAACTGCCTACTCAGGCTTGGACTCTTGGACTGGGTATCAGCCCTTACAGCTTTCTCATGGAAAACTATTACACTATTCCTGTTTAGCTCACATGAAAAATAGTAGGTTATTAATGTTTCACCTACAAAAACAAGCCTCCTGTGCACAAGTAAGTGCTAACTATCCTGTTAAAATTATTTCTATAAATCTGCATCCCAGTGGACAGTATTGTCTTAAACTAATTTCCTGCAATCATCATTAATTGGCCAGCTTGCTAACACCTGGTACCAGCAGCTTTCCCATCTTACAAGCGCACTGCCACACAATGGTAACAGCAGGTTTCCACCTAATCCCTCTCCATACACAAGCAGCCACCAAATGACACTCATGACAAAGACACACAGACCAGCCTGACATTTGCTGATAACTCCCAGGAGATTCTCCATCAGCACAACTGGTCCTGCTCAAACATATTTTCCAGTGGTGTAGATAATCTGAAACCACGTCCAGCTGGACTAATTGCATGCACTGAAAAGAGCATCTTCCTTCTCAGGACACATTTATAAGTGCAGCCGCAGAAGCAGCGAGCACTCCGTGAAGTTTCCCAAAGCAATCATGAGTTCCTCTCAGGAGAATTCGCAACAGCTCACTCCATAATGAAAAGTTATTGTGCAGATATATATACTTCATGCAAAGTTTTGAGTTAAAAATAAATTGTTTAAAACTGATGTTTAAATTCCACTCACAGTTCTGAAGTCTAAGCATAAAACTTCTTACTTTGCAGTTCCAAGCCGCCTGGACAAATAATGCAGTCCATCAGATAGTCTGGTTTTGTTTTCCTGCATGACAGTATCATCTGTCATAGGCACAGGAGCTGACTTCAAGGACCAGCCCCTTCTGCTGAGCACACCAATCGGGAGGCCTTGGGAGCACGTGTGGAAAGGCAGAGCCCTGCACGCCTGTCACAGCCAGCATAGGCTGTGTGTGACTGCTGTGCCACACGAACACTGGTGTCAGTGAAACACACTGCTCCGGGGGTTACCCAGCTCCGCAGCCTCCCGGGCCCATGACAGAAGGCAAAATGATAGGCTGGAAGGGAAGGGGGAGCCACTGCCTGACATAGGAAAGGCAGAGCTGCTTGCAGACTGCATTTATGCACTGCTCCTTCAAAGTTCAAAGTCAGCCTCACTCCCTTTCTTTTGGCCTTATTTCTTAACGTTTTAATAAAAGGGCTTCCCGTACCCGCACCCCCCCCCCCCCTTTTTTCCCCCCCCCCATTCATCTTCAGCTTTTCCTTTTAGTTTCTATCCTCATCCCATTACAACTTTTAATTCCAGATATCACCTCTGAAAAACCATGCAGCTGGAAAAATCCTGGCCACAGTACAGTCTCTCCTCTTTAACATCCCATAGACAGCAGTGCCCCTGCACTCCAGGGTCTTTTGGGGTTAGTCCTCCCTTTTCACTCTCTCCTGCCTCAAGCTGGCTGCCCGTATGCTCCCTGCTCCTCTCTGTCTCTACATGCAGCTTCCTTGCTTTGTTGTGCTGAGAGGTCATTTTTCCTTGCATCTATTTAAGCGACGACTTTTAAACTCACACTACTCAGAAACTCTACTTAGAGAATCACACCCATGGCTTTTTGGCCAGCTGTGTGCTAAGCCCTCCCTTATAACAAGGGGTTTGAAAATGTGTGTACATTATTACAGCCTAAAAGCACACCAGTAATGCAGTGTACTAAGTCACAGATCAGACAGTACACACATGAGCAAAATGAACTAACATGTAGCTTTGGTTTCACTTCTGGAAGCTTATTTACAAGTCGCAACGTGTTGAGAAGGGAAAACAGTCAACACAACAGGGCAAAGTTGTGCTTCTTCCACTTATGTACAAGACCTCAGGGCCTTGCCACCTTGCAGCTCTCAGTGCTGTTTGTATTCATCCAGTGGAGTAGTTTTATTCGATAAAATAGCCTTGCCTACACAGACAGCTTACAGAGAGAGCTGGACGTAATGAAAAATGTTAGCTGTATTCTGTGAATAACTTGCTGTTTAAATGAAATTAATTTCATTTCTAAACTCATAGAATCATAGAACTGAGTTGGAGGGGACCTTTAAAGGTCATCTAATCTAACTCTAGCTTAGCAGATTTTAACTCACCACAGAATCATTTTACAATGCCTTTGCCATGATGAATACAACAAAGATGATTAAAAACCTAAACAGACTGCCTTTTTCTACCCTCAGAACCCACCAGATTCTCCGAGGAAAAATTCCTGCAGAAATGCCCCAGTGTGTGATGAACTTCCGTCAGTAACAGCATGTCCTCGTTGGGCTAGGATGGCATTTCCCATTTTGAGAGACTTCAGCCAGACGGCCTGGAGTGGGGAACAGCCCACAGTCAGAGCGAGCCAAGGACCTCAGCAGAATAATCCTCTTTATCAGCCACTGGTGGGGCAGGGAGAAGCACGACTGATGCCTTTGGGATGTGTAAGGCCCTTTTCAGATCTACAACAAGGAACAGACTTGTTCCATGTTCCTAGCTGGGGACATTCTGTGCTGAGGGCTCAGCGCAGGCCTGGCTGGACACTTTCCTGCCCAGCCCAGGCAGTGCCTTGCAGTTAGGTCAGCCTCCTCTGCCTGTTCTCACTCTTTTTCACAAGATAGAAAAGTTACTATTTTTAATTCTTGATCCTACTTGGGATTAAACTCTCAGAAGATGCAATTCTGCCCCATCCAGCCCACCAAATCCATGCTGGCACACTGGAGAGCTGGCCCCAGCCTGTGAGGCCACAGGGAATGACACAGCCAGCCCACAGTCATGTCGGGCGCTGGGGAGGCCTCACTGTGCCCTCCTCTGCTTAACACCCAGCCCAGGCTGGTTTCCCTCTCTGGAGATATTCAAAACCCACCTGGATGCTTTTCTGCTCAATGTGCTGTAGGGATCTGCTTTTAGTAGGGGTTTGGACTCAATGATCCCTTCCAAACCCTATCATGCTATCAGTCTATGATTATAATGGTTGTTATTTGATCAGCCACCTTACTGCAGCAGGTCAAGATGAACAGCCATGCCATCTTTCTCTCCCGACTTCCTTACCATCACTGTGTGGCTCCCTGCAGGACATGTGTGTCATCTATTAACTCTCTGGCCTATTTCATTTCACCGGCAACTCTTTTCCCTCAATGCCCCCATATATTTTTTTTTCTCTTCCCTTAGTCGTGATCAGGTCTGGCTGTGCTGCACAAAATTCCTGTCCTCGGTATTTACAGCCTGCAAATATTTGTAGACTTATCGTGTCGTCTCTGAGCCGCTGCTTAGCCAAGCTCTATGTATTTTCTCCCTCATTAATCAGCTTCTCCAGCCTCTCTATTTTTGCTGCTCTTTCCCATTGAGTTTGCAGTTTGTTCATTCTCAAAAGATAACACTAATAACCTGCTGTCTTGGATGAATCCACTGGCTCATGAGGCCCCCCCCCCCCCCCCCCGAGACACACAGGTAAATGTATGTCCAGACAGATGTCTGGCATCAGGACTTGATCAGAGACAGATCAGAGGG
Source organism: Oreortyx pictus (assembly GCA_036925125.1). Classification (NCBI taxonomy): domain Eukaryota; kingdom Metazoa; phylum Chordata; class Aves; order Galliformes; family Odontophoridae; genus Oreortyx; species Oreortyx pictus. The sequence goes on from JAUPFR010000001.1 coordinate 21,120,074, forward strand.
ACCTGAGAATCCAAGCAGCACCACTACCAAAGAGGTGGGGGTTGTGCAGCCAAAATGCCGATCCCAGGAGGGGCTTCAGCCCTTCTTGTAACTCAGGGGACAGTTCAGGAGGTGGCTGCTGGGTCAGTGGTCAGCTGAGAAGGCTGGTACCTGCAGCCTTCTCTCTGTTTCTGTGTCTCCTCTACACTACCCTGCAACGAAGGTAGCAAGCAGGAGTCTGAGCAAAGAGGAATGCATTGCAACATCCTGTGATTACTATGTGTGACTCTCCAACCTTTGCTGCCAGACGCTGTGTGGTTGCCTGTGGCACAAATAGCACTTTACTCTGCTAAAGATCCCACTGGAATCTCACAATACTTACTGCAGCTTAGTGGGAAGTGAAGAAGGGGGGAAAAAAATCCCCAGACATTTTAAATAAGGTTTGATTATTCATGGGAGCAGCAGAAGAATGCTAAAACTCTCTTGGGTTTGTCAGGAGCCTCTGGCGTTGCCCCAGACAATTTTCTAACCTCCTTTTCTTCAGTGCCCCTAAATCCAGACTGTAACATTAGATAAGTGAAATTCCTGCATAGACGATGAATAATCAGAAGGGAATTAGGAGCTGCTCACAGTCTGGTATATTTTGAGTACTTGGTGGGGTTTTGCTTCTATGAGATCCTGGGAAAAAGTATAAAAATCCATACCTCCTGTATGACTTCCTCTGTCAGAGGCTGTTACCTTTGGGCCCCAGTCTACCAATGTGATCCAGGGGATGTAGGGAAGCCTGTCATAAGAAGCCTATAATCTTATCCTAGCTGTGTGAAGGCTTATTTTTTTGTTCACACAAACTCTAGCAAGCTGTAATGGTGCCACCAGTGTCACTTCTTTCCATGAAGAATATTTTAGCATTCAAAGGCAAACAAAAGTGACCTAAACAAACTCAAGATAAAGGCAGTGAAAGAAGTGCTTTAACAATGGCTGCTAATTGTCTTTTCATCAATTGGCAGGATCACACATGAGGCCCGTTTTATGGTCCTTGGAATTTGAAGAAATGTGTGGCATGCTTTCAGTGGTTTTTCCAGCTCTTGAAATAACTGATACACAAAGTGCTTCATCAGAAAACCTCATAGCAAAGATTTTCAAAGAACACCTGAACTGAACTTGATCACATTGCACATTGCTCTAGAAAATCTTTCATGAGAATCTGTAAGTGGGCAAAACAAATTTCTATCTAAAATTCATAACTAATATCAAGACAAGGCATGAATGCCTTTTGACTGATCTGATAAACAGTAAATATATCATATACAGATACCAGCATCAAAAATGTATTTTATTTTTCTATGGATATTTTCAGTTAATAACAAGAAGATACAACAACTCAGAAACTAATCTTAAGAATCACCCACCTCAGAAACTAATTCTAAAAACAAATGTAATTAACTGCTGAGCTCATTTTCTTCCTTCCTTCCCTTCCTTCCCTTCCTTCCCTTCCTTCCTTCCCTTCCTTCCTTCCTTCCTTCCCTTCCTTCCCTTCCTCCCTTCCTCCCTTTCTTTCTCTTTCTTCTTTCTTTCTTTCTTTCTTTCTTTCTTTCTTTCTTTCTTTCTTTCTTTCTTTCTTTCTTTCTTTCTTTCTTTCTTTCTTTCTTTCTTTCTTTCTTTCTTTCTTTCTTTCTTTCTTTCTTTCTTTCTTTCTTTCTTTCTTTCTTTCTTTCTTTCTTTCTTTCTTTCTTTCTTTCTTTCTTTCTTTCTTTCTTTCTTTCTTTCTTTCTTTCTTTCTTTCTTTCTTTCTTTCTTTCTTTCTTTCTTTCTTTCTTTCTTTCTCTCTTCACAGAAACTAAGATATAAGTTCTGATTTAAAAGATTTTCATCTTTGCAGTTTCGTTAGCATCATATCGTTAGTATAGAGAAGTGGTCCAAATAGCCTAGACAAACATATAAGGACAACCAGTTTTATAAATCAAGTCCCCCAGCTCCACTCAACAATCCAGCACTTGTGAATGCGATAGTGCTGTCCACTTTCCATTAGTATGCAACTATCAGTTGGTGAGTCACACTATAAAGCATTTAACAACTGTTCTCATAAATACCATACACCATCTGTTAACAGAATCAAAGGGCTACGTGCCAATTTACGTTAGGATTGAAAGGTCTGTTTTAAAAATATTCCAGCAGTCTTAGAGCATATAGATATTGTGAAAAATGACTAAAGACACATGTCATTCCATGCAATTCCCAAAGAGCACAGCTCAGAGAAAATATTTCTGGGGGTATATTTTGGCATTTTACCTTTTGTTCTCATTGCAAATCAGAACTAAAGGACTCAAAAGTGTCATTATTCACAGAAGGACTTCTTTCTTAATTTTTAAGAAACTTCTTCATTAGGTCTCTGACCAAATTATACCATTATGCCAATATTAAGTGTTCTGATATGCCCACAATAGGAAACAACAAAAAAATCTTTAAGTTTGGTGGAATGATCTGAAATACTTTGTTCTGTATCCACTCCATAATGGTGGCAGGTTACATCGCCAGAATGTGAGCTTGGGCCATTATTCAGTCTGTCACAATGGACACGATGGTTAGGCCACATCTTCACTAATACAAGGAGTCACAGGACTCACAGAATCACAGTCTTGGGGGTTGGAAAGCATCTGTGGAGATCCCTGAGTCCAACATCCTGCTAAAGCAGGTTCCCTATAGTAGGTTACACAGGAAAGTGTCCAAGCAGGTTTTGGACATCTCTAGAGAAGGAGACTCTACCACCTCTCTGAGCAGCCTGTGCCAGTGCTCTGTCACTCTTATTGTGAATAGTTTTCCTGATATGTAAGGCATTTTATCATGTAAGGGTATATACTGGTAAAATACATTCATTAGTCTAATGAAATGGACTTGTCACAGAACAGTTTTCCTTTGTTACTTGTACATTTGTCAGGGTTCCTTTTTAAAATAAAAACCAGTTATTACCTATCTCCTTTCACTGAAACTGCCTCCATTCACTTACTGAAACTTAAACCAGTTATTCTTCAGAAGTTATAGTGGGAGGGGAGGAGATGAAGGTGATGAAAGGATTGAAAGTAAATGAAATGTCATATGGTGAGCTTCAGGTGAAGATACAGGAATAGTGTCTAGGTCCAAGGGAGAGAGGTGTGGGTCTGGAAGAGGTAAGCAGGAAGAAATAAATTTTTAAGAAATACAAATAAAATGTTACCAAATGATACACCTTCTTTTCTTAAGAAAATACTAGAAAAATCATTCAGAGAAGGTACTCTGCCTCAGAGCAAGGCTGGTGAACTCCAGAGATGGGAGAACATGTGTCAGTCCTGCTCAGAGGTAACTGTGACTTTCAAAGAGCAAATGCTGCCTTCCAAGGGCAAGCAAAACATTACCTCCTAACTGCCGCTGTTTCTCCATCTTCACTCTATGCCTCTCTATGTCTCTGTAAGCTGGCTGCAGCGCTGTTCCATTGCTGAAGATTGGATTTACACAAAACAAGGTATTTCACAGAACTGCACCTAAAAGTGTTCCACATCTCCTAAGCAGAAGCGACGATCTTGAGATGTTGCCTTATCAACTCTAAAAAAATTCACAAGAGTTACACTATTTCCAAAACCAGCTTTAAAGAGAAGTAATGAGAATATTCAGAATGCAAAGAAATGCAAAATTGAAGTGAATTATCTCCACAGTGACAGGCACTCAGTTGCTGGTAATAAAATCTTTCTTTAATTATAAAGCTTCAGACAATGGCATTTTTGAAAATTTCTTTTCTGTGAAGTTCTTGGTGGTTATGTTTTTTTTTTTCTGATCCACAAAAGCAACAACACACATTCTGGCTTATCTGAGATTGGAAGCTTCAGTAATGAGAATGAATATAAAGTCTAAGAGATCATACCCTGCAACTGTGAACAAAGAGGACAGCCATTTCATTCTCAGATAATTTGTGCACAGAGTAATACTCTTAGAAATGAAAGGGAGCCAGGATGCAGATATGTTTCTTTCTCCATCTAATCAAAGTAGTTATACTGACAGCAGAAGTGAGATCAAGTGACTTCATTCAGCCTACCAGAATAGGACCCTAGTATCTTGTGAGGCCCATTCTCCATCACTTCTTCATAATACATATTATTATCGTTACAGTCTACAGTGTACTATTTATTATTCATTATTCAATTTCATGTAGCGTTCCTGATTCTTGCAGCATCAGCTTCTCTGTTAGCATAAACACTGTAAAGTAATTGCATTAAACTGTTTATTTGAATCAGTTGTATTTCTAATCTATCACAAAACTCAAACAAAACTTGAAGTTCTCAAATGTGGCTGTAAAATTAAAATCTCTGTGTTCTGCAAGTACTTTAAAAACACAGAACACACACAGATCAGCCTCAGTCTTATCACCGGTGTGCATATTGTGGGCAAAGCTCATGCTAGCCATGCTTGAGGCAGAGCTGAACTATCTCTGCCTTTGATCCCAGCCAAGGAAGGAAAGTGGATGTCTTAGCAGAGTGCCCGCCCTAGAATCATGCATTCTGCTTGCCAAGATCGTATGATTTTCTCTTTCTTTTGGCACGGAGTGTGGGGTGCTTTTCTCTTTTTGGCAAGTGAAAATATCTTTCAGGCTTGTGTCTGCTTGCAGGGAAAGCATACTGCTCTAACATCCTCTGTGACTACTGGAGGAAGAATAATCATTTTCTTGTCAGAAGTGCACTCTTAAGGAAAGATCATAGGCTTACAGAAATGCTGACTGGAAGGGATCTCTGGAAGTCTTTAACTTGCCTCTCAAAGCCAGACTATTGGCAGCACTAGTTCAGATCAGCCAGGCTTTTTCAGTTTGAATTTCCAAGATTCATTACAAGGATGGATATTCCACTACTGCTCTCAGCAGCCTCTTCCTGTGGTCTCCCAAACCATTTCCTAATCTCCAGCCTTAATCTCACAAGACACAACCTTTATCCATTGCTCTTCTGCCTCTTCTGGGCATCTCCCACTTCCAAGAAACATTTGATTCTCTGATACCTCTTTGCAAAATCGTAGGTTGCTCTTTGATCTCCTCCTGCCGTTCTCTTCGTATCAAACACTTGGACATCTCCTTCAGGTAATACACTTTAGGCCCCAAACTGGATACACTATTCCAGATATAACCTCATCATTGCTAAACAGAGGGAATAATAACATCTCTTCCTTTGCTGGCCATGGTCCTCACAATGGAGCTGAGCGATCAGTCTGTCTCATCTGTGATGAGAGGACACTGCTGTCCTGTATTCCACCTGGCACCTGGATCCTCTAGTCCTTTACAGCAGGACCAGTCTGCTAATCAGACACCGTTTCCAGCCCACAGTGGTGCTGGAGTCACTCCCGCCACACACGTAGCACTTTGCCCTTTTCTCCCTGAAGGAGAGTTGGGAGTTCACAGCACTTTTCAGCTCAGTCCTCAAGGTTCTCTAAGTTACACTGAACTAAATCACACTGGTCAATGTCAGCTGCCCCTCTTGCAGTGCAGTGTTACCAGACTGCAGCTGAGCATCAGACCACCACTGGTTCCTCTGGGTGAGCCCAGATGTGCAGCCAAACTTTAACCAGTGTGGTAGTCTGCTCTTCCAGCCCATACACGTCCTTAACTTTTGAATGAGAATGCCATGCATATCCAAAGCCTGACTATAGTCAAGCTGTATCACATCCACCACATTCCCTTTGCCCATAAAGAGAGATGACAAACTGACATAATGATAAGGGTTAAAGACAGGGAAGCCTGTATTGCAGTGCCATGCACGGAAACTGATAGATCTTGTGAACAGGATGGTTATGGCAACTGAAGCAAGGTAACTGTGTTAACACAATGTTCACCAAAAACTAAACAGCTGTACGTCAGAAGAAAAGTATCCTAGTCCCAGGACTCTGATGGAGAGAAGGGCACTAATATGACTATTCTACTGCTGATGCCTTAGCTTGAACTTTCCTTTGGCTCCAGCGCTGCACTGCATAAACATTCACAAAGAGTTGATTATTGGCTTTCTACTTCACTTACGATTTGGACATCATAAAGTTCTGTGTTGGTGATTTCTGAGCCAATTTTCAGTACTAAGCATGTGCTAACTACTGACTTTAACTAGAATTATAGGGGTTTTGCATCTCTGTAACAGCTGCACAACTGAGCCATTTTATCTCATGAATGAGCAAGGAATAAAAGTGAAAAAAAAGTGAGCTACTTAATAATTCAAACAGTTTAAAATCTTCTGACATTCAGTGCTTATGTCAAACTGCCAACAATACAAAGATGAAATATATATACATATATACACAGAGACATGCATAGATATGTGTGTATATATATGTGTGTGTGTGTGTGTGTGTGTGTGTGTGTGATATACACACACACATATATAATAATCAGGTGATGCCTATTCCCCAGATGAGTGAACGTTGTGTATCATTTTTCAGTCCTTACAGCACTATAGAAGAAGAACTTTACAAGCATGTACAGAGACTTTTTGTACCTTTCTATCCGTGCTACATCATTACCTTCAGATCACATCTTCAGTGACACCCACGCAGGAACCTGAATATCAATAACATGGACATAATATGGAGATTCAGTAGATTCATGAGTGTGGATGAAGGTCTGATCTGTGATATGGAACAGCTTGGTTGTAGGGGTCCTTGGTGAATTGGAAGGACTGGCATTCACCAAGAGGAATAGGAAGAAATTGCACAAGGAAGCTAATGAGGGACTCTGAGGTGAAATTCCTCAATGCTACACCTTCAAGGACAGTCGAAATACTTTGAACAATACTTGAACCATGCTTGAATGCTGTGGTCTTTTTTATGGAATGCAAGCAAAAGTGCATAGTAGGATGAACTAAGATCCATGATACATTATTTGAGTCTTACAGTTATATTGAAGAACTTTTGTTACTAATATACAATTGGATATTTTCTCAAGTGCATTTTCAATACTGTTACTGCAGGGTGCTTTTGCCAATATAGTCACATTTATGGAATCCAATAGACTGCAAAACAGAAGTGGCACCATCATTAAAATAATCTTCCCTATCAAGTAGGGAACATGTTGTGCACAGCTCTTTCCAGTGTCCTCACAGGATAAGATGAAAGAAAACATAAGCAATTTTTTCCTTCCGCTAGAGAAAGCTTTTCAAGAGAGGACAGCATATGCAGTTACACTGGTGATCAAACCAGACTCAGGCGGTCAGAAGAATAACCAACGCTATTGAGTGAGAGAGAAAAGCTGCTTTGTTCTCAACATATTTCATTTTATTTGCCAGAATGCCACAGCAGGCTCGAACTTAATCTGAATTTCTTTGTAGCACTGTTGTCAGTGATGGCTACTACAGTCATTTTTTAACATCTGAGAGTTTGTACCCAACTTGTACAAGTTAGTACTGTTTTTATTCGCAGGCATCTGAATTGCTGGTGTGTGCAACTGTGTTCCTGACTTCACTGAAGTGATACTGAAATATTCAAGAAATACCTAAGAGTCTGGCATGCAGAATTTGTTAGATATCTCAGCACTCTAAGGTGAACACTAAACATGAAGGGGAGAAAAAATTTTCAAAGGTAACTGGAAAACAAACGGTGGGTGAAAATTTGCCAGTAGGTAGCTTAAAGCTGTAGAGCACTGATCTTACTACAGTACAATTCAGAGTTTAAAGATAATTTATTTCAGGTACAGGACAATGCTTATTGGACACAGTCCAGTAATTTTTACATGCAGTAAAAATGATGCACAAAGACGGGATGCACAGAGAAAGATGGAGCAAGAGATTTTCATTCTCACTCAAGTACAATGAGCTGTTCCCATTGTGATCTAATTGCCTTTATTAACAACAGGACTGCTGCATATTCCAGTCCCCTAAAATAGCCTCCTTCACCCTCTTTAGAATAAGAACTACCTGCTAGATTTGTAGAAAGTGTATCATTTATCATAGAAGAAAATTGTTTGGGTTGGAAAGGACCTTAAAAAACATCCAGTTCTAACCCCCTGAGGGCAGGGACACCTCCCACTAGACCAAGTTTCTAAAAGCCCCATCCAGCCTGGCCTGAGAACATCTCAAGAGACAGCGCCTCTACAGCTCCTCTGGTCAACCTGTGCTAGTGTCTCACCACGCTCAAGGTAAAGAATTTCTTCTTAATGTCTAATCTTCTCTAGGCTAAATAACCCCAACTCTCTAATCTTGTCTTCAGGGGAGACAGGAGGTGCTCCAGCCCTCTGATCATCCTCATGGCCTCATCTGGAACCATTCCAACAGGTCCATATCTTTCTTACATTGGGGGCCCCAAAGTTGAATGCAGGACTGTGGTGGGATCTCACAAGGACAGTATAAAGCAAGCATCTTTAAGTATAGTACCAGAGCTTTGTTCTCTGTTCACAATCACTCTTCTACTACTCTCTGAGACAGTATATTTTCAGGATTTCTAGAGTCCTGGTATTAGATCTGTACATACAATAACAAAGAACCCTTGAGATATCCTAAATTCTTTAGTGTGTCCTTCTAACAGCCAAGAAGTTTGGAGAAAAGACAGAAGATAAATGAGAAATGCAAGAAGTAGAATACAAACAGATTCCAGCTTGGATAAAAAAGATGAATATTCTAATTGAAATTGGATGTATCACACATACCTGTACAGCAACATATTATGGTTTTGGAAAGGAGTGGTGGTGAGCTCAACTTTAAAAGAGATGGATGGATACTTATTCTCCACAGACGATCTTCTGGGTCTAATTCTCTTCCCACTGGAGAATTGGAAATATGAAATATTAAGCATAGTTTTTATGATGGCTGCTCAAGAGAATGTCCTTCAGTGCGGTATCAAGAAGAGAGGGGAATATGATAACAGTTGCTTTTTGAGCCCTGAGCTTTTGTTTACTCCTTACTAAGAGATGCAGAACATAGCCATGCGTGGAGATGCTGCTCTCACCAGGCATCTCTTCTGTCCCGAAACCACCACTGCTACTGTTGAGTTCAAGCTGTCATCTGTAGAACAAGGTTGAGTGAGAACCTCAGGAACCTCAAGAGTTAGCTTCCCATAGGTACAAGAGCACCATCTTGTGATACCTGAACCATAGTGTGCCAGCTGCAGGAGGAAGCTGCTTCCTCCCCATTACTTCCATCGCATCCTGCACACTTGTATGTGCTCCCTCTCCTTGCTTACTGCCCTAGCAATAAGACTACAGAGACAAATGTGGAATGAGATACCACTGATATTTGGGTGAGGGGAAGATGTAGTACAGCTCATATCTTCTGATGTGTGTCTGGCTTCCAATATAGGCAGTGTTATACACTAATGCAATGGGATGTGGCATCAGCAATAATAAATCACCTGGATATAGCTATAGCCACTAACCAAATGCCCGGACAGGACAACAACATACAGGATTTATTAAATTGGACTGCTGTAAAACAGGTAAAATCTTAGGCTAGCACAACAGATTTATTTTTCCAGGCTTTCTAGTATTAGTCTTGTTGGACTGCACAGTCTTGCTCTGCATAGCTGATCAGCTGCTGGACCATTAAAATTGCAACCTCCAAGCTGCAGCTCCAGGTGCTAGTGAAAAAACTTGTATGAGACAAAAGAGAAAGCTACCTTCCAATTTTTATGAAGCACTGCATTCAGTCAGCTCTGCCTTTCACACTGTGGCAAAATTCCCATCGCTGCGGAGAATTTTTAAAGGGTTATAGAAGATGAGGCAAATAAGGTGTAAACATTGTATATAACATGCAAAACAGTGAATATCTGCTATATGAAACAATAGTCTGGGATAACAAAAATTTAATCTCACAGTCAATTTTACAAAATAAAGAGATTGGCAAAGAAAATGTGAAGAAGTCCTAAGACATTGGCTTAATATTTTTTATGTCCTTCAGTACACACCTGTGGTAAAATCTCTTCTTTGGAGGAGACTGAAGGTGCTGGGTGAATTTAAATCCTACTCTAGTAATTATGTTAAGACTATGAAGCAATACAGAAAATTTTAAAACATCACCTCCCACTCATTCACACAGTTAAACGAGAAGCAGTTTGAATCCTTGCCATACTTTTGAAAGAAGACATTTTTATAAACTCGAATAATTTAGGAGCAGATTCCAAAAGCCTTTAGGTGCCTATGGCATTGCTCAAGCAGAATGTAGATGCCTGAATTCAAGTGAGCGAGTCACACGAATTCTGCCTGTGGCATGCACACCTGAGAGGCACCTAAGCTGTCATCAGTGGAGTTATTTAGGCACCTAAAGTACATCGAATGCATATTCCCAGAGGCCTTTTTATCTTGGATAAGGTATCTCAGCATATACTTTACTTCAAGTGTTTAGGCATTCTCCAAACACTTGTTTGGATACCTTTTGTAGATTGAGGTAATTACACACTGCCAACACAAACTCAGCACAAAGCAGAGTTCAAAGCCCTGATGTTACCCGGAATCTTCCGATGGAGCATCCCTGTTGGGTGACGCCCATCATTTGTACTACACAAAAGCTGAGGAACTGTATGATCATAGAAACAATCATAAAATCATTAAGGTTGCAAGAGACTTCTACGACCATCCAGTGCAATTGTCCATCTGTACTGCCCACTAAAATATGACTACTGATAGGCATTTACTTTAGAAAGAGCAACAAAAACCAAGTCATTCATATTCAAGCAGCAACTGAAGTGGCTGAGGGACTTCTGAGATGTAAATCTTTCTTTCTCATAGGAACACAAATCCCATAGAGAGAGAAGAGGAGGAGGCAATTCAGACACATCCTTTATTTCAGCATTTTCTCTGCATCCCTCTGCTTGGAAACTGGATCTTGTAAATCCCACAGCCGCATGACTGGCTCTTCTCAAATGAACAGGATATTTAGGTGAATAACTAAAGACTGCAAATTCTTATCTCCAAGCTGGGCAGTGGAAAGTCACGTTAGATCTCAGTTTTAAGACTTTTTTTTTCCTTCTTCCTAACATACACAACTGCAGACCCAGATCCTGCCACCCACTGGTTCAGAACTAATAAATAAGGAAGGGCTGTCCTTGTACAGCCATTCATTTGCTGAGAGTTTTGTAGGCCTCGTAAAAATTAAATACACATGAGATTTTGTGATCAAATTAACAGTATGGAAGTTCAGGTTCTTGTTTAAAAAAAAGAAAAAAAACCCATGAACTTTTGGAGTGCACTCTTTTCAGGAACAAAAGATCCTACATAAAGCACCATAATCGTATCAATTTTACATAGTATTTTTGCTGCTACACTGAAAAAGTCCTTATGAGTGGGAAACCATTGCTATAATGTATTTAGTGAAGAACAGCATACAACCTAGCATGAATTATTTTCTGTAATAATATCTGAATACAGATCAACACTGCAACCAGAAATATGGGAATTAGGGCTACACAGACAAACATCTCTGTATGTCCATATCTCATTACTATGGCTTGGAAGGACCAAGTGGAATTACCACTCTGAAGAATCTGCATATGTTACATGCAGCTAAAGGAGGAAAAGAACATAACAGCTTGCACCTCTCCTCTGACCACTTTAGAATTGAAGCTTTTGTCTCATTCAGAATTAAGACAGCAACTACAAGAATAATATCCAAAATGTGAATAAAAAGAACACATCATAACAGACAATTTAAACAACTATATCACCATGTAAATATATGCCTGCGCATGTTGGCCAAATGTTTTCATTACCTGAAATAGAATATGTAGGACTGAGCCCCAAAACACAACGTGCAGAAAAGTTTCGTCTGTGGAGCTCAGGATGAAAGACACAGTGAAATGAAGGTGTCTGTACTTAGGATTTACCATCCCTGAATGAAGACAGAAGTTTCTTCAAGATCAGTGGAATATTATCAATCCTATCAATACGTCTTCTGTGCCTTTACACCCCTTACCTTAGCAGCTCCAGTCTTTGAGACACCATATTCCCAGAGACTCCTTAGAGTTGCCATATCGAGACCCCTCATTGTCAAACCTGCACAGAATTGGCTGAAGGAGATGTATTTGGAAAACAAAACAGAGAAAATAGCCTCAGAAATTCCCATTTAGCCAGTCAGAGAAAAAAAAACAACAAAAAACCAGAAAACAAAAAACCCAAACAGCAGTGTGGTTCTTGTCTCTGTGTTTATCCATTTTCTCTGATGACCTTTTCTAGATCAGTCTCTGTTGTTCAGAAAACAGGCTGTCTTTGATTCCTGCTGGATTTCCACCCAGCATTGATGGTTATGCAAAGACAGCTCAAGTGTTGAAGGTGCTGACCGTCACCTGAAATCTTCTTGGTTGCGCCATTCAAACTAACACAGTGGGGGGAGCTAGCTACGATAGTAATTATGTTCAACAAAACAGTTTGGGAAGTTTGCCCTGCAAGACTTACTGTCATTCACACTTTTGAGATGTTACATGGCTCAGTATCTCTAAGTACCCTAGCACTCATGTTAATTTCTCCTTTAGCAATTGACGCTACATTTCATTTTTTTATCAAAAAGTAAAATTGCAAGCAAAGAAATGTTTGCTGTATCTACACAGGCAAGCTCAGTGTGTCAGGGTTTAAACAGATGCGCAATTCATGAACTGAAACTACATGATATAACAACTCAGCTATTTATTGACTTGAAGCAAAGCTTGTTACTAACAATAGCCTATTCAGACCAACCTCTCTTCCTTTCTTTTCAGAACAGACTAAAACAAAAAACTTTTTTTTTTTTTGTGAAGAAATACAAATAAACCCATTTTAGTTCTTATGATAGATTAGAAATGTTTTCTGATTTCTTTAGACAATTTTGAGCTTAAAGTTCTGCTTTTTAAAACACTTCTGCAGCTCTCCTTAGGGAGGGATATTCCAGAGCTACAGAAGAAGTTTTACATCAATTCATACTCTCCATCAGCTTGCTCATTTCAAGGTTATAACAAAGTTCATCCCAAAATGATGTCAATAATTGATGTTCGTAAACATCTGTGTTCCTAATACACTGAATAGTTCATAATGCGCATGACTCATGTTTAAATCATTCTTTCCAGGTCTCTGAATTACCAAGAGAGAACAGAACATAACTGCTATATTTTAAGAAAAAATTGAATTTGAAAGGCTGTGATATTCTGAATAATCTCATAGTAATGTAGAATGGTATGCAACAATGACCAAAAAAAAGAGGAGTAAATGAGCTTATTGTTGGAAATTGTGCTGTAACCCATGTTAGACACTTGCTGATGCCAGAAAAACATGTATCTTTTAATAAGGGCAACATGTACACTGAAAAACATGTAGCTGGATGAAATCACATATCAGTCCACACTAACAGAAACGCTGACCTCCTGTTTTGAATAGCAAAAATAGAAAAAATGCTGTAATCACTGCATTAGAGAACAATACACTGAATTTACAGCAGTTTAATATCTTCTATCTATATCGTTTTTTAATGCAAAGCAGACACTGAATTTCTTTGTGTGTTCAAAGGGCATTTAGTGATGGATGCAGCTGCATAAACTAAGAGTATTCAGCCAAATGACTCAGCAGGTCACTGCCGCAGAAACTTGTTTTTGTTTGTGTAGAAAGACATTGTATATTTCGTTGTTGTTGTTGTTGTTTTGAGCATGTTAAAAGGAATGGAGGTTCTTGATTTCCATTTACTTCCAGTATTTTATCACTGGATGCAAAGTGGGGCAGCTCAATGGGAAGGACTGGTGCATACCCACAGAAACCATGATATATCGCAGGGAGAAATTTCATTCAGGAGATCCCAGGATAAAAGCACGTGAATAAATGAGTTGTCTACAAGAATTATACCAAAGTTTTTCATTTGTCAGCAACCTAACTTAATTAGGTGGGAAGTAATTTAGATTTCCTTGTGGGACTTGGTTATTTCTATGACATCTCAATAGACATGGAGATGAGAAGGTGAGTGTCTGTAGCACGGGGGGTTGGGTATCCTCCTGGAAATATGCTGCCTGAGCTCTCAGCGATACTTCTAAGTGAAACATTGCCAGCACGATGAGGAGACTTCTCATCTCTTGCTGCCATTTGGTTGACTGTGATGTTAGCACAGAGTAAAATATCGAACTTGGCCCCCATACCCAACATGATCTACAAGCCAAGCCCTTGGAAAACAAGCCCTGAAATCTTCAGATACATTCAGCAAGACTGAGGTCATATGAGCAGTTCCTAAACCATAACGCTGGTTTCCTGATGGCCAGGACAGCTGCAGTGGTTCATAGATGGTGCCACTGCTGTGCCCAGCTTTGGGATCTTGGATGCAGATGGAGACTCGCAGTGAGCCGTCATGCACTTGAAGTCACAGGCATTTAGTACTGTGCTTTCCTGATGGCATGGATTTACCAGAAAATTTGCCCTGACTGGAGACTGTGCTTGGGTAAGGAAAATCCAGTGGGAAACAAAAAGCCAACTGTAGCTCATGGCTTCTCTGAGTAGTTGTCAAGGATGAACAAATCAATGGATGCTCTGCTCTACCTGCTGCCCTGTCATCCAAGGCCAGACAGGAAACTTCCAGCCATGAAAATTCCAATAAAAAACCCTTAAATGTGAACATATAAAGGCTTGAGGTGCAATCTCTCAGCAGATCACTGAATTAGTTCTCACTACTGAATGCCATCCACAGGGACCTGGACAGGCTTGAGAAGTGGGCCCATGCCAACCTCATTAAGTTCAATAAGGCCAAGCGAAAAGTCCTGCACCTGGGACTGGGCAATACCAAACACAAACACAGGCTAGGTGGAGAATGGATTGAAAGCAACCCTGAGGAGAAGGATTTGGGAGTGTCAGTTGATGAAAGATTCAACACGAGCCAGCAATATGCACTTGCAGCCCTGTAGGCCAACCATATTGTGGGCTGCATCAAAAGAAGTGTGACCAGCAGGTCAAGGGAGGCGATTCTGCCCCTCCACTCTGTTTTCATGAGACCCCACCTCGAGTACTGTGTCCAGTTCTGAGGCCCCCAACACGAGAAGGACATGGAGCTGTTGGAGTGTGTCCAGAGGAGGGCCACAAAGATGATCAGAGGACTGGAGCACCTCCTCCATGGGGACAGGCTGAGGGAGTTGGGGCTCTTCAGCCTGGAGAAGAGAAGGATCTGGACAGACCTTATAGCAGCCTTCCAGTATCTGAAGGGAACCAACAGGAAAGCTGTAGAGGGACTTTTTATAAGGGCATGTAGTAACAGGATGAGGGGAAATGGCTTTACATTGGAAGAGGGTAGATTTAAACTGGACAGTAGGAAGAAATTCTTTACTGTGAGGGTGGTGAGACACTGGAACAGGTTACCCAACAAGGTTGTGGATGTCCCCTCCCTGGAGGCACTCAAGGCCAGGCTGGATGGGGCTGTGAGCAACCTGGTGTAGAGGGAGGTGTCCCTGCCTATAGCAGGTGATTGGATCTAGATGATCTTAAAGGTCCCTTCCAAACCAAAACGTTCTATGAGTCTGTTTACTCACCCAGGAGATCAATTCTGATGATTATCTTCTCTTTTGCTCTTTTTTTTTCTTCTCTTCTTGCGTGTGTGTGAGAGAGGAAGATCCTTATATTTCACATTCACATGATTTCCTCTAAACACAGCATATCAGCTTAGAGATCTTGCAATCAAATACATTTTATAAATAATTTAAAAAATGCAGTTATTTGTAAATAGCTATTGCAAAGAATAAACAGATACCAAGAAGAACACATTCCTACTGCAGATCCTGCATCAAATCATATGTGGACATAAACTCCCTCAAAATACTTCAAATTATTGTTTTCTGCCTTCATCAGTTCATGAATGCTCAGAAGAACTAACCAAATTTCTTTTGAAAGAATTTACAAATTCCAAAGAATCAACAAATACAGCTGTATTCCCAAGAGAACATTTATATATTGTGCTAGACAAGGATGAAGATGCATTTCCAGTAAGCTTAGTAACAAAAAAGACAGCTCTGAGACTACAATTTAATTACTAAGATATAACAAGACATCTTGGGAAATCGGCGGATTGGCAGCTTTTGAAAGTGTTTGAAAAGTGATTTTAGAGGAAAAAAAAAAAAAAAGAAAAAGAAAACAAAAAGAAAGGCTTATTTTTTATGCCTAGGGTATTTTTTCCAGGGAAATTTAGATGCTTATGTGGAAAGTTTTTCTTTATTTTAAAACAGAAAACAAATTAGTCTAAAAAAAATTAACCCCAGGTACGAGAAAGTAGAAAGCATGTTACTTCTCAGAAGCAGCAGATTCCTTCCACAAGCAATCATGTGGGCTTTTTTTATAGTATGAAGAATATTTGTAACACATTCTATGCCACAGTGACCATTAATTTGAAGAACAGAATTTATCGTTCTCACAGTCTTTGAAAAATTTACTCAGCTTACAACAATATTTTTGTATAAAATCCTTCCTTTTTTTTTTTACCTAATCACTTTATAGCTTTCTATGTTCCTACAGGATTTACTTTATCATAAAAAATAAGCATACAAACCCTTGATCTTATTTTCTCTTTGAATTAAGAATAATTTTGTTCCATTGTGTTTGTCTGGTACAATGCTGCTGATATTTCATTGAATTCATAAGCAGCTATTCTGCTGTAAATATTAAATAGCAGAGTATTAAGCTTTTCTATTCATCTTTTCTTCTACTGTCTCAGATAAATAAGGTGTATTTCTCCAGAAATACAGTTTTTTATAAAAGCTCTAATTTGTCTACCTTCTTGTTCAGAAGATTTTGCTGATGTTTATCCTAAGTTGGACATCTCCACACGGACAGATAAATAAACTGTCACCAATTTCCTTTATCCTCCAAGTTCACTTGCATTCCTTGAAACTTGTAGATTCTTCCTGGCTGTGCATCATGCCCTAAAGGTAACTTGGAAGACATGTGGCAGTGACCAGAGTTACCAGCTGACCTTCATGGGCTGTACAGGTCTTTGCAGCACCAAAAGTATGTGCTTTAGTACTCAGAGGCCTTGTAAAAAGCACCACCATGAAAAGAACTGGTCCTGTTCCAGTACCTGAAGGGGACCTGCACAAAAGCTGGGGAGGGACTTTTTGTAAGGGCATGTAGAGATAGGATGAGGAAAAAGAACTGGAAGAGGGTAGATTTAGACTGGACAGTAGGAAGAAATTCTTTACTGTGAGGGTAATGAGACACTGGAACAGGTTACCCAACGAGGTTGTGGATGCCCCCAGCCTGGAGGCATTCAAAGACAGGCTGGATGGGGCTTTGAGCAACCTGGTCTAGGGGGAGATTGGAACTATAGCAGGGAGGGTTGGAACTAGATGATCTTCAAGGTCCCTTCCAACACAAACCATTCTATTACTCTATGTGCCAACAGCACTTCAGACTCAAAGGAAGTAGCAACCAACTGACACTCAGGTAAACTCCACATTTACTGACTTCTTCCTAACGATGCCACTAGTGGTCATGGGAAGGGCCCAGACCTGAGGAAGGCCCAGGCCTGAGGCCCACTATCCCACCAGTCATGCTGCTCTCAAGTCTTACCATTAAACTCCTGTTCCCCATCATCCGCACTGTTGCTTCAGGTGCCTGATGGCCCAGAGGAGTAAGAATATGAAACACAGTCATATCTAGAGAGAACCATAGCCATTGCCTGGGTTATACCAATAAGGAAAGTGGAGCACACCACTTGGGGATAGTTTTATTCCTTTCTTATAATGAGAAAAATATTGTGGAATCCAGCTAAATCCCGTTACTGGTGTCATCACAAGCTATGGAGAGATCAGAAATTAAGATGTTTTGATCCCAGCTACAGCCAAGCACCCTCAAGAAAAAATGTGATGCCAGAGAACAACTGCAGCTTTTCAAAATTCCTATGGATTCTTCATTTGGAGACAGATGAGGTTGCTTAAGTCAGACTGGCAGTTGGACTTGAGTATCTTGAAGGTCCTTTTTAACCTAAACCTTTCTATGATTCTGTTCTATGCTTGGACTATGGAAGCTGAGAGCATCCCCAAGCCACTCTCTGCTTTTTGTACGCAATAGCTTTGTCCTGCAGCTAGGCAGGAAAACCTTTGGGCGCCATTGTGTCATCAAAGCAGAACAAAAGAGCTAGTGTCCTGGTGACCTCCTTGCCTGTCCAGATAGTTTTGGAAAGATCTGATACATTAATTACTTACTCACATGATGTACATTACTCATTCTGAGTACAATACAGCATGTGTTATTCTGCATTAGGATGACTATATGTAAGAATACTGCAATAAACAGAAAGTTGTAATAAACCTACTTTGGTAGGAGTTTATGTCTCTCCTACTGACCATATTGCCATTAAACCTATGTCTGTAGGTTTCATCTCACAGGCTTTTCTTCTTTGGCTGGCAGTCTTTTATGAAGTCCATTTCCTTTATCGCTACGTGAACACTTATCGTTGACAAAGGGAGATATCTGCAACATTTACAAGGCTCAGACATTTATAAACAAACATGGTGAAACAGTCCCTGCCCTGCAGAGAGCATTGTCTGCTTTGAATCCAGACAAGTTAATCGTTATTCTTCAGAGCAGCTGAGCTTCCCACATGTTCTTTTCTCCCACTCAGGGTGTACTCAGGGGTGCCAGAGCCTCGCTGTGGGAGCAAGAAGGGACATTGCTGCTGTTCCCAGCCTCACACCACACATTGATTTTCTCATCCAAAGGTCGACACTGAGTATGTTTTTGGTCTGCAATGCCTCCAGATACATCTGAAAATCTTGCAAGGAAGCTGTAAACTGAACACATAATTATAAATGATTGCTGTGGTGCCCTATAGGCTTGGGACTTACTGATGACATTCTGAGTTCTTCCAAATTCAGGAGGCCAGGATCTATCTGATTGCCCTTCATGACTAAACTGCTTCTGTTATAATGATCTTGCTGTGAGCTGGAATTAATTCCTCTTCTTACGAAATGTCTTTGTTTTCTCAAACTCTGGCCATGCTGACCTATTGATGTGACCTTCCTAAAAACAAAAGGCATCTGTTAATAACTCAGACTTTGCAAGAAGCTGAGAGCGAACTGCAGGTGAAACATACTATTTTAAATTCCTATGTTAGCCTTGAGAGACATTGGCAGAGAACAATAAAATAAACCTCCCTATAACCTTGTAGTTCAAAACGATTTTTAGATAGCTGGCTTCATTTTCAAACAAGTTTTAGAACATGAGCAAATAAACTCAAAATATTTGATGG
Organism: Oreortyx pictus; assembly: GCA_036925125.1. Lineage (NCBI taxonomy): Eukaryota > Metazoa > Chordata > Aves > Galliformes > Odontophoridae > Oreortyx > Oreortyx pictus. Next base: position 21,139,201 of record JAUPFR010000001.1, read on the forward strand.
TAACCATCCAAAATGCTTGGAGTTTCTGACATGCTTTCACACGTAGTCCTTGGCTGCTACAGAGAACAGGTTAGTGTCGATGTGAGTTTCCCTGCCTGTTGCCCTTGCAAGTCCCCATGAGGTGAAAGCACTTCACATCAGCCTTCTTGAAGGTCACGTCTGCTCCCACTGTCATGTTCTGCAAATGCAAAGCTCACTTTCATGGGAGTCAAGATGTGGACAGTGGAAAATGCACGTACTGTGCAACACCATGTAGCTGTTAAAAGAAATATCATATTATTATTTTGCCATCTTGAGCTTTATTCTCTCTGTGGCCTAGCTAATTTCACTTATAAAATCTTATCTGTGTTATAAATAGTCACTGTGGCTATTTACATTAGCTGCGTGTTGAATGAATATAATCAGATGTTAATTCAGGTTGCATATTAGGAAAAATTTCTTCTGAGAGCAAGTGGTGAGGCACAGGCTGCCCAGGGAGGTGGTGCAGGCACTGTCCCTGGAGGTGCTCAAAAAACATGGAGATGTGGCACTGAGAGACATAGCTAGTGAGCATGGGCTGACGGTTGGACTAGGTGATCTTAGAGGCCTTTTCCAACCTGAATGATTCTTTAATTCTGAGATTTACATAGGTTTGAACACGTACCCAGGCCAGTAAAGATTTTTTCTCCCTTTTTTTCCTTCTTGCCTTTGCTTTTTAGTAACTATCAGCTTATGGCTGTACAGATATGCTCTTGCTGGGGCCGCTGCTTGCTCTGGCTCAGAAGTCCAACCATTTAAATGGTGCAACCAAAAGTCAGAAGCAGCGCACCCACTTAAACCTGCAAGCCACAGGTGCAGGTATGGGCAACTGAAATTTCAGGCATGCACAAGTTACGGCCAGTGTTGGAGTGAACAGGTCCCGCTCCTCATCACAGCCGCTCCATTTACGTACCCTGACAGGCCTCTGGCAGTAGGCAGCTGAAAGCGATGAGCCGTCTCAACAGATCAAGATTAAATTCTGCTGAAGAAAACAACGCACAAAAATTATGTTTCTGTATAATCTGCGTGATGAAATGTTACTTGTTTCAAAGCTAATGTTTCTGTCACTTTCAATTACAGCTTTTGGAAGCTTTATTCTGCACCGTTTAATCTCTTTAAATAACTCTCCTGTTCAGCTCTCTTATAGGGATTGGCACACTTGGTACGAATACCGCACCACTACCAACTCCTACAATAATAACGTTAGCTGACTCTCATTTAGCACTGCATTAATTATGTCTGCTCTCCTTTCATGCCTGGGACCAGCGTTTCTAAACCACGACAGGCACCCCATGTGGGAAAACGATTTTACAAAGCATCGCATATACTTCGCACTGACTCTTCTAACTGCTGAGTGGCCGAGGACAATATAAAAACTCAGCTCCCTGCCTCAACGTTTTTCCTCTATGACTGTGAAGAAGTTAACGAACTGCGAGCAGACAGGAAACTCGGCAGCCCACAGCCGAGGAAGCGGGAAAGGGCAGCGCTGCGGGCGGCGCTGTGCCGCCGAGGCCGGGCCGTCCTCCCCGGGCGCGCTCCGCCACCTGCTGGGCAGCCGGGCCGCTGCAGGCAGCGGAACGCGGAGACGTGTTCCTCGCGTCGCTGGTGGGACTGCAGTCCTGGAAATCGGGTCTATTTCCTTCGTAGCTGCTGGCCGGTTTGAACAGCAGAGCTACGCAGATCGCTGATATTTCTGTTTGCTGACCCGGTACAGAAACCTGAGCCCGGTTAGAAGCAAGAAAGGCAAGTCGAGTTTTTTTCTTGTCAAATGACGAGCTGGAAAAAGGTTTTGATTCAGCATACAAGTCACTGAAAAGAAATATGTTTTTGTTAAGCTTGCTGATTTCAAGTTGAAAACATTACTTATCGAATGCTTCCTTTTTAGAAACACTGGGGCTCTTTGGTATTTGTTCCGCTTTCAGGAAGGAATAAAACTCTGAACAAAATAAAGAAAAAATAATTAACAATTCAAGGTGCACTGACAGCTTTTTGCCTTTTGGGCAGAACTGTTTTCTGCCTAAGAGGATTGAAAAGGGCTGGACTGCTTGAAAAGTGTGGGTGAGCCCTTGTTCTACAACTTCTGCAGCATTATCTCATGTCTCTGCCTTCCCGAACTTGATTAGGTACAAATACGCAATCCATCACTCACATAAATTACCGCCTTGTAGTGGAGAAGGTCTCAGTGCTGTGGAGAGTGGTAGACACCCAAACAGTGAGGTCATCTTGTGACATAAACTCGTCTGTCCCCAACACTTGGAAGCAATTTAAGCTATGTCACCTAACGAACAGTTTGCATGTAATCTAATCAGGAGAAGAACAAAAAGTTTTTTATATGCCACGTAACCACTCGAACTGGAAAGCCACAAAAAATGAGAAAGACGAGAATGTATGTGAAAATGCCACATTTACAGGGATACACTTTTGTATTATGAAGTTATTTTTGTCCAAATAAACATGCCCAGCTCTTAAAGGAAATGGTTCTTTTGTTCTTTCTGTGATGAGAAACTAAGAAAAAGTGATCATAGAATCATAGAATCATAGGGGTTGGAAAGGACCTCAAGAGATCATCAAGTCCAACCCCCCTGCCAAAGCAGGTTCCCTACACCAGGTTGCACAGATAATCTTAAGCACGGGTGATCTTAAAGAAAATTCTTCAGTGTATGACTTCGATCCCTTAAGGCTCATTTCTGAAGTGAGCTGAGAATGCAAACATTGAGTGCATTCAAGAATTGAAACTATTAATTGGTAAGTCTCTGAATTTCTGGTAGTAAATGAATTGCTGATGAAATGTGTACAAAATATATGGTTCAATTTTCTTTCTCAGGTGACCAGGCCTACCTGAATTGCTCCAAGCCACGGAGATAAAAAGTAAGAGAGAAAATAAATGTGCATTTCAATAAAATGTATTAAGAACAGTTGGTTTTGTATTAAAAATAGATTTAAGATGATAAATTAATCAAACATGCAAACATAAGAGATTTTAGGGGACTTTGCTACGTTATCTGCTTTGTACTGAAGGCACATACATGAAATTGTTAAACAGTAGTTAAACAGCAGCAGTAGATAGGTAGATAAAGAAGATGTGAGGGCACACAACATGGTCCCTTCTGGTGCCATTAAGAGAGTTGCTCAGCCTGGCTGAAGGAGGAGAGGCTGAGACTAGAGGAACACATGCAGCTGCAGTGAGATTTGCATCACTTCACCTATGAGCAAACGTCCTGATGATGCAGGCCAGTGCAATAAAATCCCCTGCTGATTTGTCCTTTATTCTGGTACTTCCATTTTTGTTACTGTTTGAATTCTGACCCAGTGGGAAGCTGCTCATGGTGAGTGTTATTCTTGTGATGGTCTTGATTAGAAAACATCTGCCTCCTTAGTTTTCACCACCAATAACTTAATTTTTAATTTAGGCAGCATTTTAGGTTATTTTTGAACAAAGCCAAACCTTTGAGTATATGAGTAGCAACAACCACAGTAGAAAGAGCTAATTTGTTTTTCGCATCCAGAGCCTTACTCAGTGTCATTTTTCTCTTTCGCATCCCTGTGCTGTTCATAACACCAGTTTATGGCACAGGTCATAGGGCTTATGAACATTTTCTTTCAGAGCCTGGTGTACATAATCCTGAGGTCCTCAGACAATTACAGTAAAAAATAGAAGCATCAATTGTAATCTATTCACACAGCATGGTATTAGTCCTGCTGAGGTTTTAATTTGTCCTGAGACTGTACGTATCAGCACTTTTTCAAAATTACATTAAAAACCAATAGTTCATTCAGCCTAAAATCCAGGCTTCTTAGGCACTGAAATCAGTGAGGTTCCCAAGCTCACTGACAAAGGGCTTGGGATTTCAGGATCCAACAGTTCCCAGACAGAGCGTTGTCAGGCAGGGAAGCAGCAAGAGGTTAAGGATGTCCTCTGCAGGCTGCACTCCCTCCTCTCAGAGGCAGCAGCAGGCAGCATCAGAGTCAGCCTACAGGACTTTATATCCTGGGATATGAGGGAGGGGAACTGGTTTGGAAATTAGTGGAAGCAAGGGTTAAAAAGATCTCCAACCTGCAATCCTCCTTTCTCTTTGCTATCTTGTTTAAGGTTTTCAAAGGCATCTCCTGTTCTCTTCCAAATTAGTGGGAATTCTACCTTACCTAGACAGACAGTTTGAAATGACATCCATTCAAAACTATGGAGCATCAAGCTGCACCTTCACATTTGCCTTTCATAAAACAAAGAATCCCTTTTCTGCTAAAGTTAGACAAAGTTTATAATGGCTCCACATGAGCCACTATAGAGTACAAGTTAATAAGTAACAAGCTGGGGGTTGGACTTGATGATCTCTTGAGGTCCCTTCCAACCCCTGTGATTCTATGATTCTATGATTCTATGATTCTATGATAAGTTAATAGTAATTCTAAGCGGGATCTGGAGAAATGCCCATCAAGCAGTATAGAAACACAAAAACTGAAAAAAGCCACACTGTTGATTTTCTTCATTTTTTTTTTTCTGAGACTCTCCTGACTTTTTTTGTTTTGTTTTGTTTTGTTTTTTGTGATTTTCAGAAAGTTTTATAAATTTCTACTGAGAGTATCCTCAGGTTGCTATTTCACTGAGAAGTACTGGGCAGACTCTTTTCTGATACTACTTTGACTACTGCAACAAGGTTTCTAAAGCCATGCACTTCTAATAGAGAGATTTTAAAATACACAATTTTTTTATATGACATCTAAAAGTCAAAGATGACATCATTAAAAAAAATCATTTAAAGCATCATTTATACCAAACGACATATTGAAGAAAAAGGTCTCAGGAGCTGCTTTTAGTTACTTTCAAATATTAAAAATAACCACTATTGCTTCCTCTTACCTCCAGCTCAATAGCTTCATAATATTTTGACATAACCTCCTAAGCATTTACTTGTAGTGCTGATAAAGTTTAAATTCTTCTGATCATTGCAGGCGACCTGCTTCTTGGCAATCCTAGCAGAGATAACTACATAAATTGCAGAATAACCTACTCATTGTGCCTATTTCTTAGTTACCTACAAAATAATTCAAAGCTTTAAGAAAGATGGCATTCTAAATCAGAAAGACCGTGGATCGATATATCAAATCCTCCTTCAGACTCTGGCCAATATAAATCCACCTATTTATCGCTTACTGCATGAGAACAAAGAAATTCTTTTAGATCTGTACTGGCAACCTGCTTAGTCTTTGATGCATAAGATTTAAATAGCCCTATTTTTATCTTATAATTTTAATAGAAGGTAATTATGTTTACATAAAAAATTCAACCATACTGTTTGATGGGGGAAAAAAAACAATCCTTGGATAATCCCTTTATTCTGAAATCACAGGATAATTGACTCCAAGATCTACGACTGGGGAACAGAAAGCATTATATTACACTGATGAATGATGTCCAGGATGTGCACTGTGTGGCATTCAATGATAAACTAAAGTTGGAAATAAAAGGGAAAGGAATATAATGACTCTTGATTTATGATGCTTCTGTATGTTAGCAGAACAGCTGAATGGCAAATGCCAAAGAATGAGTATTCCAATATCTTTTAAAATATGTTCTAAAGTTACTAAGAATTTAAGTCAAATTTATTCATTTTAGTCAAAATGCTGAGCCTATGGAAAATAACATCAAAATAACAATTTCCGTGATTACAATTCACCCTATTTCGGTAATGATTTAGTAACTGAAGCTTTTGATTGTACAGAAAATGTCAACAGTGTCGTCTTTTAAAATTACACGTCTTTGACTTTTCTCAGAGATGCTATGACTACTGATAGAATAAAGCTTCCTATGTTTCCGAGTAGCTATACAATAAAGCTGTTCAGGTGCCTTCTGAAATCAGCGAAATGTCTCTGAAATATTTTGGTAATCACTACTTTGACAGCCACTGCTCCTCTGAAAGAACAGTGCACTTTCTAGAACAAAATTAAGGCTTCCTAGAAATACAAGATTTCTTTTTTTAATTAATCTTTGTAAGCTTAGATAAGGCAAGACAGCGATGTGATCCTGAATGCACCCCCATATCTATCTTTTTCATCTTACACAGCCATAAATATGAAATAAAACCTTCTTTGATCTTTTAGAAACCTTGTTCTAAGACAGTTCTGCAATGACTACAGAAGCTTGTGAGTTTACACTTTTATCAATGTTTAAATAAATGTTCATATGTGATATTATTCTAACTCATTTACCCATATCATGTTCTTTCCTTAAAGTTTATTAGCTCCATTTGTTATGTCACATTTAAAATTAGATTGGGAGATATTTGGGGAAGGAATCATTAGCAGGTTGCAATCAGAGCTCTTAATTATGATCCTACTGGAGGGTGCTGAGGAAGCTGTAGCTGAGTGAACAGATGTACTCATGTTTAATAGGGGAAGTCATGTCACAGTAAATTACTGCTCACTTTTCTAGAAGATGGGCCAATTGAAGGACATGCAGTTAAAAAAATGGTAACAGAACTGAAACTGAGAAGGCACGACATACCTGACATAGTAAGCGGAGACACTTTATGCTGCTGCTCTGACACTGCACGCTGCTGCAGAATTCAGATGTACTCAATGCTTCTTCCATTGGTTGCCAGCTAAAGCAGCAGAAAACAGGTTTTCTGGAAAAAAAGATAGACAAAATGCCAACAGGAAAACGTACGAGAGAGCATGAAAGGGTTTATTGCCTGGCAATGATAAAGAATCACAGTAGTCTTTTCTGGGACAAAATAATTTCCCAACAGAGGTACTAAATGGCCTAGAAAAGCCTAATTTCTGCTTCCTAGGAGAAACAGCCTGCCATGGCTTAGTGGAAGACTGACAGAAAAGATATAGAAGCTAATTAAGAGCTTAGTAAGTGAAGCAGGAAGCTTACTATGACAAAAGTTCCTAGGTCGGCTGGTCCTGAGTAAATGCATACAACTTGATCCTATCTGGTCTAAGTCTCCGCATAAAGCAGTGGAAAAAATGAGCAATCCAAACTGCAGACAAACACTATATATCTGCATTCAGCAGACACATGCACAGTCATGGAGATAGACTCGGAGATAAAGGTGTGAGAGCACAGCACTTCTCAGTATCCAGTCTCTCGCAGCAGACAAAGATGCACAAGGCAGAGCAGAAAAACTGGGGCAGGTAGAGTGATAATTTCCCTGTACACTCTGCCAGCCTTCACCAGTTGCCTCCTAGGGGCTATCTGAGCCAGAAGTACCTTCCACAAATTCACTAAAGATTAAAGATTTTTCTTCTGAGTTTACATGGACTCCTTTACTGAACTCGTGAACTTTTAGCCTCTATAGCATCTTGTGGCAAGGACTTTGGCAGTGTAACCATGTACTCAGGGAAGATCACTTTATCCTCATAATTTTGAACCTGTGAAGTGCTATTTTTAGTGCATGCCCCTATGCTTCTATAAGCAGCACAAGGAACCAATCTTTTGTGCCACTTGGGATTTTCCAGGAGACAGTCAAGCTTGACTGGTTAGTGAGCACATGCTATGACCACAAAGTCATGCAGTACTCATGCTCATTTGTACTGGCAAGTGAGAAAGGCCAACGAATGCAAGTCAGCCTTGTGCCATTCAGAGTCATAGAATCTTTTGAGTTGGAAGGAACCCTTAAAGGTCATCCAGTCCAACTCCCCTGCAACAAACGGATATTCACAACTAGGTCATGTTTGCTCAGAGCCCTGTCCACCCTGACTTTGAATGTCTCCAGGGACAGGGCATCCACCACATCTCTGCTCACCCAGTTCCACTGCCTCACCACCTTCTCTGTAAAAGACTTTTTCCTTATATCCAACCTAAATTTCCACCCTAATAGTTTGAAACTATTTTCCTTTTGTCCCATCACAACAGACCCTGCTAATAAGTCTGTCCCCCTTCTTTCATATAGCCCCCCCCCCTCCCATAGATACTGAAAGGCCGCTCTCAGGTCTCCCCTGGGATTTCTCCAGTCTGAACAGCCCCAGCTCTCTCAGCCTGTCCTCACAGGGGAGGTGTTCCATCCCTTGGACCATTTTTGTTGTCCTCCTCCGGATGTGACCCAACAGGTCCCCATCTCTCTTGTACTGAGGACTAAACATCTAGATGCAATACTCCAGGTGAAGTTTTACCAGCACAGAGCAGAGCAGCAGGATCACATCCCTCGCCCTGCTGCCCGTGCTTCTTTCAATGCAGCCCAAGATACAGTTGGCCTTCTGGGCTACAAGGATGTATTGCTGGCTTAAGTTTGGCTTGCCATCTATCAATAGCCACAAGCCCTTTTTGGCAGGGCTGTGGCAGGGCTGTGCTCTATCCTCACATCCCCCAGCTTGTACTGAGTGCAGAGGTTACCACAACCCAGATGCAAAACATTGCAGTTGGCTTTGTTGAACCTCATGAGGTTCACCTGGACTCACTGCTCAGCCTGTCGGGTCTCTCTGGATGGCATCCTGTCCCTTGGGTGTGTCGACCGCACCACACAGCTTGGTGTCATCCACAGACTTGCTGAGGGTGCACTCGATCCCACTGTCAATGTCATTGATGATCTTAAGGAGCACTGGTCCCTGTGCTGGCCCCTGAAGATCACCTCTTGTCACTGACCATCACTCTTTCGGTACAATCTTGCAATCACTTCCTCATCTATTTAACAGTCTACCCATCAATTCCGTATCTTTCCAATCTGGAGAGAAGGATTTTATGGGGTACTGTGTCAAACACCTTACTGAAGTCCAGATAAATTATATCAGTGGCTTTTCTGTTGTTCACTGACACATTTACACCATCATTCAGCTTAAGGCCCAGAGAATGGTCCACAGGCCTAAGCTGACACTGTAGCACAGGCGTAGCCTTAGGTTGCATTTACATAAATGCACACAAAGGATGAGGGCCCATATAATTAAACTGTTTACATGATCCCTGGCATGATTTTATGTTGGATCAATGAATACTCACTCAAATTGAAGCTTGAATGTATCTTGGGGACTAGCAAAGGTCACATGCTATTCTCAATAGGCCCAATGGATAGGAATAAACAATATGGTGTCCTAACTGCATACCATTTAGTGACAGCTAATCTTGTTAACCTTGAATGGTCACTCTGCTTTTATTTTCCAGTATCTATAGATGCTGGTTGTCATTAGCAAAGAAGGAATTACTTGCATAAATAGTACTGTACAAGTTTATGTAGCCTTCCAGACACAGTCTGCAATGCAGCATGTCTGGACCCACTAGCCAGGCCCAAAAAGATGTGCTGGCATACAAAGAGGAGGGATATGGTGACCTTGCTCTCTGTCTCTCTCTTTGCCTTGTTCTATAAAGCTTGTTAGTTTATGTTTTTGTTACTAAGAACTCACCTCTGTTCTAACTTCTGATAGACTTTTAAGAAGCCACCACACAAGGATGTTTCAAATTACTAAAAGGAAAGATGCAGAAGATAGTAGAAATACAGGTTCCAGAAAGGAAAATTTTCTAAGAAGTGGCTAAATTGATACTGCACATATGTACTTTGAATGGTACTCAAAGCCACAGAGTCCCTGAAAAGAGTTGCCTTAGTGATAAAACTGTTTAGAATCAGGAAGGTTCCTGGACACCCATACAAGGAGCTAAGAAATAGGAGCAAATTACCAAAGCATCAAGAATGTTCTTAGGTCTGTAATAAAAATGAAATGAAGTTAAGGACAGGACAGCAAAAGTAACCCTGGTGAATTATTCTGCCAGTGTGGATCCTCAAGATTTTAAACCTATTGCAGGTGGCACAAACATGATCTTGCCAAGTCCTTACACAGAGCTGACTACAGCACAAATTCCAGGGATATAAACTGGTAAGGAAATGATTATATTTATTGCCCATTTAATTCGCTAAACCAGCTTTTCAGTGAGTTGGATAAGCACAGTGACAACAAAGGTTATAGAGCAGAATGCTGGAGGGATTGGGAGCAGAGAGAAGGAAGTACAGCAGCCAGAATTTCGATAATTTAAAAATGTTATGGAGTGGTAGCCTATGCAACCACTATTTCTATCACAAAATACAGTGTTGTTCCACATACATGAAGCTATAAAATACTACATAAATGTAAACAGCTGCATATCTTGCATTAATTGTTCTTCAGGGCCAGCACATCCTGCTAGTTTAAGCTGCTTCTTCCTGATGACAGACACCTGAGGCAAAGTAAAACAAGAGAACAGATTTGTCATGAATATAGCAAATTATTTATACGAGCTCAGTTCTACTTGCACTACAGATGAAAAAAGAATCTTCAAACAATTCTTTATTTCAATGTAAGGAACTGTACATTCAGACAGATGCCTGGAGAATGGAAAGTACAAAAAGCGATAATGAGAACTAATGCAAAATATTTATTTAAACTACTATGTCTAATGACAGAAGTAATCCTTTTTTTTTTTTTCCTCTAAATTTCAACAGCACAGCAGTCTTTTCCACAAGGTGTGTCAGTGCTTGGTTTTGCATTGAGTAGTTTGAGAAAACCCACTTATTTTAAAGTGAACTTGTCTAAGACAGGTAAGAGCAAGAAGAACCATCAGAAGAACTTATGCCAGTTTTCTTTTCATCAGACAATACAAAAAGCAGCAGTTCTGTCACTATAGAGTTGTAATAACAGACAACAGGAACTCAGTCATTTAATCTCAGCCAGTACAGCTTTTCATCATGAAGAGCTCTGGGACTGCGGTTTGTTCCAATTCACATCAATAGCAATACAGCTGTCTGAAGACACATCAATACTAGAAGCTGCTCACAGCATCTATTGTTCTGTGGTAATTTTCCAAGATCACAGTTATGTGATAATGTTGTGTGTAACTCTACTGTAACTAAAAGCAGGGTGTCTCTGGTAAACATTTTCCACATTACATTTCCATCCCAGATTTCTCTTGTAATTGCATACTGGACATCTAAATGTATTAAACAGGAAGTGTAACATGATGTAGTATTTTAAGAATTACATTTATGTATGAAACATCTTCACTGAGATTATGAAAATTATGCTGCTTTACGGAAGAGTGTGAGTAGAAATTGTTGTTGGTCATATACTTTCTGCTGCCTTTCATCTGGATTACAGAGAACTGTTCCCATCTCAGTAAGCCACCTCATTATGTATAAACACGGTGGCCTCTAGATTAGCTTGTAAAACATCAAAACTTGAAACATCAGCAAACTTTACTGAAATTAACATCAAACTTAGAGATGAAAGCTCTTCTGAAAATGAAGAGTCCCAGGAGAAAACCAAGAAATTTAAATGCCTCTGTATGCTTGTTGAGCCAACGGAAATGTAATTATTCTACAAGTGAAAAACAAATTAGGAGACGTAAGAAAGATCACTGTGGCCCCAGAAAAAAAAAAGGAGATCCTACAAAGATAATTGGATAGCTACTAGGAACATTAAAATTTTACAGGAGATGAAATTACAGTAGTCAAGCTCTGAAATATTAGTTAGTTCATAAAACACTGTACATGCTATAAAACCTTCAAGTTTCAGTAAATGCTTGCAAACCACAACTGGGGACAACCAGTATGTTCTGCCAATTGCACAGCAGAGATACTGCAGAAAACAGCAGAAAAGACAATTTTCTCCCTAGCAATCCAAGAGGAATCTCATTTTACATCCCACAGTTACTACCATAGTTGGAAATACCTTAAAATGTGTTCAGAGGTTTCTGGATTTCTTTTATAAATATTCTATGATGACCTGGATCACTTATCATCTAGATGAAAGTTAAAGAAGCCTAGAAAACAGCTATTATGTGAGCTACATTCTTTTGAATGCATTATTTTTGGTGATGTTTTCATTAAAATGAAATTTGGGTCTGTTAAAAAAAAAAAATCTAGTTCAATTTCTGGTGGAAATGGAAGGAAATACCTCCACAACTCAAAATAATTCACAGTCCTTTTTCAACCACATACTTTCTTGCCCAGAAAGAGATAAAAAATGTCAAATGTCAGCATCCTCACAATATTAGTTCTTAATTAATATCAAGCACCAATATTTGTTTATATATTTAAGTATCTGACAACATGCTGTTATTTTTTAAAGAGCTGCATGATTGGCTTACATACAGAGCTTGTGTTGTCTTATATCAGCTATACCCAGAAAAGAATGTTGAATATTTCTTAATATATTGAGACTTTCGAAAGACCAGTAAATCCGTATCTTCAGTTCTAAATGGACAGAGCTTCCTTTGCTCCAGTCCTTCTCTTACTGCAAAATACAGGCTGGTGGAAACTGAAGAACATGGCTATATATCTTTTAGTTGGTGACTTTGTAAATCTGAGGGAAAGATCTAAACTATGAATGATAATAACCTATGTTTTTATAAAAACAAAAAACTGTAGAAAGTGAATATTACAGAATCACAGAATTGTAGGGGTTGGAAGGGACCTCCAGAGATCATGGAGTCCAACCCCCTGCCAAAGCAGCTCCCTAGCCCAGGTTGCACAGGTAGGCATCCAGGCGGGTCTGGGACGTCTCCAGAGAAGGAGACTCCACCACCTCTCTGTGCAGCCTGTGCCAGTGCTCCGTCACTGCACTGTCAAGACGTTCCCATGCACATTTGTGCGGAACTTCCTATGCTTCAGTTTGTGGCCATTTCCCCTCATCCTCTTGCCGCACACTGCTCAGAAGAGTCCAGCCTCGTCCCTTTGCCTCCTACTCCTTAGATATTTACAGACGTGGATCAGATCCCTGCTGAGTCTTCTTTTTTCAGGGCTGAACAGACCCAGGTCTCTCAGCCTTTCCTCACCAGGGAGGTGTTCCATGTCCTTTATCATCTTTGTGGCCCTTCGCTGGACTCTTTCCAGGAGATCCCTGTCTTTTTTATACCAGGGAGCACAGAACTGGAGTGAGGTCTCACCAGGGTAGAGTAGAGGGGTATTCAAAATAGCTGTAGTTCATCTGAAGAATGGATCTACAACTCCGTATGTCCCCAAATGGATGTTTGAATTTATGGTCAGAATATCTTAAAAATGTCAGCTGTCCCCGTGTTTTCTGCCATGATTAACTGTGCTGCTGTAAATCTTGCTTAAATGTGCAGTTTGACAATTCCTAATGGTGGAAGAAAAGGTCTTAGGTTTGCACAGCTTCATGTAACTGTGGCCACAGAGGGCTACGAACAGCAAAATGTATCTCATCTTTTAATTCTCCAGTCATGCTAGAAAACTGAAAAGCTGATCAGGGTCTGGTCCTTAGCAACAGGAACTGGAATATAGAGAAGTGATTAAATTGTTTTGTGATACTGCTAAGTGTCTTGAATGTGGAATAATACAATTATTTTGCTTTTATTTATTATTTATTAAATTTTCTTACTACGCTAATTTCTTTTTACCCTACCTGTTCCTCCAATTAAATATTATCTCTGTAGCCTTTTCACAGAAACACAGAATCACCAAGGTTAGAAAAGACCTACAAGATCATCTACTCCAACCATCCACCTGTCACCAATAGTCCTCTCTAAAACATGTCCCTCAACACAACAACTGAATGTTCCTTGAACATGTCCAGGGTCAGTGACTCTACCACCTCCCTGGGCAGCCCATTCCAGTGCCTGACCACTCTTTCAGAAAACTAGTATTTTCTAGGTTACCACCCACCTGTGATGCACCAGCTTTTGGAAATGTCAGTATTTCAGAGTGTTAAAAACTTTGCTGAAAGCAATAGTTGGCAGAACATTCAAGCATCAGGATGAACATTTATCAGAAGCCACCTTCGAAGTCAGCACTCTGGGATCTGCCAATCAAGATTACCCTGCTCAGTCCAGACTCTTATATACTGTAGGAGGGGATAGAGTCCCTGTAGCTACCTGTGCTACCTTGTCTAGGGAGTTGCTCTGGAAGGGGGTTGGACTTGATGGTCTCTGGAGGTCCTTTCCAACCCCTACAATTCTGTGATTCTGTCATATGAAGAATGTATGAGGGAAAATGGTTTGAATTATTCTGGCCTCGGGCAAAGGCAAGCCCACCCGTGGGGCTGATTTGGCTCAGGGAGCTGAGTTCAATTGGTGGGAAATGCAAAAAACATAGGGACATTAGGGACATGCAGTGTGCACCTGAAAGTGACTTGATGCTGGGAGAGAACAGTCAGTAGTTTTATGTATATGTGCACATACATACATATATAAGTATATAATTCTAATGATAGTTTATTGTTTATATATATATATGTCTCTGCTGAACAATTTGGGCATGATGTCATTGATATGGAGTAAATGGGACATAATGGGTTGGACTAGATGAACTCTAGAGGTCCCTTCCAACCCCTACAGTTGTGTGATTCTGTGATTTTGTGACTCTGTGATTCTGTGAATGGTTCTCCATAACATGACATCATGCAATGAACTGATAGAACTGGGACAGCTGCTAAGGGAGAAAACACTCTCCCCAAACACTCCAGTCCTTCCCACATTGTTTCCCAGAGGGAAAGATAAAGTGACATAGTGATGTTAGGATGTTTCTTTTTGTTCTGTATTGCCGAACCTGCAGCACAGTTAGGAGATTCTCCCTTTCCCGTTTGTCTGATGTCTTTATTTCATGGACGCCGTGCATTTCCTTAACTGTCACGCAGCTTCCCAGCGGCACTGATCTTTACATTCTTGGTCCACTAGGGGCTGTATGGTTCACTCCGTTTTGCGGCTCTTTTCCCGTAGCAGAGCTGGGTCTTTGCTTCTCATGCCAGCGCCAGCTTCACCTGGCATTGCACCTCTGCAACAAAATAACAGGTTTTAGAAAAGAGTTCAAATTTATACGACTTAAGGGACAAATCTCCACAGAAATCCCAGCAGAGGACTGCCCACAGCTCACTGTGCTCTGGGATGCTTTCACTGCAAGTGCTTCCCTGCACAGAGCAGCCACCTATCAAAGACTTGTTCTTCAGCAGCCATTTTGCCAGGTAAGCTAAAGCTGACACAACAACAAGAGACAACAGGATAGCAAGCACCACAACTGCAGGGTGATTTTCTGCCTGCTTCTGATCCACACACTCTGAAGTTCCCTCAGCACCAGCACCTGGAGAAAATGAGACAGTCCAACACGCTCATGAGTTCTGCACTACTGACCGTATCACAGCATTTGGACAAGTGTGAACGATGACAGTATTCACTTCGTTACTGTCCCTCACTCTGGTATCTTAGTAGAGGAGGTTGAGGATGATCTCTTACAGTCCTGAGCAAGAGCCTGCTAGCCAGGGAGAGACTGAGTAATCACTACCTCCAGCCATGTCTCAGGGAATGAACAGACGTGCACTGCCCATGCTGAACTTCCAAGGACCCAAAGCAGGATCCTGCTGGGAAGCTGACAGCCATTCTGTATGGCCAGCTCTGCCACCACAGGCAGAACAGCTCCTGTTGCATGTCTGAATGCACTTCAGCTCTGAATGGCAGTTAATACAATTTGCACAGAAGCTCTCTCCAACAGTTTTGACGGTATCTTCCTCTCAAGAAGAAACTGTTTATTCCTTCACATAAACAGCCACTGACCACATACCTTTGGGTTGCTCCTCAGGCTCAAAACCAAGATCCATCTGCAAACGTGGAGAAGGAATCTTAGGTGCAGCAGCTGTAAGTAAACACAAAGGAGGAACGTTTATATTATACATTTGGTAATAACCCTCTTCACAATCAGCAGCTGCAGAGGGGTCAGGCTGGCCTTCCAGATGCAGCCTGGCATCTCTCAAAGAAAACCTAGACACACCATTTACCCATGGGATTCCTCTGACACTCAAAATCAGGAACCCCATGAGAAGCTGTAGAGCCAGTACTGAAGCCACATCTGCAACTGAAGGCAGAAGATAACAGCTCCTGACACACATTGTAATTAAAGTGTTCACCTTTGAATGGCAGCAAACTTTCTTACTGATAGACACTTGTATCCCTCTTCCACTTACAAGTATGTGGCAAATGGGTACCACATGCCAAAAGAGGCACCACATTTGCATGAATATGGTCACAAATCAGAATCAGAAACTTGGGAGTCTACAACATCTCCCAGGCTTAAGAAAACTACATGGGAAGCACATGAGGACAAAAGAGTGCATTTCCATTGCTCATGGAGCACAAGACACTAGCCAGCAAACGGCTCTGCTGACACCACCAGGTTAAGGGGAGCAGAGTTTGTGTCAGAGCCTGATTGTTTCCCTGGTGGTCCTGCCATCCAAGGCTGCTTTCCCATGAGGCCTCAAACGTTTGTTACCGTTGCCTCCAGCAGAGCCCAAACTACCATGATTCATCTATCCAGAACAGATGTCAGTTTATTACAGTCTTTTTTTTTTTTTTTAATTCTAATTAGTGATCTACTCTTTCTTGATATGCTACAATTTACTTGCAGCAATATAGGCACTCTGATGGGGACAGGGTGATATAACTGAGAATGACAGCCAACAGAGTGGCAATAATCTACTAAAATATTTGAAACTGAAAATTTATCTCAGTCAAGTAAGCAGCCTGAAGGATCAAAGGATGCCAGGCAGTCTTGTCAGAAAAACAGAAGTTGTTGTACAACAAAATGGTACTTGGACTTGTTAACAGCTACTTGGATTGCTTGCAGCAATCATGCTGTAATGACTGAGGAGGTCAGTGTAGGAACACTCTGATTTCTTCTAACATTGCATTAATCACCAGTTTTAAAATGGTTAAAATGTATGTATATATTTAAACATTGGGCTCAGATCTCATACTTTCACTTCAATTTGGTACAGGATGGGGCTTCTTTCATAGTGTCTGACATTGTGTCACATTCTAATAACATGGCTACTTGTGTAAGGGGGTTGGAATGCCATTTGTAATTAAAATCTCTATTTCCAGATACATTGTCTAGTTTCTTCACGCAGAGAAGTCATTTTACCTCTTGAACTTTCTGCTGGACTGAACAAAATCAGAGAAAATGTATTCTTGCAATTCTTACATTTGAGTGAATTGTGGCAGCAACTGAAATTACCACAATCTCCTGTATCCTTCACATTAATTTTCTTTGTAATGCACGTGGTCAAACCGTTCAATTTTGGATATTTACTTCTTTTTGTTTAGATTTATAGCAAAGCTGAAAAATTAATGAAGTAGAAAATCAAAGCCCATTAGGGCACTTTAGTCAGGCAAAAAGTACCACAACTGCAATACTTCATGGAGACCCGGGTTTTAAAATGGTATTTACTTAACAAAACAATTTTGTTCATCTGTTTAATTACTTTGTAAGGAATAATTTAACCGAAAACATAAGTGTAAGCCCAGACATTACTAAGGCAATACACAATTGCCAACATTTTCTCCTCAGGAAAAACAAGCGATCCTAAGATATTTAATGATCTAATGGTAAGGAGAGCTTAGGGCCTTTTCAGAGCTGTTAGATTTCTTCAGTTCTGCTTGATCTCGCTGGGAGCTGAAAGTTTCAAAAGCCTACTGGATGGCATCCTACCTGTTTAGGCTTGACCTCATTCAAAAAAGATTTGCTTTTGCTGATACTTTCAAAAGCCTGGAGTCTGATGAAGCGCTTGCAAGAAGGTGGAAGGCATTTGTAAACACATAGTGTCTCTGGGGGCTGGAAATACTGAGAGGGTTATTATAAGGAGATATATCAGAGATTGCAATTAAGTCTAGCACGACACTGATAGACAAAAGAGTAGCATGTCACTTAGAAATTATTAAAAAGCCAGGAAAATGAACAAAGGATCTGAAACAGCTTGTAAAGGAGTGTCATACACGTAACTAACCAAAGAGAACAACAAAGGAAAATTAGCGCTCGTGGGCAAATTTAGAGATTACTCTGAAAAACAGATGGTAGAGGAAAGCCATGAGAAACATCACAGACCGCAAAACGTGAATTTAGAAAGCAGCAGAGGAACAAACGGGTCGTGCTGCGGTGGTGGGCAGAGCATAGGGATTCAAAGGTACACACAGCCCGACGCTTTCCCAGGCACAATCACGTATAAGGATGGCGCTGGCCGAGCAGTACAAGGTGAATTTCCAAACTCAAGGCAGCCTGCAAATAAAACCGATTTGCAAGCGTCTGGGAGAGTACACAACACGACTATTTCCAAAGAAACACGGGGACAAGGACAATAAAGCTTTGCCGCCGCGGCGTGTCCCTCAGCAGCCGCCATAGCCGCCGCTGCTGTTTCTGCTCCTCCCCCTGGGGAAGACCGGGGCTGCGCGGGGCTGTGGGACGGCGCGCTTTTCAACCGCCATGAGCCTCTGGGTGGACAAGTACCGGCCCAGCACCCTCAGCCGCCTGGACTTCCACCGTGAGCAGGCGGCACAGCTCCGCAGCCTGGTGAGAGGTCCCGCCGTGCCCTTCGGGACTGGAGTCTGCGGCTTGGCGGGGCGCGGCGTTCTGGTGTTCCTCGTGGGGGAGGGGTCGGTGCTCCTGAGGGCAGCCACGTCTTCTTCGCCTAACGTTAGGTGAAGGTGTGAAGTGAGCCGCGATGGAACTTGGGGATGTGGAGTTGTGAGGGTTAAGGGTGACAGTCAGGGTCAGGCTGGGGGACTGTAAGCCCCTGAGGGAGCTGTGTATGAATTTCATCTCTAAGCTTTGCTTTATTCCTTCACCCTGTATGCGAACACCCCATTGCTGGAAGCATTTAAGGCCAGGCTGAATGTGTCTTTGAGCAACCTGGTCTAGAGGAAGGTGTCCCTGCCTATAGCAGGGAACCACATGATCTTCAAGGTCCCTTCCAACCCAAACCACTCTGTAATTCTATGCTTATCAAGGTAATCACAGAATCATAGGGGTTGGAAGGGTCCTCTAGAGATCATCGAGTCCAACCCTCCTGCCAAAGCAGGTTCCCTACACCAGGTCGCACAGGTAGGTGTCCAGATGGGTCTTGAATATCTCCAGAGTAGAAGACTCCGCAACCCCCCTGGGCAGCCTGTGCCAGTGCTAATGTAATGGCCTTAAGCTGCGTCGGGGGAGGTTCAGCATGGATATTAGAAGCAGATTATTCTCAAAAAGAGCAGTGAGGCATCGGAGCAGGCTGCCCGTGGAGGTGCCCCAGAGCTGTTCAGGAACCACGTAGATGTGGCACTGAGGGATGTGGTTTAGTGTACGTTGTGGGTGGTGGGCTGGTGGTTGGGCTAGATGATCATGGGTAATGATCATCAGGATGATGTTGACCTTTACTAACCTTAATGATTATGTAATTCCATATTCTAGTGTTTTCTTTTTTTTCTTCTGTTTGTTTCTTTGTTTTTGAGATGTGGAGTATTTACAGCTAAACGAGGTTATACGTTGTCTTGATGGGGAAAACATGTTCCTGAGGAAATATTATTGCAGGAAAGAAGTTAGGTTTTTAATCCTAATTTATTATGTAAATTATGTTGTACATGGAAAAGCAATGTCATGTGAACTTGTGTGACAATGGGTATAGAAATGTTCTCTTGCAACGTAAAGAAAATACTCTTGTAACTAACGAAGTTTATTGCTTTGTGTTCAGGTTCAATGTGGTGACTTCCCTCATCTGTTGGTGTATGGGCCATCAGGAGCTGGAAAGAAGACAAGAATAATGTGTTTGTTAAGAGAGTTATATGGTGCAGGTGTGGAAAAACTGAGGATTGAGCATCAGAGTATAACGGTAAAAAAACCGAAATCCTCTTCTGCAGAGCACTGTAGGCATTTGTGTACTGACATATTTATTCTGTGAGACCTTTATATATTTTAAAGAACATATAAATATATATTTTCTGTACTGAGTATCTTTTAGCTCATTTATGCAATTAATGACACTAGTTTGGCTACTTGAATGAATAACATTTACCATTGTTACTGGGTGTTCTTGTTCTTTAGTTGTGTGTGGGTGTGATTCGTTTTTATTTCTTACACCAGTTGGAACAATAGCACGTATAATAGAGTAACAGAGAATTTCAATTGTCTGTAAAGGTAACCTTTAAGTTTTAAATCATAAGCACTGCTTTTCTCATACTTGCAAGTTATAACTTCTGTCCTTAACCCCATAATCACAATTTCAGCATTAATTAGTTTAAGCTGTTGTGTGTTTAGTTTTTGTTTTTTTATTTAATCTGCCTTGGTCTTAGACATTTAATACAACCTTCTAATAGTAACTAATTATCTACTCAAAATCCTTATTGAGAACTTAACCAGAAAGAAACTACCAAATCCTATTTATAGGTTTGTGTTTTTTTTCTTTTTGAACAAATGTAGTACCTGGATGCTGCAGTAATAGGTGCTGTATGTTGCTATAATTACTATTCTACAGGCTGCATGATGCATCAGTGCTCCTTTTCTCCTTTTGAATGCGAGGGGCAGGAGATGCATAGGAGTAGTGTCTTAGCGTCTGATTGGCGACCTAGCAAGTTATAATCCTCAAGATTTCTTTTCTTGAAGAGTTCTTCAG
Organism: Oreortyx pictus; assembly: GCA_036925125.1. Taxonomy (NCBI): domain Eukaryota; kingdom Metazoa; phylum Chordata; class Aves; order Galliformes; family Odontophoridae; genus Oreortyx; species Oreortyx pictus. The sequence continues at coordinate 21,159,544 of JAUPFR010000001.1, forward strand.
ATGGAAACTTATTGTGGTTACTGTCTACATAGGCACCTTCTAAAAAGAAAATCGAAATCAGCACGATTGCAAGTAATTATCACCTTGAAGTTAACCCAAGGTAAGTATACTCTAAAAAGAAGTCATCCCATGTGCAATGTGATCGGTGTCTTATATTTTAAGTGGTTTTGAGATGGGCATATAAGGGCCTGAATGCTCAATTTGTTGCCTGAGCAAATTAGATAATGGTTTGAAGTTTGGGTTGCAAATAAGGGCAGGGAAAGGATTTTTAATTAAACAGCTCTGAGTGAACGGAGAACAGGATTTCTGTGTGCTCAGCAGTAATGTTCTGCTTAACTAGCCACATAAGTGTGCAGATGTTGAGGACTAGGTAGGTGCCCAGGAGCAATTCTGGTTTATCCATTTCTGTTGTAACCAGAAACTTCTGTTTGAACCAATGATCCAAAATCATTACTTCTGTCACAAATACAAAAGTAAAGTGACCTGAAAGCAAGGAAGGGTTACCCTATAAATCTTAAAATGGTATGGAGCACAGAGGTGGATTTTCCCTTTTAAAGAAAAGGACAGTAACGACAACAGAAACGCCCACAAAACAGTGGGAATCCTGTCATGGAGGAGATAATTTGTTGAGTTAAACGTCAGGAGCTATAATGCTGTGCTGTTTGTATTCTTTGGCAGTAGTGAAATTGCTGCTGACAGTTGAGTGGCCCAAAGTAAATAGTTGTATTTACCTGAAGCTCTTTAATGTTACTTTGAATCACAGCACAGTCAATGTCTGCATGCAGCAGAGGCTTTGGCTGTGATGGCTTTGTTTATTTATTATTTCCTCTATATTGCTTTAAATGTTAGGAAACTGCTTTAAAAACGCTTTCATGTCCAAAAGCTGGTGTAGCTCAGAGTAGAACTGGACTGTGTAAATTTTGTTGTGTTTGCTTTTTCCCTCTGTAATTGCAGATCAGCTTCCTTGCTGAAAGGCACGTCTCTGTGCAGGACTGAGGGGTGCTTCGGTCAGAGTCAGCATAATGTGCTCAGCAGATTGTGAACTGCTGGACTAAGCTGATGATATGATCCTTCTGCCTATTCTGCTGCCTGCTCCTTGGCAAGAAAAGCAAAGGACTGGTTGAGTGGTGACTTGAGCAGGACAGGCAAATGCTTTCTTCGAGTGAAATATTGCAGAGCAGCTTCCTCTTTTTTTTTTTTTTTTTTTTTTCTGCTGCAACAGTAATCCAGCTTGCAAGTCAGCCCCCAGTGATTGTTGTATCTCTGACTTACTAACCCAGGGACTAAGAAGTCTACAGGGTGCTGCTGTGGGGGATAGTTTGGAGAAGAGGCAGGAAGAAGATCAGCTTGTATTTCCTCAAGTTTTCCTGCCTTCTAAGAGAAACAAGCTAACTGCCTGTGCAGTATTTCTTTTATTAGTAACTTCTTAAAACTTCAGTGTGCTTGCCATTCAAGTTCACAGGAGGCATGTAGTTTTAAGGGAAAATTTGTATGCGCTTGCATCAGTCCTTTGAGTTAGTTACCCTACCCTACTTGCTTTTTCTTGCCATAATGGTGGGCAAAAACAATCACAGTAAATATCTGTCCAAATTGTAGGTGACAAAACTTTTGACTTCTTATGCCAAAAACGTTTTGTTTTAATGAGATGATTAAAAATCTGACAGCAGTTTTTGCCACTTTCCAAAACAGTGCAGCTAATCCAGCTGTGCCTTCATGAGTTCTGAGATTTTTATTACTGGGAAGGCAACTTTCAACAAAACGTGTTTTGAGGTTAATTCTTACCTTGATGTCTTCGGAAACATTTGGTCACTCTTGTCAGTTGGTTGACCAAGAAGCTCCTTTAAGACAATGGATTTTATATACTGTTTAAAGTTGTTGTCTTAAAAGTTCTATTCAAATTCATCATACAGCGATGCTGGAAATAATGACCGTGTAGTGATTCAGGAGCTCTTGAAGACGGTAGCACAATCCCAGCAACTTGAAACAAGTACTCAACGAGACTTTAAAGGTGAGTAAGAGCAGTTTAAGCCAGTCCAAATACTAATTAAGCTTTTTAGAAAGACTTCAGATGATTGTTTTGTGTGTACACGTCTTACACGTGAATACACGTAAACCTTTGTCAAGTTAAACGACTTAGCATTTTCCTTTCATTGTGGAAAGTTCACAGTTGAATACTCAATATGAGGTTGTATCTTGAGTTGGTTTCTTAGGAAGACCTGATGTAGCTGAATGACAGCATCTGGGGAGATGGAACTGGGATTCCCACTGTTTTCTTTGAAGTCTATCATTGAAAAGCACTTTATTGATCTGCAGTAGTTATTGATTTATAAGCTTAATGAGGCTTAATATTAAACTGAGGGGCAGGAAAACATTGTGGTAAATGGTGCTGTGTTAAGTAGGAGTTAGTTGCTTATTTGTGGGGCTTCTTGGAGGATGAGGTGCCTTGAGCAGAAAGGTCAGCAGCATTTTATGTCTGCAGTGTGTGGTGGGATTCTGAGTGAGAAAATGAAGATGGCTCTCAAGATGCTTGTTGCTACAACTGTTAAAATTTTTCCTCTTCTTGACCGAATTGAGAGCAAAACCAGAACTGTGTAACAAGAAACTGAAGGACAGAGGAAATCTTAAGAGAACAGAAAAGAAAATAACTGACAGTAGTCTTGAACGTATCCATATGTTCCATATGTCTCATATCAGATGTCTCCCAATTGTTCCAAAGCATTTTTGAAATGTTTTTTTCTCTTTCCTTGAAGTACCCTGAAAAGCCCTGCAACTGCCATAGCACTGCAGCTTTCTGTCACTCCTTTGTGGAGATAAGGCATCAGCTTCAAATATAAAAAGTATTTAGGGGACTGTTTGGAAAACACGAGCTTTTTTTGATATGACCTCATGCCAGAAATGCTTTTTGCCTTACCTCCATAGAATTCCTTTAAAAAGTTATTGTACTTGTTATCAGGGTGAAAGCTCCTACACCAGCCTGAATTACTTCTTGGCACTGAAGTGCTGCAACCCTGGTCTGAAGAAAATCCTATTATGTGGGTATAGAATATGAGGGAGAAGCAGATTACACAGTCTCAAAAAAGCACACAGGTTGTCTTAATATTGCTTTGGTTTCCTGTCTGTGGGACTGTGCTACCTCTTTGCTGCTTGTATAATTCATTTTAGTGTTATCACTTCAACATAAAAGTACACCTTTCACTAAGGAGTTGAGTATGCTGCTTTTTGCTTTTTTTTCAGTGGTGCTGTTAACAGAAGTCGACAAGCTCACTAAAGATGCCCAGCATGCTTTGCGAAGAACTATGGAGAAGTACATGGCAACCTGCAGGCTTATCCTGTGCTGCAACTCCATATCAAAAATCATAGGGCCTATTCAAAGCAGATGCCTGACTGTACGAGTGCCTGCTCCCAGCACTGAGGATGTATGTTGAAACTGAAGCAGAAAGAAGTCCTTTAAAACTTCTTCCCGGATAAGTTCTTGTAGGGGTCTTAGGTCATGTTTTATTTCTACAAGGTAACCTAGTTCTTAGCGGTGGGTTGTCAGGGGTGTTTCGTGGTAGATCAGTCCGTCTCTGGTTTAGAGATATTTCAAGTAGGAGAATCTGTAGTTGCTCAACTGTTTGCTAGATGTCATGCTCCATTCTGTTTCCCATCTAGATCTGTCATGTATTGTCCAGTGTGTGTAAGAAAGAAGGCCTGACTCTTCCTCAGGAACTGGCTCAAAGGCTTGCGGAGAAATCTGGCAGGAATCTTCGGAAAGCACTACTTATGTGCGAGTCGTGCAGAGTACAACAGTAAGTGGCTGCTGAAAATTAATGTAAGCCATGCTTTTAGATGTATTTATCAACTCCTGCATTATTGTTAGACCAGATAACAGAGTTTGTTACCTACGATGTAGGTATCCTTTCAGTGCTGATCAAGAGGTTCCTGAGATGGACTGGGAAATTTATCTGAGAGAAACTGCGAATGCTATTGTCAGTCAGCAGACACCACAGAGGTAAACAAACATACTCATAGCTGTAAGTGATGCTTGTTTGCTTTATGCTAAATGCTAAAGATGCTGTATTTTTAAGTATTGTATTTCTTGTGATCTGTAATTTTCTGGCATTTCCCTAGACTTTGTAATTTAGGAGATATGCAAGATTGCAAACAGCCTGCGTGATGCTTTAGTAAGTCTCTGCTGTTCACGTATAATTAGTGAGACTTGTTTTGGAATGCTCTAGCAATTTTTAAGTATTACGCTGAAAAGTTTTAAGTGGATGCTGGAGTCTGCATAAGTTGGCCAAAAATGGTCAGAGAATGGAGATTGTTACCTGTATGAGAAGAATGAGATTTAGAGAGAACAGAGTACGGAGATACAGAAATACTTGACAAAAGGAAAGGAATAGCCCTTCTTGGGATCATCATGGTAAGAAAGCTCGTAAATGATAGAGTGTAAATAGCAGTAATTTAAACTTCAGAGATGACAGAGTGTCTCAAATGTTCATGACTGTTTTAGGTCTCTTTTAACTCTGTATTCAGTTCTTTGGTTAAATCTAAGTGATTTCTGGTTTGCTTCAGTCTGATGGTGAACTACCACTTTCTCTGCATCTTCTGTGCAGTCTGTTGCAGCTTTGTATGCAGAAGTGAGCATAAGCTCGTTTGAGTACTCTGCTGTTTGCTTTCTTTTTATTTTTCTTATATTTAAAGCTTTTGTTTTACCACTTCTATCATAACATGACTTTTGTGGAATAACTTAATATGAAACGAGAAACGCTTTCTTCAAGACTAGTGGGAGATTCCCTCTGTATCAGTTTAACTTGTGTCTCACGCACGTAGAATCTTTTGTATAATTTTCTACTAACATTAAGCTTAAATAAGAATTTAGGTATGAAGAGGAATTAATGGAAGAAGAGCCTGAGACAAATTCTGATAGCCTTGTAGCTACTGTTAGCTGTGAATTACAAATGTATGTAATTATACTATATGTATTATCTCTTACTGTTATGAATAAAAGGTGATATGTATTATTTGAGTTGAAGCTATCCAAGATACAATGCTTCTAGTTTTAAGATCTACAACAGAAGAAGTCCTCTGTCTGGGTTGTTTTTCTTTCCCCTGCTCTGTGACATGCCTCACGAGTAGTGAAAATGAATATGCTTGGTGGACAGACATCTGATATTTTGTTGTCTTTCCAACAGACTTCTAGAGGTTCGTGGACGGCTTTATGAGCTCCTAACACACTGCATTCCTCCTGAGATTATAATGAAGGTATTCTAGCTCTTAACTGTGGTATAGATATTAACACTGATAATCTTTTAGTAATTAAAAAAAACCCCAAATCATCCAGATGATGAAGAAAAACTTTGTCCTTTCCAAATGGATGTGAGTGATTTCATGATGCTTTTGTTTCTTTTTACTGGTAACCAAAATAGTCCAAGTCATTGCTTTGAAGCACTGGCTAAGTCTGTACACGTAGATATGTACATTCTGTTGTAAGGATCCTGAGTAGATCTGCTGGACTATTACGTTCATAGCTTCATGTATTTGGAAACTGATTGAGTTGTGTAGATTTTGAGGGCAGGAAAATTCTGTTCTCTAACTTAAAAATACATCACGTTTTTCTCTCTCAGACTTCCCTGCTCAGATGTCTGAGCGATTTACTAAAACTTACTGCCACTGACACAGCTTGTATTGCCATTGATGCCAATGTTATAGTTGAGTAAAAATGAAAGAGGATATGCATTGTCCACCTTGAAAATTTCTCAGCTTTGTTTCTGTACTGAAGCAATATTTTATGGACTAATTTTGATCAAATTTATTCTTTTTGGTGAAAGTTTTGTGACATATTCAGTATCTTCTATGTCCTGAATTTCCATGAATGAAACTAACAGGTTTCTTCTTGTCCCCCCCCCCCAAAAAAAACCAAACCCACAAAGATCTCCCAGTAAATAGGACATGTATGTTCTGCTATTAGGCAGAGTGAAAAGATGCTGGAATGGAGATGGTGGGGGGGGGGGGGGGGGGGTGGATCAGAAAAAAGCAAAACGAAGATTAAAGCTAATGTTTACCTACTCTGGCTGGACATTGCCACTATTACAAGACAGTATGTTGGTGGTTTTTTTTTTTTTAACTGATTCTTGTGTTGTGACAGTCACAGTACTTATTTTGCTTTAATCTTCCTTGCTGATGGTGGGTTAGTGCATCTTGTCTTCACGCCAAAGGTGTACTCCTAACCATTCATCTTTCCTGAACTTCAAATGTGCTACTGATGCTTCTCACGTAAACCCAAGTTTGAATAGAGAGACATTTGCAGTGATTTTTTTTTTTCTTGCATCTCATAGTGCTTTTTCTTGTGAGTAAAGTATTGTGAAGTATCTCGTGTCTGTACGTGCATGTGTACACTCTTTGTGTCATGAAATAAGCAATTTTAGCAAACTTTATCTTGCTGTATAAGAGTATAATATAACTGCTGCTTTGGTGTGAGTTACTTAACCAGCAAGAGTACTCTGAAGAGATGCGCTTTCATGAATCTAGTTTCACCAGACACGTGATTTAATCATTCTTGAACACCTTTTCTATTTAGATTCCTGACTGTGCTGCTGGTTGTTGCTTGGCTATTTGTGGAAAACTGGGGTTATTCTCTCATCTAGAGGTATATAACTTCTTAAAATTGCCTTGTTTTTGTCTTTTCAGGGTCTCCTGACGGAACTTTTGAATAACTGTGATGGACAACTGAAAGGAGAAGTTGCTCAGATGGCAGCCTTCTATGAACACCGCTTGCAACTGGGCAGCAAAGCCATTTATCATCTTGAAGCATTTGTAGCAAAGTTTATGGCAATTTACAAGAAATTTATGGAGGACGGACTAGATGACATGATGTTCTAAATCTGTAACAACTTCAGGTGTCTGGATGTTGGATCATAGGTATGCCATGTTACTGTTCTGCTGTCCACGTCTGTTGGCATGTGGGTCTGGTTGAAAGTCAAATATTTTATTTCATTATGGATAGAAACCACAGTGAACTAAGGAACGGTGTTCAGTTTTGGAAACCAGATGGATTGCTTAGCATCAGTAGATTTATAACAAAATACTTTGTGCTTTCAGAAAAGCAGAAGATTGCCTTTGAAGATGGATAAGATGATAGTCTGCTTGTAGTGTTTTAAGCTTACATTAAGGAGAGAGAACATGCTTATTGGTTTTAATTGTTCAGGGCCAGAGCTGTTAGCAAAACATATATCCATGCTGTGGTAAATTGCTGTTTGAGCACGAATGTATATATTTTGCCTACTCATATTTTAGTTTATTTTTTGGATATTTTGTTTTGTTTGTTTTTCTCACAGTAGTGTCAGTGATGTGGTGACATAATGCTTTCTGACTCACGTTTGTAAGCATTTCTGTTCAAATTACATGAGTAATACTTCTGTATTTCTTGTAAGTCAGTTGGACAGCATTAAACTTTGTCTAGAAAGAATTTACCCAAATAAAGTAAGATCATGTGCCAGCTGACACTTTTGTTAGTTTCAGCTCACATAACTGCTCAGGTAGAGATTATTCCTTTGACTCTGGTATAACCAGTGGTCAAATTTTAACAGTACATCTTTAAGAAGTGAAAGAAAAGAATGTGAACAACAGGTTAAATGCTGAATTAGGGCTTTATGCTATTTGGGTGATTACCTGGAACTCTTAAGCCAGGTATATGCATTCATTTACTTTGATGTAAACTGTCTTTTAGAAAAGTGGGACGATACTCCCTAGTGTATGTCTTCAGGGAAACATCAAAGGAAAAGAACCCATGCCAATTTGTTCTGCAGGTCTTTCACGTGTTATTCCTGTGTGTTCTGCTACCCTAACGTTGACTAAATGCTGTTTGTCACTTGTCTAGCAGTTGTCTAAATCAGACACTTGGAAAAAAAGTATTACATAGGAATGAATTAAATTGCCAATCATCTCTCCTCATTTATAGTCTTTGTCAGTTTGAGCATTCATGAGTGTTCTGGTAACACACACCTTCCTGCTCAGAGCTAGCTTTATACTGAACTGGTTTTGTGAGTGAGGAAGTCTAGGGGATGGACTTTGTCTTCCTTCTGCTCTGTGACACTCTGGACTGACTGAGGGAGATCCCAGAAAACTCTTGTGGATTCTGAAATGAATTAGCAGAGTCAATAATTGTGGAAATAAGCACTCAAATATCAAATGTTTTACAAGAAAGAGCACAGGACTGGGAAAGGGGAGTGTAATTTCAACATGTATAATTGCCTGCTCTTTTGGGAGGCTAGTCTATACTCATTTTCAAAACCAAACAAGACTTGCTTATTGCCCACTGTAACTCAAGGATGCCATGGCAAGGCTGTGTGACACCAATTACAAATATTTGCTCGCTGTTTCTTTTAATCCATTGTCTTTGCAAAGAGTGTAATGGAAATTGAGTGCACCCCGAGTAAGTTTGCAGATGACACCAGGTTGGCTGGAAGGGTTAATCTGCCTGGTGGTAGCGAGGCCCTACAGAGGAATCTGGACAGGCTGGGTAGCTGGGCTGAAGCCAATGGGGTGAGGTTCAGTAAGACCAAGTGCTGGGTCCTGCACTTTGGCTGCAGCAACCCCAGGCAGTGCTACAGGCTTGGGGTGGAGTGGCTGGAAGACTGTAGAAGAAACGAACCTGGGGGTATTGGTCGATGCTTGGCTGAACATGAGCCAGCAGTGTGCCCAGGAGGGCCAGTGGTGTCCTGACTTGTATCAGAAATAATGTTACCAGCAGGAGGAGGGAAGTAATTGTCCCCCTGTACTCAGCACTGGTGAGGCTGCAGCTTGAGTACTGTGTTCAGTTTTGGGCTCCTCACTGCAAGAAGGACACAGCCACCCTGGAGTGTGTATAGAGAAGGGCAATGAATCTGGTGAGGGGTCTGAAGCACAGACTTTATGAAGAGTGGCTGAGGGAGCTGCGATTGTTCAGCCTGGAGAAAAGGAGGCTCAGGGGAGACCTTATTGCTCACTATAACTACCTGAAGGGAGGTTGCAGCGAGCTGGAGGTCAGCCTCTTCTCTCTTGTAACTAGTGATAGGATGAGAGGGAATGGCTTTTAAGTTGTGCCATGGGATATTCAGTCTGACTGTTAGGAAATACTTCTCTGAAGGAGAGGTTGGGCACTGGAATGGGCTGCCCAGGGAGGTGGTGGAGTCACTGACCCTGAAGGTATTTAAGGAATGTTTAGACTTTGTGTTGAGGGACGTGTTTTTGAGAGAGCTATTGGTGACAGGTGGACGGTTGGAGTGGATGATCTTGTAGGTCTTTTCCAGTCTTGGTGATTCTATGATTCTCAGAAAGGCATCAGGACCTGGAAATCTTAGTGACACCTGCTTCTTTCTTACCAATCTGCTTTCTATGAGTTAAAACAGTTTTCCCTTCATCATTTATCAAATCCAACTTCTTGCTCCACACAGCACCACCCAAAATCCAGACCCCTGTGTCTGAGTGTGTTGTCCTAATGCTCCTCCAACTCCAGTAGGTGTGGTGCTTAGACTGCTGCTATACAGAGCCTGTGTACCAACAAATAGTACTGATGGGTCTGTACAAGCAGGTGGCCATCAGCAGAAAAGACTTTGCTGTCTTTTGTCTTCATGAGGCTCCCATGCAATAGCACCATACGTGTCTTTTACCACAAAAGCAGGACCTCTGCGTGGTGAGAAAGCCTCTTGGTGTGGGTATTTCTGCTTCCTGTATACGTGCAAATGAACAATGGTGCTCTTCAGGATGTATGCTGAGCAGTGCACACCTGCTTCACACATAGCAAGAGAGGCAGGCAGAAAGACTTCTGAACACTGAATAGCACAGCACTGACTTCTAGGTGATGTTTCTTCAGCTGATTTCATCTTTTGAGACCTGCTTGGGGTTGCTTCTGAATTGCATGCTGAGAGGATTAGCCTTGCTTTCATCCAGCATCACCACCCACTAGTTCAAAGTGAGAACTTAGAACTGCTCCTACCCAGGTAAAGCTTAAACTCCGAGCAGTCTGAGAGGTTGCATGGGAGTCAGCTTCATGCCTGCACAGAAAGTCAGAGGTGAAAGCTTTTTAAAAATAAGATCAAGAAACCAATGATTGCAACTGCTTCGGTTAAACTTTCTCTGCTCTGCAAAGATCATCCACAAAAGGACGAGTGGTACAGTTGGGCTTCTCTTTCTCTCAGTCCTGAAGTGCTAACTCCTGTGAGACATCATATCCTTCAAATCATGTTTTTTGTTTTTTTTTTGTTTGTTTGTTTGTTTGTTTTTCAGGTGTCTATGGTAAGGAATGCTCCATTAATCATAATAAAAACATCACCTGCTTGGAAGACTGATTTTTAAAGTTTATTTTATTGAATAAATTCATATTAGCAAGGCTGACATGAGGAACGTTCCCTTCTTTACCAAAGAAGTGGCCTGATTATTGCAGGTTAGAAGGTAAGGTAGATGAGAGTTCATTATCACAAATTTCCTCATCAGCGCAGGGAATTCGAGATTATTACAGTTCATTGATATGAAATAATAGCTGCAATTTGTCTTGTTGGAAAGAGCTCTGGTGTGCCTGAGCGGTCTTTAATCCTTCTTGCTTAATGCTTTGTGCCTGCACTTACAATTAGTGCTGTATGGATTTATTGCATCGGATTTCAGTCAATGATCCGAAACAAAACCCAGAATTGGAGCCCGTTAAACAAAAGTTGTCTCGACGTAATAATGAAATATTCTTCCAGTTCCTGAAAGTCTAGATGCTTCTTTATTTTTCACGCAGAGGTGAGGAAAGCAAATGCGTGCAAAAGGAATCAGCCTTTACCATCAGTGTGCCCTGCAGACTGATCAATACAAAGTACGTCATCCGAGCGATTGTGTCAGGAATTGCTTTCATGTTGCAACATGATCAAGGTTAAGGAGTTTGCCATTAGCTTTGATATGTTGAGGAATTGACTCAGTTGTTTTTTGTTTTTTGTTTTTTCTGTAGTCAACATTGAAATTATTTTCTGTCCAAATTAATCAGGACAATCAGACTTAACACAATTGGGTTATATATGTATATTTAAAAGCATGATGATTTTCTTGTCTGAACAAGAAGCCAATTAGCCATTAAACATCCTTGTAACAGTTTTTCCTCTACGTGTAGTGTGCACTGAACTTTGGGAAGAAACGATAGACTCTGTTTCAGTATCCCTTGAGTAAGGAAAGGAGATTGAAGGACTTCAACAACGTCAGGTCCTCCTGCCCTGGCACTGTTGGTGCTTCCCAACCCAAAGCACATCTTGAATTCCCTAGTGTCCCCGCTGTTATTTGGAAGTCTGTGACAGCCAGTGAATGGACATGGAGGTACTACAGCTACATGTTGCAGATACAGGCTTTCGCCATCTGCAAACTGGTGTCCACCTTTCAATACTATGTTTACTGTGTTCACGTGAAATTTATTTGCGGTGCCAAATGATGAAAGGGATGCTCAGCACAGTCCTGCTCACAATTATGTGTTAAAGATACAGTAAAGAAAAACAAACATTTTGAGGAATCTATGAAATATTTCAGTCACTGGGAATTCTTTTGCGAAAGATTGTTTTCAATCTTGAGTGGGGAGGCAGGCAAGGAAATCAAGAACCTAATCAAGGAGAAGAAACGAAGTCAGAAGGATGAAGCAGACAAGGGCAGACCCAGGGGAGGACAGGTATGCTCATTAATTGTATTTATGTTTCAAAGACAAGTTAGCTGCGGTGTTCTTAATTATAACCTACACTTGAGTTCCCTGCTGCACATCACCAATAATACGCTTTGGTGGAAAGGGTGAGTGACCCCATGGGTTTATACTGTGGTTAATTTATTGGGTGAAAGTAATTTGAGAGGTCAGAATGAACGCCTATGGTAAATGACAATTCTAGGCCTGCAAACACTAATTAAGACAGGAGTCAAGGTGCTGACTAAAGCACTTTTGGATATCATATATAACTTTGCAGGAGCTGATTAACTCAAACAGAACGCCTCCTTAGGTGATAGCCACCGAATGATACTGGAACGGCTTTTAAAACTGAAAAGGATGAGGGAAAAGGGTTTATGAAACTCACTCTTGGCTGAGTTTTCTCTGGAGAAAGAATTTTGATAATAAGTGGGATTAGCTCTTTGCCAATTAGCAGACAATTAGAAGAAAGACATTTACCCAGTGGGCAGGAGTCTTTTATGAGAGACTCATCCTCATCAAACCTGTTTATGCCAGGGGAAGATAAACAGTGCTTGCTCACAGTTTCTTAGCTCTAGGGATGTGAGCATCACTGGCTGCAGCCACCGTGCCAGCTCCACGGCGTCTGCATGAAGTGTGACAGTGCTTACCATGTGTGCACAGAGCAGAGCACCCCTGCTGTATGCTCGTGAATCTCAGGGCATCCATGGATAGCTTCCAAGGGGTCCATGGAAGAAACCAGGGTCATCATCGTATGGAGCATGTGTGGAGAAAATGGAGAAACCTCCCACATTCAGGAGTTTTTTGGGGAGAAGTAAATCAGAAGGAGCAGGAAGGCATTGGCTTTAGGAACATCTGCAAAGGTGATAGTCAGTGGTAGATGGAGGATGGTGTTAGAAGCCTTTTTGAGAGTGTCCCTTGGGCAGGTGAATGCCCATAAGCTTTGGTGTGGCAGATGCTGTAAAGAGGCATCTTTACAGCTCAGAAGAGCTGAGCTGGTGTTGTGGCTTAATCCAGCAGGCAACTGAGCACCACGGAGCTGTCTCTTCAGAACTGAGAAGAGAAAGTGCAACATCTCATGGACTCAGATAAGCTAAATAAGAAAGGAAATCAAAACAAAACAACAACAAAGACAGATGCACAGACGAATTGCTCACCACCAGTTGCCAACACCCAGGCAGTCCCTGAGCAGTGGTAGCCCCCCTGGCCAACTCCTCACGGTGTTACAGTTTTCACATGACGTCATATCGTACTGAATGTCAGTTTGTGTCCTCTGTGCTAGTTCCGTCTCCTCCCAGCTCCTTGTGCCCCCCACTCCTCACTGTCAGAGCAGTGTGAGGAGCTGAAATGCCCTTGGCTCTGTGAACCCTGCTCAGAAATAGCTGTAACACTGGTGGGTTATCAACCTAATCCTCATCCTAAATCCAAAACACGGCACCCTACCAGCAACTAGGAAGACAATCACTTTTATCCAAGCCAAAACCTTGAAAGCTAATTTGCTGCTTCTTGTCTTTTTTCCTTCTTAACAATGACATTTTCTGCAAGACATATAGATGGCACTGCTTGGCCAAAAGGTGTCTGGGGAAGAATCTGTCTGGCTTTACTGTGGTTCATGTTCCACTTTTCTATTCTCAGATCTTATGCAGGATCCATCTTTCCTGAGTGAAGCATCCAAGACCCAGTGTCTGAGTTTCTCTCCAAACTCCTCCTGCCAGCAATAGACAGAAGAGCAGGTGCAGAACAGGAGCTCTCTAACTGCAGCACTTGCTCAAGGCACGTTTCAGGATTCATCCTCTAAAGGATCTATTTCTTGCCATTAACTCTGCAGGTAATTCAGAGCACAGAGTAAGACTAACACATCTACATTCCAAAGGCCTAAATGTGGCCAGAAAAATTGTACCTTTCTGTTTTAAAATCTAGCTCAGAAAAGTAAGAACGAAAAGAAGATGTAAATGAGGGCTAACAGTGCTTAGGAGAGCAGTTGGAATAGTTCCCATTAAGGCAAAAGCCAGCATTTGCATCATGTGCCCTTTAGCTCAAGGTGATATGGCTCTTTTGTAGGAGCACCTGGCCTGGATCAAGCAGACCTGGGGTATCAGAGTTAGGAGAAATCTGGTAGCATCATGAACTGGAGATGTTGAGCTCCACTTGTTCAGTGAATGCAGGAGACAGTGAAACCCTTCAAAGGGGAATAGAGAGGATCAGTTAAAATACTTGGGTTGAGTTCCAGGATAAATAAACACCAGGTGTGCTTTGAGGGCTGGGATTGGCAGCAATGATCAAATGGATTTTTCTGGTGTGTGCTCTGGGTTAGGAACCTGTTGATGAGCAGGAAAAGACATGATGCAGAAACTCAGACCTGCAACTTGCTCCTCCGGTTGTTTAGCACGACCTGAAGCTGTATTAAAAAAAAATAGTGAAATGCTATTGAGTCCTCCTTGGCGTGGAACATGGTGTAAGCTGAAAGCAACAGCCTTGTCAGATCAGAATGGCAACAGTGTTTTGTGACTGAGGAACTTTCACTTGCACAACAGTACTAACACTTGGGGGGATGGGGAACAGAAAGCTGCAGAGGCAGTAATTGCTGATAGAGAACACTGCTGATCTCCCCCAGCTTCCCCACCTGAAAATACAAGATGCGTGATACAGCCAATGTGAGCTCCATGGGAGGAAGTAGCGGAAATATGATTATGGATATTACATCCAAACTGAATTAAAGCTGCATTAAAAAACCTCTGATTACTGCGTGGTCTCATGCTACTCTTGAAAAGATGACATGCATCTGCTACTGACAGGCCCGTAAAGAATATACAGGGCATGCTTCCCATAAAACAGATTTGATCTCTGACTTGCTGATTCTTAAACCCACAAAAACAAAGGCAGAAAGAGAAATCATCAATAAATTTCCCTGATGTAAATAATCATCAGCACGGCAGCAATGTTGCTAGGATTTTTTTTTTTTAATTTCAAATGTTTGCTTCACATTACCTTAAGCAAATTTAATAATCTCTGTTTCTTTATCTTTAAAAATCAGATGATGACTCTGAACTTCTTTGCAAAAGGCAGGCCTATACATAAGAGCATCATTACTTCATGTTGGTTTTAAGAAACGTGATCTCAGTGGACCAGTAGTCACTGGGTCGGTTTTCTGTGCTATGCTCTTTCATTCTACACACTCAAATGAGTTACTAAATCCTTCTAACACTGTTTTTTTCTGGCAGAGGGATGGCAATTCAAGCTTAACCATACATCTAGCGTTCACTCTTAAAGCTGTTTCTAGAGAGTTTCATGCAGTGTCATAAATGGAGGTAAATACTTATCTGCTCTGTTGGCAATGACTTACGAAGCAATTAATAAGATCTCTACTATGGCAGTGTCATGAGTTACTGTCCCTGCCACCAGGGCCCCCCACACCCAGTAATTCCCGTAAAAGACTGCCTAACTGGCATAGCCAGAAGTTTCATATAAGAAGACAAAGAGGGCTGAAATAAAATAGTCCATCTTTCAATTACTTCCCATGGTACAAGTGGCAGAGTGCAGTAAATTCTGGCAGAACAAGTTGACTTGAATGATGATGTAGTTATAAATGGGTAACAAAGACTTTTAATGCACACACAAAAAATAATCCATCAATCCACTTCTAAGTGTATTATACCTATTTTAAAGCAGTAAAACACAGCTGGCAGCTGTTTATTAAACGGGATCGGTGTGCTGAAATGTGCTCAGTCAGAGCTAATAACACTAGAAAGTATTTCAATAGAAATGTATTTTAAGAACAAAATCAAAGAAGAAGAGTTACAGAACCTGAGAGTTTCAAAGCAGACTCCTCCTCATCCTCCCCCCTCTCCTGCAAAACAAACCCAGGGCTATAAAAAGCTTTAGGAAGGATTTTCAAAGGCGCTGAGCTTTCAAAAGGCAGAAAACCCTCAAGTGCTCATTGTGCATTTCAATCGAGATGTTTCCCCAGATCTCCCACGCTTCATTATTTTCTGCAATCACACACAAATTTGCATGGTCAGTGTATGATTGACTGACGTGTAGCTCGGGATGGTGATGTTCTACCGCCTCCTCCAAAATTCCCGACTTTAAAACGTGGTGACACCTCAGCCAGCTCTCAAGAGGGCGTCCCTGCTGCCTGCTCTGTGAGGTCAGGGTGCGCACATTGCCCTCTTTCTGCACAGCCTGGCCTGTCCTGCTTTTGTCCTGAGGTTTGCAGGAAGCCCCTCGTTTTGGGTGATCATCTATTTTAAGTTGCTGTCTGACAGCTAATTCTTTCTGATAGGAAATCAGATCACCCCTCTGCTGCAGTCATGAACAGCATCTGCAGCCATAGGGAGCTGTGTAGTTGCTTGCCCTAATTCTGAATAGCAAATTCTGGCAGCCTTGGATCGATGTGACGTGGGCAGCACAGCTTTAACAAGCACTTCAAAAGCTGCTGCATTTTCAAAACTCTGTTTTCAGTGTGGAAAAAAAGTTGGAAATGCGTTTCAGAAAGCCACACTCTGTTTTTTACTTCAACCTTTTTTTCCTATTCATTCAACTGAGCATTGTAATTGCAGTGTCTACTTATCTCTTCTTGATCAATCAGATTGAATACTGAATGAAGTGACCCTGAGAACTGAGACCATCTCTGAGATACATCTGTCACTGTGCACGATAGCTTTTCTCCCCTCTGCAGGAGGAGCTTTGTACTTTCCTGTGAGCCCCTTAAGTCCTGTCCCACTTAAAGCAGAACTGGATGAAAGCCAGCTGTATGTCCTCATGAAAATTGATTTGTGTATTCCTTGTGCACCAGGATCACCTGAGGAGCAGGAGGGAGGTGAAGGACTCCAAGGAACAAAGACATTTTGCTTTTCAAATCTCTGCTTGTGCTCCACTGCCCACACGTACATCATTATCTGGCCTCCTATTCTCCAGAGGCAAGCCACCTCTTTTATGGCTCGCATGCACCTCTCTTCTGTTGAAAAATGGAGACTCACTAGAACTGAAGAGATAAGGTGAATAAGCATCCCTCAGGACACTAATGAATACAGAGTGTAAGGACGGGGACTGGCTCTGGAGCGCTGGCAGCTGGCAGCTTGCACCACGGGAGCACATCATTTATCTTCCATTGTGCTGTACGCTATTGTTGTACTATCTCTAATCTGTGACAGGAGTTCATAACACACTGACTTATTTTAAGAGCACGCTAGGATTTAGAAATTCATTTCACCATGTTGAAACAAGCAACATCTTTCAGATCAGCAGTAAACATCACAACAGCCATGTTTTCTCAATACAAGCTTATTGTCTGTAACTACTGTCTACCGTAAGTAGCAAAGCAACCTGGTGCTTTTTGTCCTTGCTTAGTGCTCATCTATAGCCTGAAAGAAGCACTTCTGACCAGGACGCCATATACTGAGGCTACACATGGTTTCTGCAATGGATTCTGCTGATAAAATCCATTTAAGAAAGGCTAAGTTAAACCTGCTTGCCCACTTCTCTTCCATTACTGACAGGCATCAAAAACAGAGCAGGAAAAATGAATGGCCTCTACTGGTTTTGGATACATCCAGATCATGAACACACAAGTGAAAGACACTTGGCCAATTAACAATTGTGTACTTCTGTAATTATTAAGCAATTTTCACAAAAACAAATAGGAAATCCCACTCTCACTGGATATCCACACCACACCAAGAACATGCATGGCAAGGGGATCACCTCACAGTTACAGTGGTGAAACTCAAGTTGCACACCTTTGCTAGAGCAAGAACTTAGAGTTCACTCTAATTTTGATAAAAAAAAATTGTCCCGAATAAGGCAATTCACTGTGTTCCTCTGTGAAAATACCTGTGCCAATTTGGGCAGATACTTCTACACAAACCACTTCAGGTTATAATAACAAACTAGCTATTTTTGTTCAACTCTTGAGGTTTTGGCTTTCACACACACAGACACACACACAAAGGCAACCAACCAAACAAAAAACAACAACAACAAAAACCCAACACTTCTTTCAAGGGGGAGAAAAACAGGTGCGAGCTTTCAACTCCGTCAGGAGAGGCAAGTACAGGAAATACCAGCAGAAGTGCTGTACGTGCAGCCTGTCAGGATGGCCATTCACCATCCGATCCATTTTGCCTTAGAAAAAGAGACTCTTAACAATTAAAAGAAAAACAGTGTGAAATCCAGCTGAGATAGGAAAACACTCTGCTTGCCCTGAATGATGCATTCAGAGCCTCGGCAGCAATGTGAGGATCAAAAGGCAAGCTTTAAAGGAGTAGAGCCTTTTAACATTTAGTCATTCAGCTGCTCTGCCTGGAGGTTTCACTTGTTGGAGATGGGATGAACAGAAATCAATTCCAAAAAGCTCAGGTCTTCCTGAGCAGTAGTCAAGACTTTGACATTGAAACATCATGGCCTTTTTAATTAAAAAGACATCAAGTGCCATTTAAGAAATTACAGCTCGTTAACAAAATCTCATGCTGAGTAAAGTTTTGGTGTTGTCAAGGTAAATTTGTCAGATCATTTTAAAAACTACAGATGATGCATTATGTTTAAAAATGCACAACCCTCATGACGTTCAACAAATATAAGTGCAAGGTCTTGCATCAGGGTCAAGGCAACCAATACAAGCTGGGGGGATGAAAGGTTTGAGTGCAGCCTTACCAAAAAAGACCTGGGGTTACTGGTGGATGGCAAGCTGGACATGAACAGCAGTGTGCCCTCACAGCCCAGAAAGCCAACCATATTCTGGGCTGTGTCAAAAAAGTCATGGCCAGCAGGGTGAGGGAGATGATCCTGCCCCTCTGCTCTGTGCTGTGAGGCCTCACCTGGAGTACTGTGTCCAGACGTGGAGTCCTCAGCACAGGAGAGACGTGGGCCTGTTCAGAGGAGGGCCACAAAAATGATCCAAGGGATGGAACACCTCCCCGTGAGGACAGGCTGAGAGAGCTGGGGCTGTTCAGCCTGGAGAAGAGAAGGCTCTGGGGAGATCTGAGAGCAGCCTTTCAATATCTAAACGGGGAAGCTAGAGGTAGGAAGAGGACATCCTCTTTAGCAGAATCTATAGTGATAGGACAAGGGAAAATGGTTTCAAGCTTAAAGAGAGTGGAGATAGGTTAAATATAAGGAACGAGTCTTATACAGAAAGGGTGGTGAGGCACTGGAACAGGTTCATTAGAGAGATGGTGGATGCCCCATTCTTGGAGACATTCAAGATCATGCTGGATGGGGCTCTGAGCAATCTGACCTAGCTCTAGGGTCTCAGATCACTGCAGGAAAGTTGGACTAGATAGCCTTTTAAGGTCCCTCCCAGCCCAAAGGATTGTGTGATTCTGTGATTCCATGAAACACAATATCTGCGTGGGGCAGCACTGCACTGTACAGAAATCATGAATCATCCTGCAAATTGCTACTCACAGCTTTGAACCTGTCAGACTCCATGGTCACTATGCAATCGCACTCAGATAAACAAAGCTGAAAATAAAAACCTAAAAAAAAAAAGAACCATATTTTTCCTTTACGTTAAACGCCTTGTATATTGAAGCTCTATTTAAACTGAACCATCTGTAATGTGCAGCAATGGTTCCGTGTGAGAGATATAACTGCCACAGAGGCTCAAACACTCCCCAAGAACCTGATTTCAGGCCATGAGCCTACACCCTGTGGCTGCCCCTCCTGCAGCTCACACAGGCAGGTGGATGGCACTGG
Source organism: Oreortyx pictus (assembly GCA_036925125.1). NCBI lineage: Eukaryota > Metazoa > Chordata > Aves > Galliformes > Odontophoridae > Oreortyx > Oreortyx pictus. The sequence continues at coordinate 21,178,892 of JAUPFR010000001.1, forward strand.
GGCTGATCCTTCAGCACTGTGCCCCTTCTCCAGCTGTCTGATGTGTTTTACAGTGATTTTCCACCATCCTAGCACTATAGAGCAAGAGTCCATGCACTTGAAAGAGTATTTTTTATATTGGTTGATTTTAAATAAAAATTATTTTTTTTCCTAAACCATAGAAAATAAAGAAGCTTGCATATACGGAAGAGAAAACTCATTTGGGTCAGTTTAAACATCTCTCTGCTACAGGGTTATGGCAGCAGTCAGCAACAGACAATTAGGAAAGAAATAAGGGAAAAATAGTGACCCTCTCTTCTTTGGCTTCCTGAAGTCAGCAGCTTAAGAGAATTCTCAGTGCCAGGCTGGACCTTGTATTTAACAATCAGTGATGGAGTCATTCTCCATGGACACTTTCTTGCATTTGCTTCTACTTCTGATTAGTCAAATTCACCTGCCGAAGGAATCTGTAATGTAATTCCTTTTTTTTTTTTTATTAATGGTTCCACACATCTCCTCCTGATGCAAGAAGCCACAGAAATTCACTATCTACTCACTTACCTCGTATAATTAGAGAGGTCCAGGATGTTATCTCCTCTCCCTCAGGAGCAGCATAATTTATGCACTTCTTTTATGATAATCTATGATGATATTTTTTCTCAGATGTAGAGCACCAGTCCATTATCCAATCCTCATACATAAATAGTTTGCACCTCTGATGTTTGTTAATCTATATCCTCGCAGAGATGGAGAATACCTGGTTTTGGTAAGCACTGAAATGCACCAGATATTTATCTTCTACTGTTCCTAATTGTGGTTTTTTTCATTTTTATTTTTGTTCTTCATGTTTGATTGCTTTTTTCTTGTCGACCAGGTTTGAATATGGAACAAATGTTGTCAGAGAACTGAAAACGACTTCAATGTTTCTTTCTTGAACAGAGCACTACCATGGATGCAGGCTTAGTTATTTTTTTAATAAGCATGTTACCGAGCATTTATCAACAGGTAATTTTGTGCGGTGCGGTCGTTAGTTTTGTGTGAGACTTTTCTGTGATTCTTTGCAGTCAGTAATCCTGAACAGCTCTATGCCATCAGTAGACTTTACCACTAGCCTATTCATTTCCTTTGTAGTCACAAATCACACAGGAATTTAAATGGCATTGAACAGCGTCCTTTTTATAGATGCCATATGTCTACACTAAGCGTTCACCAGGAGTCATTAAGCACTTTCCACACTTGTCTGCTAACATTGCACCCTTTTGGCTTTTCCATTTGCTTTAACAGTTCCTACCTTTTTGATATTAAAGTCTTATACAGTGGATTTTTATAGCATTTTTGTTCCTAGCAGGAGGTTTGATTATGGCCGCGTTACATTAGGGGAACATGGTTCTTGCACAATTACTTTATTGATGTGGGCCTAACTCAGCCTGGTAAGAGTTTTCTTCCTTTTCTGCATTATCAGATTAATCTTTCCAAGAGGCTTCATGCCTTGTGTGTGTCATTTATACAACATAGATATGGATAATTGAAGTTTCTCAGCATTGTGTTTTCTGCCCTCACAGCCCTTGCAATATTTCCTGATACTTCATGGTCATTTTCACCAGTATTATCACGGAGGCACATTGTTGTTGTTATGCCCTTCTCTTTTAGCTGCCTACCTGCAATCGTTTCTTCTAGAAGTTTATCCTCCTGCTTTTTTCCACAGAAAAATATTAAAAGTTTTTTCTGCTGCTGTGCAGTTCTTGTACATTTTTATTATATGGGTTGGAAGGGACCCACAAGGATCACTGAGTCCAACCCCTGGTTCCACACAGCACCACCCAACATCCAATCCCTATGTCCAAGAGCATTATCCAAACACTTCCTGAGCTGCGGCAGCTCGGGGCCGTGCCCTGGGCAACCTGTTCCATGCCCACCACACTTAAAGGCCAACTGGTGTGACCCCCTGAAATGAGCAGGGACACCTACAGCTCCATCAGCTACTCAGAGCCCCATCCAGCCGGACCTTGAGTGTCTCCAGGGACAGGACATCCACCACTGCTCTGGGCAAAACCTGTTCCAGTGCCTCATTGTCTTTACTATAAAAAACATCTTCCTCAGATACACTCTAAATTTCCCCTCTGTTAGAGTCCCAGCTCTCTCAGCCTGTTCTCATAGGGAAGGTGTTCCATCCCTGTGTTTCCTGTCCTGGGGAGAGACATTCTGAGGTCATAGTACACAGCACCATACTTTGGATGATGGAGGCAAGTAGGATCACATTCAACCTTTTAAACACCCAAACAAATCACTGCAAAAAAAAAGAAATCTAAGCCCAAAAAGATTTAATTTGGGGTGAATTACAGTATGTGTGGGAGAAAAAAAGAGGGAGAATAGAAAATAATAAAAAATATATCTTCTGCAGGGAGAGATTTGCAGAAAAAAATTAATAAAAAATGGGGAGAACATACCGTGATGTTCAACTTCCTAGCTTCCTGCTTTGGGATTCTGTAGCCCAGACAGCCAACTGTATCCATTGTTAATATGTATGCAAAGCAGCGTGGCCAGCAGGGTAAGAGAATGATCCTGCCCCACTGCTGTGCCCTGTGATCACAGGCTGAAAGAGCTGGGGCTGTTCAGCCTGGAGAAGAGAAGGCTCTGATGTGACCTGACAGAAGCCTTTGAGTTTCTATAGGGGGGAGCTACAGGTAAGAACTACTCTTAGCAAAGTCTATAGTTATAGGACAAGGGGAAATGGTTTCAAACTAAAAGAGGGGAGCTTTACATTGGCTATAAGAAAGAAGTTTTTTACTATAAGGGTGGTGAGGCACTGGAATAGGTTGCTCAGAGAAATTCAAGGTCAGGCTGGATGGGGCTCTGATCACCCTGACTGAGGTGTAGGTGTCCCTGCTCATTGCAGGGGGTTGGATCAGATCGCCTTTAAGAGCCCCTTCCAACTCAAATGATTTAGTGGTTCAGTGACTGTATGAACTGCTCCAGAAATACCCGTGTGCTCTAGATGAATAAAGCAGCAATGCTTTACTCTGCAGTTAACAGTTGTCGGAAAGTGTTTCTTCTCATTCTTTCATACATTCCTCCAGTGTTTCTGAAAGTCAATCCAAATCAATTTTGTGCCATGCGCTACTCATTCCCACCACTTCTGTTTAAATTGAAATCTGAAAGATTTTCCATAACTGAAAACACATAATGTAATTCAGATTTCAAATGGAGGGAGTGAGAAGGGAGGGAGAACATTTCAATGATTATTCTCTTCTTCATTTCAGAAGAATATAATTAATTGCTCCTTCCCTTATTTTAATACTGTGACTAATCCATCTAAAAGGGATTATTTAGAACAAACAGACAGTGTAAGATACATTTTAAAGTCATTCAGCCATCTTCACAGAACAGAGCTGAAAGCATCAACAACTTTGTCTGATTTTTTTTTTAAGAAGTCATTTTTAAAATGGATAATTTAGGTCAGCAATTCAGTTTGAACCCTGTTAAGTAGCAAAGAAATCTGTGTAATCAGAAATAGGTTTTCTCAGTCAAATTTCTTCCCTCAAGCTAAATCCCTTTAGAGACGTTTGGAAAGTATTTAAGGATCACAGAATCTTTATCTCAGAGACTCTTTTGTATATACTGTGTATGCACTTCGGATGTCACTTTATCTCTGTCACTTCTAATAATAGGAACAATTGGAACATATACAGAAGGCATGATTCTAAGTTCAATATGACTTTGTTCTCCTTATTATGGTGGCATCAAAGATAAAAAAGGGAGGAAAAATAAATTAAAAAAAAAAGAATTATTAAAAAGAATTACTGGGCAAACTTCAAACAGTTTTTCCTTTTTATTTTTTTTTCTTTTGAAAATATAACTCTAATTACTTAGACTGAAAAACTTATTTCTTCTTTAGTTTAATGGTTAGCATTTGCAAATGACAGTTCTGCCTTTAAAAAAATGATAATAATTATGAAATTTAATTAGCTTATTAAAGTCTTGATTCAGGAATATAATTATATGCTTAACTTCTAGCATCTGTGCGGCTACACTGATTTCAGTGGGATTCCTTTTGTGTTTGTATTAGAGATAATTCTGAGAAGCTGAAATGCTCATCACAGCAATAAAGAGATGGGGACAACTATAGCTAAAATCAGTGAAAGAAGCCTTGGCATGATGCAAGTACTCCTGTCTCGGGTGTCAGAATGTTGCTCTGGATCCAGTCTAGACCTCTATGCCTTGCTGTTTGTCTGCGTGCTGAGAGAGCAGAGGATATCAGCCACACATTAACAATCGGTGCAGCCAGTGACATGCGGTCAACTCATTAAATGACACAGCTGGTCAAGGCCTCATAACCAAGTAACACTTGTAGACAGCAGGTGGCTGAGACTGAAAAGAGATATACTGTCAACATGACAGTGTTAGTTAATACGGCCACTGCTTGCATGCTGTGGTCTAAAATAAATAATTGCCCTATAAAAATGCTGAGTAGGTTGCTACTATATGTTTTATGCTGTATTACATAGTTTGAATTACACAAAACAGAAAGTTAGATTTGGATTTTGCACTAATTCTGCTCTGCAGTTACTTGGAGAATTAAAAAAGCCATAAGGGGCAGAAGTTGTTTTTCTGTGATGTTCACCTTCCAAGGAAAAAAAACACCAGGTTTTGTGACCTGACCCCATTGTGACAGAAGTATGTATATTCACTGGAAATAAGATTGAGATATTTTTGATAAATCACTAAAAACTTGCATGAAAATTTCACTGGTGGGAACACAAAGCTGCTGATTTGAGATAAAAATCAAGTTCCTTACTGTCGGTGAGATCTGCAGTGATGCACAATGCTGTCAGATGACATGACCAGGGAGAGAAGCTGTGTGACCAACTGATAAAGCCCACAGATGTCAGCCACAGGCTCTATGACACTTTTCTGCATCTGTAAGAATTTGCCATTTCAGGCTTATAAATAACTGTACTCCCCATTATATAAAAAGCTAATGGTGATGAGACCAGAGCTGAAGGCAGGACTTGCAGATGTCTCAAAAGAAGCATAGGCGCTCAGTGGGTCACCTTATCAAAACCACAAATTCCCAGTATGGATAGGATTTCTGATCTGCTTGTGAGTCCTCTTATGATATTCCGGGCTTATTAGAAATTTGCACCTCTGACTTTCAGCAGGGAAAAGAGCTAGCTACTGGTAGAAAAGCAACAGGGTATAGGATAGAAGATGGATTTTTCCCCAAACATCCAGGTGGCCTTTACATTCAAGCAGATACAGAAAAACAGGTAGTTCTCATCCTGGCTGCAAGGCAGAATTAAATACTTGGCCCAAATGTAAACCAAATTAGTCTGAGCTGCCCTTAAAAGTTTTCTTACATCTGGAGCAAACAACCTTTGCTTCAGGTTAGGATGATTTTTTTTTCCTTCCCGTGTAAAGAAAAGATCAGCTTTTTGTAAAAATCATTTATGTAATTGAAGTCTATTATGCTTCTTTCAGTCTAATAATTAAATATTTCCTAAACTACAATTATTAAAAACATCTCCATACTGACCGTAAACTTTTAAAGTTGTGATTACCAAAAGCAGATGCAACATTCCACTTTGGATCTAAAAAGCATCGAGCCCAGGAGAGTGGTTCATTCTTGTGACTTCCATTAAACCACACAAGGATACCTGCCTGTTTTTTGTAATAGCATAATGCTACGCACATTTATTTGTCTGTGGTCCATCTGACTCTAACATTACTTCTCACCTTGTTCATTTAATAGTTCCTTCTGAATAATGGTACTTCCCTCTGGATGGTTTCTGTATGTATTCTTGTTGATTTCTAACAGCCTGTCCATCATTTGCAATCAAACCTCATCTTCCAAAGCAATTTCTACTGTTCCTATCTAGGAGCAATTCACAAATTGTCCAATATGCTATCTAGCCTACAATAAAAGTTGTTAATTAAAAATTTGAATAGAAGCAGGTAAGGTGGATCCCAAGAGGATCCTCTTTGAAATTAGTTCTGTTCAGGCAGTGAAAAAGTGGACCTATTTAGAGAATGATTTTTCAGTCTTATGTATTCCTGTATTCTTAACTGTTTATTTATTATACTTACAACAATGACAGGGGAGTCGAGATGAATCATGCCTTTTCCCACCATTCTACCTATTGGGATGATTACCGTGTTAAAGATGGTAAACAGACTGACTTATTCCTGACAAGTTCCTGTTGGTGCTTTCCCATTGTATTGTCATTCTGTAGCTTTAAATTGTTTATTCTATTTAAATTAGTTAATTTAAATTATTTCTTCTAGTAACTCTGCATAAATCTAAGCTAAATTGGCTTCCTCTTGATATCCTGCACTGTTGAGAGCAGGCACTATGTTTACCTTTCTTCTCTTGCTGGAGAACTGTTCACAAGGGATCAGTATTGTGACCCATGCTTTGAATATCTTTTTGGATGACTGGGACATGAGAATTGAGTGCACCCTCAGTATGTTTGCAGATGACAGAAAATTGGTGGGCAGTGTCCATATGCCCGAGGGTGGGAAGACCTTGCAGAGGGGATCTGTATAGGCCAGATTTCTGGGCTGAGGCCAATAGGGTGAAGTTCAGCAAGACCAAGCACCAGGTTCTACACTTTGGCCAAAACACCCCCATGCAACATTACTTGGAGCTTGGAGCAGAGTGGCTGGAAGACTGGAAGCGTAGGGGAAACTGATCTGAGAGTGATGGTCAATGCTCAGCTGAACGTGAGCCAGCAGTGTGCCCAAGTGACCAGGAAGGCCAGTGGCACACTGGCTTGTATCTCTGACAGTGTTGTCAGTAGGAGCAGGGAAGTGATCATCCCTCTGTACTCAGCTCTGCTGAGGCCAGAGCACTGACATCACCAGCTTCCTCTGTCATTTATTTGTTCTTTTTTTTTTTTTCCTTTTTGTCCTCCTCTTGCTTTGCATGCATTTATAAAATCTTTTCTTTTAGTTATAACTCTTGTTATGCTGTAGTCATTCTGACTTTAGTTCTTTGCACTTACAGTTATTGAAGGTTTTTGGATTTTTTTTTTCAAATTTCGACAGCCTTAGAGAGTTCCTAATGTTGTCATGGCAGACCTTATTATGCTCTGCTTTTACACGGGGATAGACTGTTTATTGTGCCTTTATTATCACTATTTTTAAGAACAACGTTTTCTATTCATGTTGGATTTTACTTAGAAAAAGTTAGAAAAACCCTATTAGGATATTCCTAATTGATCCTTAGGAAAAACAGAAGTTTGGAGAGCTGGCAGGTATCAGTGGCATGCCTGTATGACAGAAGTCAGTGGTATGCAGAAATAACCAATGTTCTGCAGAAATGTGGGGTTTCTTCTCAGGGTAGTGAAAGAATGGAATCATTGCATTCCCATGTTGTGCTCATATTAATTGGCCCCAGAGCGTGATATAACCACACCAATATGATTGTTCTTCTGATCACTTGGTCTCTTCCTGCTCAGTGTGTCACTGATTTTTACCAGAAAGACAGAATTTACGTAGTAGCAAATACTCCTGAACCTTTCATTTGGACTTTTTCCCCCAAGAGACTCCTCCACATTTTAAAGTTTAAGAATTACACTCTTTGTAATTGCACAGGCCACATTCTCAGGCAGTGTAAATTAGAGGACTAGGCAGCCTTACCTCCCCAAGTTACCCCTCACTTTCTCTTTTAAATTACCACATAACTACAAGATTACAGATTACAACAAAGTTAATTTTCACGTGCTGGTATTAACACCAAGGAAAGCGATTTGATGCACTTCGCTATGGAAACCTTTTTTCCCTACTGCGATGAAGAGTATGATCAGATATCTCAGTAATATAATTTACCTTCACTGACTTGAGTATTGGACTCCTACTAAGAGAAGAAAATTATCTTCACCTTTAAATGTGGAAGAAAGAAATTAGTTAACTAAGTGAATAGAAAAAAACCCTGCTTTATATCCTTTGTCCGTATAAAAGTCCAAGAACTCAGCATGTAGAAGGTTTTTATTAACACAGAACAGGATCTTTCTAAGTAAAAGGAGAAAGCCATCTTGACGAAGATAAAATTATGCTAAAAATCAGTACCGAACTGTGGATTCCTTATCCAATTCCTTTTTCCTTTCCCTCCTGTGGATTCCTTAGCCAATTCCAATTCAATTCCTTAGCCAAAGTGGAAACATGGGTGTGTCCTCTTTCTTTTATTGTAAGTAGAAGAAATCCTACTTATTTCATTAGGACAGGAACGACTTCACCAATTTATGGTAAAGGGACTTGTTTCTGTCGTTTGGTAATATTAAAACTCAGTTAAGACAGTGCTGTGAATACACTGCGAAGGTAAATATGATTTCTCAAGGCAGTGAAAACGTGGAAAGAACTGCATACTCACAGGGCAAATTTATCTCCTTGTGCAGGAAGTTAAGCACTGCAAAGTAGGACATTTTAAAATGTTGATGATTCATCATGTCCAGATTTGTTTCCTGGCAATATAGAATCACAGAATCACAGAGTTGCAGGGGTTGGAAGGGACCTCTAGAGATCATTGAGTCCAACAGTAGGATACTCCTCTCATGGAACGTGCAAAAATACTTCTTTATGTATCTGTACACAATAGGTATTGAGAGCAAGGAAAAATAATTAAGCTAGGACTGACACTGCTATTCTGCCAACTTTTCCTGTTGAAGACCTGGCTTTAGAACCCTGCAGAATGTTCTTGCCTCCCTTAACAATCTCCTGTAAATTAAGGAAATATGTGCTTATGTATGCGTGTGTGTATGTTTCTACACACATATGTATGTGTATATGTATATGTATATGTATAAATAAATACATATACACACACACATATGTTCACTTGTATACATGTATATACACATGCATATATCACAGAGTCATAGAATGATAGGGGTTGGAAGGGACCTCTAGAGACCTTCCTGTCAAAGCAGGTAACTGCAATTTGCAGCCATGTTATAGTCTATTTTAATAAATGGGTGGCATTCTGTAACTTCATATTTCCACCTGTAGCCTAAATGTCTTTCTGGCTTATTCACCTCACTCAGCAGCCATGCAAACAGAGCTCTCAGCTTGATGTGGATGGGGATGTCTGCAGTCCATCCATATCTCAGTGGCAACCTCAGCCACACAGCTCTGCTCTTCTGAGCCTGGTCAGAAGTAGTACTGGGGCTTTTGAGTCAGACAGCTTTTGAACATCACTATGTACCCTTTCCAACAGGGCAGGATGTCCTTCACTTCCTCACTCAAGATTTCCAGAAAATGCCAAATATCGTAATAAAGGACTGTTAGCTAATAGTCATGTTTCTTAATTTATGACTGGAAGATTTTCAGACACTGCATATTAGCTTCATAGCACTGTTGAGTGATGTACCAGAGACAACAACGCAATCTCAAGGTTCCATCAAATGCCAAATTATATGGCATAAACCTGAACTTAAAAAGTGAAGTCCTCCAGGGCTTAAAGAAAGGTCACCCGAGATATGGAGAAGAGGTTGTGTAAGGCTACTCTCTGCCTTCAGGAGATGAGAGATATTAACACTTCACAGTGATTTAAGAAGGCTTAGAGACCTTCACACTCCTTTGGTTGAGAAAAGGAAAATGAAGTTTGCTGAGCAGTGTAATTTGTTTAATTTACAGTATTGTCCTACTTTTAATCAGCATAACCTTAACACCTCAGTTGTAAGAAGCAGCTGAGTAATTTCAAGGCTCCTTACATTAAACTTTGAAATTTAAGAGAAAAATAACAAAGGCTAAAGCTACCATTCTGTGTCTGCTTTCAAAGTGGCAGACAAGTAGTTCCTCCATCATTAAGTTAGGTAGAAAAGGGCAATTAAATAACAAGGAAAAATCTTACAGGGAGTGAAATTTGATGTTATTTGATGGACATTTTGTGCCTTTGAAATAAATACTTCTGCTTGCTTTGTTGTTGGCTCCTTCTTCTTCGGTGCTGTCCCCTGCTTATTTTCTGTATCAGGTCTTGCTGCAGTGAAGCAAAGGGGATTTGATTCAGCTGAGAACAGTCTTATTGCTGGGCTCCTTTCTGCCGGATCAGTGGTACGGTCATTCCCCTCATAAGCAGAAAAATGATCGTGTTGGCTGACAGATTGTAGAGTGTGGGAGTAAAAAGCAGTGTTTGGAAAGGAGCAGAAGGATTTAATTCTGTGCTTGGGAAATTTCCCAAGTGTTCTAAGCAAATTTTCTCATATTGTCTTTTTGACAGAGACCACGTTTAACATTTCTGCTGTGTGATAAAGCACAAATGAGGTTTTCCTTTCTTCTTTTTCACTCTGTAGTCAAGTAGTGCTTGCACTGGAGTGAAACTCAATTCATATCTGTGTGACTTACCCACTTTGCAGTTTGTCACTGTGTTTGCAATGGCATTTTTTTTTTTTCTAAGATGGATTTCTCTGGTTTACACAATCAAGTTGAGTTATTGAAAGAGAAAAAAAAATCACAAATTTAACCTAGAAGAGGCTGAGATGCCAGCTTAGAAGTCTTAGGCCTTGTGCAGATCTGAGCTATAGACACCAACAGTACGCAGGATTTTCCATCAGTGCTGGATAGGAATGCTCTTCCTTTGGTACAGCGGACACAAGCTATGGTTTACCATCACTTCATAGCCTTCATTTCATGCTGGTTTCATAATCAAGAAGCAGCAGTTGCAGCCCAGCTTACAGACTTGGAAACTGATATGAATGAACTGCCATTTCTGCAGCCTGAAGAAAAACTGAGAAAGAAGAAAGGTGGATATTTGGTGTCTTCACCAAGGAAAATGTGCTCCTTACACAAGCCGTAATGAACTGAGCCCCTGGCTGGACACTGCAGTTTAAAAATCCCCACTCATTTTGCAAAAGATACAATTGCAGTGAAACTCAGATGATTTTTTACTATTATAGTGAAATGATCGCAGACTGCTCCTATCTGTCTAGCAGGCTCTGCGCTGCGTGACAGGAGGTGCTCCAGCAGGATTGCAATAGAGCATTTACCTTGGCCTTCCCACTTCATACAGAATCAAAAATATTTATGGTAATGATGTTGCTGCAGTTCTTCATGTAATAGACTCAGAATGATAAGTGAAATCAACACGTAGTGGGAGCATGGCACCAAAATATTCTGTGTATAGAAATGCTGATAGACAAGCTAGGATACTGAGCAATTAAGTCACTATTAGCCCAAACCATTAAATCCATTGTTTGCTGTTTTAACTGCTGCTAATTGCTGTCGCCATGGCAACGGCAGAGTTTCTTCTTCTGGTATCTCCACATAATTTCCTTTTCATAATGGAGCCTGTGACATGGAAATTTACATCTTCCCGAACTGAAATACTTCTTGTGTTGAAAGAAAGGCAAACATGTTTAGATAAGAACTATTTTAATGTCAGCAGTAAAAAGGATCTTAATGAAAATTTTGGTAATTTGTTTGCAGAGTTATCTGGACCTCACTCCATAAGTCATGCATTTAAAAGTAGAATATAGATTTTAAAATCTTGCTTCCTCACTTACATCGTAAAAATTCAGAATAAGTAGTTCAAAATAAGATCAGGGAGATAAATGCATCTGGCTATCATAATTCCCTGCACCTTATGCAGACCATAATGCACATCCTGTGTATGGCTGTTCTTACATCAGACATTAAACTTGGGTCAGAGCCCAGATTCTCTCTCTCTTTTCTCTCTCTCTCTCTTTCATTTCATTTATTTCTTTATTTTTTAATATATAATGATTTTGGAGCTTTCCAGATGTTTAAGTCCCTATATTTAGGGGGCAGCCTTTCCGTGCCATCTCTGCATCTCCTCTGAAACCCTGTGCAGTTCCCAGTGTTCTGTAAGGAGCTGTCAACCCTCATCGATTTGTTACACTGTTTGAATGGGAAATGAGTCATTGCTGAGTCACAGGTAGAAGTTCACTCCAAAATGCTTGCTTAATATTAACTGCTGATCTCCTCTCCCAGCTCTGAAATTCAGGAAGTTGGCTGCAGATCTCTCAGCCCTTCCCATTCCTGACTGTAATATCAGCTGAGAAGAGGTGCTGAGAAATGGTGCCAGAATGGCTAAGTTGATTCTATTTTCTAAAGAGAAAGAGATGAAGGAGAATTGACTGGTAGAGATCTCCAGGACATTTTCTGTTTTCCACTTCTGGGGAAGTGGAAAGCCTCCAGTATGAGCATGACAGCAGCTACAAAAGACATTTGCTCCAAGCTGACCCCACTGCCTGACTACCTGGCTAAGGGAACCTGCTTTGGCAGGGGGGTTGGACTCGATGATCTCGAGATCCCTTCCAACCCCTATGATTCTATGATTCTATGATTACCAGGATGGAAAGGCAGAGAGCTTCGACCATGAGCACAGCAAGTTGAAGACCCGCCTGGACGCCTACCTGTGCAACCTGGGCTAGGGAGCTGCTTTGGCAGGAGGGCTGTACTCCATGACCTCTAGAGGTCCCTTCCAACCCTTACAACTCTGTGATTCTGTGATTCTGTGAATAATGCACCAGCAGCCTCCAGAAGAAAAGCCCAGAAGCCAAGGCTGTGATTAAATCACAGTGTTAACAAGTCCAAAGTCTGTGACATCAGTAAAAATTCAGTGTGCTGGTCTGTAGTATCTACTTATTTGACCAAGCTGGAGACTGCAGAATCTGCCAAGATCTGGCAAGAATACAGTTCCCAGCATTTAAACTATGATAAACTAGTAAACGCGTATTGTAAAGTTTGAATGACACCTAAAACATGAGTGTGATTAGCCTAGCCCTGAGGTACTCAGTTTTCTCTTTCGTGGACAATCTCATGCTTATAGTTAAGGATAAAAATTAAAGGAAGAATAAATGTGTTGCTGGAGAAAATTAAAGGCCCCACAAGATGTAAAAAAAACTGTTAAGAAGACTAGTGTAAACATGTAGAAATGGTGTGCTAATGCTAGATCTCATCTGAGCAATCAGCATTATCTACTTTTGGTGCAGCTGCTGAAGCTGGTGCACAGGTTTCCCCCTTATAATGCAGGCAACCTCAAATTTCTGGGGATCTGAAAACTACTGGATGCTGAGAGAAGTCAGACTGTCTTCATAATACCTTTGAATGGTAAAGCAAGGTAGGAGAAAGAATTGATAGTAGGTCTGAGTGTTTTTATTTAATTGATTAATAGGTTCCAAATTCTTCTGCAACAGGTAATGGTTGCTAGAAAGAGAAAACATATCTAGACCATCATTACCACTATAGCAAACAGTCCCACTCACCAATTAGAGTAATAAGGCTTCTTGTTGCTCTAGTGAAATGCACTAGTGCACATTGGGCATGCATTGTAGCATGCATCATTGAAGTTAGGAGCAATTTTTTTTCACATAAACTGTGAACATGGTCCTTCAATTGATTTTCTTCCTTCTCCATCACAGATAATGCTGGGATAATTCACCGAAGTGAATGGGTGGGAGAAATACAGTCACTGAAACTTGTTATCAAAATGTATTTCTGTTAACTTGGGAAGGACGACATTCTGTTCTTAGTAAACAGTATTTCCAAATACTATGTTGCCATTAAAGAAAAGCTGCTGAAGCTTTTAAAGGTAGAAAGGGTATGTATTATATTATATTATTCAATGTACTGTTTTCTGATATAAATCTGATGGGAATTTTATGACCTGCTAGTCAGTGTTTAGTAACTTGCTTATGCTGTTATACTTTGGGAACTTTTAACTTTTGCTTCATAAAACCTTCTGCCCTTTTTCAATCTCTCCTTGAAATAGATACTTATTCAGTTCTTCGTTTACAGGCACATCTTAAAAAAGAGCAACTGATGATGATTAATATCAAAAGCTGCTCAGAATATGAAACAAAATCCCCAGGAGATGTGATGTCTCCTCTTCTTTATTCAGTGCTTGGGAAGATGCATGCTTATGGCCTTCCCATTGAACAACATGTTGGCACCATGTGTTAGTGGGAACAAAAATCTTTCAAGCTTTCCAAGAATCATTTATTTTGCAGCTGTTCTGGATTGCCATGCTGAACTGGTATTAACAATGCCTGCAGGAAAACCCCCTGGTATTGTGAGCAGCCTATTGCATCCTAAGTCATTGCTTAGTTAATCATGAAGTTCTGTAAAGCAAAAAAAAAAAAAAAAAAATCCAGTGCAACTGATGCAGCCATAAAAACTATGAATTTCATTTCACATATGTTGTCCATGTCCACATTTCCATTGAATTATGTGAGGGTTTGGGCCACCAAGACAGGCAGCTCCTCTTCTTCTCACACCCTGCAAAGACTTCCATAGAGAAGAACTTCTCCGAGCCAAAGTTATTCATGGCAGCAGCAAACATGTCTGCACTGCACACTGGCCATTAATCTGACTCCTGATACATTCCTGGTATGGTCCTTATTTAGAAACTTGTAAACAGTTAAAATCCTGTTGACTCCTAAGCAATTACATCAAAGAAAAACACTGGAGCAGACAAAGCCCAAATTCAACCCTGCAGTAAGCAGCAGTGAGAAACTAACTCTAGAGGGATACTGGTCATGTAATTTTCAGATCTGAAAAAACTACACTAGGATTAAATTCTGTGGCCTTGCTTTCTTCTGTCATATCAGATGCTTACTCAGCACTGCTGTGAAATGTCCCAGACTGAAAGTTTCCCAACCATTTTGCCCATATCAAAATGATGACAAATGTTGGAGTGGGGTGAAGAAATTATTTGGAAGATCAATGTTCTCTTCGTTAGATGTGTTATTAAATGACAGCCACTTAAGAAACAGAGTTAATGAAAAAAAATGATTCTCAGTTGTCTTTCCTGTGCTTTACTACATCTGCTTTTAGCTTCTAGTGAGATTTAAAGCCACTGTGTGCACTTACACAGGTGCTTAGCTTTGTGTGCACAAACAGTGCCACTGAATGTGAATTCAGTGGGGATATCCCAAGCACAGAGTTCACCACATGCACTACTGCATACAAGACAGCTCTCCGAGGCTAAAGGATTTTTGTTATTGTTCTTCATTAAAACCAAACTCTGCTGGAGCAGCTAGTTTTAAAAAATGCCTTCAAGAAAACCCCTGTTGAAATAACTGAAGTACTCTATTGGGGATCATATCAAGAGGAAGCTGATGTACTATCAAATATACAGGAAATGGCAGAAGGAGGCGAGAGAAGAGAGGAAAATTGTTCTTCAGAAAAGCTGCAACATCATTTTAAAGCTTTGCTATTGCTTCATTTGACAAGATGAAATAATAACTCGGTGAAGTGATATAAGATCACAAGAGCAAGGAGAACAGAACCGCTTCGGTTTAACTCCAGGCTTATACTCAGTGTAGCTTACTGAGGCAGAAGGGTTGTCTGGGAATTCCTGTCTATCTGCTTAAGATGTTTAATTACCAGGAAAAAGAAGAAGAAACCTATGAGAGCACCTATCAAAAGAGAGCACACAGAGTAAGACATCCACTCAAACAATGGCAAAAAGAAATTAAATGCAAAACAGCAACAAAACAAACAAACAAAAATAAAACACCCCAATCATGCATTCATGGTTACTAGGGCTACAATTACTTTTCACCTAAAAGGAAAAAAGGCCTGTAGTATCCTCTGTTTTAAATAGGTGTCTTCAAGATTGGAGACAATGGTCTGAACTCTCAGAATATTAAAAATCCAGTTCCACAAGGCACTCTTAAACTGAGTTTTCTATCCTATTCTCATAAGAAGGTAATTATTTTGTGGGGAAGCTGGAGGAAGAGAAAACCAACCAGATCAGTGCCCAGTAACCACTAACATGCTACAGACATTTCTGCTTAGAGAAGTCCAGTGAACACCCATCTCTTGTGCTAACCAAGTCCAAAACCACAAAATACTTGTCAATGCTCCATTTGCACAACAGGCTGAAAACCATATACAAAACCACTCACTAGAGGAGGAATGCTGAGTTTGAGCACACAGAGTAAAAAATGTTCATACAATCCTAGGAAGGTGGTTATAGCCACATTACAGAAACAAGGAGAAAACATAATCAGAAAGCAAACAGAGATCCTTGACAACTTGGCCTGGGGGAAAATCATTTCTGAGGGATTGATTCATGGTCAAACATATGATTTTTACATGCCCACATGTACCTCAAAAACCTCAGTTACTCTATCATTCCCAATGTTCTCTTTCTCAAGTCTCAGAGAGAGAGCCAGAAAAGAATATAGAAGTTCAGCTGTGCATTAGGAAGGAAAAACAGAATTAGATACTCAGTGCTTCAAATGTCACACACTGACATTTTACATTAGTATTTTTTTGCTTACATGGATAACAAAGGCTTTGGGGAATGTAGGTATTTCCTTTTGGGACACACAACTTCAGGACAAAAAAAAAAAAAAAAAGTACAATTCTGTTCATCAGGAGTTGGCAGGAAAATGAAGAGATGCAGTGCAGCAGTACAGACTGGCTAGATTTTACTAAAATTTTTAATTTATGTAATGTAAATTTATGTAATTAATTAATGTTATATTAACAATTAGCAATTAACAATTAATTATTATTAATATAATTATTAATAATTATTATTAATAATTAATAATAATAATTATTATTAATTAATAAGCAATTAATTAATAAATTTATGTAATTAATTAATTTATTATTATTATTATTATTTTTATTATTTTTATTATTATTTTTTATTATTTTTATAATTTTTATTATTTTATTTTATTTTATTTTTATTATTATATATTATATTATTTTATTATTATTATTTATTATTTATTATTATTATTATTATATATTTATTATTATTATTAATTTATTAATTAATTAATACATTAATTAAAAATTAATGTAAATTTATGTAATGTAATTTATGTAATTTTTACTAAATTTTACTCAGTCTTGAAAGCTAAATTAAATTTGAGTTTAAAATCCATTAAAAACATCCAAATGATTGTTGACTTTCAGAACATTGTGAATTCTCTGGATGCTCAGGATGCAAGCCCTTGGGCAGACTGTGTCCCATGCATGAGGGGGCCCCATGGCCACGAGCACCCCTGGAGAGAGGCCCACCATGGGAATTAGTGGAGGGGGCTCTGGTTCCCATATCCAGAGCACAACATCACCCTCCTGGTGTGGTGGCTTCTGCTGTGTTATGAGTTCCTAAGATTTACCCATGAATCTTAAAAAAGTTTTGCTTTGGGGTGGAAAAAATATCTTTAAATAATCCCACATAAGGGAGCAAAGAAGGCTGATGGTATCCTGGGCTGCATTAGGCCAAGTGCTACCAGCAATCAAGAGAAGTGATTTATACTCACCATTCAGCACTGATGAGACACATCTGGAGTGCTGAGTCCAGTTCTGTGTGCAGTGCCAGGACTACAGGCCATGGGCACACACTGGCACACAGGAGATTCCCTCTGAAAACCAGGAGCACATCTGTGCTGTGCAGGTAATGGAGCACTGGAACACCCTGCCCAGAGGCCGTGCAGTCTCCTTCTTGGAAACTCAAGTTAATGAATATTTTCATGATGATAGTTTTTAAAAGCCCGCTTGACTCTTTTCCTTCTCCGTGTCACCTGCACTACCATCATCCCACCTGATATGCGAACGATGATCTGCACCTCTTTCTTATGGGGACAGTTGTGATTTTGGAAGCAAAACTCCAGAGCTGTCCCATTGCCAGCTGTCACAGCAGTAAAGGGGCTTCAGTAAGGTTTTTCTTCCACCTCCAGCATCAGGCACAACAAGAATACTCTATCAGTAAAGCTTGCAGTCTCTACCCTCAAGGAGAATATAAAAAAAGCACAAGAGAGGAAAAACTGTGGAAGTGTTCTTAAAGAGCTTGAATGGCAGCTCCCATGAGATGTCAGGATCTGGGGAAGTACTGATTAACAGAAGGGGAAACACAACATGGGACATAGTCAGGCTGGGAGAAAAGGAGAGCTAAAAGAAATTATATGGGAAGAAAATGATAAAGGGCAATTTTATAAGTAATAAGGATGTAAAATGAAGGGTGAGGAAGGAAATGAAAAAGAGGATAAAAAGAAACAAAACAAACAGGAAAAGAAGAGCACATAAAAAAGCAAAGACATGTAGAGAAATTCTGGGTATTATTTAGTTTCCCTTGCTGCCTTTTTTTCTGGATACCATCATGCACTGGCATGACATCACAGTCTGACAGTTAATCAGCCATTTAGGGACCACCATGCTGTATTAACAGTACTGTAGCAATGCAACCCTCCCACAGACTCCTAGTTTCTGAAGCACATCCCACAGCCCCATCCTTGTATTCTCACAGTGCCTGCATCTCCTCCACCTTCTTAAAACCATAGGGAGCTGCAGCAGAAGGTCTGTTCATGCCTTTCTGCGTTTATATTGTATGGAAGTGGTTATGTGCAAGAGAAGCAGGAAGGAAAAACTGGAAGGGAAATATAGGATTTGTGAGACTGAGGTGGTGATCACTCAGAAATAAACAGAACTTATGAAAAACCAAACACTGATCCAGGCTCACTTAGTCCAGAAAATTAACCCTGAAGTATAGTTTCTTTAATTCCTAATTATTGGGTAGAGAGAGAAACCTGAGTATTTTGAAGAGAACCCCTTGCAAGTGGCTGAGTAAATGCAATATATGAAAGGAACAACAACTATTACTCAACAAAGAAGAAAACAGAAATATTTAAATAAATTGGAAAATAATCCTTCTGCTCAGTCCTAATGTGGAAAGGAAATAAACTTCATAATTTTTTACAAATCACTGGTGAAGACATCACTTCCAGAAGCTATGTGGCTGTGCCTCTTATACTTGACTCTTCTCAGCTGCAGTTGTGACAAAAATTTCATGTCTAGCCCAATTCATCTGACATCTGAAAAGAATTTTTATAAAAACATGTTGGCAACCACTACAACTAATATACCAAAGTTGCATCATCATAGATCACTGTCCCCGACATGGAGCTGCCACTAGAAAGACAGAGGTAAGCAACAAAACTCCCCTTAGAGACACATGTGTGCTGAGAAAGCTGCTACTGCCTGAGGTGCTACAGTAAGTGGCGCAGAAGAAAATGCTCCAAACAAAGAACTACCCTGCAAATGAGGGCCAATGTCTATTCAAAGTGTTCCTTAGGTCAGGCGTGCTGGAGACTTGCTTTACACATCATGCCACTCCTGGGTGCTGCACCTCAGTCTGCCAAGGAAGTGAGCACCAACTTACATGCTCTGATTATACTGGTTCCTGGCAGCATTTAAGTACCAGAGAAAGTCAACAAAAGCAGAGCCAGTGAGACACTGCTGTCTGGCTGAATCAGCCCCTGAAATGCACTTTCATCAGAAGAAGCTGGGAGCCTGGCTTGCAGCATTTTGTGAAATCACTGATAAGACTCAGATTATTCCTCATACAAACCTCCTTGAGCCTCAATTAAACTCTACTGTTGGTACGTCCCTCCCGAATAAGTCAAGCTCCATCTGATAGAGACATAGACAAATTTGCTTGTAACAAGGGCACTCCTTTCATAGTTTGTGAAATAACCTTTTAGAACTATCGTCCCTTTACACAGCACAGAGAGAGATCCTCTTTGTAACAGCTACATGGGAAAACAAAGGCAAAACAACAGGAGTAACTTACGGTACCCAGCGTATATGCAAATCTATAAAGCAATGTGGTATTTTTTTTTTCTGTATAAGATATGCCTAAGAAAGGGAAGTAGTAATTGGATTATCTTGGATTGAATGTTACAACGCTACTTCATGCTGTTCTAAAATTGATATGATTGTGCAAGTGGAAAGCATAAAATCAGAAGCATTAAAATAAAGTTCTTGTAAATTTACTGCTTCCCCTCTCCTGCTTCAGAGATCTTCAAAAACTATATACTTACATAAACTGTGTTACAAGCCAAATCCTTCCTCAGTTCTCTCCCCCAAGCCTGAGGTACAAAGATGGAATGTACCGGGGAGAAAGAGAAAAAAATATTTCCAGCACTGTGCTTAAGGTTTTATGCATGTGGTTTCCATTATTTGTGCTAATATTTACACATAGAATTTCAACCTTGAAGAGCTGAACTACTTCAGAAAGATAATAGTTTATATATGCATAGAAAAAGTCAGTAAGCAACGAACTGCACTTTCAATTTAAAGAGTTATTTAAGTGTAAGAAAATAATAAGATGAGCCTCTGGCCACTGAAAACTGAACCATTTTATAAATGTAGATGTATCTAGTCAGCTGAACAGAACAGTGCATGACAGCATTTTACAGTTCAGGGACTGTCTGGAACAGGGACATCATGCAAAATAATTTTCAGTATAGAACTTTCTGTTTAAAAGAAACCACCACCACCACAACAGTAAAAAATCAAAACCAGTTTATGAACAATGGCAAATAACCACATAGTCAAGAAAATGCATCTGTTGATTGCTGCTCACTCTTACAATGTTATTTTCTTAAAGGTTTTGAGTCCATGGCATTTTCAGAGTGAAATGTGACCCAACATTACTTTATGCAAAACCTCCGATAATTCCCTGAATGCAGATGAGTACCCTCATTTGTACAGTACAAAAAATCCCCTACAAGGCTTTATGATTTGTGGCAAACAAACAAAAGAGATGAAACCAGCAGAAGATACAGTTATTAACATCTGCACTGGAACTAACCACCCTATAGATGTTTTGCTGTAGCAGTGTCAGGCAAGTCATCTTGATACAAGCAAGACTGAATAAAATATTTATGTGCTGTAAGTCTAAAAATCTGATAATCTGTTCAAAATAGCCACATATGTGCTTGGAAATGTTTGTGTCTGTACTACCTTAATACCTGTACATTGTAATTTGGATTAACAGACAGTGAAAATTTATTCTTCTTTTCCATCTTCACGGGCCCTTGTTTTGGTTTTATCTAATACAGAATCCAAGATGGCTACATCTTCCATGGAGAATTTTCTTTTATTCAAGGGGATCACTGAGGTTTAATATCTTGATGTTTTTGCCTGTTGCCTATGAGTAAAAGAGACAATGCTGTGAAGGAGAATCTGACAGCCTGTGCAGCTTTGAGAAAAGTCTTCATGAACACCCCAATGGAAAAGAGAAGAAAATGTGGGCAATACAGCTGGACTTAAGAGATTTTCCATAAACATGTTATACACTCTATTCCACCTTTTCCTGCCCAACTTGGACTCAGGGCAGCATTAAAAGACAAGGGCTAAAATGCTAATACCTTTGGGAATATTCTAAGCATTGCCATTCCTGTCGCTGATCATCAGCTAGGCATGAAAAGACTGTCAGTTTCTCACATAATCAAATTTTTCTCCCTCATCTCCCTGTAATGCATTCACTTTCCTCATGTACAACATAAGAATCTTCATTCATTAATACTGTTACATTCTTGTTCTACTGGTATAACTGAGCACTGCCATCTGTGTCTGGTAATCCTTCCTAGCATGTGTCCAGCACACCCTTACAAATCTGTTTTGATCAGATAAATGCAATCTATATTAGCACTGGTCATCTGCGCTCTAGCATGTTGTCTGATCCTGTTTATTTAATAAAGAGTTAGGATTTGGAAACCACTGTCAGTAGTTCAACAGTGAAGGACTAAGGATTTAAATGTTATGGATTTACAAAAGTGGAGAGAAAACCAGATGATGTAGAGCCCTGCCAGTTCAGCTGTGGAGGAGGAGCTCTCCACTTCATAACTCTTACGATTGGCCCAGCCTGGCCTGTGGGACATCTGCCATACAGGGGAAATGGGAGCTCCTGGCCTCGTGTTCTCTCATGGGGAAAAAGAGAAGAGGGACAGAACTGGTAGAGTTAGAGATGGATTAAGTTGCACAGCTGTTGCCAAGTTGAATGGTGTTTTCAATTTTGCTTAGTGACAGCTACAGTTTTGGCATCACAATAATTAATTTATTACTTCATGATTTAAGATCATTTTAACAAGCTTCCCCTTTCCTCACCTCTATTTCTACCTTCTTTTAACTGCAGAGAAGAAAATGCAGAGAAAATGAAATATCAAAGCAGGTACAGAAGCATCATCAGGTTATGAAAGAAGAGTCAGTACCTGATTTCACTTTATTTTGGACTGTCATTAAAACATCCCAGAGATGGCCCAGCGGCCCACCAACGAAGAGCCATTCTAAAATGACAGAAGAATCTTTCCCCACCCCAGCTTCTTCTGCACTACAGTGCTTGTCTATACAACATCTCTGAAGGATTTAGGAATGATGCCAAAAAATGGCATAGCAGCTACCCAGTGAGAAAGTGAGAGAAAAGAAAAATACATATGTAAATACAAAAACACCATCCACAGACAAATTCTGGGGAGAGATGGGTAATCTAATCTGTGAAAGGACAGAGAAAAGAAAGTAACCTAACAAACTAGCCCCCCCCTAAAAATTTGGTGCTAAAATTCTGGTTCTACAGAAATCCTGAAGTGTGACCATCAGGGCAGTGAGAAGAGAGCTGTTCAGCTGTTCCTCTGCACTTTCTACTCCAATTCATTAGTTACTCTAAGACAAAAATAACCCAAATAAGCACAGAGTATAGTGGACTAAGGAGAGGACCACTGTAATTGGGTAACAGACTGATGAAACCTATCTTAGACCCAGCAGACAGACCCTTGCCTACCTTCCTGCACTGCTTAATGCTTTTATCAAACATGAGATGCATTGCTGTTCAGTTGGAAAGTACACCAGATTCTGACTGCTAATTACTGTTGGATGCCCAGAAATATCTCCTGTGCTGATGATGGGCACCATCATACAGACTGCTCTGGGGTTAATCCTCCCCACTGAAGGACTCTGAATTTCTCTTCATTGGCTTTCATGAAGTTACTGTTTGCCCATTTCCCCAGCCTTCTGGTATTCTTCTGAATGGTGATACAGCCACTAGTCCAAGTTAGGCAGATGTACACTTCAGCTCCAAGCTTGCCCCTCCCAAAACAGGAGAGCTATCAAGGCTAGAACCAACTTCATCTGATTTAACTTTGCTGCTTACAGTCTCTAGTACGACACTCTGGTGGTGAGAACACTGGTTTAGACTTTGTGATTTAGCATATAGAAGACTCTATCCCCATGAGCAAGCATACAGAAGAGAAAGTGTAGAGGCTGAAGACATTGCAGTCTCCTGTGAAAGCTGAGTTATAGTGTGGCAATGTCAGGAGACTCTCTCCAGTAGAACACAAGCAATCAATTTCTCATGGATATTAGTGAGCTGAGCTGGAAACATGATTGATGTGGAATTCTAACCATTGTCCCAGTGCAGGTTTGATCTTTAATTTTGATATACAATACAAACACTCGTAAGGAATCTAAGCCATGGATACCAGCACTGCTGTCTTCTGGCTGAGCACTTTGACCACGAGGTCAGAGTAAGGGTTTCACTTGTCTGAACATCATCTACTCCATGATTCTTGTCTACCACTCAGCAAATAAAAGAGGTATATCTACACAGAAAACAAGAGGAAAGCATGCTTTTATCCCACATAATCATAACCATAGCTTATGGTCACAGAAATAACGCTTTGGACTCAGAAATCAGCTTGTGTCAATCTGCTCTAAAAGAAGCCAGTCCTAAACAGTATGGACACAAACTAGATGGTTACACTTGTCCTACAGATCAGGGAAGTAGTCCCTGACTTTTTCTTTATAACACCACAGACAAAACTGTCAGGTACATCCCTACTGTGTAAGCTCACACTCTGTCTCTGAACTTCAATGATGTGACTAGTTTTTTCTAAGTTGCACGTGCTATAAAGAGGTGGTCCATGATGTCAGGGATACAAAAGAGTTAGTGTTGTCTTCAGGGTCACATTTAATTCATCAGTTTAAACACAGGCAAAATTTCAAGAAGCACAATTTTTTGCCCAGGATACTCTATTACTTTGTCATTAGGAGATACTCAAGAGCAGAAGTCATTAACTCTTAGAGGCAGTGCTCTGAGACATGCTGTATTTGCTCTACTGATGTTAGGAAATGTTTCCTGTTGCCCTGAAATTTCCTCAAAAGTAAATTCACAGAATTACAGCATCACAGAATTGTAGGGATTGGAAGGGACCTCCAGTGATCATCCAGTCCAATGCCCCCTGCCAAACCACTCTCCCTAGCCCAGGTTGCACAGGTAGGTGTCCAGGAGGGTCTGGAACATCTCCAGAGAAGGGGACTCCACCACCTCTCTGTGCAGCCTGTGCCAGTGCTCCGTCATCCTCACTGTAAAAAAGTTTGTATGCAAATCTGTGCAGAACTTCTATGCTTCAGTTTGTGGCCGTTTCCCCTTGTTCTGTCACCACGCAATGCTGAGAAGAGTCCAGCCTCATCCCTTTGCCTTCCACACCTTAGATATTCATAAGCATTGGTCAAATTTGACAGAACAAATCTTGGGGAGATGAAGATACCTCATATTTCCTTTTGACTTTCTCTCCTTTCAACTCAGCCTAATGCTAGATTTAAGCTGGATGTATCACCTTAGGAGCTGGTAATTGGAGAAGCATCATAAGCAATGGGAAGAATCCACATATTCTGTACAGACAGTTGAAGCAGAAAAGCATCGTAATTAACATGAAGACTTCTAGACAATCCTCTTTTCTCCACTGAAACTGTAAGATATTTGCACTTCTGCTGAATAGACAGAACCATTATCCCTTTTTTTTCCTTGCTCTACCATACCAAAGAGCAAGAAATAAGAAATTTCAGTCTGTGTAGCAGTGCCCCAGATAAGCAGGAAGGATTTCATTGTAAGCAACTAAAAGCTACTGAAAGAAGTAAATCCAGCTCCACTGGAGCTGAAAAGTTTTAACAGTGAATTCCAGCTATAGCCTCACCTAGCTGGTTCTACAGTGCTCACCTCATCACCTTTAGAGGGTGGTATACGCAACCCTGCATTTTACTCACACGTGGCTGTAGGATCAGAGTGCGTCCTCCAACAATTCTAAATTAGATTTCACAGGGCTGATATACCTTATACTGGAGGGAAAAATGGGGCAGAAAAGAAGACAGTGCAAAATAGCCTCCAGCCTCACAGAAAGGATCATGAGAATTTGAATTGCAGCATTAAAATGCCTTGAACAGGATTTACCAACCCACTCCTGGCTGCAGGACTTCCTCTGCTGCAGCTGCCTTCAATAATGAAGTCTCAATGCCTATTGTTTTGTTCCTCATATACAAACAATTCCAAGTGGTCGCTTTAATTATGCTGAATACAAAGCCAAGATGTCTCTGGCCAGAATTACTTCTGACAGTTACAACAGTCGCAAGGCTCCAGTCTTTCAGGCCCCCAGAATTTAACCTGTCTGCAAATAGTGAGCACAGCTCCAAGGTTCATCTTGCTGAGATGAAAACAGACAAAGAGGACAGTCATTTTGCAACACCTTTCAGCTTAAAAAAGGCAGAACTTTAAAAAACCTTCAGAAATACAAAGAGCGGGAACTATTGTCTGCTGGCTCACAAAATAAAAAGAAAATAATTGCTATTTGCTTGCTATTTCTTTGCTTTCTGAACAAAGTAAAACCCTGTACAACTGACTTCAGACCAAACAAAGAAAAAAAAAGAAAAAAAAAAAGAAAGGACGATGTAGTTATTTTCTTACGCCAAACCAAACAAACATGAAATAAAGAGAACAAGTGAGAGAAAGGGAATCCATTAAAATTTCAAAGCACTATGGAGCCACATATGAACTAAAGTTTGGTCTGTGTCATGATATTGTAATGCCAAAGTAACACAAGTAATATCAACAGGACTCCTCTGGCTTTATCCCGCCCTGAATGAATTCACAGTTTGGCACTGAATTTTTTTTCTTTATTGTACAGTACAGTTGCTACACTCGTCTGTTATATGTTTTAAAAGCGTTCAGTGAGCTGTAGTTATTTCCAGGATGTGGGTACAGTAGAAGCAATTAGCCAAAAACCAGAAGCCAGATCTTGAAGTGATGTGACTTCATGCCAATTATTATTGCCGTGAGATATGCATCCGATATGGTTTTAATGTGAATATTATTTAGGACAAAATGGATCTGCAGAGTATTCTCATCTCTTTGCCAAAGTACTGATCAACATAACAAGAGCGGTCAAAACTAAACACAAGATTCAGACTTAGGACGGGGAATTGTGCCCTCTCTCCTGCCCTCTAGCATGTGACTGAGACTATTCTTACTGTGAAGACCACGTTTTGCTCAGTAAGCTTAAGGTATTTTTCAGCACTTCATGCAGCAGAAGGTTCAGCTGAGTAGGTTCTCTTCCTTCTAATGGGGGTGAGGTTCCTGTGTCCCTCAGTCCAAGAAGCTGATTGAATTCAAATCTATGAAGGCCTTGGTGTGAGCGAGATTCAGAAGCTATGTAAAATTTAGAGATTTGTTCTCTGCAGTAAAATAAACTTGCTAGCAGTAGCTCAGCCACTTTATATAAAGGAATACATAGAGATTAAAAAAACACATATGCTGCCAGAAATGCTTAAGTTGCTCTGAAAGTAATGCCTCCTATTTCTTTCCATGGGAACAATACAAAGAGCACAATAACAGCATTTGGCAGCGCAAATTCTCAGTTACAAAACTCTATTTTCCAACACAGCCACCACCATTAGCCATCTATTTTCACCAGCAATGAACAAGAGCCTTCATGCCAATCTTGAAATAATCTGCATGGTCATCTAGATCATGTCTTGCCTTTCATGTCTCTGTCGTCACTGCTGAAATGCATCACCACCTCCTCACTCTGCTCACATCCACTGTTTGGTCTCCACAAGCATTCAGCATGTGCTGATGAATGTCAGTGGGTGCCACTTTTTTCTTATGGAGGAATTCAGTGACACACCATTGCTCTATGTCAGATGCCATTCTGTCAGACTACCCCTCTTCTGCTGCCTGTCACATGACAACAAAATGTAATGGGATATTGGGAAGGTTCAACCTCTACTGCCATACCACCAACATCCAACTATGACATCATGGGCCAACATAATAAAATAGGAGGCATTACTTTCAGAGCAGTCCCTGTACATTTTGGAATAGAGCTTTAAAATTCAAAATAAATAAGTTTATTCTTAAGCCAAAGGAATACTTCAGTGTCCTCAACAGGACTGCAGCTGCCCACAAAGAATAGTGATTTTCTTGTCTATTCAGTCTGTCCTATTCAGTATCCTTGGCCTAAGGAATGAGATGCAGGGTGCCAAAAATTCAGTAATATTTTATGGTGAAATTAAAGGAATAATTGACAAAAGAAAATTGTAAATTTCTCCACATTTGTCTCTTCAGTGGAATAAGAAAAGACAATGCAATGATGACCAGATGGTGAATAAACTGGGCTATAGCTCCTTGTATGGCCAAATAATCAGAGAAGTTCAATGTTGAAATATCTTCTTCATGCAGAATGACATCAATCCAATCTTTTAAGGGAAGTGAAAACCTTTGCTACTTAGAGAGATATTGAAACTTTCTGGAAACTGAAATATGTGTCCTTATTAGAACAGTCATTCATGCTTTTCAGAAGAATTGTCTCCTAAAGTAGCTCTTAGATGAAACCAGGGCAATTGAAAATGTCTGTAAAAGATGGATACGTTTGATATAAGATATGAGATACAAGAGTTTGATTAAGTCAATAAAATCTACAGGGTCCACTGAGGAGCTGAAACTCTTGGTGAGCTATAGCAGCACATGAATTTATTTGTTTTTGCAGTAATGAAAATTTCAGATTTGTGAGTCATCTGAAGGGTTCTTGTTTCTGTTTAAAGTGCTTTAGGGAGACCAAAGCATGGCCTTTTTGCACAAGGGATACCTGCAGGCAGTTTAGCAACTGCTTATGCAAGTGTGAACCACCTAAGATTTCATGTCTCACTGTTATAAGTGATCTCCCATGGCAAGAAGAACACTCGGGCCATGGTTGTATGTGGGGACACATTGGGTAAAGAATTGAAGAACCAAACAACTTGTGATGGTTGTGATGGACTGACCAGTTCTCAGGATTCTAAGTCAAAAAGATGAAGCAGAGTTACCTTTTCACACCTCCCTTCTATCTACGTTATATAAAAACTTCAATTATCTCTTAGCAGTAAAGATTCTGAGACACATGGATGAATGGATTTGATTCCAATAGCACTGAGCAGTAGTATGCATATGAATTAGAGTTAATTATAATACATTCAATCTTTCACTACAACTCATATCTTGAGAGGTCAAAAAATTATTTCATAGGAAGTAAAGGTGCCTTTCTTTTAATTACAAATTCTAAGTTATGCGTTTGGAAAATTGAAAATTCCTATAAGCATAGTTGTTCTCTACTGAATACCAATTTTTAAAGAATCATTAACTGAAATAGATGAAACAAGATTAATTTAGATCACATTATGTCAGTAAATGGCTCATAAACATTTATGCAGGCCCAAGTTTAAGCCCAGAAATGAAGGAATTGCTACACTGGCAGAGCCCAACGGTGCTTCTGGCCTGGAGGTCTGGCTCTGGCAGCAGGATATGCCAGAAACTCTGGGGGAAATCTGTATCATTCCTCGGATTTATTATCATCATCCTACACAACATAAACTTGTTACCTCCTGTTCTGCCTCAGCAACCCTGAATGGAAGTTCAAACAACTGCAAATTTTATCCCTGTGTTAAATGTCAAAGAATGTGCTTAGTGACACTTCTAACGAACGAGCATATATGTATTGTATTTGCTTTCAAATAAAAGACTTGTTTCAAAATAATGTTTCTAATTTTAAATTACTCTTTTACAACATTTTTCACCCTATGTGGTTTTTCCTTTATTTCAAAAATATTTGCCACCTTCCTACAAAAGTGGGCCATTTCAATTCTATTTTATGAAATACTGTCTGTTCTTACCTTGTTTCTAGCTGCCCTGTGTGACTTTTGACTGTGTTGCATCCTCCATATCTTGCTGTTCTATTCTTCCTTGGAATATAAGTGCCAGCTTTATTAAATCTGCTGTGACACCAATTCTATGCAGGAGTATTTGGGTCTCCAGTATGATCGCATTGATGCCTTTTGGGAAAATATTTGTCCTCTAGATTAATGACTATCGGTCAGATAATAATCTTTTCGTGACAATATGGAGAAAGCTATTGTCCAGGTGTTAAATTTAGAATATAAGTACCAGAAGAATTCTGACCATCTTCCCGGTACATATATTTCCTTCACTCCCAATCTCCTGCCCTGTACATATGCAGTTTGCTGTTTCTCATTACAAACAGTTGTGTGATTCTGAAGAAGGTTAACGCTATTTGCTGTTCTGTGGTCAGATCCAGATGCAGAACTAGTTGACTGGACAAGCCATACAGTTCACTCGTTTCATAGGAAGACAGGGCGTGGTGTGATCAACACAGTCTCAGTGTCACCAGTCCCTTTGCCCGTAAGTGTCTTGCTTCCTGAAAATTTGGTTTATGTATAAATATAACCTAAATTAAAGACAGTTCTGCATGCTGCTCTACTACTTAAAAATCAGGTTAAAATTTTAATGGAAATTTTAATCTGTACTCTTGACCAATTAGGTATCCGATAGGTTAGGCCTTTATTCTACATCTCTATTACTACCATATTTTCCTACTGGCTATTTAACTTCTGAACACATTCACCATTGCATCCCACTGGGTGACCTCCAGAACACACCACAAACTTATCTGTGACTGTGTAGAATGGATGGTTTATCAGCGCATCCATCCTCGGAGGTGCTCAAGGCCAGGTTGGATGAGGCCCTGGGCAGCTTGAGCTGGTGGGTGGCAGCCATACCTATGGCGCAGGGGTAGAACTAGATGATCTTTAAGGTTCCCTACAACCAAAGTCATTTGATAATTCTGTGATTTTCCCCATGTATTTTGCTGTTTTAAACCCATGAGAAGACTTCATCTTTCATTCTGTAGTTGGTAAGTCTACTAACAAATTCCTGTGAAAAAAAAACTTTTATCAAGCCTTCCCTAAAGGAGAAATTATGCCCATCTGTTCATCAGGCACCAGGCTGAAAATGCATTCAAAAAACATTAATAAATTAGAGAAATACATTTTTTAGTAGGTGTTGTGTTCTAGTTTTCATTTTCCTCTACTGCTACTCAGCAAAGGCTTTGTGAGCTTTGCTTTGTCCATACTGACAGCACATACTGTGGGTTTCAGCTGGGTGATGTGTAGGGGGACTTGAGGGTGCACAACATGGTGAGACCACTGTTGACCACAGATCGCTATTTTTCACTGCCTCCCTACACTTAGCAGAATGTCTCCACACAGTGGAGGCCAAATTGAAAGTCCTTGAGCTTCAGTTGAGATACCTGGTTAGAAACATTACAACCTTGCATTCTTTGTGGGAAATTAATAGGAATCAATCTGGACTCCACTAAGTAACAGGGCTTATGCTATTGTCGCAAGATGGTTGTTGACTCACAATTGCTTTTCCATTGCCCTTACTCCCCTGCCTGCTAACAACCCCATGCTGTCTCTTGAATTCTAGTCTGAGCTGCCTTTATGGCAGACATAAGCAAACCACTCACAGCTCATGTCAGTTATAAAATATTCATTCTGATGCAGCTGTACTGTGGTAATACAATTGGATTGGAAATGGAATAACTGCATTAGCTGAACTGGTAGAGACACTCCATGTTGGGCACTGCACCATGCTAGGGAAAACCTAGCCCCTGGAGAATGGCCATTCACATCTCTAAGCAAAAGCCTACAGAGGTGAATTGTAAGCTCTTTTGTCCGAGTCTTTGCAATGCCTTACACAATAGGGCCACAGTCCATGACCCTAAGTACCACTCAATAATAAATAGTTAAAACAGTATTCAGCTATCTGTGTAACACACAGGTAAGAGCCTGTGTAGACAGGGACCAGCAACCAAAAGTTCTACTTTTATCTAAAGGACCCCATACCAAGGAGGAACAACAGCAATGTGCCAGAAAGCGTTTGCACTTCATTTCTGAAATACTGCAGAGCCACTTGCAGGGTGTGTGAGCACAGTGAGGTTTTATCTTGACAAATTGACTGGATGACAGCCCCTTCACAGAAGCCTGAATTTCATCTGAATGCTAATGCCGGCATTGTGTAGACTTTACAATGCAGAGTTCTCACACTCACACCACCAGTTCAATGACCATACAAATTCCCTTCATTACTGCTGTAGCCTCACAATCCAAAACCCTCCCTTGCAGGAAATTACATGCATTTCAACACTGGCAACAAACAAGATCTGACAAGTAAATATTTTGCTGTGATAGGATTTAGAATCTGGACTTTGAATGCCAGATGATACAGTATCAGCGGTTTCTGCACACGAAGCTTTAAAAGTGCGCATCCTCTTTTCAAAGCCACAAGAAGAACCACTGAGGAGTGTGAAATTTCAATTAACACTGGCTCCCAGAAGTTAAACCAATTAGGGAAAGATATTCAGTATGTGTACATTTTCAGCAGATTGAAGGTTGGAAAATCTTAAAAAAATGTTTTGAAAGTCTCTTTCTTTTCAATTACACCAATGAAAATCCAAGGCTGTTAGAGTTGGTACTTCAAGCTGTACAGCTAAGACGGAAATTATACAGAATCTATACCAGTCCTTTCCTCATTATGCAATGATGATAATTTATCCTACACAACCAAATCCAAACCTGAACTCAATTTTGAGAAACCATCCAGCTTGATGCAGTTTATTTTAATTGGTAATTTGCAAATATCAAAAGTTCTTATAGTGGGAAACTGTCATCTACCGAAGTGTGGAAATGACACATCTGGCATGTGCTGTGTTTTGCCAACCATAGCTTGGGGAAACTTCTCTTTAGGGCCACAGGGTGCATTTTAGCAGGCATCATGTTGTAACATGCTGCCAAATCTCCTGCAAGAAGGAGATGTAACTTGCTCCATCATCATCCTCTCCTCTGTTAATTCAACAATTCAGCACCAAAAGTAAAATTCAAAATGCTACAAAATAAAATTCAGCTCCATGCTATAAGTAGGTGTAATTTGCATCCTTCAGATCCTTTCTAGCATTACCCTGTGCTATTATGCCTTAAAAGCTCAGAGATCAGTACACCCTGCCTGAAATGTGACAGACTGACACGCTCGCCCTATGTTCTTTTCATCCCAGTGTTCTATCACTATTTCTGACTCTCTGTGATTCGTTCAGGTATGCCCTCTCTCATGCTTCAGCTGTTACCTCTGTGTGTAGCAAGTATCTTTCCCCTTTGTATTTTACAAGGACCTCAAAATCCTGGTGCATCTGTGTGCCACACTCATGAAGGTTCATGGCCTTGGGGAGAGCAAACACATACAGAACATCCAGTCATAACTGCCTCAAAAAAACGTAGAATCATAGAATATCCAGAGTTGGAAGGGACCCATATAAGGATTATATTTGCAGCTGACAGCAAGCTAGAAAGGAGTGCTGATCTGCCGGAGGGTTAGAAAGGCAGTACAGAAGGACCTGGATAGACTGGATCAATGGGCCAAGGTTAACTTATGAGTTTCAGCAGAGCCAAGTATTGGGTCCTGCATTTTAGTCACAACAACCCCTGGCAACCCTACAGGCTTGAGGAGGAGTGGCTGAAAAGTTGCCTGACAAAAAAAGGACTTTGATGTGCTGATGGACAGTCAGCTGAATATGAGTCAGCAGTGTGCCCAAGTGGCCAAGAAGGCCAATGGCATCCTGGCTTGTATCAGGAATGGTGTGGTGAGCAGGACTACAGAAGTCATCTTCCCTCAGTATTTGGCGATGGTGAGGCCCCACCTAGAGTACTGTGTTCAGTTTTGGGCACCTCAGTACAGAAAGGACACTGAGGTGCTGGAGCAGGTCCAAAGAAGGGCAACAAGGCTTGTGAAGGGCTTGGAGAATATGCCCTCTGAGGAACAACTGAAGGATCTGGGGCTGTTTAGTCTGGGGAAGAGGAGGCTGAGGGGAGACCTTATTGTTCTCTTCAAATACCTGAAAGGCGATTGTAGTGAGAGAGGGATTGGTCTCTTCTCACTGGTGACAGAACAAGGGGAGACAGCATCAAGTTGATCTAGGGGAAGTTTAGGTTGAATTAAAAAAAAATTCCTTTACAGAAAGGGTTGTAAAGCACTGGAATAGGCTGTCCAGGTAGTTGGCTGACTCACCATCCTGAATATGTTTAAAATCTCTTTGGATGTGGTGCTCGGGGACATGATTTAGCGGTGGGTTGTTAGAGTTAGGGTAGTATGATTAGGTCATGGTTGGACTTGATGATCTTGAAGGTCTTTTCCAACCTGAGCAATTCTATGATTCTGTGATTACTGAGTTCAAGTCCTGGTTTTGTACAGGACCACACAAAAATCAGACCCTTTATCCAAGAGGGACAAGAATACAAGGATAATCTATACCCACCTGCTCCTTGGTGGGTTTGTACTTCTTTCCTCTATACACATACCAAATTTCCCATATATGTTGTAACTTGGTACCTTTAAGCCTGTTACCTGTTTGTCGTTTTGGTTAAAATCAGCCATCATTTTAATAAATTACTGGGGAAAGGAGTGAATGGCACACAGAGCAACACCACTGCATGAGTTGAGTATCCTTCAGAAAGCAGGAAATAAATAATAAGTAAATGGATTCTGTAATGACTGATTTTGTTTAAATGGGTCTGAATTAAGCTGCAGGACAAATATTTGTGAAAAGAAGAAAAAAAAACCTCATAATCCCATTTATTTTTCCTCCCCAGATATCTGCTGCCAGCACAGGTTAGCATTTCTCCTCTTTGTTTATCGCAGTTCATTTTATCTTCAGGCAGGCACATATTTTAATCTGAGCTTTTCCTGGAGATTTCTGTAGATGTTGTGGAGTTGCAGCATATTTTCACCAAGGTAACTAAACTCAGAAGATATTTAAAAATAGATTTTGTCATTTTGTTTTCCTTGCTCTCCCGTTCTATGTGCAGCCTTTCCGTTCTTTTGTCTGCCTTGCTGCTCCAGGTTTCCACTGAACAGAAATATTCCCCAAAGTCCCCGTTCCTTGAAACACAGCGTTTTCTATAAAAGGCAGAAATGACTTTGTGGTCTGACACTGGAATACCTGGGGGATTTCTACTGAACTTACTGTGTTAATGTTGACAGACTCAGCAGGAGAGAAATAGAAGCTTTACTCTTCTAAACAGGGTCATGGAAATGCCACTATATCTATAATGGAATGTATAAATCCCAAATCCCTTTGTTTATTGTTCTGCAAGAACTTCCTTAAACTAAACTAAACAAAAAACACTTGTGCAGCAATTCTTTTTGATTACACCAACAACAGTGGAATAAATGAATACTCTAGTCACAGTCTATTGAAGCCTCCCTCCAAAATTCTTTGCTTTTCATGATACTGACTTATATCAGAAGAAGACACCATGCATGGGTCTACTATTAACAGTATGTTATAGGTAGTGTACAGCAACATCTGTAGTAATGAAACAGTCACTGGATTTTGACTGACAAAATATGATAAATCACTTTCTGTGAATACCTTCACTGTTTGACTTATCATTAGTGAATTTATTACCAGTGGGAGTATCACTGGGAGAGGATGCTCCACTTGCTACTAAAATCCTTCAGCCTCATCTTCATTTGGAGTGCCCTGGAGAAGTGGTAAATCAGACACATCAAAATCTATTCATTCTTAAGTAATTAAAAAAACAGTGTCAAACAGAGCCATAAAGGCTCCAGAAATGTGTACACAATAAGGGGTGGAGAGGGAGACAGAGGTACAAACGAGAAAAAAAACAACTATTAGATTATGAGAGATTTATAGCACTGTTTATGAAGTGGGGAGAATTACTTTGAATGTTTTAAGTTATATATGCACACTCAGTCATGCTTCATGCTTTCCTCAATCTTCTTTCTTCTTAGAGAGAAAACAAGACACAAACATGCTACCCCACCTTTTTGTAATTGGAAGTACACACGTCAGAGTGAGGTATTCAGGATCATTACTGTTTATTCTTAACTAGAGGTATGACTACATTTTCATTTGACATCTATGAGTACAACCAAGATGAGAACAGAGAGGATATATCTGCACACATGAAAAACAGGGAGAATATGCAGAAGCTAAGAGTCCTACACTTCTGAAGACTACACCAAAGAAGGTTCATATGGCATATCTCTCCATTCCCTTTCTGGGTTTCAAGTATAAAAACATCTCTTGTCCATTTCTGTTCCTTTGATAAACTCTAATTTGCATCAATCTACTTGGGGATGTGTCAACATGGCATTCTAAGGCATAATTCTGGGGGAACTTCTTCACAGTGTAGTGACGGAGCACTGGCACAGGCTGCACAGAGAGATGGTGGAGTCTCCTTCTCTGGAGACGTTCCAGACCTGCCTGGACGCCTACCTGTGCAACCTGGGCTAGGGAGCTGCTGTGGCAGGGGGGTTGGACTCCATGATCTCTGGAGGTCCCTTCCAACCCCTACAATTCTGTGATTCTGTGATACCCAAATTTTAAAGTATCTAGTTAGTGTACACAAAGTACACTAGCTGTGGTTGGAATCCAAAATGTTTGCTGACAATTATGTCAGAAAATATTAAGTACTGAAATTTTGTTCAGATTGAGTCACGTTATAAATCCCATTCAACTCAATTCTCTTTCCAAATCCAGGATAAACTAGCTGCAGAGGTGTAAATATACAAAATGCAACTCTTTATTTGGGTTACTCTGATCATAGCACTGTGACACCATGTCTAGCGGTATTAATATAGCAGCCAACAACAATAATTGAAATGTGCTTGGGACTGAGCTGGCACTGAGGCTAACTGGGACACAACAGCCAACTGGGACATAACAGACAAACCAAAAACTCTTACTGCTTTGTACAAGCTGGCTGCACCTGTACTGGCTCGTGAGAGTCCCTGGCCCATCTTTACTGCTGACTCAGGGCCAGGGTTTGTTTATGACTATGAGTATGGTCAAAATTGTGCCAGCACAGAGTTGAAGTGAGCCAGAGACTGAGCTAAAGGATGAGATCTCTGCTTGCTTACAGGGCTTAACCCTTGAAGCATGTTTTGAGCTTCTTTGACTGTACTGCAGTTTAGCCAACCCCTCTGCAGTGACTGCCCCTTGGCCAACTCCCCTCAGTTTCATAGTCTTTTTCACATGATGTCATATGGTATGGAATGTCCCTTTGGCCAGTTTAGCTCAGCTATTCTGCTTCTGTCCTCTTCCAGCTCCTTGTATACCCTGCCCCCCGACACTGGCAGGACAGTATGAGGAGCTGAGAAACTGAAATGTCCTTGGCTTTGTGCAGCACTGCTCAGCAACAACTAAAACATCCATGTATTATCAACAGGGCTCTTTTCTCCTGAATCCAAAACATAGCATTGTAGCAGACGCTACGAAGAAAATCAGCTCCGTCTCAGCTGAAACCAGGCCAGACTGGATCTCTCCAAGACACCCAGGGAGAGGGAGGAGCAGAGATCAATCTAGGGCCTGTCTGCAACACACAGAAGAGTTATAACTACAGTTCATGGCTTAGGATAGTCTTGGCTTTCATCCTGAAACTCTTCCATCTACTCTCCTGCCACACCTCAGGGCATGACATAATCCTTGTGTCACACTGCACAAACATGAATATGGAGAGCTCCAGCAAAGGCGTCATAGTATTTCAGACAACTGAACCTCACAACATCCACAAAATAGTATTAAAAAAGGCATCACCAGAGGTGTTGGGAAACTCATAGTCAAATATGTGTTTGCAGCCCAGAAGGCCTGGAAGCCCATTCTGGGCTACACTGAAAAGGGGTGGACAGCAGGGAGGGGATTGTCTCACTCTGCCGTGTCCTCACAAGGCCTCACTGGAAGATGGTAGCTAGGTTTGAAGCCCCAAGCACCAGAAAGATGTGGAACTGTTGGAGAAGGTCCAGAGGAGGGCCACAAAAGTGATCAGAGGGCTGGAGTACCTCCCCTGTGAAGACAGGCTGGGCTTGTTCAGCCTGGACAAGCAAAGGCTTTGGGGAGACCTCACTGCAGCCTTCCAGTATTTAAAGGGAGATTATGAATGCAAAAATCAACTTTTTACATTAATAGATAGTGTTAGGAAAAGGGGAGGTGACTTTAAACTCAAGGAGAGGAGATTTAAATTAGATATCAGGAGGAAGTTTTTTACAGAGAGGGCAGTGAGTCACTGACAGGCTGCCCAGAGAAGTTGTGGATGTTCCATTCCTGGAGGTGTTCAAGACCAGGTTGGATGGGGCCCTGGGCAGCATGAGCTAGTACATCAGCTGCTGGGAACCCTGCTTGTGTCAGGTAGACTGGAACTAGATCATCTTTGAGGTCCCTTCCAATCCAAGCCATTCTATACCATATAGACTGGATGAAGTAAATCTACTCCATGAAGATCTTGCCCTGTGCAATTAAGGGAGCCAGATTGCCCCAAATGGGCTTATGTGTAAATATTGCTCTGCAGTACATTCCTGTTGAGCAGTACAGAAACAGTTTATGAGATTTCACAGAAATGCAGAATAACCCAATGCTTCTTTGATTCCCCATTCTATATTCATTATATCTAGAGCCTTCCCTTCCTCATCCTAAAATTTTCTCTCTGCAAACTCTTCCATAGGATGGACAATATTAAATTAATCTTAATGACACTGTAAAATCTTTTACAGCCCCTCTTGTGCTCTGGACATTGACAAAAGGGATGAGATGCCTCTTGCGATACCCAGTTTTGAAGGTGCCTTCAAACTCAGATCTGCCAACTAACTACATCATAAACCTCTACATTTGCCTCAGATAAACTCAGTCTGAAAATACTACACTTGTAGCTTGCCCCAGCTCATCTCCTTCACTGCCTCTTCCTTCATGCTGTTTTCAGCCTGGAGGTCTGAGAACTTGGAAGTCAGTGACTGTCTCACCAAGTCCTTCATATTCTATACTTTTGATCCCTAGTTCTTTGGCATTTCTCTTTGCTGTCCATATGAAGAGTCTATCAGGAAAAACAGCCATGACATCTAAGCAGGCCTCTCTTTTGCAGCTGAGAAGCAGAAAATGTGGGTTTCCTTGCTATGCATGATTAAAGAGATATAGATGGTGTAAGACAGCTCATGTGGTTCAGTATAATTGAGAGGGAAAATCAGGATAGACCTTAGATACGAATATAGACAGATTATTCTTCCTTTGCAGATGGCACACACCTCAGCATATAGATGATCCATAAACTTTTTAGTCCACAAAGTAAAAGCTTCATGCCTTCTAAATTAAAAAGATCAAACGAACTGATACAGATAAAATGAAGTAATCAATATAGGTCATTAAGTCTATTTCCTTAGCTTGACAAGGTGCCTGACTGACCAAAAATTAGGAAAAAAATCATTGTCCTTTACTTCAATTATTGACATAAAATGATTTCACTGTTTCTAGACTCACATAGAAGAAAAGGTTTTTCTCCTTTTTGAACAACACTGGGAATATTTTGTTTTAATCAACTGAAGTCTGATGTTGCTACACTATAATCAAAATAAGTCCTGACTATATTATACATTTTCTCCTTTCCTAGTCTGTTTCTACTTTCTTGTTCCAAAATGCTCCTAGCGGTAAATTATTTCTGCATTTCAGATTTCTAGAGAAATATGTATAAACCAAATGAAGAAATGAAAATATATTCATGCAGCTGTTTCTGCCTATCACCTTTAATCTTTCATGCACTTTAAAATATGTGCTTCCCACAAAAGGAGAGAGAGATCTATTTTTGCTTTATGTGAATATAAAAGTAATTTGTTACCATAGCAATATTTTTCCATCCAAATGTTCTGAATGCCACAGTTGCTTCAGGTTTTGGGCAAACTGTAACTATCCCAAAAAAACATGTAAAGCGTTATGCTTCAATAACGCCTTCAGTACCATTATAATCACATTTTTCTGCTAGACATTATTAACAAAAAATAATTCACTGCAGATGTTTCTGTCTGTACAAGCTTACTCCTAGAGACCAACTTCAAAATCATCTGCTTGTATCTTTAATTCAATTTGCATTTATTTTCTGTAGAAAGACTGGAAAAAAACACCCAACCAGTGTCTACCCAGTTGGCCAAATTTTAAAACCCACAGAAACTGTTGGTTTCAGATTTAAACAAAGATGTTAATCCCCTCCAAACTGTACTTTAAGAAATGTTCCCCATCTTCTATCACAGTGCTCTTTATCAGTTCTTGGTGATGTTCATTTCCATAGCAACCCTCTCAACAGAGTGGAGCAATTTGTTGGAATTTTTGGGGTTCAGCCTTTGAAAATGGCAATACCACAAAGATCAGCAGGAGAATCCTCCCAGAGCTTGAACCAGGAATAACATGAGCAGCACAATTTTTTCACTTTAGGTTTGACCTTATCCTGGGAACAGCAACTTCCATGTCTCTGGGAGCATATTTCATCCAAGTTGGAATGACAGATTATGGTATGTAAGAAGTAGCGCCTGGCTGGACCTTGCTGTACATTCTTACTGCAATAATATATTATGTTTAGAGACAAATAAAACAAGCAAGAAACATAGAATTTTCAAGATCTTATTAAAATATATACCAGAATATATGGATGTTGGCAGCTTTCCACCCTCTTTCACCTACATCTTAGGAGTGATTTCACAGCACAGGGGAATTGATGTGAATTGGGCCCCAACCCACTGACGTGGCACAGTGCCACACAGAACTCTGTCAAAATCTCCACGCTGGCCACTTGATGCTAACATATCCTGTGCAGATCTCCAGATGTTAACAAAGCAGAGTACCTTTGGAAAGCAGGCACTTTTTGTATCCATGTGTTTTCCCACTTTTTTTGGACTATACAGGAGTTGTGCACCCATATCTATCCTCGCTATCTGCACACATTTTCCCCAGGCCTGGTCTGCCTATGTGTCTTTTGCTGCCCACTCTTAGGTCCATGTAACCTTGCTATGCATTTTGGTTCCTGTAAACTGTTTGGAGATATTCATTAAACATCCCAGATGATCCCAGGCCAGTGAGCTTCTCTTTATGGCTACAATACAAATGCTAAACATACACATTTCTTGTATGCCATATGTGTTACTGCAATATCCTCTTTCTTACAAAATCTAGCATATGCTTTCTTAATTCAGATATATTTCACAATCTAATGTTGTATTTAAGTTGGCATCATCATATTTAAAGTTGACATGAAACGCAAAATGGTCTTTCTTTTCCACTCAATCATAGTCAACCTGAAATGCAATATGCATTTTACATTCAGATTACTCCACTGCAGATTGCCTATTCAGAAATGATTTCTGTGGCAGCAATTCTGTGCATTCATTTGCACCAGTGGTGCCTGCACAAGTCTCAAAGAGCAATAGAATGAAAAGAGCAAAAAAGAAGCAGTGTCATTGCCAGACCATGAAAAGTGCTCAGGGATACTTTAATAGACAGGCATTTACAGTATAGAAACTACTGTAATGTGTTATATATAACAATAACACTTATAAGGAGAAGTTTCAAAGTCAGCTTCAAAAAACCTAAACATGTATACTATTGTACGAGGACTGCTCCAAAAATAATGCCTCCTGTTTTATGATGTTGGTCCATGACTTCAGAGGTGTACAGCGGTGGCATGGCAGTATAAGTTGAAGCTTCTCACCAACACATGTTGTTGCTATGTGGCAGGTTGCAGCAGAAGAGCATCTGACAGAACGGTGTCTGATGCTGGAGTGAGTATGGAGCAAAGGTGTGTCACTGAATTCCTCCATATGGAAAAAAATGGCACTCATCAATATTCATCATGCTTGCTAAACATTTATGCAGGCAAATAGTGGATGTGAGCACAGTGAGGCAGTAGGTGGTTCGTCAGTGGTGGCAGAGATAATGTGTCACCTCCACTGGTGCAGATTTTTAAGAGTGCAGCATGCAGGCTCTCGTTCATGTCTGGTGAAAACACGTAGGTCAAGGTGGTGGCTATGTTGAAAAATAGTGTTCTGTAGCTGAGAATTTGCTCTATCAAAGAGTGTCATTGTGTCCTTTTTATCTGTTGCATTCTCCACAGAAAAAAATAGGAAAGATTCATTTCAGAATAACCTATGTAAAAAACAGTAGTGTTCTTGCCTTCCCTTTTGCTCTAATCTGCAGGTCAGTCCAATTCCTTCTACCAGCATTAAAGCAAGACTGGGTTGATCTACCCCAAACCATTTTTTCTGTTTTTGAGTTTTGCCAGGTTAGTATTCAGTCAGATCTGTTTCCAGACTTGGCTGGTCAAGCAGCCCACCACCTACACCCTGATAAGAGAGAAATTACCCTTTAAAAGGCACCACATTCAGCAAAAATGAAGGTCAATTAATTCCTATTGTGAAAAAATACTCTTAACTGACTAGATTTCATATTGATAGTGTTCTCAAAGGGATAATACACAAAATGACTATCAATCAGTATGTGACACTGCAGCTTACTGCCAAAGGAAGAAACCTGCTTTAATCAACGTTTCTATGAGACAGGCATTTATTTAGATTACTATTTTATGGATAAAGAAAGGAACCAACTATGTTAGTTTTTATCCCTAAAGGCAAACAGAAACTACCTAAAGCAGGATAGAAGGAAAAATCTTCTGCCTCTGAAGTCATGTATCTTAATTACAAAGGTACCTTTTTTGTATATGAACCTTTGTTTCATGTGTGAATGTATACTTATACATGTATATCTGTTTCACAACGAATGTGCATAACAGCAAAAAAAAACCCCAAACCCTGATCTTCTCTGTTCAAAAACAAAATGACACCTAATTTGATAAGCTCGAGCAAATTACTGGAAAAATTGTGAAAATTAAAAAGCAGAATGAACACAGAATAATATTATAAAACTTCATAGATTAATAGACTTAATTCTTAGCTGCTCTTTACACCTTGGAGTAACAATATAGAACCATTGCATAATGTACACTGCTAACTTCTAGATGTACTTTCAGATGATTTTTTTAAATAATTATTATTTAATATGAAATTGAAACAATTTTGGTTTACCAAGAAGCAGAAGGTGTTAATATCATTGCATCAGTGCTTAGTGCTTGTTACTAATATTTTATTGTTAAGCTCATCTAAACACTTCTTGACAGGCAGACCACATAAACTATTTCAATCGCAATGGCAGATCAGCTCTGCTGTTGCTTGCATTAACATCACCATTTTAGAATTGCCAGCTAACAATGAGCAGGATAGGTGATCAGGCACTGAATTACTCTCCTTCCTGCTGCTGACTTTTTCTCCTCAGGCAGTTCCCTGTTTGGCAATGCTCCAAATGGCATGGAGATTCATATATGCAAATACGTATTAAGTATGCAAACATTATGGATCAGCGTGCCCTGAAATATGCATTTTCTTAAAACATTGCAATGTAGTTTCCTGATAATACATAATGACATCTGACAGTTCTTATTCTACACAGATTTCCTTCTAGAAGAATTAGTGGGGAATGCAAATAGAGAGATGCAGGAAAGGGAATTAAGTAAGTTTATGGAAAGAAAGAAGATGCAAGGGCAAACATAGAACTCCCCAGTGTTGACCATGCTATGGAAATTCCTGATGATATTTGTGGTATATGGTACAGAAGGTCTGTTCCTGCAAAGCACACAACAGAGGGTTTTGGAACATTTGGGAAAGGAGAAATGTGAACTCCAGAGCAGAGGTGTGTTCATGAATCTGCAAGTGCACAGGCTTCCCAGCCAAACTACTCTCAAAAGAAGGTCAAAGCAACTGTGAAGGTACTCGTGGGGGCAGACGCACAACCCTCACAATCCATGGCTCATTTATCATGCTTTAGGTCACGGCTCTACCCTTTGTGAGGTCAGGGATTTGTTCCTCTTTTCATACAGTGAAGCATCCATCAAAGTTGTTTAGTTAGCCGCTTCACCAGATGGAAGCAATGTGCCAGAGAGATATTTTTATTCAAGCAAGCAAAATACCAATTCCTACAGCTCCATAAAGGCCCTTTATGATCCTGGGAAGAGAATACAGCTTGGTGGAGAGCTAGCATCAAAAAATGCATCTGTGTCCTACGTCCTTGAGGAAGTCCGAAGATATGGAGCAATGCTCCAGCACAGGTGGTTAGAGAACAGCCAGACCACCTGCTGGCTGCACAGGCACTCAAAAGTCTCACGGAAGAGGAGAGGGAACCCA
Source organism: Oreortyx pictus (assembly GCA_036925125.1). Classification (NCBI taxonomy): domain Eukaryota; kingdom Metazoa; phylum Chordata; class Aves; order Galliformes; family Odontophoridae; genus Oreortyx; species Oreortyx pictus. The sequence goes on from JAUPFR010000001.1 coordinate 21,221,847, forward strand.
ACTGGATTGGTGATCCCCTTGCCACCCTGTTGGACTCTTATCTCCAGTGTGTGGCTGTGTCTTCCTGAGATAACTTTTATCCAAGTGGGATTTCCACCACAGGGTTTATCCCAAGGAAATAAACTTCAAACTCCTATTTATGTGTTGTGCAGCCCTATTTACAGTGGGATGCAGAAGGTGGGCTACAGGGGCTCAGGACATTACCAACTTGGAAAACTAAGCTTGGAGAAGAAATTCCTACAAAAAATTCTCTCCATCTTTTTCCATATCCCTCCATAAATGAATAGCAGGTAAAGAAAACCTGGACAGTATCATTGCCTCCCCTATCCCAGCCTGCACCTGACTTACGTCCTCCAGGCTGGCCTAGGTGGAGGCAGGGGCATAAAGACTTGAAGTCAGAAATCCACTTGTGACACTGTCTAAGGATGCCAGGTGCTTCCAGTCTCCAGCAGTTTTTGCAGTCTCACAAGCTGCTTATGAATATAAATATGGACGTTCGCTTAGGTTCAGTATACAATGGAAAATAGTTTATTTAATCTAATAGTGCATTTCAGAACAGAAAGAAAAATCAGTGCTTCAATGTTTTCTGACCAATATAAAAGAAAGATGCAGGACATTGATGTTGGTATGAAAGAAAAGAACTAGAAGAGTGGGGAAATAAAACAAAAAGCTTAGCCCTCAGGCCTCACTTATTTTATGAACAGAAATGAATGGGGAGCTGCATACAGTGTTAGCCAGCTTTGGCTCCTAACAGCAGTTTCACCACTGACTTGCTGTACAAAATTGCTGTGAATCACTGAATTTATTACGCAGGTTTCATTCCTTTCAAAATAGCGATAACAAGTTTTATCTCCCTGTGAGGTGCTTCAGTTTCCATGGAAGAAAAGTGATTATGTATGAGTCTCCTTACTATTTAATGAGTAAAATCTGCTAGGCAAAGTCTATCATTTTGTCTTCTATCTGTACAGCACTTGGTACAGTGTGGGTCTTCCTTTGTTACTAGGACTTGAAGGTACTTGCAGGCCTTTAGAAGTATATAGTTGTACTTTCAGTTATTATCCTTTCAGTATCTCTAGGGGGGCAATAAGCAAGGAGACAGTTTGGTAGGATCTGTTGTGATAGGACAAGGCAAAATGATTTCAGAATAAAAGAGGGGAGATTTAGATTGGATACAAGGAAGATTTTTATTTTTTTTTTTATAATAAAGGTGGTGAGACACTGGAACAGGTTGCCCTGTCCCTGAAGAAATTCAAGGTCAGGCTGGATGGGGCTCTGAGAAACATGGTGGAGCTATAGGTATCCCTGTTCATTGCAGGGGAAATGGAGTAGGTGATCCTTATGGGTCCCTTCCAACTCAAACAACTCCATGATCCTATGATACCAATAACTGATACTATCATTACTCTGACAGATCAGAGGGCCATTATAAACAAAACTGATTATGTGTCAACAGGAAAAATTAAAATTACACATACAATAGCATTTGGTAAGACATTATGCCAAAATTATTTATTTTGTCTTCTAAAGGATGAAACTGTATTGTTTAGAAACGTTTTCTTTCAAGGTTTTACTTCATCAGTTGAAATCTGATATACTCAGGTCAGAGACAGTATTTTTAAGGAAAAAAAAGTTAAATTATTTTCTAGATTGAAATAACTGTGTGAGAAGATGAAAAAGCCCTTTTATTCAATCTAAATCCAAATAGATCTCACACTGACAATGAAAACTGCTGAAAAAACTGAAATTTATCAGAGACATGTAGCTGTGCTTTTCATTGTTCTGCTGAAAAATCAGATTTAAGATGATAGTGCTTTAATAACACATCTCATAGTGGATAGTAAATTATATTAAATGGATAAAAGCAAAAATCTTCCATTTTTAATGGTACTTTACTTCTGTGAATATATTAAATAAGTGAATATTGATTTGATAATGTCTCAGGATCCCATTAGCTATGAACATGAAAGCACAAAGAGGTGGATGGAATTTAATACCTATCTGAGGACTGCAAATACGACCTGTGAAAAGGCACGTATGAATGAAATCTGTGCCTTGGGAAATCCTTCCTCTTGTGTATTCACAGGAGTTGCTGCTGCAGTGATTAATATGCAGCATATAGTATATGGCATCGAGTTCAGTGACTATCTGTGAAATGGTTGCAATCATTCTTTTTAGATGTAATAGAGAGCTAAAATGGTAAAATTCCTGCATTTCACAATAATTAGAATTCTCTCAGAAAAGTGTTCCTGAGCTACATCTACTACTCCTTTTGTCTTTCTGGAAGGGTTTGAAAAGAAGCTCACTTCACTCTGGCTTTCATTGTAGGAAGATACCTGCGTGGGCCTGAACAAAGGTGGGGATGGTGCAGGTGATGCAGTGATTCATTTGATACAGTCATCCAGGGGGCCAGGGAACACAGAGCATGCTGCAAAATGCATTGTCAAAGATTTAGTTGTACTACACTATGATTTCTTCTTAGTCACTGTGTTGACACTTGCAAATCACGTGACACCAAGACATGACCTCAAATGATCACCAAGGTTAAACTGTTGGAATGTCTCCTGGTGCTGTCATGGCATTCAGAGTTAACTAACTTATAAGTTAAGACCTTTTCCAAGAGGCAGGTTGGATGTAGCTTTCTTGCCTTGGAAGCATGGAGCTTAACTGTATGGTCATGGCCAAAGCATTCCTCCAAGCCCGAGAATAGGCTTTTGGCCATGAGCTAGCAGTGTGCTCTGGTGGCCAAGAAGACCAGTAGCATCCTGGGGTGCATTAAAAACAGTGTGGCCAGTAGGTCAAGGGAGGTGATACTCCCCCTTTGCTCTGCCCTGGTGAGGCCTCATCTGGAGTACTGTGTCCAGTTCTAGGCTCCCCAGTACCAAAAAGTCAGGGTTCTTCTCAAAAGAGTGCAGTGGAGGGCCACAAAGATGATATAGGGTGTGGAACACCTCCCTTCTGAGGAAAGGCTGAGAGACCTGGGTCTGTTCAGCCTTGCAAAAAGAAGACTCAGAGGGGATGTGATCCACATCTACAAAAATCACCCAGGTTCCTCTCCTCAGAGCTTCTCTCCTGCAGGTCATCCCCCAACCTGTACTGGTGCATGCAGTTATTCCTCCCTAGGTGAAAGATTACACTTGCTTTTGTTAAATTTCATCCGGTTTCTGATTGCCCAGCTCTCCAGCCTGTCCAGCTCTCGCTGAATGGCAGCACAGCCTTCCGGCATGTCAGCCATTCCTCCCAGCTTTGCATCATCAGCAAACTTGCTGAGAGTGGACTCTATTCTTCCACTGAGGTCACTGATGAAGATGCTGAACAGGACTGGACCCAGCACCAATCCCTGAGGAACACCGCTAAGTACAGGCCTCCAACTGGACTCTGTACCACCAGTCACAATGCTCTGAGTTCTGACAGTCAACCAGTTCTCAACCCATCTCACTGTCCACTCATTATTCCACACTTCCTCAGCTTTTTTATAAGGATGCTGTGGGAGACTGTATCAAATGCCTTGCTGAAATCAAGGTAGACTACATCCACTGCTCTCCCCCCATTCCACCCAGCCAGTAATGACATCATAGAAGGCCACCAGGTTGGTCAAGCACAATCTCCCCCTGGTGAACCCACGCTGACTACTCCTGATAACCTTCTTCTCTTCCAATTGCCTCGAGATGGCATACAGAACAAATTGTTTGAACACCTTTCCAGGGACAGAGGTGAGGCTGAATGGTCTGTAGCTCCCAGGATCCTCCTTCTCACCCCTTTGGCAGACTAGAGTGCCTCTGGCAATCCTCCAGTCTTCAGGCACCTCTCTCATTCTCCAAGACTTTTAAAAGATGATAGAGTGCAGTTCAGCAATTATCTCTGCCATCTCCCTCAGCACACGTGGATGCATCCTGTCGGGACCCATGGATATTTACGTACACTGATGTTGCCTAGATGCTCTTGGACCATCTTCCCTCTCACTAAAGGGGATTGTTCCATTTCCCAACCCTCAAACTTACCCTCAGGGTCCAGGAGTCCCAAGGGGGAGTTCCCACAGTGAAGACAGAAGCAAAGAAAGTGTTCAGTATCTCTGCCTTCTTGGCATCCCCCATCACCAGAATACCCCCCTAATTTAGTAGGGGACTCACTTATTCCCTAGTTCACGTGTTCCTTTTACTGTTGACATACTTAAAAAGACTTTCTTATCCTTTATCTCCTTTGCCATAATCAATTCCAGGTTGTCTTTGGTCTTCCTCTTCACATCCCTGCAGCCCCCAACGACATTCCTATATCATTCCCAAGTGGTCAGACCCTTTCTCCACATTTCATGGACCTTTATCTTCCCTTTGAATTTATACATGAGCTCCTTGTTCATCCACACAGGTCTTCTGCCACCCTTCCCTAATTTCTGACTTACAGGTATGCACCGATCCTGAGCCTGGAAGAAATGCTGTTTAACTGCTGACCAGTTCTCACAGGCCCCCTTACCTTCTAATGACCTAGCCGACAGGATAGCTCCAAGAAGGTCCTGGAAGAGATTGAAGTCAGCTTTCCTGAAGTCCAGGGTAGCAACCCTACTTTTTGATTTGCTTCTTCCATTCAAGATCTTGAATTCCACCATCTCATGACTGCTACATCCCAATCTGCCTCTGACATTCACTTCCCTAACATCCCATCCTTGTTACTAAGAACAAGGTCCAAGAACTTCTTTACAGTGCAGGAGACAGCACTGGCACAGGCTGTCCAGAGAGGCTATGGAGTCTCCTTCTCTGGAAATATTAAAGACCCACCTGGACACCTACCTCTGCAACCCTGGTCTAGGGAGCCTGCTTTGGCAGGGGGGTTGGACTCAATGATCTCTAGAGGTCCCTTCCAAACCCTACAATACTGTGATTCTGTAAATCTGTGAACAGCCTCTGGCATCATGAGCTAGTGAGAAGTTTCAAATCTTGCATTTTACTGACCTCTTCTGACTTCTGAAGTTCCCTCCTTCCAAAGGCAGTCAGTTGGATATCCCAGTACAAGTACAGTTACCATGTGCTGTAGCCCAATAGTCACTATGAGTTTAAGAGCTTTGTGTAGATGTGAAATATATTTTTCTTGTGTTACATCCTGAACAGAATAAGCTCCCTTCACCCATCTTCACAGTAGCCTCATGCTGAGTCAGTCTTTCACACTGATCTCCAAACCCTCCCTGAAATTAATGCTTTCCAGTCTACATTTCTCAGTTCTGTAGTACAGCTTGTTTTGCCTGGATCTTGATTTATATTTTCTTAAAGAGTAGTTTTAAGGGTCCACATTATAAATGACCCTCACGGCTTTTCTATGCTCACTATTATTATTTTTTTTAACATTCGGAATCTGATAATATGTTTTATTATGACCCCTGAGAGGTTACTTTATAATCAGTGTTATTTAATAATGATTTTGTACTGATTATTGCTTTCTGAAATCTGGTAGACAGTGTTTCCAATCCATGTAGGACCTTTTTTCTTCTAGGATTTTACTGTGATTACAGAATTCATTCCCATGGAATTCCCATGGAAGCAAGATGCCTGTTTATGTCCTAACTCCTCCAATAATTTTTCAGCCTGTTTGTCATTTTCAAGCACATTTGTGGAGAGATAAATATCTTAAACATAATCATGTATCATAAGAATAGATAATTGTAGAAAAACTCTACTAGAGTCCAAATATTAGTCTTAATGATTTCTAATTCCGCTGGGTGTTTTCTATAGTTAAAAATGGTACCATGTCTGCCAGTTCTAAATACCCAGCAGCAGAAATAATAGCCCTGTGTTGATATATGCAGAGTAAACAGAAAATCCAAGTGTAATACTGTTGAACAGTCAATTAACCAAGAGAGAGGCAATTCCCTAGAAAGCCAGGTTTTGTTAGCTCTCTGAGCTTCTTGTTTAATCAGTTTGTCATGTGATACAAAGGCAAATACCTCACAAACCTCTGCCACACATTCTTTATCAAACAAATTTGTAGTGTAAAAAAATGATATTGGTTTGACCAGAATGATTTAGTTTCTTGAAATTCTATTCTCATCTCTTACTATAGTTTTTCTGTTATTAGGTCCAGGCCAATTCTATGCTTAAAAGACCTGCCAGCCATTGCAGTACCCTTTTGTGAACACTGACATAACATTAACACTGTTTTTGTCTTCTGGAATTTCCTTAGTAATCTGAGATTTATTAAAAATTAACCTAAACCATTTGTTCTCTTATATCCTCACCTCAGAGGCCTTCACTTTAACATTCTTCTTCTTTACTAGGGATGGACTGAGAAGCACTTCTTTGCCTTCTTATGAAATTAGATATTTATTGAGTTCTTCTGTCTTTTCTACATCATTATTTAAACATCTCCTTGATTGTATGTCTTATTAATGAGATCAGTGTCAAAGTGCTTCCTGAATTATTCATGGTAGTTTGCAGTGATGAAACCATGGAACAGTGCAGAAGATGAATGGTTTTGTGGTTAAGATATTCTCTTAACATTAAAAGATCCAGGTTTCAGTCCTGCAGACTTCCATTATCAAATTAAAACTCTTTTTGTGTCATCGACCTACTACTGCCTGAATCTCCTAGTGAAGAAGTTAAAAACTTAGTCCTGTTTTCCTAAATGTATTTTCTGTGCTTCCTTCATGGCACACTTACTTCATGAAGACACTTATTCTCAGTTCTCAACCTCCCACTTCCTAGAATCTATCATGACCCATGGTCCTATCATATCAAAAGACAATGAAAGGTGGTCTCAGACATGCCCCGAGATCTCATGCATCTTTGGAAACTGTCTTCAACCTTCATGTTTTTACCTCTCCATTCTTCAGTTCATCAAACATTGTACAGAATCATAAAATCAATTTACCATCAATCAGCTTTCCCATGCATGGGCCCTCTGCTGTAATGTTCACTAAAAATCTTCTAACGCAGTCTTCTGTGAACTTGTGCTGTGGACATTCCCTAAATCACAACATCGTATGTTTTTGACGGTCATTGGTATCACTGCTATCTTAAACTGGAATTCTTCATTTTTCAAATTGTTACACTTCAGGTTCTCAGGCTGTGCCTATAGTCTAAAATTTCTTTTATTTTGATTTTTATGAATTTGGTAGCAAAACAAAAGGAAAGATTTCAAGAGTTTCATCACATAAGTGGCTGTTTTTTTCCTTTTGCCTGATAATTTCTGATTTAATACTTCTGCCCAATAATATTTTTGTCCAAAGTACAGTAAGACTAAGTGACAGGTGCTGCACTTTCATGAAAAAACAAACAAAAAAAAAAAACACCCAGGCAACACTACAGGCTTGGAGCAGAGTGGCAGGAAGACTGCACAGTGGAAAAGGACCTGAGAGTGTTGTACAATACTTGGCTAAACATGAGCCAGCAATGTGCCAAGGTGGCCAAAATGACGAATAGAATCCTGTCATCTATCAGAAATAGTGTTGCCAGCAGGAGCAGGGAGAATTTCTTCTGTACTGAGCTCTCGTGAGGCCGCAACTTGAGAACTGTGTTTGGTATTGGGTCCTTCGCTACAAGAAAGACATCGAAGCCCTGGAGTATGTTCAGAGAAGGGCAACAAAGCTGTGAGGGGCCTGGAGCACAAGTCTGATGGAGGAATGTCTGAGGGAACTGGGGTTGTTCAGACTGGAGAAGAGGCTCAGGGGAGATCTTATCGCTCTTTACAACTGCCTGAAGGGAGGTTGTGGTGAGGTAGGGGTCAGTCTTTTCTTCCAGGTACAGTGACAGGATGAGAGGAAGTAGTCTCAAGTTGCACCAGAGGAGGTTCAGGTTGGATAGCAGGAAAAACTTCTCTGAAAGAGCAGTTGTGCACTGGAATGGGCTGCCCAGGGAAGTGGTTGATCGACTGTTACTGGAGGTGTTCAAGAAATGTTTCAGTGTTGTACTAAGGAACATGTTTTAGTAGGGAAGTATTGGTGTTAGGGAGACAGTTGGACCAGATGATCTTGATGGTCATCAAACTTTCTCTGACTAGCTTGATGCAAGAAATAAGAAGGTTCACTGATAATCCAGCAGATCAGATTTAATCACAATTGGAGCTAGCTAGGATGTCTTTGCAAGCAAGACTGGGGCCATCAGCAGCAGTACTTAATAACCATTGAGCATCATTTCTGGATGAGCGTTTCCAGATGATAGAAAATGGAGTCTTTCTGTATTCGGGTTTATAAAGGCTTCTGTTTTTCTTATTATAGACATAACTGCAACTGGATTCACCCACAATCAGCTACTTTAGTCAGGTCTTCTTATTAAGAATCACAGACCAGGTGCTATTATTTGTGGATTTAAAATATCCCTGAACTTGAATATGAACAGTTTGCCACTGCTATTTCTGAATTCACATTCTGTGCATTTTATATTCCATTCACTACCTTCTACCAGTTCTCTCATTTCATAAAAGTTTCTGTCTTTGAGAAAACTCTATTCACCATGTGAACCACAGCAAGACACAGCTATTTCCTGCAGGTTAAAGATAACCTAACTGAATGCAAAGAATTTACCTTGAGGACTATATAACTACTGAAATTCAGTACTGTGTGTAGACCAAGTTCAGGGAGTACAAATACGATTGTGTTAACTCACAAGCTTGTGTTTTTGCACCAACGTGGTACAAGCAAGCCCTACTCAGCACGCAGAACAGATTTTTTCTCCCTAAACCCATTTTAAATTAGTAGTCTAATACAGACAAGAAAATTATCTCAAAGGGGAATCCCAGTTTCATAGTAGAACAACTGGCAATAAACAAGTCTCAAATGATTTACCAAATATGCTGACTTTGAAAAAATTGAAGTCTCATGTAGACAGAACTGGGAATGATGCCAGGTCCGATGCCTGGACTGAGGCAGGGCAATGCATAGACTTCAAACACCTTCACAAACCTTTAAGCTCATACATCCTATTTACTATTACCCATAAGTATGTGTATATTACTATATATGGAAGGAATTTCCTGAGTTTTGGAAACGAAGCACTTCTAAAATGTGTTCAGTTTAAGTGCAGAGAATACAAAATAACTTTTTATAATTCATCTTCTGTCTCCTCATTCCAATTGAATCTCATCTGATCTCATACCTTCAAAATGGCAGGTAAACAGGGAAAAAATGAACATAAAACCCTGCTGGTTCTATAAGCAGGCCTTTGCAATTTTTACCACAATTACTGAGTTACTTTCACAGTCTGAGTAGAGTTTTTATACAATAGATTTCAGTGAGTAGTTGCATTAGTCATCTTTGGATTTCATGTGATTGCGGTAATACACTGACCAGGTTTTAAAAGCCTACTGGCCAGTAAAATGCAAAGGTAGTAATTGCCAAAGTATTGAGGCAATAGCTGTAGCCTATTCTCATTTTGTCTGTTCCATGTGGGGGGCTTCAGAGGACTGGTATTTCTTGCTCAGGAAATATTAGGTCTCAGTTGTTTAAAACTCTCTGATTTAAGTAATATGGAAACAGTGAGGAGCTGAGAGAGGGTATAGTAGCCATTACTGGCATATGGATAGATGTCAAGTCCCTATATTTCCTCACCTTTATGTTTTCTCTACTCTGTATCATGTGTATTTCTCTACATAACAATGGTTTTGGAGTCATCAACAAATAAATAAATAAATAAATAACCACACATGAAAACTGTATTTTTACTATGTTGGAAAACATAAAATCATCTGGACTGCATGTGGAATTCCTCATACAAATCAGAGACACAACTGTTAAATGAAATTGACAGTGTCCTCTGTGTCTAAAAACTGAGATGTTGTATTTAAAATGAACTTCTTTTTCTAAGGCATATAAAGCCTGGGACAAGGTTCCTTTAGCAGTTTTCTTCACATGGGCACTCTACTTCCACTGCTGATACTAAACAAGATCTGATCCCATTCTCTACTTCAGCTGTCATGTCTGATATGTACCACTGGATGCAGAGGAGTTGCATGGCTATTACACTGCTCTTGAAGTATGTCCACTTTGCTGTGAATGTGCTGTGTGTCTTTTCTTCCAACTTAGCAAACCCATGGGGAGTATTTCAGAGGATTTGTTCCCTTCTTTAACTTGGAAACAGGACATTCCATCTAAGGTTTGTATTTCCACTTCTGACAGAAAACAAACTCAAAGCACCTCTGAGCTGGAATTGTGAAGAATAGGCAGGTGTCCCACAAATAGCTTGTCAGTTCTTAATGATCATATTTTCTCTGTGTATGGTACCTGCAGCCTGCACCCACAAGTCTCAGTACTGAGCAAATACACACAAAGACTCAGTATAGAAATAGGTATCCAAGATGTAGAGAATCCGTACAAAGCTGAGGACAGAGTTGGAGCTCATCTGAACAGGATGTGGTTGCTTACACTGAAGATGAAGCCCTTGATATGTTCTGTAAATCTGCCCCTGCCTTAAGCCTACAGAAATGCTTGCAAAATTTCTCTGAAAGTCTTTACGCCTTGATCTCTGTGACATATCTAAACAAAACCATTTTGATACCAGCAGTTGTTTTTAACATATTCTATTTTTCCACCACTCAGTTAAATAAGCAAAGGATGCTGACAGAAAGCTGAACACATGAGAACTCAAGCTGCTAGAAGCCTGATCTGTTTATCAGAAATTTGCCTTCAATATGATGGCTTGCAACTGTGAAATGAAAAAGCAAAGGCATTACATGTGCAAATCAGATCTCATCTTTAAAGTTCCTAACACACTGCTAAAATGATATGGAAAATCTTTAAGACTTTTCCTTAGTAGAGATTTCTCTTTCCTCGTCATTACTGTTGATGATATAATGGAGTCCTTAAACACCAAGAGGTACTCTCGTACTATCTGAATACTTCTCCTGCTCTTTGATAAGCCACTGACTTCCAAACAGCCCTCCCCTAACTGCCTCAGAGGATGGGATGCTTGAAGTCTCAGGCATAAAAATAATGCTGCTGCTGAAAACTGTGATTTCAGGGCTTCATATGACAGTGTGCAAATTAAATCATATGTCAAAAACAGCAACAAAAAAATCGAAGTTGGATTTTTTAAAATACAACACTGTGATACCATTCAGCATTTAGGCAGATGTTCATATCTGGAACAATTCTGCGAAAGAAGAACCCGTAGCCAGCCGAACCGCGTAGTGGATGCACCTTCTTATATACAGTGTGAAAGAGTTGTGCTGTTAAGAACACATTTATTCATTATCTTCATTATCCTGCAGGCTATGCTTTCTGTACTGCAAAAGATTAGACCTCCACAAACAAACAGCACTGCAATCTGATTTCAAAACATAAGCTATCTGCCAATATTAAAGTATTCCCTGCAGTAACTCAACATGGCATAATAAGGTATCCTGGAATATATTTTTAGAAACTATCTTTGCTTTCTCCAGCTTTTTGCCTTGGAAAAAAAAAAAATAAAAAAAGAAATAAAAAGGGAAAGAAAAGGGAGAAAGAAAAGAGAAGAAAAAAAAAAAACCTCAGAAGTAACCACAGTGACAGTGAGAGTGAAAAGCTTTGATTAATTATAACCATTGTCAGGCATAAATTGCATTGAACAACAACTGTAACTGCAGTTTTTAGGCATCTTGACTCACTGTTGAAATTGTGTCCCAAAGGAATGCAATAGAGAATATGTTTGGCTGCAGAGTATATGAACATGCGGTTGTGGGAAGAGAATTCAAAGCTCAGCACAGACCCTGAAATCAATGTGGTTGCACCAAAGTAACTGAGAGCAGAATGTACTATATCTTCAGATTGAAAGTCCTGTCATGAGTCAGGCCAAGAAGAAATATATAGCACACACTAAGTGTAACATGACTAATAGGAACTAGCCATTTTCTATGATGAATAACTTGAAATCTTTTGCATTCTGTAAAGAATAAATTTTAATTTTAAAATATTAGGACTATAGTACAAGGCATCATTGAAACTGCACTTCTGTTTGTTAAGAGCTCTTTCATTGTAAATGGTTTACTTCTATTATAGCAGTAGCTAGAGGGTGCAGCAAGGGCTGAATAAAAGTTAGAATTTCCATCCACTTTGGGACAAGAAGTCAAAATATCAGCATGCGCTGTGGGACAGAATGTTCTGCAATATATGGGTTCAGAAACAATTGAACATTTCTTCTTTTCCCAGGCGAGCACAAAAGCTGCATATTTCCACAGTGCTTCACTGCCTAGTGGGGTTTGGAGTTTGAATCTCCTATTGTGTCCTTCTGCCCTCTGTGGGTATGACCTCGGGTTAGGGCTGCATCTCCGGCACTGCGCTGCAGCAGTGGCAATGGCCACAAGAGGAGGGAGTGCATTGTGCCTATATAGATAGAGACTGAGCGGGGAATTAACCGTAAGAGGTAAAAGAGGCTAAAACTATAAGCTCTATTATCGAGTTCCTACTGAACTATGCTAGAACAAAATGTTGTGATACAACCAATTTTTGCCATATAATTATTATTATTTCTTTTTTCCCACAAGAAAGCAATTCTTACTCAAAACAGCCAGGTGGCAGTTTGACTTTCTTCAGTAGTGTCCTGGTAGTGCTAGGGGCTGAAAAAAACTGGGCAAAGCAGCCTATATCTGGAGAGATTATGGATTCCTTCCTCCCAGTCACAAACACAGTCTCAATGGACTGTTAGCAGGTTCTACTCCTTCGCATGATGCTCTGTCTACACCAATTGTAGAACCACAGAATTGTTTGAGTTGGAATGTACCCTTAGAAGGCATGTGGCCCAAGTTCCTGCAAAGGACAGGGACAGCAACAGCTACTTTGGGCTGCTCAAAGCCTTGTCCACCCTGACCTTGAATGTCTCTAGGAACATGAGACAAGACAGTAAACAGAGTAGGCTCAAAATAGGCCTCTCCCAGCACAGTTTTGGCCTTCACCATCTAACACTGTGCCTAGACACGGTCTAGGATACAGTACAGATCTTAGTATGCAGTATGGATGAATTCATCTTATTTTTGAGGAAAAATTACTTGTGGTGGAGGGCACCTTGCCACACCTTTTGCCCATGATCCATTTTACTTGCTTGCATCAACAGTGACAGATGTCATTCTATGAGCTAGTCGGAATGAACAATGTATCTCAATGTATCTAGGATGATATGGACCTTTTTTTTTTTGCATCATTTTTGTTCCAAGTTTGTCTATCAGTCCTATTCGGCATGCAATTGCACCACTGCTCATGCAGGGACATGGGATAGGGAAGAGAGTGCACTGAGGAGTGCTAGAGGGTAAAGAGAGTAAGGACTGCTGTTTTTACTGACTGAAATATTTCCATGCCTCACTGTAGATGCTTGCTTGCAGGAGTTTTTTTGAACTGCAGTTGCTGGGCTCAGCTCTGCCTTCTATGTCAAGGAGTAAGCATGTGACACAAGCACAGATCTCAGTGAAGTTCAGGGCTATGAAGTTCTTACTGTGGGGTACACAAATAGCAGGATGCACGTGACTTGTGCAGGAACACACAGAAAGCACTGGGGAGAGCAGGTTGTCCAAAATGCCTGGATAACAGCATAAATGGTTTAACCATAAGAACATATTTCTCCTTTGATAGAGGTTTGACTTATTAATGCATTCATTTCTCTGAACATTTTATAATTGAACCAGGTACATGGAAATGTACATGGAGTATAGAAGCTACAGAACTGTGAGTGCATGTACTTAGTAATTGAAAGTAGGAATTCTAGCTGTAAAATGCTTCACTATACCTTCTTCAAGTGAAAATGAAGAGGCTACTTAGAACTACCTGCTTTTGTTACCAAAATCTGCCATCAGATGCTGAAGTGCAATTAAAATCCTTTGGGCTCTCTTCTACAGCTATGAAAAATTTGTGTAAACTGAGTTCATTAGAGTAATATTGATTCTCAGCACCTGAGCATCTGCCCCTCTGTTTTAACTTAATGTTTTAAGTGTTTCTCTCCTATGGCAAGAAGTTGAATAGGCAGAAAGAAGTCAGTATGAAAGAAGAAAGAAATAAGTGTTCAGTGCCTTGAGTAAAGGTTATCATAAGGAAACAAAAATTTTAAATGAATATGTATTTTCATTTTGCTTGTGTGTTATTTTTATTTGTGCCCATAATAACGTAAAAAAAAAAAAGATGAAAATACTAACAGAACTGAGTCTTGAACCATCTGTATAGAAATACATGATGGTGAGATAAGCCTACTGAGAAAATTATGGAAAGCTTTTTTTCCCTCAAAATGAAAGAATGACTTCTCTTTCAGTTATCATTGTTGTACATTGGTACCATCTGTGTAAAAAGTTAGTAAGACTTAGTAAATTGTCCTGTGCATTAACAGGACATGAAATGAAATAAAGTGAATATGAGGACATACCTCAGGGACTGAGAGAGTGTGTATAGAACTTATAACTTTGTAGTACTTAATTTGTTCTGGTACATTTAGAATAAACATCCATGGAGAAAGTTCCATCTTAATATCCATATTTTTGTCATTGAGCACTTCCTAAATTATGCTTTTGTGACACTTCATCAGTAGCAAAGGATATCTGATATTATCAAATGACAGCTGCACTTGACTGCATTTTCTGTCCTTTCTATAAGAAGATCATTGTGCAGAACAGCTATGGTGTATATTGATGAACTGTTAGTGAGGGCTTGGTATAACTTTCAATAATTTAAAACAATGTTTTATTAATCGCTGGCTGCTTCTACAGAGCAAAAATGTGTTCCTTTTAAAAATCGAATGGATAAGCCTGCCTTTATCTAAAGAAAAATATGCAAAGAGAATGTTCAGGGGGAATATACAATGCCTTTTGTCCCACTCCAAGAAACTGTCTGTGGCCAACAAAGCCAGGAGGCCCTGGTGCCTGGCACCAAAAGCCAGCAAGCATGCGAAGAAAGGCACGGCAGGGGATGGGGAAGCAATATGTCTTGGAAACATACCAGAAGCTGTTTCAGCCCTTTAACAGCCATAAAGAAGCAATTGATGAAAATGTTGTCTAATTTGTAGTGCACAAGAACGTCTTCCGTAGGATTTTGTGGGTTAGAAGGTTTGTTTCTGTCTGTCATGATGGCACTCGGTGGACGACTGCGTTCCGCTCCTCTGCCACATTCAGACAGGCCACGTGGGGTGATGAGCTGTGAGGATTAGAAAAGGAAAGAAGCTGTTATTTTACATAATCATTTGATCATTCAGAATAAACAATCAATCTTTTGGTGGAACCAGGGTCCTACAACTGCACAGAAACAGTAAACAAAGAAAGGGAAGTGAGGAAAAGGGAAAAAAAAAGCAAGTCTTTACCAACTACTACCATCTAGTGGTAAAAAGATAGAAATCAAGGACAGGCTTGCAGAAGTAGTTGTATAGGAGGTATAAGGACAGTGAGTGAAACTGAGGGATCAGAAGACTGCTGTAGGCAGACTCTTGCTCCCAACTGCAGCTGCACATCATCCATCCTTCAGCAGCCTACACCCTGCTCCTCACTCTAAGCAGAAAGCCATAAGTGCTCAGTGAAGGGATCAAATCCCTGTAGGCCTCAGAATGTACATCTTCATTTCATATAATATGATTTAAGAGCTTCCAGCTATTGGCATGTTTTCATTCATGTAGACATGATCACTAACAAAACAGGACTCACAAGATAGTGGAATCAGCAGCTCACAGGATGGCTGAGGAAAAGTGACCACTGGAGGTCAGCTGGCCTGACCCCTACTCCAGCAGGGACACCCAGATCAGGATGCCCAGGGCCATGTCCAGGCAGCTTTTGGAGATCTCCAAGGATGGAGCTCCAACTGCCTCTCTTGGGTTTTTTCTGTTAAATACAATGAAATAGTAGGTCACTTACATAACTGAATATTGCTCCTATCATGGGAGTTGCACTCAGTGGAGTTGAGTTCAGAGTGATGGTGTCATCTTCTAGCTTGTCTCCATCTGTCCCTCCTAGGTGGCTGAAGGAAACCCTGCCTATGGGATGTTTGTCCATCCTTGCCATATTCTCCTCTGGCCTTGCTGCCAGAAGCAGCAGAGTTTTAGTGTTTTGCTGAGACTCTTGCTGGTGTCTGAGACACCCCCTATGGGAGAGCACTGGGGCTCCAGGTCTGTGGGCCCTGTGTCCTGGGGTATGTAGGACCTGCACCTTGCCAGGCGTACTGCTAGTCTACAGGCAAACTTCCACCTCCAAGCAAAATGAGTTAAATCTGACTGAAATGCAAAGCTAAGGGATCAGTTTCTATATTTAGGACAAGCACAGGGAAGGGAAATAATAACAAACTTTACAGCTATCTTGCACATTGTTTTGGCTTCAAGCTGTGTTCCCTTCAGCTCACAGATGAGCTGCTTCTCAAGGTGATTCACATCACTTACAGAGCTGGCATCCAACTCTTCAAATCTGCTTCAGTCCCCATCAGAGCCTGCTTTCCCTCAGCCAGTGATAATCCTAATGCTTTTTAGCTGATGGGAATCGTGATAGAAAATTCAGAGGTAGGCTTGTGTGTGTGTCCATGCATTTATAATGCTAAGGAATTCAGGACGCTAGTATACGTAACGAGAACGGCACAGGTTATTCATTACTAAGATAATACTAACAGGACAAGAAAAATTAGTTGTTATACATCAGAGGACAGAATAAATGTCATTAATTTGTGAAGGATGTTGTAATTTTATCCTATCCACCATTTAATGCTTTGCCTGAGTTGCAGCCTACCTGTCTGCATGGGCTGGGGGCAGCTCTACTGAGTGCTGCTGTGCATCACCTCAGAACTCTAACACATTTAAGCATTTGTAAAATAATAGTGCGTATATGCTTCATATATGAATTTGTTGTGTGCTGTAACTTTTTAGATGGTCTTACAACATTTCTCAGAGATGTGTCTTCTGAGCGTGGTGCAAGAAGGATCAAATAGGAAAATGAGCTTTAGAAAATAATACCCACTTTTTGTACTCTGGAATAGAACTAAACATTGTTTCTTGTTAGTACTCTCCTGGTAATGAATAACCTACACCATTTGTGTTTGCTACAGTAATATATGTGTCATCTACTCTAGTGAGGACAGATCCCAAAGTTCCCTAAGGGACACAAAGAGCACCCCCTCATAATACAGTACTGAGTTGAAGTCAGCGGCTGCTCACCCGTATTTCAGTAAGGCTCTTGATGCATATGTATGAATCGTTGCTTCCTGCAAGCTTCAGTAATTATTTCATCAAGGCATCAACTTTTTTGTCATGTGTAATTGGAATGATACACAGCTCATCTCCAGCCATTGATGTGCTGGGTGTCCTTGGAGCAACTCTTCCTCCTGTCTGAACCTGGACAGCTTTCACTGAAGTTGATTGCAGCAAATATGTTTGTGCAACGCAAATGTGCCGTTACCTTACAGTCAGTTCTGAGTGTAGACAAACTTTTTGGTCAAGATTGATTTCAGCCTTAAAGTCCATGCCTAAAACAGCATTGGAGAATCAACCACCCAGCAAAGTACAGTTCCTAACTGTGCAAATAATGAACAGAAACAAAACAAAAAATCAACCATGAAAGGCATGCTTTATTCCAAACATAGATTCAAACTTTAAGTCGATACCTACCTATGTCGATCAACCAGTGAAAGTGCTCCACTGACTGTGGCCAACTTCAGCGCAGGATACAAGAGCTGAAGTTAGGTAGGCTCAGACTTGGCAATCAGTGGGAGCTTTCATTCCTGACAGAGTACTGAAGAACGGGTAGAAAAGGTCAAGGGAGAAGTTCCCTGTTGACTGTTCTTTTGGGAAAAAAAAGCAGCAGTTGGTCAACAACTTGTTCTAGAAGAAAAGCTTAGGGAACAAAGCGCTGCCTAAAAACAGCACCATAGGCGGATTGGATCTCCTTTAGACAAACCATATCTGTTCACTGAAAGGCTCGCCAATGCTTTATCACTATCACTGTAGTAGGTTCTTATTTATCTATCAGTAGCATGAAATTCCACCAAGTTAGGGAGACATCTCAGTCCCATGTTCCAGGTGGCAGACAAGCACTAGTTTTTTGCAAAAATCTGTAGCAGAATGGAAGATAAATAATTCATGATCTGTCTCCTTTCTACCTCCCCAGTTTTTCCTGAAGTCATTTGTTAGAATGAGGCTGTCTCACATTTATTCAAGTGTCTATTGCCGAGAGACATGAAAAAATAGAAAAATAATTATTCTTCATCAGGATGCAGTTGCATTTATAGAAGCATTTGTTATATTTATAGAAGTGTTATCTACTTAAACAGTTATTCATGTAAGTTTATATGCTAAGAGATTCTGTAGAATTTATAGTTGAAAGAAATGAGGAACTTTAAATGAAAATGGCACACAGAATATCTTAGTTCTGATAGAAGTTGCTTTTACCATTGCATCTATTTAATTAATCTATTTATTCGTTTATTAATTTCAAGCTGTACCTTGGATATTCTTCCTCCAGCCAGTTGCGCTCAATTCGTGTCATCTTTTGTACTGGTAATTGTACTTCAATCTCCTCAGGAAACATCTAGAAGTGCATTCCTCCTTCAAAGGCCTTGTTCCTGACAAGTATGTTTGAATTCTGTTTGCCACATCCCACATGAAATAAAAAAACCTACTAATGAATAATATTGAGATCCTCCAATTATTCTGATTAGGCAGGTGGCATCCTGATGACTCAGATAAAAGTGGCTTTTGTTTGCAAACTATTAAGCCTGCACATCAGGATTTAGTCTTTTTTTTTTTCTCTTTCTTTCTTTCTTTCTTTCTTTCTTTCTTTCTTTCTTTTTCTTTCTTTCTTTCTTTCTCTCTCTCTCTCTCTCTTTCTCTTTCTCTCTTTCTCTCTCTCTCTCTCTCTCTTTCTCTCTCTCTCTCTTTCTCTCTCTCTTTCTTTCTTTCTTTTTCTTTCTTTCTTTCTTTCTCTCTCTCTCTCTCTCTTTCTCTTTCTCTCTTTCTCTCTTTCTCTCTCTTTCTTTCTCTCTCTCTCTCTTTCTCTCTCTCTTTCTCTCTCTCTTTCTTTCTGGTTTTATGAGAAATGATGTTAATGAGATTGTGTTATCTCATTGTCCTTACTTCCTTTGCTCCCTATTTGTCTGGCTTTAACCAATTTTGGCAAAGGCCTCAAAGGTTACTAAGTGTTACAAATGTGATAACTAGGGAGCAAGTAGAGTGGACTGTCTCTTTTCATGCTTCTTCTGAGTGAAAGGAATAATTGTGATCTTGACTTCATCCTGGTGAAAGATCAATGTGTCTGTAATACTGTGCTTTGTGTTGCCTCTCACCTAGCCAGCAAGACCTAAGAGGTAGACAGGGGAGTGGGATGTGGGCAGACAGAAGTACCATGGTATGGGATACATGTGACAAATCCATATAAAGCAGGGTTTTTTTAGCACTGTCGTTCATTTACTAACTTGTTTCATTGTTCATTTACTAGCTTATCTTCTTTCATTTTCATTCCTTTATTGTTTTCCAGAATCGTGTTCATTCTCTGAAATGCTCTCCATCTATCCTAGATTCTTCTGCGCTGGGCTCTTTTATAATTTCTTGCTCATGATCATCATTTTCTAAAGTGAAAAGCTATCTAAGGCGAATGTATGCTTCAGCTTTTTTATTACTTTCCATGTGCCAAAAGTATTTTTTCTTGTGTGTAAACGCTTTATGTCACCTTTAGTTTTCTTTATTTTAACTCCCCATTTCTTGCTTGCTGCATAAAGATAATTTATTATCCTCTTCTCTGTGGCTGCTGGATACTCAAAAATTGCAATGTCATGTGCAAACTGCATAGGTACTTCTTGTTTATTTTCTACAATCTTGCTGCAGTAGAGCTTTCTGAATACATTCACAAAGCATTTAAAGAAGAGGATGGATTGAATTACATTAACAAATTCCTTCATTTTTCCCTAACTTTTAAGAAGTATTTTTCTGATTCTGTCTGTTAGTTGGTAATTGATTGATACTTTAGCTTCAAACTAATGAACTTCCTAATAAAATTATTGGGTAGAATTTCATCCACTATGTGGTACAGGTCAAATTAGATTATTCTTTTGGCATTAAAATTTATGAATTTATACATTTCTGTTTCTCACTTGTTCTTGTAGTGCTTCCTAACATTTCCAACAAGTAAAAGCTTTCTCATCTATCAAATACCCAAAGCTGAAGTAAATTATTCTGCATGACCTTTGATACTTTTCTGTTGTTTTGTGTCCAGTCTTACAGATGTTGTGTCTCCAAAGCTCTCAGTAGGTTAGGAGTTATGAGTGCCTAGAGATGCATAATGTTTTCTATACCACATTAGTGTATTGAGGGGCTTGTCTTAAGTTTCTGGCCATGTAGAGAATCCTGTGTATCTAGCTGGCCTGTAGGAGTAAGATTTTTATAATTCACAGGGAACTTATATATATATATATATATTTTCTGGATACACTATAAAGATAGAAACAATAGATTTATACTTATGATCATAGAAATGTATTACATTTGTTTGTAGCTGCTGCAGTGTCCATAGGCCTGGCTGTAAGCTGTCCCCTGCCAACCAGTGTTTCTGCCCACACACTTGGACACAAGATGAAGCTGTGATACAACACAACTGCATGATCTAAACACAAACTGCTCATAAAAAGTTGTGAGAAATTCTGTATGGAAAAAAAAGTCCTATGGAAAAGCCATCAGGGAGGCTAATATTGTTAGTCAAGGGTTAGTTGTAAACCATCAGCTCAGATTGTCAGTGCCATGAGGCACGGATGATGATAACGCAGTGACAGAGGTTGTATGTTTTATCACACCCTAACCATAACCATAAACATAACTGTAACTGTAACCTTAACCCCAGCCTTAGCCTTAACCCTAAACTTATCACTCACTGTTTTGGGCTATATTTAATAATTTGCCTTTTTTTTTCCTCTATGAATTTCTGCAACAGCCTTTAAAAATGATAAAAAGCACATTTGACATGCAGATTTGCAACATACTCAGGTAGCAGAAGTTGAATTCTTCGTAAAAATCTGTGTTTTATCCTTGGTTGGACTACAAGACTAGTGCCTGGCACAACACAGGTGGGTGTATTTTCATTGCTTGTCAAACACAAGTCTGGATTGAAGTTTTATTAAAGATTCCCCAGAAAGGAGAAAGGAGAGCATCTGTCAGTGGAAGAAAACTTCCAGAAATCAGCTGTGTAAACTTTCCAGTCTGCCTGACTTTTGAGATCTGTACTACAGTTCGTAGGTAGCCTAAAGATCTCTTTAGAGCTATTAGCAGCTAGGTGAAGTGACTGCTTTGAAGTCCCTCAAAATGTCCTTATGTCCCTGTGAGAGGGCTGAAGGAAGGCGTTTTGCATTCATCCCAAATGCCATTCAGGTACATGGCACTTGAAGGGACCAGCCAGCCATTGTTATTAGTGTTATGACCACTAAAAACTTGGCAGGATAGACATCTACTCTTTTCAAATTGGCTTATCAAAATGATTCCTCTAATGAGTCACCTATAGAAAACACTGTGAGAGAGACAACCATAGGACAGATTCTGATTTAGGTCTGTGAGGCAGAAAAATGTTTGAACTTTTTTTTCCCAAATTTGTTGAGGGAAGGGATGGGAAAACACAAGATACTTTTAGTACTTTTTAGGTTAAATCAGCATTTTCAACCAAAAATAGTAAGGTGACTAATTTGAAGGGAATATTGTAATCATTTATAAAGAACAACCTTCACAGCTGTCAGCATAAAAACAAGGAAAGCAAAAGACAATGAACAGTTTTTTCATAATAGTGGAGGAAAATGGCAGCCACATAAATAAATACTCACACAGGTACATGGTTTATTAGTTTTTTATTAAATTTCATTATTGGATCAGAAGCTTGCTAATGAAGGACTGTTTTTAGCAAACATTCTTCCTACTACATATTCTGTGCATTATGGAAGCATTTTTATTAACATTGAGTGCTGATAAGTTTTGAAAGGATTTTCAGTCTCACTATTTCAGAAATACTGGCTTCTCCATATTTACTTTAATGTTAAGTTTTAAAGAGTTCTTCCTTTAACCCCAAGTGCTAAGGTCTTTCCTCTCTCCAGCTCTTAATTGCCTCAGCCAGAGAGTTTAGGAACTTGGGAAAAACACCAAGTATCAATGAGATAAATAAAAGTAGTGCAACTGACAACTTTAATAGCTCCTCAAAAAATGTACAGTGAAATATCTCACTCTGCATTTGAGAAAAATATCCTAAAGTCATTATGATTCAGATAAGTGAAAAAAAACCCAAATTGTTGAATAAAGAAAAATATTCTCACAGTGTCTCATAAATGTGTTCCTGACACGTATCATCCATGGAGATTTATGAAATAAAACACAGAAATCAGTTGTTTTGCAGTTTGGAGGAAGCAAGTTTGCTGCAGATTTCAGTTCATACATCTATCAAATATCTCTCGCTCTGATAAACTCTCCTCTTCAGGCAAAATCAAGTCTCTTTCTGAATGCAGTAGGCAGGATTATATTGGTCATCCAGAGTAAGAATGTGATTCTTATGTCACTAAAGTGGAGAAGAGGACAGTTTTGAGAGCTTTTTAAATCATTTATGTGGGTGGCCTACATCAGATTGCATCTTACATTGAAAACATCTTCTATTAGGGTATTAATTTACTTTTCTAATGTCTGAGATCAGGCAATAAATCCTATATGAGAATATATAAGTCCATTCTAAAAGACAAAAGAGACAAAGGAAGAGTTGAAGGGGGGGGGGGGAAGATGAAAACAGTTATTTCTTTCCAAAGCAAATGAACTTAATAGAAATTTCTCCAACACAGCAGTTAAACATATGCCTAACTGGCATATGTTTAACTATAACTATATATTTAACTATATTAATATATATATATAACTAACTATATATATATATATATAGTGGAATATATATATATACTGGAAAGCAAAAGGAACATGAGAAAGTGGTGAGGACTGCTTTCTTTGAATAAGTCTAATGAAAATACTGTCCTTTATTTGAAGCTGGCATGTTATTTGCCTGATGAACAAAAATATTACATTTCATCCCTTAGGGAACTTCTATCCCAATAAATTACCCCTTCCCCTGCTTTTTGGTATTCAATGCTTTTCCAGATTTGCTGAAATAGAACAGATAAAACGTGGTTGGAAAATAGTGAAATGTACAGATACACACTTAGATTTGTAGACATACAGAAACTAATTTGCAGAATAAATGAAACTCGGTTACTTTGCTCTCTAATAATTTTAACTCTAATTTTCATACTTACCTTTCAACAGAACTACAGTATATTTTGACAAGTATAAGAAAACCTTTAGGAAAAGTTTCTAAATCTTTGCTCAGTTTTTTCTTATCCCCACATATGTTATATCTACTTATATCTACTCAGTGTTATAAATTTGAATTCACTTTAATATCCAATACATTTTAATGATTCCACATTCCCATGCCTACAACAGTGAGACCTTTTTCTGCATTATGCTGAAACAGTAAGTGGCTTTCATTCGTTCCTATTCATTGACTTTTTCTATCTGTGTTTTTAAAGCAAGAATAAAAAGCACAAGTTAATACAAAGAAAAAAAAGTTGTGAATTACCAACTACTACAAAGTTTATCTGTGGAATTTTTCTCTGGAAATAGTATCTGGCACCTTTTAGACATTACTAGCTTCATTCATTATCACTCTTTCCTTTTGTTCTATTGTTTTATTTCCGTTTTTTTCTTTTTTTTTTTTTTTTTTCTCCAGTATTAATTAGAGAAATGTGGGTCAGTTCTAGCATCAGTTCTAGTATAATAACATGGAACTATTCTGTGTAGCCAGAGAAACAAACTGAGAAATCTTTCTCATAGGATCTTTTCAATAACTATTATTTTCTGTGTACGCCAGGAATCAGCAACATAGGGGTTTGAAGGGACATCATCACATAATATAATCCAGTGCCCTGCTAAAGCAGGTTCCTTGGAGCAGGTTGCACTGCATCCAAACTTATTTTCACATTTTAATTGTTGACCACAGTGTCAATTTTGGGCCACATATCGATCTGTGCTTCTTGTTATAACTGTATTTTTTCATCTGTTCTTCATTCTGCTCAGGATTACTGGTCTTTCAATTATAATCAGATGGGTGATTTACCATTATGGCTAAAAGCAGTGGAATTAGCCTATCATAAATTCAGGGTAATCTGTTTTTCCATTACTAGCTTTGGTTTGACTGCCTTCATTAGAAGGCAGAGACCAGTGTACTAGGGAATTGTTTTGAGGTGACACTGTACATCATTTCTGGGGAATCGAAAAGGAGTACACAGCCACAAACCCCACTAGAGTGTTGAAGACTGGCCTCATTTTCTTTCATCTCATGAGAATAACTTTCAGAATGCTTTTATGTGAGTGTGTCTCAAACTGGCTGCTCTTTTCATGTACAAAGACTGAAGTAGTCCAGTTCACTAAATAGAAAGGCGTGTCCCTGTCCAGGCTGGGCATGCCTGCTCACTAGTAATTCAAGTGATGAAAAAATCACTCTTCACTTGAGGGTAGACCCCAAGTATAATGTCTCTTATGACCATTTTACTACAGAAGATTAATCAATAATATTTCTGAGTTATGCCCCAGAGTTAAAAGATCTTTTTATGTGTACATCCATGGTCAAAATTGAATAGATACATGTTGTTCCCACCTATAGTATGTGCTATGTCTTTAATCCACATTCTATGTCTCATTTACTTTGAGGCTGGATTTCCCTTCAGTTTGTGATGTTAACTACCACACCATTGAAATATAATATCTGTATTTCTTTGTTTCCAGCCACTGATTTGTCATTGTCCTTCATATTGTGTGCTCGTGAAAGTATTCAACATTTCATGCTATTTCCAGTCAGAAGTTACTTCCTGTTGTCAAAACAACAACAACAACAACAACAACAACAACCCTTCATTTCTCTAATTAATCTCTATTATAAAAACACAGACACAGTTCTGGGGAAATTTAAAAAAAGAGAGGAGTCAAGTTGAGGAGCTTTGGTTCCTCTAGAGCAGTGACATGAAGAAGTTGTGTGCCTATGCCTTTTCTGGTCAGGTACCGTATAGCTGAGTGGACAATTCTGTATTCCTGTGGGGATGGCATTGTGTACTACCCAGTTTCTGCAGGCAGTTTCTGCAATAAACTTGGTCAGCAGTGTTTGACTGGGCTGGGAAGCATCAGAATTTCCATTCCAAATCAAGGTTTTCTAAATTCTAAATTCAAAGACTGAAAGTTAATTTTAAAATACTGGTCAAAAATTGAACCTTGCTGTTTCTATGTATGAGAGTTACTTGCTAGAAAATGAAGGTGGCATCTGGAAACACACCCATTGTGACATCCTCAGTCCAGCGAGTACTCTTGCGCAGATAGATAATAAGCCTGAGTAATCCTGGGTACCAGCTGCTTTCTACCAGCTGGATAGCAGGAAGCAGATGCTGTGGGACCAAGTGCCTCACATCGTAAGTACAGGCTGGAATAACTGCATGAAGTATGAGACAGAGAGTGATCCAGCTCCTCATAGCGCTTGGGCTTCTGATACATTATGATTGCTTCTAGCATTAGGGAACAAGAATCAGTACCCTGGGAGTCCCTTTTGGCTATATGCAAACATGCTTATCATAGAATCAAAGAATGACTTAGGTTGGAAGGGACCCCAGAGTTCATCAAGCTTCAACCCCTTGGCTGTGGGAAGGACTGTCACTCATCATATCATGTTGCCGAGGGCCCTATCCACCTTGGCCTTGAACATTTCCATAGATGGAATGCTTCCAGGGATTGTTGCCTTTTTGTAGTAGATACTCTTTCCTAAAAAAGGCCCAGATATAGTCAAAGAACTCTGCACACCATGAACATAGCATATTGCTTTATGAAACAATGCTCCCTCCTTTACACTCAGCTCTAGCATAACTTCCTAGGTGTGTACATGAGGTTGAAGATGCAAGCATAAATCTGAGAAACTGGTTGTTCATGCTAAGTGATGATATGTTTGAAACTCAGTTCAATGACCTCGTGTAGAAGAATTTTATTGAGGTTAGGTAATGACAAGTGCCTTTGAAAGATGCTGGCTATAGTATTTGTGCAGGCATAATTAGTCCAGGATCTCTGTGACAAACGGAGCCTAAATTAGCAATAACATTTAAAAATGTACACTTTTATGATAAATGTTTCTTTTGAATGCTACAGAAGAAAAAATGAGTAACCTGTGGGGAAGAAAATCAAGTTTAGAAAAGCTTGTTGACTCAAATGTATCTTATTTTAAACAGTGTTAATCTTGAGGCTTTCAATTATAAGAAAGAAGGACAAGAACAAGTATCTTTGTGAACATTGTATTAAAATGTGAGTAATTGAAGAAATGAGAACATTCTGTCCCTCCGTGGAACTGCTTTATAATATTTGCTCAAATTTTGATAACATAACAAACTGAATGCATCTCACATTTCTGTTAGTGAGAAGCATTATTTCAAAATCAAGAGGGCAATTAAGAATGAAGAAAAGAATAAAATTATACAGTGCCATTTTATTATGGCTTCAAAATAGAATCGATGAAGCAAAGTCAGAATTTAAAAGGAAACTGTGTAGCTGTTATTTAGGTTGGCTGGGTATTTGTATGGGTGCCTGATAAAAATGGGATTCCAGAAATGGTCTTGAAAATGTTATTTGCAAAGTGCATTCTGCTGTGCTGAGATTTGTACTATGAGTTTTGCATATAAAAAGACAATCTATGAGTTGATAGGAACTTTTATGCCTTTCCAAATAATCATACAGTAAGGAATGTAAAAAAATAAAAGCTGGAAAAGTCCTGCTCCACCTTCTAGTCTAGGTCGCTTGTCAGAGTAAGATCATTTCTTAACACATTCTCTGGTGTATTGTTCAGCCTAGTTTTAAATTCTCAGGTGATGATACTTGCACAGTTTTCCTTGTAGGATAGCCTCAGAGTTCAGGTCTTCTGTGAAGCAAAGAAAGGTCAGCAGTGTCCTGATTTGTCACATAATGACAGAGGTTCCCAAATACCCTATTTTGGGACACTAATGCTCCATCTCTCTAACTACAGAATGCCAAGGAATTTTAAACAGATGACTGATTATTTTCTCAGCACACCATCTCAGTGACCGTGGCATGAATATGCCTCCTTGATTCACTACCAGAACTGTAGGTGGGAATGAAAGTCTGTGTCTGCTCTGTGGGTCACAGAGGTGAATGTGATCTATGGATCCTTCAATGTCCAGCAAAGTTCAGTATCTTTCTCACACCAGGAAATTCTGCTAGCAGGCGTGCAGAGATTCTGACTGTTGGATTTTCCTGCAGCCACTTTGGCTTCTGATAACTTCTGTACTTTTTGCTATTGGATAAAGTTAACTACTTCAGCTGATTTTTCCACAAAGAACCAGCAACTGTTTTGCTGTGGCTATGGAAGCTGAAGATTAGGTTATGCTGCTCTATAGCTCTTATGATAAGTGTAACAATTTAAATTTTAGTTTTAATTAATAGTGTGAGTATAACTGGCAGAACTTGTGTGAATCTGGGAATTCCTGCTATGTTTTTGAAAATACTTCAGGAGCATCACCCTTGTAAGAAATTTCACACTTAAGAAGCTACTAAACAAAATTAGTCGTGATTGTGAAAGCAAGGCTCTAACAATGCAACTGATTAATTGAGAAAGATTGACTCGGAAAAACCAAACTGACAAAGCTGACTTTTGGAAGACCCCCAAAAAGTTTAAAAGAGAGGCAACTCTCTACCACAGTGAAAGCATTAAAGAATTTAAAAATACAGCAAACACTTGGAATAAAAGAGAAGAATAAAAACACAGGTGTTTTGAAAGTACTGAAGATTTATTTTTGCTCTAGGCCCAACTAAGGTCAAAGAAAGTTGTCATGAGTATAAGCCCCTTCCTTGCAACTTGATTGTAGTTTCTGAAGTAGAAAATGGGCTCCAAATAGAGATTGTAGCTGCAGTCAGAAATGTTTAATAACCAGCTAATAGTGTTCAACTGTTACAAAACAAAGGTTTTTGTCATAGAATCATAGAATCACCGAGGTTGGAAAAAGACCTGCATGATCATCCAGTCCAACCATTCACCTATCCCACTAAACCATGTCCCTCAGTACAACATATAAATGTTCCTTGAACATCCCCAATAGAATCACAGAATCACCAAGGTTGGAAAAGACCTACAAGATCATGCAGTCCAACCATCCATCTATCACCAATAGTTCTCTCTAAACCATGTTTCTCAACACAATGTCTAAACATTCCTTTAATGCCTCCAGGGTTGGTGACTCCACCACCTCCCTGAACAGTCCATCCCAGTGCCAGACCAGTCTTTTGGAGAAGTATTTCCTAGCATCCTGTCTGAATTTACCCTGATGCAACTTGAAGCCATTCCCTCTAGTCCTATCACTAATTATACGAATGCAGAGGTTGAACTCTCGCTCACTACAACCTCCCTTCATGAAGTTACAGAGAATGATAAGGTCTCCCCTGAGCCTCCTCTTCTCCAGACTAATCCCAGCTCCCTCAGCTGCTCTCCATAAAGCCTTTGCTCCAGACCCCCCACCAGCTTTGTTGCCCTTATCTGGACATGCACCAGGGCCTTCATGTCTTTCTTGCAGCGAAGGGCTCAAAACTGAACACATTAGTCAAGGTGCGGCTTCACCAGGCCTGAGTACAAAGGGATGATCACTTAACTGCTCCTGCTGGCAATACTACAAGCCAGGATGTCACTGGCCTTTTTGGGCACCTGGACACACTGCTGGCTCATGTTTAGCCAAGCATCGACCAATAAACCCAGGTCTGTATCCTCTACCCAGTCTTCCAGCTGCTCTGCCCCAAGCCTGTAGCATTGCCTGGGCTTGTTGTAGCCAAAGTGTAGGGCTTGGCATGTGGCCTTAGACAACTTCATCCTTTTGGCCCCAGCCCTGCTATCCAGCCTGCCCTCATCCAGGTCATCGATAAAGATACTAAACAGGACAGTCTCCAGTATCAACACCTGGGGAACACCATTCATGACTGGTCACCTGCTGGATTTATCTCCATTCACCACTGCTCTCTGGGTCCAGCCACCCAGCAAATACAGTACTTGTCTAAGCCATGGGTTGCCAGTTTCTCCAGGAGAATAATGTAGGACACAGTGACGAAGACTTTGCTCCAGTCTAGATATATACATCAACAGCCTCTATTGTCAACAGCTCTATTTCTAGGTGGAGGCCAGTCATGACTGTTGTCCCCAGGGGTCCATCTTGGGACTGCTGCTCTTCAAGATGTTTATCAACGACACAGTCAGTGGGATCAAATGTATCCTCAGCAAGTTTGCTGATGACACTGAGTCATGTTCTATGGCTGTGTGGCAGCCATTGCTACAGGGACAAAGAATTCGAAAATTCAAAATTGTAGAAAGGTGGTGCTGCAAGAAAGATATCTTCAGCTGTTAGTACTGTATTTTCATTTTACATTTGCATACTTCAGGGATCAAGGAGAAGAACAGCACTATTTTAATTCAAGCCCCCATGTCTCTTACTCAGAAAGTTGTATGTGCTTGTTCAAGCAACTTGTTCTGTTCTCGTTATCTGAAAGGAAAGCTAGCTGATCTCAGAGTATATTCAGACTTCACGAAAAAAGAGGAAATGAAGAATTTAAGAGAAGACACTGCTTCTCCTTACATAATAGCTGCCATCTTGGTGCTAAAGCAAGTCTACAAAATTTTCCCAAACAAACCATACTGTCATTTTATATCAGTATTTACATCTTGTCACGGCTTGAGGGGAGGTATGAAAACCTTTCAATGTTTGCTTCTTTCTCAGCCTTCCAGCTGATGCATAACACTGTGAAACTATCTGACAAGACAAGTTATTGTGTCACTCAGTTTGTGGCAAGTGTGTCACTCAGTTTATGACAAGGATGTGATAAGTTTATGCTGGTGCAGAATTGTATTTCTTACCTGAATACAAAGATGAAAAGGTGGCAGGAGATAATGCTACCAGAGGTATCGATAAAATCCCTGTGACACAGTCACTTCATGCAAGAATGTCTTCTGAAACAAGGCTCTATGGCAGAACATATATTAGTAGGTAATGCAGTCCAAGAGGAATGGATATGCAGAACAAAGCACCTGAGGCTGTGGACCTGATGTCTGTCTGTCTGTCTGTCTGTCTGTCAGCAGTGTGTGGTGATAGGACAAGGGGAAATGGCCTCAACTGAAGCATAGGAAGTTCCTCACAAATCTGTGTGGGAACTTCTTCACAGTGCAGTGACGGAGCACTGGCACAGGCTGCACAGAGAGGTGGTGGAGTCTCCTTCTCTGGAGACATTCCAGACCTGCCTGGACGCCTACCTGTGCAACCTGGGCTAGGGAGCTGCTTTGGCAGGGGGTTGGACTAGATGATCTCTAGAGGTCCCTTCCAACCCCTACAATTCTGTGATTCTGTGATCTGCATTTCAAGGAATCTTACTGTGGCCTAGCTCTATCCTTGCTTGGATTGAACGGCCATAAGTGGCTGGAGTGCCTGAGGTTCTCCCCTGAAATACATCTCCCAGTTCAGCTGCACTGGAAGGAACCCAGCTGGAACATACTGACTCCTCTCCACAATGTCAACCAAGGTACTGAATGTGAAGAAGAACTGGGAGACTTCTTTCAAAACTGCACAGCTGCCACAGACTAAAATGCTTCTGTAGATACTACTAACATGCTACTACATAGATGCAGCCCACATATCATGACCTGAAAAAGATTTGCAATTCAGTTTGAGTCACTGAACACAGGTGAATCTGATTTGCTAATTGTGCTTGCTCTGTTGATGATTCTTCTTTCTTTTAAATGCTTCAATACAAAATAATAAGACTAAGTAAAGCAAGACAGTATCGTGAGACAAATTTCTGTGGTGTGAACTCACCTCAGTAACCTCAGTAAGTTTGCAGATGACACCAAGTTGGGAGGATGTGTCGATCTGCCTGAGGGTAGGGAGGCCCTTCAGAGGGATCTGGATAGGCTGAACAGCTGGGCTGAGGTCAATGGGATGAGGTTCAATAAGGCCAAGTGCCGGGTCCTGCACCTTGGCTACAATAACCCCATGCAATGCTATAGGCTTGGGGCAGAATGGCTTGAGGAGTGTATAGAGGAAAAGGACCTGGAGGTGTTGGTTGATGCTCGGCTCAACATGAGCCAGCAGTGTGCCCAGGTGGTCAAGAAGGCCAATGGCATCCTGGCCTGTATTAGGAATACTGTAGCCAGCAGGAGCAGGGAGGTGATCATCCCCCTGTACTCAGCTCTGGTGCGGCCGCATCACGAGTACTGTGTTCAGCTTTGGGCCCCTCACTACAAGAAAGATATCAAAGCCCTGGAGCGTGTTCAGAGAAGGGCAACAAAACTGGTGAGGGGTCTGGAGCACAAGTCTTATGAGGAGCGCCTGAGGGAGCTGGGATTGTTTAGTCTGGAGAAAAGGAGGCTCAGAGGAGATCTCACTGCACTCTACCACTTCCTGAAGGGAGGCTGTGGTGAGGAGGGGGTCGGCCTCTTCTCCCAGATAACTAATGACAGGACGAGAGGGAATGGGCACAAGTTGTGCCGGGGAAGATATAGATTAGATTTGAGGAAAAATTTTTTCTCTGAAAGAGTGGTCAGGCACTGGAATGGCCTGCCTAGGGAGGTGGTTGAGGCACCATCCCTAGCGCTGTTCAAGAAGCGTTTAGATGAGGTGCTAAGGGATTTGATTTAGTAGCTCAGTGGGTAGGGATGGTAGTAGGAGGATGGTTGGACTAGATGATCTTGTAGGTCCTTTCCAACCTAATATATCTATGAATCAATGAACAGGGAATTCTTCAGGCAAGAGATGCATTAGTATTTGTCTATTTCCAATGGAATGAGAAGCGATTTGTTTTACTGCATCTGTTGATGACTGAGTCATTTGGTTCAAAGAATCTCTTCAAGCAAAAATGATGCCCAATCAACTAAGAGATGAGACTAGCTAAGAAATAAGTGCCTATATTTTCTACTTCACCTTCTTCCCTTATTTAGAAAAATGAGGAGCTTACAATGGCATGGATGGTTCACCTTTATCAGGTCAATCATCTAGCATAGTTGTATGAAATCAGAAATATTTCTTAAACTGAAGGCATCAGTATTCATTACTCTTCTGCCCATTCTGATATTTTTGGCTATCTGAATCATGTCAAAGGATCCAGAGTGAAACTACAGTTGTGGAGGCAACAGATGGTTATGGAAACATTAAATAAACTCTAATTTGCTGCTGACTACAAAATGGAGACCTGTCAATGACAATACATTCTGGTCACTTCACCACAGGTGTGAAGATGACTTGGAGGCTATTTTCATCCTGAACATATTTTAAGCAGGTGGGAAAGCCTTCAGTAAATGAATGTGCAAAAATAATTACTCTTCAAGGTGTGAGGTCAGGATTATACGTATTCTAAAGACTGAAGGCATTAAAATGGTGTTATCTGACTGAGCCTCTGTAAACTCTGCATGTTTTTACATTGATCTAGGTCCAGAGGCAGTGACACTGTCTACATTTGAGTTGCTTCTAAAGAAAGTTTTATCTTAAATGAGTAATTCAACATTATGCGTTGTACATAAATTGCTGCTGAGGAATTTTGTGTCCGTTAGGGTCTGGGCCAGAATTTGGAAGTGACTGAGTGTATGTTACTATACAACAAAGCCTGGACAACAGTGGAGTTTGGTATTCCTGCTTCAGGTGGGCTGTGTAGCTCTACATAAGGGTTTGGATTCTGCATGGTCACAGTTAAATTCAACAGTCTTTCAATAGTGCTTGAATTCAAACCTTGGTCAGATCGCCTTTGAACCATTCCCTACTACCAGAAAATGGAAATGCATACAGATTCCTAACCATAACCACAAACATAGTATTTTAAATACTGAAATCTACACAGATATGCACCTCATGTTATTTGTAATTGCTGATAAAAATCAACCATTCAATTTTAATAACCATTTGGAATCTGCCCCCAAAATAACAACAGTTTATACTCCCTATCACAAATGCAATTTCTGGATTGACTCAAATGTAATAGTCTCTACAACCAGGCAGAAAAGTGTAGCACATGGATTGAACAGTATAGTCAGCCCTGAGCTGGTAGTTTTGGGTCATGGTCAAGGCACTGAGTATGAGTAAGTAACTTCAGGTTCACAGAATTTGGATTTTAAAGTTAAGAAAGAAGGAATGGCATGGTAGGAAAATACAGTTTTTGACTCAAACCTTTCTGAAGCAAAATATATGCATATGTTGTTTGAAGATGGAGTTGCTATGGTAATTTGTTATTTACCAGAGAGGAGTAATTGAACACATTTTTTTCACGACTGGTTTATGAACAAGTCACACCTGTTCCTGAGTGGGTTTAAATTACTCACTCTTCTTTTCTATGCCAAACTTTTCACGTTCAATTGCTTTGCTATTTCAGATTCCATGCACTCCTTTTACTGATGACTGGTGCCACTTTCCATTTGCAAATATTCATTTTTTTTCTAGCTTAAAGCTTTTTTAAAAAGTGAGAAAAAAATACTTTTCTATTTTGAAACCCTACTTATAAATCAATAAAAACTATGCATTGATTATGTCTTTTATTTATACATATCTAAAATGTATATATAGGTGTATGTATATGCACATCTGTATTTCATTGAAACTCAGGTAAGCACTATTTTTCATTAGATTGAGGAGATTTAATATTCATCAGTTTTTCTTCTGCAAACTCTTTGGATACCAAATGAATTCTTAGAACAGATAAGAAATTGGATCAACAGAAGAAATAAATTGTTTCCAAAATTAATTGATCTTCAACTTTGCACAGTGTATTGTACACTAAGCCAGAAAAACATATAGAGGCAAATGATCCCTACTGAATTTTAGCAACTGGAAAGCTTCCTCTGCTACTTGCTGTGTATGCATTTTTTTCCCCTTTTATGTATATGTTTATTTCTAGATAAACTTCTACAGAACAGTAAATTACATGCTTCAAAAAAGCAACTTGTAGCAAATGTCTTAGTTGGCTACAAGTGTTCATTAGCATCACTTGACAAACTGTTGCCAGAAGAGAGCAAAGGGATCAAAAAATCATGGTGTATCATGATTTGATCCTACTACAAATTCAATTAGATCAAAGTTTACTAACTCAGAATGCCCATTTTTTATTTTATACAAATGCCTCAGGGCAGAGAAATGGGTGCAGTGGCAGACATGTTCTGTGATGATAACTGAGACATTCAAGACTCAAAATATTCCTGATTTTTAGGGCTATAATGGTAGCTTTAAGGTTTTTAATTAACACCTTCTGCATGCATTAAATATGCTCCTTTCAGCCAACAAAGACTTTTTGTTAATCTCAAATTCTCTGAAAAAGAGCTTTGCTTTAGGTCTTTTATCACTATCAAGAAATAATAGCAACCACCACATTAAAAAGAAATTAACCGACAAAATGAAAGACTTGCTTGGCTGAGAGTATGAGAGAATGCGTACAGTTGTAGCTGAGCTCTTACTATTAATTACATTACCATGATCTTCAGAGTAGGAAACAAGCTGTTTAGTCAAGATGATAGGGAATAGTAGGGGCCCAAATGTTACAGTGAGGGGGAAGGCAGACAAAAAATTCTCTCTGAAGAGCTGATGAGCAACTTAAATCCTATCTGTATGCAGATCTGATACAAACCAGGCAAATGTTGAATCTGCATGTGTGGCAATCAGAACAAAGCTGACAAACAAAGCTGTGGGTCACTTGCATGTCAGTGGGTGGGGGACATGTGAGACCCCTCACAACTTGCTGGCTTGAACCAACGTGTAGACCGCTGATAGGTTACCATGAGGACCCTCTTCCATAGAATCATAAAATGGTTTGGGTTGGAAGGAATCTTAAAGACCTTCTAACCCCAGCCCCTTGCTGTTGGCAAGGACAGCTCCCACTAGATCATGCTGCCCAGGACCCCATCTAATGTGGCCTTTCAGATTCAAGTGTGACAGGGAAGGGTTTTATTACAGCATCTTTTTAAAAATATTTATTTATTTATTTATTTATTTTTGTTAGTAGATTAGAGAACTTTATTAAACCAAACCTTCATCTGTCTGCATGCAAAACTTCTTGCACACAGGACATTTTATTGCTGAAAGGCCATCACCCCCTGCAGAACATGCCAGGTTCTCCAAGGTAAGGCCATTTACTCTTTGAGCAGAACAGCATTCAGATCTGTCCAGAAAGAAATACCTTTTCATTCTTTTTTTATCCCCACTACCATTCCCCTGGCTTTCCTTTCTTTTTCTTTTGCAGTTGCTATTTTCCTCTATATCATCTTGGATTTCTGTCCTTTTACTTTTTAAATGCTTTGTTTCTCAGCCCCAAAAGATGCAATGCCCCGCATTTTTTCCTCAATTCAAATTGTTTGAAACCTTTTTTCTGGCCCTCCTTTCTTTCCTCTTTTTTTTTTCCCTGCCCTTATTTCTCCTTGATATCAAGTTTTATGTTCTTTGTGGGGCTCCAAATTTCAAAAGCATCTAAAATTAGTAAATGAGTCTGAAATTTGAGGCTGCTGTTTATACATGGCCCATTTGCCCTTGCTCCCTGCCCACAGTCTGGGAAGACATAGTACCTTGCAGCATGGCTTGAGGTGATTAAAGACAATGACTATTAATTAGTGTGTTGGTAAAACCAGAAAGCTGACAAAAAGCTTAACAATTCAGGGAAACGTTATTGATTAATCATGCAAATCACCTTTTTTTACTTACTCTGCTGTACTGAATTCTGCTGCAGCAGTGCCTGTCTGTCCCAGGGGCATTACTGTACTGAGTATTAAAGGAAAAACTGTTCCAGTTTGGGAATGTTACAGTTTGCAGAATTTGTATGGCTTCAGTGTGAACCCCTTGCACATTTCATAGCCAATGGTAAGATCCTGCTGCCGTCTCATGGACTTACAGCATGACATGTGCCAGTGGAGAGACTTGTGAGGTGTATCTCTGGGCGGTATCAGAAGATGAGGCAGAGGGTTTAGTTTCAGCTCTGGTCAGTCTCTTACAGTGTGTAACACTAAGGTTTGCTACCAGTCAGTGGGTGGAATTTATATATTTACACACTGTCTTCTCCTTGGCACACACACAGGAGGAGGAAACAGAACTGGAGTACTGGTGAAGGTTTGTTCCATGTAATGCTGCATGCTTCAGCTAAGCAACACTGAAACATTTTCTTGATCAGCATCAGCACTCTCCAAGCTTTTAAAGAAACTATTTCCTCAGCCCTTCTACGTTTATGCTGTATTTTAAAATCTTTTCTCAGATGCTTTTAAGTCCTTACAGAAAAGTTTCTGAACTTTTTACCCCCAAGGAAGTGTGCTTTGAGAGCTTGTTTTGTGGCCTACATCTGCTTCCAACTCAAATGCCCCTAACAGTGGGTTTTTGTTGAAACTGTGTCTAATGACAGCTTTCTGGTGGGCCCAGAACTCATTCAGGTACCTTTCCCTCTAGGAGATGGTAACCTATTTATATCCTGAAAGACTGAGTTTTGTTCCTTTATTTTTGATATCTCTTTTCAAGCTAACAAACATGAATGATGAAATACCCCCAAACCTTGGAAGTAAAATAAATCTGAAACTGTTTGTAGAAGCTGACTCAAAAAATTAAAACTTTAAATATCTGCAAGAGCTGCTATTATCTTCTACCCATACAGTGCATATACAACACAGGCCGATGACACAGACCTTGTCTTGTGAGTGAGATAGATAGAATATTTTTTTCAAAGACATCCACACTTGATTTAAGGATTTCAAGTGGTGGACAATCTCACACATTCCTTGGCAGATTACTCCTGTAGTTCTTTATTTACAATTTTGATAATTCATAAGAGCAAACAGTGACAACTTGTGTTTTTTGTGTCTGTATTTCCTAGATTCATAGATTCATAGATTCATTAGATTGGAAAGGACATACAAGATAATTTGTCTGATATCAGCTCCTACACACTGGATTGGCTTTTGCACTTGCTTTATACTTGCTTGCTATGGGAGGTATTATTGTGAGAAATATTCTGCCCAAATTTCTACCCGCAAAATGATGGAATAATTGCTTGAATTGCACAGATCTGAATTAAAATCCTGTCGTAATGGAAAAAATATTGTAGGACACTGTCTTCAAAACAGATTTCTGCGAGAAGAGAAAGTCTTCAATTCAGACACACTGTTCTGCATTTGTTACCCCAAAGCTTGTATTCAGAGGGAGCTCATCTCAGATGTAAGTTTCCTCCTCTTTGTGTCTCTGCCATTGTTCTCACAGAACAAGGGAAGGAGTGGTTACACAGTGGCAGTGTCAATGCGGTTGTCCAATCTGTCCCCTTTGTGCTGGATAAACAGTGTAGAAGGACCTCAGCCAGCTGAGGCCACCCACAAAGGCAGCAAGGGTGGTGGTCTACCCCTTAGACAAGCCAGCAGTGAGGGATGGAAGGGACAGAAGGTTCTGACCAGCTCTGCATCACACTCACTGTACTGATACTTGTGAGGAAAGCTCGTGATTTGGGCAGATGATGACATCTCTGTGGTCAGTCCTGCATTTGCAGTGTTGTGCCTTTGTTAGCCAGCATGACTAATCCTGCAATTACACACTGGGATTTATTTGCACTGTGAACAGACATTCGACAAAGTGAATGTCTCTCTTCAAAATCCATTTTGCTTGCAGTAGGCTGAATTTTTTTTTCTGCCTGAGTGCTTACTATCTATTCTCCAATCAACCTAAATAAAAGTATAAGGCATAGATGAAAACTACAAATTCCTGTATAAATTTACCAGATCTATCTTGACTTTGATCCAAGAGACACCAGCTTCCAGCAGAGACTAAAAACAACCTTGGCCATTTGTTTCTGCCCACATAAATTCCCTCTGCAGTTTCATCTCCACACTATCTTCGTCAAGAGTACTTTCCTAAGTTGCTATTTTGAATTAATATGAATTGTTATATGTTCTTTAATTCCTGGAAGAAATTAGTATTGTTTTTTTTTTAATGTAATATTAGCAAAAAAAAAAAAAAATTGTGAAATCTGCTCTGGGAAAAAAATACTTAGCTTATAACGTGTTACTACATTGGGGCATTATGTAGAATACCTGGCATGGTTAAAGGGCTTTCATTAGCACAGAAATCAGCTGACTCTGATGTGAAAAGGAGTTTTACTATTAACTCCAGTGGAGCCAGGATTTCAACTATCATTTTAAGGGTTTTATTATAGAAGAAGGTTTATTGACTGATTTTACAGTTTTGAGACAAGAAAATCTGCCCAGCTTCCTGTCTTATTTTTGTACCAATAGCTCAGAAGTGATACCCAGACAAAATCTATAAAAAACAAGTGTATTTTATAGGCAATGGAAAATGTACTGAGTTGAATTTAGCTTGGTTGTGTTTGATCAACTGCTCCTGTGGCTCTGCGTGCACTGTCTGTATGCCATTGAGTGCATGGTCAGCCTGCTGTAAATGAACTGTACTGGACAAAAATGTAGAGGAGACTCATTTTCTGGCAGAAAACACACGTGTCACTTTGCAGAAGACACACAGCCACATCAGAATGAATTCTTCTGGCTAAGTCTTGAACTGTCACTGGGGTTCAAACTTGAAGTCATTGGGCTG
This sequence comes from Oreortyx pictus, assembly GCA_036925125.1. Classification (NCBI taxonomy): domain Eukaryota; kingdom Metazoa; phylum Chordata; class Aves; order Galliformes; family Odontophoridae; genus Oreortyx; species Oreortyx pictus. The sequence goes on from JAUPFR010000001.1 coordinate 21,260,356, forward strand.
ATGTGCTGTTTGCATAAAAGAATGAAAGGAAAAGGAAATAAAATATTAAGTGAACTCGCAAAAGGAAGAAAGGCATCAGATGGAGAAAGAAGTGCAGAATGAACAAAACAGAAGAAAGGCATTCAGAAATTGAACTCGTAAAATATGAAATGTTCATAAACGGCCACTGAAACCTGTGTTACATAAGGCAGCATTTCTGTTAGGTTAAGTCTTGAATTAAGACACATCTGCAAATAATTCTCAGAAGCCTGAGTATGCCTGAGTATGATTTTTTGTCTGTCATTAGAAGACTTTAGAAATGACTGGTTTATGTCAGCCTTTGATGTGGCTGCATGAAAGACAAAACATGCCATACACGTGAAAGCTCCTCTCGTCAACTATCCTGTGTTTTTTTACTCCTTGACTTTGGGTTATGAGGTGTTCCATGATGACTGATGATAACACGTTCTAAATAAATATGTACAATCATTTTTTTTTTCTTCTCCCTGCTATGGATTTAAATAACATAGAATAACTTGCTGGATTTTGCATTTCTAACCTAGCAGTTTTTGCTGCATACAAAAAAATCTTTGTTGAATCACTGTATTTGATAATCCTGCCTGGAAAAAACTTTTTAGCAGTGCATTCTTGGAAGAGTTCTGATGGATGTTCACATGAATTGACTTACTTTCCTGCAGTCAATTACACACAAAGTTTTTGGACTATAATCTATATTTCCATCTCTCTGTTGCAGACCCAGCTTGAATGGAATACTTCCTCTTAGTCTTCCCTTGCAAACAGGGATTTTTAGAGCCAGGTCTTAAACCTTAAAAGAAAACAGTATACTTCACCCTTCACTAGGGAAGTATTTATCTAAAAAATATTTTACAGGTCAAAATGGGGAAAAAATAGAAAAAACAAAAAAAGAAGTAAATAAAGGCCTCTACTATTTCCTATTTTATTGTTACTATGCTTGCAGCATGTCCATAAATATTAAGAACAATACTAAGTTTTTATAATGGTTTCAATGTTCTCACACGTAGATACAAATATCCCAAGTTGTACCCCAGTACACACAAGACAGCTCATTTCAGGAGAGGAGGGATGAAGATCCTCACACTGGTGCCAGGACACTTGCAGGCTGATAGTACTCCTGTCTGTGCAGGGAAATGCATGCTCACAAGAGGCTGCAGAAGCTGTGCCAGAGAAGCACAGCCAGGTAAGGGCTAGAAAGGAAAACTGCTCAGAGGGAACTGTGGGTTTCAGTGTTCTTTCTTACCTTTTGCTCTGCAGCAGCGAAGGTGTTGGATGCTCACTGCCTGCTGTGCAGCACAACTCGTGCATATTCTCTCCAAAGAAACAAGTCTTTTGGAAACTGCATTACACAATCAGCATGGTATTAGATATTCCTTGCCAGGCAATCCCATTGAATGCCAGCTGGAATAAGATTAGCTCCTCCCTAACCCGAGATATGAAACAATGGCTGCCAGACTCCTGGTAGGCATTTAATTTTGCTTGGCTTCTTTCAGGATGGAATAAGCCTTCTTTTTTTATAAACTATATGGTAGATTCATCTGAAATGATTTTCCTCTTGAGAAATACTCTGAGGATGTTGTTTATAAGCTGCTGACCTTTAAACAGTCTTCTTGTTCCATTAACATGGTTCTTTGAGTATTTAAAGCCCCAGGTCACTTTCACTTCTAATTGTGCTTTATTATTCTCCATTGCTGCAGAATGTTTCAGTCAATTGAACTAGAAGGGAGTCTTATACTCTTCCTTAATAGGTCATAACAAAATGAACAATTATCCTAGCCTATTTTATTAATTTTAATCTTGTCTGATTTATTTTCAAGTTTTGGCAGCTACAAAGAGAGCTTATTGTGGGTTAACAGGAGGAATTTCGCTGCTGCTGAGAACGAAAGAGAGCTGAGGGAGAACTATGGAGTGGAGAGAGTTTAATACCACTAGGATTTTGGAATAATTCAAAAGTTCATTATTTATGTTAGAGTCAAGTGAAAATTAATAAAGCCAGTCTTGTCTTGCATTCAATCCTGACAGCATTCTTCCAATAATATAGTTAAATATGGTGAGCAAAAAGTAAGCCTGCATTCATTCCCAAACAAGATTTACTAATTAGAATCTAGTGGTAAAGCGTTAGACCATAGTTCATATGAAATCATGCAACTTCCAATTAACAAAAGTGATTATGAAATATGTAAAACACATTACAGTAACTTCAAATGCTCTTCCAATAACACTTTTGCAGAGCTGTAAGATGCCAATTAGCTTGCTTGCTGCAAGCTTCAACATGAAAAGTGTCTGGAGTTTATTTTTAATTCTGATTGTTCTCATTTTCTCCCACTCCATCCTAATTCTGCCTTTCTCTTCTTACACCCTTTTTGCTCACTTTCTTCTCCCACTCTGCTCTTATTCAGCTTTCTCATCCTTCTAGCACACTGTTCTCTGTTTTAAATAATTTTAGATATTACCTTCTTTCAGTTGCAGGATAGCTGCCATTTCAGATAGTATGAAAACTGTACAAAGGGATTTGACACTAGGGAAAAATTTAGGTGCTTGCAATTCCTCAAAATTCGAATTTTCTATCTACCCGCAAGCACCCAACAAATGCCGTTCGACTTCAGGGTACCTAGGCTTTCACTTGAAGGCTTCCTTTTATGTCAAAATTTCCTTCACCTTGAGTCACTCATAGCTAGTCAATGCCCTACTATGATGACAGTCCAGAAATTGAGAATCCTTTTTCCCTGTAAGCCCTTAGCGTGGAAAGAAAACAACAGACATCACAACACCTCTATGAAAGTCATAATATGAAGACACAGACTTCACAACAACTCTAAAATGATCATAACATGAAAACATGGACTTGTAAACATGAACAGTATGAAAAGACAACTCTTGTGATAAAGAACTTCAGATTGGGCCACATCAGCCAAGTGGCTGCTTCTGATTTGTTGTTTCACTCTTTCTTGTTCCTCCTCATTGGTCCTACTCTGCTGCCCTAATGGGGATGTATAGAATGGGTGTTGTGTTGTTCCATAGTAGTCTAAGAATAATAGTAAAGGGATTTTTATTTGCAGAACTAATACTTTTTAATAGAACACTTTAAAGGGTTGAAAAAATATGACACGTGCAGTATTTGTGCACAAATATACCTAGAACAGAAGCAGCAGAAAGAAGCTCTGTGCATGGTGAGAATTATGCAGTACCTGAGTTGAGATCATGAACTGAGTCCAGCTGACACAGCTGTTGAATTGTATTACGTGGTGGTGGGATTCACCTCACTCAATGCTAGATGTCTCATGTGGTTGTTTGTGTCTGGGATAAACCACTGCAGGTGACCTTTGGAAGAGATGGAAAGAGTTCTACCCAGGTTCCTGTGCCTGTTGAGGTTTAAACGGATTGATCTGTAGAACTTCACATTGCCTTCAAGGGCACTGAAAGGAATCCAGACAATTAGATCATATTAGTCCATATGCTTTTAGATGTCTACCTTTCATTCAACAAATCTCTCCCAGGGAGTTTTACTTGTAGGAGAGTCACATGGTGATTGACAAGCTGAACTTGTGGTATGTAGACCAGACGACAGATTTGGCCAGGAATCAGGAAAGGATTGAGAGGCTCAAGTCTAATCATGAAATGCTAAGCATCTCCCACTTTCACTAAGAGTAAAATACCCATTTCATTCAGGAAGTTCTTATTATCAGCAAATGCATACTTTGTTGGAAAGATCTTGTAAACAATTTGCATAGTTTATTGTGATAGTATAGCAGCTCATGATGAAAATAGGTTAATGCTTTAAACTCATAAACTTCATAAAGAACAGTGGAAGTGAAGGAATTACTTGACCATTATGTTGAGGGTTGTATTGGTTGTTCAGTGACTGGGTGACAATATTAAGATCACTGAAGTTGCCAGACTAAATCAAAACAGTAGTGTGTGAAGGATTTTTCTACAGATAGTACAATAGTGTATTTCTTATCACAAATGTTTTACTAAATTACATCCTGAGAAATTAGGATTGTTAGCTAAGGTAACGTTTGTTTTGTATATATTTGTGTGAGTTTTCATGCTGTGTTGGCAACCACCAGATACGTTTTTGGTCATCCTAAGTTATTACCCTCATTGATTAAATTTATGCTATTAAATAGAACAGATCCAGGGCCATTGTCTCCCTGAGGGTAAGTATTATGGCACATCTTTCATTTCAGAAGGCCAGGAAATGATTTCCATCCCCAGGACTGATGGCACCATCTGGCTTTCATTCAGTCTGCCACTTCACAGTGGAGTGTGTCATAATACAACAGATTGGCTTAGTGCTTCCTGAGGACTAAAATAGTAGTCCTAGGGCATAATAATTATTTTATTTATTATTATTCTTATTATTATTTTTCCTGTTAACGTATCTGACGTAACATCAGCATTATGTCAGAATCTACTAGGGGCATGTCTTTCATGGCCTGAAGAGCATCTGGAAATATCTTGTTCTTTGAGGATACTCTCAGATGACAGAACAATGCAGAAGGAGACAAACTAGTATTTTATCATCTATACAGGTTGTTGTGCCCAAAGGGAACTACTTCCAAATATTGCTTTGCAAGAAAGCTAATTGATGCTGTTGAGAAGAGAGTCAAGAATTAACAATTGGAATGCCCAGAGGCCCAGTGAACTCCCTGGTCCATGTTTTACTTAGCAGTGTGGAAACCCTCAGTGACACCTTGTCACAGTGAATTCTCAGTCCAGTTGCAATTCATCAAAATATACATATCTTTGCAGCAGTTTTCAGCTGGGCAACTGTTGATTCCATTAAACATTCTTTGTCTCTCATGCAATGAGAGGGGATAAAACAGAGCACGTGGCCTATACTTGTACCGTGTGCCCCATTCCTGGTGGTCTTCAATGCCAGGTTGCATGGAGCTTTGGGCAACCTGATATAGTGGAAGGTGTTCCCCTCCACAAGTGAGTTAGAATTAAATGATCTTTCAGGTTCATTCCAACCGAAACAGTTCTATGACTCTGCAATACTCTGTCTCTTTTGTTTCACAGACCTTTGCCATTTCCACTCTTACATAAAAACAATTGGTTGAATTTTAGACTGCAAGACATTTTGGATAGAAAATATTTGTTACATGCATACAGGCATGAGCAAAGAGAAGAATCTGACTTTTAGACATTACCATATTAGAAATCATGAACAGTGATTATTTTTTTAATTATTTTCCATATCAGAATCTTTCCAGCTTTATGTTTAGTTCTAGTATCTGCAATATTTTTTAGGAAACACATAACCAGATGTTAGCCTATAAAGCTACTTGGTCATTTGGTGTTTTATATCAATTTTGTGAACTACCATGCACTAAGGCAAAACTTCATAAAATGGCTACAAAAAGTAATCTGTAACCTCACAGCTGGGTATGAAGTTTTTTTCATAGAGGTGAACACACGCTGCTCTTGTACAGTTTGGAATGTTAGGTTCTACTGGAAACCAGGTCATTCTGAATTGTGACATGTAGGTGAAAAATCCACCTTTGAAATTCTAAATGCAGACCTACCCTGCTTTTATTTTGAACAGCCTTGGACCTTATTTTTTCACTGATAGTATAAACTCCACTGTGTCCTGTATGTGCTCTCTCCTTTGCTTTTATAGTAGATCTTCTAAAAATTTGTAGAAATAGAGACAGAAAGTGTAAATGCTGTGCAGTGTAGGACTGAAGTATATCTGTGACTTACCTGGCAGAAATGTTAATCTACCTTCAAGGGCTTTCTTTCCTTAGATCTACTTAATGACAGGACTGAGTTTATCTTTTAGAAATGCTGCTTTTTAAATTATTATTGTAGAAATCCCTTCCATGTTGGTCCCTGCCATTTGTCTTTGTGGTTGTGCATACATCTTAGACTAAACAAAGTACAATGCCTTTGATAAACAAAGAATATCTGTGAGGAGTCTAAGAGTGATATCAAACTGCAAAATATCAGATAATTTTGAATCACATTTTGGTGATCTATTTACATACTCAATATAATCTATTCTATCATTGCTTCTTTACAGGCATCAGAAAGTGGTTACTGTTGCTTAGGGAAATAATAACATGCCCCCTCCTCCGCCTCCATTACTGACTTATTATCCTCAGAACTTGTATTAAGTCAAGACTAAGTTTGAGCATACCTCAGAACAGAGTCAAAATCCAAGAACTGTGTTTGTGAAGTAGCTAAAATGCTTGTTTGTTAAAAAAGAGTGATCTCCTAATCTAGTTTTAAATATTAATTCTAAATATTAATTTGCACTTTTGTACTTGTTTTGCATTGAAAATCCTTTCTAAAAATACTTAAAAGTGGGAATGAAAGTCATATGGTTTGCAAGAATAATGAGAATAAATAAATAAACAAAACTTTAAAATGAGAGTAAAGTACAAATCACTTCAAAATTTACAAGATAATTAGAAAGAGAAAGGAGAGGACAGTAGAAGGTAAAAACGCTCCAAATTTTCTGTGATCTGGGGCTTTGTATCTCACATTGCAATCCATCTCACAGGAATAACACAAAGTATTAGAAAGATGAAATGTGGTGATGGGAAGGATAGCAGAAACACTGCTGTAACTGCTGGACCCCGCTGTGTGTTCTTACAAACAGCATTGTGATATTTCCTAAAGAACTCTGTAAGTCAGTGTAGTTTAAAACAGGATTGCCACAACAGAGAGAAAAGCCGCCTCTTCTGTCTTAGATAAATTCTGTCTTTTTGGTCATTGTGAACAAATGGGCAGCAATTAAAAGCTGATCAGAAGCTTTGGGGGAAAATCTTTTCCAGTGAAAAATGCACTGGACAACACAAAAATATTTTACACTTTCAAGTCTAGAAAAGCTACTAGCTTTATCTTTCTTTCTTTTTTACTTCATTGTTCACACAGCTTTTAAAAAGGTAGGCCTATATAATGTGTCTCAAGTGTTAAAAGATATGGAATCAATGCTTTCACTTCAGTGTTTCTTGCAATTACCTCTTTACATTATTTTTTTTTAGTTTTAGGTCTGATGTGAGACAATATTCACTGCTTAACATGGAAATAATGCACTGGTGCGGTATTTGTAATCTGTGAAGACTGGTATCTGCCTAATCTCATCTAAAGATATTCAGCTCGCAGATGATAAAATGGTCAAACAATTTAATTGATCCCCCATCTGATCCCTTATTGAACAGGTGGTGGGCTTGGGCTCGTAGCTGAGCTTAAGATACAATTACATGTATTCAATCTATGTCACGCTGCAGCCCATGTAAGCATCCATCTAAACATATGGCCACAAGTTGCGCCAGGGAAGATTTAGGTTAGATCTGAGGAAAAATTTTTTCTCTGAAAGAGTGGTCAGGCACTGGAATGGCCTGCCTAGGGAGGTGGTTGAGGCACCATCCCTAGCGCTGTTCAAGAAGCGTTTAGATGAGGTGCTAAGGGATTTGATTTAGTAGCTTAGTGGGTAGGGATGGAGGTAGGAGGATGGTTGGACTAGATGATCTTGTAGGTCCTTTCCAACCTAATATATCTATGAATCTATGAATCTTACTTCAGATGCAGCCATATGGAAGGAGGATGCCAAGGCTATATAGCATACTTACTGCAATTTTGAGAACTCAGATGACACAGCAATTGTCCCAAAGCCCTTAACATCCATGAATGATTTGCATTTCTTCAGGGAGCTGTTTTCCTGCAGGACAAATAGCAGTTGGCAGAGAAATAAGCTTCGAGGACTAATTTCATTTAAAAGCATGCATTCTGTTACAAATAAACACTCTAGCATTAACTGGAGCTGTGAATCTTGAACTGTAATAGTACCAGGAAAATCTGTGTTTTCAGATATTCTTTTGAAATACATTATTAAATACTAATGAGGGAAATAGAAGAGCATCACCTCCTCTTTACTGTCTGAGTTACGTGATTGTATTTATGTCAATCCTGCTTACCAGAGAGTGTAATACTAAGAACTTTTATTCCCTCTTTTCATGAGAATTAGAACTAAAAGATCCAGAAGACTGCTTTTCAATGAGATGCTGATTTTGCCCTTTGATGATTTAAATGATTTTGAAGACATGCCATGTGCCTTTGCTTCTTTCCCAAGCATATTCCATAGCTAGTAGACCCTCAAAGGTCTGATTGCTTTTTCTTCAAAAGATGTGATGTATTTGCATAGAAAATCCGATTTATTGCCTAGAAACTCTCGCAAGAATAGACACTGTTCACCTCTAGTTTTTCCTGGCCCTTTTGAGGTTATCTCAGGCTCACAATAGGAGGAGGCCCTGCCCCATTCTCTTGCCAGACCACATCATCTTTGCTAGTCTTTTTGCTTTTGATAGATATGAAGAAGTGTTTTTTGCTGTCCTTTATACCCCTTGCAAGATTAAATTCCAGTCATCTGCAGCCCACCATGAGAATCCTATTGATGGGTATACAGGGCTGGGGATCACAGACAGGGACAGGCACCCAGCCTACAGGGACACAGAGAGACAAGACTCACCCCAATGGATGAGCACCTTTCAGATATTGGAAGAGAGCAACAACGTCTCCCCTCAGCCCCCTTTTACCCAGAATAAACAGCCCCAGTTCCTTCAGTCTCTCCTTGTAGGGCACATTCTCCAAGCCCTTCACAAGCCTTATTGCCCTTCTTTGGACCTGCTCCAGCACCTCAATGTCCCTTCTGTAGAGGTGCCCAAAACTGAACACAGTACATGGTGCACTCTTTATGATCTTTATCTCATGAAACCCTCCACCCACCTAGCTGATGGGGGAAGAATAGAAGGGGAGCTGGGGTCAAGCCCTGTACAGAGCAGAGCCCTGCAGCCTCCGTGCTCCAGTCCTGCTCACCCTGATACCTCTGGAATAAGGAAAAAGAACTGTGTCTCTGAAGATAAAGGCTGCTTTGGCTTCTTCTGCTGGGCCAGGGCCACCTGGGGCTGCACAGTACTACTGTACTCAGATGTGCTGCATCAACCAGTAGGGCAGCCAAGCTCTGTGAACTGCCCTGCAATGCTTCTGCTGTCCACTCTGCCAAGACATGTGACTCTCCTTCCAGGTGGATTAGAAGTTGGTGAGAATGCTGAGCTCAGCATGGCACAAAATGCACTTATAATAACTCAGTGCCAGCCACTGTGGTGGGACTGTGATGGACCACCTCAGGTCTGGCACCCCACAGCCCATGGATCCCACCAATAGTGGGGCTCTGGTTCTTATCACTCCACAGGACCTTGGATGCTGCTGCTCTGCAGCTCCTGCAGTTTCTGTGGACCCACAAGTGCTGCTCTGCCATTGGAGAAGGCACCAATGCCTTCAGGAGCAGCGACTGCAGTTGCATGGGCACTGAAGAGAAGTGTAACATGGCCACAGTATTGTGTAGCTGGCTGAGCCAGTGGGAAGATCAGGACAGTGACAGGAGTGCTGGCAGGACAGGTTCAGCATTCACAAGCATTGCCTGGTGATTGCCTGGACCTTGGCCCTGACCCCTGGTGCTGTGCCACCTAATGCCCCGTGGATGCAGCTGCAAGGCCCCAGTTCCCTACTGCAGTACTGAGTCAGTGGGCTGAGCCAGCATGACTTTGAAGTTGAAGGCTGTAATAGTGTCCTTGTAGATGTGCTCCTGTTAGCAGGATGCCCACCACTGCAATCGTGAATGAAAAATCTCTTCACCAGAGATCCTGTCTCCTAAAAATTATTTCAGATGTTTGTTACAATTTGGGGGCCTCATCCAGGATCTGTCAACTTTTGTTGGTCTTTGGCTGCCATGGACAGGAGAGGCGCACCCTGATGAGTTTAGCAGTCCTGTCTTGGGAAGTGGGATATCTCCCCAAAACGGCTGATGAGACTGAGACTGTTTAAAGAGTCAGACTCTGTGATAGATTGAAGAAGGCAGGAGAAGGTATAGGCTTGGGAACTGATGTGTAGACTTTGTGCATGGACCAAGGTAAGAGAATTTAATTCTGGACTTGGGGATCAGGTGAGACTCTTGAGTGTGTGTGACTGAGAAACACATTTTGTGTGAAGTGAGTGTGGAGTCCTGATCCACAGAAGCAGGATCATGTAGCCTGGGAATATTACAGGGGTGTCATCCACATGTGCAGATATAAGATCAGGAAAGGCAAGGCACAGATGGAGCTGAATTTGGCAAGGGGTGTGAAAAATAACAAGAAGGGGTTCTACAGGTACACAGGCAGGATGTAACAGACCAAGGAGAGTGTTCCCCCTCTGATTAATGAGGATGGAGAACTGGTTTCCTCAGACACAGAAAAAGCTGAAGTGCTCAGTAAGTGCTTTGCCTCGGTCTTCACTTGTGGCCAGGCTCCCTGTGTCTGCTGGGACCCTGATCCTCTAGTTGTGGGTGCAAGGAGTGGATTCTGTCTTGCTGCAGTAGTGGAACAAGTCTGAGACCTCCTCATTAAACTGATTATCTCCAAGTCCACAGGGCCAGATTATACACATCCAAGTGTTGTGAGAGAGATGGCTGATGTAGTTGCCAAGCCATTCTCCATCCATTGAAAAATCATGACTGTTGGGTGAAATACCCTGAGACTGGAGAAGGGGAAACGTTATTCCTATTTTTAAAAAAGGGAGAAAGAATGACCTGGGGAACTATAGGCTGGTGAGCCTCACCTCTGTGCCTGGGAAGATCATGGAGCAGATCCTCCTTGGTACCATGTTAAGGCAGATATGAGACAAAGAGGTTATCAGAGACAGCCAGTGTGGCTTCACCAAGGGCAGATCTTTCCTGACCAATCTGGTGGCCTTTTATGATGGAGTGATGGGATCAGTGGACAGGGGAAGAATGTCATCTTCCTGAACTTCTGCAAAGCCTTTGACATGGACCTTCGCCACATCCTTCTCTCTAAATTGGAGAGGTATGGATTTGAAAGATGGACTGTTTGATGGATTAGGAACTGGTTGACTGGTCTCAGCCGAAGGATTGTGATCAATGATTCTGTGTCTGAGTGGGGGCCAGTCATTAGTGGTGTCCCCCAGGGGTCAGTCTTGGGACTGCTGTTCTTCTACATCTTAAGTAATGACATAGACAATGGAATCCAGTGCATGCTCAGGAAGTTTGCAGTCAAGACCAAGCTGAGAAGTGCAGTCGATACATTGGAGGGAAGGGAAGCCATCCATAGGGACCTGGGCAGGATGGAGAAGTAGGCCTGTGTGAACCTAATGAGGTTCAACAAGGCTAAGTGCAAGGTTCTGCACTTGGGCTGGGGCAATCCCCGGTATTTATACAGAGTGGGGAAAGAACTGGAGAGCAGATCTGAGGAGATGGACTTGGGGGTTCTGGTAGATGACAAGCTGGACACAAGTCAGCAGTGTGCACTTGGAGCCTGGAGGGCCAACTATATCCTGGACTGCATTGGAAAAGCGGTGGCTAGCAGGGAGAGGGACCTCAGCTCTTGGGAGGCCCCATCTGGAGTACTGTGTCTAGGCCTGGGGCCCCCAGGACAAGAAAGACACAGAGCTCTTGGAATGGGTTCATAAGAGGGCCAATAAAATGGTCAGATGGCTGGAGAACCTCTCCTATGAGGAAAGGTTGAGGGAACCGGGCTTGTTTAATTTGGAGAGAAGTCTCTGGGGAGACTTCATTGTGGCCTTCCAATACTTGAAGGGAACATGTCAACAAGAGGGGGGAACAACTGTTTATATGGTTTGACAATGATACGACAAGGTTGAATGGTTTTAAACTAAGACAGGGGAGATTTAGGTTAGATGTTAGGAGGAAGTTTTCACTCAGAGGGTGGTGATGCACTGGAACAGGTTGCCCAGAGAAGTCGTGGATGCCCCATCCGTGGAGGCATTCAAGGCCAGGCTGGATATAGCTCTGGGCACCCTGCTCTAGTAGGGGGTTGAAATGAGATGATAAATGATCTCTGAGTTCTTTTATCAACCCAGGCCATTCTATGATTCTTTGATTCTATAATAGACATTATCAGCCCATCTAATAATAAATGTCTCTGAGACCAAGACAGCAGAAATGCTTTACACATCAGGGCATATTACAGACCTGATATCACACTCCACAATGCTTTGTCTTTCTTGGAAGTCACATCAAAATAAAAGAAGATAAATTAGCACTTGAAGATTAAAAGGGGTAGTGTTTTGATATGCAAAATACCGTAGAAAATAGAAAGTCATACTGATTAAAAGATCTGTTATTCTATACATTTTCATGTCATTTTAAAAGTCTTAGGAGTTCAGTTTTGGTGGGGAGTATTTATTTATGGTTTGTAAGTTCAGTTTAAGTGACATCATGCTGATTCTCTGTGACTTTCAGCCTCCTGATACACTGATCATCTCACATTATTACTCCATGGAGGGAATGCTGATTTGGCTGTTTAAATCTTGATTAAAAGAGCCATAGCACAAGATAAATTTCAGGTTCTGAAATTTCTTCCTTTCTTTTTTACCACTGAAGACCTCTTTCAAAAACATTGTCTTAAAGTTTAGTAATTTTATTCTCAGCGGTGATAGGAATGAAAATCCTGAAGCAAATGTTCTTCAACTCTTTGTGTAAAAATTCATTAAAGGATGATGCTGATGTACTGGCAATTTCAGATCCATTTTCAAAACCTTGCCCAGAGGATTTCACAGTTTGAGGTTTGGAATCACATCCATATTCAACAAGGGTTAGGTATTTTGTGCCTATTTTTGAAAACATCTATTGATCTGTGCTTGTTTTCAGTAATCGTGGAATATTAGAGTATGCAATTATGGTATATTTTCTGTTGCCATATTTCATTATTTTTCAGATAAAAATAAGCCTTTTTTTTTTTTTCCGTCTGTCTTGACACTTGAATCAGTAGTGAGGGAAATCCCTTTGCACAGCTCCCTCAATTTAGATTGTTTTTGTTCTGAAAGGTCTTCCTTTCAATTACTACATTTCTGCACAAAGAAAATTCCTGCAGCCTGCTTCCTCAAAACCTCCAACTGCCTCAGATCCACGCTGTTATACCTGCTTTCTTTTACTATTGATTCACTAAATAAATCATTGGATAAGTAATGGAAGTCAATTTGTATCTATTTTGAAAAAGTCATTTTCATCAGAAAAATAAACATTTTAAAACCTGCTGGAGATGAAGATGCTCTGTTAGAGTATAATTAATTACATTTTAAGGAAAGAAGTTTGTAATTGATTTTTACTATGCCACCTTTCTTGATGTTCCTTCCCTTTATTGAAAAAGGCATTTATATGGAGCAGATAGCTTGGAGATGGCTGTGCATGCAAGTTGGTACATTCTCTTATTAAGCATCATTAGGAATGAGAAAGGAGAACTTTGAAAACAGGAAGTGTCATAAACCATTTTGTTGCTTCTGGACTATGTCTGGGGTAACTATGTCTTGGCTGCAACACTGACATTTTGTGAATGCTGCCTCATTTAATAAATATAAATGTGATTACCTTGAATAGTCTGAGCTGTTTAGAGTGTACTCTAACTAGATTTTTCCCTTTTGCATTATGAGATTCTTCTGAAATGCGTATGCTTTTTTTTCCCCCTTGTTCATTAGGACCAAATCCCAGACTCACTTCTCAGGTTGAGGAGCTGGAGGACCTGGTGGAAAGGTCAGAGTAAAAAGGAGCAGAAGTAGCTTGTCAGGACAGAGATGCTGCAGGCTTCTCTGCATCAAGTGAGGCTTCAGTGGTTTAATTGCTGCTGCCTCTGGCCCAAAACTTCCAAAGTTTTCATCACACTCTTTTTTTTTTGTATTGGGACTTCGAGGCAGAGAGAGGCATGGCCATTTTCATGCAGTCAGAGAATAACTTTGAAACAGTGCAGACAATAAATGAAATGATTCCCCTTAATACAAAGCAGATTAGGTGAATGAAAAAATTCCCCCACCTCATTTGGCTATTAATAGTTATGAGACAATGAGAGTGTGATATATTCTGTGTATATTTGGAGAAGGAGCAGGGCAATAAAGTTATGAATTAGATACTAACCCTGTGGGCCATTAGTGGTCCTTGCACAACAGAGGAATAAACATATGGAGGGTAAATACCAGGCACTAATTTGATTAGAAAATCAATACTTAGAACAGTATCCTTGCACTTTAGTCAATTAAGGCAATGATCAACAAAAGTCCCTGGACTGCTTACGCATATTACATTAATTCTTTATTGGATAAAAGCCATATTCAGGAAACAGAACTCCCTTCTCCCACCTGTGTGACCTAACTTTGAAGCAGAGGTCACAGTCCTTCGCTCTAGGCTTTTCTGGCTTGTGAATACTCCTTTTTGGCTGTCCAGAAAGCAGCTAGAATCTTTCCTCTTTCCTCCATCCAAGTAACTCTAAAGTCTGTTGCATTTGTGCACTCATTTGTATACAACACCATCATGCTGGAGAGCATGGGGTCTGGATCTCAGCCACCACGCAGATGGATGCTCTCCCTCTAGGGTCACCATGAAAAGTGATGGTGCATCTCCATTGCTCTTTTTGTAGCTTGAAATACGTGAGTGCACTGTGTTTGAATTCCTCCCCTTAGCCAAGACTCAGCACTCTGAGCAGAAGTGTTGTTGTTCTGATCAGTATCAAGCCCTCAGAAGAGCAGGAGTTCCCTAGTGACTGCCTTAGGACAGGGCTCGTGCAGAAATATGCTCCAGAGAGCTTCTCCTACTTGACTCCATCCTTCATTTTTCAATCCCTCCACTGCCTACAAAGGAAGATTTCAATTCACAGTTAAAATATTCCAGTCCACAATGGATATCAAAACAGTACAGGATAGATCTTGCCTGTTGTTTGCTCTTTTTTTTCTCTCACCTCTTTCTATTTTATCTCCTTGGGAGCACTGAAGGACCTAGATCCCATCCCACATTTTTCAGATGTAGGATCCTGGTTCATTGTCAGAGTATGTACGCTGTGTGAAACCTTTCTTTTTGCATGAAGACTTTTGTCCCTCAGCTTCTGAGTAAGCTGGAGAGACCTTTTTTTTTTTGCAAACTACTTTAGTAATTCAAGAATTTTGTAATCTGAATATGCAGTGTGGATATTAATAATGTAATTAGATATTAAGTTTCAGTTCATGCTCTCCATTTCCTTAATGTGATTGGATAGTATTTTATTTCTTGATTTGCAAGATTGAGTCTGCACATCAGGCTTAAAAAAAAAAAATTGATTGTTAATTGCAGAATGGTGGATCAAATCAGTGGTATGAAACCAAGTGCGCATTTTACACATTAGCTGAGAGCTGTACTCATCTGACCTCATTCACACTTGGTTTTATGTTACTGTCCTTTTGCTGATGTGATGGAGTTAAACCAGGTTTACAAGACCATGCAAGGCAGAGCACACAAAAAAGTAGATGTCTCCCTACAACTCTGACCATAGGTGACTGTGGAGGTAGGTTGAGAGGCATTGTACCCCTATGTGTCTGCACGTCTGAGAGAAGGGGACTGTCACCTCTGCTTGCCTGGGCTTTGCCTAGTTTAGACAGCAAGGCTCACATTTTCCTTAACACTACCAGAGCATCATGAAAGCCCTTAAACTGTGAGTGAAAGAAAAGTACTTGAGTCTTTTTGGAGAGCGTTTTTTGGGAAGGACATTTTCCTTCAATTCTGTGTGGCACTAAGCTCTGGGATTAATAGTGTTCATTAAAATGGTAGTAACTCTATACCCTGAACAGCAGCAGTTCAGGTGTCTCTCAAAAACAGACCTGTCTGGAAATAAATTGACTTGTTCTCAGACTGAGTTTCTCCTCCTTGGCCTCAGGCACGGACTGAATTAGATGAATTCCTTGCATTTTGTAGTTCAATAGGATTAATTTAATTCAACATATTCCATAAAGAACCTTGATGTTTCTTGACTGCGAGCTCTATTTTACTCAGTGCATCTCTTCCACTACTGAGATTTTTATCACCTTAGAACCAGTGCCAGGATTAGGCGGTCCATTACCCCAGCCATGTTGTAAAGCACATTTATGCATTGATGTCCAGCAGGTCCTTTTCAGTTATTTGATGTGTGCACCAAAGGTGATGATAACATTGTCAAAAGTGGCGCAGATATTGTTAATGCTTGGTGTCAGTAAAAGATGTGATGGTACTGGGTAATCCCTGAAGGATAGCCCTGCAGGGGTGAGAGCTGGCTGCTTAATGTGCTTCTTCTTTGTCCGTTGTAATGAAAGATGTATCTATATATCCACAGTAACACAGCTTTTGTGGAGAACTTATTATTACATTTTCTCAGTTAATATTTGTATAGTGCTAAGAGTGTCTTGTGTGCAACACGGAAATAAAGACGAAGTCTGTACCTTGAAAAGCTTGTGAATTAACGTCTCCATTGAGCTCAACAGTCTTGCTGGTTGTGAATTGCAAGGACAGGCCTTAAAAAAAGCAATAAGTTAATATGAAGAAATGTACAAAATGGTGTACAGTGAAACATCATGGCAGCAGCCGTTAATCTTATGGCCTGTTATTTCTGTTATTTTTGTATCAATTTCCTAAATTATTTAATGCAGTTTCAGATTTAGCCATTTTGCATGCAACTCACCTCAGAATGAACCAGTGGTATTTGACAGGATCAAGTCAAATTTTCTTATGGGCAAATTACCTTAAAGAAAAGAACAGGTGCTACCATTGTTACCAAATTCTCAAGGATACAGAATTATTACCAGAATCCTGTCAAGAATCTATAATTTTTTAAAATATTAAACTAATGCTAAGTGCAGATCTGAGAAGGCATCACTACTTTCTGGATCTTTTTTATTTATTTTTTCCAGTGAGAGTTTCATTTTCAACATCTTTCAAAGGAAACAAAATGTCTCTCATTATTATATCTAGGACTTTAAGCAGACATCCTAGTTTGGACTTGCCCGTGAAATTCTTGTAAATTTTCAATTACTTTTTCTGACTCTCACTCTAGTAGTGTGAAAAAAGAAAGTTAGTAGTAAGAAATAAGAAAATATATATGACCACAATAATGAAAAAGTGAAGTTTCCTGAGTTATAGTCATATATCATTTTGCTTCTTCTACTCTTTGTTCCACAAACTGTAAATTCTGGAGAAGTCTACAGAAAATATTCAGTATCAGTTTGGTTTCAGACATGATGGCACACAAATCTCAGGTGACTCTTCTTCTCAGGTAGTGGAGAACCTAGTTCATTCCTTCTTACATGTTTTCTGTTTGTTTGAGGTCCTTCTTTAATTTCCAACTGTTCTATAGTTTCTGTGTTTTTTTTTTTTTTTGGGAGGGGGGTTGGAAATTTCCTGGATTATCACCATTTTTAATATTATTGTTTTTGAAATATAACTCACTCTACATATTTACTTCCTGATGCTTCTTCACATTTTCTAACTTCTAGTTAGTGGTATAGCAATATAATTGTATATTGTGTTATTTACTCTAAGAGCACTGAAGTCAAAATACAACAATTTAGTTGTGTCCGAGAAATGAACAAATGCCTTTGCCTTTGCCTTTGCGACTGAGTATGGTGACTTCATGAATTCAGATGAAATCAAATTTGAGAGGGTGGTCTCTATATAGTCGATGGAGAGAGTCTGGAAGAGTTAGAAAGCTGCATAGAGGTGTCTGTGATGGGTGAAATCAGGTATTTATCTATGAAAGAGGTTTTGACATTCCATTGTGCTTTGGAAGAGCCCTGACAACTGTTTCATCTCTCAATCCAAATTTTTATGTGGCTTAAGTTACATGAGATCAATCTCATCTATTGTCTATTTTATAATCTCATATAGTAAGATCTTCATGAGGGAAGTAGTGCTTCCTGCCCACTCATGTAGTAACTAGCATAATGGCATTCAATTTCAGTTGAGGCCTATGAATGACAGTAATGAAATAAAATTACTTTGTTACTTTCTGTTCTATCGCTACCGATTTTTCAAGGTTTTCATTAGCTTTACAAAGTGGATCTTAAAATATGTTTCGGTGCAGTACTGAACATAAACATTCACACAAAGAACAGCCATTGTTTTAAAGAAGGCTTCTAGGATTTGAAATGATAGATAGGTCCAATTGAATGCTCTGATAACTGAATTCAAAATACTTGACTAATCTGTCACACTAATTAGGTTCTACAGTATATTTCAGATGTTTTACAGCACTATCAGCTGCAAAAAAATTCATACCTGTGTACTTTTTATTAGTAAAAATGTTTTATCATATTTAGAATCATAGAATCAAAGAAAGACATGAGTTGGAAGTTCGTCTAGTTCCAACCCCCCTGCAATGGGCTTGTTGCCACCCACCAGATCAGACTGCACAGGATCTCATCCAGACAGGTCTGGAATATCTCCAGGAATGGGGCATCCACAGCTTCTCTGCTCATCCTGTGCCATTGCCTCACCAATCTCTGAGTAAATAATGTATTCCTAACATCTAACCTAAATTTCCTCTCTTTTATTTTAATGCCATTTTCCCTTTCTCCTATCACTATCAGACCATGTATGAAGTTTGTTCCCCCCCCCCCCCCCTTCTTATAAGCTCCCTTCAATTACTGGAAAGCCATGACGAGGACTCCCCAGAGCCTTCTCTAGACAAAACAAGCCCAGCTCCCTCAACCTTTCTCCTCTTCTGGAGAGGTGCTCCAGCCTTCTGAGCATCTTCATAGCCCTCCTCTGGACCTGCTTCAGGAGCTCCATGACTTTCTTGTGCTGGGGTCCAAGTCCTGAACACAGTAGTCTAGATGGAGACTCATAAGGACAGAGCAGAGTGAACAATTACTTCCCTTTTCCTACTGTCCACCCCTCTTTTCATGCAGCCCAGGGTACAGTTGGCCTTCCACATATTATCTGAAATACAAATGTATCCTCAGAATCTTTGCCTCTGCTGTTTACCAATGCAAAAAGCTTTTGTTATCATCGAAGCAGCTCTGGGGCTGCACAGAGCAGGGCATCTCAGGGCCCTTGGGAGGCTCCTGTAGCTACACCTGGGCCCAAAAATCACAGCTGTAGCACCCACACTCCAAACACAAAAATGGCTGAATGCAGATTCAGAACATTGCTGTCGCTTTGTTTATACACCACGTGCCATCATTAGCAATATGAAAAATATGACATTTTCTTCTTTTCAGGTAGCAGAGGGTGCTTGCTCCTTATGATGCTATTCAGCTGTCCCAAATCTGCTTTTCATGCAGCTGTGATTCTTCCTTCCATCTTATTTATCTGCTCCTCGAGAGTGTGCAACAGTTAGTCACAGAAGCAGACACCTGACTTAGTAGCTTTTCTCCAATTTTGTCCTTTTTTTTCCTTTTTGTTGTAATGCAATATGTTTAATCTTCTCTTTATTCTTTTTGAATCTTCAGTTCCCGCTTTTCTCATGCCTGTCTGTCATTCATGTGTCAGCACTATATAATGTATTGAAGTATTTTCTGCAAATATGAAGCCACCCAACTGTTCAGTTTCAGATACAATGGTGCAAGGTATACACTGTTACTAAGTGTAATGTTTTGCAAATCAGTGTAATGTTCTCATTTTTTTTCTGTTCAATATTGTTTAATATTTCCTTCAATCTAGAAGAAACAGATAACAAAAGTGAAGTTTTGAATATGGAAGTGAAGTATGCATCAAATATTGTAAACAGAGATCTGTTAAATATAAACATAACATTTAACTCAGACTTACAAAGCAAGATAGATATGCTTTTTTTTTTTTTCTTTTTCTTTTCAAGACAAAAATATTGGCATTCAGCCATAAAGAATTTCATTCTCTCATATTATTATCTCCTTATTTATTGAAAAGTGCTGCTGGTCCTTGTAAGTGGTTATAACAGGCAGAGGCCAGAAAGACTCAAGATGACAGAGTGCTAGAGAGACAGACGTGTACATCCAGCAAGCAGGAGTTCTAGGTGGTCATGGGAAATGCATGATATGGAGTGCCTGGGCATGTTGCCAAGGAGAAATCAGAGATTGAATGCAGTGTCCTAATATTTTGAATCATTTTTACTCTTATACAGACAAAGGCAATCTGATATTCACATGAAAGGTGACAGCACTTGCTGATGGAAGAGGGGACGGGCCTTCTGATCCATGAGGCTATATGCAGTAGAAAATTTTTCTTTGGTTTAAAGGGAGACAGAATGTTTTTATTGCCTAAAATAACTGAGTTTGAGAAGATCACAGAATGGCTGTTAAAATTAAAGTTCATATTTACTAGTTGCATCTATAATGGTATTATAAAGGAACGTATATGTAACTCCCTCTAACAGACTTAACTGCATGCTCACTCTGTGCTTTATGTGTTGCTATTGTAGCAACATTAATGAAAACTGTTTCTGCATCTGCTGGGTGTACAGATGTGCAGGCACATGGGGACATGGAACTGGGAAACTTGGGAACTCTGTCCTCACTGCTGGGGCTCAAGAGTGCTTGCCAAGGGCTATGAAGGCTGCCAGCCCTGCCACCACTCTGACACTGTCTGTCTCTGGGGAGCTCTTAATGTCTGTGAAGTGACCAGTGCCCACCAGACATGCACAACACTTTTTCTATCAACACCTTTCACCTTCTGCAAGGGATATGATAATTTGGAAATCTGCCCTTAGACCAGACTGGAAAGTAAGGGAGAATTTGAAATGGGACACAATACCCAGCTGATGTGCTGAGTCCCAGATATGTTTTTACTGGATGAATCTCACTCTCAATGCTTATTAAATCTATCTGTTGATCAATGGACGTTTCTATTTTCCACTGCTCCTTGACAACTTGTATGCACTGTGACTGACTGGATCAGACAGCCAGGTCAGAACAAATTGTACTAATTGCAGACAAGCATTTTCCTTCTAAACTTCTTCCTGTGCAAGGGTATCTTAGAGCTAATCATAGGTACAATACCTATTTGATTATTTCTTTAGTTAAACACAGAAGATTGTGCATTAGAACATCGACTTCAGATGATATTGATTTGGGGGGTACAAAGGCTCCTATCATTCCTCCATTCTCAGGGTGCTCTGGAGGCTTCTTTATTGCTTGTGCTTCAGGCTATCTTTCCTGACAGCAACAGAGGAGTCAGCATCATTTAGTGTCTTTACCAGGTATTCTCAGGCCTTCCCCAGGACAGAGAAAATGCAAAAGTGAGATAAGCAAGTCTCTGTGCTTTTCCAATTATGAGCTTTTCCCTGAGGAGGGCAGGGAAATAGAGAGAGGATAAGTGCTGTGCAGATGAAGGCATCCACTCTTATTTTTCTCATTGCCTTGCTATAGGACTTTTCTATGAACACATGCTCAATGCCTGTCCACTCCCAGGAGAGCCATCATTAACAGGTTACTAACACACAGAGGGCCTGTCATATGGCTGAATTTATTCACAGTGTCATTTCAGATCTCCTGAAGAGCAATGCTATGCTCCCTTAGGAATACCTAGCATGGCTGTACGGGAAAAAAAAACCCTTTCAGTTAAGAAAGCTATTAAATGACAGCAGTAAGAAAATATATTAAACTACATAATTTGGAAGCCTTTCCAGGAATGGTCCCTTCCCCCTAGTTTCCAGTGATCACATTGTTGGCAGGGAGATAGAAAATGTTTCAATTGACTTGACAAAGTAAGTAGCTTCCTTAAAGAGCTGAGACATTGGAAAAGCCAGGGTTCTGACATCCTGCATAACAGCCTGTACTGGAGAAAGTGAATCTTTCCACCTCCACACCTTCATGGTCATTAACAGTAGTCAATAACAGTACAAGATCTGACAGTGTCTGGGGACAGACACCTCCTGGACTAACTTCTGTGGCTTGTTAGGGCCCACACTGGCAGGTCATCATCTACTCTTTTGAAGTTTTCGTGCACACTATGCAGTCTCTTGTCTCTGATCATCTTAATTGCATCTTGAAATGTGAAAGTAATATAAAACAAGCTCTCAGAGCACAATTCATAATAAAACTGCTGTTGGGGCTTTAATGTTAAAGATATAAAGAATACCATGGTGAGCATAAACTCCAGCCTTAAAAATAAATAGTGTAATGCAGATATATCAATTTTTGTGCTTAAAGTATTGTAAAGTAATTCTGAATTCTGTACCATGAAGCTCAAAGAACACTAATTCTGGGATATGTTATTTTCTAACAAAGTCACTTAAGCTGCAAAATCCTACATCTTTAACACTCAACAGGAATTTTTAGTACAAAACTTCAAAGATTAAAAAAAGAGATGTCATATTAAAATATTCTCATATTATTAGAATCCAAAGGTCACCATGTTAGTTGATGATTATGAGCTTCACAGTTCAAGATTTCCTTCCAGTTTCACAGGGGTTTCTCTTCTGTACAACAGAAGTCATTCGTAGAGTCATAGAACCATAGAATAATAGAATGGCTTAGGTTGGAAGGGACTGTAAAGATCACTGATATCCGACCCTCCTACCTTGGATTAGGCTACTACTCACCAGATTAGGCTTGCCAGGGCCCCATCCAACCTGGTCTTGAGCACGAGATGAGAAATTCACAGCTTCTCTGTGCAGCCTCACCATGCTCTGAGTAAAGAATTTCTTCCTAACATCTAATCTAAATATCCTCTCTTTTAGTTTAATGCCATTCTCTCTTGTCCTGTCACTATCAGACCATGTAAAAAGCCACTCCTGTTCCTGCTTATAGGATCCCTTCAAGCACTGTATGACCACAATGAGGTCTTCCCAGAGCCTTCTCTTGTACATACTAAACAAGCCCAACCCTTCAACCATTCTTCATAGGAAAGGTGCTCCAGTCATTCTCTGCAACCACTGTAACAACTTGTGCTGGGAGCCCCAGGTCTGTATACAGTACTCCAGAAGGACTCTCGTAAGGGCAGAGTAGAGGAGAACCATCACCTCCCAGCTCTGTTGGCTGCCACTCTTTTGATGTAGTCCAGGACATTGTCGGCTTTCTGGACTACAAGTGCGCATTTCCAGCTCATGTCCAACTTTTCAATTCATCAGAAATTCTCAATGAATTATTCCCCCAGACTGTACTCATATCTCAAATTGCCCCAAGCTAAGAGCATTACTTCTCACTTGACCTTGTTAAACCTCATTAGATTCCCATGCACCCACTATTTTAGCCTATCCAGATGTTTCAGGATGGCATTACGTTCTTCTATTTTGTTGACTGCTCCACTCATCTTGGTGTCATCTGCAAACTTGCTGAGTGTACACTCAAAGTAGTGTCCATGCCATTGGTAAAGATGTTGAAAAGTACTGGTCCCAAAATAGACTCCTGAGGGACAACACTTGTAATCACCTTCTACCTGGAAACAGCCACTGACAACAAACCTCTGGCATAGACCAATTCTTTACCCACTGAATAGTCTAGCCTTCAAATCTGTATTTCTCCAATTCATAGATAACAGTGTGGCATGATACCATGTCAAAGGCCTTGCACAAGTCTGGGGATATGACACCAGTTATCCTTCCTTTATCCATTGATGCTCTCTTTCGTAGAAGACCACCAGATTTGTCAGGAATAATCTGCCCTTGGTGAAACTGTGCTCACTGTCTTGGTTCACCTTCTCGTCTTGGATGTACCATAACATGTCTACCAGGAGGATCTGTTCAACGATCTTCATAGGCAGAGAAGTGAGGCTCGCCAGCCTGTAGTCCCTCTGGTTTTTCTTACTCTCTTTCTTGAGTATGAGAGTGGTGTTTCCTTTTTTCCAGTAACTTTTCAAATATGATGGAGAGGGGCTGGCCACACCAGCCAGTTCCTTCAGAACCTGGGATGCACATTTTTCGGCCCCATAGACTTATACCCATTCACCTCTCACTAGACCAAGTAGCTCAAAGCCCCATCCAGCCTGGCCTTGAATGCTTCCAAAGAGGGGGCATATTCAATCACTCTGAGCAACCTGTTCCAGTGTCTTACCACCCTCACAAGAATTTCTTCTTTATATCTAGTATAGATCCACCCTCTTCCAGTTTAGAACTGTTTCCCCTTGTCCTTTTGCTACATGTCCTCACAAAAGGTCCCTTGCCAGCTTTCTCTTCTCCAGACTGAAGAGCTCCTATCCTATCCTCATAGAGGAGATGCTACAGACCGCTGGTCATCTTTGCTGCTCTCCTCTGGACCTGTTCTAATAGCTCCATGTCATTCTTGTCAGTGGGAACTTCACCAGTCTGCCATGACCTTCCAAATGTGATGGTTAGCAGCTTGGAAACTTCATCTGCCAATTCCCTCAAAACCTGTGGATAGATCTCATTGGGTTCCATGGATTTGTGCACCTTCAGGTTTTTTAGATGGTCTCAGATCTGATCTTCACTTACAGCAGGTAGGTCTTCTCCCTGTTCTTACCATTTCCATCCACAGTTTGGGTGGTGTGGCTAGAGCCCTTGCCAGTGAAAAGTGAGGAAAAGAAGTCATTGAGCACCTCAACTTTCACTGTATTCCTTATGACCAAGTTTCTTGAAGGAAATTAGAGTTTCTTATCAAACTTTCCCCTTCTGGGGTGGTAGTCATAGCTGATGCTCCTCTGTAGCTGTAGACCATGTATCTATTTGCCTGCTTCCTACTAACTAGCAACTTTATCATTGATGATAAATTATGCATATGTAAACAGAACTCAATACAAACACAGGTGTATGTTATAACAGTAACTCCTCGCTGATTACTTAAATGAAGCTCCATTTAAAACACACAGCTGTTTTGGTACACTTACAATTCTCTCTTAACTATTGTTTTTTAAAAGTTGTGAATTCTGCTCCAAGGAGTATTTTGTCACACCTGCTAGTAAACATCGAGCATGTGATAGAACAGTTTTATGCTGAATAGAATGAAAATGTCTTGAAGATATCCACAGTGAAATCATCTTTTATTTTTCCTCCCCTCCCCTCCTCTCCCCTTCTATCCCCTCCTCTTCCCTTCCAAAAAAAACAAACAAACAAACAAAAAACCCTGAAGTTCTCACGACTTCCGTAGTTATACCTGTGCATATAAAATATTTAAACTTTGGTATATAATGTGATAAAGAATTCCTTGGCCACATTAATATATCCAATCTATTCTGAAAGTACTGATTTTTCCCCCCAAAATCTGTATTTTCTTTTCATCATTCATACTTACCGAAGATGTATTTCTTTCACTTCCATGAACTTTGTGTTATTACTTTTTTCCCTCAAGACAATGATGAAAATTTTATGGAGGGTAAGAAACATTTCCATTGGTTCAGGTTGTCATAACTACTAGTAGATAGAAAAAAGAATCTGCGATTAAGTTATTAGAGAGGTTAAAATAGCTATGTGGAATACAATAGTCAGGAGGCTTTCCTATTATTTGACATGCAATTAAATAGTCTTATGTGCTGAAAAGCAGAAAGGTGACAGCACTGGGGAATCTTGCAACTCATACTTTTGGCCTTAATTAGTTTAAACCTTACATTTTGTGGATATTTTTTCATATAATTACAGAATCTAAAATCTGCCATATCTAGAAGGCAACGTAATGTAAAGATAAATGGTAGAAAGAATCCCAAACCTAGGAGAATTATAGAATCATTTGAATTGGAAGGGACCCTTAAAGGTCATCTAGTTCAGCTCCTCTGCAGTGAACTACAGCTACATCAGCTGCTCAGAGCCCCTTCCTGACCCTGAATATACCTAAGGGTGGGGCATCCACCCTAGATTCATAGATTCATTAGGTTGGAAAGGACCTACAAGATCATCTAGTCCAACCATCCTCCTACTACCATCCCTACCCACCGAGCTACTAAATCAAATCCCTTAGCACCTCATATAAACGCTTCTTGAACAGTGCTAGGGACGGTGCCTCAACCACCTCCCTAGGCAGGCCATTCCAGTGCCTGACCACTCTTTCAGAGAAAAAATTTTTCCTCAGATTTAATCTAAATCTTCTCCGGCACAACTTGTGCCCATTCCCTCTCATCCTGTCATTAGTTATCTGGGAGAAGAGGCCGACCCCCTCCTCACCACAGCCTCCCTGAGGGAGTGGTAGAGTCCGATGAGGTCTCTTCTGAGCCTCCTTTTCTCCAGACTAAACAATCCCAGCTCCCTCAGGCGCTCCTCGTAAGACTTGTGCTCCAGACCCCTCACCAGTTTTGTTGCCCTTCTCTGAACATGCTCTAGGGCCTCGACGTCTTTCTTGTAGTGAGGGGCCCAAAACTGAACACAGTACTCGAGATGCGGCCGCACCAGAGCTGAGTACAGGGGGACGATCACCCTATTTCTGGGCAACTATTTTCAGAGCTTCACTACCCTTCCTGTAAAAAATTTATTCTTACATCAAATCTAAATCTCTCCTCTTTTAGTTTGAAACCATTTCCCCTTGTACTGTCACAACAGAGCCTGTTGAAGAGTCTGTCCCTTTCTTAAATTCTTGCTATCACTGGTAAAATAGCTCAGCAAGTATTTCTGTTTTCTTCTTGCCACAAAAGGTACCAACAACTTAACACATTTTGGTGCGTATTAATCTACATAATCCAATGCATTTTCTTTTGTAGTATGGAATGAATAGAAAAACTCACACTTCCTCAAGACAAGAGGGGAGTTGAAGATGACAACAAAAGAGTGTGCGAGTTCAGAATTCATAATCACAGGGAAATTTTTTGTTATTTCAATAACTCAAGGTACAACCTCAGCTAAAATAGACAATAGTCTTCTCCTGGTATTTGACTTGTAACTGCAGAAGGAGATGAATAGGATTTTTTCCCCCACACTGAATCAGTGCTTTGCAGTTCAGAGATTGGCACAGCTCTACTATTACTGATGGAGGCTGATGTAACACTTCACATTTGCTCCTTAATATCATTTAAATATTTTGAGGGCCTACGTGACAGTGCTCTTTCTCTGTCAGGTACTTTCATCATTAGATAATATTAAAGCATTTTTTGGTCATAAATTATTATTGCATAGGCTAGTATGTTCATTTATATTTTGTTTTCCTTCTGACAAGTCCACACAGAGACCTGTAAAGACCTGGAATAAGTAGGGAATGATCTGATTTCTACTGTTATTATAAATCTGACCAATCAAATTGCAATGTACAGGAGGTGCAGCAACGAGGTACTCTTGAGAGGAAAAGCTTAGAGACATGTTGGAAAGAGGGAGTAAAAAACAGTTTTTAAAAATCTTTGGGATTGTGATATGACTTAAGATAGGTATAGTCAAGCATAACCCTTTTTCTCCTATCCTAAACACGATGAAACATTGTCTGGGAAAAAACAAAAAAACAAAAAAACAAAACGATTAATATCTGCCAGTCTCAAGAGGAATGAAAAGGCAAAAATACAGGAAGAAAAAAATGCTAAAGGAAAAAGACTAAGCAACAGACTTGCTTTCTTCCAGGAGACATCACTAAGTTTCAGTTATTTCCTGGCTTTTTGTGAGGTTATTTCTTCTTTTTAGATTTTGAATCTATATATGTAATTAAAGGTTTAGTGCATTTACAATAGTTTGGTAAGACTTCCAGTTGGTTTGGTAATAATTGAATTTTATCTTTATAACATTTCCTGTGCTCAGTTACGAGCCTCATTCTTCCAGAAAGAGGAAACATCCACAGTGTGCTTTGTTTCACTGTTTCTTTCCCTCTCTCTGAGTCTCTGAGGGTCTCTTCAAATTAAAATAGCTTCAGGAGTTATACCCCTGTACTGCAGTGAGCAGTAATACATGCATAAAAGGATACAAGGATTTTAGCCAAGGTACTTGGAAGCATTGCATTCTAGTAAGATTACTGAGAACTTGACTGCTTTGAATAACTGCTTATTCTACTTGTCCCTACCCTGGCTAAATAAGAAACCCCACACTGGGCTTTGTGATGCTTGCCTGCCCACTGCAGCTCTGGGTTTGTGGAGAGGTCACCTAACAAAGCCTGTGTGAGGCCCACAGCTAGCCAGTGCATGAACATGGAGAGGATGCCCACATTTGAGTCACAAAGTGATGGTGTTGCATGTGTTTCACGCGTACTACATCTGCAAAATTAAGTCTAAAACTAGAAATGTAATCGCTGGAATTCCTCTGGAGCATGGGAACATCTGGGAGACTAAAAAAGAGAATAAGCTAAATTCTCACAGCATAAATTTAATGAAGTTTGGGAATAAAAAAAGTCATGGTTGCAGAGAGATCTAAGTCCTGGTTTACTTCAGCAAATATTGACTTCGATTTTGAGACAAGACTTTCCTCTATCACACAGGGAAATCTGTCATATTTTTTTCTTTCCATTCAAGCTTCAAACTTCATGACATCAGAACGCTAGTCTTCCTTGCAGTCCAAGGCTGCCAAGTCCTGAAAAACTCCTGAAGTTAAATCTTCTGAGCTCACTAATAGCTGTAAACGATAAAAAAAAATAAAAATCAGCGTCTTAGGATTTCTGAAACTGTTGCATGCTTTTAGTCCTGACACAATGCTTTTGAACACATGGCATTGGTTGTAATGATTTGCTCATCTGTGAAATCTGGATAAATATAATTAGCTGCCTCAAAGCAATGCTGCAATGTTAATCACTTGGAAGACCATATGAGATGGAAGTTACTATGTGCCTGTAAAGTAATAGTGTTATTAGTTGCAATATTTTGGGCAATTAAAATATAAATTTTCCTAAACTCAGGCTTTTAACTAACAACAGACCATAAAGTATGTTTTCTCTTTATGTGTAATACCCTGGAGGAAAGCTTAGATCTATATTTACTGTCCAACAGAAGGGATGAGTTGGCTTGTTCAAGGCAAATTGCATTAAGCATAGAAACCCAGCAAAACATCAATTACTGTGTTAGCCCTTATGCACTCAGCTTGAGGTTGTTCACCAATCATGTGGGAACAATTATCTTTATGGATTATTGATTATATTCAACCCTCAGGCAGCTGTGGGTCTTGTAAGGCACTTTGCGGTTTCAAAAAGGGTAAATTTTGCAGGCTTTTTCAAGAGCCTTCCTGAATAATTTGAGAATGTATTAATCAATCTCTAGGGTCAGTTACCATCAGACTGGATGGATAATTTGATTAATTAGGGATTCTTTAGGACATAAATAGATACAATGTTATTGTTAAGTAAACTGAAAATATGGGGTATTGACACAGAGGTCCAATTAGTGCATTTACAAAGAAAGTAAATTGTAAATATTTTGAGATCTATGGTTGGAAACAGTCATTGTTTTCTCCAGAGATTGCCTGAAGGAAGAAAAGTACAGCACATCCTTCTCCTGATGATTGCCTCAGTGGGGCATAACAGCAGTTTCCTCAGCTGTTTCTGAACAATAGAAGTATTTTTTTTCCAGGAATGAACCAATTGAATATAACAGGGTTTGAGCAAAAGCCCACCAAAGTCTGTAGAAACCATTCTGTTTTGAATGTTACTGTACTAATATGAGGCACTCTTTAATTCTGAAATATCTGGATCCTGTTTTCAGTTTGTTACTCTTCCATCTTTGAAAGTTTCTCACTCATTTAGGGAAATGGTATCCTTTTACTGATAACACAGTTGTGACTTAAGTAGCATGTCTGCTGCAAATAACTTAGCATAGTTGATTCTACCTATCATGCACACTTATTTTGTTCTTTAATCTTCTCTGTTTTTACATTTTATAATTATTCTTTTCTTTTTTTGTCTTTTTTTTTTCTCTCATACTATTTTATGCAATTCCATTTCAATTCAAATTGTAAATCACTAATTATTGGCTATTAAATCATTAATTCTAGCAAGTCTTTCCAAGAGAGCTTCTGGGACTGCCCAGGGTCTGGAGGAAAAACATATCTTATGTCCTTGGAAAGTCATTATCAATGAAATGTTCTCTTCAGCTTTTCAGATTGGTATTTTCCCACTTATTCCCTCAAGTATGGTCAAGATGTGGATGGAAGAAGGACTGCTGCACAGAAACAGTCCTGGCAGAGCTTCAGTCGTGACACAAATCTCACTGAGCACTGCATCTCACACAAAACAAAACAAAACAAAACAAAACAAAAAACCTGGAATTAATAAGGACTGAAGTGTGGCTTAAGTTATATCCTGTAAAAAACTTTCCTAACTGCCAGATGGACAGGTATACCTGTCTGCTTCTATTTATGAAAGCTGCCTTTCTCAGACACCAGAAATGTAGACCCTGTCATTGAATTCTTGAGCATCTTGTAGTCCAGTGGCTTGTACACCTCCACAGGCAATTAGGATTTCATAAATTTTTGATTTAGATTTAGAGCAAGAAGTAGCCCATCCTTTCCTAGGAAAAAGACAAAAGTATGCGAACAAAATTTGCATGCCATTGCATGGTTGTTTTACTAAGCACAGGCTTAATAAATAACAGAATGGAATTGCAGAATAATAATGAATAACAATAAAGCTAGATTTGGATCTAGTGTTGGATTTTTTTAACAAGACTAATTCTGGCTGAGCAGGTTTCTGTTAGACAGAAGGACAGACCTTGCATATTAGATTTCAGCATTCCTATCTCAGAGCAATTCATGTCCAAAAATGTATCTGTGGCTTGTTCTTAATTAACAGCTACAGCAAATGTAAGCTGAATCTCTAATGTTGCATAAAGTGTATAATCAAAAATGTGTTTGTATGGAGCCATTTTAACTCTTCTGATACATTATGCCTTGAACTAGAGTATCACCTAGTATGTATGAGATCTTATCCCTGAGAGAAATGAGTCCAGCTTATTTGTGTTCCCTCAACTCCTGGACAATGATTGAGACTGGATTTGCTTTGCTGTTATAAGAAACAGAAAGAAAGGCAAATTCTTGTATGGTGTAGCTCTTTCTATCTGTTTGCTAAATATTTCTTGCTATTAGAAGCACAGAAAGTAGTATTTTCCAAGCAGCTGTCAGAAGAGGGAGGAAAATGTTTATGGAGACTGAAATTTAGAGCAAAACATTTTCCTTTCCTCTGGGGAACTTTCTCCTAGACTAGTGAGGAAAGACCAGTTGGGTTTTTATGTGATTGTCAACCATACCTCTTAGCAGTGCAGTGCCTGGAAGGTACTCAGTTCTCCTGCTGTGCTGGCTACTATTGCCTTGAGGCATACCAAGGTGATGTGAGATAATAGTTCCTACTTAGGTTTCTATTCTAATATGGAAGGAGGAAAGAGGCCAATAAATAATTGTGATAGATACCTCCGACCACGCTTGTGCAACTCGCACAATGAGAATAGAGAAAGATGCTGACCCAGGGCCCCTTAGCAGGGCTGCATGGTGGCAGGGGTTGTGGTCCCAGCTGGGTCCCATGGCTGAACTTCAGCTGAAAGCATCTCCCAGGGGCATGGGTTGGCTCTGGCAGCAGCATCTGTCATGGGTCAGCAGATGTCCCTTGTGCAGCTGATGCCGTACATCCACAAAGAAAGATGGAAGGGAAGACTACTAATGTGGAAATCTTATGGCAGCATTGAAGTGGGCTGGAACTCATCCTGAGGTCAGGACAGTTTGTGAGAGGTTAATGTAGCCAAGCATCTTGTGTCCAGAAATAACTAATAGCTCTAAATAACTAAATAATTATATATTTATATATATATAATAATAATTATTTATATATATTTATATATAAATGTGGTATAATATATAATTATATATATATATATATATATAAGTATAATATATATATATATATATATATAATAATAAATAATTATAATATATATATATATAATAATTATAAATAACTAAATAACTCCAGAAGAGAGTAAAAGCAGGGCATGTATGCAAGGTACATCACACAGGGACTTGCCTAAACCAGGAGCTGGTATGTTTCTGTAAACAGCTGTAAAGATAAGAAAAAAATATAGCTGTTGGGGGAAGGGAAAGGGAAGGAATGCCTGTGCTGAGGAAACCACGATTCTATGGGCGGCCTGAGGTGTTCTTTGACTGAATATGTTTTTAATCACTTATGTTTTCCCTGTATCTTTCCTGTGAGCTGGTGCAATTTCCTAAATTAATTGATATTTTTTGCCACACTTCCTGTGTTTGCCATCTCAAAAGCTGTGCTCCTGTCAGACCTTCTACCTGTTAGATAGCATGTGTTCCTGGGCTTCATTCTTTTGCAGATCTGAACTCTCTAGAAGACGAAGTGTCCTTCCATCTCTATTTCTTCTTCTTCACCATGAAATTCAAGCTGTGAGCATGTGAAGGGGCAGTGCATCTCAATTGCATCCTGCCATAGTCCTGATAAATCCAGCAGCATGTGGCAGGTAAGTAGTAGGCAGACTTCAGATATAAGTAAGATAAATGCTGTTCACTTTTCCAACAAAGTGCTTCATAAAAATATGAAGTCACTCAGGCCATGATCTGGGCCTCTTCCTTCGGGGAACTGCAGTATTTTCCCATCTGCTGCATAAAGGAAAAGCATATCTGTAAAACTTGAGAGTCTGGGGAATTGAGATGGTAAATTATATAGTGTCTATTGTAAAAATAGAAAGAATGGTGCTAACAGACATTACTGCTACAAATGGGGGTGAACTCTATCTATTACTTGTAAGGATGTCAGTTGTTCAGAGAAGGTTTAAGGAAGGTCAGAGGTAACTCATTTTGTACGTTTCCTCTGCAGAAAGTCTTGTGGAGTGTTGGACCCAGTGCTGCTACGCCAGGACAATGAAAGCTAAATCAGAAATCAGCATGTAGTAGTACCTCCATCCTTATCTCACCATCAGATTCCATCTAATTTGCATTCATTAGGAGAGCGAGCATATTTACTTTTTTCTTCTCCTCCATAAACTCCTTTATATTTTGCACTTGTGACTTCCTTCCTTTGAAACAGCAAAATGCCCATTTTTGTTCTAATAGTAATAAAGCATGTAGGCATTCTGCTGTGGAGGTCAAGCTGGAGACTTGCTTTAAAGTTTCAGGTTAGTCCTTGCTCATTGCTTCAGGTTGCCTCCTTCCACACTGGGGCCAGGAGATGGCTGTAAATAAGCACTTCTTGGCTCCTGCTACTGCAGAGCAGTGCCAGAGGATACCAGCTTGGTGGGACATCCAGCTGTCAACAGCTGTGAGCCTCTGCAGACTCTCAGCATCCTTCGATGGGCGTTTCTGACTTAGTGCCTGTATTTTTTTTTTTTGGCAGTATGTCTAGTATTGAGCATAGATGCATGCAAGCCTGAGCTGGTAGCAGCTGTGCAACTTGTATGTGTAGAAAAAACAGGTCTGCAAATGCTCTGGTTTACACAGCATGGCAGAAAAGTTATCCCTGTTGCCTTCTGATTTCTGTCCTGTTCTATGCTGCAGTATCTGTGTTATGCTAAGCTATGCTATATCTGCTTTGCTCTGTCCTGTTACCCTTGGTCTCAGACACAAAATTAAGGGACTGTGAACAAAGCTATGTAGTTTTCTGAATCACAGCAGCAGGCCAGCACAAAGAACAATAACAGTTGTGCCACAGCACGTAGACAAATTTGTTCTCCAAGGCTAACTGTATTTTCACGGACACTAATTTTTGCTTAAGGAGGTGAAAAAGATGTACTGAACTGAAGTGGGATATCGAAGGTGAGACAGAGGCGTCAGTTTGTGGACATTACATCTGTGCAAGCATTACTCCAAATAAATAATGCCCTCTTTTCCAGGTAGATTTTCACTAAATGCTTAACCACTGGTTTGTGCAACTTTAACTTTTCATTCTGTAGTTCACATTGCTATATAACACAATTTTAACAGTGCATCAGTGAAAAGATGCCAGCTTCTTATTGCAGTGGTTTAAACTCCAATTCCTTTGGAAGAAAATTCAAAATCATACCTGACTGGTGTTCTTCAGCTACAGAATAGGTAAAGAGTCATGATTCTCCTTTGCTGTTAGAATGATTTGAAATATATGGTAGAGTACATTAGTTAGCTATTACTCAAAGACCATAAAACTGTCATATTTCTAGCACTACATAAAGTGCCTCAAAATCTAAACAAATGACTGTTGGTTTTAAAAAAAATTATATATATATATATATATATATATATATATATATTTCCAGCTGTGATCATTGCTTGAACTTGTTATTATGCTGCCTTGTGTAGAAGCTATTTACACATTCTATAGACTTTGAAATAATGTAACCAGCTTTGTCTTTCTTCTACTTAGTAAGAGAAATGCAACCTCACAGTCACTCCCTCAGTTGTACAGCCATTTCCCAGGCTTGTTTTCCAAAGAAGTAGCTGTCAGAAGCCCACAGATTCTGTAACAGAGTTATAGAATCACAGAATGTTTTACGTTAGAATGGACCTTAAAGGTCATCTAGTACCAACCTCCCTGACAAAGGAAAGGGACATCTCCTACTATACTAGGCTGTCCAAAACCGCATTCAAGCTGGCTTTGAACACTTCCAGGAATGGAGCATCCACAGCTGCTCTGGGCAGCCAGCGCCTCACCAATCTCATAGTGAAGAATTTCTTCTTTATATCTAAGACTCCCCGGAGCCTTCTCTTCTCCAGGCTGAACAACCTCAACTCATTACTTCTTAGGAGAGATGATCCTTCCCTCTGACCATCATGACTTGTCCATTGATCTTGTGCTGTGAGTCCCAGAGCTGAACACAGTACTGCAGGTGAGGTCTCCTGAGAGTAGAGAGGGAGAATCACCTCCCTCACCCTGCTCGTCACATTTCAGTTGATGCAGTCCAGGACACAATTGGTTTTCTGGTCTGCAAATGTACATAGCTGACTCTGCTCACAGATCCCACCCAGCCCTACAGCTATGAAAACCTTACTCTGTAAAGCCAGATAACTTCTTCAGGGCCCTTCAAGTGGGAGAAGAAATCACTATCTCTCATCCATACCTCCAAAGACAGGTGACCCTACCTTCCAAACAATTTCTCCTGTACCAGTAACACTATTTGGGCTGCTCAGTAACGGTTTGTGGCATCTCTTATAAGAACACTCAGGAAAACAACTGTCATTATATGCACAGGTTTGGCTTGAGTAAGTTTAGGTAAATATATTATAACAGAATTACATAATAAGGACTCCTTCAATATGCCAGGTCACAATTAGTTTTTGCTGTTTGAATGTGTATTGCTGCAATTATAATCCAACTTCATAGTCACAGAATCATTTGAGTTGGAAATGACCTTCAAAGGTCCAACTCCCCTACAATGAACAGGAACACCTACAGCTTGATCAGGATGCTCAGAGCCTGATCCATCCTGACTACGATGTCTACAAGAATGAGGAATCCACGACCTCTCTGGGAAACCTGTTCCAGTGCCTCACCAACCATATTGTAAAAAAAAATTCGTCATGATCAATCTAAACTTCATCTCTAATCTATCGCAGCAGAACCTGCTGAAGAGTCTGTCCCCTTTTTATTTATAACCCCCTTTAGATACTGAAAGGCTACTCTCAGGTCTCCCCAGAACCATCTCTTGTCCAAACTGAGGAGCCCTGTCCACATAGGGAAGTGTTCCATCCCTTGGATCATTTTTTGTGACCCTTCTCTAGACACACTCCAACAGGTTCATGTCTCTCCTGTACTGCGAGCTCCACATCTGGACAGTGTACTCCAGGTGAGGCCTCAACAGCAGAGAGCAGAGGGGCAGGATCACCTCTCTTGCCCTGCTGGCTATGCTACTTTTGATGCAGCCCAGGACACAGTTGGTTTTCTGGGCTGTGAGGGCATATTGTTGGCTTGTGTCCAGCTTGCCATCTGCCATTACCACCATGTCCTTTTCGGCAGAACCATGGTCAGTTTGACAAACAAAGTGTGTGAAATATGAACCTTTATACCTTCAATTCAGTCTTTGGAAGATCTAAATTATTTTCTTGGAGATGAAGTTGCTAACCTTTATAGCTTAGTTTGACCTATATCTGTGAAGGTCAAAGGTAGCCCCTCAGAGTTGCCATTGTAAACTACAGGTTTCACCAACTGAGAACTATTGATGATAGGTGGACAGTTGGGCTGGATGATCTGGTAGATCTTTTCCAAACTTGGTAATTCTATGAATTGTGTTTTAACATGCTCTATTTTACAAAAATAAAAAATAAAATAATAACAAACAAACAAACACACAATGAAGGAAATATTCCCACTAGTTCAGAGTGACCTTTGAAATAATTCACAAATGTTGAGCATGGTTTCACCGTTGCATGGGCCGATTGTTTGAAGCTGTAGTCATCAAGCAAAAATATCTCAAAAAGAAACCATACACTGAAATGCTGTGGTCAGATGTATGCAAAATAATAAATCTTTCTCAAAGTCTCACAAGTACTAGGGAAATTCTTCGGGATTGGTGGACTTTGCATGTGTCCCAGCTGATTCAAAGTCAATGGTCATGCAGTTATACTGTACAGTATATCATCTAAAAAGCAATTTTCTCTCCATTTTCAGGAAAGCTTCAGATTTGATTGATTACACTGCTTTTGCCTGAATTTTACCTGTACAGATCAGTGACTACCATACTACACGTGTAGTACCTGAGCAAATAAACTAAGCTTGCTATAATTTTATTTATAGGGCATATTCAAAGGATATTTATATTCTTTGTATTTTATTTACATTCTGATATATTAGGTTATGACAAATGGTTTTCCTTCAGGTTGTTTACTCACTTGTGTGCCTTGACAAATATGATTTCACTAAGCAAGGAGTAATTTTGTTTGCTTGCCCCAGGCTGATTCCAGTTTGTAGTTGAAAGAATGCCTCATGCAAAAGTAAGGGTCTGTCTGGGAGCATATAACCAATAATTTATAAATCAGAAGTGGAGAATTATGCTGTAAGTGACATAATGCCATCTTTTGCTCTCTGGAGCCATTTCGAGTTAACTGACTTTTAGAAAATTGGAATACGGTTGCATCACTCTGAAGTGACACTGATGCATTGCACCTCTTTTCCTGGCTTTGAGAGCTTGTCTGTTGGGGCATAGAAACATAGGAGAGTACAGACGCATCTAAAAATAGGTGTAAATCAGTAGAACATATTTCTGACCACTCCCCTAGAAATCATATATGCCATCAACCACCTCAGAACTTCTTGGAATCCAAAGTACACTCCACTTCCTGTGCCCTGTTCTGGGCAGTGTCCTCTTAGCATATTTGTTCATGGGGTGAGGATTGAGAAGGTGGAATTAGAGCTCCCCACCCTTAATGTTATTTGCTTTTTCTCACAGCCCCACTGCCTGTGCCAGGGCTGTACCCTTCTTTGGCACACCTGCCTCACTGTCCTTGGAAACATCGTACCACAAGTGTTTGCCTAACACTTCAGAAAAGTTTCTTTTTAACTAAAAATTTAAAACAAGCTTGTTTCTCAATGCATTCACTATCAAGAAGAACCCAAACCTGAGTTTCCTGCCCTATTAGGGTATAGCAATGGATTACCAGGATGCCGGTGTGCCAACCTACAAGCGGTAGGCTGGTGTGAAAAACAGCTGGACAGCTCATAAATTGTTTATAATTCATGATGAAAGCTTCACCTCCTCAGCTATTTCTTAATGAAATTGTGGTTTATTCCTTGGTTAGTCAAATTAAACTGCATTTACTCACATTTTTTGTGACCAGCTAATTATAGTCTGGGTAAAGACAGTATCTGTGTTTCAAATACAGCTCATAGATAATTAATGAACATTCAGTGCTAACAATTAAAATTGCTAACACATAAAATACCATATCTGAGAGAAATTTGTTATGTTGAGAATACTGGATCCATACCAAAATGAAAAATAAATAAATAAAATAAAATAGAAAATAATCTTTGACATCAACATAGATTTCATACATCTTTCAGAAATGTTTCAAATAGGTATTTCAACGTTTTTTATGGACTGATGTGATGTAATTTGGTGGTGTGACACAAAGTACTACTAAGAGGCTACTTATCTTGCCATAGTCCCTTGATTCAGGTGATTGTTTCATGAGATTAATACTCTTGTCACACTCTTGTCACATAACACTTGCTTCTGTCTAGTGTTGTATCTTCCTCTTATTTTGTTTGTGAATAAAATGCAAATAAAAATGCCAACTAAATTTGTCAAGAACAGAATGGCACACTTAGTCAATTTTTAATGCCTCTGAAAGGCCAACAGATTTTTTTTCCATGTATTCTTCATCTTATTTGGTGATGGAATAAGAAAACATTCCCTTGCAATCCTTTACATCCTGGACTGGATAAGGATGATGCAGATGGCTGCCTTCACTCCTCTGCACCTCTGGCTGCTTATTCTGCGCTGTGTTGATGGCAGAGTATTGAAGCAAACTTGAAGTGGCTAAACAAAGAATATGCAGCTGTTGGTGGTTTCTAACATTTTCTTGTGATAACAGGGAAGGCTCTGAATGGTGCACTAAATAAGGAGTACTGCTGCCTGAAGTGCATGCTATCAAAACTATGATAATTGGGACACCAGGTCTTGAGAGTGTTGGCAACTGGAACAGCCTTTCAAAATGTCAGTAAGAATATGAAAACACAGTATGTAGGATCATATCCTGTGTGATTATAGTGCTAACCTTGGAGTAGGAGGAATTGTGGAAGGCTGTATCCATTCTGGTCCCATGACCTACTGCCCTACTTACGTGCACTTGAAGGATACTCTCCACAAGCTGTTGCAGTATTCAGATTATAGCATGGAACATCTTAAACCTCAAACTGTCATTGCTGACTCTCTGCTAAGCTATATCACTGACCCTCTTTTCTCTTCCTTTTTCCTGACAAAATTGCTGGTGTACTGGTTTCTCTTGGGTGCTGGAGAAACAGCACTCCATGAGGAGAAACTCCTAAATGAGAACAACTAATGAAAAGACATTGTGAAGAGAGGGAGTAGAGGGAATTCCCGATGTTCTCTTTAGGGTGAGAGTGTAAAGATCTCCATTTTCCTACAAAAATGAGGCTCATTATTTCAGTCCAGGTTTTATCTAACAAGAGAAGTTGATTTTTTCAATGACTGCATTTCTTGAGAAATGCATTTGTCTTGGGACAGCTTCTGAACTCGGGCAGAGATTTTAAGCAGGAAGGGAGGTGATGATGAGGGAAAACTCCCAGGAGGAGGTATTACTGCTTTCTCTGGTGCCTACTCCCTTATCCATAAGGATGGGGACACTAAGGTGACCAAAGATCCAGGTTCAACTCCTCCTTAGCAGCAGTACAAGATTACATTGTTTCCCGAGGAGAACTTCCAGGGAGACAAGGACTGTGTGGGGCAGAGAGGGAAAGGCCTTTCCTGACAGTATGATACTGCTTAGCATAAATAATTCTCAATGAGGGCATTGTAAATCTGCTTTCCCATCTCCCTGATGCACATCCCCACAGTGACAGTCGTTTGCTCTTAGCAGCTGTCTCAATGTGCCCTGTTGAGGGCACAGCTCCAACACAAGTGATAGAGCATCTGCTGCTTCAGAGCTGTGACTTTTGTGTCCTCTTTGATGACATAATGACATACTTCAGAACAAAAGCCCTGAGGCCCCATGCATCTGGAGTAGCTGTAGCAGGTGGAAGTATGTGGCCAAGAGCATTTTGCAGGATGAAGACCTGAGGAAGGTAAGATGCTGGAAGTGCAATTTCCTTTCTGCTGAAGAAGTAACTAATTATGATTATTCCATTCATGTCTACCCACATCCATGTCAAAAAACACACTGCTTCTCTGGTTGTTCCTCTGAACAAAAAAAACATTTAGTTGTGTGTAAATCTGCCCAGTGTCTTTGTTTCTTATTAAACCTCCACCCTGGGATGAAATTTCAAAGGAGAAACATATGCCT
Organism: Oreortyx pictus; assembly: GCA_036925125.1. NCBI lineage: Eukaryota > Metazoa > Chordata > Aves > Galliformes > Odontophoridae > Oreortyx > Oreortyx pictus. The sequence continues at coordinate 21,299,850 of JAUPFR010000001.1, forward strand.
AAATAAAGAAGAGCTGTTAACAATCAGTGACTTGTTCTGAGTGATAACTTGAGAAAAGATGTCACCAAATCAGTCAAGATTCATAGAATCACAGAAAGACTTCAGTTGGAGGGAATCTCAAAGCCCACCCAGTCCCATGTGTGGGCAAGGTTGCCCCTCGCAAAATCAGATTGCCCAGGGCCCCATCCAACCTTGAATGCTTACGGGAATGGGGCATCCACAGCTTCTCTGAGCAGCATGTGGCAGTGCCTCACCACAGTCTCAGTAAAAAACTTCTTCCTAATATCTAATCTAAATCTCCCTTCTTTTAGCTTAAAACCATCTCCAAATGTCCTGTTTCTATCAGACCTTGTAAAATGTCAGATCTTCAACTGAAGTATTAAGGGACACTCATTTCCAGTTGAAGGCCTTTGAGAACTGTGAGGTCCTGAAAGCTGCTAGAGGACAGGATCCCTTTTTCAGAAGGAGCTGAATTAGGACTTCTCTGTGCCAATTTAAACCATTTTAACCATAGATGTACCAGTCTTTATTGATCTGTGTATAAATTACAGGGGTTTTGATGTTCTAGATGCATCAGTGCACAATTCACATCTACCCTCGTGTGTTCTGGAGATGCCAGCTCTAACAGAGTAGGTTTTCTGGAGAACAAAGATAGTCTTTGATGCTTCAGTGAGAAAGAGAGTGGAGAAAAGGAGTTGTCCACGCTGGTCCCAGGAGAGCTGAACACTGGAGTGCCATCCTCTAAAAGAATCTCAGATGTCAACTGAGAGTGGCCATGTCATAACCAGCACCTCTGACCTGAGCCAGGCTGGCCAGGGGACTTAAGGGTAGGTGATGTTTCTGATTGTCATTGTTTAACCCAGCAGGTTTCTCATTACGACACAGTCATTTGCTCACTCCTCTCCTTCCCAGTGGGAAAAACCACCAAAAAACAGAACAAAATAGAACTTGCAGGTTGAGATAGAAGTATTTACTGAGAGAGAGAAAAAGAAAAAGATAACAGTTATGACAAAAATATATATATACATGCATATATGCATAAATGTATACATCGAATGATGCACAAGCAAGTGGACACCACCCCCCAACAGACCAAGAGCAATGGAAGAGAATAACATAAACTCACATCCCCTTTAAAACTTCTTCTGCTTATGTCATGTGGTATGGAATATCCTTTGACCAGTTTAAGTCAGCTGTCCTCATTTTGTTCCCTCCCAGCTCCTTGGGCCCTTGCCCATAAACAGTCTTGCCTCTGTACAATGCTGATTAGCAGCAGCTATAAACATCAGTATGTTATAAGTACTGTTTTTCTCCTTGAACCGAGACATAGCATCATACCAGACACTGTGAAGAAATTAATTCCATCCCAGGTGAAAATAGGACACTGATGCTGAGTTTGTCCTAGGTGACAGCTGTATTACTGAGTGAGGATATGCAAAAAAGTTATGTAAGTTTCTAGCATCTGCAAAACTGAAGAACTTCTCTCCTTTACTGATTTAGTAAGTAAGGAAGACTAGCTGTACTACTTTTTTTTTTCTGAATGTACAATAAATAAAATGCTGCTGCTGTTAGACAAGGCTAGAAGAATTTCTGTTAAAATAGTTTTTTAACCTGTACCTTTTCCTTTCAGCTGCTGTAATTTCTCTGCTACTCAGCAACCCAGAGAGCAGTGCTCAGCATGTTTTACAAGCGCTTTATGTAACTTGAAGAAAAGAATAAAAAGGTCATCTTTCTAATACTGTGTAATCCTGCACAATATTAAGAGCCAAGGTACTTCTCTTTTGTACCAATTCTACTGAAAAACAAGAATGAAAGTCATGAGCATTTAGAAAGTGTTCTGTGGGGCATCAAAGCCAGGAGTGATCCTCTGCTGAGAGAGACATAGTAGGAATGTTTTCCAGTTGTAACACTTCCAGTATCTTGCTCAAGTTCTAAATGCATATGCAGTCATCAGCGTCCAGTGAATCTATGCAATGGATGTGCTTTCATTTACATGTGGATGCTGTGTATATTGATTATCTGAACAAATGATGCTAAGGCAGCTAAGTGATGTTTACCCATCTTGAAAAGATAATTGGCCAAATTCATTCTTAATATAACTGATCCAATCAGTGAAGTTCTGTCAAGGACAAATTTCTCTTGAGAGAATTCCCTGAGATGTGCCTGTTAAACCAAAGTGATTGCCAAGAATAAATTAGGGAAAACAAAATGAAAGATTAGGGAAAATAAAGCAGCTTTCCTCCCCCCTAGATCCCACAGCTTAGCCAAATTAGTGATTCCTGCTAGGATCCAGAAAGGCATCAATGGAAGACAAATTTGTATGGCAGCACATTGTCTGCAACACTCTTGTATATGTTCTTTGCTCAGGTGATTAGTCTGAAGAGACTGCTCTGGTCCAGTATCTGAAGGGCTTGGCCTGGATCTCCCCTGTGATCCATCTCCATAGTGGAATGGGGTCAGGGAGGTGCCAGAGGGAGTTCATGGTGGTTCTCTTACCCTCTATCCCTCTCAATAAAGCACTGGCACAGATCTATACACGATGACCCAAACCATGCCTATGGCTAGTACTGCTTGAAGTGTATGTGAAAGGGAAATAGCTAGTTAGTGAGATTGAAACAGACCTCTTTTTATTTATCAGCATAAACATCCCCAGGGGGCTAGATTAAATGTTTGCATGCTGGGGAAAACAGACTGTGCCAGCAGAAAGGATGAATCACTTGAATAGACAGATGCATCTTGCATTCAGCTTCTGAGCCTGCCAAACTGCCCTGCACCCTATTACCCTGGAGACTCAAATCTCTAGTGTGATTTTCTATTACTGGTAGATATTTTTAGTCAAGTTCTGTCCAACTTTCACGCTCCTTAAATGCTAGCTATCAATGCAAAGCATGTTCTCTTTGTGGCATTTTGTGCTTCGAGTTTCTTGGTTGGATGGGTTGATCTGTAATGTAGGTAACCCTAATGAATAAATAAATGTCAATTTGATGTTTCATAAAATAAAATAATACAGCTGTTCTTGGTAATATGCTAAAGTAGTTTTACCTTTACAGCAATTCTGATCTCATTTTCAGTGTGTTTTCAAACCTATCTAATATAGATCTGAAAGAACAATTCATTATGAATAATTTATGCGGGAGATTTGACCCACTTTTCTGTTTGCAAATTACTATAATTCCTCTGTAAAGATTGCATTTTTTCCCTCCAGTTTTTGCCCTTCCGATATAGACTGAAGTCAAGTAAGGCTATTCTAAAATAAATGGTAATTCAAGTCTACCTGCTGCTTGTATTTAGGCTGTGGATGCAACTTATGCATAAGTAAATTTGATAACAAAACCACATTGTAATTATTTAAATTTTGTATAATTCCTTGTTGAAGAGAAGGGATAGAGGCAATTGGTTGTTTCCTGGCAGTTTTATGGTATATTTATAGAATTTACTGGGTATTATTTTCATCTGGTGGACAGTCATCTCAGTATTACTAATGTTGCAAATTATTTAACAAGGTTGATCTTTGCCAAGAACTAAAAAAAAAAAAGAAAAAGAATGGTCATGGAAACATCAGAGTGAACTACGGGACCTCCTCTCTCCAGAGCTTTGTCTTTGAGCCTCAGCTGTAAATAATCTGACTTCTTTCCTGACTGATGAGAAATATTGCAAGCACATTTATCTGTGCTGGATTAGAAGATTTAGGTGTTTTTTTTTTGTTTTATTTTTTTTCCTGATATCATTTAAACAATGAAATGATATATTCATAGTCTTTGTCATGTGGTAACAACTTTTCCTCTTTCTGTTTCTGATTAATTACAGCACGTAAGTGCTGTTCTGAGACACTGGGTAGCTTGCGCATGTTCCACTCTATATACGGTTCAGAAGAGTTTCTTATGACTCGTGGGGAAATTAAGCCATATGCATTCACCTTTAATAATCCCAGTGGTTCTGATGTCAAGTTATATGCCAAACAGTTCTTTGGAGATTGTGCAACTCTTCAATTAGTTCTTTTGTTTGCTTTTCAGAATACAGTGTGGCAGCATGTATTTCTGCCACAATAAGGTACAGCATTTGGCATTCATCCTCTTTAAAGGGTCTCTTATTCCTTTGATAGATAGCTTGGTCATGGAAAGTGGAATATAGCCCCTGAAAGAAATGGGAACAATGTACAAATGAGGCAGTAAAAATAAATGACACATTAGATTCTCTAGCCAAGCAAGATGCTACAGCCTACATAAAGGCAAAAATGCTGACTTCATAGGACTCTCTAAGCAAAGCTTCTGTAGGCAGCAACAATTTAAAATCACTGGAACATTAATGAGAGTATGTGTTAAGTGAATTACTGGGATGTTGGTAAATGCTGTTCTCATTAAAAGTCCATCTATTGTTGGCACTAAACTCATAGTTTTCAGATGTGTGTACATATTGCACCATAAAAAATATCATTCTGGCTTATCATCTGGCAAAAAGAGTCTCATCGGGGGGGGGGGGGGGTGAAGCTTTATTTTAGTAGGTGCTGAAGGGGAAATCCTTTTAGACAGTGAAAAGCCATACATATACAAGAAGGCACTAGGAGAAACTTTTTTGTTATTTTCCTGTAGAAAAGCAGAGGAAGTAGAATTTTTGAGTTTTTCAAAAGTGTTCAACAGAAGTGACAAAGTGCTTCTAATTTTGAAAACTGATGGCGTGCTGAGGCAGAGGGCTTGGGGTATTTTACATTTCAGTTGTTGGAAAAGAAATTCTTAAAATCCACCCAAGACTTCCTCACATGTTTGGTTTGGGGTGAAATGTCTTTTTGCTGTCATCTCAATGTTGTTCTCGGTTACTTATATCCAAGTTTGTAAATGGGTTGGGACTTCCATTTTCTTTATGTGAGCTTGTGATATTTGCTGGAGGAGACTCATCCTGGAAGATGTTTTTGGGAAGAATGACTCCCCTAACAGATGTTGACCTAGCAAAAGTAGTGGGAAAATTGGACCTCGGAAAGCGTTATCCAATCAAAGAGCGTATCAAAAAATATTCTTTGACTTTTGCTTATGCATGCACATGCCAGCTCAGCTTTGTTTCAGCAATTTGACTGAAGTGTTAAGCCTCAGTGAAATGTGAAGGATCCCACAGTGATGTGAATAAGGACGCAAAGATAATGTACATTCAAGAAAATGGATTTTTAACTGGAGAATAGACCAGTGGGATGTGGAGAAAAACAGGAAAAGCTTTGCTGAGTCATCCAATAGATTCAATATACTTCTTTTTCTGGCAATATTGTAGTTAGTTACCAAGGCCTATATATAGAAAAAGAAATTAGCTTATTTCAGCATTTGTTCTGTTAAGCTTTTCTTCCTAAGCAGCTATGGACTCTTATAAATGTTCCTGCATCTTTACTGGTTGTTTCATGTTTGTATGACTGTCTTCTTATTAAGGGACTCTAGGGAAACATGAAATTTTTGGTTAAAGACTTTTTCAGTATCCGATATTAATCTGAACCATGATCAGACTGACTGAAGGGAAGGTGTAAAGTGGTGGTGTAACTAAAGTAAAGCACTTTTGCCCCAGAAGATTGGTTACACAAGAAAGAGTTTCTAAGTAACCCAAAGGCCCAAGTAAAAGAATGGTGATTATACATTTACACAATTGTAATCTTGAGGAGCATTATGCAAATGAATTGAGTGCTTCTTCTTTGCTGACAGGCTTTATAAACAGTGTCTGTTAATGCTCAAGTCTCCGTGTCATAATGGTAAAGCTGACTGGACTTAAAGGCTTCCTTCTGAAGTGTGATAGACGTGTCAATGGGGACAGATTCTTTTTAGTGTCATGCAGCAGTAGAACAGGTGGCAATGGACAGAAACTGGAACATGGAAGATCCATTCAAACACAAAGAACTTCTTAACTGTCAGAGTGATGGAGCACTGCAACAGGCTGCCCAGAGAGGATGTGAAACCTCATTCTCTGGAGATATTCAAGACCTATGTGAGCCCCTATCTGTGTGAACTATTATAGAGTAACTTCTTTAGCAGGGAGGTTGGATTAAATGATCTCTAGAGGTCCCTTCCAACCTCTACAATTCTTTGGTTCTGTACTGCCATTTGAAAAATCTCACACGGTCATGCAGCTGGGGCAGATGCTAGAGGTCACTAGTCTAGCTATGAGCCAGGAATATCACAAAGACATCTGTTCTGATCTGTAGTTAACTATGAGGAAAGCCAGGAAACAGAAAGGGAAAGTCTAGTTTCTTGAGGTAAAGGTGTAGAAAGGTTCCTGAACCAGCTATTTGTCTTTCAGAATATATTGCAGCTTCTCTTTGTGCAGTAAATCATAGGCTGAATGAAGAACATGTTCTTGTTCTTTAAGTGGGCCTACTGCCTACAGTGGGGTCAGGCTGAAGGAGAATGATCTGGAGGCCCCTCTCTTTCCAAGAATAATTTTTTGAATGTAGCTGTTCCAAGTGCTGTCATTCTGACAACGCTTAAGAGATGCTCTCAGGGTCAAGACAGAGAGTTCCTATCTTGGTGACAGCCATTTAAGAGTATATGTCTTTCTTCACAAAATAGTTAGGGCTGAAGGTACTCTTCAATTTCTCGTGCAAGTACTAAACAAGACTGTGGGATCTCACTCAGCAGGAGATGGATACGATCGTCTACAGGGCAGATGTTTGGTGTTTCTTTTCAGTTACAAGGGGAGATTGTCAATGTAGGCACATCAGGAGGTGAGCACACTATCTGAATCTGGGTGCAGTGCCCACAGAGTGGTCTCTAGGTAGCAACAATCCGCATTATGATTATGTGATAATTATTCATTGTGGTTTCTGCCCACAGTAACTCTTGTGCGCAGAGGAGGATGATAGCTTATCACTTAGAGAAATTATCAGAAAAAAAATGTAATGGTGGTCAAGCAGAAATGCAGACTATTTCAAATTCTTTCACATGCCCGTTTGAATAAAACACAGCAAATACACATTCAGCTGCTTTCAAAGACTCGTAAAAATTCCCAGATGTTAACAGACATGTTTCTGAGTTTACATAGTGCTGTGCACACTTACAGGATTTTCATGAAAACCCCATGTAACTCCAGATAACTTCAATGGCTTCTTCAGTGTTTAACTAATATCATATCCAGCAATAAACCATTATCTCCGTGTGTGTTGTCTCTACAGAATTTCCTTATAAGCTTTTTTTTGTACTTTATTTTCAGATAGTTTTCATCTCATCTAATTTCATTGTTAGTACAGGAAATAAAAAAATGCTTTTGTAAAACAGGCAGTGTAAGGCAGCATTTGACTTCTTCTCAAATGAAAAGACAAAGTATAGAAGAGACATAGAGTAGATGCTTTGGTACCAGAGTGAAAACCAAAAGGTGGCATACTCTTTATAATGCCAGTGGTACCTGGGGACTCAAAATGTCATACTGAGAGGGATGGTTTCTAGAGATAGCCACTTTAGCTCTAGAAACTCTTGTCCATTGATAGACACCAGAAATTGAAGTGAGGTTTGCAGAAAGGCAGATTTATTTGCTCTGGCTAGAAAACATATTCGGGAGTGTATGTTAATGTAAGTATTCTTCCAAAGAATTAAAACTCACACAAAGGAATAACAGATATGCAACCCAGTGCCTTTTAAAAACAACAGCACAGGTTCTGGTATCCATCCACGGAGCTAGAGACCTAGGTTCAAGTTATTTTCTTCCTTGAGGGAACTCTATTACACCCCATCTCCCTTTGGGTTTTCAACTCTGCCTGAGGTTGCAGAATGGTGACTGAGTGAATTCCCTATCCCACCATTTGGGTTCTTATCTGGGATAGTTAGTTTTAAAAGTCCTATGTAGCAGGGGATTGGTCCTTCACATGCTGAACTGAGTATCTAATTCACTGATTCCTGTACAAAAATAAAATCAACAATCATGATTTGTCTTCTAGCAGACAGTTTAACAATAGGTATCATTTTAACGATGGTTTCAGGCTGTAAAACTAACTCTCAACCAACAATGCTAAAAAATGCAAGTATGTACCTTTAAGACTAGAGAAAGACAAGAGAAAGACAAGATTTCTGAAGCCCTACCTCTTATGCTTCCCTCTGGTTGAACCAGATGCCTTTCACATAGCATGCTGGCTATTATGACATCCTTTTTAAATTGATTAGTTCCCCTGGATATCATACAGGAACCTGGATTTTTTAACTCTGGTTTGTGATCAGCACTTTCATACCTCCTTGTCTCCATAGGTGTGGCCTGGAGGAAAAACATGGTTTAACAGAAAAGGACATGCGGGGAGTGGGCCTGGTTGACAAATGGGGCTTTGTTATCTTATGTATATTGCATTTCCTGTGGAGGAAATCTAAGTAGCAATATTCATTGAGGGATGTCTTGGTATATCCCTTATTTGTCTACAGAACAGTATGGAAAACAAAATAAAACGAACTTTCTCACTTTTTCCCTTGGCATCATGACAGTTTTGTTGTCTTTACACTACAGCTTCCATGAGGCTTCCAGTGGGACTGACTACAGCCAAGAGAACAGAGAAATGCTCTTTTTACAAGTGATGAACATCTGCTTAATGCTGTTAACAGCCCTGTCATGCAAAAACCTCACTTTTTACCAGCTGCTCCCTCCACAGCCCCTGTCTCAAAAATGTTTCCATTCTGGGGATCAAGAGGTAAATATTCCATGGAAGACAAAGGTTCCCTGACAGGTCGGTTAGATTGGAGAAATGATTCAGTGATCCCAGTTTAAGACAGTGAGGTAGTTCATATTTTGAACAGACTGAATTAAAGCTGCCAGTAAGATCAGACATCAGAGCCTTGTCTCTTGTTGTCCAGAAAAGCAGAATGGTCCCTTGCTGACCAGGAAATCAAGTTCACAAGCTCTGGAATGGGTTTAGGAAGGAGCTGCCAACTCTAGATGAGATTTAAAATGACCACAGCCAAATTAGTAATTAGAGAAACTGGATCCTCGGGATTCACTGTGACATCTTCTGACCTCCAGATATCTTAAGTCATTGAGATAAATGAGCCTATTGAACATTTGCAGTAACTCAGTTTCAGTGAGTACAAATACTTTATGATTAAATCCAGCAGCACAGAGTGTCAGGAGATGGATCATATAAAGCTTAACATAATCAGAAAACTGTATCTATTAAAGACACTTTCTGGCCAGCTCAGCCATTAACAGTTAAAATGTAAAAGCATTTGCCTGAAATGCTGAATCTAAACAAAGCGAAGCAGATGAAACGCATTACTTTGTGGTATTATTATAGTCCTAAATCTATGACTGTGGAGCCAAACCTCGAAGTTTTTATTTTTTTTTCTTCCCTTAGTGATTTGTTGCTTGAGGAAAGGAAGAGTTCCAGAACACTGACTGGAGCAATGCTTTAAGTACACTGACTATATCAACTAACAAAAATAACGATAATCTACAGCTTACCATATAGAAGCATACTTCCTCCATTGCTTCCTTTAATTCAAACTGATAGTGTCTTGGAATTGGCTGAGTTTTGCATAACTCACCAATGGTAATACTTTTTCAAGGGTAATCATAACATTAATATCTCTGGCAGGGCAAGAAATAATTAAAATGCAATAGAGTTTATATAGAAGTTTCCAATATTAATGTGAAGCACCTTTAGTCAATAAAAGTGAACGGTATCTTTAGTTCATAGAAATGAATATTTAAAAACAATATTACAATGCATTTTATTTGAACTGCTTTTTTGCTTTTTTCTCCTCCTTGCAATCTTCATTCTTCTTGTTAATAACGACATCTTCTTCTCCAACTAATAGCTTTCACTTTCCTTTTATAAGAGCCGGAATGATGACACATCTCCCACATCCCTCCCCCATCACTGGGCAGCAATATATAGCTCCATGGATACATCTCAGATCAATTGGGTAGCAGATTGCTCTTTCCACAAAAGGAATCAGACTTTAAATTCTTTTATTACGGACCCTGCTCAACCGCCTGTTCATACAGAAGAGTTTGTATATGAAAACTGAAACTCCCCACAGAAGGTGGCAAGCTCTGGTACATGTCTGCAGCTGTCAAATACAGCAACATTTCAGAAAAACTACTTTCACATTCTCCAAGATCTTTTTTTCTAATTATCTTCAAAATATAGTTGTCTATAGTTGACCCTATTAATATACAAGTTATTTTGACATTTCTTTACTCTTTACTGGCATCCACTAGTAGGGTTGGAAACACAAAAGCAGACTAGAGGGAGCACTCTGGATTCCCTACAGGCTGAAGTGTTTGGATTCAATACCTCTATAAGTGACGGCAGATTACTAACGAAATAGCTAATTAGCCATATATTATTTACTTCCAACTAGTGTAAGAAATAGAGTTGGAGGTACATATCCTTGTCCCTTTCTTGGAATTTCCGTGGCAAAATGGCTATTTTGCAAATAATTGAATTGGATGCAGAGAGACAACAAAGATAACTCAACAGCTTCACCATTTAAATAAAAATTGACCGCCCAGGAATAAGCTAATGAACAACCAAATGCCAGTGTTGGAGGGTTATTGTCTGAGCTAGGTTTTGACATCTGATCCCTATGACTGCCAAGTTTACATAATGAATGATTGCAATGGATGACTGTGTTAAAAATGAAAGATAGATATAGAGCTGAGTAGGGATGCAAACCCACCTTTTCCTCCCATCTCTCCTCCTCTTCCACCCCCATATGTCACAGTGCTAGTGAAAAGAATGGTACCCTGCCAAATTAGTGGTTCAATCTCATGCCTGTGACAATATTTTTGGAATGCTTAATCTGTTCTACAAACTAAGCTTGTATCAAAGTCTAATCTGTGACCTACAAGATGGAATGTGTTTGGAGAAGAGCTCAGCAAACTTGCCTTTTTGAGGCCCGCAGAATCAGGTCATCCAAATTCAGTGTCATCACATTGTTTTAAAAACATTTTTTACTGCTCTGTTATCATGCATAACAGTATATTACGTCAGCAGACTGCTGGTAAAGCCATGGCATGCCTAAGAGCCATCAGCAATGGCTGATTGAGAACCATGGCATTTTATACTGCAGTTTGTTGTTGGCCAATAATCTTTTGGCATTTAATCTTATTTTTTTAAAAGGAGTGTTCTAAATCCCTTCTTAAGGGCTTATACACTATAATAAATAACTTCAATTTAGAGCTTGTCTACATTTTGATGCTGAGGGAAAATTGTCTAACTTAGGCACAGTGCATTTTTAAATTGATTTTTGAAGTTACATGAATTCCCTGTGCCAATGGAAACTACTGTGAGAAATGAAGTATACTTTCAGTTACTATAATTTACTTCTCTTTGGATTTTAGAAGAAAAGTAAATTCAATTTAATTTAGCCTCATTTCACTGAATAACAGTGTCCATATAAGAAGTTTAATCTAATTTTACAGCTATTTAGAATAACTTTCCTGAGAAAGATGACAGAAATTTAATGGTAGAAGGTAAATAGAGACTACAGACAAGTCCTTCAGAGCACGTAAATTCTCTCTTATTTCCTGACCCTTATTTCAGCCTTTCAGGAGAAACTGCAGCATCAGTGGCCATTTTCTGTAATTAAACTGTCACGGGAATATTGAAATAACTTGCAGTGTAGGCCTTACTCTTACTAAAACATATTCACAGATTCGCTTTGCCTTTGAAATCAGCTGATCACTTCAAGTATATAAGCCAATCACAGAATCACAGAATCTCAGAATGTCAGGGATTGGAAAAGACCTCAAAAGATCATCTAGTTCAGTTCCCCCTGGAGGAGCAGGAATGCCTTGATTAGGTCACACAGGAATGCATCCAGTTGGATTTTGAATGTCTTCGGAGAAGGAGACCCCACAGCCTCTCTGGGCAATGTGTTCCAGTGTTTTCTTACCCTCACCATGAGGAAGTCCTTTATAGAATTTATATTGAACCTCCTATATTCCAGCTTTCACCCACTGCCCTTTGTCCTATCATTGGATGTCACTGAGAATAGCCTGGCTCCATCCTCCTGACAGTCACACTTTACATTTTTATAAACACTGATGTGACCTCTTAGTCTCTTCCAAGCTAGAGAATCACAGCCCCTCCAGCCTTTCCTCAGAAGGAAGATGCTCCACTCCCTTAATCATTGTTATGGCTCTGCACTGGACTCTCTCAAGCAGTTCCCTGTCCTTTTTGAGTTGAAGAGCCCAGAACTGGACACAGTATTCCAGTTGCGGTCTCACCAGGACAGAGTAGAGCGGGAGGAGAACCTCTCTGCACCTAATAACCTCTCACCTTCTAATACACCCCAGGATCCTATTGGCCTTTGTGGTCACAGGGACACAATGCTGGCTCATGGTCATCCTGCCGTCCACTAGGACCCACAGATCCCTTTCCCCTATGCTACTCTCCAACATGTCAGTCCTCAGACTAAACTGGCACCTAGGGTTATTCTTGTCCAGATACAAGACTCTGCACTTGGCATTGTTATCTTTCATTATAATTAATTCTCCCCACCCAACTTTCCAGCCTGTTTAGGTCTCGCTGGATGGTAGCACAGCCTTCTGGCACGTCAGCTACTCTTTCCAGTTTTGTGTCTGTCATGGTTTTATGATTTTTTGTTGTATTGTTGATATTCCACATCATAACATCATGTGGTGTATTGGGAGTTAGAGAGTTAATGCTACATCTCTGTGGATCGTCAATAGTTATGGATATGCCTGTTTCAGAAGAGAGGGAGAACTACATTCCCCAGAGGACTTTGCGATGCTTTGTATTTTTACGTGTTTTCTGCTCTAAGGGAAAAAAGATAAAAACTGTCTGCGGTCAGGGGACACTCTCTTTTTCCTCTGGGATCGACTCAGCAGTGGGTGTTCGCTGCCGTATCGCCTTCAACGCTAGTGTAAGGCCTTCGGCTTATCGGACACTCTCTCTCTCTTGCCCATTTTGTTTGATTCATTGGGCTCAGTTCCAATTGTATTGTATTATATTGTGTTATTTTACTTCCTAATATCTTATTTAGTAAATTAGCTTTTCCTCCTCAGATCGTTGCTGCTGTTTTGTTTCTTTTTCGGGGCTCATCTCCCTTTTCCCTTTCCCCCTTCCCCTTGTCCGGGGTGTGGGCCTGTGGGTCTCCCTCCTTAGTTGTCGCGGAACCGGGCCGAACCAGCCCACAGACCGCCGACAGTGTCATCAGCAAACTTGCTGATAGTACACTCTATTCCCTCATCCACCCATGTTCAGGGGTTGGAATGGACCTCTAAATATCAACAAGTCCAACCCCCAGGTCCCTCTCCTCAGAGCCCCTCTCCAGCAGGTCATCCCCCAGCCTGTATCTGTGCATGCTGTTATTCCTCCCTAGGTGCAAGACTCTACACTTGCTCTTGCTAAACCTCATCTGGTTCCTTTCTGCCCAACTCTCCAGCCTGTCCAGGTCTCGCTGAATGGCAGCACAGCCTTCTGGTGTGTCAGCCATTCTTCCCAGCTTTGTATCATCAGCAAACTTGCTGAGGGTGGACTCTATCTCCTCATCAAGGTCATTGATGAAGATGCTGAACAAGACTGGACCCAGCGCCAACCCCTGAGGAACACTGCTAAGTACAGACCTCCAACTGGACTCTGAGCTGCCAAACCCAACACTCTGAGCTCTACCAGTCAGCCAGTTCTCAACCCCCCACACCATTCACTCATCTATTCCACACTTCTTCATCTTTGTTCATGTTCACAAGATACTGGCCTTGAAATATAACATGGGAAAGGAGCAGAAAGAGAGGTATAATTATTGTCATTGATCAATTCCTGAGCAGTTAATGGGATAAAGACTAAATCTTTTTTTTTTTCACCATGCTGCAGCCAGGTATTTATGCCATTATTCACTTAGTGTGGATTGGATTTCAATGACAAGCTGTAGACTTCTAGTGTGAACACCTATATCTGAACTTACCATCTATATCTTCTATAAGCCCATGGAAAGAAGCAAGAGCTACTCAGGTGCTGTAAATATCATCTTGAAGTAGCTATGAAGTCATGCTTTAAAAGCATCTATTTTCCTCCTTAACAGAGAAGCCCTCAGTTATGTCAGATGTTGATGTGATTGCATGGATACCCAAAGTCAGGTGAGATCAATTAGTCTCCTTGCTGTACGGTACTCCCAGAGACTCAGAAAAATATTCAGAGTTTCTGTCTAATAGTGCTGAAGTTTTCTCTCTTCCTGATGGACATGTGTGTCTTTGAGAAAAGTCATACAAAAGGAGGTGCTTTCATTTTCTTCTAAAAGTTTCAAAGTATGTTAATGACCAGTGTAATATTTATGGAAATCTGGGTAACTTGATATCCTCCCCATGAAAAGGAAAGACACAGAGAGAGAAAGAATTTACTTGCTGCTATTAAATTTGTTTACATTATCAGCGTCACTTTCTTCAGGAACTTTAATATTCTACTGGAAATCACCTAACATTCAAAGATCCAAAGTAAATATTTTTTTCTCCAACTGTTTGATTAATAAAATGTACTGAGAAGATTTCTTCATTCTGGAGATCATTATAATTCAGCATTTCATTCTAAGCTTCATTTATAATCACTTTATGCTTTCATCAGAAAGTCATTTAAAATAATTTTATTTTTCATATATAATTAATAAAATGAACAAGACAAGTATTTTAACACTGTCTTATCCCAGGTACCTGCTTAAATGTATTTCATTCACCTTTTTAACAATGTATGATGTGTCTACATGAGACACACAGGTTGGGCTGTATCCCACTTACCGTATCACAGAGTTATTTAAGGATAATTTTTATACCTTCCTCAATTTTTGCAAAAGGCATCCACAGTGGCTTTTTTCTTTGCCTGTGGAAGGTTACAAAAAAGGCAGGGATTTTGGTACAAGAAAGACAGAGATCTCTTTGAAAGAGTCCAGAGAAAGGCTACAAAGATGATAAAGGGCGTGGAACACCTCCTGCATGAGCAAAGGCTGAGAGACCTGGATCTGTTCATCTTTGAACAAAGAAAACTCAGGGGATCTGATCCACATCTATAAATATCTGAGGAATGGGAGGCAAAGGGATAAGGCTGGACTCTCCTCTGCAGTGTGTGGCAATAGGATGAAGGGAAATGGACACAAACTGAAGCATAGGAAGTTCTGCAAAAATGTGTGTGGGAACTTCTTCACAGTGCAGTGATGGAGCACTGGCACAGGCTGCACAGAGAGGTGGTGGAGTCTCCTTCTCTGGAGACGTTCAAGACCCTCCTGGACACCTACCTGTGCAGCCTGCTATAGGGAGACTGCTTTAGTAGGGGACACTGGACTGGATGATCACTGGAGGTCCCTTCCAATCCCTACAATTCTGTAATTCTATTATGGAAAATCTCATGCGTGAGTGGTGTCTGCTACCAGATTGTCAAAGTTGTCCCAAAAATGATAGTATGTGCTCCTGATACACAATTGATTTCTTTATTCTTTAACACCCATAGTCTGAAACACCCTTTCTTTTTCTTCTTCACTTTTAAAAGGGCTGAACAAAATGCAAGATGTACTCTTCTTCCATAAAGCCAGTAGGAATTTGATTAGCTCCAAGCAGTAACATTGGCCTGGAGATTAAGCTAAACATGTGCTGCCGATTCTGACCTTCACCCTTCCAGATATAAAACCCATTTCTCCAAACTGATGAGATGTTATTATTACTGCAGAAACCCAAAGTGAAGTTAGTCTAGGTGTATTTTTCAGCCTCAAATATACTTCTGAGGGGACAACTTTGGTTAGCTGGCCATATGTTTGTCATTTGCATAGATGCAGTATTGTAAATGATCTATATGTGCTCAGTAATGCTGGATTTTTGGTCCTGGAGCAGTTTATTACACTTGTCATTGAGTTTCTGTGTGGTATATTGTTAAGTGGAACTGTTCAGAGGCTATATGGGGATTCCTTCTCTCTTAAAATACAGTAGTACAGCACTTTGTAGAGCATCCTGGTCTTTCCAAAGGAAAAAGATGCCAGGTACATTTCTCTAAAGAACGTCAGTGCCAGACAGTCTGGCAGTCCAGCTTGACCTCCTGAATGTAGTTCAACTGTTGCAGTGACAGCCAGGAGAAGAATGGGATTCAGAGCCAACATTAGAGCCATCTGGAGAAAATAAAAGGGTAGTGAAGGTTGGATAGCAAGCAAAAAATCACCACCATAGCTCTACACACAGCTCCAAATTTTAAAATGTTTTATTACAGTACCAGTTTTACACTTCAGTCTGTGCAGATAACCAAACAGCCAGATTTTGTAAGATAACTAGATAGCATCTAATGCTTATGTGTCAGAAGATTGGAAACACCTGAAACCTGTCTGAGCTGCATCCACCTATTCCAGTAGACTACGGCTGACGATAACGGATTAGGATTGATGTTTTCTGGCCTTCATACTCATCAGAATTCAGGCTTGGCCAGGAACAGGATGTGTGAAACAGGATCAAGACAGAGTTGAGAAATGGGATCATCCAAATATCAAAATGTATTGACAAACACAGAGTGAATTCATGTGTAAGGTGACATGAGGAATTAGTTAGTATGAAAAGTGGCTGAAGAACACTAAAGGTGAAAGGAAAACCACACTGAAAATTTTGCACACTGTTACTGTATGCGCCTGCATTTGGGGGTAGTATAGCATAGGGGAAATGAGAAGATTAAAGGTTTCTCACAGTCAGGCCACATTCTTTCCATGATTATTTAAGCATTACCCAAAGCAGATTCCAGCTCACGCAAATATCCGATTAGTGCAGCTAAGACTGACATGGAACAGGCGCTTAGTGCATGAGGCCAGATTTATTTTGCTAGAATCAAATGTGCTTAGGGAAAGCATCCTGGTCCACCGTGGGAAGGGAGAAGCTTGAGGTAATTTGATTCCTTCCTGGACTTATTTTTTTATTTTTATTTTTTAATTCATTCAGAATGGAGCAGACTTCACAGAGTTTGTGAAAAGTTTAGATGAAAAATTCTTGCTGAAGTTGTAATTAATGATGAGCATGGAAACTCCAGTTTGTAGGCAGTTTAATCAGGCAAAATGTGCCAATAAAAAGCCTGGTACTTAGAGGTATGATGTAATGCTGCCAGTAAAATTGTTCCTTTTTCAGATCTGAGCTGCATCCCTGTTAGGGGGGCTTTGACAATCTAATTTCAGAACTATAGACTAAGCCATAGAGAGGCAACTGCTTAGTCATGTGGTTTTTGTTTGCCAGCATGTCCTTGGAAAATTGCCTAGTGAATCCAGATCGTTACTTTAGTGAGGACCAAGGACATGCCTTGAAGAAAATTTCCCATTTGATTCTATGTATCCTGCTTTGGGCTGTGGAAGAGCATCTGAGCATGTGCTCTTGGTTGAACTGAACACAACAGTGAGCTTCAGGAGAGCCTGAGCATGTTCCACCCAGAGGTGGGCATTCAGTTTGTTAGGGCAGAGCTACTTGAAGTACTGCTCACTGAAACCAGGGCCATGTGACCTCCAAAGCCTCGGCTCCTGGTGTTCCACCCTGCAGATCTGCTCCTATTGCATGGCACTTCTGACCACAGCAGAAATGAATAAGGTATTGGAGTTAAGACTTTGTGCTGGAAGGGGAAAAGAAGAGGCATATTAAAGCGTTTTTATTCTTCTGACATATTTTTCTTCAGACTTGCTTTTTGTCATTGGGCAGCATGTAAGACGAAGATTTGCAGATGATTAGACTGGCACTGGGTCTTTCATACTGCACTTACTAATGGCATTTATTATTTCATAACAGATTTTATTTTCCACTGGGTGAGCAATCAAAACAGCATGACTCCTCCTCTCCCTCCAAGACTCCAGCCATAACCTACAGAAAGGCTGATGCAACTGAACCACAGTTGTTGTGAGAAGAGTCTCCTCTGTCTGTGAGACAAGATTTGTGGGGGAAAAAATGCCTGTGAGACTTCTGCCTGTTCTGCAGAAGCAAGGACAGTCCAACAATTCTATACCATTTTTTTACATAGGAAGGAAGAGCACTGAAGCTAAACTTTGTGATTCAGATGTGGGAAAGTAGCTTGAAGGCACTGGCTGAGCTCCTGTCACTGTCAGTGGTGAGGAGCATCCTCAGAGGACAGTGTCTTAGCCATCTCTCTTAGGAGTCACATACCATGCCTGAGAGATAGCTCTCTTCCTCTCCCAGGGGTGATTTTAGACCAGATATTTAATGTTCAGTTTACTGAAGTGCTAAGGTGAATTCCATCCTAAATTTCTGTTCCCAGTTCTGCCTTCTCCAGTGTGCAACAGCAAGATTTATATCTGTTTGTCTGCAAGACAAACTCCTATTTATAAAACTGGCATACAATACCTTCTTTACTTCATGTCATTTTTGTAGTTATTCAAATAAGTGTTGTTTTGATCATGTTCTGATCAAAACACTGAAGAAAAAAATACTAAAATATCCTAAAAATAGTCATTAAGCATACCATAAAGAGTTTTCACATCATGTATGACCTATGTTGAAAACATGGCTCATAATTTTGTGACAATTTTTTTGTTATTTATGTTCTTGAAAATGCCTTAAAGAGACTGGCAAACGACTTTCTCTTGTGAGGTACTGGTTAATCTATATGTTTGGGTTGATTTTACAACAGGGTTAACTAACTCACCAGGTTTTAAATGACTGTTAGACAGAGGCCAGACCACAATGCAGTGCATGACAACCTGATTACAAAATCCATTATTGGTTAGATTGTTCCACCTGGAGTGAGGAGTGAAACCTGTAATGCAGAGTAGTGTGGTCTCCTCTGCTTGTTCTTCTTTTCTCTCAACGTTCTACTGAAAGAGGAGAGTTTGCAGTGGATTGCTTATAAAAAAATTAAAGATCTTCAGGAGACTGTAAGCTGAAGGGAAGAGTTCATACTGCAAACAGAAAATGATCTGATAAGTGTGGCGCTCTTTCAGTTTGAGGAACCCAGGGACAAGAAAAATAGGGTCTCCGGGTGAATTATTTACTCATACATGAGGTTGTCTCAGTACTTACAGCTAGTTCTTACACCACCTGAAGTGAGATTTGTTGTGTTAATTACAGTTTTCTCTATAGCGAACAAATTACACACAACAAGAGCAAAACTATCCAGTAGTTCTGTTCTGAGCTGCTGGGAGCTTGGGACCTCCTGTATCCTTCAGTAGAGTTGTCTCCGTACAAACTTTGCTTAAACATTTACATCTATTCAGTTCAGTACTGCTGTGATACCAACTAAAAGAATATCTCCCAGCCTGTCTCTATCTGTTGGCTGGGAGTCCTAATATACCTATGACCAATAATCCTAAATTATTCTAATGTGAGGTAGTGAATGAAGTCTTGTGAAGTAATATATGCTGCAATAAAATATACTCAACTAAAAAACTGTCAGTCTGCAGTTCCTTATCTGCTGCAGAGGACAGGCACAGGGCATCCAGCAACTTGCTTGCCCCAGGGAGCTCCAAATATCTGTGACATTGAGTCATGCTTAGAAAAAGAAAGTAGAAAATCTAGGTTTGGATGTGGCTGAGAAGTAAACAGGAATCATGTATCTATATAATGCCCTTAGTACTGTTCTTAGTATCCTTTAGTTGATATTATTCTCTCACTTTAGTTTTGATTTGGACATTACCAAAACTACTGATAAGTGATGTTTGGAGGAAGGACACAGTTCCTGAGTCTGATATTGATCTCTTTCTTCAGCTGATGCTTTCAGGAAGGGAATAGTCCTTTAATCCAAAGGCTGCTGCCAGAGTTCCAATATCTGCCTTGCCGAAACTTGTTCTGAGTGCTGATTATTTCAACAGCCTCTGCTTCTCCTGGTTCTGCAGCTGGCATTCAGACATGAGTAATGATAGGCATTTGCTTTTCAGGTGAACATCCATACATTTCAGTCAAGGGACAAAAGAGCAGCTCAGGGGAATGGAATATGTGAATATTTACAGTCACACTGAACACATGATTTTCTCCTTAATGCTAATGATAGGCTTGAAAAAGTCAGACAAGTTTGGCAAAAGAAAAGCATTAGTCTTGGTTTAGTATTTGGCTGACAAAAAAACAGGAGGTGTATTTCCATTCCAATGTTTTCATTGACATTTTTAGTATAATCTATTTCCTGTAATCCTATTTTGATTCATAAATACTTGCTGACATGTGTTTGATATGCCGAATATACTCTGCATCTATTTTTATAACAAATTGACCCATTCTCTTTCCTTAGGGCACCAAAAAAATATTGAACAGTAACTGAGCTTCAGACTTTACATTTTCAGGCAACTTTACATGAATAAATATGTTTAAAATAATAATTCATTAATTTGTGCAATAAAACAATAAACTAAAGCATATACAGGACGACCAGCTCTTCCTTCCTTTGGAAGTATCAGCACCTGTGAACTGTGCTGATCTGAGTATTACCAATGCTAAAAATACGTATTAATGAACATTTAAAGGACCCTGCTCATTATGAAAATTCTACTCATTAAAATAAAAACAGCATTTTGTAAGTCTTTGAGAACTGTTTGCATATCAGAGAAAGGAATCCAATTTAGAAGAACTCTTATAGCACGGTTTACTAGCTGGTTTGACTGAGATTAAACTAATCAGCTGGCACTGAAGGAGTTGGCATTTGGTCTTACTGATGCATTACAAAAGTGCACTGTTGCATTACCTGCTCCTGTAAGCTTTGATTAAGGTTTTACATAGCAGTTAGAAAAACATCTTGTTGTGGCTGGGAGAAAGTTTACATTCTCCAGGTCCATGCGGTTGGATGTTATGAATGAGAAAGGACTGAGTCAGAAAGAATGTGATCTGGATTAAAACATGCAGATTTCTGCTTGTCAGCTCTAACAGCAGAGCAGAGTTCAATTTACCTTGTGCTTAATAAGCAGATAACCTAAAAACAAACAGATCTAAGAAAAGGAAGGAGCTGAGGAGAAAGCAGAGACTGACTGGGGAAAGCAGAGGAAAGTTTTCAGCTCATTGCCAAGTGTGGGTGCAGACAACGTGGTGAAGGACAGGGCTGCCAGAGATGCATGGGCAGCCTCGGGGTATGGGCCAACAGCAGACTCCTGATATTCAACAAGAAAAAATGGAAAGATATTCCCTTGGATGAGGAAAATTGATGGAAGAAATACAGGCCTGGAAGGGGTTGACTGCTGTAGGACAGCTCTGCTGAAACTGCCCTGGGTGATGGTAGATGGGGAGGTAGACATGAGCTTGCACTGGGCCTGGAAGATATTACTATCTCTGCTAGGCACTCATTTGACCACGTTTAGGACTCTGCATCCAGCTTTGGGCCACCCAGTTCAAGAAAGACATTGATGAACTGGAGGGAGTTAGTCAGATGTTACTATAATAATAGGGAAGATGGAGTATTTGCCCCACAAGGAGAAACTGAGGGAGCTGGGCTTATTTAACTGGCATGTTCAGCATAGACAGATGTGATGGGACCCAGTAACACCCCCAGAACTTACAGTGAAGATGAAGCCAGACATCAAAGTGGTGCTTGGTGGGAGGTTGCTGAACTCAAAGCTGACCATGCTAAAGCATGTGATTGTACTAGAAAAAAGAGGTCTCTTGCAAACTGGTTCTATAAATAGTAAGATATAGGAATAACTCAGGCCACTGAAATAAGATTTAAACAAATAAAAATACTAGAGCAATTTTTCTGCCAGAGATTCCCATGCAGAAATATTTGTCCTGGTCTGGATCACAATTGTGTTCTATGCACCACTTTTGGCAGCACAAAGACGTGACATAATGTGTCTGCAGATAGATTGCCTGATGGATAAGCACTTAAAAAATGCTGTCATCCCACCCTGGGAGGAAAGCAAAGCACATGAAATCTCAAAAGGCAGTGAAAAATTGAGAGGAAAAAATGAGAAACTCTGAAAGAGTTGACTTATCAGGGCAGATTTTGAGACTATGGGAGATGCTCAGTAAGCACAGGTTGTCAGACTGGAACTGGACTCTGGGTTTCTAAATCCAGATAAATAGCTGAATTGAGGCTTGTTTACATACAAGAAGAAATTAAACCAAACCAAATGAGCCTTAGAAGCACTCTAGTTGTTTTTATGCAGAAGTGACTGAGCTTTCAGTAGACTACTGATCTCCTCAGCACAAGAGAGACATGGACCCACCCATGCACATCCAAAAGAGGACCAGAAAAATGATTCAAGGAATGGAAATGACCCTCCTGCAAGGACAGGCTGAGAGAACTGGGGCTGTTGCCTGGAAAAGAGAAGGCTCCAAGGTGGCATGAGAGTGTCCCTTCAGTATCTAAAGGGGGGCTGTAATAAAAAAGGGGTCTTTAGCAGGGTCTGTTGTGATAGCAGAAGTGGAAATGATTTCAAACTAAAAGAGAGGAACTTTAGATTAGATATAAGGAAAAAGTCTTTTACAGTGAGGGTGGTGAGGCATTCAATGTAGACAAGGCATTCCTTGTAGAAATTCAGTGTCAGGCTGGAAGGGGCTGTGAACAACCTGATCTAGCTGTGGTATACCTGTTCATTGCAGGGGAGATGGACTAGATGACTTTTAAAGGACCCTTCCAGCTCTAAGGATTCTATGATTTGTGATGGGTAAAACTGAAATAAGAGGATAAAGTGCATGATTCAAAGTTACAAGAGAATATAAGTCACATGTTGAAGCCACAAAATCAGGTCTGAGGCTCAGAGATATCATTAAAATACTCTAGTTAAAAATCAGCATTCTGTTTTAGAAGGAATCAGCCAATTTGCTGATTAATCCTTGTTCAATCCCATGGAACAAGTACTCTTTGGCCAACATAAAAAGTATCAGAGGCTAAAACTCCAGGGCCCTTGAATACATTTTTTAACAAAGCTATTTTAATCAGCATAGAAGGATTAAATATATTCGGGGAGTCTGTATGTTTTAGGTGATTTCTAATGGATGACTGAGCCTTTCATTTTGTGTCACCAATTTGAACATCTCCCAGCACTGAAGTGCTTAGAAATCATCACTACTATATGCTGGTGTCTGTCCAATTTCCAGTGGTGAAGTGTCTTTACTAGAAAAAACACTGATGTCACTCATTTGTGTCTTTATTGAGAGCCAGAATAAAAAGGAAAATATTGAAATATGTGTGAGAAACAATGGAATTTCTTGTAGACAGAAATTGAGTGCTATGATAAGATGGAGGCATTCCTGGAGAATGGCAGGTATATTTTCTTCACATGTGTACTCATAATCGGCCAGTCAAACTTTCTAAAGATCACTGCATCATAACTTCTGCTTCATCTAAGTGTTATTCACAAATATTTTCTTGTACAAGAACTTTTTTGAATCAAAAACAGAGTGGAAAACTATATTCCCACTTTCAACCTCACCACCTTGCAATCACAGGATGTGGGAGCCCAGCTACCCACTAATGCCCACAGCTCCCACTAGCTGGTTGCTGTTTTATGTAAGAAACTGTTTCAGAAGAGTGTCATTGAATAAAAGCCCAGGTATTGAATCAATTTCAGGTTTTTGCAGGCTGCAATGGAAATATGAGGAATTTTAGGAATAAGGAGGGAAACCACACCTTTGCACACTCCATCAGTGGACAAAGACCTGTTCAACCCCCCAGACTCAGACACATGAAATGGAAGGGTGAGTGAGAAGGATGAGAAAGCTTCATAGAAAACAGAGCTAAAAGGTTAGATTTTTCCCTCTGCAATGAAGTAGAGCGGTTGTTAGGACATTAGAATGAATGATGCAGACAAACATTTCATGATGTAGTCCACTCTAGGAATAGAAATGTCTTCTCTGGTAACCTCATTTCCTTGAGAGTGAAAATCTGCACCTAACCAATCCACTACCCACCCTATGGTCTATTGGTAGTGGTCATAAATACTGCTCATACGGCTTGGTGATAATAAAGTTACTTATCTGAGGTGGTAGTAGAGAGCTTAGACAAAATCAAGACAGGTAGTCAGAGAAGGATATGTAATGTTAGATATGTAAAAGTGGTTTTCAATTGTGGGGGTTTTTTTTGTTCTTTTTTTTTTTTTTTTTTTTTAAGTTTATTTCTGTATGGAGCAAAGCTTCCATTCAGATTGATATAATCTGTTAATGTTTTTACATTTATTACCATAATAAGGATGTACCCAATTAAGCCAATAAACACAAATATCTTCAGCCTGAGGAGATAACTGGTCTTATCCTTCACCTTCCCTCCCTTTCATTCTTTATTTCTCTCTCTCTTTTTCTTTTCCTTTTTCTTTCTTTTCTTTTTCTCTCTCTTTTTTTTTTTTTTTGGCAGACCTTTTCCTCTCTGGTAAACTTGTAAAAGCAGCACCTTCAGGTGCCTACACACCCTGAAGAAATCTTTTCTGGAATTCAATTTTCAGTTCCTGGCTTCTGCTGGATGTTGATGGGATGAAAGCAATCTGATATTTATCCTTGTGAGCTCAGCCAAGTTTGTGGGAAATGAAGCTTGTACTCTCTCTGCTTTTCCTCCTGCCATCAGCTCCTAACTTTAATCAGTTCATGGAATAGTAACACTGTTGCTCAGCTTTGTCATCCGCTGTTAAAAACATGACCTGGAAAACAAATGCATTGTTACATTTTCCTTCATCATTGTATCAGTTGATTCCCAAATGAAAGACAAGTGTATTCAAAATTGTTCTGAGCAGGTTTAACAGCTGTCAGGAAATTTAATTGGACTTTTGTTGAGTAGTTTGGAGTATGGGTTCCCTTGTGTCTGTAAACATTCTCACAGTCCTTATAGCAGTGTCAAAAATCCTGCATGAAATGACTGCGCTGCCAAGGAGAGGGGGATTAGAAATAGTGCAAAGGTTTGGAGATTTTTTCCTGTTGCTGCTGCGACTCACCATCCCTTCTGGCTGTTCTTAATGTCAGTGTTGCAAAGTCATGTATTTGGAAAGTACTTGAGATAGCTGATACAGGTGCAAAAACTCTAGGCTGGAAGAATAGACAATTGAAATTTCATTTTATAGCCTCATCATGAGTATGTTCAGACGGTAAAAAGGAAGATCCTGACTTCCATGATTACGGATATTCTCAACACTTTTGAACAATTGTGAAGTATTTGCCTTCCTTTTTATTTTTTGATAAAAATGTTTCTCAAATTATCACTACATTTTCACTGAGACAAAGCATTAATGCCAGAATCGTATATTTAGCCAAAAAAGAATCACAGAATCACAGAATTGTAGGGGTTGGAAGGGACCTCTAGAGATCAAATTCTACTTCCCCTTAAAAAGAATTTCAGTAATGTTTTCCTTTGCATGTCCTCTAAAGTCTCTGTAAGAATTGTCCCAATCAGTTACAATGCATGGACAGGAGAATTCAGTCAAGTCACATAGAAGCTTGGTTGACATGGACAAGGAAGGAGGTATAGAAGAGGTTTTCAGGGTTCGTCCATTTCTACTTTGTTATAGTTGTAAACACAGGGGAGTTATTTTCATTGCTCAAGCAGTTCAAATAATAAATGTATGAACCTGAGGTTCTAAAAATACCATAGCCCCCAATAAATTATACCCTGTGTTCAGTAAGAATGTAATCCATCACCCATAGAATTAAATGAAAATAAAGCCATAGCTTTTGGACTCTTAAAGCCATCCCATTGTAAGATTAAACAGATGCTTAACCCCAAGTCATGAAAATAATGAGCTCCAGCAAAGGGCCCTGTTTCATTCAGAATGAGATTTTCATGCCCTCTCTCTTTTCTTTGTGTTAGTCCAGTCTCCTACATTCTCTGGCTTTTCAACTACCTGAGTTATGATTTACTCTGAAAAGCACTTCCCGATGGTTTCATCAAAGTGAATGGGATTATGAATCAAATCACTTTTATATTCTGCAAGTACAGAAGATTGTTGTAATTGTAGCACCTTCAAGGTAGCTTAGAGATCCAGAACTTTAGAACAGAGTCCTCTTTTAACTGAGGGAAAATAAGACCCTGTACAAAGGGAAGACCTACTTATACGATGACTTTTTTTGTACAGAACAGCTTTATTACTGTTAAAATGATCCACATTTGTACAGAAAAAATAAAATCATAAAACAGAACCTGACAATCATTTGTTTACCGTATTACTTGGTTGACAATTTAATATAAGTAGTATTAAAATAACATTGGATATAAAAATGTAAGAAGAAAATAAATGGGACTTTCAGACACCATGCTTTTTAATAACTCTGAGTTATTTTGCAGTGTTCATATCTTTATCTGCTGATATGATTCAAAAGGAAATCACAGCTTAGCATCAGTAAAAGTGTCGAGTGGAGAAAAGGAAGCCATACTGCATGTAATAAGAAAGCTTCCTCCCCATAGTAAACACAGTTTTGCCCAGCCTTCTCTTTTACAACGAAGTACAATCATGTCAGCATTAGGATAGTATTAGCAGGTACAAAATTGTCAAATAAATCATTCATTTCCTACTCTCAACCTTGATCTTCCCAAAGAGAATTTTTCATATCTTCTGGAAAAGACAGCACAGTGAAATGTTAACAGTACCTTTTTTTTTTATGAATGTCCACAGGCAGCAAAAGAAAATAGTATCAATACTGTGGTTTTTGAGGCTTTGTTTCATAATCTGAAGACCTCTTGAGGCTCAAAGCTCGCCAGTGGGCACAAAGCAAAAGGCAAAATATTTAAGGCTGTGTGATTCTGGATTTATTGTGTTCAGCTGGCCCTCCCTCATCCATTATTTCTTGCAATCTCTTTGTAGTTTTTTGTCTTCCTGCTCCATTAAAGGAATTTTCCCCTATATTTGTCTTGTAAGCTTACAACAGTATTTACCTACCCTGAGCCCTCCAGATTTTCTTAATGCAATAATGGAAGGAAAGTTGCTAGGAAAATGAGTGGAAGAGCAAAAGCAGCCTCAGAGATGTGACTGATTTCCAGTTGCTCTTTGACCACGTGTATGTCTTTGTGAGCTCACCAAAATGGAGAAAGGAGGAAAGAGGTTCAGAAAGACCTTGAGAAAAAAAGAAGTCATACTGAACAGAGAAGGGAAGATTCAACCTCATTTTGTAATATACAACTTTCTCTCAGCTCTAATCCCCACTGAAAAGAACCAATTCGCATTCTTTTTTTTACATGGGATTTTCAGTGTTTTACTTCTAATGCTAGAGTAAGTTTCAGTTTTTCTGGAAATAAAACCACCAAATATGTGAACTGCTATGATTATGTGGCACAGAGGGACATGGTTATTGGGCATGGAGTTGAAGTGTTGACAGCTGGACTTGATCTTTGAGGTCTTTTCTATCCTTAACAGTTCTGTGATTCTTTGATAGTGGTCCATCTTTTATCTTAAATTCTTTCCAATGTTCTACTGATAAAAATTTCTGTCAGTTACCAGCCTTGTAAATCCAACCTAATTCTGGAAAGCTAGCCTTCTTTTTACCACATCCTTACAACTTTAACTGTTCAAATTATGACTCTATGGAGAACACCATTGTCTGTAAATAAAAGCTACCCTGAATTTTGTTCATCATTTGCTGATTGTGGATCTGAGATTGTAATTAGAATTTGCAAATTATAATTTGTAATTGGCTTCATGACTGAATGTTAATAAATAGTTTCTGCACATCTCAGAAGAAATAAATTCTAGTTCAATGCTTTAGCACTATCTGCTCCATAGAAGTTAACATAGGCAAAAAGTAGTAAAAACTTACTTCTGCCATTAAACTGAACAGATCTACTTCTGAATACATTAAAGTGACAAATCTGATGAGTTAGAAGGTGACATTTTTACTTTGTCACTTTTCAGAATAAAGCTGCACTATTAAACATAATGTTAAAAGGCAAGGTTGCTTGTGCTGATCAGGAACATATTCCATCCAAGGAGAATGTGCAGCCACAGACACAGTGAAAAGAGGATGAGGGAAGATAACAAGTGTCATGTGCCTTTATGAGTACAAAACCTCTCATCTGAACACCTCTTTTTTTGCCCAGCATGAGCTGATCTGGCAAAGGATTACCCACAGACTGGAACAAGGTGATATTCAGAGCCACATGATGCAGGGGATATGGGCTTGGGGCACCAGTAGCCGTGCTGTGGCTGCAAGCTGAGCTGGAGGCTGCTCCATACAGATAGATGGTCCTCTTACAGAGGGACATGGCTCTGGCTGCCTGCTGGATGTGTTTCTGGATTCATTCTGCTTTTGTCTTCCCCAACTCAGTGCTCATTGCACTTGTTTTACTCAGTTCCCTGGGTAATAAAAATCCTTCCCTGGTTTGATGTGAAACCAACAGCAACTCTGATAAGAACACCACTGGAACATGAAACATTTTTCCCTCCCATTATCATGGCAGGATTGGAGCATCCAGAGAAACTGTAATACTCAGAAATTTTAAGAAATAATTGTTTGCGTGTGATTCATGGAATACATATATATATTTGTGAGGCAGGAATGAGCAAGCTTAGTGTTGTGAGTTTATAGTATGTGATGCTGTAAAGACATCTCCATGTATGAATGCCTGGCGTTGTACTGTACTCCCCTCCCAGTTAACACTCATTGCCTTGCTTTGTCCTGGCCCTAAGATACGGGTTGCAACACAGAAGATAGCCCCTCCCTTCCTCTGTCTCACATTGCTGCTTCAGCTAAGGAGCCCTCTGACCTCCTAATTTTTCAGCAGACTTTCCATCTGTTAAAGCTGTTTTGCCACAAGAGAATTTACATATGTGCGCACTTAACACATAAATGGAGTAAGGAATTGAAGGTCACAATGAAAGTCATTGAAATAATGCTTTGAAAGTCACTGAAATAATGCTTTGAAATCACATGAGTGCTTTAAATTGCATTTTGGAGAAGATGAAGGAAAAACTTGAAAGTTTTCAGCAGCTAAAATGTTTCTCCATTTGAAGTAATTGATGACATCTCCTGTTCTACCTCGAATATATCCAGAGATGCTGAATAGAACCAAGACAAATTCATTTTAGCATCTCACAAGCAACATTTGTATAAAATCAGGACCAGGAGGGCTGAACACAGTTTATGTACAGCCACCATAAAGGTAGCTAAGGATGTTCAAGACAGAATTACCAGTAGATACCCACAGGGAAAAATCCAGTTTACTGTCTCTGTGACAATAATACTGCTGATAGGGACCATAAATAAAGATGCAGGAAGCAAAGTGTTTTTCCTAGAAACTGTTTATTTCATACCCAATATGTCTGCAGGAAAAAGAGGTCTAATGTCATGTGCTCCTGGGTACCATGGCTTCATTATCAGATCAAAAATGTACTTCACAGGCCAAACTTCCTGTGAAAAAAATCACCTCAGCTTCATAAGCTCTCCTGGAGCAAGTCCAATTTACATCAGCCAAGGATATAACAGGATATCTGAAGACTTCAGAACTATTACCTGCTTCTGGAGCTTTGGATTCTCATTCTCCCCAGTGGCAAATTGATATTTTGAAGCAGAAACAACATCTAACCAATTGCAGAAGGTAAATGCGGGCTAGTAGGCCTGATTTCTCATTATTTTACTTGAATGGGCCAGTGTGCAGCAACATGGAGATGAATGAGGCCCCCAAAGCATACTGCAGCACAGAGCATAAGTTTATAAGCACATTTACCAGGCGGGCTTGCTTTTGGGAGCAAAGTGAAAAAAAATCCAAGCAGAGAAAAGCAGGAGATACGTGGATCTGAGTCATGCATGCTTCTTGCTGCGTTTCATTAAATTTTATTCTTCAAAATGTATTCACATTCGCAGTTCTCACAATCCATGTGATTGGGTTATCATGTGAAAAGAAAGCTAACTAAACAGTATTTGAAAAAAGAACATCAAGTAGCACAGTATCATCAAGGCTGTTTATTTGGTGAGGTAAGAGGTAGAAGAGAAAATAAACAGCAGTAAGGAAACTAACAGATGATCCTTTAAGAACTTCAGTTCTTAAACTTCACCACTTTGGGTGGTTGTAAAAAATCATTTTTTGAACAAATCAGGAGAAAATAGAATATAGGATCTATTTCAGAAAAAAATGGGATGAAAATGCCTAAGATAGAGGTTTCAGTCTGAAAGAAGAAAACTAGTTGATAATGGTGGTAAAATAACATCAAGATTGCCTTTTCGTTGTTCATTTATTAAACGGGTCCCAAAAATTGTTTTCAGTGTATTCAGCCAGACCCTCATGATCATGTAAACTTGTACACCCATATGACAACATAACTGTGGACATGGGAGTTCTGTCATCTATCCAGATCCATGTTGTAGCCATTTCCTTCACTTGTACTTTCGTCAATTATCCAGCGGAGGTCTTTCCCACACCTGGTTCAGTTACCAAATGCGATATTGACTTGGTGTTCAATGTGACAGTGATGTACATGCATGGTCTTGGCTTATACATTCAGAAGCATACAGGGAATGATGTTCATCTCTAGACACAGTGAAATGTATATGTCTAAATGTGAGACATTCATCTAAATTTCCACTACAGTGAGTGAAGATTCAGCCTCTACATTCAACAGATTCTTTGACTAGAAACCTGCATCTGGGCAACTGAATAGTTCTTGAAACTCTGCTGACTCATGATGTTAGGAAATGATTGGTACAATCATTGTTTTTAGCTTTAGGAACCAGAAGAATGTTCAAAGCAGAGCAATAAAGGCTGTAAAAACTGTCAAGAAAATGTTGGGGGGTCATGTAAATAAGAGACAGGGGAAAAATCCTAAATCTTACTAGTGCCTGAAATGAGGCATTTGTTTCAAAATGCTGCTTGACTGGGTTACAGTGTGGTCAGGACTCAAAAGGTCTTTATCCCAAAGGAATCACAGTAACAAACAAGTTAAAAGACCCTGCAGAGGAATCTGTCTGCCAACAATACAGGTAATGGCTGTCTTCTTCCGGAAAGAGAAAGCAGGGAACAATAAAGAGCTGTGCCTCTCTGCTCTGAAAAAGACTTGATATATTGTATATCTTCAAGTAGCGATGAGAAACTATTAAACTGTCATGAATATTCATGCTAATCTTTAATTCCTGAGTAGCATTTTGTGGGGACGAAGGACAGTGCGATGTGGGCCTTCAGGCTTATTAGCTTTAAAATGAATGGAAAAAAATAAAGTTTGAATGATGAATCTCAGCTATAGGTCTATTTAAAGAAATGTCATGTAAGGAGAGTGCCCCTGTAATACGTGAAGGAAGCCAAGTGGACAAAACTAATAGTGTTAAGATTCATGTAGGAGTGTTGCATTCACTTCTGGGGAAAACTCCCTTTTTGTCTCATGAGTATTCTGAGAACAAAACAGTGCTTGGTTCAGAAACTGACAAGGTCACTACCTATTTAGAATCATAAAGTGCAGCAATATTCCCCACCAAATGCTCACGGTAATGTCAAAATATATATGTGTTAATTTAAAGGAAAATATTTGACAGTATTCTGTCTTAATTTCTGATTCTTGTAGTATGGTGAGTATTGGTGGTGTGGGAAATAGTAGCTAACATGTACATTCTATCAATGCAATATACTTCAAGGCGAAGGTTGTGCTATTCACATCCTTTACTTCCCCCTTCACATTTATTTAGTCCACTCATTATCCTTTTCATGTACTGCACTTTTGAAAAGCTCTGGATATGTTTCCTACCATGTACATCTTCCCTCTTCAGGGTGGTAGCTTACCAGAAACAGGAATTTAAGACATCCTCAACAACCTTGACTATAGTGATACTATTCTTTTGTCTAAATACTTTTTTTTTGCTAAATGAGGATATTAAGTCTTTTTTGCTCATGATATACTTGAATTGTCAGTTGTACTTTATGTGGTTATCATGCTCCATATATTATGGATGATTTTTAAGGAAGGACAGTGTTGGAAATTTACCTCAGTGATTCCTTGTGTGCAGATAGGTCAATCACAGACAGAACCTCCTGGATCAGTTCTGCCTCTTTCCAGCTCTTTTTCTTTGCTTCTTCTTCTTCTTCTTCTTCTTCTTTTTTTTAATTGTTGTTATTAATTCTCTTTTAATCTTCTGAGCACAATGTTTTAATACAAAAGGGCGTTTTACCAGTAGAAAAGAAAGTAATTCCAGCTTCTGAGTTCTCATCCATTTAATTAACCATTTTCCTATTTTATATGGGATCCTAATTATGTATTTATGATCTTTGAAATACTATTGGATGTATTTCTATCACCACAAGGGAAAAATGTCAGTGCCCTAATTAGAAGTTTATTGATGCATTTCCTTATATTTAGAATTATTCTACATAAACTTTTGAAATGTTTTCTATTTCAAAATCACATAAATTAATAATATTTCCTGAGGGCATTTATTAGTCAGGAGATAGAATATTTCTGGGCACACTTCTGGCAGTTAGGGTAATGAAATACAAGATTCTGTGCACTTTCTCTTTTATTTTTTTTTCTGCAGTGTCTCTCGGATAATTTGAATGTGCCAAAGCTATAGACGTGGAAGACTTGATCATACACTATTTTACACCTTGTACATATTTTAAGAGGAGGTCATACTGGGCTGATATGTCACATGGGTGGTGTGTCAGAACAACAGTTCTCCACAGATCAAAGGTATGTGATGATGTTTTCCATGCACAGGTTGCAAGATGAATAGGTTTCAAGGCTACTAGAATTCCAGTTTGGTAGCTGAATTAGAATCTGGACAAACTGAGTGTCATTCATTGTCACCAGGGTAAGTACATTATGAATTCTCACATGGAGATTTTTTGCATTTGATTCATTCAGCTG
The DNA here is from genome assembly GCA_036925125.1 of Oreortyx pictus. Lineage (NCBI taxonomy): Eukaryota > Metazoa > Chordata > Aves > Galliformes > Odontophoridae > Oreortyx > Oreortyx pictus. The sequence goes on from JAUPFR010000001.1 coordinate 21,332,441, forward strand.
TAAGTTTTCAGTAACTGTCAGAAATATTGCTAGGGGTCAAATAGAAAATACATACTTAATATACTTTTATTGTATTATTTGTTCCATAAGCACTAGAATTTGAGTTTTAGTTATGCCCCACCTCCTTGCTCCTGTTTCTTTATTCATAACTTCTCATAATTTATTTTGACTTCATTTTATTTGTATGAACTATAACCTATAATTATCAGAGGAAGTTATGAATATAAACTGAAGGACAAGCAAGCCTTTTTTCCTTCTCTGTCACATTGCAGAAGAAAAAAAATGTTTAAAAAAATAGGCAAAATCATAAGGGAACCTAATTATTTTTTTTTCTCTCTACAGTTTACTTGCTTTCCTTATCGATTTCACAGGAAAACCAGTTTGTCTCCACCAAAGTTTTAGACAGGCTAAGATACAGTTGACCTCCCAGAATACTAATTATTACCTATCTAAAGGCAGCAGAATCCCCTTCTCTGAGTCTCAGGTTTGACTTGATTGCCCTTTCATAGATAGATTATGAAATGTCGACCTACTGAACTGTATATGTTTGTATTTGGTTGACTGTGATTCTGTGATTCAGTGATGGGTTTTATTTTTGTTCAGTTCAGAGCAAAACAGTATTCACTGCCTTTCTTTTCCACCATGTTAAGTACTCTGGATCCCCCTCTGAATCCCCAAGTGTTTTGCTCTCTATCCATAACATCTGCTGAACCTAATGTGCAAAATTCTACTTGAAAATATCAATTAGGCCATGCATACTTTCTCGTCATTAAATCTTTAAGTTAACACATAGAGTGATTGCTTTGGAAAAACTAAGTGAATTTGTATAAGACTTGATGGGTATAAAATGATCAACAGAATGGAGAGAAAAAGAACATGGTTATACTGTCAAATGCCTTTCAGCAGTACACAGTAAAATGTTCATTTATCTGCTGAAAATAATAAATAAAAGACTAGTTAAATACTCCAGCAAAGATTGTTCGAACAGTTCAGTCATGGATAGTAGTACTTATTCATACTTTATCCTCTGAGAAAGAAAAACACCTTCTTCCTATATCTGCAATTTTCTTTAGATTTAAGCAATGAACTTCACTGTTCTTTCACATCAATATAATTATTTAGCAACCTTCTGGACCAATAATGTGTCTCTAGTTATCTATAAGATAATGTTTGAATTTAGAAGAAATGTTGCAGAACTTTTAAAAGCCATGAGATGATGTTAGTTATGCAGAGCCTGGTAAAACTAGCTGGAGCACATGCTTGGAGAACTGCTTCCCATAGCTACTTATATCAAGCCACAGTTTCCTTACCTGAGTAGTTACAAATTCTTGTCCCATTGTTTTGTTTTGTTTTGTTTTGTTTTGCTTTTTCAACAGAAAATCTCTCCTGCAGTTAAAGCAACAAGTTGTTCCTCTCCTCTGTCCAATAACAGCTATTTCAGGATTATTTTTTTTTCTTAGGCAAGTGCATCACTTTGCCATCCTAAACAGTAGAAACTATGTGTTCAGAACTCAAATAAGTTTCCACAGAAGTCAGTAGCTGGCATTTTGTCTCAAAGTTCACAGAGACTAAATCCTTTCTGTCACTTACCTCACTGGCTTTGATGTGACCAAATAGGTTATGTCCCACTGCATATGTTCCTTCCAAAGCCAAGGTAAGTTTTTTGCTGGTCTGAACTTCAAGTCATGCTTTTTCACTTGTGAAAACTGAACTGCAAAACTGAGGTCTGATGTAGTATAACATGAAAAAAAAAAAAAATAGGGATCTGTAATAACCTAAAAGAAATTTCGTACATCACTGCAGATGAAGAAAGCTGAAAATAAGAGATTGGGTCTTTATTTCTTTTTAATAATGTCAGTTAAAAAAATGTTCCAGTCAGTAGTCTGAACACACCACAGACAGGACAGATTTACCACTTCACTTCACTGAATAACAATTTGAGAACTCAGCAAAATCTCTGTAAGAGGAGATGGTGAAGCTTAAACTTTCTGTCAACAAAATACTCTAGACAAATAATGTGTTTTGATAAAACAGTTACATGATCCTTGAACTGGAATATCTTAACAAGACAAAAGGTTTTAAAGAAAAATGAAAGGAATTTGTAAGTCATCAGTAATACTAAATGGACTTACGTCTACTTTTGCTGTCATATAAAAAAGAGGAGGGACAAAGCTGGTTGGTACAGATAGTCTTGCCAACTACGGTGGATGAGAGTAATGCTGTTGAGCTTTACATTGGGTTTTTCTTTTTTTTTTTTCCATTTTGGTTTGGTTTAGTTTTCCTTGGGTATGTGCAACTCGTTGAGGAGGAACATGGCCTCAACCCATGAAACTGCACTTCATTTCATAATAATTTATCATGACCCAAAAATAATTTAATAATAATTAATGGTAATTAATAATTTCAAAATTTCACAATAATTAATCATGAAAAACTGCAATGATACAGAGACCTTTCCACCTTTGTATTCTTAAATTTCTGCTGCAGTTTGTTTACTTTCAGCCTCACTGATAAGTTACCGACTAGGTGATTTACTGAATAATACTTATGTTTTCAGATTGAATGAAAGACCTTATAAAGAAGGTAGCTGATATACAACAATGACAAAAGCTTCCCACATTGGTTAATTGGCTTTTTAAAATTTTTTATTTAAATTTTATAAACATTTTCTTTAAAAATGTGAATATCTTAATGTTTCTGAATTACCAGCATTGTGACAGAGCAGAATGAATGTCATTTTCTTTATAAGTGCTCAATCATTTCTCCATTTTTCACATTGTCTTTACTGCTCATGTTACACAAACATGCTCTGCAGAAATGCAAAATGGCTAATATGAGACAGTATCAGAGATGAAGCTTTATATTGGCAGCAAGTTACAAGAAAAAATAACAATGAACATTGGAACACAGTTCTAAAAAAGACTGAAAATTGAAAAATGATAGACACTTCAGCAGTTTTTATGTATAGCTCAGCTAACATACTGTACAGATCTCCAGAAATAGGTCAAAACTGCGCTTAATGCACAAAGAATTACATGGAAATACTGTGGCAAGAAACTGATACCTGTGACAATACAAATGCACTACTAACAATAGATTATTCTATTCTTGACAATTAGAGTTGCACTTTCAAAATCTGCAAGTTCCCTTGCAGACCTTCCGCAGCCTTTGTTGAATGCTTCAAATTTTCTCCACCATTCAGAGAGCCATTGGTACTGCAAAAAGAGTAGTGTTATTAAATGTAAATATCGATAGCACAATAAAGTCTTCTGTTGTATCAATGAGAACCAGAGCCTGCCTCTTTGAACAACAAAGGAAGTTTTCCCAATTTCCCAATATTTCCCAATGGCACAAGATGGAATAAATTTTGATTAATATTTAACTTCAGTTTTTCATGTGTTTTTAATTCATAGTAATGCAAGTTTGAGTGTCTGTAGCTAGCAGAGCTACCCAGTGCGAGACCAGCTTGAGTTTTGTTAACTCATTTTAACACTTATTTCCTCATTTCTTTTATTTGTTTTCAATAATTTTCTTTTGCATGACAGAGCTTAAAGAAACCACTTAATATGTGGCTTCTTTCATACAGCAAAGTGCATTTGACTTGCAGATGTTCAAGGACATTTTATCTCATCAGCACCATCACATCCATTGATGTATGTGCAGAGACAAGCATTCATGTGTATACACATTCATGAAATCATGGAATGGCTTAGATTGGAAGGGACCTTAAAAATCATGCAGTTACAGCCCCACAGCTGTGGTCTGGTTGCCACACACCAGTTCAGGCTGCCCAGGCCTCCATCCAATCTGACCTTGAATGCCTTCAGGGATGGGACATTCACAGCTTCTCTGAGCAGCCTGTGCCAGTGCCACACCCCTGAGTAAAGGATTTCTTCATATCACCAGCCCGAATTTTCCCTCTTTTAGTTTAAAGCCATTCCCTCATGTCCAGTCCCTATCGGATCATGTAGAAAGCTGCTCCCCCTCCTGCTTATAAGATCCCTTCAAGAACAGAAGGTTGCAGTGAGGTTTCCCCAGAGCTTTCTTGACTCCAAGCTAAACAAACACAACTCTTTCAACCTGTCCTCACAGGAGAGATGCTCCAGCCCTCTGATCATCTCTGTGGCCCTCCTCTGGATCTCTCAACAGCCCAACATGCCTCTTGGGCTGGGTGCCCCAGACCTGAGTGCAGTACTCCAGATGGGGACTCACAGGGGAAGAGTAGAGGGGGACAATCCCCTTCATGTCCCTGCTGGTCACCCCTCTTTTGATGCAGCCCAGGATATTGTAGACCTTCCAGGCTGCAAGAGCACAGTGCTGGCTCATGCCCAGCTTTTTGTCCAACATTTGTATGAGAGAGGTGAAGATGAGCGATGAAGCTGGGTCACTTTGAACTTTCACTGACCTGAATATTCCCAGCAGTAATTTATGTACTTAGGAGACATGGTGAGATTAAGTGGGAAAATTCATCTCAAAGGTTATCATCCTAAAAATAACCTTTGAAATGCTGAGCGCTTTTAACAATAGAGAGAATTGTCACTGCTGTTGCCACAAAGCAGAAATAGTGGTCTTTTTGAAAGCTAAAGATAGCTGCACCTACTGTGGTAGGAATTTGTCAGAGGTCCCAGCCTTCGAAAGAAGAAGCCCCAGAGGTGGCCACAGGCAGAATTAGTAACATTGGTTGCAAATATATATATGTATTATAACAACCTTTATAAAAGTTCCTGCTTAAAAAATGGACTCTTAAAAGGGTCAATTTAGCATGAAAATAGCAGAAAGAGGTCACAGTGCTCCTGGAGAAAGGAAGAATACAGCAGGGTTTCTTTTTTTTTTTTTTTTTTTTTTTTTATGAAAGGGAATGAAATAAAATTGCATTAGACACTCTGTCAGAGAAATAGTCCACAGGACAGCCTTGAGCACTTGCAGTCCTGACAAACAGCAATGGGTGAGGTGTGTGGGTGGGTGTTCTTTATGTGCTACTGGTGACCACCATAGAGGCTAATAAGAGCAGGTGAATAGACAGAAAGGGAAAAAAGAATAAAACCTGGGCATACTTTCTAATGCTGTAAGATAGCAAAGAAGAAAGGCACTGCTAGAGGCACATCATACATTATGCAAGCAGTCACAGCTGTCCAGCTCATCCAAATCCTCAGTATGGTTAACACTAGTGTAACTAACGATGCCAAATGTATAATGAGTGAGTGGGGGATGGGAACAGCTTTAGTCACTGAGAAACCTTGAGTTTCTCTGCAGAATGAGAACAGATAACGGGAGAAGGACCACCACACACTCCATAAGGAGAAAACCTGCTGCCTGGGACTCTTACCAGGAGCTCAGTGTTGCTGTTCCCTCCTGCTTCCCATCACTGGTGTGAGCTGAGTGATGCACTGGGAGCTATGGAGGGCCAAAAGTGGGAATGGTGGTGGAGAATGGAGTTAAAATGTTTTTAAGATTCTATGAATCTTAAAAATCTTATGCGGTGTTGATGATTGAAGTGTACACAGTGAAGGATGTGTATTAATCAAAGATCCTGCAAGGTAGTCTGTAGCCACTTCTGCTCCCTCTTGATGGCTTAGGGACTGTATGGCACTGCGTGGTCCACTGGACAGCCCCTCCACTTACTCATTCCTCCTCCAGCCTAGGCTCATAAGTCCTTACCCATGATGGGAGGAAATAGAAGCACAGAATCATAGAATCCTTAGGGTTGGAAGGGACTTTTAAAGGTCATCTTATCCAACTCTCTTGCAGGGACATGCACATCCAGACCAGGCTGCCCAGAGCCTGATCCAGCCTCACCCTGAAAATCTCCAGTGATTGGGCATCCACCATATCTCTGGGCAACCTGTTCCAGTGCCTCACCACACCCACTGTAAAAGAATTTTTCCTTATGTCCAGCCTAAATCTACCCTCTTTAAGCTTGAAGCCATTTCCCCTTTTTCTATACCTAGTACCCTTTAGCAGGGTCTGTCCCTTTCAGATATTGAAAGGCTGCTATCAGTTCACGTTGGAGCCTTCTCTTCTTTAGTCTGAACAGCCCCAGCTCTCTCAACCTTGTCCTTGAGAGGTGTTCCATCCATTGAAAGGCTGCTATCAGTTCACATTGGAACCTTCTCTTCTTTAGTCTGAACAGCCCCAGCTCTCTCAACCTTGTCCTTGAGAGGTGTTCCATCCCCTGGATCAGTTTTGTGGCTCACTTCTGAACACACTCCAACAGCTCCATGACTCACCTGTACTGAGGACTTCACATCTGGACACAGTACTCCAGGTAAGGCCTCACCAGAGCAGAGCAGAGGGGCAAGATCACCTCCCTTGCCTTGCTGGCCACACTTCTTATGATACAGCCCAGGATATGGTTGGCTTTGTGAGCTGCAAGTGCACCCTGCTGGCTCATGTCCAGCTTCCCATCCACCAGAACCCCCAGGTCTTTTTCAGAACTCAGCTTATATTGCTAGGGGGTTGCCTTGACCCAAGTGCAAGATGTTGCATTTGGATTTTTTCAAACTCAAGAGTTACACCTGGGATCACTGTTTAGGTCTGGCATCCTATTCCTCTGATGTGTCAACCACACTGCGCAGCTTGGTGTCATCAGCAAACTTGCTGAGGGTACACTCGGCTCCACTGTCAGTGTTACTGACGAAGAAGAATACTGTTCCCAGTACTGACCCTTGTGAGACACCATTCACCACTGATCTCCATCTTGACTCTGGCACATTGATCACTACCCTCTGCACTTAATCTTGCAGACAATTTTTCATCCACCTAACAGTGGATGCCCCACCAGAGCCTTTGTCTTGCTCCTGGAGAAACTTCCACACTCTCTGCTTCTCTTCATTCTGCCTCCCAAAACATGATTGATTTTCCTGTGTCCTTATGCACCCAGCATTGCTCTGACAGTACAGCAGTGCAGCACTGCTAAGTTACAGAAGGTCTTGAGAGGTCACTAGTATTACAAAAAGGTGATGCTTTCAACAGACATAACTCTGCTTCAGTATCAATACAAACAGAATCTCACCAAGGTAAACAGAAACTCACAAGAAGGTGTTCACCTTATCTGCAACTGCTGATAGAGCTCAAGAAGAGTACCTTCTATGTTATCTTTTTATTTCATATAAATGCTGAAAATGCATTATGACACACACATTCTGTTTGCAAAATGTGCTATAGCTTAAGAACTTTATTTTCCACAGCTCTAATCACAAGAAACAGCACCAGTCAAATATATAAGTGGGACAATTTGGGACTAAATGGTCCCAGCAGCAACTCTGCCATTGCATACGTTATCCTTTAAAACTGCTTCTTTTAGTAGCTTCCAAATCTAAAATTCTTCTGTTCCATAGTCTTTCTCATCAGACTCCCAGAATCCTACAATGGCAAAATAACCTGTCAGATGACAACGAGCAATTTCAAAGACATATGAAAAAAAAAAGAAAATTGTTTCCATCCCCTTGAATGAATTGTCTTTATAGATCTGATTTCTGTAGTGATCAAAGTGGACTTGGTGCCTCAGAGCAAAGCAAACACATATGTTTAGGAAGGCTTTTAAACTACTTGGCACCAAATCACCTCTTGCCACCCAGAGAATATTTTTCAGCCTTAAGGGCTTCTGATGTATCTGAAGCACTGCCTTTCAGACTCCACATTTCTTTTTGAGATACAGTTGGTGGTGTGGTGCTACGTGTGACCTCAGACATCTGGACTCGCTGTCAGCCAGAACCTTCAGCGTTTGCAGCACCATACTGAGGCTCTTTCACATCAGATGGAGAGAAAAATATTCCCAGATACTGGCTTTCTCCCAGAAACTGTACTTCCCTTGGATCACACCTCATGTGAAGCACTATATGAACTGAAAAGAGAGATGGGTTATTGGCTTATTTTACACAGCCTGTCTGTTGGCTTTATTGTAACAGACGACAGCTCCAGCCTGGAGGAGGCATGACTGTATGTTGCTTTCTGCATATATACTATTTTGCCTGCTGTTTCAATTTGATTTGGTATTTTATCATTGAAGAGTAAAAAATAAAGACTACATCTCTCTTCCATAGCAAAAAGTATATGCCAGATTTTTGCAGATACTCCTGCAAAAAAGATAAAAGCATGCAGGTAAAAGAAAAAGAAAAGGCAGTCTTTACTTATGCTTACAAACTAGGACACAATTTGAATTAAAATGAGTGGACTTCTTCTGTCCAGGTTTTGTCTGGGTTTGTCCTGGACTGTTCACAGCTGTGCTTTGGCTTGTTTAGCTGTTAGCAGCAATTTCCTAATGACAAGGTGCTTATTGCTTAATTTGTATTATTGCTGTTTAGCTTTGGATAATCATCTGGTATAACCACAATTTTTGAATAGATAGCATAAACAAGCTGTTGTTTAGTGTAGAACTAAATACTTGACACGAGCAAAATGATGCAGTGTAAAGGAATGGTATCATCACAGTGGTATCAATGGGGGATGAGAGAGTGTGAAGTACTGAGGAGTACTGGCAGTGGAAGAGCACAACATGGGACTGGAGACCCCAGAGCTGTAAACAGCTCATCACTGATCACCTACCAGTAGTGAAAGAAGTGTCATCCTGAGAACTAGAGCAAAGTGTAAGGTGTGATAGAAGATATATAGCAATATATATCCATGTGGAGAGCAAGTTGGAAACAACAGCATCATGCTCCTCTTGCAAATGAGTTGGCATGCCAATGACCTGCAACACTAACACACAGAATCTTTGCAGTTTGGGATAAAGTGGAAGGTGATGCATATAAGTGGAAAAAAGGGGCAGGCATCTGGAAGTGAGTGTAAAGCAATTCTACCTTTATCATATTGAAGTCCTTTTTATAATGCTATAATTTTCTCTGAATTTTTGTTTGTTTGTTTGTTTTCCTTGTAATAATTAGATAATGACTAAAAATAACTCCTTGATTAGATAGTTAAGATTTAAATTACACTGGTAATAAATTATTGGCTTTGTTTGAAAGTTGTCTTTATTTCTACACATAGCAAGATTTTGAATGTAATGGTGACTGTATTAATTGTAGGACTAGAGCTGGTACTTAGTTGTTGGCATGTGAAGAATTGGATCAGGAACATAAGAAGGACTGTGAGGGAGGCTTTGCACACACAGAGGTGCAAATCTAGGAGGTTTCAAAAAACAAACGAAAAACGTGAGAAGAAACAAATGAGTTCAAAGAACAATGGCTTGAATGGAACTTGAAGAAGGAAAAAGAGCTTTTGTCCTACAAAAGGCCTCTCAGGAGATAGTTTTGATAACTACCTTCTAGTGTCCCAAAAGGCTGAAAACAGTGCTGGTTAATGTAGAATGATTTGGTAAAGAAGGGTAATTAAAATTTAATTAGGAAAAAGAAGAACTATGGAGCATGAATATAATAAGAAGACTTTGATTGTCCCATTCTTTTTCTGCTTAGGGACTGCACTGTGATTCATAAGGATGGTTGGATTGTGGTTTAGAGAAAATTGCAAGGGGCCCCAAATCAACACTCTCACTAGCTCTTGAGGCCAGACTCTTTTCAGAAGTGTGTGGAGACAGGACAAGGGGAAACGGCCAGAAACTGCAGCACAGGAGGTTCTGCACGAATGTGTGCAAGAACTTCTTTACAGTGAGGGTGACAGAGCACTGGCACAGGCTGCCCAGGGAGGTTGTGGAGTCTCCTTCTCTGGAGATATTCAAGACCCGCCTGGACGCCTACCTGTGCGACCTGGTGTGGGGAACCTGCTTTGGCAGGGGGATTGTACTTGATGATCTCTTGGGGTCCCTTCCAACCCCTATGATTCTATGATTCTCTGATTCTATCTTGATGTAGAAAGAGAGACTAGATATGGGATCTTTCCCGCCCCAGGGGACTGCTGTGACCCTGGATTATTGCTATTCTTGGAAAACTCTCTTCTTACTTTTTTTTTCCTTTTTTTTAGGAATTTTTTGGTCCGCTTTTATTCAGAATTGGAAAAAAAATGGATTTGAAAGTTTCAAATTTGTGCTTTTCCAACCTTATTGAAATCTAGTGCCAATTTCAGCTTTCTGCCACAGGTTAAGTAATTCACTCTGGGGAGCAGAAATGAAGGAATGGGACATTATGATGAGAAGAGTAGGATACTGTGGAAGAGTTTTAATTTCTGAGTCCAAGGACTTAATGTTAAAACCACCTAGGCAATGAGCCCATAAGTAGCAGTTCTTCTTCCCAAAAAAGAAAACCTAGTGATAGGAAACCCTCAGTGCGGAACCAGGAGAAATGGCTGTTATTTGGGTAATTGCATGACACTGTTAGCACATATGAAAATCTCCTATTCTCCAGGTGGAGAGCTGCTCTAGTAGCCAATGAAGACTTTGATTTTGCCCTACAGCCTTTTGATCCTGTTTTTCTCATATTTCAGTGATTATAACAAAGACCCAATGCTATTGATACATACTAGCATAATTTGGCTGCTGTAGGAAGAGATAATGTCAATGACACTGTCAAATATTTTTCTTTATGTACTTTAGCACAAACTTCATGACTATTTCTCTGATGACAGTATCACTTAGAAGTAAGAAGAATACATAGGAGAATGACAACAAAAGTAATCTCTGACAAGGATAAGTGGTTTTAGAAATGTTTTTCAGGTAATGTACAGAGGGATTATTCTGTACTACAAACAAAGCACTTGCAAGCACACTGTGATGATTGCTCTTGCTATGAACTGCATCTATGCTGTGTGCTCTTCTTTGGCTGTAGGAAAGGGATTTATGAGAACATGAGTGTCCACTAACAACAGTTCCAGTTCGATTTATATATATATATATATAAAGTATTAGATATATTTAATAAACATTGAATTAATACAGTATTACTGCCCAGTAGGGATGTTAAATTGTCAGTAACAAATCCTTGCATTCTAAGTACCAAAGCATATAGAAGTAATTATGGTTGACTTGACAGTTACTACTGTCATGAATGTAAAATTATATAAACCATCTTGGAGATAAATATAAAAAATATACTAAGAAAAAGTGGAAAAAGGTAAACATTTAGAACTCTGGAAATTCATAGGGTGATATTAAAATCCATTAGAGAATTGCAGGAGGGTACTCCTGTAGGTGAAAGCCTTCAACTTAGTTCTCCATCGTGGTGGAAGTCCAGGCTCTGAACCCATAGGCAGAACTACATCAGAGAACACAGAGAACACAATTTCTACAAGGATTTATCATCCTGGATTCTCAGAAGTCATGGTCCAAAGTCCAGTTTACAGACCATGGTTTCATAACTCAACTCTTCGGCAGATCAGATTAGCTCAGGCACAGCACTACACATCTGGACCAGCTCTAAGCACAGACAAAATGATCACTAACCTCACTGTACGTATTCATTTAGACAAAGTATCCAACTTCTCAAACACATTTTTACTGTGATTGTCAAATTCCCAGTGGTGACTGTTTTGACAGACACAGTCAAAATACAACCGTGTAATAATAAGTTCTCATGTGGCAACATAAAGTCCTCGGTGGACACCAAGAGACAAGAGACATTAAGAACTTCTGCTTTAAGGATGGCGTGAGTTTGGTAAAATCTTTTAGAGTGTTAAAATATCTAATGATATTGTTTTCTATACCTCTGGAAATCCACTCCAGAAACAAGAACTGTATTTTTCCTTTTATTTTTTTCTTGTGAAAGAATAGGAAACTAATTTCCATGATCCTCAGAGTCGAGCCTGTGTAACATAGTTTCTTAGGACAGTTAGACAGGCTGAGGAAAGACTGACATTTCCCCACCATGACACTATCCATTCCCAATGTAAAATCAAAAGAAGTAAATAAAAGCTTTCAGTGAAATTCTTTTGTTTTGTTTTGTTTTGTTTGTTTGTTTATTATGGGGTGAAAAACAATAGTTACTACAATACAAATAAGTCATCACATATACATAGTTATGTACCACAGCAAATGTTTTACATGGTATAATCTCTCATGCTTACTTGGACCTGAGTCTTGTATGCAATTAACTGAAAAAGCTGTATTAACATACTTCTTTTCCTTCTTCTTCACTAACTGTAAAAAATGCACTTGCATCAAAAGGAGCTTGCTTATCTCATCTTCCTTTTGGAGAATAAAATATCTTAGATCTCATTCATTATTAACTATTTTAATCTCATCAGCTGTCATTCAAGATGTTTTTGCATGAATAACCAGAAATATGAGTCACTGTGTTCTTTTTTATCCAAAATATGTCTGGTTCTACATACAATTTCCCAATATGATTGTCAAGTTATTGCTGCTTTCTCCTCTATCTTTATCTTCTTGAGATTGTACAGATATATATTACCTCTGGAGGAGCAATAATTTTGTACAAGTATGTAATCTATTCCAGTGTTGGAATGGTTCAAATCATTTCACATTTTTACATAAAATTGAGGGAGGGAATAAAACAATACCTAATATCTATAACTGCTTTCTTAAATCTTCAACTCTGGGCCAGTGTAAGCCAATGCAATGAGACTCTCTTGTACACTTCCACAAAGATCCGCATGTTGTTGATACAGACACTCTACTAAATCAAGAGGGGACCATGCAGGAAGACTTCTGATTGCCCACAGGTGAAAAATGCAATTTTACTCCCTGTTTTAATTTTGGACCACTTCAAGTAACACTTTCAATAGAGTAATAATGATAGGAAAGAGGGGAGTAGTTTCAAACTTGAAAAGCAGAGTTTTAGATTAGATACAAGGAAGAAATTCTTCACTGTGAAGATGGTGAGGCACTGGCAGAGACTGCCCAGAGAATCTGTGGATGCCCAGACCCTGGAGGTATTCAGTGCCAGGCTGGAAGGGACCCTGGGCAGTCTGATATCATGGATGGCAACTCTGCCCCTGACAAGGAGTTGGAACTGGTTGATCTTCAAGGTCTTTTCCAACCCAAACCATTCTAAGTAAAACAGTGCTCAGTTACAAGTAAGGAGATACTTCAGTGAGGGGACAAATACCGAAGACTGTTACTGAGACTGTACCAGATCCGGCTTTTTCAAACTTGCGCAGTCCCAAGAATCCCAGAAGTCTCTCTGTTTTCAAAAACCATCATGAATTTGCATCTCAGTCCAGGCAACACAAGCCTCAGCTTCTTACTGGTATGTTGCAACATGGAACTTACCTTATTTCTCATCTTTCATCTGAAAAATCTACTCAAAGGAAAAATTACACAGGAATAATCATGTTCTAGATCCTGGACCAGTTGCTACAACACTCATGGCAATATTGCATCCTGATTTACTATGATTTAAACCTTATCTGAAGGACTACAGTCAAACCATGTTAATGTGACCAGCCTGCTGTAGGTCAGGTTAGCTCTGAATGGTGCAGTGGTTCTCTCCATCTTCTCCATCATTTGACCTTGGAGTGACAAATTGTTCATTGAAAAGGATGCTTTTAATAGCATAGATGTGAATCTTCTGAGGTTTAGAAGAAGGGAAACAGGGCCGTCTGTTGATGTCCTTGTCTGTTGTTGATTTAATAAAGAAGGTTGAGAGCAACACTTTACCTAAAACAAGTACCTCATATTTGTGTTTGGAGATCTAAATCTGCCTTAATCTTGACATGAATGATACGCCCACATTGTCTCTAAACCCAGCACTCATGCAATTAATCTTTCCTATACTACAGCTGGCTGTGTCACTGAAACTCTGTTTTGTTTTTGAGGATAGTAAGATTGTCATTTAAAAAATATATATTGATGATGGAGGAAAGCATGCTACAAAACATGGTCAGAGAAAAATGTATACCAAACACTCTAGGATTTAGGACAGTAGATAGCAGTATTGTGGATATGCTGCTGTTGTCTTCATAAAAATTCTGAGCCCATTCAGTGATATTTTTTTTTGCATATTCTCATCTACACTAGGTCGGGTTATTTTTAATTATGCACTTCTGCAGCTTTCAAATGTATAACATCCACTTTCTACTAAGAAGTTCTTTTCAGTTAATTTTCTATGATAGAAAATGAAATTTCTATGTGAGCCAGCCAATACATAGTCTGAGGGAAGTAATATCTGGGTTAACAGACAGTTTTAAACATGTTATCTCAGGACTTTTCTCTTCCTCCTCAGTGTTTTCAGCTTGTCTGCCTCTTCTTAACTGCTTGTTTCTTCAGTACCCAGGCCAATTGTGATCTACTTGGAAAAGTAGACTGGATATATTAAAATATGTCTTTTCATAGCAAGTGACAATTTAGAATAATCTATAACAGAAATGGGTTGGAGAATAATACCCAGAATAATACTGGAGGTATGCTGAGTAGATCAAGCCATGTTTCATAAGACGAAAAGTCGGCACACTAGCAAATAACTGATCAGTTGCCTTTCCTGTATATCTTTGAACTTAATTTCAACAGAAATGACAAAAATGAAGAGAAATATTTCATCTTGTAAATGCAATTGCTCCATACTTACTCATGTTATCAACGTAATAGATAAACTACCATCATGTTCATGAAAGCTGGACTACCACGATATAGTTGGTCTGTGACTTAAAATCTGTGCAGGGACAGATTTTCACAGTTGAACAATCAGTAAATACATAAGATTTAGAAAAGCAAGCTTACATAGAACAAAAAATGTGTGCACGTGTTTTACCTTATAAAGGTTTTCATGTACAGCTCTTTATTTCAAGATTTCCAGACCTCCATTTGCAAACATGCAATCCTACATCATAAAATCCCCACTCTTGAGTCAGTGTCATAAACTACCATTGATATCAGTGGCCTCATTTTCCTCCCAGCGGGAATGCTGGAGTTCAGTGCCAATAGTTTGGAGGTAGTCTGATGGTATCCAAACTAAAGGAGTGAGAAGTGAAGAATAAGGCTTATTTTGTGCCTGAAAAGCATTAGCAGGTTCAGTGAAAGAGAAATCCAAGTTACAATACCCTCAGGACTTCGAAATGACACTCATGACAACGTTGCATTGTGTCCTAATGCACTATGATCTATCTCTTATCTGAAGAACAGACATTTCAGACTCTATAGAGGCAGTGTGTAGTACTTTGTATTGACATAATGATGAACTGCAGTCCTACAGGACCATGTTTAGATCATCAGATTCACTCAGAACTTTAGACCAAATTATCAACCACAGCACAAATAATAAAATCTCTTCAGTTCAATTATCTGGCTTAGCCTGAGAAATCAATGCCTCCAGTTCCTACCCTACATTTAAGTTCTTTGTGATGGATGTAACAATAGAGGGTTTCCATCAAAATAATTTTGAAAAGAACTTGTGAGTCATGTATCAGGATCTTCATATTAAATCAATTTAATCAATGAACATTAGACATGGGATTTCCTCAAAAAAATTATTTTCATGCACTGACGTGGTCAAGATGATAAGAAAAGAAATGTTTCGTTTTAGGAACAGGAACAGAAAACAGTGATTATCTTTAGGTAAATATAAAATTCTAAAATATGATAATTTACAAGAAAATATTTTCTTTCATGTCATTCTTTCAAAAAATAAAAAAAGATCAGTCACATCTATAATGCCTGGAGCCCCATATTAATCTGATCAAACTGATTTCTTTCATCTCAGTGTCATCTTGGCATTTCAAATGTAGCTGAGATGTCCAGACACCTTTGTTAATAACAAGGAATAACACAAAACCAGCAGCCATAATCTCTTAGTAGAGGTATTGCATGATAAAAATGCAAAACTAAGATTCTGGAAATGGGGGATTCTATTTCACATGCTGCATTTGACTCTGACTGGATCACTTAGTGGATTATTCAACCTTAAAAAGTAATACCAGCACAATCTTACTTCACACATCAATTTTGTACATGTATTCTTAATTACATTCGCCTGTGTTAGAGAGAAAAAAAAAAAACATGTTTCTGGTGTCAACTCCTCTGAGACAGCACAGATAAATGAGTGAAAGGTGGATTCCCTCTTGTATGAAGTGTCTCATACACTGCATTCCCAGCATTGTGAAAGCCAAAAAAGAGTCACTGACATTTCAGGAGAAGTTGGTAAGTTAGGCAGAAGATGCTGGGGCCTAGAAATATCCTGCACTACTCTATGCTTTGCAAAAAATGTTAAATTCATTGTTGTACCTCAGACTGAATTTTCAAGAGTGCTATTTGGGAACAACAAAACTATTCTTCTTATCTATCACATTTATGCTGGGAATCATGGTGAAGATCTGAATTGACTGTTAAATGCCTTGATGTCCAAAGAAGGAAGGTGTAATCAACATTCAACATTATCTTTATTTGAGTATTTTATATTGCTGAACTTCAGCTCCTGTTGGAATGATGCACTGAGCATTGCATAAAAGCCATGCAGTAGGAGCAGTGTTGCATTTGAGAGAAGTGGGCAGAACTGGCAGAAGAAAGATCTCATCTGGAAGGCTGCCACACTATTAAATCCCTCACACTACTAAGGTAGGGAGTTCTGTCCGGTGCTGGACACCTTGGAAGCAGTGTGGACCCTCTTTGCCATTAAAAATAAGGATGTTCTTTGATTTAAAAGAGCAAGTCATAAGAAATGCTACAAAATAATCCTGATGTATTTTACTATGAAAAAGGATCAATCCTAAGTCATGGTACCTTCATGCAAAAATATAGTTCTAGCATTAATTTTGTGGATTCTTCAGATAATGCAAGGAGATGTGAGATCAGGTTCCTGGATGCAGGCACTGACAGGGCTGAGACTGTGA
This sequence comes from Oreortyx pictus, assembly GCA_036925125.1. NCBI lineage: Eukaryota > Metazoa > Chordata > Aves > Galliformes > Odontophoridae > Oreortyx > Oreortyx pictus. The sequence continues at coordinate 21,349,109 of JAUPFR010000001.1, forward strand.
ACTCCAGAACTACATCCCCAGAGAAAGCCTCCCAATTCAGCTGTTCTATTATCTAAAGGCCTATGACTGTTGAGCAGAACAGACATAAGCAAATTAAAGCTCATGCTGGAATTAAGCCATTCCATTGTAGCTGTTAGCATTATACTATGACAAAGCCAGTATCAGAGATTATTCCCAAGCCCCGTGGGTAATGACAAAAGAAGACCCAAATATATTCACTCACTTCACACATATTCATGGTGAAGAGTGTGTCAGCAACATGCAGTTTATCTCAACCCACAGGGTTCTATCCATAAGGCATGTACAGAAACACATCACAACAGTGATTAATCCTCCACCAGCAGCTCTGCTTCCTTAGTCACTTTGTAGCTTGGAAGATACCCGAATTTAGAACTGAGCTGACAATGGGAAGTGAATATTTTAATGGATTAAATAAATTATCTCCTCATTATTTATTTGTAATCACATGAAGTTTTCCTTTCATACCATAATTATAAAAGATGAATCCCATTTTAGCAGTGTACATATGTGTGAGATTATGAGCTTATTGAAAGGTGTTCAATAAAATTTTCAAAATCCTTCAGTGATAACTGATTATATAAGTAACATGGTTCCGTCTATTTTTCCCTTGCTGGCTGACCAGAACTGTCAGCATTTGGGCTTGAAGAAGCCAGCACAGTGCTGCATACTTAAGATGAGGATGGTGGTTTAGGGATAGATTGTAGCTAAGAGAGATAAGAGCTGCATTAAACACTTAAAAATTCATCTTTTCCGAACTACATAAGACATCACTTAGACAGGATCCTAAAAAATCCCCAACCTCCTACACTATTGATATAAGTGGTGAATTTTAACTTAATTTTGGCTCACACTGCTCATACAAATGAATCATCTGTGGAAAGGCTAGGCAAAAATTATCAAGAGCTGGTACTTCTATGGTCCTGAAAGGGTTGACTGATCTAATCTTGTCCATGGAGACAGTGTTACTTCACTACCCACTGACATACTGAAGGGCATCAGGATGTTGTAGGCATAACTGGAACCTTTGTAGATGGAATTGTGAAGCAATGGTATAAAGTTAGATGGAAGATAGGATCTGCTCAGGTTGCTCTGCTACCCCCACAGGCATTCGCAGCCTCTTACACTATCCCGCCAAAGGTTAAATAAAAGTTCATTTACTTTGTCAGTACTTACTTAGCACACTCTCTGCCTCCATTCTTTTTTATAGATAGATTGTTCAAATACATTCCACACATAATGTAAGTTTATCTCTCATTTTTTGGCAGGATATTGTGACCTTTGAACTGAAATATCCACAGCCTGCTATCATAACAGAGCTGCTGACATATCAGTATAACCCAGCTTGGCAGGCATCCGTGCAAATGCTACAAAAAGTTTTATTGCTTAAAAAGTACAGCTTTTCACTAGCTTGCACTCTTAATAGGGAGGAGGGCTCATGTACACTATGATGAAAGGAATCAGCCACTGAGCTTGTGGAGGCTACTTAGACTACTTTTGAGGCTGTTTTCTAAGGAATAACTGAAGATTGAGATGTGGAATGGCTTCAAGTGAAACTTAAATTGCAGGACTGGTCACAGACTACATTAAAGAAAATAGCACGGGATGTATATTTTTACATGGGGAAGGGCAAAAATGTGTAAAAAGTGGTGGCATATCAGGGAGAGAAGATGTTTGCCTGTGCTCAGATTTCAGAACGGTCACCCAAATGGCTGTTGAATCCATGTGCGAAATCAAAGGAAAAATAAGGATGGTTTGTGTGATGTCTATGATTTAAGGAGAAGAGTATGGCAGCAAATCTAGGCTGTAAAGTAATTATCTCATGTCTTGCTAACAGTGGACTTGATCAGTAATTACAAGTACCCAAGATCCCGAAAAGATTATAATTTGTGTTGAATGCCATGTTTCTGCAGTGAAGTACTGCTGGCATGTATGTTAGTTAGGTACTCATCCCATGTATTTTGGATAACATATATCTTGAATATTTTATTTGAGTGTTGCAAGCACATTTCTCTCTGTTTATGAAAAGACAGAGTATGGTAGATGGCATCTCACCACATTGTAGACTCTCTTCCAGCAAAGGCACAAACATTACCTCCTGATATCATTGTTTAGGCCCTCGTTCTGGTTTCCAAGTAGGCTCAACTATTCAGTCAAGAAGTGGTACACTGAGAAACAATAGGACTAAGTGAGTTGCAATGTATTGTGAGTTATGATGACAAGGAATAGGTAGGAAATCTCCAACCACTTTGATCAGCCTTTCCTTGTGACATGGGAAGGCATTGGTAAAACACATTTCCATATGCACTTTCCAGCCTTAAAATGCTTCAATTGCAAGTTAACAAGCTTTGGGTCACTTTGACTCTTTAGGTCCTCACTGAAGCAATGCAGTTCAACCACTTTTGGTCTGACTGTTTCAAACACTTTTTAAAAGTATTGGCTTCTTTTTTCTGACTGATCCAATTGAGCTTGGCCTCTGGAGATCCAAGCAGCTGCTGCTAACAGTGACTCCAGACAATCTTCTAAAAGACAGCTTATTACTTTTAGCAGAGTTAAACTAGCATGGACTTTTACCCACATCTCGCCTTACCTTATAGATTTTATAATACTTAGTTTTGTTTGGCCACCTGTGATGTTTGGACTGAGGTGGACAGGATCTTCTGCACTACTGCCTCACTCTCCACAAATATTGCCCTTCCCCAGGTAGCTTTGCTCACCTCTTCTCCTCTCTGGGAAGGTTTTTTTTAATGAATGGGTGTGCTTTGATCTCTAGTCATAGAAGTGGGACAATAAGCTTTTTAACCTGAGCCTGAACCAGGTAGGTAGGCACTTCTGATTGATAGCTTTCCCATTGTTCTCTGAAGGACTCTTGGTATTTTCCCTGGGGATATCTTATCTCTATCACTGAGCAAGCAGGAAATGAAACATAGATTCATAAAGTTTAAGCCCAGAAGGGACCATTAGAGGAGCTACTCTCATCTTATATATATCAGAGGCTCCTTAATTTCTTCCATTTATCCTTATAGTGGGTTCAATAACTTCTATTTGACTAAAGTGAGTACTCCTCCTAAGAGATGCAGAAGATTTAAATTCATGCAGTCGAAAAAAGTATCAAGCATAAAAACAGAGACATGTAAAACAGTCATTGGAAAATAATACAGATGTCTCCCTCATTCTCTGTAACTGTGCAGCAGTCCTGACATGCTTTACTATGCTGAACAAGTAATTCTAATATCCACCCAGCCCCAGCAAGATCCTGAAAATTAAGATATATGTAACACAGAGATTAGACACCTTTATAACCTTGTTAGGTAGGTTGCAAAGTATGGCATACTGAAATCAATAGAAAAACAGCAGAATGCTCTATGCAGGGCTCCATATGTCATCAGTTCAGTCTAGATTGATAAATGAAAGGTCACCCAACAGTTCACTGATTACTTGTTATTTCTCACTCTCCAATGTTATGGATCACAACTCTCCCTGTCCAAGACATATTTACTCTTAAGTAGTCTTATACAGACTATCACTGATGCAAGACACCCAGGACCAAGACACTAGAGGGTGAGAGCTCATTCAGCTCCCAGTCCTCTTTTATTTATCTGTGTAGGCATTGTCAGTGAGTTTAGGTAGCACGTAAGAAGAGCTGAAGCTAGCAAGAAAGTCATTACAGTAAAGTGCAAAAGAGTAATGTACCCCTTGATGCTTTCCTGCAGAGTAGAGAACACTCCATGTTGCCATTAACCAAATTAACTAACTCATCTAGGAAAATTGATCTTACTGTCAAACATAAAGCAATCCCAGACAGTAATATATTTGGACATTTGAAAATTCTGCTGAGACAAGGAAGAGTTGAGACTTGTTGTCTTCTGTCTCCGTGTATTAATGTAGTGCAGCTTCTTGAATGCACAATCACACTAGCATTCTTTCATAGTGTTTGTGAGATTTTGAATGATAACACACTTCCTGGTGGGATGCCACCTCAAGGAAGTTAAAAAGTATTGCAAATGTAATCATAACATTCCTTTGTCTAAAGGCATCGTAACACTTAAAATTGGCTTTTGTCCAAGAGATTGAGAAAGGTTGTATTTACATACCATTCACTTGGTAGATTTTACAGTTATTGGACTCTCAAAGTTATGAAAACATTTATGTCCAGGTCATATAACTTCAGGACAAAATTACTTAGATTTTTCTGATGGATGCAATATGCAGTATATTCAATCACATCAAATTTCAATCTGACACACAGTTGCCCATGTAAATGCAAAAGGACAAATTCGAGAAGATTTTGAGCAGTCTGTTTCTATGAGCATCTGAACTTGAGAACATGTTCATATGAAATAATTCAGTCAAGTCTGGTGTATCACCTTCGGCATAATCTATAATTTTGTCTCTGGGAGCCAATAGCAGAATATGGTTTTACTCCTCTGAAATCTCTGCACTTATTACTACTACCAAGATGAAGTTATAAAACCCACAGCAACATGAGGGAAATATGGTTAAAACAATATGTGAATATGCCCATCCAGGAAGAATAATCTGCAAAAACAGATCAGTCTCAGGGCATCCCTGATGTAGCAGAGCTTTGACTTCTGTCTCAATCTGTCCCAGTACAGCTGTTGCAAAAAGGATTCTGCAGAATACAATAAACTAGTTTATGGCAGAAAACAAGGGAATAGCATGCCAAAGAATGGAAGGTAAGTATGGAGACCATAAAAATCAATCTGTCTTATGTGGGATTCCTTGAATTTCACAAAATTATCTTCGTTAAGCCCTCATTTTAAAAATAATTAATTATTTAAGTCCACTACATTTTATCAGAATACAAGTGGTTCAACTCTAGGACAACAGTTTAGCACAAGGAATGAATGTGAAGGGCATTGTACACGTTCTCTCTGATAAACAAGGATTTCAATTATGTCTCTATTTTTGAGCATTCCACTCAAGATTAAATCAGATGCAACTTCCTGGTTTGTATTTTATACCTGTGATTCTCAATTTTTTTTAGAGTGGTGCCTGCTGATAAGAATGTGCCCTAATCTAGCGCAGCAGCCCATCTATCAGAATTAATAACTATCAACAGACTCATTAATGTGTTCCTGCTGTGTGTATTTCAACAATATGAATGTCATATGATGCAGAAGTTGTCAGATAGAAAGGTAATTTTTGTAAGTCGTCTCCCAGGCCTGATTATCATGGAAAGCTGAAATATCTTATGTTCTCAGAGCAGTTCCATGAACGAGAGACAAAGTTTTTGACTTTGGAAGATGCTTCTTAGATATTTGATTTACATGTTGTGTATGAGTATTTGTATTTTACCAGTTTATTCTAAGTCTATATTTTGATTTTCAACATGGTTAATGACTTCCAAATTTATCTTTTTACATGTATTCTTCTCCTGAGGTCAGTACATAATGAGAATATGTACTTTTCTTCAAGGAAAATTCTTTTTTCCTCTATGCAGTCCTTCAGTTTTACTCTGAAGTAGCCACTATGTGAGAACAGAATGAAGTCTGGTGACAAACATAGAAAGCATATAGAACTAAATTTCAATTCTGCAGACATTATAAAAGTAGTCTAACTGTTTGGAGAATCTCATCTTGTCCATTATAGCCTCTTTAATGTACAACAGAGCAACACTGAAGCTTTCACCTCATTACCAGTGTTTGCACAGAGGTGCAAATTCATGTTTTCCTATAACTATAAATGAATCAGTGGGGTAATTCACGGCCTACATTTTCATTGCTTCATGCATTTCTGTTCTTATTGCTTATGGAGTATAATCATATTTAACTGTAAAGGTCATAACTTCTTGGATAAGACTGCTCCTACTGACATCTATGATGTTTTAAAGTAAAAGAGGTGAGATTCAATTAGATTTTAGGAAGAAAGTTTTCAATTAGAATGTGATGAGGCACTAGCACAGGCTGCGCAGGGAAGCTGTGGATGCCCCATCCCTGAAGGCATTAAAGGCCAGGCTGGATGGGTCCCTAGGCAGCCTGTCGGGGTGGGTGGCAGCCCTGCCCCTTGACAGGGAATTGAAACTGAATGATTATTAAGGTCTCTTTCAACCCAAGCCATTCTATGATTTGGTGATTTGTTTATTCTGTGAATGGGAAGAATGTCTGAGACCATCTTGTTATGCATATATACAAAAGTCAGCATTAAAGTTATATCTTATTTTCCTGTTATATCAAAAAAGAATTATATAGTCAGTGTGACTGACAAGATAAAGATTTTTTTATTAAGTGTGTGGGTACTCTAAGTCTCCTCTGGGTCCAGGAAACAAGGTATGCTCCTAATGTGTAGTAATATGATAGGTGTTTACAGAAGTCATTGTAGTTCCCTGGACTCCTTTTGAAATCTCAGCTTCATAACTATGTCATTGGCTGGGCTCATGAATGTTAAACACTGCACTGATATTCACCAGTGAGCAAAGGGGAAGGGTTTTGTGTGTGTGCGTGTGTGTGATGTTTGTCACTATTATCATGTGTATTTGTCACTGGAGAGACTCAGTCTTCAGATGATAAGCAGATAAATCAGCATTTGCAGACAATCCACTTCCCAGGAAACACCTTCTGCAATAACAAACTCCCTAAGATTGGGATCTTTGCTGCCACAGAGGGATGACAATGGTCCAGTTTGTTTGGAACATTGTCACTATTGATGAAACAAAGCCTTAGCTGGCCAAGAGCTACTGACTTCCATCCTGAGGACCAAGAGACTGGGCACTCTGTTCCCCAAGAGAGAGAACTGGGATCTGGGGATGGGACTGCAGATCTGTGGGGAGACAACAGCGGCCTCAGCAGAGAAGACAGGAAGAGCAGGGCCGTCGCTATGTGTAGTGCACTACCCTGTGCAGCCCTCTGGGGACAAGCTGCAATCTGCCCTTTTAGTTGTTTTAGGTGTTCAAGACATCCTGCTGTATATTTCTGCCCATTCTTCGTCTGAGGTCCTGTTTGACTATCCATCCCCATGATCAGTAGATCCAAAGCCATGATGAGCCCCTATCTTTCCCTACTTGAACTTGTGTGGTCCCAGATGTTCCATTAAATTTCAGCTCTCAAAGCAAATAGGAGTCTCTGGGGTAATGCCTTCCTTGTGGTGTGACTACAAGGCAGAAAGAGATGGGCAGAGTCCCAGCAGAGCTGATGGCTGGAAAAGGTGAGCAAGCTGCTCTGCCGGGCTGGGAAGGTGACCTGCAGTGACTTGTGCAGTGGGGACAGTGCTGCCAGCATCAAGCAGCTGCTGGCATGGTCCCTGCTGTGGTGCTTAGAAGATTCTGTTCTTCACATCTAATTGATGATTTTGAAACGTGACAGATATGTTGATGCTCTGAGAGCCTACAGCCTTGGAGGGTGTTCATAGTTTACCTAATAATACTGTGAGTTTTTAAGACAGATGTGGTTCTGCCAGCAACAAGGAAAGAAACGGAGCCAATGATGCGCATTATGACACTTCTCCACACTGGAACAAGGAAGATGCTATGTACTGAACAATTTTTTTCCAAAGAATCTAATACATATTCTGTATAAGTTGCAATATTTGTTTATGCTTTTTTCAAGAATTGAAGCCTCCAGTTGCTGAGTTCATGACACCTTTATGACGTATTTTTAACAGATTTCAATGGTTGATATCCATTGTCGTAACAGATACTGTCATGTATCTCGAGCTCCTTTTAGTCAGCTTTTCGCCACACAGAGTTCATGAGTGGTTTGGTGAGACCATGATGCCTGCCTGTACCACCTTATCTAACGTACACAATGTCCTTGTTACTGCATGGTGTTTGCCATTACGGTTGTTTCTGTGTACAGCTCTTTAAATATTTGATCTTTTTGCAATAAGAATAATTAAAACTGGGAATTCAGTATTCAGTGATGTTGTTTTGACTTCATTAATATGCTCCTTTGTACTTCATTCAATATTTGCAAGCAGTATTTGCCATGTGCTCTCTTCCTCCTAGGCAATGAGCCGTATGGTCTCTCTTTGTTTCTGTTGATTTACCTGCTCTAGAGCTTGAAAGACCTGTTTTGCAATAGCTTATTTTTTAAAGCAAATACTGATGTTTAAAAATCCCTGTAAAGTAAATACTGTTGTTTAAAAATCTCTGTGTGATGGAGTTTTGATTACAAAGAATAAGATTCACACCTTTAATAGTTCTGGCTGCAGTCGTATTTAAAGGCAATTTAGGCATCTTTGACTCGATGGAAGTGCAGCATTTTATAATGCTTTTCTGTTTAAAATCAATAGGCAACTTGTGGCCAAACTGAAAGCTTGGCAGGCTCTGAAGTTCAGTGCTGCATGTGTTAATTTGAATCTAACATTCCAGGTTGAGGTGTGGCCAGGGAAACACTCACTGTCTTCCCTCCCTGCCACCACCACTTCCTTCCTTCTGACTATTTTATTTCAGAGCAATTCTTATTTTCAATTGAATATTAAATATCTTGGCAGATATTCCACATTACAGCCAGGTTTGTAACCTCTGCATGCCATGATTTCAAAGACAATTTCACCATGTTTTTTTCAGAGATTCAAAAAATATTAATAGTAATTGAATCTTAATCCTATATTCTGTACTGATGTTCTACATTTAACAACTATCTACAGTCAACAAACAGCAAAGACTCCCTGTTTAACCAAGTTATATGCTGCTTAGTACCCATAATGTCAGCATTTGATTCACTCAAGCAAATACAATGATTACCCATCGCATTACAAAGGTGAACAATATAATAAAAATCCCTTAGTTTCAATAGTTTTTGAAGCATGATAGCTTCAAAAAAAAAAGCTAAAAATTTTATTTTTAGATAAACTTGCAAATGAATATGCATCTAATCGAAATTGATCCAGCTTTCTCCATCTCCTCTTGGGTTCTTGGAAGGTTTTCAGAAACTTTTAAGACTCCAGTCTCATAGGCTGTGTAATTTGTATTTTTGTTTTAATTTATAAGGGAGTTGTTGGCATTCTTCCTGAAATTCTAGGAAGAAATCTTGAATCCGATAATTTTAGAGTGCTTAGTTTTGATTCTGTGATATTGTCCCACAAAAATCCTATCCACTAGGAAAAGGATTCAGATCCAGACTCTTAAGCTTAGGATCTTGTTTTGTTACCATTCACAGACAGTTATAGCCATTTGAGATGTAGTGATGTCAATGGTTTAAGGGTTGGTTTAGCCTGGTTCTGTTCCCGGTGCAGGGGACTCATGGACCCATGCCCCGGGAAAGGGTAAGGGGGAAAGGGAAAAGGGAAAAGGGAGATGGGCCTAGAAACAAAACAGCAGCAATGATCTGAGGAGGAAAGATAATTTACTAAATAAGATATTGGAATGCAAAATAACAAAATATAATTCAATATAATTGGAATTAAAGCTAATAAATCAAATAAAATGAGCATGAGAGAGTGTCCAATAAACCTAAGGTCTTATGCTAAACGCTGAAGGCAAGATGGCAGTGAGCACCCACTGCTGGGTCTATCCCAAAGGAAAGGGAGTGTCTCGTGACACTCAAACAGTTTTTATCCTTCTTTCTGTGTGGAAAAATGTAAAAATACAAAGCAACGCATAGACCTCTGGGGAACATAGTTCTTCTCTTCTGAGACAGGTATAACCAAGAACTATCAATGATCCATGGAGCTGGAACATTAACTCTTTTACTTCCAATGCACTACATGATGTTATGATTTGGAATACCAGTAACAAAAATCATAAAACCATGACAAGTGACTGTGCTTGTCTGCAGTTCCTGAGGGCACATATCTTCTCAATGTTCTCTGTCATAATCAACAGCCTGTGTGAGTCTTGGATTCAGTGTTTCACAGCTAATGGTGCTGTGAACTATGACCTACATGGATATGATCCTTTTGTAGCCTCTTCAAGCCTATTGATCTCATCGTAGGGTAAACATCCTCATTTTGTTAATACCATTTTTTTCCACTGGCTCATACCTCTAATAGTTTCTTTTAAATGTAACTGTAAATTTGCAGCCCATCTTCACTGAAATGACTAGTGTCATCAGAGATGGGATGACGAAAATTTCCATACAAGTCTAAAAATTCAAATTCTTTATGCATTAAAGTGGTAACTCCTGAGCATACAAACACACTGAAACCATACATACTGCAGGAGGACTATAAGAAAGAACGAGAAAGGCATTTTAGCAGGGTATGTTGTGACAGGACAAGGGGAAATGGTTTCAAACTAAAAGAGGGGAGATTTAGATAGGGTATAAGGAAGAAGTTATTTACAAAAAGCGTGGTGAGAAACTGTCACAGGTTTCTCAGAGGTGATGGATGCCCCATCCTTGGGAATGTTCAAGGTCAGATTGGATGAGGTTCTGAGCACCTGAGCAACTTATCTATCAGTGCTCCTTGTTGACTGGTGAGGTCCCAGAAGACTGGAGGCTTGGCAGTGTGACTCCCATCTACAAGAAGGGTCATAAAGAGAATCCAGGGAATTACAGGACTGTCAACCTTACCATGGTGCCAAGGAAGGTTATGGAACAGATGGTCTTGAGGGAGATTACGTGGCATGTGAGGGACAAGTGGGGGATCAGGACCAGTCAGCATAGGTTTATGAAGGGCAAGTCCTGCTTGATCAACCTGATCATCTATGGTCTATTGATCTGTCTGGTGCATGAGGGAAAGGCTGTTGATGTAGTCTACCTAGACTTCAGCAAAACCATTGACACTGTCTCCCACAGTATTCTCCTGCAGAAGCTGACAGCCTGTGGGTTGGACAGGTACACTCTTTGCTGAGTAAGGAACTGGCTGGTGGACTGGGCCCAGAGAGTGGTGGTGAGTAGAGTTAAATCCATCTGGCAAATGGTTACGAGTGGTGTTCTCCAGGGGTCAGTACTGTGTCCTGTCCTATTCAATATCTGTACTGATGACCTGGATGAGGGCATTGGGCGCACCCTCAGTAAGTTTTCGGATTACACCAGGTTGGCTGGAAGTGTTGATCTGCCTGGGGGTAGTGAGGACCTACAGAGGAATCTGGACAGGCTGGATAGTTGGGCTGAAGCCAACGGGATGAGATTCAAAAAGACCAAGTGCTGAGCCCTGCACTTTGGCCACAACAACCACAGGCAGCGCTACAGGCTTGGAGCAGAGTGGCGGGAAGACTGGGTAGAGGAAATGGACCTGAGTATATTGGTTGATGCTTGGCTGAACATGAACCAGCGATGTGGCAGGTGACCAATGGCATCCTGACTTGTATCAGAAATAGTGTTGCCAGCATAAACAGGGAAGTAGTTGTCTCTCTGTACTCAGCAGTGGTAAGGCTGCTCCTTGAGCACTGCTTTCAGTTTTTGGCCCCTTCCTGCAAGAAAGACATCAAGGCTCTGGAGTGTGTCCAGAGAAAGGCAACAAAGCTGGTGAGGAGTCTGGAGCACAGGCCTTAAGAAGAATGGCTGAGGGAGCTGAGATTGTTCAGCCTGGAGAAGAGGCTCGGGGGAGACCTTACTGCTCCCTATAACTACCTGAAGGAAGGTTGTAGTAATCTGGGTGTTGACCTTTTCTCTCGTTTAACTAGTGATAGGATGAGAGGGAATGGCTTTTAAGTTGTGCCATGGGAAATTCAGACTGGATGTTAGGAAATACTTCTTTGAAGGTGTGGTCAGTCACTGGAATGGGCTGCCCAGGGAAGTGGTGGAGTCACCAACCCTGGAGGTATTTAATGAACGTGTTGACATTGTGTTGAGAGACATGGTTTAGTGAGTACTATTGCTGGTAGGTGGATGATTGGACTGGATGATCTTGTAAGTCCTTTCCAACCTTGATGATTCTATGATTCTACAGTGCAGCTGTAGGTGCCCTTGTTCACCACAGAAAAGTTGGACCAGGTGTCCTTTAAGAGTCCTTTCCAACTCTAAGGACTCTATGATTGCTCTTAGCCTAATTCGTCAAAGCATTGATGTGGGTACACATCTGGGAGCTGAGAAAAGTGGTTTCAAGGATGTCTTTTCATTCAATATGTGACAAGTTTTAAGTTTCTACTACTTATCCTCAGTGAAAGTAGCTTGATATCTACTTTGATGCATCTCGCATGTCATACCTCCTGAAAATATATCTGGTTAGATAGTAAAAATGATATTTGTCATTAAAAGTGACCTGCTGCTTTCTTGCCACAGTCCTGCTGGAACACGTCTTCTCACTCTTTGCAGTCCTTACTGTACATGAAAATACACTTTCAACATCCTGATGTTTTGTGCTTTTAAATTTGTATCTGGCTGACCATATAAATCTCCTATTTATTCCCTGGTTAGTCAGAGTGTTGTACTCAGGGAAAGGCAGAAACAGCGTTACAGCCTTCCGGAAAATAACCTGAAAATAGTGAGATGCAAATCAGTCATTCATATGTGTTTTGCTCTGCCTTATGGCAAGTGATAAATCACATTGTAATAGAATTTCAAGACTTGTCACAGGACTCAACAAAGAATAATTTTTTCCCTTGTCCTTGGCTTTGCAAAGGTGCCTGAAAATCCTGTGGCTGATAAAGAACTAGGTGAAATCAGGACTGAAGATAGAGAGTAGAGACTTTTCTCTTGACAGGAAAACTCCTGCTGATGTCAGTAGGAAAATGATTTTGTCCCAGAGTAACAAGCGTTCTTAGACACTATTGTGCCTCAGTGAAGCTGGCCTCTGGTAATTTTTTCTGAAACAGACTCCTTGGAAGGATGAGAAATATGTACTTGGTAAACATATTAAGAGCTGTAGCAACTGCCCAAACACACCCACCGCATGAATGAAACCGCCTCAGTGCTATGCTCCCATCATTCAATTTCTACTTGATAAATCTGTGCACAGAACAGCCAAGGAATGTTTGCACATAGCTGGAGGAAGAACAGAGGAGAATTTTGGTACAAATGCAATAATTTTTTGTTGCCTATATGATAGATATTTTTAATTCTTTTGTAATTCACAGTGAAAAAATAATTGTTATCCTTGGCAGTGGCCTCCCTTGGAAGCAAACCAGGCAGTTCACATTTGGTCCAAATTTGGCACTAGATAGATCAATGGGAACTTGCACTCCACCTGGAGAATGTCTGAATTCTGCTTTAACACATACCAGTGGGTCCCTGTGGTGGTAAGATCTACATACATGTATGCATTTAGTCATTCATGGTCTGTATATCTACTGGGTCATTTTATTTCTAAAAATACAAAACTGAAAACAAATCTATCTCTCTCTATATATATATTATATGTAACCTAATAATAGTTTATTATAACCCAATAATATTATATTATATATAACCTATATATAACCTATATACAACAACTTTTTGTTCTCCAAGCGATTGTAACAAACAATATTAGCAACATAATTAAAAACCTTTCTCTTGAAGAGTGAGTTTTTCCTTTTAGTGAATTTGAAAATATTTTATATATATAGTTATATACATATAGTTATGAAATAACTATCTTTGCTTAATAAATCAGGAAAGAGAATCATAAAAATGGGAAAGGATCTGGCCATGGCTAAAGAATTTCAAGTCACCGACAAAGCTGGGAACTGAATATAGACCTTCTGACCTCTAACTCAACGCTTGTTCAGCTGGAAGATGCCTCTCTCCACTCAGGCGGCTGTAAGGTCTGATCTGACCAACTCTACTTGCCAGCTGTCCTCCCTATAAAGCCATCCCCACATGCAGAGGGGAAAGCTTTCAAGTGGCTTTCAATGATTGCCTGTTTAGTGCTATATAGAACCTTTGTTGTGCTTCTATTAGTATTATCTTTTTCACTCAGTTTCTCTGATTTGTTCCCTTCAGTTTTATTTCTTCCTCCTTCCAAGAAGACACCAAAGATTGTAGCTTTCTTGGTCAGCTGTCAGCTGATGAGCAACATACATTACTTCCTCTCTGTACATTGCTCAAAGTGGTGTCTGAGACCTGTGCTGTTCTCATGTGCTCTCCAGGAGAGGCTGTGGCCAATTTGACCCTGGGAAATTGATGTCGCCATTCAGTTCTTTAATGGACTCATGTATGAAAATATTTTAGAAATCAAAAAGTAAGACTGGTCATCTATAGTTGAAAGTCTCCTTGTGCAGTCTATAAACACAGAGGAGCATTCCCAAAGGATGGCTCTTCCCAAAGACTGATAGAAGAGGTGTGATAAATTGCCTTCTGGATGTATCTGTATCTCTTTCTATAGGCTAAAGACAGAACCTAGCTAAGGAGTAGACAGGGTGTCTTATATTTTAGATGGCCATCATAAGGTAAGGTGAAATCTACCTTTAATTTCTTCATAATTTATTTTTTCTATCTGCTGACTGGGATTAATACAGCTGTCAGTGAAATGCCAGGTGTCCACATTTATGAATATCTGCAATCATGGGGAGATCTTAGAATGTATAACCTTGTGGACGTATAAACTCTTCACTCACAACAGTGACAGATGGAAGAACTGTTTTTGGACACATTTTACAGTAAATATTCCATATATTATGTTTTGCTAGGAGGTGTACCAAAGCAGCATGGAGGTAGGTTATTGATTATATTGTTCTGACTTCAGAACTGAGGGTGCAGTAGGTGGTCCCACAGAGAGGAGGAGAGCAGATCAGCCATTTCTGTCAGCGGCCAGGCAAATTCATCACCCAGAGGGCTGCATGAAGCTGGAGAGGAGCTATTGGCACATTCTGAAAGGAAAGGTGGCAGGGGACAACTTGTAGGATCCAAGAAGAGCAGGGGACTGGATTGAAGAACAAGAGGCAGACTAAAAGGAGAGCCAGAGGACTGTCACTGTGTGACAATTGCAGTAGCCCAGAAAGATGCTGAAAATTACGGGGCAGGAAGGAAAAACTGGGCGAGAAGCTGACCCTTGGAAGGTCTCATTGAGGAGGAGGATTTCAATTTATTCCATCTCCCCCAGCAGGTTTGAGTGTATGTCACTGGAAAATTATTGTTTTTTTTATTCACCCTGATAAATTTTGCTTTTAAACACTGCAGTCTTTGGAAGTCTTTCAGAATGCGTGCTCTAAGGAAAAAGCAAGTTATTTTCACCTTAGGCTCACATGAGCCATGTCATAATTGTATTCATGTTGCCTGTATGTGTGGATCTCTGCTAAATCTGGGTACAGAATCTGATTCAATTTTAGTAAAAAATCTCATAAATAAGTATTTAATCCTTTGCCAGAGGTATAGGGCCTGAAGTTTTTATGCGATGCTAACAATTTTTTTGATGTAAGAGATTTTACAAATGTAAATTTATGTTTGAAAGTAAACTAAATACTGCTGAAATAAGGGGTAAGCTACAAAGATATCTCTTACAGAGCAAAACATTTGCTGTAAATCAATACTCTCACTTAACTCACCATAGTTTCTATGACTGATAGATGTGCATAAAAGTAACTTGAGTCTCATGGAACTGGAATGCCTTAGGCCAGTAGGGAATTTGGCCCATCACCTGCAATTAATATGAGTTACCTTGAAATAAGAGTCTCTTCATACTCAGAAATGTTCTTTACTTAACATCAAATAACAAGGCAGGAGGCCAGCTTTCTTGCTCTGTCATACCTAGCTCAAGCCATTTTGACCTTGGCAAAAACAATAGAAAACAAAGTATCTAGGATGTAGTAGCAGCAGAAATAGACAGCAGAGCACCTGGAAATCTGGTTCATGAGAAGGTTCACAAATACACAGAGGGACAGGCCAGGAAGCAAGATTAATAAGGAAGTATTTTGAAGATTTATTTGGTCTGAAATGACATACTGATGTTGTACTGAAATGAGACAACTCATTGAAGTTAAAGGATTTTGATAGATAGTTTGGCTCTGCTTTTGCATTGCATATTCATTTTGGTGGATTTTTTCAGCCCTGAGATTGTTTGTGCATGGCATGAAGAAGTGCAGAATAGAGTTTACCATTGTAGTACACTATCCTCTGGTATTTTTATAAACTTGATGAATTAAGTAGCACTGGACCACTCTCTACTTTAGTTTTTCTAACAAATAAACCCCATTCATACTCTTCTACCTGTATTGAATTCCTTTCACTTTATCTCACAGGAACAGCACACTGTTTGTACCATAATATATGGAAACCCACTGCTCACACTTCTGTTGCAAATGTCAGAGTAATGTGCAGCATCTGTTTACAGCTCTCATGAGCAATTATGCTGAGGCACAGCCTCAGACTGGTGTGAAGAATTATTTGGGTGTTTGCAATAGTTCTTCTTAGAAAAGACAATTTCTGTGTCTGAATGGATGTGCTGTTGTGCAAATACAGCAACCCACAACAGACTAAAAAATTCAAGAAAAGAATTAGCAAAAGCAAATTAATTACTTAAAGAGTTTCCTCCCCCTTTTTTTTTCTTTTTTTCTCATTTTACTGCAGATCTCCAAGGGGAGCAGTTACTGAATATTCAAATTATTTACCTAATAAAATTTCATATAGGCAGATGTTTGCCCCCAGGAACTGTTCAAACCACAGGATTTCTGAAAGAAGTGCTCTTAAGAATACGAGCACCAGAAGCAGAGTGCAGCTTTCATTAGCAAGCATTTACCTCATTCCCAAAGACAGATGACAGTACACCCAGATTTCCTACATATAATAATCTGAAAATTGGGAATAAGCCTCTAACAACAAGTATTTCAATGAAAGGACCTGAAAAATTGTGAAAAATGTTTCAAAAATCCACCTGAGAATACACAGAGTTTTAAAACATGTTAATTTATACAGATCTGAACCATTCAATTAAGCTCATTCTCAAAATGGTTTCCTTTAACAGGAGCTGCCTGCCATCTGTTAAGTCAACTATATCTATTGCCAATGATCTTAAGTTCATCGTTTATGCTAGAGTGATTGAGATTCTTAATCACAAATATCATCTGTTCTTTTTCCTCCCTGTCCTCCTTCCCTTCTTTTAGGTCATGATTTTTTGGAGAATTTCTTAATCAGCAATTTCTGAACATGAAATCACAGGAAGAAAGAGAGAGAGGGGGACAGAAGGGGTGGCTGCTATCATTGCCACTCATTAATAGAGATCTTTGGTTGACCACAGTGCTCTGTGTGTGCATTTTCCTTTCATTTGATACAATGCCAAAATTAAGAGGGATTACGGCTAAAGCTTCTGGTCACTTATTCACTCCCTTTCTGCATGTCAGTGTTTTCCATACAGACAAGAGCCTTTTAATTTTCATAAAAGGGTCAGGTCTCAGAGGAAGTGTAAGAGACATCTGAAGTAGCAATATTTACTTCAGTAACCCCCAGAAGCTTCTCAATACAGTTCCTGCAAACCAGTCTTTCTATCTTGGACTTTCATATACTTTGTGTAGCATATTTTTTTGAGATAAATTTTATAATTAACTGAAATTATTGACTTTTTCAAACAAATGATTGTCACAGTATCTTGCTAATAATTTTTGGAGGTGTCCAACAAAGTAGACGACCAAAGATTTGCTGCTGTCTTGTTCCACTTGCTGTTTCTGTTGTTCTGATACTCATCTGAACTTATTTATTTATTTACTTATTTTCTGGCTGTTGTTTCTGTCGGTTCATTCTCTCTCCCCTTGGTCAAGCCTCTTCTATCAGGAATAAGTCCAGGGAAGGAGAGTGAATGATCTATCCCCTCCTAACTTCACTTTTCAGATGCTGAACATGTCTTTCCTGCTCTGTAGCAGCATGGGACATGGAAATCTACTCTTAAATTCTTGCTGTCTGGTATTTGAGTCTACTGGGTCATAAGTTCATCCTGGGAGTGTGCATGTATTGGCTGTGCACAGCTCATAAAGCCAAGCTGGTGCAGCTTCCCCCAAGCTGCAGAAGAGACAATAAGTACATGCCACCTGGGAGCTGTCATGCTTGCATGAACAACACAGATTGTAAGAATCTCCCATGGCTCATTCCACCCCCACTCCATCTCCTGCTCTGTGTTTTGACCTCAAACAGCAACTCAGGCTTTCTGCTGCAACAAAAGATAGCAGGGAATATGAATAAATTAATTATTGACACTTTAGCTGTGTATTTCAGGGTTATTTTATTTCTCTTTGCCTTTTCACTGAGGTAATAGGCAGCTGATCTGAGGGTCTGAAGAACTGGGTGGAATTCAGCAATGAAGACAAAAGGGCTCTATCAGCTGAGTAGCAGTGAGGGTGCTATTACTTTTGCACCACCAGCTGCTTACTACATGAATGATTTATGAAAGTGTGACTGTCTGACTTCACATTAGCTTTGCTATATCAGCATCCCTATTAGCAAGAATAATAGCAAAAATTACCATTTTTTAATGTTTGAACACGAGTTTGGAACCTTATCTTGTTCTTGTAAAGAGGAAAAAGAATTAAAATCCCACCTAATAATACCACAACAAAACTCTCTCAAATTGCATTAAGAATGAGATACACTGATGCACTGAACTTCCACAACTCCCACTGAGACAATGGAGTGAAGGCACTCTGCATTTCCGGGAATGGAGAAATCTAGTTCTTTCAGGGCGCTGATAAATTATAGATACATAGCTGATTTTACAACTAGGTCTTGATGAAGAGTGTGTAGTGCTAAAACAATCAAGTGGAAATCAGAGTGGACATTTACATTCAACATTATTCAGCTGATATGCAGAAACAAACTCACAAGATACATAAACCATTTAGAATCTATTTTCAATTTTGTTATCATTTCTACACTTTACATTTTCAGAAAAAAACATGCAGTCTTTTGTTTGTATGGTAAAATATTCCACAGTTGTTTCCTCACTAACATATAGTTCTTTTTTACTCAAAATATGTATTATAGCTCCAGAGCTACAAAGTTCACTGTCTAGCAGTGTGACTTGAACTCTGAAGAACCAGGACATGACGGAGCAGAAAAAGCTGTTGTACTAAAGTGAAATGTGAATTCCCTTGGCTAAAATGCAAATGTGATGTTACTTTGCTATTCTGACACTAAGGATCTGCAATGCAATTAAGTCTGATTTGTTTTCTATTTTCAAATGCTGCTAGTTAATTTTCTATCTACTTTGTTATCAAATTTAACATAATAATTATAATGCAACTTAAATCCCACAGGCAGTAGTTCTTTAACCTGATCCTCCTCAGAAAACTATACTGAATTACATGGTATGCCACTGTTGCAAGAAAAGTGTGTATTATGAATTATTTGACAAAAATCTCAAAGCAAACAGAAGAACTGTATTTTCACAAAAACCTATACGTTACCATAAAATAACTTAGGATCTCAAAAACTAGTGTGTTGTTATAAGACAGGCCTTTTAAAAGTAACTGGTAACCCACAGCTCTCTTGGAGCTTGGAAGTGTGCGCAATGCAGTGACAACCATTCCCTATGACTTCAGGGTAAAGCTCAAGTGGTATTTATTATTATGCAGAAAGAACTCCCATTTAGGATCAGATCCCCACAGCTATTTAGGCGCCTAAGGCTAATGCTGGCATTTCCAAATCTGCAGCTGAGCTTCCACTTTTCCTGAAGGTGGCTAGATTTTCTTCCTTATGTGTCTGTAAAGTGGCAAATTTGTTTCACTGCTGACTAGTTGCTTGGAGACCAAGGTCAAGCTGGGGCCCAGAAGATTCCCAAAAGTGAAGTGACCAAGGAAATGTAAATCAGCTGTAGAGAGGAAATTATCTGTTTCTTTTTGTTTGTTTGGATGGCTGGTATTTTTTTGGTTGTCATTTCTTGACCCTGTCTATTTCCAGTTCCCATGGCACATGCTAGGAATGAATGGTACCTATCCATTGGCAGAGGAGGGTGGCAAAGTTTTCCCTGTGGCTGTGGCTGGCAGGGGAGGTGATGCTGTCCTTAGGGTATGTGGCAGAAGAAACAGAACTCTGTATGTCAGCAGTGCATATTAGTGAGGCAAAGACTATGTTGAGATCTGGAGCAACCTCACCACAACAACCATCAGAGGAATGCTTGACCTATCTAAGCAGATAGCTTAAGGATTTAGAGAACTGAAGTTCAGCGTTTCTGTTGAGTACTTTGAGCAGAGGACTCCTGTCATCTAGCTTTACCATTTCACTGAACTAAGTTCTCCCTTTTTTCTTCTTGGCATTATACTTCTGACCACGTGGCTCCCAGCAACACCCACAAATGAAAGGGATGCCCAACATCTCAGTTCATGATTGTGAACACTGAGATTTTGGGAAGCACAAGCCATAGGAGAGTGGGAGCTGGGCAGGAGAGTGTCCTCAGTTGCATAAAACTCTCCCTATTTAGCTCTCAATCTGTACAGGTATTAAAATTTGTCTTTTACTTTTTTTAGTCCTTAGTACTTGCCAGTATGAAAGGACATAGTACAAGTAAATAATAACTATTTTCAATTGCCACTTGCTGTTCCGAACCTGTCTTAAAACTACTGTTATCTACCATTAGGGAAATAAATAAATAAATAAATAGGCCTATTTTCCTTGGTTGGAGTTAATACTGTAAGATTAGTAAGCAGAAGTTTATTAATGACTGGATTGTGGAACAGTTTCATAATAGAGAAACACAAATTGGCTTTAGTCACATTAATTTTGATAAACATTACCCATTCTCTTCTCTGTGCTTATTTGTGTGCAGGTTAACTAGAAATTTTGTAACCTTATCTGTGAAAATCCACCTTTTTAAAATATACATTTGAATTTGAAGTTTAATCTCCAATAAGGGATCTGCAGAAATCTTAAAACATTTTCTGCCTAGTCACGAGGCAGAAGAAAGCCTGTTTTCTGACCTTTTCTTAAGCAAATTGACTTTCTTGGTTATACAAGACAATTAATAACTCCACAGACATTAATTACATCCATATAATATCTATTGCATGCACATACAAAAAAAATAAATTGAAGTCCCATGGTCAAGTGTTTAACACACAGACAACACACAAGGATGGTTGGACTAGATGATCTTGTAGGTCCTTTCCAACCTAATGAATCTATGAATCTATGAAACACCAGCACAAGAGCTGCTTGTATTTTATTTATGAAGCTCATAATCATACTTTTTGGAGAAAAAGCAACCCCACAGGGTTGCTTTAGCTATCATTACAGAGAGCTCCACCACTTAAACTTATGGAACATCTGATATTAGGAGCAAGGAATCATTTTTATTGGAATAAGCAAAATATGAGATAGCATAGTTTTTACTCAGTGTCAATCCAACCCTGGAGAATTGGTCAGCACTGAGGTTCTTCTTCTTCACTCCCAGCTCTGGGGAGGAGTGTGCACAAACACATCTGCCTTTCCTCCCACTGTGTGATCATTACTTCCCTAATCTCAGACTCTGTTTCCCTTATACAAGCCTATTTGCCTGGGCTTCACATCCATAAGTTTTTCTGCATGGCTATTTTCAGTCCTCCAGTTTCTTCCCTTCAGCCTGCTTATCCATAACCCTGTGAACTTTCCCCACCTTTTTCTCATCAGCCCCTTGTCCCTCTTGCCCTCTCTCTATTCGTTATTTCCCCACAGATTCCCTGCCATCATCTTTCTACTGTGACTACTGAACCAATTTCTGACAGCCCATTCTACAGCTTGTGACAGATTTTCCAAGTCTGCCTACCACACCATGAAGATCAAACTCCCCAGAAAGCACTTACTGGTTTCCATACCATTTTCTACTAAGAGCTGTCAAGAGAAAGAAACATTGCCTTTCCTGCTCCCCCAAATTGTCTATAGTAGCCTGAACAGTGGGCTTTTATCTCGGAAGTAGACTCAACTCAATTTTCAGGTTAAAGCATCTGGATATACATATTTTATTATTTCAGAAATACAAATGGTAAGGAAACTGTTATGTCACCATCTGAACTGATGGGCACCTGGCGAAGGGATACAACTAACTCAGAAAGCACAGGTGTAAGCAATTCACGTGACCAGAAGGGGTGAACCCAGGACCCACACCTCCCTGGACTCATTTAAGAGCTATAGCTCTGAAGAAAGAGAATCTCCTGGAAGAAGGCCACTTCGTGATAAGGAGTGTTCTATAGTCAGAAATCCTATCACCAGTTGGATAAGTCTACTTATATGACGATTGATATTCCTAATGAGTCTTTGTCTGGCATCGCAAAGAACTTAGAAGAAGCAACTTCACTACTTCCAGAGACTGACATAATTCAAAATGTAATATCCCTAGGTGGGAATGTGGCACAAACCTGACCTGCCTAACCTATTGGTTGAACTGCTGGAGTGAGGATTGATTCTAGTCTTCCCTACTGAGAACGTATGCATGCTTGTCTTTAAAAACCATGAAAATAAAATACAGAAGTGCTCTTGTTTTGCAACAAACACATGGCGTAAGCTATCTGAGTAGCTAGAATTGTCCTGACCTTTACTTCTGTTCTTCCTGTGACCCTAAGACCCTACAAAAACAAGCAGGACCAACTGTAATCAGATTACTAAGTGCCCAGTGCAATACTCAAAAGACCTAATTTGATCAAGATTACCTTGTGACTTCCCTTAGGAATACTCTTGAGGGAATTAGCTGTGTGAGACTGCAGTTGTTGATACAATAACTGTGTATTCCAGCACTGGGAGATTATTTAGAAAAAGCTTTGAGCAATGTGCGTGCTGGGATTCTTCCTCCACCAGCCTCAGTCTGAGATACAACTGTGCAATAAATCAGCATTTTTTCATCCTTAAAGTCAGCTCTCAGCCCAGAGCCAACAAACACACCCAATGCATGCCACCCTAAGTGCTCCTGATACTAGATGTGCAACTGTAGTACTTATCCTGGGGACTGAGCTTTCACCTCTATGAGCTCTTGTGATCCTGCTGGCTTAATCATAGAATCATAGAATGGCCTAGGTTGAACAGGACCTCAAAGATCATCTAGTTCCAAACCCCCTGCAGTGGACAGGTTCACCAACCATTAGACCAGGCTGCCCAGTGAGGGGAGGACCCGGTGACAAGGTCATAAGAAATAATTCACATACACCTCTAATGCCACTGGGGAGGTCCTGGAGAATCTAAGATACCCTTTAAGCTGGAATTTTTAACACAGGATATGGAGAAATCTGTGCCCATTGAGGACCAAATAATTTAGTGTTGAGAGTCTTAACAAACAGCACTAGATTCCCATGCTTATGCACCCAAGGTATGCATGGTATGAGTTTGCTGGAGATGAAAAATAAGAGGAACTTACTGAGCCCTGGGGCCTGTGATGGAGGAGCCTGTGGGACTTTAGTATTTAGGGTCAGGTGGAGAACTCCAGACTGGACTGTTGTCACAGAGATCTTTCTCAGAAAATCTCTCTAAGAGTTAACAATGTTCGTGTTTTTTGCATGACTATACCAACCTTTCTAACTAAGTCCATTGGAGCCATCACAGCTGAGATCTTTTCATTAACTCAATTTAGTCCTTACTGCAGTGCATTTTTGTTTTTGTTGCTTTTTTATTTTTTATGAAATGGAAAATATGAATTACTATTTGGGTATCAAACTGTGAAGAAGTGAAATGCTTTTATATGTGATTTTTCAAAAATTTTTCCAGCTTGATAAAATTGGTGTGATACAGCATCTGCTATATAATCAAAGGCATTTAGTAAGTGGTTGCTAAAGTACAATGAAAAGATAGCTCAAATTTGGTGGAAATTAATATTAAGGAGTTTTGCTATAACCTTATAACAGTGCTTAAGTCTGGATGATACGCATCTAAACATTGCATTCAAATTAAAGTCTGTCACTTTGTAACCTATTCCAGAGATTAATTATTGGGAGAGGGTAATAAAGTCACAAAGAGGTGTCATTTAATAGTAAATTACACTGCCTGTATGACATAGCTTATCATCATGGTATTAACAAATTCTTGCCAGTAATCAGGAATTCAGCAGAGCAAGAACTTATTGGGTACTTCTGTTGACTGAAGAATAGAAGTCTTCTTATGGAGAACAGTCTGCTACTCTCATGAAGGTAAAGATGGAAGTTGTTTTGGCTTTAGCAAATGTTAAGCCACCACTTGTTGCTTTCCCTGCAAGGAAGACACTGAGGTTTCTGACAAACTTCTACAGCTGTCTTACTTGGGAACAGTATCTATCACTTGGATTCAAACAGCGCAGCTCTAGGTCTTGGGCTCTTATGATAACAGGTAATCATTGTAGCTGCAGTATATAACTACTGCTGTTGATCCCAATAAATTGTTTTGATACTTGTATAAAAGAGTAAAGAAAATTAATGTTTTGTTTGTCTACATAAAAATTTTGTAAGACATGCATTCATTCTATGTTAGTAACAAAAAAGGGGAATTAGTCTGAAAAATAGTTTAGGAAGGCAAATCCACCCATGTGTTCTTACTGTCACATAGCTAAACACTGCAGATTTTCAGCTGGAATTTTTTAGAAGTCACAAATCTTTTTATACACATATCAGCCAAACATGGAGCTTGCTTTCTTAATACAATTTACATTGTAGGTCATTTTTCTGTCATTATTATTTTCTCTGTAAAAGAAGATTGCTAATGGTTAGTCAAGCAGCGGCACTGTTTTCCTGCTGGTTAACAAGACCCACTGCATACAAAAAGTCTCATGCATTTTTCAAAGGCAGCAGTAGAAATTTGTGTTATTTGGCAGCTCCCAAATGTCATTCTGCTGTAGCACCTATGTTAGAAATGGATAAAATTTCTGTTAGTGTCTGGGAGGTTTTCAATTAAATGAGTTGGAGCTTACAGGACTAGAATGAGTTATTGTCTGTTTTTATGTCTTTTTAAAAATTGACTGTTTGATTTTTTTGCACTTCAAAAGGGTTGTTAACATTACTTAGAATGTCTGTTCATTTCCCCAAAGTGACCTACACAGTTCTAATTTCATATGCAGCCTTCATTTAGTCTGATTTCAACAGCAGCTACATTCCTCAACATCTTTGTAGTTCAGGGCCTCTATTACTACACTTGCTCTAATTCAAATGTAGTAAGTTAGATTTCTTTAGTTTTTATTTTAATAATACTTAGACAAAATTCAGAAAGAACGAATTGATCTAATTTCAGCAAAGAAAAAATATGTTGAGGTAGGAATAAATGTCATCACTAATTATCATTAATAAATCATTAAATGTATCTTAATAAATTATTTAAAATTACAAAAGAGCAAGCACTTAGCTCTAACTATTAATTACATTTAAATGGAATCTTTGATTTTCCTAAAACAGCATCTGCCTTATTCATAGATTTTGCAGTTTCTGATACCAGTTTGCAGTGTGCCTATTGTGTCATTTGATCTTCAGTAAATAACTATTTTGTGTGTAAAGATAATTCCTCTTAGGAAATGATACCCAGGATTTCTCATTTTCCTACATAACAGGGAAAGTATCTGAAGTGATTACCATTCTTATGCCGTTTATTTCTCTCTATTATTTATTTCATGCAAGTTTTTCGAACCTAATCAATTTTCACACAATTTTTTCCACAGTCAGGCTTGGAAAGTAGAGAAAATCCAGTTAGCTGAGGTGATGGCTTCAGTTAGACAGAATAAGGAAATCTGGTATGCTGTGATTTATTTTATCAAATGCCTACTGAATACCGAGGAAAGTTCTTTCTGTCTGATTTCTGTGCAATTTATATGACAACCACATTGGGCATTTGATATTAATAATGCTTTTTGAAGTCAGTGCTTTGTTCTTCATCTGTTCTATGTGAATATGGGTTTCTTTTCTTTTCAGTCACCAAACTAAGAATCTCAGTTTTGCATTCTGTTGTTGCACACTGAGAACAAAAGCCAGTTAAATTGGATTAGGAATATTTAGGGGTTCCATCTGTAGGTAGAATATCAGCAGCCACATGCCAGACAGAATGTTGCTCTGGATGCCAAAATGCTGTAGCTTCCTCTCTGATGCACCAAAAACCACAATGAGGACACAAGATCCCTTACTTGGGCAGTGTAGAAGCTCCACAGTTATCTTGCTGGGTGCCAGGTCCCTTGTGGCTGCATGTAAGCACAACATTTCTCTCTTTCCATTTTAAAATGTTTGCCCTGAAAGAAGTCTGGTGAGATCAGTAACTATATGTCTTTGCAAGGGTAACCTAACATTTCAAGATAAACAATTTAAAATTTTGACTTTAAGACTTATTTTAGCTGTTTTTCTCTACACTCAGTAGCTCTGGATGATAGCAGATGTAATCTAGTTATTGAGATGCTGCACAAGGATGCAGCAGGGAGCACAAGAGGCAGACTTTGCTGGGGGGAGCGTGTGTTTGGGTAGATACTGCAGACAGATATCGGTAGATGAAAGAAAAGTGCAAGGAGGGAGAAAGCTTGTAGCTTTCAGAATTACCTCTATAATGTTCATTTTATTCTGGAGTTGCAAAGAATTTGGAGGTATTTTTTTATTTTTTTATTGAAACCTGGTATTTTGAAACTTCAAAGGAGAGCTTTAGATAAGCAATGAGCAACAGCACAGGACTCAAGTTTCCCATTCAGATACTGAAGATTTTGAAGCTTTTTTTTTTTTTTTAATGCAGTCGCAGTCAGAAAATGAAAGTTATCAATTACTATTATCAACGATGAAATTTCTTTACAGTTGTTACTGTGCAAGCTGGACAGGACCAATCAGTATCTTGTCAGAGAAACTGAGCAGATACTGATATTTAAACAGAACAAGAGTTCTAGATAACCCTCAGCATACCCTTCTGTCTTCAGTATTGCTCACTTCACTTTGTTCCCTTGCTTTATTCCCTCTCTTTGTTCCCTCACTTTGGATAACCAGCTTTACTTTCATCCAGAAAAACTTGACTTCTTGTTATTTTCTTTGATGTCTTCTCTATTTTTTCTCTTAGTGACTCTGTGGTAAAGATTTTGAAGGCTTTGTCTTCTTTTCCAGTGTTTGTAAAGCAGCCAGATATTGACTTAGAGCTATCTCAGTGGGATGCTTAGAGAGAAGTTCAGAAGATCTTAGCCCTCAATTACTTATAAAGTATTGTTTAACATTTTTTTACAGTGATTATGGTATTTTTATAGTATTAAGATTCTCACATTCACACTCACATTGCACGACCATTTCACAGTCAGGCATATCAAATTTTGAAACTTCTTGGCTAAAAATAAAAGCATTTATCCATATACAGACTCTTGTGATGAGAAATACGAGTTTCTTAGGTAAATGTATTTGTTTCCTCATTTCCAAATGAAGATCTGCTTTCCAATGGAAGTTAAGCTTGTGCTTACACATTGCTCTAAATTAGGCAATGATTACTTGCTTCCTAAAAATAAATCATTGTTTTCTTCTTTGATTTTGTTCCTTAAAATGCAAAGGAGCTGTCTGGATCTGCTAACATGTACTCACACAACAGCAAAATCATTTGGCCAGCTTTCTTATGCTATAATTCCTTCATGGTTTTTTTTTTTTTTTTCATTTTGGAAAACTGAGATTTGAGTAATTGTGAGTGCATGAAGGGAAACAGAACTTGCACAGCACGCTGTATATTCTTCATAGATTTGTGTCCTCAACCAATATGATGCCTAGCAACCCAGATCTTTACTTAGACTGGCCCAGCTCCTCCTGGCTAAGCCAAATGAAGACAAATCCTTTTTAAAGACAAAGTTCTCAGACTTTTAACTAGTGTATTGTTAACTCAGTATGTAGGACAGTACAGGTGACATCTTGCAATGAAAGAAATAGGTGAAACAGAAAAATACCCCTGCAGTATTCAGGTATGCAACAGACAAGACACTAATATCAATAGATGTGAACTTGACTTTTCTAGCTGTTCTAGGTTGAACTCTCTTTAATGTTCTGTTTCCAAATAACACAGTTTCAATGCTCAGTTGGTATCAGCAAGTGATTTTTCTATTAATGAGTACAATCAATGTTCTCCCATCACTAATCTTCTGCTATGTTTTTAACACTCTAGAATTTTTTTAGTTTTTCCAAATGAATGATTCTGAGTAGCTGTTTTCATTTCTGCCATAACTTTTCAACTACTTAGGTGAGAATCTTTAGGAAACACTCTCATTGCTGTAATTATTCAAAATGTCCAGAATCATAGTTCTGACCTACACAAAAAATGTCAAGGGCAAATGATGAAGTATTGTTTAGTCTTCAGTAGTCTTCAGTAGAGTACAAACTCACATGAAAATGGGGAGTTCAGAAGTTTGACATGAGCTCAAATTTCCTTAAGTTTGTTTTTCACTAGGGAGAGACAGTTAGTGATAAATGGTCACACTAGAGTATCAGATTCAAAACTACGAGTCATGGCTGCTACGTCCATTCAAAATTATATCTTAATAAATTGTACAACCGTGACTGAGCAAACAATCCAAGACAATGACCAGTTAAACACAAACAGATGGGAACTGGCATAAATCAATGAACCAGTGGTCCTTAAAAGATGCAAATGATTGTGTGTATGGGCTTGGAATAAGCATGTGGGGTTGAAAAACGCTGCAAACTGATCCAGAATAAAAATCATTCATATCAATGACACAGGTCATGGATATTTGCAAGTGGATGTTAAACAGATCTCCTGAATGTATCCAATATTTTTTTTAATTTTGTATTAACTGTTTAAGTGGCAGCTGTTTATTCTACACTGAGAGGTTTCTTTAAGCTCTGAAAGTAATTGTAGACTCCAATGAAACAAAAAGCTTGAAGGAGACCTTAGAGGGTCGTTGATTCCGTTTTGAAAACAAGGTCAAGCCCAGCTTCTGGGTTACTCCTGACAGATATTTCTGTGACTGAAGCTTTTCTTCAAACTCTCCAGTGCCAGGAATTCTATAACGTTCAGAGACAGCTAAGTCCACTGCACAAATATATTGACAGCAAGGAACTATTTGCAATATCTAGTCTAAATGCTTCTTGTAACAAATTAGGCCAATTACTCATCTTCTTGATCACTGTTATTGAGAACAGTTGATTATTGTTCTAACAGTCTCAAATATCTTAGCATGATTATAATATCCTGTCTCAGTCTTCTCTTTTCTGAACCAAATATTTTCATATTTTTTTCTGTTAAGTTTTTGAACCTTTCTGTTCATTTCTAGGACATTCCCTCTAGTTTTTCCATAGTACTTTAAATGATGTTTTTCAAACTGGGACACAGTGTTGTCATTGAGACTCTACCATTTGTGTAATAACTATCAGGGCATTAATAATTACCTCTATGTTAATATTTAACTAGCAATGTCTTGTATGTAATGAGATTTCAGAATGAAGCATGTCTCTTGTGACAGCATCTCAAACAAGGACTCATTTTGTGCATATCCCCCACATGCCCCAAGCTTTTCTTGCAGTATTGCTAGTTGCCCACTCTGTTTTTTTCTCATTTTGTATTTATGAACTTAATTTTTATTTCCTTCCCTGAGAACCTTTCACTTGGCGTAATTCAACTATGAGAAGTGTATTGATTTCAGTCTAGTCCTCTAACTTAGAGTTCTTAATTCTGCTTCTGACCATTGAAGTGCATGTTGCATTTCTCAGCTTTCTGTTATCTGCAAATTTTAAGGGATTTCCTCCCATATTTTATCATCCCATTGTTAATATTTATACTGAGTATTAATGAGGAGTGACCTCTGCAGGGTCTCCCAGTTTGTCAGGGCCTTTCATTTTGAAAGCAAATTCTTGATAAATCCACTTCAAGAGTATTTTCCAAATCTGCATATGAAAAAGTTGCAGGGACAGTGCTACAAGCTTTAATAAAGCCAAGATACATCTTATCTGCTATTTCTATCCCATCCAGTAGAACTTGTTACCTCATAGAGTAAGGGAACTAGAGCGACATGACTGATCTTGAAAAATCCAGGCTTTTTTTTTTTTTTTTTTACAGTATTATCCTTCAAGTACTTATAGTTGGGTAGGCTTAGGAATTCATTCCAAAAATTTTTCAGGTAACAATTTTTTTTATAACTAGTTACCCTCTGCAAGGGTTGAAAGCATGTTTTGCCTTGGTCCTCTGATGAACAAATTAAAATATATATATATACCACAGCTCTGACTTTAATAAAAAAAAAAAAAAAGGATTTTTTACTAAACTCAAAGTTTTGAATGGGAGAGTTTTAATACTTTTAAGGTCACGCTTTCCTGTGCTGACAGTCTCTGTGAACAGCATTTACTCCATGCAGACACACAGAAAAAGGTGATATCTGAATTTGATTAAGGCTAGCATTTCAGAGGAAATATTTATATTCTGATCAATATTTACAGCTGGCTGTGCTAGCAACATGGACAGTTTTGGAGGCAGAGTCTGCAGGGAAAACAAAGAACTTGATCCCAGGGGAGGCAGAGCAAGAGAAATGCAAGAGGTGCCATGGGCTCATTCCTTGGGCAGTGCAGTAGGTAGCATCTCTCCCAAATTTCTTGTCAGTCACTTTAGATAGTCCCTCGAGCTGACTATCTGAAAGTGCCCGAGTATTTCCATTCTTTTCTTTATTCTCTTCTTATTGAAGCAGTAGGAGTGCCTCTTACGCAGTTTATCCCTAGATGACTTCATGGGGCCAGATGGGATCCACCCAAGGGTGCTGAGGGAGCTGGCAGAGGTGATTGCCAAGCCGCTTTCTGCCATCTATCAGCATTCCTGGTCATCTGGAGAGGTCCCACAAGATTGGAGGCTTGCCGATGTGACTCCCATCTACAAGAAAGGCCGCAAGGAAGATTCAGGGAACTACAGGCCTGTCAGCCTGACCTTGGTATCAGGGAAAGTTACGGAGCAATTGATCTTGAGGGAGATCACACGGCACGTGCATGGCAATCAGGGGATCAGACCCAGCCAGCACGGGTTCACAACCCGTGCCTCCAACCTCATCTCCTTCTACAACTGGGTGACCAGACTGGTAGATGAGGGAAAGGCTGTTGATGTAGTCTACCTGGACTTCAGCAAAGCCTTTGACACGGTCTCCCACAGTATTCTCCTGGGGAAACTGGCAGCCCGTGGTGTGGACAGGTTCACTCTTCTTTGGGTTGAGAATTGGCTAGAGGGCCGTGTCCAGTGGGTAGTGGTTAATGGAGTCAAGTCCAGCTGGCATCCTGTCACAAGTGGTGTCCCCCAGGGGTCGGTATTGGGGCCCATCTTGTTTAATATCTTTATTGATGACCTGGATGAGGGGATTGAGTGTACCCTCAGTAAGTTTGCAGATGACACCAAGTTGGGAGGATGTGTCGATCTGCCTGAGGGTAGGGAGGCCCTTCAATGGGATCTGGATAGGCTGGACAGTTGGGCTAAGGTCAATGGGATGAGGTTCAATAAGGCCAAGTGCCGGGTCCTGCACTTTGGCCACAATAACCCCATGCAATGCTATAGGCTTGGGGCAGAATGGCTTGAGGAGTATATAGAGGAAAAGGACCTGGGGGTGTTGGTTGATGCTCGGCTCAACATGAGCCGGCAGTGTGCCTAGGTGGCCAAGAAGGCCAATGGCATCCTGGCCTGTATCAGGAATAGTGTGGCCAGCAAGAGCAGGGAGGTGATCATCCCCCTGTACTCAGCTCTGGTGCGGCCGCACCTCGAGTACTGTGTTCAGTTTTGGGCCCCTCACTACAAGAAAGACATCGAGGCTCTGGAGCGTGTTCAGAGAAGGGCAACAAAACTGGTGAGGGGTCTGGAGCACAAGTCTTATGAGGAGCGGCTGAGGGAGCTGGGATTGTTTAATCTGGAGAAAAGGAGGCTTAGAGGAGACCTCATTGCATTCTACCACTTCCTGAAGGGAGGCTGTGGTGAGGAGGGGGTCGGTCTCTTCTCCCAGATAACTAATGACAGGACAAGAGGGAATGGCCACAAGTTGCGCCGGGGAAGATTTAGATTAGATTTGAGGAAAAATTTTTTCTCTGAGAGAGTGGTCAGGCACTGGAATGGCCTGCCTAGGGAGGTGGTTGAGGCACCATCCCTAGCGCTGTTCAAGAAGCGTTTAGATGAGGTGCTAAGGGATTTGATTTAGTAGCTTGGTGGGTAGGGATGGTGGTGTGAGGATGGTTGGACTAGATGATCTTGTAGGTCCTTTCCAATCTTATGAATCTATGAATCTATGAATCTATGACTTAGCATAAATAGACCTAGGAGATTTCTGATGATATTTGTATCATGTTTCATATAGTGGAGCCCTGATATTTAGGGACATAATACACTGTTGGAAAAAAAAAAAAGGAAAAAAAAATGATGGGAGTATTTAGTAAAAGGGAAGGAACTGTTGCTATTCTTTTCAGATGTTTGTATAAGAAATCCAGACTTGGCCAGTTGGAGCATGTTAAAAACTAAAGTGTCTGAGGGATGCCAAACACTACTGTGCTGTCTAAAAGAAGTACACAGAGAGACTATGCATATGAAAAGCAAAAAGGAATGTGGAAGCAGTGTGAAAAGAGGACACAATATGACATATAAAGGACAGCATGGAGAACAAGTGAGAGACAAACACTGAATCTGAGCAGGTAAATTGGCCCTTTAAGACAAGATATACTGTATTTTGGTCTATGCTTCAGTGACTTTGTTTCTCGTTGCTTAGCAAAAGGTTGTTTACTACTGGAGCCATTATTGCAAGTAGAAGTGCTGTCAGGCCTGCAGTGCTGACACAGATACCTCCCCCTGACTGCTTCCCTGGCAGAAGTCTGACTGCAGCCGGGGTGGGAGCAGAGCTTGGTCTTGGCTCATCCTGTATGTAGGTATAGCCAACAGTAGGCTGAGGCAAGGGGTTCCCAATGAGCTGGGAAGCATGAGACTGACACCCATGGAGCAGAAAACAGTGAGTTCTGGTTCATTTCCTGTTTTTATTGTCTGGTTTTGTTTCCTTTAACTACTAAACGTGAACTTAAAGTGATTAAATGTGTACTACATCTCCAGGTTGAAAATCCTAGAATGAATGTGTTTACAAGCAAGCTTGTCATTTAAGCCCTCATTACACTTCTTGCGTACATAAGAGCAATTTAGATGCCTAAGCAAAGCGTCTGATACCATTTGAGGTACTCTTTAGTACTCAGCCTCAGGTGTTCACATAGGTCTGGCAGACATGTCTGAAAGCACAGAGGACATCTCCAAGCTTGCAGAGTGTCATCTCCAATGGATATCTCCAGTGGCACTAGATGTCCACATTTAGACAACTGAATAGAGTCCTAAAAGTCTCTCTTGACTACAATGAAAATAAGTTCACTTTTTAAGCATCCACATTGGTGTGCCAGCAACCTAAATTGAAACTGAGGTGCTTTGTTGGAGGTTGGGAAAGTGGTGCTGGGCAACAGAGCTCTGGTCAGCAGGTGTCCACGGTTTATGGGCTGCTTCAGCCTAGTTCCATGACAAATGGGGTGGAAAGACCCACAGACCCACGCCCTAGGAAAGAGAAAGAGGAAAAGGGCAGTGAGATGGGCCTAAAAATGAAACAGCTGCAGTGATCTGAGGAGGAAAGCTAATTTACTAACTGAGATATTGGAATGCAAAAATAACACAATATAATACAATGTAACTGGAATTGAAGCCAATAAATCAAATAAAATGAGAGAGAGTGTACAAAAACTGAAGGTCTTACTCTAATGCTGAAAGCAAGATGACTAGGGAGCTCACACACTGCAGCGACAAGCAGAAAGGCAAAAGAGAGAACATCTCAGGATGCACAGTTTTATCTTTCCCTCTCAACGGAAAATGAAAAAGGAAACTCCTCTGGGGTATGTAGTTCTTCTTCTCTGAGACAGGTATACCTGGAACTATCAGAAATCCGTAGAACTGGAGCATTAACTCCTTAAATCCCAGTGCCCTACATGACGTTATGATGTGGAATTCTGATCACAAAAAAATCATAAAACCATGACAGGAGGGGAGGCTTCCAAAGGTACCTTCTAAAAGGACCCAATGTTCTTGATGCAGGCAGGGACGTTTGAACCCTCTTCACCCAATTACCCATCTGTCAATATGGGTAGATGACAGCACTGCTGCTGATGAATTTATAAACCAAAAATTCATGCACACTAAGAATGATGGTACTTCCAGAACTAGGAGAGAGTTAAATGAAGGCAGCAATGCTGTTCTGTGTTATGTACGCTTACATGTAAGGAAAGCACCCTATGTTCCTAGTGCCCCACACCTGTCTGGATGAGCACGCATGGATGTCCACCCAATCAGGCCACATGACAGCCTGAAGCAAAACAGTTAATGCTTTCCTTCAACAGAATACCAAACACAGGTGTCTACATGCTGGGACTGCAAAAGAAGTCAGACGTGGGAGAGTGTGATGCAATTCAACTGCTGTAAAACACTGCAAGAAAAAAGCAAGAAAAAAAGAAAACAAATACTAACAAAATGTTGCCAGCAGGAGCAGAGAGGTGATTGTCCCCCTGTACTCAGTGCTGGTGAGGCCACACCTCGAGTACTGTGTCCAGTTTTGGGCCCCTCACTGCAAGAAAGACATTGAGGCCGTGGAACGTGTTCAAAGAGGGGTGACAAAGCTGGTGAGGGGTCTGGAGCACAGGCCATATGAGGAGAGGCTGAAGGAGCTGGGAATGTTCAGCCTGGAGAAGAGAAGGCTCAGGAGAGACATTATTGCCCCCTATAACTTCCTGAAGGGAGGTTGTAGTGAGCTGGGGGCTGGCCTCTTCTCCTGTGTAATTACTGAGAGGACTAGAGGGAATGGTTTCAAGCTGTGCCAGGGGAGATTCAGGTTAGACATTAGGAAATATTACTTCTCAGAAAGGATGGTCAGGCACTGGAATGAACTGCCCAGGGAGGTGGTGGAGTCGCTGACCCTGGGGGTGCTCAAGGAACGACTGGATGTTGTGTTGAGGGACACGGTTTAGTGGGGGCTATGGGCGATAGGTGAATGGTTGGGCTGGTTGATCTTGTAGGTCTTTTCCAACCTTGGTGAT
Organism: Oreortyx pictus; assembly: GCA_036925125.1. NCBI lineage: Eukaryota > Metazoa > Chordata > Aves > Galliformes > Odontophoridae > Oreortyx > Oreortyx pictus. Next base: position 21,383,799 of record JAUPFR010000001.1, read on the forward strand.
TCTGTGATTCTATGATTCTATGATTCTATGAAAATACAACTGTATGCATTCAGCAAAGCATTCCTCCACAGGTTTTGAGCTGAGTAAAAGCAAGGTGCTACCTAGAGATGGACAGTTATGATACTTCCTTGGGCTTAAATTTTTATTCCTGGATACAGGATGAATATATGTTCACTTGTGCCTCAGCCCAGGTTACCAGGTTATTTTAAATTTAGTCAATCTATTCCCCATGTGCACAGCAAATATTTGTCCAAATCTCAAGCAAATTCTGTTTTCTTACATAATTTACTTTTTTCTTTACTTCAAATAAAGTATTAATTTATAGTATAAGACAACAACTAAGACAACAATATTTGTTATGACACAATTGTGTTCAAAGAAGTAGCTAAGAAATGATCTTAATAAATAAAGCCAGATTATGAATTTTTATCTGGAGTCAGGATGTTGACATAACATCAAGGAAAAAAAAAATCAACATGTTGTTTAGCCTGGGAAAGTGTTGAGGGAAGAGTTGACAGAAATTAAGACTGACAAAGAAGAAAAGCAGGGCAGTAAGATTTAACTAAAGAAAATACAAACTGAATTTTCATGAGAATAAACAAAAAGTTTTTTGTATGTTTTGCAGTTAACCTAGGAAATTCATTTGCAAAATGTCATGGATATCCATGTTGGATATTTAGTAAGTCTGAAAACAGAGACTAGAAGTTAGTGGAGACTAGAAGAGCAATGACAGTTGAAACAAAACTCTCCTTCTAAACATATATTTTTTAAAAACAGTATGCATTATATTTGAGGGAGAACAAGAGATGCAGTTAGTGTCAACTGGCAGAGATTTGACAGATCTTCTGGTGAGAAGATTACAGTGTTAATTGTTCACTTAATTTTAATATAAAGTGTCTGATCGCTAGAGACAAAATGTAACTAAGCAGAAAAGCTGATACGATCTTGTATTCCACTCCTATGAGCCTTTTAATGCACTAACCTGATTGTTCCGGGCAATCTGTCTCTTGCACTTACTTAATTCATAGGTGGTTATTGAAAAATCGTCACTTGAATCAATTTTCAGAATGACCTAACAACAACAACAAAAAGAATCCTCTAGGATTCTAGAATCCCTCCAGGCAGAACTGCATTCATTAGATATGTTTTCACAACATGTCTTAATAATAATAATAGTAGTATTAATAATTCTAAAAATCCAAGAGTTTTAAAAGTGGCAGATTGGTTAGAACTGAGATCGAACAAATCCAAATGCAAGATCTCATACCTGGGTCAAGGCAATCCCCATCACCAATACAAGCTGGAGGATGAAACAATTGAGCACAGCTCTGTTGGAAAAGACCTGGGAATACTGGTGGATGGGAATCTGGACATGAGACATTAGTGTGCCCTCACAGCTCAGAAAGCCAACTGCATCTTGTGCTGCATCACAAGAAGTGTGGCCAGCAGCTTGAGGGAGGTGATCCTGTCCTTTTGCTCTGTGCTGGTGAGACCACACCTGGAGTACTGTGTCCAGATGTGGTTTCCTCAGTACAGGAGAGACATGGGGCTGTTGGACCACATCCAGAGAATGGCCACAAAAACGATCCAAGGGTTGGAACACATCTCCTATGAGGACAGCCCGAGAGAGCAGGGTCTGTTCAGCCTGGAGAAGAGAAGGCTTTGAGGTAACCTGAGAGCAGCCTTTCAGTATCTAAAGTGGAGCTACAGAAAAGAAGGGGACAGACTCTTTAGCATGGTCTGGATGATAGAACAAGGGGAAACAGTTTCATGCTAAAAGAAGGTAGATTTGGGTTAGATACAAGGAAAAAGTCTTTTGCAGTAAGGGTGATGAGGCACTGGAACAGATTACCTAGTGTCGTGGTTGATGCTCTGTCCCTAGAGACTTTCAAGGTGAGGCTGGATCAAAACCTGGGCAACCTTATCCAGTTGTGGTTCCCTGCTTATTGTCAGAGGTGCCTTCCAACTCTAATGATTCTATGACTCTATGAGATACACTCCAGGCATTCTTTGTCACAAAGCATGACTTGTCAGCTTTACTGCTATTCTACTATGCTAAGCGTGCAGTTCACCGTAAAAATACATTGTTTTGTAATGTACTTTTCTGCTAGAAAGAAAGCACATATTTGAGATGTTTCTCACAAAATAAAGGCTTCTTAGCTAAATGTATTTTATACAGCTGAGGTTTAGTAGACAATGCTTGGTTAGAAACAGTAGCAATTGCAGAGATTTAATTGGGATTAGTAATGTATTATTTCATTGAAAACCATTAAGTCATGCTTGAAGTAAGAAATTCATAAATGTTTAGAAGTAATATTGTATTATGTAAATTTGCTTTAAGTTTTCCCTTAATCAAAAAGTGAAATTAGACCCAGTATTCTTAAACTAAGCAATTTTCTTCAGATTTTATTAGTATATGTGCGACTGTTCTTTCATTTAGTCTCAACATGGCTTGTAAATCAAGAAAGTAATATTATCATCATTTTTCATAACAGGAGATTTTCATAAAGGGAATTGAATCATAGAGAAAATAAGTGGCTGGTCTGATTTGCAACTGGAAGGTCATGGCAGGATCAAGAATCACTCCTGACGTTTTTGCTGTGTAAGATTTGAGCACACAGGAAGTCCAGCAAAAATGTGACTGTTAGTGATATGAATGAGTGATGAAAAGTTACAAACACAGTGATGCAGAGGACTGACATCTTTCTTTGGATTTTGAACTTGTCATTGTCTCTTGCAAGTGGATGTTTCAATGTGCACAGACATTAAATTCCTCTGAGAGAAGCAGGGGTATCAGACAGGATATAGCTCATGGTGTATTGGGTAGCTGTTTAAGTTGTATAATGCTGCCTTCTCCCACCTATGTCTGGTATCCTTCCTCTCAGCTCTCATTCTTGTCTGTAAGGAATGGTGTCTGTCCTCCTGTATCTACTGGAGCATGTAAAACATTGCCCTCTGATTTTCGTTATTTTACTTATTAGCTTGAGAAACAAAACTGTTACTCACAATGAAATTGAAGTGATCCAGAAGCAGCTGAATAAAGCCTTGCTGAGAGAACTGAGGAAGTTCACTTGCCAGATATTCTCCTTGCTTTCAACTGTCTCGTGTAGCCGTGCCTGATATGAATGAGTTATGGGTGAGTTTTTTCACAACTGTAATAATTTAAGTTTTATTTTCACTCTGTGTGTGTGTGTGTGGGGGGGGGGGGGTTTAAAATAAATAAATATTAACTCTTTATTTTGACTAATCTACCTCTTTCTGCGCATCTAAAACTCCCTTGCCCCATTATGTATCTTCAGTAGTCCTTGTAGATAATGAAGTTTGAATGTCTGAGGATGAGTTTGAAACCTCGACCTCCAAAGCAGACGCAGTAGATAAAGGATACGGACATTGTGATTTATGTGGCCAAATGGCACTGCTTCTTGTTTTGCTGCAATCATAGACCTTCACGTGAATCCAGCTCTTCATTACCAGCCTTCCACTGGAGACTGCTACTCACTCAGATCCTGTGGTGAGCTGCACACATGAAGCCTCTCTCAATTCATTTCTGTCCAAATTTGGGGGAGGGGGGAGTTTAAATAGTTGTTCTTTGATAATTTGCCTTGTTTTGACTGGAGTGATTTCATGAGCAACTCTGAGGAAACAGTAGCTGACAGCAGGACCACCTTCGAACAGCTGAGACAGTGCAGAAGGGAAATTTCCTTAGCTCAGCCAGACAAAAATGGGCATAGTGAAGCACCAACACTGCAGAACTAATCAAATCTGAAGTGCCCTTGTACCAAGTTGGTGGTTTCTCACCTTTTCAGGCCATGTCAGCTGTCAGAAGCACAGTTCAGCTGGTGCATTTTTGGCAAGTTGAGACATGCAGCCAAAACACCACTCGTACTTTGTCACTCATTGCTACCATCACAACAGACTGGATTCTGGTTGAATGCAGCTTTTTTTCTTGTTTATTAGAATGTGTGTGGTGAAGGGAGGAAAGAAGGCCTGAACAGATGAAAAATGAATAAAGAAAAATTGAGAATTTGATGTTTTGCATGGACAGGGAGGGAGAACTGTATTAATTCAGACTTAGTGAGTAGGAGCAAGGTTTGAGGGTACTGATAATTCAAAACATGAGGAGATTAGCCCTGGAAAAGGAATTAAAATTAAATCATAGTAATCATTCAAAATAGGGAATAGAGGAAAGTCTATAAGTACATTTAATTATCCAAATTTAGTGGATTATGCAGTAAAATTAACATGTAATCATGTTCAAAGGCAGTGTTTTAAGTTAACAAATTAAGTTATATTTGAAGACATATCACAGTCCTACAGACAGAGAAAACTATAACATACAGTCCTTCTGCTCTTTGATTGTTCCTTTTGGGATGTGTGAGCTCACCTGAGTGAACCGAGTCCTGAAAGGAAAATTATTTGCAGGTGGCGGCTCTCTGAGCTGCCTGGGGACTGCTTCCAGCTCACCAGTTGGGCTCCTGCTGAGAGTTGTCCCTGGAAGAAACCTCTTTCTTGGTGCCAGTAGGAGACTTAGAAGATTAGATCCTTGCAGCTAAATACAGACTTCATCAACAACTTTCCTAATTTCTTACAATTTCTCCTAACTGCTGGTTGTACGTTACTGCCCTGTGCGCTCAAACGTTCTCACGTATCTCCCTGCACTTTCAGAGATGAAGACATCACACAAGAGTTGTAATGTATTGCAAATTTAGAAAATGAAGCATCATGCCTCGGGAAATTTGCTGTAGATAGGTATCTAATTCAGCATATTAAATAATGAGAAACCACAACAGGCTGCAAACATCCTGTTGACATTCATTCGAACCATTTCTGGCACAGCACTTGCCTGTCTTCTATTCCTTTTTATGAGATGAGAGTCCAAATGCAGAGCAGATGTGGGAACAGTAAGCTCTGTAACTTAACTCCCAATACCACCTTGCTCAGGAAAGGAAATGCGAGCCACAATTACTGACACTTTTTTTATGCATAGTCTTTGAACTTTAATGGACTAGAAAGAAAAGCATGGAAAGAGAGGAGTCAGGAAAATAAGGTCATCTACTCAACTGATCATAAGCTCTTTCTTGCTTTCTTACAATTTTAATTTTGGTATTTAAAGAAACCAGTACAAAATAGCAATAAGCTGTCTGAACAATGACTAATAAGAAATGCAGGGCGTAATACATTCAAAATGAAAATAAAAAGAACACGATTCTTCCTTTTCTTCGTATCATACCTTTCTCCCCATTTATCTCCTTCCTATACTATGCCTCAAATTCAGGAGGTTTCTTTTAATGAAGGGGCAGAATATTTCAGAAGCAGAGGTTATGCTCTGTCATGTCATTTATCTGTGAGTCCAAAAGCTTGACATTCTCTACTGAGAATGTGTTAAAAGAGACTTGTGGAGCTGGACATGCACATCAAAGTTTGAAGGTTCCAGCAGGCTTTTCTTTGATGTCACTGATTGCTTCCTGCATTTCATTATATCACTGCTTCCCTTTATTTTCGTTGCTCCCATAGGCATCCGCAAATAAGGTCTAAATTGAAATTTATTTGGCTAAACAAATATTTTCTATCTCAATTTACTTGTGACAAGCTTAATGAAATCATAGGGACATACATTCATGTATCAATTAGAATAATGGATTGCCTGCTTATGTCCAAAAGAAGTGTAGAAGTAGGATTCTGAGGTGTACACATTTCAGCAGCATTAGCAGAAGTTGCATTATCGGCTGCTTGCATGTTTGCATCACAGGACCTCTTTCTGGTTGTTTTTGTTTCTTTGTATTATCAGTGACACATTATCAACCAGAGAATGTCAGAAAAGCCAGAAAATGGATCCAAGTTCCTGATGCCTTGAAGAAACTGCTGAAAGAAAACAGAGCCACATCTCATATGGATATATGCAAAATAAAGAGCCATGTCCACTACTAGTGACAATTAAAAAAACAAACTAGCAACAGATTATTGACAATTAAGAATATCCTTTTGGTATGAACTTTGTACTTGAAGATTAAAAAAAAAAAAAAAGAGTGTTGAGGGAAGTAGTTAAGTTGGAGAGAAGGGTATAGCTTCTACATGAGTAAGCATAGTATACTAGCTGATCATTTCCAAGAATCCATAATGGATTTGAGTGCATGCTGTTCTTTGTAACATTTCTATGTAACATTTCATGTTGCCTCCAAGAATTACCTCATGTCTAATAGAAAGAAGGTATTCTTCTAAAGGAATAAAACTGCTGGCTCTGTGTTCACTAAGATAGAGCAATACAAAGATCCAAGACAGCACCAGTTTTCTGAGTCCGTGCTGCATACCCACCGTTCCTAATTCATACACCAGAGTGCTGTAATATTCCCTTCCTAGTCACCTGCTTTTTCTGCCCAGTATTACCAAAACTCTCATTAGCCAATACTTACTTCTTTTCCCATACCTATTCTATAAACAGATAACATTTAAAAAACCACAGATCCTTTTTCTTCTTTTTCCTTTCTTACAGTGTTTGGTTTTAATTGCTTTTTGGGTCTGCAAGGTAAAGGTCCATATAATCCTGTAGAGCCATGAGTTATAAATGCAAAAAATACATATTATTTAGAGAACAGGCTTGTAATGTCAAGGGATTTTTAGAATTGTGTGTATGCATATAGCGATCCCAAGGCTGTGAGTAGGTCAAGCTGGAGAGAAAGAAGTAAAAGTGAAAGGTCAGGTTACAAGTTAATTTTGCCACCAGGGTTTTCCATTATATGACAGATACTTAGTGTCCAAGAAAGAAAGAATATGTAATAAATAGTTTTCTTGCAATATTGAGCATTTCCACGAGAACTCCCAAAGAATTCCTATTCTGATATACTTCCCCTTCGCTGTGAGTGGAGACATTGTTTCTGAGTTACACAGCAGGACGATTTTTCTTGCTGACTGTAATAGGAATGTTTCAGAATGATCAGCTGGCAATCAATATTCTGTATATGATCATTTCATATTCTAATTATTGGTTCATCATCTGCCTTGAAAAAAGAAATGGAAAGAAACCTGTCTTGATGAAAACACATTCAGTAAACAAAAATCTCTGCAACATTTTCTAATTACTTTTACATTTACTTAAACAAGACTCCTCCAACTTCAGTTGGAGGACTCTTATAAATTCACCATGGTATTGTTCAGCACTTAGCCCCAAGCTTTTAGAAATAAATAGGTTAGATTTGTGTGATAGAATGACCAGAATTTTCTGATATTCAAGGGATTTGAGAGTTAACAGCCTAGAGCAGAATCAGTATGGCATAGATCAGAAAGGTAATGCCTTTTGGCTTACAGAAATAGCAGAGCATGCATGCTGGAAGGGATCCCAGAGGCTGCACATACTCTGTCTGTGTTATTTTTCCATCACATTTTGCATATAAAAGGACACATATATCTCACTGGGTGAAAATTGTTTGTGCATTTGGAAATGGCACTTCAGCCTGGAAGCCTTTGTAAGCATTCACTTTTCTTTAAATTCAAAAGTACTATTCATCAGAGCTGAGAACAGTGCTTTACATGACCTCTGTGGCCAGCCTGAGTGATCCTGATGCAGAATTCTCTTCCCAGCCACTCTTTGCCAATGGCAGTGGGCTGGTGGCTTTGAAAGAGGTGTGTTTATACACTGGGGGTTGCATTTAAAATTTTCAGAAATTTGCTCCTTTAAGATATATGAGAGGTAATGAAGGGTATATATCTATGCAACACTGTGTATTACCTGTTTACTCATCATATTTTTCAGAAGGAGACTTCTCAGACGAAATGCAGATACTCACTATGCCTGCACATGCTGGCTTACATCCACCAGTGTGCATGCACCCTTCTCTCCTCAGTTCATGGCACCATAGGTATGCCAGCATTCTGTGAGAGCTGCTAGTTTCCAGACTTCCAAAAACACACCTGTACACAGAGTCCTCTTGTCCAGAAAAATAGTAACAAATGGATTTAAATGAGATGACAAGGTCAAATGGCGATGGAAGGGCAGTGTAAGTGGCTGGACAAGAGAACTGATTAGCATCTTTTGTACATATAACTAACACCTTTTATTTTTTTACTCTTCCCGTCTTCCTGCTCTTTGATACCTCACAGAATCACGGAACTGTAGGAGTTGGAAGGGACTTATGGAGATCACTGAATCCTACCCCCTGCTAAAGAAGTTTTTGTACAGTACAATGCATAGGTGTCTGGACAGATCTTGAATATCTACAGAGGAGACTCTACAACCTTTCTGGGCAGCCTGTTCCAGTGCTCTGTCACTCTGACAGTTCTTCCCTGTGCTAGTGTGGAACCTTCTGTGTTCCAGTTTCTGCCCTTTGCTTCTTGTTCTATTGCTGATTGCCACTGGAAAGACTCAGCCCTCATCCACTTGACTCTTGCACTTTAGATATTTATAAGTAGTGATTAGATACTCTCTCAGTCTTTTCTTCTCCAGACTGAACAGCCCCAGGTCTCTCAACCTTTCCTCACATGGGAGATGCCCCAAGCCCCTCATAATCCTTGTTGCTCTCTTCTGGACTCTTTTTAGGAGATCCTTGTCTTTTTGAAATGAGGAATCTAGAACTGGAGACAGTACTCCAGATGTGGCCTCACCAGGAGAGAGGAGAGGAGAAGGATCACTTTCCCCACACATGGTGGCCACGCTCTTTTTAATGCACCCCAGGACCTCATAGGCCTTCTTGGCCACAGGGGCATGCTGCTGGCTCATGGACAACATGCTGCCCACGAGGACACCTAGATCCTTCTCTGCAGAGATCATTTCCAGCAGGTCATCTTCTAACTTGTACTGAGGTACATAGTTACTCCTCCCCAGGTGCAAGACTCTACACTTGTTCTTGTTAAACATCACCAGGTTCCCTTGATGTCTCTTCTTTCTATTCTTCTTTTAATAATCCATACCAAGAGTTGTATAATCTCAGGATGCATTTCCCATCCATCTTGTAATGCAGGAATGTCCAACCTGCAGCCAATGAGCTACATCAGTCCCAACACAGAGGCCTGCTTCTTGCTCCCAGGTCATCATGGTGGCTGGGGAATGAGAGACCAAGCATCCTGTCCCAGCCCCAGAACATGGGGGATGCAGTGCAGTGCAGACAAATATAATGATGCCATTCTTAATTTGTGAGGAAATACTACCAGTTTTCAAAGATTACAATTTGAAAAGACATAATATACAGAAACATGCTACCCAGTTGTATGCATTTCAAGGAATGCTTCATGAAGACAAAGTAGAGAAATTAAAAAATTCTGTCACCTCAACACAATATTACAAAGAAATAAATAAGTAAATAAATAAACTCAAAAGAACTCTGTTACAAAAACTTGTTACATGGTAGCAAATCTGATTGCAAAAAAAAAAAAAATATATATATATATATATCAAAACCATTTACTAGTAGTGAGTTTATTAAGCAATGTCTAGAAAGCATCACAGATATAACATGTCTTAATAAAAAAAAAAAGATTTTTCTAAAAATCAGTTTGTCTCAACAGACTGTAGCCACGTGAACTGAAGGAAGAGGAAAATCTATTGAAAGAAATGTTGAGAATAAAACTGCTAATTTCATATTTTATTCTTTGGCGATAGGTGAAAGTACTGATGCTGCAGATATGGTTCAACTTCCCATTTTCATTAGAGATATCAATAATGAATTGAATGTCACTGAATGTCTTTGGTGCAATTAAAAAACACAATAAATGTCTTGATTTGTTTGAAGCAGCAAAAATAGACACTGAAGTGATTTTCTTTAACCTTCATCAACAGATCTGGTGTAGCTACTCATGGTGCCCCAATGATGGCTGGTAAAAAAAAGGGACTTACAAAATCAGTAGAAGATGGTGTAATTGCCACTGACCACTCACGTTTGATGAAATATCACTGATTTGGACATCAAAAAAATTTCTGTGCAAAAGCTATAAAAACTGATAATGTAACATGACTTGTCATCAAAGCTGTGAGTTTTGTAAAGCCCAGGGGATTGAATCATCACCAATTCTAGGAGGTCCTCAAAAGTATGGATGCTGACAATGGGGTCATCAATTACTTTTCTGAAGGAAGGTGATTAAATTGAGTTAAAGTTTTAGAAAGACTTCATAATTTGCAAAGTAAAATCAAGTCCTTTATGGAATCAAGAGGAAAAATTGTGCCAGAACATATAGATTAAAAATGGCTCACAGATTAAGCATTTTTGGTGGATCTGAGCAACTCATTTAAATGAGTTAAATATACAACTTCAAGGTGAAAATCAACTTAGCCGTGCTGTGCTTCCACATAACAGTGTTTGAAAGGAAACTTAAGTTATGGCAAGCTTAAGTTATGGAAGATAATGGCATGCATTTTGATGCACTGGCTAAACACAGTTCTGTGTACAGTGAAAATATGAAGCTGTGCTTTCTGTTTTGATAAATGAATTTGAGAATAGGTTTCAAGCTTTCCAGAAAAAATTGTCTTTATTTTTGTATATTTGTGACTCCATTTTCAGTTAAAATAATTACATTAATTGCAGATTTTCAAATTGAATGTATAGAGTTGCAATCAGACATTCAAATCAAAGAAAATCTGGTAATGCCTCCAGACTTTTGTAAGAGCTATCTTTCCAGAGAAAAATACATGTAATTTTACGGTCACACCTTATTTGTGTCATTTCTTTTTTGCAGTACATACATCTGTGGACAATCATTGTCAAGGATGAAGCACAAGGAGAGTAATATTTCATCAAAAGTCTCTGACAAACACCTTGAGAACTCAACAGGAATGGCAACAACTGCCATCAAACCAGCCTGTTCCACTAATTTCGCAAAAACAAGGGCAAACTTTCCACTACTTTTATGCACGTGTTGCTCTTTTAAAAAAAAAATATACAGTTAAAAAAAAGCCCAACGTTTTGTAACTATATACACTAACTTTACAATATTTTTAATATGCAGCCCAAAAGAATTCCTGCTTGCTCAATGTGACCCTGGCAAACTAAAAGGTTGGACACCCATGCTGCAGTGTGCCTCACACCCGTGTAGTCAGCAGATGTCTCAGTCTGTAATGACATCTGAAGAACCTGTCCCATTGACACTCTGACTGGCATTATCTCTGAACCATCAAACTGTTGTCTTCTGGTCAGTCATGTCAGATTGTTTCATTTTCTCTGGTTAAGTTCTTGTGGCTCCTCTACATGTTACTGTTTCTCTGTACTCAGTTGTATGCAAGGAGATGAACTTTTTGATACACCAGGTAAATCATATCATATCATACCAAAGTCATAAGATAGTTTGGGATTGAAGGAACCTTTAAGATCTTCTAGTTCCAATCCCCCTGCTATAGGCAGGGAAACATCCCACTAGACCTGGTTGCTCAAAGCCCCATCAATCCTGGCTTTGAATGCTTCCAGGGAGGGGGCATCCACAACCTCACTGGGCAATTTGTTCCAGTGTCTCACCACCCTCATAGTAAAGAATTTCTTCCTTATATCTAGTCTAAATCTATCCTTTCCCAGTTTAAAACTGTTTCCCCTCATCCTGTCACTACATGCGTTTATAAAAAGTCCCTCCCCAGCTTTCCTGTAGGCACCCTTCAGGTACTGGAAGGCTGTTATAAGGTCCCTGCATAGCCTTCTCTTCTCCAGGCTGAAAAGCCTCAACTCTATCAGCTTGTCCTCATGGGGCAGGTGCTTCAGCCCTCTGATCATCTTTGTGGTCCTCCTCTGGACCTGCTCCAACGGCTCCATGTTCTTCATGTGTTGAGGGCCCCAGAACTGAACACAGTACTCCAGGCGGAGTTCCATGAGAGCAGAGTAGAGGGGTGGAATCACCTCCTTTGACCTGTTGGTAACACTTCCCTTGGTGCAACCCAGGATACAGTTGGCCTCCTGAGTTGTAAACACATATTGCCTGCTCATGTTGAGTCTTTCATCAACTGACACTTCCAAATCCTTTTCCTCAAGGGTGCTCTCAAGTCATCCTCTGCTCAATCTGATCTGTGCTTCGAATTGCCCCAACCCAAGTGCAAAACCTTGCACTTGGTCTTGTTAAACTTCATGAGTTTGGCATGGTCCCACTTCTCAAGCATGTCCAGGTCCCTCTGGATTGCATTCTTTCCCTATAGCATGTCATCTACACCACTCAGATTGGTGTCTGCAAAACTGCTGAGGGTACACTCGATCTCACTGTTCATGTTGTTCATGTCACCTACAAAGATGTAAAATAACACTGACCTCAGCACTGATCCCTGAGGAATGCCACTCAACACCAGTCTCCACTTAGTCACTGAGTCACTGACTACAACTCTTTGGGTGCAACCATTCAGCCAATTCCTTATCCAATTAGAGGTTTTTTCATTAAAAAGCTATTGTGTTCCATCCATAAAAGCCATTTCAAATCCAATGTGCATGTTTGAAAAAGGTCAACTGAATGATGCCATGAAGTTTCTATTCTCCCCATTAACTGTCTACGTACCTTAGTCAGTCATGTGAATCTCAGACCTGGTGATTATATGATTAACATGATTTTGTGGTTCAACCCAACAGGCAGCTCAGACCCCTCAACCATTCACTGGGATGAAGAGAATCAGAAAAAAAGGTAAAAAGTGAGCTGGAATAAAAACAGTTTCACAGGGCAGAATGGGAAGTGAAGTGAAGTGAAGTGAAGTGAAGTACAACTGTAATAATAAGCAATAATATATGTATATATACAAAACAAGTAATGTACAGTGCAATTGCTTACCACTTGTCAACTTATGCTCTGCCACTCCCTGAGCAGCTAACCAACTCCCTCAGTTCTACTATTCACTGTGACACCATATGGTATAGGATATTCCTTTGTTCAATTGGGGCCAGCTGTCCTGGTTCTTTACCCTCCCGGATTCTTGAGCACTCAAAGCTCACGGATTGCAGGGCAGTGTGAGAAGACAAATAGCCCTTTCCAAAGTGTAAACAATTCTTAGCAGCAACTGAAACATCAGTGTGTAATCAACATTATTCTCTTCCTAGGTCCAGAACTGCAGCATCATACCAGCCACTATGAAGAAAGTATCAGCTTCAACACATTGCGAGTGATGGTGACAATGTTAGAATATTGTGAAGCTCATGTCGGGTAGGTCCACAAATGCTTACAAAGGAAGGAAGATTATATGCAAGTTTGTCAGGACCTATTGAACCAATACAAGGCTGAAGGTGACAGTTTCCTGGACTGCATCCTTACCAGTGATGAGATGTGGCATCATCATTTTGAGCTAGAGTCAAAATGGCAGTCCACAGAGTGGTGCCATGGTGCCGTCAGTGGGTAAAATGATATGTGCTGTCTCTTGGGGTAGGAAAGGAATAACCTTTCTGCAGCTCCTGAACTCCAGACAAACCAGCAACTCTTACTGCTATGTCACGGCACTGACTAAGCTGAAGGTTCAAACTTCCGGAGTGGGCTGGAGAAGAAGACAAACTTTCTCTTGCAACATGATAATGCCAGATCCCATATCAGTTTGAAGACTGTGAAGCACATTGCCAGTTTTGACTGGACCATCTTACCATACCCACATTATGGTTTGGATTTGGCACCTTCTAACTTACATGTGTACGCCTATGAAAGATGGACTGTGTTGGCAATATTTTCCTTGCAATGATGCCGTCAGAGCAGCTGTGAAGCATTAGGTCACCTCCACTGGTGCAGATTTGATGAGCACAGCACTGATGAAAATGCATAGCTAATGGTGCTCACTATGTTGAAAAACAGTGTACTGTAGCTAAGAATTTGCTCTATCAAATAGTGCTATTGCACTCTTTGTATCTGTTGTAGTTTCATAGAAATAAAAACAAGGCATTACTTTCAGAGAGACCTTGTGCTCTTCCAAATTCCTCTTGCTTCTCAGTAAGCTAGTTGCACTACCTTAGGCTTCCTTAGATATTAGAAAATGCTTCTCAGCACTTAAATTACATGAAGAACTCCAAATTACTATAGGCAATTCTAATCAATATAAACTAGCTGAATAAAGATAACAGGAGAGAAGAATTATTAATGCTACTATTTTTGTAGTGGCAAAGATCTATTATTCTGTACTGTGATTCATGTTCATCAACCTAAATACAATCTTAAAACTTTTAGTAAATATGTAGTTAGGACATTTCAGATGTACATATCCATCAAAATGACATAGAATTTACAGTAAATATTTCAATGCAATTACTAAATGGCATTTTCCATCAGAATTTTAGGAAGTATTTCTGATCGACATTTTGGCAAACAGAATTCCCATCTGTATTTTAAGAGAACATTCTGTTTCATCTTTCCAGTTGCAGATGAATATAGATGATTACAAAGAACATCATTTGTAAACATCAGGGATTCTTTTAAGGAGCACAAAAGACTATTTGACATGCAATTAAGACCAGAGATCCTCCTGCAACACATCTTGACTAGAAGAATCTATACTGCATAAAATGTGAAGGAATTTAGTGCATGCATACATCTGCTCATCAAATTTAAAGTAATTAAAGGCATAACTTAGAGATGAGTTCCATTCTAGAGAAATCAAGACTTTCTTAAAAAAATCAGGAATTTTCAACTAGTTGTCTAATTTTTGCTATTATAATCTTGGATTAGAATCCAGGAAAACAAAAAAATCCAGGAAAACTTGGTCTAGAGGGGGATGTCCCTGCCTATAGCAGGGCAGTTGGAACAAGATGATCTTAAAGGTCCATTCCAACCTAAACCATTGTGATGTAATGTCAACCGTTCACATGCTGGTTCATCTCGATTCCATGACAAGTGGTGCGAGGGACACACAGATCCACGCCCCAGGAAAGGGGAAGGGAGAAAGGGAAAAGGGAAAAGGGAGATGGGCCTAAAAACAAAATAGCAGCAACGATTTGAAGAGGAAAGCTAATTTACTAAATAAGATATCAGAAAGCTAAATAACAATATAATACTATATAATTGGAATTGAAGATAATACATAAAATAAAATGAGCAAGAGAGAGTGTCCGATAAACTGAAGGCCTTGTGCTAAATGCTGAAGGCAAGACGACATCAAGCACCCACTGCTGGGTCGATCCCAAAGGAAAGAGAGTGTCCCATGACCACACACAGTTTTTATCTTTCTCTCTGAGCAGAAAAACGTAAAGATACAAAACATCGCACAGACCTCTGGGGAACGTAGTTCTTCTCTTCCGAGACAGGTACACCCATAACTATTGATGATCCATGGAGCTGGAGCATTAACTCTTTAATTCTCAATGTGCTACATGATGTTATGATGTGGAATACCAACACCAAAAATCATAAAACCATGACATGTAATTATTTTAAGACTGAAAATCTAGAGAATCTGAACTTTTAAAGAGGAAAGAAATGCCTAATTGGATTTGCTGTACTTTCACACTGATGGAATAAGGTTTCATTTATGCCAATGAAGATGAAAAAAACCAATAAACCTTGTCATCTTGGCTTCATTGGAATTAGTGAGAGCACGTCTAAGCAGTTCAAAGAAGAACATGGGCAGCATTACTGAGCAATATGTTGGTGAGTTTAGTGCTCAGTCTCACTTTCTGACCATCTTTCACTTCATTGTACAGAGAAAATTTAGAGCTTTTCTTCTGAACCACATATAACAAAACTCCAGTCACTACCTACCTGACTCTTTCCATGTTTCTTTCCTGAGCAAGCCATAGGCGTAGTTATGGCTTGCAAGTTACAGGGTCACTTCTTATTCACAAATTACAGTGGATCCCAACGTAGAACTCAGGGAGGATTTCTACTGACTATGCTTATCACAAGGGCAGATCCACAGAGAGTTGGTGACTGAAGCAGGGACCATACTGAACAAAGTGAAAAAGCTGAAGCTTACGAAGACAGAAAATACCATTTCATCTGTTAATTACAGGATGACACTGGAACAGTTTGGATTAGATATGATCCTCCTCCTGCTAGAGACAAGACACATTTTAGAAGAAGCTATTCAAATAAAGGCATAATTTCCTCCTTCACAAATCCTAAAATCTTGTTCCATCATTTCTGAGAGGACAGTAACAGAAACAGTCCTAAGACAAGGAACAAATAACAAATGCTATCTTCCTGGTAAGCAGAAGGCTTTTAAGTAGTTCATTGTTGGACAATTTCCAAATGCTGCAGATGAATTAGATGGCAAAACTTCCCTTGACTTCTACAGCAACAGAAACATTGAATGACAAATGGAAGGACAGGTAAATCTAGAAAGGATACTATATCATGCCTCCCTGTGACAGAAAGAGCATTGGTGTCTGCTACCCTGCCTGGTTTGGGGTCTTAGCAGTGTGTTTCAAAATATAGATTTAGCTGAATTTGCAGATACAGTTTTTACAGGAAAATTAAACTGCCTTAACTCTATTTCTCTCTAAATTCTAGATTCACTATTTACAGTAGTAATTATATTGGTACTTAGTTTTGCAAGGGGAGCCACTTCACATCAATCACCTTTGTAATCATAGTTCAGTAGCTCAGAGATCTGTCTAGCTCTAATGTGATCAGTGGAAGCTAATCATCTTAGTAAGTCTGTAGGACACACTTTACATACTAATAGGAATGAAAGCAGAACATAGTTGAGTTGCCAGGATATGGTTTGTATGGAAGGATTGGTTACCGTATCAGTGGAGACAGTCAAGGCCATGCTCATCTAAAGACAGCACTAACATTTTTGTCGGAAATTGGTAAACTCAGTATTCTGAGAGCTGTGAGGTAAGTGCAGCTCTGGCTTGGCATGTACCCCAGTAGGCACATGTGCACATATGCACAAAACATTTATGAGTGGTTATGCATGTGAAAAAAAAACATGGAGAGAAAATATACAGAGGAGGCCTTATCCTCTTCCTCCTCTTGTGCTGATCAGAAAGGTCTACTGGAGGACCCCGAGGCTCACTGCCAATGTCAAGGCTCACTCCTGCTGTTGCTATTTGTATGTCCTCTCACTAACCCATGCTGGAATCTCTCCCCTGTCTTGTCTAAAACAAAGGTCTCCCCGATGATGGACTTTCAAACTCTTGGGTTCTCCAGAACTGATCTGTTTGGTGGTTGGACCCTAGACATCTTATTCTTTCTGCTGTAGATCTGCCTTGAAGTCAATGTGTGAGATATATGTACTTACACTCAAATAAAGGGTTTAAGTTCCCTATGAAACCACCTTCTGTCAGCATTTAGATTTTCCATGCGTAAACACATAAAACAGTGATGCCTCACCCATGAATATAAATAATTTTAATTGGAAGGCAGACGAATATGCTTTGTCTGGGTGCAGGATATGTTCAGACTAGTGTGTTAACAAACCACCTATTTACATACAATCAGATCATTTTAGCTCCCTTTTCCAGTTTTCTCACACTTACACTTCCTTGAACTACCTTGATTCCTCCCCATTCCCACTTCTCAGCCTTCCTTAATCATCCCCATAATAAGTCTCACGCATTGCCACTGTCCCCTAGAAGACATTTCATAAAAGATATCTCACTGTCTACATCTGCCTGCTGGGCAGCCCAGGAAGTCCCACATTCCTGCAGGCAGTGACCTGTGGTGAACAGGACAGTGGGGCAGAGCCTCACCTAGGATGGTGTCCTAAGGTCTTGCACAGACCAATGCTGTTCAGCCTCCTCTGATACTAGGCAGAGACCAGGGTAGGTTCTGCCTCAGTGCCACCAGGTAAGAGAGCTCTCACTGCTGTTGTTCTTCTGTTCCTTCTGCTCCTTTGTACCTGAAGCAGTTGGTCCTCTATCATGGTACCTAGCAGATTTCCATCTGGGGATGCCATTTCTGCTTCCTCATCTAGAAGATTTGGCAAAAGAGCGAAATAAAGCATTTACGGGGACTAGAAGATACCTTAAAAAATATTCATGATCCACAATTTCTGTAGGTCAGAGGGAAGACCATTAGCTAGGAAAAAAGGAAATATTATCTCTGAAGATCTTCCTAGAGTTTTTCCCTGCTTATTTTTTTTTTTTTTTTTGTGTGACTGTTGTATGATTCCTGTAAATCACACGAGACCGGAAAGATACCCAGCTTTTCTTTTTACAGCCAATTTCATGTTCAGATGAGTTCTTTAGATTGTACCTTAATACCAGTGAGGATAGTGATAAAAGACAGAGACTTAAGATTAGAAAATACGGTTGAAAATAGCAAAAACATCCAGCTTAGAAGAAATGTAAGTTAATATATCTAGGGAAAAATGACAACAGATACATCCTCACTGGGAGTGTGGCCTTGGGAAAGGAAGCGTAAAGGATTAGAGCTTTTGTGTTAGAGCATAGCTTGGCTTCAACCATTGCAGGAGATGACTGTGATTGTTCAGTCTTTGTACAGACAGAGTCTTAGTACTGACAGAGGCTTAAAACCTCCCACAGTTTTAGTAAACTGGAGTGCAACTTGAGTGCTGCTTCAATTTCTGCCGATTTAGAGCTTGGTCCAACAAGCTCTCAGAATACAAGATTGTCCAGGATGCATATTCTGAAGTAAAGGAGGTGAAATGCTGAGATTCATACGGTATCAATACTCTGAGATTACAAATTTGTTAAACTGTTTAAAAAACACAGAGAGTCTGAGCATTCTTTTTTTGTAAAGGAAAAAATGATCAGTCAATACTGTCAGGACCTTCTGTGCAGAAAATATTCCCATCCTTCTCACAAGTAGTTTTGTGACAGATCAGTGATGTTTGCTTTAAAACATCAGCCATCTAGAGGTTGCTAGGTTAATTCTTTTCATCTGAGAGACTATAAAAATATCCTAGTATGCATTGTATCTGGATACAAGTATTGGCCAGTAATTGACCTCTGTGATATTTACTTACCTTTTTATTGGACCGTGCGCCCCTGACTGCAAGTGTAAACTCTTCAAAAATTAATTATATGGTTAAGTAGATGAGATATTTACATTTGAAGAACACACAAGAAGTGAAATTTAGCCCTTACAGTCATTGATGTTCACCTAGAGCACAACACTGTCAAAGGAGAAATCCCAAAGTTGCTTCAGTGTAAGTGAGATTGAGAAGTGGATTAACACATGTAGCTGAGGTCAGGATGCATTGATGCTGCATTTAACAGCTATCTGGAACCACTGCTGCCACTTAACTCATGTAACTCGGCGAAGGGGTGGACTGAAATGTGGATTGAGTTCTGCTCACATTATTCATCAGTAATAATCTATATATGTGCAAAGCCATTCTCAGATATGTAATTAAAGGTAGCATTCCTGAAGTACACAAAATTGAAGAATAAAGTAGGGAAAGGCAACCATACGCACATTGCCAGTTTCAGCTAGATAGTATTTATGTCACTTCAAATATTTGGCTCAGGAATATAAAATGACACTGGGATAACACAAGGATCATAGAATCATAGAGTTGTAGAACAGTTAAGTTTGGAAAGTACCTTAAAGACCATTCTGTTCCAATGCCCCTGTCATGGGCAGGGACACCTCCCACTAGGCCAGGTTGCCCAAAGCCTCATCCAGCTTGGCCTTGAACACCTGAAGGGATGGGGCATTCTCCTTCTCTATGTAGCCTGTTTCAATGCTGCAGCACTCTCAAACTGAAGAATTTCTTCTTCATGTCTAATCTAAAGCTATTCTATTTTATTTTAAAGCCATTACCCCTTGTTCTATCTCTACATTCCTTGATAAAGAGGCTCTCCCCATCTTTCCTGTAGGCTCCCTTGGAGCACTAGAAGATAACCATAAGTTCCTGCCAGAGATTTCTCTAGACTGAACTAACTAAACTCTCTTAATCTGCCTTCACAGGAGAGATACTCCAGCCCTCTGAGCATCCTTGTGGCCTCCTCTAGACTCCCTCCAACAGGGTGTCCCAGGCCTGGATGCAGTACTGTAGGTAGGTTCTCGAGACAGCAGAGCAGAGGGGGACAATTACCTCCCTTGATCTCCTGACCACACTTCTTTTGTTTCAGCTCAGAATACGATTGGCTTTCTGGGCTGCACACTTGCATTTTCAGCTTACACTGAGTTTTTCATCCACCAAGACCCCAAAGTCCTTCTTCTTATGGATGTTTTCAGTACATTCTCTTTGCAGTCTGTATTTATGTTTTGCCCTGACCTGTGCACAGGAACTTGCATTTGGCCCTGTTGAACTTCATGAAGTTCGCAAAGACACACCTCTCCAGCCTGTCCCTCTGAATGAAATTCCTTCCTTCCAGTGTACTGACCACATTACTCACCTTGGCGTTACTGGCAAAGTTGCTGAGGGTACACTGCCCAGACACCAGCAAACCTGTTAAATCTCAGCCTAAAATATGGGTGCATCTGAATCTTGCTTATGAAATTTAAATGTATACAGAGAGTCTTCAATGACATTTTTAAGGGGATTTGTTGCAGCTAGAATTTGATGTACACTGTTGGGACATTCCGTCAATACAGGGAGGTTCTAGTCCTAAATTAGGCAGCAGTACTATTTTTTTGAAAATTATGCTTAAAAAGGAGTAGGTGTTGATGACTGGACTTATTATTCCTGAAAATTGTTTTTGAAGGCATTACAATTTTCATCTACCTTGTTTTTAAAGTTTAAAGTTAAAACATAAAAATCTTCTATACTTATAAACTTGCAAGTCACTGAAGTCTCAGAAAGTCTCTTGATACCATTATATTTAATAAAAATTATCTCCTTATAAAGATGTTGTGTTAGTTACTATGTTCAAGACCACAGTATCCAGAGATGCTGTATTTACAGCATATGTTTACTTGAAACATTTGAAGGAAACAAAGTATGCCAATTAAACCCTCTGACTGCCTCTAGAGGTTTTGCCTTCTGCCCTGATCTGTATGTGTACCCCTGTTCTTCTCCATCTCCATAGCAAAAAGAAACCTATTCACAGTAACATACACACTTATCAAATGAACTTATCAAGCAAATGATTTGGGGGCTGGAGATCCAGGGTCTCTAGGTATAATGTGTAATAGTCAGCAATGGTACTTCATAACTAGCTTTAGCACACATTGTTTATACATAGAGTTTCTATTGTTTGACTCTGGTGGATTCAAAATTTTTGAAAACATGAATGAAACTGATAGGAAAAAGATATAATTCAAGCCCTGGGCTAAAGGAAAGGACTTTAGTGTTAGAGTATGGAACATGGCAATATACATTTGGTTTCCACTCTGAAATCTGAAGCTTTGTTTTAGTAAATGGATTCCTTTTACAATGACAATAAGAAATTAGTGACTCAGACTGGGACTACCAAAATCAATCCCTCTGAATTGCTTAAACTCACAGGGAAGAGAAAAGTGAGAATGGAGTGGCTCTCACTCATCACCCAGAAAATATGTTTAATCTACTGGGATTTGATAACCTAGTAGTCCCTCTTGCGAACAGATATTTGGTTCTTACTGTCTTCAAAAATGAAATATAGATCATTGCTCAAGCAGAGGAGATAATGGACAAGTCTTGTAGGAGGACTGATCAGTATGCATACTCATCTAACAGCTTTGCTGAAACACCACTCAAAGCTGTCCTCAGAGACAGCTGTGATTGATAGGCAAGTTGTCTATTCAAGATTTTGTTAACTCACTTGGAAGGGTGGAGCAATATGCACAGACCTGCATAGTGTATTCACTGAACAGAGAGTGAATCACTGTGAAACATCCAGATCAGAAGCAGGAGCAGTATGTTTCTCTGACCATTGTAGCAAGGGGAGTTATAAACAGTGTAGGTAATGGACATGGAGATACAGAAAAGCTTTGTCATGGACATACATGTACTTACATTTTGATGGACAAAGTTGTTTTGTTTTGTTTTGTTTTTGTCTATGTCTATGTCTTTGTGAGAGAAAACCTATCTATGACTATGTAAAACCATGGCTTTGGTTTACAAGATGAGATTAATGCTGGAGTTTCCAGACAGGTTGTCTTGCCACCAGGATTACACTGCATGTCTGACAATAATAGAGAGAACATATTTTATAAAATTATTTTACAGTATGTGAGGAACAAAGCTTAAAAATCTCCACATACATTTATCCTGTGACCAGTCTACATTCTGGTGTAAAGAATACATTCCTGGTGGTTGTGATTTTGAATTCCTT
Organism: Oreortyx pictus; assembly: GCA_036925125.1. Taxonomy (NCBI): domain Eukaryota; kingdom Metazoa; phylum Chordata; class Aves; order Galliformes; family Odontophoridae; genus Oreortyx; species Oreortyx pictus. The sequence goes on from JAUPFR010000001.1 coordinate 21,405,824, forward strand.
CAGATGTGGAAATAACTTCTGTTGTATGTGACAGTGCTCTAACCAGCTGGCTCTTCTGGGAGGAAAGCATTACTTCCCCAAGGATACCCAAAGGAATCAAATTCCACTACTGTGTATTGTAAGCATCTCAGTCTCGCATGCCTGACCATACCGCATAGATGAAATTGTAGGAAAGCCTACATTGCTGTAAAGAATGGGCTCAAACACTGACAATCCACACTGCGTAATTCCTGTTCTAGTTTTGAACTGCTTTGTTTCTGTCTTACTGTGAGAGATCTGCTCCAAAATAACTTGTCTTCAACTGCATGCACAGAATCCATTCCTCATCATCAAGCCTAGCCTGATCCACTCCTATTACACAAAAAGTCTAAGGAGAAAACAGGTCAAACATTGTCTCTGGTGACTGGAAAAACCCATTAGTTTTAGCGTAGAAAACTACAAGTCTGTGTACTTTTCTTGGCTCTCTTTACAATCAGTGGAGAAACAGAGTCTTCTGGGGCTGACACAACCCTTTGTGGGATAGGGATAGACCACATATCTTTCTTTGCTCCTTCAGAGGTGAGCACTGGGTATTTTTGGCAGAGATCCTCCCTAGGCAGACAGTATGTCATGCTGAACCTGAAGTAGTCCCATAATAACAGCTTATACCCTTATGTGGCCAACAGCTCCCGCATCGTATTCCTTTTCATTAGCACAACCTGTATGTTTTACAATGAAATAAGCTCCCTACTAATTTTGGTCACTTTGAACTGAATACTACAGAACATTATTCTAGGAGGCATCACAAAAGTTCTACAGACCATTAGGCCTAACCTGGATTTGGTGAGTTTTCACAAAATAGTGACAGCAATGTGAACACAGAATCTTAGACTCATAGAATTACCCAGGTTGGAAAAGACCTTCAAGATCATCAAGTCCAACTGCAAACAAACCAAACCATACTACCCTGACATCATATATTCTGCAACATCTGTCTCCAGATTTTTTCCCTGGAGTGGTGACAGATATAGTACAAACCTGGTTTAAAGTGTGTCATAAGAATCACAATCTGGAGTGCTATTTTTTTTTTTTTTTTGTAAAAAGGGAGTCTAGAATGACATGCATGGATTTTGACATCTAGTTTATATGTCGCTGTGGATGAGCCTTGAAAAGTGATTTTTCAAGAGCAGTAAAGGTACTCAAGAAGACTTAATTTCCAACATAATAAACAAATACATTAATCCTTATCAAGAACCACCTGAAATGCCCATGCATTACTGAATATATCAAGGAAGTATTTTAGCTGAAGAACATAGCATATTAAAATTGTTCTGCAAAACTGATTAATATTTATTATGCTTATGACACCATGAGAGTTTGAATGACTGATTTGACAGCTATAGTTGATGGTAATAGACTTAGAAGCCATTAAAGGTTTGATAGCACAAAACAGGTCCTTCTATTCATCATCTAGTACTGAGTAATAAAGAAGATACAATACTTGACTCATTTATATGTAAAGGCCAGAACCATAGAGTTCAGCCCTAAATCTGAATTATGATGTGATAACTACCAGTTCATGTGTCCTTTTCAATGACAGAATACACTAGGTCTTACCCAGCTACTAACAGATATGTGGCCCCATCACATAGTTGCTTTCTGGTGGATGAATTACATCTGGGCTGTTTTATAAAATGACGTGATATTACATGATGCCAGAGGAAATGTGAGTTTAAGACAAAGGGATTTCTTAATGCTGAGGTCACACCTAATCTAACTACCATTGCCCTGAACCCTGGTTATGTGGAATGGCAAAACTTGGATACGTGTTCAAAATGGTAATGCTCACACCATTTCAATTGACTGCGGAATAAGCCATGCCAACCAGAATAGTGACAAATATTCCTCATCTTCCTTCCACAACATGACCCAGAAGCCCAGTCACCTCAAGTGTATGCATATAGCCATGGGTGTATAGCTCTTGCTTCTCTTTGGGGAAATCTGAATCCTCCGCTCTCTTTTCTTCTCTCAAGTGCCTGTATAAGAATGTATGCAGCATGGGGAATAAACATGAAGGATTAGTGATCTATGTGTGGTCACAGGGTCATGATCCCATTGCAGTCACAGTGACATGGGGGACAGCATCATGACTGGAATGCTGTCATGGATGGCTATGTATCTTTCAGGAAAGACAGACCAGCAAGGTGAGGCAGTGGAGTAGCTTTTTTTTTTTTACCTGAGAAAAACTGAAATATTGCCTAGGAATTAATTACAAATGAGTAGAACGCTTGTAGGTGAGAATTAAGGGATAGACTAACATGGGTGGCACTTCTGTTTGGGAATGTGAAGGCCAGGGGCAGCCTTGGATTCAGTGATCATGAGGTATTGGAGTTCAGGATCTCACGTGAAAGAAATAAGGCAAGAAGTAGGACTGCAACTGTGGACAACAGAGCACACTTCAACCTCTTCAAAGACATATTTGGAGTTATCTCCTGAACTCAGGCATTGAAAGGGGAGGGAGTCCAAGAGAACTGGTTGACATTCAAGCACCACTTCTTCCATGCTCAAGACTGGCACATCTCTAAGAGTAAGAAATTAGGCAAAGGTAACAGAAGATCTGCATAAATGAGCAAGTAGTATGTGGAAAAAGTCAGATGGAAGAAGAAAGTCTACTGAATGTGGAAAGGGGGTCTGGCCACTTGGAGGAGTATTGGAAAATTGTCGTGACATTCAGGGAAGCCACAAAGATGGGAAAGGTTCACCTGGAATTAAATCTGATGAGGAAGGACAAGGACAACAAGAAAGGCTTCTTTAAGTATGTCTAGAGCAAAAGAAATATTAGAGAAAATGTGGGCCCACTGCTGAATGAGGTGGGTGCCCTGGTAACAGAGTACACTGAGAAGACAGTTAACAAACACCCTTTATTACTTCAGTGTTTACTCCTAAGAGTTACCCCTGGGACATCGAGACCTTGGGGATAAGAGAGAGTCTGGGAAAAGGAAAATATCCTCTTGGTTGAAGAGGATCTGGTCAGAGATTGTCTAGGGAAACTTGGAGGGCACTGATAGGATGCACTCACAACTGCTATGGAAGCTTGCAGAAGTGACTGTTAAGCTGCTCTCTATCATCTTTGAGAGATTATGGAGAATGGAAGAGGTGCCTGAGGACTGGAGGAAAGCCAATGTGACTTCAGTCTACAAAAAGGGCAAGAAGATAGAGCTAGGAGCCAATCAGCCCCATCTCTGTTTCCAGAAAGGTGATGGAACAGTTTGTGGTTGTCATCTCCAAGCAAGTGAAGAAAAGGAGATTATCAGGAGTAGACAACAAGGATTCACCATGGGGAATTACCAGTCTGGTAGCTTTCTATGATGTCATGACAGGCTGTGTAAATGAGGGAAGAGCAAGAGATGCATACCTTGACTTCAGCAAGGCTTGTGACACTGTCTCCCACAACGTCCTTGCAGATAAGCTTTGGAGGTATGGTGTAGATGGCTGGACACTGAGGTGTGCTGAGTACTTGCTGAAAGGTAGAGCTCAGGGGGTTGTGAGCAGCAGTACAGAGCCTAGTTGGAGGCCTGCAGCCAGTGGTGTTCCCTAGGGGTTGATGCCGGCTCTGGTCTTATTCAGCATCTACATCAATGACCTGGATGAAAGGACATTGTCCACCCTCATCAAATCTGATGATTATATGAAGCTGGGAAGAGTGACTGACACATCAGGAAACTATACTACCTTTCCATAAGACCTGGACAGGCCAGAGACTTGGACAGAGAAGAATCTGATGAGGTTCAACCTGTGCCAGCCTAGAGTTCTATACCTGAGGAGGAAATGCGTGCATAAGTACAGCTTAGGGGATGATTTGTGAGAAATAAGCTCTGTGGAGAAGGACCTGGGTGTCCTAGTGCACAGCAGGTTGGCCACCAGCCAGCACTGTGCCCTTGTAGCCAAGAAGGCCAATGGGATCCTGGGATGCATTAAAAAGAACGTGGCCAGCAGGTTGAGGGAGGTGATCCTTCCCCTTGACTCTGCCCTTTTGAAGCCAGATCTGGAGTACTGTGTCCAGTTCTGGACTCCTCAATTCACAAAAGACAGGGAACTACTAGATACAGTCCAGTGGAGGGTCACAAAGATGGTTAGGGGCATGGAGCATCTCCCTTATGAGGGAAGGCTGATAGACCTGGAGCTGCTCAGTCTGGAGAAGACTGAGGGTAGATCTCATCAATGTTTATAAATATCAAATGAGTGGGAGTCAAGTTGATGGTGCCATGCTCTTTTCAATGGTGCCCAGAGACAGGAAAAGGAGTAGCAAGCTGAAACTAGAACACAGAAAGTATCATATGAACTTGAGGAAAAACTTCTTTACTTTGAGGGTCACAGAGCACTAGAACAAGCACTCCATCGCAACACTCAAAACCCATCTTGATGCTTTCCTGTGCAACCTACTGTAGGGAATTTGCTTTAGCAGTAAGTTGGTCTAGATGACGTCCAGAGGTCCTTTCCAAATCCTAGGAATCTGTAACTCTGTGATATGAAAGTTTCACACATCTCAGCATGTAGATTACAAATTGTATAGATAACTTTGTCCAATCTGGTTTTGGGTAATTCTGTTTTTGATTCTGTTCCTCAGAACAATGTCTTTAGAAATCATACAAATTCCATGGGGCTTTGTATGCAGACTGTACTCTGCACTTTGGTTTGCATTGTATACAAATGAACCAGTCCCTTCTGGCTCATAATGAGATTTGTGTTACAAAAAGTAATTGCACCATCACCTAAACATTACTATCATTTCTGGAGGGTAAATCAAACTTTTATTGTACCTTCAGAATTCACACTGGCAAAGAAAAGCTCAAGCTCTTTTACAATTCCATGAGAAAAAAAAACCAAACACATTTTAGCAATACTAAAATGACCCTTTCCTTTGCTGGAGAAATAGCAGATGTGTTCCATATGCTTAGACATTTCTTGAATCTTTGACGTTTTGGAAAGTAAAGGCTAGGTTCTGATCAAAAAGTGAGAATATTTGATTTGAGTCAGGAAGGTTTTACATAAATGCAGTTTACGTGTATTTAGTGAACATTTATGTGAAAAATTTAGGCTTTCATATCATAGAAGATCAGTTAGGAGCTGATCTCAGAAAATCATCAGATCCCCTACCCTGCCGCTGCTGGATATGAAATACTGAGACAGCAGCAAACCTATGAGAGCTCTTAACAATAATGTATATACAGTATCAGCCATGTCACAGGATTACAAAGGTATTAAAAATATATAAATGGAACTTTTTTAGTAGTATTCTGTTCTAACATTTAGCCTGTTTTTCCTTTCTCCTTTACTACAAAAGAATGATCACTTTCTACATTGCACTGTCACTTAGATCCACTCTTCACTTTTTAATTGATGTAAGGTCACAAAGAATACTTCAACTGTAAAAAGACTATCAAATCCAAAGAGCAAATCTTTGTCCATTATTTATTTACTTATTTTAACTACACCCCCCTCTCTACTTTGTTCTTGGCACTCATAATCAAAAGGTTTCTATCAGACAAGAAAGAAGGATAGAATTTGCCAACCCATATATAAACAGTGATGGTGAGACCAAGTCTTTTCCTATTAGCCCTTGGATTGCTATGTTTTGTTTAGCTGTCATCATTCTGTTCTACCAAGGGAGATGGTTCAGAGCAGCAGTAAATGAAAGGCAAAGGCAACCCAGATTATAAAACTTACACGAACTACAAACCAGCTTATTCCAGTTTGAGTACTGTTGCTTCTCCTTTTCTGATAGAAAGTCACATGAAATTCTACTTCAGCATATTCTGACCTCTTTGGCCATCCCATCCCACCTATTCAAGCGGAGTGTAATGTAAAATTAACGGTACATATATTTTTCACTAATGTAGATCAGGAAGTATTGTATATCCCAGTAAATATATCCCTGTAAATTTTTCAAAGGACAATTCATATTGTTGAATATGATCAGGCAGATTTGTAAAGAACTTTGTAAAGAAATCTATGAGAACTAATTAATTAATAATTAAAGAGGGAAAAAGTATATAGACCAATGTTGCTGTTATCCCTGAAAGTTGACAGAACTGTACAAATAAAAATAAAAATTAGGAAGAAACATCAGCAGTTGGAATGACAAGTAGTCTAAAGGAAACTGTAACAGCCATAAAATGCAGAAATAATAGTGTGCTTGAGGTCTGTTGAAATTACCACCATTTCTCCCTCAAGCCATCAGTAATGTTTTTCTTAGAGTGAATAGTACAAGGTTGTCAACCTGCAATACCATAGCCAGGGAGAAAAACATCCCTAAAAACCTCAGTACAAAAGAAGCAGCTGGTTGAAAAGATAAGTTGGTGCCAAAGTACTCAGACAGACTGTTCAAACATAAGCAAAGGAAATAAATACTAACTATTGATAAACATGCCAAATGAAGCGATTGATGCTTAGCTGCTGTGGTACAAGGTAATAACAGCCAGTGCACACATTCACCCAAATTTTCTCCTCTCTAAAGGATAGATAGTGGGTAGAGGATTACACTAATTTCAAAAGTTCTTCCAGTGATACTTGTTACAAATAAAATGTAGTCCGCACATTTTCTACTTTCAGGAATTTGAGATTTATGTTTCTCCAGTAAATATCCCTTTCATTTGTTCTGTGTCACTGCGCTGGGCTTTTTACATCTTTGCTCTAAAAATGCAATACATACACTGCTTTCAAAGAAAGGTTCTCAGTCAGTTTTTTATTTCCTTTCCTTTTCAACCTGAGTTGACAGCACCCTCCACTGCAAGAGGGGCTACCTCTACTCTGTACCTGATGAAGCTGAATCAGGAAGTAAGCTAAACCTCATCACAGCCTCTGAGTTGTTTCTGTGACTCACCTGACATATATAGCTTTGCACCCATCAGACTACCTTCTGTAAGGCAATCATAGACAAAAAATATGGATTGCCCTTGAAGCAGCCTGTGGTGGAGCCTACCTATGAGAACTCTTAATAATAACATATATTCAGTATCATCCATGTGGCAGCACTACAAAGAACCCATGAGATCATGTGCTGGATATGGGACATTGTTTGACTGTTCCAGCTGTTCTGGAGGTAAGTGGTGTGACGCTAGTGGGCTAAATCTTCCTCCTGGGAATGCGTCTTAGTTGAAGGAGCCTGAACAGACCTGCATGCAAACCACCACAAAATGTGCATCAGCATCCAGAATGACAACAAAATATCAAGCTTTATCGAGACAAAAAGAGGTGCTTGAGAACAAAACAGAGGATATGCTGCTATGAAAACTTTGGTACAGCCACATCTTGAGAAGCATGTTGAAATACGTGTGTTTCTACTCTTCAACTTGAGAAAAATATAGTAGAAGGCACTAATAGATTAAGAGGGCTGAGCAGATGCCCTATAAGAAGGTGCTGAGGAGTCAAAGAAGAAATTCCTGGTTGTCTGGGACCCACGAAACATTAGGAAAAGAGACAGCACATAATCTCAGGGCTTGTATGTCCTCCTGAAACAGCATCTTCTTTTGTCAGTGGTGAGATAGAAAAGAGAGGTGGATGAACATCTGATTTGACCAAAACAGATATTTCTTCTGTTCTGTTTTTGTCCTCTCCCTGCCATGAATACAGTTATATACTGTATATAAGCAATTCATACAGTATATAACTAAGTAATTCATATTCTATTGACTTCAACTACTTCATTAAAAATTATTAAAAAAGAATTAAAAAAGCATTGTTTAGTAATGACCATTTGGAGCAGGAATCTGAATTATCTTCCAATTCATGAGTTCATCAAATAGTGAAGAAAGAAAACAAGAAATGTATTCCTTGGTATTAACATTTAATACTTTATGCAAACTTGTGTTAATCAAATGCACACAACCACTGCAGTGAAAGAACACAGTTATTTCTGACATGATATAGAGACTAAAGGTGGAGAATGACCAGGTAGGAACATGATTATCTACTATTCAATTTGTGTGCAACATTCATAAAGAGGCAGGAAGTGAATAAAAATAATTCCATCATTACTGCATAGTGCTCACACTTTAATGCTTTTATAATGTACAGTAGCCTTTCTGGGCTTTTCCACAGTAAATGCTGGTTTGACTCAGAGAGTCATCAATATTCTGCAACTGCATTATACTGCATAATGCTAACGGTATTAAAGAATGATAGCGGATGTATAATTGCAAATGAAAACCAGGATGGGAAGGAAGCATTGAGTAGACTGCATGTTGTGACTCTGAGGTAGAAATACTTTGCACAATTAATAGTCCCGTGAGTAGAGGTGTAGCTGTTGTGTTAAAAAAGCTGTTCCACCCAGGCTGGCACCAGAAGAAGAAGATTCAATTTGGTGTATGTGTGACCACAAGTTTCTTCTGAGCACATGAACAAGCCTGCTGAAGATCAGGATATCATTCACTTCTTCAATAAGAAGTTAAGTGGCTTTATGGATGTCTATACCAGGGTCTGAAACAGCAGTATTTCCAGAGGGTGCAAAAGAATATGTATCCTCAGGTTTCAAACACAAAACCTAAAATGTCTTGATTCAACAAGGACAATGTAACACCTCACGATATAAAAACAAAAACAGCATTATCTGCATAATTTGAATGTTTCTTTGCTGCAGGATACCCACTTGTCACGCCACTGCAACCTGAACACAAAATGACATATGCAAAAACATATAAAACCTTCATTCACAGGTGGAGCTGGTAACTGTAACTTGAAGTTGGCAGAACTAAATCAAATCATTACCTTCACACAGCAGTAGGGAGGAAGAAGCAGGGAATGTCTATGCTCCTTTCTCATTACTGTTCCTTACAAACTGAGAACATTTATGGAAGCCTAAACATATAGTAGGCCTTCTGCAAACAAAGAATGAGCCATGAATGTAAAATATTTCTACTGGTTTTTGTTGTTGCTGTTGTTTGTTTTGTTTTTATGAAAAGTTGATTTTCTGTACTTATTATTGTGTTATCTATTAATAAACTGAAGGATTATTTTTATGAAAGAGGTGTCAAAGTTCCCTGAAACTTCATCTTTAAAGAAAAATGCTTAAGCTATTGATAGTATAAATATTTAATTAGTAATTAGAAATATTAAATCTTGTATCCCACACATTTATTTAATTGGTTTGCAGATGTCTGGAGATTGTATAGTCTAACTCTGCTGCTTAGAGCAAACTCAGATACAGCAGGTTGCTCAGTATTATCACCAACTGTGTTTTGAATATCTCCATGAATCCATCACTCCCATGGTGACTATTCTTGCATGTCAGGTGCTCCAGTATCTTCATCATGTAAGTGGTCCTTCACTGGACTTTCTCCAGTAACTCCATGACTGTCTCATACTGGGTAGCTCAGAGCTGAACACAACACTGCAGATATGATCTCATCGGTTCTGAGTTGAAGGTAAGGATCACCTCTTTCAGCCTACTGGCAACAACCTCCATAATGCAGACCAGGATGATGCAGGCCTTCCTTGCTGTTGTGGAGCAGTACACCTTTTGTCTCCAGGACTCTCCAATCCTTATCTGGAAACTTCCAAACTGAGTAGTTCAGCCAGATCTTAGTACACCTCACTGTCCACTACCTAGACAGTACTTCATTTGTGTTTCAGTGAGTATGTTATAGGAAACAGTGTCAAAATTTTACTAAAGTTAAGCGAATCAGCGTTCACTGCTGTCCTTGTATCCACCAAACCAGTAATCTCAATGTAGAAAGTATCCAATTGGTCAAGCACTATCTCCCTTTGGAAATTCATGCTAACTTCTCCCAGTCACCTTCTTGTCCTTCATATACTTGGAAATGTATTCCAGGAAGATTGCTCTATCATATTTCCAGGGATTTAGGTGAGGTGCACCAATCTGGAGTTCTCTAGATTCTTTTCTGACTTTAAGAGAATAGCAGCGTCTACTTTCTTATAGCCCTATGGAAGGTAAGTCTTTTGACAGTAAGTTTACTTGTAATGACCAAAGTGAAGACACTGAGTATCTTGGCTCTTTCCATACCATTTTCAACCAGGTCCTCAGGTAACTTACGTTACGGAGTTCTGAACCAGTGATTGAGCACCTGATGAAGGGTTGTAACCAACCTTGGGAGCACAGGTGGAAGCAATTCTCTCCTAACATCATGTAAAGGCTGGCAGCCTCCTTTGGTGAGCTCTGTGAGCCCTGATCTTCCATAAGGGGTAAGTGATTTATTCTCTATTATATAATTGTAATCTCTTCCTTTTTGGGGGTGATCTGAAGCTGTTTTAAAGCAGTTATATCTGCTGTTGCCCATCTTTGCAACTTCCAACCACTCTGAATTAAAAAAAGGAAAATAAATCAGTAATGTTTACTTAACTAATTATAGCTTACAGATGCTCACGTCAAAACATGAAGTAATCCAACTTCTTGTACATAATCATAATGATTGGAAATTGTACAGAATGTTTTTATCTGATGTGGTAAGACCTGTGTTTTTTCATTTTCTGACTACTTAAATCCCCCTCTATTTCTTTTTACAGTATTCTGGGAAGCAGAAGTTTAAAAAGACAAATTTATTTCAGATTTTGTACTTTATTAAAGTTTGTGTGGCCAAAACCTTGTGTGGAGCTTTCCAGTGAATGTCAGTTGTTCTTATGTTACCTGTTTTTTTTTCCTTATGAACTTCCTCAAGTTCTGTTCTGTCATTGCAGAATACAATCACGATCAAGTTAAATGATTTACTTTGCAGAAATGCATTAGAGGTAACATTCAGGAATTACTCTGAATGTATGGAAAAAGTGTAGCTTCAAACTCAATCACAAGCACTGAACTGAGGCTGCTTTTCTCCCCTAAAATACTGCGAAGGGCAGAATTCCCGAAACTGTTATGTTCAGAACCATAACCAATTAGAATTTCCTATTACTATACCACAGTAACAAAACTGATACTGTGCAACTGAAAATCCTTAGGGATATATGTGTTATAAATAAAGAGTCTGCTTTTTCATAGAATATTCTTCTTTCCTGAATTCTATGAATATAATTAAAACACTAAGTTGTTAGGCAATTTTAACAACCCTTTTGAGCATTGCATGATATTGATTTTTATTTTTAATAACTACTTTTTTTTTTCCAGGATTTTTTTTAACTAAAGGCTTTTGGGTTTAAAAGGAATAATTTGATCTAAGACTTGCCACTTCTGTAGAAAAATAGGCCTTTCTGTTCCCTAAGAGCAAACACTCTCTGAGTTTGCATTTCTACTAATAGTGGTCCACAGTGATACTGTGTTAGCCAGCTATCCTCTGCTTGCAAAAGTTATTGTTAAGTGCAACTGGGCTCACTGTGAAAGACATCTAAATAATTATGTTATTAGCAGTTATAAATAAATAAACCATCAAACAAATCCACTTATTTTTACAACAGGAAATTACTTAAATATGAACTGAGAGCTGAGTTCTCAATAGAAAATTCAAATTTTTTGATGTACTAAAAAAAAGTATGAGGTAAATTTATCTTATAATTATGGTTTTAGTTAAACTACACCTCTTATCCTGTTATGTGAGGATTTCCAAGAAATTCCTGTAGCATGGCAGTTCCTCCTCGGCCTGGATCTGTGGGAGAGCCTTGAAAGGGTCAGTCCACATGCACCCTGCTCATCCATCGGCTGCTGGTGAGGAGCCAAAAACGTTGAATTTTTATCTATGTTGGATGTAGGACCATAAACTGAATGGACTATTCAGTAAGGGAAAAAGATTTTGCTTTTTTTTTTTTTTTTTTGCCTTTGCTACAGCAGACCGATGCTCATGTCACTCAAATATGAGCAAAACAAACACCAGCTCCAACATGACAGCCCTGGCTGACAGTGCCACCCACTGCAGTGCTCCAGGTAATGACTTGGCTTACTATCTGAAAAAATAAAAAATAAATAAAAGTGAGAAAACTCTATAGATACTTGGAACATCAAATATTTTCAGTGTTTTAGAGAGGTTGCTGAACTGTTTATCTGCCAGAGTCTGTAAGATGCTTTTTGTGGGTGGCCCTTTATAGATAAGTGAAATCTGTAAATTCAGCTGAATTTTGAACAAGCAAAACTACTGGGAAATTCTAACATCACTGCAAAAGCTCTAGTGAAATCTTGTATAGGCTGTACAAAAATATTCCATAAACAAGAACAAGGATCCATGTCTGTGTTGAGACTGGATAAACTTTAATTATATGTGAAAGTAGAGAATAACAATTTTGGAGTCAGTAATGACAAAAGCGAATTATGAGCTCCCACTGTTTTCCTAAGATTTTGTTATTAAAATATGAAAGGCTGGTGCATGCACTGTGAAAGTGTACGTATGCAATGACTTAATTTGACTGGATGATGGGAATTTTAAAATGAATGATGGAGAACTGGCATCACAGCACAGGCTTAACCAACATGGTTTTGTGGGACCATGGGTTATCACTCTTGAAGGATGTCTGTGATGACCAGCGAGGTGAATGCAGGCCTAAAGACATACAGATGATTCTTGAGGGTGAGAAGAGGCCACATAACAGTGAGAACTGTATAGAAGAAAAGCAGTTTGAGAGCTTTCTCTTTTCCATCAAACGTTCAAGAACACCTTAAGTTAGATACCCCAATCTGTTGGAGAAATAAGTCAGAGGAGGCACTGTCTCCACTGCAGCCTAGCAGAAAATGCCAAAGAGATGAGGATATTCAGATTCTGAGGACACCAACTAACAACTTGCGTCAAACTTCCTTAGGAAACAGAACTGGAGAAGAACAAATAAATTTGGTTTCCTAGTAATCTAGCATGGCTTTTTAATAATGTTCATGTGGGCAGAGATTTCTTTAAGAGTTCTCTGGAAGTAAATATTTAATCCATTACTAAAACAGTCAGTAGACTGACTTAATGTTACTCTTCTTATCAGGTATAATTGAGCATTATGTCTGTTGTCAGCTTGTGGTAAAGGAAGGCTGAGTTGAAGATAGTTGTCAATAACATGAAGAGCAGTGAGCTGTACAGCAGGAGTACTAAAGAGACATTTTTGCAGGTATCAAACAGCAAAGTTCCTTCTGATAAAACTGGAGACTACCACCAGCGCTCAGTGTCTTCCTTGGCAGGGGCCTAATAGCCAACGTTGTATTGAGTGGGTTTCATCTCATGCGGCTTCTCATTGCTGAAATGAATATGTCCTGATAGTTTCCTGTTGTTAACAAAGGTAAATAGGCATTTTGAATATCTACTGAAGATTAACTGTGCTACCCAAATCTCCTTTTATCTCTGATGTCAGTCAATGTAATCCAGATAACTGGCAAAGGTTTTATACAGCACTTACAGTCACCAGCATTGTTCATCAACAGGCCATGGCTTCAAAGCCTTCAAGAAAAAAAAAGAAGGCCAACTCGCTCCTATTCAAGTTATTTTGGAGCAAAAGCAAAACAAATCCTTACTAGACCGGAAAGGAGACAGTAAAAATGTGCTTGTTCCAGATGAAAGTAAGAACCTAAATCTTCTGAGAGAGAAAAGATATCAGATTTCTCCTTTTCTGTTTATTTGTTCTTTTGGTACTTCCTCTTGCTACACTTACATACCCCACTATTTATTGCACTCATCTGTAGGCATTCATTCTTCTCCTTTTGGGACAAAAAGTCTTGATGCTGATGTTAGCACTAGTTCTTCTATTCTTTGAAGAAAAGTATCTGAAAGTCCTTTAGAGCTAATCCCTGAGATCCTCAGGTTCAAGAAAGATGAATTCAGCTGAAAGAAGTTGCAGAACTATTATTATTATTAGAGTAGTAGGGAATGTATTTTGTATGAAAATTAGGTGCTCAGATAGCTTAAAAAAACAGTCTGGAGAGGTGATGCAAGTGCTCTTTATAAATACACCAGAGTGTAGAGCTATTTAATGTAAAGAAAAGGCTCTTCCAAGAGCAAAAAGACATACTCTGACAAGGAATAAATTAAAATTGGATATTGGAAAGAAGAAATCTGTTTTCTGTTCTAGTGAAGGCATGGATAAGCCTTCTAGAAAGTCTAATGGGGATGACCAGGAAGCATACAACTTATTATGGCTCCCCAACATACAAAGGACAGTCATTTGATGTACTTGAGTTGCTTGTGACGAGAGAGGGCTGAAATCTGTAGCTGAGGAATTTGCTCAAAGTCTTATTTTTCCTCGTATTCCTACTGCAGACATGGAATTTTTGCTCATTTATTGCTGGAATCAACCTGTATCTCTAGCAACAAGTTTCAAGTAAGGAAATAGCTCGGGAACCCACAGATGTCTGTGGAGGCTAGAAATGTGACTTTGACAGTCACTTTGAGTGTAATGGCATCCTTCTGCTATTGACCCTTAATTCCTAGCAACTCTATGTCTATGCCAGGGGACATCCCAGGTCAGGACACCCAGGTGCAGAGCAGGGCTGCGATTCTGGACACATCACAAAGAGAGAGATGTGAGAAGGATGAAACTTCTCATAGAGAATCAGTTACCAAACATCTATCTGGTACAGCTGAGAGTCATGTGGTTTGGGGGGTGAACTCAATGATTTCTTGAGGTCCCTTCCAACTTCTGCAATCCTGTGATTCTGTGATCGCTGAGCAGGAGAGAGCTCTGACCCTGAATTCAACAGAAGAACCACAGAAGAGCAAAGTAAGTGCTATGAAATACATACGTTGGTTCTGGTTCAGACAGGTTAGGATTTGCTGTCTGACCTCAGGCAGTTCTAGAGGAGCAAGGCCAGAGCTTTGCTCTCCCTTCTTTACAACCCAGCTCCCTGGACCAAAGAGGAAAGGAGCTGCCCCTTCTGCAGCTCCAAGATTTTTGATCAATCCTGAGAATGAAATGTACATCCAAGAGTCCTCTGCTTCTTCTCCTTACTATTTATGCGCTCCAGTTATGTTTCCTACCTATTCTACTGTGAGTTGCTAGTTTTTAATTGTAGCTAATACACCCATGATATTTTTTTCCTGTAAGTTGTCCTGTAATCCAATGAGCATGAAATTCAATCCTAAGAACTAAGAACTGTTCTTTTCTGTTGCTGCAAGATGTAAATGAAAGAATAACTGCCAGGCATTCATGAGGGCATTTTGCTGGTTTTGTTTCCTTGGTATTACTATTTCCTGACTGCTAGGAGAAATGAGATTTGCATGGTCAGAACAGCCTTCTATGTACTGGTCTGTGCTTTGGTATAGGAAGTCCCATTCCAATCCCTGTGTTTTAGCCATCCCAGGATCCCAGAGTAGTGCTCTATAAGACTACTTCTGCTCCCAGCTGTGTTATCTTAACAAAGGATCAAGTGCAAACCACTGCTTCACAATTCCTGGTCTTATAAAACCAACCAGTTTCATTTACTGACCTCAAGAGAGTCAAGTCTTAAAATCTTGACTAGATCTGAATTCCTCTCCTGTGCTCTCAACTCATTTTTAATACATAACCCACAGTAGTTCTCCAAATTATCATCTTGCTGCACATATGTGGCACTATGCATGCAGTGATAGCCATGCTGAATATGACACTGTAAATATACCAGGCACAGCAGGGTAAAATAGCTAAGCTAAATGTAAATTTTTTTCTCCCAGAATAACCTGGATAAATTTCAGTGAAACAAAAGCTTTTGGTCAGATTGCTTTCACACGAAAGAACTGGTTGTACATTGTTCTTTTTAACGATATTAAATGTGCCTTTTCTGTGCAAGATCATAAGCAACATATATTTAACAGCCTGACATCTTTAGAGACAAACAAATTTTCTTCCTGCACACCAGATAGAAATTATAGATATGAGAGCTGGACACAAAGCAACAGTATCTATAAATCTCATATTTTATCAACCTATTTCAGCCATACAATTAGAAAAGTTATCAATTACAACACCACCCATGATACATATGATTCCCCTTTGTGAAGATCAAATGGCTAACCTGTCATGAGAGTAAAAGATGTACATTACTGAAATTGCACTATACACCCAGGTCATGAGCAAGGTTATCTGGAAGCATTGCACTGCAGATGGAACAGATGTCAAACACCAGGGAGTGCCAGAATTTGCACTTTGCGGTCTATAAATATACTAAATAGGAGATCATTGTGATCATTTTCATGAGGTTGATTATTTTCATGATCTATATCCAACCAATTTTTTTTTTAAGTGGAAAAATGAGCTGGGGATACATAAAGTTTAGGGTATTTCAGATAGTTTTAAATGCCAGGAAAAATATATATATTGGTAGCTCTTTCTTCTCCACTGACTCTGATCTGTATCTCAGAGCAACAGCACAGTGCCTCTGTGACACCAGGTTGGATTCATCCCATCTACTTTTATGAGCCTACATCAGAGCGTGTCATCCTCAAGATTTTTATAAAGAGCAGAGAAAAACTGGAAATTTCAGGTACAATTCATGTGATTTACTCTAGACATTTACCCTAAGAAATGATAAGTGATGTCTTCGTGCCCATATTCCCCCATCACTTTAAAAACAATGTCTAAACATAGAAAATCAGGTGTAGGCATCTGTGTTCCCTCAGATTCTTTATCCACCAAGTAGTCCAGCCTTCAAATCCATATCTCTCCAATTTAGAGATAAGGATGTCATAGTACCATGTCAATGGCCTTGCACAAGTCCAGATAGATAATATCAATTGTCTTCCCTTTGTCTACTGATACTGTCACTCTGCCATAGAAAGCCACCAGATTGCTTAGGCATGGTCTGTCCTTGGTTAAGCTATTCTGGTTACCTCAGATCACCTTCTTGTCTTGAATGTGCCTTAGTATAGCTTCCAGAAGGGTCTACTCCATGGTCTTTCCAGGCAGAGACAGGTAAGGCTTGTAGTTCCATGAAACTTCCTTTCTCTGTTTCTTAAAAATGGATGTTATCTTTCTTTTTTTCCAGTTACCAGGGACTTCTCCTGACAGCGATGACTTTTCAAATACGATAGAGAATGTCTTGGCAACTGCATCAGCCAGCTCCTTCAGAAACCTGGGGTGCATACTGTCTGACTCCCTAGACTTGAACACATTGAGCTTCATGACATGGTCTTTGATTTGTTTTGCTCTTACAGTTGGAGGAATTTTGCTCCCATAATCCCCATGCAGAGGCTCAGAGACATGAGAAACGTGAGAAACCTGACAGCCAGTGAAGGCTGAAGTAACGAACCTGCTAAGTACCCCAGCCTTCTCCATGTCTTTTGAAGCCAGTTCTCCCTTCTTATTTATCATAATGGGTACATTCTCTTTTGCCTTTCTCTTAAGACCAATGTACCTTTAGAACCTCTTGCTGTTTTTCACATCCCTTGCAAAGTTCAGTTCCATCTGCACCTTGGCTTTCCTTACGCCATCTGTGTATGTCTGGATGACACTTCTGTATTCTTCCAGGCCGTGTGTCCATACTTCCACTGCCTTTACATTTTCTTCTTTTCCCTGTTTGACCAGCAGGTCATTTCTCTGCCTATTTCCTGACTCTTCTGGTTGATTTCCCATGCCACCTAATGCAGTTTGGACTACAGAATCCCTCTTTTGCCCCTACCTCATTCAAATTTTCCCCAGATCTTAGTGAGTAAAAAAAACTTGCTCAAGAAATGAGATCTATTACTTCTAGACCTGTTTCATGTGGAAGAGCTAGAGTTGAAGTCAGACTTGATTTTTCCTGGGAGAAAAATGTAAATAATACTTTGGGAACTCTCCTAACTTCCTGTTTAAATTGGTCATATAGCCTGGAGTGTAACATGTCGATCCATAAGGAGAAAAAAATGAAAAGGAGATCTTGGGTCCAGTCGTGGTCAAGCACGCAGCTAAGACTGGGTAAAACTACTGACTGGAAAAAAGCTGATTATACTAACACAATGATTTGCTTCAAATTCATGGCTATCTCCAAAATGAGGTGAGTTTTTGTTTTCTTTACCTTAGTCTGCTTTTCTCAAAATTAATCCATATCTATTAACACAGGTAAAATTATGCAAGAAATTATATTTCCTAAAAGATAATACCATGAAGAAAATACTGCTGCAGAGAATGATATTGCCAGTAGTTCAGCTAACCGAGGGTTTGGCACTATAGAAACACTGCATAATCAGTGCTTTCAAGAACTAAGTTGCAATTATAATGCAAAACATGGTAGTTCCCATGCCTTTTAACTGTGCTGCAGGTAGAAAAATACAGCTGCTGTGTTTTCGCACTGACCCTGTGTAGTTAGTGTGCTCCTGTTTTTCCTAAGTGTGTTTCAATCACCAATTTTAATTATCTTCATGTCTAAAAATGAATTAATGACAGTGAGCAATGAGCAGATGCTGATGCGCATGAGTAGGGTAAGTATTTTATGACCCTGATCAAATACTCGCTCTAAAGCCTACAGGTTTCTTGAGCTAAAGATGTTATGTTGCTTAATGTAGAGAAGACAATCCCCTGATCCCAGTCCTGCTTTAGGCACCAGATTCATAAATATAAGAAATCCCAAACTTGCAATACCAGGAGCCAGCCAGCACCACACACCTTTTGTTCATCAGTGAACAAAACCAGTCTTTCATGGTGTGAGGTATTCTCTTGTGTTCGTAAAGGGACTGCTATCAGTAGTAAGTTAATGTCTTCTATCAACATAAGTACCTCCATCTGGGCTACTGTGGGCAGCCAGTGAAGGGAGTAATAAGAGATGTCTGCTACCTGGAGTTGCCATTTAAAGCTAAGATGTGTTGAGCTGCTCATGGACACATACTTTCTGCCTCACTTTTTTTCTCAATTCTTATTACTTTTGCTCTCTAGGTTTTGTGAGGCATTTCTTCTCTTCCAAATACCCACTCATTTAATCAGTCCTAGTCTCAATTACTCATCTTTTTAAAGTTCTGTTTCCTTGACCAAACAGCCTGAGTTTTCTTCTGTAAATACTAAGGCTGGTTTCCATGCTAGCCAGGTGGTCTCACTCCCAGACCAATGGTCTTCTCCTACTTGTGATGGCAAGCCTTTAGTTAGTGTCTGTCCAGGCACCTCCTCCTCAGTTGTAAACCTGTTATCTGACCATCTGCATATAAAACAGTTATTTTCCTCCTCCACACTTCTCTAATCCGCTCTGGGAAACTAGAAGCAGAGGAGAAAATCTGCTCCCTCCTCCCATTACAGACATGGAAATGACTGTAAACTGAATGTAGATTTTCTTCAGTTCTATGTATTTCAAGCTGTGGTTTCAAAGTGTGAGGTTACTGGAACAGCTGCGTGAATTTTGTTTTAGAGACTTAATTGAAATGATCTGCAAAATTCAGGCTGGTTTGAGTAGCCAGCTTACAGAGCGTCATAATTGTGGTTAACAAAAATCCAGTTAAGTCAAAACCACAGAATAATAATACGAAGTGTTGAGCTGCATTAATAACATGAGTCCCCCAGCTCCATTCCTTACTACCCACCCATGGCGCCTTTCACATTTCTTTTTTTTCTGTACCCAGGTACTGCACTGCTATGGCTGAATTTGCATTTCTTGTGCACCAGGTTGCCTGGGGTCCTCACTGCTGAGATGGATATGTGCTCTTTATTTTTTTCAAAATGCTTTTGGCTGATCCTGTTAAATCTGTGTATCTCATATGTGTGAAAACACCATTCAAACAAGACTTTCCTGTGTGACATGATTCAAGAGTCTTATAGTATTTATGTCACCGAGATTATCTTTAATGTAATTTATGACTTTTCTGTTTATCAAGTATCATTTCTATAAATGAACACAAACAGAGCATGAGCCCTTTTTTAAACAATAGGTAGGTATTTGAAACAGTTTGCAGAAGAGCTTTTTTTATTGGACTCTACCCACATAGTCTAACTATGATTTGCTTTGTTTTACTAATTTTCACAAGAAAGACTTGAGTTTTCCTCTCTTGGAGGTAGTTTTGAAATTACCCTTCTAAAAATTCATTTTTAAGCATAAACTCCTCCATTGACTTTCTGAAGCTCCTCTGCATGCTCCTCTCCCCTCTCCTCCACTGAGAGGGAGCCTACTTCAAAATTAAGGAGATACATAAACGCAAAACTCTTTGAAAGTGACAACTTTGGAGCCCACTAATGAAACAAAAATACCAGTTGTCATGGTTTTATGATTTTTGGTATTGGTATTCCACATCATAACAACATGTAGTGCATTAAGAGTTAAAGAGTTAATACTCCAACTCCATAGATCATTGACATTTCCGGGTATACCTGTCTCAGAAGAGAAGAACTACATTCCCCAGAGGACTTTGCGATGCTTTGCATTTTCACGTATTTTCCGCTCAGAGGGAAAAGATAAAAACCCTCTGCAGTCACGGGACACTCTCTTTCCTTCAGGATCGACTCAGCAGTGGGTGCTCGCTGCCGTATCGCCTTCAGCGTTAGCGTAAGGCCTTCGGTTTATCGGACACTCTCTCTTGCTCATTTTATTTGATTCATTAGCTTCAATTCCAATTATATTGTATTATATTGTGTTATTTTGCTTTCTGATATCTTATTTAGTAAATTAGCTTTCCTCCTCAGATCGTTGCCGCTGTTTTGTTTCTAGGCCCATCTCCCTTTTTTCCTTTTCCCTTTTCCCCCTTCCCCTTTCCTGGGGCGTGGGTCTGCGAGTCCCCCACACCAATCGTCACGGAACCAGGCCGATCCAGCCCGGTAAACCGTTGACATTTTTGGCGCCCAACGTGGGGCTCGAGCAGCTGCCTTAGCCGGGCAGAGACATACTCTTAGAGTGAATCTCTGTCTCTTGCTAGCAAGCTTATCTGTACTGCTGGTACTGTATGGCATAACACGACCTTGAAGTCTGGGCATACTGCCATTTGTTCTGGGATATTTGTAAACTTTTTTGGGTGCTGCCAGCTTGTTTTAGTAAAAAGAAAAAAAAATGCTCTCGCTTTTTAAACTGCTCTTAAAGGGGCTGCATTTCATTGTTTTTTTCCCTTTTAATGCTCAAAACGTACTGGGACCTTTTCCCTGAGCACCTGCAAGATCCTGAGAACTTGAGCAGATATTTGAGACAGGGATGTTGCGGCTCAGACAGATCTGAGGAGGCCCAAATTATTTGGAGTCTGGCTTATGCCAATCAGACCTTATTCAGTACTATCCCAGAGAGGCACAGTGTTTCTGAAATAGAGCGAGAGAGTCTCCGAGCCGAAAGGGATACTGTCCAGATCCAGACAGAGAGTCTTTTAGCTGACAATCAGACTCTCCTGAACAATTTAGACAGCCTCCAGTCTGACCAAGACACCATCCAGACCAAGCAAGTTGCTTTTCAGTTCGAGAAAGACGCCCTCCAGCCTGAAAGAGATGCCCTCCAAACTGAGCGAGATGCCCTCCAGTCTGAACTCAATAACCCTCAGTCTCAACAAGATGGCCTCCAGTCTGAACGAGGCGCCCTCCAACCTGAAAGAGACACCCTCCAGTCTGAGCAAGACGTCCTCCTGTCTGAACAGTACTTCTTCAGAACTGGGCGAGGTACCTACCAGCCACAATAGCCTCTGCCCCCCAGCCAGGTGGGGGAGAGGGATAGTAGAGTGCATTGGACTGTGTGGATTCGATGGCCTGGCACATCAGAACCACAAAAATCTAAGGTATTGGTGGACACTGGTGCACAATGTACTCTAATGCCTTCAAGTTATAAAGGGACAGAATTAATCTATATTTCTGGGGTGACTGGGAGTTCCCAAGAGCTGACCAAGTTGGAGGCTGAAATAAGCCTCACTGGTAAAGACTGGCAAAAACATCCTATTGTGACTGGCCCAGGGGCTCCATGTATACTTGGTATTGATTATCTCAAAAGGGGATATTTTAAGGATCCCAAAGGGTATCGATGGGCTTTTGGAATAGCTGCTGTGGATGCAGATGACATTAAGCAGCTGTCTGCTTTGCCTGGCCTGTCAGAAGATACGTCTGTTGTGGGGTTGCTACAAGTGGAAGAGCAACAGGTACCAATTGCTACAAAAACGGTGCACAGACGGCAGTACCGCACTAACAGGGATTCCTTGCTCCCCATTCATAATCTAATTCGTCAGCTAGAGAGCCAGGGAGTGATCAGCAAAACTCACTCTCCTTTTAACAGCCCCATATGGCCAGTGCGTAAAGCCAGTGGAGAATGGAGGCTGACGGTAGATTACCGTGGCCTGAATGAAGTCACACCCCCACTGAGTGCTGCTGTGCCGGACATGCTTCAACTCCAGTACGAACTGGAGTCAAAAGCAGCCAAGTGGTATGCCACTATTGACATTGCTAATGCCTTCTTTTCAATTCCTCTGGCCACAGAATGCAGGCCACAGTTTGCCTTCACCTGGAGGGGCGTTCAGTACACCTGGAACCGTTTGCCCCAGGGGTGGAAGCACAGCCCAACCATTTGTCATGGGCTGATCCAAACTGCATTGGAACAGGGTGGTGCTCCTGAGCACTTACAATACATTGATGACATCATTGTGTGGGGCAATACAGCAGGGGAAGTTTTCGAGAAAGGAGAGAGAATAATCCAGATCCTCCTGCGAGCTGGCTTTGCTATTAAGCGAAGCAAAGTGAAAGGGCCTGCACAGGAAATTCAGTTCCTAGGTATAAAGTGGCAAGATGGACGTCGTCACATCCCTACAGATGTGATTGACAAAATCACTGCCATGTCTCCACCCACCAGTAAGACAGAGACCCAAGCTTTTCTGGGTGTAGTGGGTTTTTGGAGAATGCATGTTCCAAACTATAGTCTCATTGTGAGCCCTCTCTTTCGGGTGACGCGGAAGAAGAATGATTTTGTTTGGGGCCCTGAGCAGCAGCAGGCTTTTGAGCAAATCAAGCAGGAGATAGCCCGTGCCGTGGCCCTGGGGCCAGTGCGGACGGGACAGGATGTAAAGAACATCCTCTACACTGCTGCTGGAAAGGAAGGTCCCACTTGGAGTTTGTGGCAAAGAGCTTCTGGAGAGACTCGAGGCCGACCCCTTGGTTTCTGGAGTCGAGCATACAGAGGGTCTGAGGAGCGCTACACTCCAACTGAGAAGGAGATCTTAGCCGCGTACGAGGGGGTTCGAGCTGCTTCCGAAGTAATTGGTACTGAAGCGCAGCTCCTTCTGGCACCTCGACTGCCAGTGCTGAACTGGATGTTCAAAGGAAAGGTTCCCTCTACCCATCATGCTACTGATGCCACTTGGAGTAAGTGGATTGCGCTGATTACACAGCGAGCTCGGATGGGGAACCTCAGTCATCCAGGAATCCTGGAGGTGATCATGGACTGGCCTGAAGGTAAAAAGTTTGGAACAATACCAGCAGAGGAGGTATCACGTGCTAAAGAGGCCCCACCATATAATGAACTACCAGAAGATGAAAAGAGATATGCCCTGTTCACAGATGGATCGTGTCGCATTGTGGGAAAGCACCGCAGATGGAAATCTGCTGTGTGGAGCCCCACGCGACGAGTTGCAGAGGCCACTGAAGGAAAAGGAGAATCAAGCCAATTTGCAGAGGTAAAGGCTGTCCAACTGGCCTTAGATATTGCTGAACGAGAGAGGTGGCCAGTGCTTTATCTTTACACTGACTCATGGATGGTGGCAAATGCTTTATGGGGGTGGTTACAGCAATGGGAACAAAATGGCTGGCAACGGAGGGGTAAACCTATTTGGGCTGCTGAACTGTGGAAAGATATTGCTGACCGAGTAAAGAATTTGGTTGTGAAGGTGCGCCATGTAGATGCTCATGTTCCTAAAAGCCGGGCAACTGAAGAACAACAGAATAACCATCAGGTAGATCGAGCTGCCAAAGTTAAGATGGCTCAAGTAGACTTGGACTGGCAACATAAGAGTGAGTTATTTTTAGCTCGATGGGCCCATGAGACCTCGGGCCATCAGGGAAGAGACGCAACATATAAATGGGCTAGAGACCGAGGGGTGGACTTAACTATGGACGCTATTGCACAGGTTATCCATGACTGTGATACATGCGCCACAATTAAACAAGCCAAGAGGATGAAACCTCTTTGGGGGGAAGGGCGATGGCAAAAATATAAATATGGGGAGGCGTGGCAGGTTGATTATATCACCTTGCCACGATCTCGCAATGGCAAGCGTTACGTGCTTACCATGGTGGAAGCAACCACTGGGTGGCTTGAAACATATGCAGTACCCCATGCTACCGCCCGAAACACCATTCTAGGTCTCGAGAAACAAGTCCTATGGCGACATGGCACTCCAGAAAGAATTGAGTCAGATAATGGGACTCATTTCAAAAATTCTCTTGTAAATAATTGGGCCAAAGATCATGGCATTGAATGGATTTATCATATCCCCTATCACGCACCAGCTTCTGGTAAGATTGAAAGATACAATGGGTTGTTAAAAACCATGTTGAAAGCAATGGGTGGCGGAACATTTAAGCATTGGGAGAAGCATTTGGCAGAAGCCACCTGGTTGGTCAACACCCGAGGATCCATCAATCGTGATGGTCCTGCCCAATCCAGTTCTCTACCTACTGTAGAGGGAGATAAAGTCCCCGTAGTGCATATAAAGAACATGTTGGGGAAAGCGGTTTGGGTCCTTCCAGCTTCTGGAGAGGGCAAACCTCTCCGTGGAACTGTCTTTGCTCAGGGACCTGGGTCCACTTGGTGGGTGATGCAGAAGAATGGGGATGTTCAGTGTGTACCACAAGGGAATTTGATGTTGGGGGAGTGCAGTCAGTAATTCCATGTATATACATCTATATATATGTTGTGTGTGTGTATATATAATGCATGTTAATCATTGTTCTTCTATATGTATCAAGCATGATGTAATGATGTGGAATAAGGGGTGGAATGTCATGGTTTTATGATTTTTGGTATTGGTATTCCACATCATAACAACATGTAGTGCATTAAGAGTTAAAGAGTTAATACTCCAACTCCATAGATCATTGACATTTCCGGGTATACCTGTCTCAGAAGAGAAGAACTACATTCCCCAGAGGACTTTGCGATGCTTTGCATTTTCACGTATTTTCCGCTCAGAGGGAAAAGATAAAAATCCTCTGCAGTCACGGGACACTCTCTTTCCTTCGGGATCGACTCAGCAGTGGGTGCTCGCTGCCGTATCGCCTTCAGCGTTAGCGTAAGGCCTTCGGTTTATCGGACACTCTCTCTTGCTCATTTTATTTGATTCATTAGCTTCAATTCCAATTATATTGTATTATATTGTGTTATTTTGCTTTCTGATATCTTATTTAGTAAATTAGCTTTCCTCCTCAGATCGTTGCCGCTGTTTTGTTTCTAGGCCCATCTCCCTTTTTTCCTTTTCCCTTTTCCCCCTTCCCCTTTCCTGGGGCGTGGGTCTGCGGGTCCCCCACACCAATCGTCACGGAACCGGGCCGATCCAGCCCGGTAAACCGTTGACACCAGTATTTCAGCTGCTGATGTGAGGAACTCTA
The DNA here is from genome assembly GCA_036925125.1 of Oreortyx pictus. Lineage (NCBI taxonomy): Eukaryota > Metazoa > Chordata > Aves > Galliformes > Odontophoridae > Oreortyx > Oreortyx pictus. Next base: position 21,431,132 of record JAUPFR010000001.1, read on the forward strand.
GAGTTAAATCTGCCTATTTACCATCCAGGTAAGAGCTGCTTACATGAAGAAACAGAAGCAGAAGTCAGAGAAAATATGAAAGAATATGTGCTTTAAAAAACTTAGCTACCAGCAAAGTATAAGGATTTCAGATGTAGTGGGGTTATTAGTTACATGCAAGTGGTACTAATTACATACAAGTAGACATAATAGTGAAGGCTGTAATGTATGAACTCAGCAACATCCATCCCTGACATCTTTCTCCCTGTTGCCAACCTGTCTGTATTTACCAGTTCTTTCCCTTAAGGACACCATTACTGTTGTAGCAGCAACTGGGAGGTAAGGAAAATACAGTCATGAACTTTGGAGCTGGTGCCTAGGGCAGCAGCAGAAGAGTGCAGGTTGATTTGCTTTCAGCTGATGCCCTGCACCAAACTCCTCTCCTCCCACTGCTCCTTGCTGAGGCTTGGTTGTATCTATGTTATAGTTAATTGGCTGGTGCTGATCACACCACTTTGCTAGGAGTTGCCTCTTTGTTTTCTCAATATCTGGCTGTCTACACTTTTAAGTAACACATACTATAAATGTATGATGCCTGTTAGACACTAAGTTTCATAATAAATCTAATACAAGGGCTTTTGTTGATGTAAACAGTATGTAAATTTGACAGAAAGCATCCCTTGGAAAACTAGATGGGAGCCTATGTAGAGTTTTTGACACAGAGAGAGCAAGAACTCGAGGCATGTATGTGCAGAGACAAGAGTTGCCTCTTCCATCAGCTGGACATGGTTAGAGATGCAGAAGTGTAATGGCCTTTTACAAACAGTATAGGAATCCTCACAGCAGCTCTGACTAGTTTTCGTGTTTTTTAAAAATAACTCCTAATTGCTGAAAGAGTGGCAGCAATTTGCAGTTCAGCATGGAGCTCTCGTGCTGTTGTGCTTTGCAGTAGAGGTTAATGAGAACACTGGTAGGAAGTTATCACTGTGATGAATCCCTGATTTTAGGACAAATAAACCAACAAAGAGGTGAGAGGCTTATGAGAAAAACAGGGAAGCATAGAGATCTGTTCGGCTGCTTGTAGGCTGCCATCACTGATGTAGCTCAACAACTAAAGGTGCTTAAATGAAAGTGTTAAGTTCCAGCACAGACTTTAAAGGGTGAGACACTCCCCCAGATGCCACACACTGTGGCTGGTATCACACAGCATCTCCACTAGCAGCTACTTGATCACGTTACTGTATGAGCCACAGCATCTCACCGAGAAGGGAGCTGGGGGTGTTCACCTACAGTGAATGTTGCTTGAAGCCAGGGTCATTCCAATCTACATCCAACTGAAAGCCCCATTTTGTTTTCAATGTTGTGCTTTGCTCCCCTGCTCTCTTCTGACCTCCATCTTGTTTAAGATTCTTCATCAGAGGTGGACAGTTGCACAAAGATAAAAATAGAGAAACCTTAAGTGCTGAGAAAATAATCAATACAAAAAGATTGCAAATATCCACTCCAGGACAGGTTTCAATTCTGAACTCTAGATGCATCTAGACATCACAATAGTGAACTGCAGCCTTCAATCAGGCAACAGAAGGCTTTGGATTTATTACACACTGCAATTGTATTAAAGCGTGCCTACAGTATGTAATGTAGGACAACACAGAGAATGCTGAGCTGTTGCAAAAAGGACACATAGTTCATTATTAGCCCAGTATTGTGCTGAAGATAATCTTTCTTTCTTGGGAAAACTGACACACACAGGTAAACACCATGCCCTAAACCTATCTTCCTCAAAATCAGAAAAACAGAAAATAAGTTGTATCCTACTTTCCAGCACTTTTGCCAGGACTATCACAGAACAATCTGGCATAGCAGTCACAGCTGGGGACTATTTGGGATAGGAAGACTCTGCCCTCTTCCAAAGCGCTATTAAAGTGTCAGGCACTAAACAGCTGTCAGGCAGCTGCACAGCAGTCGTACTCAATTATACTCCAGAAGTTCAAGCAATATAACATTCAAAAGTCATTTTGAACAACACATCAGTTTTGCAGCCAGCAAAGCCAGCGAAGAGTTAAAGTTTAGCTTAAATGAAACCAGTAAGAAGGTTTTAGTGGATGCTGTTGGCAGCAGGATTCACCTTGTTATACACAACAGCTCTCAGATTGGAAAAGAAATTTCAAGTCCTTACAAATGTTAGTACACTAATTCCAAGTTAGCCTGAAGCAGAACACATTGTTTTTCAGCATAACAGTCTGGTTTGCAGCAGGATTAAGCACACCCTTCCCCATGGTTTTCATCTCCAAGTCGCACAGAGTATGTACCTGAAACCACATTAGGTGTGTACTGACATCACTCACTTCTCAGAAGACTCTCAGGTCAATGCCATTGTCCAGCTGGCATTTCTGGAGGCATGCTCTGTGGTTAAAGCTTAACCCTGAGCCAATTTACTGCATCTGGCCTGCTGCAACATCCCCTTTCACCTATCTATAATGGAAAGAAAGACCCATGTTCTCACCTAGAAGTTCCCTGTTACAGATGTTGAAGGCAGAATTCAATAGGCAAAGTCAGGCTCCTTGAAGACAATATGGATACATAGCCTCAGCTTTGAACCACTCCATGGGAGTAGCTGGCATCCCATGTACAAATGGGATCTGGAAAAGCCAAGCTTTGGATGCCTTCCAGACTACTGGGCTGTGGTAGATTCAGCTCAGCCACAGTCCCCGTGCAGCCCCCCAAATAAATGAGAGCTTGGACTGTGACGAGGGGCTGGCCATACTTGGCGCCTGTTGAAGTGCTCCTGGTACCACAGCAGCGGTACTGAACTTGCTGCTTAGTATGGATCTGCAGATAACTAAGAGGGCTCACTGACTGTAGAACAAAAGGTGGACCAGGTGTGATGTCGGATGTCTGCTTTCAAGTATTTCTGGGCTAGCAAACTTTGCTGGGAATTTCAGTCTACTTTGATGCATGAGACAATTCAATCTTCTGCTAGAGAAGTAATTGGACTTCTATGAAATTTATAGATGGTAAGCAAAATCTAAATGATATAAATGCTGCTTTGGAACAATTTCAGTAGTGGATGCTTCTGAGAAATTATTATTATTCATTTCAGATCACCTAGAGCTTCTAGGACCCTAGCAAATGTTCAGCTCTCATTGACAAACAAATACAGAAGCCATTACAGCAATGTTCTTCAAGGGAAAATTGAGAAGTGCTGTCATGTTTCTATTTCAAATAGATTTTTTTATCAAGGATTTAATTGTATTAAAAGGTATCCTGATTTAAAGATCAGAAGCAGAGAGATTCAAACCCTTTCAGATTTGCATCAGTAAAGAGCTTTCATTCAGAGTTTCCGAATGTGGAGTGATACATATACATCATTATTGTGATTTTCTGGTGATACTTAACTTTAGGAACCCAGGAATACTTCAGGTCTTGTGAGTTCATCCAGACCTTTAGTAGGTCAATTTTTGAATGGTGTAAATCAGAACAGCATCTGTTATTCTTGTTTTTTACTTTAATGTTATTTTTCTTTTTAGTTTTTAACATAGGTATCCCGAAAGGACAGATCACAGAGGCAGAATCACTCTCTACAGGTACTTCTGTTTGTCTGCATTGTCAAAAGTTGACCAAAAACCCAACAAAACCTCCCGTTTGAGTTAGGAAAATATTCATGACCCCTCTAATATTAATGAAAAGATGATGATCGATCTGAAGGCTCTGTTTGTCCTGGGATAAATAAATTCCTATCTCTGGAAGTTGTCAGCATCATAATATAGAAAGTACATAATACAAAGAGATGTCCCAGACTCACTGAACAATGGGAATATTCTGGCTTTAAGTACATGCAAGTACTAAATTCTAGATTTAAACACAGACATTCAAATCAATGCTAACTTCCCTTCCCTCCTTGTACCTCTGAGTCCCCCACTGTCTGCCAGAAATTTGAAGCCTTCAGTTCAGAGACCGACAAAAACTGAATGCATCTTGTGAACTGTGTGGGAGAAAAGTCAGATGCAAATACAAATAAATGAGTTTCAAAAGTGTTTGTGTCAGAGCACAAACACTCTAGTGGATATCTTCTAGCAAAATCCCAACCTTTTGATAGGATTTAAGTTTTCCTTTGGTTCAGCAGATTTCTTTTTCCTTACTATCAGAAATACTGTAAAGCGTGCAAAGCTCTAGATAAAGCACACTAATGGTTTCAGCTGAAAAAGTCCCATCGTTCATGAGTATGACATGTAGGTTTAAGGGAAAATCCTTTTTCTATAATAATTATTAGCTTTGACCCTCCTGTCATGTTTTCTAGGAGATTAAATTGATACATGGAAAGGTGTAGAACGTGAAATCTATCTACTCTAAAGCGGTGCTGAAATGTTAATATTGAAGAACAAAACAAAAAAAAAAAGTTAAAAACCCACAGCAAAACAAAAAAGGCTTATTCAATTGACACTGAAGGCAAACAAACAAAATCACAAAACTCTAGGAGCTCTCTGTTGTCTCAAGATGTTTTTGAACATCACACCCATAATATTCTGCTGGAAATACATTTCAATATCCTCAAAAATTAAAATTTAATACAACACCCAAGAATTAAATTCGAGCTAATGTGAGAATTTAATCTTAAAAAAAAGTTGTCTGTGATTACAAGTAGACAAGCAAGCTTTAAAAGACAGAAATCGAAATAATTTTCTCCTTACAATTTCTATACTGCTGATGCAGTGCATGAGATTTTACCATAGCCATTACATGAAGTGGGATTAAAGGGTATCACAGAATAGAATCATAGAATCATTAAGGTTGGAAAAGACATCTAAGATCATATAATCCCACTGTCCCCCAGTATTGCCCACTAAACCCTAAATATTACATTGCCCTTTCCTGAAATACTTCCATATCACAGAAGGGGTTTTTACCTTATTAGCCACCTTCAAGTGTGGCTCAGGAGACCAGTACAAGTAGTAGTGAGCTATAGTGCAATCAATGGCATAACCAGAGTGGCAGACGATAAGACTAATCAGTACAAGAGATCCTGCATCTGCCTTTCTGTGAAGCCTGCAGGAATGTTCCAGGCTCTGAGAAAAGGTGGCTCTCAGTCACCGGATCCCCCAAATCAGCTCTTCAGTTTGGTAAAAAGGAGACAGTGTGAGTTGCAGATATTTATGCAGATGTCTCCAATAATGTAACTGGTACAATTTTATCACACGTGAACAGAAAATTACCTGTAGTACTGGTGCAAAAAATAGGTAATTTTGCTCTAGTAGCATATAATTATAGCAAATGTCCTTCTTCCTATCCTTCTTGATGTTCATACAGTGGTGATTTACAGCTTCTATTTAAAGACATGGAGCAGAACCAGTAAAGACATGAGCATAACCTGAGGGACTCTGCATTCCTTTCCTCTCTAATTGGGTTTTGTTTTGTTTTGTTTGCTCCAGTCCAAAATTAGATTGTTAAGTCTTCAAAGCAGAGACCCTGAAGTCAATTATCCTCTCATTTGCTTCAGTCAAAGTCACTGGAGTTACACTAACTATAAAACTTACAATAGACGTCAGAGAATCAAATTTGTATTACTTTATTTCCCCAAAGTTTAATGTACAGGAGTGTGTTGTGATCACTTGAGGTAAGTTCACCAAACACTACACAAGTAGCTCTAGCTTCCCCACTGCCTTTTCTTTCATTTCAACATTACTACAAGAATGTTCCCCAGTGATACTCTTGAACCAGAAGAGATAAATGCTTCCTTGACTCTGCTAAGGATAGTTTCACCTTCTAAAGCTGCAGTTCCAGTCTGACATATTTCATTATTTTCTTCAGTTATCAATTTGGCAAATGTATTTCCTACTCTATATTTGCTGTTTTCCCTGTCTTAATAACTACAAAAACAAATTATGTTCTTAAGTTCAACATTCAGATTTTTCAAGTCCCCATGCTTAAAATCCTCTTATCAGGGGGATCATGGTTTAGGGGGCAGTTTGGTGGTAGGTAGATGGTTGTCTAGATGATCTTAGAGGTCTTTTCTAACCTTCATAATTTTATGATCAGAATGCCACAAATGCTGAGACTACATGGATGTAAATCCCAAGCAGAAAGACCTTCCCAGAAGTGCACCATAAGGCATCTTAAAAATGTGTCAAGAAGGGCTTGGTCTGTGGTCCTCCTTCATGTGTTTTCCATTTTCAATTGCTTGTAAACAAAAATCTACCTCATCATATGCTTACACACCTATGCTAACTCTTCTGATTTATTCAACAAATGTTCTTCCTCTCCAACTGTCCTGGATCTTAGATCTGGGTCTAAGAAAGGATCTCAAAGAACTTACATATGCTGCATGGCAATCTGGCAGAAGCAGGACGTGCTGATTCCCTGGTTTCCAGCTGGAGCAGCTGACTAAGCAACCATAAGCAAGTTGAATTTTCCACATGTGAGCTGCAACCTACATCTGGCATCTGAACAATCTGTCATCTTGTTGCTGTTCCAGATGCAGTCAAGATAGTGACTGGGACTTGAAAAGTTTTCAGGATCTCCAAGGATGTTGCTAGAAATCAGGAAGAGAATTCTGCCCTGCTGAGAACAAAAACCACAGGATATAAAGGATTAAAAAAAAGCACTTGGCAAAAAGGACAGTAGAAACTTTTGCATGAGCCATATTCAGGTCAATGATACTCATGTATTACATACAACAGAATGGAGAAAGAAGTGAGTATCAAAGATCCTTCTAAAACCTGAGGAAAAAAAACTTTTGGACTATGTCAAACGGCATACAAAGGAAGAGAGCCTTTGTTTAGCTTACTTTATTTTCTTCCTTGTAAAGTTTCCTTCAACTGCATGTACATGTGTAAAAAAATTAGACACTGATACAGAAGCTAACTGATCCCCAAATATCAGTTGATTATTCTGACGTTCTCTTTATAAATGGTATAGGTTACATACATATTCATAGATGAGCAGTATATGTTATAAAAAATGAGAGCATTATAAACTATGAAAACTGTGACCTATTGTACTCCTGTCACTTAATGAAACAGTTATTAAAACACAGCTTTGTAATTTATTAGCAGTTTTATACATTAAATCTTAACCCAGTAAGTGATGCAATGCTTTATAATGAGTACATTTGTTCAGCATGGTGCTGCAGTATTGGAAATAGAAATCATTTTTGCCTAAGTTGTCTTAAAATGAGAACTATTTCTGTTAAGCGGTAATAACCAGGTACAACTACTGTCAGTTTCAAACACAGTGAATCAAAAATAGTTAAAATGAAATTTTTCTTCTACCTGACAGTCTGCCTGCTGTCTTCATGGATTTTATTGTTGAAGTAAAACTTGAGGGGGACAAGGGATTTGATAGATCCTTTTTTTTTGCTACCTATTAATACTACAATGGATTTTGAAAGATGTATGAAGACAGTGGGAACAATTAAATACCAAAATGGTCTTATTAATATGAAGGAAATCTGTAAATAATATTTTGAGTCTCCTTCAGTGACAGCAAATGATAGCAATAAAGTTGGAATACTTTTGAAGAGGACTGCTTTGGTTTGTTTGCTATTATTAGGCTGTGAATGTCCCTTTAACATTTTAATCTGAAAATGAATTATGCACATTCTCTCACAGCTAAGAAGAATGAGACAAATTTTAAGGAAGCTGTTAATGTCAGAAATGCTTGTACTGGCTTCTACATGAAAAAGTAGTATGGCTGACAGCTTGTTTTGTGCTCTCATTTTTTTTTTTTCAGTGTTATTGTGAGTTTATGGGTAAGAACTAGGATCTGCAACGCTGCTTTATTATAGATTTTACTTGTTATTTTATGTTCTTTGAAAAAACAGAGAAAATACTACTCTCTTCCAAACACATGAATCATACCTGCACTGTATTTTCTGATTGCTGATCCAGGGAACACTTTGTTATGCTAAAGTTCCTCTATTGAGATCTTAACAGAAGGTCATAAGACTGCTGATTACCGGGTACTGTTTGATGGTTTGATTATTCCACTTAGATAGTTGATACCACAAAACCTGTTTCATATAAAATTTTAGCCTGTTTCATGGTTTACATAGCAAAATATCAGCTTTCTTTTCATCTAAGAGTTTTTGAAAATGTGTGGATTTTTTACATATGAATTGCCAGGTGTTGACTCAAGGTTTACCTCTAGGATTTACCTCTAGGAGAAAACTTCATTCAAGTACTGCATACATGCACGGGTCCTAAGGGCTTGAGATGGGTTGACCCACCAAATTGGAAATATAAGTATTTTATGAGTAGACTGTTTAATGGATGAGGAACAGTTTGGGAGACTGTATCCAAAGTGGTGGTCAATGGTTCGATTTCTGGATAGAGATCAGTGGCAAGCAGTGTCCCTCAGGGATCATTCCTGAGACAAGTGCTCTTTAATATCTTCTTCAGTGACATTAATAGTGGGATAGGGTATATCCTCAACAAATTTGCTGATGACAGCAAAAGGTACAGTTGAGACACCAGAAAGACAGGATAGGATGTCATGCAGAAGGATCTAGACGGTCCTGAGCAAAGGACCTGGGAGAACCTCATGAGGGTAAAAAAATCCAAGTTCAAGGTGTTGTACCTAGGTTGAGGCAGCATCCACAACCAATACAAGCTGGGAAATGAAAGGATTGACAGCAGCCCTTCCGAAAAGAACTATGGGTACTGGTGGATGGAAAGCTGGCCATAAGCCAGCAGTGTGCCCTCACAGACCAAAAAGCCAACTATATCCTGGGCTGCATCAAAAGAAGTATGGCTAGCGGGTCGAAGGGGGTGATCCTGCTTCTTTTCTCTGTGCTGGTGAGGCCTCACCTGGAGTACTGTGTCCAGAGATGGATTCCTCAGTACAGGAGTGATGTGGGCCTGTTGGAGTGCATCCAGAGGACAGTCACAAGAATGATACAAGGGATGGAGCACCTCCCCACAAGGATAGGGTGAGAGAGCTGAGGTTGTTTAGGCTGGAGAAGAGAAAGCTCCAGGAAGACCTGAGAACAGCCTCTTAGTATTCAAATGGGAGCTATAAGAAAGAAGGGGACAGACTCTTTAGCAAGGTCTGCCATGATAGGACAAGACAAAATGGTTTCAAACTAAAGGAGGGGAGATTCATAAGGGATATAACTAATTTTTTTAAGATAATAAGGTGTGAAGGCACTGTGGAACAGGTTGCCCCGAGAAATGGAGGATGCTCCACCTCTGGAAATATTCAAGTTCAGACTGGATGGGGCTCTGAGCAACCTCACTTAGATGTGGATGTCCTTTTTCATTGCAGATGAGTTGGACTACATGACCTTTAAGTGTCTCAACTCAAAAAATTCTGCAATTCTATGATCCCAGCCAACACTTCAACTCACTCACTCTTGTGTCTTGCAAAGAAAATAGATGTAAAGCTAGAAGTCTCATAGACTGTTATTAAAGCCTAATAGGAAAATAAAAGCTGCAGACAGAAGGAAAGCAAAATGCAGAAGTTATTCAATACTTTCCATTCTGACAGAGGTGCAGGCATGTATCAGAAGGCAGACCTTGGCAGCCATAGTGGTCACTTGGAAAGACAATTCCATAACAATGACTGTTTCCCATCCCTCTTCTTCCCCTGAGATTTTATTGCTGAACTCAACATCTTATGGAATGGAGCACCCATTTAGTCAGCTTGGGTCAGCTGTCCTGGTGATATTTCCTTGCAGTTTCTTGCCCACCTCTAGCCTACTAACTAGGGGTGCAGAGTAGGAAAAAAGGAGAGCCTTGGCACTGTACAAACATCCCAGCAACGGCCAAATGAACTCCATCCCAGGCAGACACAGTACAGGGTTTAGCTTACAGGGTCACCTGTCAATCTCTTTCTTTGCTACCTCACCCCTGTGTCTGAACTTGGACAAGTCACTTCTCAACGCCTCAGTTTACCCAGGAGAAAAAATTCCACATTATTCACGAAGTGCTTTCAGAGCCATGGATAGAAGAGTGACAGAAGTGTCAAATACATAGTGTTATTTTTAATCTTAGAATTTTAATGCTGCCTTCTCTAGATATATTCAGGAATTTGGCTTAGATGTATGCACATTGAATTTTATGGCTTTTATCAAACTTAGTCCTGCTTTGCTAATCCCTTTAATTTACTTTTTTTTTTTTTGTATGTCAGGTCCCTGTTTGGTGAATCTTTGCCCTCAGCAGTTTGGAGATTGTTTTTAAAAGCAGTTTAATATTTTCTTGCCACTAGTATTTAGGAATGATGTTGTTTGATTTCTTCATGTTAGCAGGTTAAAATAAAACCCTAGTTAAGGCTACACTTTTTTAGGTATTAGTTTGTATGAAGAACAATATCTACAAAATTAAGCTTTGGAAATACAGTGACCTACAAAAGATCCACCAAAAAAAAAATAATAAAGAAAATAGATCTGCTGTAGGGATAAATATTGCTTGTTTAAAGTTACTAACAGAAGTTCCAAAGATAAAAGGAGGACAAGATTTTATAGCAACTCATTAAATACTGCCTAATATATGTACAGAAAGGATGACAATGGCCTCAGGTACTGTAAATTAGGCCAATGCAAAATTACGAAAATGAACCAAGTTCAAAAGGATGAGGGAGAGTAAGAAAAACCATGCTGGATTCTAGTGGGATGCGCTAATGAAAGACAATCAAGCTGCACATAAATCCTAACTTGTTTCATTTTATTCGTGTGATTAAAAACATTAAGGGGGGAATATTTCTAGGAGTAAAGCAAGGCTGGAACCAAAATTGAAGGGGAAACAGCTTGGACATTTGGTCTGAGAAAACTGTACCTACAAACTGAGTGTCTAGCCTTAGCAAGGAGCCACTTGTGAACTTCATGCATCAGAAGATTCCACCCTTTAAGAGAGTGTTGCACTAGCAAAATCACATATCTTATGAGAACAAGTGAATTCCTGCTCCTTACAGATCAGAATCTCATAATCTACCTTATGCATGCACACAGCCCTCTGTGAGTGAGCAGCAACATGACTGCCAGTCAGCATTGGCCAGTGGTGGTGAGGTTGACACTATCTTTCGATCCTTCTATGGCTTTTGCATTGGTGGCCACCTTGCAACTCCATCTCAGCAGCAAGGTTACTGCACAATGAAACGTGGCCACTGCTGACCCTGCAAGTTTAGGGGTGTACAAGATGCACAGAAATGGGCATTTCTGCATGAGGTTGTACTTCTGTAGTTCTGGAACACTCCCATGAACATCACTTGTTATCTGAGATTTACGTAGTATTTTTAAGTTATTTACTGTTTGAAGACCAAGTGTAGTCTTTAACTAATAACCAGTTGACATCAAATTTAGATTTGACTTTTTTTTTCTGTGTGACACAGCAGTGACTCAGGCTGAATGTGAAGGACAGTTACATAAAACATGGTTTTGAACATTTTTAGTCTTGATTCTTTTTATAGGGTGTGAGCTTCAGTATATTACTATTACCCGCTAATTTCATGGTTCATGGCTGAACATAAAACTTTAATTCAATTATGGTTTTCTTTTCTTTTTTTTTTTTTTTTGATGTTATAAACAGCAAGAGTAATGCTGATTTACATTCTCAATAGTCACTGAGGACCACGTATTGTTATTTGTAATATAGGCAAGGGATTTTTGCAGACACCTAGTCATTAAGTTATTTCAAGTCTGTCATGCAGGAAAAGAAGACTTAATCCATAGAACATAGAAAGTAAGGGATTACAGTGCTAGAGATTTCAAAAGAAAGAGATTACTGACAAATAAATGAGCACAGTGTGTTCACTTGCTGGGGGGTAATTATTTGTAGGCAACTAAGAAACTGTGCAGTGTGCAGGCATGTACAATCAATTTTTTAAACCAAGAATTCTTATGTGGCTAATCAAACACTGGCAAATCATGGCATTCTAAAATATTTCTTACTGAATACAGTTTCCACACAATAATATAAGATAATTTATTGACAAAGTAATGATGATCTCTTATATCTTTGGCTTGTTCTGGCAGATATCTACTTCATGTTCTGTTTGGATGAATATGAAAGTAAAATCATAATTACAGTACAAAAACCTATTGAAAGATATGAAATCAATAACTGTCCTGAAATTGGTACCAGAAGAGAAATATTTTGCAGAGTGATTAAACTTACAATTCACTGTGGAGCCACATGCTGTCATAGCACTTGATCCTATGGGAAGCTGAACATTTTCCCTCTGATCCAGCAGACCACTCATGTGTGGATAACAGATAAAGTCCCCCTGACAGCACTGGCACTATTCATATGCTTACAGTTAAACAGGTCCTTAAACAATTCAGGCTTTAAGCCAGGATACACCGCACCATACAACAACGAGCCTTTAATTAAGATTGATTTATAGTCCAGAAATGATTTCTGCAGTGCTCAAGGTCAAAGCAAGTTTTTGCTCATTCACAGCCTGTGGCTCATACTGCTTGAGGCACCTGGGTTGCATATTTAAATTATCATTATCCCACAGTCTCTACACAAGCAAAATGTCCTTTGGTCTACCTACTGAAGTTGACATATTAATTCTACAGATCAGATTTGGGGCTCTTTATACATGTTTAATCTTTGTCCTTTACCTGTTTACCACCCCCTGTACCGGAAGGTTTTAGGTGATGACTTGTGCCTCCAACAACGAAGTGATTTTTTTGCCATTGACAGAAGTAGTCATAGCTATACACCATAACTGAATGAGTGGGGGAGGAGGAGGAATCCGAGGTGCACATGTATGGGGCCTGTATCTCTTAACTCCAGCTTGGAGACTCTCACTCTTCTGGCTGCTTTACAGTCTGTGAAAGCATGAATGAGTCACAAAAGTTGTGAAAGGGTCAGTAAATCTAATATTCTTTGATCATGGCATATGTTTCCCACTGGAAAACAGAGATTCAGAGTTCTGGGAGTCTGCTCCCAGGGTAGCCCTTCTGCCCTACTCCATGCAGAGAAGTATGGATCTTTTGCACCCTTTATCTAACAAGGGAAGTTAAGATACACAAACTTCTTCAAGTGGCTGAAGATCAACAGAGACATTAAGATATTCCCTCTGCTATGGAGTGACCTTACCACTACCTCTAAGGGAAGTTAATTTTTTTAATGCCTATCCACTGGGTTCACAAAAAAAAAGCTTGTTCAACTAAATTAGAATCTCTTTATAATAGGAAAGGCTGGTCAATAAAGATAACAGCATTGATCTAACCAGCAGAGAAGAAAATATTTGACTCAATGTCATACATTTTGATTAATAAACTAGAATTTCAGAAAAATTTCGTATGAGAAATGGATTACAAATTACTGAGGTGATTGATCACAAAGGATAACTGTAAATGAATAATGTTTGAGTTTTTGTGTTTCTTATGAGCACCTCCAGGTATCTAGGTTTCATCCTGTGGTGTGTAACACTATTCTTGGTGACTTGAAAGAAAACATAGCATCCTTGCAGATCAGATTTACAGATCAGAGAGTGAGGAATGGGAAAAAGAGAAGAGGCTCTGACACTGATAAAGAGAACAGTGTTAAGCAGTGCTCAGATGGGCAAGATGTGGAGCAAGAGGCATAAATATAAAGTCATACCCAAAATTATAAAATGCAGAATATATGTACAGGTGGAGGGAGTCTAGACTAGTTGCATTCTGAGAGTTAGAGGACCACAGAGGACAATCTGAACACAAAAAATATTCCAAGATACATAAACAAAGGAAATTTCCAGTAAGAGGATGGAAAATAATGTTTTTAGGTAACTGGAGCAAGCCACCATGTTTCATGAAATCCTGCTCAAGGTGTTCGGAAGATTTGAAAAATGGGAGTTCAGGGAGGAGCCATGACAAATACTGAAGGGTTGGAAGCTCTGCCATAACTCACTCTATTTTCCGTATCAAAAAGATAGTTCAAGGATGGATAAATCAGTTTGTAATAAAGAGTAAAACACCAACAATGAAGTGCTCTTATTCTCTCAGACAAAGTACATGTTTAACTCTTAAAGGCTGCTCTGAATTCCAGCTCACTGGAAGTGTTTAAACTTACACTGACAATTTCACTAAAAGAGACATATTTGTGTTTTTCCTCAAAATAAAATAGTACAAAAAATTAGCCTGAGCTACATGAAAAGTCGTAATATATCATCTTAATGGCTTCTTATGGCCTTTTAGTCTTTGAGAGTAAATACTACAAGTTGTTTCCCTCTATAATCTCTTATTTCATACATGACGTTTTAAGATCGTTCTTCTTCCCTTTCTCACAAGGACAAATAAATTTAGTAAGTCAAATTAAACATCATCCACAGGCTTGCCATTTTTTTGCTGAAAAAAGTCCTCAGAGAATACTCCCCTTCATCCTCTCAGTAGTCACTTTGGAAGTGAGACTCTCTCTTCGCTGTGGGTTTGCTAGGTGAATGGTGGTCTGATGTAGGGTACCATCCCAGGCCTGCTCTGCATGTCTCTTCCCAGTGTGGCGTGACAGTCCAGGCTGATGGTAAGTTCCCAGCTCCCCTTCCCCTGCAGAGCAGCAGGCCCTGGTGTCTCCTCAGCTGGCAGTGTCCTTGCTGTTATTTCCAAAATGTTTTTTATTTCCTACTCGCATGTTCGAATGCAAGATAAACTTCATTTTTGCAACATTTTTTTCCAAAAAGAAAACTTAACTTTTATTCTGAAAAAAAAGGGGGATTTTCTATTGCCTGAATTCAAATTATACTCAAACATATATTAAAAATAAATAAATAAATAAAGCCTGCCATTAAATAAAGAATATATTTATTAAATGCGGGTGTTAAATCAGAATTGAGAATGGGTATGAACTGTGCTCAACATTTACACCAACCAATTCCAGTTTTCCAGCAAGTGGGGAAAGAGTTCATTCAAAAATTTTTTGTATATAAAATTTGCATATAACGACGCTCTTTAATTCAAGGATTGTTTCTTTGTTATAAAGGACGAAACACTTGGAAGAGTGCAAATATTAACTTGAACAAATTTTTAATGGCTGCTTTCCCTTTCTAAAAAATCTTTTGTCATTTCATAATAAGGATATTTTCAAGGGCTGCAATTTGACAGTACCACAACGTGTAGGAGGGGTGAACGAAAGCTGCATCTTTGCCTTCAGGCTTAAGTGTAAAGCAGACTTGCATAATAAACCAGAGCTAAGAGGATGCTACACAGCATTGTCTGTCATTTTATAATGATGTTTCGTGTTCTTAGATTTGCTTTTGATTTTCAGTAAGCTTCTATTCCTTCTAACACCAGAAAGAACTTTGTGCAGTTCACCATGTGCTTCACTTTGGCCTGCAATTCAATAAACATGTGACATGAGGAATGATTATGCTATTCAAGCAAATATAAAAGTTAGGCTGGACTCCTCTTCCCTGCAGACAGCCTACAGAAAACCATGCACATTATTATCATGAGCATCATTTAAACCTCAGTTTAGTTCTTGAGGTCTGACTGGCACTGGCATTGACTTATTGCAATTTACACAGATGACTCTCTGATCCCCTGCTGACAGGATAATGGAATCCACAAAATCCCGAGCAGATTTGTGCTGAATTGCACCTGAAAATTTAATATGTGGATAGATTTTACTGCCTCTGTCCAGTCCTTCAGCAACAGCTTGTGCATACAATTTTATGCATATAAGCAAACCTGGGATTTAATTTGGTGTAAAACTAAATGCCTTAATTTGCTACAGGATTGCTGATGCACTCCATCACTTATTTATGCTCTCAAACATTATCTGTAACCATTCTTAAAAGTTTCACTTTACACTTGCACAAAACACGATTCTGATCCAGCTCCCACTGAAGTCATTACATCTGCATTACCATGGCTGTTGCAAGTGAGTAGTGAGATTTTAACCAGCTGGATTCATATGCACTGAGTGTCAGCACAACCAGCTGTGTTTGCAGCACAGGCCTTAACTGTGCCTTTATAGTAGTCCTGTTACATCCATCCTCCAGCTTACTTACTGTCTTCATGCTGTTCACGTGAAGTACATTGTTGTCTATCAGCAGTGAAGGACTTTAGCATTCCCTTGGTATTTGGTATTTTTTTTTCCCTAAGCCATGAAGTGCACTGGAATCAAAGGGTGAAAAGCATGGGGAGAAAATAAGAGTAAGTAGAGCACCCATGTGAAAACTTTGTCCGCTCCTGCTTGCAGCTATGCACTTCACATACAGCAACAGTCTTCAGCCAGCAGCACAGTATGCCCATGTGCTTTGATACTTTGAAGCATGTGACATAATCTGGTTGGATCCCATTTCTTTGGAGGGATTCTGGCTGGATGCATCCACCCTGCACTCTGCAAAACCTCTAAGAACTGTTTAGCAGCACCCAGTGATGAGACCATAACAAGCTGAACACATTTGCTGCAATGGATGGTAAAATCACCATGTGAACTGGGCCACTGCCATGAGCTATGAAGGACTTTATTCCTCTTTCAACTCCATGTCTCCTCCAGGCAACAGATGTTGCTATCAGGGGACAATTAAGGGGAAGGGGAATGTTGGACTGCATAGTCAAAAAATGGATAATAAGACACTGTGAAAAGAACACAACATGAGAATCTTGAATATCTACTTTGAAAGAGCGAGACTATCGATTACCAGCACCACTATGAAGATAAGCCTGCCCTGTACCAACTGTATTCAACATAGGATGCAGTATGATGGACATCACACAAGGATCAAAACTAGAGTAGGATCACCAAAAGTTGAAAAGAGATGACTGAGGCAGGAGACAACATTTAAAATGTTAAAATAACCTAATATGAAATTACAAATATAAAATAATAATATTAAATATATACTATAAAAAAAGATGTGAAAGTGATGGCTAAGGAATGATCATTCACTTTTTCTAATAATAAGAGTACCACTCAACACCAACTGAAACCGTCCAGTTGAGAACAAGACGAATAAATTAAGCTCTCTAGTCATTATTCACCAACTTCATATTTTTTGTAATGGTCAGTCTGCTTTTGTTGACACTTCAGAACAGCATGAGAGACTATGCATAAGACAGTCAGTCTTAACAGTTACATATTCTCACAGGTACAGGCAACTGAAAGTGGCATTCAGAAGGAACGTGTAAGGCATCTTTATTGTCTTTTGTAAGACATGCCATGAAAACCAGAGGAGGTATTTGTCACTGTCATTCAATAGCATGTATCTTCATCTTCAGAAAATCAGTATTTTCTTTTCTGCATGTGCTGCTCATCATATCAACTAAGCAGTGATTCTCCAAACAATTACCTCATAAAGAAATTCTGAAGATTCATCAAAAGGAGCTGAAAAATTCACCCCCTGACAAGGAAAAGTGCATTGCACTGGCAGCTGCTATCATAAATGGAATTAAGAAGGAAGCTCTTTGTCCTGCTCTCAGCACTCCCCACAAACCATAGCCATATTGCTGAATTGTTGACACGGAGGAAACTGGACCTTTGTCACAGAGGACTCAAACTTCACCAACTGGCAAAACTAATGGGAAGAGGATAGAAGTCCAAAAAAAAAAAAAATTGATTATCTTTGACAAAATTCTGGAGAATCATTTGACAACAAAGGCCAGAGATAAAGAATTAATTTGCAATGAGACAGTACAAGATCTTTTCATACATAGAGCACTGTAATACTGAGAAAGAATAAAAGTCTTTATTATTATTAACACAGTATTTATCTATGTCAGCAAAAAAACAGTTATACAAAGATCATCAGAAAATGGCAATATAAAACTGATACTTGCATTTTTATTACTCTTCAGTAGTCATAACAGAAAATCAGGGAGCACATAATAAGAAAATGATATTAAAGTATACAATAAAATAATCTCTTCTACACTTCGGGGACTGTAAATTGCTCTTGGAATAAAACTGCTGAGCTTCTAGATGTCAGTGAAAAATCAACAATAGTTCAAGCTAAGTGAAATATTTCAACTGCTTTAAACTGGTAGAACTCTGTATTTCTTGCTGTCAGAAGTCCTTAATGGAGTAGCAGCCTTATCAGCCTTATTGACTATCAGGTACTTATTTTAACTTGTTCCAGTGCTGGATCAAAATGATATGAGTAAAAGGCCCAGGAGAAACAGAGCATTAAGAAGATGAGGAATGGGAGAGAAAATTCTGGCTTACAGAACTGCCATGTTTTTCTGATGAAACAAGTTATGGAAGAACTATCATTATTTAAGGGACACAGTAATAAAAGATACAATTAGGACTTTTCTGTTCTACTCTTTCCTTCTTTCCCCAAAGGCATATGAAGTCACGATATGTGATTTTGTTCACTGGTAATTACAAAAAGATTATTGTTGAAAAAAAAGTCAGAATCATCTCAGTTCGTTGGGGTGGAAGTGTTCTGGCAGAGCAGAGCAATATATAGCACACTCACTGTGGGAAATAATCCCCTTTCTATTAGCTAACTACACGTCTCCAAGAAAGTCATGGATAGTAAATGACAAAGTCAAGAGTGATTGTTCTGAGTATCCTAAAGATTAAAGGAAAAGGCACAGGCCCTACTCAGAATCAAGGACCAGAATGTCATTTTATGTATAGTGCACAGACATTGTTATGGACAAATAGGGAGAGAAGTAATCCCAAAAATACTTACACGAAGCAATATGCTTCTAATATCCTCCCAACTACTCTCACAGATAACCCTGAGATAAAAGGCTTGTGTTGTGAGCAAGAGTGATAGTTACTCCCAAAACTTCAGTTTACCCTTCATTTCTCATGGAGAAGTATCAAGCCTTCCCTAGCATGAAATATTATGTACTGTACTTTAATACATTACAGTGTTTTTCCCAGTGACTTTTAACTTGACCTTTGGTAATCAAAGTTTTTCACCAGTTTTTTCACAAGCCCAGAGAAAATCAAGGCTATTATCTGACGAAGAAAGTTGGATATTTCAGAAAATACTTCAGAGATTTTACTTCAAAATCTAGTTCAGAAATATGATAGTTATTTTTGACTCTTTACTTTTGTATGTTACATTAAACGCACAACACTGACAGAAATCAGAACTTTGACTCATTATAAAAGATGGTAGGATTTGATGCTGGTGAGTTCTACTCCAACATGTGAATATGGGTCCCAGGAATTTTCATTGTATCTTAAGTTCTGTGTCTCAAAAAGTATATATCCATCTGTCAGCTGTCTATTTGTTGCCACAAATAATTTTGCAGTATTGAAGCTTTCTGGACAATTCCATTATCTTTTTACTTTCAGCACAACATCTTATTCTAATTCTTCACTTCGTCCTCTCTTACTTGCTGCTCTGTTATAGAGATTAAGGCAACTAGCACATCTGTGACAGATTTGCTCTGATATTCCTGGTGAAAAATTGGTAAAAACAGCAGAGCATACAGTCCAAAGTCCAAAAAAAGCAGAATTATCTTAACAATTCTTCAGAGGTCTTTGAAACAAGTTCCAAATATATGTTGCATCTCTCTGTAATTAAAAATATGTCTGTCATTCTGAGACTGCAAGGCTAGTACCTAATACATTGGAAACTGATGTGACTACCTTGATAGTAAAGATATTTCTAGTAAAGATGTATCTCTAAATCATACTTAACATAATGTATGATGCTACTTGGATGAATATAAGTATTTTAATTTATTGTGATGATCAGAATTTGGCTGGTCTCTTTTTATCCCATTTACATACTCATATTTACTATTTTCTATATATAAGGGGCCCTACAAATAAGTTTGAGAGTTTTCTCTTCTAGAAGAGGAGAAGGTCTCCTACAGTGATTTTATTTCAAGTAAAAGGAGAAGGTCTTTAAATGTTGAAGTAAAACCAACATGGGGAGGGCAGAAGCAGTGAAAAGATTGAAAAGGGAATGCTGTTTCACTCATGAAAAGACAATCTTAGACAATAGAAAAGAAAAAAGAAATGATGGTTCCACCCTCAAGGTCATGCCCCTCAACATTTCTAATTTTTACAGATTTTTCAATGAAAAAAAAAGGTAATCCAAAGCATTCTGTGATTTTCTTGAAAAAATTTAAGTGCAAGACCATTAATTCAAACTATTCCAGGCCTGCTGTAAAACAATTTTAACACACTTTTGCATATTATGCTTCAAAAATGTTACTGGTGCTCCCTAGCAACGGAATCGTCTCACATAAACTGAACTCACTGCAAAATCTTAACAGGCTGTTATTAAAGTACAAAACAAATTTCAGCTAAAATTTAGAAGAGTGTGTCAGTCAATGGAGATCACAGTCAGTTTATTATAAGAGAAGTTTGCTGGAAAATTGTTGGGAGGTGTAAAAAAAGAGCCGATTTCAAGTTTTCTGATGAAGTTGTACAAATATGGACTTTGAAAACGTTTTATTTGTTCTGATATTTATGTCTAACTAAAATATTTAACTCCCTGATTGAGCTCTATTACACGACTGGATTGTTATTTTCCCTTTGCAATCTTTTATTTTGCCATTTTTAATTGTGAGACCATCTTCACTGTTTCATGTCTATTACCCCTCTGTTTTATTGACTGGAAGGCTTTCTTGAAACCCGCTTTTCTTTGCTAAGTCAGGACAGTCCTCTGCTTGGGACTCCATCTTATTATAGCACTGACAGTACCATGGCCAGAGGTGATTTCAGGGCCAGCCTGGAGGAATGGCCAGGAACTCCATCGGGAGTCCTTAAACAGCAGCATAAGGCACCCAGACCTCAGCCAGGGTGAGAAAAGAGGCCTTCACTTCAGCTTCTAAAACAGACCTAGCCTTTTGTCCCATCTTCTGAGAAAACCACTAGTTTTTTTTAATGCTATTTCACTCTTGACTTCTTCTCAATGCCACGTCACCTTGCTCCTAGATCAGCTTACTGTACAAATTTTATAGTTAGAGTTGAGGACAGAACTACATTTCCTTTTGAATAGCCAGAACACACTATACAATGTTTAAGCCGTGTTATGTCATCTAAATTAAAAAAAATAACTGATGCTAAAAATCTGATGGGACAAAGTTACCATTTCAAAAAATGTTATGAGAGTTTGCAGTGGCAGAGTGATCTTGTACTAATCCACTGCTGCACACCATGTGAAATCACCATTTTGGATATAGTGACTGAAATTCTAAAACCGAATTTACACTTTTAAAAACTCACAACTTCAGCAACACCTGAAACACAGTCCAGACATTGGGAAAGGAAAGAACAGCACTGAGATTATCCCTGGAAACAGCTCACTGTGGGAAAGAGGATGGCTGTTCTGTACACACATGCCTTGGGGATCTTTTATTTGCTATTGTACAGTGTTCACCGATGTTGGAAGAAGTCCATGAACGTCACTGTACAAAAACCACACACCTCTGAGATGGCCCATTTGTAGACAGGGCCTCATGAGGTTCAAGCATGAAGTCAAGCATACAAGCATCTCTTGCAGGACTGGGGCCAGGATAATGCACAGGTAGGCAATGAGGATATTATGAAGAGAGAGGGGAACAGGCTATTGGAAAGACAGAAATTATGAAGATACAGTATGAGAATTCAGTGCAAATGCATAGTCACTTTTGTAAGCGTTACTAAATTATCATTGATTAGAACATGCATATATTTTACAAAATGGACCCAGCTCTTCTTAGATGGTGTCTGGGATATTTCTGCCTCCTTTGGCTGGGCATACAAACATCTGGGTGATGTTACATGAGGTGCTGGGACAGACACATTCCTTCTTAGTCCTGCCTGTGGCACAGGTGTTGGAACCTGATGATCCCTGGGATTCCTTCCAACCCAAGCCATTCTATGATTCTGGTTCCAATAGAACATTAATTAGTGATAATGGTGATTTTCAAAAGATTGGAAAATTTACATTGCAAGCATTCTGGTTTTGGGCTCCTGTGAATCTCTGTATTTACTCTCAATGTTTAAAATGAACTGGCTTTAAATTTAAATCAGAAAAACATTTTATTTCTAAGAAATAAATGTGGTATTTCTAGAAAATATAAATGTGGCAAAAATCTGGGATTTGCTCAGATATTTTCTGTCACATCCACATTTTGACTTTTTTTGTCTATTCATTTAGAATTCCCAAGTCTTTTTATTATTTGTGTAACCCTCCATGACAGCTGATATCTACAGGTTTTGAATTTATTATTTCAGGCTGCACAAAAGGACCATGAGATAACCTCCTCCCCTACCATTCTGTTATGGCCGATTGCAACTTTAAACATGCTAATAATGGAAAAAATCAGAGCTTGGCAGAGCAAGCTGCTAGCTTTTTTCTAAAGAATATATCCTAGTACTGCAACATACCAAAAAAAAGAAAAGAGAATAGCTGGAGAGGAAGGGGAGAGGAAGAAAGCACAGGGAGCAGCGCACAGAAAATCCTTTTAATACAGTGTTACACTTCAGAAAATCAACCAAAATCTAAAATGAAAAAAGGAAAATTCAAAGTAATCCTGAAATGTGAAGCTATTTCAAGCCAAAGAAGTGCCTTGGAAAGCTTTCCAACATGTCTCACACTGGCAGTGATAGAGTCAGGACTAGCTGTGAGCTTGCCTGCAGCTACATTTGTCCTGTACCATAAGCTTCAAGGTCAGCTGTGAGTGACACAGAGTGCACGTGTCTCGTTCAAACAGTGCATCCTTCTTTATATCTTACTGCACGCATTTTTATTTATCTCTCTGCAAATGAGAGGTGGTTATGCCAGAAGAAAATTGTTCAGCAGCAGCGAAGGTCAGGAGCTGAACAGACTTGTTTAACAAACTGTCTCAGTACCACCTTTCTAATCCTCTGAGAGAGGAACAGAGCGTAAGTGCTGTTAAAATTCAGTCTACTTCATTATTAATTTGCCTCTGTTTCTTCCCTATTAACTCATAGACTGTAATACCTTTCACCTCTGAGCAACAGCCCCAGGCAAAGCCAGGCTCTGTCCTCAAGCAAGAAAGAAGTCCGTGTCTTACAAGGACTCTCCAACACAAGTAGGCCATGGGGCCACCAGTTCAGAGAAACACCTACGCATTCCCTATTACCCCCTCTCCCGTGCCCTAAACTATGCCGTGGGGAAATGCAAGATGTACACATAGTAACCTGACAACTGCCACCTATGTTTCCATGGGTGTGCTTACACAGATGGGGGCTTACCATCACCTCCTCAGTTCTGGAGATGAGTATCATGGCTTTAGTATAGGCAGATGCAGTCCGTCTGCACATTTCCTGCAAATGCAACGGTGTGTTATGCACCAGGAGACCAGCTGAAACCTTGCCTGAGCAGAGCCTGTGAGTGACTGTTGAGATACCAGCACCAGATCAAAACAAGAGGGTTGCTGGTTAAATGTCCTAGTTTCAGCTGGAACAGAGCTGATTTTCTTCATAGTGTCTAGCATGTTACTATTTCTTGGCTTTAGGAGAAAAACATTTATAACATACGTATGTTTTAGTTCTTGCTGAACACTACTGTACAGAGCCAAGGATGTTTCAGTTCACAGAATCACAGAATGGCTTGGATTGGAAGGAACCCCAAGTATCATCAAGTTCCGACCCCACTGCCAGAGGCAAGGCTACCAACCTCCAGGTCTGGTAATAGACCAGGTTGCGCAGGGCCTCATCCAACCTGGTCCAGAATACTTCCAGGGTCAGGGTGCCCATAACCTCTCTGGGCAGCCTGTTCCAGCACCTCACCACTCTCTCTGTGAAGAATTTCCCTCTGACATCCAAAGAAATTTCCCCTGACATCCAGCTTCCCCCTAACATCCAAATTTCTCAACTTCTCATTCTGTCCTGATGGTGAGGGAGCTGGGAGGTACAAGGAGCTGAGAGGAGACAGAAGCAGGACAGCCAACCTAGACTTGCCAAAGGGATATTTCATACTAGATTATATTATGTAAAAAAAAAAAATACAAAGGGGGTGGAGCTGGCAGGGGGGACAGTCACTGCTTGGGGTCTGGCTGGGTGTTAAATACATTTTTCTCAGACATATATATATATCATCATTCATACATATAGATTTAAGTTAGATGTAAGGAAAAAATCTTTGACAGTGACAGTGGAGAGACACTGGAACAGGTTACCTAACGTTTTGGTTGATGCCCCATTCCTGGAGACTTTCAAGGTGAGGATGGATAATGCCCTGGGACACCTGAACTAGCTGTGGTGTACCTGTTCATTGCAGGGGTGTAGGACTATTTGGCCCTCAGAGGTCCCTTCCAACTCTAAGGATTCTATGATTTTCATTACTGTTCTCAATTCCTTTTCTGTCTTAGTAAATATATGTTATTTCAGCCCGTGAGTTCTACTTGCTTTTTGAATTCTCTCTATCACACT
The DNA here is from genome assembly GCA_036925125.1 of Oreortyx pictus. NCBI lineage: Eukaryota > Metazoa > Chordata > Aves > Galliformes > Odontophoridae > Oreortyx > Oreortyx pictus. The sequence goes on from JAUPFR010000001.1 coordinate 21,455,332, forward strand.
GGGAGGGTGAAGTGAGTGCAAGGCTGTGTGGTGTTTAACTGCTTGCCAAGCTGAAGCACAACAAATGCATTCCCCAGTCAGAATAGAGCTATGCAATTAATAATCCATGAAGGGAAGCATTCAGACAGTGCACACATTCACACAATCAGATAAATCAGTCAAATGTCCAAATAAAAATATAGAATAAAACTAACTAGAAAGTTGCAGAGAGGCCATTATAAACAGCTAACAGTAAAATAGCATACCGAGTGGATTCATTGTGCAACTTCTAGTACACGTGAACTAAGGCTATCTGAAGCTTGACAGTGCAATATTTCATTCTGATGAGGCTGGCAAGGCAGGAGATAGTGGGAAATGAGGCCTGGCAGAAACTAAGATGGCAGAAGGCCCTCAGGGTTCATGGGCTTCCTTGGAGAGGGGTTTGGTATGCAGACTCTAAGTCCTCCTGAGAAGGGCAAAGCAGAGCAGTCTTTGTGGTTAGGACTTCTAATCCATTGATAACTGGCACTTTCTTGACAGCTTCCTGTGAAGAACAGGCCCACTGCCTGTTGACCACAAGCTTCTGCCTGAAGACCTGAGGACACTTTCCTGAGAGGCTTTTCTTACCTTCTGTGTTTTTCAGATGTGTTTGATAGGTTTGCCATTTGTGAAAAATCCCTGGCACAACAAAAAACAAAACAAAACAAAACAAAACAAAACAAAACAAAACAAAACAAAACAAAACAAACCAAACCAAACGATCTTTTTCCTTGCTACGAACAGAACCAGAGATCTTGGGAGGTGAAAAGCAAAGTTCCTATCCTGAATATGTCCATCAGGGTGCTTGTAAATATTAGAGCTGTGAGTATATGAGTTTCTCATGCATCCTTACCTTCTTTCTTTTCCATCCTGTGAGAAGTGCAGTGTTTTCTTGCAGCTGGGATAGAGATAAACACATCAGGGTGGGAACGAGGTGTGTCTCCCACAGCGCTGAACTCACTGAACTTAAATTATACATGGGATTCATAGTCCAAAACCTTCTCCTTGATCTCACACACCTACTTTTTCCCTATGAGTGTTGGTGGCTCACTCAGTTAAACAAAACAAACCAACAACACCCCCCCACAAAATAGCCCATCCATGAAAAAGAGTGTTTCTGTTGATCCCACCTCCTTACACAGTGACTCAATTCTAGATCACCCATTTCAAATGTGTCAGATTAATGTCTCACGTGAGTTGTATCCTCTGGCTACTGGGACAAAGGAATCTTCTCCTCCCTCCTGCTGGCACTGGTGTGCTAGCTATCTTACTGCACTCCTATTCAGGGAACTGATGCAGCTGAAATGTAATCAAGAGTGCACACATGCATCCATTTCAGTTAGATCAAGCAGAATACACCCTTGTGTCTGTGTGGTTTTTTTCATGGTTGGAAGGATACTGGGCAATAAAGCAGGAAGAATTGAGGAGGGATTTTACGATTAAAGAGATGCATGAGTATCTCCACATGACTGTCCACAAAATCTTCTAAATAATATCACTAGGATTTTCAGAGAACCCAGAACGGAATAACAAAATACTATATTAATTTTTTGTTTCTTTCTTTCTTTCTTTCTTTTTGTTTCTGTTTTTTCAGAAGTGGGAAATCAACCTATAAAACACAATATTTCAGAAACAAAATGTCACCTTTTCATATTATATAACAGTCAATGAAAATCTTTCTGGAAGTTCATCAAAGCAGCAGAAAATCTTCTCAAAGTTAACAAAAAATATGGTTACCTTTTTTCAGAACAAGCTATTTCTACTTTTTTTCCCCAGGCATGTTGTAAAGGCTATGTATCAAAGGTCATGTTACAGGCTAGAAAGAAATCAGTAACTGAAATCGCTATATTTTTCTTCAAGAAGTCTGAGATGAACTCTTGCTTCCACCCTCTTGCTTACAGTAATGGATTCACTTTTGGGGTATTATTGTTATTTTTTCAATGTTTCTAGAAAATTACTCTTTTTTGCTTTAGTTCTCTGATTTCTGATGAGACATCATGCTTGATGGAGACTTCAAACATTTCAAAGTAGCTGCTGAATTCCAACTTATTGTCTTTATTAACCAAACTTCTGATTACTACTTAGGCAGTAATCATGTAGGACTGATGAAAGAGTAAGAGGCATAAATCTTTCAAAAACTAGACTCAGGATGAAAAGTCTTTCCTGGGGACTGTTTGAAACTATTTTTTACCTTGCTAGCAAAGATGCAGTGACCTTTTGACACAAAAAGAGTCTTATTAAAACTTAGATGTCAGTGGACTCTCTTGATCTGAATTGATTTCTATTGCATGGTACTGTGCTTAAATGAGAAAAAGAAGCAGAATTGGAGTAAAGTAGCCAAGGGTTATTTCTTTAAGTACAATAATATCTAAATTCAGTCAAGAGACCACACAGAACAGCTTTTTGTTCTGATTAAATTATATACTCGATTAAAGGTTTCAAACCAACTCCCACGTAAATCAGTGGGAGCTTTCTCCATCAACTTTAATGGCTGTTGATTAGGCCTGCAGAGAGGATGCCGCTTCATAACTGAAAGTCTTCCCAGACCACTTTGTTTTTTTGGAAGCGATCCTAAGACAAGATGTGGCCTCAGAGATTTCTAAGGTAGGAAATATTTGCAAAGAGGAAAAAATAATTCTCATTTTTGGGTGTTTTTGCATAACAAATGTTTATTTATGTACCGAACTATGAAAGGCAGGTGTGTGCTTATGAATCCACTGAATAAGCAGATGACTGGTCCTTTTTTGTGATTGAGAGTGTGTTTAAATAAGTAAATAATGCTGATTAACAAATAAGAGCAAAGTTCTGAAGGATTGGAAATTATTTTTATTTTTTTTTCCTTCAAGTGCTGGTGAATTGAAGAAAACTAGAAAACTATCACAGTAAATTTCCTAAAAAATTACTGGTTTCTCTTGTAAGAATGCTCAAAAATAATTTGATATTAAGGAAAATTTTAAGAGATTGGGTCTTACGTTCTCAGTGTCCTCTTAAATAACTTAATTGAGTTGAGTTTTTATAGCTACTTTTCTAATTCGTTGTCTTCTGGTAACTTAATCATTTGGGTTTAAGTATCACATCTTAACTGTCTATGTTCTTTCCCTGTCTGATCTGATTTAATTCTGACTGTATCTCATTTTTGAGTTATTATCATATGGCACAATGTTAATGTATCTCACCATTGCACATGCTGATGCTTTTGAATTAGGAATTAATTTGTACACTGAATACATTACAGAAAGCCAAGGAAGTCTTGCATAATGCCAGCTTCAAAAGAGTTAGTGGGCTATAGTGAAAAGAAATGTTTTTAACATCTTGTAGTTTTGTACCCCTGACTAAGCCCTGTTTGCTTTTAAATATTTTTTCAGAAAATGACAATCTTTCACTTGACCAAAAAAAAAAAAGTCAGAAATTACTACTAGTAAAGTATAACATACATTTCACATTCCTCCATTCTTTAGTCCTGCAGTTTGTCTAACTAGTCTTACTCTGTTTGTCTACCCAATATTCTATCAGAATGCACTGTGAAGTTGAAAACATCATGACTGTAATTGCATTTATTATCATAGTACCTATGAACATATCAGCTCATAATTTTTCATGTGCACAATTCTGTATAGAGAGATAACAAAAATACAATTTGCCTCTCTTTTTCAACCCAGTCTCTAAAGTGTTAGGCCTCAGGACCCTTACCTATCTTGAATGAAGGTCTTCAATCTTCCATTCTTCCATTCTTATACTTCAATTAAAAAAAAAAAAAACATCAAATGAACAATTCAGTGAACAAATGAACAAATTTCAGTGAACATCATTGAAACAATATTTTTCAAAATGTAATAGTTCACATATAAAACAAAATTAGCCTTCCCAAGCATCAGTGAAAATTAGAAGGCAAAATAATAACCTATTACATTTAGACCTACCTATTTTGCTTAATGGTAGGCTAAACTGAATATTTTTGAGTTAAAAGAGGAAAAAAATGCAGCTGACTTGCTCTGAGCACTCTTCTCTGTTAGCTTCCTAGAATATCTGGCGTCTCCTCAGGGGTCTCAGACAGCTCCAGTTCCTCAATATTTCATGTCCTTTTTTTATACAGTTTGTGTGTAAACTCTCCTTATGTATAAAGCATCACCATCAAGCAGTTCAATGTTTATCAAAAGGGATTTTTATATTGCTTGTTCAGCTCAGGGTTTGATGTTTAAGCCTTCTGAAGGTCAGTTGTGGTTATTTAGATACATATTTCAGACGCAAGGCAATAGATCTGGATCCTTTCAGAATACTGCTGTTCATTGCCACCTCCCCAGTGTTACTACCTCCTGTTCTGTGAGGGATTTCTTGTTCAAATCAAACAAGTGAGTATAAACTTTCTGCACCTATAGTTATTCTACAAGCTCCCCTGCTGACTTTGCACTAAAAGGTTAATGATCTCAGGGAAGATCTGGGGAAGAGCAGAAGGACCTTTCACATGGCAGAAGTTTTCTGCTGAAGGTGTTCATTGGTTGAGGTATGCCAGTGTATCACCACAGATGATCTTAATATGCCAAGTTTTCTTGTCAGAATGATCTTCAGTAACTTGGAAATCATGTTTGACCAATCTGGTAGTATTCTACGATATTATGACTTGGGTAGATGATGGGAGAGCAGTGAATGTTGCATGTGTTGACCTCAGCAAGGCTTGTGACATTGTCTCCCATAAAATCCTTGCAGGAAAGCTTTGGAATTGTGGGACAGGCAAGTGGATACTGGTGTGTATTGAGAACTGGCTGACTGATAGAGCTCAGAGAATTGTAAGCAGCAGTGCAGAGCTACTTGGAAGCCTGCAGCCTGTGTGTTTTCCAGTGGTTGGTATTGTGTCTGATCTTGTTCAACATCTTCATCAATGACCAGGATGAAAGAATAGAATTGAAGAATAGATAGATGAAGAATAGAATAGATGAAAGAAAGAATTCACCCTCACTGAGTTTGATGATGAGATGAAGCTGGGAGGAGTGGCTGACACACCAGAAGACTGTGCTATCATTCAATGAGTCCTGGACAGGCCAGAGAGCCGGGCAGAGAGAATCATGGAATCATAGAGAGGAACCTGATGACGTTTAACAAAGGAAGTGTAGATTCCTACACCAATGGAGGAATAAACACATGCATCAGTACAGGTTAGGGGATGACCTGCTAGAAAGGAATTCCATGGAGAAAGACTTAGAGGTCCTGGTGAACAACAGGCTGGCCATGAACCTTGTGCCATTGTGGTCATGAAGGTCATAGAGTACATTAAAAAGAGCGTGGACATCAGGTTGAGGGAAGTTATCCTCTCCTTCTAGTCTGCCCTGATGAGACAACATTTGTAGTACTGTAGACTCTCTGGTTCAAGAAAGATGGGGATCCTATCGACAGAGTTCAGTGGAGGGCCACAATGGTGACTAGGGCCTGGAGCATCTCCCTTATGAGAAAAGGCTGAAACACCTCAGATGGTTCAACCAGGAGAAGAGATGACTGGGGGGGGTATCTTATCGATACTTGTACATATCTAGTAGGTGGGAGTCAAACTGATGGGACCAAGAACTCCTTATTGCTCAGTGACAGAAAAAGGGCAATGGGCACAAACTGGAACATAGATAGTTCCATAGAAACATAAAGAAGGCCTTCTTTATTTGAGGGTGACAGAGCAGTGGAACAAGCTGCCTAGAGAAATTATGGTCACCTTCTCCGTGGAAACTTAAAAGCCTAGACACTTTCCCACGTAACCTACTCTAGGGAACATTTCTTAGCGAGGGGTTTGGACTAGATGATGTACAGAGGTCCATTCCAACCCCTACAATTCCATGATTCTGTGAACCTGGTATGCTGGAGGAAAGTTCAAATAATTTAAATTACACTCAGTAAGAATGGTACTTTGAATACTACCTCTGTTGTATTCATAGCGAATTGGTGCAGCAGTTAGCATAAAGCCAATATTTCACTGTACCTCTGGTTTTAGAGAGAAACAACAGATCAAGATGTTTACAGAATATCACCTTGTCCAGCTAGATGTGATACTGAATGCAGAACAAAATCCTTACTTAAAAGAGGGGAAAGAGAAAGGTCCAGAGAAAGACATAATAATCCTGACAGTATCTTCAAGGAATTAAGAAAAGAGGAAATCCAGCATGGATGGACCAAATCGGAAAGAGTGGAAAGAACTCTCACATTTTCAAGGTTCTAAAGTGTTATTCTCCCTTCTCCAAGATTGATCTCTAAGGTTATTGTCCCATGTCAATGTAATAGCTCCTGATCTTCAGATTGAAAATCATTCCACACTCAAGTGTGCCATAACAGTCTTACAAGACATTTTGTGTGCTCTCTGACATATATCACATATATCACATGCATCATTCATCCTCATTTTGCCAGCAATTTCTTTGCTTTTCTTACCCCCTTCTTTCTTGAACAGGACGTCACTGTTTTATTTGCCATCTGTGAGCTCCATATGGTCACAGCTAATGAAAGCAAGTAGTCTAAAAAAGATGACATTACTAAATAACCTTAGTTTTACTAAATGTATTATTGACTTATTTTAGATTCTTTTGGACTGTCCTTCTTATCTTTGAATGTCAAGATAGATAGTCATCCTGCAGGATCTGAAGACCATAGGGTTTGAAAAAGCTGGAAACAAACAAACAAAAAAAACCCCACAACCCACCCCACCCCACCCCCCCCCAAAAAAAAAAAAACAAAAAAAAACCCAGTTTTTGCAATTCCAGTGAAATCTGTTGAAAACTCTCCAGAATTAAAGTCCTCCAATATCTTGTCCCCTTAGGTAAGACGGTCATATTAGCAGCATTCCCTGAATTTCTGCACGGCTTCGGAAACCAAAAGAAAGAGTATGGGCTATTACACTTTTTCATCTTCTCGCCTTTTCCATAGATTTTATATCTGAATTTATCACCTTGTTTATGAAACTGCTTATGTCAGTGGGTCAGACAGCATAGGATATGCTATTGAGCACAACAGGCTGTTGTGTGTCTGAGCCCTTTGAGGGACTGTTTGTGAACAAAATCATCTATATCTCCCTCCCACTTGTCTGTCCTATTGACAGCCTTTGCATTTGGTAGGCATTAAACTTATTTTAGACCTATATTTGTAGCAATAAGGCCTTGCAAACCCTGCACTCTGCTTTCTCCATAGGTAGTCTTAACAGATATAATAATATCTGTCAGTTGTCCCAGTGGAGCTCTCCAAGGATATCGTTTTTCCTGAAAACTCTTGAGGGAAGAGGCCCGGATTTACTCTTGATGTATATTTTTGCACTTCAGGAATACAACTAAGGCTGGTTTGGATATTTGAAATCCCATTTAAGCTCTGGTAGCCAGAGTCAGGACCTTTTAAGCCATTGGGTTTCCAAGTTTGATTTTGATAAAAGATGTTGAAAAGTATGCCAACATTTTGAGGCTACAGCACTGTTACTGTACACATGAATAATGGTTTTAATGATCTGTTAAAGCACCTAGTTGTTAGGTGAGGTTTTAAATGTTGTTTTAAAATAAATAGAAAAAAATAAATTATGTATTGCTTTTGCAATGCAACTAAAAGTTTGTGTAATTAGAGTGAGAGCTAATATACCATATTTAATTGAGGCCCTGATGCTCTTTACAATCAAGTTTGAGTAATTAGTGGGATGATATGTGAGTACTTATTACTTAGTATGAAGTTTGTGTTCCATTGCACAGAACATCAGTCACTGTCTCTCCATGACAGCCGTTACATCAGTCATTCTTTTTCTCTTTTGCTTTGACACTACATAGTTTTGAAGTGCCCCCAGTTGTACATTAAGCTTTTCACTGTCTGCCTTGATTGTTTTGACAAGTGAAACCAAACTCCACTATGGTAACATGAATGACTACTCCAAATTATTATTATTATTATTATTATTATTATTATTATTATTATTATTATTATTATTGTTGTTGTTGTTGTTGTTGTTGTTGTTGTTGTTGTTTTCATAAAACTCCCTTTTTTATTGAAAAGCATGACAAAAATGACAAATTTAAGATTATTCAATGTAATTTTTCATCTATGAGGAGTTCATGTTCATTCATTACAAAATTTAAAAAACACTGTTGTAATAAATTTATTCTAGTGGATTCTTGTCACAGAATCATAGAGTCATAGATTATTCTCACAGCATTTGTTAACAAAGAAACTATTTCCCTCAACACCACCTGAAGTTTCTTCTGTATCTCTGATCATTCTGAACTTGTTATGACAAGGTCAAAGTGGATGACTCTCTTTACTTTCTTAGAGTATGATCCTTTTTATTTTATTTTATTTTATTTTTGTGGCTAGTGAAAAAGTAAAGACGTTTTCCATTCTCTTATTAACATATACGTGTCTATTAAAGACATACCAAGAAACAATCCAGGGTTGTTTTAGCAACTGTGAATAACTGGCACTGTGAAGGTGATTAAAGGGTATTTAGTGTCTCTTCAAAAACTAAGTGATACTAAGCACTTCCTGACTACATCAAGATAGCTGTTCTACATTCAACATCTGATAGCATCTAAGCCTTGAGGACTGACATAGTGTTTAGGGAAAAGTCAGCATCTTCTCAGTAAAACTAACAAGTAAGGACATAGCACCTCCTTGTTAGCCAACCACTACAGGATATCCAACAGATAGAACTGTCAATTTTCTGAAAGAGATTTTGTGACCAGGAATCAATAAGTATAGATATTTTATTCATTTTTGTTTTCTTCTTTTTGTTTGTATGTTCTTATCCCACATTCAAGAAAAAAGTGAAGGAAAATCTTATTTTACAAAAGACCTTTTTTGAGACAACTGAAACTTATATATAAGGAAAATTTGAAACAAAGATTCAGTACTGAGAAGATGCTGAACTGAAGTTGCTAGCTTTTTGTGTTGGTCAAATGAATAAGTAAACTTCTCTGAAAAGCACTGTAGCTTGTGCTCAGATTGACTCATACACTCAATGTTATTGACTTCAAACTAACTTTTCAAGGTGCTGAGTGCCCTCAATTCTTCTGGACTTAAAATAGATTGAAAGCATATGGAATAGAAGAAAGAAACATGAAGATAGAATAGACTCAGGAAGAACCATTAAATTGTAAATGAAAAGGTTTAAAAAAAGAAAAAATAGTACAAGTTACAAGGCAAGTATAGTTTCAGCTAACTTCAGACACCTAAAAGTTATGTGTCTGTTTAAGTTTTCCTGCATTTCCTAATTGTCTGTGAGGAGAAAGTGACACCTGCACAGAAATACTAATTCCACAGATACTGGAAAACTAATTATAGGAAGGGTTGAAAAAACATTCAAGGTATCTTGTGTTTCTTCACTGAGGTTCAAGAAATTTCTTAGACAGAAATAAGTTTGGACTACAGGTTGCTGAAAATGAGAATTTTTCTAGGAGATATATCCAGTAATTTCAAAGGAAACAAATCAGAATAGCAGAGAGAACCACAATCCTGAAGATAAATCTAAACTAAGCTGGCCAAATTTATTGATTTCTTGTTGATTTGTTAGATACTTCATTGAAAGAAAAGATAGAAAAGATCTGAAAGGCTTTTTCACATAGAAACTCTAATAAATTTTTTTCCTAGCTCCACTCATTTTTAATCAAATGAACGTGTTTTAAAGTACCTGAATCCCCCTATACAGGAAATTAACCAGCTGTTATGTGCTGAAAGGATCTCATCTGCAGCTATAAGAATTTACTTTATTACCACTTAATCTTTGTAGGTATATCCCTGAAGACTGGTAACTCCCTCTCTGTGGGCTGTAACCACAAAAGTGCTGAAGCATCTAAACTAGGAATTTGGTCAGATACAGTCTTGCTTTATGGTCTTTAAACTTCCATCCAACTGTACATAAACTTCCCAGTTGTTCTCTAACAGCCTGTTTTGCAGAATTATTGTTGTCTGAAACATCAGGTATATCATTCATTACTTACAAATAGATGCTATGAAGCTCTGACCAATTGCTAGATATGTGCCCCCATGCCTAATTTTCAAACACCTGCACACCAGCTTAGCATCAAAGACTCAAAGCCTAAAAAGTGTTGTCAAAAAACAAAAAAACAACAAAAAAACATCAGTAAGGAGACACCTGTATCTAACCAAAGCTCTAGTAGGAAAAAATGTGAATTCCTTGTCACAACTGAAATACCCATTAGGGTGTAGGAAGTTGTTGTTATGCATGTAAAATACAGAAGGCAAAGCCCTCTCTGACAGGCTGGACTGGAATTCACCTGCCATGAACTAGTCATGGCTAAGATAAATAGGTAGGGACCAGTTAAATATAAGGAGACCAATGTGGGACAGCACTAGAGACCAGCAGAGACAGGGACTTTAAGGTCTCTTAGGATAGAGCTTGAGCTGAGGAGTATGTTTGGGTAGGTTAATGGTTGGAGAGGCCACAGGTAGGATACAAGAGAAATAAAACATTCTCCCTAGGGCTAAGAATACAGTTGGAGGAATTGTGAAATTGAGCTCAGAAGAATTATAGAATCATAGAATGGTTTGGGTTGGAAGGGACCTTAAAGATGTAGTTCCAACAGCCCTGTTTATAGACAGGGATATCTCCCTCTAGACCAGGTTGCTCAAAGCCCCATCCCACCTGGCCTTGAATGCTTCCAGGTTGGGGCATCCACAGCCTCACTGGGGAACCTGTTCCAGTGTCTCATCACTCTCATGGTAAAGAATTTATTTCTCATCTATAGTCTAAATCTACCCTCTCCCAGTTTAAAGCCATGAAGACAACTCTGACTATATCTTGGTCTGATCACACACTCAACATCTCTCTGAACCTCCTGCTGAGGGTTCAGAATGAGGAGGGCACACCTGCTCCTCAGTCTTCTTCCAAGAGATGCTCTCTACGGATTGTGTAGCTAAGATCACACCTTTCTTTTAATACATGTTCAAGTGTCACCTAAGCAGCTTGGTCACTGGCTCATTCCACCACCTGCCAAACTGTTGGTCAAGGAGTGGGAACCTATTTCTGCTTTCTTGTATGCTTGAGGAGTTTAGATCTCCATCTCACAGCCTCTCTGATAACAGTGGTAGCCTAGATTTAGTGTAGAAATTCTCCTCTCTTTTTGTTGAAGTGACAACATTGTCTGGGGAAAAAAAATAAAAGAAAATTCCTATTAATAGAAACAGAGAGAACAAATATGAACAGATGAAAAAAGACATTCACATGCCTGAGAACCATGGGGCTATTTTTGCAGAGAAAAATTCCTACTTGTAATGATTTGGATCAGTTGGTACCCATCCCATACACTTCCTTTGTAGGGGAATGCTCTGATTACTAGCTGTGGAATGAGAAGTTTTCTTCTACATTTTCTTTCTGAACCTCAATTCTATTAAATGAATACTTAACAACCTGGTAATCCCTAACTAACTCTAGGAACAGGGCTCCAATAATAATTCATATTATATATGAATATTTTCCAAAGACATGGTCTCTTTTGCAACCCAGATTTTTCATCTCTGAATGCTTCAAGAAACTGATGTTTGTTCTGGGTGTCCGGCAGTGTGCAGCTCCTGGTCTCCAGGAACAATACAGCCCTCCAGCAAAGACAGCATGCATACTCAGTGGGGAGTGCTGGACCCATGTAAGTGCTGAAAATGTCAGAGTGTACAACACAATAGAGCCAATGCTTTTTGGAAGCATTTGATTTACAGCTCATGCATCACAGATATTCTGGGCATGTGCAATAAGTATGAAGCTGCTGAGAAAAAATTCGCTTACTGGGCACTTTCTAAATGTCACATATGCCCTGACTGATCCTTTTCACAAAGGCATTACTGCATGTCAGAATACAACGTGAGAAGTCATTTCCCTTCTCAAAGTATCAAAGTCTCCCCATGCGGAAAATAGACATCTAGCATGGTTCAGACTTAGTTCCAGGAGCAATCCATACCACATAAAGCATTACACTATGTATCTTGTATGCACCTAAGTTCTCTTCTAGAATTTGTGTCAATTCATTTTTGTTAATTAGTGATATTGTCTACCTGGTGTTTGCATCAGTAGCTATTCAGAATGAATGCAAAATGTTACTATTCTTTGCACTGATTTTAGTTTGATGTATGTGGGAATTAAGTCTTGGGCGTCCCTCCCTTTCTATTGCCCCCGAATAACAGCATTTGCTTAACAAAATTGATTTCTGATAGTCAGGATTCATTTCCTGGAAGTATAAATTTTCTTTCCCTCATAAAGTCCAGGAATAATACCATGAATTCATGTCCAACTAGGTGCCATGACATGAAGGTAAAATCAAGAAGAACAAATTTTCTCAAAAAAGTAACTGAAAAGCAGTTCTTATTACTTCCAGTATCTTTACATCACCCTGCAACACCGCATTTTTTAGTGTACAAGACGTTCATCATTTCATGTATGTATTTGCCTCTTACTGCTGCAGCAGCACCAGGAATAATGACATTTTCTCCATCGTGACACGTTTTCCATCTCCCTCTGTAACAAATGCCAGTAAGAAGAATTTAGCAATCTCTTCTATACTTGCACACAAGACAGCAACTTGAGGACAAGCAAGTTTACGTGGTGACATTGAGGTTGTGTGGTCTGCTAATTTCTCTATGCCAGATATAGATCATCCTCATATTCACCACACTGGATTGTTAACTTCGAAAAGACCTCCAAAATTTGCTTATTAGTCCCTCTCTTATCTCTTTTTAGAATTTCTTCAAAACTAATGCAGATATAAAAGCATACCTTTAAATAAAGATATTTTTGAAAACCAGTATGCAAAAATGCCTTCTAAAGTGATATATGAGAGCTGCTCCGAAAGTAACGCCTCCTACTTAATGATGACAGAGGTATATATTGGTGGTGTGGCAGTAGAAGTTGGACCTTCTCACCAGTACTCCATTACATTTTGTCCCTGTGTTACAGATGGCAGCAGAGGGGCAGTCTGGCAGACTGACATCAGACATAGAAGTATATATGAAGCAGAAAGGTGGAATAGAATTCCTCTGTGCAGAAAAAAATGGCAGCCACTGACATTCATCACCATTTGCTGAACATTTATGGAGTCCAGACAGTGTGTGTGAACACAGTCAGGCAGTGGGTGGTGAATTTCAACAGTAGCAATAGCAGTCACCTCTGCTGGGGCAGATTGTTATGAGGACAGCATGCAGCTCTTGTTCATCACTTACAAAAATGCATAGCTAATGGTGGTGACTATGTTTAAAAATAGTGTTTTGTAGCTGCAAGTTTGCTCTATTAAATAGTGTTGTGCTCTTCATTGCAGTTCGCATGGAAATAAATATGAGGTATTATTTTTAGGGTGATTTACATACTCTCTTAATAATATCATCCCTGATTTTCCTCCTTCTAAGTTTTTTAGCTGCATATAATAATGTTTGATATTTTTGGGATAATTCAAGTTCACAGATATCTTTTTCTGAGTAATGCAACTTGCGCTATGTAATACAGAGTTAACTGCAGAATGGCTCAGTTGTTTCATGGCTTCTTACTGCACGGGAATGAAATTTAAAGCTAACAAAATTTCCTAGAATAAAATTGTTTCAAAAGATCTTTTTGGGACTGAAAACAGATACCAGATCCTTTTCTTTGGTTAATGTATAGAGGCTATGAGCATTTTTGTAGTTGCATTAGTAATTTGATAAGGGTAAAATCTAGGCCCAGGTTATGCTCTGAGCCAGAAAAGATATTTTCTCTCCCAAGACCACCACAAATCAGGCAAATTTCAATTTGAGACAGTTCTCCTATTTCTGACATATATTCCTCAGTTTTAAAACTCATCCAATTCACTAAGATGAATTAATTCCATTACATTCACCAGATTACAAGCACAGAGAAGATATTAATGGGAATGTGGATTTGAGATCAGGCTGTTTTTGTGGAAAATGAAAGGTGCTTCTCAGGATGGTATTTATGTCATTATTAATGGCTTCTTCTCCTGAAGTAGTTACTAAAAGATCAGCATATATTTGTTACCATTATGGTTCAAAGCAACAAATATTTTTTTGCATGTTTTCATTAGTTTCACTGGTTTTAGTTTCAAAGTATTTTTTCATGCTTTCTGAGGAAATCTGTATGCTATAGATAGATAGATAGATAGATAGATAGATAGATAGATAGATAGATAGATAGATAGATAGATATAAAACTAATCAGGTAAGATTTCTGTTGTGTTTATGTTGTTTTTTGTACTTTCTTGTTTTTCTGAGAACATTGCAATATGATGATCTGCACAAAGCTAATTTAAAAATTTCAGTGATGTATGAACAGTTAAGAGGGTGCTCAGCTATATACAGACTAAAAAGGAAGGTCTACAGGTTTTAAACTGTTATATAATTTCAATTCTGATAAAATGTTTTATAACTTCCCTCAGAATAAGAGAAACCTTATAGTACTACCCTAGCCTTTTAAATTGGGGTGCAGTCAAAGGCTTATTAAATTGATCTGATGAACTTATTTCTGTCAATTAGAGTCAACAATTACCTACCCCAAGTTTTGTTTTCGAAGATGGCAACTTGCTGGTCTGATTTTCAAAATAAAACCAGCACATCCTGAATTTCATTACATACCTATTTGCTCTCAGAAATAAAAGCACACTTTTTCTCTTCATATATAGTAAGACAAGGAATTCAGAGATATACAGATTCAGTTCATCTCTTTTAGAGATTTTTGCCATATATAGATGAAAGCAAATTGTAATATTATAGTGGCATAACAAATAATCTCTCGTCAACTGTGCTGTAGTAACTGACAGTGCCCATAGTCCTAGGAAATTACAGAAGTAAAATAGAACATTTAACCTTACAGTTCCCTCAGACCACAGAAGTTCATTGCCCTGCATCTCCAGAGCTCTAGACAGGTGATGTTCCTGACTTGCAAGGTGCTGGAGATGAGTAAGACTTGGTTCAGAGGGGTGCGTCCTCTAACCCTTGTGATTATAGTGAGTACCTGACCACAGATGTGGCCGGGCATTTTCACTGTCACCTTTTTTATTTCTTCCGTTCATTAGTTTGTATAAAACCACCAGGCAATACTAATTAACCATCAAAAAAAAAATAAAGAGTGAGAGAAAGGGTTAGGAAAGATTAGGAGGTGCACTGCATATTGTAACATCATGATCAGTTAACTGTGAAATTACTCCTTATCACCACTATACATTTTCTATTACCCTATGGACATTTCCAAACTCAGTATGTTGCTGGCAGCAAAATAAACTTTTCAAACCTGCATGTTAAACTCAAGGTTAAATATGTGTATGTAGGTATGTACGTCAAAGTAAAAACAAAATAGAAAATTTTAGTTATGCATTTATGGATTTTTCAGAAAAAAAATGTATTCAAATTCAAAGTAATTAAGTTCTTAATGTGAGCATTTGAATAAACAGAAATGTGCATTAAGAAATCCAGGCAACTTAAACTCTGCACTAGATGTATGTATAGTGAAGCTCTAAGAAGAGTGTCATAGCATCCATAACAAAAGTTCTCTCAGTACTGTGCACAGCTTGGCTGGGCTCCAAGTCCTGTCCCCGAGAGTATATTTTATGGTGGATGTAAAAGGATTATCTTTCTCCTTTAAGGGAAACACTGTGTAAATGATTAATTACCATAGAGATGTGATATTGATCTAGTCAGAAAACTGTATTTCAGAACCAAGATTAGGAAATGCTAATTCACAATAATTCCAGTAATTCATTAATACAAAGATCTGGGGGTTGTTCATGTATTTATTGCAATGATATCAATCATAATAAAGTGAAACACATGATAAGAACACAGAAGACTTACATACTTACAGAGAAAAATTTGTTGACTTCTGCCATGCAGAAATGAGCTAATATTTTAGCACTGCCAAATATCCTAAGAAAAAGAATCTATCTAATGTTTTCCACAATAAATGATTTAAGGGAATAAGATAGCTAAATTTCAAAGACACAAAAGTGTTCAGTTTTAAAAGTCATTCTTCTTTAATAGCAGGCACCATAGTAGCTCACTTATTTCATATATCTGTATTCTGATTATTTGAATTTATGTACAGTTTTGAAAGATGTGGGAAATCTAAAGATATAATGAATCTTTGATATAGAAATCAGCATTTACATAATAAAATAAAGGATTAAACTACATTTCAAAGTTTTCCCATAAAATACCTTCAAATGACCTCAAAGTGGTTTGTGTAATAGCAGAGCCATAAAACTATTTATCAGATCCTAAATCTTGTAACAGAAGTACATAGAAAATAAAGAAAAAAAATCTACAAAAAGAATACTAATTCAAGAAATAAATATTGCTGTAGTCACAGAATCACAGACTGGCTGAGATTGAAAGGAACCCGTGGAGCTCATCTGGCCCAACCCGTTTCTCAAACATGGCCACAGAGAGCACCTCACCCAGGGTTGTGTCCAAACAGCTCTTGAATATCTCCAGGGAAGAACACTCCACTAGCCCTGGGCAACTTGTGTAAGTGCTCTGTCACCTACACAGAAAATAAATTTACCACTAGTAAACTACTTCTACGGGTCTTCATTTCTGGTCTGATTGGAAACTGGATCAGTAACTGTATCCATTAGAAGATGCACAAATTAAAGCAGTTATTGGCATAAGCCAAAAGAATATAAATCAGTGACCTCAGTTTCAGACAAACTGCTCAGAAGCTCCCATTAAGTAGCAGTGACAGTAAATAGTATGTTTATTATGCTATCCAGAGTGTCAAAGTTTAATAGAGCTCTCTGGGAAGAAGCCATAATGTGGCCATTTTCACATAAATACCATTTAATTATATCTTCTAACAGTACAGAATTCAGTATGAAGTAAATTAACCAGTCAAGCTTTTTATCACACAAGGAGTAACTTTAAAATAATCAACATAGATACACAAACTTATTATCCACTGATCACATGATACTTTGAATCATTACCACTTGTCAATGGTTTACAGTGCTGGATCAGCCCGGTTCCGTGATGATTGGTGCGGGGGACCCACAGACCCACGCCCCAGGAAAGGGGAAGGGGGAAAGGGAAAAGGAAAAAGGGAGATGGACCTAGAAACAAAACAGCAGCAACGATCTGAGGAGGAAAGCTAATTTACTAAATAAGATACCAGAAAGCAAAATAACACAATATAATACAATATAATTGGAATTGAAGCTAATAAATCAAATAAAATGAGCAAGAGACAGTGTCCAATAAACCAAAGGCCTTACGCTAACGCTGAAGGTGATACGGCAGCGAGCACCCACTGCTGAGTCAAACCTGAAGGAAAGAGAGTGTCCCGTGACCGCAGAGAGTTTTTGTCTTTTCCCTCGGAGCGGAAAATACGTAAAAATGCAAAGCATCGCAAAGTCCTCTGGAGAATGTAGTTCTTCTTCTCTTCTGAGACAGGTATACCCGGAAATGTCAATGATCTATGGAGCTGGAGTATTAACTCTTTAACTCTTAATGCACTACATGTTGTTATGATGTGGAATACCAATACGAAAAATCATAAAACCATGACACCACTATAGTTGTAGGATTGTTCTTGACAGCCTAACAAAATCAAACTAGAATTTAGTCTATATGCATATACTAGTGCACATATACATACATACATATATATGCAATATATATGCATATATTAGTGTTTCATTTGTGTTTTTCCGTAAGTAAATATATCACCTCTTACAACTAAACTGAGAAACATCTTCCACTGTGTTGAAACATTTCTAGGTCAAGTGATCCTACAATGGAGGCTTACTAATCAAAACAAAGATTGAGGTTGTTACTACTAAATGATGCCTTTGCAAGAAGCTTTCCCCATGATGTTAAAAGAATAATAAAAACACAGAATGACTCAGGTTGGAAGGGACCATGAAGCCCATCTAGTTCTAACAGTCTGCAAGGCTGCCGCTCACCTCATCAGGCTGCCTAGGACCTCATGCAGCTTGGTCATGGATGCCTCCAGTGGTGGAACATCCACAAAATGAAAGCTGACTGACTCACTGTGAAAGGAATTTGCCATATGAGATGGCCAAAGAGATACTGCAGGCACGTAAGCCTCTGACCAAATACTGTAGCTTGGTATTTTCAGTCAGGATTAAAATGCTTGTTCTGCTAAGCCCCTTGGCTGCCTCAGCAGGGTGACACAGACACATGAGACTGAAAGCACAAATCATAGCTGTTATCTGGGTATGGCTCATCGATACAAATTTACTTTCTCTTTTACTTATCACATGTTTTGTTGTGGGAATCAGGATTAAGTCTGGTATTTAGAGACTTTAGACAGGCATTACACTGGGGATGAAGGAATGTTTAAAAGGACCATGTACCCTTTAAACGCAAATTTTAAATGAGAAAAGATTCTTCTGAGAAAGGAAATAAGTAGAGGTTCTTTACACTGTTCAGTGTAAAGACTATAGCACAACATAATCACTGTTTGAAACGATCCCGTTTTTATTTCTTTTGACGTGTGCGCATGTTCACTCAACTGAAAGTGCAGACTGAACAAGACTTCTGCAAACCAGTGTCTATCGCCAGCTGCACAGCTACAACTCCACTGAAATCTGGCCAGTGTGTGTAAAAGACTTAGGCGTGTGAATGGGATCATGTGGTTTTATTTACTTTAGCCTTCTCAGGGTAGCAATGGAATAGTTTTATATCAAAAAATTGGAAGAATTTAGCCACCATTATCTTCCAGCAAAATCACTATCCTCTCACAGAGCTAGGAGCTTCATTTATGCATCCTTCATTATTTTTTTCTTTTCCTCAACAGAACAGAGTGTATTACTCTGAAAGTTTAGATCAGTTTTAGAAAAAACTGTGAAATATTAAGGTAAAACATAATTGCAAAATCTCTTTGAATCACCTGTATAAATGTTATGCTTTATAGATTATGGAACAGTTTCAGTGGAGAAATAAGTGTGCGCTTTTTGAAAATAGTTTAGCGTATGTATTTATGTCATCTGACTGCCTTTCTGTAGTAGTAGCTTGCATTATAACGTTCTATAACATATATATAAATTTTAAGTGACATATATTCCTCTTCCATTACTTTCTGCAGACTTTGTGCTTCTACTTTCTACATAAGTGTTCATTTATTGGATGCTTACAAATTAAAGAACATCAATACCTATAAATAATACTAATGTTATGAATTTGCTTTTGAAAACTACAGAAGATATTTTATCTTATGTACATACTGACAACATAGCGCCCAGTCTAAGAAATGAGCTTGCATGCACTTAGAGTTGCTCCTGAATTTTAAAGATGTAGCTATACAAGATGAAAAAGAAAATATGAATTTATGGATGTAAGGGTTGTAAAGGTGAAGAGACCAGCACAAACAAGGTGTTTACAAACAAAACAAAACAAAACAAAACAAAACAAAACAAAACAAAACAAACCCTTACCCATTTCCAAAGATCTAGGTTCACAGGAAAAAAAAACTCCAAAAAGGAGGTATGTCCAACAAGAGATCCTTCTGCAGTGGCAGCCAGCTCTTAAATGAAGTCTAAGAGGGCTGGCCAGGCTCCACCCCTTCCATCACACAGGTGAATTGCCTTCACCTCTGCTTCCAGGGCTGACCAGATCTTTCCTTCAGGTACTCAGTCAGTGGTTCAGGTAGTGACTCAGCAGTTCCCATACAATAGGGCAAATAGACAGCGGCTCCAAGAAAAACATACTCCATATTCTGCCCAAATCTCAGAAATAATCATCAGATTCTCTCTTAGAGTTTTAAAAGATAAAGCAAAGAGACTGAAATGGACAGGACAGAGATTAGACAAAATAATTGGTCTCAGATGTAAAATGTAACACAGAAATGAGCATTGTAAAAAATTTAGAAAATTGCTTTAACATTTTGGTCATGTAGCTTGATAACTTAAATACAGTTGTTGAAACCATACCGACTTCTGAATTTAATTATATCCAATACTTATAGGTAAATCTTGAGTTTCTTACTTAATCAAATTTCTGCTGCAAGGACTGGAACCTAGCCAAGCAAGGACATGCTGGCAACTGAGTTGAATTTGTTCCCTTATGCATCATGATACTGTGCTTATGTCAAATAATTTGTTTTTATTGCATAAAGTTTAGTTCTCAATTTTCCATAAGAACAGAAGTCTAAAATCTTAGAATGTCTTAAAGTTTTTCCCACACCCCCAGCGTACCTCCCCACAAAAAACAAAAGCACAAAAAGAAACCAAAACAGAAAAAACCAGGAAAATTAAATTAAAAAATGTTCATTAGAGTCAGCTGTTATAAATCTTCATTAGCACCAAACTAGATTGAGCAAGCTAAGTTCAGGAAGTTCAGTTTTTCCATAGTCTATCTAGGCCACAAAATAAAAAATGAAATAGGCCAAAGTCTGCTCCCTGTCCCTGACATCAATTGAGTTTATATCTTCATGCCCAAATTTCTTCTTTTCAACTTCAAACAGGATATCTTGACCACCACTCTCTTTTGAGCTGGGCATTTTCTGGGACATGGTGGCTCTCATAGACCAAAACCATGTTATAGAATATGGAAAGAAAGGCTGTAGTAACCTACAGATCACTACTGCCTCATCCTGGAAAGTCTATGCTCCCTGTCTGTGCTTCATTTGCTAGCATAAGTGTTACTACATCAGACCAAAGGAATATCTAGCCTTACACCTCACCTCACCTCTGAGAGGAGCAGGTACTTACAGAAGAATATGAAAACAGTGGATCAGTAGGTGACATCTTCCTGATCTTCTCTGATCAGATATGAAACTCTATAGATAGACTTGAGGAAATCTTTATACAGATAACTTGTCTTCAGAATTGCATTAAAAGTCTGAATAAAGTTAGAGCAACCACAGTGTTCTGAGGCAAAGCGGTCTACTTCCTAAACATAGAATCATCGAATCACCAAGGTTGGGAAAGACCCACAGGATCACCTAGTTGGATCACCCAGTCTAACCATCCACCAATAGTTCTCACTAAACCATGTCTGTCAACACAGCGTCCAAATGTTATGGACGTTGTGTCCATAAACATATATTGTAACAAGAAGAGACTCCTTTCTTTCTTTTTTCTCCAGGTCTTGTAATACAAGTGGCAATATTATTGACTTTTTCAATGTTATCCAGAACTTTATGGACCTTCATGAAAGCTCATCTTAGTCAATCCTTTTCCAGACTGGAAAGTCCAAGTCTTCCCACTCCTATCAAATAAATTCTGAGTTTCTGAATGAAAGTAGCTGTACTGCAAATAGAATGGAAAGCACTGAATGTACTAAGTATTATTTTTTTCCACTCCTAGTATTTTCCTAATAAAATTTGTATGTATTTTAATACAGAGCTAAACATTGAGCTGACACATTCGTGTATATGAAATGACTCCAAGTTATCTTTCCTACATAGTATCTAGTCAAGGTTTCAACACCTGACACCTTAATTTAGGAATGTTTTTATTCATGAATAACTACATTTTATTCCTTTGGATTTTATTTATAGTTTTATCACAATGTGATTCACAACCTTTGCCCATTTCCAATTTTCTTCTCAATCAGTTCTCCTATTTATGTGTCCTCTTAGAATGCAGCAAGGTCAGTCAACCCTGACACCTCAGCCACAACCCCTGGTTTCCAGGTCACCTGTGAATATGCTGAACAGCCTCAATGGGGACCTCCAGCTACAATAGGGATCAGTAGCTGGGAACCTCACCATACTGGAAAACTAGCCATTTATTATTGCTCTGATTTTCTATATCTAAACATGTTAGAATTCTCCCTCTTAATTAACATGAGTTATTTCTTCTAATGTGTTTAGCAAGGGCTTCACAAATGAAGTCCATATAGTTTGCGTTCCTTTTTGTTAACAGAACTTTTTAAAAATACCTTCTTTTTTCTGTCGTAAGTGCTTTCTTGATCTTTCTAACATATCTTCATAATATGCATTTTTGTTTGAAAGTTCTATATATTTTAACTATTAAATGCATTTAAAATGCATTATATTTCCATTTCAAATGAAAACATTTTACCCTGTGTTTGTCCCTTCTTTCTTCTTTTTAACAGAAACAATATTTCCTCATAATTATGTTGCCTTCTTTTTGACATTAAATAGTAAATTAGCCAGGATCTGGGGGGTTGAAGGGTGAGGGAGAGTGAATAAAATGTGGGATTTGCAATGACTAAAAAAATCCTAGGTTTAAATATTTTATAAACAGATTTTCAATAATATTTTTTGAGTTTTGTTAAGTAAGACACGAGTTGCATTTATTTCTACCTGTTCCCTGAGTACCCGTTCCACAGAACTGATACTGCTCTTGTCTAAAAATATAGTTTCAGCATCACATCATTCCCAGTTGTGGCATGTATTCTTTTTACAGGAGTTTAACCAAACCTGCTCTGTTTTATTTCTGTTTCTTTGTCATTTGATTTGATGATTGATCTGAGGAGGTCACTGAAAACACCTTTGTCTTTGCTGAATATTACTAATTACATTATGCTTAAATATGTTCATCCATGCTGTAGTTCCCATATAGTTTTTGTTTTTCTATTACGTTTCCTCTATTTATCTTCCTCTCATTGAGTTTTTAGCAAGTTATGTCAATATACTAGTTTAAAAGAAAAAGACACTGATTTTCTTATAATTTCTTAGACTTCTGTCTTTTTTTCACTATTTTTATTTTTTTACTTTTCAGTGCACTAACTGGAAATCTATTTAAAGATATAGTCTCTCATCAATTACAGTTTTGATTTTGATACTTTCATGTTCTTTACCTGAGGATACACAATTCATCACCTTGAACTCTATTCTCTTTCTGCATCTGCTGGCTCCTTCTCCAGTCCAGTAATTTAAATTTTCCCATGTATTTTTACCTTTAAGTGAAAACAGCCTTGTTCCACTTTGAGATAAATATCCCTCAAAGAAATCTGAATTTTTCACAATTCCTGAAGAATCTAAATGTCTCCATGACTGTCCAGTTTGAGACTTGAATGTCCCAGAGTGAGGATTTATTTCCCATTCTCTTTCTCCCTCCTCCACATGATGGTGACTGCTAGGCTGGAGTTGGGATTGCTCAGCAGTATGTCAATAGATAATGTAGAAAAACTCTTTGTCTCCATGGAGGACCCAGTTCTGTACCACATGACATGCCCAGTGGGTTTTCTCAGTGTGATTTTCTGTAATTTAACAAGAGAAAAACAGAAAAAAAACCTACTATAGCCTTAGACCATGAAAATCTGGTGGCAGAGTAATCTTACAGAGAAAAGCAAGCTCATCAGTCTTTTAATTGTGCTGAGATATATCTGCACCAAGCATGCAGAAGGATACAAGATATTTTTGTGATACAGAAAGACAGTCAAAGGTGCTACGGAGACAGATGGCCTCTGCAGAGTGGGTCTCCCCAAAGTGCATACAACCAAAAGATGGAATAAAAGCAGGGTAGCTCTTACTGTAAGTAAAAAACCTGACTGTTTGGTTCCACATGGTAAACACCAGTGAAATACTTTTTTTTTTTTTTTCCAAGTGAATTTTAACTACAAATATTTTTGCAGTTCTGAAGGAGAAACACTTTCCAATTTAGCAAAGGATCAGAAAGAAGGGAACAACTGTGACAAAACAGAGTGTGAATACAGTAGATTCTGCCAAAAGAGAAATCCTTGAGGGAAAAGGAGGATGAAGGTGAACTCTCAGAGTTTTTATTGGATTAGTTCCAGCATAGTGCTGCATGTCGAAATGAACAGCTGCCAGGCTTGAAACAATTTCTGGTCAGGAATCTGGATTTGTTTTCTCAGTTTCACAATGCCAGAGACTATGTACTTGACATGTTCATTAGCTTCACCTCACTAACTAGCCATTTGGAGTACTATAATCACTGAAGTTCAAGTGATATCATTGTTTTTAAACTCCCTTCAACATATCTTTCTTTGCCCAGCTGTGTAAAAACTCTTCATTATTTTATTCACCCTCTGGAGCCTGGAATGCCTGACATCATAACAAGAAAAAAACTTCATTGATTTGTGACGTTACAGCTGATTCAGAACAAAATTTCAACGAAAGAAAATGAAAGAGAGAAGAGAGAAACATGACTCAGATGTGGAAAACTGTGTTGATCCTCCTTTTTTCTATCCAGTACGTTTGGATGGTCTCAGAACTGGGGGCAGGCTCAGATACCCAGCTACTTCTTTGGAACTGTCATCATTTTCTTTTCCCTGTGTTGATGCCAGGCATCTGAAAGCCACTGCAAAACACAGCCTCGATGTGAGCCAGAACTAGAAATCTAATTTGGTGTTCTAAATCAAAGAGGAAATCTTGCCAGGTGTCTTTAGCCCCAAATCTCATTTCTTTCTCAAAGAAGAAAATACAAGTCCAAAGAATTGTATGAGGAAAATGAGAAGAGTGATGATCAGTGTGACAGCAGCGGTATGTTTCTTTTAATATAACCAGTTAAAAAATTTGTAGTAGCTCACACAAATATAAAATAGAAGTTGTTAAAAAATAATTATAACGAGGAACATACTAATTGAATATCTATTTTAAGAAAGAAAAAACATGCACTTCCTGACACATTCATCAGCTGCTCAATTTCCTCAGTCTCTCAAAACAGGATATGAAAATATTCTCTTGCTTTTACAGCTTACATCACATAATAAACCTGAAATCACCCTCTCTTTATCAAATCGCTAACAGAAACTTCATCCTTTTTTATCATAAAAAGATTGGAAAACTGAGTCTGATGGGTATTGACAAACTACTATAAAGTTTAAAAATATGAAGTAGCTTTGTAGAATGGCTATGGTTGTATTACCACTTTTTTAACAGGTACTCCAGCTGAAACTCTGGACCTTACGGCTCCACCCTTGACACTTCTGCCAATTTGAAATGATGCCTCCTCTGAGCAAGGAAAATTTGAACCACAGCTCAGCAACTTCATGCAAACATGTGAAACCTAAAGCCAAAACAAAGTTATTTTTCATCACTGCATGCTGTAAACCCAATCTACAGTTAATCTAGGAACCCCTAATATGCATTGCAAAGTGTAAATTATGAGGTCCAGTGTAGTTAGGCTGCTTGGAAGCACTGGTAATCTCCAAGGAGATCTGGTTAAGAAAATTATTGGGAATGTGCTATGTCTGACAGATACAGAAAGCCTGTAATGCTTCCTATTATTAAAATTTACAGAGGATGTTGTTTTTAGTAGGATTAATTAGACTTGGACCAATATTTGGCTGTAATATGGAAAGCAACTTAACAAGATATTTAGGTTGTACTCAAAACTAGGACAACTTCTTTATTTCATCCTACAGACTGGTAAACATGTATTGAGAAAAGAGCTGACTCCTGACATCTCCAATAGGGGACAAGCATTGCACATAGCAGGAAAACAGTGAATTGATTAAGCAGAAAAAGAATATGCTAATACAGGTGTATGCTCATGATTTATGTAAGTGCACTGCTGAATCATCTGGAGAATAATATTGCAATTATAGAACAAGTGGGACTGAAAACCCTAGTTACTGCTGTGCAAGTTTCTATCCAAACTGCCTAATTTCAATCATTAAGAACTTTCAGAAGATATTATCTATCATTTTTTTTCAGATATGTACTGTTATACAGTTATTTATTTATTTTATAAATGTTAGTTTTCTAAGTTTAATACTAAGTAATCCCATTATTTTTGAGAAGAGGAACAGTAGAGGAATAATATCCCCATGGCAAATAATGATAACCATTCATAATTTTGTAAAAGCTTGAATGTCAACATAGTTATCGGACCATGAATGATATCCCAGACTTGCATTTGGAGAAACATAGCTCCCTTTCTTTTAGAGCAAGGGAGAGACAATGCATACTGAGCCAGCGCTGCTGAAAATCACCCAACAGGCACAAAATGTATCCCACTTGCCCTCCTTTAAATGAAAAAGAAGCTGGCAATAATTACCAGATAACCAAACTTATTTTTAATTTTTAGGAACTTATTTTAACTTTTTCCATTATGAGTCAAGAGTTGGAGGTCACAGAATCACAGAATGACAGAATTGTAGGTGTTGGAAGGGACCTCTAGAGATCATCAAGTCCAATCCCCCTGCCAAAGCAGCTCCTTAGCCCAGGTTGCACAGGTAGGTGTCCAGGCGGGTCTGGAATGTCTCCAGAGAAGGAGACTCCACCACCTCTCTGTGCAGCCTGTGCCAGTGCTCCGTCACTGCACTGTGAAGAAGTTCCCACACATTTGTGCAGAACTTCCTATGATTTGGTGGCCATTTCCTCTTGTTCTATCGACACACACCGCTGACAGAAGTCCAGCCTCGTCCCTTTGCTCCCCGCTCCTTAGATATTTATCGATTTGTATCAGGTCCTCTCTGAGTCTTCTTTCTTCAATGCTGAACAGACCCGGGTCTCTCAGACTTTCCTCATAAGGGAGGTGTTCCACTCCCTTTATTATCTTTGTGTCCCTCCACTGGACTTTTTCAAGGGGATCCCTGTCTTCTTTTTGTACTGGGGAGTCCAGAACTGCCCACAATACTCTAGGTGAGGCCTCACTAGGGCAGAGTAGAGAGGGAAGATCACCTCCCTCAACCTGCGGGCCACACTCTTTAATGCACCCCAGGATACCTTTGGCCTTCTTGGCCACCAGGGCACACTGCTGGCTCATGGCCAGCCTGTCATCCACCAGGACACCCAGGTCCCTCTCCTCAGAGATCCTCTCCAGCAGGTCATCCCCCAAGCTGTACCAGTGTATGTGGTTATTCCTCCCTAGATGAAAGACTCTACACTTGCTCTTGTTAAACCTCATTCAGTTCCTCTCTGTCCAACTCTCCAGCCTGTCTAAGTTTCGCTGAATGGCAGCACAACCTTCCAGCATGTCAGCCATTCCTCCCAGCTTTGTATCATCAGCAAACTTGCTGAGGGTGGAATCTATCCCTCACAAAGATCATTAATATAGATGTTGAACAAGACTGGACCCAGCACCAATCCCTGAGGAACACTGCTGGTTACAGGCCTACAACTGGACTTTGCACCACCAGTCACAACCCTCGAAGATCTGCCAGTCAGACAGTTCTCAACTCACCTTACTGTCCACTCATCTATTCCACACCTCCTCAACTTTGTTACAAGGATGCTGTGGGAGACAACATCAAATGCCTTGGTGAAATCGAGGTAGATTACATCCACTGCTCTTCTCCTATTCCACTGAGCCAGTAATGACATCATAGAATGCCACCAGGTAGGTCAAGCATGACCTCCCCATGGTAAACCCATTCTGACAACTCGTAATAACTCTCTTCCAACTGCCTGGAGACAGCATCCAGAACAAACTGTTCCAACATCTTTCCAGGGATGGAAGTTAGGCTGACTGGCCTGTAGTTACCTGGATCCTCCTTCTTGCCCTTTTTGATCATAGTGAGATTGGCTATCCTCCAGTCTTCAGGAACCTCTCCCATTCTTCAGTACCTCTCAAAGATGATA
Source organism: Oreortyx pictus (assembly GCA_036925125.1). Lineage (NCBI taxonomy): Eukaryota > Metazoa > Chordata > Aves > Galliformes > Odontophoridae > Oreortyx > Oreortyx pictus. The sequence continues at coordinate 21,482,750 of JAUPFR010000001.1, forward strand.
GAGGTCATACTTCAGCTTCCAGCAAGGTCAGTTCCTGAGAGGTCTTCAAGACATCTCCAACAACAACATAGCTTTTGGAGAAAGAGCTGGAAGAAGACCCAGAGCACCAACTCCATCTCCAGGAGCTGCTCTATGGAGGGACTCTTGTCACCGTGTCACAGTTGTGCCACTGCTTGGGCACAGACCCTATGGATCCAGGTCCCACACATGGTCTTGACATTCTCACTCCTATGGAGGTGCCCAATGAGCTGAGTCCCAGTTGGGGTGGTGGGACAGCCCTGGCTGGTGAGGCTCTGCCTGCCTAGCTGTCAGCCTAGCATCTCCTACAAAGCAGTCTGCCATTGCTGCCCCTAACATTACTTTCCAAATTAAATATGTTAGAGCAAATGCATTGTGAAAAGAAAAAAAGGCTGATGGATCTACTTTAGCTGCCACTCTCTGCTCACAGCAAGTGGGGTGGGATGCAGTCCTGACTATCAAGTAGGCAGAGATGTGCATCACTGAAAATGAGCAGCTAAGTGGGGGCAAAGTTAGGAACAATAGAAATCTTAGCCTCCCTCACCTCCAGTAAATCCTTGTAAATAACACTCAGATGGTGCTTGCCATTTCTTCTTCTGTTCACAGTATGAGGGTTAGGCACCTTGAACACTAAGACGTTCTAAATAGCTGTTAGACAGGTGTCTACTGAATGCAATTTATCCCACCTATCTTAGACACTTGTCTCAGGATAAGGCACACACCTCCTTTTGCTGAACACAGGAGGAGCTGAGATAGCTAGCTTAAGCTACATAATAAATTTCAATGATTTGAGATAAACCTTGTTTTGTGAGAGGTGTAGTAGATGACAACAGAGCTTAAGTAGTTTTCTAAAATAATTACTTGGAACATTTTAATTGTGAAACGTGGGAGGCAAGAAAATAATCTTAAAAGCACAGAAGTGAAAAGAAAACAGCTACCTCTGAGAATTCACACAGCAGACTCTCTGCAGGGTCATGCCTGTTTTACTTTTCAGTCTCTAAGTACCACAGCCCTCATGGAGGTTCAATAAGCCTCATTTTAGACATCTACATCCATACTCTTCTGCAATAGTGCAGCCATCATGGAGTTGGTGACTAGACCAACTCTGAGGACAATTTATGGTGAGTTACTTCGGCTAATCTCTGGGTCCCTGAGTGGGAGGCAAAGCAGCTGTCTGCATCCAGGGCCTCATGGGGGAATTTCATTGCAAGAGATTGCAGCTTCTTGCAATTAATTACAAAGTATTAGTAAGGCACTATCTATCTTGGTGAGGATTCTGTTGCTTTTTTCCCCATTCTGAAATTTCAGCTGCTTTGAAAGAGATTCCTTGAATGGGAATCTGACTATCATGGGTCTCCTGAGGCTGGTATTGATTTTTAGCTTTAAGTCTAGAAACATGAGGCTTAGAGGGAACTCTGCAATCATCAAGAACACTGGGCTGGTATTGCAATCACTTTAGGTAATGTCTTTGAAAACTCACCTCTGTCTTAAATTATTGGTGGTCTTTCTTGTTCCTACTGAAAGGCTGCACAGAACCTCAACATCCTCCATCTTTGCAAGCTTTTCTCTGCTTTCCAGACTAAATATGCTGATGGCAAATGTTTATTTATCTGTTTTGTTTTATGCCCAAACTGTTATTCTTAGTTTAACTAGTACAGCCATATAATTTCTGCTGACAAAATTAATAAATTCCCAGATTTCGTGTTTTAGAGACATTGGTAGCAAACATTCCTGAACTTAATGCTTACGTTTTTGATACAACCAGTTTTCTTGTCCTCCTTACCTTCTTTATGCTTTTGAACCTTTTTCCTTAAGACTTACCAACTGTCTCAAATGGCACAATAACTTATACTTTAGTAAATGTCAGACATATTAGTTCACTGTCTGGAAATATCAGTTCTCTTATCAAACAGAGGCATTTTGTTAGTCTTTATCTCTCGTTGGTAAAAACACCTTGATTGACTTATTTCCATATTCTCAAATAATATTCCTTCCAAATTTATTTAAAGCTTTTCTTGCTACTGAGATTCATCTGTTGTGGCTGAGGTTGCTCCATATTTTTCCTTTTTGGAATATGAAACTCTCCAGCCATTAAGCACCACCCACCGACAGACTAATCTTTGAAACCTGATGTCAAGATCTGTGATTTCATATGACAGCTCTTTCCAGATTCTTGGATGTTGAGAGTCTTACAAGAGCATATTGTCAGGAAATGAGTGAGGCTTCTCTTCTGTGTAAGGTAGTTGCCTTTTTTTTTTAATACATGCCCACCTTTCTCTGCCTTCACTTCCTCAGACTATACCACAGCAGTTATTTAACTGAAGCATCTGCTGAAGATGGCAAGAATGAATAATTAAATCTTATTTAGCATCAATGCTACTCTTGCTGTATGGAAATTTCCTCCTCATTTCCTGACAAAAAAAAACATTGAAAAAATACACGTACCAAGACCAGAGGTCTACCTCCCTCAGTATCATCCTTCCAAGAACAAGCTGTGCAGTCACTAAGGTAAAAGCAGCAACATGGAAATTTTGATCACATTTCACTCATACCTTCAATATTTCAAGACCTAGCACTGAGATCCTCTTTTCGTTTAAGCAGTTTGAAAAAATATTCATTCCTTGTGTATTTTCAGAGATAATAGACCTATAACACTCACCTGAAGCTTTCGTCTTTGCTTGATACAGACATTCTGAAGAAATTTTGCACCTTTGTTTTAAGAAAATTTCAAACAACATTTAGGAGGCACTACTCAGTACAATTAAAATCTTTCAGACTTTATCTTTTGAAACTGGTGATATTAGGAAAAAAAAAGTTTTTTCTCACATGAATTTGAATGAAAAAAATGGCAATTTTTTTAATGAACCTGAAATTTTATTCTAAAACCTGCTTTGTAGAATAATATTCTCTCACATTTTAATAAACCCAGTTCTATTACCATTTCTTATTCATGAAGTATTTCTGTGAATAAACATTTGAGCCAATGTTTCTAGAAATACCTTGAGCTTATCATTCATTTTCATTCTATCTGTTGTCCACTTCTATTTGAGGAGTTGAAATCTCCTACCATTACACAATTTGCAGTTATCTCTTTCTAATGATATTTCAGGTATTTCTGTTTCAGTTCACATAAAATCCTCAGACGCCACATAAGGCTTTCAATCCTTGGAATATTTTTTAAAGTTCTTCCTCAAACAATTTCTGACTTAGGCAGATTCTATTTGGTCTGTACAATAATTCCTCAATTCATTATCATTCATAGTGCTAACATAGTAGCTTAATTTTTATTTCTTTCTTATATTTTCCCTTGAAAAGCATATACTTTTTAACAAAGAATATCTAGCCATGTTCTCTGTGATTCCCTCTCACGATCACTTTCCTGTCTCATCTTTCCTACAATTCCAATTCTTCCTTTTTTTGCTTTTTTTTTTTAATAGCATATTCCACATTGGTATAAAGATAGATCACTCACATCCTTGCTCATTTTTCTATCTGAAAAGGTAGTCTATGAGCCATAGATAGCAATCTTAAGTCATAAGGCTTTTAAACTTGAAAATCTCAAACAATGTGCAGCCCATTTTTAAAGAAATCTGAAAATAGATGAATTATTCAAAATATTATTTTGAAAGTTATACCAGGTTCTAGATTATTCCACTTTAAAACTGTTTACCTGTAGTATGTATGTACAGTCAGTCTTAGAAACACAGCTATTATTACACAATCAGTGATTTCTTGTTGAACATTTACTGACATTTAAAAATATGTTTATTAAAAATGGATGATTACACGTGGTGTATAAAAAGCATGTGAAATAAAATAATACAGTATTTGAGTGCCTACTGAAGGTTTACGGACATTCTGAGCCTGATAGCTACTCAGACATGAGAATTCTAAATGGAAGCTTGACATATTTTGAAGGATAAGCATGGAGCTGCATTTTCAGATACACCTAAAATTTTTCAGTGTATTTCTGAATCATTTCTTTTTAAGGACTGTTACTGCACCTACAGAAATAAAGGACTACTTCTTTGTCTGACAAAATATAACTCAGCAATACAAAGCTGATGTTCTTGAACACATGAATTGATATTCAGAAACATGTATTTCCTGTAAAATACCAGTTCCCCATATTGATTTATACAGTTGAAAATCTGAATGAAGAATCTGTTTTACATTGGAAGAGGCTATTAGAACTCTTTCTAGGGCCTCTTTCTTGAAAGAATTTGACCCTACAGCTGGACCACCTGAAGCTGTATACCTCAGGTTCCCTCCTTCAGTGACTCCTTTCACTGTTATCCCCATCCCAGGTTCTGCACCAAGAAAAGCTGCTGTCTCCTCAGTACTGTGAACTGGTCATGTCTAAAAACAGAAAAAGACAATCTTGTAATTAAACTGCTGAAATGATATCTTCAAACAGTCCCATCATACATATGTGACGGCAGATTGTATTTATCATACATAACTGCAGCAGTTTACCATACATAACTGTCAGACACATCTGCAAAGGCTTTCTGAAAATAATGTCTCCTATTTTACAGAGTTGGTCCGCAGCATTAGAGTCAGATCTTGGTAGAACATTCCTACCAATATTGCATTGCATTTTGTTGACATGTGACAGATGGCAGCAAAAGGGCAGTCTGACAGAATGCATCCAACATAGAAGTGTGGATGAAGCAAAGGTGTGAAACTGAATTCCTCCAGGAAGAAAAGATGGCATCCACTGACACTCATCGTTGCCCGCTGAAAGTTTATGGATACTGAACAGTGGATGTGAGCACAGTGAGGCAGTGTGTGGTGTGTTTCAGCAGTTGTGACAATGACATGAAAGACAAGCAGAAGTCCATGTAGCAGCAACATGTGAATTCTCCACTGAACAAGAAGTTCAATATGTAGCCCTCAGTGGATCAAGTGATGTGCAGTGTCTTTTGGGTAGGAAAGGGGTGCTATTTCTGAATTTCTTGGAACCCAGACAAACCATCATCTCTGACTGCTACATCTTGACTACTTGGGCTGATGAAAGATGGGCTGTGTGGGCAACATTTTCCTAGCAATGATGACATCATAGCTGTGAAAGAGTGGATCACCTCCCCTGCTACCTGGCATGCAGACTCTTGTTCAACAGTGGCAAAAATGCATAGCTAATGGTGGTGGCTATTTTGAAAAATATTTTTGTAGCTGATAGATTTACTCTATCAAACAGCATATTTGTGCTCTTTGTATCTGTTGTAATTTCCATGTCAATAAATAGAAGGCATTACTTTCAGAGCAAAGTACATATCACTGCTTTCCTTCACCATAGAGCAAAAAGGAATTCCTATAGCAGGACTTTAGTCATCTAAACTCAGATGCCTTGAATCTTGGGAAATGTATCCCATTTCAGATAAAAGCTGCTGTGTGCTTAAATTCAGTTTCTTCTGTAGCATTAGTGAAATCAGTGGGTTATAAGAACACAGTAAAAGTCAAACTTCTATGTGTTTTGTTTACTGGAACTGAAATTCAGAATTTAATTGTGTCTAAACGTGAATTAATTTTTCCTCTATATACCCCCATTTTCTAGTAAGAAACAAAAGCCATTCTTGTGCTTTCTTCTTTGTGATTGTGACATCTCTAGGTCAGGTGGTGTTTCTGAAAGTGGAATAGATGAGGACCAATGTCTGTCATTTTGTGATTCTTTGTAAAGAAGTCATGCCTCATAGTCATGTTGTCATATCTCCCAACTATGTCTGAATATTCTGGAATTCAGGATTTCATTTCAAAGATGGAACGCTGATATGATTTGTAGATAGACAATTAAGTTTGAATGCATATTCAGATTTATCTAGACAGGTTAGCAATCAGACAACAAATCTTTAAAGCATCATTACTTTTAAATTGAGCTGATTGTAATTAGAGCTTCATTTACAGGTTTTGAAGTGCAGTAGTGCAACGTGACAAAATGATCACAGAAATCAAGTGCGCTAAAAAATGCTTTATTAGTAAATGCATAGTTTGACTGTCTGATCAATCAGAAGACTCTTCTAAGACACTTCCCAAGCTTACACAAAGCCTGGAAAAACTTTTGGCAATTATTACTTGCCACACCCTAAAAAGCAAGCAAACATACAAATTCAAAAACACGCTCTGTTTCATCTGAAGGTTTAGGTTGGATTTAATTCATCCATATCTATTGGCCTATCACAATTGTTTGCATTCTGTACAGAAGTTGGGTCCCTAAGATAGCTTCAGGTGTTAAATAAACTATGTCTCAGCAGGCAGGCTGCTGACAACAGCAGCCACTTGAAAACAGTAGCAGTAGGAAAGCAAAGTGAGATTATCATGCGCTTTTGAGAACAGAACAAGAAGTCAAGGAAAACAGAAGTGTCTCAGAAAAATAAATACTAGAAAGGGAGTCCAATCATAGAACAAGCACATCTTATGTTCCTTTTTTCCTCTCTAAGAATAACAATGCTTCATAAACTTAGGAATTTTGTATTTAATGACTAACCACTTTTCAATTACATCAAATTAAAGGTTGAATGTGGCAAGCGTGCATTCTTCCCTAATACACATGCTTCAGATTAATACTAGTGGAAGCAAAAAACATCTCACCAAATACACAAACAACAGCATATATCCTAGTACCCACACTGTAGTAGGTTTCACCAAAGCCACTCATTAGATCACGATAATGCAGTGCGAGGCAGCATAATACATGATACTTTATTGGCTTGGATTACGTGTGGTTGGCAGTTCAAAACCTGAGTTGCCATCACCCAGCTATGAATCAACATCCCAATCAAATTACACCAAGGAGCAAAAAACAGTGATGGCGCAACCTGGTCTAGGAAGCCTGCTTCGGCAGGGGGGTTGGACTAGATGATCTCTAGAGGTCTCTTCCAAACCCTACAATTCTGTGAGACCAGAAATGCTCTGCAGAGATGACAGCTCCACTCCAGAAAACTAAGGGAAATTAAGAGTCACTCAAGGTTGTCTCAAAGTAAAGTGAATTGAGACATATTCTAAAGAAGTAAAAGAGTTTTCTCATAGGAATTATGTATATTCCTCATATCATTTATTGTAGTTAATTTTCTATTAATAGGATTTAACAGTATTATCAGGAATTAGAGATATATTTGATTGGTAATATTGACATTGATCTGTTTTGTATTATCTGGAGATTTATTTCTTCTCTTTATATTTCCATATAATGTTATATAATAATAGAAACTGATACTTTTTTATAGGAAGTTGTGCCTCTCCTGTCCATGCTTCCAGAAGAATAACTTTATTTCTTTTTCAAAATATTTTGCTCTTTATCTGATTAATAGTTGAGAAAACATTGTCAGGTTATTTATTTGTTTATTTATTTATTTATTTTGTCATGATGGTTCTAAATTCATATTAATCTGTTAATTTGTAATTCTGTCATTTAGGTTTCTGCAGCCATATTTCTTCCCCTGAATATTTGGGAGGAGTCTTAATTTAAAAGTAAAACATACTTGAGCTTCTTCTAGTAGTCCTCATCGAGACATTTACTCCTCCTGGGGATTCAAATGCTTAAATAAGATAGAAGTGCTGTGAAAAAATTGGCCTTTTATGATATAAAATAATCCCAGCTTAAACATCAGCTGCTAGATGATCAAACATTCTTTGTTTTCAAGCATTAACATTTCTTTCAAGGGCAGAACATAGAAGTTACCAGTAATGCTGACAGACACCAAGGGAGGAGACATAAATATCGCTGGCCTTGTTGACTCCTGCATTTACAAAACATTTGGGGTCCTGTGACTTATTTCTGTCAAGAGAAGGAGTGGGTGGAGCCAGGTACCTTTGATACTCCTTTTTATTTATAAAAATTGAGGACAAAGTCATTTTCCTCTCAACACAGCAACAATGAAAAAGCCAGAGGCAGTTTTCTTGCTTGCAATTTCAAACCCTTGCTCAGCTCACCACTTTTTAATAGAAAGTGTTCTCTTACAGAAGAAATCTGAGTAAAGGTAGGAGTACTTTTCTACTTGTATCTTGCCTTCCTTATTGTTTTCTTTATGATGCACTGTGGTGTTTTTAGTAATTCTCATCAGTTTATCACACCAGTCCCTTTACCTCCTTTGCTGCTGTGTGATGTTTGGGAAAACCTGAGACAAGAAGAATAAAGTCAGCATTAAGACACTCACATTACTTTAAACCTAGGAAAAGATTTCAGAACAAATAAATAAATTAAAATAAATTTAAATTAAATGTGCAAATTTCTCTAAATTACAGCATTTGCAATTCCAAAACAGAGACGTCTCAGAGGATTGGAGGGTTGCCAGTGTGACTCCCATCTACAAGAAAGGTCATGTGCAGGATCTGGGGAACTACAGACCTGCCAGCTTGACCTCAGTGCCAGGAACGGTTATTGAGCAGATCATTTTGAGTGAGATCACACAACCTATGTGGAACAATCAGGGGATCAGGCCCAGACAGCATTGGATCATGAAAGGCATGTCCTGCTTGATTAGCTCGATCCCCACCAATGTTATTTCAAGTTACTTATCTGGACACCATTTCCCACAGTATTTTCCTGGAGATGCTGGCAGCCCATGGCTTGAACAGGTAAACTCTTTGCTGGGTAAAGAACTGGCTGAACGGCAGGGCCCAGAGAGTGGTGGTGAATGGAGTTAAATCCAGTTGTCAGCTGGTCACAAGTGGTGGTCCCTAGGAATTGGTTCTGGGGGCTGTCCTGTTCAATATCTTTATTGATGACCTGGATGAGAGCATTGAGTGCAACCTCAGTAAGTTTGCATATGACACAAAGTTGTCAGGAAGTATCAATCTGTCTGGGGAAAGGAAGGCCCTATGGAAGGATCTGGACAGTTGGATTGCTGGTTTGAGGCCAATGGGATGGGGTTCAACAAGACCAAGTGCCAGGTCCTGCACTTTGGCCACAACAAGCCCAGGCAACACTACAGGATTGGGGCAGAGTGGCCAGAATACCGTGTAGAGGAAATGGGCATGGGGATGTTGGTCAACACTTACCTGACCATGAGCTAGTAGTGTGCCCAGGTGGACAAGAAGACCAATGGCATCCTGGCTTGTATCAGAAATAGTGTTGCCAGCAGGAGCAAGAAAGTGATCTTTCCCTCTGTACTCATCCGTGATGAGGCTGCACCTCAAGTACTGTGTTCAGTTTTGGGCCCCTCACTATGAGAAAAACACTGAGGCCCTGGAGCAAGTTCAGAGAAGGGCAATGTAGCTGGTGAGAGATCTGGAGCACAAGATTTATGGGGAGCAGCTGAGGGAGATGGGATTATAAATAATATATATGAATATGTATATATATGTAAATAATCTTCTGGAGAAGAGGAGGCTCAGGGGAGGCCTTATCAGTCTCTACAACTACATGATGGGAGGTTCTAGTAAGATGGAAGTTGTCTTTTTCTCCCATGTAACTAACATTAGGACTAGAGGGAATGGCCTCAAGTTGCACCAGAGGAGATTCAGGTTGGACATTTGGAAGAACTTCTCTGAAAGGGTGGTCAGGCACTGAAACAGGCTGTCCAGGAAGGTGGTGGAGTCACTGTCACTGGAGATTTTCAAGAAACATTTAGATGTTTTACCAAGAGACATTGTTCAGTGTGGAAATATTGGTGATAGGTGGATGGTTGGACTGGTTGATCTTGGAGGTCTTTTCCAACCTTCGTTATTCTATTATTCTATGATTTCTATTGGCTGTTTCTTCTTTGGGCCTATTTCAAATCAGAAAATAGCTAGTCAGGAGCCAACTAATCTTTGACTCAACAGTAGGCATCAATCTCATTTAGATAATTTCATTGAATAGCGTAAGTGTAACACTGTCTCATTTGCCATCCGGGGGTACTTTTTCATACTGAACAGTATCACTTCTTCCATCATAGTCAGAGTGATATGGAATTTCAGGCGTCTGTACCCATCACTCCACTCCTGGGGATATGTCTATCTGGGCTGAGGGCCAAGAGGTAATGAGACAAGTGTCTGGCCTACATGAGTGCTGTTGATTAAAGCTCTGCTTAAATGCCTCTGTGGGGCCTCCTCTGAGGTCTGCTAGGAGCCCCAGTGAGGATTCCACCTCCTTAAGAACTGGTTTTATGCTGAAATTTTCACCTTGAGTTGCTGCCAGAAAAACATCACAGTGGTGTTATGGCCATGCCTGTGTCTTACCATGTACCTGTGTAGCTAACCAAAAGAAAGGACTATCTGCACTGCGAATGATGGATAATTCTTTATTTTCTAGGGTATCCTAAGATGCTACATGCCTCCCTCTTAAACTACAGTGGGCAAACTATGACAGTCATGAAGCACATGATCTTGACTTAAATTAGCAATTGAACCTGATTTATAACACAGTGTCAAAAAAATGTAAATATAATCTATACTGCCTCACCATATAATGGATGGCATGTTCACTCTTAATACCATTTTGTTTTAAAATGTCTTAGCTCATTTAACAAGCCACAGAATTTAATGAAAAAAATATTTGACTGTCTCCAATAAGAATGATAATAATTAAAATTTTTTCAACTATATTATTGCTAGAAGCCTTAGGTTAAATTAATTTAGATCAACTTCTAACAGTAACACACATCATTAATCCCCTACTGAAAAATAAAAAAAATGTAGAAGTGACTGAAACTTCTTCCAATAATATTTGGTTTAAACTTTGTTTATAAGGAAATGAAATCTCAGACTCTTCATTTTTCTGTGCATTTATAGAGAAGAACCTACAGTTTCTCGTCAAAGAGTGTTTTATAAACAAAGTTTATCACTGAAGAAATGATGTTAAAAAGAACCCCACAGGATAAACTAATTTGCTGGCAAGATGAAGCGTAGATTTAGCTGTATAGACCAAGCTCTAACAGGATGCAGAAAATCGTTATGACCATGAAGAACAGAGAGTAAGCAATGAGCAGGTTAATAGTACAAAGTGTAGTGCCATGTAGACAGAAAAAGCTCAGAGATTTTATTTAAACTGGAAGTTAGTTATAGTTATAGTTGTTATAGCTAGTTATGTTATAAACTGTGGATGACTTGTATGTTTTGGCATATGTCTGTATGGTCCATTAATGCATGTACTAAAGATCAGATTATTTCCTCTCCAATCTTGTGGAACATGTTGTGGCTTGAAAGAGGTAACAAAGACTGGCAAAAACTTGAGAGATTCTAGGTTGCTGGAAACCACGCTGTGATCGTATTCCTAATGTTTACACAATAGTACTCTGAAATACCTGAAAATGTACTGTTGGTGGAATTACTGTTGTGCATAGTCTATATGTATACATTTCTGTTGAAAAAACAACAAAATTAACTCAAGTATTGTAACATTACAAAACGCTATTACATGAACATTCACTATGATGTCACTCCTCCACAGAGCTGTGCCTGACCTGAATCATATTCTGTAATTACTGTTTAAAATGGATACTGAATGTGTAATGGAAGAAAGGCAATGGAATTGTTCAGATTATCCTAGAGCTATTTATTACACTCCGCAGGGAGATGAGTGCTCTAATACTCAAAATATTTATTGTGTTGCTAGAGTTTGCCAGCTATGGGTACAGACTTCTCAAATCAGTATTGTGAGCTTTCTGAGGATGATTGTTTAGGGAGGGTGACTTCCCATCCAGCTCACATTACATATCTGAAGCATCATGCAAATAGTTCTCCATATATTTCTCTGAGCTACTACTGTCTTGCAAAAGACTACAACATTTCACACAGTATACGGCCAGCAACTACAATTCCTTGGTCCTGTAGAGTCTGGGCCAGATGTGTCTTCAGTGTGGATAATGAATAACAGACAACAGAGTCCCATGAGAAACTGCTTTCCCATCTATGTCTATGCTACCTTTACTTTGATTGCTCCCAAAGGACGCATCAGCAAGGAAGGATATCTTTCTCACCTATTTCAAGCTCATACAGAACCTTCTGGACTTCCCAGTCATTTTCACACACTGAAGATTGTCTGGGGAATTTCTGGGAATGACAGCTACCCTGAACGACCTTGTGGTATATTTGGCAAGACCATTCCAGATCCTAGATCACATCCTAGCTTGTCTTCAGTTTGTATGCATTTTTAATGCCTTCCACTCTAAGGAAACTGCTTTCCACAGTGACTCAGGATCCACACCAATCCTTCTCTGCAGCACACTGATGCAATCTATGACTCACCACTTTGAGAAACAGTAACAGAAAGAGCAAATTTGCTGCAGCATCACAGTGCTAGTGCATCACTTTGTACCCAGGTGTTATTATGTCATTCTTCAGAATGGGATGATGAAAAGTACACAGTTAAATTCAGAATATGATAAGTCAGCCTTATATCTCTCCACTATGATCTGGAGAGCAGCACAAATTCTTCCATGATTCCACCCAAATCCAGGAGAAGGAAAGCATTGTTTTCACAACTCTAGAGTGGTCTTTTATGAGAAAATGCATGTCTTCTACTTATCAGACATACTGAATCTATGCATGAGGATATCCAACTATGTCTCTGGAAGCAATACTTACCCTGTATGTGATGGTGCAGTCTGTGACAGTCCCAAGCACACTGGGAATATTCAGCCTCAGCCTCCTGCCCTCCTATGTGTCTGTCAGATGCTTTTGCAAGCACTCAAAGCTATCTACAAAACCTACATCAACCTGAAGTTGGTTTCATGTGCTTCTCTGCTCTGTATTGTCCTTTCTTCCAGAAATGCATTTGACAAGATGTTTTTCATGAGGGAATGGAAAGCTCATGAGTATATAAGTCACCAGCACACTCCTAGTCCTGATCCCCCAGCTACAGATATTGGTTTATTCCTGCGCTCTCTTGTCTGGAGGACTAGATTTCTCTAAAGGCAACTTTGTAAGTGTCCTGTTGCGAGATCACTTGAGAAAGCTATCAAAATGCAACAGTATAAAAAAATGCAACAGATTAGTCTCTTATTATTCTGTGTACCTCCAAAACCTTCGCACCTGTATTCCTGTTGACATGTCATGCTCTAGAGTATGCAGAGAATGCAATACAGGGTATATAGTTTCAAGACATAAATAATCAGTTATGTACCCATCCTGGTTTTGACTGGCATAGAGTTAATTTCTTCACAGGAGCTGATGTATTTTTGATTTGGGATGAGAATATAATTGATAAAACATTACTGTTTTAGTTATTGCTGAGCAGCGCTTGCATTTAGATAAGGATTTTTCAGCTTCTCATACTGTCCTTCCGGCAAGGAACTGGGGATTTACAAACTGGAAGAAAAACTCATGGAGTGTCAGCCCTGCAGAAAAGGACTTGGGGGTCCTGATGAACAAAAAGCTGGACATGAGTCAGTAGTGCGTTCTTGCAACTTGGAAGGCCACCAGCATCTTAGCCAGTACCAACAGAGGTTGTGGCCAGCAGGGAGAAGGAGATTATCACCCTCTGCTCTGCCCTCATGAGGCCTTTGACCAGAAACTACAGGAGAAGCAGGAAGCATTTCCCGCAAATCCCAAGACCATTTTTCATCTATTTTCCATACCTCCCTGGATCTTCTGTCAAGTGGTCAGGTCCCAGTGCCATACTCTATATTCTTACTCTTATTTTATTTTAAATATAAGACTTAAGAGTGCTCCCTTCTCTATGAAAAGTCACTAGTCTGCCCTAGCCTTTGTAATGGGCTTCCAAGGATAGTCCATAAAACAAGGTGTATGGTGTGTGGTCCACTTAACCCAGAGGGCATAGTGTCAACAGTAGCAACACATACAAAGCATGAAAATTCTTTTTTCTACTCACGGCTAATATACCTTATGTCCACAGAAATATGGACCAATGAAAGTGTAACCTGTGTATAAATACTAGGTGTATTCAGGAGCCAGCACATCAAACAAAGGGAACTCTTGTAATACATAAGGAGAGGCTCACATTTCTACTGAGAACATTATTCATTGCTTAGAATCAATGGCTCTAAAACACATTTTTTTTCCTGTTGTTTACTTGAGCCAGCTTCAATTAGGCCAAATGCTGTTACAGAGCAGTGACATTTCAAATATCTTTATTTACTAGAGTCACCAGTAATCCCCTACTGCCCCTTCAGAATATATATACAAATTTAATACCAGTGACAGCAGGTTATTTAAAGAAAGAAAAGGAACAAGAATACATTATTCTCCAAGAAACACAGAGTTTCTTCTGGTGTTCAGGAATTAGCTACACAGCAGTGCTGGAGTAATCACGGAGTTGTAGCGATCAGAAGGAACCTCTTGAGATCACTCAGTCCAAACCCCTGCCAAAGCAGCTTCCCTACAACAGGTCTCACAGGTAGGTGTCTGGACCACTCTTGAATATCTACAGAGAAGGAGACTCCACAACCTCTGTGGGCAGCCCATTCCAGTGCTCTGTCCCTCTGACAGTAAAGAAGTTGATCCTTGTGTTAGTGTGGAACTTCCTGAGTTCCAGGTTCTGCCTATTGCCCCTTGTTCTATTGTTGCTTGCCACTGAAAAGAATTGGTTCCTATCAGCTTGACTCTTACACTTCAGATGTTTACAAACAGTGATTTCAGATTTCTCCAGGATGAACAGCCCCAGATCTCTCAGCATTTCTTAAGATGGGAGATGTTCCAGGCCCCTCATCATCTTTGTCACCCTCCACCTCACTCTTTTTAGGAGATCCCTGTCTTTTTCGTAAAGAGGAGCCCAGAAATGGACACAGCACTCCACATGTGGCTTCACCAGAGCAGAGTAGAGGGGGAGGATCACCTCCTTCAACCTGCTGGCCATTCTCTTTGTGATCTCTAGGATCCCATTGGCCTTCTTGGCCATGAGGGCACATGGTGTCTCCCAGGTGTACCGGGCAGGTGCGTCATTGACTGTGGTGAGGACAGAACCTGAAGAGAGGAACCAGAGAAGCCTTACTCCAACATATGCACAAGTGCTTTTCTGTAGCTACTGGTCAGGTCTGCAACCCAGCAGCTTAGAATCATTCCCTGGATAAGCAACAATATTCTGTTGCCTGATGTTCATTGTTGCTGTGTTAATGATGAGTGTCTAGCACATAACAGGTATCTTGGATGTTGAGTGGAGAGAAGACATCCACTTATGTGTGTATAGTTTGAGTAATTTCCTTGGAGTGTCCCCAGTTTGTAAGCCTGGGTGTCTTCCTCTTCCTCTTCCTTTCTCTACTTCTCCTGACTTATAATGATGTTTTCTGCAACAAAATTGGGCTAAGCATAAGCCAAGGGCCACATATCAACTTTGAGTAATACTTTTTGTCTTTGCCAGGATTGACCAACTCGGGTGCTGTTTATCAGTGTCAAACTTATAAGCAATTCTTCCTTGAATGTCAGGGAGATCTGGGCACAGCATCAAGCATCCAGATTATCTGTGAAAAATTCAGAAAGTAAATTCAAAGTTCCAATCTTCAGTGATTTTTTTTTTTCTGCTATGAATTTAATTTTGTAGAGATATTAAAATTTTGAAGAATATCTGAATTGTTTTTCTTAATATTGACTCCAGTATTCTTTGTCTTAATTATTTCCCAGTGTTGTTTCAATATATTAATAGAGTAAATGCTTATTGCACTTAGTGGTAATGTAAAGAAGCCACAGTGTAAATTATAACCAGACTTGTGGATTTCCTTGACCTTTCTCTTTCAGCTATTCCCTTGTTTTATTTTATATGCCCTATTTTATCTTTCTTGTTTCTTGCTGTTGTTCTAGTATGCTTTTGAAAGGCTTGAATTAAAGGGTTAAAATAATTGTTTAAGGAAACCCTCTTGTCTAAGTTCAAACATTATTGTAAGCCCGTCACTTTGGATCTTATGAAGGGAATGAGGATCCTGAGTATTCCTGTAGAGCCAAGGTAAAGTAGTTATGTATCTGAGACTTAAGAGAAGATTCAAGAGGCAGAGAGGCGTCGGTCTCCCCCTTGATACACCATTTGCTGTTTGCACATGATGATCTAAATTTAACGTGAAGGAGCTGTAATTCTTAAAAGAGAAAAACAGCCAAAGGGAAATGGAGCCTTTCAATATTCAGCAGAGACAGTAAAGGTATAGCTTTAACATTTCAACAAATAAAAGGTCATGTGAGTTAATTAGGCTTTTTTCCTCTTCCATTTAATAAGAAACAAAGTTACCATGGAGACTGACTGGATAATACATTCTATTTTAGTACAAAAACACCTTTTAGAAAGAATGTATTTAGAGAGGAGATTTCAAAGGCTTTGAATGCTCTGAAAAAGACCCACCACCAAACCCTTTACTTATTCTTTCTTTTTTTTCTTACACGTGTGCAACAGTTCTTCTGAACCTGTTGACTTGGGGTTGTCTGGTAAGATTTCTGTCCTCTCTGTAGAATAAATATGTGAGAATAGCAATTTTGGCTAAGGACGCAACACTACTTACATTGTAATCCAACAAGCCACATTACTCGAGGCTCCCCTGAACCCTTTGAACATATCTTATGTTTCTCACTAATGCCACAGACCATAAATTCTCTGTGTCTAAGTTGCCTTAGGTTTCATATTACAGGAAGAACTCAAAAAGATGTACTGAGGAGCAATATTTTTCTAAGTTGTTTGCATCTTGATAAACAGACTTAAGCACATCCTCAGGCACCAATCCCCTCTTTCTCCCATGCTTTGAACAGGTGCCTGACTGAGAGTTCACCACAATTCACTAAGGATACCTAAAAGTATCCACAAGCCAAAGGGATCGTCATTACTATTTGTAACTGCTTTATTTGTTACAAAAATAGAACTATTTTATAGAATATGTAGAGACTGGGATTTGTTAGCTGTTTAGTATTGTAGATTTATATTTCTCAATAACACTTCATTCAGGTTACTGGAAGATCCAATAGTCTCAGACCATTTTATGTGTTGTAATTAAGTTTACCTTGACAACAAATTTTTCACATGGGCTTTCACATGAACACAGCATGAACTTGCTTCCCTAGTCACAGAAGAACTAATTAAAATAAATGACAATTAGCAAAAATTAAATTATATTCAGAAGTGTTTGAAATGTTACCGAATTCTTTTTCAGTAATCACTCCGTTTCAGAATACTAATGTTTAACAAAAATAGATTATTACTCAAAACAGACATAAATGGAATATTAAATGCACATAGTGAGAAAGCTTAGAAGGACACTCATTATCTGTTCACCTCATTAAATACATCCTGAAATGTAAGTTACTAACATAGAAAACACTCTAAAGGTCTTTTTGTGTTGTTTTTTGTTTGCTTTTTTTTTTTTCTCAGTGATTTTCAAGTCTGGACCATATGTCCTATGGTACTTTAAAAAATTTAAGGAAATAACCACACACACTCCATTTTAAATATTTGATTTAAAGAAGATACCCTTCTTTTAGCATTTCTATACACACATAGATAGAAGCGGGCTATTTTAAAATGACTCACAAAGAATTCTTATCTAGAAAGGAAAGAGAAAAAAAACATCTGGATGAGCTTGATTTCGGTCTCCAAGTAGAACAGGTAGTAGCTGCATGGAATCAACCATAATTTATCATAGCAAAGGCTTATTCGGGGTATTCAGTAGAACTGAGACTATTTAGAGGGGAAGACATTTGTCTTGAATTTATTCCCTGAAGGACAAGGGGAATTATTAAATATTTAATGACTGAGCATAAAAACAAAATTGCCAACTTTAACTCAATTTCCAAGATTGATTGATGCTGTGTTATTTCTACGGCTATATAGGTGACTAAGATTTTGACGTATGCCTGTAGTTTTTTATAGATGTACAGAATAGCAAGCAAAACATTGGAATGACACTATCATTGATACATCTGATAACTGACCAGAAGAATATTACAGTATTTTTCTTTAGCACAGAAGCCAGATAAATTCTTCTAACATGACACATTCATATTATTATTAATAGCAATAATGAGAAAATAAAGAAAAATGTTCATAACATAAAATTGTTACAAAATATGTATTTTGGATTTTTTTTCAGAAAGCGAAGTGTTAAAATAGAGTTGCTTTTAGTATTTCATTGATTTTTATTTGATATTTACAAAGAAGGGATGCAAACAATTTTACAGTAAAGTAGCAAATAAGTAGCATATAAGGTCTTGAACCAGTTCAAAATATGAATCTATAATACATCTTAAAGTAAAATAAAGAAAGGAAATGCATCACAATTGTCAACGAGTGTAAAATCAGGCAGGTATACAAGAGAAGACTAGTAGCATTATTAAGGCATTATGTAATGTTTTTTTTCCATCAGCCATAGTCCTGAAAACACATAAGGGAAGACTTGCTGAGTGGGAACCATACTGAATTAAGGTATCTGTCAGATGTCAAGAATGACCTAACATCTGTAAGATACTGCATGATCTAGAGAAGAAAATACGCATTATCAAAGAAGGGTTAATGTACCCCTTGTTGGACTCTGATCACAAGACAAAATTATTTTTCTCTTTTGGCTGATAATAAAAGGTTCCTGAAGTGCTTATATCTAAATTCTAGGTCCATAATCTATGGTGACTCATCCCTCTTGTTTCTTGTGAAAAAATACTTTTAATTTATTCTACAATTAAAGTACAAGAACTGCTATAGGAGAGTAAGAGCACACTGTTTTTCAATAGTCCACAGAAAAAAAAAAATAAAAAAAAACAACTAGCATTTCATGAAAGTTTGCATCTTGAATCAAAGACAGGATTTAGGGAATGGACACCAGAGACAATTGGTGCTCCTCAGGGATTGGTGCCAGGACCAGCGCTATTTAACATCTTTGTAGGCAACATGGAAGATGGGATTGAGCGCACACTCAGCAAGTTCACAGATGATATGAAACTGAATGGTGGAGTTGCCATGCTAAGTGGGAAGGGATGCTATACAGCGAGACCTGGGCAGGCTTGAGAGGTGGGCCCATGCTGCCCTCATGAAGTTCAACAAGACAAGACCCAGATCCTGTACCAGGTCAGTGCTTGAACTAAGTACGCAAAATCTAGTTACAAATTCTTTCCTATGGAACTGTAGATAATTTAGTTAGAGCCTTATGGGCAGAAATTGTATGAGTAAATGCATTCAAAACTGTGTTTTTGCATAACAAAAAGGATAATCAAAATACTTACATTTGTTTTGTCTGTACCTTGGAATATAGTAATTACTTGCACCCCTCATGTTCTTCCAAAACCATACTGATTTGTAGTCATAAAGGATAAGGAAACCAAAGTGCTATTGTTACCACAGTATACTTAATTTCTATCTGCATCATCATCTGAATGCAGACAGCCTGACTATAAAGATAACATTTCTTCACAGCATCCTGTCAATGAACTCTGCTTTTAATTCTATCTAAAGAGAGTAAGTGTGTACAAGTCATGTTCCACAGTTCAGATGTTTTCTGCTGTCAACTGCAGAACAGATATTTGGCTTTCTTCTCCCTTTGTACAAATAATCCTTCATGAAGTTCACAGAGATACGCCAGTGCTTCACTTTGCGCCACTGTTCTTCCATGCACAGAATCAGACCCATGTCCAGGAGAACTGTTTACAAGAGATATCCTTCCAGCTTACAGTAGAGATCTGGTCAAGGAACAGAACCCATGCAGCTCTAGTCTGAAAAATTTGGTCTCATCATCAATCAAATGGACTTTTGCCTTTATATAGTAAAACTCTTACGTTCTATCATGAGATTGAACATGCTTTTGTCAGGGTTGACTTCTCCCACGTGAGTTACCAACACATATGCCACCATGGAAATCTTTAATTGAATAATTTAGTATTGGTCCTCTTATGAGAGAAGAGATTCCTCCACAACTTTGCTGATAAAAAGCATGGTATAAGTCAGCCAGTACAGTCTCTTCAGTGGTTTATTTTTCTCTTGCATTCTTTAATTGAAAAGAACAGGCAGACATATGGCTCTCTGAGGTAACCAGTAATTGCATGCTACAAACAATTAAAATTTTGCTTTTAGGGACATATTTATTTTGCTTTTATCTGCTCCCTTAGCAGCATCACTGGAACTCCTCTTGCCCAGATTTGCTAAAGAGAGAAGGCAACACATAGACCTCCCAAGTTCCCACTACTGATTTTCCTACATGTGATATTTTTCTTTTCTTCTCCACTGCAAACGACTTCATTACTGTGCTGATGAACAAGTAGGGATGTGCCAAGGCACGCGGCTCAAACTGTTAATTGTTAATGATATGATTCTTCAAGTGGGAACAGCAGCCTGAGAAAACAGGGTTTGATTTTCTTAATTTACAAAATTTACAACTGTGTTCATCAGTCTAGGTAATTTAAAATACAAAGAAAGAAGTGTATTTTGTGTAGAATTTCAGCATTTGATCAATGAGCTCAATCTGTTATAAGTAGCTGTATGCTTTGCTTAGGCAAACAGTTTTGAGAATTTGAAGTTATCTGAGATTTTTTGAAAATAAAATGTAGTAATTTTATAAAGTGGTATATATCCATTCATCCTACAGAGGATCAGCTTGTGACATTTTAAAGATTTGCATTATAGACGGGAGAGAATGTCTTTTTCTCAGGATTTATCTCATAAGCTTAGATTGCGGTTTGTAGAAACAAGTGAACGAAAGTAACAACCTGAGCATAGCACAAGATATGTTTTGGACTGAAATAGAAACTGAGCAGAAACATGAGAACAAAAAGCAGGAAAACAGCTCAAAAATATCATTTAGTATTAGAACTAGATTTTGTTCAGCTTACAAATCCTCTAGGAGCCAGACTGGGCTACCCTTATACTGTAATGGTGGAGATGTGGGCAGGAATTTCACCTCTTCAGTGAAGTTGTTCTTTTAAGTAGCTTAAACTCAGTCTGCCCCTAAACTCTGCCTGCCTTTGTAACACAGCACAAACAAGCACTCCTGGAAAAGGTGCTGGTTTCCCATAGAGAATGGACCCAAACCATTTGGTCCACCTGACATCCCTACTGCAGTTTCCTCCAAGAACACCAGCTGTATGGCCTTCTACTACTAACTTATAATTAAGTTCCTACTAATAATAACTATGTTATTCTTTATAGTGTTTATAACTAGTTAACAAACATGAAATGATCTGGGCTTGAGTCTACCCTGTGGCACTGAAGATTCAGCAAGGCTTTTTGTAGCCTAAATGTTGTAAATGTGCAGAACAGAGCTGCACATCCATAAGATATTGGACATATATTTAACCAAAATGTATCTGAAAATATCTTCTTCAGTCAATCTTTTAGTGATCAATGTCATTTGCAATATTTCTTTTCATTTGGATGTTTTTATACTCAATCTAGAATACAAAAATTCTCTCTTTTCTATGTTCATATTTCTAAATTTGAATTGAATTTTTTAGCTTGTTCGGTTTTGCATTTTATTTCAAGTTTATTTTGCTCCAAAATAGTAATAATTGTAGCCAATTAATGTTGTTGTTTTGTTTCATTTTGTTTTGCTTTGTTTTGTTTTACTTTGCTTTGCTAAGTATGTCCCCACTAGAAACACTTTATATAAATGAGATAAATACGCATATAATAAAGATTTTCAAAAATTGCTTATAACAAATGGCAGTACATGCCACAAGTGAGCCATTATACCCTATTTGGAAACAAACCATTACAGTTTTGTTGGTAAGAAGGAAAAAGGCCTGTATTCCACATTTTCCACCCAAACAAAAAATTGAGCCGTAGCTTTTTTTTTTTTTTTTTTTTTCCAGATTAAATTATAGCCTGTTTTTTGCTTTGGTTTTGAACTTTTAGTCAAATTCAGTGTACTATCTGAACACCAATAGAAGGATTTAAACATGTCACTTCCTCATGAAAGGAAAGCCACCATTAGAAATTTGGCAAATATTGTGCATTTCATTTAGAGTTCAAAATAAATTCACCCCAGCATGTAAAAGCAAAGAGATAAAATACTCAGCATCTGCTTGAATCAGAGAAAAATTAATGAAATATTGGCAGAGTTGGAGGGAAGCCCATTGAATGGGAAGAGAAGAAGCTACAGTAGCTTTCACATCTCATGCTCTGGATAACTAAGGGAGAAAGACTCACACTATGTTTAAGATTCAATCATTTCATAAAATTATCTTTAATGTTTGTTTGGTTCTACTTCTTCCACATCTCATCAACATAAGTCAGTTTTGTGTAAGATTCCTCCTTGCCTGTATTCATCAACTCTTTTCTGTTCTATGACTGCACATAGAAAATTGAAAGTTATTAATTTATGTGAAAAAGATAGTTCAGTAAAATGTAAAGTAATCCTTTAAAAAATAGCAACCTAAGAGATCAGTACA